>OY728145.1:327547310-332347310 GCA_963277665.1 Viscum album | reverse complement strand
AATTTTATTTGAAAATTGTATTTTCATATAAATAATTTTAATTAATTAATTATATTTTTAATGGTTTTTAAGTATAATATGATAAAATTTATATTGTTTAATCCAAATAAGTTCATGGGAATAGATTTCAAATTTGATATTTCATATAAAAACATTATAAACATTACAAAAATTACAAACATTTGAACCTTATTTTTAAACCTAGTTGAATAGTCCCATCTATGAGATACATTTTTAATTAATTTCAAAATATTAAGTGAATTGAATTTGAAAAAATGAAATAAATTATTGAAATTATAAGGTAAAAATTTATTAAATAGATTCATTTTATTTTTGAATAATATGAACAGTATCTTCGGTAATTTTTATTACCACGGTTAAGGGTAAATTTGATAATTAAAGGTAAATTATAATAGTTTAAATATTATAAAATTACCATAACACTTTTCATAATTTTATTATATGGGTGATTTTTGACCAAAAGCATCATCGGTCCAATTTTATGACCTGATGGATCCACATGGAAGATTTAATCCCATTTTAGTATTTTATTTTAACGAAAAGTCAACGATGTCCAACATTTGCTTTAATAATTGTAACATTTTTAATATGGAGAACTTTAGAAGGTATATTCATAAACAAATAATATTTTTAATGATAAAATATTTATATTTGTCATGTAAATTTGTCTTCAATTTTTAGTGAAAAAATAATTACCTTAGAAAATTTCACAATGATGATGCAATTGATCGGTCAATAAGGTTTCCTTGTGACTTTTCCAATCCATTATGTTTTTAAAATAAAAAACACTCTACCTATAGAAAAATTTTATTTCCATTTTGATTGATGTAATTAAGGAAAATTATCATTCCCAAAAGAAATTATATATTTACCTTTGTTTTCATTGTTTTTATAGTTTCTCTTATCCTAACACTTTTTATTCTATAGACTAAGAAATAGTTTCATATCTAAAACCTCATAATATTATAAATCCTTCAATATCGATTATTCTTTTTCCAAATTCCAAATTTTCTGAAATTCAGATTCTGAAATCTAGGAAATTCAGATTTTGAATTCTCGGAAATTCAGATTCTAAATTATCTTAAATTCAGATTCTGAATTTTCTGAAATATAGATTCCAAATTCTCTGAAATTCAGATTCTGAAATCTCTGAAATTCAGATTATGAATTCTCGGAAATTTAGATTATGAATTCGATGAAATTCAGAATCCGATTTCTCTGAAATACAGATTCTAAAATCTCTAATATTTAGATTTTGAATTCTATGAAATTCAGATTTCGAATTATCTGAAATTCTGACTCCGAATACTCTTAAATTAAGACTACGAATTCTCCAAAATTCATATTCTGAATTATTTGAAATTTAGACTCCAAATTCTCTAAAATTCAGATACTAAATTCATTTAAATTCAAATTGCGAATTCTCTGAAATTCAGATTCTGAATTTTCTGAAATTTAGATTCTGAATTATTTGAAATTCAGACATCGAATTCCTCAGAATTCAGAATATTAATTCCTCATAATTAATTTCCAAATTCCTCCAAATTCAGACTCCAAATTCATTAGAATTCAAATTCTAACGACTATGGAATTCAGGTTCCGAATCCTTTGGAAAACAGAATCCAGACATCCGTGATTTATATTCTCCAAGTGTTCAATTTCTTAGAATCTAAAATTTATTTTCCTTAGACTCTGAAAAATTGGTGTTGGTTATGTAACTATATTTTTATTGCACATGTTATAATTATGAAATGAAGTCATACTATCTGTTTCTAACTAACCGTTGTATGAGTGGCATATGTACTGGTCCCTCTGAGATTCAAGATAAAATATGACTACTGGATGAGGGATACAACCATTGGAGAAATCCTTATACATAGGAGCTCATTTTAATGAGCTCAATAACAGCTGAGATAATGTTAATCACAAGAGATTACATGCTGCTAAAGTAATTTTAGAGAGAGAGACTCTCATACCTAGTGCGTACTGAACATCTTGTTCAACATGCTTCATTCAACACTGATTGTTGCTGTGTACAATCAAGGACATCATGGGATAGGAAGATAGAGGTTCCAATTACCTTAAAGTTCTAGGACATCTGTGGATAGAAAGATAGAGGATCCGACTACATTATAGTTTGAGGGTCGGTGGGTAACAAGACAGATTCCGATATTCCAGTTGAGGGATTACCCTGGTGTGGGTAAGATGAACTTTCTTGAAAGTATAAATCAAGGTTCCTTTATCCAAGTTTGTTGATACCCTTCTCTTTGGTTTAATAAATATCATAATTTTTACTTGTTTTGTTTCACGTCTATATTCCGCTAAGTTTTGATAAAGGAAGAATGTATAACCTTCTTATACATTCTTGTTCTTTTTTATACTATGATAAGTAAGATTCTTTACATTTTACGGTAGAATATTTTCCTTGTAAACTCTTATTATGTTTCATTTCTGGAATCATATTTATAGATCCTAGAATGTTTGTTGAAAAAAGAGGTCTTGTGATTTTATATTGTTTAATTTTTTAAAACATAGTTTCCCTTAAGGTTAAAAACCATGGGTTTTTAACTTACAATTAACCCCCCTATTGTAATTGAGCATCTAAATTCATATTTTGATCCTACAATAATAAATTTTAAATTAATGGAAATATCAAATAAATGGTATTAATATTATTAGAATAAATACAATTTTTTATAAATAGTTTCTCCAAAGAATTTTATATGAGACCATTACATATTAGGGATGTTTGAAAAGATTATGTTCGATGGTTTTTTTATGATATTTGAATAGTTTCAAAATTGACATTAATGTTAATTTATAAGAACTAATATTTTATTAAATGATATTAAAATAATAAAAACATAAATATCATCCAAATTAATTTTATAAGGATGAAAATTTTAGAAATGACCCATTTGGTATTTGATGGGAATCTTATAGTAACTATCTTAACCCTTAAAGTGTTAAAACACATGTTATCTTGGTAAAGGTAATGATGTTAGATAAGGGTCAAAGATATAAGATAAGAATTAAGAAAATATAAAAAATATTATTGAATTTTCATTTTATGATTTTACTTTGACCGATAATCATCCTATATTTGAAATAAATCATTTTGGATCCATTTTTAATAAAATTTAATTTATATTAATTACATAGTTTAATAAATTCAAAGATTGTCCCTCCCCTCCCTAAAAATGGGGAACCTATTATTTTATATTAATAATACATGAAAACCAATTTGGATCAACCAATATCTAATAAAATACCTCCATATGATCCCCCACATTATAGTTCCCTCATTTTTAGTAGGACACCATCCTTTGTGGTCTAAAGTTGTTATGCAATGGAATTGGTCTGAAAAAGATGTATTGTTTTTAATCAGGTATATCTATTTTATTTCTTCTTACATGTCCTTAAACTATTCTAAAAACATTACTAAATATTTTTTAAAGTATCCAAAATATACTTATATTTTATTATGTCAATATCATCTTGTAAATCCTTCTCCATTTACATTAATTGGAAAAAGATTTTTTGTTCATATGTTTGATGAACTACCACCATGCGAACGGATATAATTAATTTTCCATTATAGTATCTCAAGATAGGTTATAACGATGGAATTAATATTTATATATGTAATTAATGAAATATTTATCATTATTAAAATATAATATATGATTTACTTTCTTACCTTTACATGCACAAAAAAATGATAATGTCATTTATGCGTACATGTTAATTATCACCTCCACGAAGGGATGAGATACATTTTCATAACCATATAACATGGATATTATATATAATATATTTTAAAAATTAAAATGATATATATTTTATTATTATCATTATATAATTTTAAAAGGATGTTAACCATCTTTCTATAATGATCATTGAAAAATGAAAATTTTAATCATGTGTATGTATGGCTTACCATCTTCATGATTGTAACATATTTTATTCATCCTATAAGTATTTAATTGATGGATTTAATAGAATAATTTATTTATAAAAGTGATTATTATTTCATTAATATAATTATATAGATGATGGACTAGTGAACACTTTTGACTATAAACATCACACCATTGTAATTTTGTACTCTTGTACTAAATATCATAAAAAAGTACAACGTGACTAAAATAATTAATTAATTGTTATAACATGGTAATAAGTGATATAAAAGAAATTAAAAAAATGAAAAAAGATCTAAAGTAATTATATAGTTATCCTATGTTTATTATTCCAGAGTATAAATATTGTATGTGATGAGTCAGACACAAGGTAAGGGAGTTTGTCTCAATATCCTTTCATTGAGGCATATTCTGATGATATAAATCCATATTGTATTATGAAGTTCATATATAGACCCATTTTAATTATAATATAATTAATTAATTCATTATAATTCTATTTGATTTTTTTTTTTAAATGGTAATCTTTCATGGGGATTATGATTTAAAAGCTCAAAGTGGAATGGGACACCTTGATTTTTTAATGATTTAATTATCATGTCTTTTTCTCCATATCAATATTCATTATAATATTTCACATATTTATTTATATGGATATAAAAGGATTATAAATGAAATTTTATATCTTATTTTAATTTTATTCAAAGGTTTTGTAATGAAATTTTTTAATGTGTTATATACAGATCTTTTTGAAAAATGAAAAAAATAAATGTTCTAGTCTTAACATACACGACAACAACTCTAGTTTCGCCGTCATGACTATCATTTAATTTCTATATTTCTTTTAAATATTACATAATTTATTAAATGGAAAAACCACTTCCCTATTTTTGGTGTTTTCAACATTGAAAACAGTTTTTATAAAAGAGAATGCTATTTTTTTGGGAAAGTGTTTTTCATATGGGATTAAAAGTTTTTTTCAAAGGGTTTTATGATGAAAATGTTTTATTAAAGATATTTTACTTGAGAATTATAAGTAATATCGAGGCCTGATATATATTATACAAGTTGTGGCCTAGTTTTCACCAAGTAATACTATTACTGCTTAACATGTGGTGGCCTTGATAGCGTTGGGGAAGCCCATTACAACTTAATATGGTGTATCCAAGATTTCACTAGGTAAGCCTATTACAATTTAACATGGGGTGGCTAAGATAAAATATGTTAATATCTTAATAGATAAATTTGAAGGGGTGTAGGCTAGATGTAATTTATTAAGATCTTAATAATGACTAGAAATATTTTTTTTATTTTCATAAAGCCGGTTTAGGATAATCGGTAACCACACAACCAAACCGGAACATTCAAAATTGCGGGTCTAACAAAACACCATCATCCAAAAGCTAAACAACATCAGAAATTACAAATTCAAAAACATATTGTACCACATGAACACCTTGAGCCGCACAACCTCGAGGAACGTGATAGCGCTAAATCCAACATCGCATCCAATAAACTGCCAGTGGGACAAGCCGGTTCCCCACGCGCCACCATTCACAGCGGGAAGACGGTGGAGCCGTCGTCAGAGTCGCACACCATTCACAGTAGGACCATCATCTGTCATCAGAGCCGAAGCACCCAAAGACCACCACCAACATCTCAACGACTGGAGAAACAAACAATGACCCACGACCTGTCTAGAATATACAAGCAAAAAAAATCATCTGCATCCACTAGAGCATGGGAGAGCATCACCATCATCCGTCGACACCACCATCGACGGTCCAGAACCAAAACACCAAACCTCCATGGCGACATCCAGTCCAAAATCGGAAATCCATAAAAAACCCTCAAACATCAAACCCACATCACCCTACTCAAATGATTTAAGCAAAAAAATAGAAGAAATTTCCCAAAATACCGGATGAGATCTCGGGAGAGAACCAGATCCAGATCCCATCACCACCATCCATGAAACCTGCAGAAGACACACTCCACCACCTTTTGCATGCACCCACAGATGAAGCAACTCCCTCACCGCTCAAAAACTAAAACTCAGCCTCTGAATAGGTGTGCCACCGTGAAACCCTAACCAAAGAGTGGAGTGGAGCCAAGAAGCAGGCAAATCAAGCGCACCGTCGAGAATGATGAGACAAGGAGGCCTTCGTCGGGAAAAGAAAAACATAGGGTAATTTATCCTGGGTGGGATGAGGGAGTCGGCAGCGACACCAGAAATCTCTCGCAGCGGCGCCCCTTATGGGCTCATCATCCACCAAGCTATTACGATCTTAATAGATTAATCAGATATGGGTCTTATTGGTTTTTAAATTGAAAGTGATTTGAATGTGTTTTGAAAGGGGTATTAATTTTTTTTGTATATGATGATCTAAGTCACCTAAATGGTTTTTAATTTCTTTATATGGGTATTAGTGATTTTATTGGTGAAAAATGTGTATTTTTTATTTATGTGGAAATGTTTTACTTCATATTCTGAAATAACATTGACTATGAAGGTAAATGTTTTATGAGTTTTCATTATTTAGTCAAACAAATGTTTCCTTTCTTTTTATATTTCTTAGTGACATTTAGTTCTCATCCAATGTTATTAAACTGTAATTCATAAGGGTAATGTGGAATATATAAGGATGAGACAAATGGGATAATTTTGAATTTTTTTTATAAATATGAATCATGTTTTATTTTAAAGGGTTTTCTATAGGGACAATATGGATACTGTTTATAAGTCTACCCTTGTAATTTATGAGTTTTCTTGGTGAGTGTTTTTCTTAATTCTCTAATACTATAAACTAAACAGTTCCCTAGATGTGAATTATAGTTCAAAACACTAGAATAACAAAATTTAAAGGCTGAATCCTTAAAATTTCACCATGATTTGCTGAAATAAAATATCAAATATGAAGATAATTATATCAAAATGAGTGAGAAATAGAGGAGATGTCAAATGGAAAAATTAATAGAGAGATATCTACCTCAATAGTTTGGAAGAACATATTTAAATATATATATATTAAAAGGTAATAAGGAATGATAAAAATAGTATTGGAGGGGAAACTTCCCTATTAATTGATTGACGTAGAGAATAAATTCTAAAGGGGATAAATTTTATGAAAATAAAAATACCCTCGTTTACAATACTTAACTGAAATTGGGTTTACTATATACCTAGTTCCCCTAGACTGATCACTCGAAGATCACAATGTTATTAAAGTAAGGCTACAGGTCATTCATTGGCTAAAATTGTAGTGCACCACCACTTTTAGATCCACATGGTACTTGATGATAACATATAAGTTTCCTACTGGATATTACATCCCTTTTTACAATTTTTTAAAGATACACTAGATTTTACTCCTCAAAGACATTACATAAAATAAAATATTCATAGGAATACTCATCAACACATCAGGGTCCCAAAAATCATCTTTTTATTATTTTATTTAAAAATTAAAAATTTCCAAAAATATTCTTCTCTACTGAATCTAAAAACTCTCAATTCAATGAACCCCTTTGAAATACTTAATTACAGTTTAAAATTAGGCAGCAATGTACCCATATGCCTATTTATCTATTTTTAATATTGTTAGGTATATTAAAATAATAAAATAAGATATTATTAAATTCATTTCATGACCATTCAATCTTATAAAGAGACATAAAAATAATGGGGTAAATCATTAAAATAATTATATTATACATAAAATCATTTTTAGTATAAAGAAATATTCTAAATTTAAAAATTTAATTATATGATGTGAATAGTTATTTTTTAATGAAATCAAAGATTTTAGAAACATTATCAAGATTAAAGACATAATACACTATATTTTCTCACCAACCAACACTAACATTGGTAATGCATTTAATAGTTCTTGAAAAAAATATTTAAGAAAAATAATACTTGTGAATTTTTATTTGAATAATCCATAAATATCATAAATACTTCATTAATATTTTGTATTCCAAGTATTAATGAAATTATAATGCATGTTCGGTTAAGATCCTCCATCATGAATTTGTATATCATACATGACATTAAAATTCATGTGTCAAATTATTGAATTATTATTATTATTATTATTATAATTATATTCTTTTCATCTGATATATTATTATTTCCATTGGGAAGTCCAAGCGGTAGTTAAAAATATTTTAAAAATTTTACGAAAGAATTATTATTCAATAGAAGAATGTAATATAAAATAAGATGAAATTATATGTAAATTAGAAAAATTTAGAAAAGTGTTTCAATCAAAATCACAAAATAATAGGATATTATGAATACATACCATGAAATGTAAGACTTGAAAACATAAAATCTACACTCTCTGATCCAGTGAAAACATGATGTATATTTTTTTATAAGAGGTAACTTAAAATTATATAGTTCTTTATATACCCTATAGTATTATTTGAATTATATTTTTATAAAAATAAAAAATCCTTACAATATATCTGTGTCTTTCTAAATTGTTATAATCAACTATCCGACTTCACATGACCTAGTTTCTTAAAATAAAACCACACACCATAGATCTTCTACTTAACTTGTGAAAATATTTTTAATGAATAGGGTGAGTTTAAAAATTTCATAGTATGTGGTTTTAAAACCAAGGTTAAAAATAATTTTAAAAATATCATAAAAAGTCATTGAAAAGGAGTTACCTAATATTAATATTTTGATATAATACACTCTTTTAAAAAATATGGTTTTTAGTTTATCAAAATTTAACATAGGAAATCCTGTTAAAAAACATTAAAAACATATCACATTGAAAACCCAATGAAATTTAATATATAATAATATTTGAAAAAAGCCTTGAATTTCTCCCTTAAAAGATTTTTTTTAAAAACAATATGAAATTTCTTTGGATTAAAATGAAACTTGGAAGGCCTTAATAAATCTACGAGGCCACATGTACTTTCACTTTAGGATAACTTCTTCTTAATGTTGTGGCTTCTCCATCACATTTATTCATAATATAATTTTATACCCAAGTACCATGTTTTATTTTAGTAATTTTTTGTTAAGATTTCTTTTCTCCTTCATAGTTCATTAAGAAACATCCAAAAAATATATATATTCTTTGTAAAAAATAAGTGAATTTTTTATCTTTAACATATTAGAAGAACAAATTTTTTCTATAACACAATAGTGATTAGGATAATTCAATATTTTAGACAAAATCCATAAAATCAATGATACATTTATATACACCTTGAACTCTAAACATAAAATGATTTTATTAAGATTCATGTAATGTCAATGAAAATTATAGTGCATGGCCTTAAATATTATAAAAAATGACACACATAATTTTAAAAGATTATTACATACATATGATGAAATCTTTATAAACCACTTGAAATTTTTAAATAAATTCATTTACTTGATTAATCTTATAAAGGCGGCTTCGAATTTAAATAAAACATTTCACCACAAATAGATTTTTCATGAACCTAAAACATGTGTTTTCATAAATAAATTATTTCGTTAAAAAAATTTCAAAATCTTTTTTCCATCACATTAGGTTTTTATGAAAAATACATGTTTACAAAAAAAATTCCCATAGAAGGATATGAAAGGATAGAACGTTATATCATTTCCATTTTATAGAAGTATTTTGATGAACACAGTGAATATATTTTTTTTAAAAAAATAACCCTTATATAATATAATTTTTTAAAAAAATAAGTTTACATACATAAAAACTATTTTAAAATAATAGTTTGCAAATAATAAATCACCTTTAAAATTTTTAATATAACACCTTATATAAAAAAATTATACGTAAATATCATATTCTGAAACTAGGGATTTTTTAAATAATAAAAATTCCTTGAAATAGTTTTTTTAAACAAATTCATAATTGGAATAAAATTATATATTTCCATGAATATGGAATAGTTATAAAAACATCATTCCCCTAACCAGAAATAAAAATTATTTCAGATATACCACCTTTAATTTAATGGAATAAGGGTATAAAAAGGATAAGAAATAGAGGGAGAGTTTGATCATGGGGTGTCCATCCATGGAGTAAATTGATGCCCATAAAAGAGGGATGCAAGATAAAGAAAAACCATTTCAAGTGGTTTCACTATTCCAATTTGAATATAATGAATATATTTCTGAAATATTAAAGGAAATATTATCTAGTTATAGGATTTTTTATTTCCACATTAAAACAATAAAAATTCTCATTAAAGCTAATAAATTTTTTGAGAGTAAAATTATATTTGTAAAACCTTAATAAATCCATGTGGTCACATGCAGTATCACTTTAGGAAAACACCAATTTGAATTTGTGGTTTCACTCTCCATTTCCTTATCATCTATTTGAAATCAAAGTGAAATGTAAAATTTTATGAAAATAATTTTCTCTAGATTTTATTTATCATTATAAATCCTTTTAAAACCATTTGAAAATTACATAGATTATTTTCATTGAAGAAAATATATTTATATATTATAATATATAAAAAATTTATTTTTCAGAGGCCACCATAAGGATTTGGAGAAATCCATATTTTAGAATAAATTAATACATTCAATGGAATAACTTATAAACACCTTGAAAATTAATCATTTATTTTTTATTATCATGCATGGAATGTCAATGATAATTATAGTGTATGGAAACTACTATAATAAAGAAAGATACACAAAAATTTAAATATATTTTTTTTATACATAACTTCTTATCGTTAATACCCAAGTGAAACTTGTAAATAAAATCTTTAAGTAAACCCTTATATGCAGGAAGCCTTTAAATTTAAATAGTTTTTTTAACGTAATTATGGTTTTGTACGAATTCATAGATATGTTTTAAAAAATAATTTTCCTCAATAAAAATAGAGTTTTCAAAATTATTTTTTATCCTTACATAGTGTTGTTATGAAAATTACATGGAAGCATAAATTTCTCACGTAAAATCCATTATTTAAAAATATTGAAATTTAAATCATTTCCCTTTTACATAATTTTCATCATAAACATAGAGAAGGGTGTTTGAAAAATAATTCACCCTACATAAAATAGTAATTTTTAAAATAGAATTATATTAAATAAAAATTAATTTCAAATATAAACAGAAAAATAATAAATAACCCCTAATAATATGAAAATAATAATTTTGAAAATAATAATATATAAAAACAATAATTTGAAACAAGGGATTTTTAATAAAATAAATAATTTCCTTTCATAAATTATTTGAAAAAAATCATAATACTCATAATATTATAGCTTTTCATCAAACTAGAATAGTTCTAAAGAAATAATTTCATTACCCAGAACTAAAAATGTGGGAAAATATACCTCTTACTACTAATGTAGGAAATGAGTAAAGACACAGGAGGACATAGAGGGATCATGATCCCTGAGGGAAAATTTAGAGAGCACAAAGATACTAATTAAATAAGAAATTAGGACACAAAAAAACCTTAAAAGTGGTTTTACTAGTCTAATTATTATTCAATAAATATATTTATGAAATATTAAAGAAATTCATGTCTAGTTATAAGATTTATATAAATGTATATACAAAAATACATATCCAACTTAACTAGATAAGGTTAGGATCTAAATCTAATTGTGGAATATATATATATATATATATAGTGTTGAGGAATTTCCATAGATGAAATTTTTCAAGAATCTATATGCTATATTGATAGATAATATATATATATATATATATAATCATTTATTCTCATGTATTCTAATTAAGATAAAAATAATGAACCCGAAATATTGAAATGAAATTTAAATGATCATAAATTTAGTTATATATATATATATATATTAAGATTATTCTAGAAAGTTACGATCTGGTTTGTTTATGAATTTTCCTTCAAATGAGGAAACATACATTGGTATTTTTAAGTTAATATGAATTATATCAATTTTAGTTTAATGTTATTACTGAATGGGTTTTTTTCTATAAACCATGAGAAAATGTAAAAAATGATATTTTGAGGAATGTATATACTAAGTGGTCTTCATGTGGGATGTGAAACTTCAATATTTGTTTAAAATAATATGTTATCTTTATTGAAAGTGGATGATAATGGTGGAATTACCATGATCTAGTATTTGAATTCATAAGTAAGGATGATACCAACATTGGGAGAAGATGAAGAAATCAACGCCATGGATATCTTGGTTGATCATGATTAAGAAGATGATTCTAATGGAGATCATATGGAAGTAATGAAATAGATTGAATGACTTGTAATAAAAACATTATGTTTCAAATGGGTGAAAATTACCAATCACACCCAAATTCCACATAAAACATTTGGATGTTCGACCAGTTTTATATATTATAAATCATACTGATAGTGGGATGTGCCAACATAGTAGAGGATCAACAACCACATACACCAACACACACTGCCAAACATTACTATGATGGCATGTACGGTGGAATCGAAGGGTGCTCTATATTCTTACTCAGGTTCACATGATGGTCAATATGTGTTCAAATTTACTCACCCTTTACACTCATAGATAGCTAGGTTTTACTTAACCCACATTGTCAACCCATAGGGTCCCGCATATATGGTTGAGGTCTCCCTTAGTTGGTTAAGGGTTGGTCATTTTTTTAAATAAATTATGTTTTAAATATCTAATATGAATATTTGATATATTTAAATAATTTAGAAATGTAAAATTTCAATTTAAATTTTTTTTTGGTATATTTATTAAATATATTCATACCAATATTAATATCTGAGTAATAAAATATTTGAAAACCACAAATTAATATATTTTTCTCTTAAAAATAATTTGAATCACCTATTTACAAGAATAAATTTTAAATATTCACATAGGAATTTATTAATCATTTTCAAAGTGGATTTATTTATACACTTAACAAAATAAGTATATTTACATTAAAATAGAATTCATATTTTTCTGTTAAAATATTTTTAAAACACAAAACTATATATTTTAATATAAAGGAACATTCAAATATTAAATTTATTTACACTTATACTTATAAAAGAACATAATTTATGAAATAATTACAAAATGATATTATTAATTTCCATTTATAAATAATAATTTATATTTAGAATAAGATAAACATATTTTTTATATACAAAATAAAAATACATTTTCTCTTATTTAATTATAACAATTAATTTTTTTATATTCACATTGAGTAAAAAAATACTACTTCTTTGAAAATAAATATAATATTTTCATAATGGAGATATATTAACATAATTTATAATTGAAATTTAATTTGATTAGAGAAATGTATCTAACTATATGTCAATTAATATTTTATTTTTTTATAATGAAACAAATCATTTAATTATAAATTGATAAATAAGCTAAAATTTTTAGGATATTACATTCACCCCACTTAAAATAATTACACCCTAACAATTATTTCATCATGCTTAAAGATATTATGAATTTTAATCCTTATAATTTAAGATATATTTGATCATGAAACATTCTATATAACATAATTTTTTCTAGAATTTAATTTATTATAACTTTAAAAGAAAAACTATAACAATTAAATAGTACTTAAACAAAGACATCATAATTTCTAAAGTCATCTAATTCTTTACTCTGATACCAACTATGAAATCTGAAAACCGGCACTCTTGGATCTAGTGAAAAAGACATGCATATTTTTTAAAATGTAAAAAAAAACAAATTTTACATTGATTTATACACTCTAGGATCTTTTCAGTCTTGGTTTTAGAGGATAATTAAAACCCCAACATCAAATACGAGCTTTAAAAAATGTTATAATCAACTATCCAGATTCACTTAAGCATACTTCATAAAAAACCAAAATACTTGGAATTTTTATTAATCATTTGAAAATGTTTTTAAAACCTAGGATGACCATGAAATTTTCTAGTGATGTATTTTGAAATCCAGGTTAAAAATCATTTTATAACAACTAAAAAAACATTTGAATTTTTATACCAAAAATAAAACATTTTATATAAATCAAAATTTTCTAAAATATGACATTATGGTTATAAAAATATAAAATATAAAATATGGTTAAGAACCATTAAAATACATATAACTAAGAAAAACCATTTATGTTTAAAATATACAATCCTTTGAAATATATATTGGATTTCTCCATTAAAACATTAAACATTTTTGTTGAAAATAATATATTTTTATGGATTAAAATGATACCTAAAAAACTCTTATAATTTCATGAACCTAATAGTTTTATGTATTTAGTATATCTCCCCCTTGAGGTCATGGATCCAATAAAAATTTACTCATTATCTCATTTCATAACCAATAGACAAATTATATTTTAAGAAAATATTTTTCCCAGGCATTCCTTTCTCATTAATTATCTATTAAAAATCTTTCAAGGACTACATAAATTATTTTCAATGATGAAAATAATTTAATATATTATAAGAATAAAGATAATATATTTTTTTATAAAACAAAACAATGATGATGAGAAATCCATATTTTAGAATAAATGCATACATTTAAAGGAAAAATTTATATACTCAATGAAAAGTAAATATTCAATGATTTTATTAACATTCATAGAATTTCACTAAAAATAAAAGTGTATAGCTATAACTATAATCATGAATAAAACCCAAAAATTTTCAAAGTGTATTTATTAAATAATATGATAGTATTAATAAACACTTGAAATATTTTAATAATATCTTCTTAGAATGAAGGATAAGAATTAAAATAAAACATTTATCCATAATTATTGTTTTATTGAACCTGAAATATGGGTTTTCATAAAAATCATATCTTTTATTGAAATAATAGTTTTCAAAATTGTTTATACCCTTAAATTGGGATTTAATGAAAAATACATGGAATCATAAATTTTTTAAATAAAAACATATATATAAAAATATAGAAAAGAGAATAATTTCCCTTTTTTAGAATTATTTTGTTAATAGGGAATATAGTTTAAAAAAATAAACATTAAATAAAATAATAACTTTTATAAAAAAATTAATTACATAAATTGAGTTTGAAATAAATTCTTGAAAATAACAAATCACACTTTCAAGTTTCAAAATCAACCTTTATGTATAAAACATTATCCATAAAAATCATAATTTACAACAACCGATTTTAAAAATAATTAAATTTTATTACATAATGTTTTATAAATAAAAACATAATATATATTTATATATATATAATTTTAGAATTTTATGAAAATTGGGGAGTTTTAAAAAAGTAGTTCACTTACATGGAACAAAAAATGAGAGAAAAGATACCTTATACATAGAGTTCTTGGAATGAGGGAATAAATTGGAGAAGAGAGTCATATATATTGGTCATGGGGGGGTTTATATACGGATTAAAAATATTCCCTTTAAATAGTAAATAATAACACATACAGAACATTTCCGGTTAATTTACAAGTCCAATTGTAATTTAATGAATGCATTTATGAAATATTAATAAAAATATAGTCTCGTTATAGATTTATGTTTATATATATGCATATATATATATATATAAATTAAAAATTTATGATTTGGTTTTACATTGAATCATGGATGATATAATTTTATATATATGTACCTCAAAGGATCCGATTGTACAGGAAAGGCCATCAATGAAATTCAGGAAAGCTCTTCAAGTTAAAACTATGTAGAATATATATATATATATATATATATATATATATATATATATCTCATCTATGCTTCTTGGGTAACATAGTGAGGAGAAAAATGATAAACCTAGAATATCAAAGTGAATTTTGAATGATATTATATTCTGTAATTTATATATTTTTTTATCATTCTAGATGGTTCCAACAAAGTTAAACTATGAATTTTCCCTCAAATAAGACAACGTTCATTGGTAATTTTTACATTAAAAAAATAAAATCACATTTGGTTTAATGTAATTAAAGAGTGGTTTTATTTTTTGTAAACAAGGAGAAAAATAGTGAAAAGGAGGAAAAATGAATGAATACACTGAAATATATTCACATGTGATGGGTAATTTCACTATTTATTTAAAAGATCATGGGATTTCATGAAATGAGGATGAAAATGGTTGTATAACATTGAGCTGGTCCTTACATGTGTAGATGATGATGAAGTCAATGTTAATAGAAAATAATGAAATTTTCTTTGGGGTTCTCTAAGTTGAGCTTGAGAAAGAAAACGACCCCCAAGGAGATCAGATGGCTAAAAAATGCATTGGATAACTCGTGATATAAATGTATGTTTCTAACGGGTGAACAGTGAACACAACACCTAAATCTTAGATCGAACATTAATATGATTAGCTGCTTCTATAAATAATATAAACTATCGATAGTGAGTTGTTCCAAGGAAGTATACAATCAACACCTGAATACACCCATCCACACACACCACCACACACCAATGTGCTGACCCACATGGTGGCACCGAAAAATGAGCATCCTTTATGTGTGAACTCATGGACACCTAATGAGTGATATGCTTTCCTAGAAACTCACCCTTATCACTCATAGTTGGCTATGGTTGATCTATCCTATGTGAATTAACAATAGAGTCTATCATGGGTAGTTATGGGTTGGACATTGTTTTTATAGAATGTAAGTTTCAAATATCTAATAAAATTATTAAATATGTCAATATAATGTACACATTGAAAATTTAATTTTAAAGTTTATCTTAATATATTCTCTTATAATATTTCCTCTAATATTATTATATAAGAAATAAAATTTCAGAAACCGAAATTTGAGATAAATTTCATATAAAAAAATATTAGAAATTAATTTTTCAGAAAAATCATTAAAATTATTCACATAAAAATAAAATTTATTTAGAATTTCAAAAGTGATCATTTATAAAATTTTACAAAATATGTATATTTACATTAAAAAGGAATTTATATTTTTGATATAAAAATAGCATGAAAAGAAAAAACCATAATTTTTTATATAAATGAAATTATAAATAATCATTATAATTATTATTATATTAAAAAAACATCACAATTTATGAAATAATTTTCAAATGATATTATTAATTTTCCTTTATAAATAAAAAATAATTTTTACTATAAATTAAATATATCTTTTTAAATATAGAATAAAAATATATTTTATCCGGTTTAATTGAAACATTTAATTTCATTTATATTTAAATAATTAAATTAAAATAATATTTATTGGAAAATAAAATAATATTTCGTATAAAAAGATTATTTTACCTCAATATATAATTATTGTTAAATTTTCTGATAGAAAATTATCTAATTATATGTTAAATCATAAATTTTTTCTAATTTTGAAACAAATAATTTAATTAACATTAAAAAATTAATTTGAAATTCATGTGATGTTAACTTAAAATAAGATAACCCTATTAACATTGGGATAATTTTTCTATTAAGATAATGAAAAAAATTACTTTTTATATTATTTTAGGGATACATAGATTATAGTTATGATAAATATTATTAATATCCTAATATACTCTTTAAAAAATAATGGGATATTTGATATACCTGAGACATGTGATGTATCCTTATGGATCCCAAATATCCTCTCACAGTGATTCCTAGAGAATATTTCATGGGGGATACATAACCATCATGAAAAACATTCTGATAAAGGATAAGGGATGAAACAATGAGGACTGAAGTGATTTAGGATTATGTACATATCCCTTTAGACTCTATCCCTAATATTGATAGAGTCAGTTTAGTTAATATCATAAATAGATCCCCAAGTAGGGAAGTGTTTCATGAGGAGTTCAAAAATACTCATGATGGTATGGCATTGAAATCAAATTATGATCTCACTGGAGGGAAAACATTAAGTCTCATACTAACGAGAATGAATTTTTGAGTTTGGATAACCATTCTAGAACTTGGAAATATCTGAAGAAATGGAAAAAGGTAGACACATTTGATGTCAGGGTCGTACCCTATGGAGGGGTGTTATTAGAAAAATAATAAGATATATTATGATTCTCTTCTTTATTGGTGCTTTTGTTTCATTTCTTTTCACTAATTCCTCTTATATTCTATTCTTTTAACATTCATTTTATTAATTAAATTTATTGTACCATGGGTTTAACGATGGTTTATAGCAACCCTGATTTTCATATATTACATTCCAATAATTTTAATGAAAAAAAAGATAAAAACATTACATAATGAGGATCCAATGATTTAGTGTCTTGGAAAAACTGAGACCATACATAACATTTACAACCTAAAGCATTAACATTTATTTAATCCCTTCTTCTCTAGATTCGTATCGATTAATGAGTACTCTTAGTATATGTAGTCTGCTAAGGATATACAACAATAAGGGGTGATATAAAAAACCATTAAAAGTAAACATAAGAACATGAAACAATATAACATGGGGTGAGCATAATCATGTCCTCATTTATATAACATCATGTAATGTGGAAATGTATAAAAATGAAACAACATTCCATAGTGGTTAACTACCAAACACAGTTTTAAACAAATATAATACCATGATCATGCATAATTTCACATTAACATGTGATTTTAATCAATTTACCAAATTCATTGGAGCATTTTATAATTACTGGTGCACCCTTCACATTCAACTATTCATATTGTGCTACGTAATTTAGGGCGCACTCGTTACATCATAACATTTACATTATCATCCATGACACAAAGAAAATATTTCAAACATGAACATAAAATAACCCATATAAATAACTGGGTTTCACATAAAAATCATACATTCATAAAAATTTGGTTCCCAATGTAATTTTATAATATCATTCTTAACATATAACAACATACCTTTTGTGAAGAATGAAACAATCATTGAGAAGTAAAAAGGGTCTGATTATTTGAAAAAAGAGCTATTTTGGAAAATACTAGATTTTAAATTAAACAAATTAAAGAACATGTATATAAAATTAAAGGTATAATAATGTTTAATTAATTTTTTTTATAGCATATCCAATCTGAAAATTTGTGGAATAGGGAAACCCAGAGAAAGAGAGTTGGGTTCAATAATTTCCACTTACCTTTTATCTGAATGCATTCTTCACATAAATGTCCTATATAATGAAATTAGATTAATTACATAAACATTAAATAGCCTTTAATAAAATTATTAAATTTATTATGGTTTTATTATGTTTTTTATGGACCTTTGGTTTAGTTATAGAGCTTAAATCCATTGTCTGGGAATGTTAATTTTCTTAGCTTTTATGAACAGTTCAGTTGTATTCATGAATGGATAGTCATTTGAAATGTGTTTAAACATCCAAGAAACATTATATATATTATTAGTGACATTAAAAATATATAAATTATCTTATAATGAATTTATTTTTTAAACCATTAGGATGAATCATTAGATTAAAATTTAATGACATACGCTTGCATTAATTTGACGGTTTTGATCACAATTAAATTGTTTTATATTATTATTTCATAACATGATTGTATAAGAATTAAAAAACATAACATAAGATAAAATTAATATATTATGATCTGGATCTACCATTAAAATAATTTCATGACAAGTCTCTAATATGGAAATGAAAATTGAAAACCTGTTGTCCTTGAATGTGAAAAATTAACACATCTCAGATGATGTTTTCATTTATAGTATAAAAGGAAATAGAAGGTGATATTACAATGAACTATCCAATTAGAATAATATAATTTTATTAAATTTATTTTATAAGAGTTATCATACCATTTGGGTGAATGTAGGTGAGTAAATAAAAATAAAAGAAAGGAATGTGAATGAAAATAAAAGAATCGGAAAAAAGAATTTACCTCGTGTGTTTATCTCCTTTGAGGGCCTCTTTAGTGGAGAGGATTTGGTATTTTGAAAAGGCCAAATGCTTATGGACATGTGCAAGGATATTGATGGAGGTTTGGTTAGAATTTTGTTAGGTCTTGAAGCATGATATGTGTAATGAAATGTGGCTGTGAGGGGTGGTATTTATAGTCAAGCGGATGGGGGTTTTCTTATATTATATTCATTAATTTAAAATTTATTAATAGGAAAACAAATAGTGGGGATTACTGTGAATAAAAATAGTAATATTTTCATGTTATTTCGATCAAATGGACAGTTACACCATCCATGACTCATGTATGGTACTGAAATTAATATATTTTGCATATTTTCTGAATTATCAAATTTCACTATTCACAAAAATTAATGTATTTCAAAAAAATCCCAAAAATTCAGCCTAACCATTTTTTATTTTTAGAATAAAAAACAGAATTCCATTTTTCATAAATAATTGTCTAATTATTGAAAATATATTTTTAATTAAAATTACAATTTACATGAAAAATATAGATTTTAAAATTAAAACTGATTTTATAATGCTTTCAAAAAATATACAAGGTCTTATAAAATTTACAAAAAACCAGAGGACACAAAATTGTTAATATATACAAAAATTTTAAGAAAATATATTTTATTTTATATTAATTACTTAATTATTGTTATTTATTAATGACTTAAAAAATACCAATACTTTTATTGTGGTCATATTATCACTTATAAGATACCTAAATTGTATTTATAAATTCATGGGTAAGGTTACTTTTATTTTAGAAGATTTAATATATATAATGGTAATATTTTTATTCATAAGGGTTATTTACTATTCACCAAAAATTATGTCTGTCATATCGGACTCCAAATATCTTACTGATCACAACCGTGTATGTCAATTTTTCAAAATTCAAAAGAGAGAAGTGGAAAATGTAGTTTTAGAGGTCACATTGTGGTTTATTTAAGAATGATGTGGCATTTCATTTCCTAAGGTGATTTTATATGATTATAACATTATTAAAAGAAGAGATAAATTTCATCAATAAATGCTTGGGTTGTTACATTCTTCCCCTCTTCTAATATTTGGTCCTCGAAATATCGTTTTGCATAAACAAGTGAGGGAACATCTCCATCATCACATCCTCTGGTTCATAAGTTGCTTCTTCATAATTATGGTTTGTAAAGACCTAATGTTTTATTAATGTAATTCCATTGTTATAATAATTCCTTAGAGTATAATCATATTGGGAGTCACAATGACATATCATGATACTAAATACTATGGGATAAAAATTTTTCCACTTCTATGTTTTGAATTTTGAAAATATGACATACACAATTGCGTTCAAGGTGATTTTTGGAATATAATAGAACAAACATAATTTTTGGTGAATATTAACCTACCCATATGAATATTAATATGAACCTTATGAATAATATATCATCCAAAATATTAGTAACCTCACCCATGAATGATTATATAAAATTTAGGCATCTTATAAGTTAAAATATGACCAAAGTAAAAGTATTGGTATTTTTCTAAGTCATAAATAAATAATTAATTAATTTTATAGAAACTTTATTCTCCAAAAATGTGTTGATAAATTAACAATTCTATGTCTTCTCGTTTTAATATAAATTTTTATGATCTTTTGATCTTTTTCGAAGCATTATGAAATACGTCTTAATTTTAAAATAAAAGTTTTTCAAATAAATTATGATTTTAATTAAAAATAAATTTTTTAATATTTAGAACATTATTCTTTAAAAATGGAGTTCATTTTCAGATTCTACATATCAAAAAATTGTTAGAGTGTTTTTTTTGGTAATTTTCTTAAATACATCAATTTTCAAGTGAATAGTAAAAATACAGTTTTCATACAATTTTTATATCTTAAATTTCATATTTCAGGATGTAATGATGACATAAACATTATAGAACATTATTTTTGGTCGTGTTATATTTAATTTCATAAAAGGTTCCTTAAAATACAATAAACTCAATTTCCAAACCATAAAATAACTTTCCCAAACCTATAGTCAAAAAGAGAGTCCTTAAAATATAATTTTTTATTTCTTTTCACTTTCCATTTAATGTGTTAATGAATTCAAATTATAAATATGATTTAATGTCTAAAAAACGTATTATATTGTATTAATATATGATTATTTTGTCAAAAAATACTATTATAAGTCTTTCATTTCATATATATTTTATTTATCAATTTATTCTAAAAACACTCCCTCCTCATATAAAAAACCCCTCTCCCTCCACATGTCCAACCACACATATCAAGATCCAATAATTGTCTAAAATATATCCAAAAATATTCCCGAGCCCCTCCCCCTGGTCCAAAAAGCATCGAGTCTTATCAAAAGACAAATCCAAGGTTCCTTAATGAGGATTCAAGTGGTAATTCATCTCTCTCTCTCTCTCTTTTCCTTTAATTTCCTTACAATTTCATGTTTTATTCTTAATCTCTCCCCACCTATCCTCATCCACAAGGTATAGTAACTCTATTATCATAAATATACTATAATTTTAAGATAATATTGGAATAATATACCATCAATCCCTTTCTCTAATTAATTTTATTTTAGAAAGGAAAACATTGTTCATGAGGTATTAATTTATAATCTTCAAGAATGGCATGTTTTCATCTTCCTTTACCTCCTTCATATATGGTCATGAAAACATTTTTATAGTTGAACCAGATTATATTTTATGTATTATATCCTATTTAATGTTCTGTATGTAACACCCCAAGGTTTTAAAAATAAATATAGAATGAAACTTTATAATATAGCCATTAAAACACTACCTTTCCTTTTCTATATTTTGAATTTCAATAAATGGTCATCTAGAGTTGTGTTCAGTATGTCATTTGGAGTCTGATAGAACAAACTTTATTTTTTAGTGAATAGTAACTTACCCTGATGAATAGTAATATGAATTGTAATATGACCCTATTGAATAGTAAATTTTATTATTATTTTATTTTTTTAAGGATAGAAGATAATAACAACTTGATTAATTTTTCATTGTGATAAAGAAGTAGTTGTAGAATTAGAACTGTTACTCTTTGAATTATGTATGATTTTATTTAAAAGTTAAATTAATAATATTTATAAAATTATATTTCAAAAATGGACTTCACTTTTGAATTGTACATGTCGAAAAATGGTAGGGGTGAATTTTTGGGTTTTTTCTGAAATTCTAGAATTTTTTATGAATAGTAAAATATGATAAAATACGATATATGATAAATACATGATTAACTTCATCATAGGTGATGCAATGATGATTTAATCCCACTTTGTTCGAACTCACATGTCACTATTACTATTATGGTCACATGAAACAATATTATTGGTTTTCTTGAGTGAAATAATAAAATAATGAATTAAATATTCAAAATTTACTCCTCTCCACCACTATAAAAACTCCTCACCACTCCCTCTTCTATTCACTCCTATGATCTTTTAATCTCCTACAAGTTCTTCCCAATTACCCTTCCCTAGTCTCTCCCCACATCCAATAAGCTTTTAGTCGTTCCAAAAGACCAAAACCCCTTCCCTTAAAAAGTTTCTCAAGGAGGTTATTTCAAGAGGTGAAGTACCCTTCTTTTTCATTTGGTTTCATTTCAATTTATGTTCTTTTGTTATCCTCTCCTCACCTATTCTGTCCAAATGATCACGATAACTCCAGTAACATATATATACTGGATTTATATTATTCAAATTGATGAACCATCATAAATATTCGTACTGCCTCCCTTTTATTTTATAAACAAAATCGACATCCATGAGGTTCCGATTTATAACCTTCGTGGACGATGAAGTTTCATTTTTCAGTTTATTATTCATTACTGGTCATGTGTAACACCTCGAGCTTCCACGATACGCTTCTCTTTCAATAATGCAATAGCTTTCATTGTACGCAGGTTCGAGTTCTAAAATACCGCGACTAATCAAAGTAGCTGTTATGAATAGTAATGACCACCTTTTAAAATTATAGAAATTTTATATTTTAAAATGGACTTCATTTTTTTATTCATAAAATCGATTATAGCTTAGGGTAAAATTATGGAATTGTTCTGAAAAACATCAATTTTTGATGAATAGTGAAACCACTAAGTGGTAGTTAAAAACTGATTTTTCGTTTAAATGAAACATTACCACTTCTGTGATTTGATTTTCAAAAATCCGACATATATGGTTGTAATTAGGAAGTAAAATGTGGTTCAATGGTATTAAAATAATTTTTTTGTGAATAGTAACTTTTAAGTTTAATTAATCACAATTAAAGGTAATTAGTGTAATTTAAGGTAAAGATAATGTTATAATAATATGAAATGACCTTTACCTTTATCCTACCCCTATTGGATGATTCATGGCCGACCAAGACAATCCATGGGTCATCTTGGGGACCCCATGGAGCCACTTTGGTAGGAAAATGACATTAAAAACGTTTTATTTAATGTTAAAATAAAAATGTCACAAACAAGAGTTGTTTTACTAAAACAATTTTTATGTGGGGTTATACAAGTCATATTTTTTACTATAAATATTAATTAGAAAGCTAAAAATATTTCCTACATAATGATATTTGTTTTATAATTTTTAGACATTAAATAAGTTAAATTATTTATGAAACCATGATGATGCAGCGATTACCTCATTAATTAACGATTTAAATAAAATGAAACGGTAAAACAATCCAAGGCATACACTTGTCCAAAGCCTATTAGATGAGTAGATTTCAAACCATTATTACCTTATCCTCTAAATATATAAGTGTGGGACCTTTAGAATCCGAAAAATCATTTCATAATAATGTAACATTTCAATCTTTCCAAGAGTGCCCCTTCTCTCCTCTTATAAAAGGCCCCCACCACTACCACCTTACTCACACCTTCCAAGCCTTTTGGCTCGGCCAAACTCTACCCAAATAATCTCCCAAATTCCCTCTCTTACTCCTAGAAGCCTCAATTTGGGCATAAATATTCCCATGTAAGCCTTTGGCTCAAATCAAAAAGAGTTACCCGATTTTAAGGTAATGTATTCTCTAATGTTGTTTTGTTTTATTTCTCCAACCCCTTAAACACTTTTTATTCCTTTATTTTGTAACAACACCAGTATCTAAAATATACTAGGATGTTGTTATGATAAGGATTTGATTTACACTTACACACACCTTCGTCTAATGGTTAAAGAACATACTGTTTCTGTGGGTGGCGAAATACTGCGTCATGAAACGATGATTGTTCAATATTCTTTTAACACCTCTAATAGTGGCCATTTTGATGACACTATTTTCATATATGATATATATATTATGTTTATGTTTTCCTTATGCTTCTGTATTTCTCATTTGTGGAATACTTTATGATTTCCATTATGGGTAAACGCGATAATTTCATTTTAGGAAGTGTGGACTACCGCCCCCTCAAAGTGATTGGAATCATTAATTCCATATGTGGGATGTATAAAGGATGGATTAAATGGTATTATACATTATATTATACTGGAATTATATTATACCTTTATATAATTATAAATTCATTCAATTAAATACGAAATAGAAATGAAAGTAGCCTCCATGCGTACGTACGGCTTACCGTCTCCATGAACGGTGCATTTCATTTCTTACCTCTAAACGTTATGGAATATTATAAATGCATGTATATACTGGATATAGATGAGATATATGATATCTATATCAGGAATATAATTCTGGATATAATGGATATTTTACCACATGAACAAAGTGTAATTATAAGAAGTTTATTTTTGACTCAAGTACCTAAGATCGACAAAACGACAGTTATTAACTTAAATAATTACATAATGTTCATAACATGGTAATAAGTGATATAAAAGGAATAATGAAATTGAAAAATGTTCTTAAGAAGGTAGATATTAACTCTAGTTTATTATTCAGGAGGTTAAAGAGCGGTCGAGTCAAGTCGGACACGAGGTAAGGGAACTTCTTAACCCAATTTCTATTCTTTGGGTTAATCTCCAACTTTCAAATTATGTCATGTTATTATTATGTCTTATCCTGTATTTGTACTTTCTTTATGTGTACTTATAGTGAATACACATAATATATCTATTTTATTTAAAAAAATTATCTTTGTAAGGGAATTTCTTAACCCAATTTCCAATCTATGGGTTAATCTCCTACTTTCAAATTATGTCATGATATTATTATGTCCTATATTGTATTTTTACTTCCTTTATGTGTACATATAGTGAATACACATAATAGATCTATTTTATTTTAAAAATGATCTTTGTAAGGACTTCGTCTCAATCTCCTTTCATTGAGGCATATTTTGTTTTATACACAAATTTCTTTTATACGGTGTATAAACCCCTTTGACTTTTACGTTTATTCAAAAGGAATCTTTTTATATGAAGTGTTTTACTAAGCGACAAAAAGGACCGTTTTTCTTGTAGTACGTATGCAGCGACAATGACATCTCCGGCGCCGTGACTATTATTTGAGTTTAGGCCTCCTCTACAAGCCATAACATTTTTTAATGAAAAATAAATACAAAGTTTTAACTTTCTTTTATTTTGGTATTGAAAATGGTTTTGAAAGTTTTTTTATTATATCAATGTGTTGTATTGATATCTTGTGATTGAAATGTGGAAATGTTATATTTCATTTATGCATGTTTTATGTGATACGATTATGTTATGGTTTATGATATGTTTAAACATATTCATATGAGGAATGCATTGGACTTAATAAGTGACAGGTGGAGCCCGCTACAACTCCTAGATGCATCGGTTGGTCTCATGAGACAAACTAGTGTCTTGGCACGAGGCCTTGACAAAATCTTATTTGTGGTCTTGGCACGAGGCCTTGGCTACGTGGTTAAATTAGTCTGGCATTATGCATTCCATCATTATTAAAGTAGTTATTGATATTGCATGTGATTATTCGACTAGTAGAATATCCATGTGAGTAAGTAAATGGCATTATTTAATTTTATTTTTTCAATATTATGCTGAAGTTCAAGTTTAAAAAGGATTTTGTTTTAGTTATACATTGCCTTAAATGTTAATGTTTATTTATAAAAGCTTCCGCAATATTGTTATCCTTACTAAGCATCTGAGCTCACCCCTTTCAATGTTTTAATATTTTCCAGGATGTGAAGAAGTAGTTTATGAATGACCTGCAGGGATAGTCAGAAGATGATATGAGTGTGGACTATGGAAACTTTGTTATTGTAGTTTTTCACTTTATGATGTAATGTAATGTTTATAAATGTATCTAGTGTTTCCAAGGCTACTAAACTAATCGGTCTTTCGAGACATGATCTTTTGTGATCATGATAATGTTACAAAGTAATGCACCGCCTCTGGGTAGCTGGGGTCGGGGCGTTACAGTTGGTATCAGAGGCAGTTTAGTACTAACCTTGGAAGCTAGATTTAGATAAAATCTGATTAGATCACATATCCCAAAGATAGACTTTGAGGATTAGTATAGAAGAACTTCCTAGAATTTTGGTACTATAGAGATTTTGTGAGTTTTCCGAGCAATACATACCTGTCTGGATACGAGCAGGTAAAGGTGGCTCTGGCATAGATGTACCTAGGGGTAAAACCCAAAAACACCGCTTTGAGCTAGACTCAAACGGGAACTGGTGCACGACAATGGGCCTTGTTGCACTCTTGGTTACAACACTCCCAGGGGATATGCTTAGGATAATTATCATTTTCTTTACAAACCATTATAAAGGGATTATGAGTACATACTTCCTAAAAGAAAACATTTTTATGATTATAGATTATATCCATAAATAGTTCAATTTATGTTAAGTATTTTACCAGTATGGAATTTTGTATTTTGATTCATAAACTAACCTAGTTTATGCCATTGTATAGAAATGGCGCCCAGTAGAAGGAATGTGAACTCCATCAATACATATGATCCAAAGCGTAAGAAGGATCATATATTTCACGGTATTAAGACAACATTTAGAAGGGAAATAATCTCCCATGTGTTCTCAACATATTAAGAAATAGTATCATGTGTTAATAAGATAAGTAAATAATTCTTTGAGTCTTATGGATTTGAAGGGAAAAAGAGAAGAAAAGGATGGAAGAGAGAGTGATGGAAAATGGGACATGGGAAAAGAAGAATTTTCCAATATGTGATAACTGTGGGAAGAAACACCTTGGAACTTGCCTGAAGGGAATGGGAGTTTGTTATAAGTGTGGAGAAAAAGGACACCAAGTGCGTGACTGCAAGGGTAAGAAAAATGTTTCAAATGTACAATGCATCATCTACAAGAAGTGGGGACACTACGCAAACCAATGTCCAAATCATCAGAGTGTGCCCCAAATGATGTTATTGGATAATAATAAAGTTATGATACTACCACAGATGAGGAGGAATAATTAGAGTTCTTATATTGTTACTAAAGAATTTTCTAATTTGAGTGTTGTATCAATGATGTACTGGTTATAATAATTATGGAGAATCTAAGGATTGTACTACAGTACTATTTCATCAAGGACTTGAGATTGTGTGGAACCAAGAAAAGTGACTCCACAATAGGTTAAATTTTTGGAAAATATATGGTTGAGAGAAAGATAAACCATAATATGGTTCTGATACCGAGATAGCGATTTTGGAAGAAGACAAGATGGATTTGGATAAATTATATTGGATATTCTTAACTTCCATGAAACTGATTAATGATTTGTATACATTTTTGGATAGAAGGAGTATATCTAGTATTCTATAAGGAATAAGGGATCATGGTAATTCAGGATGTTTTAGTGTTTTAAAAGAATACATGATGAAGGTGTTCACATGTTGTTACATGAAAAAAAAAAGGGGATCTTCATTATGTTTACCTTCCCCATAAAATTTGGACTATGAGTTGGACATAAGTATTTTGAATAACTATAAAGGTTGGAATGGATTAATTTGAACCTTGGATAGTAATGTTTAAGGTTAAAACATTTCTGAATATTATTTTTGGAATATTATAATAGTTTTAGAAAAAGGACAACCTTCAGGTTGGGCGATAACCCGTCGCTTCGGGAAAAGCTGCAGGAATCGAACCCACAACCATATTGCGACAGGCCTTTATGACCTACCACTAGCCTACAGGAAGTCTCTAGTTATTACAAAATAGTTTTCGTAATCTAAATGGTATTTGTTAATATTTTGAATGTTGTACGGTTAGGATAAATATATTATTTTTGAGTTCTATTATCTTTTTAAGTGAAAGATGAGTTTGTGGTAGAAATTAGTTGAAGGTTGAAACTCTACTTGTCAAGCATAAATATATATATATACCTATATCTTATTCTATGAATAAATTAATTCTTAATCTTTATTAAAGGGATATTAAAACAAAAAAATGTCTTATCCTAATACCTTATGTCTTGTTGAACTGGTGATATTTTAAATCAACATAGATTGAAGGCTTTGAGGCCCTCAATTTGACACTTGTTTGTGATTGATGATCTCAATAACTCCCTACAAATATTTACGTTTTTCCTCCAATTATATGTCTCTAATTGCCAAAATTGTTCTCCTAATCGAGATCATAATTGGGTGGTCACTTTTTCATTTCCCTTTCCCTCTTATTAAGGCTAAATTTTATTAACCCTATTTCTGATGTGGGTTTTCCACAAAGGTATTTTCTCTTTTCGAACTTTTATTTTCAATGAAAAATTTCAAATTGTGAGGACGCAATTTATTAAAGGATGGGAGAATGTAATACCCCGAACTTCCACGATACGCTTCTCTTTCAATAATGCAATAGCTTGCATTGTACGCAGGTTCGAGTTATAAAACACCTCGACTAATCAAAGTATACGTTATGAATAGTAATAACCACTTTTCAAAATTATAGAAATTTTATATTTCAAAATGGACTTCATTTTTTAATTCGTAGTATCCATTATAGCTTAGGGTAAAATTTTGGCATTGTTCTAAAAAACATCAATTTTTGATGAATAGTGAAACCACTAAGTGGTAGTTAAAAAATGATTTTTCATTTAAATGAAACATTACCACTTCTGTGATTTGATTTTCAAAAATCCAAAATACATGGTTGTCATTAGGAAGTAAAATGTGGTTCAATGGGATTAAAATAATTTTTTTGTGAATAGTAACTTTTAAGTTTAATTAATCATGATTAAAGGTAATTAGTGTAATTTAAGGTAAAGATAATGTTATAATAATGTGAAATGACCTTTACACTTGTCCTACCCCTATTGGATGAGTCTTGGCCGACCAAGACAATCCATGGGTCAACTTGGGGACCCCATGGAGCCACTTTGGTAGGAAAATGTCATTAAAAACTTTTTATTTAATGTTAAAATTAAAATGTCACAAACAAGAGTAGTTTTACTAAAACAATTTTTAAATGGGGTTATAGAAGTCATATTTTTGACTATAAATATTCATTAGAAATATAAAACGATTTCCTACATAATGATATTTTTTTTATAATTTTTAGACATTAAATAAGTTAAATTATTTATGACACCATGATGATGCAGCGATTACCTCATTAATTAAAAATTTAAATAAAATGAAACGATAATGTAAAATCCATGGCATACACTTGTCCAAAGCCTATTTTATGAGTATATTTAGAACCCTTATCACCTTATCCTTGAAATATATAAGTGTGGGACCTTTAGAATCCAAAAAATCATTTCATAATAAAGTAACATCTCAATCTTTCAAAGAGTGCCCCTTCTCTCCTCTTATAAAAGTTCCCCACCACTACCACATTACTCACACCTTCCAAGAATTTTGGCTCGGCCAACCTCTACCCAAATACTCTCCAAACTTCCCTCTCTAACTCCTAGAAGCCTCACTTTGGGCAGAAATCTTCCCAAGGAAGCCTTTGGCTCAAATCAAAAAGAGTTACCCAATTTTAAGGTAATGTCTTCTCTAATGTTGTTTTGTTTTATTTCTCCAACCCCTTAAACTCTTTTTATTACTTTATTTTGTAACAACACCAGTATCTACCATATACTAGGATGTTTGTATGATAAGGATTTGATTTAAAATTACACACACCTTCTTATAATGGTTAATTAACATACTGTTTCTGTGGGTGGCGAAATACTGCCTCACGAAACGATGATTGTTCAATATTCTTTTAACACCTCTAATGGTGGCCATTTTGATGACACTATGTTCTTATATGATATATATATTATGTTTATGTTTTTTCTTATGCTTCTGTATTTCTCATTTTTGGCATACTTTATGATTTCCATTATGGGTAAACGCGATAATTTCATTTTAGGAAGTGCGGACTACCGCCCCCTCAAAATGATTTCAATCGTTAATGCCATATGTATGATGTATAAAGGATGGATTAAATGGTATTATAAATTATATTATACTGGAATTATATTATACCATTATATAATTATAACTTCATTCAATTAAATACGAAATAGAAATGAAAGTAGCGTTCATGTGTACGTACGGCTTACCGTCTCCATGAACGGTGCATTTCATTTCTTACCTCTAAACGTTATGGAATATTATAAATGCATGTATATACTGGACATATATGAGATATATGATATCTATATCATGAATATAATTTTGGATATAATGGATATTTTACCACATGAACAAAGTTTAATTATAAGAAGTTTATTTTTGACTCAAGTACCTAAGATCGACAAAACGACAGTTATTAACTTAAATAATTACATAATGTTCATAACATGGTAATAAGTGATATAAAAAGAATAATTAACATGAAAAAGGTTCTTAAGAAGGTAGAGATTAAATCTAGTTTATTATTCAGGAGGTTAAATAGCGTTCGAGTCAAGTCGGACACAAGGTAAGGGAACTTCTTTACGCAATTTCTATTCTTTGGGTTAATCTCCTACTTTCAAATTATGTCATGTTATTATTATGTATTATCCTGTATTTGTACTTTCTTTATATGTACTTATAGTGAATACACATAATATATCTATTTTATTTAAAAAAATTATCTTTGTAAGGGAATTTCTTAACCCAATTTCCAATCTCTGGGTTAATCTCCTACTTTCAAATAATGTCATGATATTATTATGTCCTATATTTTATTTATACTTTTTTATGTGTACATATAGTGAATACACATAATAGATCTATTTTATTTTAAAAATGATCTTTGTAAGGACTTCTTCTCAATCTCCTTTCATTGAGGCATATTTTGTTTTATACACAAATTTCTTTTATATGGTGTATAAACCCCTTTGACTTTTACGTTTATTCAAAAGAAATATTTTTATACGAAATGTTTTACTAAATGAAAAAAGGAATGTTTTTCTTGTTTTACGTATGCGGAGACAATGACCTCTCCACCGCCATGACCATTATTTGAGTTTCATCTTCCTCTACAAGCCATAACTTTTTTTAATGAAAAATAAATACAAAGTTTTAACTTTCTTTTATTTTGGTATTGAAAATGGTTTTGAAAGTATTTTTATTATATCAATGTGTTGTATTGATATCTTGTGATGGAAGTGTGGAAATGTTATGTTTCCTTTATGCATGTTTTATGTGATATGATTATGTTATGTTTTATGATATGTTTAAACCTATTTATATGAGGAATGAATTGGAATTTATAAGTGATGGGTGGAGCCCGCTACAGCTCCTCGATTCATCAGTAAGTCTCATGAGACAAACTAGTGTCTTGGCATGAGGCCTTGATAAAATATTATTTGTGGTCTTAGCACGAGGCCTTGGCTACATGGTTATGATTGTCTGGAATTATGGATTCCATCATTATGAAAGTGGTTATTGATATTGCATGTGATTATTCAACTAGTAGAATATCCATGTGAGTAAGTAAATGGCATTATTTAATTTTATTTTTGCCATATTATGGTGATGTTAAAGTTTAAAAAGGATTTTGTTTTAGTTATACATTTCTTTAAATGTTAATGTTCATTTATGAAAGATTCCGCAATATTGTTATCCTTACTGAGCATCTGAGCTCACCCCTTTCAATGTTTTAATATTTTCCAAGTTGTGAAGAAGTAGTTTATGAATGACCTGCAAGGATAGTCAGAAGAGGATATGAGTGTGGACTATGGAGACTTTGTTATTGTAGTTTTTCACTTTATGATGTAATGTAATGTTTATAAATGTATCTAGTGTTTCCAACGCTACTAAACTAATCGGTCTTTCGAGACTTGATCTTTTGTGATCATGCCAATGTTACGAAGTAATGCACCGACTTTGGGTAGCTGGAGTCGGGGCGTTACATCATGAAACCATATTCATGGTTTAACCAGACTACAATACATGTGTTATAACATAATTATTATTCAGGAACCAGAATATGTACATATAATTAAGTTATATGACAAAACTAGTTCATAATATTCCAAATATCGCCGAATAATTGAAGTCGTTGTCATCTAATGATTCATTAACATTCTATGTAACAAAATGATAGAAATGGACATTAACAGTTCTAGATGTTCATAAATAATATTTATTTTCAATTCTGGAGATTTACATCCATTCCACTTCATTACATAAAAGAATGTGAACTGAATATGAAAATAAAGGAAATGAACACTCCAGAACGACGAAATTCAATAAAATAAGTTGTCAATAAATAAATAAAAGAACTAACCAGAATTATGGTAAAATAAATACATGTCTAATAGGTTCTGAAATAAGTTATTAAAAAGTATAATTTCATATTCCAGGAGCTGAAGTACAATAGAGGAACACATTTGGAGGTAAGGTAAGGGTTTTTCCACCCGAACATCCATTTTCATTCAGGATACATTCATTGTATAATTACCTCGATGTAATTCTTATGTATTGTTATGTAATCATCATATGTTCTGTGTTATTATCATATATATGTTTAAAAACCATAATCCTTCCTTATTTTATGGATAGTTACACGTTTAAAAAAGAACTTTTAAAATTGTTTAAAAATTCAAGCCCAATTCAAGGGAATTTTTCAAATTCGTAACTATTGTCAAGGGAACTCTATAATATGTTTTTGGAAACCATTATCTTAATAAAAACACTCATTTAATTATTAAAATACTACCTTACTTCGCTTCTGGTTTTATACAAAGATTTTTTCAAAAGAACTCTTCTTTTCAACATAAAAGTGTATTTATCTCCAGAATTGCTTAATGACTTTATAAGAGTATTTTCATCTAATTCAACACTCTTGTTGATTCCATGGTATTATTAGGTTTAATCATTTATTAATTAATATGCCATATTTAATTTAATGGTTTATGACTAACTGTATTATGGATGATCTATCCTAAAATCATTCACCATATTATTCTGAATGGTTAGTGTTTTACGTTTAATGATAGAAGAAAGATAGTTACATTTCATATTATATTCTCAATATGAATTTATATGTTGTTTATGTTTATCCCCACTCATAATAGGAATGAATTGGACTTATTATGTGATGGGTGGTGCCTGCCATAGCCCCTTGATGCATTGGTAGGTCTCATGAGACAACTAGATGAGGAATTGGCTGAGGCCTTTCCCAATGTGATATGGATTTTGGCCGAGGCCTTAATCCATAGACGTCTTGGCGGAGGCCTTAACAAAAGGTTTCAGAATTTCCGTTATTATGAATTCTACCATTATGAGTTCAGCAATTGATATTTCATGTGGTTATTCGACTAGTAGAATACCCATGATTATGTTTTATTATGGCATTATTTACTCAGCTCATATTGCTGCCATAATGTGTTCAAGTTTATTATTAAAGGAATGTGTTTTCAATTATTCACCATGTCTATTTTTTATATTATCCTCTGGTGTATTTCGTACTCTTACTAAGCATTTGAGCTCACTATTTTATTATGATTAATTTTCTTAGGGCAATAATAATTCTATTAAGAATGACATACTGAAATAACCTAGGAGTTATGGAAGTTGTCTAAGGAGTTTCAATGATGTTTCTCATTTGATGTTGTAATGATGAACTTATTTATGTATCTTGATTCCAATAGTACTAAACTACTCGGTCCTTCGAGATTCGTATTCCTTGTTTGTATGCCAATGTAATGTAATAAGGCACCGACTCTGGGAAACTGGGGTTGGGTCCTTACAGTTTGTATCAGAGGAAGTTTAGTAGAAAACATGGAAACTAGATTTAGAAAACATAGAATTAGAGAAGTGTCCCTAAGATAGTCTTTAAGGATATGCATAAAATAATGTCCTGGTATTTTGTTAAGGAATAGGTTATGGGGATCTTTCAAGCAATACATCCCTATCTGGATACGAGTAGGTAGAGGCGGCTCTGGCACAGATTTATCTAGGGGTAAAACCCGAAGACGCCGCTTTAATCTAGACTCGAATGAGAACTGGTGCACGATAACGGGCCTTGCTTAACTCTTGGATACAACACTCCTGGGGGATATGCTTTGGATAATTCACATTTTCTTTACCAGCCATTATGAAGGATTGAAATGTAAAATATTCCTTAATGAAACCATATTTGTGAATATTTGATTATCCATGTGTAGGATCTCAGTTTTTCTGAGTATTTTTAATTTAAGATTATAAATTATGATTCATAACCTAATCTAGTGTATGCCATTATCTAGATATGGCGCATAGTGGAAGGAATCAAAATCGCATGAATGCACGTGTTCTATATAGGGATTTTCCTCTGATGCAAGATAATGATGTCGGCTCTGGTGTTGTGACTGGTGCTGAGCAACTCATAACTATACTTGGATAACTTTCTCATGTTATGATTAATAACATTACCTGTATGGAGCATCCGGATCCACCATGTGGTGGAGCCATGATAGATCACTTTATGTGACAACAACCTCCATCGTTCAACGGGACTACAAACCCGTTTGTAGCATAGTAGTGGATATGTTCCCTTGAGAAGATATTTCTCGCTTCAGGATGTAATGAAATAAATAAATTTGTCATGGCAGTATATCATCTATCGGTAGATGAGGCTCAGTGGTGGTCATTAATCCAAATCAAAAAGGAGGAGGAAGAGATAGAACAGATGGAATGGAGGTATTTTAATGAAATTTTCTTAGAAAAATATTTTCCTCATGAGTTGCGAGGAGATATGGAGAGACAATTATTGAATCTGAGGCATAAGGAGGATGAAAATGTTTCCAAGTATGAAACAAAATTCACATGGTTAGAAATACATGCTATGGACTATATAAGAAATCCAAGGTGAAAAATTGATCGATTCTTTTATGTCCTAAAGTCATTAATCTGGTGGGCACTAGTCTCCCAAAGTTTTTCATCATATGAGGATATAGTTTCAGGTGCCATCAAGACAGAAAAAGAATTCTCTAAGTCTTATGAATTTTAGGGAAAGAAAGAAAAGAAGAGGGCTGCTGAAAAACCTAGGAAAGGAAATAAGGAAACAGGGAAGAATGGAAGAGTCGAATTTCAACCATGTGACAATTGTGGAAGGAAACACCCTAGTGCATGATTAAAAGAAAATGAAGTATGTTACAAATGTGGTCAGAAAGACCATCTTACAGGTGATTGCAAAGGGAAGAAGGAATCCAGTGATTTTCAATGCTATAGTTGTCGGGAGATGGGACACTATGCTAATTACTATCCAAAACATCAAGGAAATATACAACAGAAAAGGGAAATGGATGAGGGACAAGCTTATGCAATCACAACTGTAGAGGTTGAAGTTCCTATCGATGTGGTGGCTAGTACATTAATTGTTTCCTCAAGTTTACCCAATGATTTCTTTGATTATGGATCATCGCATTGTTTCATATCTTCTCAGTTTTCTAAGAAAGTAAGATGTTTCTAATTTGATTTAACAAGGGAGTAGTCAGTCAAAAATCCTAAGGGATGTATCATTGCTATAATGTTTTTTGAATTAGTTCCCATTAAGGCATATAAATTTTCTTTATCTGCTGATCTTATCATCATACCCATGATTGAATTTTATATAATCCTTAGTATAGATTTTCATTCAGACCATGATGAAAAAATTTATTGTAAGAAGAAGAAGTTTATGATTTTTGATGAAGATGATAAACAACACCTTATATTTAGAGCAGATTCGTCACCACCTGATTCTTGTCTAGATCCACCCCCAGTAGCTCAACTAAATTCAATTATTGGGGAGGAAGAGAATGAAATAACTATGGGTGAGGAAAGGAATGTTCAAATAGAGGATGCACCTATTGTGAGAGAGTATACTGATGTGTTTCTAGAATATTTACCTGGACATCCTCCAGAATGAGAAATTGAGTTTTCTATTTATTTAATTCTTGTTTCAAGGCCCATATCGAATACCCCTTATAGAATGGACACTGTGGAATTAGTGGAACTAAAGAAACAACTAGAGGAATTGAGTAATAAGGGATTTATTCTCCCTAGTATTTCTCCATGGGGAGCCCATATCCTTTTTGTTAGGAATTAAGATGGATCTATGAGGTTATGTATCGACTACCAGGAGATCAATGCTATAACAATAAAGAACAAGTATCCTCTACCTCGCATTGATGATTTATTTGACCAACTTCATGGAGCTCAATAATTTTCAAAGATTGACCTTCGATCTGGATATCATTAGTTGAGTGTGAAGAAGGAAGACATTCTGAAAACTGTGTTTCGGACCAGGTACAAGCATTACGAGTTTACATTAATGCCTTTTGGATTGACTAATGCACACTCTGTCTTCATGGATTTAATGAATAGCGTTTTCAAGTAATATCTAGAGGATTTTGTAGTGGTATTTATTGATGATATCTTGGTATACTCCAAAATCTATGAAGATCATGAAAATCACTTGTGCATTATCCTGAATACTCTTAGAAGACATGAATTATATGGGAAGTTTAGAAAGTTTGAATTCTGGCTTTTGGAGATTTCTTTTCATGTCCATATTTTTTCTATGGATGGAATCTTATATGCTATTTCAAAGACAAATGAAATCCAATATTATCCAATTCCAACAAACATAACTGAGGTACGTAGTTTTATTGGCTTAGCCGATTATTATTGGCATTTCATACAGAATTTTTCCCGACTGGTTAACCCGATAAAGAAGCTCACACGTAAAGGGGTTAAAATTTTTTGGACAAAAGATTTTGAAGAATGTTTCGAAAAACTAAAGGGAAAAATAGTCAATGCTTCTATATTGACTATACCATCGGGGAATGAAGGGTTTGTTATTTATAGTGATGCTTCAATGGAAGGACATGGTTGTGTCCTTATGAAAAATGATAGGGTTGTTGCTTATGCATCATGACAACTATAAATTAATGAGAAAAACTATCCTACTCATGATCTTGAGTTAGCTGCTGTAATATTTTATTTGAAGATATGGAGACATTATCTCTATGGTGAAAAATGTGAGATTTATACTGATCACAAGAGTTTGAAGTATATTTTCTCATAGAAAGAAGTCAACATGAGGCAAATGAGATGGCTTGAACTACTTAATGATTATGATGGCACGATACACTACCACCCAGGGAAGGAAAATAAGGTGGCAGATGCCTTGAGTGGAAAGGATCAGGGAGTTTTGAGAAAGATGATAGTTGAAAGTGATCCTATTTTCATGGATCTAGTAAAGATGGATATGGGAATAACCATGGAAGGTGAAACATCAATGCTTTTTCAAATGGTTGCCAAACCATCTTTACTAGAAAGGATAAAAAATTCTCAGGCTAATGATGGGGAATTTCAAAAGAAGATTAAAGCTGTGAATGATGGGAGAATGAGTGACTTCGTATATAAAGATAGAATTTTGAAATTTGGAAAGATACTTTGTGTTCCCAATATACCTGATCTAAAAATGGAATTGTTGGATGATTATCATAGTTCTAATTTCTCTATACACCCTGGATGCACTAAGATGTATCAAGATTTGAAGGAAAATTTTTGGTGGGACAACATGAAGAGGGAGATTGCTGATTTTGTGTCATGATGTATGGTTTGTCAATAAGTGAACGATGTAAGGCAATAGCCTAAAAGAGTATTGCAACCTCTTATGATACCTGAGTGGAAATGGGATAATATCACGATAGACTTTGTAATGGTACTACCAAAGACTCCTATAAGGAACAATGCAATATGGGTCATTATTGAGCGACTTACCAAGTCAGGACATTTTCTTGCTATAAGAGAAGATCTATCACTTGAATGCATAGCAAGACTATATATTAATGAAGTTGTGAGACTTCATAGAGTACCCCTATCGATTGTTTCCGATCGTGATCCATGTTTTACCTCAAGATTCTGGAAAAGTCTTAAGAAGGCCCTGGATACTGATCTTCGTTTTGGAACTGCCTACCACCCACAAACCGAGGGACAATCGGAACAGAAAATTAAAACATTGGAAGACATGTTGAGGTCTTGGTCACTTGATTTTCATGGCTTGTGAGATCAGTATTTACCTCTAGTAGAATTTTCCTACAACAATTTCATTCATTCAAGTATACAAATGGCACCCTATGAAGCATTATATAGGAGGCGATGTCGTACACCAACTTGCTGGGATGATGTTAGTGAAAGAAAGAACGTGGGCCTAGAACCTGTTGAAGAAAAAATGGAAAAGGTGAAGATTACCCAGAACCATATCAAAATAGCTCAAAGTAGGAAAACGGGCTATGCAGATAACCGAGGGAAGGATTTGGAGTTTCAATATGGTGATCACGTTTTCATAAAGGTATCTCCATGGAAGGGTATTATACGATTTGGTAAAAAGGGAAATTTAAGTCCCAGGTACATCCGACCTTTTGAAAATCTAGACTGAATTGCAGCTGTAGCTTACCATTTCGCAATGCCTCCAAGTCTCTCCAAGGTTCACAATGTGTTCCACATGTCAATGTTAAGGAAGTACATACCAGACCCAACACATGACTCACTTATGAAGAAGTAAAACTTGATCTTGATCTATATTATTGTGAAAATCCTATCAAGATTCTTGATACTAAAGAACAAGAATTGATAAATCAGATGACTCGTCTGGAGAAGGTTCTATGGAGGAACCATAAGATAGAGGATGCAACATGGGATCATGAGGAGCTTATGTTAAAGATATACCCGAATCTTTTTAGGTAATATTCTGTGAATTTCGAGGATGAAATTTTTTTAATGTGGGGAGAATGTAACATCCCAAGGTTTTGAAAATAAATATAGAATGAAACTTTATAATGTAGCCATTAAAACACAACTTTTCCTCTTCTATGTTTTGAATTTCGTAAAATGGTCATCTAGAGTTGTCTTCAGTAAGTCATTTGGAGTCCGATAGAACAAACTTGATTTTTTTAGTGAATAGTAACATACCCTTATGAATAGTACTATAAATAGTAATATGACCATAATGAATAGTAAATTTTATTATTATTTTATTTTATTAAGGCTAGAAGATAATAACATCATGGTTAATTTTTCATTGTGATAATGAGGTAGTTGTAAAATTAGAACTGTTAATTTTTGAATTAAGTATGCTTTTATTTAAAAGTTAAATTAATAATATTTAGAAAATTATTTTTCAACAATGGACTTCAATTTTGAATTCTAAACGTTGAAAATTGGTAGGGGTGAATTTTTGGGATTTTTTTGCAATTCTAGAATTTTTGATGAATAGTAAAATACGATAAATGCTAAATACTTGATTTACTGCATCATAGGTGATGGAAGGATGATGTAATCCCACTTGGTTCGAACTCACATGCCATTATTACTATTAGGGGTGACATGAAACAATACCATTGGTTGTCTTGAGGGAAATAATAAAATAATGAATTAAATATTCAAAATTTACTCCTCTCCTCCCCTATAAAAATCCCTCACCACTCCCTCTTCACTTTACTCCTCTAAGCCTTAAATCAAAGTTCTTCCCAATTACCCTTCCCTAGTCTCCCCCCACGTCAAAGAAGCTTTTGGTCTTGCCAAAATACCAAAACCCCTTCCCTTACAGAGTTTCTCAAGGAGGTTATTTCAAGTGGTAAAGTACCCTTCTTTTTCATTTGGTTTCATTTCAATTTTTATTCTTTTGTTATCTTCTCATCACCTCCTCTATCAAAATTATCATGATAACTCCGGTAACATCTATATACAATATTTATATCATTTTAATGGAAGAACCATCATTAATATTCTTACTCCATTCATTTTATTTTATAAACTAAATTGACATCCATGAGGTTCTGATTTATAACCTTCATGGACGATGAAGTTTCGTTCTTCAATTTACTATTCATTACTGGTCATGAAACCATATTCATGGTTTAAACACACAATAATTTATGTTTTATAACCTAATTAATATTTAGGAACCCGAATAAGTACATATAATTAAGTTGTATGACAAAACTAGTTCATAATATTCCAAATACAGCCGAATAATCTAAGTGGTGGTCATCTAATGATTCATCCTCATTCCATGTAACAAAATGAGAGAAATGGAAATTAAAAATTCTGGATGTTAATAAATAATAATTAATTTCAATTCTGGAGATTTAAATCCTCTCCAATTAATTACCTAAAATAAATTGAACCAAATATGAAAATAAAGGAAACAAACACTCCAGAACGACGAAATTAAATACAATAACTTGTCAATAATGACATAAATGAACTAACCAGAATTAGGGTAAACTAAATAAATGTCTAATAGGTTCTGAAATAAGTTATTAAAAAGTATAATTTCATATTTCAGGATCTTATGTACAAGATCGGATCACGTTTGGAGTTAAGGTAAGGGTTTTTCCACCCGAACTTCCATTTTTCATTCGAGATACTTTCATTGTCTAATTACCTCGATGTAATTCGTATGTATTGTTATGTACTCATCATATGTCCTGTGTGAGTATCATATATGTGTTTAAAAACTATAATCCTTCCTTATTTTATTGATAGTTACACGTTTTAAAATGAACTTTCAAAATTGTTTAAAAAATACAAGCCCAATTCAAGGGAATTTCTCAAATTCTTAATTATTTTCAAGGGCACTATATAATCTATTTTTGGAAACCATTATCTTTATAAAATCACTCCTTTTATTATGAAAATACTATCTTACTTCACTTCTGGTTTTATACAATGGTTTTTCCAAAAGAACTCTTCTTTTCAAAATAAAAGAGTATTTATCTTCAGAATTGCTTAATGATTTTATAAGAGTGTTTTCATATAATTAACACTCTTGTTGATTCCATGGTATTTTTGGGTTTCATCATTTATTAATTCATCTAACATATTTTATTTAATGGTTTATGACTAACTTTATTGTGTATGATCTATCCTAAAACCATTCCCCATATTATTTTTGAATGGTTTGTGTTTTATGTTTAATGATTGGGGAAATATAGTTACATTTCATATGATATTATCAATATGAATGTATATGTTGTTTATGTTTATCCCCGCTCATATGAGGAATTCATTGGAATTATTATGTGACGGGTGGGGCTCGCTATATCCCCTCTAGTCATCGGTAGGTCCCATGAGACAACTAGACGAAGAATTGGACGAGACCTTTCCCAATGTGATATGGATTTTGTCCGAGGCATTAATCATTAGACATCTTGGTCGATGCCTTGAAAAAATGTTTCAGAATGTCCGGAATTATGCATTCCATCATTATGAGTTCAGCTATTGATATTTCATGTGGTTATTCGACTAGTATAATACCCATTATTATGTTTTATTATGCCATTATTTACACAGCTCATATTCCTTCCATAATGTGTTCATGTTTATTATTAAAGTCTTGTGTTTTCAATTATTCACAATGTCTAATGTTTATAGTATCTTCTGCTGTATTGCTTACTCTTACTGAGTGTTTGAGCTCACCCTTTTATTATCATTCATTTTCTCAGGGCAAACAGAATTATATTATAAATGCCATTCTGAAATAACCTGGGAGTTATGGAAGTTGTCTAAGGATTTTCACTGTTGTTTTTCATTTCAAGTTGTAATGATGAACTAATGTATATATCTTGTTTCCAATAATACTAAACTACTCAGTCCTTATGGATTCGTGTTCCTTGTTTTTATTCCAATGTAATCAAATAAGGCACTGACTCCGGGAAACTATTGTCGGATCCTTACACTGAAACTAACTTATGTACATATAACTAAATGATTAAACAAAACAAGTTCATTATGGTCGAAAAAATGCAAAAATTTAACCAAATGATCACCATTTATTTCTTATGAAATAAACCATTCTCATGGTATATAAAAAAATTAATTATAAGAACATTTAAATTTTTTTGAAATTATCAATAACTTATAATAACAACTCAGGATGTTTATCCATGTTTAAAATGAGCTTACATTATTGAATACAAATGTACCGTCCAAACAAAACTATAAAAATGAACATTCCAAAAAAAGTAATTTATACTTTATAACTTATCCAAACTCCAATATATTAGCTAAATAAAACCATAATGGATCTAATAAATTTATAAATGGTCATGGAATTGTTAATTAATTAATCTAATGTGGTTATACAATACATTAAATTGAATATAGCATTCGCATAAAAGGTAAGTGGAAATTCTCAAACCCATCTTTCTTTCATCGAGTTTTCTACATTTCACTCCATTTTTGGTATGGTAACTCCTTAAAATTCATTTAATCATCATTATAATACCAATTATGGGATAAAAATGTTTTCTAATTGAATTTATGATACACCCAATGTCTTCCAAAACAACTGTTCTTTCTAATAAATACATGTTTTTACTCCTCGAAGATCGTTTCAATCTTCACTCAAGTTTCATATTTCTATGTGAAGAATGATATTCCCTCTTTATTTTGGGAACAAAATGTTTATTCATATATGATTTATTATGTGAAAACAATTTATTTCCATGGGTTATTTTTTTAGGTTCAATTTTGACATATTTCCCAGGTGCCATTATAGATAATGTAAATGTTATGATGTATTGGGTGCACCGGAATTTATATAGAGCAATATGAGTGTTTGAATGTTACGAGTGCTCTTGAAATTATATAGAGATTCAATGCATTGGTTAATGTGTTGAACCTAATGAGTTTAAGTGAAATGATTTTTGATCATGTTGTGAGATTTGTTCACAAATGTAAAAACACATAAATTTCATGGAAATATTTTCATAAATACTTTGGAATCTTACGAGTCTGTGGTTTCTGACGGAACATGATTTCGGGGCCCGGTGTGCCCGGAATCAATTTCTGAAGTTTTGTTCAGGTACGTTTAGTGAACGCACATGCAGGTTTTTCTATCTTTTGAACCGGTGCTCAGAATTGAAATCTGAGGGCACATATGAACTTGCATCACCAGTATTATCTTAAGGGGACCTTTACCACAGTTGTGTTTTGTCGTATGTGGTAGTTAAAAATTTGAAGATTCATTTAGAATTAAATTAAATTGTTGTGTTACAATTTTATTTTAAGTGGTAGTTAATTCTTCCAAAGGGATGTTGGGTTGGGGCCCACACCCCACCTAACATCCCATGAGAGGATATAACTAAGGGTGGTGGGGCCCACATGAGCCCCCAACTTTTCACCTTCTCTTAACACCCCATTAAAACCCCCCTTATTAATTTGACAACTCCCCCTCATTTTTTAAGGTGGAGTCTCTCCACCTCCCTCTCATTACGTTTGCCAACCCAATTAGATTAATGACTTCATTAATTAAATGGTACATCTCATTTTTGAAACAATTTTAATTGCATGGAAAATTTTAAACTGAGGAAGATTTATTAAAATATTAGGCCTTGGAAAATATTTTGGATGGGAAAAACCTCTAGAGAATTTGGAGGAGAGATTCCTTCCTCACCAACGAAGAACACGACGAACGATATCCTCTCATCGACCTGAACAAGATTGTGAGGAATTCCATCATCCTTTTTTCTTCTTTGCGTCAAGGGAGAAGACACCGCTCGCAAGGAATGCCATCTACGACAATGTTCTGTGATGCCTGAGCTCCGAGACGCTTATCTTCTATGACTCGTTGACATGCCCTACTCTTGAATTCGAGGTAGGGTGTTTGTATAATTTAATTCGAATAAATTATACATTTTTTGTTTTTTAATGTGAATGATTGTATATGGATGATTTTTACCGCCTAACACCGAGGGTGGGGTCCGAACAATCACGGCCCGTTGACCCTCTCTTATTCCTCAATTTTTAATTCTCAAAGGGAGGTAGTGGCGAACGTAGGTGGCGGCAAGCGAAGGTGGAGGCCGCGCGCTAGCTGCGTGCAGAAGAACCGCGGCCCGAAACTATGGGCTACACGGCCGAAAATGAACCGGTCGGCCATAGCCGGCTGGGCTAGGGGAACCACGGTGCCCCACGACGCCACGCTGCGGAGAACTGCGGCCCGCACAGGGTGGGCCACTCTGGCAGAAGGACCGGCCGGCTCGTCAGCCAGCCGGGCGGAATGAGCCACGACGCTCGTAAGCATAACAGTGGAAGGATCGAGCCCATAACCGTGGGCCATTCGCACTGGGAAGACCGACCGGCTTCGATCGGCCGGACAGGAGGGCAGCGCTTCTCAGCACCACTGGTTCGAGAAGTCGGTGCCCCCCCCCACTGGCTCGGCCGGCCGCGGGCCACGACTAGCTGAGCCGTGCCACGCCCCACCGGGCCGGGCCATGAATTTTTGGGCCGGTCTGACCCCTTAGCCGAGTAGGACTCGCTGAGCCAGAACGGGCCGACCAGCCTGCCCACCGGGCTTGATGGGTCGGGCCCGTTTCACTTAAATTTGAATAACTTTATGACCGTGCATCTGATCGACGTGTTGTCTGCAGCACTGGGACCCTTAGGATGAGGCGGTCCTTTTGCGATAATCAAAGAGTGCTTTTGGACTACAATGGAAAACTATTGGGATTGGAACGAGCATATTTCCACCTGGGCCCCTCGAACGAAAATATTATAACTCTCAGACCGGGCGTCCGATTGACGCGCCGTCTATCGTCTTGGGTTCCTTTTGATGAGACGGAACATCGGGATACATCAACTCTGGACTTCATGATAGTTTATGTATTAACCCCATGTCCTGAGGAGCGGACCCTCCCTGAATCAAGCATGCTATGTGTGGGAACCCTAGAGCTGGTTGCGACTGCAACTACTATCGTACTAGAATCCTCCGTGGGTTCGACGCTGAAAACTACCATTCTAGAATCCTCCGTGGGTTCGACGGTGACGATAACTATACTGGAATCCTTCGTGGGTTCAATGATGATGACTATTGTACTTGTATCCTCAGTGGGTCCAACAATTGACTTCTGTTCTAGTATCCTGCATGGGTCCAACATAGTACCTGGTCTAGTATACTATGTTGGTCCGACAACTTAGCTGGTCTCGTATCCTATGTGTGTCCGATGACTTAGATGAATTAGTGACTACATGTGATCATCTCTATCACTATATGAAATTTTTATACCTGTGTGAGCTGAGTCTTGACATTTAATCATTATCATTGATGTGATTGACTTATTTCCTGTGTCGACTGGGTTGTGCATGAGCTCGAGAGTTGGATCCGAACTGGATTGAAGACTTAGGTATATGTATGTGCATATACTTAAGTAGGGTTGGTTGATGCACCGTGTTTTGTATCTTACTACTTGTTTATTCTTAGTGGATATTGTGAGGACATGTGGGTCTCAGGATCCCCACTGAGTATCGTTATACTCACCCCTACATGGGCTATGCCCGCACAACGTTGTGTTGGATGCAAACGACGGACATCACTGTTCTAGGTAGAGACTTGTGGAGCTGGATGGTACCCATAGGTGGACAACTTGGCGAGACGTACACGGAGCAGACGGATAGACCCGAGGTGCTGAGGAGACCATTTAAAACCACCCTTCAGGTGGGATTCCTGGAGGATGACTCAGTAGTTGCTGTTTTACTTTACTATAGTAGTACTAGCTTTTCTATTTTATTTTACTTTACAGTTGGTTTTGTATACGAGCCCATTCACTTTTTAGAACTTATTGTTGTATTCAGTCTTACATAGTGTTTACTTCTATTGCATACTCTGTTGTGTTTGTTTACTTCTATAAAGTAAATGACATCCCTTTTATCGGGATTTACGCCTTTGGTGCAAGTCTCCAGCCTCTGGCCTATGGAAGGCGGGCTTGGGGTAGTCACGGCATGGACCCTGAGGATTGGTCGTGACAAATTGGTATCAGAGGAGTCAGTTCTACTACATAACTTAGGACTCTAATCATTATTTTCTGTGAAGAAATAGTGTTAAGAGTATTGACTGTGGTGATCAGTCCAGAGAGTCTAGTGTTGGTGTGGCAGCCGATGTATCCATACACCAGGACTCTGACCTCTGATTTCTGACTCGGTTCATGAAAACACTAATTGAATATGTGTTTCAAAAGTTTTCTTTGTGATTAATTTATGTCAACTTACCAGGTATACTGTTTGACCATGGTGCACCTATTCCTTATCAAGATGCCACTGCGAATACAACCATCTAGGGTTCTGAGTTACGTACGTGGTGGTAGCCGACCGAGCGATGAGGCCTCGGTGTAGGGCCCTATCACAGAGGAGTCACCGGTCGTACCACTACCCTTTGGGCCACCGATACAACTATCCCCAACAACAGAGAGTGCATGCCATCTGAGGGCATTGCACGAGTTCCAACTACAGAGGCTTCCCAGGTTTCGTGGAGTGATGGACCTGCAGGCAGCTGAGGACTAGCTGGAGACTGTCATCATAGTTTTCAGATTGGTAGGGACACTAGCCAATCTTATGGTGATCTTTGCCGTGAGTCTCCTGCATGAAGCAGCAGGTAGATGGTGGAGCTTGATGCACTAGGTGCATGACGAGGCATGTTTACTCTGGATAGACTTCGAGAGTCTCTTTCACTCAGATTTTGTTCCAACCACCCTTTTTGTGGTGCGTATTCAGGAGTAATTCATCTGCGGCTGGGCAGCATGACAGTATCTTAGTACTCAGCGAGGTTTACCGACCTCTCACGCTACTCCACGGACAAGGTATGGGACCCATTATTTACGGACAGGACCATTGAGCAGGGACTCAGACATGAGACCAGGGCTTCGATGATCTCACTCAGTGTTCCAATGTAGGCAAGAGTGCTAGAGTGATCCCTTCATGTGGAGAGAATTCTCGCTGAGCCGACACCAGCAGCGAGACCCACCGCAGGGCGACACGTAGCGAAGTCTTCTGCAGCCGGTAGTAAATAGTTTCCGCAGAGGTCCAAGCGGACCTGGCCATCAGGTGGGAAACCTCAGGATATAGGTTTATTTGTGTGGGGCACACGAAACCGATATAGCTATACGAGAAGCAGGCAGTGCTATGCATGCATCCAACATGGTCACATGGCTCGGGAATGCCCGACCCGCCATATGGACGAGCAGCAGATAGAAGGGAGACCTCCCAGGCAGAGGATGAGGTTCGACCATGGTTGTCCGTCGGGAGAAGGTGGACGAGGCAGAGGAGTTGGCCGAGTAGTAGGTGGTGGACGATGTTTCGAGTCTCTACTAGCACCACCACCAGGTGGTCCACCCCGATCACATAGAGCTGGCGGACAAAGGCAGGCTCTGCTCCAGGAAGCCGAGGCCTACGACCATGGCGCATCTGAGATGATTTGAGGTACTATCTATTTCTACTCTAACCTTTCTGTATTACTTATTGACACAGGTGCGAGTCATACTTTTATTACCACTGCCCTTGTTCAGTTCTCTGAGATTCCGAAGGATCCGTTGGCTCAATCCATATAGCTAGAGACTCCTACAGAATTAGACTCGATGATTACACACTAGTTCCGGTAGTGTGAGATTACTCTAGGATGTGAGATCTTTGGTTGAGATCATATTGTAGCGGCATCGAGGCCTTATGACATCATTTTGGGTATGGACTGGTTGTCTGCAGTGCATGCTCAGATCGACTGCATTAGGCACAATGTGTGGTGTGTCCGCATGGATGGTAGAAGGTTCACCTTCACCAGAAATAAGGGAGCCTTTACAGTGCACGATGGACTTATTCATAGGAGAGGAGAGACGATCACACATCAGTTAGCGAGTCTCATCCTATGAGAAGTTGATGTGTGGAGTCCGATTTTTCTTGTTGTGGTGGATCAGTATGCAGACGTTTTTCCTAACGACATTCCAGGACTACCTCCTTACCAAGAGGTAGACTTATACATTGTCTGTTACCCCAGGGCATCACCGATATCTAATCCAGCATATTAGATGGCTCCCGCCAAGCTTCGTGAGCTGCAGGAACATCTAGAGGACATGCAGGGGAAAGGATTTTTCTGACCCAATGTTTCACCCTGGGCTTCTCTGATTTTGTTCGCCAAGAAGTCGGATGGGAGCTTACGACTGTGTGTCGACTACCATCGCCTGAATCAGGTGACTGTGAAGAACAAGTCCCTACTCCCGAGGATCGACGACCACTTTGATCATCTCAAGGGAGCACGATGTTTCTCGAAGATAGTCCTCATGTCAGGCTATCAGCAGCTCAGAGTTCAAGATGAGGATGTGCAGAAGACAGCCTTCAGGTGTCGATATGGCCACCACGAGTTCTTGGTTATGTACTTTGGAATAACCAATGAACCAGCTATGTTCAAGAGTCTCATGAACAGGATCTTCCAACCTTACCTCAATCATTTTTTCATATTCTTCATCGATGACAAACTGATTTACTCGACTACTGTGGAGGAGCACACATACCACTTGCTGGTTGTACTGGACACAATCTGAGAGCAGCAGCTTTATGGTAAGCTCTCGAAGTTCCAGTTTTGGATTCAAGAGGTTCATTTCTTGGGACACATCATCTCAGAGGCTATATTACTAGTGGATCCAGTGAAGATCGTGGAAGTTCTTGATTGGGAGCCACCCAGGAGTGTGATAGAGGTACATAGTTTCCTCGGTCTGGCTGGGTACTATCGGAGATTTGTGCCAAAATTCTCCAGGGTTTCATCACCGCTTTCAGCCTTGACGAAGAAGGGGAAACCCTTAGTCTGGTTAGATAGATGTCGGCAGTGCTTTTAGGAGCTGAGACAGAGATTGACCAATGCACCCATCATGAGGAAACTGGAGGAGGGCATTGGGTACATAGTTTAGTACGACGCATCAGGGACCAGAATCAGGTGTGTCCGGATGCAGGAGCGAGCAGTGATCACGTATGGTTCATGATAGTTGAGACAACACGAGCAGAACTATTCTACCCATGACATGGAGTTAGCAGAAGTGGTCTTCTCCTTGAAGATGTGGCAGCACTATCTGATGGGCGAGCACATTACAGTCTACACTGACCACCAGAGTCTCAGGTACATCTTCTTGCAGAAGGACCTAAACCCGAGACAATGATGTTGTCTCGAGTTCTTCCAGGACTATGGCTTTGAGATTGTCTATACTCCTAGGAAGGGGAACGTTGTAGCTGATGCTTTCAGCAGGATATTGGGCATTCAGCTACTAGGAGAGGCGATAGAGGAGATAGCCGCGTTGCAAACATCCATGGTGGATATAGATGGAGCATCCTTCCTTTAGTCTCTCATAGTCACTCCTCCACTCCTTTAGTGAGTCGGAGAGGTGCAGTGTGAGGACGTTGACTGTGAGACATGATGTGCTCAGATGTCTATAGGGCAAGGTCCTGAGGGATTTTATGAAGGAGGGGAGCACATCATCCTCTTATGGGAACGTCTTATGGTACTAGTTGCACTACATGAGGATGTGCTGAGGGAGTTTCAAACATCCCCTCTAGCGGTACATCCAGGAGTGGAGAAGATGTATCAGGACCTCAGACGACATCACTAGTGGCTCGGTATGAAGAATGGTGTAGTAGAGTTCGTTTCACGATGCCTCACTTGTAAGCAAGTGAAGGCAGACCACCAGGAACCAGCAGGATTGGTACAACACATAGAGGTCCCAGAGTAGAAGTGGGACGCGATCTGCATGGATTTCATGTTGGGGCTACCACGTACATCCAGAGGACACGACTCTATCGGGGTGATCATCGACAGACTCACCATGCCGGCCCACTTTTTACCGATCAGAGAGCATGGCTTAGTAGAAAGCTTGGGATGCCTCTATGTTCAAAAGATCGTACAGCTTCATGGTGTGCCATCATCTATCATTTCTGATCGAGATGCTCGATTCACTTCCGGACTATGGAAGGGATTAGTTGAGGCTTTTGGGACGCGACATCACTTAAGCACCGACTTCTATCCTCAGAAGGATGGCCAGACTGAGAGGACCATTCAGAATCTTGATGACATGATCTGTGAATGTGTCCTCAACTTTGGTCGCTATAGGGAAGATCCACTACCCTTGGTGGAGTTTGTGTACAACAACAGCTACCACTCTACTATCAGGATGGCACCTTACGAGGCACTGTACGACCGACCTTGCAGATGACCTCTGTGATGGAATGACCCTGGGGAGTCAGCACTTGAATGACCAGAGATGGTTCAGGCTACAACAGAGAAGGTGCAGATCATCCAGGAGCAGATGAAGACTGTACAGAGCAGACAGAAGTCCTATGCTGATATGAGATGGAGACCACTGGAGTTCGAGGATGCTGACCACGTCTTCCTATGGGTCTCACCTTGATGAGGTCTAAGGAGATTTGGACGGGGCATAAAGTTATCTCCATGTTTTATCAGACCTTTCCAGGTCCTGAACACAGTAGGTGAGGTGTCTTACTACCGGGCCCTTCCACCTCAGTTGCACCGGGTACATGACGTCTTCCTCGTATCTCATCTGAGAAGATACGTGCACGACCCGACCCACATCATCGATTAGAGGGAGCTGGACATCAATGATGGTGTAACATCCACAGAGGTCCTAGTGGAGATCGAGGATCAATGGGAGCGGGTCCTATGTGGATGGTCAATTCCTCTGGAGGGCATTTGCTGGCAGCACGGGAACCTCCAAGAGAGCAGTTGGGAGGGGGAGGCTCATATGTGAGCTCAGTACCCCCATTTGTTTCCCTAGTGTGTGTTTTAGATTTACGAGGACGTAAATCCCCGAGGTGGGATTAATGTAAAGACCTAGAAATTTCATGGAAAAGTTTTTGTAAATACTTTGGAATTTTACAAGTCTGCGGTTTCTGACGTCACTTGATTCCGAGGCCCGGTGTGCCCGGAATCATTTTCTGAAGTTTTGTTCGGGTACATTCAGTGAACGTACATGCAGGTTTTCCTATCTTTTGAACCAGTTTTTAGAATTGAAATCTGAGGGCACCGATGAACTCGCAGTGCCGGTATTCACTTCAGTGGACCTTTACCACAGTTGCCTTTTGTCGTATGTGGTAGTTAAAAATTTGGGGATTCATTTAGAATTAAATAAAATTGTTGTGTTACAATTTTATTTTAAGTGGAAGTTAATTAGTCCAAAGGGAAGTTGGGGTGGGGCCCACACCCCACCTAACATCCCATGGGAGGATATAACTAAGGTTGGTGGGGCCCACATGAGCCCCGAACTTTTCACCTTCCCTTAGCTCCCCATTAACACCCCTTATTAATTTGACAACTCCCCCTCATTTTTTAAGGAGGAGTCTCTCCAAATCCCTCTCATTAAGTTTTCTAACCAAATTAGATTAATGACTTCATTAATTAATTGGCACATCTCATTTTTGAAACAATTTAAATTGCATGGAAAATATTAAAATGAGGCAGCTTTATTAAAATATTTTGCCTTGGAAAATATTTTGGGTGGGAAAAACCTTTGGAGAATTTGGAGTAGAGATTCCTTCCTCACCAACGAAGAACATGAGGAACGATTTCCTCTCTTCGACCTGAACAATATTGTGAGGAATGCCTTAATCCTTTCTTATTCTTCACGTCAAGGGAGAAGACATCTCTATCAAGGAACGCTATCTATGAAAACGTTTCGCGACGCCTGACCTCTGCGACGCTTGTCTTCCATGACTCGTTGACGTGCTCCGCTCCTGAATTCGTGTAGAGTGTTTATATAATTTAATTCTAATATATTATACCTTCGTTCTTGTTGAATGAAAAATATTGTCTATGGATGATTCTTACCGCCTAACACGGAGGGTGTGGGTCAAAAAAACATGGCCCGACGACCCTTCGTTATTCCTTGATTTTTAATTCTCAAAGGGAGGCGGCGGCGAGCGGAGGCGGCGGTCGCGCACTAGCCGCGCGCTGGCCGTATGTGGAAGAACTGTGGCCCACAACAGCGGGCCGCACGGCCGAAGAAGAACTAGACGGCCGGGCTGGTGGAACCACGGTGCCCCACGGTGTCGTGCTGCGGAGAACTGTGGCCCACACAGGGCGGGTTGCTCTAGCAGAAGAACCAGCCGGATCCTCGGCCGACCGGGTGGAAGGAGCCACAGCGCACATAGGTGTCGTGGTGGAGGGATCGCGACCTACAATAGTGGTCTGTTCGCACCGGGAAGACAGGCCGGATGGGAGGGCGGCGCCGCTCTACGGCGCCGTTTGAGAAGTCGCCCCCCCCCCCCCCCCCCGCACCGGCTTGGACAGCTGCGGGCCGCTATAGCCAGGTCATGCTCAGCCTGGCCGAGCCGCACCTAGCTGGGTCGGGCCATGCATTTTTGGGCCGGGACGACTCCCATTTCTGGGTCAGACCCACCGAGCCAGGACGGGCCGACCCGCCAACCCACCGGGTTTGACAGGCGGGGCCCGTTTCACTAAAATGTGAATAACTTCATGACCGTGTGTCTGATCGACGCACCATCTACGGAAATGGGACCCTTATGATGAGGTGGTCCTTTTGAAATACTATGAGAGGGTGTTTGGAAGACTTTGGAAAATGGTCGGGTTTAGAATGAGTGTATTTCCAACTGGGCCCCTTGAACGAAAATTTCAATAACTCTCAGACCGGGCATCTAATTGATGCGCCGTCTGTTGCATTGGGTTCCTTTTGACGAGAAGGAACTTCGGGATACATGAGATCTGGAATTAATGATAGTTGATGTATCGACCCCTTGGATCGAGAAGCGGACCCTCCCGGAATTGAGAGTGTTGTGTGCGGGAACCCTAGAGCTGGCTGCGACTGCAAAGAGTACCATACTAGAATCCTCAGTGGGTTTGATGATGACAACTACCGTACTGGAATCCTCCATTGGTTCAACAATTATGACAACTGTACTGGAATCCTCTGTGGGTTCGACAGCGATGACTACTGTACTTGTATCCTCAGTGGGTCTGACATTTGACTTCTGTTCTAGTATCCTACCTGGGTCCGACAGAGTAGCTAGTCTAGTATCCTACATGGGTCTAACAGCTTAGATGGTCTAGTATCCTATGTGGTTCTGACAGCTTAGATGAATCAGTGACTACATCTGATCATCCCTATCGCTATACAAAATTTGTATACCTGTGTGAGTTGAGTCTTGACTTTTAATCATTATCATCGCTGTGATTGACTTATTTCCTATGTGGACTGGGTTGTGCTCAAGCTCGAGAGTTGGACCCGAACTGGACTGATAACTTAGGTATATGTATGGGAATATACCTAAGTAGGGTTGGTTGACGCACCGTGATTTGATTCTTTCTACTTGTTTATCCTTAGTGGATAATGTGAGACCTTGCGAGTCTCTGGGTCCCTAATAAGTATCGTTATACTCACCCATGCACGGGCTATTCCCTCACTATGTTGTGTTGGATGCAGATGATAGACATCACTGGTCGATGTAGAGACTTGTGGATCTGGACGGTACCCGGAGGTGGACCACTTGATGAGACGTACACAGAGCAGACAGACGGACCCGAGGTGTTGAGGAGACCATATGTACCCACCCTTCAACTGAGATTCCTGGAGGACGACTCAGTAGTTGCTGTTTTAATTTACTATAGTTGTACTAGCTTTTCAGCTGTACTGTACTTTACAGTTGGGTTTGTATACTGGCCCATTTACTTTTCATTACCTACTTTTGTATTCAGTCTTACATAGTGATTACTTCTGTTGCGTACTCTGTTGTGTTTGTTTACTTCCATAAAGGCAATGCCTTTCCTTTTATCAGGATTTACACCTTTGGTACTAGTCATCATCCCCTGCCCTATGGAAGGCGAGATTCGGGTAGCCAAGGCATGGGCCCTGAGGAAAGGTCGTGACAACAATTATGCATGGTATTTACAACTAATACTTGATGTTTAATTTTATGCATATCCACATTTCAAGTCATTTATTTGTTCTTAATCTCATGTTTTTTATCCATTTCCTATGTTATTTCCTTTCTCACTCATTTTTATATTGTTCATATCTGTCCTATTACTGGGTGTTTTTCTCTTCTCAATTTTATGTGTATCCTGAGGTGACTATGTGTACTAAGGGGATTTAAAGGGATAATAATAAGTTCGACAATAATGAATTAAATAAATGTTTCTGTTTGATGTTGTAAATTTTATATATAGTCCATGATTTCCCAAGACACTAAACCTATAGATACTTGTGGCGAAATACTCTTATGTTTTTATCATCATAATGATTTAATAGTAATCAATGAAGGGTTGGGTCCCTATAGTTGGTATCAGAGGCAAGGGTTAGTTAATTTTGGAATTAGTATTAGTGAAACCTAGAGAAAGCCTCTAGAATGAGACTATGTACACATATTCACACAATAAGCATTACATTGGGATCCCATAAGTTATTCTTTTAGTGTAAATTGTACAAATGAATATTTTTTTTATTTAGGAATTGTTGAATTACATTTTCATCAAGGCCTTCCTATTTTAGAAAATTGTGGGAACTAGGAGAAAACATGCCGACAAATCATGTGAGGGCCAATGCAACGATTTCCTGAATGATATCCCCAATGCTTGGGGGGGTGGAGATCAAATATTCATGGAGATTCTTACCAAACAATTTCAGGTTATGAACAATACCAGAATAACATGGAACGTCCTTATTCAAATAAGGGGGAGAAACTAGCTATTGAGTGTCTTATACAGAAATGACCACCGATGTTTTGTGGATCTTTTGATCCACATGTTTCAGAATAATGGGTAAAATCCATGTATAATATGTTTTCTATTCCTAATTATTATATGATAGATAAGGTGACACTATTTTTTTATTGTCTAGATGGGGAGGCCGATCAATTGTGGACATTGATTGAGAACACCAAGCCAAGGGATGAAAATGAAGATATAGAATGGGAAGAATTTAATATAATGTTCCTTAAAAAGTATTTCCAAAGAACACATCACAAGAAGATTGAGAGAAAATTCATAGAGCTCAAGAAAAAGGAATTAGAATCTATCAAAACCTACGAAGTGGGTTTAACAAGGGATTCAAGGTACACTTTGGGTTTTTTATCTACAATGATAGAAAAATTGTTAGATTATTTAGTGGATTAAAACCACACCATTCGAAATGCTCTTGGAACTTGAGACATTGGGAGTTAATAAGAAGTTATTTATTGAGCCCTCAAAGTGGTGATGGAGTTTGTTGAATGGTCCCATGGCGATGGTGATATGAAATAAAATATTTAGTTTCAAGACAGAGGATCTAATGATAATGGTGGGATTGAAACTCAACGAACCACATGCAAAAGATGTGGGATATTTCATCATGGGAACTGCCTCAAAGGGATAGTTAAATGCATCATGTTTGGGAATGAAGGATTTAATTCTCAAGATTGTTGAAAATACACGAGAAGGAAGGATAATTTAGAGGAATAAAGGGGAGCCCCACCCATGGTTCAATGCAAAAATTATAGGGAGAATGGTAACTATATAATAAATTTCACTTTCCCTCAAGTCCTCGAGGGTAATCAGCGTCAGTAGCCAAAAAAAATAAAGTAAAATGAGAAGTATTATCCCATAACTACTATGTAATTGGAGAAAGATAACGATGTTGTACAAGGTACAAATAGTATTCACTCAAGAATTGAAATCATCTTATATGATTATACTTCCACGTATTCTTTTATATCATGAAAGATTTCTTGAACTATAGAATTGAAGCCCTGTAACCCTGAAGTAGACATATATGTAAAAACAAAAAGTGGTGAAATAATTGCATCCCAAGACTTTGACTCTTTTCCTATTGGCGTATCTGGGATGATTCTTCCAACGAATCTCATAATACTTCCCTTAGTGGAATAAGATGTTATAATGGGAATGGATTGGATCTTGTTGTATAGAGCACATATCAATTATCTGGAAAAGGAAATATCCTTTCATATTCTGAACCATCCCATTATTCTCTACAAATTCAAGGAAGATCATGAATCTCCTTTGGAAAATCCTTCAATGGTGTGTGTTTGGATACCATTTGAAAAAGAATACCTCACCCAAATGGTTGATTCAAAAGAAAGTTCCAACCTTACAGATATTCCCATCATGAAGGAACATGGTGATTTATTTCTTGAATATTGACTTAGAGTTCCCTCGGATAGTGATGTATAGTTCTCAATAGAACTCATAACAAGAGCTACTCCTATCTCAACATGTCCCTACAGGAAGGCTCCTTTCTAAATGTTGGAGTTAAAGAAGGAGCTTCAAGAGAATTTTGACAAAGGCTTCATATGACCTTGTGCATCACCTTAGGGTGCACCAGTTCTCTTTGTAAAAAAGACAGATGGATCAATGCGACTATGTATCGATTATCGGGACCTCAAAAAGATCATGATAATTAACATGTATCATCTTCCAAGGATTGGTGACTTTTTTAAATAGTTAAGAGGAGTTAAAAACTTATAAATGGTATATCATCATTCTGGATATCATCAGCTAAAGGAGAAGAAGGAATATATTCAGAATACTACCTTCTGTACATGGTATGGGAACAATGAGTTTCTAGTGATGCCCTTAGGCCTTACTAATGACCCTAAAATCTTCATGGATTTGATGAATAGAGTCTTTACACATTACCTCAAAAAAATTGTGGTTGTGTTTATACATGATATTATCATCCACTCCAAGAGAAAGGAGGAACGTGAAAAATATATAAGACTTGTGTTGGAGACCTTGAGAAAGGAGATGATGTATGCCATTTATAGAATGTGTGACTTTTGTATGAACCAAATCATGTTCTTGGGACATGTGATCACAAGTGAGGGAATTCATGTGGACACTTCAAAAAAAGCAATTGAGGAATTTTCTAGACCCTCTAGTGTCAAGGAAACCTAAAGTATTCAAGAATTAAATGGGTACTACTGACGCTTTGTGAGAAATTTCTCTTGATTATGAAGACCGCTAACTAAGATATCATGGAAAGAGGTAAAGAATATTTGGACTGAAGAATGTGAGTGATGCATCATATAACTAAAAATAAGTCTAATAAATTTACTTGTAATCACATTTATGATACGTTGATAATTTTTTGTGATATACAGTGATGATTAAAATAAAGGATTGTGTTGTGTAATCATGAAAAATGATAATGTGATAGCCTATGCCTCATGAAAGTTCAATATCCATCAGAAGGGCTACCATAGGCATGATCTAGAGCTTGGAGCCATGATGTTTTCCTTGAAAACATGGCGGCACTACCATTATGGAGAGATGTGTGACATATACACCGACTATAAGAGCCTAAAGTATATATTCACACAATAGAGTCTCGACATGCCTCAAATGAGATGGTTATAGTTATTCAAAGTTTATGGTTGATCTGCTACCTACCATCCTAGAAAGGTGAACAAGGTAACTGATGTTATATGTAGAAAAGAACCTGCTAATCTTCCCATGTTAAAGATAGATAAAAACACTATCTTCACATAACTTCAATTAATGGATTTTTCAATCATAATGGATGGGGATATATCCTACCATTCCCCAATGATTTTTCAACCATATATCCAATAGAAGATTAAAGAGGCACAAAGAGATGATCTGGAGTTAGAAAATAAGGTCAATGCAGTAAAGGGTGGAAAGATGAAAGAGTTCCATATCAATGACGATGGTGTGATTCAGTTTGGAATGTGGCATTATATGCCGTCATCACCCAGGATAAAGAAGTATCTATTATAAAATGCACATAGGAAAACATTCTCTATCCATCCCGGTAGCGCCATGATGTACATAGATTTTTGAGAATACATCTGGTGGTATGACATGAAGAAGGAGATTGTGAAATATATCTCATGGTGTTTAGTATGTCAGCATGTAAAAGATGATCAAAAAATGTTTAAAGGAATGATGCAACCATTGCATATACCTATGTGGAAATGGGAGAATGTCACTATAGACTTTGTCATTGGTCTCCCAAAGGTGTCAAGGGAAAATAATGTGATATGGTTTGTGATTGACAGACTCACCAAGACTACCCATTTTATTAATATTCAGGAAGATGTATTGGTAGAACAAATTGCAACGTTATTTGTGAAGGAAGTGGTGAGACTACACAGTGTTCTTTTCATGATTATATCTGACTGTGATTCAAGGTTCACATCTAAATTCTAGAGGAGTCTTCAATATTCTTTGTGTACTAAATTAAATTTCATCACGATCTATCACCCCAAACTGATGGCCAATCTGAAAAGACCATGTAGATTCTTGAAGACATGATAAGAACTTACTATTTATAATTATAAGGTGGATGGAATCATCATCTACCATTATTTTAGTTCTTATTAAACAATAGATTCCACTCGAGTATTCAGCTGGTTCCATATGAATCATTCTATAGAAAGCGATGAAGAACTCCAACCTATTGGGATGATGCTAGAGAAAAACAACTACTTTGTCCAGATCTTATATAAGAGATGAAATAAAATGATCAAGTTATCTAGAAACCCATCAAATATTATCAGAGTTAGAAAAACATCCATGTTGACAACTTTCAATGGGTCTTGGAGTTCTACATTGGAGATAAATTTGTCCTTCGAATATCACCATGTTAGAGAGTCATGTGGTTTGGAATGTAAGGGAAGCTAAGCCCAAGGTACATTGGACCTTTTGAGATCCTTGACCACATAGTATCCATGTCATATCGGCTTGAACATAGATATAATATGGCTCATGTTCATGATTTTTTTCATGTATCACTCTTGTGGAAGTACATACATGATCTATCACATATACTAAACTCATAGGTGGTATAGTTGGATGAAGATCTTTCTTATGAGGAGAAGCTAGTAAAGATTCTGGATAGGAGAGATAAGGTCCTACTCAACAAGAAAACCCATCTTGTTTAATTTTTTTAGAGGAACCTTATGTTTTAAGATGCTACTTAGGAACGATAAGAGGTGATGAAGGAGAAGTACCCTCACCCATATGTGCAAAATGAAGTTTCAAGGGAAAAATATCATAAGGGGGGACGAATGTAACAACCAAAAGTTTTATCAATTTAATTCCCTTATGATAGTTATTCCTTATAGTATAATCAAATTAGGAATCAAAATGACATATCATGATACTAAATACTATGTGATCCTAAATTTTCCACTTCTATGCTTTAAATTTTGAAAATCTGACATATACAGTTGTGTTTAGGGTGATATTTGGAGTCTAATAGACCAATCAAAATTTTATGGCGAATAGTAACCAACCCGTATAAATATTAATATGACCTTATTAATATTAAATAATCCAAAATAATAGTAACCTCACCCATGAATTATTAAATAAAATTTTTCCATCTTTTAAGTGATAATATGGCCATAGTAAAAGTAATGATATTTTTGTAAGTCAAAAATAATAAATTATAATAAATTATTTAATTTAATAGAAACATTATTCTCCTAAAATTTATTTATAAATTAACAATTCTATGTCTTCTGGTTTCATGATAATTGTATAAGAACATTTGTAATTTTTGAAAGAATTATGAAATCAGTTTTAAATAAAAATCTGTATTTTAATGTAAATTAAGATTTTATTTAAAAATTAAATTAATCTTATTTTGAAAATTATTTTTTCAAAATGGTGTTAATTTTTGGGTTATACTCATTGAAAAATTCTTAGGGATATTTTTGTGGTAATTTGTTGAAATACGTCAATTTTCAAGAGAATAGTAAAAATACAGTTTTTCACATAACTGCTATATCATAAAATGCATCATTCATGATGTAATGATGAAATAAACTTTATTGAACTTTATAATAGGACATTTTGAAATTAATTTCATTAATGGTTTTTTAAAATATAATAAACTCAATTTCTAAACCAGAAAAGAACTTTCCAAAACCTAAAGTCAAAAAGTGATTCTTTAAACTATCATTTTCTCTTTCATTTCACATTCCTTTTTACAAATTAATGAATTAGAATTATAAAGATGATTTGATGTTGAAAAATAGTTATATTATATTAAAATATGATTTATGTTGTTAAAAACCCACTATTAAAAATCTAATATTTGATATATTATTTTATTTAATATTTTATTCTAAAAACACCCCTCCTCAGGTATAAATAACACCTCTCCCTCCCCTTGTCCAGACACACATCTCAAGCTTCGAGACTTGTCTGAAATCTATCTAAAAATATTCCTTCTCCCCTCCCCCACTTATGAAGGGCTTCTTGTCTCATAACAAGTCAAATCAATGGTTCCTTAAAGAGTATTTCACAGGTAATTCATCTCTCTCTTTGTTTTCTATTAATTTCCATTCAATTTCTAGTTCTTTATTTAATCTCTCCCCACCTATCCCCATTAACATGTTATTTGAACTATAGTATGATAAATATAATGAAATTTCATGATACTAATGGGAGAATATATCATACAATCCCCATCTTATTTTTTTTATTTCAGAAATGAAAATGTTGTTCACGAGGTGTTAATTTATCACCTTCAAGAATGACATGTTTTCATTTTATTTTACGACCTAGAGATCTGGTCAGGAAACCATTTTTATCATTGAACCAAATTATGTTATAAGTATTATTTCCTATTTAATGTTCTTGAAATAACTTATTTACATATTACTAAATGAGTAAACAAAACAAGTTCATTGTGGTTGAAAAACCTCCTTTATTAACCCAAACGATCGTCATTAAATTCTTATTTAACAATTCATTATCATGTTATATAAACATATTAATTATAATATCCTTTAAAATTATGTAAAATTATCAATAACATATAATTACAATTATTTATGTTTATCCGTGTTTTAAATGAACCTCCATTCATGAATACAAGTTCACCGTTAATGAAAACTCTAAAAATGAAATTCACGAACAATGAATTTAAACTTCATCAGTCATCCAAATGACCATAATAAACATAATAAGACCTTAATGTATATTATTAAAATATAAAAGGATTTGGAATTTTCAATTAATGAATATAATGTGGTTATACATGACATTAATGTGAAGAAATCATTTGGATACTAGGTAAGGAGATATTCACGAACCCAAATTTCATTCTTCGTTTTCCCCCTATTTCACTCCATTTTTGGTATATTAACTCCATAAAAGGAATTTTAACATCATTATCTTACCTATATTGGGATATAAATGATTTCTAATTAAATTTATGACAAATACAATGTTTATCAATAGAACACTTCCTTCAAATAAACACACCATTTGTACTCCTCAAAGATTGTTTCACTCCTCAATAAAGGTTCATAGTTCCATGTCAAGAATGATATTATCTCTTTATTTTGGGAACCAAATGTTAATGAATGTTTTATTTATGAATTAAAACAAATTTATTTCTATGTTTTATTTTTTTATATTCAATAATGACATATTTATAATGTTTCATGCATGATAATGTAGATGTTATGATGTGACGGGTGTGCCTAGAATTATCTAGTGCAATATGAGTGTTTTAATGTGGTGGGTGCACCCAGAAATATACAATGATAAAATTCATTAGGTAACATGATGAATCTCATGATTTAAAGTGAAATGATGTGTGAACATGATTCTATCTTTGTTCATAACTATTTTTGGTAGTTAACCACTAATACTTGATGTTCCATTTTTATGGGTTTCCACATTTAATGTATTTTAATAAATATTACCCTCATGTTCAAGATCCTTTTCCCATGTTTTGATTGTGATCACCGATTATTCTATTGATTATATCTATCCTCTTACCAGGATTTTAGCTCACCTATTTTTTGATGTGTATCCTCATGTGATTGTGTGTACTAAGGATATTTAAAGGGACAATAAAAAGATAGAGAATAATGAATGAAATAAATGATTTTGTTTTATGTTGTAAATATTATATATGGTCCTAGTGTTTCCAAGATACAAAACCTATGGATCCTCAGGGTGTAATACTATTAAGTATTTTAACTTTAAAATGGTGTAATTGTAATGTATGATAGTCTAGGTCGCTATATGTTACCTCCACAACACAATGATTAGGTGGTAGGTTTTCTTTCGTAGAACTATATCTCTCTAGTCCATAACATTTATTGGCTACTCTTAATAAGATATATCATTCTCTAGTTGTACCACCTCAAGTTTTAGTACATGTTATGAATTTGGTATGTATTTCCTTTGGAGTGATATGTGAAACACATCATGAGCATGATCCGTATTCGGTGGATGTGATAGCTGATAGGCCACAAATCATATCCGGTCAAGGATCTGAAACAGGCCAATGTATTGTGGGATTAGCTTCACTTTCATTCCAAACACCATGACTCTCTTCCATGGTGAAATTCTATGGAATAATTCATCTCCAATATCGAAATCCAAGTCTCTTCGACTGTTGTCAACATAGCTCTCTTACCGACTATGAGTAGATTTGAAAAGTTATTGGATGTCTTGAACCTTCTCAGTCATCTCTTATACAAGAGATTTATTTCTCAGTCATCAGGTCCATGTAGATCTCTTTCCCCATCATCATCCCAATAGGTTGGAGTTATACATCACCTTCCATATAGATCTTCATATGGAGAAATCCGAATACTTGACTGGAAGCAATTATTGTATGATAACTCAACCAATGGGATATGTTGAACCTGTTCAACTATGAATTATAAAGAGAAGGGTATTAGCATATATTATAGCGTCTGAATAGTCCTTTCATTGTCGCCATCAGTTTGGGGGTGATAGTTTGTGCCGAAATATAATTCACTATGAAAATCATGTTGTAGAATTATCAATAATTTATATTTGAACATTAAAATGGAATCAGAGTTAATAAAACGAGGAACACCATGCAGTCTAACCACTTCCTTTACATATGTCGTTGCAAGTTGTTCAAGCGACAGAAATTCCTGAATACAGATAAAGTGGGAAGTCATTGTGTGTTGGTCCTCCACAATCCATATTGCATTATTTTCTTTGGATCTCTTCGGGAGACCCGTGACTATATCCAGAGTGACATTATCCCATTTCCCCATGGGTGTAGTCAATGGTTTCAACACCCCTTTGTATTTTTTTTGTTTTGATTCGACTTACTGAAATATCAATAAACATGAAATTTAATATGCTATCTCCTACTACATATTTTTCCACCAGAAGTTTTCTTGGATATCTCGGTACATCTTGGTGCTTCTAGGATGGATAGAGAATGTTGAGATGTATGCATTTTCCAATATCTCCTTGTTTATCCTGGTTGATGAAGGCACATAAAGCCACATTCCAAATCAAATCACACCATCATCATCAATATGGTACTATTTTCACCTCCCTTACATTAATACATTTACCTTCATCTGTAACTCAATATCATATCTTTATAACTCCTTAAAATTCTCTTGGATACATGGTTTATAAATAATTTGGCCTGACAGGATGTATTCCCCACCATTATGATTTCAAAATCCTTCATTTTCATATCCATGAAGAAAGGTTCTTTCTCAATCTACATCATGTGTAGAGTAGCATGTTTTTTCTTCTTAGAGCATCATCTACCTTTTTCCATTTTTTAGGATGATAATGAGTAGATTGATCATATTCTTTGATAAGCTCTAATAATATCCTTTGATTAATGTTGAGTTCCTTTTATGTGAATATATACAATAGACTCTTGTGATCGGTATATATGTCACACTTCTCACCAAAGATATTGTCCCACCATATTTTATAGGAAAAAATCAAAGCTTCTAACTGCATATCATGCGTCAGGTAGTTCTACTCATGGATGTTAAACTACCGTGAGGTGTAGGCTACCACCTTATCATTTTTCATGAGTACACAAAGCAAGAAATTCTTCTAAGAATCACAATATATCACAAATAGTTATCTTATTTTCAGTAATATGTGTATTGGTGTAGTGATCATCCTTATCATTAGATCATTGAGGCCTTCCTCAGTTTCTTCCATCCTGACATACTTTACCCCTTTCATTGTTAACTTACTTAGTAGGTTTCACAATCATGAGAAATTTCTCACAAAATCTCGGTAGTACCCAGCTAAACCAAGAAATCTGTGGAATTTTGTGACACTAGAGGGTCTGGTCCATTCCTCAATTTCCCTTTTATTGAAGGTTCTATAGAAATTCCCTCACTTATGATCACATGTCCCAATAATGTAAATTGCTTCATCCAAAAGACACACTCGATGATCTTGGTGTACATCTTGTCATTTTTCAATATTGAGAACAAACATCATAAATGTTTATCATATACCTCCTTTTTCTTTGAGTAAATGAGAATTTCATTAATAAAAACTAACACAAATTTATTGAGGTAATGTATTAAGACAATATTCAACAAATCCATGTTGATTTTAGGTGAATTAGTATATACGAAATGAATCACCAAAAAATCATAGTTCCCATACCTTGTATGGAAGGTAGTCTCCTAAATATATTCCTTCTTCTATTTTAGCATATGACAACCAAAATGATGATCCACATTTGAGAAGTACTAGGATCCTCATAACTGATCAAAAAAGTCATCAATCCTCAAGAGATGGAATTTTTTTTATGGTGACCATGTTGAGTACTCGATAATTGGTACACAGCCACATTGTTCTATCCTTCTTGAAAAAGAGAAATGGTACACCCCATGGTGATTAAATAGGGTGAATGAACCCTTTATCCATATTATCTGGTAGCTACTTCTTGAACTCCTCCAGTTCGTTAGGAGACATCCTATTGGGAAAATATGAGATAAGAGTAGCTCCATGAATGAGTTCTGTGGAGAAATCTACCTCATGATCTAGGGATGTCTAGGTAACACTTTGGGAAATACATCACCATATTCCCTCATGATGGGAATTTACTCTAGGTTGACACATTCATTTAAATCAACCTTTGGAGTGAGGTATGCCTCTTCATAGGGAATCAACAATACACTTTTGAAAGATTTTATAAAGGGGAAATATGAAATTCCTTTCATTTGTAGAGGAACATGGGATGGTTTAGAATATGAAATGTTATTTCTTTTTCTTGATAGTTTTATAGTTCTACATATAATAAGATCCAATCCATTCACATTTTTGAATACAATTCCACTAGGGGAAGTATCATGTTATTTTCTGGATGAATCATACGACATACCCCAATAGGATAAGATTCCAACACTTGGGTTGCAATGATTTTACCGCTTGGTGTTTTAAAAGATATATATTCTTCAAGGATTCATGGATATGATTCTATAGTTATAGAAAACGTTCAAGATATAATGTAATGAATAGAACTAGAATCAAGGGAGACTTTTTAAATTCTCTGGTGAATAGTAAGTTTACCTTGTATGACTTAATTTTCTTGCTCAATGTCTATAGTAGTTATAGAATAAGACTTCCCATTCTCCTTTGGCTTTGGTGGTTGATGAAACTGATTAGCCTCAAGGGCTCTTGGTTTAGTGAACCATCTTGTGCAGTTCCATTGCTCTTAATAGTTGTATAACTGGGCCATGTGTGGTTATCTTATTTCTTCCACCACATTCTAATTAATTCTCATGTCTTTTCGACACTATTCAGTTTGGTGGCCTTCTCTCCCAAACTTGAAGCATTTCCCCATCCCATTGAGTAAATTCCCATGAAGCTTCTTCCCATATTTTGAGATGTGAACGGTTGAGTTTTCTTCCCTCCTTCATCATTATATCCTCTAGCTTGAAACTCCACATTTATTTTCATATCACCATAGCTATGAGACCATTCTCAAAACTCCATATCCACTTTAAGAGCACATAGATTGAATACTTAATAACTATTAATGTATTGAATTCCAAGAGACTTTTGAAGGTGTTATTTTAACCCACTAATGATTCTATCAATATTCCTATCATTGTTGATAACAAATCATAATGTGTACCTTGAAAGCCTTATGAAATTCACTTCGTAGGCCATGAAATATTCTCCATAATTTCTCTTGAGCTATATGAATTCACTATCTATCTTATTATAATGTGTTTTTGGGAAATACATATTAATAAATATGGTCTTATGGTCTTCCCATTCCATATAATCAATTTCGTCTGCCGTCTCGGTGTTCTTAATCAAAGAAAAGTGTTGATCAACCACTCCATCGAGATGATAAAAATTTAAAACAACTTCTCCATCTCAGAATATTGAATCCCATAAAAAATATTCTCCATGTATCTAACCCACTCTTCCACAAATAGTGGATAATAATTTCAAATAAACATTAGTGGTTGTTTCCACATAAACAACATGATATCTAGTTTCTCCCCATTATGTGAAATAGAATGATAAAAATTATTCAGGTTATTGTTCATAACCTGAGATAGTTGGGTGGGAATCACCATGAAGTTTTGAAATCCACCTCCCCTATAATTGGGGATGTTGTCAGGGAAATTTAGACATCAAACAGGTTGTTGGCATGGTTTTTCCTTATCGCCACTATTTTCTAAAACAGAAAAGGATAGAACAAAAAATAAGTCAACGAGTCATGAATAAATAAGTCATTCATTTGTGAAATTACACTAAAATCATATCTTATGGGATCCCTATGCTTAGAAAATATTATTGTGTGCATATTTTTACTTAGTCTCATACTAGAGGTTTTCTCTAGGGTTCACTATTCTTAATTCCAAAATTAACTAATCCTTTCCCCTGATACAAACTATAAAGGCCCTATATTTCATAGATTACTTTTACATCATTTTATCATTAAAAAACATAAAAACATTACACAATGTGGAACCAATGTTTAGTGTCTTAGGAAAACATGGATTATACATAACATTTCCATCATAAAGAATAAATTTATATTTTTTCCCTTCTTCACTACTTTCATATCGACCCTTGTGTACCCCTTAGTACATGTAGTCACCAGAGTATATAAATAAAAAATGGTTGAACTAAAATCATATAAAGAGGAAAGATAAGAAAATAAAACAATATATCATGGAGTGAGCATAATCATAACATCAGTTATATAATATCATGGAATGTGGCAATGTATTAAAATGAAACATCATGTCTTGTGGTTAACAACCACAAATAGTTGTGAAATAAGCTAGCATCATGTTCACACATCACTTCACCTTAATTAATGAGATTCATCAATTTACCCAATGTATTAGAGAACTATATATTTCTTCGCTAACCTATCACATCCAAACATTTATATTTCACTATATAATTCAGGGCGTACCCGTCACATCATAACATTTACATTATAAAGCATGCTCTGTAGAAAATATTTCCAACATGAACATAAAATAAAAAGTGGAAATAAATGGGTTTCACATCCTAAATCATACATTCAGAAACATTTGGTTCCCACAAAAAATAATGAATATCATTCTTAACAATGAACTATTAACCATGAGGGAAGAGTGAAACAATCTTTTAGATGTAAAAAGATTGTTATTATTTCAAAGATGAGTTATTTTGTAAAATGCTGTATTTTTCAAAAAAATAAATTAGAGAACATGTATAACAAAAAAATGTATGATAATGTTGAATAAATTATTTTTATGGAATATCCATACTAAGAATGGGTTGATGAGGGAAAACCCCAAGAAAGAGAGTTGGGTTTGAGAATTTCTCATTACCTCATGTCTGGACAGTTTTTTTACTTTAATGTTCTGTATAATGAAATTAGATAAATTAATTAAAAATTAATTAGCCTTTAATACATGAAATAGATTCATTACTGTTTTATTAATTTCTTTTATGTACCCTTTTATGAGTTAAGTGCTTAAATTTATTGTTGGAGAGTGTTAATTTTCATAGCTTTTATGAACGATTCATTTGTATTAATGAATGGATGTTCATTTGAAATGTGGTTAAACATAAAAAATTGTTAATATATATCAATAGTGACATTACAAAGATATATCTTACCATATAATTAGTTTTTTTATATACCATGAGGATGAATCAGTAGATAAAATTTTAATGATATACTCTTGCATTTGTTTGACGGTTTAGCTCACAATGAACTTGTTTTGTATTATTATTTTATATCATGAGTGTATAAGGATTAACTAAAATCACATTAGATAAAATAAATATTTTATGATCAATTTCAACAATTAAAATTGTTTCATGACTGGTATCTAGGATGGTAATGAAAATTAAAAACTCGTAGTCCTTGAATGTGATAAATTTACACATCTCAGACAGTGTTTTATTTTATAGTATAAAATGAGACTGAAGGTGATATTATGATGAAATATCACCTTAGCATACCATATTTTCAGTACATGTATGTAAATTAATTTATCATACCATTTTGGTTAAATACTATGAGGAAATAAAAATAGAAGAAGGGAACTTGAATTAAAATAAAAGAATCAGAAAGAGGAATTAATCTCTTGTGTTTATGTCCTTTGAGAGCCTTTTTAAGACATAGGATTTGGACTTTTGACGAGTCCAAGGGATGATGGACACATGGATGGAGATTGGTAGTATATTTTTACATAATCTATTTATGTCTCGATTCCTGAGAGGTGTGAATAGTTGAGGGAGTGAAGGTTGATATTTACAGTAGAGGGGAGGACGGTTTTCTTAATATTATAATCTTTAGATTTTTATTTATATACAAGACAAGAAATAGTGAGGATTATTAGGACAAAAAATAGTAATATGTTCTTGTAAGTTCTTAACAATTATAATTTAAAGAAGGAATGACTCAAACATTATGTATAACTTCATTTATTTATCATATTTTTTAAATTATCAAATATCACTATTCACATAATAATAATGTATTTCAGAAAAACCCCAAAAAATTTCACTAACCATTTCTTTAATGTTTGGAATGAAAAAATAAACTCCATTTGAAAAAATAACTCTATATATATATGATGAATTTAATTTTTAATTAAAATCATATTTTACTTAAAAATACATATTTTAAAATTAAAACTGATTATATAATGATTTCCAAAATTACATATGGTCATATAAAATTGTCTTATAAACATAATATAAAAAATATTAATTAATGAACACATTTTTGGGAAATATATTTACATTTAAAATTATTAATTATTTATAATTAGTTATTTATTTCTTACAAAAATAAAAATACTTTTACTATAGTCATATTGTATCTTATAAGATGCCTATATTTTATTTATACATTCATAGATGGGGTTACTATTCTTTTGGAATATTTAATATTCAGAAAGGTCATATTGCTAGTAATAAGGGTTGGTTAATGTTCTTAGGGGTATGTTACAATTCACCAATAATTATGTTTTTCCTATTGATCTCCAATCATCTTACTGGTCGCAACCGTGTTGTTCAGATTTTTTAAATTCCAAACACAATAGTGGAAAATTTATTTTTAAAGGTCACATAGTAGTTCATTTAATAATAATGTGTTATTGTGTTTCCTAATGTGATTTTATATAATTATGTAATTACTACAATAAGGGAGAATTTCATTAATAAAATTTTGTTTCGTTACGTGGTTCATGATGTATAGTAATATTAGATACAATAGATTACTATAGATGAAAATATGTTTATGTACATATAATAGAAATTTCCTATTAGAGAATATATTATAAAAAATTTATTATATTTTTAATATTATAATTGTTTCCAAAAAAACCAAATGGATGTCATAATAAATGATATCCTAAACTAATACCCAGACTAACACATCATTTGGCAAAAATTGTGTTTCTAATCATCATAGGTTGGAACATGTAGGAAATATATCAAACCATTCTATCCGACATGATTTTCCCTTTATAAAGTAATAAAAATATAATATTTCTCCTAGATAGTAAAAATGAATAAAATATACAATATATGAATTAAAATTGTTAGAATAATTATCTATAATAAATGGAACCCATGAAGATAATGACATCTATATGAAAATAAAAAATAAAATATAAATCATGAAAAATTAATAAACATCATTTCAAATATAAATAAAATGAAAAATACATATATCTCGTTAAAGGAAAATATACACATATCAAAATGGTAAAATAATTTAATAAAAATAAATTGTTAAACAAAATGATCGAGTACATAAAATAGAAAAATTATAATAAATTTGGAAACCAAAATCACATTTCTGCACACAAAAAGTTACAAGCCATAAATTTTCACCACCTAGGTGACCTAAATATCATTGCAATATTCCACCACATAAAAGTGGTTATTTCCAACTATAATTTTAATCTAAAACCAATTTTACATAAAAAATAATTTTTTAGTTGTGTATCGAGTATAAAAATTAGTGGAATGCATACAAAGATTTGATTTCCTCCTAAGTAAATAACAAAATATTTCTATATTCTAAAATTGAGGTGAATATATATATATACGTATTTGTATTTAAAACATTAAAAATAGATAGAAAGAGTTAATTCAAAGTCTATATTTTTTATTTTGAACCAACAATACCTTAAAAATCTATGAAAGTGGTAAATTTTTTGATTTTTTTTAAAAAATTTAGATTAAAACTTACATGAAAAAATTTACCTCATGGACTAATTATATATATATTTAAAGATGATAAAAATCAATTAAAATAAAATAATCTTACCATATATGATGCAATCCTACCATGTCACCTTGTGTTAACAATCATGGAAGGATCTTGGGTGCCAAATTAGTGTACATGAATTGGGCCTAATTGGTGGAAGCGCCTATATCTAGGTACTAGTGAAGCCCAAATAACATTGAGATATAAAAAATGTAATAAATTTAATAAAATAAAACAGTACACCATCATGAAATTCATTCTTATAAAGAAACCCTTATTATTGAATAAATTTATTTCACATACAAATAATAATAGAAAATCATATGGGGTAAAACATATTATAAAACCCCTAAACTTATTATTCAATGATTATGGAAATTTTATTTCATTAGTTTTGAATAAATCGATCATATTACACCTCATCTAATAGTTTAACAGTCCTAGGAGACAAGATACTTACATGATCAATAAATTAAAAAAACATTAAATTCAATATAATGTTTAAAAAAACATTACTATTCCTCCAATAATATCCATAAATAATTTATAATACTATTCATGTTTTTATGAAGAAAAAAGAAGAAAAATAAATGGGTGATATCATATTATCAGTAGAATTTATCACTCATTAGAGGCTAACGTCAAAATATCATTGATAAATAAAATAAAGGAAATAAACAATCAAATATTTTTCAGATGAGAAAAATGTATCCATAGAATACGTAATAAATGGAATAAAAATATATATATATATATATATAATATAATATAAATCATATTATTTTGATAAATCATGTTGGGAATATCAATCATATTATAAATTCCATAACTAAGAAAAAATAACTATATTCTCAAGAATTTATTCAAGGACATCATACTTATAAAGGAAGACATACAATAAATTACCCTAACTATTTTTTCCAATGATACTTATCAATTCATCAAGAGGTAATATAATTATATGACCCACTCATCACATAGTCATCCCAATGTATCCATCATATAGATGTAATTGTAACAAAACACATATATTAATGTCTTTAAATGAACCACTTACACACACAAGTCTTTATAATCAATATTTATATGTGTAGATGCAAACGATTCATGTATTATCAAAATCATCATAATAAATGTAATCAAATGGATATCTAGGGGAATGTATATCAATCTATATGGAGTTATAAGACATTCGCATTCAAATGGAATGTATCCTTTATAAATTTTTAGTGGTACATGAGAAATTTGTTGTATAAGCGTGTTAATATGAATCAATTAATGTAATAAACAAATACCAAAAAGGGTATAAAATTATAATCATTAATAAAATATAATGGGTTATGATGGTGTAATAATACATGTACATTATATGTTTTAATTCATATTATATGCATAGATTTGTAATATTAAAACCTAATAACTTTACATGTTGAAATTTAAAGAAATTAATAGAAAATTATATTTAGAAATTAAAAGATATACATGATAACAATTGCTTTTATTTTATCCTTAAAATTAATAAGAATAATCTCTATAGGTTCATTTTTGTCAGATCATGAATGATAAATGAAGATAAGGATTTGGAAGGCCTTATCCAACTATGTTTGTAGTGAAAAACTCTTAAGACTCGATTCAATTGAAAAATAGTGATAGATTTGGAAATAATTATCTTCATAAATTTCTTCTTAATTCTTACAAAGAGTTAAAGTGAGATTAAAAACATGATCAGTATTTTTTGTGTGATGAGAAGTGGGATTATGTGTTGGTATTTTTTGAAAATGATGTGGAATTTTTTATTAATTTCTTAACCTTGGCACTATAATTTTGGTTTCAAAAAAATGAAATCCATGGGACATGTTAGGATTTTAAACCATTGTATTTGAAATTTAAGGCACGATTATTACTTCTACATATTTATGAATTGAACTACATTAAATTATAAATTTTTGAAATTTGAAAAAAATTTATTCATAATGAATATTTTGAAAATATTAAAATATAATTTTGGCTTTGCAATCATCATTATAGGATTGTAAAAATATTTTTATCACATTAAAATAATTTATTTTAATGAATAAAAATATTTTTGATGGATAAATATTTTATATTATTTACTATATAATTTTTATATAACAATGATCTTATAATTATTTTCATTTACACATACCATATTACACTATTTATCCAAAAAAATTATATTTATGAAAATTCATTAAAATTTATCATTTCATAATTTCAACAATAAGATTCTAAACATTGAATTATATTTTATGATTTTTTTATATACGCAAGAAAATTTCTTATAAAATAAAAACATCAGTGCATTTTAGAAACAAACTTTTGGAAGCAAAATAGCTACTTGGTAGGGAATATGTATATAGTTACATAGTTATTCATAAATTAAAACTCATTATTAATCATTAGAAATTATATTACTAATAAATAATTTTATGTATTTATTTATAAAATATTACATATAAGTTTTCCATTATATTTGAAGTTTTCATATAAAGAATTCATTATTCTAAAAATACAGTTCCTAAAAGTTTGATTCCAATGGTTTTCTTACCCTTTTAGACGTTTTGTTACCCATTACCCACACAAAATTATATATATATATATATATATATATGTATATATATATATATATTTGATTATGACATCCTAATTTATTCTCAAATTTCTTTTCATTCCAATGTAATATCAGTTACATTGATTATTTTTTCATCTCAAAATAAAAATATATCATTTTTACTTTTCAATTTTTTTAATGTATGATCCTCTACAGTTTAAGATTATAGTGTTTCCCTATATTTTTATATATTTTATTTTTCTCATTGTATTCATTATAGTGATCAAACTATTCTAGAATTATGTTACAATATAATTTTTAAATAAAATAATGTGTTTTTTATGGTGAAGTGTATATTCACTATTTTTGGATATTGGGTCCTACATTCTACCCCTTAAATAATTTTGATGTCCTATTTGGAATTTTTATGGTTATTTTAATTTATTCAACCCACTAAGAGAAGATGTGGAAAATGGGATGGGAATTTTTTTATTATATTTTAAAGGTTAGTAGATGTCTAGTATTGAGTTATAAGAATTGCAATGATATTATTAATATATACATTATTTTGGGTATGATATGAAATTCTCTAATGTCTTGTAATGTAACAGTCAATCCTGATCAGTGTGACAGAAATTTATGTTGTAAGGTAAGAATAATGCAATGCACCTCAATAGTGGGGGGGTGTGGGTGGGTGGGTGGGTTGTGTGTTTTCAAAATTCTTCCAAATTTTTGGCTATTAACAACAATGGTAATTATAGGGATAAGCAGTGTTTTTTCTCCTGGAAATATATGAAGGAGACAAGAAAAATGAAATAAAAAATATTATAGTGATTTGGTGAACAATGACCCGTAGTCCACTCCACCAAGGATCTGAAATGGGCCAATGTAATGTGGGGTCAGCTTCCCTTTCATTCCAAATCACATGACTCTCTTCCATGGTGATATTCCATGGAGGAATTTATATCCAATGTCGAACTCCAAGTACCTTCAACAATTGTCAACATAGCTCTCTTACCGAATATGATTAGATTTGATAAGTTGTTGGATGTCTTGAACCTTCTCAGTCATCTCTTATATAAGAGATTTATTTATCAGTCATCAGGTCCAAGTAGATTTCTTTCCCCATCATCATCCCAATAGGTTGGAGTTATGCATCCCCTTCCATACAGATATTCATATGGAGAAATTAGATTAATTGATTGGAATCTATTATTGTATGATAACTCAACCAATGGGAGATATTTATCTCGTTCAAAATTGAATTCTAAATAGAAGGGTCTTAGCATATCATATAGAGTCTGAATAGTATTTTCATTTTGGCCATCAGTTTGGGGGTCGTAGGTTGTGCCAAAATATAATTCTATATGAAAATCATGTTGTAGAATCATCAATAATTTAGATTTGAACCTTGAATCGGGATCAAAGATAATAAAAAGGTGAACCCCATGCTGTCTAACCATTTCCTTCACATATATCATTGCAAGTTGTTCAAGCAAGAGATCTTCAGGAATAGAGATAAAGTGGGAAGTCTGTGTGTCTTGGTCCAACACAATCCATATTGCATTGTTTTTTTGGATATGTTCGGGATACCCATGAGAATTTCTCTAGTGACATTCTCCCATTTCACCAGGGTACAGGCAATGGTTGTATCATCCCTTTGGAATTTTTTTGTTAAGATTTTACTTGTTGACATATCAAGAACCATGATATTTACTACTCTATCTACTTCTTCATATTATTCCACCCGAAGTTTTCCCGGATATCTCGGTACATTTTGGTGCTTCTAGGATGGATAGAGAAAGTTGAGCTATGTGCATTGTCCAATATCTTCTTCTTTATCTTGGGTGATGAAGGCACATAAAGCTGTATTCCAAACTGAATCACACCATCATAATCAATATGGAACTCATGTCGCTTCCCTTCCTTTAATACATTTTCCTTCTTCTGTAACTCCATATCATATCTTTATAACTCCTTAATCTTCTCTTGGATACATGTTTGTGATATAATTTGGGCATGATTGGATGTATTCCCCACAATTATGATTTCCTAATCCATATTTTCATATCCACGAAGAAAGGGTCTTTCTCAATCTGCATCATGGGTAGAGTAACATGTGATTTTATTCTTAGAGAATCATCTACCTTTTTCTTTTTTCTAGGATTATAGTGAGTAGATAAATCATAGTCTTTGATTAGGTCTAATCATATCCTTTGATGAATGTTGCGCTCCTTTGGTGTGAATATATACTTTAGACTCTTTTTATCGGTATATATGTCACACATCCCACTAGAGAGATAGTGCCGCCATACTTTCTAGGCAAAAATCAAAGCTTCTAACTATTGATCATGCATTAGGTAGTTCTACTCATGGATGTTCAACTATCGTGATGTGTAGGCTACCACCTTATCATTTTTAATGAGTAGACAAACAAAGACATTCTTCGAAGCATCATAATATATCAGAAATATTTATCCACTTTTCGGTAATATGAGAATTAGTGAAGTGATCATCATTATCTTTATATCATTGAATACTTCCTCATATTCTTCCATCCAGAAATACTTTACCCCTTTCATTGTTAACATAAATAGAAGGCTTCACAATCGTGAGAAATCTCTCACAAAACATCAGTAGTACCCAGCTATACCAAGAAATCTAGTGATTTCTGTGACACTAGAGGGTCTGGTCCATTCATCAAATTCCCTATTTTTGAAGGGTCTGTAGAAATTCCCTCACTTGTTATCACATGTCCCAATAATGTGACTTGCTTCATCCAAAATCCAAACTTGATGAACTTGGTGTACATGTTGTCATTTCTCAATATTGCAAACAGACATCTAAAATGTTCTTCATATACCTCCTTTTTCAGGGAGTAAATGATTATTCCATCAATAAAAACTAACAAAAATTTATTGAGGTAATGTCTTAAGACTATATTCATCAAATCCATGTAGATTTTAGGGGAATTAGTATCTCCGAAAGGAATCACCAAAAAATATTAGTTCCCATACCTTGTATGGAAGGTAGTCGTCTAAATATTTTCCTTCTTCAGCTTTAGCATATGACAACCAAAATAAAGATCCACCTTTGAGAAGTACTATGATCCTCTTAACTGATCAAAAAATATATCAATCTTCAGAAGAGGATAATTTTTCTTTATGGTGATCATTTTGAGTACTTGATAATTGGTACATAGATACATTGTTCTATCCTTTTTTTTTGAAAAAGAAAAGTGGTGCACCCCATGTTTATGCAATAAAGTGTATGAACCCTTTATCAAAATGCTTCTGTATTTTCTTCTGGAACTCATCTAGTTTGATAGGAAACATCCTCTAGTGACAACTTGAGATAGGAGTAGCTCCAGGAATGAGTTCTGTGGAGAACTCTACCTCATGATCTGGGTGGAGTCCAGGTAACACTTTGGGAAATACATCACCATATTCCTTCATGATGGGAATTTACGCTAGGTTGACACATTCATTTGAATCAACCATTTGAGTGAGGTATGCCTCATCATATGGACTCAACAACACATTGTTTAAAGATTTTATATAGGTGAAATATGATATTCCTTTCATTTTTAGTGGAAGATGGGATGGTTTAGAATACAAAATGTTATTTATTTTTCTTGATAGTTTAAAAGTTCTCTATATAATAAGAGCCAATCCATTCACATTATTGAATACAATTTCACTATGGGAAGTATCATGATATTTTCTGGATGAATCATACCACATACTCCAATAGGATAAGATTACAACTCTTGGGTTGCAATTATTTTACCACGTGGTGTTTTAAAATATATATCTTCTTCAAGGATTCGGGGATTCGATTTTGTAGTTATAGAAGACATGCAAGATGTCAAGGAATGCGTAGAACTAGAATCAAGGAAGACTTTTTAAATTCTTTCATGAATAGTAATTATACCTTGTATAACTTAATTTTCATGATCATTTTCCGCATTAGTGATGGAATAAGACTTCCCATTCTCCTTTGGAATTGGTGGCTGATGATACTGATTACCCTCAAGGTCTCATGGTTTAGTGAACCAGCTTATATAGTGTTGTTGCTCTCAATAGTTGTAGAATTGGACTATGGGTGTTTCGCTTCTTTCCTCCATCACATTCTCATTCATTCTCAAGTCTTTTTGACACTATTCACTATGGTGGCCTTCTCTCCCACACTAGAAGCATTTACCCATCCCATTGAGGAAATTACCATGAATATTCTTCCCATATTTTGAGATTTGGACGGTTGTGTTTTCTTCCATCCTTTATCATTAGATCCTCTGGCTTGAAACTCCACATTTATTTTCATATCACGATAGCTATGGGACCATTCTAAAAACATTATATCCAATTTGAGAGCACGTAGAATGAATTATTTATAACTCTTGAATTATGTAATTCCAAGAGCCTTTTGTAGGTGTGATTTTAACCCACTAAATATTCTATCAATATTCATATCATTGTTGATAATAAATCTTGAAGTGTACCTTGCAAGCCTTATGAAATTCGCTTCCTAGGCCATGACATATTCTCCATAATATCTATTGAGCTATATGAATTCACTATCCATATTTGTATAAAGTGTTTTTGGGAAATACATATTAATAAACATGATCTTAATGTCTTCCCATTTCATATCATCAATTTCTTCTGCTGTCTTGGTGTTCTTAATCGAAGACCAGTGTTGATCGGCCACTCCATCTAGATGATAAACTGTTAAAACAACTTCTCCATTATAGAATAGTGAATACCATAAAAGATATTCTCCATGTATCTGACCCACTATTCCACAAGTAGTGGATGAGAAGATCAAATAAACTTTAGTGGTTGTTTCCACATAAACAAAATTATAGCTAGTTGCTCCCTCTTAGGTGAAGGAGGGCGTTCCAAATTATTTAGGTTATTATTCATAACCTGAGATAGCTAGGTGGGAATCACCATGATGTTTTAAATTCCACCTCCCATTGAATTAGGGTTGTCATTTGGGAAATCGTTTCATTAGACATTGAACATGTTGTTGGCCTGGTTTCTCCTTATCCCCAGTATTTTCTATAATTGTAAAGGTTAGGACAAAAAATAAGTCAAAGAGTCATGAATAAATAACACCTTCATTTCTAAAATTACACTAAAATCATATCTTATAGGATCCCTATGTTTATAAAATCTTATTGGGTGCATATTTGTACTTAGTCTCAGACTAGAGGTTTTCTCTAGGGTTCAATATTCTTAATTCCCAAATTAACTAATCATTTCCCCAGATACCAACTCTAAAGGCCCTATATTTCATACATTAATTTTACATCATTTTAATGATTAAAAACATAAAAACATTACACAATGTGGATCCAATGGTTTAGTGTCTTATAAAAACACAGATTATACATAACATTTACAACATAAAGAATAATCATATATTTTTTCCCTTCTTCTCTAGCTACATATCGACCCTTGTGTACCCCTTAGTACATGTATTCACCTGAGTATGTAAATACAAAAGGGTTGAACTAAAATCCTAGCAAGAGGAAAGATAAAAAAAGAAAACAATGTATCATGGGGTGAGAATAATCAAAAATTCATTTATATAATAGCATGGAATATAGAAATTCATAAAAATGAAACATCATGTGTTAGCGGTTAACAACCAAAAATTGTTGTGAAATAATCTAGCATCATTTTCACGTATCCATTCACATTAATTCATGAGATTCATCAATTTACCCAATGTATTGGAGCACTGTATAATTCTGGGCGCACCCATCACATTCAAGCATTAATATTTCACTATATAATGCATGGCGTACCCTTCACATCATAACATTTACATTATCATACATGATACGTAAAAAATATTTCAAACATGAACATAAAATAAACTGTGGAAATAAATGGGTTTCACATCATAAATCATACATTCATAAACATTTGGTTCCCAAAATAAATAAGTAATATCATTCCTAATAAAGAACTATTAACCATGAGTGAAGAGTGAAACAATTTTTAGAAGGAAAAATATTATGTTTATTTGAAATAAGACTTCTTTTAGAAAAAATAGTATTTTAAAAAAAATATAAACATGTATAACATAAAAATTTATGATAATTTTGAATAAATTATTTTTATGGCATATCCATAATGAGAATTGGTTGATGAGGGAAACCCCCAAGAAAGAGAGTTGTGTTCGAGAATTTTTCATTACCTTGTGTCTGAACACTTTATTTAATTCAATGTTATTTTTAATGAAATTAGATTCATTAATTAAAAATTCAATAGCCTTTAATACATGAAATCGATTCATTATTTTTTTATTAAGTTCTTCTATGTACCTTTCTATGAGTTATAGAGCATAAATTTATTGTTGGAGAGTGTTAATTTTCTTAGCTTTTATGAAGGATTCATTTGTATTAATGAATGGATGTTCTATTGAAATGTGGTTAAACATCCAGAATTGTTAATATATATAAATAGTGACATTACAAAGATATATTTGACCTTATAATGAATTTTATTTATATACCAAGAGGATGAATCATTAGATACTATTTTAATGATATACTCTTTCATTTATTTGATGGTTGATCTCACAATAAACTTATTTTGTATTATTATTTTATATTATGAGTGTATAAGGATTCCCTAACATCACATAAGATAAAATAAATATATTAGGATCTAGTTCAATCATTAAAATTGTTTCATGACTATTCTATAGGATGGTGAGGAAAATTGAAAACTCGTAGTCCTTGAATGTGAAAAATTTACACATCTCAGACATTGTTTCATTTTATAGTATAAAACAATAATGAAGGTGAGATAATGATGAAATATCCCCTTATAATAACATATATTCAGTATATATATGTTAATAAATTTATCATACCATTTTGGTTAAATATGGTTAGGAAATAAAAATAAAATAAGGGAAGTTCAATTAAAACAAAAGAATCTGAAAGAGGAATTTACCTCTTGAGTTTATCTCCTTTGAGAACCTCTTTAGGAGAGTTGATTTGGACTTTTTAGGAGTCCATTGAATGATGGAAGCATGGAAGGATATTTGTAGGATCTTTTTTCAGAATTATATTATGTCTTGAATCTTGAGAGGTGTGAAGAATTTAGGGAGTGTAGGGTGATACTTATAGTGGAGGGGAGGAGGGTTTTCTTAATATTATATTAATTAATTTATTATTTCTCCACAAGACAAGAAATATTGAGTATTATTAGAACTAAAAATAGTAATATGTTATTGTGATTTCTTAACAATGACCATTTATAGAAGGCATAACTCCAATATGATGCATAAATTCATTCATTTATCATATTTTTTAAATTATCAAATTTCACTATTCACAAAAAATTGTAGTATTTCAGAATAATTCCAAAAACTTTTATTATCCATTTTTTCAATGTTTGGAATGAAAAATTAAGATCCATTTTCAAAAATAACTCTATATATATATAATGAATTTAATTTTTAATTAAAATCTTATTTTACTTGAATATACATATTTTAAAATTAAAACTAATTTTATAATGCTTTCAAAAATTACAAATGCTCATATAAAATTGTCTTAAAACATAATATCTAAAAAATTTAATTAATGAACAAATTTTAAGAAAATTATATTTTCATTTAAATTTATTAATTAGTTATAATTAGTTATTTATGCCTTACAAAAATACTAATACATTTACTATGGTCATATTGTCACTTATAAGATGCGTACATTTTATTTATACATTCATGGATGAGGTTACTATTATTTTGGAATTTTTAGTATTCCTAAGTTTCATATTACTTGTTATAATGGTAGGTTACTCTTCATAGGTGTATGTTACAATTCACCAATAATTATGTTTGTCCTATTGATTTCCAATCATCTTACTGATAACAACCGTGTTGTTCAAATTTTTTAAATTCCAAACACAGAATTGGAAAATTTATGTTTAAAGGTTACATAGTAGTTCATTTAAGCATGATGTGGTATTGTGTTTCCTAATGAGATTTTATATCATTATGTAATTACTTCAAGATGGTAGAAATTGAATTGATAAAATTTTGGGTCCTTATATGGTTCATATTGTTCATTAATATTAGAAACAAATAGATTACTAAAGATGAAAATATGTTTAGTTACATATAATACCAATTTCCTTTTATAGAATATGTTATAAAAAATTTATTATAATTGTTAATATTATCATTGTTTCCAAAACAACCAAATGGATATCATAATAAATGATATCCTAAACTGATAACCAGACTAACACATCATTTTGTGTAAATTGTGTTTCTAATAATCATAGGTTAGAACATGTAGAAAATATATCAAACGATTCTATCAGACAAGATTTTTCCCTATATAAAATAATAAAAATATAAGATTTCTCTTAGAAATTAAAACTGAAAAAATTATACAATATAATAATTATAAATTTAAGAATAAGTTTCTATTAGAAATGGAACCCATGTAGAGAAGGACATCTAGCTGAAATATAAAATAAAATATAAATCATGAAAAATTAATAAACATCATTTTAAAAATAAATAAAATTAATAAAATTAAACATAAATATATCATGATAAATGGATATATATATATAGATAAAATGGTATAATAATACTGTCAAAACAAATTGATAAAAAAAGATCGAGTACATAAAATATAAAATTTATAACAAATTCGGAAACCAAAATCACATATCTGCACACAACATGTGACCAGCCATAACTTTTCACCACCTAAGTGACCTAAATATCATTGAATTATTCCACCACATAAAATAAGTTATTTTAAATTAAAAATTTAATCTAAAACCAATTTTACATAAAAAATAATTTTTTATATGTGTATCGAGTATAAAAATTAGTGGAATGCCTAAAAAGATTTGATTCTCTCATATGTAAATAACTAAATAGTTTTATATTAAAAAAGTTAGGGGAATATATATATATATATATATATATATATATATATTTGTATTTAAAACATTACAAATAGATATAAATAGTTCATTCGAAGATTATATTTTTTATTTTGAACCAACAATAGCTTAAAAAATCTATGAAAGTGATAAATTTTTTGTTTATGTTTTTGAAAAATTTAGATTAAATCTTAAATGAAACCATTAACATCATGGAATAATTATATCTATTGAAAGATGATATAAATCAACTAAAATAAAAAAATCCTTCCATATATGATCCAATCCTACCATGTCACCTTATATTAACAATCATGGAATAATCTTGGGTGCCAAATTAGTGTATATGAATTGGGTCTAATTGGTGGAAGCGCCTATATCTATGTACAAGAGAAGCGCAAATAATAATTAGATATAAAAAATGTAAAAAATGTAATAAAATATAAAATGTCACCATCTTGAAATTCATTCATATAAAGAAACCCTTATTATTGATAAAAATTATTTCACAAACAAATAATAATAGATAATCAAATATGGTAAAACATATTATAACACCACTAATCATATAATTCAGAGATGATGGAAATTTTATTTCATTAGTTTTGACTAAACTGATCATCTTACATCTTATATAATATTTTAACAGACCTTGGAGACAAGATACGTACATGATCAATAAATTACAACAGAAAACATTAAATGAATCATCATTTTTAATAAAACTTTACTATTCCTCCAATAATATCCATAAATTTTTTATAACACTATTCATGTTTTTACGTGGAAAATGGAAAGAAAATAAATGGGTGATATGATATTATCAGTTGAATTTATCGCTCATTAGAGGCTAACATCGAAATATCATTGATAAATAAAATAAAGTAAATAAACGTTCAAATATTTTTCAGATGAGAAAAATATATCCATAGAATAGGTAATAAATGAAATAAAAATATACATACATAATATATGTTTAATCGTAGTATTGGGATAATTCATAGTGGGCATATCAATAATATTATAAATTCCATAACTAATAAAAAATAACTATATTCTAGATAATTTATTCAAAGACAACATACTTAAAAATGAAGACATACAAAAAATTACCAATACTATTTTTTCCGATGATACTTATCAATTCATCAAGAGGTAATATAATTATATAAACCACTTATCACATAGTCAGCCCAATGTATCCATCATATAGATGTAATTGTAAATAAAAGCATATATTTATGTCCTGAAATTAACCACTTACACACACATGTCTTTGTAATCAATATTTATATGTGTAGATGCAAACGATTCATGTATTACCAAATTCATAATAACAAATTTAATCACATGGATATCTAAGTGAATGTATATCAATATGGAGGGAGTTATATGACATTCACATTCAAATGGAATGTGTCCTTTATAATTGTTTAGTGGTACAAGAAAAATTTATTGAATAATGGTATTAATATGAACCAATTAATGTAATAACCAAATACCAAAAGCGTATAAAATTATAATCATTAATAAAATATAATGGGTTATGATGGTGTAACAATACATGTAAATTATATGTTTTAATTCATAATATATGCATAGATTTGTAATATTGAAACCTAACATCTTTACATATTTAAATGTAATAAAATTCAAAGTAAATTATATTTAGAAATGAAAAGATATGTATGATAAAAATTTATTTTATATGATCCTTAAAAAATAATGAGAATTATCTCTATAGGGTCATTATTTTTGGGATCTGGAATTATAAATGTGGATAAGGGTTTCACAGGCCTTATCCAACTAAGTCTGTTGAGAAAAACACTTAAGACTCACTTCATTTGAGGAATAGTGATAGATTTTGAAATAATTCTCTATATAAATTTGTTTTTAATGATTCCAAAAAGATAAAATGAGATAAAAAACAAGATCTGTAGTTTTTTTGTGATGATAAGGTGGATTATGAGTTAATATTTTTTGAAAATAATGTTGAATTGTTTATTAATTTATGAACATTATCCTTATAATTTTTTTCCCAAAAAAAAGGAATCCATGGGACATGTCATGATTTTAACCATTGCATTTGAAATTTATGGCACGGTTTTTACATTTACACATTTTTGAATTGAACTAAATTGAATTATAAATTTTTTAAATGTGAAATAACATTATTCATAATTAATATTTTGAAATATTAAAATATACTTTTGGCTTTGGAATCATCATTATTGGTTTGTAAAAATATTTTTATCACAGAAAATTAAATTATTTTAATGAATAAAAATATTTTTGATGGATAAATTCTTTCTATTATTTACTACATAATTTTTATATAATAATGATCTAATAATTTTTTTCATATACACATACCATATTACATTATTTATCCTAAAAAATTATATTTCTGAAAATACTTTAAAATTTACCATTCCGAAATTTCACCATGATGATTCAAAATTTTGAATTTAACTGCATGATTTTTTATATACGTAATATAATTATTTTCAAAATAAAAACATCAGTGTATTATGAAATCTATCTTTTGGAACCAAAATAGCTGCTTCATAGGGAATAAGTTTATATTTAATTAGTTATTCATAAATTAAGAATCATTATTAATCATTAACAATTATATTACTAATGAATTATTTTATATATTTTATTATAAAATATTACATATAATGTTTTCACTAAATTTGTAGTTTTCATATAGGGAAGTCATTATTCAAAAAATAAAATTCCCAAAAGTTTGATTCCAATGGACTTAAAACCCTTTTATAAGTTTTGTTACCCATTTCACACACACAATTATATATATATATATATCATTATGATATCCTAATTTATTCTCATATTTCTATTTATTCTTATGTAATGTCAATTACATTGATTATTTTTTCATCTCAAAATAGAAATATAGAATTTATACTTTTCAATTTTTTTAAAGTATAATCCTCTATAGTTTATGATTATAGTGTTTCAATATATTTGTATTTATTTTATTTTTTTCATTTTATTCATTATAGTGATTGAAATTTTCATGCATTATTTTATAATATAATGTTTAAATAAAATAATGTGTTTTTTATGATCAAGTGTATATTCACTATTATTGAATATTGGGTCCTACATTCTACCCCTTAAATAATTTTGATGTTATATTTGGAATTTTTCTGGTTATTTTAATTTTTTCAACCAACTTATAGAAGATGTGGAAAATGGGATAAAAATCTTTTTATACTATTTTAAAAGTTAGTAGATGGCTAGTATTGAATTATATGAGGTTCTATGATATTTTTAATATATACATAATTTTGGGTATGATATGAAATTTTATAATGTCATGTATTGTAATGGTCAATCCTTGATCTATGTGATAGAAATTTATCACTCTGTTGTAAGGTCAGAATAATGCAATACACATCAATAGTGGGGGGTTGTGTCTTTTCAAAATTTTTCCAAATTTTTGGCTATTAACAACCTCGGTAATTATAAGGATTTGTAGGGTTTTTTTCTCCATGAAATATATGAAGCATACAAGAAAAGTGAAATAAAAAATTATAGAGATTTGGGGCATAATGACTCATAGTCCACTCCACCAAATTCACTCTCTATTATATTGGTGAATTTCACTAGTATGGTCTTTTTATCATAAGACTGAAATTACACAACTGAGTGCGGGCAGTTGAAATCTTTAAAACAAGGATTAAAAACTATACCCTCTAGTTCATTAATAGAGAACCAAATAATCATAACATAAAATAAGAGGATGATACTCCACCACAACTGAGTACGAGCAGTTGAAACTCCAATAAATCAAAAGAGTTTGAATTGTTGATAACAGGTTTTGCTATACTTTTGCGTAAGCATAAATTGATAGTTGATGGATCTTCTTGTTTAGAAATAATATTCTTTAAGAGAGAGAAAATATGAAGTGATCCCAATTGCATAAAGATCTTCAATTTAAAAGAAATAACCAAATAGAGTAGTTGAATGTTTATAGAAGACCGAGATAGATCATGTATATCTATAATGTGTACTCCTATATTATAGTAGTTCGATTATTATAGAACTGTAAATTTATTTTCACCATAAAATTATAGTATTTATTAATATCTTCCTTGGAAAATATCACTGTGAAAAAATGATACACCGATAGAATTTATAAAGAAAATATACACCAATATAATTCCAAATCCACAAAAGACATCAAATAAACCATATAAAATCAAATTCAAAATAAAATAGGGGTTTCGTAACATCCCTTAAGAATAAGAGTTATTTTCTCTATTGAATACGGTCCATTGAATCAAATATAATGATCATTACATCAGTCGATAATGTGCTTTAAAAAAGTCTGAAATACCATGCTGACCATTGAAGTAATCATGAAAAAATATCATGGATTAAATATCCGATATTGAAAAGTCAAACTTTGGGTTCCTTCACAAAGTGGAAAATACCAAATGTAGGGTTCAACTATGTAGCATTCATCTCTCAAACATAATTTTGAATATAAACGTAAGTTTGATAATTGAAGTAAGGTTGATGATCCATACATTTCTCCCTAAAACATAAGGATCATTACATATTTTGGGTTATTTAACCAAACCATCTCCAATTGACGAATGTAAGGTTTCATTCATATATAAGGTTATTTAAAGATACATTTCTAATAATGTAGGGTTGACTAACCATAAATTATTTTTTTAATGTAGGTTTTTGAAACCATTCTTTCTTATTCTGGTGTAAGGATGAATAGAAATGTACGGTTCATGACCCAAAATCATTGTACAAAGCATACGGTTTATTCCTTCTGTTATTCTTATCCATGCAGGGTATGTAAAATGTTTCTAGATTTCTTAAAAATGCACCATGAAAACTTTAATAATTATTCATAGAAAATTAAAAGCTTGAAAATTTTTTTAGAATAAATATTATAAAGAATAATAATTCTTTGAAATACAATAAAAGTAAAATAATTATAAAAAAACAAAGGCTATTTGTGTACATAAAATCTTAATAAATTATAGAGTATTTTTGAGAAAATACATTCTTAGAAATCTCCACATATTTTAAGATAAAAATCCCTAAAATTATTAACATAATATATAATATTGTAAAAACGATTATAAAATATTTAAATTTATTTAAATAAAAATTAAACTATTTCAATTTCATAGTATTATTTTGATAAAATGAAATTTTGTGTTCATTCAAATTTCTCCCCATTTTATTGATATAAAAAATTTAGAAAGAAAAATATTAATATACTTTTAATATTACACTGAATAGTAAATTAATGTTATAATGTATTGTTTGTGTAAACAAGATAGAGATTCTTGGGATTGAGATAATCAAAAAAGAATATCAAATAAAGAGCAGAAAATAAAAATAATAAAGATTAATTAATAATAACTATAAAAATATAGTTGACAATTGGAAAAAGGGAAAGGTTATACATTTGGTCCAGTCAAAGGTAAAAGGGTTTGGTCGGGTCTGTTTATAATTCTGTTTCTGTAGGGGTCTGAATAGCATGAAAACCCGCATTTAGTTCTTCCATTTGTACCTGAAACCCTTATACTTGATTATCTCCCAACATCCTTATCAAAATTTTTGAATATAGACTTACTTGAATATTCTCAATAGAATTGGCATTCAAAAACTGAAGTTGACTCGCCACTTTCTACACAGACTAAACTAATTTATCACTAAACCTAATGAGAAAATGCCTGATACCAGGATGAATTTATGTTATTTGGTCAATAATAAATCTTTTGTTGTCTGACAAGGATGAAAAAGGTTCTATGTTGCATTCACGTTTTTGAAACCTATTGATCATATCATACCTAACAAATGTAATTTCTGAAATCTTCTAATCAGATATGGTGAGTTTGAAGGGGCAGAGATAGAAGCACATGCCTAAATAACACTTCATTTTATCAACTCAAATTGGATGAAAAATTAACATTTTATTCTGAAAATTCTATTTTGGAAATAGAAACAACCTTATCATTCTAATATCATCAGGTATTTTCTCTTTTAATAGCATCAAAATCCTTCCTTGACACAAAATTTTCTTTAATTTGTTGAATCTCATTCTGAACAAAATCAAAATCTATCTTTGTGATTGGTGAGTTTTTTAAATCATCAAATGATTTTCGATGAGTCCTCTAACTCCCACCAAAGAATAAAAATATCCTCCTAAAACATATTAAACATAATAACAATATCATCAATCTTATTAGTCAAAGAATCATATGTCCCTACATCTTGGTTATTGGACACATTAACAACCACAATGGTTAATGGATTAGCAGAATACTTCTCAATAGAATTGTTAGTAGAAAATGAAATATTATCAAAAAAATATATATTTTCTACATAAATAGATATAGGTATCTCTATTTATTGATCAATGGTTGATATAGCTTGATGATTAATAAAATATGTAGCCTCAGGTTTTAATATTATCATTTTTTTGGGAAGTCTCTTCTTGAGCTTCTTCTTCCCAAACTTCTTCTTCTCGAACTTGAACAAATGGTTGAGTAACATCCTAATGCTCTCGACCCTAACATTTATCATGTTGATACTCTTAATATATTTGATCTTCTAAATGAACTGAACCAGTAGCTTCTCTCGATCATAACAGTAGTTCATGAGGTGGTAGTTCTTTTCTGTTTCATGGGTTCATGACAAGATCCTATGAAACTTATTATTATTCTTCATATTCTTCTTAGTTTAACGCACCCACAAATATAAATTTTATATTATTAGAAAAAGAGAAACATTTAATATTTTTCTCTCCAATTCCAACATTTCTTGTTCCACTTTTCTCCCACAGAGGAAGAGATCTAAACTTTTGTTGGTCATCTTCACCAACTAACATATGAATTCATTTCACATTACTCCATTAAAATTCAAACTTTTTTCTAGTACCTGCATTCATGAAATTAATATGAGTCCATTTCATACTTGAATCAAATATATTAATCAAATAATTCATGAACATAATTAGGGAATGTATCTGTCTATAAGGATAAAAAAACATTCGATCGTCTTCTTAAAAACAATAATTCAAATATATCAACATGTATCTAATTTTTTTAATATGATGTTTTTAAAGAACAAAAATATGATGTACATATCTAGATACAAATATTTTCTCCATTTCAACTACTCTTGGGGAAATTTCACATTAAATATACTTAACTTACACTTTTGGACCTGCCTCAATATCCTTAACAACCATTTTCCTTATATTTTTAAATCTAAATAGAATTGAATTTATATCTGTAGATATATGATCATTATTTCAAATAGATCAAAGATCAAAATAAAATACACCTTCAAGAGGGAATTTAATAATATGGTCTATTTTAACTGAAGAATTTGAAAACTCCTTGTATTCTATTCTCACAGATACAATATCTTTTATTTAACCCAAACAAAACTAAACACTGCTACATAATTTTTTTAGTTCTACCATGTAAACCAAATATGTATTATCCTCATTGATTAAAAATTCCAAACCTTTAAATTCTAGATCTTTCTTAAGAAGAAGGTTCATCTAGAAAAGTCATTTGAAAAATACGACCATTCCATGAGGAATTATTCTTGATAGAACTCATTGATGATTCGGGTCATTGGGTTATCCCTCATCAGTTCGCTTGATATTCGTAATTTCTGAGAATCTGAAGTTCGATGGATTTTAGATTCTAGGGTTTAAGAGTAAGGTTAATGTTTTGGTAGGTGAAATGGTTTGAAAAAAAACGTAGGGTAGTTAAAGGGTTTCGAATAGATAATGAATGAGCTTGGTTTCCTATGCGATTTACATAGGGTAATCATTATATTATTTTTGAAAAAATGAATTTTTATTAAAAAAATTATTTAAGAAAACAAGCAAAATACTAATTTTATGAGAAAAATTGAAATAATTAAATACAAAATTGATCATAATAATAATTAATTAAATTAAAATAACAAAAAATATATTTACTTAAATGTAAATTAACCTAGCCCCCCTTAATAAAAGCAAAAAATTTAGTGGTAAGTGGTTTAGTGAAAATATCAGCTAATTTATATTCAATAATAAACAATAATAAAGATGTATCCTTTTTTAGAACATGATATCTTAGAGAATTATGCCTTATATAAATGTTCATAGTCCTAGAATGACTTATAGATTTTTTTTTGAAAAAATTATAGCGCTAGTATTGTCACATAAAATTGGTATACTATTAAAATTTAAACCAAACTCCAGTAGAGTGTTTCTCATCTATAGTAATTTTGAACAATAAATACCCATAGATGCATTTTTTCCTATGTTGTTGATAAGGCAACTGAACATTGTTTCTTACATAACCAAGAGACTTAATATTTCCCTAAGAAGTGGTAGGTTCTTGAGGTACATTTTCTATCTAGCATACAACCTCCAAAAATAATATCTGAATATGAAATCAAATTAATATTATAAGTTTTGGGGTAAAGAATAGATTGAAAAATTGCCCCTTTTAAATATCTAAAAATTAATTTAACAGTAGTAAGATGAAGTTATTTTAGGTTTTATTGAAATATATAACATAAGAACAATAAAACATAATGTCTGGTCAGCTAGCAGTAATATATAACAAACTACCAATTATACCACTAGATAACTTATTATTTACTAGTTTTCTAGAATCATCCAAATCATTTTTTATATTGGTACACGTTGGGGTTGTACATGTCTTGTTGTTTTCATGTCCAAATTATATTAGTAAATAGATAATCTACTTACATTGTTTTAAAAGATTCCCATAATCTTTTTTGAAAAATATGAAATACTAAAATAAAATTATGTTCTACCATCATACACATTTCAAATTCATTGTACATTAATTTTAAAATATTATTACAAAAAAATTTATTAGTTAAACTAAAAATCACATCATCAACATAAATTTTAACTAATAAATTATGAAAGAATCCAATTTTCTTAAAATGTGTTGGGTTATTCAATCCAACAACAAATTCAATTTTCAAATGAAATATACATAATACTTCATAACAAGTTATACGTTCTTATTTACAAACATAGAGGGATTTAGTTAAATTATAAACTGAGTTTGTGTTTAGATAATTTTCAAAACTAAAAGGATGATCGATATAAACATCTTCTATTTTATAACATTTAAAATAGAATATTTAACATCTATATGGTATAGTTTAAAACATATATGAGATGAGTAGGCTGAAAGGATTATTATTTATTATAATATTTCTATAAGACCAAACTTCCAATTATAATACAATCCATATTCTTGATTAAAACCTTTAGATACTAATATAGATTTATTTATAGTAATGATCCCTTGATCATCCTTTCTATTTCTATTGATTGACTTGGTTCCTATAACTGGATAATTTTTTGGTCTCTCTACTAGTTCCAAAACAAAATTCCTCTAAAATTAATTTATCTCTTCTTTCATAGTTAACATCCAACTATCATCATCTAAGGATTCCTCTATTGTGTCAGGTTTTAATTGGGTTGTAAAGGAAGTATGTTCAGATAGGTTTCCTATATTTCATCTAGTTGTAATACCTTTGTCTCGGTCTCCTGTAATAGTTTCTAAAGGATTGTTCTTTAGGGTTCTATATTGTCTAGCTAGGACACTTTAATGTTCTTTATAATCATGTTTTTTGAAGTGGACTAAATTTTGTTACTTTTATTTTCAAAATCATATTTAAGGGTTTTATGTCTCATGGTGTTAAAAAATTCATTAACATCATTTGTTAGATCTTTTTCTTTAATGAAAGGGTCATTTTTATCAAACATTAAATGAACTCATTCTTCACAAATCCTTTAATTTTTATTAAACACTCTTTAGGTGTTATAGGTAGAAGAATATCCAAAAAATATTCCTTCCCCAAATTATGGGTCGAACATAACAAGATTATACTTGGGTTTCAATATATAAACATTGTATCTAGAAAATTAAATTATTATACGTTGGATTTCTATTATTCTAAATTTTATGTCGTGTATTTTGGAAAATATGATGAATTAAAACACTTTTCATAATATAGTACGCTATGATAATTGATTCTTCCAATAAATAGTTAGGAATACTATATTCATTTAGCATAGTCTTTATCAGTTCTTGAATATTTCGATTTATCCTTTATCCAATTTCATTTTTATGTGTTATTGGTATAGAGAAGGTATGATTAATATCCAGATTTTAGAAAAAAGAATTAAATCCATGATTCTAAAATTCTCCCCCAAGATAACTTATTAATGATATTTTTTTTAAACCTTTTTTATTTTGATAAATTTTATAAAAACTTTCAAAAATAGGGAAAAAATTACTTTGGAATTTAAAAAATATAACTTAGGCTAATCTAAAATAATAATCAACTAAAACAAAAAAATATAATTTTCTAGAAAACATTTCTTCACATGATGGTCCAAATAGATCCATATGGATATGTTCTAATGGTTTAGATGTCACACTTTTTTTAATCAATTTGAAAGAAGATTTTTGTTGTTTACAAATTTGGCATGCATCAAAGAATCTATCATTAGCAAACTTAAGAATAGAAAAATATGAAACTAACTGTTTCTTATAAAATTTATGTAAAACATGATATTATAATGACTAAGTCTCTAATTCCAGATCTGTGACTCACTTTTATTTGCAGTTAAAAAATTTACCATTTTTTACACAAGTAATTTATGTGTAAAGTATAAATATTCTCATTTCTGGGTTCTTTATATTTAAGAAATTTATCTTTGAAAATGGAGCATGAGTTGTTAAAAAAATCAAAATAAAAACCACAATCTGAATGCTAAGAAATACATATTTGATTCTTCTTTAGCCCTTGTACATACAATACATTGCTGATTAAGATGTTATTTGAATCTCCAAATGTTCCAACTCCAATATTTTTCCATTGGCATTGTCACCAAAGGTGATAAGACCTCCATCCATTTGATCCAGCATATGTAATTTTGATGGATCACTACTCGTTTTTCATGAACATCCACTATCCATATACTATATAGATATTTTTTTCCAATGGCATGTTACCCACAAAATAACATAAACAAATGTCTATTTTGGTGACCACAATTTCTGGGTCTTGTATAGTTAGATAGTATTGATATGGGAATCTAGATATTCTTTATGTTTCCACAATTTATAACACATTCTTCATAAAATCATTTAGAAATAAAATTTCTTTCATCATCACTAATTTGAGGATTTATCAAAAAAATAATTATTAGTGATAAGCCCTTTTATTCCACAATAATAACAAATAGCATTTTTGGAATTGGAAACAAAATAATTTTTATAAAATTTATCTTATCACCATTACATTATATTTTAAATATTTAACTTTTAATGAAATTATTCCCTTGAATCTCATTCATGAATTTTTTATGTTTTGTAAACGAAATTGCATCACTCTTATAAGATTATACTACATTATGCAATTTTATAATTATATTTTATGATCAATGAAATTTGATGTAGATGAGTTTAATTCATCACATAATTCTTTATGTGGATTCATTATGGCATATCTATATCCTAAAATGACATTATGAATAATTTTCAACGATTTATTCTTCTTTACTAAAGAATCATATTTTTCATTCAGCATTGAGAATTGGGTAGCTAATTTGTCATTTTAGAAACTATCAAAATCAAAAGACTAATAAGATTCTAAATTATCTCCTTCTTCATTGGTCATAAAGGACATGGTAGATTTTAGATTTGATTTCTCTCTTTCTGAATTAGACATTGAAGAGCTGAGGGAGTCTTTAGATACACTCAATTTTTATTTGGTTTCTATTTTTCCTTTAGTTTCAAAATTAGTAATCTATTGATATCCCATTTCAACCCTTTCCTTTTCAACCTTTATTTGAGGAAAATCTAGTCTGATATGACCTAATGTATTACATTTATAACACTAGACCTATATTGATTCTTTATTATCTCTCTTGAAGAATATTTCTGAAACCTATTTTATTTTTATATAATTTGTTGAATATTTTGGCTAGTTGTGCGAGTTCCATTTATGAATCTATGGAATATGAAATTTTCAGATATTTGAATTCTTTATTTGTCCTTATTTTGTGGTTCAGAGATGTCACCATCAAATAAATATTCTCCATTTCAATATAAATTTATAATTTTCAACATCATCTTGCATTTATGATTCATACATCATCAGTGTCCCAATAAGTTCTTTGATCATCAAATCCTTAATAGGAGATGGTTGAAGAATAACTGCACATATTCCATTCCAACTATAAAGTAGAACTCTATGTACTTCCAAAGATAGATCAAATTGTTTGTTGGGTTCTCCTAAGACTGTAATATTGTTTAAAATTTCTGTAAAACTTTCATTCATCTATGTGACGCTCTATCCATCAAACATTATAGTGGTGTCAAATTTCAATTTCCCAGTTTCATATATCTCATATATAACATTTTATACTCCTTCACAGAAAACTAAAATGGGTTTAAACATCTCATAGGCAGTTGAAAATTGTGAGACTCGATTAAATTTATCTGGTACAAGACCGTGAAAAGTAGATTTCATTACCTTTGAATTCATATCATATTTAGATTCTGTTCCTATATCATATGTTTCTAATTTTTTATGAATACTATAATCAATAATAAATTTTTAAGTATATTCTGATTCTATGATTCTTCATATATATGATCATCCTTGATTTCCAATACCCATTGTTTTCACCATTAGTGTATGGAGCACATACCATAGACATTCTATCTCTTGGATCATCTATTTCCATTTTTTATATACCTTACACTTTAATATTTATATATATATATATATCCAAAATCTCTCCTTTAATACCAATTGTTTGGTCAGAATAATACAATGTAACACAAGGGGGATGGGGGGTTGAATTGTGTCTTTTCAAAATTCTTGCACAATTCTAGATTTTAACACCCTCTATAATTATATAGATATGATGTGTTTTTTTTTGTATGAAATATAAGTAGCAGATAAACAAAAATAAATAACATAGATTTTTACAATGGTTTAGGGTACAAAGATCCCCTAGTCCACTCCTCCAAATGTACTCTATATGAGTTTGGTGAATTTCACAGTTATGGTCATTTTACCACAAAATAAAAATTCCACAACTCTGTGAAGGATGTTGACACCTTCACAACAACGCTAAACAAAATAGAGCCTTTGGGTTCATTAATTAAGAACCAACATACCACATATTATTCCAAGACGTTGATACTCCACAACAATTGAGTACAAGTAGTTTAAACTCCAATAAATCAAAAGTGTTTTTTCTGATAAAAGATTATTCTTCACAATTGGGGTAAAAGAAATTGATGGTAGATGTGTCTTCTCCTTCAGAAATTATTTTCATCAAGAGAGAATGATTCTGATTTGATCATGGTTTTACAAATATCATCAATTTAAAAGTAGAAACAAAATAGAGTAGAAATAATCTTACATAATAACAATATGAAACATGTATATCTCCAAAGTGTAGTCCACTATCAGAGTTGTTAATTTGATGTTTCACTGTAAAAATATTTTCAATAAAGAATGATTGTATATTAAATTATATTCTATGAGAAAACCAATTGTTAACAAATGATAAAATGATATAATATATAAATAAAATATCATACTTTAGAATATAAGACCCACAAAATATGCATGATAAAATGTAGAAATTCAAATTAAATTTAAAATAGGGGATTCATAACATCCCTTAATTATATGGGTGATTTTCTCCATTGAATACTGTTCTTTGAATAAAATATAATGAGATTTAAATAAATCAAGGGAGTTCATTAAAATAACATGAAATTCCATTAGGAACATTGCATAAATCACACAAAGTATCATAGATTAAATATTCAATGTTGAAATGTCAAATGTATCATTCCTTCACAAACTGAAAAAATACCAAATATAGGGTTAAAATATGCACTGTTCATATCTATAAATAAGGCTGTGTAAAAACCTAAGGTTGACCATAAAATTAAGGTTGATAATTGATATGTTTCTATAAAAAACATAATGTTCATTAATTATATAGGTTTCCTTAACCACACTTTCTCCTCTTGAGAAATGTAAGGTTCCTTTCAAATGTAAGGTTCTTTAACAACACTTTTCTGATAACGTAGGGTTAAAAACCATAATTAATGTTTTGAATGTAGGTTTGATATACCATACTTTCTTCTTCTATAATAAGGATTAATAAAAACATATTGTTTATGATTCATATGCATTGTACAAAGAATACAGTTTATTCCTTACGTTACACATATCTACGTAGTGTATGAAAAATTTTCCAGAATGCTGAAAAACGCATTCCGAAAACTTTAATATATATTCATTATAAATTAAATGCTTAAAAATAATTTCATAATAAATATTATAAATAATATTAGTTCTATGAAATACACTTAACATAAAACCATTCGTAAAACAAAGAAGGGTATTTTTTATTATTAGAATCAAAATAAATCAAGGAGTATTTTCAAGGAAACAAATGCCCAACATCTGTGGATCAGTCATTTTGACATAATATATGTGCCATCCCAAGGCATTAATCTCTACATGTGTCGACATGACCTATGTATTAGCCACTGGACTTAGTGTATGTGTCATTTTAGGGGAAAAATCAATTAAAAGACATTTCCAAGATATTTATGAGTAATATTCTATTGAATATGAATAATCAATATATACAAAAGGGCATACACTAGGATTATATTTAGAGAGTTATAAATAATAATAAAAATTCTAGAATTTAATTATGAAGATAAAAATAAAACCTAATGATCCTAAATATATTTTTTTTATTTATGCATCAAAATTATATTTTTATTCAAGATATGTAAAGAAAAAATGATTTAAAAATATCCGTGAACAAGATAAACCAAGTTAAGACGCCAGAAATAACATAAATTTTTTCACTCATTTTTTCAAATAATAATGATATACATGATATGATTCTTTGTCGTTCTTAACTTCCTAAATCTCATGATAAGGTAGACATGATTCATGATATGTTTTTTTAATATTATTTATATTATATGATTATGATAATATTACAAAGTAGAGGATATATATGTTATTACATCACTAGAAAGGATCTATGTCAATCCCATACCATTTTTGAGAAAATAATAATTGTGGTTGTTTCATTTTAAATAAATAGTAGATGACATATAGTTATTAATTATGTTCACAAAAACATTTTTTGTAATTTTTTTAAATACTAAATCATGAAACAACATATTCGAGTGTTTTTAACAACCCATTGGGGAAATAAAAATAGAATCTTTTGAATACTTCATCAGAATATGGGAGGGTAACTCACCTTTCAATTTTGGTGTTATTTTTACAAGGATCATTGTTAGAGAAAATATTATTCGTTTAAGATGATTTATTTTTATAAGATACAGTTACCTTTTTTATATACCAATTTTTGTATAATGAAAATGAACTTAGTTGATAATTTGTATCATGTACATATTTGTTTCTGAAATATAGAAAAAAAATTAATATTGAGAATGAGAGAAAATATAAATATATATTGGTGAAATTAATTGTGTATATGAATATACTCAGGTAAAATAAAAGTAATTGTAGGGTACTAAGTATACGTGAGAATGAAGATATAGTATCGAAAAAGAAAATACCTTTTAAATTTTTTGTGATATTACATGTGGAGTATGAGTTCCTTAGATTTTACATACCATGTACATTATAAAGAAGAAATTCCTAAGGACTGTGAGTATTATTTTATGAATTATAACATTTGGAATCCAAATGGAATCTCCCTAATTTATTTCAATTGAAATATTCACCTAAAAGAATAAAATTACAATAGGGTAAAGCTAATGATACATTGCAACTGGTGGGATTCGATATAATAATTGTATCTAATGGGATGAAATAGACTAAGGTCTATGGATGATACATTTCTACCCAAAATAAGATGGTGATAAATTTATAGTGGGAATATATATATATATATATCAGAATTATAACTATCACTACCAAATAGTTGTACCTCCCATTGATACAAACCTTGTAAATTTTTGTATTCCTTATTCATCATTTAGAACCTTATTATATCATTAATGAGTGTTATTGGTAGATAGTGAAAATAAAATCTTAACTATTTTCATCTGTTAATTTTAGAGGGAAAATGAAATTTTAAAAGTAGTGCAACACTGATTCACCCCCTCTTAGTATATCAATTTGATATAAAAAGGCTAAAAATGGTACTAAATCTAATGTTTCAAGCTATTAGATGCTATTAGGGCTATAAAATATGGATAATATGAAATAGATAATAGTATAGGGGCTACCATATTTGATCGAAAAAGTCTACATGGCTGTAAAAATATATTGCATCCATATATATTATCCATGAGTCCAAAAGATTATAATATAACTATATTCATATTTCCAACTTTTTAAAGAGGTGAAACGATTTATTTTTATGATGAAATAAATTATTCATGTGATACTAATCCTAATAATTATATTTGTATATACCATTCTAGAATATTGATTATATAAGTATATGGGACTATAAACTTCTAATGAAATATGGGATATAACTATAAATGTTATTAATATATTTTTAATGTAAAAGTGGTGAAGAAACATATTTTGAGGTACTATTTTTAAGAAATAAACATTGTTTAAGTAGAATAAATTGATGAATATTTCACTAGAGTCAATGAGATTATGAGAAATAGAAGAATCTTTGTTAAAAACCAGGTGATTAATTTATTATAAAGAAACTAATGAGAAACATCCGAAATATTTTTTATCATAATATTTTTTATCTAATTTATAAGAAATATATCTCATTATATGATCTTCAAAACATTCATCTTACATAAGAAATGAGGAATACTCCTTCATTCAAAAGAATGTGAAAGATTACATGGACATTGAATCTATGACGAAGCTTATGTTTAAAGATTAAGAACCTGAGAATATTGTGAGCTTTGTGATGATGATGATGTGGATACTGAAATAAATTGAATTATTTCTCTTATATATTAAATTTTAATAATAGAAATTTAAATACCTGAATTATCAGTGGAATTTTGTTTTCATAAATACATGGGAATTTTACGAGTCCGTGAAAACAGACGGCGTATGATTCTGAGGCCCGGTTCTCCTGGAATCAATTTCGGAAGTTTTGTTCAGGTACGTTCAGTAATCGTACGAGCGGGATTTTATAACTTTTGAATCGGTTCTCAGAACTGAAATTTGATGGCACCGTTGAACATGCATCTCCAATATTTTCTTAAGAAGACTTTCACCTTGACGGAAGTAAGTCAAGAATCAAATATAGTTTTTTTTTGGTTTTTATGAATAAATTAAATAAAAATAAATTTGTAGCTTTATTTTAATTATTAGTTGGTTAAATACTCCAAGAGGAGGTTAGAGGTGGGAGCCACCACACCAAAACCTCCCATAAGAGGTTATTGTGGTGGGGCCCACCTGAGGTCTAAAACCCCTCTTCATGTGGGGTTAATGTGGTGGGGACCACACGAGACCACTTAAACTCTTGATCTTCCTATTAAGTGGAGAGAAACCTCTTGAGCTCCCCACTTAATGCTGCCACCTTCCTCCACATTGATTAAGTGGGGCTAGTATAATTAATTCTTTAATTTGAATCCTTTTGAAATGTGTGCCAACAACTAAATAATAAGATAAATCTATTATTTTGTTGAAGGAATCATTTTATTTTTGGTGGAGCTTGGGAAGAGGGGATAATTTGGGGGAAACTTGTTTTCTCCAATGAATAACACTTCTTCCACCAACGAAGAATGATCTTATACTAGAGCAAGGGGGAAGCACCATCCTGGAAGAATGCTGAAAATGTCATCCTTGACTTATTCATCTTATTTCCCGACGTCAATGAATCGATTTCTTCCATTCTGCGACATCGTCAACGAACAACGAATCTGGGGTAGGGGTTCGAAATTGTTTCATTTCGAGTTCTTTGTTTTCCTTTGTGGATTACAATTCAAAGCCGCTTGATATCACCCTAACTTGGAGGGCGTAGGATGAAAAAATGTGTCATGACCCCTCAGCCTTCTTTGTGGAATTTGATGCTGAACGTGTAATGAGTCTGGGATGAGAGTTACACATAAACAATGGTTGCGGATCAAGGGCTGTGTCTTGAGGATTGCACAACTTCTTCCGAAACTATAATCAGGCCACCAGAACACGTCTGGTGACCCACGGAAGGTTCGTCGGTGGTCGGAACCAGCGGACGACACCATTGGAACAAAGGAAGGGAGGCCGGAAAACCGGCCGACCGTGTGGACAGCAGTGGTGCAACAGCGCCCTATTGGAGAATCCACGACCCTTGTCTGCGACATTGCAGCGGCGGTCGGCTCATGGTCGGCCGTGAATGAAAACGGAGGCTCAAGCCACTGGGTCGACTAGGAAGGTGTGGAACAACGACGCCTCATGGTGGAGCAGAAGAAGCCTCTGCCCCTGGCCACGGAGTCACATCAGCGGCCGGTGCATAGTCGTCCGTGAGGAGGTCTGGCAGCCCGAGTTATCGGGTCACCGGGGGAGGCGACTGGCTGCTCGGCCAGATGGGAGGAGCTGGACCCTCGCTGGGTCCCACGTGACATGAAACGGTGCCACATGGAATCGGTTTGTCTCCCACCATAACTACATAGACATTCAGGATTTCGAGTGGGTGCACGGCTTCCCCCTGGATGCGGCTATGGCGGACCCCACGAGCTGTCGGGCAGGACCCAGGGCGGGCCACCTGGCCGAACCCATCTGGGGCCGCCAACACGGTTCGGGCTTCCCTAATGGGTCAGGTCGTCCCTGCAGATCGTTTCGGACACGCAGACTGAGTCGGACTCATGGACCGGGTCGGACCCCAGTCCAGACCCGTTTGACCCGATTTCACCTTTTCACCCCTCACTTGGGCTATGGGTATCTGTTTGATGTACCATTTGTGGCGATGGAAAGTTTGGAGAGATATGATTCTTTTTTAATACCCCACTAGATGATTGGACATAGTTGAAGTATGGTCGGGTTAGGTTGAACCTAAATCCAACAGGGCCCTCTGAACGAAAATGCGAATAAGTCTCAAACCGGACGTCCGGCTGACGCACCCTCTATCCCATTAGGTTCCTTCTGACATGAGGGAACTTCAGGATACATCAACATGGTACTATGTGGTAGTTGATGTATCGATGCTAGGATTCAGGGGCGGTTCCTACCGGAATCAAGCATTCTTTGTGTAAACCATGTGGCTAGCTGTGCTCTGACTACTGTTCTTGGATCCTGTGTGGGTCCGATAGTTCTGACTTCTATTCCTGGATCATGTATTGGTCAGACAGAATAGCTGGTCCTGGATCTTGTGTTGGTCCAAAATCTCTAACTATTGTTCCTGGATCCTGTGTTGGTCTGACAGTTCTGACTTCTGTTCCAGGATCATGTGTTGGTCCGATAGCTTAGCTACCCCTGGCCACGGAGGCACATCAGCGGTCGGTGCATAGCCGTCCGTGAGGAGGTCTGGCGGCCCGAGTTGTCGGGTCACCGGGGGAGGCGACTGGCTGCTCGGCCAGATGGGAGGAGCTGGACCCTCGCTGGGTCCCACGTGACATGAAACGGTGCCACATGGAATCGGTTTTTCTCCCACCATAACTACATAGCCATTCAGGATTTCGAGTGGGCACACGGATTCCCCCTGGATGCGGCTATGGCAGACCCCACGAGCTTCCGGGCAGGACCCAGCGCGGGCCACCTAGCCGAACCCATCCGGGGACGCCAACGCGGTTCGGGCTTCCCTCATGGGCCAGGCCGTCCCTGCAGACCGTTTCGGACACGCAGACTGAGTCGGACTCATGGACCGGGTCGGACCCCAGTCCAGACCCGTTTGACCCGATTTCACCTTTTCACCCCTCACTTGGGCTATGGGTATCTGTTTGATGTACCATTTGTGGAGATGGAATGTTTGGAGAGATATGATTCTTTTTGAATACCCCACTTGATGATTGGGCATAGTTGCAGTATGGTCGGGTTGGGTTGAACCTAAATCCAACAGGGCCGTCTGAACGAAAATGCGAATAAGTCTCAAACCGGACGTCCGGCTGACACACCCTCTATCCCATTGGGTTCCTTCTGACATGAGGGAACTTCAGGATACATCAACATGGTACTATGTGGTAGTTTATGTATCGATGCTAGGATTCAGGGGCGGTTCCTACCGGAATCAAGCATTCTTTGTGTAAACCATGTGGCTAGCTGTGCTCTGACTACTGTTCTTGGATCCTATGTGGGTATGATAGTTCTGACTTCTATTCCTAGATCATGTATTGGTCTGACAGAATAGCTGGTCCTGGATCTTGTGTTGGTCCAAAATCTATAACTATTGTTCCTGGATCCTGTGTTGGTCTGACAGTTCTGACTTCTGTTCCGGGATCATGTGTTAGTCCGATAGCTTAGCTGGTCCTGGATATTGTGTGGGTCTGATAGCTCTGAATACGGTTGTTGGATCCGGTGTGGGTCTGACAATTCTAACTGCTGGTCCTACATCTTGTTTGGGTCTGACAGCTTAGATGATTCATTGGCTACATCTGATCATCTCTATCTCTATACATAATTGTATACATGTATTAGCTGAGTTAGTAACTCTTGTGTTTCCTTATTATTGAGATGGATTAATAGATAACTTATGTATATGTTTGGGAATAAATCTTAGCGGGGTTATATGAGGATGTAATAATTTTTGGTTTATCCTTATTGGATTTTCTAAGACATTAAGGGTCTCGGGGTCCCTACAGAGTATCGTTATACTCACCCCTGCACGAGTTTTTCCCACACCTCGTTGTGTTGGTTGCAGACGACGAACAAAGCTGACCGAGGTTGAGTGGACAGGACTGGACAGTACCCGGAGGTGGACCGCACAGTGTGTCGGTACTCGGAGGACACGGACGAATGTGGAGTGCTGTGGAGGCCTTTTGTACCTACACTTCTGGCATTACTTCCCGGTGGATGATCCAGAAGCTGTTTTACTTTCATCATTTGTACTTGATTTTTAGTTTCCTCATACTTTACAGTTGGGCTAGTATTTCTGGCCCCTTTACTTTTCAGCACTCCATTTACATACAACTTTTACTTAGTGTTTGATTTTAGTATGTACTCTGATTTTGTGTGTTTACAGTTATAAAAGCAATAGCATCCCAGTTTTAGGGAGTTACACCTTTGGTTTTACTCACTAGCCCCTGGCCTATGGAAGTCGGGTTTGGGGTAGTCACGGCACAGGCCCTGGGGGATGGGTCGTGAAAAATTGGTATCAAAGGAGTCAGTTCTACCACAGAACATAGGACTCTGATCGTTCATTAATGTGAAGAAATAATGTTAAGGGTACTGAGTGTGGATTTCAGTTTAGGGAGTCTAATGTTGGTGCAACGACCGACGTATCTGTACACCAGGACCCTGAATTTTGATTTCCGACTCAGTTCATGAAAAAACATATTGTGTGTGTGTTTTCAAGAGTTTTACTTGTGATATCTTGAGATATCTAACCAGGTATAACTTATTGACTATTGTTCACCTATTTCTTTACGGGATGCATCCATGCAGATAGCCATCTAGGGTTCCGAGAGTTGTATGAGATGATAGCCCACCGAACGACTAGGCCTCGGTACATTGCAATATCCCTACGGAGGAAACAACGATACCACTACCCATTGGGCCACCGATACCACCATCCCAAGCAGCAGAGAGTGCACGCCACTTGAGCGCATTGCATGAGTTCCAGCTCTAGAGGCCGCCCAGGTTCAGGGGCGAGACGGACCCGTGATCAGCTGAGGATTGGCATGAGGCTATTGTTAGAGTTTTCAAACTGGTATGGACACCAGCAGACCTCATGGTGATCCTTTCCATGAGTCTCCTTCAGGAAGCAGCAGGCAGATGGTGGATTCTGATGATCCAGGTGCATGATGAGGCGACACTACTCTTGGTAGACATCGAGAGCCTGTTTCGGGTGAAGATTGTCCCAACCAACCTACATGCTGTGCAGATACAAAAGCTACTACATCTACAACAGTGTAGCATGGCAGTGACATATTACTTGGCGAGGTCCACAGACCTCTCATGCTACTACACAGATATGGTGCGAGACCCATTCTTCAAGGCTCGGACCTTCGATAAGGGACTCAAGTGAGTGATCAGGGCTTCGATGATCTCCCTCAGCATCCCGACATAGGCGGGGATGTTGGAGAGATCCCTCTTAGTGGAGAGTTTTCCTTGTAGAGTAGTCACCAGCAGTGATACCCACCATTGGGAATCACGAAGCGAAGTCTTTTGTAGGTGGTAGCAGACAAATGTCACAGAGGTTCAAGCAGACTAGACCATCTAGTGGACGACCTTAGGACTTGGGTTTAGTTGTGTGAGGCACACGAGACAACGCCAGTCATGCAAGGAGCAGGAAAATGTTACCATTGCAGTGGGTAGGGTCACATGGATCGCGACTGTCTGACCCGCCATACTGAAGATCTATAAACGGTCGAAGGACCGCCCAGAAAGAGACAGATATTTGATCAAGGTGGTCACCATGGAGCAGGCGGACGTGGCAGAAGAGCTGTCCATACAGATGGTGGTGGACGATGATTCGAGTTCTTACCGCCACCACCACCAGGAGATCCACCCCTACCGGAGGGAGCAGTTGGACATTTGAGATCTCAGCTTCAAGAAGATGAAGCATACGACCATGGCCCTCCAGAGATGATTCAAGGTAAGAGCTTTGTCTACTCCACCTTAGCTGCAGTTCTTATAGACACAGGTTCTAGTCACTCTTTAATTTCCATTGCCCTCGTTCGGAGCTCTGAAATTCCGACAAAGCCATTGGATCGATCCTTATGTCTAGAGACTCCTACGAGAGCAGACTTGATGATTATGCACTGGTTCCGGAAGTGTGAGCTTACTCTAGGAGGATAGAGCATCAGCTTGGATATCCTCGTAGTGGTGTCAAGGACTTACGACATCATCTCAGGTATGGACTGGTTATCTATAATCCATGATTATATTGACTGTATTTGGAGCAAAGTATGTTGTATCCTCATGGATGGGACATGTTTCACCTTCACCGGCGAGAATGGAGCCTTTGTAGCACAAGATGAACTTACTCAGAGGAGGGTACAACCGATCACACATCATATGGCATGCCTTACCCTCGGAGGAGTTGATGTGGAGAGTCTGAGCTATCCTATAGTGGTGGACTAGTACATGGATGTTTTCCCTGACAACATTCCAGGACTACCTCCTCACAGAGAGGTGGACTTCTACATTGACATGTACCCCGGGATGACACTGATATATTCTCCAGCATATCGGATGGCTCCTGTTGAGCTTTGTTAGCTGCGTGTATAGCTGGAGGACTTGTAGGGGAAGGGATTCAGCTGGCCCAGTGTTTCTCCCTGGTTAGCCCCGATTATGTTCACCAAGAAGGAGGATGAGAGCTTGAGGATTTGTGTCGACTACCATCGATTGAACCAGGTGACCGCGAAGAACATGTACCCACTCCTGGGGATTGATGACCTATTTTATTAGATAAAGGTAGAGTAGTGGTTCTCAAAGATAGACCTAAAATCAAGCATTCACCAGCTTAGAGTTAGAGATGAGGATGTGCAGAAGACATCCTACAGATGTCGGTACGACCACTACGAGTTCTGGGTTATGCCTTTCAGCATAACCAATGCTCCAAAAGTGTTCATGGGACTCATGAATAGGTTCCTCCAGGCATACCTTGATCTCTTTGTTGTAGTCTTCATCGACGACATTCTAATCTACTAGACTACCGAGGAGGAGCATTCCTACCATTTGCGGGTAGTACTGGACACACACTGACAGCACCAGCTTTATGGTAAGCTCTCGAAGTGCCAGTTCTGGATCTGAGAGGTTCAATTTTTGGGACATGTCATCTCAAAGGATGGAGTTTCATAGCATCCAGTAATGATTGGGGCGATACTTGCTCTGGAGCCACCCAGGAGTGTGACGGAGGAACAGACTTTCCTGTGTTTGGTTGGTTATAACCGAAGGTTTGTGCTAGACTTTTCCAGAGTTGCAACACCACTATATGCCCTGATGAAGAAGGTGCTACCCTTCTTGTGGTTGGAGAGATGCTAGTAGAGACTCCAGGAGATGAGGCAGAGGCTAACTAGTGGCCCCATCTTGAGGCTTCCATAGGAAGGTGTTGGGTACGTACATTACTGCGACACATCAGGGACCGGACTCATGTGTGTCCTAATGCAGGAGCGAGTAGTGATCACATATGGTTCTCAGAAGCTAAAACAACACGAGCAGAACTACTCTACCCATGACCTAGAGTTCTCAAAAGTATTCATCGCCTTGAAGATGTGGTGGCAATATATTATGGGTGAATTTTTTACCATGTACTCTAATCACAAGATTATCATGTACATCATCTCTCAAAAGTACCTGAATCTAAGACATTGACATTGGCTTGGGATCCTCTAGGACTATGAATTCGATATAGTCTATAAAAAATACATCACAAAAAACCAGCCAAAATGTTGTTTTATATGAAAATGAAACAATATTAAAATAATATCAATAATTAATAAATTTAATAAATCTAAATTAAATTTTACTTTTCATGAAATTAAAAATAATGGATTACATGATGAGGTAGAATCCTTCAAAACAATTGAATGTATATTAACTATACGATAAAAAGTATAAATGATATAATTTGGAAAAAAATTAAAATACAAAAAAATGGAATATGATGTAAGTGAGAAAATTAAAATTATATGAAATATATTTTCCCCCATGTTCTAAAAACACTAGCTAATTCTATTTTGGAATTAAAGGCCATTATTCTATCAACTTCTAGAAGATAAATACTCGGATATGTGGAATTAGAAAGGATTTTTTTCTAAAAAACATTTTCGAAGAATGTAATGTATATTTTATTGAAAAAACACAAATGTGGATTCACATACATTTTTTTGTTAAGACAGTTTGACCCAGGAAAATGATGGTACCAACACAAACTCTAGTTTAAATACTTTTTCCAGAAAAATACCACTAGAAAAAAGTGCAATATAGTATCTGAATAGTGGATTCTCAAGATATATGAGTGGAGACACTTCAATCTTTCTGAAATTTCAAAAAAATCGATGGAGGACTAGTCACCATTGGACACAATGAAAAAGGAATGATGGTTAGAGTTGGATTAGTTGGAGATTCAAATTACATCTCAATAAATAATGTATTATATTTTCAACGGATAAAGCATAACCTCATAAGTATTTCTCAAATATATATTATGGTTTTTATGTTTATTTTTCTTTAAATTATTTATCATTTTTCAATGATTAATTTCTTAAATTTAGATCGCATATAACTAAAGTTTTTTATACTCTGGATCCTGATTCCTTATGTAATAAAATAGTGAATTGTTTAACTACAGTGACAATTGATTCATTAATCTACCATAGAATATTTGGAATTTACAATATATTTCCCTTATATAAATTAACTAATAAACACTTAGTTTATTATATTCATTGTCTTAAATTTGGTAAACATTTATTCTGTGATACAAGTTAATTTGAAAAACAACAGAAATCATCATTTCAATCAATTAACAAATTTTCTACATCTAATCACCTATAACATACAGATATTGTATTTTGGAATTTCAAGGGTAACATGATTGTCTAGAAAAATTTATTTTTATGTATTAGTTGGTGATTTTTCGAATATTTACTTTGTTTTATTTTCTAAAAATGTAAAAGAGAATTATTCACTATTTTTGAACTATTTTTAAAAAAATTTCAAAATGATAAATATTTTAAAATAATTTCATTAAGAAGTGATCATGGTGTAGAATTTATGAATCAATAATTTCATTAATTTTCTCAAAATTACATATTAAACACCCCTTATCACGACCAAGAAAACCTCAATAAAATTGAATTGATGAAAGAATAAATAAAACTATTCAAGGGATGGAAAGGATTATGTTAAATGAATATAGCATACCTACATATTTGGGGGTAGAAGTTGTAAAGAATAGTTCTATATCATGAAAATAATTTTAATAAGACTCATTATTAAAAAGATAACAAATTAACTTTGGAATAATATAAAATATAAAGTAATGAACTTTTAAATATTTGGATTCAAGGTGTATTTATTGAATAATATTGAAAAACATGGTAAATTAAATATAATGTTTGATGAAGGAATAATTCATAGATATTATGCTATTATGAAAACCTAAAGAGTGTATAATAATAAGTCATTTATTATTAATGAATCTATTCGTTTGAATTTTTATAAGAGTGATCCTTTTGGAATAAATAATGTAAAAAAATTTGAACTTATTGCATCTTTTGAGAAAATGTGGCTTGAAACACCTAAGAATAATTTCAAAAATAAAATAAATAAAATTTAGTTAAGTCAAGTAGCACAAGAATCAAATGAACCTAAAAGCTTCCTATATAAAAAATCGACAACCATACCGGATTATCCATTAGAAAATGTTATAGGAAATATTGATACAAGAGTATGAAATAGAAGAAATATATGAAATTTTTCTGAATTTTATACCTTTCAATGAAAACTATAATGTAATACTATTTATTAAGAATTAAAGGATGAAATTTGGTTAATTATTATGTTATATGAACATAATAAAATTTAGTATAAATAAATTTGGTAATTAGTTGACAGACCAACCAATTGTCCAGTAATAGGAACTAAACGGGTTTTGGGAAATAATAAAGATGAACATGGGATCATTAATTATAATTTAGCTAGATTAGTTGTGTAAGGGTACAATTAGGAACAAGGGATATACAATAATGAATCCTTTTCACCTATTACTATATTAGAGGATATTATAATTTTTCTAGATTTTTTATCTAATATGAATTTTAAATTCTATGAGATGGATGTAAATTATGCATTTTAAAAAGGATATTCAATGGAAGAAGTTTTTATTGAACAACCACTAGGTTTTGAAAACCATCATCTACCAAATTTAGTGCTTAATCATACTAAACCTCTCTATGACCTTAATCAAGAACCTTTGACATGGTGTGATAGATTAATCTCCATTTTATTTTGAAATGGATTTTCTTTATGGTTTGAAGATCCTGCCCACTTTAAGTAAACTATTTTCTATAATATTTTATCAGTGAAATTTTATGTTGACGATATTATCCTTAGATCAACAAATAAAAATATTTGAAATGATTTTCCGAAACTTATGAAAAAATAATTGGAAAAGATTATGATGGAAAAATTAAATTTCATTCTAGGATTAAAAATTCATCAAAAATAGTATAGATTGTTTTTTATTGAAAGAATGTACATTATTTAATTATGTAAAATTTTCAGACTATAAAATATTAACACTTATGAAAATGTCTAGTGTACTGATATAAAAAATGATTTGGACAAGGATGGAAAACTAGTTGATAACATGTTATACCGAGGTATGATTTTTAGTTTATTATATTTTACTACTACTGATTAGTAATATTGTTCTTTATATTATTAAATGTTATATTTAAATCAAACCCAAAATAATCACATCTTACTAATATTAAAATACATTTTAGACAATTACAAAGAACTATTTTTCAATCTCTAATTTACAAAATAAACACCATATATTTATTCATTTTTCATTTTTTGATGCTGATTTATGAAGATTTAGTTTATATAGAAAAAGAAAAATAAGAACAAGTCACATTTTAGTAAAATATATAGGTTCATGGTTGAGTATGAAACAATATTCCATTTCCCTATAAATATCGAAGCCATAATATATATCTATTGGATTTTGTGGTGAACAAGTGTTGAGAATGAACCACACCTTGCTAGAATTTAGATTTATTTTTAATAATATATATATTTTAGGTGATTATACTAGTGTAATTAATATTTAAAAACATCTTAAAATTAAATTAGGAACAAATAATTTTTATAAAATGAATTGTTTTCTAAGAGATCGTGTTATGAAAACGGATAAATCTTAAGAAATTGTAAATACATAATATCCACTTAATGATATTTTTACTAAACCACTTCCTACTACAACATTTTACTTTATTAATGGGGAGTTATGAATATTCCACTAAAAATAAATGTTTTTTAATTAATTTCATTAAATTTTATACATAGAGTTTTTATTTTATTCGATTACTCATCTTATTCCTACTAAATTTAATAAATGAAAACAATAATCTGTTATATTTTTGAAAAAGTGCATCTTTCCATAAAAAAATAATAAATATTAATGTTAGTAAATTTGATTCAAAAACTAGAACCACATCCCCAAAATGGTAAGAAAATCCTTCCTCTATCTCTCGTTATCATACTTACCACCATATTTAGAAACGTTTCTCTTTCAATAGCTCTCTTCTTCATTCGAAACCCAATAATTTGACCAATATACCATCAAATTATGATAAATATTGAAGAATAATAGAGTAGATGAAGGTGAACCAAGGGACTCTAAATGTGTGTACATCAACTTCAAAAATATTCTTTAAGAAAAAATTATCTACTTAGACTAGTAGTATCATACAAAACTATTACAAAAGAAATACCTATCAATTTTAGGTTTGGGATTACTATTTGATGAGGAAAACATAAAATTAATTTTTAATTTATAACCACATAAGTTATATAGGAATTTTCAATTTTGATTCATAGAAATAGAGTATATCATCATTTATCAAGTAGTTGAAAAGGATCATTCCAATTACTTGGTAGAGATAGAAATGATCTTAAAATTTCACCATGATGGAGTGTTTCATTTTGATATTAGATCAATAAGAAATTAGAAAAACAAGTTAGAAAATGTTATGGAATTTTTTTTGGGCTCCATAAAAATATGAAAAATGTTTATTAAGGATTTGGAGGCTGGTCAAAAGTACAAGTCATGTTTATCTAGTATATAATCCTCCCACGAATTACAGAATTAAAAAATATTATCTATCCTGACATATATTCCAAATTCTTGTTCATATGTGATATCAAGATAATATATCATTGGTATAAGATTTAGTATATATTTCACTACTACGAATCACAGGCAAAAATGCCTTTCTATCCATTTGGTTAAATTGTTTCTATTTTCGTACATATTGAATAAGACTCTCAATTTAGATTTATGAACTATGTTTCATCACAATAACTTTATTAATATTTTTACTTTAAGAAAATACGGTTTTTTCTATAGTATTGTTAAAGGAAATAAATTATTGGTGTTGATGACTAAAAACCATTCGGGCCTATTTCTTATGCCGAGAAAGAGAATTTAAAATCAGTTTAATCAGTTTGTCATTAAATTGAGGGTGTTAGAAAATCCAGTATAGAATATGTTGTTCCACCTTCAAAAATGAAAATAAGATATAGAAATTCTAATCATGCTGGTGTAGAGCCTAACAAAGTATAAAATAAAGGTCAAATATGCCATTATAGGAACGTTGATCAACCTTTCCACAAAAACCTAGAAGTTAAAGCTACCACACAAGGATAGGAAACACTATCAATAGGGGTAACAATCACTCCTCAAGAAAACAAATCAATGATTCATCCACTATATGCAAATGTATCTCTTGAAAAATATCAAATTTAGGAAAATTCTCAATGATATGTGAAAATTAAAAATTTATTAGCTGAAACCAATGATAATTTTGAGAATAATACTACCTCTTCGAATACATTATCCTTGTAAAATAGGTTATCATACAAGAGAAAAGATAAAAGTTATAGATAAAATTTCATTCTCTTCTAGTTAGAGGAATACGAGAAAATAATTAGCTGTAATAAAATAATTTGATTGATCACATCATTAAGATTAATATGCTTATGATTCATAGATTCCTCAGATAGAATATCTGGTAATCATGTATAACAAAATGAAGGAGGAGAACTCTTTTTTACAACATGAGTTTAAATATGCAAGAAACAAGTTTAAAATATTTGAAAAATTCAATTGTTTCAAGAGAATAATTCAAATTTTTAAAGACCCATCTTCTATTTAAATGAAAATATTCAATTACCATGATATATTTTGATGATTTTCAACAAAAAAATCTATATTAGTTGGTAAAATTGAAAATATAATCAGTATGAAAGTTATGTTTTTCTGATTTAAATAAATATTTGTGAAATTAGTATGAATAATTTCAGAAACCATCTATTTAATTTAGATCCTCTCCCTCTACTTCTCAAACATCACCTAATTTAATTATAATGTTTCATTCAATTACTATAGTGAGTTTTATTATGATTGATTTTATTTCAATCAATTAAGTGAAATAATTAACCTTTGAATGTGCTTATAGATTATCAAAGCGTTCCTATCGAAAATTTAACTTCATCTAAACATAGAATCATACTAATTCTAAATTAATTAATTGAAAAAGTTACTATGTATCCTCAAATTGATGAATTTTTTCATGAATTTATGAAATTCAATTTGATTGTAATTTAAAATTTGGGTATGGACTCATGAGTTTTACAAGACAATTCACTGGAAACCTTTCAGAAAGATTACAAATATATATAGTCGAATAAAAGGATATTTTTTGGGTTATTCAAGATCCATAAAATCATGTCACAGCATCTGAACCATCCCATTCACATTTATCCATCCCTTATATTTAAATATTTCTTAATGAAAATTCCACCTGTAATCATAAAAAAATATTTAATGAAAAATATTCTATGTAAAAATAATTTTATTTTTTATTATTTCTTCTCATTTATAATCACAAGATACCTATCTTATTTTTATCTTAAGAAGAATATAAACTATAATTTATAATTTTCTGATATATTAAATGTTTTTTAATCTATTTTTGTATATTATCAATTTGATATCACAAAAATGTGGATACAATTGTGTAAATATAACATTCTTAACACTATTACATGTTTATGTTATCAATAAAATGAAATGAATTGTAATGTATTGTGTAAAATTAATTTTCAATAACCATATCTTTGTATCATTTAAAATTTTTATATCTATTTTACTTATATGATTCCTTTATTTTCAATATGTTATGTTATGGATTTTTATGTCATCAAAAAAGAGGAGATTGTTAGGCATGTATTTTCTCAATTATAGTGTATGAATATTATTAATTTTTATCCTCTGAAATACTCTTTTTTGTTTTAATAATTAAATAACATTATGTATTTTTTGGGAATGTATATATAGAGAATATATTATATTATCATATTTACGGGTTATAATATTGGTTAATGTATTCTGAACAAGTATTTGAATGTCTTCTAGAAACACTGTTTATACCAAATATTTTCTTGTATAAGCATAGTGTATGGTACAAACCCCTATGTTCTGAAAACTGTATATAGATCATATACCAAATTTTGTGGAAAAATATTGTTTATCAACCCTATATTTGAATGGTATCGTATGTTTAATAAAATAGAATGTATGGATAAACAACCCTATGTTTTAAATGAACTTGAAGTTTGAGTAAACAAACATACATTACATTAACCCTACTTTTATGATCAACCATATATTTTCAAACTCTATATTTAGAGTTTTTTGTCACATTAATGAACCATATGTTTGATTATTCAATGATGGAATTTTAATTAAATTTATTTTCTCTAATTTCTCCAATGGTCTTGAGGGAAGTACATTTGATTTTCATGATTTTTACAACTAATTCAAATGCTCCAATTCAATAGTGTACATTATTACTATTTATAGGGAATGTTATGAATCCCTTGAATGATTTAAATTTTAATTTATGTGATCTAAAAGTGATATTATTGGATCACTTCTACGAAAATACAACCACGATTTATATATATATTTCAAGAGTATATTATATTTTTATACGACTTTATATATTTAATATTTTTCAATACAGAACTACTATGAAGAAACAACATATTGAGTAACTTTGTAATTTCTAAAGAAGCTACAATTTAGAGATATAAATATTTCAAGACATTCCAATTTTTAAATAGTTATTATTAGACTGTTTTTACTATTATTGAAGATAATTTTTAATCAGGATCTCTTCAAATATATTCATTCTTGAACACATTAAACTTTAAAGAAGAATATTTTTATTCTATCAGTCACTACTGTAAATTTTATCAAGAAAATTTCAATTCAATCAAATCAAACACTTTTGATATATTATATTTTTTCTTTATTGGACTCAATAATTGAAGATTATTATCTTCACAAACTAAACTATGGAGAAATTGGCTCTCTGTGAAAAGATTAGAATGATTTTTCATGTCATATTGTAAATGTGTAAAATTATTACACTCAGTTATTGTGGTCCTATTATAAGAGTACCATTCTTAATAAAATCACTAATCATTTAGATAGAGCATTGGTAGACTATTCTTGGGGGTCCATACACCCCAAATGAATATAAATATTTTTGTGCTCTTCTTTAATATTTATCTAGTGTACAAAATACATACAGAATAGAATGCTGCATATCAGTATAAATCAAAATGAAATATAAAAGACAGAATCATCCAAGATTATCAAAAAAGACACAATTCACCCCCTCCCTTACCATGTGTATATTTTCATTATTCCAACATAATAGACACTTCAAATCTGTATCCATTTTTTCATATTGTAAAACTTTTAAATTTAATCTTGAAATATTTTCATGAAAAATATCTGCGACATTCAAAATGAATTCTTATATTACCAAACCCATCTATAAACCTTATGAAAATAATTTTAAAAACTATGGTGATCATTGAAATATCAGTAAGGGACCTGAAATGAATGAAATAAAACATTATTCCATGAATACATACAAAATTTGTCCTTTATAAAATAATATCCATGCTCAAAATAATCATTTTCTTTATCAATAAATAATAGTCTCTTCCCAAAAATTTTATTTAATCATTTCATAAAACAATTAATTGAAAAAAATTAAACTATAAATGTTTTCTTTGAAATCATAAAAACCCGATAATAATGTTTTACATTTTTATACGTTGAACACTTATGAAGTAGAATATAAAATCTTGTATGTTGTGAAATCATAATATTTCCAAAAAAACATCTTTAGTAAGAATAGATAAATCGTATAGGAAACACGAGAAAAAAAATTATATAACCCATACTTAACAATGTAACAAATAGAACAATTATACTTAGAATAATAGTCATGTTATATTCCCATAGTATCTTAAGAAAACATATTCAGTTAACTCTTTCCCTTTACCAAATTCATTTGATAGATATTTTGGGCTCATCCAACCTTGGTTTATCAAAGGTCATGTGATCAACGAACCAAGAATTACACTTAAACCAATATCTAATTAAATGATCCACTAACCTAATGATCTTCATCAATCTCTGTGGTATGGCTAAAAGTACGTGGGAATATTGATTTATCCTTTGGGAATGATTTCTCCCACAGGAAAACAAACAATGTATATTGTTAAAATAATATTAGATAAAAAATCAATACAATCCACTAAATGTCCAATGAGAAAATATAAAAACTGAAAGAGTAACATAAAAAACCCCATATCATTGTGGGTTATGTCCACCAACCATTTCCCAAGCCACTCACCCCTGTACAACCAAAAAAACCCCACAACTTTATATTAATGCACTAGAACTTTCTATAAGATCATTAAGGTTGAAAACACAAAATGGTACAAGAAGGGAGTGATCTATATATCGAAGTAGGATTCCTCCAATGATTATATATAGTTAATTCATATGGTAATTCAAATATTTTTATACTGGTCTAAAATAATGTTATTACAATTAATTGTATGAATATATATTTTTATTGAATTCAAAACCATTTTTTAATCCAAATCTATAAAACATTCATTTAAACTTTTTAAAAACAAAAAAAATTATTTAAAATATTTGAATAGCATTTCAATAGCCAAATTCTTATATGAAATATATTGTATGAAAATATAACTAATATAAGTAACTATATATGATTCAGTAAAATTTATTCAAGATTCCTCACATCAATAAAAAGATCAATCAAGACCAGGAATCAATAAATCTTGGATATTCTTATTCCATATTGTGATAATGAACATTGTTATGTATCTGGTATAATTTTTATGGATGCCATATCTACAACCTAGAAATGATATCTAGACATACATAGTCATTCATGTAAAATTACTTTATGACTAGTCATTGGGATTACACTTAGTCTCATGGGTCTCAAGAAGGCATGTTTTATGCAAACACGCTTTCCTAACTGAATGATTATAGCCTAAACCTTTAGATTTTATATATGAATCCACTAAAAAGGGTTTGAGTCCACTATAAAATAATATATCAATGGAATATATACTATATGACAAGGTTAACATGACCAATAAAAAAGTGTTTTTTGGGATAATCATGTTATAATGATCATAACGAGGATCCTAACCAATATCAATCAAGATCTCATGCCATCAACATTTCAAACGTGGTAACATTCACTTAAATCATATCTCGCTCTCACCCACCTAAATCTCCATCAATGTAAAGAATCCTTTTTTCTATGCCATATAATGAGATGTATGAGAATCAAGTATGCTATAATAATGTATTATTATATGAGAGGGTCATCATGATGTGACAATTAGGCCATCAAACATCATAAATATAATTAAAAACATTTGTTAAATTAAACTATTAAGAAGTGTAAGCATTCCCTCTTCCATTAAAAACCATCACCATAATGCCAAAGGGGCCTTTAAAAAATTATTTCTTTCAAATCCGAAAAAACTCATTCCATGTTAACAAATCAATGATCGTAAATAACTCAATAATAGAAATTTCAAAATAATGGTAAAATATTTAAAAGAGTATCTTGGTTATTTCAGATATTAATGCAACTAAAATATTATGAAATGTACAACATATATCATCCCATATAATAAAATTATTATAATTCCACTTTACAAATCAAAACGAGACCTAGGCCCTCACTTTCCGCAAGATAAAAAAAACTTTTTGAAGGGTAATTAAAATGAACATAGTATTTATCAATTTATAAAACCATGAGAAAGAAACAATATGAATTTAAAATTATTTAAAATATCATCAAATAGTATTTCATAAGGTTGTTAAAGAACATAAATAATAGAACATGTGATAGAAGGAGGAACATATCTCTATATTTTCAATAAATAGTGAATTAAAAAATTAATAGAAATAATAGAAATTCCAACTTGGATATCCGTAATAAAAGAGAAATAAATATGAGATGTGTCACCTCGGAGGCTTATCACAAGTTATAGGAAGAGAGATCCTAATAGTTGGTTGAAGATATCATAGATAAAATAATTGACATCAATCACCCATGACCTAATGGAACACAATTCTATCATTTCCTTTAGGTAGAATGGATCTAATAGAGATGAGTGATCAAATTCTATGAATAATCAAAATCATCATCAGTGGATTTATACTTCAATCATCACTTCAATCTACCACGAAATTAGGTTGAGAGAGCCAAAACAACTCTATAGGGAACTAAAATTCCAATAGATAGTAGTAGATTTGATTAAGATGAGTTTTGAGTTATTTAGGGGGACTTGGGGCTTTAATTAATTTTTTATGGCATCCAAATAACATCGCACTATTTCCTAGGGATGGTCACATGATTAGTTTTAACCATGCACAAACTGTGCACCTCTTTTTGTGTTAGTGGAAAAGATTCATGGATAGACTACATGTTTGTTTAACCATGTGCATATCATGTGACACTATCTATTCACGTTTCATGGTTTTTATGAATGTTTTGTCTAACCAGGTTACGACATTGCACCCCTAACTTGTATACTAGAATGAATTCACGGTTTGGGTGAATGGTTTTTCAAACCATGAAAGAATAGTTCATAATCCAAGAAAAATTTACAAAAAAATATGTAAAAATAATGGATAAGACCAGAAAATATATCCAATCAGTAGATTCTAAAATAAAAGGGTCAAAAACACCTAAAATCGGGTAATTGGTTCTAAAACTCCCAACCATAGGACTTTTTAGCCCTATAATCTTCTAGTCTAAATGATAGTACCAGAAGACACAAGAAGAACTCCCTCACACACATTGTGGGGTAGATGATCTACATTCCAGAAGAGAGAATAAATAAAAGTCTAACATCATTCACTAGTCCATTATTAACACACCAATAACATAAAAAGATTTAAAACTAGATAAATACAAGATACCTTGAATAGGTATCCCCACCATGTAATGATTCATCAAAATAGTGCAATAAAAGAAAAAAACTTCATTAATATCCAGAGAATAGGCTTCTTATACTCACCAAGGAAAACATATAAGGGTTGACATAGGAAATATTAAAATAATGGAACTTCCAAATAACTCAAAATTAATATAAGAAAAAATTCTCTCAATATCCATTTTTGATAAATATTTTATAAGAAAGGAAATAACATAGCAAGTATTTATATACCAGGTAAGTACATGATTATAACCTAGTATTTCTAACACTAAGCCACGCCCCTTTATAATCTCATCAAATCACACTCCAACACCACTGGGTGCCTTTTCGATTAAGGAATCACTAAATCCACGTTACATAATTACATTCCAATGGTCTTTCCAAACCCTTTCAGAAAGAGCACAAACATATATATTAGTGCTCAAAAGGTCACTACACTCTCACATAGTATATCATACATTATATAATAATTGATCTCTAAACATCAAGTCAAAAAAAAGAGAACAATGAACGATGACAATCAATCCAAATAATATCCAATATTGACCATATCAAGATACCCAAAAAAGGAAACATAATGGAATTCGATGAATAAAAACCCCAAACATATAATGGATTATCAACACAATATTCCTCTCTATAACTATGTGAATAATTACTATTAGGGAATTTAATTCATTATAAAAGGAAGGTTATGCATTCGATAGTGAACATCCCCAAGAAAAGCCCAAAAAGATATCAAAAAATGTAACCATTATATCATCAACATGGATTTCATAATACAACATCCATTAAGATAACAAAATAATCTACCAATATCATAAAAAATAATGTGTTCTTAAAAAATAAGTGACAAAACAAGGAAATAACATTGAAAATTTCCACTACAACATTAGAAACAAAAATATGGGTCAACATCAACCAGCACTAGTAGCCGGATGGTCCTCCACCATGTAAAATGATTCAACATGTGGACAATGGATAGATCCCTATTATATTGATGAATTAGTTACCCCATTGTCAATAACTGATGAACACCGATTAAAATTTCCAATTTTGTCACACAATATAAATTATTTCATTTAGTGACCCAAACATCAATAGTGTTTATAAAAACTGAGAGCTGTTAATAATACTTTCATAGAATGACTATGAGGACCACACTAGAAGAACATGATATGCCTCTTCTTTAACCAAGAAAATAGTCTTACCATGACCATGAATGTGTAATTATTTCCTTAGTTTAGGTATTCTATATTTACATCATCTAAAAAGTCCCTTTAGTGCATATCCATATAATAGGTCACCAGCCGATAGGCATAGGGGTTATAAGGTTCATATGAATAACTTTTCTGAAATAGACAGGCTTACGAAATTCATTACTAACATGATTATGTAATAAACATATCAATCAATATAATTTCTTGGAATACTCCATAATTAATAGATAATATTGACTAAAACCCAAGATATTATTTAATATATCTTCCTTCACTTCCTTAGGATACTACCACTGAATGAAGATAGTCTTAAATAATTCCCAAAAAATCTTTCATGAAGATGAAAGGGAATTACCACTTCCCACCACTCCTATCCATGTACCTCAAATAATGATTTTATGTACCTGACCTTCATAGAATTACAAGTCTTGAGATAATATAACATCTCATAAATGTCATTATGGTACATTACTGCCTCAAGAGAACATTTTTGGCCTTTATTAGGTGGATTACAATGTAAGAACACCTAGATGGGAGCCAAATGGAAATAAAGTATCTATATCCACTACTAGAAATATATTCTAGGTAGATTATTAAATAAGAGAATCCCCTTCTAGAAAATATTAAGAACAATGCCAAGGACCAGCCTATTGGACCAATACTCTATCTTTCCTAAAGGAATTTTTGGGACATATTTTTAAACATCACAAAATATAGGCATATCTACTCATGTAACAACGACCAATAAAATAGATAAAAATATTTTTATATAAATTAGAACATAATTTTATCAAATCCTCATATATTTCAATGCACATAAGATTTTTTCATTTATTAAACAACATTCTTTTCATTGAAAATGATAAATCTTGTTATGAATACAGCATCGTTTTCAAATATCCTTCTCCATCTCATTTATGTAGTCACATGGTTTAAAAAAATATTATCCCCATTTTCAAATTTAAAAACACATTTTTATTTTTAAAAATTTATAAACCCAAATTAATTATTAAAAAATTACTTATCACTACACAACCGGAACCTTTGAAAATAAATTTTTACAGACAAAACATTTAATAGGAGAAAAAATATTCAAAATTGAAAAAAATTTAAAATAACATAATAAAACCAATTTTATGAAACAAATTTTGTTTTCAAAATGGATTTAAGATCAAATAATATTTGATTAAATCTAAATAAACCACAAAAAAATAATGAAAAAACAACAATTATAATCGTTCCAGCATACCTATCACAAGTGATGTTTTCATGGAACCAATGCAGAGTGTACCATGTTTGGGTAAGAGTATAAAATTGTATTTCCTGGTCATATGGGATGGTAAACCATAAAAAACCAAATAATAGCTCCAGGATTTACTTCTAGAATAGTCACCATGATTCCTCAAAGGTTACCATGACCCGAAATCATAGTGTACCTTTAGATATCATTATATTCTAGTAGAAAACTTATAATTGTTTCACAAAGTAAATGATAATCTCATAGAGAATATAAATATGATTTATCAAAATGAAACCAATCACTAAAATGAAAAACTAAATTCCCCACATTCGTAGGTAACACAAGTCTCGTCGTGAAGAGGTGGTGATCAAACACCCCTTCACGAACTACAACTTGAGTCTCAACACATCTTTAATATTCATCCAACCATTACTAGACCCAAATATCATATTTTATTTCATGTAGAAGTACGTATATTCATGAAAATTCCTCCAATGATACAATTTTTTGAGGAAACAATCAATAATTACATTCAAACTATAATCCATGTCAATACTCCACTAACATGAAGCACATTCCCAATCTCTACAGACTAAAAACAAGAACTTGTGAATCTTGAACTGACCTATTGTAAAAATTTTACAAAAAATAGAAAAAATAATCAATGTACATTATGGAAACAACTTATAATAAATAAATCAACACATAAATCATAAGGAATAATTATATACTATAAAAAAGAAGTTTGAACATAACAAAAAACCCCATATCTAGGTCATCTATTACCACCCACCATGCCCCATGTCACCTGCCCTTAGTCACCCTAGAAAAATCCCATAAAGGAATATTGTAATTCCTAGGCCTAGAAGCCACAAAACCAATTCCCCAAGCCCATTCTCCAAATGACCTAAAGTGTGACTCCCTATATGGTAGAGTCTACTGACTAGAATTATGGTCCTAAAGATGATTTGTGAGTTGAGTATACCCCCATATCATAGTCTGAAACTAAAATTAACTAACCAAATTTCATACATGTAAGAGTAAGTGGAAATAATAACTAACTAAAATATTCCTTAATAAAATTAAATAATATAATGGAACAAAGGGACATGTCATACATACAACCAACCTTACACAATGATAGTTAGCTAATATATAGATGTAACAAGAACTAAAAAAAGGATCCAAAACATCACAGATCCTAACCCATTCAGTCACCTGGAACCACTCATGAAATCCTTCTGGCCCAAATGATATTCACATGGTCCAAATCGAAAACATGTTATAACAATTAACTTGTGAGAGTTGCTCGGGTACCCAAGCACAGCGGGGGCTGGAGTAGGATGTCAGTAAACCTAAGTATTCCACCAAAAAAATATCTAATGAAAATAATAGTTTGAGAAAAATTGTATAAATATTAATAGTTGCAAATTCAAAAAATTATAAAAGAGATAAAAATATTGAATCACAATATCTTTTTTAGTGTAAACTAGACCAAGGTTTATAAGGTGTCACATGGTCCAACAACACAAGCAATGCCCAGTACCAATCCTCTTTAGAGTGACATAAAATGTACATACTATAAATATCAAGTAATTCGGTTCACATTTCATTCAACTCATGGAAGGGCAGGCTTACAGCCATGGAATCTACCCAATGTACCTAAACCGTCAATGCATATAAATTCTATCGAGCATCTAAATAAAATATCAACATCAACCAAAATCTTCATTGTAACCTATTTCCAGCACCTAACTATAAACCAAAATATTCATACTAATATTATTCATCATGTCTATGAAACCCATATTATAATATAATAGTAGTGCTCAGATCCCCATTCCTACATCAATCTATACATGAAACTGGTGGTGTATAGAGCATTATTCTGGCCTAGCCCAAGGAGGAGTAGCATCAGTACAATATCATATTCCACTTAGTATACCAACATCTCTCAGAGCATTAGTCTTGAACTCTAATAATGAAGTATACTTGCATTGTCTATATCCTCATTCTGAAACCAAATCTATAGTATTCTTCCTGTTCTTGGATTATTACTCCATCACCTAGATAGTTCAATAATTTTTTAAATACTTATTATCAACATCATGACCATACACAATGTTAAATAAAAACCCCAAAACAATTTTTAAACATTTTTCAATTAAAAAGGTCCCTATGGTATTTCAAAATGAAAACATGCCTCAGAAAAGTCAAACCCTTTTCCATATGTGAAAAAAGGCAAACCCAAACAGCCTTGTCAAACATTTCAAAAAAATGTTTTAAAACATGGGAATTTGTATTTGAAAACAAAACAAGGACCATGACCAACGTTTCCATTAGAACCATCAAAGGATAAAATAAATCATTTTCTCCAAAAATTAAACCACATACCCATTTCTTCCCCACATTTAATATCCATTTAAAACCCTTTTTATAAACCACTTGGAGGTAAACACCTCATTCCAAAACAAAAAATTCCAAATCATAACATTTCCCCTTTAACACACAAAATTGGTCCAAATCCCAATACACATATTTAATACCATTTCAAAATACATATAAGAATTTTCATAAAAACATATACATAAAATAATTCAAACCCAACCCTTTAAAACTTCACATTACCTAATCCAAGAAACTGTTCACCCCATGGGTGACCGTAGGTGAAATATTTTAAGAACTCATGGATTAAATGGGATCCAAAAATGGTTCGTGGTGATCTTTTACGGCCCAAAATCAAACTATATAAGTAAAATAAGTAAACACAAAATCGATGGTAATTATAGAACACACTTCAAACACATGAAAATCAATTGACAAGACTATGGGTACAAATATTAAACAACCTTCCTCATTAAAGAATCATTTCAAGACATTTCCAAATCTTGAAGGCCTTTACATGCATTGTACAAACACCTCTTCACCAATCCAAGATTATATAAATCACCAAATCTCGAATCTTCATCAAATGAAAAAATAATAATTAATTATAACAGTTATAATTACTTAATTAAACAAACCCCAAAATTTAATAATGCTCGAGAACACAGTAGGTCATCATGTGTAACACCCAATGGTTTTGAAAATAAATATTGAATGCATGAAACACTGAGTCCCTTCAAAACAAAACATTTTAAAATCTTGTGGTCAAACACAACTTCTCATCTACTATGTTTTGAATTTCGAAAAACGGTCATCTAGAGTTTTGATCAGTAAGTCATTTGGAGTATGATAGAACCAAATTGATTGTTGGTGAATGGTATCATACCCTTATGAATAGTAATATGGATAGTAATATGAACCTTATGAATATTAAATAATGATATTATTTTATTTTCTTATGGTAATAAGATAATGACATCTTAATAAATTTTTCAATGTAATATAAATCTAATTAAATATTTAAAATGGTTATTTTTAAAATTAATAATTATTTTATTTTCAAAAAAATTAATAATATTTATAAAATTATTTCTGTAAAATGGAGTTCATTTTTTAATTCAACATGGTGAGAAATGGTTATGGTGAATTTTTGGGCTTTTCCTGAAATACTTAAATTTTTTATGAACAGTGAAATATGATAAAATAAAGTATATAGAAATTATTAGTTAAATACAATATTTATGACCTCATGGGTGATTTAATGCCATTTGGTTAAGACACACATTCACATAATACTGTTAGTGGTCACATGAACCAACATCATTCGTTCTATTGAGGGAATTTAGAAAATAATGATTGAAATATTCAAAATTCACTCCTCTCCTCCACTATAAAACCTCCCATCACTTCCTCTTATATTCACTCTTTTATGGCTTGAATATCCTCAGTTTTATTCAAAAATATCCTTCCTTAGTCACTTTCCACATCCAGGAATATCATTGGTATTCCAAAAGACCAAAACCACTTCCCATAAAGAGATTCTCACGGAGGAGTATTCAAGTGGAAAAATCACATTTTATTTCTTTCATTTTCATTTCATGTTCCTTTCTATTGTTATCTTCTCCTAACCTTATATATCCAAATGAACATGATAAATCCATTATAATATATATACTGAAATTATATCTTTTTAATTTAATAACCATCATTAATATTCTTCTCTCAAACTTTTATTTTATAAACAAAATCATCGTCTGTCAGGTTTCAATTTACAACCATCGTGGACAACGAAGTTTCTTTAATCAATTTCTCCTACATTACTGGACTTTAAAAAAAATTCATGGATGAAAAAATATATAATATATTTATTATAACCTATTTTACATTTAGGAACCATTATATATACATGATATTAAATCATATGACCAAACTAATTCCAAATAATCAAATACCGCTAAAATAATCTAAGTGATTATCATTAATATTTCATCAAATGATCCATCTTCATTCCATGTAACAAAATTATATAAATTACCATTAAAAACTATGTACATTCATAAATAATATGTAAATTCAATTATCAAAATTTAAATACATTCCACATGAACTCCAAAACTAGTGAACCGATAATGAAAATCAAGAAAACGAACACTCTGGAAGGAAGAAATATATTCTTATTACGAATCAATAATGACATAATGAACTTAATAAAATAATTATAAACAAAATAAATGTTAAATAGGTTATGAAATAATATATTAATAAGTCTAATTTCATATTCTAGGTAATTAAGTTCAAGATAGGAACACATTCAGACTTATGGAAAGGGTTTTCCCACCCAAACCTCCATTTTCATTCGGGTTACTTTTGTTTTCTAATTACCTAAATAATATTCTTTTTTTTACTTTGTAATCCTAAAAAATTATTTTTTAGTGTTATATATTTGTTTACCATCCAAAATCTATCTTTATTTTATGGAGAGCTTCACATTTTAAAAGGGACCATTCAAAATTATTTTTGAAATAGAATCTCGATTTAGGGGAATTTATAAAATTATTACATAATATAAAGGGAACTCTATAAAATATTTTTAAGAACCATTATATTTATAAAATAAAACATTTTATAATGAAAACAATATATTACATCTGTTTTGGTTTTATAAAATGAATTTTAAAAAATAACTCTTCTTTTCAAAATAAAAGAGTATTTATCTGAAGAATTGCATAATGATTTTATATGAGTATTTTCAAATATTTAAACACTCTTGTTTATTATTATCTATTATTGGAAATAATAATTTATGATTCCATATACAATATTTAATTGTATGTTTTATAACTAGTTTGATTATGGATGTGTTATCCTAAAACCATTCACCAAATTTGCTCTGAATGGTTAGTGTTTAAACTTAATGTTTGGGGAAAGTTATTTACATTTCATAAGTGATTTTCTATATGAATGTATATGTTTTTTATGTTTATTCCCAATCATATGAGGAATTAATTGGGCTTATTATGTGATGGATGGGGCCTTCTATATCCCCTCTATTCATCGGTAGGTTTAATGATACAAATAGATGTGGACATGGCGGAGGCGTTGCCCATTTTGGGATATGCTTTTGGACAAGGCCTTAACATTTTTTAGACGTCTTGGATGAGTCCTTGACAGTATGATTCAGACTGTATGGAATATTCACTTACTACATTATGAATCTAGTAATTGAAAGTTCATGCGGTTATTCAACTAGCAGAATACCCATGATTATGTTTTATTATGGCATTATTAACTCTGCTCATATTCCTGTGATAATGTGTTAAGGTTTATTATTTGTAAAGGCATGAGTTTCATTTATTCACCATGCCTAATTTTTATTTTTATGATATCATCCACTATATTTCTTAGTCTTACTGATCATTTGATATCACCCATTTCTTATGTTTCATTGTCCCAGGATATTATGAACTATGTTATGAGTGACTTGCAAGAAAAATATATGAGGCAAGGATGTTTCTAATTGAATAAATTAGTGATTTATTTACATTCGTGGTGTAATATTGAACTTATATATGTGTCTTGTTCCCAAAAGCTATTAAACTACTTCTTCCTTTGGGATGTATACTACTTGTTTATATGCCAATGTAAAACAAAGGCACCAACTTCAGCCAACTGGGATCGGTTCCTTACATCATGACACATCAAAACTGAAACCAACCACTCACTGAAATCTCATGGCTAAACCCCAACAATATTTTGATCCAAATCCATTAGAGGTGATAAAAAATTGATAACTAAATAAATTAATTCCTTAGGTGAAACCTATGATAATTCACCATGCTCACACATTATAATGAAATGTCTTTCAATTTCATTTGGCATCTATCTCATTATATAGTCTACCAAAGTTGACTAAAAGACCCATGAAAAATAGATTACTCCACCAAGAAATAGTCGAATCATAATCAAATCATAAATCAGAGAACTCCAATATTATAAGTGAAGAGTGGGAAGAATAAGTTTATCCACTAGAGGTTAGATCCTACCTCAAAACACCATTTTATTTCCACCAAAACATCTCCTTATTGAGTCTTGAATAATGTAGTAATGTAGAAGATTCGTCCTTAGGTTTTTGCACACAAAATGGAGGAGAAAACAATAAGTAACCTAAAATCCGATTTGAGGAATGGTAAAAATTCTAATTTAGTAGATTTATGAGTAGCATAATGGTTTGGTAGCACAATTGGCTCGGTCCATGGTTAATTAATCACACAGATTGCTTGAAAGTTGATCAAAAAATGAACCTACCATGCATACCACTAATATCCAACAAACATTTCATGCATGGATAGGCCACATTGTTTGACAAACTGTGTTCCAATGATGTTATCAACACTACCAACCACATGAATAAAGGCGCATGTTTTGTCTGAAACAGTGCACAACCCATGCACCATATCTTAGATCCTCCTCAAACTCACATGGTTTCTCCATTTTCCTCACATGTTTTGCCGAAAACCATGTTCCAACAATGAAACACAACTATTCACTATTCAAAATTAACTAAACATGTCCTAATAATAATGGTTTCACATAGTTTCTCATAAACCATGCACATAAAACCATTCTACATTTTTAGAAAACTCCCCAAAAAATTAAAAAATTAACTTAATGCATATGAAGCTCATATTCACACCTTGGATACTTCTTCAACATAATTCCTTACCATGAAATGAACTTTTGAGTCATTCAGACTCATGGAACTCCATTTCGAGTCTTGATTCAATATTCAAACAATCCAGTAATTAAAAATAAAATTGTTTTATAAATATTAAATCCAACCAGATGTGGGATATTGAAACCTCCCCATAATAATACTTATCATCCTCATAATGCCTCGGTGGGCATCCTTATGTAACAGTAGACAAAAATAAGACACCAATATTTATTCATTTTCCACATTTAGATTCTATTTTCATGAAACACTACTATAGAACAACCCCCCAACTCAAGGTCCTCAATAGGACATGACACCGAAATAACTCTCATTACCACAACTGAACATCAGGATGGTCCATACCCAATCCCATCCAACTAGAACATTAATAACAACATAACATGATCACCCATAAATATATCATGCTCCCCAACATAATATTCAGGTTATAACAAAAAATGGATGATACTTAACACACATGGAATCCAGAAAACAAAACTTAGAAATAAAATGCACCTATAGTTCTAGATAGAACACACCAGATATAGCTCGCATCCTTTTGTATCCATATTTTTCACTAACTCCGGTCAGACTATCCCTAACCGACTCATTCCCAAATATCTTGTCACAATACTCTATACCATAACCAGTTTTCTTGATAATAATAAAATCATTTAATATGGATTTCCACAACCACCCAAACACCCCCAATATGTTTCATAAATTAATTATAGTGAGATTTCAGGTTCAGAACATCTACTGACTCAAAACCTTAATCATGTTCGACAACACATATCAATTCACATCCAACATAGGCACCATAAATTTATTTTAAAACCACCCTATGACCAATGAAATTCTAATATTAATCACACATAATTACTAAATCCCTATTAGAATTGCCTATAAAATTTAAGCATTAACCACACCATTATTCAATATTATCAGAATGCACCCTGACCGATCCCTAACTAGTTCCACACACCAATGCCCCATTCAACATAAGGGTCATATCTCTACGACAAACATGTCACTCTAAAGCGTAGGAGTTTTTTTCTTAGTGTCCCAATAATGTGATCCCAACCACCACATCCCATATTCCAATCACTACATTCCCAAGAGTTCGATGTGGCCATCATGATCTCACTAGAGGTAAAACATGAAACACCAAGAGTCACTTATTCCCAAAAACTGAGAACATATCCTATGTAATTTCTCAATTTATAGTCTATCATGAGGATCCCACTAAAAAACATTTATGGTATACTTCCCACCATATGACTCAGCATTCACAAATCCATGATCATAACCTCCATGCGGCTCTGTATCTTACCAAATGACATTAGAGTAGCTAGGCATATATCTATTTCTCTCCGAGAATACCCAAAACAAAATCAATATATTGGGAATTATCATTACATACTATAATTTTTCAATATAAAATTGATGAATACTACCACCAATCATATATTTACAAATTTACCCCTAACTATTGATATATAACAAACTAATCTGAAGGTCTAGAGCCTTTCCATCGGTAAGTGTCCCATCAAAATCACATAGATTATAAACATGCTCATGACAGAATATTTCACTCAATCAACACATGTGTATGGTTCAAATATATCTAATTAAAAAATCAAACAACATAGCGGGTCACCATCTGTTCATTCCCCCAAAATTCCATTAACACATAGCCAACACACCCACTCTTGTTTGACCCCACCATAGATTCTGTTTCCGGCTCCAATGTGTGAATCTCTTTGAAACCTGGGCCTACATACCCTATCAAAATTGTGATGAGTAACTATCATGCTTATCTCACCTGAAATAGAAAAACCATCATGATTTAAAAATAAAAAAACTCACAAAACACAACCACTTACACAACAATTATAGACTTGAGATTCATTCAAATGTTTTTCAAAGTTCATGTACACTCTCACAATGTTCTTTGAGAAACATCGAAAGCTAAAAATATTATTAAACTTGGTGGTAAGCCCCGATAAACAATATGTGATAACAAAACACTAACAATCTATGTGCTACCAATTTTATGAAAACCAAAAACCTCTGTGTAACTTTTACAAATAACAAACCAGTACACACAATTTTCTCCCAAAACAATATGTTCACCAAAATCAAAATTTCCACAACTTCCTATTGTTATCCCAATACAACTATAAAACATTTGACATAAATCATCTACACAATCATCACTCAGTCTATACACCCAATCGATCCAGAATTATCAAAACCAAACACAAACCATAAACACTAGAAAACAAGAGCTCTTTCCCAAAAAAATATAAGAACTCTACCTACCCAAACCATGTACTTAGATTATCCTTTCATAAACCATGAAAAATGAAAAAATCTTCCATATTTACCTCGTTCGCCCAGGAAAACTCATAACCTGGCCAAACCCTCCCACATGTCACCCTCAAAGGAAACGTGTCACCGAATCCTGAAACATGATTCCTATCAAAAGATCACCAGATCCCACTACTCAAGGTTTATACCATATCACAAAAGGAAAAAATACATGAGTATCAAGAATTAACCCATATCATCATCACATGACATCATCATGTCATAAAATCCCCTATGGTGTCTCACACCATGAAGTGTCAAATAGCACCCAACTACCGACAACTAGTGAACTCTTCCTCTCTGAGTATCCACACATCAAACCACTCCATGGAGGACTTGGACATGTAACTAATCCAAAAAAATCTTCAGAAGGGGGCCCAAAAATCAAAAAGTTATCTGATACTAACCCACTAGGGTCATTCACCAATAATTCAGGAGAACCACAATAGTTTCCTCATCAATGATCGCCTCTCTATAGATCTACATGTCCTCCCATCAAAAAAATATTAAATTCACACACTAGAAGGCCTATAACATTTACATTCTACGTGTCTAACATAATTCATGGGATTCCTCCAGCATCTATAGGCCAAGATTCAAAACCATTTCATAGTCCTCCGAACAACAGGTCAAAATCCTGACATCTATCATAACCTATCAAATCCTAATAACATGTTGGTTTCATGAAATGACACTCATGTACAACTATAAATGTTCTAATTAATAACACTAATCATAGACCCTTGTAAGCTATAAATCCATCCATAATTGGTTTTCATGATGCACCAACATGTTATCCATCACAATCTCCAAAACATTCCTGAATCTCATGTATACCAAACCCAAAATAGTGAAATAAAATTAATGTAAACATCTTTAAAACCACTCTATAATGCCACATCCTAATATCCTCTGAACTGATGTCATGTGCTAGTTCACCGCATGACCTCAAGCATGCCCTCTCATACAATAGAGGTTTATAAATAACATAGGAGGCCTAAATAGAAGTTTGAGGAGACTATACACCATATCAGAGTGCAAAACGTGAATTAAAAAATAAAATATCATAAACATTAGATTATGTGGTGAAAATAAATAAATGAAAAATTATATATTAATATTAAATGAAATAAAGGACCCAAAAATCATATCATACATACAACCAACTACCCAATGGGCCATTTATATAACATACCAATATAATAGAATCTCACAAAAAGTATCTATAACATCATTGATCAAAACCTATAAAATCACCTAGATCTACTCGAGAAATATAGCACGACCAAGAGATACATACATAGTCCTTAAACCAAACCTTTTTCTGAAATAAACAAGTGAGTGCTACGTAGGTAAACAATTAAAATGGAGGCCTCTGTGGGTTGTGAGTAATACTTAGTAGGTCACGAAAAATGGTTTCCAATGTAAATACCAATCAGCGAAACAGATTGTGAGAATAAATAGTGGAAAATTATACTATATAGAAAAGAGATAAAAAACAAGAAACAAGACATATTAACAAGTATCTATTGGTGGAAGGGTTCTAAGGTAACCCAAGGAAAGACACATATGAAACACCTAAAAATAGTTCTCTAAAGAAAAACATAAGAGGTACATACTATAATTTCATGTTAAGGTGTTCATTTATATTTCAACCCAATAAAACGTAACCTACACCCATGGAATCTATCTAATGTACCCAACCCATCAATAACTAGAACCTCAGTCTAGAATATAAACCAAATCGCAACAGAAATAATAGTCATATATGGAACCATTATCCATCACCTAACCATACAACCAACTATCAATATCGATAATGTACATAGGCTCTATTAAATCCATTATAAAACATAATAGTTGTATATGGAGCCTTAGTCTAGCATCCATCTATTCATGACTTTATTGGTTCCTTGAAAATTAGTCTTGCCTCACCCATGGAAGAGGAGCTTATATCCAACATTCTACTCCCAATGTTATACCATCATCGACTATAGAATCATTCGGGCACTCTAACCATGAAGAATTATATCTACAATGAAATCCTAAGTCTCACGCCATATCTATAGTATATTATCAATTCTTGGAGAATAATTATAGCATCTAAATCATTCCATCATTCATTAAATATATATTCTCAACATCACGACCATACAAAATCTTCACTAAAAATATAAAATCCATTTTAAACCATTTTAACTTTCTATGTTATCTACAGGCCTTCAAAACCAAAACATGCATCAAAAAAGCCTATACCATTTCCTAATGCAAAGAGGTTAGGAAAAAGACCCTCAATATATTTTTCAAAACTACCCTTCGAAAACATTAGTGTTTCCCTTTGATGAAAAAATGACCAAGACTAATATATCTACTAGAACAATCATTAGAGAAATCAAAACATTTTAATCAAAATGGATTCCACACATCAATTTCAACCCCTCATTTGAAATCTATTTAAACCACATTTTATTAACCACTTGGAGGTAAACACCTCATTTCTAAACAAATATCATTTAAAAACATATCTTTCCACCTATTCCACCTAAAATGAGGTCAAAGCACAATGGGAATATTTAAATCCACTTCAAAATCCTAATAAGAATTTTCATAAAATATTCCACATAAAATCATTACAAACAAACACTTTATTAAACCATATTTCCCATTCCATGAAATCGAGTTCCCTATGGGAGAATGCCAGTTCGCTCTTATAAATACCCATGGATTCAAAAAGATCCATGAAAGTATATGGTGTTAATCTAAGTCATACAACCCATTTTCTTACTCTATTAAAGAAAACACACAACACATGGGATTTAGGGAATATAATAAATACACATGAAAGTCAATTAACCAAACTATCGGTAATGTAATTAGATCAACACCCTCATTTATGAAGAATTATAGAAAAACTTCCATTGTGTGACACCCTTTTCAAGGAATGTCCAAGAACCATCCAAACCCCTAGGCACTCAAACAACCTCTTCACGATCACCAAAAATCTAGTCTGGAACTAAAAATTAACATATAATAAGTTATAATAATTATAATTAATTAATTTATAAAAATACAACTTGGAATACTATTGGAAAACTCCCCAGGCTATTATTCCACACCAAAACCAAAGTCAACCACTCACAGAAGACCCACAGTAAACATTGACGGCATTCTGAGCCAAATACCTGAGATGTTATAAAAATTTGACAACTATGTAATTATAATCATTACAAAAAACATATTAAATTCACTACATTCACATATCACACATAAACATCTATTAGTTACACGTGGAATTCATCTTGGGACCTCTTCAATGCATGTTGACCAAAATTCCAATGAGTGACAGATGATTCCCCCATGATCCAGTTCAGTCCTCACCAAAACCTTAACTATTGAACTAAAGAATTATAAGGGAACAAGGGGAAGAAGAATGGAATACATTATAGGTTAGTTTAAAATTAAAAATGACACTAAATCACTAAAAAAACACAACCTTGGTGAGGTTTTAATATGTGTGGAAGGATAAATAATCCTCCTCTAGGATGGGTTCAGAAGAGGGAGAGGAAGGGGGATTTAACAAAACATATTGGACATGAAAAATGTTAAAAATTACATTTTTATGGAATTATGAGAAGCCACTTGGTTTAACCACATAGTTTTACAAATTTTTTGCCAACTGTATGGTTTAATCTATCCAAGGTCAACCACTCACTTGTTTGGATAACAGTTTTCCAAACAATGTGCCAACCATGCATACCACAATATTCCAACAAACATTTCCCATGTTGTTAGGTTATACGGATTGAAAAATCATGCACCAACCATACTGTCAGCACTACCTCCCATATATAGAGAGGAATATGGTGTTTATAAAACTGTGACTATCTAGTGTGACATGCCTCAAACCCTCCTCAACCTCATAATACTTTCCCTTTATTCCTCACAAGGTTTAACCCAAATGATGATTTAATGATGAAACTCAACCATTCATAGTTAAAAATGAAATAATATTATCCTAATCATCACAGTGTCACATGATTTCTCCTAAACCATGCATATAAAATAGTGAAACCTTTCTAAAACCCCCAAAAAATTATGTAATGTATCATGGAACCTTTGAATTTCTTCTAAACACCAACGATACATTTCAATCATCATTACTCTTATCACAAAACCATTCAAATACATTCATCCACATTGTACTCTACATCGAGTCATGATTTTTAATTCAATATGTTCGTTAACAAAACTTTAAATTCATAAAGAAATTTTTTATCCACTTGGAGATGGTTTATTACAAAGATGAGAGAATAAGAACCTTATACATGAACCTAAATAATGAAAACAACAAAAAATACAAGCAGGGTCCAAGCTATAGATCCCAGTAGTATTTCACCAAGGATCATATATAGTGACATAAAATTTTAATTCAAATATTATAATAAATAATGAATATAAATGGAACACAAATAATTATTTTAATATATATTTTTAAACATATAAAAATAAATCACTAATTTTTTTGAAAAACATTCCATTTCACAGTTAAAAAACTAAAATTTCTATTGAAACACATTGAAAAATAATTATGATATATGTTAATATTAGAAATGAATAGTAAAAATGTTCACCAGATATCAATAGTTGTATAAGAGTCAATACAATATATTAATGGTGCATCACCTTAAAAAACAGATCAATCATGAGTAGAAAGAAATCAATCAATGATTATTTTGTGCAATTTAAAGGGAAAAACATTTTCATTTATCTAGTATCATGTAATTGTTTGTTATGGGAAAAACCTAGATATGACACTTATTATATGAAATTATATATAATATATATAAATGATGACTAGTCATTAGGCTTACATCTAGTCTCAATGGTCTCAATCAAACCCATTCCATGGACAGCAGCTTCCCAAGCCACATATATGTAGCCTGAAAATTTCATGTTCTCAATAGATCCACTAGAATCGGTGTGTGTCCACTAAAAATAAAATATCATCATCATTTTGTCTAACTACCAAAGGTTCCATGACCATCCAAAAATTTTAGTGTGATAATTGAGTTATGAGGATCACAATGGGATGCCTTATCAATATCAATAATTGGATCATGTCCTAAACATTTCAATCGTGATAACATTCCACCAAATCTTATCTAACTCTCACCCTTATACTCCATCAATTTATATAATCCCATTATAAATATCCATAAAAGGGTTTTAAAATAATCAAATAAGTTATTTATTGTATTATTTCAAGATAGGATCACCATAAACTGTGAAAAATTCCATTAATCATCATCAATTCAATTCAAACCATTTTCATAAATTCAATTATTTAAAAGGGTAAACATGATAACCTTGATAATTAAACAAAATCACATTTCCAAATGGGATTTCAAAATATGAAGTTATTTTAAAATAACTGAAAGTTATTCAAGAACGATTCATAATTTAAAAATTATTAACGTTATTTCAAAACATGGGTTTACACCCTATTTTAATGTAAATAAATAATTCATTTCAAATTACCAAAGTACACCCATTTCAAAAAATTGGAAAAATCATTCAAAGTGGGCACTTGTTAATTTCATTAATTCAAGCGATATAAGCTCTATATAAATCATCACATATTTGAACACATTTCCAATAATTCTAAGTATTTCAATTTATAAATCAAAATTTGGACTAGGCCCTCACTTTATGTAAGCTAACCATGAAAACTGTTTGAAAGGGAATTAAATTCAACATTTCATTTATCATTTTTATCAAACAATGATGAAGAACCTACTCTATGTTCAGTTTATTTAATACAGATTAGAAAATATTTAATAGGGAAATTATAAAGAAACAAATGTAAAATATTTGTTAAATGGTTTAACATATCTATAAATTTTCTAGACTAAATTAATTAAAAAGTTAATAAAAATCATAGACAAACCTAATTTTAAATATGAAATACAATAGAGATCAATCTAATATGTGACACAATTTATTTTTATAATCAGATGTCAGAAGAGAGATACTGATAGATGTGAGAAGATATACTCTATCCAAAATTCCACATCAACCTTCCATGATCAAAAGGAAAATAATTACATCATATCCAACACGAACAAATAATCAAAATAATGTGAGAGATAAATTTCCAAGAAGAAAATAACTCACCAAAATAGGATTACCACATTAATTAGCACTTCGATCCCCCAAAAATGAGGATGGGAGAGACAAAATTCAAATATTGGGATCCAAAATTCAAATAGATCAAATTATATTCAAGTGGAAGGAGTGGAGTGTTAATTTGGGTTGTAAATATTTTAATTATCAATTTCATGGAAATAAAATTTTATCACACGATTTCATGGGTACGATTGCACAGTTTGTACTAAACATGCACCAAACATGCACCTCTTTCTGGGATTATGGAAATGCTTCATGGTTATAAAGCATTGTTTTTTAACCATGAATAAAATTTAAGGCCCATTATATTAAGGTTTCATAGTTTGGATGCATGTTTATTTTAACTGTGTGTCAATCGTGCACCTCTACCCGGGCTATTAGAGAAGATTCATGGTTTGGATGCATGGTTTCTGAAACCACGCATCAACCATGAAGAGGCCTATAATGCATCAAATAAAACTATAGAATACACTATAAACAACCTATGAAGACATCCAATCAAATAATTACAAAATTATAGAATCATAAGTCCTAAAAAAATAATATGATTTTACATATCCAACAATCCTTAGTTTATTACATAACCACTAGTCATTGGTTTATAGCATAACAACCTCTCATAGGTTTATAAAAACAACACTTAATCATAAAAAATAATAATTATTATTATATAATTATAAAATATTATATCTTTCATTATATTAACATTCAATTCACTTATAAGATGGAATTTTTGGATATTGGAATATAAATTTTCTTTAAAACCCATATTTTTTTCAAAACATTCTTCTGATAATGTGAAAGAGGGTTTTTTTGTAAAAAAAACATGAAATATTATAATGGATTCCAAGCATCAAATAATGGGTTTTCTAGGTGGAAATTTCATTGTAACCATATATATTAATATACTACATTCTTTTTTGTCATTTTTAAATGAAATTTAAAAATATTCTAAAAAAATATTCCCTTTAAAAGTAATTGAATGAATGTTAATAGAGTCATAAAATTTCATTTATTTATATATTATTTATATATATAAATACATTACATGAAAATTATAAATAAGGAAGAAAATGTGTGTTAACAGAATATTTAAAAGAGGATTCCTAAATAAAGTCAATTACCTATATTCATACTCATCACGTACATTATTTACCTTCATGAATAATAAACTCATGTTAATTATTTAATTCCATTAGATCCTTTTTCAAGTTTATTATTATTATATAATATCACTTATTACCTAGTTATTGAAATTGAATAATCATTTATGTTAAAATCATATGTTTTGATGATACTCAGTTCAGAAGTCCAAAATGACTTCAATAGGTCGATTATAGTGAAATGTATCATTATTAAATAATATCTAGAATAATTATAATTAAATAATAATCATTATTAAACATAAATTATACAATTAAAACCAATTATTACCGACAGTTATGAAAAATGAACAATGTTACAATCATGGGGACGGTGGGTCAAACATACACATAAGTGCCATTTCTATTTTTAAATGATAATTATAAAAAAGATGTTAAGCATTATTTTATATTTACAGAGTGATAATATTATCTTCAATACCATATTATTTCTTTTCCTAAACACACACACATATATATCCCTATGATGCAGGGAGGAAAATGAATCACATCATATCCTGATGGTGGTAGTCCACACATACTCATGAACGATGTTACAATTTTTATTAAATGTAAAGTTAGGTAATTAAATGATATATTATTTTTCATGAATGATGAATATATCATTAATATAATATATATAAATTAAATAAATCATTTTAACTATCCCTGATATGTGTTCATGGAAAAAAATTACATCAATCATTGAGGCGGTACTCCATCGTACACATGAAATATTAAATCATTTCACATTTCATGGTGGTTGGAGATGGATATATATTATATAAATTAAATAAAAAATCATAGAATATTTAATAAATTTATTTTATTATCTCATAATTCATGTGTAATATTATACATATGTGAAAAAATAAATAAAATATAAAAGCTCGGTTAAGAACTACACCTCTTTTTGGAAAGCCCCAATTTATTTGCATCTTAATCCCAATAAGGTTGTTATTATACAAAAAATTAGACCTCTATAATGTTTATAAATTTGTTAGGAATTTATTTGGTTATATATTGGATGAACAAAATTTGTTTTTAAATGTTAATAAATGAGATTAAGAAGTTTCCTTTTATAATATATGGGTGGGGAACTCTTGGAATTTCATAAAATATAATTTTGAAGTCCTAACACAAAAACATATTCTATATGAATATATGATTTTGATTAGTATAAATACTATCATACAATATTTTTTGGACACATTTATTTCACATTTTATCCTTATCTTTTCTTTTTAACCACCCTATTTTTAACCCGTATTTAAACTTACTATAACAACATTGTTTTAAACTCATTATGGGTAATGATAGTTACTATAAATAAAAATACAACAAAAATGTATTCCATGTTTTATATTTTCAACCATATTCTAATCCCTTGGATGAATATAATATCATTAGTTATTGTATATTAGTTAATAAAATATTATTTCCATAAAATATTTATAATATCGGTGTTAGAAATATTTATATATATTAACTTCTATAACATCACGACAAAAATTAAATTAGAATAATATATTTTAATACATCTCTATATTTTTTTCTTATCTATGAAATGTGTGGTTCTACTTAATCATTTCAAATTATACTACTTTTAATATGGTTTGTATGTTATATTTTATTTTTCTATTAATTGAATAACTATTTTTTCACTCTTGGCTAGTAATTTGAGATAATTATTTATTCACTAAAAAAATCAATGATAAAGATAAATAATTTATATTTAAAATTTATATTTATAAATAATCATATACTTTGGTAATCCATGTGAAGAAAATATTTATTAAAAATGAAAGTGTGATTTTTTTAATTTTCATTACATAAAATATTATAAAGTTCATAATGACAAAAAATGGAGAAAATGTTCATTTGAATGATGTTTTGATATATATGTGTGAAGTATACTCAGACAATAAATTTAAGATATTTTTTACGGTTGTTGAATTGATCCCCTATCATTTTACTTTTTACATTAATTAATCAATTAAACCTTTACCGTGGTAATAAAAAATACTAAAGTTCTATTCATATTGAAAAAAAATAAAAGGAATGTATTTACATAAATTTAACATAATAACCAAATGTTTAAAAAAATTAAAAACTCTAAAAATAGTTTGAATTCATATCAAAATCTACCCATCAAAACATGATGAATGACAATTTTTCAAATAAATATATTTTTAAAAATTAAAATTCTTTTCTACTAAATTCAAGTATATAATTAAATTTTAAAACATATTTAGAATTTTATAAATTTAAAATCGATTAATAAATATTATAATTATTACAAATTTTATTATATTTAAAATAATCAACATTGAAAATACAATTTAAATAAAAATAGTGTTTTCATTATTCATGGAAAAATAAAACACTTCAAAAAAATTCAATATTCCGCCTTAAGAAAAATTTTATATAAATAATTTAAAAATGAAGTTATTTTTATCATGTAAATTTTTAAAAGTTTCCATAAAATAATAATAATATTTTATCGTAAAAAGAAGTAAAAATAGTTTTTAATGAAAAAATATTTTTTAACGTAAAAAATAGATTTTCAAAAAAATATGAGATTATTTATAATAAAAAAATCAACACATTTTCAATGAAATGGAAAATTAAATTATTTTTTATAATTATTTTAATCCTATTAATACCCTCTAATTCAACAGATAGTTTATAACAACAATATTTAAAATATAATTCTTTGTGGGTTGTTTAAACTCGGTGTAGCATATATTATATACAATTGAGTATATATTTCTTTTAAAATATCATGATATTACAATTAATATATTTGGAATAATTTATTACATAACTATAAATTAATATTTTTTATCTGTGTAATTATTTATTCATTTTTATAGTTATTGTATTGATATATTCCACTCATCTATAATGATTTGATTATTTATTTCTACCATATTATTCATTCCATGATATTAACAAGTTAGGTATTAATATATTTTTCTCCCTTACTATATGTATGATCTCACTAATTTATATTATTTCTATTTTTAATACAAAATAAATAAGATATACATGAATGATTAATGTATTTGTATTAAAAATGATTAAGTTTTCATTAAATTTTAAGTCATATATATAGTTTTTGAATGTAATATAAGGACCATGAATGTATATAGTCTCCTGAGATAAATAAGTTATTGGATATTATATATTGTGGTCTAGGTATTATGTAAAAATATTGTAAAATATTTAATGAATCTATGTTATGAGATTCAGGGTATTAAAATTGGTATCTGAGTGATATTATTAGAAATCTAGGGAACATTATTTTGAATAAAAAAGCTAGACCTAAAAACTTTATGATTATCCCTTATGATATTAAATTTATTTTCCTAAAATAATTTATCTATGTATTTTAATACATGTAAAGGAATTATATATTGAAATAATTTTTCCACTATCAAATTAAGTGTATAATAATGTATAGAGATTTTTCATAATGTAAATAATGGAGGATATATAAAAAACCATAATCAATGTAGGCATTTCATTCCTAAAAAAGTCAATGAATCTAGAACTACATGATTCTCGATGACATGTTTTAAAAATGGTATACAACTATATTTATTAGCAACTGACACCTTTCAGTGGAACCATTAATACTTCAGTATCTGAATAAATAATTAAGTCCATAGAGAAGATATTATTCATTTTGGGATACCGTGTATAGGATATTTTTATCATGGTAGTATATTTTCTATGAAAATTTATAGATCAATGGTGGTCATTTATGCAAAATACTAAAAATAGGGGGAGATAGACAAAATTTAATGGAATTATTATGAAGTGATATTTCTTAAGAAGTTTTCTTCTCATGATAAAAGATCTAATATTAAATTTCATTCCCAAATTTATGATTAAAATATATGGTAACTATTATAAATTATGATGGAAAGTTTATATGGTTTAAAAAATACCTACTATGGACTACGTATGTAATCCATAAATCAAGATTTATCACTTCTTTTAATGGATAAAACTATATTTTTAAGGAAATTTATCTCTAAAACTTTTTAAGCATATAATAAGATAATGTGAACATTCATCAAGACTATGAAGGAATTATCTGTGAATTTTTTTTTAATGGAATGAATGATAAGATGATAATGGTTGAGTTAAAAATATATTGTACATTGGAAACAAGAATAAATAATGGTTTAATTACCAACATGTAACAATTGTAGAATAAAAATTTTGGTACACAATTGAATCTAAAGCGGGGTATTTTATTTGTTTGAAGATAAATGGAATCAATATTACAAATGTAATGGAAAGAAATAATCCATAAATATCTAATGTTTCAAATTAAATGAGGTGGGAAATAATTCCAATAAATTCCCTAATAATCAACAGATTATACCTCAGACTTCGTAAAGGGGGAAAGGTTGTTCTTATGTGATTACTATAATAGAAGTTGATATCCCAAATGATGTGATATATGATACTTTAATCAAACTCAATGTTATCTAACGCATTATATAATATTATATCTATAAATTATCATATATATTTATTTTTTCCTAAATATATTAAATTATCCAATAATATATTGTCCATGAATGTTTCAATGAAAACACATGTTGAAAATAACACTACAATTATAAAAAATTAGGTAGTTAAAAATAAAATATATAGAGATTACAGACTTGAAAAATTTATTTTTATAGTTGTGGTTGAAATTTATTTAATAATTGTGGATGATTTGATCTCTACATATAATACAATAATTTAGTATTAGTGGAATCATATTATAATTTTTAAAGGAGGAATAGAATCTTTTTCTTCTAGGGGAGAGACTTCATTACCTGACTATTTTCTAGAACCACTTGTATTGTCTCATCTTAAAGAAATATTTTGATTAAAATAAGTGAAAATGAATCATATGGATTGGAAGGATATCTTAACCATATTTGGTGTAACAATATTTTATAAATACACTAATATATATATACTATGGAATTACCTAGACATACACCTTAACATAATATACAATTTTGCATCAAACTATTCCCTAATGAAAAAGAAAAATCTAATGATCCATGTAGAATAACCCCGATGAAATTTGTGAATTTTATGAGTATACTACAAGAGTAATGTGATAAAGAATTAATATTACCTATTGTCTCATCATGGGGATAACCAATACCATTTATAAAAAATAAGGATGTGTATAAGTGGTTTAAAATAGATTATAGAGAAATAAATTTCATTATAATACATAAGAAGTATCCATAATGGGAATTTATGAATTTTTTTATCAAATTCACGATTCTAAATAATTTCAAAATATTGATAGTTGTTTTTTATCATCAATAAAGATTAAGGAAGGATAAAATAAAAATAATATCATTTAATATGAGTTATGGAAATCAATTTCTTTCAGTAATTCCTTTTGGAATAATTGATGCAATATTATTCGTTATAGACTATATTAATAGAGTTTTCCTGGAATACCTTGATAAATTTATAGGGATAGTTATTGATGATATCATGAAATACTCTAAAATAAGTTAATATATTTAAAACCATTTGAAATGTTTTTTTGAGGACTATATAGAAAAGGTGTTATATGGGAAATTCTATATGTGTTAATTTTGGCTCCAATAAGTTTCCATCCTTGGTTATATTATCTACTCGTATAGGATATATATAGACCTTTTAAAGGCCAATGGATTTGAATATTGGTCAACAGATATTAATATAACTTTGTTATGTGGTTTATATAATTTAGAAGCTCACTATCACTGATATGTTGTAAAATATTCATAGAAAGGGAAGTTTGTGACAAAGTTAACCCATAAAGAGGACAAATTCATAAAGTAAAAGGAATGTGAATTTTTTTGAGGAACTAAATAATATATTGTTTTATTTATATATATATTAACTTTTCTATTGGGAAAGGAACTATTTGTGATATATTGTGTTACATTGATGAAATAATAGGGAGAATCATTATAAAAATGATTGAGTGATTACTTATGAGTCATTAAAATACATGGACTATCAAAAGAATTACAAAACTCATGATATTTAGTAGTAATATTGAATCATTTCTTTGATGATAAGAATCATCTACATCTATGTTAGAAAATGTATCATTTATATGGTTTAGAAACTATTTATGTATATATTCATATAGAAAGTGATCAACATGTGATAGGGGGAATGCTTGAAACTAATAATCTAATATGATTATATGATACACTACCACTCTAGAAAGGAATAAAACTATGGGCGGTTCATTTAGTAGTAATGATCATGGACTCTTACCCATGATAATGATGTACAAGCATGCCATATTCATGGATTTCTAAAATTTTTACATGAAAATAATTAGGTAAGGGTAATTATTTTTCATTATCAAAATAATTTCCCACCAATTATTAATAGAAAAGATAATAATGTCCTTTAAATATGAAAATGATAAAAAAAAATGTATATTAATTCAATGAATGATGGGAAATTGATGGAATTTATTTATAAGATAGTGTATTGATGTTTAGAAAGATACTATGTATTATAATAGTATTTGATCATAAGAGGGAGTTTTGATAAGAACCCCCTAAAACAAATATCTCTATAAAATATTAAGATATATAGGTACTTAAGAGAAAATATCTAGGGGGATAATGAAAATTGGAAATTAATAATTTTGATTCAATAATATTTTTATTCCAATAATTAAGCAATAAGAGAAAACTAAAATGTTTTGTTATAAATCTTATCACAATACCAATGTCCAAGTGGGAAAATAATAAATTCAAAATTTTTACTAGAATTTCAAAGATATCTATGAGTAATGATGACTTATGGGTCATTGTGCATCATCTAAAAAAATATTTCTATTTCATAGAAATAATATAGGATATACCCCTTGAGTTTCTTTCACAAATAAATATCAGTGATGTTGTGATACTTCTCCATGCACCATCACCCATTATATATGTCCATGACTAAAGTTTCACATTGAAATTTTATAGCTGTCTTCAAAATTCCTTTAACATGAGATACATTTGACCACACCATGTCATCCTAGATTTAATGGGAAATTGGATTGGACTATCCAAACACAAGATTACCTGTTGATGTTGTGCTCACATGACTTCCAAGGAATATGGAACCAATATCAACCTTTAATAAAATAATAATGTAATATTAGATTCCATTAAATCATAAAAATTGAATCATGTGATGGTTTTTATAAACAAATTCCACTATCCAAATTATTAAGTTGATGTTTGGGAAAGTAATCTAGTATACATGACTTTTATTAGGATATAATTGGGAATGTTTGATACATTCAAAATCATATCCTAATGTCTCTAATAATAGAGAAAATATTTGCTGATAATAAGATTTGGGAGATAGAAACTTAAATGGGACACAATTTTTAGGAATTATCACTACATAAGGGAGTTATATGTCTTGGTAAACCTAATGTTTGTTCCCCCCTTTAAAAGTTTTATTATAATTAGCGATATAGATTATTTTTTACATATAATGCTTATCCTCTCGAAAATACATGAGTTAATTCATGTCTCATTGTTGAAGAAGGTCATTCCAGACCCAACACACATACCACTACTATTGAAATAGTGTTTTGGGTTTGAAATATATTATAATAAATATCCAGTCTATATTCAATATACTATAATAGAATGTTTTGAAAAATAAAATGTTTCAGTTCTATGACAAAAAATTAAATTACTTAGTTGGTGAATGTACACTGAAGTAAATTTCATGCTATATAATACAGTGTGATATTTTAAATTATTAAGAAAAAATAATTACACATTTTTTTTATAGAATGACATCTACGAAAAAATTCAACTATGAAACTTGTTAGTTCCAGTAAATCAAATAGACATAATGAGAGGGGGTGATTCAGTGCAGACATAATTTTATTATTTATTTTTATTGACATTTATTAATTATCCTCTAATATCAATTAAGATGTGATTATCTCCCTCAATAAATTAAACTCTGGAATAATTGATTAAAGTGGTAATGAAATAAAAACCACGAGCCAATTTTTTTATAATCTTTAACCTTAGTGTGAGTGCATACGTGTTATTATTATTGGTTGTTCTTATGGTATATAGATTCTATACTATAAATTTTTAATCAACTCATGGAGGGGGTAAAAAGGAATCATAATTAAGCTACAATATATTGTATCATTTTGGCTACAATGTCTATATTGACACCTTTCAGTATTATGATAACAAAAAAATAAAAAGGTGAAAAATTATGGATATAGGTATAGGTTACTAAATCAATAAAAATATATCTTCATCCATGATCAAGAAGGATATCATTAATATAATCTATCTCATACACTTTATAAAAGGTGATTTAAAATCTACCTAGTGAATAAGTTCATAATAACTCATTTTTATTTAATAACAACATTTAGAACATGAAATGCAATATTTTCCTTAAAACTATAGTCTCAGGGTCATAAATATTTATAACATTGTAGACTATTTAATATTTTCTCAATATCCTCTTCTAATAAGTTCATTACACCACACAAAAAGCACACTTTTATCCCTTTCTCATTCGTAATATCCCCCATTCTCAAGAAAAGAAACATATTCTATATATACAACACATCACATTCTCGTATAATTTTCTATATGGAAAATTTTTTATATTAAAATATTACTAATGAATAAAAAATTAGAGCTTCATTAAATTATGAGAATTTATTTCTATTATAATCATTGTGTAAATATGAATAAAAAATATATATTTGTTAAACTCTCATGTTCTTATAAAGTGTTTTAAAAATAAATTTTTTTTCTTCCCATTAGATAAATGAAAATTCTATGAATCATGGAAACTTATTCCCGCCATTGAAAATAGAAAAAAATAATGAACATCACAAATACCCAATAATGATATCATCTTAATTTTATCTAAAATATACTTTTTATAATTTTTTATATATCTACTTATAGATTCATAATAAATACTCATAGTATTGAAATAATAGATATTTATGATTCTTCACAAAATTTTAATACTCAAAAAATAAAAATTAATCTTATAAAAATTTATCATTCATACTAAATAGATTACCATTTTATTTTTTAATTAAATAACATCAAATAACTATATGATATTTATCTATGTGATTCTTGAAAACAGATGAAAACATTTAACTTCTTTCTTATTTTTCTCCTAGTTGATCGTATTATTCGTGATAATTGAATTATGGATTCTCCGCATAATTTGAGTCATAATGTAATTACAATTTTTGGTCACTAAAGATTTGTTTTATCATTGTCTTGTTTTATTTTCATCTTCAGACGTTAGTTATAGAAACTTCATTTCCACTATATAGATTTATCTAATAAATATTCAACTATTAACTGACAACTTTATCATGATTACACATATAATGTAGTAAATGACTCATACATGTCCTATAAATGACTCATGTGAAGTTCCATTACCTATGAAATGAGACATACACTGGGTCAAGTGACTCACAAGACATTTATTTTGATTCATTTGAAGATGAATTCCATGGGATGAATAATCCACTGAGTTCACATAAATCATACTAAAAGACAGAGGTTACTCATATATAGATCATGGAATGACTCATATGCTACATGACTAAGGTAAATATTATCATATAAATATAATTCTATAATTAATTAAAGGTCAAATAATTTATCCCAACTCAATACTAACCATCTCCAATAATATAAAAACAATCTAAACGTTTTCTAATGCATTTTCACTAGATTATAGAAACAACAAAACAAAAAATACAATAACTATTAAAAATTCAATGGGGTACATAAATATATCATTTCAAATAATTTTCATCCCATTTCAACACATTCCAAATGTTTTTCAAACCCATAATTGATATCATCAAACTCACTCAATAATCATTAAAGAAAAAGCAGTCTCAAATGATATGCATCTTCACACCAGAACATCAGATAATGTACATTTTTAATAGAATTTTTTTAAATGATGTCCAATATAATTATTCTGAGTGATTGAAATTATTTTTATATTAATCTCATTCAACTCATTATAATTCTATCCCATTTTAAATAATTATTGATCTAGAAAAAAAATTACACAATCATGAAGGACCCCAAAACACCTTGGGGGGGAAGCGGTGAATCAGGGTGTCAACTTTTTATTTTAATGTGAAAGATCATGTTCTTCCATTGGTAAAAACTTGTTAAATCTATTTCTTGGTAAGGTGCAATAATTTAAACATTCACACATAGAAGGGCCACATAAATTTTACTTTCTTCACCACTGAGGGATTTTCCAAGGAGTATACGCTGAGAGGTTGTTTATCATACCAAATTCCAATAATGTTCACTAGTTTTGGGGTAAAAATGTTTTTCACTGTCACTCTATATCAGAAGAATGACACTTACAAGGTTTTATGGATAGAAAATTGCATCCCATGGATAGCTTCAATTGACTCCCCCTTCCTCACTGTGTTACGACGAATCTAAAGTCAGTTTATTAACTTCATGGTCACTTACATGAGTTGGCATTAAATCATGAATCATCGACTATATATAGATTCTCTGTCGAAGTTATATTTAAACCTATAGTTGTAATTCAATTTTCCAAATACTATTATTTCATGAAATTTTCATCTGAGTAATGGTCTTCAGCCTTTACATACTACATTACACCTCTTATATTGAGTTCTTGGTGAACCACCTCTACATACTGCCTCCGAAAACCATGACCACGTATGGACTTCTCAAACCACGTAGGTGCACTGCATTTTCTCTGCGGACCAACTCATCCTCCGTTAACTTTATTCCGTGAACCATCATCTGTAAACCATCTTCCATGAACTATCATCCATAAAACATTTTGGAATTCACCTATTTCCTTCCAAGTTTCTAATCATAGTTTCCAATGTCGGGTTGGCTTTTCAAGAACTTCTTTGGACATCACTGAATTCGACCTGGATGTTATAGTCATGGTACAACTCTTTAATGAAGGGGTTAGTGATCCTTATATAAGAAAATAGATCCGCATATTCTGCAAAACTGAGATTTACCACATCCTCACCATGTTCCATGCTCCCGCAAACTGTTCTACCCTATGTTGTATACATACCATCTTTTCCATTGTGGTGGCCCTTCATGGATCCTAAAATCATTGCCTCAATTCCGCCAATAATAATCCATCCCGCATACCACAAGTCTTTCTCGCTAACTATTATTCATTCTGTGAACCATTCTTGCTATGTGGTTTGCACTTCACTATTCCATGTACCATATTTTGTGATCCGTACACTATTCTCAGAAACCCCATTCCATGTAATTCCTTTGCGGAAATCCTTCCTTTTCCAATAATAAACTCCCGATTTTGAGGCCCAAAAAATTTCCAATCACTAGGAAACTACACCACATTAAACACCTTATTTAGCCTAGAATGTAAGATCACCTGTCATAAAAACACCTAGGTCAACCCAATGATTATTGATACCAAAAAAAATGATACTTCATTTCCAAGAAAGAAAATCCTTGGTTCCAATAAATATTAATTTGTTAGTTTTATCCCCCATTTGAAAATTAAATTTAGGACAATTTTAACTCCCACTTTGATTACATAATTCAATTATTTTTGGGTGTGGCCTCAACAAATTTTTATTTAATAGGGAAAGGAAATATAGTAAGTTTCTTCCATAGGCCAGAGACCCAATCCTTGGGAAATTCTTTATAAAGGATACATGTAACAAGTTCATTGGTTCAAAAAATTCAAGCATCACATCATCTTATACCACATTCTCTTTGATAAAATTACATCTAACATCAATATTAAATGATCTAAATTCTTGAACTATATTTTCGGAATGATATACAGATCATTTATTTTGATAGGAAATTTTAATTTCTTCTCATCTTAGACACTCACGTCAGCTAGTTGTACTTGTATACATATAATATGTGTAATTCATGTGTAGTAGCAATGAATTCAACATCAAATGTGATTTTTTCCACTGAACAATTCATTTTTCTATGTCATTATTCACAAATTTCACCAAGAAACGTCACTCAACTTGAATTAAACCATTTACAACACAATAACCTACTCAGATAGTGTTTAAAAGGTCCCATAAAGTAAGATCTACAAGGTTACATTACAACAGTCCATAAATAAAAATGTTAGTTACATATCATAGGATTCTATAAGATAAAAATATATGTACATCCATTTTATCACACTAAAATATACAACATATTGTCACATAAAAAATTATGTTGGGTTTATAAGCAGTCAAGTATATAATTTCTTCAATGATTTTAATATGTTACCCTTGATTCACATAATTTATAGCCTCGTCTTTTGTCAATTTATTCCAAATAGAATTTGGTGTAGAGAATTATTGTCCATCCTTCATTTCAAACCTCTCTAATAATTCTAGGTAATAATATTCTTAAGATAATAAAATATGATGAAATCCTTAGATGGGTTATAACTCTATAAAATATGAAATTTCACCATGAATAGATATATAAAAAATTACTTAAAAAATTATTCATCGAGATGATCTTTTTCAACAACAAAGACTATTTGATCAATTTATATAATTAATGTAAGATTTATTGTGGAAATATCAATCATATAAATATTACTATGAAGTGTCCAATTTGAAAACATCATGCTCCTCATGTATCTATCAAACGTGTCATATAAAGACCATGTGGATATCTTAAGCCATATATGGATCTCTTAATCCTACAACCCATTGTTCCATATTGATAATAATAAAAACACTCATGTTTTTTATTTAAACATATTCTTTAACATGACTATTTTTTCGATGGAAAAAATCATTCAAAATTAGTTGATTTTTCAATTTTGTGTATAGTTTATTAAAATAACATCCTTATGGTCTCAATTTTTTCCACTAGTGAAATGGTTTTTTAAAATTTAACTCCTTTAAATGGACAGTACCGCTTGAAAAATATTTTTTCCTTATTTCTTATGATTTAAACTCTCAAATTAAATTAAATTATTAATACATACTTGGTGATAGTTATATATTTTAACTTCATGTAAAATGGGAATCTAAACAATTTTATAACCGTGAAAGTTGGATTAGTGTTCTATCATATCTCATATTGTGTCTTCTCTATCTCAGGACTTAATGAAAATCTATTTTGAATATGAAATATTGTGAACACAACTTCTCTCTAAACTATTTTTAATGTTTTGTCAGCCATTGTAGCTCTTCTCATTTCCAAAATGACTTTACATTCTTCTTAAACACAACACTTTGTTGAGGGGTTTATGGTGTGTTATAATGATGTTCTATACCATGATAATATAGGTATCTCTCAAATGAATTGTATTTTAATTCTTTTCCATTTTTGACCTCTCTTTATATTTATATACATAATGATCTTTAAAATATTTTCTTATTAAAATTTTAAAAACATAAAGAGCCTATAATTCATGATTCATAAAGAAAAAATTGGACATTTAAGAATAGTAATTAATAAATATAATGAAATAGATATTGCCCTTATTTTAATTGTGTCTCATAGAACCTGCTATATATGTATGATTTTCAATGGTCAAATGGATTGAATATCCAAATTTTTTTATGTCCCATACACAATATTCCCCCATTTGGAATATATCATAGACATCTTTTCGTTCCTTTTTTAGTTTTTTTAATTTCACATGAATTTTCATATATTTAAATAAATCTTTTTTTTCTTATCCAATGTTTCCAAGTATACCATACCATAGATCTTGACCAATCGTTGAATTTAAGTAGCATGGGTAGGTTCAATCAGTAATTTGAAGTAAATTTACATGTATTATTTCACCTCTTATTATAATCATTCCATATTTGAATTTTTGTATGATACATGAGTTATGTTTTATCAAAAAATCATTTCTTTTGATGTGAAATTGGATTATAAAATGTATATTGAATTTCAAACATTATACAAATATAATCTCTTTACATATAATCAATTTTAAATAAATTTTATCAATTCTAACTCAAATGATTTTAATAGAACTATGATTTAAAAATATATCAACTCCTCTATTAGGTTATTCTATGTTTTTAATGACTTTATGTTCTATGGTTATATATAAAGAAAAACAAAATTCAAGGATTTTTGGTCCTCCTATCATTCTTGAAAAAAATTATACTTCTACGACGAATGACTTCTCTTCATGGTTTTTATTTTTAACATTTTACATTTTATTTTGTGGAAAACTATCCAAGTAAATTTTTTATAAACTTATAGAAAAACTTATCTAGTTTTAATTTCCTTCCATAGAATTCCTTTAGGATTTCAACAATGTTTTTTAGGTAGGCTTGAGATGTTGTTTTTCTCAATATCCACCCTTGGAGAAACATTCATTTTCATCTTATGGATACACCCCGTAGATTTATACCTATATCTAGGTATGAAAATATTTTTGCCCAAGGTGTAGGCCATGTGACTAAATATCACATAACACCAATAAAATCCAAAATTATTAATATTATATTGTTTGTGTAGTTATATCTTGAAAAATAAATTCTATATTTATGACTTCACTATCTAGATATTCCCTACTCATGATTTTTTCTATATTGTTGCTTATTTTTTTGGAATTCTCTCTTTCTTAGGTTTTGATGAAAATTTATCATTGAATATTCTATCCCAAGATTATCCAAATTTAAAATTATCACCTTCCCTATTAGATATATCAGAACTAAAATCACGAGTGTTTTTTTATATATTTTTTACTAGATTTATTAAGAATAAAATCTTATCTAATGTAGATATTTCATCCCTGAAATTCACACTTGTATACAACTATGTTCTCATATTTATAAACTAATTTCAAATGAAATAAATATTGATTAAAGATTTATCATTTTATCATATTTTAATACGATGTTTTATTCAATATAATTATATATATTTTATGGCACACAATCAATCAATTTTATTTACTTGAGTGGTTCAATAAGATCATTTTAACTTTTGATAAACTATTTATTAGTATCTTTCATTCATATATCATAATTATTTATAATTTTAAATTCATTTTTGATATTTTTATTTTTCTCAAGGAAATTTTCATATTTAGATCTAATTATACGTTCCTTATAAGAAAATTCACCAGCATCAACAACCATACTTATATATGTCTGTTTCACATCCATATATTCTATAATGTTCTTATCATTTTTTGGTGATTTATCTTCAGATTGGATTCTAGAGGATGTGAGTTATTATTTTTATTATTTCATTGAGATTATGAAATTTTTCGTGGAAATAAATTATTATTTTCATATTAAATATTCTCCAATTTTAAGAATTTTTCATATTTCATAATTTTTATGGGTTTTTTATTGTCCATTAAATCAAATACATAGTTTATATTATTTATTATTTTCAATGTAAATTATCTTATGCATCCATATTTGAATCATTTCATATGTATTTTCCCATTATATATTTCCTTTTATTGTCACGACCCATCCCCCGGAGCCCATGTCGTGACTACCCCAAGCCCACCTTCCATAGGCCAAGGGACGATGACTAGCACCAAAGGTGTAAATCCCTAAAACTGGGAAGGCACTGCCATTATAACTGTAAACACACACAATCAGAGTAAAAACTAGAAGCAAACACTAAGTAATAATTGTATAAAAATGTAGTGCTGAAAGGTAAAGGGGCCGGAAATACAAGACCAACTGTAAAGTATGAGGAAACTTAAAAAAAGTACAACTGAATAAAGGTAAAAAGATGATGGATCATCCACCGGGAAGTAATACCTGAAGGGTAGGTACATAAGGGCTCCACAGCACTCCACGTCTGTTTGTCTCCTCCGAGTACTGACACACCGTGTGGTCCACCTCTGGGTTCTGTCCAGTCCTATCCACTCAGCCTCAGTCAGCATTGTCTGTCATTTGCAACCAACACAATGAGGTTCGGGAAAAGCCCATGCAGGGGAGTGTATAACGATAGTCAGTAGGATCCCCAAGACCCTCAAGGTCTCACAAAATCTAACAAGGATAAACCACAAAGTATGAAATCAACAGGTAACCCCACATAGGTATATTCTTATACATATACCTAAGTTATCTAGTAATCAATCTCAATTATGAGGAAACACAAGAGTTACTGACATAGATCACATAGGAATACACTTATGTAGAGAGATAGAGATGATCAGATGTATCCACTAAATCATATAAGCTATAGGACCCACACAGGATCTAGGAACAGTAGTCGGAGTTGTCAGACCCACACAGGATCCAGGTCCAGCTAAGCTATCAGACCAAAACATGATCGAGGAATTGAAGTTAGAACTATTGGACCCACAGAATATCCAGGAATTGTAGTTTGAGATTTCAAACCCACACATGATCTAGGACCAGCAATTTTTTTTGACAAACAATGATCCAGGAACAGAAGTCAGAATTGTCAGACCCACACAGGATCCTGGAACAGTAGTCAAAGAAGAGCCAGCCATAGGGTTTCCACAAAGCATGCAAGATTCTGGGAGGTTCCGCTCCTCAATCCAAACATCGATACATAAACTTCCATGTAGTCCCAAATCGATGTATCCCAATGTTTGGTCACGTCAAAAGTAACCCAACATGACAGACGATGTGTCAATCAGATGTCCGGTCTGAGAGTTATTGAAATTTCCGTTCTGAGGGCCCGATTGGATTTAGGTTCAATCCAACCAAACTATACACCAAATACGTGAAAACCTCATGTGTTTTATTCCAAAATAACAGCCTCTCTCCAATCTTTTCATCTTCGAAGACGGTACGTAAAACGGATACCCGTAGCCCATGTTAGGGGCAAAAAGGTGAAATCGGGTCAAACGGGTCCGGACTGGGGTCTGACCCGGTTCGTGGGTCTGACCTGGTCCGCGGGTCCGACCTGGTCATCGGTTCTGACCCTGTCTGTGGGTCCCACCCGGTCCATGGGTCCCACCCGGTCTGTGGGTCCGACCAGGTCCGCGGGTCCGACCAGGTCCGCGGGTCCGACCCGGTCTGCAGGGATGGCCCGGTCCGCGGGGACGACATGGCCCGGCAGTCTGCGCTGGGTCTGGCCCGGTGGCCTGTGGTGTCCTCCCTAGCCACATCCAGGTGGGAAGTTACACGCCCCCTCAAAATCCTGAACAGCTATGTCGTTCGGGTGGGATACAAAATGGTGCCTGGTGGCGCTGGTCCGCATCACGCGGGACCCAGCGAGTGTCCCGCTCCTCCCAGCTGGTCGAGCGGCCAACCGCCTCCCGCACGATACCGGCTACGCCGCACCACCCTGGAGTCTCGGCGGCTCAGGTTTCCAGACCTCTTCGCGGCCGGCCATGCATCTGACGCTGCTCCACCGCCACAGCCAAGGGCCACATATTCTTTAGCTCCACCGCCTAGAACCGTTGCACCACACCTTCCTGGTTGACCTCGCGGCTTGAGCCATCATTTTCATTCGCGGCCGACCATGATCCTGCAGCGTTTGCACCGATGTTGTCCACGTGGCTGGACGGTATGTCAGCTGCCCTTCCTTCGTTCCACCGGTGTCATTCTCCGATTCCGACCGCCGGCAAACCTTCCGCGGGTCACCAGACGATTTTTGGTGGCCCTATTCACGTTTTGAACAAAGTCCCACACTCATCGGGATCCCACCATCGATATGAAACCATTTTTGTGATTAATGCTCATCTATGAATCATTTCATGTTCAGCGTCAAATTCCACAAAGAAGGTGGAGGGGTCAGGTCGTGTTTCTTCGGCCCGTGCCCTTCAGGTTTGGGTGATATCAAGTGTCTTTGAATTATAGTCCATGAAGGAAAACGAAGAACTAGATACGAAACATGTTGGAACCACAACCTTGGATTATTTTTTCTTTGACGATGTCGTGAAAATCCGGACATAGATTTTTTTTCGTCGGGAAAGATGATGAAGAAGTTGAGTACAACGACATCAGCATTCTTCAAGGACGGCGCATCCCCTTGCTCCAGTTGAAGATCGTTCTTCGTTTGCTGAAGAAGTGTTCTTCATTGGAGAAAAAATATTTCTCCCAATTTCTCCCCTCTACCCAAGCTCCACAAAAATGAAAATGAGTCCCTCAAAAAATAATAGATTTATCTAATTATTTTTTTGTTGTTACACATTTCAAAAAGATTCAAATTTTAGAATTAATTAGACTAGCCCCACGTAATCAATGTGGAGGATGGTGGCACCTTTAAGATGGGAGCTCAAGATGTTTCTCCCCACTTAATGGAAAGTTCAAGAGTTTAAGTGGTCTCGGGTGGTCCCCACCACATTAACCCCACATGAAGCGGGGTTTTAGACCTCGGGTGGGCCCCAACACAATAACCTATCTTGGGATGTTAAGGTGTGTTGGCCCCCACCTCCAACCTCCTCTTGGAGGTTATAACCAAATAATAAAAAAATTAATGCAACAACTTTATTTTTATTTAATTTATTCATAAAATCCCAAAAAATTGTCTTTCATTCCCGGTCAACTTTCATCGAGGTGAAAGTATTCTTAAGTGAATATCGGTGTTGCATATTCAAAGGTGACCTTGAATTTCAGTTCAAAGAACCGGTTCAAAAGTTATAAAATCTAGCTCTTACGTTTACTGAACGTACATGAACAAAACCTCATAAATTGATTCTGGGAACACCAGGCCTCAGAATCATTCACCGTCGGTTTTCCTGGACTCTTAAAATTCCCATGTATTTAAGAAAAAACAATTCCCCAGAAATTCTGGAAATTGCATTCTCCCCACCTCAGGGCTTTACGTCCCCATAAGCTACAACTCAAACAAAGGGAAAAATGGACGTACTGAGCACGCATCTGAGCCTCCATCTCCCATGTGCTCTCCTGGAGTTTCTCGTGCTGCCAACGAACTTGAACTAGAGTTATCGACCATCCACGTAGGACTCGTTCCTGTCGATCCTCAATCTCTACTATAACCTTTGTAAAAGTCGCACCATCATCGATGTCCATCTCTCTATGGTTGATGATATGAGAAGGTTCATGCACGTATCTCCTCAGCTAAGATACGTGGAAGACGTCGTGCACCTGGTGCAACTGTGGTGGAAGAGCCAAGCGGTGTGCTAATTCTCCTACTCCGCTGAGGACCTGGAAAGGTTCAATTAATCTCAGAGATAAGTTTCCACCTCGGCCAAATCTCCCTAGACCTCGTCAATGTGAGACGCGTAGAAAAACGTGGTCACCTTCCTCAAACTCTAGAGGCCTCCGTCTCATGTCATCATACGACTTCTTCCTTCTCCATGCAGTCTTCATCAAATTCTGGATGATCTGCACCTTCTTCGTAGTAGCTCATACCATCTCTAGTCCCACTAGTGCTGACACCCCAGGGTCTGTCCAGCACAAGGGTGATCTGCAAGGTCGCCCGTAAAACGCCTCAAAAGGTGCCATCCCTATGGTGGAGTGATATCGGTTGTTGTAGGAAAACTCTACCAAAGGTCAGTGATCCTACCAGCTACGACCGAAGTCGAGGACACATGCTCAGAGCATGTCCTCGAGGGTATGAATGGTCCACTTGGTCATACCATCTGTCTGAGGATTGAAGGTGGTTCTTAAGCGAAGCTGCAACCCGAAAGCTTCATGAAACCCCTTCCATCGTTGGGAAGTAAATCATTTCTCATGGTTAGATACAATCGTTGAAGGTATACCTTGTAGTTTCACAATCTCCTGTATATAGATGTGTCACAGGATCTCTACTAAACCCTGCTCTATAATCGGTAGGAAGGGGTCCAACATGGTGAGTTGGTTGACGATCATCCAAATCGACTGATGACCCCTGGATGTACGTGGAAGACCCATCCTGAAGTCCATGGATTTCCCTTCCCACTACCACTCTGGGACCATTAATGTCTAAACCAATCATGTTGGTACCTATTGATCTACCTTCACTTGCTGACATGTGAGGCATCGAAAGACAAACTCTTCTAATGCCTTCTTCATAAATGGCCACCAGTGTTGTCCCCAAAGGTCCTAGTACATCTTCACCACTACTGGATGTACCCCTATAGGGGATGTGTGGAACTCCCTCAACACTTCTTCCTGATGTGCCATTGGTAAGAAGGTACCTTCTCTAAAGAGGATGACATTCTCCCCACCTTCAGAAAATCCATCAGGTGCCTACCCTATGGATATCTGAGCACGTCGTGTCTCTTAGTCAATGTCCCCATGTTGTGCCTCTCTGACCCGCAGAAGAAGTGGGAGAGTGACTGTAAGAGATTGAATGAAATTTTCTCCATCTCTATCCATAAAGGATATCTCTAAAGCAGCGGGCTTCTCTATCTCCTCTCCTAGAAGCTGTATAAAATATCTCATGTTGAGTGTATCTACTACAATGTTCCCCTTTACTATGAAATCATATTTTTCATTAAGAATTAAGAAATAAGAATCCAATTTTCTTCTTGAGATGCCATTAAAATCAGAAAAAGAATAATAATATATTTTTACTTCATTTTTTTCATAGAAAGATAGAAAAGTTTTGGTATCATATTTTTTGGATCTATTTCTAAATTATATTTTGGTGTACTACATGAGTCTTCAGAAATAATGGAAGTATCCTTCAGAGCTATTTTTACTTTATGCCCATTATCAGTTTAATTCTCATTTTTCTTTTCCATCTTTCTTATTTATCTGGTTAAATGATGGAAATAAGGTCTATTATGACCTATCAATATGAATTTATTGAATATTTCTTCAACGGATCATTTCTCGTGTTTGTTGATGTATTTTTTGAAACTTATCTTCTTTTTTTATAATATTCTAATTTTCATAGAAAAATAACCCAGTTGAATTTCATAATCTGAGCTATTTTAATCATTTCAAATTTTGACATCTTCTCTCTATTTATTTTCAAAATTTTGTGACATGACATTACAGCTTTTTTTCTCCATTTTTAATCTTATTATCTTTAGCATCATCTTGGATTTCATCTTTGTACATCAACAATGTTCTTATCAAATTCTTCATTATCAAACTATTGACTGGTGATGATTATTAGATTTCTACAGATATCCTATTTTGTTCTATGGGAAGTAATCTAAGTACTTTTAGTGATCTATGTGATTGAGTAATTTGATCCTCCAAAGTGGAAACATCATTGACTATTCGGTTAATCTCTCATCTATATGGGTAATGTTTTCACCATAAAACATTATGAAGGTTACAAAATTTAGTTTGGTAGATTCATACCTCAACTGTCTATCATTGTCAGTTCCTTTATATAAAACAATCATCATCTATAAAATTTTACACATAGTAGGAAAATATGATAGTCAATTTAATTCATCTAGACCAATTCCACAAATGATATCATTCATTGATTTTTAATTTATGTTATACACAACTTCATTAGTAGAATTATGATTTTCTAGTTTTTTAAGAATTTCATAAGATGTAATGATATTTATATAAACATTAAATCCAATATTCATAATATATATGATCTTTTGAGAATTTTCTAACCATTATTTATCACTATTAATATATAGAGCAAGCATTATATACAAACATTCTCTAAGATAATCCATTGACATATTTATTTATACAGAACTTGTAATGTTGATATTTCTAGAGATTTATCTACTTTATCAAAAATCTCACCATTGATACCAATTTTTTCTTCATATTAATATAATGAGAAACAAAAGCGGTGAATTTTATCTTTTTGATAATGTTGAATGATTTTGGATTTTATCTTTGTTTTCGATTTCTATAGATATACAATTTTCTCTTCTGTAGGTAATTTGGGAAATGGATAAATAGTAAAGAAGTACACAATAATTTTTATATTTTTTAGGGGCACAACGATATTATATTATACTCCCCAACTCTATCTCTATGAGATTGGTGATTTTCACTAGAATAGTCCTTTTACCACAAGACCTTCACTACTGAGTGCATATATTTGTCACCTTTATAATAAGACATTACAAATACTTATAATACATTAACAGAGAACCAATTTCCACAGAGAGTAGTCTATGAATATGATAATATTATATGATTATGTTTGATTAGATGAGACACCAATAAATAAAGTGTTTTATTTTATTTATTTGATAGGTTTTTAATCACAGTTATACCAGCAAATGACAAAATAAGAATCTTATTTTTAAAATAATAGTTACTTTAAGAAGGAATAACATTGATGTTATTTAACCCCTTTTACTCTTACCATTTTATCAAAAATTTAACACTTTGAGAATAAAAATAGTAACCAAAACATGAAAAATATCAAAATCAAGAGTCAATAATAAAATATTAGATTTATTATTACTATTTTTCAGAATCGTATATTTTATGAAATTTAATAACATTTTCTAAAATATTTTATATTTTAAAATATGAATTATGTCAATTTTGACACTATTCATATCATGACTTTTTAAAAATCCATAAAAACCTGATTGATTCTAAAAAATAATTAATACCAATATAAAATGTAAATAGTATCCATAAAATTCATGTATGACATCAAAATTACCAAATTACCTTTATTTTAACGTTTATAATATCATTTATTTGAATCTTTTATTAAGGAATCAATCATTGCATCACCATTGTGACATAATTAAATATATTTATTTAATTTCTAAAAATTATAAATAAAATACCATGATGTAGGAAATAGTTTAATATTTATATTCGAAAATATCACATATATAAGCTCATATAAAAATTGTTTTACTAAATAATATAGGTTTATTTTACATTTTCCTTAACTTTAAATGAAATTTTTATAAAATTTAATTTTCAATTACAAGTGGCTAAATGGGGTTCCCAAATCGACCCAAAGATATATAGGGACGCACATGTAGAATTTAATTGGGTTAGAACACATGTTATGGTAACTTTGTAGTATTATAATATTATGTTTTACCCATATTTACCATATTTACCCTTTAACCATGATTAATAAAATATTTACTGAAGTTACTATTCATAATGTCTAAAAATAAGTTAACTATTTACAAAATTTTGACCTCCTGATTTAAAATATGGAATCCATTTATTCAAATTATAAACAAAGAATATGAATAAATTAATTTAATATTAATTTTCTTTGTCAAAACCCAAAATCGTGTTTTCAAGAAATAATAAATATCAAAAGATTGACATGTGTTTATGTCTAATAAAAAATTGAATTTACTTAAAATGAACAAAATTGGAATAAATGGTAAATATATAATCCAATTACACTTAAAAACAATTTAAAGGATAATCTAACTATATAATCAAATTGGATGAAAAGACAATTTTGAAATAAAATGCAGAATTTTCACTATTCATTAAAAATGAACTTTATTATAAAAATACCAAAAATTTACCAAAGTAAATTTTGATCTCCTTATTCAAAAAAAGAAGTTTATTTTTTAAAATTTAACCTATAAATGTGAAAAAATACTAGACTTTAATGGGTTTCTCCATAAAAATATGGTAAAACGACTTTTTAATAATATTAGATTTTTAAATGCTTAAAATCAGATTCAATCTCATTTTAAGCATCTAAATTTTATTGGATAAACATAAAAACATTTAAAAAAAATTATAATAATATATTAGAAAGTTCTACTTATCCATGTCAATACAAGGTCTTGGCATCAACTAGCATTTAAAAAAATATTATTTTATTATTTTTCAATATGACTCATCCTTTTGTGCAACACGAGATTTCAGAGAAACCCATTTTGCATGTCGAGTATTCCATAGAACATAGAATCCATTTTAAATTAAAATTTATATTTCATTCAAAAATATTAATAAATTTGAAAATATATTATACTTTATTTACCTAGGATGTTTAATATAAAATAAGATTCAGTACTAGTTTCTTGTTCAAAATACATCAATATATTTTTAAAAATGAATAATAATATCATTACATGTTGAATTATAATTAATTAAAATGGTATTTTAAATGAGGAATGTATATAAAATGAATTTAAATTAGTAAATTTCAATATCCCGTTGAAAATAATGATAACGAAATCCATAGATAAAATTAGTTTTTCATTTCAAATTAGATATTTATATAATGGTTTTGGAACCCATACATTACCAAGTCTCTAGTGAAAAAATATTGGGTTCAAATTCAAGAGATAAATGGATATTGAGTTTGAATATCTTATCTACATAATCCTCTTCCGATTTATTATTAAGGGATAAAATTATAGAAAAACTATTTTTAGTTGTCTAGGAGTGGTAAAATGATATCAATGATATGTATTTATAGAAAATGAGGGGAAATGATTTATTAATTTTGAAATATAGGTCATGAACATTAGGTTGAGGAAAACAAGAAAACCATTTATTATATTATGATTCTAACCCATTTTATTTCACATTTGAGGCATGTTTTTTGGACTTTTATAATCTTTAGAACTTAAATAACATAAATTATATTATTTTCAATATGGTAATGTTTTTTATTTATAAATAAATTTTCTCAAAATCTAAAAATATTCATTATGTTTTGGAGACTTCTTTATATGTTTGAAAATTTTATATTATAACATTAATTTATATTATATGAATGAATAATCATATTTATGGTCGTCCATTCATTTATATTATTTTTTAGATATATTTTATATAATAATTAATTAATTAATCCTATCTTTTACACAGATAGTACTTAATATTCAAATAGTCATGTTTCCAATGGCCAGATTTGAACGATCACTATACCCTTCAAAAATAAAACTAATTACTATATATATAATTAATTATAATATATAAAAAATATCATATACTTCTCTTAGTTCATATACCATTTATATTCAATTAAATGTCATTTTCATTATAATGAAAATGTATCTTGTATAATTTCCATTATTTTTAGTGAATGATCTTACAAAGTTAAATATTATATAGGTTACACATATTGATACATGTTTTTTATTTATCTTTGTGGATAAAATAATGAATTCAATCCTATTGTTTTATATTGTATTATTATGATGAAATAATAAAATATGCATTGTGTAACAGTTTTCAAGAACAAGTGTTTATTCAATTTAATAAAATCTATTGAATATCACATATATTTGAACACTAACATAGTGAGATTTCAATTGTATTATTTAATCCCATAAAAAAAATTATTAGTAGATAAAAAAGTATTTATTTATGTTAATATACCGTCAATGATTTCCTAAATAGCATTCTAAATCACTTGACATCGACTTCTGGGAAAAATGTTCATGAAAATACCAACATGGAATTAGAACCCATAAATTTTTGTTGATGAACCATAAAGTTATATTAAAATCAATTTCAAATATAATAATCAATTATGGACTAATAAAAAATAATTATCAATAATAATTGTATTGATTTCGCAAATTTAAATCAAAAAAAAATCCATAAGTAGTTTCTAATCTAGTAATGAAATAAAAAAATTGTCATAAAATACATAAAAAATATATAATTTAAAATACACATGATAAATGAAATAAAATCCATTAAATGGATTCAAATAATTAAATATATAAATAAAATATCGATAAAAAATGGATAATGGAAATGATTGGAATGATAATTTAACTGCATACAAGACAACCACAAAATAGATGATATTCCAACACACATAAGTAGACTATGTCCGTATAGATGACTGAAAACCCCAAAACACAAAAAACTCGAATTTATTTCAAACTAAACGGAAACCTTATTCCACCATGGTCATATTATGAAATATGAGTTGAATGTAACGATGAATAGGAATGAAAATAAGGGATATAGGGATGAAATCTATTTATTTGACTAAGGATCAAAGGAAAACCCTTTAATAGAGAAATATAAGAATGTTGTCTTCTATTCATGGACCCTTCTGGGTATATTCGGAGTATAATGGGAAACATTATGGTGAAATATGGTTAAATGTATTAATAATATAAATAGAATCATATTTATAAATTGAAGAAGGATATATCATCATGATTTATTCGATAATGTTAATAATCATGAAAAAAATCGATAGATGATATTTGATATAGGATGGTTCCATTTCACGATTAAGTAGGATGTATGAATAACCAATTTATTGATGGAAAACTCATAAATATTTTTAATTTCCTATTAAAAATCTACAAAACATTATAAACTAAACAATAAGTTATACATCGATAACATGATTGAATAGTCTATACTTCATTATGATATGTGGTGTGGTTGAATTGATCAAGAGTGTGTGTTTAAATTTTAAGTGTCATCTATTGTAACACCCCACCCATTTCCCATTATAATGGGAATAGGTGATTGTACTACAAACTATTGGTGATGTCCCCAAGGCACCCAAGGCTGGAAATAAATTCTATGGGTATGTGTAATTGTTGGAGGTCATTTTCCACTGACATAAAATAACATGAAAAACTTATATCAAGAAAAATTTACACACCTATGATACATGAATTAATAAAAGAAAAACCCCCAAAGTAAAGATAATGATGCAAATTAGGTTGAATAATGCAACAACATGATAAAAGGAGACTAAAATAATATAGAAAAGAAGAAAACCGTGAAATTTTCTAAAAGTTGAACAACATATTGATCTATATAATAGAGAATTATAAACTCTATAATCTATCACATAATACCATAGCATTACCAATGTAATTTTAGAAATTTTTTTGTTACCCTATATCTCTACCATGAAATATAATGACTTCAAACACCTGAAAGTGTATATAGAGGGGGTCAAAGCTAGTAGGTAGTACACCAAAATCAACTCACACACACTACTAGGATAAGAAGAAGTTAGCATAAAATATTTAAATTAATAAAAATTGTGAAAAAATATTTCCTATGAGTTTCAAAAATGGGTTGGAATGATCATATGAAAAATATTTTATATTTTAACAGAAAATTTAACAAGAATTCTAGAATAAAATAATTTTTTTAATTTTTTTTTTTAATTTTATAAGTAGTGAATCGTTAAATTAAACTTAAACTATTCCTTATATGTATTTACATATAAACACCGACTCACTAATTCATTCCAAGATAGTACCAATAATGATGATTGGAAACTCATCCATTCCCTATTCCCATCATTGGTGATAGTTATCTATATACCCCAAGGGTAGTGCTAGTTACCATTTCCAAATCAACAAGGCACCATTAATGAAAATGAACTTACACCACCATGTTTGAAAAGTCCTCATACTTATACAATCTAAATATATAAATTATTTCCTTTTTTTAAATTTCTCAAACATATTATGATTCTCTCCCAAAATCCATCATTTTATTCCATAAAACATGTGGGTTTTCCACAATAATTCAACACAATTTTTCCATTCAAAATTAGAATCAAAACACTTATGATATTCACAATTTTCAAGTTATAAATCAAAGAATGTTCATTAATAATAAATCATAATAGATATTCCATGAAAATCACAAGACCCCATATGAAAATACATGCCTTCAACTTCAAGAATATGTGAGGAATATTTTATATCCACATAACTCTATTAAAATTTCCATGAAATAATTTCCTTAGGATATTAAAGATCCATTATATAATCCTTCTAAATTTATTGGATTCCAATGATGATTATCAAACCAAGCCCAAAACCATAGACACATACATCTATGCAATTATCTTGGGTTCCATTTCAAATGAGATGATTAAATGACTGAGATAGACGAATAAAATACTCATACCTTATATATCATAGATACCACACTCTATAACCCATTGAAATTGAACATTATAAGGAATTAGATAATAAAAAATACAATGAATGACCCATATTTAATAGATTATGAGAGAGGTGAAAATATAAGTGGTTTAAGGGAATTTTCATGTATTTAATTGAATTTTTGGATTTACATTTTCCAATAACATGATTATATTTCATGGTTTAGAAAATTGTGTGCTAAATGTGTCACTTATAACATTCCTAAAAAAATCAATGCAGCATGATTATAAATTGGATTGGTCAAATTCTATTCTAACCATGTGACTGAAAATATAAATCTTCAAAAATATTTTACATTTCCTTATTTAATACACAAGATTCCCCCTAACCATTATAAAACCATGAACCAACTAAAACTTATCCAAATCACTCTTAGAACATCCAAATACTTTTCAAGGCCTAAGTCAACCACACAAAATATTAAAATGAAACTATAAAACCAATAATACCATTAATTGTTGGTTTTATATGATCCCCTCCAAAATGATGTCTACCCATATAAAGATATATGCTAGGGGTGTTAAGACATAACACCAAATGACTAGTATATCATAAAATAATGTCCTCCCTAGTTTTTTCTATATTTTTATCTTTTATAGAACTATATATGAATCAAATATATGTATCTACGTAACATAAGTTTATCATTGGTGTCCCATGTTATTAAGGATAATTAGAATCTATTATAACAATTAGATCCAGATTAAATTGAGAATATGAAGGATATGTGTATTTAGACTTATCAAATGATCATATGGAAGTAAAGGGATGTTAGGGACTTTATTGAACAATAATTAATGTCTATATGATGGGAAACTTTTCCTTCCTGGTTTATGATATCAAAATGTTACATTCATTAATGAAATAGAATCCCTCATGAATAAACCAAATTAGAAACCCTAAAAATAAAACAATTTATATAATCATAATACAAAATCCAGGAACAAGACTATATTTGATTGTAATATGATGAAAAAAACAAGGCAACATTCTAAAGGTGAAATTACCTTGAGTTACTCCAAAAAATAGCAATAATCCTACATGTTTAATTAGTAAATACCATATAATCATACACATTACTTTAGATAATTAAGAGATGTACCTCAATAGTTTACCTATCAAACAATGATTGTTTATGCATCAATGCTTCTATACCAGGGTGGAGTAATCATACCTAGTAGTAAATCCAAGAAAATCATCTAACAAATGCTATAGGGACATGTGAATGTTAAATATATTTTATAAAACTAAGATGGGGTATAAAAAAAATTGGGATAGTTTCATAAAATAATAGGAAGGGGTATATCAAAATATTATACATTTTAATGAATAATTTAATAAGCTTTTCTAAAAAGAATGATTCATTAAAAAAGTAATTTATTCCATAAAATAATAATTTAATTATATTTGGAATACTAATTATATTTTCTCAAATATGAACATGATGATGCCTTAAAAGATAGTCCCAATTCTCAAAATCAGTAACAAATCCATCCATTAAGATGGAGATTAGTGATAACCCGCTATGATCCCCTAGTGGAACTGAGTATCAAGATTAAAAAAACAGATCGATGATAATGAAATTAACCTCACACCACAATGTATAACAATTCCTAACATATTTTAAATATATACAAATACATTCCTAAATTTTTAATCCATTTATCAAATATGTAGTGAGTTTCACCCATAATCCATCATTTAACGACACAAAATAGAGAGTGGTTTCCCTAATAATTCTACATGAGTAGATCTTTTGAGATGAAAAATCAAAAAACATTATAAATCAAAGTTTATCATGTAATAAAACAAATAGGGTTCTAGAAAATAAATATTAATTTTATTACATGAAATGAGTATTTTACCAGTTTAAAATCTAAGCCATCAAGTTCCTCTATAAGTGGAGAAAAGAAAAAATCCATCTACCATAAATTAAATCAAAAAGAAGAAATCATATTATGGTATACTAGATCTAGGATCCACATCTTGTTCCTTTATGTTATTCTAAATAATATTTTATAAAAATATGTCACCCATAAATTTAGGCAACGTAGCCCTAATATAGGGTTCATCTTTTGAGGAAACAAGAGAAATAATGATGAAGAGGAAGGATGACAATGTTACCTTTGATCTCGTAAATACAACACTCTTCACTCAATTGAAGTTGTTAATTAGAAGAGGGAGATATTAGAAACTTACTAATGAACAAGGTTAGAGATCATATGGTAGAAGATAAAAAATGAGGTTTTTCCGAGATGTTTCATGTCTCTACTTTAATTTTTTATATCCTTTTTCCCATCACACACATCATGGTTATAGAATTATTTTTCAAAACCATGATCCTAACATACAACATCACACAAGAATCCTTCTTCTATAGTATGGTTTTCATGGGAATCCATATAGTCTCCCCTAACCATGATTAACCCATGATCCCACCAAAACCTCTCTAAAATACTCCAAGAATATCCAATTCCTAACCAAGGACAAATCTAATAAGAATAAATATTAAAATGGAACCAAGAAAAACCTAAAACCTTAAACTGGTGCATTTCATGAAATCTTCAAAAATATATTTTCTTCACAATACTGAGTGAGGTGATTTATATTACCATGAAGCTTTTGAAAAATGATATTTGAATACCTTATGACATGTAATAAGGAACTAAATGTTAATATATCAAACAGTATGATCTAAATGATTAAAAGTGCATGTTATCAATATAAAGATTGATATTATTATTAACAATTATTTTCAAAAAATGAAAAATGGTGTTTAAATTAGAATATAGTGATGCTATAACAATAATATCACCAAATTATTTTTCAGTTTTAATAATAAATGAGAAATTACTAAAATATAGTGTTTTGTTAGAATTAACATTCAGGTATTTTTAAATTTTAAGTGTTATTTCAATTAAAAAAATTTATCACATGAACATAACTAAGAAAATATTTTCCAGAGTTTATTAAAATCATTGAAGATAATTTCAAATTCATTAATATCATTTAAGAAAGTAACAAACATAATTTTGTTCCCCGTTTTTCATTAAATGACTAAAATAGCATGCTTCTCTTTTATAACGTGAAATTTTAGTTCAAAAGTTGTGTCACATTTTTATAACTATGTAAAAGTGATTATAATTCCATAAAATTTTTGGAAAATTACCATGAATTCATTTTTTTTAACTGCAATAACAAACTAAACATAATTATATTAAATATTCTATTTAGGATAATTCAAAGAAATGTTTTATGTTTTATGTGTATTATATGTTAAAAATGAATATCAAATGATAAAAACTAGGAAAAAGGATTATGTTTTTGTAAAATTATTTTAAGACTATATTTGAATAATTTTTAGTTAAACCCAAAATCATTTTTTGTTCTTAGTGTACTAAGAATGAAAAAAGTAATTATTTTAATTTTTTTAAAACTATTTCATGTTTAAATCTATGAAAATATTATTGAATAATAATATATTTTTTGGAAATTATAATATAGTCATTTTAAACATGTATTAAATAACCAAACAACATGTTTGCGCCAAAATTTGAGAAGAGGAAGGGAAAACAAAAAGCCTTTGGTGCTACCTTGCGAAGCATGTTTGTGGAGCCCCACAGCAATATGGCTCGTGCGAAGATACCTCCATTGCACACCCTCCGCAAAGAAAAAATACGGTAGGCTCTGTGATCTGTTTGAAATTTGCGAACCTGTCGTGATGGAAAGTGGCAAGAGGCTATGTCGTTACAATGAAATTGACTGGGTGTGTCGTGTCGTGGAGGGAGCCGAATCGACCTTCATGAACCCATTGAACTTGACCGAAGCCTCCTCTATCACTAGAAATGGAACTCTGCACTGAGTAAGAGATTATGGTCAGCTCCACGGTTATGAATAACATGACAGAACCTATGGCCCGTCACGGAGCGCTGAATGGCTTCAAGCCAAGCGACCCCTACTTCGCACCGCCTCATTCCTATAAATACCGGGCTCCCCTCGAGCCCAAAGGATGGATACTCCATCCTTTCATCTTATCCACTCTAAAATTGGGAATCACTTTCTTCTCTGTGAGAAAATGATCTCTTCATGGTACCCGAGCATCGCGAAGTACCTTTACCTTTTCTTGATGGCAACCCCTCTTAAAAAAAGGATGCCCTCCACAGAGCCCATTGGACATCATGAAGGAAGGGGATCCCCAAGGGGACTTGTGTCATTGTAGTAAAATTATTCTTCACGAACTACCCTTTATGCACATGTACACTTTATGCTAAGGCCAGGTAATAGTTCTTCATGAACCACAGTGCTTCACAGTGCTATGCCTCGCATGGAACCTTTGCTTCATGAGGCCTACTCCATGAAATCCTTTCCACTTCGTGAATCACCCTCCATATGCACCTATCCCCTATGCATAGTCTAGGCCACCCCATTTCATGAAGCATACCCCTTCACTAAGCTCCTCTACTACATGGACCACTAGAACTTCACTTGATCTCTTCTTGTGTACCCCTTTACTCTGCAATCCCCTTTTCCATATGACCATCCAGGTTCATACAAAGAGATTTCAAGGACCCTTGGGTAGTGCTCTATGTTTCATTTCATTTCCCCATGCTTCATCGGATAGGAATTATTACAGATATTTCTTCTTTTCATTACCACGCTAACTTGGTCCCCTCAATGGATCAGTCAACAACACCCCCTCACTACAACATTGTCGGTGACTTCCCTTCACCTAGGGTTAAAGCATGCCGATTATGTATGTCCTAGGGGTGGGGAGTGACCCCCCCCCATTCGAGATGAGGGATATTAAACATATAATCTTCATAATCATCAGCACATGACGTTAAACAATGACATCGCCTAATGCATTATACGTGGGGAACCCCATCTCGAACATTATCTATGCCCGATCGTCTCCGTGTGGGTGAAATCTTCCTCACATGGAATGAGTTCCTCTTTACCTGAGTGTCTCTTGTCCACTGGGAAGGGAAACCACCTTAGAGTAATCCCCCTATCCTTTATTGTGGGATACAGTAACCCAGCTTACCCTCCTCTGTTCCTTGACAAATACCAAAAGAGATATGGGCATCGAGACCTTTGTCATCCCATCCCTCTCCCATTGGGAATTATTGCCACTCAGGCCTCCATCCTAGATTAAGTCCCAATATCCATCTCCCTGGACTCCTAACCACTCATAAGCCCTTATTTTCTCATTGAGCCGGTAACCACATGTAATCCCCACTCCACTTCTCATAGACACACCTTTTGCGATGAGATCGTCGATTCTTTGCTGCCTCTTGTTTCTCACACTGATCATGAATCATTTGGGATTAGAGTAAGCATCGAACATGAAATCCTATCTGGACTGCCTTAGAGTGTAATCCCCAACATCTATTTTGAACTATATGGACATTGATCCTTGTCTCTTAAATAGGGTATGTAGGAAACCTTCCTGAGTTTCATGCCCAACACCTATTGGTCCCGACCCCTTCATGTCAGTTCCCCAAACAGTCACATCCTGAACAATATAGACTTTGTTCCATGCCATGGCAATGTACATAGGAAGAATCCTTGAAGTTCAATCCCAACACCTAGTTTTCCCAACCCCCCTTCATGTTGGTTCACCTTCGTCCCCCGTGAAATTATACCATAGGCCCTGTTTTGTCCCATAGACATTAAACTGTACCCATTAGAACTGCGTGGAATTTTATATTTATATTCTAGGAATAGTATGTAGGAATCCATTCTGAGGTCCATCCCTAATCAATTCTAGTTAATTTTATCACAATCAGTGGTAATTTGTTGTATCCCAATCATCAGTATGTTATTATACCCCAATCGACGGTAAGCCATCGGATTCCTCAATCGATGGAAAGCCATTGTGATACAAAAATCTATGGTAAGACATTTCTTTCCATAATTGGCGGTAATATGTTGGGTTCTCCATCCAATGGTAAGACATTGCAATCCCCATCCAACGGTAAGTTTTTGTCATCCCTTTTGTTAGGACCCATATCCCGGGTTCGTCTTAGTGGCGTCAGACTGACCTCAGGCTGCTAACCCCGCATAAGCCCGAGTATATCATCTTGTCGTAGTCCTCTATGCACACCTCGATTCTATTCCCACATCCTAAACTACGTAAACTTTGATCCTTGCCAAGGAAAGGTGTATAGGAAGCCTTCCTGAGGCTCATGCCCAATGCCCATGTCCCATTGTTTCCTTTTCCCTTGAGCCTATTTTTTTCAGGAAGGTCATGCCCTAACCTAGGGGTTACACTTCGTTTCAGTCTCATCCATACGCTCATCCTCATGGGTCACCTCCTCAGGTGTCTCATTGACCTAAGGAACAATGTGGACTTTGATTCCCTGCCACAGGGATACATAAGATGTCTCTTTGAGGAAAAAATGCAACATCACCATCACCCTCACGTTGCTCCATCTCATTCCACCACCACATCATTCAACTCTCCATCATCCATATTGATTCTTAACTGGGGTACCACATCCTAGTGAAATAATATCACCCACATTGTCACTACTCCTAGCACCAATCAAGTAACTAATAACGTGTTATCCCCAGCATCAGCGATCTATCCAGGGGTTTCACCCACCTGATCCACTCCAGTCAGTGTTCTCATCAGTATAATTCATCTCCACCAAACATTATACTAGAGAAAAACCATGTGGTAAAATGGGAAGCTGAGGTAAACCACAAAGACATGCCTTTGGTATATAATTCTTCGCATTCGATGCAGAATTCCTCGAGCTTCGGCACCTTTGAAAATCACTATCATAAGGGGAAGATATCTGGACACATCACTGTTCCAACATCCAGACATACCAGTGATGTCCAACGTGAGTACTCCCTAGTCCGATGTTTTCTGCCCTGATCGAACCCATGGAATGTCCTAACAGAAGCGGCGAAATTATCTAGTACATATGAAAACATTTCACTGAGAATCTTTTTACGAACAACGTCTTAATCTAAAAGGGAGACCCAGACTATATACTGAATTCCAAGGAGGAATCCAAGGAAGTAGAAGCTGAAATCCCATAATCCGATTTAGATCAAGGATTAAACGTCCTTGAACATGTTATAGATGCCACCCGCCTTTGGAAAGCAGTAATGTGGGGTACAACTAGCGCATCCCCATAGACGGATGTGCGCCCCGGCGAAAGCGTCAAAAACAAAAATGGTGAACCCAATGTAAAATTATTATCCTTAATGAGGATATTAGTAGAGTATGTGGAAATAGTGGACTAGTGTGTCACTAGATCCAGTTATCCAGCACTAGGTCCCACCATGCAAACAGTTGGTATGGTGTGAAACTCAACAGACATTGGGGCAGTTGAACTTCGGCCATCCCGGATTCTGACGTTTACCAAAGATTCCATATTATGTAACCAATAACTTCCCACCTACTGATGCAGTGGCAGGGGAAATGCCATGGTGAAAATCCCACATAGCCTCATTTCCCCCATGGCAGCCTCCACATCCACAACTGCTAGGCACCTATGCCCCATCTCCCCATCCGAGTTCATTCAGTGAAGGGTGACAAATGACCTCGTCTGATGTTATTAGGGGGAGGATATCTTCCCAACCATGGATATGTCCTGACAGGACCTAGAGGCAACTATTCCTCATCACCACCATTACCCCCAAGGGATATGTAGGGACCAACTGCACCCCACTCCGATGCACAATTGTTTCAGGATCCTCTCCCCGGAACTCTTTGATGACTTCCTCCCCAACACAGATGATATGAGAGATGTCCGGGAAAGCCCGATTTTGATCTCATTCTAGGGGATACCGATTAGGGCCCCAATATTCTACATCAGTGCCTCCACCTAGCCCCACGAGCTAAGGAATAGGTAAGTTATGAACCTTCACTGCCATCCCCAGTCTGGTTGGCCCGACGCTAGCAATGGGCGTACGCCGAGGAGGACTCTCTCCAAAGGGATTCAATTTCTATGAATACCATTTATCATTATAACACTGACATATAACATCATTTCCTTGTCTATTATGAGTAGGGTCATGTCGATGCCCAACCCAGATCAGGGCTCCAACTGCCCCATGAGTAGGTTTGGTCAACTCTCCTGGTTGTCGGCAAAGGTAGATTCTGCCACAGACCAACCCATAGCATTGACACCCAGTACAAAGTTCCTCCCTATACCACCACCATTAAGAACACAAGACCACCCAACATCCATGCTTGGCAAGGAGGTATGCCCCATGCCACCATCAATCTGAATGAGGGTCCTCGCCATGCTAGTGACACTTAGTACAAAAACCTATTTTGCACTCCTGACATCACGTATGGAGTATTTCTTCCTACAATAGGTCATTGGAATGGAGATGTTGCACATCTGGTCAATATCTAGTGTGTGGGTGTTCCCCGTGTCCTTATAGTAGCCGGTGAAGTTCCTCCTTGCCCCAGCAATCAGAGGAGTGAGGGTTAGACTCACTTCATCAGCACCTAATATAGAAGTCCTACCCATGTTTGGCTTGACAAGTATGAAGACCATCTATGAACTGACGCTACTATGAGAAATAATCATGGAATCCCTACGCATCATCCTACCCACTCCAATAGTTTTTGATGAGATTACCTCTACACATTGTCCAGTGGACATGGAGCCCCCCTATGTTCCCTTTGACATTTGTCCAGGTGCACATTGCAGCCCAACTCACTCATTCGGACGTCCTCTTCACCCTAGAACCAGTTCGGTGAAAGGACCTCCCTGAGTAAGAAATATACCCTATCCCGAATAACTTTCATGGGGTAGGAAGGTAGGTCGCCACCACCATAAAAATAATATCAGGAAGGTTCAGATTGAGATTAAACATGTGTGATTCTTAGATTTTGAGGCGGAATATGAATATGCAATAGAACCCTCACCTCAATCCTTCGTGTCAAGGTCCATGGTAGGAATGAGGAGCATCATCCTCATACTTCCACAATGTGTGATCCACCAGATCCCTACCTCCCCCCATAGATTCAATGAGGCGGAAGAAAATTTAGCATATCTCTAGGGTTTGGTCATGCAATCAACACCATCACCAGTAAGAGCATTCTTTACCTCAACCAAAGATCAGAAAGTGTTATTCTGGGGACCGATGGAAAATGAGCTACATCATGGCCACCTCCAGTAGCCGTAGTCCCTATTCCAGAAACTACATTCACCAGCCCATTATATCACGTTGTGGTGGCTAAGTCACTACACTCTTCGTAGGATAGCCCGAGATGTGGATTTTTGTCAGCCTCCTTATCGTATTCTCCACCGACCAACCTACCATCTCAATGGTCTGCTTTAGTAGAAAAACAGGTTCCCAAGACACCTTCAGTTGATGAGTGGAGAAACCAAGGGACAGACCATTAATCTGAGATGAGGAGCATGTGGAACATTCTTGCGGCAATACATTTCTTGAAGATGTTTTGTCCAGTCACATCACCATATTCAGTGCCCCAGAATCCGTCACCTAGGAAGATATTTGATGATTTTGCCAGACCCATTCAGTGAAACACTTCAGTCTTTCTCATCGATGAGTGTCTTACCCCATGATTCTAGTACACTTCAAAGACATTGGTCAATAATTTTGTTTGGTTAATCTGGCTGCACTCCTCATGGCCTAGTGCCTCGAGTCACCAGTTCTTCATAAGACCCTTCAAAAATGATCCTTCCAGAGCTTCAAGATGTTGTTCCAAATTATCAAGGAGGCTTTACCCTCCATTCAGATTCAGGGATGATGTCATTATGTTGCCCTCCACTTCAGTTCTATCTGGCGCCCGCCAGACCCGCCAGGTAATATCGAGGATATTCCACTAGATAGAGTCGCAATTAATATGACAAATTTATTGGAAGAAGAGACAGAAAGAAAAATATTTGGGGAACACCTTACCCCTGGGGCAGTTTCCACCACACTTGGACCAGTCAGGAAAGGGTTACGTGCCAACAAATAAATCAACTGGGTCCTCTCGTACCCACCAAGGCATTGGTCCTCAGCCTAAATCCCAATAAGGGTAAAGAGAACCTCAGAGCCATCAAACCCTCTGACCCATTTGTTTGAGAATAAAATATGGAGTAAAATCCCAAGAAATCCGATTTGTATCAATAACACTTAGAGAATAAGAAAATGGTTGATGACCTCCTCGCTGAGTGTGCCATGGAGCGACGACTAGACTAGAGTGATCATCGACCAAGGTAGTAGGGCCATGCACAACATCCGCCAAGTGAATTGCCCCTGGTAACCCTAACCATCCTGCCCATGCAGACAAGGTTGAGGATGGAACTTATTGATAGAGGGAAAGATACATGTTTCCAAATCCACCAAAGTGGCGAGACAATTCCATGGACCTGTGTCAAATTCCCCCAGCTCCTCTTCAAGTCATACCACCAGTAAAGTCCCATGTTTTTTAACCAGGTTAAAATAAGAATTTTTTTGATTTTTTTTTCTGTGTATCAATAGGTCATTTTTTAAATCAAGATCTGGAATTTTATTTCGAGTATTAGAACATCGAAAGGTATCATTTTTTGACTTGGGTAATTACCTGATAATTTTCACAGGTGTCTCGATGGGTCTCCAGAACACCAATTTCGAAAAAGTCCACTTTAATGGATCTGCACGAGTAGCACACGGTTGCGGTCCAACCCATGCAGTTTATCTGGTTTAATAAATTATTTAATTAAATTAAATATGTTTATATGATAGATTGTGATTAATAAAAAGATTTTTTTAATAATAATAATGAATTTATTCTAATTATTGTTTTGGTTGTTTAATTAAATGAATGTTAAAGAATTAATTGAATGACTGTTGAAGAAATTAATGTGGATTTTGGGTTTATCGAAGAGCCATTTTAATTAAATGAAGAGTTTCAGAATTATTAAAGGACCATTTTTTATTAAATGGAGGAATGTACGAAGAATAATAATGTTATTATTATTATTAATATTATTATGGGGTCATTAATTATTTTGATTCTTTGAGACTTTATTAGCATGTTAAAGGAGTGTATCATTTATGATAATTTAATGTGGCTTTTTAGTTTTCAAAAAAACGTTTAATTAAATGAGGGGTTTTAAATTTAATGAATCATTATTATTAAATATAGGTTTTGGCCTTATCAATGGTTGAAAATGAATATTAGTGATATTATTATTATTTTATTTTTATGAATGTAATAATTATTATTTTAATGAAAATTAAATTAGGGGTTATGGTTTGGAGTTTTTATTATATTAATGATATTGTTATAAATTGATGGTTGTGGTTTTAAATAAATGAGTGTGGGAATAAATAATAAAAATAATAATGTTATTATTATTTTTGTGGTTATTTAATTAATGAAATGTTTAATGAATTTAATGATCAACAGGGAGTTTTATAATTAATTACGAAACATTTATTAAGAGAATAATAAATGAAGGTTAAAAACGAATTAAATAATTAATGTGGATTTAAATGGAGTTTGGACATAATCAAGAGGAGAATTTTATTGTTTCTTTAAAGATAATTTAATAATGGGGTATATCAATGTACTGTTTTTATTAAATGGGTAGTTTTGTCTTTAATAAAATAAATGGGAATAATAATAATAATGTTTTAACTATTATCATTAATATTATTATTTTGTGTATTGTTATTATTATTATTATTTTTAGTATATTAGATTTTTTTAAAAGGGGAGGAATTGTACAAGAGAGGCGCGACCCCCTATTCCTCATCTTCCTCCTAGATGAGGCGCGACACACCTACTCTGCCCCTTGTGCATTACAAACCCAAGCACCGTATATCTACTCCTCTACGTTTCATCCACGACCGAACCTCGACCACCCTGTGGGGAAACCCGAAATTGCGTGACACCTGGATGGCTTGCGATAATAGCGCGCGACCCCCCTCTGGGAAGTACCTAGAGGCATACCACCCCCTCTCTTGGACTCCACATTACACGTGACGATTTCACTCAGACTCTTCACAAATTTTTTTTGCCTCGTCTAGGTGACTCCATCTACGTATAACTCATGATTCACATCGCCCATTTTAGTCATCTTTCTCGGCATGTTTGTTAAGACAAAACCCTATGGTTGAGATTTAATCTGATTGTTGTGGTTCGCTATTTTTAGGATATGTGACTGTTGACTGAGGACCCATTGGTCCATAATCCAGAATCTGCTGCCAAGGGCGAGGTGGATTGTCTCAAATTGTTCTTCCTCCATTGGTTAGGGTGTGTGAACATGCTACTACGGACCAACTGTGGACTGGTTTCCACCAAGTACATTAAAGAATTGCGAAATAAAAAGGGTTCCACCCCATGGAAGGGTTCCAAATAATTATAACATTATATAATAATTATATATTCTTTAAATAAATTGAGAATGTGGGTTTCCTTGATTATTATATGTCTATGAATGACACTTTTGATGTTATTATATAATGCCGCCCACATGAGATAAATGAGGACTTGACATGTGTTGATTTTAATCATGTTTTACTTATTTGGTTAAAGTGATGATTTAAAAAAGTTAGATGATTTGGATGAGAAGAATGGGTAATAGGATAATTAATTATAGAATTAATTATCAAGTCATGAGTTGTAATAAAATTGTGTATTTTACTAATTATTTAGAATATTGAATATTTGACGTGTTCGGGTTATATATTAGAAACTGGTAATAATTAATTGAAGGATTAATTATTTCATGTTAAACGGTAATGATTAACTAATTGATTATTTTTTTAATAGATAATAATTAATTAATTAATTAATTAATTAATTAATTAATTTGCATGCTTTAAATTAAAATTGTGAACTGATTGTTTGTTAAGACTATTGGCCATGGGTAATTTTAGTTGCATGTTAGATTTTTATGCATTATGTTTTCTTGGATGGAGTTGTTTTATATTATGAGATGTTGTGTGAGATGGTTTCTAAATATATGGGCTTTGTTCAGCATGTTTGGTGATGATTTTGACATGCGTGTAAATTGTTCAAGTCCTGGACGAATCACTATTTGAGTGGACGGGTTCAGACTTGTTAAAAAATTTGGATAATTAAATGTTGAGTTAATTATTTATTTATGTTTCTAAGAATAATTAAATCTTAGTTAATTATTTACTGTTGATATGTTTAATGGTTAATTATCAGTTGACTTTGGATGGGTGATTTATGATGTTAATTAGTTGTTGAATTAATTAACTGATTGGATTAATTGAATTATGAATTAATTAATGGATGGTTTTGGGGTGTTAGACAAGGAATTCTACCCCAATGATAAATATATATGTATGATTTACAAATGGGTTATGAGACAGGGACTGATGCTCCAAATACTCATAGGGTGCTAGAAACGACGTTCTACACCCATATTTCAAGAAAATATTCTTTTATGGGTTAGGGACTGATGCATCAAATACCCATGGGTTGTGAGACAGGGACTAACACTCCAAATACTCACGGGGGTGCTAGAAATGATGTTATACACCCATTAATTGGCATTGGATTGTGGGTCAAATTGGTCGTACATGAAATTAATTAATGGTTAATGAATACTATTGTGACTTAATGATTTGTGAATTGAATATGAGAAAGGGTTCATAATTATTAATGATTCGGGTGAATCACTGTTAGTGGATGGACCCAGGGGAGAATCACTATTTTAGTGGATGGGCTCAAATATAGTATATTAAAGATTAAATTTAATATCATAGGACACATTATCGAATCCAAAGCACAAGCTTGGATTTGGTAATAACATTTATTACTTAAATAGTCTTTAGAGACATCTATGGTGAGTGACTTGTAAAGGGAATGTCAGGCACAGTCTAGATCAAGAGAATTTTATAGTTTAATGAGGTTTGAATAATTGATAAATGAAAATGATTGAGTAATGACTATGGTGTATGCATGAAAAATGTATAACACAGGTTCAGACACCATTTGAGAGCTGGATCAGGTACATGGGTATATAGTTATATTATACTCATTACCTTAATTATGCATGCTCTCACTTTTTAATTTTTTGTGAATGTCAGGATTTGGGGTAGACACTGCTGGTCCTGACCAACTGAGATTTATATCTCACACCCTACTTGGGCCGCTGTTGCACTAGGGTATCCATGTAGATTCTATTTGGTTGCACGATTGTGTTGTTTACAATTACTTGGAAGATAGGAGCAAAGGACAGAGCAGAAGTGCAGGATGCTTGATGAGAGTTCCATCGGGGCTTAGAGTCATTTGTTTTATTTATTTGTGTCATGTCATGTTTAGAATGCAGTTTTTTTTTATTGTTTTCCATTTTTTATCATTAACGTGTCATGCGTGAATATTCTATATAATTGATGTTGGCCATTTGTTTGTACAAGATTTATTAAATCATTCTTCCGTTGATATATAATTTATTAGTCTGCTTCCGCTATTTATTGCCATTGTTTGTTATTTACTTTGAAATACTGCTGTGAAAACTCTGATTAGAGGGTATAGTCTCCCCACTAACTATCCTTAGACCCACACTACTAGTCGGCAGCCTCTTACACTAGGGGAGACGTGATTGAGGTCATGTGGCGACCGGTCTAGCCATTGGTTTAGTGCTGAGTTGGGTCGGGACGTTACACCACCAGACCATCCACGAGTCGTTGGGCCTACTTATCACGTTGAAGACCTCGCCAACACACTGGTGGCCTGGGATCCCCATCAAGACTGGAACCCCCACCCAGATGATCCCATGGCAGAACACATTGCTCACCTCGAGGAATTGGAAAGGTGAAAGGGGGCGATCCCGCCTGATGGAAAACCATATCTGGTGTTGGTGGATGATTTTCCAGCACCCCTGGGATTTAGAAATCCAACCTTCTCCCCATTTAATGGGATAAGTGACCCGCTGTAGAAATATTCCCAATTCATTTGGAGGTGTGGACACATGCAAGGAACTTCAGCACTGCAAGAGGCCGCTAAACATTGATGCTTCGTAGAGACATTTGAAGGACCTGCATTTTTCTGGTACAAACAGCTACCTATCGGGTCAGTAGCTTCCTGTGAACATCTTCGTAGGAAATTTATTTACCAGTTTAGTTCCACCACATAGAAGACGAGAATTGTAGAACAATTCAAGTGAAAATAGAGGCCTGTCAAGCATGTCTCAGACTTTGATGCCCGATGGAAACGACTCTCATACTCTCTTGACATGCCATTGAATCAGGAGAAATTTCTTAGGATGTGTGTGGGGAATTTCAAGAAAGAACTAGTCCCATCTTTTATCACCCAGAATAACACATGGGGATTCCAAGACTTCTCTAATAATGCTCAGAGTCTAGTAGAAACCTTGTAGGAGGCTAGCCAGACACTTCTGTTCCCTCAAGAATTATTACGAGAAGGGCCACCAAGGTAGAGTCCGTCATGGTGTCCCATGTATAGGCCCCCATTAAAATGAAATTTTTACTAGTGGAGCCACCTCTGTAGCCTCACAAAGGCTTGCCACAAGAGGCGCAACCTCTAGCCTAGGAGCGCTCACCTCAGAACAGGTAGGCACCCCCACATAATGCGCCACCACCACCCAAGCAAGATAACCAGGCTCTGCCTCCTCGATAGGCTCCTCCACCCCCCCCCCCCCATCAGGGTTTGCCTCCAAGAGCCCCATTCATGGAAATAAGAAACCAGACCTACTCTTTCAATTTAGATCATGTCCCAGGTTATTTTTGAAGTGCTTTGGAACATGGAATTGTATGATTGCCGAAATGCGTGATACTAGAAGGGCTAGATCTCGCTAATCACCCCAACTGCTTCCCCTATCACCAGATCCTGGGGAATATCCTTAAATAGTTATATGTTTTTAAGGAATGGCTTCTAGACTAGGATGATAATAATATAGTCAGGTTGGGCCCAACTCTAGCACATGTGGCATCTGTATTTGTGAAGCCCGATAGCTGTAGTGATAGCGAAGGCGAGTGGCATCGAGTTTCTAATCATGGATCCTAGAAGTTCGATGACTGGATGGCTCATAAGGTAGTCACACATTCCCATGGTATTATCCATGCATGTATGAATCATCCCGATCCTTCAGAACATGCCTTGTCACCCACAGCCAATACCTCTTTGTCAACAACTCAGCCATCCTCCTCCCAGAAGTGCAAGCATTGACGACGTAAGGGAACACAAAGTCCTCCACCGATGCCATTCTCATCCCATATTCTCAGAGAATTCATTCCCCTAGAGATGGAGATTATCCCCAGACACTATCTAGTAGTGGAAGACTCTTCAAGTGACAACCAAGGGTATGCCTCTGTTAACACCATAGAGCTTGTAAACCCTTACATGATTTTTTGATAGAGATGAGTTCTGTAAGGATCCTCCCAATGTTCCCATCCATCACCATCATCGAATGCAATGAAAAAATATGGGTCATCAATGTTCCTCAGTCAGTACTTCTATCCAAGCAGTGCATGCCACTGATACCAGACAGCAGGCCCAGTGCAAAGCTCAGCATGTGCAACCTTCTCATCTGATGTCATCAGATTTTCCTTCTCCCCCGTTTGTGCTGCTTGATGAGGTGTTGCCACCTCGACTGCACCGTGATCATCCGTACTCATCTACGGACTAGTCTCAGTCATCCGGCTCTCATCTGGTAGTCACAACATAGGGTTTACCTACTGAGCATTAGGACATTCCCATCAATAGTCAGTTATTGGTCCATCCAGCATGATCCACCATACCTCCTATCACTGAGCAACCTCTTGTAAGAATAAGCTCTTGCTTAGAATATAAGTATGTTGTCCTCAAGCATCTTTCTATCATTATAGAAAATAATTCCATCCTTGAGTCCCTTCTCATTTCAGCATATATGCGTGAAGCCCTCGCTGAGGATTTTAGAAGCCCTCTCTAGTTCTAGACAGGGGTAGCAGCCACAAAATCCTTCCATGTTGAGGATGTCAAGTAAGATTAAAGTCAAGACATCATCACATTCTATAGAATATATGATGGTTCCCCCAAAAAGAGGAACATCCACCCATTTTAAATCACTGGCCATTTTAATGGAATAGTGGTTCGTCGATGTCTTCTCGACATAGTCTCTGGGATTAACCTAATATCGACTCGGAAAATGAGAAAATTCGGGTTGTCTAAGGATGATATGAGTCCCTCTGACCTGAAAATACATGGGTATGATAGGACCGAACAGACACCGGTTGACAAAATTCACCTAAGGACCCAGTTCGGTTTTCTGGTAGCCAGCACTGAGTTTATGGTTGTCTCCCAGGACTCTGCCTACAATGCATTGATGGGCAGTCCATGGCTCCACCTACATGAGGTGGTCCCTTCATTGTATCACCTATGTCTCAAGTAATTCCCTAATAGTTTTGTTGAAATAATTCAAGGTGAGGCATCTCACTTTTCTTATTGTGAAGCCCACTATATGGATGTTGACTATTACAAGACAAAGGGCATGAAGATTAATGCTAATGAGGTTGAGCATGCTATAGTTGTGACGGACCCATGGATAGATTTAGATGATGCCTACATCATTCTAATCCACTGATTGGATGCTACAACACAGGACATGGGACACAGATTCATTATTTCAGGAATGAGGGGGGAGCACATTCTGATGTATAAGTGATGCTGAATGATCACCTCATACTCCTACATGAATTGGGATCAGGTGATCCCAAACCCCCCTACACCCATAAGATATCGAGATGTTTTCCCAATGGTAATTGAAATATAATATACTTGATTTTTTCAATTGGATGGGATAAAATGGATCCACTCAACACGTTATTATTTCTTCAATATAAGTAAGCGTGTTCCCTTGGCCCGAAGTCCAGATGGGTTCAGATCGACATCTTTCATCGCTATGGTTTCGGCAGCACGAGAGTCCTCTGATGCAGCGTCTATCACCACTAAGGCTGGCACTGGTCTCCCATCAGGATCTGTTGACTTAGAGGAAACGCCCCCCACCGAGGATCCCTCATCTATAAGTAAATAAGAGGATTTATAGGATAATCTTCCCACATTTAAGGAGTTTTTCTCCACCATAGTCGATGAATTAGTACAGGTGAGCCTCGGTAGTGAGGCTGATCTGAATCCTACAATGATCAGTGATGCAATTCCCCTCGATGAGATACAACGATACGTGGACTTCTTAAAGTAGCACTGTGATGTATTCTCCTGGAGATACGATGAGATGCTTGGTCTAGATCATTAGGTATCCATCCACCACCTCGGTCTCCTAGAAAATCACCACAGGTTTATGAAGCCTCCCAGAAATATGCACCCTTATCATAGTGACATTGTCGAGCAAGAATTTGATAAGCTCATCAGCGACAATTTTGCCAAGGAGGTCCAGTACCCCATATGTTTAGCCAACATTGTGCCTGTCAGGAAGAAGAACAGACATATTAGGGTCTGTATCGGCTTCCAAGATCTCAAATATTACTATCCAAAGGATGATTTTACACTCTTGGTGAATGAACTATTTATTGACACAACAACTGGGTTTCAGGCCCTCTCTTTCATGGATATGTACTACAGGTATAACTAGATTTGAATGGACCCCGAGGATGAGGATTCCACAGCCTTCAGGGAACCACAAGGTACATTCTTTTACCCAGTAATGCCCTTCGGTTTAAAAAATACCAGTTCCACCTATCAGCGGGTTATGCATCATATATTTAAGCCGGTCCTTGAGACATTTGTGGAATGCTAAGTTGACTATATGGTGGTCAAATCTCTCCAGTGTCCGGACCATCTCAATGACCTTACACTACTACATATATGGACTTTATCAGTGCTATAAAAGGGAACTAATATCCCTAAAAAATGATGTTTATCATGGAAAAGATAGGGTGTCCCTTTTATCAGCGCTCAGAAAAGCGCTGATAAAGGCCTCTTTTATCAATTCTTTTTTAAAATCACTAATAAAAGTTAAAACACATAAAAAAATATCAAAATATTTTGGAAGGGCTTCAACAGTGCTTGAAGCCCCCCTTCAACAGTGCCCCACCCCCACCATAGCCTCAATGCCCCTAGCCATCGTACTATCCTTTAACAATGCCATCCAGCCCTGTTAATTGCACTAGGAATTATTCTCCACCTCCACGTGCGACCTGCCTCCCCCAGGATTCAAACTTGGGACCTTTTTCATTTGCACCTATGCCTTTACCACTCCACCATATTGTTTTTCTCTTCATTTATTAATATATTTATATATAAATATATAGTTATATTTACTCATATATTAATATTTATATATATTGTGATATTAATATATATATTTATATTTACATTAATATATATATATTTATTTATATTAATATATATATATATATATTCGTATATTAATATATATATTAACATATATTTAGTTATATGAATATATATATGTAGTTATATTAATATATATAAATATTTGTATATTAATATATATGTATATATATATTCGTATATTAGTATATATATATATACAGTTATATTAATATATTTTTTTTATATTAATATATATATATAGTTATATTAATATATATATATATAGTAATATTAATATATATATATATATATATATTTATATTTAGTTTAATATATATATATACAAATATCAGTATATTAATATATATATATATATATATGTTGATATATTAATATATTTATTAATATATTAATATATATTTATAAGATCAATTTTGAATTAATTTATAATATATTATTTTTATGTGTGTTAATAGAAAAATAAATACATATATACAACAGACACACACACACACACATACATATGTGCACTCGAAAGGATCATCACAGGCCACACGAATAACCATTTCCCAACACAAAAAACAAAATCCAGCATTTAAAACAAGCAATTGAAAATTAAGTCATGTCAAAAAAATGAATCATTAAATTAATGTAAAATTCATGAACACAATTTCAATTTACATGTTTCATGTTTGAAGCATCAAAAAATTTAATCAATTGAAATTTTAAATACAAATCCCCCCAAAATAGAGGTATGCATTTAAAAATTTCAAAAAACACATGAAAATATTATTTTATGTCAATAAACAAATTAAAATTTTAAAAATATGATTTCCAATATCTTTTCAAAAATCCCACACCACATCAGTGAATTTATAATCTTGTATTTTATTCAAAATAAATTTCAGAAATGATATAAGAAATATAAGTCTAATTGACTAGTAAATTACCATCAAATATCTTTTTTAAAGATAAATAGACATTGAAAATTTGGAATCATGAAGAGAATAAATTTTAAAAATTAAAATGTAGAAAATTGAAGAAAAAATACACATTATCCAAAATGTGTAGAGCTCGATGCATGCTTCGATTTGATATGCTATAGAGCTCAAATGGACACCCGGATCAAAAGTTAGGACTATTTGATGTTTGAGTTATGTTTTCAACGTATTTTAGATATTTTATCAATATTTTGATTTTTTATCATAAAACTGAAATGAAATGACTATTCCTCAGTAAAAATAAGAAATTTTTTAATTAAAAATATTTTCTAATTATTTTATAAGCCAATTTCACTAAATATCTTATATATTATGTTTAAATGCCTATTTATCTTATGTTAAACACATTTAAAAAAATATATATCATGTTTATAAGAATATAAATTTAATTATATATCAAAAAATTATTTTTATGGGTTTTTTTTGAAATATACATGTATATTAGTGCTAGGAAAAAGCACTGATAAGGGGGGGTGGCTTTATTAGTGTTGAAAAAAGGTAACTTTTAATAGAACTTTTTTTCGCGCTATTAAAAGTGACCTTTAGCAGTGCTTTTTATTAGAATTGACAAAGGCACCCCCTTTATCATCACTTTTTTTAGCACTGTTAAAGGGTGGCATTATGGAAACATTGTTTTGTGGAGGTGTTGAGAAAGTTTTCTGCTTTCTTTGTTCTCACCACCTGCTGTTGAACCCATTGAAGTGTGCCATCAGGGACACCTATGGAATGTTTCTCTCGATCGTTTAATGATACAGGGGCCTCAATGTCGACCAAAATAAGATCAAGGCCATCATCCACATGTCTTCTCTAAGCAATATTTTGGAGTTTTGAGGCTTCCAAGGACACTTAGCCTACAAACGCCGATTAATCGTGAATTTGGATGGAAAGTGAATGCTCTTTTCTAAGCTCATAATGAATGGAACTATCTATCTGTGGGATGAAGAATGTCATACTTCTTTTGAAGAAATCAAGTAGTATCTACTCTAGCCTCCAACCTTGATGCCACCAGTTTCTGAAAAGCCACTTGTCCTTTAAGTGACTACATTTGAATGACCTCTTGGTTCCCTTCTCACTCAGATGAATAATGAGGGAACCAAGAATAGTCTCTACTATCTCAACCACATGATCCCAGATATGGATACCAGATAATCCCCAATAGAGAAGAGCTACCTTGTGAAAGTATTTGCATTACAGAAATTCCCACATTACTTGCAACACTAGGAGGTAAAACTAGTGTCACTGGTGGATCTGCTGGTGTACATCCTGAATTGTCCCATGTTGATAGGACGTCTAGATCAGGGGGAATTAATTCTTCGAAATCTTGACATCAGGTTTGTCCCTCTAAAGGATATTAATGAAAAAACATTGGAATATTTCCTTACCGCCCATCCAGCTCTCGTGGACCAAACATTGTACGTTTTTTGTCTTGATGAGGAAATCTTATTAGAAGACCAAGCCATTTCGTGTTGGAAAATGCACATTGATGGTGTTTCTCGGGGCCCCACCGAATGAAAGCTCAATGACCCCAGACTCAACAGAGTAATCATTGGTGTCGTCTTCATCACTCCAGCACAAGCAATTTTGTTGTATTTATTCCTGTTGTCAGAGGTCTGGTGTAACACCCCGAGATTTTATGAAAAATATTCTTTTTAATTTCATTAATGTCTTTTGTTGTACGCTACACCAAAATGAGCTTGCACAACATGCATCCCTGACTTGGCATGCATTGCACGCAATCGCAACCTTCCACGATAGCGTGTGTTGTACGCAATACCAAGTTTCACTAAACAACGATATATGGTTATAATATTATTATGAACTAGCTGTTATGAATAGTATCAACTACATTTTGAATTTTATAACATTATTATTCATGTTACACATCATCTAGAACATGGTATGAGAACAAAATCAATTTTTCGAGTAAATAAAGTATTTTTAAAAAAAATACAGTTTTGCCACCTTTTGATGGCGCACCCCCTTTAAATATTGTCTTGACACGTCTATAATTTCAATTTGACAAAATAAAATTCTTCTTTGGAATCAGGATATAAAAATTTAATTTGGATAATTTTTTCATATTATTCTGATAACTTTCATATTGTAATGAATAGTAAAAACATGCTATATTTTAATTAAAAACAACTTTTTTTCATCGCAATAATTTATATGGTTAGATTATCTTTTTAATTGGTTTTAAAGTGAATTAGAATATATTTTTACCATTTAATCCAATATTGGTCATTGGAATTAATTTCACTTTGAAATTGGATATAAACAAGTATCAATATTTTGATAGTTATTGTATCTTAAAAACACGCTATTTGTTTTGATAACAGGAATTAATTTTAAAATTAATTAATGTCACTTCTATGTTTTTAATTTGGAAAAATAGGCATCAATTTTGAATTCGGAATATCAAATAATTCTTAGGCTGAATTTTTGGTATTTTTCTGAAAAACATCAATTTTCGATTAATAGTGAAACCACTTTGTGGTAGATAAAAAACTGAATTTTTCATTTAAATGAAATTTTACCACTTCTGTGAATTAAATTTTGAAAATCCGAGAGACATGGTTAATATAAACGACTAAAATGTGGTTCAATGAGATGAATATATTTTTTTGGTGAATAGTAACTTTTTACTTTTATTTACCACAGTTAAAAGTAAATAGGATAATTAAGGGTAAAAATGATATTATTATTACCCTAACACATGTCCTAATTCTATTGGATAAGTGTAATTAGACCAAAAAAATCGTAATAACAAAATATGACCATTTAGGTCCACTTGGATTAGATTAGGACATTTATTATTAATTTATTTAAAAAATAGTTAAAATAGTTAAAATCAAAGTTTAATAACTAAAACATTTTTAATATAGGGTTATACATAAGATAAATTCGACTATAAATATTCATTAGAAAGATAAAACGATTTCTTACATAAGGATATATTATTTTTAATTTTTAGACATTAAATAAGTTAATTTATATATGACACAATGATGATGCCGTAATTATCTTATTAATGAAATATTGTCATAATTGATGTTATAAATACCCAAATAAATGTAATTTTAGACTTTTTATGAATTACAATAATTTTATAGGTTACTATGACATTTTAGTATTGATTTAGATAAATTTTTTTGAACTAATAATTCTGTTATGAGTTTCAAAAAATCAATTACCAAATACTGTCAAAATTGACATAAAATAGTTTTTAAAACAAATATTATATTATTAATTGTTATTTTAGACCTAAAAATCTATGTTTCGGCCAAATGACTTAGATAAGGGTATATATATTAATAATAAATAACTTGGGGTTCTTTTGGACTGTTTTATTAAGTTTATTAACCTTATAGTGTTGGAAAACAAGAAGACACGGTAAAAGAAAAATTATTTATCTTAAAGTTAAATCTAAATGATAAGGATAGAATAGAAACCTAAAATTGTCTAAATTCTATTGTATGAGAGGATTTAGACCCATCCCTGCCTTAGTTTTGAAATAAATCAATTTGGAGATATTAAAAACCGAATATTACTTTATAATAAGATAATTGTTTTAGTTTTCCCAAAGGTGCCCCTCTCCGCCCTTATAAAAGGGCACCTCCTCCCTCTCTTCCTCACACCACTTTGAGCCTTCAAGCTCAGACAACCCCCATAAAATTCTCCTTCCCACTTCCCTAGAAACATCCTATAGGTCCTGGTCTTCTTCAAAGACCAATTTTAGTGCCCTAAGAGGAGGTCTCAAAAAGGCGCTTCAAAGAAGAGGTAATGTCCGTTACCGATTCTTTCATCTTTATTTCTTCTTCCACTTCTTCTTCTTTAGTTGTTTCATTATGAAGTAATAACATCAGTATCAATCATATACTTATATTTTATTATAAGTATTAAACAACCCTATTTCACCATCTATCCATCCTACGGAAAATGAAATCATCGCGCGTGTGTATGCACGGAATACCGTCTCCACGCCGTGGTGTAATCTATTTTCCACCACCACCTTACTTGGATGGGTATAATGGTGTAAATAATAACTATATATGATTATTGTAAAGTGATATTGATTCTGAAATAGTATAAATACACTCCAATACAATTCCATGATCATGGTAATGATATCATCGCTCGTGCGTATGTACGGAATACCGTCTCCACGACGCGATGAGATTCATTCTCAATGATTAACCATTCGTGAATGATTTTAATGTATATATAATAAGTAATCAAGAAATATATGACATAATAATGATACTGGATTTATGTATATATATATGTATGTCATCCAATTAATTCCATTCAATTCAATGAGAAAACGAAAACAGCGTTCATGCGTACGTACGGACTACCGTCTCCATGAATGGTGTATTTCATTCCATTTATCGATCTATTATATATATGTATATTCTGAATATTTATTATACATAAATTATGTTTTATATTCTGGAATAAATTAATCATGATCTATGTGATCATATGAATAATTACAAGTCACAACACGTACGACAAATGAAACGATTTTACCCAAAACGCTCTTTAACATGGAATTTACAAAAGAACGGGTAATATAAAGTCATAAGTGAACCATATATGATATCATAATAATGAATATGATTCAGTAATAAGTCAATTACATTATTTAAATCATTATACATGAGGTTTGGATACATACAAAGCATATCGGACCTAAGGTAAGGGATAATTTCTCCAATATCGTTCTTATCCGAGATTGTTTATTCGTAAGTATTTACTGGGGTTATTGTTCTCATCCATGTCCATGTTTCCTAAAAATGGTTTCATGTATGTTTAATGTCCTTTTTACCCATTTTTTACTTTTACTACATGGTATGTATGAAATATTTCTTTTACGATGTAGTTTTTGACTTTTTCGGCAAAAGTACGAGAAGAATGTTTTTTTAACTTATATGGCATGAACAGATTTTTACGGTTTTATAAAGCTTTATTTTCATGAAGCATGCTCCAAATGATTTCATGAATATTTTAAACAAAATACTTTTCTTTTAAAATTGCCTCACATTTTGTTAAAAGAAAATGATTTTGAATAAGAATGGATATTTTCCTCAAGAATTCATTTCAAGTGTTTAATGAAAACCATTTTTCATCTAAGTTGACATTATTTTATATGTGTATGTTTCAAGTATAATGTCATTATGATTTAAATGGTTTAAATTTACTTATTATGAAATGATATCCATTTCTTTTATATGGATTATGTGGTGATGGGATGATGTTTATGAAAACCATTTTATTCGTTGGGTTATTATGAATGATGTATGTTTATTTTGTAGTATAAGTAACAATGATTTCATTATTAGATGGGTGGGACCTATATCTCCCTCCAATGAATTGGGTAAAGATTTTATATATCATGAGATAGACATGGCATGAACGGTAAGTTAATCTGGTTCAGTGTTACAGGACTGAAACGAGGAGTGAACTCGATTCAGAAAGGGACTTTGTCCACTAAGATGGTCTTGGAAGCAATTCCTTGGCTGCAATGGAAATCATAACATGTGTTGAATGGTTTCCACAATTACATGTTTTATTCCCATTATATTTTATCATGGTTGATGTTCCATTATGATATATGGCTTACGTACTTCCGTGATTTATGTCTTTGCTCAATATTTTGATCTTTACATTTCATGTTCAAGTTTTTCCTTTCAAATGTTAATAGATTGTTTTATGTTCTCTATGCTTGCCATTACTGAGCATTTGAGCTCACCCTTTTTATGTTTTATTTTTCCCAAGAAATAAAGAAAGGTGTTAGGTAAGGAAACAAAAAGGGGAAGATCGTTATGGGAGTTGTTGAAGATCTTTCAACATGATTAGAAGTTTATATTCCATGTTTCCAAAGACACTAAACTGTTACGATCCTTGTGTGTTTGTTTTTGTTATGTATTATGTATTCTGCCAAAGTAATGTAACATCCATGTACGTCATGATTTGGGCCTCTACAGTTGGTATCATAGGAAAGGTTTAGTCAACCTTTGGAAACTAGGATGCGAGAAATTTAGTGAGATCCCTAGAGATATTTCTAAGGTATGACTAGGGATGTCCCAAATGTTAAGTATAAGTATAGGTTATAGTCCTAGAATTATGGAAACGATCTTAGAATTAAACCTAAGATGTTAGATATTTAAGGTACTCCCCATTTATTATATTTTTTTCCCTAGCATGATATTTACCTCTCACACTATTCTTTTTGGGTTTTAGACCATGGCTGGAACCCGAAGGAACCATGTTGATCAATGAAATGGACAATGAAATGATTTTCCTCCTGAACAAACAAATGTTTTGGGAGATGGAGTGCAAAATCATATTTCTATACTTACACAAGCTATGAATCATTCTGGACTTCCAAATGAGCAGAGAAGGGAACAATATTCTCTTGAGTCCTTCATGAGGCAACGCCCACCTTCTTTCAGTGGGTCTTCTGATCCACTTGTTGCTGAACAATGGATCAGTACCACTGAAAAGATATTTTCAGTTCTTCAATGTTCAGAACATGATAAAGTGATCTTAGCAATATATCGTTTAGAAGGTGAAGCTGATCAATGGTGGAATCTTATCATGAATATGAGGCCAAGAGATGAAATTGAGTCCATGGAATGGGACGAGTTCAAGAACTTATTTTTCAATAAGTACTTCCCTCGTATTCTTCGAACAAAGATGGAGATGGAGTTTCTTGAACTAAAGCAAAAGTATGATGAATCTGTTGGTGTATACAAAGCGAATTTTACTAGGATTTCAAGGTATGCATCTAGCTTTATCATCCAACCTGAAAGTAAAGTTGATCGATTCTTCAGTGTCTTAAAACCAAATCTTTGAAGGGCATTAGCTATAAGATACATCAGTAGCTATGAAGAAATTGTGCGTTGTGCTATCAAGGTAGAAATAGAAGTTGGTGTTACTTATCCATCTCATGGTTTTGACAAGAAACGAAATATGGAGTTCAAGGAGAAATCTCATAATAATGGTGAAAAGAAGATGAATGTTTCCTTATGCTCAAAGTGTGGAAAGAAGCATGGTGGAGATTGTCTTAAAGGGACTAGAAAATGTTTTAAGTGTAGAAAAGAAGGTCATCGAGCAGCCGAGTGTTGAAGTAATGGAAAAAGGGTTGCTAAAGATGTGAATAAAGAAAAAACTGCAGAGAACGCACCGCCAACACTTCAATGCTTCAAGTTCAAGGAAATGGGGAATTATGCTAATAAATCCCCTAATCCAAGGGTTAGTGATGATCGACATGAGCAACCACTTAAGAAAAAGGACAAAGGGAAGTCACATGCGATCACTATTGGCGATGTTGAATATGACAACTATGTGGTGGAATTATTAAGTGTTTATGTAATGGGATTCCAAAATAATGTTTTATATAGTATCGTGAAATATTGGAATATTTATGTATTGGTCTATTATGGTTTTCAATAATTTTATGGTACCGGTAACCATGGAAATTGATTGAGATATTTTTGGAAAAAATATGATATGATCATAATAAAGGGATAAGGAGAAAAAGAAATGTTTGATATTATTCATGAGCTCATGAATGATATAAGGAAATAGTTATATCATGGTTTGAGTATATAAAATTTTGGGGTGTTGGTATGTGGAAAGAGTTAACTTTTAACAGCACTCATATTTTCTCTAAGATTCAATGGGTATTCATTTTTCGAGAGAATACATGATTAAGGCCTTCAAATGTTTGGAATGTGACCAACAAGACATATCTTATGACATATGGGGATCAATGATGGTATTAACATCCTTGTTATATAAAATCTCTGGTAATCGTTTTCACTATAATATGAGAGTAGACTGCAGTATTATGGATAAGCCTAAAGATTGGAATAGATTATGTTGGACATAAGTTAGTATTGTTTAAGGATAGAATTTTTTTTGATATTATTGATGGGATGTTATATTAATGTAGTTTTAGAAAAAGGACACCTGTAGGATGGGCGACATCCCATCGCGTCGGACAAGGCTGTGGGAATCGAACCCACAACCGAAGTGCGACTGGCCTTTATTGCCTAACACTGGCCTACAGGAAGTCCCTGTTTAGTAGAAACTAGTTTTATTATATTAAGCAGTATGATATATGAATAATAAGTCCATTTTAGGAACCATATATGATTAATCTCACTATAGATGGACTTGTGTATTTTTGATAACTTTTCTAACCTTTTGCTTGAGATAGATGGAATGACCCATCATTCTATCACATGATCTGCTAACACTTCACAAATTAAAAATTCAACTTCATTTCTTTACGAGATGAAGTGGAAATTGTCCAAAGAACAACCCATAGTGAGACTGTACCAAAATCACGAAAGTATTTCTTCTAATTCCAATTTCATCAACTTTAGGGAAATGATCTTGGAAACCAAAAATTCTGTCCTAGTGCCCTTATATCCGATGAATCATATGGTACCCTAGATCATCACATATTTATGGCTTTGTGATTGTTTCCTTTTTCATAGCTATGTTCTCTACCACTCTCCATCAGAACTTGATGGTTAAATTTTTCTTCCATATCCATATTTTCACCTATGTTCTTCTACGTGGAAACCCAGTGATGAGTTAATTTGGGTAACCGTTACGTTTCACACGTTAGTTTTTAAAGCCATGTTTTGGTATTAATTTTTACGATGTGGGTTTCTATTAAAGAAACTTTCGAGTAGTAAACTATTTATAACCCCGACGAATTTTGAGGGCGAAATTTATTTTAAGGGGGGTAGAAAGTAACACCCCGAGATTTTATGAAAAATATTCTTTTTAATTTAAATAATGTCTTGTGTTGTACACTACACCAAAAGGAGCTTGCACAACCCGCATCCCTGACTTGGCTTGCATTACACGCAATCACGACCTTCCACGATAGCATGTGTTGTACGCAATACCGCGTTTCACTAAACAATGATATATGGTTATAATATTATTATGAAGTAGACGTTATTAATAGTATAACCTACATTTAGAATTTTATAACATTATTATTCATCTTACCCATTTTCTAGAACATGGTATGAGAACAAAATCAATTTTTCGAGTAAAATAAGTATTTTTCAAAAAATGCAGTTTTGCCGCCTTTTGATGGCGCACCCACTATAAATCTTGTTTTGACATGTCTATAAGTTCAATTTGACAAAATAAAACTCTTCTTTGGAATCAGGATATAAAAATTTACTTTGGATAAATTTTTCATATTATTCTGATAACTTTCATATTTTAATGAATATTAAAAACACGATATATTTTAATTAAAAATAAATTTTTTTCATCGCAATAATTTATATGGATAGATTATCTTTTTAATTGGTTTCAAAGTCTAATTAGAATATATTTTTACCATTTAATCCAATGTTGGTCATTGGAATTAATTTTACTTTGAAATTGGATATAAACAAGTATCAATATTTTGATAGTTATTATTTCTTAAAAACACGCTATTTGTTTTCATAACGGGAATTAGTTTTAAAATTAATTAATGCCACTTCTATGTTTTGAATTTTGAAAAATAGACATCAATTTTGAATTCAGAATATCAAATAATTCTTAGGCTGAATTTTTCGTATTTTTCTGAAAAACGTCAATTTTCGATGAATAGTGAAACCACTTAGTGGTAGATAAAAAACTGACTTTTTCATTTAAATGAAAATTTACCACTTATATGAATTGAATTTTGAAAATCCGAGAGACACAATTAATATCATGGACTAAAATGTGTTTCAATGGGATGAAAATATTTTTTGGTGAATAGTAACTTTTTACCTGTATTTACAACGGTTAAAAGTAAATAGGATAATTAATGGTAAAAATGATATTATTATTACCCTAACATATGTCCCAATTCTATTGGATAAGTGTAATTAGACCCAAAACAACCTTAGAAATAAAATATGACCATTTAGGTCCACATGGATTAGATTAGGACATTTATTATTAATTTATTTAAAGAATAGTTAAAATTGTTAAAATCAAAGTTTAATAACTAAAAATTTTTTAATATAGGGTAATACATAAGATAAATTAGACTATAAATATTAATTAGAAGGATAAAAATATTTTATACATAATGATATTTTATTTTTAATTTTTATATGTTGTATAATTTAATTTATTTATCACACAATGATGATGCCGTAATTATCTTATTAATGAAATATTGACATAATTGATGTTATAAATACCCAAATAAATGTAATTTGAGACTTTTTATGAATTAAACTAATTTTTTAGGTTAATATGACATGTTATTATTGATTTAGTTAACTTTTTTAGAACTAATAATTCTGTTATGAGTTTCACAAAAATCAATTACCAAATAGTGTCAAAATTGACATAAAATAGTTTTTAAAACAATATTATATTTTTAATTGTTATTTTATTCCTAAAAAATATAGGTTCTGCCAAATGACTTAGATAAGGTTATATATATTAATAATTAACAACTTGGGGTTCTTTTGAACTATTATAGTAAGTTTATTAACCTTATAGTGTAAGAAAACAAGAAGACATGGTAAAAGAAAAATTATTTAACACAAAGTTAAATCTAAATGATAAGGTTAAAATAGAAACCTAAACTTGTATAAATTATATTTGATGAGAGGATTTCGACCCATACCCACCTTAGCTTCTAAATAAATCAATTTGGAGCTATTAAAAACTGAATATGACTTTATAATAAAATAATATTTTTTGTTTTTCCAAAGGTGCCCCTCTCCTCCCTTATAAAAGGGCACCTCCTCCCTCTCTTCCTCACACCAAATTGAGCCTCCAATCTCGGCCAAAACCTGCCAAAATCTCTTCTCCACTTCCCCAGAAACATCTTAGAGGTCCTGGTCTTCTTCAAAGTCCAATTTTAGTGCCTTAAGAGGAGGTCTCAAAAAGGCGCTTCAAAGAAGAGGTAATGTCTGTTACCGATTCTTTCAACTTTATTTCTTCTTCCACTTCTTCTTCTTTATTTGTTTCATTATGAAGTAATAACATCAGTATAACTTGTATAATGATATGTTATTATATGTATGAAATAACCCTATTTCACCATCTATCCATCCTACGGAAAATGAAATCACTGCGCGTGCGTACGTACGGAATACTGTCTCCACGCCGTGGTGTAATCTATTTTCCACCACCACCTTACTTGGATGGGTATAATGGTGTAAATAATAACTATATATTGTTATTTTAAATTGATATTTATTCTTTAATAGTATACACACACTCCAATACAATTCCACGATCATCGGAACGATATTATCGCCTGTGCAGACGTACGGAATATCGTCTCCATGCCGTGATGAGATTCATTCTCAACGATTAACCATTCATGAATGATTATAAATTATATATAATAAGTAATCATGAAATATATGAAATAATAATGATACTGGATTTATGTATATATATATGTATGTCATCCAATTAATTCCATTCAATTCAATTAGGAAATGAAAACAACGTTCATGCGTACGTACGGCCTACCGTCTCCATGAACGGTGTATTTCTTTCCTTTTATCGATCTATTATATATAGGTATATTCTGAATATATATTATATATAAATCATGTTTTATATTCTGTAATTAAGTAATAATTATCTATGTAATCATATGCATAATTACAAGTCAAAACACAGACGACAAATGAAACGGTTTTACCCAAAACGCTCTTTAACATGGAATTTACAAAAGAACGGGTAATATAAAGTGAGAAGTGAACCATATATGATATAATAACAATGAATATAATTCTTTAATAATTCAATGACATTATTTAAATCATTATACAGGAGGATCAGATACATACGAAGCATATCAGACCTAAGGTAAGGGAAATTTTTTCCAATCTCGTTCTTATCCGAGATTGTTTATTCGTAAGTATTTACTGGGGTTATTGTTCTCATCCATGTCCATGTTTCCTAAAAATGGTTTCATTCATTTTTAATGTCCTTTTTACCCATTTTTTACTTTTACTACATGGTATGTATGGAATCTCTCTTTTACGAGGTACTTTTTGTCTTTTCCGGCAAAAGTATGAGAAGAATGTTTTTTTAACTTATACGGCACGAACGGATTTTTACGGTTTTATAAAGCCTTATTTTCATGATGCTTCCTCCAAAATATTTCATGACTATTTTCAAAAAAAAATCCCTTTCTTTTAAAATTGCATCACATTTTGTAAAAAGAAAATGATTTTGAATAAGAAAGGATATTTTCCTCAAGAATTCATTTCAAGTGTTTTATCAAAACCCTTTTTCATCTAAGTTGACATTATTTCATATGTGTATGTTTCAAGTATAATGTCTTTATGATTTACATGGTTTTACTTTTATTATTATGAAATGATATCCATTTCTTTTATATGGATTATGTGATGATGGGATGATGTTTATAAAACCCATTTTATTCATTGGGTTATTATAAATGATGTTTGTTTATTTTGTGGCACAAGTAAGAATGATTTCATTATGAGATGGGTGGGACCTATATCTCCCTCAAATTCATTGGGTAATGATTTTATATCTCATGAGATAGACATGGCTGGAACGGTAAGTTAATCTGGTTCAGTGTTACAGGACTGAAATGGGGAGTGAACTCGATTCAGAAAGGGACTTTGTCCACTAAGATGGTCTTGGCAGCAATGCCTTGGCTAGTTTGGAAATCATAACATGTGCTGAATGGTTTCAACAATTAAATGATTTATTCCCAATATATTTTATCATGGTTGATGTTCCATTATGATATATGCCTTACGTACTTCCACGATTTATGTCTTTGCTCAATATTTTGATGTTTAAATTTCATGTTCATGTTTTTGCTTTCAAATGTTTATAGATTGTTTTATGTTCTCTATGATTTCCCTTACTAAGCATTTGAGCTCACACTTTTTATGTTTTATTTTACCCAGGAAATAAAGAAAGTTTTTAGGTTAGGAAAAAAATAGGGGAAGATCGTAATGGGAGTTGTTGAAGATCTTTCAAGATGATTAGAAGTTTATATTCCAAGTTTCCAAAGACACTAAACTATTACGATCCTTGTGTGTCTATTTTTGTTATGTATTAAGTATTCCGAAAAAGTAATGTAATGTCCATGTACGTCAAGCATCCGGCCTCAACAGCTGTACCAAAAATGAGGCGGAGTACCAGGCCCTCATTACTAATCTCGTGTTGGCCCTAGAGATTAAATTTCCACACATTCATGTGAAAGGGGACTCTGAACTAGTCATCAAGTAGATAAAAGGTGACTATGTTGTCAGAAAGCTAGAACTCTTACCACTGTTGGAACACACCATCCAGCCGATGGCCCAGTTCGCATCCCGGTCAGAAGTTACTCATGTCCCTTGATCCCAGAATGTCCTAGATGATACCTTTTTCAACCTAGAAACATCACTTGTAGAGACTCAATAGGGGGATTTCATTATCCACATGTCACACCTGAGAGTCATCGCTCTCGTTAATCTAGATGACAATGACAACCCATAGGTGAGCCACCATAAAGCCGACACTTCAATGTCAGGACCTCTAGGTCCCCCGGATGCAATGATTGAGGTGAATCCTGAATGGAGAACCTCTTTTATCGAATACCACCAAAACGGTAATCTCACTGCAGATTGATCCGAGCACGAGAGAATCTGACGTCGCGCATTACAATTTACCCTCTTGAGTGGTCCCGATCTAGAGCAGATTTTCTACAGGAGTAGGTTTGATGGGGTTATCTTCTGCTGCATTTATTGAATTTAGATTTCATAGGTCATGCAAGAGGTTCATGCCAGTTCCTACGGGGTTCATCAGACTGGGCCAAAACTATCTGACCAGATTTGGAGGCTGGGATATTTTTGGCCTTCCATGATCAATGACTACATAGATTTTTCCAATAGGTGTCATGCATTCTATATTCATTCCAAATTTATGAATCATCTTCCAGAGCCTCTCCACACAACCAAGTACTCTTATCCTGTTACGGTCTTGGGACTCGATGTCATGGTACCATATCCACCGGCAATAGCTCTCCAATGCTGGTCCATCCCGACCGCTATGAATTTATTTTCCATGTGGGACAAAGTGGTTATGATCAAGGAGGTCAAGGCTCATTCTATCATTGACATTGTGAGCTCTAAAAACATCTAATAGTTCAGAGTCCCTTATCCCATCCTCACCAATAACGGCACTAACTTCTGGCTGAGTTGATGAAATTATATTCCATGTACAATATTTGTTGTAACCATACATCCCACTATCATGTGGAATAAAATGGTAAGATAGATGCATTAAACAAAACACTATCTATCATTCTATAGAAAATGGTTAGTCTGAATAAGAACAGTTGGCCGGACAAGCTCCCCAATGCCTTCTGGGCTTATCAGACGATGACTCGTAATTCCACACAAGTGACCCCATACTCACTGGTGTATGGAATACAGGTCATCCTGCCCATTGAGATTCAGTTCCCTTCATTATTGATAGTTTTCTATGATCATAAAACAATAGATGATGTAGCTGAAATCTGTCTAGCTAAATTGGAAGCAATGGATGAGAACAGGCTTTGGGCCCTGTAAAATCTGGAGAGGCATCCAAACAATATAGCTAGAGATTTCAACAAGAATGTTTTCCTCCACTCTTTCTTGTAATGTGACTTGGTGTTGGCCATGAGAACACAAATGATTCCTAGAATAAAACCACCCAAGTTAGAGCCCATGAGGGAAGTACATTATATCATTCACAAGGTTTACCCCATTGGTGAATACTCCCAGGTTACAATGAATGGAGAGCGTATAACTCCTCCCACCAATGTTAGGTTATTCATGAAATACTTCACCTAAGAAAATAGGGTCCTATATGACCTTAAACTATCCTGTACCACATGGAAATACATTGTCTGTCATCCTACATGACATTAAACTATCTAATGTCTTGCATGATGTTAAACTGTATGTCGTCCCGCATGACATTAAACTTTAAACTGTCCTGCATGACATTAAACTGTATGTCATCCCACAGGATGTTAAAATGTATGTCATCCCGCATGATATTAAACAATATATGGTCCTACATGACCATAAACCGTATGTTGTCCCATACTATGTTAATCTGTAAATGGTTCTGCATGACTTTAAACTAACCAACGTCTTTACTGCATGACTTTAAACTACAATGCACCTCCATGAACTATTCATGCACTGATTCCATCCTTATGGGATATGTATGAATGCACAGATGTGAGCCTAGACCAAATATTCCTCTTTCAATACCCCTTTGGTGTAGTTGTGTCAGAGGATCCTGCATGGTGTAGTGTAAACTTCTTTGGCCCCATTGGTTCCAAGTTTACAATGACCACCCCTTGTTCTCTCCTCATTTCTCTATTCTCCCACGTACTCACCGCACAATGATAAACTGCATGGACTTCAAGAACTACATGTGGCATGATTCCTATCCTTATGGGTTACGTAGGAACTCTTGGACATTTCATCCATAGGCCTTTCCCCAAACATCATGATCTCCCCTGGGGTTGTAAAACATGGTGTGGTGCTGGATTTTTCCCTCCTTTATGGCAGGTACATCATAATTACACCATATATCCCTTTTCAGGAATATCCTCACCTATTTAACTATCCTTCTTGTCATTAAATTACAAGGGTACATTTATGCTTCACACACTCCTTGTACTTTTGAATCCAACATCATTCATATCCAAAAGGACCCCCAAACAGTACAAATACATAGACTATGGGCTATCCTATCATTTCGGACCAACACCCTTGAGAACTTTAAATGACAAGTTGATACATGTCCCACATTGAAAATATAGTCAGCGGTCGATGCTCATTTGTCAATTCCCATGTCACCGGATATGGATGTTGCATTTCAAACATGTTTACCAACTATACTTTTTCATTGTTAGCACCCCAATACGTCCCATGTATTGGGTGTAGTGGTTCATTCAATACTGATATCTCTTCAAACGTCAGTCTGCCTCAGGGAGGAGTGTGAGTCCAGATGTTGTACCCTTATCTGTTCGGTGATCCTGGTCTTACTCCTTGTTTCCCACACTGAGCATTTCTCACATGGTCATAGAAGCTGTGGTAAGGAAATACCCAAGTAAGGGGAGGTAACATATCTATGGTTCGATCCCTATGACATTAAACTTAGAGCACCATCATCCTCACCAAAATACATTAAACTACAAATTGGTTAGGACATCCTGTCTTAGATCCCTCAACCTTGTCAGCCCGCTGGCCCATGTCTTCATCTAGGATTGTGTTCTGTGGTGTGGACGTACATCCTCATTCACGCCAGGCTATTTTTCCAGGCCACATATATCCCATTGAGATATCCCCCTTCATTTATTTTTCTTTCATAAGAATAGGTCCCGCCATGCATTGCACGCCCCATCATTTGGGCTTCCATCAATATTCATATCCAAAAGGACCCCCGAACAACATGGATGCCATGTCCTAGGGATATCCTACCATTTTACACCAACGTCCCCAAGGATTTCAAGAAACAAGTTGATACAAGTCTCGTGTTACGAATGTAGTCAATGGTCGATGCTCAATTGTTTCCCCTAAACTCTGGTCACACGAATATCGATACAGTGTTGCGAACATGGTCAAAAATTATCCTCTATCATTATTATTGTATTGTGGTTTTCCACAGGCATGATGATTCTCCCTCTATACTCACCTATCCCATGAATTCGACATTAAATTAGGAATCTACCGGTCTAATTCCTATGACCATAAACTAAGAGCACAATCGTCCCCACTGTATGATGCTAAACTACAAACTGGAGGGGAATTCATGTTTCATTTCCCTCAACCTTTTCTCCCCCTTGGTCCAAGTCTTCATTTAGGATTGTATGATGTGATATGAGCTTGTTTCCTCATTCACCACAGGCTACCCATCATGCCATACACATCCCTCATTGGGATACCTAGCCCCTATTTGCGTCCTTGCTACATGATGTTAAACTATAGAACATCCTTCCTCAGAAGTACACGTGGCTTGATTACCATCCTTATGGGATTTTTAGGACTGCCTGAACACTTAGTCGTCAGGTCCATCCACCTCTCTTAGAATACTTATTATCATCATCCTGCCCCCATGTCCTCAGTTCTTCTAGGATAGGGGTATGTGGTGTGGTAGGGACTCACAGTCATCATTCATGTCGGGTTTGTAACAACCACGCCACATACCCCTTTATTCTGAGATCCCATAACTCCCTTGACCTACACTCATCTTGTGAAGATGATTCCTCTTAATTTGGGCCCCTCGACCCTCTTTGTTGATTCACCAATGTTCCCCAGATGACTCTTGTTTAGAACGGAGATTTTCAAATTCTACCTAGACATGCTCTCACATATTTTTCAGGTTTCATGTTCCCCTTCATTTGGGATTTCATTATCTTTCAAATCTTAAGGGACCCCCAGATGTAATGGATGATCGACCCAAGGGCTCGCCTACCAATACGAGCCAACATCCTCGAGGGTTTCAAACAACAAATTGATACAAGTCCCATGTTGAAAATATGTTCAGCGGTTGATGCTCATTTTTTTCCCATTTCAGGTCAAATGATATGGATGCTATGTTTCGAACATGGTAAATAGTTATCCTTCATTATCATGCCAACCCCTCATTCCCTAATTTTTGGTCACATGATTCACATCCTTTTCCACATCATCATGTCCAAGTAGAACATCTAAACTCTTGGTACTATCCCTCAGTGCTCATTTTCACGTTTGGAAGAAAAATCCGTGGTAAGGTGTCATTCGGGGATCTGCACTAATTTCCCCTTTACGTGTATCCCACATATTTCAAAGTAATATTCCTCCCTTATTTCCCACACCGAGTTTGAGTAAATTGGGCTTTGGGATTCATCAAGGTCTGCGCTCGCTTGGAAGAGTTGCGCTTATCCATGGTCTAAGATCTATGACCTTAAACTTAGATCTACTTATACATCCTACCATTAGAACTACTTATATCTTTATTCCCATGCTCATGATATATGTAGGAATTCCCGAACATCCTATATTTGGGTCTATCTCATGTTCCACTAATTATCACTTCTGTTCATCCTTTTAGGCACTGACTCTTATGGAATTGGATGGTGTGATATGTGTGGGCTTATTCCCTCATTAACGATGAGTTTTCAATTTCCACACCACATACTCCCCTTCTATGAGCTAGCCTCTCCTACCTCTTGTCCTACATTACGTTAAACTGGACTCTTACAACTATGTATGGATTAATTCCAGTCCTCATGGGATATATAGGAAAACCTAGACCTTTTTTCCTATTGGTCATGCACCATATTTTTCGAACCTCTTCCATCCCCATGGCCCGACGTTTCTTCCTCAGAATTGCACATGGTGTGGTGTGGACCAGGTCCTCATTCATGTTGAGTATGCCTTTTCACTCCACGCACATTCTCCTCTAAAAAATCATTCTTTCTATGTTTTTTCAAGCCATATGATGTTAAACTATGTCGGCTTGTCTGACATGACTTTAAACTATTGCATCATTATTATACAAAGTTAAAATGCCTAGTTGGTCTTATAATAAGACCCTAAACTATGATATTATCATCCTAGTTACATGATGAAAAATTTCAATGCGTTGTGGTGACCTCACTCGAGGGGGGGATTCATGTTGTGTAATGTAAATCCTCCATAACATTTTCCAGTGCCTACATGTGGCTTGGTTCGTGTAGCGACACCAGGATTTTCTATCCTCAGTTTATCACTTCACAAAAAAACACACATCTATCATAAAGAAATAACAAGATTTATTATATGTCACTAATTTTAGTGTCTTCACAAAACCCGCAAGGCCTTATCATCCCTGGTACTGTCACCATACCATTCCACCTTCAGAACTTTGTATGGGTTTATTTCCATTCTTATGGGGTACACAAGAATGCCCACACAGTTTGCCTCGGGCCCAGTGTAACATTCATTTTTGGTCTCTTGACCTAAGACCCCCCCTAAGGAACACATGGTGATATGGACTCTTGGTCCCCATTCACATTTGGTTTTATAATTACCTCACCATGTGTCTCCCACATTCCTTTCCCTCTTTTTTCCAAGCTATAAGACCTTAAACTAAGATCTCTCTCTATGTCCTCTCTACAAGGTGTAAAGAAAACATTTTCAGAACTACGTGCGGAATGATCCCCATATTAAGGGAGTACGTAGGGACATCTGGGAAATTTTCCTCGAGCCCATCGTAACTTTCACATTCAGGCCCATGACCTAACCAACCTCCTTTGGGGATACTCTATGTGATGTAGACTCCTTATGTCCCCATTCATGTTGGGATTATACATACCGCTTCACGTACTCCCTTTTGGAATCTCCATATCATTACTGTCCAATCGTATTTCATTAAACTGTATGAGTCCATATGTCCTCGATGCATGACATTAAACTGCAGATCTACCCTGAACATGTCCATGATGCCCCGTAATAACTATGGAATGAACCAGATCCATCGCTAGAGAGGATTCCCCCAATCAACATTGGTCTCCGACTACTCCATGTTTACAAAATATGTTTGTATTGATTCTCATCCTTATGTTATACATAGAAATTCCCACGTATTCTGCCTTGGTACTAGCCTCAAGTTTGTTAAGAAATTTGTCTCCTCGGCCCAGATCAAATTCTAGGTAGTATGACCTTTAAAACTATTTGCACATTCCTTACCATACGCCATTAAAATATGTGTCTATCATCTTCCTTGGCATGATGTAAAAAAAACAAGGCAAATTGGTCCTCACCAGAGAGGTCTTGTTTGAAATTATTTTTGATCCATGATCAGACCGGTGTGCCCACCTAATCTGTTTCCACCATGGTGGCATATTTTCCAGAGTGTTGGACTCCAGTCGAACAACCCATTACTCAACCCTCCACATTTTGTGTCCCATTTATTTGTACCCTCTTCCACTTCCACGTCTAAAGAAACCCCATAATAGTAAGGATCCACATCCTATGTCTCGCCTACTATCCTATGATAACATTTTATAAGTCTTATGGATATCATTTTGAGTCAGGCCCCATGTTTCAAACATGGTCAGCGGTCAGCCCTCATTTGTTATCCCCACACCAGGCTAACACAACAAGGATATTGTGTTTCAAATACAGTCAACAGTTAGCCTTTACTTTCACTCCACCCCCATAGTGTTCTGAATCTTTTGTATCATGATTCACACATTCCATTTCACTCTATTCAGATTGATTCAAATGCTCCTAGAGTTACCTTGCTCGTGCACTAGAGCACGTTGGGAAGATGTAACTTCAATTGTTCTGAGACCTTCGTTCTCCAGTTAGGCCTATCCCTTTCTTCCCAGAAATCCAAATTTGTTGTTCAAACCCATGATTCCAGAATCTTGGTTTGCACTCTTATATTCAGATGCAATAATGGTGTGGTTATCCCCAATTTCTCACATCGGTCCTGACCCACGTGAGCTTAGGGATTTATCACTGGTCATTTCAAAAAAATAAGAGACACGCGGGAAACCAAAACAGATGAAGGAACTCATGCATGAAACCATAATAAAATAATTAAATCATGAATGTACGTTCAAAGTATTATAATAATCATAGCACCCGAGGATAAATCCCTCCCCTGGATGCGTTGACCCCTTCAAAAGAGTGTTGCGACTCCACCACCTTCTGGCTTGTATTGTCCAAGATTAGATACCGCCTATTAATTTCTAGCTACTCCTTAGCAGCAAGGGGGAGTAGTTTGTTAGCCGTAATCTAGTCCTACTCCTCATTACTCTAGATTATTGCGATATCTTTGGAGGCCTACATCATATGTTCTTCGGCTTCTGGTAGTTGGTCCTTCAGCTGCAATATTACCTCTGATTATACATTGAGTAATGTGGAATTTTCATCTACAAATATCTACAGCCATTGAATATCGTTTTATGTCTCCTATATCCTCTGAATGTGCACCAATTTTCTCTAGTGCCAACCCACTCCAAGGCCACGGTCATATTCCCAAATCTTCTCTTCCATGAGATCTTGGACTAGTATGTGAGGACATTGGGCAACCACTCCCTGAGTGCACAGTTCACGCATCAAGGACCAAAGCCTCGCCTTCTAAAATATTCATTGTCCATGGGGGGGGGCTCATTTATGAAGCGCTAAACAGCTTCTATGACCAGAGATATGGGATTTTTCTATCCTCCTTGTTAAAGGTTGTCTCATCCCGATCCGCGGGGTCGATAGTCTCATATGCAGGAAATTATCCCAAGAACTCATCAGTAGTGTCTATATCTGGTGTATAATCGAGTATGTTCATACCTGCATTGTCTTATCAATCTTCATCGTTGGACCTTGCCTCATTGATCTCAAGGTCTATCTTGCTAACTATCCCACCAGTGATCAGGAGCACTGTAGCATGGTCAGTTTGGGTATTCACCACCACGACCACTGGTGTCCCCCTAGTAAAGTCACCACCAAGAGTTCCAGCCAACCTCGCCAAGGCATACCTTTCAATTTGAATAAATATTCATAAGAAATCCACAAAATCATCAGTTAATCTGATAGTTGGATGACCGTTACATATTCTGTGAAAGATACATATAGAGATCAAACAACTGGTCTCTTTCCTGGGTTTGTTCTATCGGAACCCCGAAGCATGGCCCTCCATATATTTTCGGGAAGTCCAAAGATTCCAGAAGATCCACCCTGGGTGTCAGGGAACCTCACATCACCATGATCATTATAGCCTCGAGTGTATATTTCATAGCTCTCGTAGTTTCATCTGCTACTGGGCGAAATCAGGTTTTGCCGATGAGGCCCTCCTGTACTGTAAGGAACCAACCCCAATTTCCCGGAACCAGAGACTTATTTGATAACATTGGTATAAAAACAAGGAATAACCATCCTAAACGACCAATCAGTTTAGTAGTCTTGAAGAAAGTAGATACATACAGGGAACCCATATTACAAAATATGATACATAAAAAAAATATTAAACTACATCCTTGAAAACTCAATAAATGATATCTTTTTCTTAACCCAGAAAACAAACGAAAGGGGAGATCTCAAATTCTTTTTAAGGGTAAGAAATACAGCAGAAGATATCATAACATAAACATTATTCATGTTTAATTCATAAAAATTTTTACTTTAAAAAAACATGAACACATTATGACATGAATAATAGCTGAGTACGTAATGCCATAATAAAACACAATCATTAGTATTCTACTAGTCGAATAACCTCATGACCAATAAATTCTATTTTCATAATGAGGGATGTGAATATGCCAGATATTTTGAATCATTTTGTCAAGGCCTTGTGCAAGAGGTCTAAAAATGATTAAGGCCTCGCCCAAAATCCATATATCACATTGGGAAAGGCCTCATCAAATTTCACATTTATTTTTCTCTTGAGACCTACCGATGCACCGAGGGGATTTAGTAGGCCCCACCCATCAAATAATAAGTCCAATTCATTAAACATATATATAGTAATCCCTTTTTTTCAATGTTACCCAAATAAATTTAAATAATTAAATTGTTTTTTTATTCAATGTGTCCCATACCACATTAAATAATCAAATTGTCACTTATTCAATGTGTCTCATACAACATTGAATAATTAAATTCATAACTCACAAGTTATCAAACAAATAAAAAAACATTCAGTAAAACATGTTGGATGATATCATAAGAGACAATACTTAATGATGTATAATATTCAACAAAGTATGTTGACATAGGCGAATATATTTTTAAATGAGACCATTGAAAAATTCTTGAGGAAATAATCCATAATCATTCCCAAGTGACTGATACCACATTGATACATTCCAATAATAATCCATTAGAATAACATGAGAATAATTAGACTCTTGATATGATATACCAAAGAGATGTACATTCACCATGAGAAATAAATAAGTTGTGAGGAAGGCTTATATCTCAAAAAATTTAATGAGATATGAGAAAAATACTTTATACTTTTGAAAGAAGTGTCCTTTTGGAAAATTATATATATTTGACATGAAATCATATTTAACATGAATATCCCACAAAATAAAAAACCAGGACATTGAAATTATATCTTTGGCATAAATTATATTCCACTGAAGTGAAATCATGTAAAAATAGTTCTAAAGATTCTTTACAAATAGATCATTTTAGAGTAATTTGAAGGAAGTATTGAAGATATTTTTAATTGTAAAAGCACATTTGTTCCCATAAATCCTGAAATGATCCACGATAATGATTTATGATAAAATTATTGTTTTTATAAAAACAATTGTGGCCAAAAATAGATTCTGGTGTACACTAGAAAACGGGTATGAATTTGAAAATATCCCTTGACTCGGGATAGTATTTCAGAGACAATTTCGAATGTTTCATTTAAAACATGTAACTATCCATTAAATATGGTAAGATTGTGGTTGGGGAAAATATATATAACACTAAAAATGAATTTATGAGGAGTACATAAAAATAAAAAAGAGTTTATTTAAGGTAATTAGATAATAAAAGTAACCCGAATGAAAATGGAGGTTTGGGGGGGACCCTTACACTTTGTAATCAATCCATTCAAATGCCAACAAAATAATAATATTAAAATGATATATTAAATACCATGAAAATAATTACATTATAGATATGTTATATCAATTGAAAATATACATAAACCATACAAAAGTATTAGTAGTGAAAATGGAAAATCTCACAAAAATGGAAGTGAGAAGAAGAAATCTGTACCTTAAGTTTGAATGTGTTTTCCTCTTCAACATATGGTCCTGGAATATGAAATTAAACTTATTAATAACTTATTTCCTAACCTATTTGATATTTATTTTGTTCATAATAATTATTTTTAGTTCAATTATTCCCTTCTTGATATGTTATTATATTTAATTTCATCATTTCACAATGTTCGTTTACTTTATTTTCCTAATCAGTTCAATTGTTCTTAAGTAATGGAGTTCATGTGGGATGGATGTAAATCTCCATAATTGAATTTGAACATTATTTATGATCATATATTGGTGTTTTTTGTCATTTATATAATTTTGTTACATGAAATGATGATGAATTATTATATAGGACATTAATGATAACAATTTCAATTAATTTATGGGTTCTGATTACAACGAAATCATTTTTCATTATAACATAATACCATTTTTACAATGGGATTAAAAAACCTTAAATAGGGTATATTAAATTTATAATTATCTGTTTCAATCATAACAAGAATTTATTGATTACTATAATTGAGAATGATAATAGAAATCGAAATCCCATCATCCTTGAATGTGGTAAATTGACACATCATGGATGTTGCTCTTGTTACTTGTAAAAAAGAAGGTAAAATGATGGGATGATGATAACTTATTAAACTATCACGAAAAAATTATAGTACTCATAAGGTAATGGATTCATTACAATATTTTTATAGAGATAGGTGATAATAGAAAAAGAAAACAATTGAATGTGAAAGGAAAGACAAAGAATTTAAAAGAGGAATTTACGTATTGAACCAATCTTCCTTGAGAGCATCATTAAAAGAGATGTGGTATTTTTAGGAGAACAAGGCTTTTTGGACATGAGATAAGAGGTTGGGTGGATATTTGGATAGAATTTAGTGAAGGAACAAGGTTTGAGAGGAGTGAAGAGAATATGGAGTGATTGGGGGTTTTATAGTGTAGGGGAGATGGGATTTCCCAATTTTCTATTCATTAATTTATTATTTCTCCACAAGTAAAGTAATAGTGAGTCTTCCATGACTATTAATAGTAATTTTATCATGTGATATTGAATCAATTGTGCTTACATCAGAAAAACATCATACATGACTCCATAATTTGTGTATTTAGATTATTTTGTAAATTATGGTATTTCACTATTCATTAATATTTATGTAGTTCAAAAAAATCTGAAAACATCAACCCAACCAATTTTCACCTTGTAGAATCCAAAAATGAAAATGATTTTTCAAAAATATTTTTGTAATCATGATTAATTTAATCTTTAATTTAAATCATAATTTATTCTAAAAATATAGTTTAAAAACACTCATTTACTTATTCAAAAACATTGGTATATCGTACTCCAACATGAATATTATTTATATACTATCATAGGTAAGGTTAATATTCATTAGGTTATGTAAATATTCATAAGGTTATTTCAATATTCATAAGGGTAGGTTACTATTCACCCAAAATTATGATTTTCTTATCGGACTCTAAGTAACATACTCATCGCAACAGTGTATGTAAGATTTTTGAAAATCACATCACAGAAGTGACAAACATATTTTTACTTGGATTGGTTATAACAAAGTGGTGATTGATGCATGCATTCTATAATAAATATATTTTTAAATTCATGGGGTGTAATATTAACCCCTCCTTTTGAAAATATCTTCCTCGAAAGTTGAAATTAAACATCGAAAGTTAATACGTGACATTTGAAAACTCACTTATGTAAAATAAAATAGTGTTAAAAAAAATATCCCCATAAAAAAGGTTAATGGAGATGAGGTGGTCACACCAAAATCAAAACATTCGAATATGGTGACATTAGTTGGAAGAAAGAAAAAAAATTGGACGTGGAAGAAAAATCTAACTATGAAGTTCTAATGGAACATGACAGAGGAAATGTTCAAGTGAATGATGGTTTCTAAAAAACTATAAACTAAAAAAATAAATTCATAGGTATTATAAATAATAATGTTAACAAGATTTTTTTATTTAAGCCTATTTTACTTCATTCGAGGAATTATTCGACTCTGAAAGAGTATAAATATACATTTTTTACTTATGAAATCATCCTTTTATTGTAGTTTGACTATATATACCTCATCATATAGAATGTCATACAACATTTGGTGAAGAAATACATTAACCTCTAAAATCTCATACAATGATCAACTTAAACCATTTTAGAAATGGTTAAAGAGTTCCAAAATATAATGATTCAACAAATTATAATGATGTCCTCTAAATTTGTAAGATGAACTTATCATTAACCCTTAATAAACAAGAAGTAGCTCTAAAATTCACATTATAAACATGTGAATAACTTCATCATATATCTTCTTGAAATATCGTAATAATTGGAATTACTCTAAAAACCATATTAGAAACATGAATTCTTCCATATTCCTTATATAAGATACTTGTTATTGGATATATTTATTAAATCAAAAAGTGATGTATACGTCATTGATGATAACATATACCACATCTCATAAAGTATATAATCAGTTCCATGGTAGTAAATACTTATCCAAATCAATCATTTCATCATCATTATCTAAAGATCAAATATATATTAAGATATTTCTATCCCTCGATCATGTTTTTTTTCTAAAAAGTTTACCTTTCCATTGAATCACATTTCCTTTGTATCAATCATCATATGGCCTCAAATCCATAATGAAAGTGTACTGCATTACAATCCTTATATATCTTATAATTCATATAACCTGGAAATTTCAGAAAAAATATACAAAAGGCATGAATCTTGACTACGCATATTAATAATTCTACTTCATATGTGGTAGCATCACAAGTGTCTCATCATCCAAAATCATCATTTGGGGTATCTTCCATTGATGATTTGGACATTGATTTTCATAGTGTCCCATCTCATTGCAATTGAATCATTGTACAATTGAAACCATTTTATTACCCTTACAATCATGAACATGTTTCCCTTTTTCTCTACACTTTAAAAAATACACCCATTCCCTTCATGCATTTACCAGTGTGATTATTTCCACACTTATCACATGTGGGAAAACACTTCTTTCCCTTATTCCCTTTATCCTCGTATTTCTCTACCATCCTATTATTCTATTTCTTACCTTCAAATCCATAGAACTCAGAGAAGTCTTTACATACCTTGTTAACACATTATACTATTTCATCATATGATTAGGATAAATGGGATACAATATTCCTTTGAAAAGATAGATTAAGACCATTACATATTTTTATCAATTGCATATTATATATTAGATCATAAAATTATTAAATCTCTATAACTCGATACATGGTATAGCACATAACATAAATATATGCATTATAAATCCTAGAACCATATAAATTGGTTACTTTGGGGATATAAATCCCTCGCAATGGTGGGTAAATAAAATGAGAATTATTCTAAGAATATCCTCTAGGAGTTTCAAACCCAGAGGAATGTAAGCCCCATGGTCCTGTACCAGGATACCCTGGGTCAAGCCAGCAACTCCTAGTCGGAGTCTTCACTCCTAGGTACATCAGTGCTAGAGCCACATATACTTGTTTGTATCTAGACAGGGATGTATTTTCTAATAAGATCCACATAATATATTACATACCAAAATTATATGATTTTCTTGTTTTCTAATTCTCAATTACTATCTTAGGATGTTGTTCCCTAACCTACATTTTCTAAATATACTTCCCAAGGTTTCTACTATAAATCCTTTTATACCAACTATAAGGACCCGACCCCAGTTTCCCAGAGCTGGTGCCTTATTTGATTACATTGGTATGTAAACAAGGAATAAGCATCCTGAATGACCGACCGGTTTAGTATTCTTGAAGAAAATAGATACATACATGGAACCCATCATACAAAATATGATACATAACAAATGCTGATAAACTACTTCCTTGAAAACACAATAAATGATATCTTCTTCTTAACATGCAAAACAAATGATAGGGGTGAGCTCAACGCTCAGTAAGAGTAAGAAATAAAGTGGAATATATCATAACATAAATATTAGGCATGTTGAATACATAAAAACGGTTGAGACAATAAGGTTTTCCTTATGACTTTTCCATTCCTTCTTGTTTTGAAAATCACAAACACCTTATACTTAAGCAAATATTATTTTTACCCCCATAAGGAAAATTTACTTCTTTAAGGAAATTTACCCTAACCTAGATTTTCTTATACATAGAAATTTTTTTTAAAAAATTCAAAAACCGGATTCATACCCAAAATCCCGGAGCCATATAATGAAAATATTTGGAGCATTCTGTTTTTAGGATCCGAATTCTGGATGTGATCTGTAATGTAGTTCTAATCCGAATTCTAGACTCCGAACTCTTAAGTAGTTCGACTCCAAACTCTGAAGGAGTTCGACTCCGAACTCTTAAGCAGTTCGACTCCGAACTCTTAAGTAGTTCGACTCCGAACTCTTAAGTAGTTTGACTCCGAACTCTGAAGACGATTGACTCTGAACCCTTAAGCAGTTCGACTCTGAACTCTTAAGCAGTTCGACTCCAACTCTTAAGCAGTTCGACTCTGAACTCTTAAGCAGTTCGACTACGAAATCTTAAGCAGTTCGACTCCGAACTCTTAATCAGTTCGACTCTTAACTCTTAAGTTGTTCGACTCTGAACTCTTACGTTGTTCGACTCCGAACTCTGCAAGTTCAAAATCCAATATCTGGTGAAACCAGACTCCGAATTCCAATAAAACAGAATCTGAATGTTTCTTAACATAGACTCCAAACTTCATTTTGGTTAGACTCCAAACTTCTAACTTGCTTACACTCTGAAATTTTGATTAGCTTTTACTTACATATGCTTAATTTCAAAATGATGTTGTGCATTCAGTTATACATGGTTTGTTATAAAATGATGTCGTCTATTCTGTTTCTAATTAACCATTTGATGAGTTACATGTGTATAGGTCCCTCCGAATTTAATGGAAAATATGACCGTTGGAGGAGGGAGCCGACCGTTGGAAATTTTCCTATAAATAGGAGCTCATTTGAAAGAGCTCAAAAATGAAACAAGTTGATCGATCTAGAGAACACATGCTATTAAGGTGATTTCTAGAGAGAGAAGATTTTCATGCCTTGTGCGTACTGAACCGATCATTCAGATTGCTTTGTGTGACTCTGAATGTTGGTGATTACATTCGAGGCCTTCCGGGGATATGAAGACAGAGGCTCCGACTACCTTGAAGTTCAAGGGCTTCCTTGCAGAGGAAGACAGAGGATCCAACTACTTTCAAGTTGAGTGCTTGCGGGGATAGCAAGACAGAGATTCTGATCTTCGTATCGAGGGATTATCCTGGTGTGGGTAAGACAGACTTTCTTGAAAGTATAAATCAAGATACCTTTATCCAAGGTTGTTGGATACCCTTCTCTTTGGGTTAAAAGAGTTATTGTTTGTTACTTGTAGTTTTACTACTTGTTTGTTTCCGATGTATATTGTATTATAAGGAAATTATAATCTTCTTATACTTACTTATACTTTCACTCTGATTAGTTTAGATTATATACGCTTTAAGGTAGAATCATATATTGTAAACCTTGGTTCCAATTCTCCCATTGGTGATCAGAGGTGTTGTGAATTTTCTTAGATTAACTTTTTTAAACCTAGATTTTCCTTGTCTAAGGAAAACATATTTATCCATAACTAACATTAAAGGTTCCAAAGGAATTTTTAAAGCATAAAATTCACCCCCCCTCTTGTATATTGAGCATCTACATCGTTATTTCGATCCTACAATTGGTATTAAAGGAGGTCTCTGAAATACTCATACTCACGTATAAGTTTTTCTTGCTCATTTTTTTGAACATTATCATTCCGAACTTTATCATTCGAACTTTTTCATTCCGAACATTGTGGTTATGAACTTTTTCTACTAACTAGTCTGGTTGCCCAAGTTGTTTTAGAATGGAAGGAATCAATGTTGGTTCTATTGACAATCTAAATCCTACAAGACCACCAATATTTGATGGTAATGACTATGAGTACTCGAGAGATCGAATGAAGACTTTTGTTATCAACACTAGAGTGGTCAATTTTGTTATGCTTACTAGTGGTTATAAAATTCCTGATAAGGAAGTTAGAACTTTCACTAACCAGGAAAAGTAAGAGTATCAACTCAATTATAAGGTACGCAATACATTACTATGTTCAATGACTAGAAATTTATATAGCCAAATTTCTTCTTTTGAAGCAGCTAATTGTATCTAGAATAAGTTATAAGTTACCCACTTTGGAACTTCTAATGTGATTGAAACTAGGAGAGCTATGCTAAGAGATGAATACCATAGATTCAATTTTCCGTACGGAGAACCAATCTGCAATGTTCAACAGAGATTTATGACTATAGTCAACAGCTTATAGTCTATAAGATAAATAGGGTTAGATGATGACGCCCTTGTAGATAAGATAATTGATATTATTCCAAATGAGTGGGAATCAAAGAGAACAACTATATATGAGAACAGGAAGGTCACCCAAATTTCTCTTGATGAGTTATTCGGAACTCTTCTCCAACATGAAACCAGAATGAAGAGAGATGCTGACAACATCAAAAAGAAGAATGGGAATGGTACTATTGCTTTTACAACAACATCAAATCATATGAAAGCTAAGACTTCTGAGAGAGTAACTAGATCCAAGTCTAAGAAGGTAGTTATTCAATCAGATTCTAGTGAAAGTGAAATCTCAGAAAATGAGTTAGCAAATCTTGCTCGAAGGATGACCAAGATAATCGGCCAAAGAAATTTCCAATCCAAGTATAAGAAAAAGGAAAGGAAATAAAGGAAAGATGGAGAAGTTACTTGTTACGAATGCAAGAGAGCTGGACATATTAGACCAGATTTCCCTCTACTTAAAAAGAAATAAAGGAAAGAAAGGCATTCTGAAAGGAGAATGAAGAATTATTACAAAACCAAATCTAAGAAAGTTCTGAAAGCAAATGACACATGGAGTGCCAGTGGTGGTGACTCTTCAGATGAATCTTTTAATTATGAATCTTTAGGAAAGAATAATTTTGGTCTTATAGCCAGATTACTTGTTGACAATCATTGATTTATGGCTAATGTACAAAATGCTGAATCATTGACCAATGTATCCTTAAATTCTAATGATAGTAAGTATTATAACTATTCAGATGAATAATCCTCTTCTGATGAAGAAAATACTTCACCTACCTATGAAGAAGTTTCTAGGATTGCTGAACTTCTTGAGATTGAGAACTCTAAACTCAATAAGAAACATGATAAGGAAAAATCTAGGAATTCTATTCTTACAAAAGAGATATCATATCTTTCTAAAGATCTTGATAGGAAAAATGATGATTTTATAAGTTTTTCAAAAAATCTTGAAGAAGTAAGTTCTGAGACGAACAAACTTTATAAAGAGTTAGAAAAAGTAATTTCTAAGAAAAGTGTTTTTGAGCCTAGCTCTAGTTCTAAATCTAATGATTTTGAAGATAAAAACTTGGTTATCAAACTCAAGTCCGAAATTTTTTCCTTAAATAAGTGTTTGTCTAACTTTACCATTGTTAAAGAAAATTTTGATAAAATGTATTCTCAAATACGACCTTTAAGAAACAAATCCGGATTTGGTTATACCCATGCAAAACCAATTTTTAAAAACAACTACTTTGTTCCAAAAAGTGCCCCATTTTGTACTAAGTTTCAATGTGGTGGTCACTGGGCAAAGAATTGTTCTTTAAATAAAACCCAATCTCTAGGTTTTCATAAAGCCTATTTTTCTAAGAAAGTGTGGGTTCCTAAAATTTTGTTTTCTGGAAATCCCAGATCCAAGAAAGTTTGGATTCCGAAAGTCTTATTATTTTCATGTTTTCAGGAAGATAGAGGAAGTAACAACAACAATACATGGTACATGGATAGTGGATGTTCCCGGCACATGACTGGTGACAAAAGCTATTTTGAAAATATTATCAAAACGAAAGGAGGAAAGGTAACTTTCGGAGATAATGCACAGGGATAAATTGTTGGTATTGGTAATATTGTTCTTCTAGGTAAATCTTTGATTTCAAATGTTTTATTTGTTATGGGTCTTAAGCATAACCTCATTAGCATAAGTCAGTTATGTGATGAAGGGTACCTTGTGAATTTTAGGAATGATAAGTGCTTAGTACACAATTACAAGGAAGAATTTATTCTCTCAGCCAATAGGCAAGAGAATGTTTACACTTTGAACTTAGAAGACCTAAGGAGCCAAGATTTACCTTGTCTAGGTGCAATGGAAGATCATTCCTAGCTATGGAATAGAAGACTAGGACACTGTAACCTTAGAAACTTATGTAAACTCTCTAAGAAGAAACTAGTTAAGGATCTACCAAAGCTTAGATGTGATTCTTCTAATTTTTTTGATCCTTATCAATATGGAAAGAAACATAAATCTAGGTTTAAATCAATTGGTGAAGTCTCAACGACTGATGCATTATAGTTAGTGCACATGGATCTTTTCAGTCCAACACAAACTGGAAGTATTGGAGGCAAATAATATGTGTTTGTTCTAGTTGATGATTACACCAGATTTACTTGGTTTTATTTTTCTAGAAAATAAGTCTGAAGCTTTTTCTTATTTCAAAAGTTTTAGAGCACAAGTTAAAAATGAGATAAATCTTCCACTGAAAACTATTCATAGTGATCATGGAGGAGAATTTCAAAATTCTTATTTTGAAACTTTTTGTGGTAGGAAAGGTATTACTCACAACTTTTCAGCACATAGAACTCCTCAACAAAATGGTGTAGTTGAAAGAAGAAATAGAATTCTTCAAGAGATAACTATAACCATGTTTAGTGAATATTCTATAGCTAGACATTTCTGGGCTGAAGCTGTAAGTACTGCTAGTTATACTATAAATTGAGTTTTGATTAGAACTTTTCTTAATAAAACTGCTTATGAGTTATGGAGTGGTAGAAAACTAAGACTTTCCTACTTCAAGGATTTTTCTTGCAATGTATTCATTCTGAATACTAAAGATAACCTACATAAATTCGTACCAAAATCTGATGAAGGAATTTTCTTAGGTTATTCCACAAATTCTAAGGCTTATAAAGTTTTTAATAAAAATACTTGTACTGTTGAAGAAACAGTGCATGTAAAATTTGATGAGTTTGATCCTTTTGTTTTTAAATTATCCCAACCTACATCCTTAGATGTGTTTTCAAAAACAGATTGTCAACCCCTGAAAGAAGATCCTTCTGATAAAGAAAATGTTCAAGAAGATACTTCTGAAATATTATCCCCAGAAGACTTTCTACCCTATGTTGATGAACAGGTTTTACAAAACCCAAATCAGGTGTTTCATAAGAATCATCCAAGTGATAGTATCATTGGTGATGTAAATCAACCTGTAAGGACTATAAATTCCTTATGAAATGAAGTATAACATCTATAATTTCTTTCCCATTTAGAACAAAAAAGCACTGATGAAGCTTTAGGTGATGATGATTGGATCAAAGCCATGCAAGATGAACTAAATGAATTTGAGAGGAATAAAGTCTAGTCCATGGTTGAAAGACCTAAGGAAACTTCTGTTATTGGAGTAAAATGGGTTTTTAGAAACAAATGTGATGAAACTAGAGTCATAGTAAGAAATAAATCTAGACTCATTGCTAAAGGATATAATCAGCAAGAGGGAATAGACTATGAAGAAACCTATGCTCCAGTAGCTAGACTTGAATCTATTTGTATTCTACTTTCCTTTGCAGTATTCTTCAATTTTATACTTTTTCAAATGTACGTGAAATCTGATTTTCTTAACGGTCATGTTCAAGAGGAAGTTTTTGTTGAACAACCTCCTGGTTTTGAAGATACAAAACATCCTAATCTTTTTTTAGACTTACCAAAGCTTTGTATAGTCTTAAACGAACCCCAAGAGCATGGTATGATAGACTCATAGGATTTTTTCTTAAAAATAACTATGTTAAGGGAAATGCATATCCAACCCTTTTTATGAAGAATGATAAGAAAAATGTATTGATTGTTCAAATTTATGTTTATGGCATCATATTTGGTTCATCTTAGCAATCTTTAACTGATTCTTTTGCAAGTCTAATGAAGTTTGAGTTTGAAATGAGTATGATGGGTGAGTTAACATTTTTCCTTGGTTTTAAAATTTCTCAAAAACCAGAAGCAACCTATATATCCCAACATAAGTATATTAATGATATTCTAAAAAAGTATGGTTATGACAACTCTAAGAGTATAAGTACTCCCATTGGTACCTCAAACTCTTTAGATCTTGATGAAGTTGGGAAACCAGTAGATCAAACATCTTTTAGAGGTATGATAGGAAGTCTACTTTACTTAACAGCTAGTCGACCAAACTTAATGTTTTCAATGTGCTTATGTGAAAGATATCAATGAAATCCTAAGGAATCTCACTTAAAGGTGGTGAAAATAAATTTTCACTACCTAAAGGGAACCATGGGTCTAGGATTATTTTATACTTCTGAAAATGATTTTGTTCTAAAAATCATTTCTGATGCTGACTTTGGTGGATGTAGAATGGATAGAAAAAGTACATCAGGAACTTGTCATTTCTTAGGAGATTCACTAGTTTCTTGGTCCTGCAAAAAGAAACATTATGTAGCACTTTCCACTACTAAAGCTGAATATGTAGCAGCTAGAAGTTGTTGTGCTCAAGTTTTTTGGATGCAACACACACTCACAGACTATGGCATGAGTTTCACTAAGACTCAAATATTGTGTGATAACACAAGTACCATTTCCCTAAGTAAGAACCATGCACAACACTCTCATGAAAAGCACATAGATATTCGGCATCACTTTATTAGGGATCACACACTTAAAGGAGATATCATTCTTCAGTTTATCAGAAAGCAAGATCAACTTGCTGATATTTTCACAAAATCATTACCCTCCGATAGATTTGAATACATTAAACAAAAGTTAGGAATGATAACTGTAAGGTAATCATTCTTCATTAACTTTTTGTTGAACAATTCTCCTAATAGTAATAAACTCTTCTTTATAAGGGGAGTACAATTGATTGTTAGTGTAACTAAATTTTTTTGTAAGTTATATCAAAACTTTTCGGAATAGACATTTTCGAAATGGAAATTTCTGAAAGCAAAATTTCTTGAATGGGAATTTCTGGAACTAAAATTTTCAGAACTGAAATTCTCGAAATGAGAACTTCCAGAATGGAAATCTTCATACTGAAAAATTGAGGAATGGAATTTTTGTACAGATAAGTTTCGGAATGGAGAGTTTCATACTGAAGTTTTGATAATGATATTTTCATACTGGAACATTCATTTTTTTTCTTCAAGAATAATATTACCAATTACGAACAATATTTCTAGTCAATCCGTAAGCTATGATTTTCTTACTTATAGTTTTGTAATCAAATTTTTCTTAATGGTATTTTCCTTGTTTTTAAAATTTCGGATTCTAGTTTCTCCTCAAATCCGGATGGTTTATTTAAAAACCTCAAAATATTGGAGTCAAGTTCTTCTTGCTAGATTGTTTTCAACCGTCAGATCAGATCAAAGCTTTTTCAACTGTTAGATGGCTTTTGGAAGACAAATGGTCAAACTCTTTGCCTATATAAAGGAGACCCCGAGACTCTTCCCACATCGGTTTTTCCAAGCTTTTGCATCTCGAAGCTCTGCTACTCTTCTTAAGGCCGGTTCCAAACTTTGTAAAGCTTATCCGAATCTTTTAGATTACTTCACTCCGAATGTCTGTTGAAGAAACTTCTCAAGATATGTCAACTGTGAAACCAATATCAATGTGGTTAGTCTTCAAGGAAAGATTAGTTCATCCGGATTTCTATAAGATTGATTCCTTTATTTCAATGGATATTAGACTGAATGGATGGGAAGATGTCTTCATAGAAAAGTCAGATGAACAGGATCCGGTTTATAATGATTTGTTGATGAAGTTTTACGAGTCTGTTTCCTTCCAGATGGAAGATGGCAGAGAGAGGTTTTCTTTTATGTCTTATGGGAAGACTTATAAGATTTCTTACACTAAGGTCGCAAGCCTGGTTGGTTTATCATATGAAAAAGAAGTTGAATTCTTCTCTCACACACTTCCCGATGTGCAAGGGAGTTTCAATAAGAATAAGGCACTGAAGTGTCTTGGGCTTAAGGATGATTCAACAATTAAGATTTCTCATCTCACTCTGAATAATAGAATCCTTCAACTTTGGGTTCAAGGCTTTCTGGTTCCAAGAAGAGGTGATAAAGACAATCTGAAGAAGAGTGATATCTATGTCTTAGATTTCATGGTAAATCTAAGAAAGATAAATCTGATGAGGCATGTCTTGGTTACGATCAAGAATATAAAAGAAGGAAATTTGAGAGCTCGGATTATCATGTTCCATTCCTTACTATCTAAGCTGATTGTTCGATGCTTAGAATCCTTCATGGTTTCCTGCAAATCCGTGATCCAGAATTGCAAACTCATGTTAGTTAGTGATGATACTCTCAAGAGGATGAAGATGGGTTTTTCCACTGAATCCGGAGAATTTTATCCTCTGTGTGTGGAAGAGGTTGAAGCAGCTCAAAAAGAGTCACAGAATCCGGAACCATCCAAAAAGAAAAGGAAGAAGAGAAAGGTTAAGGAAGTAGTTGCTGATGAAGAATTTTCCAAAGCTAAGGAAACTAAATCTTCACCTCCCAAGTAGAAGAATAAGAAAACATATATGGATGAAGTAGCGGCCAAGTGGAGGGAAGACAACGAGAAGAGGAAGGAAGGGGATCCTCAATTTGGACTGGACCCTTCAGAGGCTAAAGCCTTAAATGAAAAAGCTGTTGAGGAGCTAGAGAGACAAGCGAAGGAAAAGAAAATGAAAAAGAAGATGTCTGAAGCTGAAGTGGTGTGATATTTTCTCAAAGATACATAGTGGGCTTCCAAAATGCTTCTAGTTCCGGAATCTTTTGGTGTTGAACCTTCTTTACCAGAAACTCCAGCCAAGAACTATGTAACTCTGAAAAAGGACAAGGGTAAAGAAATAGTTGAGGAAGCTGAGAAGGAAGTTTCTGAAGTAGTAGAGGAAGAACTTGAAGAAGAAGAATAATAAGAAGTGGAAAGTGAAGAACTGGATACCTTGATCAAGAAAGTACAAAACTCTAAAGATAAGGCTGAATCCGCAAAGTTAGTTACTCCAGGTAAGGGAGATGAGGAAGAAATCAAGCAATATCAAGAAGAAGAATAAGAAAATGTGTTGTATGATGATGAAGAATCCTATAAGAGGAATTTTCTTGAGGAAGGTCAAGAATAAAAGAAACCAGATGAAGACCAGATTGTTCAAGTTTCTGACTCAGAGGAAGTATCTCCTAATGTGGAACCCATTCCGAAATCTGATAAGGGGAAGCAAGCTCTCTTGGAGACACCTATAAAAGATCTCATCAGGAGGAATGAGGTTGGTGGTACCTCTAGAAGGAAGCTGGTGCCAGTTGAAGAAGAGCAATATCAAAGAGAAATTTTTGATTTGGAATCATCATCTCACGGGCATGATTTTGTTGTTCAGTCTCTGAGAAAGTTAGTGGACACAATTCCGATTCTTCCAACAATAGATTCTATATTCCAGATGCTGCAACAACCTATTTATCAGAAATCAGATTCTTTATCCATGGTCATGGATAAGTTTGTGAAGTTGGTAGCTGAAGAGAAGAGTTTTCTGATCGATTATGATATACATAGAAAGTCATGCAGTAAGGTAACAAAGTGGTCTAAGAGAGTTGAAGAAGACTTGACTGTGTATGATAATTTTCAGAATGACGTGAAAGAAGCTTTTGACATAGCAGATAAAAAGGTTAAGAATCTTGAAGATGATATGATTATTGAGCAGAGTACCCGGAGTCAACAAGTGAAGGAACTGAATGAAAAGGCAAATAATCTCACTCAAAATATTATAAATGATAGAAATATCCGGATTGAGCTTGAGAAAAAAGTGGTTCAACAAAATGAGTTGATAAAGTTGCATAAAGAATCCTTACAGGCTCAGGCAGAAGCTTTAAAAGTCCAAGAAGAAAAGCTAAAAGCCTTGGAGAAGCAAGGTGAGGAAGATCAAAGGGACTTGAAGAAACTCAAAACCTTGTTAAAGAATCTCATCCCGAAGGAAAAAAGAAGACAAATGAACCAACTCTGATATTTTGTTGTAGTTATCTTTCCTTGTAAATTTTTTCCCCAACTCTAATGAAATGGTTATCTGGTTGGTTGTATCTTGTTATATACTAATGTTTCAGGTACCATACTTTGTTTTCCATTTCCTTTAATTCTTTTTGAAAATCACAAAGGGGGAGAAGGACAAAGAACTACTCCTAAGGAGGAGAAAGGAAAAATTTCTAAGAGAAGTATCCTTAAAGAAAGGGGGAGTTTCCCACTACAAAGTTTTTCATTCCTAAAATAATGAAAACTTCACTCCGGAAACTCAGAATACAATCCTTAGAGTTTCAATGCCTAAGGGGGAGTTAGTTGTATACACTTTTATCCATGAACAAAGGGAGATATGTTTTAAATTTCAAAGTCTAATGAAAATTTTCAAAATCCTTATATGATTTTTCGAAAGGATGTTTGTGCTTTCCAAAAAGGGGGAGATTGTTGAGTCAGTAAGGTTTTCCTTATGACTTTTCCAATCCTTCTTTTTTTGAAAATCACAAACACCTTATACTTAAGAAAATATTAATTTTACCCCCATAAGGAAAATTTACTTCTTTAAGGAAAGTTACCCTAACCTAGATTTTCTTATACATAGCAATATTTTTTCTAAAATTCAAAAACCGGATTCATACCCAAAATCCCAGAGCCATATAATGAAAAGATTTAGAACATTCTGTTTTTAGGATCCGAATTCTGGATGTGATCTATAATGTAGTTCTAATATGAATTCTAGACTCTGAACTATTAAGTATTTCAACTCCGAACTCTGAAGGAGTTCGACTCCGAACTCTTAAGCAGTTCGACTCTGAACTCTTCAGCAGTTTGACTCCGAACTCTGAATAAGTTCGACTCCGAAATCTTAAGCAGTTCGACTCCAAACTCTTAAGGAGTTCGACTCCGAACTCTTAAGAAGTTCGACTCCGAACTCTTAAGCTGTTCGACTCCAAACTCTTAAGCAGTTCGACTCTGAACTCTTAAGTAGTTCGACTATGAACTCTACAAGTTCAGAATCTGACCTCTAGTGAAACCAGACTCCGAATTCCAATAAAACAGAATCCGAATGTTTCTTAACATAGACTCTGAACTTCATTTGGGTTAGACGCCGAACTTTTGACATGCTTGCACTCTGAAATTTTGATTATATTTTACTTACATATGCTTCATTTCAAAACGATGTCGTGCTTTTAGTTATACATGGTTTGTTATAAAACGATGTCGTCTATTCTGTTTCTAATTAATAGTTGCTTGAGTTACACGTGTACCGGTACCTCTGAATTTCATGGAAAATATGACCGTTGGAGGAGGGAGCCGACCGTTGGAAATTTTCCTATAAATAGGAGCTCATTTGAAAGAGCTCAAAAATGAAACAAGTTGATCGATCTGGAGAACACACGTTGTTAATGTGATTTCTAGAGAGAGAAGCTTTTAATGACTTGTGTGTACTGAACTGCTCGTTCAGATTGCTTTGTGCGACTCTAAATGTTGGTGATTACATTCGAGGACTTCTGGGGATAGCAAAACAGAGGTGCCGACTACCTTGAAGTCCGAGGGCTTCCTTGCTGAGGAAGACAGAGGTTCCAACTACCTTGAACTTGAGGGCTTACGGGGATAGCAAGACAGAGATTCCGATCTTCGTATCGAGGGCTTATCCTGGTGTGGGTAAGACAGACTTGCTTGAAAGTATAAATCAAGAGACCTTTATCCAAGGTTGTTGGATACCCTTCTCTTTGGGTTAAAAGACTTATTGTTTGTTACTTGTAGTTTTACTACTTGTTTGTTTCTGTTGAATATTGTATTATAAGGAAAGTATAATCTTCTTATACCTCTTTATACTTATATTTTTATTAGTTTAGATTCTATACGCTTTAAGGTAGAATCTTATATTGTAAACCTTGGTTCCAATTCTCCAGTTGGTGATCAGAGGTGTTGTGAATTTTCTTAGATTAACTTTGTTAAACCTAGATTTTCCTTGTCTAAGGAAAACATAGTTATCCATAACTAACATTAAAGGTTCCAAAGTAATTCTTAAAGTATACAATTCACCCCCCCCCCCCCTCTTTTATTTTCATCATTTACATCGTTATTTCGATCCTACAAAAACATGTGCCTTTAACAAAAACATGAATAACATATAGTTGGAATAATAGTTGAGTAAGTAAAAACATTATAAAACATAATAATGGGTATTATACTAGTTGAATAAACACATTAACCATAAATTATATTTTTATAATGGGGGAAGTGCATATGTCGGAAATTCAAAAACATATTTTCAAGGCCTGAGCCAAGATGTATAAAAATGATTAAGTCCTCGAACTAATTTTATATATCACATTGGGAAAGGCCTCGACCAATTCCATGTCTATTTGTCTCATGAGACTTACTAATTCATCGAGGAAAAATAGTGAGCACCACCAGTCACATAGTAAGAACAATTCATTCCTCAAATGTATAGTAATTCCTATTTTAAAAGTGTCCCATTCCACTTTGAATAGTTAAAATGTGTCTTTTATTCAATATGTCCCATACCAATTTGAATAATTAAATTTCCACTTATTCAATGTGTCTCATATAACATTGAATAATTAAATTCATTATTCAAAATTTATAAAACTAATCATAAACCATTCAATAAAACATGGTGGATGATATCATAAGTGATAAACCTCAATGTGGTACAATATTCAACAACATATGTGGATATAGATGAATATATTTTTAAATGAGAACATTGAAAAATTCTTGAGGAAATACTCCTTAATCATTCATAAGTGTCCCATACCACCTAGAAACATTCCAATAATATTCCCATATAATATCATGGGAATAAGGGGATTCTTGATATGATACACCAAAGGGAAATACATCCACCACAAGAATGAAATAAGTGGTGAACAAGGAATATGTGTCATAAAAGTTAATGAGAGATAAGAAAAATATTGTTTACTTTTGAAAGAAGAGTCCTTTTGGAGAATCATTACTATCCTACTTGAAATCAAATTTTAAAAATGAATATCCCATAAAATAAAAGTCTAGGACATTGAAATTATATTTTAGGCATAAATTAGGTCCCAATGAAGTGAAATCGTGTAAAATAGTTCTTAGGATTCTTTATAAATAGAACATTTTAGAGCAATTTAATGAATGTATTAAAATGATTTTTTAATTGGAAAATAAAATTTTTTCTATAAAATATAGAAATTATCCAAGATAATATTTCATTATATAATTATTGTTTTTATAAAACTAATGGATTCTTAAAACAGATTCTGGTGTACACTTGAAAACGTGTAAGAATTTGAAAATACCCCTTGAACCGTGATTGTATTTCAGAATTTTTTTTTGAAAGATCCTTTTAAAAAATGTAACTATCCATAAAATAAGGAATGATTCTGGTTGGTGAACATATATAGAACACTCAAAATAAATTTATTTGGAGTAAAAAATAATACACAAGAGTTTCATTGAGGTTGTTAGATAATAAAAGTTACCCGAAGGAAAATAGATGTTCAGGGGGAAAACCCTTACCACTTTGTAATCAATCAATTCAAATGCCCCAAAATTAAGAATATTAAAATGATATATTTAATATCATCATAATAAATATATTCATGATATGTTATATCAATGTTCTATATACATACACCATACCCAAGTATTAGTAGTGAATACGGAAAATATCACAAAAATGGAAGTGAAATTAAGAAACCCTTACCCTAAGTCCAAATGTGTTCTGCTCTTCAACTTAAGTTCCTGGAATGTAAAATTATACTTATTAATAACATATTTCATAACCTATTATATTTTTATTTATTTTATAATAATTGTTTTTAGTTCATTCCTGTCTTTCCTGATAAGTTATTATTAAGAATTTCGTCATTCTGTAGTGTTCGTTTACTTTATTTTCATAATCGGTTCACTTGTTTATAAGTAATGGAGTTCATGTGGAATGGATGTAAATATCCAGATTGAAATTTGAGTATTATTTATTATCATATATAGGTGTTAGTGGTAATTTATATAATTTAGTTACATGTAATGAGGTTGAATTATTATACAGGACTTTATTGATAACAATTTCAGTTAATTTGTGGGTTCTAATTACAACATACTCATTTTTCAATATAACTTAATAACATTTGAAAATGGGATTACAGAACCTTACATAGGGTATATAACATATATAATAATCTGGTTCAACCACAACAATACTGTTTTTGGTCAATAGTTGATAATGATGATAGAAATCGAAAGCCCATTTTCCTTGAATGACATAAATTGAGACATCTGGGATGATGTTCTTGACACTTGTATAACATAAGGTAAAAGGAAGGTATGATGATAAATTATTCCACAATCAGGAATAAATTCTAGTACATGTAAGGTACTGGAGTCATAGAAAAATTTTTATAGGGAGAGGTAATAATAAAAAAAGAAAACCAATGAACTTGAAAGGAAAGACAATGGATTTAAAAGAGGAATTTACCTCTTGAATCAATCCTCATCGAGAGCCTCACTAATTGAGAGGTTTTTGTCTATTATTGAGACTAGGGAATTCTGGATGATAGAGAGGATTTTGGGAATATATTTGGATAGAATTTAGATAAGGCACAAGGCTGGATAGGGGTGAAGAGAAGATAGAGTGATGGGGGGGTTTATTGTGGAGGGGAGATGGGATTTCTCAGTTTTATATTCATTAATTTATTATTTCTCCAAAAGACAAGGAACAATGATTATTGCATGATTGAGATTAGTAATTGTATCATGTGAATTTGAATCAATTGGTGATACATTAGTATAAAATCATACATGACTCTGTAATTAGTGTATTTAGCTTATTATGTAAATTATGGTATTTCACTATTCATCAAAAATTCAAGTAATACATAAAAATACAAAAAATTAAACACAACCATTTTTTGACATGTAGAATCCAAAAATGAAGTCAATTTTTCAGAAATAATTTTATAAATATGATTAATTAAATATTTAATTAAAATCATAATTTATTCTAAAAAACAGTTTTAAAACATTTAATTTCTTATTCAAAAACATAGGTATATCATACTCCAAATTTAATATTATTTATATACTATCATAGGCATGGTTACTATTAATTAGGGTATATAACTATCCATAAGGGTATGCTACTATTCAAAAAGGTAGGTTATTATTCAGAAAAAACAACGTTTTTATTGTCGAACTCCAAATAACATACTCATCACAACGGTGTATGTCAGATTTTTGAAATTCACATCACAGAAGTGAGAAAATTATGTTTACATGGCTAGGTTATAATAAAGTGGTGTTTTTAGAGACTCAATGATCCATTCATTCTATGAGAAATTTATTTATAAATTATTGGGGTGTAACATTATCCCCTCCTTACAAAAATTTCATCCTCGAAATTTGAAATTGAAAATTGAAAGATAATGGTTGATACTTGAATATTTCCCTATGGAAACCAACACAGGGTTTATAAAATATCCCCTTATAAAACGCTTAATGGAGATGTGGTAGTCCACATAAAAACAATGCTTTAGAATGAGGTGACAATTGTTGGTAGAAAGAAAAAAACTAGACATAGAAGAAAAATCTAACTATGATGTTCTGATGGAACATGACAGAGGACATGTTCATATGAATGTTGATTTCTACAAAACTATTAACTAATAAAAATAAATTAATTTGTATTATCAATGATAATTTTAATTGGAAAACATTTTATTTGAGTCGATGTATTATTCCACTATGTAATAGTATAAATATACATTTCTACTTATAAACTCATACTTTTATTGTAGTTTAACTATTTAAACCTCCCCACATGGCATGGGTTACACCATTTGGTGAAGAAATACATTAACCTCTAAAAGCTCAAACAATGATCAACTAAAACCATTTCACAAATGTAAAACAAATTCCAATATATAATGATTCAACACAATATATTGAAGTCCTCTAAATTTTCTAGATGAACTTATCAGTAACCCTTAATCAATAAGAAGTATCTCTAAAATTCACATTCCAAACATGTGAATAACCTCATTATATATCCTCTTGAAATATTTTAAAAACTTGAATTAACATAAAATCCATATTGGAAACATATATTCATACATATTCCTTGTATAAGATAAATGTTATTGGATATATTCCTTAAATCCAAAAGTGATTTAAACTTAATTGATGATAGCATAGACCACTTCACAACAAGTCAATAATCAGTTCCAAGGTAGTCAATAATTAACTGAATCAATAATTTCTTCATCGTTATCTGAACATCAGATGTATATTAATGGTTGTATTTCCCTCAATCATTATTTTTTAAAATAGTTTAACTTTACACAAAATCACTTTTCCTTTGTATCATTCATCATATGACCTCAAATCCTTAATGATTGAGTACTTCAGTATAATCTTTATATATCTCAGAATTCATATAACTAGTACATTACTGAAAAAATATAAAAATGGAAGGATTCATGACTAGGAATATTAATCATTCTACTTCATCTGCAGTTGCATCATAACTTGCTCATTTTTTAAAATCATCGTTTGATATATATTCTTTTGACAATTGGGACATTGATTCGCATACTCTCACATATCCTTCCAATTTAAAAAATGTACATTGGAAACCATTTTCTTACCCTTTCCATCATCAACATGGTGTCCCTTTTTCCACACTTGTTATAAACACCAATTCACTTCAATCATTTACTAGGGTGATTCTTTCCACAATTATCACATGGGGAAAAACTCTTCTCTCCCTTCTTCCCATTATACCCATATCTATCTTCCATCCTCTTATTATTTTACTTCCCTTTAAATCCATTGGACTCAAATAATTATTTACAGACCTTGTTAAAAAATTATATTATTTCATCATATGATGAGGATACACTGGAGTCAATCATCTTTTGAAAGGATAGATTAAGACCATTAGAGATATGATCTTTCTTACTCCGTTGAGTTTGTGAAGTTATCATACCTTCTTCTTGAATGAATCCCTATAGAAAATATGAGAGCTCCTGTGAACGCTCATGATAGCGCACTGCACGCGCCCCCCAGTTCTTCCTCTGCCTTCTCTGATTCTGATAATTTTTGATCTGTGATCTTCTTCGGAGCAGGTTCTTGATCGTGGGTTGGTCGGAGTTTCGTTTGGTCTTTCTTTTAGGGATGATCTTTGTGGTTATTCCATGGATTTTCAGCCATATTTCCGAGAGGTCTCTATTGATCGGGCGCAAGTGAACAGTGTTGGTTCTAGGGTTTGCTTGGATTTTTCTGCGAAGACATTTGCTGAGGCTTCGGAGTGCATGTAGTGGACGTTAATTTCTCGTTTTGGTGGATCGAAACCTCCAATAGATGTTTTTCGACGTTTTATTGGGTCTTGAGGTCTTTGTCATTCAACTCATATTTCGCCGATTCACAAGATGTTCTTTTATATTGTATTGGGTTCTAGGGAGGATTTTATTCAAGTGTGGTGGAAGGATCCTAGATTATTTGGTCGTTGGTCTTTTAGCCTTTGACGGTGGTCGATGGATGTTCGTAGTGGAAAAGAAAGTCATGTAGCGGCGGTCTGGGTTAATCTACCTGGGCTTCCGCTCCCCTTTCTTAACGAAGGTTTTCTGAAGGTGATTGGTGATTCGCTTTGGGGGTTCCTTTTCTCTGACATGAGAACCAGCAGTGGTGCATATGTTTCAGTTACTCAGCTTTGTGAAGAATTAGATCATTCTCGCCCGATGCTAGAAAAAATCGAGTTATGAATGCAAGATTCTTTCTGTTGGATTCAAGATGTATTTTACCCTGTTTTTCCCGAGATTCTTCTCCCATAGTCTCCTTCAGGGTCATTCCTTACAGGTTTGCTACATACATCATGGTGGCCTTTGAAGGAGTGCTCGTTTTATGGTAAATAAAAGTGGTCAGTTGGTTTCATCGGATTATTTGGTTGCTATGGCAGGTCATAAGGAGACCCTCTAGGAACCTCAAGAGGTTAAATCCCTGCCAGTAGTGTCCCCGGATCCTTCAATGGGGGATAGTGAGGGATGTCGGGAGATAGTCCCTTTCATTCCAAGATGGATCCCGCAGCTCTAGGTTATTGAGTAATAACATTATTCCTTTAATTTTACTGGGTCCTGTATTTCGGATGCTCTACAAAGATTTTTTAGGACTTCAGGGGTTCTGTTTTTATCGATGATGGGAATGTCAGATATTCGGCATGGTATGGAAGAAAGCGATGGCCTACAGTTGTCAACTTTGAGACCACTGAAGATAAAGGCACCTAGTTCTCCTTCCCTGCTGCATTTAGCTTGCTTTAATGTTAAAGGGAAAGGTATTTTCAAAGGGGATTCCTTCACTCTGGGAATGTGGGGTATGGATGTTTTACATCAAGAAGACCTTTATTCTACTTCAGTTGATTTTTTTCCCATAGCTAGTAGAGCCTCTTATAGGACACAATCAAGGGATCTTAAGGTGAAGTTTCATTCTCATTTTGAGTGGGCTTCGAGTTCTGGGTCCAGTCCTAGAGCGATGTTTGTTCAATGATTCCAATTTTAATTTGGAATGCCCGGGGCTTGGGAGCTCGGGTTAAGTCAGATTTTGTGGCCTCTAAAGTTTGTAGGAGAAAGATTTCTCTGGTTGGTATTCATGAACATAAGAAAAATCCTAATATGATTGAGGAGTTCTCAAAAAGAATTACTTTACAAGGTTTCATGCATGCGGATCCTAATAATAGACATATCTGGATTCTTTGGAATAATAGTCTTAAGGTGGAACAAGTCTAGGCTGGAGATCAAATTTTTTCAGTAAAGGTGACTCGTGGCCTTCTCTCATTCTTGGTTTCTTTTGTTTATAGTAGTTGTGTTTCTCAATAAAGGCAGTGTTTATGGAATGATATTTGTCTGTTTGATTCAAACAATCTTCCATGGTTTGTAGCAGGTGACTTAAATGTTGTGGCTGATCCCAGTGAAAGAAACGGGTGTGGTCCATTTGCTAGGAAAGCTAGCTTTGACTTCAACAAATGCATTGCGGGTAAAAGACTTATGGATATTGGGTTTTCTGGTGACATGTTTACATGGTGAAATAATCAAAAGGGGGGATTTCATTCTTAGAGAAGGCTGGATAGGCGTTTTGTTAATATGCAGGCTGTTTCCCTATTGGATGGTTCTAAGGTGGTTCATTTCGCCCAGGGGATCTAAGATCATTCTTCACTTTTGTTATCGGTGGAGGCTGGAAATGAAAGCAGTGAAAAATTCATATATTTTCATCATTGGGCTAGGATTCCTGGTTTCCAAGACATGGTTCGGGTGTCCTGGAATGAAAATATCCAAGGTCACTTGTGGATGAAGTTTCATAATAAGATGATACGTCTTAAGTGGAGGTTGAAAGATTGGTTTAAGGATCTTCCTTCCCTGGAGAGGGATCTTGATGACTTGATGCAGGTTGTGGATAGTCTTGAATGAAATCTGGAGGATGATTGGAGTGATCAAGTGTTTGAAGGGATGATTTTTCAAAAAGAAATTCTGGCTGATTTGGTTTTGAAAAAGGAGTGTATTTTTCAGGAAAATATAAGTGTTAAGTGGTTGAAAGAATGGTATAAAAATACAGCATACTTTCATGCTTTTATTAAGGAATGGAATGTGTGTGTCAAACCAAAAATTAAGCTGGATGATGGCACTTTCACTGATGACAGAGATGTCATTGGTAACATGGCTAATTCTTATTTTAGGGACCTTCATACTGGCCTTAATCCGAATATTCCTAATGTTTATCCAGTGGATTCCAATGATGTTTTTGATGTGATCCCTTATTGTGTTTCTGAATGTGATAATGTTAGCATGAGTGCCTTGCCACAAGAGTCTGAAAATTGTTATGCCAGGATAAGACTAAATCCTGATAGTTCTGCAGGTCCAGATGGCTTTTCCGCTTTCATCTTTAGAGGTTCATGGGAGATTATCAATGAAGACCTGAGTTTGGCTATTCAGGATTTTTTCCGGGGTGGGTATCTTCCCAGAATTGTGTGTGCCATGACGGTTCTTTTGATACCTATGTCTATGAACCCTACCTCTATCCTTCAATTCAGGCCTATTAGCATGTGTAATGTCTCTTATAAGATTTTTGCCACCATTATTAATTCCAGACATTCGGCCCATCTCCCTTAGTGGATTTCTTTGGAACAACTTGGTTTTGTGAAAAGAAGGCCTATTCAGGGGGCTCAAGCCTTGGCTCAGGATATGTGCAGGGATATCAATGTCAAAGCGCGTGGTTCTAATATGGTCATAAAGCTTGACATGAATAAATATTATGACCGTATGGAATGGAGTTTCATTATTAATGTCTTGGAAGGTATGGTTTTTTCTTCCTGGAATGTTGATATTATTTTCTGATGTTTTAGTTCCGCTTGGATGGATATATCTTTTATGGGGAAAGCATTTGGTTTCTTTAAGGATGTCCGGGGTCTTAGGCAAGGAGATCCAATTTCCCCTAGTCTGTTTATTATAGCCCAAGATGTTCTCAGTTGTCTTATTCATAGGAGTATGTGTGATGGAAATTTTATTCCTTACCATAGAATAATGTTCTTCCCTAAGGTTTCTCATCTTATGTATGTGGATGATAGTATAATTTTTGTTAATGCTGCGAGTATGTCCTTAAAAAGTCTGAATAAAGTGTTGGATGTTTATTGCTATTGGACTAGCCAGTCCGTGAAAAAAGTCAAGAGTTGTTTCTTTGTTTCCAATAGCTGTCCAAGAAGAAGAATTGCTAAGATTAGTAATATTTTGGATTTGAAGAGAGGTTTTTTACCTATGGAGTATTTGGGGGATCCTTTTTCTTATAGGAGGTTGCGGATTTGTGACATTGGTAATATTGTGAGCAGAATTATGGACCATGTTCTCAATTGGAAATATATTTTCTTGTCTTTTGGTGGTAGAATTGATTTGAATAATAGTGTGCTTTTGACCACAGCTATCCATGCTCTTTCTTCGGTCGATGATCCTAAGGGTGTCATTAGAAGTATTGATTGGGTCCTTGTATGTTTTATTTGGGATCCTAAGGAAAATGGAAAAAGACATTGGGCCTCTTGAAAAAGGTTGGCTAGGTTGGTTGTGGAGGGACGTATTAATGTGCGGTGTATGGTGGAAACTATTCATTGTATGCATGCTAAGTTGGTTTGGGAAGTAATGCAGCATAAATCATTATGGGGGTGTTCCATGCATGGTAATTATTTGGGGGATCAGTATGATTTTAGGCATTGTGCTTCTCCGTGATGGGTTTATATTGGTCCTTTTTATGATGCTATGAGTCATTACTCTTGCTAGATTATTGGGGAATGTAATGTTATGTTTTGGCACCATAATCGGAGTGGGAAAGTTCTTGCCTTTCCTTTTTGTCCTACTACTAATACGTGTTTCAAGGAGTCCTTTAAGTATCTGAATTTCATCAAAACAGTGATGAATAAAAGTCATCTTGATATGTGCAGCCTCATAGAATTTTCTTCTGAACTAGACAAGATTATTGTTACTCCTTATTCATCGGGACACTTCACGGTTACAGATTATCATCATACATTCATCATGCAAGAGATTGGTGATGATTGGAATGAATCCCTCCGGATTAGGAATGTTCCAACCAAACTCACCTTCTTTATTCAGAGGATTAGGAATACAGTTGTTCCCACTGATGAAAATATTAAGAGACGTAGTATTTTTATAGTTTGCAGATGTGTTTGTTGCAGGGTACAAGAGGAGGAAAGTTTTGATAACATTTTCTTCATAAGTGAATGGGCTTAAGAGGTGTGGGGTTATTTGGGTGAGTTCACTTTCTTTTCTAATCCTAGTATTTCTGATTCTTCTTTCCTTGACCGGAGGTTCTATGGTTCTGACAGGGGGAGCATGGAATGAAAGGCCTGATCCTTGATCTTACAGGTGGGATGTTGGTGTTTTTGGTATTCTAGGAATAAATGGGTGTTTCTTGGGTTGTCATTGAAGGGTAGTCAGATTGTTGTTAAGGCTAAAAGTATGATTTTTGATCTGGTCAAGGTTCTGGGAAATTAGAGGGATGCTCCTTCCTTGCAGCGTTTGGTTTCTAGTTGCACTTTTTCTCTGGGTATTAGTTCTAGTCTGGGTAACTGGGTGAGGTGGAAACCTCCTACCATTGGTCTGAAAATTAACTGTGATGGATCTTGTATTTTAGTCAGAATTTCTGGCAGAGGGGTTATTCGAGATCAGGGTGGGTCTTTGGTTACAACTTTTTCTATTTGTCTTGGGCAGGGGAATGCTTTGTAAGCTGAAGTGAATATTTTTCTAGAGAGTGTTACTATTAATAGAAAGCATGTATTGAAAATTTCAGAAGCAGAAACCGATTATTTACTTCTGTATAATGCTCTTCAAGGTGTAGGTAAGGTCCATTGGTCTATTCTATATACTATCAAGAATTGTCTAAGCATCATGGGGGATAGTATTAAGGCCTTCCACACATGGCGGGAGGGAAACTAGGTGGAAGACTAATTGGCCTCTGTGATTTCTCCTGATGATGGAAATATTAATTTTCATGATCTTTTTAGTTTAATGTCGGAAGGAGTCAATTTAGTTAGAGGGGATTCCCTCGGTCTTCAGTATTTTAGACCTCATTAGGAGTGTTTCATTAGTCTGTATTGTTTTTCATTTCTGTCTGTTTGTACTCCGTTTCTCTGTAGAATAAAAAAAATTAAATGTTGATCATACATTCTTCTAGGAGCCATATCTAATCAATTCCATATAATATATTAGCTCATAAAATTAAGAACTCTCTATAACTCAAAACATGGTATAACACTAGCATAAATTTATGCATCGTAAATCCTAGAACCATATACTTTCGTTACTTTGGGGACATAAATCCCTCAAAATGGTGGGTAAGTAAAATGTGAATTATTCTAATCATATCCCCAGTGAATGTCATACCAAGAGTGCAACATGGACCATTGTCTTGTACCAGGAAACTCCAGGTCAAGCCTGAAACTCCTTGTCTGAGTTTCACTGCTACGTACATCTGTGCCAGAGCCACCTCCACTTATTTTTATCCACACATGGATTTATTTTCTAGAAAAACCCACATAATATATCACATACTACAATTGTAGGATGTTCTTGTTTGTTTATCCTCAATGAAAATCTTAGTGTTTTTTCCCTAACCTACGTTTTCTAAATCTAGTTCCCAAGGTTTTAACTAAAATTCCATGGATACCAACTGTAAGGACCCGACCCTAGTTTCCTGGAGCCGGTGCCTTATTTGAATACATTGATATATAAACCATGAATAAGAATCCTGAAGGACCGATTAGTTTATTAGTCTTGAAGAAAATGGATACATACATGGAACCCATATTATAAATTATGATACATAACAAAAGCTAATAAATTGGACCCTTGAAAACTTAATAAATGATCTCATCTTCTTATACTGGAAAACAAATGAAAGAGGCGAGCACAAACTCTTAGTAAGGGTAATAAATACACTAAAAGATATCATAACAAAAAAATTAGGCATATTGAATACATAAAAACATGTACCTTTAACAAAAACCTATACACACTATGGAAGAAATAATAGGTTATTAAGCAATTCCATAATAAAACATAATAATGGGTATTATACTAGTCGAATAACCACATGAACTATAAATTCCATTTTTATAATGAGGGAAGTGAATATGACCGATCATTCTGGAACATTTTTTAAAGGCCTTGGCCAAGATTTCAAAAAATTATTATGTCCTCGGCCAAAATCCGTATATCACATTGGGAAAGGCCTCAGCCAATTCCATGACTATTTGTACCAAGATACCTAATGATGCATCGAGGGGTTATAAAAGGGCCCCACCCATCCCATAATAAGTCCAATTCATTCCTCATATGTATATTAATTCTTTTATTAAAAGTTCCCCATACAATTTGGAATAATTAAATTGTGTCCTTTATTTAATGTGTCTCATTCCACTTTGTATAAATAAATTTTTCCCTTATTCAATGTGTCCCATAGCATGTTGAATAATTAAATTCTTAATTAAAAAGTTATCAAACTAATCATAAACCATTCAATAAAACATGGTGGATGATATCATAAGAGATACATCGAAATCATGTACAAGATTAAACAAAGGATTTTTACATAGACTAATATATTTTTAAATGAGGCCATAGAAAATTCTGGAGAAATTAATCCTTAATAATTCCAATGATTCCCATATAACCTTGAGAAATTCCAATAACAATCTCTTAGAATATCATGATAATAAAGAGACTCTTGATATGATATACCGAAGAGCAATACATACACCACAACAATGAAATAAGTGGTGAACAAGTTATATATCTCATTAAATTTAACGAGAGATGAGAAAATTACTTCTTACTTTTTAAAGAATAATCCTTTTGGAAAATCATTTATATTTTAAATGTAATAATATATTAAATAATAATATACCATTAAATAAATGACTAGTACATTTAAATTATATTTTAGTCCTAAATTATGTCCCACTGAAGTGAAATCAGGTAAAAATAGTTCTTAAGAATCTTTATAAATACAACATTTTGGAGCAATTTAATGAAAGTATTAAAGAGTATTTTTTATTGGAAAATCACATCTGTTATCTCAAATCCTGAAATAATACAAGATCATTTTTCATGATAAAATGAGTGTTTTTATAAATCTAATGGTGGATTAAAACATATTCTATTTTATACTTGAAAACCGGTAATAATTTGAAAATATCACTTGAATTGGGTTTGTATTTTGGAAACAATTTTAATTGTTCCTTTTAAAACATGTAAATATATATAAAATAAGGAAGGATTATGGTTGGTGAAAATATATAGAACACTCAAAAATAATTTATGAGGAGTACATAACAATACTCAATAGTTTAATTGAGGTAATTAGATAATAAATGTAACCCGAATGAAAATGGAGGTTCAGGAGGGGAAACCCTTACCACTTTGTAATCAATCGATTCAAAAGCTCCAAAATTATTAATATTAAAATTATATATTTAATACCATGAAAATAAATATATTAATGATATGTTAAATCAATGGTAAAAATACACACACCATTAAAAATTATTGGTAGTAAATACATAAAATCTGACAAAAATGGAAGTGAGATGAAGAATCTCTTACCTTAAGTCTGATTGAGTTCTGCTCATGGACATAAGGTAGTTGAATGTGAAATTAGAATTATTAATAACTTATTTCATAACCAATTAGATATTTGTTTAGTTTATAATAATTTTTTTAGTTCGTTTATTCCCTTATTGAAAAGTTATTATATTGAATTTCGTCGTTCCGCATTGTTCGTTTTCTTAATTTTCATAATCGGTTCACTTGTTCTTAATTAATGGAGTTCTTGTGGAATGGATGTAAATATACATAATATAATTCACATATTATTTATGATCATCTATAGGTGTTATTGGTCATTTATATAAGTTGGTTACATGGAATGAGGATGAATTATTATATAGAACATCAATGATAACTGTTTCAGCTAATTTTTTCTTTATGATTACAACAAACACATTTTTCTATATAACATAATACCATTTGTACAATGGGATTACGGAAACATACATTGGATATATAGCACATATAATAACCTGTTTTATCCATAACAAAAATGGATTCATTACCATAATTGAGAATGATAATAGAAATCGAAAGCCCACCGTCCTTGAATGTTGTAAATTGACATATCTCGAATATTGTTCTTGATACTAGTATAAAAGAATATAAAAAGAAGATATGATGATAACTTATTCCACTATCATGACAAAATTCTAGTACATATATGGTTCTGGAGTTGTCACAACATTTGGATAAGGAGAGGTAATAATAGAAAAAAAATGAACTAGAAAGGAAAGAAAAAGAATTTAAAAGAGGAATTTACCTCTTGAACAAACCATCATTGAGAGAATTTTTATGGGAAAGGTTTTAGTATTTTTATCAGACCTAGGCTTTATGGATTTGGGAGAGGAGGTAAGGAGGATATTAGGATTGAATTTGGAGAAGGAACAATGCTTGAGAGGAGTGCAGAGAAGAGGGAGTGGTTGAGGGTTTTATAGTGGAGAGAGATGGGATTTCTCAATTTTATATTCATTAATTTATTATGTATCCGTAAGACAAGGAATAATGAGTCTTCCATGACCATGAATAGTAATTGTACCATGAGAATCCGAATCAATTGGGCTTACCTCAGTAGAACATCATACATTGCACTATAATTAGTGTATTTAGCATATTTTGTAAATTATGGTATTTCACTGTTCATAAAAATTCATGTATTTCAAAAAAAACCCCAAAAATTCACACCAACCATTTTTCAATGTTTAGAATCCCAAAATGATGCCCATTTTTTAATTTATTATTTCTAATTATGAATAATTTAATATTTAATTAAAATCATAATTTATTCTAAAAAACAATTTTAAAACATTTATTTATTTATTAGAAAACATAGTTATATCATACTCCAACTTGAATATTAATTATGTACTATCATAGGTTAGGTTACTATTAATTAGGGTATATCACTATTCATAAGGTATGTTACTATTCATAAGGGTAGGTTACTATTCACAAAAAATTATGTTTTTCTTCTCGGAATCCAAATAACTTACTCATCGCAACTGTGTATGTTAGATTTTCGAAATTCACATCACAGATGTGAAAAATTATGTTTACATGGCTAGATTATAAAAAATTGGTGTTTGTAGAGACTTAGTGATCTGTGCATTCTATAATAAAACTATTTGTAATTTCTTGGGGTGTTACATGTAGGGTTCAAATGTTAGTTAAGATGTTCTAAACAACCATAGTGAAAATGATCACGGGGAAGTGGCCTATGGGTTTACCTCGAGAGCCTTTGCCAACTCTTCTAGTTCCTGGTCTGAACCGCTGAACTCACCCTACTTTAGAGGGCTCCCTTCACCGGCCTCCTCTCCCCATGATGACTCGCCTGACTCTTCCACTAGGGGGAAGTTCTCCATCAATTGAGAATCATAAAACTACATAGGGGTCGTTCGATCAATCAATACTTTTACCTGATCCGCCATCGGGCACGGAGTAACCAAGGAATGCACAAAATCCTCCATCTCGGCCAGGTATTGCTCCCCCTCCACTTGGGATACTGCAAAGCCATCTCTTACAGAAACAATCCCTGTCAAATCCATCCAATGTTGGTTCAGTTTTTACTACATATTGGATGGATTGAAGAATTGCAGGTTGACATCCCAGATGTCTGAAGCTTCTTGGAAGATAGCATTCTCCGGCATGTCTATAGGACACAACCACTTCCCCGGAGCCAGGGTGAATATCCTAAGGAATCCCCTTGGTGGACTCTCCTCCAGATAACTCTACTCTTCAAGGACCGCTAGGTCTGCTGTCATCATTGGATCCACTATCGTTGCCTCCATTTTGACCAGTGTAGGCCTCGCCTCCACCGTAGTCCCGCCCCCACAATATGTACTCGGAACCTTCTGGCCCCAGCTTCAGGGTTGGAGAGGCACCTCGTAGCTAGCTTGAATGATTGGCTGCTTCAACAACTCCCCTGGGTAGGCCACCTCCTAGCTCTCAGTGTACTCCTTCACCAGTCTGATGATGGTTGTGGGTGAGGGCAGATCGTTCTGCATATTCCAATCCTTCCTCATGAACATGAGCCACAACTGACTCATCACACACGGGTGAAACTCATGGATCACCCCCAAGTAGACCCGTGAGGTCAACCACTGTATACACTGAAACTTCCTCGCAAAATGGTGTGGGGTGTACGGTTTTTAGTGAGACTCACAGTCGACCTGCACCACCATGAATCCACCCTGAAAGGATAGGAGGTAGTACCGATGCTCTTCTATTCCCTGGCCGTCATCAGTGAACATACCTATTGGAAATGGGAAAAGGTGGAAGTAGAACTCGTCTACCTTACAGAATTGGTTCAGCACCAACGACAATGATAGATTAGTCAGAAATATCCTCGCCACATTCAGAATGGCTGGGCGAAAATTCAATCCTAGAGGGGAGATGGGGATCGGGTATTCGTAGATACCACTGACGTGCGATGCTATCCACCCATACAAAAGGTGAAATGGCCCGCATATCCTCTGTGGCATCTTCCCCTCGATGGTGTGACATAGAATCTAATACAACTAGGTGATCATCAGGATCCTGATGTTGACCCATCTCTCTGTCGCCAACAAGGGCGCCATGATAAACATGACCAGTCGCACACCCATGTTTGTGTCTCTCACCAGCAGGATCCAAATAAAGATAAGCACTGCAATGAATGCAGCCATCCTGACTAATGTTTTCTTCTATGTACTGAGGCTAAATCCCCAAGTCTTCCACTGGCTGTCCTCCAAGAGATGCCGATATGTGTTCTCCTTGCCTCGTTGAGCCCCCTTCGGGCATGTCCAAGGCCTCGCATGGAACTTCCTATCTTCTAGGAAGTTCTAGAACTTTTTGAACCACTATTTAAAATGGACGTCCCTCACCGAATGTTTGTTCTCCCCTGACACAAGGTCCAACAATTCCCTTTCCAATGGCGGCATTTACTCCAGGTCCTCTCATGAAAACATAATTGGGAGTAACTCATCATACATCACCCCTAGTATTGAGATCCCCTGAGATCTGATGCAGGTCCCACAGACTGATTCTTACCACTCCATTGTACAAATGTATGGTGTTGGTCCTTGATGACTATCTGCTCAGCAACTCCAGCATCAGCTGATTCAGTTGATAGATAAAAACTCAAGATGCCCAATCAACCTCATATAAGCCCACTCAACAAATCTATTCCCTGAACTCCTCACTTGTGGAACCTACCCAATAGGCCTAAGCCCAATCATCTATGAAATTTCTGCCCTGGCGTAGATCCCAGTCATTGGTCCACCCCTTTTCTGGGTTCCCCAGGGCCGCCTTCAAAATATTGTGGTACAACAGATGAGATGTCTTTGGCTGAATTTTTTTCAGTAAACATTGTTCACATGGTTATACAGGCACTTGGCCTTCACAGGTGTGATGTCCACCCAAGTATGGTCATCGGCCGCTTTGAACCACTAACACTGGCATGACGTGCTCCTAAACCAATAAGCTGGCTGGTCCCTGCTCGCTTCCAGAATAAAGACATCATCCCTCAGACGAAAGCCGTAGCGAGGCAGCCTATTTCAAAGTGGTTAGTCCTTCTGACTCTTTGATAGCAGCTTTACCAGTGAGTTATGATCCAAATGGATTCGAATGAATTCCTCGATTCCTGGTCTATTCACCATCTCCTCCCCCTGGGCAGCGTCTATAAGGACCCCCTTAGTAGCTTCTAAGTGAGCCATTCAGTTTGCGGAATTTGGACACCTTTTGTTCTGGTTCTTTGAATCACTTTCACATAGATGGATCACATAGATCATTCATAGTGCTCGATCCCAACCAAATGTCTTCGAGCCCTACCCCTAACCTAGCAGACACAAGCCTTGGAGCTCACCTTTGAAGAGTTAAAGAACTCACTGTGCACTATGAAGTAGGAAGCTGGATTCACAGAGAGAAATCCCAGAGTAAGTGGAGCTTCACAAATCGAGATTGAAAATGCCAAAATGTGGAGGTGAGAAATGAAAAGAGAGAGGTCAGACTCCCCTATTTATAGTAGATGTCCCCTTATGCTTCATGGCGCATCCGACCACAGTGATCTTTACGGCGCTCTCAGCCCGCGCATCGCCTATCCACCATGTGAGCCTCCTTCGTGAGCCTTCTTCGCGATTGAAAAAAGAGTTGTTGTGATTGACCCTCATACATAGACCCTAGTTTTCTCCTTGTCCCCAATTCTGATGGGGGGGGGGGAAATTTGTTGGAGTTAAAATTTGATAAGAGGAAGTGAAAATGAAAATCTGTTAGGGCTACCTCAATAAGATTGTTCACGGAGCCCTGCAACACCATGTCCATCGCGAAGCTACCTACTTTGGGCACCCACCACGAAGAAATGAGGTTGGAGGCTCTACGATTTGATTGACTTTTTCAAACCTGCAGTGAAGCAAAGAGGGGGGAGGCTTCGTGGTTATGACTCAATTGACTGAGAGCGTCGTGCCACGGAGGGAGCCGAATCGTCCCTCGCAAACCCAAAGAACTTGACTAATTCCATGAAGAACACTGTGAAGGGAGATCCATGCTGAGGAGGAGATTATGACCATCTCTCTAGTTATGACTAACTTGATAGAACCCACGACCGATCACAAAGAGGTGCGTGACTTCACTCTAAACAGCCCCTGTTTCACGCTACCTATTGCCTATAGATATTGGGCTCCCGTCGAGGCCAACATATGGATACTCCAACCTTTATCCTTCTCTCTTATCAAATCATGAAGTGCATTCTTTTATGTGAAAAAATGTGATCTTTAATGTACCTGAGAATCATAAAGTACTTTTTCCCTCGCATGAATTCAACCCCCTTTCAAAAAGGGTTTCCCTATGCGGAGCCCATGGGCCATCATGAAGGATGGGGATCCCCAAGGGTACTCAGGTCATCGGAGAGCACTTATGATTTGAGAAGTACCCTTTATGAACATTTATACACTATGCTAAGGCCGACTCACTGTTCTTCACAGAGCACATTCTTTCGGAGTGCTACGACTCACATGGAACATTTTCTTTGTGAAGCCTTTCTCTATAAAATCCTTTCCACTTCGCGAAGAACCCTCCATATGCACCTATTCCTTATGCTAGGCTAGGCCACTCCACTTTGTGAAGCATACCCCTTTGTGATGCTCCTCCACTACATGTACCACTTGATATTCACGTGATCCCTTCCTGTGAACCCGTTTTCCCAACAATTACCTTTTTTCGTATGACCATCTATGTTCGTACGATGTGATTTGAATGTCCCTTTGGTGGTGAACCATGTTGTGTTGCCTAGTCTCATGCTTCTTCACATAGGCACTCTAACAACTATTGATTCTTCACATATCCATGATGACATGGGACCCTCAATGTATCACTCCACGACACCCCCTCACCATGAAATTTTTGGTGCCTTCCCTTAACCAGGGTGTAATGTGTACTAGTTATGTAAGTCCTAGGGGTGAAAAGTGAGCCCCCCTACCCCCCCCCCCCTCTGAGCTACATGATGTTATACTACCAAGAATCATCATCCCAAACACATGATGATAAACTGTGACCTCACCCCGTGCATAATATGCGGAGTTCCCCACTCGGATATTCTCTATGCCCGATCATCCCCATGGGGGTGAGCTCTTCCCCACATGGAATGAGATCACCTCTACTGGTGCAACAATTGTCAGCAGGGAAGGGAAACCACCTACGTGTAATCCCCATAGCCTTTCTTGCGGGATACAATATCCCAACCCCGTCCTGTCATCCATGCCAATGAACACAGGAGAGATGGGCACCAAGACCTTCGTCATCTCATCCATCTCCCACTGTGCTTTGTCGCCACCCGGGACTCCATCCAAGAGTAAGTCCCAATCTGCATCTCCCTCTGTTGTTAACCATGCATAAGCCCATGTTTTCTCTTTGGTCCTCTAACCATGTGTCAGCCCCACTCCACATCTCACAAACGCACCTATCACGACATGATCTTATAGTCTTTGCTGCCTCTTGCTTGTCCCACAAAGCATGAATCATGTGGTCTTAGAGTAACCATCGACCATGAAATCCCTTTTAGGACACCTTAGACTGTAAGTCCCAACATCAATCCTAAACTACTTGGAAATTGATCCTTGTCTCCTAGGTAGGGTACATAGGAAGCCTCCATGAGGTTAATTCCCAACACCTATTGGACCCAACCCCATCACATCGGTTCACCAAACACTCTTAAACTATGTGTAAATTGATTCTTAACAAGGAAAGCTATGTATGAACCCTCCCCATGGTTCAATCCAAACACCTAGTTGTTCTGATCCCCCCCTTCACGTCGATTCACCTTTGTCCCACATGACATTAAACCATATTCCCCTTTTTGTCTCGAAAGACATTAAACTAAACTCATTCCAATTACAAGGGCTTTAATCCTTGTCTCCTAGGAATGGTACATCAGAATCCTTCTAGAGATCCATCTCCAATCAGTGGTAATCCGTTGTATCCCAATCAGTGGTAAGCTATTGTACCCCAATCCGTGGTAAGCTATTGTACCCCAATCGATAGTAAGAAATTGTATTACCTAATCGGTAGTAAGCACTTGTGATACTTCAATCGATAGTAAGACGTTTCATTCCCTAATTGATGGTTAGATGTTGGGATCTCCATCCATCAATAATCTGTTTCAATCCCCATCCAGTGGTAAGTTGTTTTCATCCCTTATGTTGGTACCCATATCTCTAATCCATCTTAGTGGCATCATACCAACCTCAGGATTATAACCACACATAATCCCAAGTATGTCATCTGGTCGTTGTCCCCTACACACACCCTGATTCTATGTATCCTATCTTGAACAACATGGACATTGATCCTTTCCAAGGCAAGGTACGTAGGAATCCTCCCAGATGCTTAATCCCATCGACCATGTCCCATCGTGTTCCCTTTCCCTCGAGCCTATGTGTTTCGAGTAGGTTATTCCCCAACCCAGGGCTTCCACTTCCTCCAAGTCTCATCCATCCACCCATTCTCACGGGTCGCCTCATCATGTGTCCCATTGCCATGCCGAACTAAGTTGACTTAGATTACCTAACATGGGGATACATAGGAAGTCTTTTTGAGGCTTTATCCCAATATCACTATCACCCTCACGTCGTCTCTGTCTCATTCCCCAACCACATTATTCAACTCTCCATCATCCATGATGATTCTTACCCGGTCCACCACATCCTGGTGAAATCTTGTCACCCACTTTCTCACTGCTCCTTGCTGTAATCAGGTAACTAATCAGGCATTAAACCTAGCATTCGTGATCCCTGCATGGGTTGCACCTACCTGATCCACTCCAATCATTGTTTTAGTCAGTCTGATCCATCTATGCGAGACATTAATCTAGTGGCATACCCTGTGTTAATGATTGGAAGATGAGTAAAGCCCCAAAGAAATGACTATGGTATATAATTTCCCACATTTGATTTTGGATGCCTCGGGCTTCTACGCCTATGATAAGCCCTTCATAAGCGGAAGAATCCTAGACGCGCTAGTGTTCCAGCATCCAGAAACGCCGATGATATCCAATATGAATACTCCCCCAACCAAATGTTTCTTCCCTAACCTGACCCCTTTGGAATATCCTGAATAAAGTGCTGTAATTAAACGGGGTCCATGAAAACATTGCACTACAAAGAGTATCACGAACAACATCATAATATATACAGGAGACCAGGACTAGGTTACAAATTCCAAGGAGGAATCCGCGGAAGGATATATCGACATCCCATCATCCCTTTTCAATCAAGGAGAAAACTTCCTAGAACAAGTGAAAGATGTTGGCCACCATTGGAAGGGGGTATGTGGGGCAATAGCTAGTATGTCCCCATAGGCGGATGCGTGCTCCAACGAAAGCGTCTGAAACACACCACTCTTATAGTTGGTGTTTTTTAATGTATTGAAAGTAATCATTTTCAATTCTAAGTGATATTATTATTTTAAAAATTACATGGAAATTAATAGTTGATTTTTTTACCATTATTAATATGACATACATTTTTCCAATAAATGGTTTGGTCAGAATGATCTAATTTTATACATCATAATTGTTATAGAAGTTTCAAATACATGGCCCATGCTCATAAACTGAGCAAACACATATTGATTTTTCTGATCCTATTTAATAATTGATTCATTTATGGAATATTGTAATAAACATGTCATCCATCAAGCATTATGTGTGTTTGTAGTGTATATTTTTTGAAATTTAAGAGTGATATTTTTGTTTGAAACATGTTCCATATTCTCAAAACTATTAAAATGAGATTAATGTGTAATGTAAATACTGAAAATTGATCCTTGATTTATTTTTGAGTCATATGAATAAGTCACTTGACATTTTTATGTGTGGTCCAGTGGTAATGACCAAGAGAGAATTTTTTTGGTATTTTAATTGGTACTTACGTTAAAAAGAAATAACTACTCAAAAACCTAGGAATGAATCTCATAATTAATGTGATATCTAGGGGAAAAAGTTTCCAATCCATTTTTTACTTATATGCCCGAAATATAATCTATTATGATTCTCATCTTGGTTATAATAACATAAAATTTACTTTTATAATGGAAATAAGCCTTAATTTTTTTTTACGAATTATTAATAGAGCATTAATTTTTTATGATTAATTATACATAAATTTTGGTTTCATTATAGGTAAATATGTTTAATATATTTAATCTTAATATATGGTTGCTGATATTCTAACATTATCTTCTTCACATTTTCCAATATATTATTTGATTTTTTATAATTATTATTAATTACAACCTACACATCGGATATGGATAATTCTTTTCAAATAATGAATTATAATTATTAATTCATTCAATTTATTTTCATAGTATCTATGTTATTTTTTTTTGTTTTATTTTTTATGGCTAGTGTGGCACATATTGTTGGTTGAAACAGTCTAATGGGACCTTTCATAGTGCTAAAAAAACAATAAGAAATGGGATAATCCTTAGTGAATTTGTATCCATGAGTAAGAGAACCTTATCTCAAAATAAAAAAAACCTTATTTATTTATTTTATTCATTGATAATTGATATTTATACTTATAAGGAGAGTAATTTCTATTATAGTGTGAATCAAGATATTATATACCGTTATATTTAATAAGAAATAGGAAATATATGACTTCAAATAAAATAATTGTGGTTATATATTTTATATATTAATATTAGTTTTATCATAAAAAATTTGACTAATTAATTTATGATGAGTTGTTAAAATATATATACAATAACACGGAAAATTATTCCAATTGTTAAAAATATTATTTTAAATAATATTTTTTGGAAGCCTTTTTTGAAAGAAGATGAAATAAATTGAAATAATACATTATATTCGTGTTGGTATTTTTATAAAAAAATTATATAAAAATGTATGTTATGGAATCCATAATATAACATTTTAATTTTGATGTTTTTAACATATTTACAATTTCCATGAGGTTAAAAAATGATGTCATTATAAGAGATAGAGTAAATATTTTTTAACATTATTTTTGATTACTGAAATTAATGATTATTCACAATTTTGGCTATTTTGATAACTAACCAGTACTAGAAAATAAACAAATTGTTGAAAACCAATAACCATGGTTGGGCTTGAATATGCCTTTATGGTAACTCATAGCCACATGATTCTATGGTCTGTGGCTATAGGGTATGATGTGGATTTCAAAAATCCATATGGAGAGAAAGAAAATGTGGAATGTTCATGGGAAGGAATCTATAACCATGGATTATAGAGAATGTGGCCATAATCCTTAGTGTTAATCCCCTATTGAGACATGCTACATTATCAAGTGGAAATATAAAACCTCTAGTCATGAGCACTGGAGTCTGTGGGAATGGTCCTTTTCATCGACCCATATTTCCAGGGGCCACTTTATTCATTTGCATGAGGGTACCTATAAGCATTGAAATAATTTATCATGGCCATAGGACGTCATTGTGAGTGTCTTTTTGAATAAGAAACAACATTATTGGATGTATGTTCTTACACATTGGATATCTCAACTAATTTTAAATATTTTTTATTTATAAATATTTAAAATTTAATAAATAAAATATTCCAAATATATATATATATATATATATATATATATATATATATATTACCCTTAAAAGTACAAAACGTTCCATCAATATAGTTTTAAGGTGATCCATAGGCATGAAATAATTCAGTTGATCAAAACACACATCCTATTCATTTTAATTTAGATATAGCCCTTGGAAGATTCTTATGGAAATTGTATTATCCACTGGAACCTACAACTGTATATAGACCCACACTTGTAAAATTTCCCTAGGATTATAGGTCTATTCACATTAAAACCCTACATTAGCGGTCCCTTACTATGGATTTAGAACATTCAAGGTAGTGGTGGATAATCTTTATAGCCATAGGTAAGGCTTATGGTAAAAAAATATATCCACATGCCTTCGTACAGTCATAGGTTTATTGCTAAGGTAAACCCCTATGGAAAAATATTTGTCCATATTTCTTCTACACTAGGATCCATGACCATCTATATCTTGACTGTTAAATATATTAAGGAGTTTTTAACATCTAACTATGGGGTTTTCCCTGTCAATATGTATATTTAGTAGTTGTGAAATCGAAATTTTATCCATATACGGAAGAAAAAATAAAATAACTATTATTAAATAGTGATATATTAAATTAAATAGTTTGATATACAATATTTAATAATTCATATTATATTTAACAAACATGAAATGTTATTATTTAAAAATATAAATTTATAATTTTTACATAAGCTAAAAAATTGGAAATCATGATAGATATGATGTCGAGTAGGTTATTAAAATAATAAATTTTAATAATCACTAATGAAACAATTTATTTTAGGAACTAATGTGAAAATAATAATATGTAGATTTTTTGTTTCTAATTAAAATAAATAATGTGAAAAATAAGTTTTTATAAAAGTAATTTTTTACATTAAACATTTTGTAATATCTAATATGAAAATAAAGTTGAGAACACCATCAACAACAATAATGAATGAATATATAATTCTAATATTCATAAATATTTACATTCAATTATGTTTTAATAAGATAAATTACAGAATATATATATTTTGAAAATTACAAACATTGAAAAATATATTTGATTAAAAGGGAAAATTTTCAATTAATATTATAAAATAAACAACATAAATTGTCTTCAAAGGATCATTTTAGTTTCAAAATATTATAATATTTTACAAAAGACCACACTTTTGTTATAAACTACTCACATTTTCATATGTTTTTTGTTTCAATTTATGTTTTATTTTTTCTAAAGTAGTTTTAACAGTACAAATATGATATATAATTTAAAACACAACACATTTGTTAAAACAATGTTTTAAAAGCTATTTATTTTTATAAGTCATATTATTTTATATGTTATTCATATAAATATTTTCACATTGAATCCTATTTTTTACATTTACTCTACACCTGTTTTCAATAATTTACCACATCATTTTTGTTAGGGTGTGGTGGGAAATTCATAGGTTCATTAGGGTGTATATACAAAATCTATGTGGATCGGAGGTTGAATCATCATAAAAAGAATCTTATTATGTAAATTGATAATCCATTATAGACATAATTCATAAATGTGAAATCATTCTTGGTATTAATACCACTTTATTTAAGATCTCTTAAACATTAAATGGGTGGACACCTATGATAATGTGGTTATATTATTCATATGAATTTCGATGTACACAATATAAATTTAAATAATTTATTTTAGAATTAAGATACCTCTAATTATTATCATATAAGTTAGTCTATTTATGGATACTCTGTTGATCAATGATGTATATAGTGAACATTTATAATTTAAAAGAATTGAAAAAGTAATTAAAGGGAATATGGAATAATTTAACACCACATTATAAGTAATGGGGGTTTCATAATAGCTTAAATCTACACGTGAAGGAATGAGGGTTGTAATAAAGTCTAAATCTAGATGGGAAGAAATGAAGGTTATTATATTTTTAATAAAATATTGGAAGTAATTATGAATTCTAATGATTTTTCTCTCCTCTAGGAATGTGCGTAATTTTACACCTAGGTTATAGTGTCCTAAGAAGATATAAGAGTATACGATAGTTTAGTGATGTCGTGGATGCCTAAAGCGATTACACTAAATGTTGGTACCATCCAAAAATATGTTTGGATTACTTATGGAATTTAGTTCTCATGGTAATACTAAAGAGTATAATGATTTTTAGTACTATCCAAGAAGAAAAATTAGGTTACATGGGATTTGGGGTCTCTACCGAATCTTTAAGAGATTCAAAGACATCGGTTCCATCCTCAAAGGATTAAGGCTTTACGTTAGTGTCTAGCACTATCTTTGAAGTATTTAGGGATTATAAAAGGATTCAGGGCCTCATTGGAAGGGTTATGAATATTCTATATTTTAGTTCCATCCTTGAATGATAATTGGGTTACATTAAAATTTAATGCCTCCCATAAATACATAAGATTAGACTATTATTTAGTTCCATTCTATAAGGAATAAGGGTTGGGATGAAAACATGTGGACAATTACATGGACCTATTAGTCTATACCACAGTTATGTCCATGGTTGACCCTACATTTTATCCATTTTTTAAATCAAATTTAAATAATGATGTCATAAATTTCATATATCCTTATGGGATAAGACAAACATCAAAGATCCAACCCATGAACCGTAATATTTGTTTATTTATTCACCTTGTGCAATGATCCTCCCATCATCCTGACACGAACCACTCCCAAATCCCATCCCTATAAATTTAAAAATACAATAATTTCTATGTTGAATTTTCGTCACTACCCACTCTTCTTATCCCATTATTGACTCTTCATCCATATCAATTTATCAATTCACACTCCGTCCCCATCCACTCCCCTCCCTTATTCATGTATCCCTTTCAAGTATTCCTCCTCATAGAATAATTAATCTCCCCACCCATATCCCTATATTTTCCCCATCCCTGGGAACACTCTATCCAGAACCACTATATATCACTCAAGATATCAGAACGGTGTGAAAAAACCTTTTACAAAATCCCTATAAGATTCCACTCCATCTAAAATACTCATTGATAGAATAATTCATATATTTCAATAAAATCATCTACATTGAATTTGATGTCACATGTAATAGGTATCACCATTATAATATCCATTTTATATTGAAATTGTCACTCATCATTGCAGGAGGTCATTGTAGAATCCTTTGATCAATCTTTTTATATGGTTTTATTGGTGTAAAATTTTGATCGCCCATAATGATGTCTTATTTTCCATCACCCTTTTTAGAGAGAAATAATGTGTACCTCTTTTTTTCAACCTTAAATATATTCATTTATATATTAAAGGTTAATGGATTCACATTTCATAGGGGGAAATATGGTTTAAAAATGAAAATTTTATTGTATTGTATTGTTAATCTTTTTTAGTGTTCAATTATATATATATATATATATATATATTAATGGGAATTATTGTGGTAATTCCCAACCCATAGAAAAAATAATAAAATATTCTAAAATGTTGGTTTTATAAAATAGAGTATAAAATGGGTAAAACCAAAATGGTCCCAGCCCCACATAGACCAACAACATTTGGATTGGATCACCTATTCAATATATAAACATGAGGGTTTAGGCTGAGATTTGGGGTCTTCCTAGAAGAACTAAGATTATTATAATGTTTATTTTTGTATAGAATTTTTTTTGGGTTTTAAAGGTGGTAAATAGTTTGAGGGTGTTCAGCTTAGATCAACACAAATATTCCTAAACATCCAATAATGGTGAATCAAAACCTATATATCTTTGTATCATATGTAAAATCCATATGATTGTTAATTCTACTAATTTTAGAAAATAATTTTTTATAAATTTATATTAATAATAAATGAACAATGTAATGTTTAATACTATATAAGTTCATTGTATTTAACTCTTCGAGTAATTTTATAAGGAATAGTGTAGTTCCTTTTATGGTCATGAAACCTATACCAATCTATATAATTTATTTTTATATAGGGAAAACAATATCTTCAAATATAGTTTTATAATAGTTTGATAAATAGGTAAAATATTGTTAAAAAATAATATGAATGTGGTACTTATGCATGTGAATCCCTAAAAGTAGACATCAATTAACGATCTTAGTGAAGGTGTGGGGCTTTTTCCAAATCCACATCCTATAATATGAAAAGTATAGTGGTAGTTTAGGATAATAGCATAGGGAACACCACTAAGAGAGGGATTTAATATAAAATCTATATAATGACTCTATTTAGGATCCAAAAATTTGTGGGGCATTTAAAATAATGATAAAAAAAGATTTATTCTATACAAGAGTTTGGTAAAATATTGGATTTTGCTCATGTGGTTAAAGTATGTGGGAATACACAACATGATCATGACTAACAAAAACTATAAACAAGAATATTGGATCCCACAAAAATAGTCACATTGGAATTCAATGTTGGCAGGATTACCTTGATATCTTTAATAGGGATTATTCTTATTATCTAGGGGGAATAATATTTACCATGTCGTGTGAACCAATTTAAGAAAGGGGATAATAATGGGGGATAAAATTAAATGATGATGAAAATATTTTTCCTAAGTGATATGGAATCAGGCATAACATTCAGAGGCTAACAAGAGATCTTTGGAAAACTGGTTCTACTACGAGTATACATAGAATTGGATAGGGGCACTAATAAATTTACACTATCAAAAGGGATTGAATGTTCATTAATAACGTTTTATGGTATGTCATATCATGGGAACTGATTAAAGGATACACTAGAAGATTTGGATTTGATAAGAAGTATATGATTATTTGAGGTAACATTATAAGTTATTTGACTCTGTATATCCTAGGTTTTGGGTTAATAGTCATGTTATCCATAAGCTAAAAAAAATACCTTAGGAGAAGTCGATTCTAATTTTCAAAGGGGGAGGTAAATAGAATATTTAATGCATGTATTGATATTTATTTTAGAGAGATTAGGTATCCTCTCAGCATGATCCACCATCGAATTTGTGAATCATGGATGCCACATAAGAAAATAGGTTATACAAATTAAACATGGAATACCATTAATTCATGTATCCTCTGTTTATAGGCAAGAATTCGGAAATTCCTCAAAGGGTTACATGAATCATGTGTGTGGATCACACATTAAATTACTTTATAAATTTCTATATAATAAAAATTGGGTATTACATATGATATTTTCTGAAAAATACATCCACATATACTTAAAAAGGTTGTTACATTTGTTTTTATGCTAAAGAATATTAAATTAGGGTATTAAATATTGAAATTTGTAAAACAATTCTTAACCATATGAAACATATTCAATATTTTCCTCCATCATCATGATTATGGATAAAATTTCTAAGGTTTTTCATAAAAAAAACCCTTATAAATTTGATCCATTTATAAATAAAAAGAAAAAATAATAAGGAATAATAAATCTATATAATCCATTTCAACATTTTTCACTAAATTAGTTCTATTTATAGAATTTCCATGCCTATAAATTGAGAGGATCCACTCATTTGGATGATTAAATATTGTTTCATGATAAAAATTGAATTCTATCCTACTAAAATACATAAGTCCTATATATATTTTATTCCTACCTCATTTAGGTGAGATCGATTATTCTTGGTGTGAGTGAAAGATTTTTTAACTTTCAAATTAGGTCTACAAAATAATCATGTAACCTAAGGGTTATGCACATATCAATATGTTTCTATATTTATTGATGTTTATTTTAAACATATATTGTTTTTCTAATTTTTGGGAATTATAACTTAAAATACATCCCAAACATCTCTAGAGGATATGGTTAAATATTTTGAATAAATGGTTGAAGTTATTAAATTGATAAAATGACTCCCAAACAATCTAAATCTTAAGGATTTGTAAGCCAAATTGGAATTAATTTTGATGTAATATATAATTTATAATCTTTTATATTTTTAGATATTTTTTATTTTTAGTTACATAACCATCCTTGATTCCTCTTATAACCATCCATTAAATTGAGTTTTTAATTCCATTAGAATAAGTCTAGTGAAAATTACATTAAAATGTTTTTAAATATTGATGGATGGAGCCAAACCAGGGTACTTATTGGGATATTTTCTAATGATGTCAAATCTGCGATGAAAAATATTTTAACCAAAATTTTATTTGTACCCATATGTCTTTCTTATCCTAGTTATTGATCATCAATAATTATTGAAACCAACTTGTGATTTATGCTCTGGTGATGGATTTAGGATTTATTAATCCCAATACTAATAGGTCTATAAGAGTTTAAATGAGTTCAAAGTGGAATTTTAGGTTATGGTTAATTACATGACATTTGGGTTTCACATAGTTCAAAAAAAGTGATATATGTAATTATACCTTATTTTTGATATTTCTAGATCCTAAATACACACTCATTTGAAACATTACATGATGATGACTACATCATCCTATGGGATTTATTGAAAATCAGAGAGATCCTTATATTTTGGAATAATTATAGTTAGTTTATTAATTTTTCATCAGTTTGAGGGCATGAAGAGAAAATACAAATTTTGGTTGATCAACTATTTATAGATAAGCACATAATTAAGGGGATGAACCCTATCCATAAGTCAACATACCATTTATCACTGTGGTAGGAATTTGTTTAGAGTATCATAGTGTTGTGTAGGACATTAAAATATTATAAGGAAATACAATTCACAAAAACATGGGTGATGAATGTTCATAGTAGCCTATACTTTGAAGATATAATAACAAGGCTAAGAGTTAGTGGTGAAAATATATAATATATAGTAAAATCCATTTGGATGAATTTCTCATGACATTGTTGAATGAATATATGCTAATTATTCAATGATTAAACCATGGATCCTAGGCAGAAACATTTTTATGTATTCCCAACTACACTTAGGGAAACCTCTCCACATTGTGAGGTCAGTTCTAGTAAATACATACTACACACCATGATTAATTTACCATTGGATGACATTATTCCATATAAATGAAACATTTTATAAAAAATAATGGTGGATTATTACACATATCCATAATTATTAATTATATAATATAACTACCACTTCAGGTGTATCATTTAAAATATTTTCATATAGTGTTTTTAGAGTATGAAAATTATTAATGATTATAAGATAGATAACATATGAAAATAGGAATAATTCCTATTTGAATTTTTTCCTATATCTTAAGATGATAACTGAGGTCATATTGGATAATGAGTGATGCAGTTATGAGGAATGATCATAACTAATTTCACTCTAGGATAGTGAATTTTTTTCCAATATTCATAGTGTGGAAATATATTAAGTCATTGTGACTTATTAGTTTATGTATAAATTATAATTTTTACAATGATTAATCCCAATTTCACTCAACTATTTCTATATTTAAAAGGATCCCTTGAAAATGAACCTTATATAGGTAATCAGAATGCATAAGGATACAAATTTGTGTCTCACTCTCCCTCTAATGGATTTATTTTTTAGGAAACATTGGGTAAAAATGAGGGAATATATCAATTATTGCAAGATTTCAATATTTTATGATACATTACAATGATGAATGAAGAATCCTGCACATAATGTTGAGTTTTCTATCAAGGTGGAAATGGATGAGGTTCGTACAAAGACTGGAGAGGTGGGGATTAATGAAATTAATTAAATTATACTATAATGAGAGGATCCAATGCATGAATAAAAATCACACTAGGTTGGATCAATATTATAATATGACCATCCAATGTTAAAATAGAATCACTTGATAACAGAACATGACAGAATAATAGTTGATGAGTCTTAAAATATAATAAAATAGCTTTTACTATATATGAATTAAAGACATAATGATATGGGCCCCTTCCATAATATTATAGACCTGTCAATAAATTTACAAATAAATAACAAATATCTAGTTGTGTGGTAAATGTGGATAACTCAAAAAGATGAAATTTATTTAAAAACCAATACACCTAGTTTTTATTGAATGATTGGTAATTTCTTCCTCAGAATCCTCGTATCCATATTCTTCTCCCATCTTAACCAACACTCATCATTACCAAATTTTGGGGCTATTTTATATTTCATAGATCCTCCTTCTATATTAACATAATTAATAAAAATTCTATTTTGGGTGGTTCTATTTAGAGATTCTAACTATATGTAAGTGTTTTTGGTGGTATGTTCTCTTTATTTCATCCTTTTTTGTCCAAAATCATGAATTTTAAGGATTTTTTTGGAATTAGGGGGTTCATGATTGAATCAAGTGTAATAAAATAAAATATAAGCCATTATATGATTTATATATAAACCAGTTCTTATATTTTAGTGATTGCATGAGATTATAAGAACTATCATGCTTGCAGGTGCTTGATTCTCCCCCAAAATGATCTACCTTTGGAATTAAAGTGGTCGGTTGAGTTAGAGATGATGTGATTTACCCATTAGTATGTATATATGGGATAAGATTATTTGGAATGATTGGTCCCTTTCCCTTCATGTGGTTCATAGTAGGGTCACCTGCCTTGGTTATCATGGAATATAATTGGATATAATGGATCATTTGATGATTTTGTGAGCATTATGATTGTTTATGTGTATGGATTATGAATTATATTATTTTTAATGGAATAAATGAGTAGTATTATTTTTATGAGTGGATAATGGTAAAATATTTGAGAAATGTGCAAATGGAAATCTACGAGTTTATTGGGCTTGGAGTGTTTTTGTTAGTGTGTGTTTAACCATAAGGGATTATGTGATGGATCTAAGACCCATTTTCCTATTATATTTTTGTGTTTTGGAAGATGAGAATGAGACCATATCTAGAGGGATTAGATGATGGACTATGATGAGGTTATGTTACCACATCTTGAGTGAATGTATAGTTTATTTTGATGTGGTTATGTAATAACACCCAGATTGAGAGGGTCTTACTATATGATAGTGAGTATGAGGGTATTCTCTATGTGATGGGGTTCTATAATATGATGATTTTGTGTGGATACCATATGTAAACAACAGAGATTTTTTTTGAGAATCTATATGGTTCCCTGACTTGAGTGAAAAGGTACTATTCATGTTTTTGAGTTGTATCTGTATTTTTATATGACTCTTCTTCTAGCATGGATCTAATATAGGCATGGTTGGGGTTTTTATTATCCTGGTTAGTTCATAATGACCAAATTTTGGGGCATTATTTTTAGTTTATTTAATATCTACAAGTTCATATGGAAAAATATTACTTTTGTACATATTATAAGGATGCATTGGTGGTTTTTTAATGAATGTTATTACTCAAACCCCACATGGGATCCCTGGGGCATGTGCAAACATTGTTTCTATGGATCCAGCTTATGGAAGGTTCTACATATTGGGAACATTATAATGTGGAGGAATGTATTGATAGAGATGATTCTAGAACATGATGTTAGATATTTTTATAGTTATCTCTATACTTTGTTTTGTTCATTAAGTTATTGTGTGTATGATCCACCAAATTTGGCGATCCATTTCTTCTGTATGTATATCTTAAGTAGTATTTTTATAATAAATATTATTTTATTATGTTGTTGTATTATCAAACTGATTACATGCTAATAATATTTTATCTAACCATTTCCTAATTATTTGATTGATGATTACCCGATGTAAAGGGTATCGTCTCCCTAAAAAATTAATGGAGACCTTGAAACTAGATAGAAGCATATTTGTTTGGGTAGGTGCACATGAGCCAATGTGGTTCTCAGGGTCAGACCCAATGAATTTGGTTATGGAGTCACTAAATAGTGTAGAGAAAATTACCATACATGCAATGGTGTATTTCTGTATTTTTGCCTCTATATTCCTATATTATTTGGCTAATGTTTATATTGATCCACTTCACGTAGGAATCTATTTTGAATAATTTTATGTGTAAAAAGGTATATTGTTATTACATATGATATCAATTATTTAGTTGGATTATCTATGTGTTTCCTGCTTTTCTATAATTCATCATTACTTCTTCCACTAATTTTGTGATTCATTGTGACTAGATATTGTGGTCATGGTCTCCCAAATGATTAAATCATGCCATCATTTTTTGCCAATATACTCTTTCTTATAGAGAGGCATAGATAAGTCTTTGTAAAGTACATAATTAGTATCGATAAAATGAAAATTGATATTAAAAATGGGATAGAATAAATATTATTTTGATTTACTATTTGGGATTTTTTTATTGGAGATATAACAGTTGGAATCAAGTGGGGTGCTATTATTGTATCTATCTAGAATATTTATAGTGGAAAATAATTATTTTTTAGAAGTGGGGTTGTGTATTTTTTTATGATAATTGATATTTTCTTGTTGTTATTCATGTTATAAAATAAATTTATGGTTTCATGGTTTTCTTCATTCATAGGGTGGAGGGAGTGCAAGAGTACATGAATCATGATTCAACTCAGAGGTTCACATTTCATGATATTATCCCAAGAAGTTTTTTATGATTAATATAATTTAAAACTAGAAATAATAGATTCAATGTTTAATTAATCACATTATTGATTTCAAATAATTAAACATGTTATTCGGAAGGATTTTAATTACAAAGAAATGTGACTATCATGTCGGTACCATTAATGTCAGATTAAGCAGAGGACGAGTTGTCAGTTGTAAAACATATTGGTGTAAGTGTAGACTTATATGGATTGTATTATTGTATTTTTTTCATGCGTGTGAAACTATGAAATATAATGTTTTTAAAAAATTAATCTTTTGATGATTTTATGAGTCATGGTATTCATATATATGAATAATACAACCGCATTGGTATCATGTGGTTTTAACTAGTGATAATGATAAGGATATAAATTATGTTTAAAATTATCTAATTATACCTCTAGATGATTATGAGGGTGGATTAAGGAAAGCTTCAGATTAATCATTAGATGTGTAGGTAGCTAAACACCTTTTTCCATGGGTTTTTATTATACCCATTAGAGGTTGATATTTATGTCATGGTGAAGCTGCAACGAATTATTTGTTTTGAAACAATCAGATACATCTTCATACATCCTTCATGGACATGATAAGTATATAAGATAATTAGGATCAGATCTTGATCAAACAAGGTATCATAGAGATAGTTGTAATTATTTTTGAATGATATGTGATGTTGTAATCTTATATGATTCATGGGCATACAATGTTGTGGTGGAGTTTTATCGGTTTGTCTTACAGAATGAGTCATTATTAAGGGAGGTTGTCAAGGACGTCTTCATTGAATAATTTTTTCATAAAAGAGATAGGGATTGAACAAGCATAATAATTTATGAATATTATGTATGTGAAATTATAAATGATGGATTATACAACCCATTTTGTAGAGCCATTGAGGTTTACTAATTTCTTATATAGTAATGATGTATAAATCTCCCCTAGATTTGTGATAGGTCTTTGGCCAAATATGAGAAACATATAGAGAAATCATAACAAAATGTATTCTTCTAATGTTCTTCAAAAATATCATACTCTATATAAGAGATCTATAGGGAATATTTTATTAAATTACCTTTATTTTAATGGTCATCCATCAGGTAGATATAGAGGTTCCCCATATAGCTGTTGGAAGATGAGAGTGAATGAGAAATACCCCAGTAGTGCGAGATATTATGTGTATGGTTATGGTTTTTCACATTCACCTATAAGTGGAGTTCCAATTAAATTTTAGTAATGTATATAAGTAATTATATTTAGCTGTCTGTTTCATGACCTATCAATGAAGTTCCATGCACATGAACGGATGGGTCACCTAAAATGGTTTTCTATAAGGATGTGTTAGTTAGGTTTAGTCAATGGTTCTTTGTATAAATAGTTCTGTTGAGCCTAGCTGGGGGAACTTAATTGACCGATAACCAAACATTACCTAGGAGGTAGGTCTATGAATTTGGATGAGGGTTTGAGGGGAATCAATAGCCATATATTCCTTTGGTGTCAGTTTTTTAGGTGATTCAGGGATTCCAAGTTCAAGCCCATAAATCTAAGGTGTACATGGTTTATTACCTAAACCATGATCATACTAGTAGAGTAATGGGTCATTCAATAATGAGATTTATGGTTATTATTTATTCAAAATTATTTCAATCTCAATTTTTTAGAAGGGAATTTAATTTCACTATATCTTCCTTTTTGGTATATGACTTAGGGTTATCAATATATTTCATACCTATTTTCTAGATATTAATACACATTGAAAAATGTTCAATAAGATTCATAGATATTTTGTATATTCCATTTTATTTATGGGATATAGGATCTTTTTGGTTTTCATTATTTTAAATTTTTTGATATTTGATATCATTCTTATAGTGGATTGGAAAATAATATTCTAGGATTTCATCAATTACTACAAAATATGTGATATTTTTACATACCTTTTACGGATATGTATATTATTCTGGGTATGGTATGTGGTGGTAGGTAGAGTAGGGCCTAAAATCTATCTGATAGGGATCATTATAGTTTAGGTTATGTGTATCATCTTTAAAACAAAAGAGGTGTTGGGGATATTTTGTTTTCTATTAGTGGTGGGACATATCTAAGATATATTCACTAATTATTTCCTTTATTTTCCTCTAGAGATTAAGAATGAGTTTAAAACTGATCACGTGATGGTGTTAAACCTATATTAGAAAATTATTATCATATAGAACTAGTTGAGTTTATAAAACTTAAAAAAGGATTGGGGTTTTAAGTTGTAAGGATTTATCCAAATGAGTACCCCACATTGGAGCACTTTGGTATTGTTCTCTAAGTAGATCATTTTTAGCCAAGTGTATAAATAGATTACCAGAATATGATCTGGGTTATGGTAATGAATAAGTAAAAATTACTATGGATATGTGATCTTTTAATATTTAAAGGTGGAGCTAATGTTTTTCCAAGATTTATGCGTGATTGGCTTACCATCATATACAAGTCAATGTTGAGGATATTGTGAATATGGAATTTAGGATCAAGTATTCATTATACTAATACCATGTGATTCAATTAATTATTTGGAATTTACCAGGTGTGTTAATGGAACACATAAATCAAATTTCAAATCCCCATCTACAATACATTGTAATTATAACTATCAGTGATATATTGGTATATTAATAGACACATGAATTGCATGCCAGTACAATAGTGATTTTATTGAGTTCACATTGATCACATCAATATTATACCAATTACACAATAGGTAACTTATGGATTCGAGATGTATACATCCTTGGGGCTGTGATATTTGATTGTAGAAACATTGTTTACCTAGTTAAGATTCCAATGATTTGGTATTGGGATAATATAATAAATGTGTTTTTGGTAAGGTTATTCCATGTCCAAACAAGGCATTACATGTGTTTCATCTAGGGTGTCTGTTGATTGGAAATACTATTAATAGGCCTAAAAAAGAAGGGGGTAAATTTTATATGGATTGATTAGTTTAAATCCCCCTTCTATTTATAGAAACCTACTTTGGGATAAAATTTGAATCTAGTTCATCCAACGAAAGAAAATTGATATACCATTTATTATGATGCCACCAGTATTGATCTTAGAGTACTGTTGATATAGGGATAGTAGTTAGTCACTTATGGTCATCATAAACTATGTTCTCCTTAGAGAAACTACCCTAACCATGAAATGGTTCTATTTTTTGTGGTCTATGCCAAATTATATTCAAATCATTACCACATTGGTGTGATGTTTTTCATCTAAATAGACCAGATGATTTTATTACCCATATCCTTTCAGTTGTATTTAAACAAATGGAAGAATTTTTGGGTTAACTACCAATAATTTTTTTGAGATGGAATATTCCCTAGGAAAGGGTAACATTTTGTTACATATTCTTAGTTGGAAGAAGTAGGAGAATGTTATTCTGTAATTTATTTAGAAGTCATTTTTTTATTTAATTCATAGAATAATGGAATAATAGGACTCAAAAGTTATATACTATGTTCTTATCATATTTATACATTCCTTCAACACCTGTGGATCAAGTGATGACTTCTGAAGATTCATTATTAAATTATAGCATGATGTATGAATGACTTAAATGAGATTACCTAGTTCCAGGATTATATCAGGATGATGATATGGCACTATAAATCTATGGTATTGCGGTGGTTCACAATTTTATGAAATGTTAATTGATATAGGAAACCTATAAAACACGTTCAAAAGTTTACCCATGGCTTAAAAAGATAAATAATTATATTAGGTGTTGATTTTGGTGGCTTGGTATAAGGAAAGTAGTCACATGGTTTGTGGCCCATTGTCTTACCTATTGGAGGATTAAAGTGGAGTATAAACGTTTTTGGAGATCCTTTCTTTCACTATAAATCATATTTTTATGTGCAATAGATAACTATAGAATTTTTTATGGGTTTTCAGAGGATCCCAGGGTTGTGAAACGACATGGTTACTAATAGAGTAACCGATGAAGGGCACAGATTTCATACCCATTATTCAGACTCAGTTGGCAGATGGTTTTGGAATTTTATAATCGTGAAAGGAAGTATTTATTCATGCAATATTAATGAGAATATAATCATAACTGTGTGAAAGATTCATTTCCTATTTATATAAGTGATTTTAAAAAGGCATGGAATCTCAATTGAAGATGAGGTGTCCTAGATTCATACTCCCAGGTCCATTAATGTAAATAAAATCATTAAACAATAACCTTGATACAATGTAAGATATCCAAAAAAAAACATATAAAATTATCAATATTTAAGACATTAAATCTCATCAATAATTGCATAATTCATGGAATGGATAGAATAATGACATTTTGGAGTAGGAAATTATCTTAAAATACCCATTGACATTCTTCCATAATCAATATTCACTTAAATACCATCTTTAATTCTCACCAGTTATAGTTATATTTATTAAATAGGTAATGAAAACAAGATAAATGGGTGAGATAAAATAATCATTCGATAAAAAACTCATTAACATGTCATCAGGGTCTGTATCATAATCATTTAAAAAAATATGACTAGGCGTGAAATAACTTACTAACAATGTCTTTGAATTAATAGAGTTTCCCATAAATCCTGATAGAATAAAAGGAAATCTAAAATGATAAAACAAATTCCATCTATGAATTGCATGATATAATAAAAAGAATACATTTAGTATAATAAGTGTCTTGTAGTAATCATAGAAATCATAAAATAATTTATTGGACACAATAACCATTTCCCATGAGTGTATTAGTTATAACTACAATTTTCCCCTGGTGGATCCAGTTAAATCCCTATTTTAATTAGTGTGTGAAGAATAAATACCTTTTTATTATTGTATTATGATACCCTAATTGGTTCAATAAGTGTATCAGGAATCACAACTTGTTTCCCATATTGGATTAGGTTTCACTGTATGTTTCCCATAGTCGATCAGGCATCACAACCTATTTCCATTGGTGGATCGAGTTTCATTACTCATTTCACATTATCATCTCATGAGACAGAAATTTTTTTCCAAATTATTGTGGGGGCATTATATAGTACCCATATGTAAAATACTAATAAAAAATTCATATATCAGCTATAAAAATATTTCTACAATCATACACAAAAAATCATTTAACAAACCAATGTAAAAAATGGCTTTATGAAAAATTTCCTTTGAACATTCAATAATCCATCCTATGAAATAAGTTGAACGGTGGCATTAAAATATCCCCAGTGTAAAATGTTTTCATTAAGTATTTTAACATAGTTGAAAAAAATATTTTTATGATAGATTTATAAATAAATTGAATAATGACAAGAAAAAATACCTTTTGTTTAAGTCATGAAGACTCTTTAAAATTAATTTATGAAAAATGAAAGACATGAGCCTAAAAAACAAATATCCTTTAAAAAAGTAACATTTAGAAAAGAAAAAATATAAGATAAATACTTTTAAAAAAATCATCCATTCAGAAGAAAGAGGAATAGTGGTAATTCATTCCTAATAATATAATCCTTTGAATCCCCTTTTTAGACACAAATTTACCATTTTAAATTCTATGTTTGATATTTAAAATTATAATAATAAATCCATTTTATTCCAAAATAATCCAAATTTAAAATAATTTGGAAAAACATTTTAAATAATTTAAATGATGCTTCACAAAGGATAATGTTCATATGAATATGGAACTCTAAAAGATTTTTTAAAACGTTTTTACTATAGCCATAAAATAGAGTTATGAGTCACATTCATAATTTTATTCTGAATAGGTTAAGCGAAATATGATGATATATTATAAATTTTAAAAGTAACTTCAATAAAGAATCCTTTAAAATTAGATATTGTATTTAATGAAAATTTTTAGTGGAAGATAAATAAATTATCATGAAATAAATTGTTTTGGAATATTTTATGAAACATTTGTAAAAATATGACATTGTAAAAAGGGTTAATAATGTTTTCTTTCAAAGGAGTAAAAGGGAATTATGAATATCATAGGAGATGAAAAATAATTTAATATTCAAATATAAGTGATAAAATTAATGGAAATTAAGGCAAGGACATTGAAGACAAATAGATTATCCCTGGAAGGATGTGAATACCACTTAACAATGTTATAATTTTATGGGGATGGAATTATTAGTGATGGATGATTTGAATTAAAGTATTAATTTTACCCAAAGTGAAATATAAATTTTAATATAAAATGTTAGGGTGGAATAATTTGGGAATATAAGTAAGAAGGTATAGACAAAAAATTATATCTCAATGAAAGGGGGTTTGTGTTAACAATGACCCTTCCAACATCATTTTCAATTTAATTTAAATCCCATGAAAAATATAACATGATATTTATTTTTATATACCCTATATTTCATGAAATATTATGATAAAATAAATCAATGGACAATATAAAAATATAAAAAAGGAAAAAATTTGTGAATACACATCATATCTCAATGATAAAAAATTATAATGATAATTTCATTACCATAAATCCTTATATGATGATCAATATCTAAACTATATTATAAAAAAATATCTATTAAATATCTATTTTATTACCTTATTAAAACATATGACCTTTTTTAATGTCATTTATAATAAAATACATTAGATAGTTATATTTTATTATTATTATTTGATGTTATTAGCTTTGATTGTTTGTCCAATACCCATTTCATAACTCTGGTGATGAATATTATTTATAGATTTAATTTTATTAATTATAATATTATTATTAGAATAATAATATATTTTATAAAATTATTTAGAATTTTCTAATTTTCGTCCACAATTGTTTTTTTATTCACAATTTCAACATTTGTGATTTCCATCTATCTGTAATTTTTATCAAAAAAATCGTGTTGTACTATAATAATTATTTAATTGTTAATATAAATTTTTTTGAACAATAATCCAAAAATTATTTTATCATTAATTCCTAATAATTTTTTTATGTTTTCATTTTCATCCATGATAGAAATTAAAATCATTGTTCAAGTTGGTGGTTAAACTAAACCAAACAAGAACAAGATATAATAAATGGGAGAATATGGCCATGAAAATGATTTCTTTTTTGCATAATATCATACATTAAGGTTCAAAATATTAATATTATGATGTATTAAAGGGGTTTTTACCCATTTTATTGTATTTTTGTACATATGAAATGAATATAGTTAGAAATTAACCATGTCACTTTCATGGAGGTGATAGTCTATATGTATGGACATGAGACAATTTCACTTTTCATAGATCAAGTGCAATAAATGGATTAGTTTGTAATTATTGAATATAAATAATGTTATAAATATATTATTAATCATTTAAATATAGTTTTAAATTCATCCATATATGGTGGAAAAGAAAAATAAACCATGTTGTTCATGGATGTGGTAGTCACACGCATATGCCCGATGATGTCTTCATTTTTAATGGGTTTTTGAGGAAGGTAGAAAATTTATAGTTATATAGTATGATAAAATTTATTTTTTTATACATTCATGGGTAGATTAGTTTTGGGCGAGTTGTAGAAGAAAATAATTTAGAGATATTGGTTGAGAACATTACCTCTCCTTTTGTATGTTCTCCCTTAGGAAACACTTTAAGGGCTTCATAGCATTGTGTTTTAGAAAGAAAAAGTATACTATCAAATGGATAGAGTTTAATAAGGCTAGTGTATATTTTTTTAGGATAGTGAAATTTAATAGATTTGATGGAATAAATCTATTTAGGGTTCAATGGATCCAAATGTGTGAAATAATGATTTTTTGGGAGCAACATGGTATATAAATCTTCTAAAAATATGTTTTACACATGTTTTGAACATTTTTCAATTGGGGTTCGACTTTTTTTTTTAACATTTAGTATTTTTTTACCGAAGTATCTAGTTTTTACCTAAGTAATAATATTTTTACAAAAATTATAAGATTAAAACAATCATAAAATTTTAAATTCATGGAATGTAATTTATACCCCATTAAAATAATTTTTTTAAATATGTGAAAATTATTTCTTAAGAAAAAAATAAAATATATAGAAAAACTATTCTGTTGAGAAATGATGTTTTAACCGTTTACTGTTTATAATATAATATGACGTTAATTAAAAATTAAATCAGATATAATTATATAATTATATATATATATACATATATGGAAAAATGATATTATATTTATTATATCAATTATTTCATTTTAATTTATTTAATTAAAATTTCCCAATATTAATTAAACAATTATTTGAAAATAACCCACCTCAATTATCATGGTCATTAACATTAGTATTTTTAATATAAAATTTATGCATAAAAATGATATTAAACTTATTATATAATATGAACTTGTTATTCTAAATATGAAATTCAAATATTTAAATTCGATTTATGCAAGTTTTAATGTTTTTTAATGTATGTGAATAAAAACTATTTTTAGAGTAAAATAATTCTTATGGTTTCAAAGCATTAATCACGAGTTTTATAAATTTAATATAATATTTTAAGAGTTTTTAGATTATTTTATAAAATTAAATTTTTGTCAAATAAATTTTCCAAGATGTTGATATCATTATTATATTAGGATAATTCCCCAAAATTGATGGTACTATAATTATATTTATATATATTAGGTACATTGGGAAACAATTATATTAAAACACACACACACACGACACAAACATAGCCCTGAAAGAGGGGTCATAGCCCCCCATTGGATAACTAACCCAACCAGTCACTTTTATTACATCATATATTTTTTACCAGAAGGCTTAGTGGGTATGAATCTCCATACATGGCCTATAAGCCCTAAATGTTGGCCCAAAGGCATACTCTGTGAAGAGTACCCACCTTATATAGTACCCTCTATAGTATCACCACCACTCCAGTACCTGTCACTACTATAGTATCGCCTGTCAGGGCTAGAGTACTCACCACTGCTACAACTATACTATAGTACCATACACCTATTGGGTTTTGAACCCCTAAATCTAATATTTTCAAAAAATTTTATAAATTCACCTTAAGATAATATTGAATGGAATAATTAAAAATTAAATTTTATTTTACTAAACAAAAATTATAAAAGTATATTTTAAAAGAAAATATAAATTACAATGCAAAAACCCAATTTTATTGAAAAATTACCTTTTAAAACATTTAGTGTTATAAATCTGAATTATTTTAATTTATTATTGATTTAAATTATTTAATTTTTTATATATTATAATATTTTTAAATTTTCTAAATTATATTCATCTAATATGATATATATCATTTTATTTTTGTGTTTCATGTTAAGTATTTATTTTAAATAAAATATATTCTAAAACCAATGAGTGACATAAAATCTGAGCATAATGCATCACATATAGGCATAAGTGTAGTTTAATAAGAAGATCTACATTCCCCATGTATATAATTAGGTTATTTGTGCTTTATTTTAGTGGAGCATTGAATAACCATATAGAATGGGAACCTATTTTTTATATAATAATAACATTAAGGATTTTATTTAGATGGATTCTTATGAGGCCTTACATGTTTTGTCATTGTCACTCGTTTTTGGGAAGGATAGGGATCAATGAGTCAATGATCATTTGAAAAATATTGTAATAGGAGCCTTCCTAAAAGGTACTGTTAATTAGGATGTTGTTTCTTTATACTCAAAGCACAGAACACCCATATCTCAACTAAAGGAAAACACCATTGGTGTTCACAATGGGTGATGTAAAATTTCTATTGGTATTCCCTTGGTTGGGAACTCAATGATCGATATTGAAAAATAAATTCACACGATGTTTTGTTGGTCCAATTCAACATTTTGGAGTATATCTACGCTATCGATTACATGTTAACTCATCCTCTATAATGTCGAGGTATGCAGGATGTTCTTCATGTTTTGTAGATTTGGAAGTATGGACTAGACCTAAAACACATGAAGGATAGTGAGTATTTTGAGTTAAAGGGCGATTAATTTTTTGATGAATAACTAGTTAATATTATAGATAACATTTAGAATGTATGTTGAGGGATGATAATGCATCTTATTTTAATATTTTGGGAATATGAGAACATACAATAAGAAACCCGGGATTAGGGCTCATATTTATAAGATAAATTTACAGATATGATTATAGTGGAGCCTAAGATATCCTTCAGACTTATAGGAATCAATTAAAAAGAGTGTTTTAATGACCCTTAGGTTTCTTGTGTAAATTTGAGATCTATTTTTGAATTTTAATTTTTAGGGGTTTCTAGGATTGTGAATGATTTAGAGAGGTGTAATGAGGAACCACTTGTCGAAATTTGAATTATGTGGGTATTGGTTACCACAATATAGAGTCACTATGTACCCTGTGATCTAGTTAGTTTTCTTGTAATTCCCAAATTCTTACCAGATTTATGTTTGGGGTGGAACACGTTCTCGGTTATGACACTAATTGCCAGGAAAATGTAAACTGGGATCCTAGTGTCTTGTTTTGACGGTCTTTAGTAGAAAATTATATAATTTCTCTCTCATATTACTTTTACTCATATTTAATTAATCTACCAATCCCCACTAACCTATATCATTATTTTTAGGTTTATTTTCGATTCAAATCATCTCATACCATTTCCTCTTTCCAGATCAAATTTTCATTGGAGGCAGTGGTTCACCACTGGAGATTTTAACTTCTACAAGGTCTTATTAGTGTAATATACTTAATATTTAATCTTACCTATTAGAAATCATGTATTATAAGGTTTTGATGTTTGGTTTTAGTTACATGATGGTTCAACATTGAATCATAGATAATAAGATTGGTGATTGGGCTCTCCTAAACATGAACAAGGAAGAACATACCATATATCATTGTTTTTATTGGATTACATGATTTTCTATGCATATGTGTAAATATATTTAATGTATATTATTTTTAATTATGTATAAATTTTTTTGGATGTTTCTATTATAATATAATCAATAATTTAATCTTTCTGATGCTACCACAAGGGTGCACATCGTCTGTGTTGACGTGCTGATTGATGACCTGCATTCCCTCTTCCCAAAGGTGGGTGACATTCATCAAAACATCAGAGATGTTTTCTACTTGATCTAAATGGGATGATGGTATGTCAGACTCTCCTTCCTTGAATTATAACTTGTAATTCGTCGCCTAGTCTGGGTGTCCCTTAAATATTAAGACGTTGTTCATGAAAATATTCCTTGTGCCATTTCTGTGTGGATGATGGTTAATTAAAATAATTCTATCAGGATGTTTCCAAGTTGGTCTAGTCTGGGAAGCAACCCTTGGTGAGAAGGGTATTAATATTGGGAAATTTCTAGCGTGTCTGGATGCTAAATCATGGGTACACATGGATTTTCCCATAATAGATGGTTTCTTAAGCTAACAGAAGCCCGAGGCTTACCACATTGAATGCGGGGAATTATATTTCAGAGACACGTCTCTATGGTTTTCCTTGGATTCCCATTTTTAAATTGGAGTATTTGGTGAGTTTGACATCTATATGAGATGGATCGAACTGATCAGAACACTGAAGAGAGTGTATCAGATATGTAATTCCCTTAGAGGGAGCACTATAATGTTTTCCCAATGGATGGGCCAGAATTCTCAATAAGGACAGACGAAGAGTGGCGTGTCCCAAAAGGGAAAGTTTTACATCATGAAGGATGATCTAAATACCTAAAAATTTGGATCATAGGATGATGTGTCTCAATGAATAGGACACCAAGGATTACCATTGGATGGGATTAAACATCAAAGATGGTTCCTATGTCCTTGTTTAGAAGAAAGAGATCAAAACCCATGTTGTTTTAGAGGACGATTCAAGGGGTCGTGATGTAGAAATGGAAAACAGCTTGAGGACATGCCATGCTTATGCATGGTTAGAGAACGAGGTGATACAATGATCAATGAGATGAATGCCATGATTCCAATGGGACATAACATTCTAGTTAAAGTATAGATTGATATGAATGAAGTGTTAAATGGTGGAATGAGTTGTGATGGATCCAAGAACTGGTGTGAAGGTGGTGGTGTTGGGATTGATCCTCAGAGTGGTTTCCTACATATCCCTATGGAATGGATCAAATTCCACGTAGTTCTGGGATGGGGTGATGAGTCACATAGGAGGCATGTTGTGACAATGGACGCATGGGTAGGACCCGATGAAAGTGGAACTCCTAGAGTTAGGCATTATCTCCCCAAAATAGAAATGCTCGACGGTGGGAGTAGGATGGGACATGGTATATGAACTTGATCCTTAGGGAGTCTTCCTACGTACGTTGCTCAAAAAGTGAAAATATTAAAGTCCATAGAGTTCATAAGTGGGGCATATAATCAATGTGTATGTGAAGGAAAGCAAGGTAGAGACATGTTGGGGCTTACACATGGTTAGAATCCCATCACTATAGGGACACTATTTGTTGATAGATTATGAATTTAGCAAGGAGATTACATATGGTTAGCTACCTGGGAAAATGGGATATGTAGTTAGGATGTACAGAAATTACAATGACCATAATGGGTGGTTTGAAACACCTCATGGACGTGGATCTGATTGATGTTTCTCAAAAATAGAATAATTCACATCAGGAGGGTACATCCTTATGAGGAAGAACCCGAGATCATAGTTGGTCGGGGTTTAACCTAAAATGGGAATCTAATGTACCCGAAAGGGAACAAAACCCATGTAGTTCATAGATAATAGAATTTAACACATTGGGGGTTGAAGGGGAGCTAATGTGAAATGGTTGGGATAGATGGATTATGAGGGATGAGGGGATTGAACCTCAGAGAGCCTTCATATGAACCCTTCTTGGAAGGATGAGATTAAATTCTATATTGTTCAGTTGTGAGGTGTACGGGTCTCACAAATAGATAGCAGCCCATAGAATATGTCATGGTAGATGATTACTCTAACACCACATGATCCATGTTCAGGGTGATAAACAAGAGGCATAAGTAGAATGAATGATCATGTTAGGGAAGATTTGTTGTTGATAAGTAGAGTGGAGATTATACGTGGATGGTAGACCAGTGAAAGGAATATTGGGAATTACACCAAGAGGTAATCCAACTGAGAGAGGAGGGTGTTTAGAAGTACAAGGATGATATGTCCATGGTACATGGAGTACCCTACCAGGGTGGGCCAGGGGTTGTTTTGGGAGCCTCCCGAGAACACATGGTGGAAATTTACAATGGACGAGAGGGAGTGAGAGGGAATTGATTCTCATCCTTCATTGACTTATCCTGGGGTATCCACACATGCAATGATCTTTTTTTATAGTCATGTATTGTGGATGAGGATGATTTGACGTTTAAAATCTTGTAACCCGAATGATATAACATGCTCCTCACCTGTAGGACTTAGATGACTAACACACATTATACCTTGGTGTTTGGTAGGCACAAGAAATGAAATGGACATATGTGTTTGTGGAGTGATCCATTGAAGGGTTTATGTTAGTGTGGTTTTTTAATGAAGAAATATCTATTAGAGTACCTATTCATTGAATGATTGGGTAGGAAAACACACCATGGATCACCCCTCGAGGGACTAAGAAATCACTACACGCAATCCCTGAGGGCTGCATGGAGGAAGTACATGCAATATAAGAGTATTGCAAGAATGAGGGTCTTGGACATGGTGCCTTGGTGTAAGGAAGACACATGGATAACATAAGAATAGGTTCACACATTATTGAGTGATTTCATGCAATATGAGGGGCTACACGCAAGCTGGAAGCATGTGCGCAGAATGGGCATGACACAAGAAAAAACTTGTGCACAAGAAGAATATTTTGTATTCAAGTACATAAGAGTAAATTTAAATGAGGGAGGGTCAAGAATGACTGGGGAACCAGAAGGAGTACCCCTGAGATACATATTCTGCAAGAATCAGTTCCTAGAGACCATGTATTTTGCACAGTCATGGAAGGGGTCATCTTTCACCCATAGGAGCGGAAATTATTCTTCTATAATGGTACCATGAAGAGAGGGTGTATGGTAATATATATATATGTGTGAAAAAACATCATCAATGGCACACAAGGTAGAAATCATTGAAGATGGGGTTTGACATTGTATTTTCGGTGAATATTTTTTTTGAGTTGAACAATTTCTTATGAGGAGGATTGATTCCTCTCATACCTCTATCTTGGATATTTTTTTGGGATTTCATCACAGATGGATCCATTTGATGTCTCATTGGGAGTGGATGATCTTGAACACATAATTAAATATTTCAAACGGACCTTAAATCTATCACACACCTCCCTTTAGTGTCTTAGTATTGTATTCTAATTAAAAATAAGAATTTAGTATGCTCAAAAATTCCATTTCATGGCCTCTGATAAAATTTGGTGACAAAAAATACCCCCCTTAGAATATGATATGGAAGTGGACCTAAAGGTTGGATTCTGCGGGAAACATAGATTGGTAGAATTATGTATAGTCGATGGGCATAAAAATTTCCATTCGTCGTGTAAACCACTTCCACGTGCATAAAAGGGATGGTATGTGCTAATAAATACACGAGGGTGTGTGTGTGGGGGGGGGGGGTGGGATGCTCCATGCAATGTCATTTTCATGGGATATGTAATTCTTATCTTGGGCACAAAAGTTTACCCGTTATGTGTGAATTGTATGGAATTTGATCGGTGCCTAGCGCACAGTGGTAGGTTATTTCATGATTCTACATCTTGTGCACAATTGACTAAGCTGAAATTTTAATAGATAATAACCATCTTGCATCAATCCATATACCTTGTGCACCAAAACACCATTAATTTATACATGACCATTTGTCAATTCTATGTTTCAAAAAAAATGGTGACTGAACAGACTGATGTTGAGAGGGAAGATGATGATGATGCTGCACAGGGGACCCAACGGATCCCAAATCTTCAGATTCATTACACATGAAGTGTAGTGTCTGATAGTCATATTCTCTTTGGAATAATGATACGGGCTCAAAAAGATAATGTTATGAGTGAAAACCTCATTCTATGGATCTTAGGAATCCTGGAGGAGGCTTTAATGCCATGATTGGAGACTGACACACCACGACCATGGGTGAAAAACGAGGATAGCCTTCCACGATAAAAAATCATGAAAAATGGTCACCCCACTAGGGAAATATAGAACATGGTTGTTTATGTCATAAATCCAAAACCAGAAAAATTCTAAGGAGCAATCTGGAATCTGAGGAATCTCCATCCCACTATGCTATCAATTTCAGGAGGAGCATCACTTATGAGAACAAAGGATGTAAGGAATATTACTTTAGGTCTAGGGGATACATCATGAGTGAATAGGAATAGGAATACATGGTATTTTAGTCAAGAATGAAGTTTGGGGTGAAGCGATGGTCTATAGAGCTATTTGTAGCTGTGTGGACTTTACAATTCCATTTTTACCATCAGTAAGACCTTATGTCAAAGATGTTCAGTCGGTGGTCTCCCAACAAAAATATTTTACCCCTCCACCATGTGGAGGTCGACATTAGTCATTGGTATATCCATTTCATTGGGTGTATTCCCATGGAAAGGTGCTAGTATGGTGTGTTCCTTCCAATGGATAATGTCTGGGGAGACAGAACGTGCCCCCTATTCTGACATGACATCTGTTGGAGCTGACCAAGGAGTAGATGGAAATCAAATAATTCCAGAAGCACATATCCTAGCATGGATGGTTTATTTTTCCTATAATACAAGATGAGGCAGGGAGGATTCCAGGTTGAGGGAATCATTCCCAGACACATCCCAATGGATTTGGGTGGGATCATACTAGACAGTCTTGGAGGCAGGTGAGTACAGATCATGGGCATCCGCATAAACATAATCCAAGAACTGAATGTATGAAATGATTGATTTCATGCCACATTCCTGACTATGTGGTTTCTTCCAGTAAGGGATACAAGTATGCGAGTCGGTCCGGGGGAATTTGTGAAGGTTGGAATCCTAGCATCCATGAACAATGTTAATGTGGGAGTACCTATATGGGTCCGGCTATACAATATTTTTGGGACGTATCTCAAGAGGAAGTATGACTAAACGAATATGAATACTATTCCATATTCTTCATGATTTGGTTGCATAATATTGTAGTGGGTATGACTTCACAAATTTAATCTTCCCTCTAGGTGATGGTCTGCGGATGTCCCTACTAAATATTTCTGGAATTTGGCCCTTTACTCTCAATGAGGGTGGAATCAAACTCAAGTTATGAAACAATGAAAACAAAAACAATCATATATTTCAGACCCCATCTAGCCAGATGGTCAATGAAGGGTGAGACCCATTAGAGAATAAGGAATACATACAAAGCATTATGGGTGTCATACTAGTAGACTAGATTGATGGTAAAATCTTTTGTGAACCATATGCGTCGATGAGGTATGCTAGAAACATTAGGTTCATAAAGCAGATGCGATAGAGTATGTTCACAAGGTTCTTGAGGAGAAAAATCCATGTATCCTTCTCTAATTATGGCATATGTTCATGGTTTTTGGCTTTGGTGATGTCATTAATTTCCCCCCTCTGATATTAATGCCGACATATCAATAGAGTATGTTGACCATTGTATTGCAATGTATCTGAAACTCATTCTACAACGACACATTTTATAGATCATGGTGAAAAGTTTGGATCCTAGTTGACTAGAGAGTAGACAAATATCTGTTGTGGAAACGAGCCGAAGGTAAATCATGTGGCTATATTAACACAAGATGGAACCTCTGTGGTAGGAGTGTCGCAATGTGTGACTGCTCCACAACCTTTTTAAGAGTGATGGAACCATATTTTACCTCATGGAAAAGATCATAACTTCTTGGAAAGTGGTTGAGATACCTCTTTTAGCCAACTACCAATTCCGTTTTCCCATCCTTTTGGCCTTCTTGGAAGATATTTTGACAAACACTAAGTCTGAAAGCCCTATGGAAGAAACCAATGTGTACTAGACTCGACCTGGTAGATCTAGGGTGTATTATGGTGGTGGATAGGGTGTAATGTTATCATTTTCATGTGTACTTGACATCTATGGACATGTATGTGTGCCCCCAATGGTGGTACGAAGACCCATATCTCATGGTAAATGTGATGCTCGTCCAGGGGCATGACCACGAGAAAATGCCACCAGAGGATGAAAATGATGATGATGATGAATAAAAATAAGGAGAACAAGAAGAAAAGGTGGAGGAGGAGGAGGGAGAATAGGAATAAAAAAGTGTAGGACCTAAATGAGAGGGACTTCAAGGGATAGTGTCCTGCTAGGGAATCCCACGTGAGAGAATCGAAATCACAAGTGTTAACGTGGGACTTTCCAAAAAACTCAAGGTGAGTCTCAACTCTTATCTCTACCCATCTTTCTCTTTTCAAAATTCAAATCCACTAACCAAACTTTTCCCTATTCAAGAAACAAATCAATGATGACGGGTAGAAGGATCCCCCTACAGGGTTTGAAAATGTATCAATGGATGTGAATGGATGTTCCCATGAATATGCAGGCAGATCTGAATAGGGTGGAGGACTGCCTATAGCTATAGTAGTTGAAGGACCAGCCAAGATGGAAGTGTTCAGTGGAAAGCTTGAGGGAGGGGATAAAATGGTGACCTTAGGGTCTTTGGCTATTCCCTTCATTCATAAAGAGCATGTTCCAATATTTGAATTAACATGTTCTTAGGGATCTCTTGTAGTTGAAGCTCCAACGAGGACTTAAGCACTATGTAACACCCTAAGCTTCTGCAGTACACTCTTCTTTTAATAATATAGTAGCATGTGTTGTACGCAACTTCGAGTTCTAAGACACACCACAACCAATCAAACTATCCTTATGAATAGTAATACCAATTTTTTGAAATTTTATAAATACTATCTTTCAAAATGGACTTAATTTTTGGATTCGGAATATCGAAATTAGCTTTGGGTTAATTTTTGGTATTTTTCTGAAAACATTCAATTTTTGATGAATAGTGAAAAAACATTGAGTTATAGTTAAAAACCAAATTTTTATTTAAATAATTATTTATTATATTAAAATTTAATTAAGGTCAAAATAGATACATAATACCTATATAAGTTCAATGTAATTCATTGGAGTTAGTTTTGAATAAATATAGATGTATAAAACATTTATGGATCTTTTACCGTCTTTTACCCACCACCTAGTAAAATTTGGAAATTCACATAAAACTTATTTTTACCGCTTCTATATGTGGAATTTCGAATATCCGATAGACACGGTTAATATCAAGGTGTAAAATGAGGATCAATAAGATAAAAATAATATTTGGTGAATAGTAACTTTTTATTTTTATTTACCACAGTTAAATGTAAATAGGGTAATTAAGGGTAAAAATGATATTAATATTACCCTAACACATGTCGTAATTATATTGGACATCTTCAACGTGACCAAAAACAACCTTAGGAATAAAATATTATCATTTACATCCACTTGAATTAGATTAGGACATTTATTATAATTTAATTCAAAGAAGAGTTAAAAGAGTTAAAATCAATGTTCAATAACTAAAACATTTTTAATATAGGGTTATACATAAGATAAATTCGATTATAAATACTCATTAGAAAGATAAAATTATTTCATACATAATGGTATTTTATTTGTAATTTTTAGACATTAAATAATTTAATTTATTTATGACACAATGGTGATGAAATATTTACCCAATTAATGAAATATTAAAATAATTGATATTATAAATATCAAAATAAATGTAAATTGAGACTTTTTATGAATTAAAATAATTTTATAGGATCATATGACATATTATTATTGGTTATATGAATTTTATTTGAAGTAAAAATGAAAATATGAATTTATCAAAAACAAAATACCCAATAGTGTCAAAATTGACATAAAAGAGTTTTTAAAAGAAATATTATATTATTAATTGATATTCTATTCTTAAACATATAAGGATCAGTAAAAGGACTTATATAATTAAATGTGTTTCATTAATGGACCACTTGGGGGTCTCTTGGAGGTATATTGTAAGTTTATTAACTATATAATATAAAAAAAAGAGACATAGAAAATGTCAAAATATTTAACTAAGAGTTAAATATAAATGATAAGGATAATATAGTTACCTAAACCTATCTCAAATCTATTGCATGAAAGGCTTTAGACCCATCCCCTCATTAACCTTTAAATAATCCACTATAGAGCCATTAGGAACTGAATATGAATTTATTATAAAATAATATTTCTAGTTTTTCTAAAGGTGTCCCTCACCCCTCTTATAAAAGGGCACTCCCCCTTCCCTCTAATTGACACCTTAAAATCCTTTTGGATCGGCCAAACACTACCCACATATTCTCTAAACTTCCAACACTTCAACCTATAGGACTTATTTTGATCAGAAAGCCATCCTAAGTGGCCCTTTTGATCAAATCAAAAGGAAGAACCTGAAGAAAAGGTAATGTTTTCACCACCCTCTTTCAAGTTCCTTTCTTCTTAAACTTCTTCTTTCTTTGTTATTTACATTCTTAAATAATAACCCCAGTATATTTTATATACTGTGATGTTATTATAAATATGGTACAACCATATTCAGTATTCTATCTATCCTTTGAATGACATGTCACCATACGTGTGTACGTACGACCTACCGTCTCCACGTCGTGGTGTAATTGTTATTCAATACATTATTATTCAGATGATGTGTAATTAATGTAAATAATAAATATAACATTACAATGATTTTGTATAAATTATATACCATCCAATTATATATTATTTTAATAACCAAAGAATGATATTGTTGCTCGTGCGTACGTACGGATTACCGTCTCCATGAACGCGATGAGATTCATTCCCCATCGTATCCATTCAAGACTAAATTTCATTTGATGATTAAAAGTAATTTTTAGAGACATGATATCATTCTGGATATGAATAATATACATCCTATCCATAACAAATATGTCTCACATAACAAATAATATAAAGGAAAAAGAATTCGTTAACACCTGAAACGATGATAATACTATGATATTATTAACAAATGAATGTTAAAAGATCAGATATGATATCATATTAATTTATATAATTCTTGTTTAATTTTAAAAAAATTATTTCACCATTATATATGTGGTCAACCTACCCTAAACCAAGGAAAATTAAAAGGTAAGGGTTTATTTCACAATCTCTTCATTATCAGAGGTTGTTTATATGTAATTATCTATTGGGACCTTGTTGACGCTCCTTTCGTCACAGAATCTAAAGATCGTAAAAGGGAATATATGAGCTCAAAGTGATTCAGCCTTTGAAGAAAACATCAAAAATCAACAAAGGAAGAAAGGATCAACAACAACCTCACCGCACAAGTTATCTAACTGGCGCGCAAGTGTACTTGCGCGGCTACCTTGGTCGCGCAGGTGACTTGCGCGACCTAATTGGTAACCGCCCGGTAACTACCCGGGGTCTTCTTTTTCCTATAAATAGACCCTGTGGGCCCCCCTTTCGAGAAGATCTTTTTTCCAGAAACTCGGATTGAAGCTCCCGACGCCCAAGTCTCTTTTCAAAGCTTCCGGAACACTTCTAAGGTAATTTCTTACCTAGAACGGAAGATCTAAAGAGAAGAAGGAAGGCCTAAATGTTGAAACTTATCAAACACTTGCGCGCCAACTTATTTCCTTCAATATAACTTGCGCGTCCCTTTTCTGGAAGAAACTCAAGAAAATTATAAAGGGTTTAAAAAAGAGTCGCTCAAGTATTTCAATGCTGGTTGAAAATCGCGCAAGTACACTATGTGTCGCGCAGGTATACCTGCGCGACCAATACTTGCGCGCCCACGGAAGACTTGCGCGCCTTGCAAGACTTGCGCGCCCCTATCTTTTTGGGTGCCCATCTTGCCCATTTTTACCCCTCTTAAGCCATTTCACCTTTCCTTTTCAAGATTCAGTCTTCAAGACACTCTTCAAAGCCATTTATGGCATGATTTCTTGATTTGACTTTCTTATCTGAAAGGAATTCTGTGGAATCTCTCTCAAAGTCTAGTGATTTAAATATCCTTATGTCACTAAAATACGGAGAGTTCATTCATTCAACCTCATCCTTTAAGATGAGAGAATCTTAACCTGGGTCTCCTTTTCAGGAATAATCCCCAGTGATAAAACCTTTAACTTGGGCATCCTCCTCAGGAGTAAGCCCCAATCATAATTATTTAACTTGGGCATCCTTCTTAGGAGTAAGCCCCAACCTCAAATATGGGCATCCTCCTCAGGAATAATCCCCAAACCTTAATCCCTAACCTGGGTCTCCTTTTTCAGGAATAAGACTCAGTCATAACCTTGGGCTTCCTTTTAAAGAATAAGCCCCAAGTCTCCTAACCTGAGTCTCCTTTTTCTGGAATAAGACTCAGTCATAATCTTGGGCTTCCTTTCAAAGAATAAGCCCCAAGTCCCCTAACCTGGGTCTCCTTTTTAGGAATAAGACTCAGTCATAACCTTGGGTCTCCTTTTCAGGAGTAAGTCCCAAGTCCCCTTAAAATTCTCTTAACCAGTCATAATTTACCTTTGATTTGGGTTTCCTTTTCAGGAGTAAAACCCAATCATAAATCCCCTCCTAACTTGGGCATCCTCCTTAAGAGTAAGCCCCAAGATTAGAGTATTCAAATCTCCATGAAGCACATATAACTTTATGGACCCTGTTCATGGATTTTCTCCCTAAAAGTAAATCCTAAAACCTTCATCTATCTGGGCAGTCATCCATACATAAGCCCCAAACAAATTCTTATGATTGCATCTTTCATGGCACACTTGTCTAAATTTTACCAATACCTCTTGTTTCTCACACCGAGCATGACTCACGTGAGCTTAGAGTGTAAAAGTAATTATGACATTCATCTTTGAGCCATCAATCATAAACATCATACTCCACTTCTCGAAATACGTGGGTTCTGATTCCTTTTCCAAAACAAAGGATATGTAGGTAGCCCATTTATGGGTTCGATCCCAACTTTGAAATAATATCTGTCCTTCTGAATGACGATAAACTTCAAGTGCCCCACTGAGTGGCTTTAAAACCAGCCTGGTCATCATAATGACCAAGAGACTTTTATATAAATGTTTTGAAGGATACCATTGACCAAGAATCTCTAAACAGATTTAGATGATTCTCTATTGATGAAGAACCTCGAATATATATAAAAGATTCTCTAAATTTCTTGCATATTTAATCATTGATTGTTAAAACTAAAGGAAAGCACATTTTATACTTGGTAATGTAATAAGGATTCACTAACATAACTTAAATCTATAAAGAGAGTCCCGGAGTAGACAATAATTTCCCTCAAAAAGGTGTGATGAGTCCGACCTCCCATCCTCTCGACCAATGCAAATTCCTAAGCCTCATTAGTCCACAAGCTAATGAGCGCCTGCCTTTGGAAAGTAGGTCCAAACGGATGTGGAATCATTGGATGTTTCCGGTTCTACGAAAAATCCCGTTAGAAACCGATCAGAACGTTTGAATCTCCCGTCGAGGAGGTCATCCCCGGATTCCGTGTGAAACAAAAATGGTGAACCCGACGTGAAACTCGGATTGAAGCTCCCGACGCCCAAGTCTCTTCTCAAAGCTTCCGGAACACTTCTAAGGTAATTTCTTACCTAGAATGGAAGATCTAAAGAGAAGAAGGAAGGCCTAAATGTTGAAACTTATCAAACACTTGCGCACCGACTTATTTCCTTCAATATAACTTGCGCGTCCCTTTTCTGGAAGAAACTCAAGAAAATTCTAAAGGGTTTAAAAAAGAGTCGCTCAAGTATTTCAATGCTGGTTGAAAATCGCGCAAGTACACTATGTGTCGCGCAGGTATACCTGCGCGACCAATACTTGCACGCCCACGGAAGACTTGCGCGCCTTGCAAGACATGCGTGCCCCTATCTTTTTGGGTGCCCATCTTGCCCATTTTTACCCCTCTTAAGCCATTTCACCTTTCCTTTTCAAGATTCAGTCTTCAAGACACTCTTCAAAGCCATTTATGGAATGATTTATTGATTTGACTTTCTTATCTGAAAGGAATTCTGTGGAATCTCTCTCAAAGTCTAGTGATTTAAATATCCTTATGTCACTAAAATACGGAGAGTTCATTCATTCAACCTCATCCTTTAAGATGAGAGAATCTTAACCTGGGTCTCCTTTTCAGGAATAATCCCCTGTGATAAAACCATTAACTTGGGCATCCTCCTCAGGAGTAAGCCCCAATCATAATTCTTTAACTTGGGCATCCTTCTTAGGAGTAAGCCCCAACCTCAAATATGGGCATCCTCCTCAGGAATAAGCCCCAAACCTTAATCCCTAACCTGGGTCTCCTTTTTCAGGAATAAGACTCAGTCATAACCTTGGGCTTCCTTTTAAAGAATAAGCCCCAAGTCTCCTAACCTGAGTCTCCTTTTTCAGGAATAAGACTCAGTCATAATCTTGGGCTTCCTTTCAAAGAATAAGCCCCAAGTCCCCTAACCTGGGTCTCCTTTTTAGGAATAAGACTCAGTCATAACCTTGGGTCTCCTTTTCAGGAGTAAGCCCCAAGTCCCCTTAAAATTCTCTTAACCAGTCATAATTTACCTTTGATTTGGGTTTCCTTTTCAGGAGTAAAACCCAATCATAAATCCCCTCCTAACTTGGGCATCCTCCTTAATAGTAAGCCCCAAGATTAGAGTATTCAAATCTCCATGAAGCACATATAACTTTATGGACCCTGTTCATGGATTTTCTCCCTAAAAGTAAATCCTAAAACCTTCATCTATCTGGGCAGTCATCCATACATAAGCCCCAAACAAATTCTTATGATTTCATCTTTCATGGAACAATTGTCTAAATTTTACCAATACCTCTTGTTTCTCACACCAAGCATGACTCACGTGAGCTTAGAGTGTAAAAGTAATTATGACATTCATCTTTGAGCCATCAATCATAAACATCATACTCCACTTCTCGAACTACGTGGGTTCTGATTCCTTTTCCAAAACAAAGGATACGTAGGTAGCCCATTTATGGGTTCGATCCCAAATTTGAAATAATCTCTGTCCTTCTGAATGACGATAAACTTCAAGTGCCCCACTGAGTGGCTTTAAAACCAGTCTGGTCATCATAATGACCAAGAGACTTTTATATAAATGTTTTGAAGGATACCATTGACCAAGAATCTCTAAACAGATATAGATGATTCTCTATTGATGAAGAACCTCGAATACATATAAAAGATTCTCTAAATTTCTTGCATATTTAATCATTGATTGTTAAAACTAAAGGAAAGCACATTTTATACTTGGTAATGTAATAAGGATTCACGAACATAACATAAATCTATAAAGAGAGTCCCGGAGTAGACAATAATTCCCCTAAAAAAGGTGTGATGAGTCCGACCTCCCATCCTCTCGACCAATGCAAATTCCTAAGCCTCATTAGTCCACAAGCTAATGAGTGCCTTCCTTTGGAAAGTAGGTCCAAACGGATGTGGAATCATTGGATGTTTCCGGTTCTACGAACAAACCCGTTAGAAACCGATCGGAACATTTGAATCTCCCGTCGAGGAGGTCATCCCCAGATTCCATGCGAAACAAAAATGGTGACCCCGAAGTGAATCCTTAACCAAGTTAAAGTGATGTTCTTCTTATTTGTTAGGCCCCTTGGGCCAACAAAGCAATCATTGACATGTGATCATCCAAAAGATGCAGTGGCCAGATTCATCTTGATTATGTCTGTTACATGGAACAGGCACTCTTTTCTCAAGATCTTCTGCAAAATGGCTTTCCTTAAATTCACCCCTGTGAATACTGCTGCTGTGAACACCTCTACTGTGAGGTCTGCTGCTGTGAAAACCAATGCTGCTACTCCTGCTGGAACGTCATCCGCTCTGAGGATGACATCACCAACTCAGCATCTTCAACGCTGGGTTTCTAATGCACTGGTTAAGGAGTACCGTCGCAATAGTACTATCCCAACTCTGGAGGCCGCTCGTCAAGCCCTCCAAGTTAACAACTCTACCTGGTCGTCCGGACAACGGCGGCCAACAATCAAGAAGCAGGCGGTGCTGAATACCGTCTCCAACCGTTTCGGGTCGTTATCCTCGGAACACAATTTCCATTCACTCCCTTACACTGAGGAAGTGAATGAGCAGGTCTCGCAGGACCTTAATTCAAAAAGACAGGATTCCTTCTCAAGGGCTCCCATCAACAATCGCCGCCAGACTCGTGCGGTAGTGCGCCCTCAACATAATGAGGGTACCGACTCCAGGCATTCAGCTCAGGTTCCTCGAACCCGAGCAGGCAAGATGAACCGCCAGAGACGGAATCCGGTTAACAATAGGCGGGTTGTCATCCCTGCCATCTCCGGAGAAGTCCACCAACCTAACTTGGTGGCAAAAAACGAGCAGGCATACACACCTGTTCGTTTTAATTCCGCTGTCCAGCAGACTCGTCTGGCAGCATCAAGCCTATCCCGCCAGGCAATTCCGGCGGAGTACCATAGGCAGGAACATACACTTTCTTATACATCACCAGTTAGTCAGCAGGCTCGTCTGACTACATATGATGGATCTCGTCAACCGCGTTTGGCGAAGTGTAATCAGCAGGTACATACACCTGCTAATACTAATCAGGCCTACCAACAGTCTCGCTTGGTAGCGCCCGGAGAAGTCAGTCGGAAAGTCCCGACGACAAACAGGAGGCAGACTCAACTCTCTACCTCCACACTTGAGTACTGTCAGGATTCACTGACAGGAAAAGGAGGATAGGAGCAGACACATACACCTACTCCAAGCCCTGAATGGACGTATATCCCCGTTCCGGCGGCTGAAGTCACCAAACATATTTTGTCAATGGTGAAAGAGCAGAAGCAAATTCCTGCTCATATTCTGGATGCTTGCCAGGATATCATAACAGCTTCAACATCATCTCAGGGACAGACACATAAATCTATCCCTAGCAATGGAGTGACACATCAATGATTCACTCCGGAACATACACACACATCTGTTCCAGTCCAAAAGGGTTATGGGGCATACTCCCCCATATCATACGGACAACCAAGTCAGGCACATACACCTGATTTGAGTGGAGATCGTCAGCCTAACCTGACCATCTTTCCTGATCAGGCACATACACCTACTCAGAGCAATCACTTTCGTCATCAAGTGGTTTATAAAGTGAGTAAGAAGGCATCTAAGAAAAAGATCCGCCCAGCACAGTCAGGAGATCAAAGGCCAATCTGCAACAAGGCCTTGCTCGATGCTGGAGTTCTTGAAGCCCTTAGACATTTATCTATCGGAATTCAAGATTCTACTCCCTCGATTCCCAATAACGGGAACATTAATTCTGAAGGTCTTCAACAGACACTTCCTCATGAAGACTTGCTTCATGAAAATTCGGTCAATCTTGAAGTTTCTTCTTCAGATGAGAGCCACAGGAACCCTCTGTGTGGTCAGAAGACCAAGGAGCAAGAGATTTCATCTTTTGCTGTAACCCATCATGACGGTCCTCCTCATGGTGATGAACTTCGCTACGAAAGTCCTCTCCGCAGTAGTGATTCACGTTGTCTCGAAAATTCTTCAGAAGGCAATGTAGTGACGAGAAAGCCCTCCTATCTCGAGGCACTTGCAAACGTAAAACCAGTCATGTATGATGCTTTAATATCGGCAGGTGAAACTCTTTCTCCATCAGAAGATAGCCTGGGGTTCAGGTTATTCTCCGAACCATCCCTGGGTCATTCATCTTCCAGCATGAATAGTGATTTCTCTACCAATCTTGTTGAATCCGATGAAGCAACAAGGAAACACCAACTCTAGTCCAAACAGGTAGAAGAATCTTCATTTAATGATAAAGAGGAAATGCTGAACATGAGGAAAAAACTGGAAAAAGGTGAAGTACCAGTCATGTTTTGGCCTTTGGCTGACTCCCAGTACGACATTCCAAAGATGTTGACGGATGATGGAATCTATGATATTCGTCTCAACATATGGAAAACTCTTTGTCAATTAAAGAAGAATGTATTATCTTATGATGAATATGAAAATCATCTTAAGATAATAGAAGGGTTACAACGCCAGATTGATTTGGCATCTCTATCAGTCTCTCGGTATCCGAAGGCTGAAAAGCAACAGAGAACCCTTCAATGTTCATGCCTTGGCGCACTAAGAAAATTGCGTCAGTTAGTTGCCAATGCTCCATCTGATGTTCATATCAGAGGACGGGGTGTTCACGGAGCACTACATTTCACAGTGCTTTCCGGTCAGCAAAGCCCGCCGAAAATGGTCTCATGCAATGTTATTGCCCATGGCCGGCCACAGTCAATGGGCTTTGTTCATAATCAAAAGCTTGCTCAAGAACAGGCTTCAACTAGTTCCTCTCAAAATCAAGTATATAGAGAACAAGTTGTTGAATTGCTCCTACATCAAGCAGGCGAGAATATTGCACAAGCCTCTCGTCTGGAGCAAACACATCATCAAATGACAGAAGTTTCGGAAATCATCCAACGGTCTGTTGAACCAGGTGATAAAAGTGGATACAGGTTAATGCATCCAGCTAATTTCCGAACTAAGATTCGCAAGATCAAGAGAGATTTTAAGAAGATCTCAGACATAGCATGTCAAGAGACACCCCAGCTTGCTAGACTGGGGACTTCTCTAACCCAACCCTCAGAGTCAACGAATGGGATTCGAGGAGTTGAGCGGAAGCAGCAGGAACATCCCCATTCCACCGGACTGGGGACTTTTTCAAATCCTCAATCCCTCCCTTAGAGAAAGTCAGTATTCTCTCGATTAGGGAATAAGCCTCAAGAGGAACGAAGAGCCAAGCTGTCAGGAGATTCTCTCCAAGTGACGGTTCTCCAAGAAATTCCTGAGGGATCAAGTCAACGGAATACCATGTCTCATCATGGACATGGAAGGAGACAATATCACAGAAATGCTGATAGAAAGGATTCCATGCAATATGCATCCATTAATGTCATCAATGCCGTTGCTGCTGATTCACCAGATGAGGCTCAATCAGAGGGATCAGACGAAGAGGTTCCTGCTCAAGAAGTCGCACACATAGACCTAAATGAAGAAGGTGTGCGCACACGTAATCAAAGGCTTACCCAAAATCTGGGTATTCCTTCAAGTAACCCACTTCCCCCTCTCCGAAAAGGATCCAATAAGGGGAAAGGAAAGAATCAGGTTACTTCTCACCCTTCCTCTGAAGGAGGTCAATCGCTCTCATTAGAGCAAAGGTTTTCACAACAGGAGAAATAAATGAAAGAATTAAGAAGGTTGAATGTAGAACTACTTCAGAGTAGTCTTCTTCTTAAGAATTCTGAAGTCCGACAGCTGAAGGAATTTTTTGTAACTACTGAGATGGATCAAGAATATCCTCCTTTATCAGTACACCCACAGAGGTCTAATCCTACGGGTCAAACGCAACAACGGTTGGAAGCACTACCATCAGTTGCAGCACCAACCACCACGTCTGTCCAAGCTCCATTCATTGCACCTACCCAAAACCAAGTTCAACCCGACGTTTCTCAAAAGTTAATAACTACTATTGAGTCATTAACAGCTCGGTTAGAAACTATGGAAGGGAAACAGGCGCAAGTTCAACCTGAAAAGAAAGTTTACCCTGAATGGGTAGATTCAATTTCTCCTCCATCCAGTTTTGGAAACCCTATTTTCCCTACTTTCAATGGATCAGGCGACCCTGAACAACATTTGACGCATTACGTGTCTTGTTGTGATCCTATGATGGGAACTCCAGAGCAGCAAGAAGCAGTGAAACTCAGATGCTTCGTGCGAACCTTGCAAGGACCAGCTTTTGTCTGGTATACAAGCTTGCAATCCCGGTCAGTCATCAGATGGGAGGATCTTCGTCAAAAATTCCTTCTTCAGTTTAGCTCAACTTTTCCAAAAACGACAGTTTTCAATCTTACAAACTGCAAGCAAAGGGAGAATGAAAGAGTCTCTGATTTCATTGCTCGTTGGAAGGGATTAACGTATTCCTTGAGTTTAGCACTCCCTCAGGAGGAATTGTTGCCAATCTGTGTGGCAAATTTGCGTGACGAATTACGCACACCATTTATCCCTGTGAAATACACAGGAGGGTTTCGAGACCTTACTTCAATCGCTCAACAGATTGAAGATTCCCTTATACAGGCTAAGGTTAAATCTTGTGTAATTTCATCAGCTCAAGGAAGAAGAATGGGTAAAGCAGAAACTGCTACAATTATGCTTAAACAGGCACCTGTACCTATTTCTACTTCAAAACCTTCATCTTCTCGAAGGGATCCACCTCATGAACGCCAACAACAAAGGCTGTTTCGTCGAAATGATCAAAAATATCAACGATGAAAACAATTTGAGGATATAAAGAGTAAAACATACTCTTTCCGAAGTGAGCAAGTTCCTGGTTACTTCATTTCAGCTCTGGAAAATAATTTGGTTCAATTACCAGTGCCGAAGAGGCCAAACAAGGAAGGAGATGAAGATCGTCCCAATTATTGTCCCTTTCATCAAATGTTGGGGCATCCCATCCAGGAGTGTTTTGTCTTTAAAGACCTCCTGCAAAAGATGGTCGACTTGGGACAAGTCAAATTGAAGGGTTCTTCAGCTCATGTAGCGTGTATTACCGCTACAGATCCAGAGGAAGGAGGTGAGTGGCAGGAAGTCAAAAGCAAAACTGCGAAAAAATATGATGATTGGATGGTCAGAAAGACAATCAATCAGACCCATTCCATTTTGCGAACACAATTGAAGAAGCCAATTGTGTCTCCTACAAAAGCTGCAGTAAAGCCTCCATCAAAAGACAAATCCTCAAAAGGGCAGCACAATTCAAAGAAGAAAGAGGAATCAGGAGAAGATGAGTATGTAGCAAAGCCTAAATTGTCTTTGACTCTGGCAGATTTCATGCCATCTACTTCGAAGCCACGGGCACCGTCCCACCAAACGGCACAACCTAAACAGGTTAACCAGGCAGAGTCTTTATCAGACGAAGAGTTAATCTTTGGTTCTGTTAATATGATTCAATTAACAGATTCATATTCCAGTCTTGATGAGCATGAATTCCCTGTATCAAATAAGGGAACCCTAGGAAGTTCTAGAGGTTCAGGATATAGGGGAAGACGTGGATCTTTCCGAAGCCACTACTCTAATTCTACCCCTGCTAGCACTGTATATGTAGCAGAAACTCGTGGTAGAGCCCTTCAGCGAGCTCAAAAAGAACAAGAAAGTTCTTCTACCAATGGCCAACTCAGTTTCGGCACAGTTATTTTGGAAGACCGATTAAAAGTTCCATCTTCTTTATCTCAGCAAGTAAATGGATCTAATCAGTCTAATTTTCCAAAACCAAGGATGTTGCCAACTTCAATACAAGATGCATCAGCTTCCAAAGCATCTGCTTCCAAGGTACCTGCTAAACCACATATTCCTATTGGGAAACGCAGACCTCTAGATCAAAAGTATGATATATTGAAACACTTGGCCCAAGTACCAGCCAAGTTATCAATTTTGGATGCTTTGAATCTGTCAAGAGATCTTCGGGAAGCACTCATCGAAGCTTTGTCAAGTCCTCAGGAGTTTGAAGCTGAAATTGCTGCAGCTGAAATCTATCACATAGAGAATAATCCTGCAGAATTCCATGCAGTGATATCTTTTACTGATAAAGATAAAGATGATGTTGTGCATGGGCACATAAAAACTTTGTAATTATCTGGCAAAGTCAATGGTATAGATGTTCGAAGAGCTTTCATTGACAATGGTTCAGGAGTCAACCTCATGCCCATTCGCACACTTCGTCGATTGGGCCTCACGGAATCTGATTTATCTCCTTCTACCATGATGTTGCAAGGATATGATAAAAATGAACAAGAACCACTGGGAGAAGTTACGCTCAGAACTCAGTTTGGAGATCTTGTTTCCAATTCAGATTTCATGATTGTTGATCAAGACTCAGCTTTCAATATCTTGCTTGGAAGACCCTGGCTACATCAGCATGCAGCTATTCCGTCATCATACCATCAATGTCTCAAATACTGTTTCGATGGTCAAGTTGGAACATTGTATGGTGATAAGGCCCCGTTCAAGACATGTGAGTCTCAATACATTGAGGCGGAATTTTATCACATGAAGGGAAGAGAAAAATCTACAATGAAGGAAATTACCAAAGTTAATGCTTCATATGGTTTGGAAAAAATTCCAATAAATCCATTTTCACATGTGAGTACAGATTATGTGTTACCTATCAGTCAAATTGAAAAAATAGGCCCAAATCAAAATACTCTTATGGAAAGATCCATAATGTCAATTACGGCAATCGAGCCAGACAACATGGGAGAAATTGGTAACTTACCAAGCAGTGATGAAAGCATAAGTGGTGACGTTTTCATTTCGTCTGCTGAAATCCAACAAGTCTATAGTTCGCTAATCAGGCCAGAAGAAGTTATAGCAACACCATAGGTGAATATTGATGTCGATTCTCAATCCATAATCTCCTCTTTATTTCCCAAAGAAGACCCTTTATCATCAATAGGGTCGGAAATGGAAGCTTATTCTTCAAAATGTGAAAATTTTTACATCTCTTATGATCATGAGAATTTCGTTTTTTCATCTACTTTTCAAGTTGAAACGGAAGAAATAACACATGATGAAGAGGAAGAGGAAGATCTTAGAGATGCTCCTCCAGCATTTGAAGAGGGTATCTCTACCATTGTGGATGAACTCAGAGAAGTAAATCTGGGTACAAAGAAAGATCCACGCCCCACTTTAATTAGTGCGGCCATGACCCTTGAAGAGCAAGAGATGTATATTTCTTTTCTAAAGAAAAATAAAGATATTTTTGCTTGGAATTATACAGAGATGCCTGGCCTTGATCCTGATGTTGCCACCCATCATTTGGGTTTTCCAAAAGAACATCGAGGATTCAAGCAAGCCGCAAGAAGAACACACCCAACCTATGCTTCCAAAATCGAGGCTGAAGTGGATAATCTTATCAAAGCTAAATTCGTCAGAGAAGTTCAATATCCCAAGTGGTTGGCTAATATTTTCCCTGTAAAGAAGAAGAACAGAAAAATTAGGGTTTGCATCGATTTCAGAGATCTTAATCGGTATTGTCCTAAAGATGATTTCCCAGTTCCGATTACAGAACTCTTAATTGATGCGACGGCTGGCTATGAAGTACTTTCTTTCATGGATGGATATTCTGGATATAATTAGATCCGAATGGCCCCAGAAGATGAGGAATATACAGCCTTCAGAGCTCCTCAAGGTGTGTTTTGTTACCGGGTGATGCCCTTTGGTTTAAAGAATGCAGGTGCAACATATCAACACGCCATGCATCGTATCTTCAAACCTTTTCTAGGGAAATTTGTTGAATGCTATGTAGATGATTTGGTGGTTAAATCCAAACAACGTTTTGATCACTTGGCTGATTTGGAAGTCATATTCCACAAGCTTCGACAACATAATTTGAAGATGAACCCCTTAAAATGTGCTTTTGGGGTAACCTTAGGAAAATTCCTCGGCTTTGTTGTACGCCATCGTGGTATTGAAGTCAATCCTGAGAAGACCAAATCAATCCTTGGTATGTCACCTCCTCAGAATTTGAAATAATTAAGAGGACTTCAAGGACACTTAGCCTATATTCGGCGTTTCATCGCCAATTTGGCAGGCAAAAGTTTACCCTTTACCAAATTATTGAAGAAAGGAGTCACTTACCAGTGGACTGAAGAATGTCAAGAAGCATTTGATGTTCTCAAGAAATACCTCTTGAGTCCACCAGTACTCATGCCACCTGTTGAGGGTAGGCCTCTTATCCTCTATGTGACAGCTTTAGAGCGATCATTGGGTGCCTTTCTCGCTCAAAAGAATGATGCTGGGAATGAAAATAGTCTCTACTATCTCAGTAGAACTATGCTTGAAGCAGAAACCCGGTATTCGAGTATTGAAAAGTGCTGCCTAGAATTAATCTTTGCAGTTCAGAAACTGAGACACTACCTGCAACATCACGAGGTCCAATTGGTATCTCGTAATAATCCACTCAAATTCATCCTTAGTCGTCCAATGCTTACAGGACGTCTGGAAAGGTGGGCGGTTATTCTACAACAGTTCGACATTCAGTATGTGTCTCAAAAGGCAATTAAGGGCCAAGCTCTGGCTAATTTCCTGGCTGAACATCCTTCAGTGGAAGACACGTATTCAGATATCAAACTCCCTGATGAGGAAGTTTTCTCTATTCAAGAGAGTCCTCAATCATGGGAAATGTATTTTGATGGTGCTTCTAGAAGTCCAACAGGGAAGAAAATGGAAAATCCTAAATTCAACAAAGTTGGTTTAGGAATTGTGCTCATTTCTCCAGATAAGGCAGTGTTACCTTATTCCTTTTTGTTATGGGAAGGTGGTACCAATAATGAAGCTGAATACCAAGCTCTCATTACAGGCTTGGAGTTAGCGCTTCAAGCACAAGTGAATCACTTAAAGGTGAAAGGTGATTCAGACCTGGTAATCAAACAAGTCAATGGGGATTATGCCATCAGAAAAGAAGAATTAATCCCTTTGTATGATTACGTCAGAGAGTTAATGTCGGAATTCCCTTCAGAACCGACATTTTCTTATGTCCCAAGATCACAAAATTCTCAAGATGATGCACTGGCTAATATAGCCACAACTTTAGCAAATCCAAATCGGGACGAGACAACCATCTGTATTGCCCACCGTCGTGCAATTTCACCTTATGTTCAAGTCAGAACAGAGGAAATTAATGAAATTAGTCCCATTCCTGAACCGTATGGTCATACTACAAGATGGATGTCACCTATCAAGGAATACCTTCAAAATGGAACACTTCCACCTGATAGAGCCGATAAAGAACAAATTCGGCGATGTGTGGTCAATTTTACTCTTTATGATGGTCCAAACCACCTCGAGAAAATTCTCTACAAACGTGGTTTTGATGGAGTTATCTTCAGATGTATTGATGGTAAAGAGACAATGGCTGTCATAAAAGAAGTGCATGCAGGGGTCTGTGGTGCCCACCAGTCTGGACATAGACTGTCTGATCAAATTCGAAGGCTTGGATACTTCTGGCCTTCAATGATACAAGATTGTGTTAATTTCACAAAGAAGTGTCATTCATGCCAAGTATATGCCAACTTCATTCATCAACCTCCAGAGTTTCTTCATACAGCTAAATACTCATGGCCATTTTACACATGGGGAATGGATGTGGTGGGACCTTACCCTTCAGCTACGGCCAAGCAGTTTAAGTACATTCTTACTGCTACTGATTTCTTTTCCAAATGGGCAGAGGCAGTACCTCTCAAAGAAGTCAGTTCTAAATGCATTGTTAGCTTCATCAATTCTAACATCATTACTAGATTTGGTGTCCCTCATACCATATTGACGGACAACGGCACCAATTTCTGTTCTTCTGAGGTAAAGAAATTGTATCAAGAATACAACATTAAGTCCAACCATTCATCTCGATATCATGCAGCGGCTAATGGCCAGATAGAGGCCTTCAACAAGACTCTTTCAAATATACTGCAAAAGATGGTGGATAAAGATAAGAGGTCATGGCCTGATAAACTCTTTCATGCTTTATGGGATTATCGGACTACCACTCGCAATGCAATGCGGTCTAATCCATATTCATTGGTATATGGAACAGAAGCAGTCTTGCCAATTGAAGTTCAATTGTCCTCACTCAGAATAGCCATTTGTGATCAGTTATCAACAGATGAGCAATCCCAAAAGCGGTTGAATGAATTGGAACAGTTAGATGAGAAAAGATTGTGCACTTTGCACCACTTGGAAATCTATCAGAATCGGATAGCACGAGCTTTTAACAAAAAAGTTCGTCTTCGTTCATTCATTCAGGGAGAATTGGTATTGGTTCTCAGAGCACCAATGATACCAGGAAAGAAGCCTCCCAAGCTTGAACCAAAATGGGAAGGACCTTATTCAATACATAAGGTCTACTCCAATGGAGCGTATTCTCTGATCTCAATGGATGGAGAACACATCACGACTCCAACTAATGCCAGATTTCTGAAGAAGTATTTTTTATAAACACAAAATATTGTTCCCAGATCCAAAACAATCACATTAGATCCTATATTGTGTCCTACATGACATTAAACTGTTATCATTGTCCTACATGACATTAAACTATTATCATTGTCCTACATGACATTAAACTGTTATCATGTCCAGCAAGACGTTAAACTGTGAAGTCCTATCTACATGACGTTAAACTGTACAGAAGTTCCTATATTTTGTCCGAGATGACATTAAACTATATTGTGTCCTAGCAACATGACATTAAACTGTGTGTGGAACTTCCAACGTCCAACATGACGATAAACTGTAAAAAGTCCCCAGAACTGATATCCTCATATTGGTTCACCTTAGTCCTAGCTACATGACTTTATAACTGTACAGTAATGGTCCAGTATGACTTTAAACTGCAACTTCGTCCCACACGACATTAAACTGTGAAAAAGTTCCCTAAACCATCCAGCATGACCTTAAACTGCATCATCCCTGGTCCATGTATATGACCATAAACTATTTGCAAATCCCTTATGTCCAGCAAGACGTTAAACTGTGACGTCCTAAACTACATGACGCTAAACTGTATAAAAGTCCCTCACGTCCGAAAAGATGTTAAATTATATAATCATCAAAGGTCCAGCATGAAATTAAACTGCACCATCCACGGTCCATGCATATGACCTTAAACTATTCTCACTTTCGTCCGACATGATGTTAAAATGGTACACTCTTTTGTCCTTACTGCATGACATTAAACTACACAGTCCCCCTTTCGTCCAATATGACGTTAAACTATTTTATCCCCATCGTCCTAACTAAATGACGCTAAACTGTACAAAAAATCCTTGATAGGTCCTACATGACATTAAACTGTATTTTGTCCCTGCTACATGACACTAAACTGTGCAGTACCAATAGTCCTAACTACAAGACTTTAAACTGCATAGTCCCTTTTTTTTTATGTCCTACATGACATTAAACTGTGCATCGTTAAGGTTGTTATTACCTCTTGTTTCTCACACCGAGTATGACTCACGTGAGCTTAGAGCGAACATCAACCATAACATTCTCTTTGGGCCACTAACCATGTGTAAGTCCCAACAATATTTTTTTTATTAGATCATTGTCCACAAGAACAACTTGATCATTAATTCATTCTTTAATTGAACTACACGGACTTTGATCCTCGCCCTCCAGGATGGGTATGTAGGCAACCTCCCAGGGTTCAAGCCCAAAAACAATCTCTTCACATCGGTTCACCACAACCTCATATGATGTTGATTTGTGAAACCGCCCCTGGAATCAATATCTTTACATTGATTCACTTTCGTCCTTGTTATATGACGTTAAACTATACAACACTTTTGTCCGGTACGACAATAAACTACAATATTCTTTGATTTCCTCATTTGAGAAGGAACCATTATTGACATTGATTTTTTTTAAAATCATGTTTCATTTTCAAAAGACTACGTGCATACATGGTAATGCCTAAACTTTTTATCTCAGGTTAAACCATCATTGCACTAAAGTCCCCATTCACCCTTCACATGTACGAACCAAATTTGTACAAAGGGTAGTTCTAGAACTACGTGGACTTGATTCCCATCCTTATGGGATACGTAGGAACATTCGAGTGTCCCTCGAATCCAGTCCCAAGTCTTTTGGGCCTAACCCCAAATTTCACTTTCAGTCCCTTGGCTGAAAAGTCCTCATGAAAACACACACTGTGTATTCATTATTATGGTCCGAATTCTATGACCCTAAACTAAGATCACTCATACTTTCGTCCTGCACGACGTTAAAGCTGCATTTCAAGAACTACGTATGGCTTGATTCTCATTCTTATGAGATACGTAGTGAAGTCCAGGTTTTCAGGACCCAGCCACAACTTGATTATGGTTATCATTGACCTATGTATCTCTATATACATTGGACAATACCCATATTTATGTGTTATAATACTAACCTTAAATATTTTCAGATCTTCATAACCCTTTTTCATGACTTTTAGTCACAAAAATGTCAAACTTCTGAGAATTCTTTTTTCTGACTATGCAGCACGTGCCCATAGGTGGCCTTGCATAAACAGTCCACATAACAGACTTGTCAGCCGAAAGATACTATTTATTTGACCATGCAGCCAATGCCCATAGGTGGCCCTACATATTTCAACCCCCTAACGGGTTTTGTTAAATAATGGTAACTTCATTCTTAGGAAGAATGCCTCTTTTGTCCTTATTTGTCTTAAACGACAGTATGTAGGGATCCGCAAAAAATAGCCATCCTTAACATATTTGTCCCATATCCTTTTTCATGATCTGAAAGTATTCAAGTCTATGGTTTATTCTTCTTCCCTACGTTTGGGTCAGACCTTCGTAGGAGTGATATTCATCCAGTTCTTCGATGTTCTTGTTCGGAAATATCTTCTCCATATTCAAGTACCTCTTTCCATAAAACAAACTCTATACTTTAGAAAATTTGAATCTCCATAAACTTTCACTGGCTTTTAGCACTAGGAAAGTAAATTTCTGGGAGTTCTTTTGCCTGACTATGCAGCACGTGCCCATAGGTGGCCTTGCATAAACAGTCCACATAACAGACTTGTCAGCCAAAAGATGCTATTTATTTGACCATGCAGCCAATGCCCATAGGTGGCCCTGCATATTTCAACCCCCTAACGGGTTTTGTTAAATAATAGTAACTTCATTCTTGGAAACTACTTCTTCTAATGCCTTTTAGCTCTTTTTCATATCATTCCTCAGATTCAAATATTCTTAAGCCATAGTTTACATTTTTTCCCTCATACTTGAGTATGGTAATATGTTTTCAGATAAATTGTCAAGGAATTGAATCCATTTTTAATCCATTTCGGTCAAAGCTATTTCGACCTTAAACATTAGCCCCTTTATGTCCGGCGTGCATGACTTTAAACTGCCCACACAAAAGACAAAGGAACTCTGAATAAAAGTCAAGTTCCAGCTCACTAAATATACATTTTTTTGTATGATTTAGGTAATATTGAACAGTTAAAAGATTCAAAGTTTGTAGGGTTATTTATAATAATCCTAGTAAAAATCAAACTATGATTACTAAGCCCATTGGCTTAAGTAAATTTGAAGCAGGTAATGGAAGAATGCAGATACAAATGATTGAAGACAAAAGTGTTTTTCATTGATACACAATAGTTAGAAGGACATCCACAGACTGGAGTCTCTTCTCTTCTTTCAAGAATTACAAGAGGCTTTCAACATAACACTTCATTTGATTTACGACATCCCGATCTTCATTAGCAACCACCTAGAATTCATTCATTCAACTGGATATAATAAAAGATGCAGTGATACCAGCTCTTCTTGGAACAATTGTAAAAGGATGTTCTTGAATGTGGTTTGAGAAAATTTTCTGTTGATCAAACAGTGACTCTGTTTCTGTCCAAGAGACTTGGAAGATGGATACATGGATTTGAGAATGGAGCATTGGAAGTAAAGAGCCATTTGGAGAGAGTATTCTTTTCAGATATTGCTCTAATATCATGTTTGTCTTCTCTCCACCAACCATTAGAAGAAAACATTTCAGCCCATGGGTTTTCCATTTTCATATCTGCAAGGGAATGACATGGAGGAAGAATTTGAAAGTTCACACCATTGTTGTTACTCTTAATACACAACATAACCGAAATAGAGAAGTAGCAGTGCAGCTGCATCTCAGGTGTATAATTGTCTACATTTGGAACATTGACTCCTTGTAGATGACCATGAACACACAGAGACAGGTAGATGCTCTGTGGGAAATTAAGATGATATTTCTTCAAGTACTTATCCAAATCTGGGAAAGTGTTGTCGCAGATATCATAGTAATCATGGCCAATAATGTTCATCATGTCATCAATCCTCTTGCTAGCCAGTTCATCAGCCGTTCCAATTCCCTTAGGAGCCATTGAATCTGCACAAAAGTTGAACAAATTTAACTCTTAAATGGGTTTATTTTTTAAAATTTGTGAAAGAATTCGGAAAAAAATGGCCAAGGCATTAAGTCGCGCAAATCCAAACAATGGCGCGCAAGTATTTCGGATGCCGCGCTAGTTTTTGACGCTCAAGTCTAAACCGCGCAAATACGAATACCTTTACAGGAGCGCGACAGCGAGGGAACAGTGGAAAAGAGACTTGCACGGCTAAGGTGACCTGCGCGTCGAGAGCTCGAGAAGGTATGAAGTCCGGAAATCCAGATACTTGTACGGAGGTGAGGCCGTGTATTTATAGGCCGGGAAGCCTACCTGCGCGTTGCACCCAGAGCGCTTAAGGCCTGCGCGACGCAAACTTGCCCGCCGCCCTCTGTGCACTGCAGACTTGCGCGCCTCCCTTTTCCTTTGTAGGGATTCGATTTCCTCAGAGTCAAATCCTCATTTCTCTCCGGATCCAACTCTGAGGGGGGACTTTTGTTGACGCTCCATTCGTCACAGAATCTAAAGATCAGAAAAGGGAATATCTAAGCTCAAAGTGATTCAGCCTTTGAAGAAAACATCAAAAATCAACAAAGGAAGGAAGAAAGTATCAACAGCAACCTCACCGCGCAAGTTATCTAACTGGCGCGCAAGTGTACTTGCGCGGCTACCTTGGTCGCGCAGGTGACTTGCGCGACCTAATTGGTAACCGCCCGGTAACTGCCCGGGGTCTTCTTTTGCCTATAAATAGACCCTATGGGCCCCCCATTTTAGAAGATCTTTTTTCCAGAAACTCGGATTGAAGCTCCCGACGCCCAAGTCTCTTCTCAAAGCTTCCGGAACACTTCTAAGGTAATTTCTTACCTAGAACGGAAGATCTAAAGAGAATAAGGAAGGCCTAAATGTTGAAACCTATCAAAAACTTGCGCGCCGACTTATTTCCTTCAATATAACTTGCGCGTACCTTTTCTGGAAGAAACTAAAGAAAATTCTAAAGGGTTTAAAAAAGAGTCGCTCAAGTATTTCAATGCTGGTTGAAAATCGCGCAAGTACACTATGTGTCGCGCAGGTATACCTGCGCGACCAATACTTGCGCGCCCACGGAAGACTTGCGCGCCTTGCAAGACTTGCGCGCCCCTATCTTTTTGGGTGCCTATCTTGCCCATTTTTACCCCTCTTAAGCCATTTCACCTTTCCTTTTCAAGATTCAGTCTTCAAGACACTCTTCAAATCCATTTATGGCATGATTTCTTGATTTGACTTTCTTATCTGAAAGGAATTCTGTGGAATCTCTCTCAAAGTCTAGTGATTTAAATATCCTTATGTCACTAAAATACGAAGAGTTCATTCATTCAACCTCATCCTTTAAGATGAGAGAATCTTAACCCGGGTCTCCTTTTCAGGAATAATCCCCTGTGATAAAACCATTAACTTGGGCATCCTCCTCAGGAGTAAGCCCCAATCATAATTCTTTAACTTGGGCATCCTTCTTAGGAGTAAGCCCCAACCTAAAATATGGGTATCCTCCTCAGGAATAAGCCCCAAACCTTAATCCCTAACCTGGGTCTCCTTTTTCAGGAATAAGACTCAGTCATAACCTTGGGCTTCCTTTTAAAGAATAATCCCCAAGTCTCCTAACCTGAGTCTCCTTTTTCAGGAATAAGACTCAGTCATAATCTTGGGATTCCTTTCAAAGAATAAGCCCCAAGTCCCCTAACCTGGGTCTCCTTTTTAGGAATAAGACTCAGTCATAACCTTGGGTCTCCTTTTCAGGAGTAAGCCCCAAGTCCCCTTAAAATTATCTTAACCAGTCATAATTTACCTTTGATTTGGGTTTCCTTTTCAGGAGTAAAACCCAATCATAAATCCCCTCCTAACTTGGGCATCCTCCTTAAGAGTAAGCCCCAAGATTAGAGTATTAAAATCTCCATGAAGCACATATAACTTTATGGACCCTGTTCATGGATTTTCTCCCTAAAAGTAAATCCTAAAACCCTCATCTATCTGGGAAGTCATCCATACATAAGCCCCAAACAAATTCTTATGATTGCATCTTTCATGGCACAATTGTCTAAATTTTAACAATACCTCTTGTTTCTCACACCGAGCATGACTCACGTGAGCTTAGAGTGTAAAAGTAATTATGACATTCATCTTTGAGCCATCAATCATAAACATCATACTCCACTTCTCGAACTACGTGGGTTCTGATTCCTTTTCCAAAACAAAGGATACGTAGGTAGCCCATTTATGGGTTCGATCCCAACTTTGAAATAATCTCTGTCCTTCTAAATGACGATAAACTTCAAGTGCCCCACTGAGTGGCTTTAAAACCAGCCTGGTCATCATAATGACCAAGAGACTTTTATATAAATGTTTTGAAGGATACCATTGACCAAGAATCTCTAAACAGATATAGATGATTCTCTATTGATGAAGAACCTCGAATACATATAAAAGATTCTCTAAATTTCTTGAATATTTAATCATTGATTGTTAAAACTAAAGGAAAGCACATTTTATACTTGGTAATGTAATAAGGATTCACGAACATAACTTAAATCTATAAAGAGAGTCCCGGAGTAGACAATAATTCCCCTCAAAAAGGTGTGATGAGTCCGACCTCCCATCCTCTCGACCAATGCAAATTCCTAAGCCTCATTAGTCCACAAGCTAATGAGCGCCTGCCTTTGGAAAGTAGGTCCAAACGGATGTGGAATCATTGGATGTTTCCGGTTCTACGAACAAACCCGTTAGAAACCGATCGGAACGTTTGAATCTCCCGTCGAGGAGGTCATCCCCGGATTCCGTGCGAAACAGACCTCTTTATCATCCACATCCATGTTTCTTAAAAATATATTTCAAATAATTCTTACTATTATACAGACTATGGGTTAAAGATATTTATACCCTTGTTTAACTTTTTATAAGATTTTTATAAAGTAATCTTTCTTTCATTTTCTAAACAAGGTCTTTTTTATCCTTTTCGACCGAATTAAGGTAAGAATGTCTTTTTTTAACTTATACAGCGGATGCGGAAAATTTCCACCATTATAAAATCGTCGAATCTTCCCCTATAATATTATAAGAATATTTTCAAAGTGATTTTTTTAATTATGTGGATCTTAAATGATTAAAAAAAGAGATATTTCTCTCAAATAGTTTTGATTTAATCTATGTCAACATCCTTTGATGGATTTTAAGATTATTTGAAGTTGAATTATTATGATACAAAACTTCAATATTGTATTGAAGTTTTTTTGATATGTTTTACTGTGGATGTGTTATTTTTATAACATTCATGGTTTATGGATAATATATTGACATTTCATATACTATTTTAAATACGAATGTTTATGTTATGTTTAAACATGTTCATATGATGAATGAATTTGAATTAATAAGTGATGGGTGGAGCCCGCTATAGCTCCTAGATGCATCGATAGGTCTCGTAAGTCAAATTAGTGTCTTGGAACATGGCCTTGACAAAATCTTATTTGCAGTCTTGGCATAAGGCCTTTACTATGTGGTTATTATAGTCTGGAATTATGCATTCCATCATTATGAAAGAGGTTATTGATATTGCATGTGATTATTTGACTAGTATAATATCCATGTGAATAGATAAATGGAATTATTTCATTTTATTTCTACTATATTATGATGAATTTTAGGTTTAAAATTATTTTTTTTAGTTATACATTTCCTTAAATGTCTATGATTATTTATGAAAGTTTCCGCTATATTTTTATCCTTAGTGGGCATTGGAGCTCACCCCTTTATATGTTTTATTTTTCCCAGGATTTGAAGATGTATTTTATGAATGACCTACAGGGACAGTATGAGGGGATATGGGTATGGACTATAGAGAATATGTTGTTGTAGTTTTCATTTTATGATGTAATGTAGACTTTATGAATTTATCGATTGATTCCAAGGCTACTAAAGTAATCGGTCTTTAAAGACTTGATCTTTTGGGATCATTCCAATATTATGTTATAATGCACCGACTATGGGTAACTGGGGTCAGGGTGTTACAGTTGGTATTAGAGGAAGTTTATTAAAAACCATGGAAACTATATTTAGATAAACTCTGATTAGAGCACATAGTCCTAGGATAGACTTTGAGGATTTGTATATAAGAACTTCCTAGAATTTTGGTATTGTAGAGATTTTGTGAGTTTTTTGAGCAATACATCACTGCTTGGAAATGAGCAGGTAGAGGCGGCTTTGGCACAGATGTACCTAGGGGTAAAACCCGAAAACACCGCTTTGAGCTAAACTCGAACGGGAACTAGTGCACGACAACGAGCCTTGTTGCACTCTTGGTTATGAAACTCCCATGGGATATGCTTAGGATAATTATCATTTTATTTACAAACCATTATGAAGGTTTTATAAGAATATACAATCATAAAGAAAACATTTTTATGATTATGGATTATATCCATAAACTGTTCAATTTATTTTAAGTGTTTTACGAGTTTGGATTTATGTATTGTGATTCATAAACTAATCTAGTGTATTCCATTGTTTAACAATGGTTCCTAGTGGAAGAAATCAAAATTTATCAATGCATGCACTCCATGTATGGATTTCCCTCATGCTGAAGATAATTATAGTGGTGCTGGTGATGCAACTGGGGCTGATCAGCTAATCAACATACTGGGACAACTTACTCAGGTTATGAATAATAACTATACCCATATGGAGAACCCTGATCCATAGTGTGGAGGATCAATGTTAGATTTCTTCATGAGGCAACAACCACCAACATTAAATTGGAGTACAAATCCCTTAGTAGCTGAGCAATGGATAAATTCCTTAGAGAAAATATTCCATGCCTTGAGGAGTAGTGAAAGGGAAAAAGTTATCAGGGCAGTTTACCGCCTCACTGGAGATGCTGATCAATGGTGGTCATTGATTCAAAACACAAAGGAAGATGATAAAGTATCAAATATGGAATGGATGGAGTTAAAAGAGATTTTCTTATAAAAACACTTTCCTCATGATCATCAAGAAGATATGGAAAGACAATTTTTGAGTCTGAGACAAAAGGAGGATGATAATGTCGTAAAGTATGAGGCTAACTTTACAAGGGTATCAAGGTATGTTGTATATTATATATGTAACCCAATAAGTAATATTGATCGTTACTATGATGGTTTAAAACCATTTCTTCGTCGAGCATTAGTGTCACAATCCTTCTAGTCGAACGAAGACATTATCTCATGTGCAATCAAGACAGAAAAATAATTCTCCAAGTCTTACGACATTAAAGCAAAGCAAGAGAAGAAGAGATCTTCTGATCACTCTGGAAAACGAAATAAAGGGAAGAATGGAAACGTTGATTATACATCCTGCAGTAATTTCTGGAAGAAACACCCTGGTACTTTCTTGAAAGGAATGGGAGTCTGTTACAAGTGTGGTGAAAAAGGCCACCAAGATTGTGATTCCAAGGGGAAGAATAAAGCTATATATGTTCAATGAAACAATTTCAGGGAGATGTGACATTATTCAAATGATTATCCCAAGAATCAGGGAAACTTACCACAGAAAAGGCCAAGGGATCAAGGCCATGCTTATGTTATCACTACTGCTGAGGGAGAAGCTCCGAAAGATGTGGGGCAGGTAATTTAATTGTTTCCTTATGTTTATAAAATGCTTTATTTGATTATAGATCATCACATTGTTTCATATCTTCCCAGTTTTCTATGAAAATTAGATATTTCCATTTTTATTTAAGAAGGGAGTTGTCAGTTTAAACTCCTAAGGGAAGTATCATTGCAACAATGTTTTGTGAATCCGTCCCCATTAGAGCATATAAATGTTCTTTATTTGCTGATCTCATCAGAATACCAATGATTGAGTTTGATATAATCATTGGTATGGATTGGATTTCGAACCATGATGTGAAGATTTATTGTAAGAAGAAAGAGGCTACGATTTTTGATGATGATGATAAAGAACACCTTATCTTTAGAGCCGAATCGTCACCACCTGATTCTTACCTAGGTCCACCCCCAGCAACTCAACTAAATTCAATTATTGGGGAGGAAGAGAATGAAATAGCTATGGGTAAGGAAATTAATGTCCTAATATAAGATGTACCTATTGTGAGAGAATATGTTGGTGTGTTTCCAGAAGATTTACCTGGACATCCTCTAGAACGAGAAATTGAGTTTTCCATTGATTTATTCCTAGATCAAGGCCTATATCGAAGACCCCTTATAGAATGGACACTATGGAATTAGTGGAACTAAAGAAACAACTAGAGGAATTGAGTAATAATGGATTTATTATCCCCAGTGTTTCTCCATGGGGATCCCCTGTCATTTTTGTTAAGAAGAAAGATGGATCCATGAGGTTATGTATCGACTACAAGGAAATAAATGTTATAACAATAAAGTTCAAGTATACCCTACCTCACATTGATGATTTATTTGAACAAATTCATAGATATAAATAATTTTCAAATATTGTCCTTCGATCTGGATACCATCAGTTGTGTGTGATGAAGGAAGGCATTCCGAAGACAAAATTTCAAACCTGGTACGGGCATTACGAGTTTACAGTAATGCTTTTTGGGATGACAAATGCACCCTCTATTTTCATGAATCTAATGAACAAAGTTTTCAAGGAATATATCAATGATTTTTTAGTGGTATTTATTGATGATATCTTGGTATATTCTAAAATCTATGAAGAACATGAAAATCGCTTGCGCATTATCCTGAAGACTCTTAGAAGCCATCAATTATAAGGGAAGTTTAGAAAGTGTGAATTCTGGTTTTAGGAGATATCTTTTCTTGGCCATATTGTCTCTATGGTTGGAATATCTGTTGATCCTTCTAATACCAAGGAAATCCAAGAATGGCTAGCCCTGGCGAGTATAACTGAGGTATGCAATTTTATTGGTTTAGCAGGTTATTATCGGTGTTTCGTCCATAATTTTTCCTTATTGGATAACCCATTAATGAAGCTCACACATAAAGGGGTTAAATTTGTTTGTAAAGAAGAGTGTGAAGAATGTTTTGAAGAACTTAAGAGAATATTAGTCAATGCCCTTATATTTACTCTACCATTATGGAATTATGGGTTCGTTATTTATAGTGATGCATCTAAGAAAGTACTGGGTTATTTCCTTATGTAGAACGATAGAGTTATTCCCTATGCATCACGACAGATGAAAATTCATGAGAAAAACTATACTACACATGATCTTGAGTTAGCTGCTGTAATAGTTTCTTTGAAGATATGGAGACATTATCTCTATGGTGAAAAATGTGAGATTTATACTGATCACAAGAGTTTGAAGTATATTTTCTCACAAAAAGAACTCAACATGAGGCAAAGTTGATGGCTTGAACTAGTCAATGATTATGATTGCACGATACACTACCACCCGGGGAAGGAAAATAAGGCGTTAGATTCTTTGAGTAGAAAGGATCATGGAGTTTTGAACAAGATGAGAGTTGAAAATGATCCTATATACATGAATCTCGTAAAGATGGATATGGGAATCACCATGGAAGGTGAAACATCATTGCTTTTTCAAATGGTTTCGAAACCATCTTTACTAGAACGGATAAAGAGTTCTCAGACCGATGATGAAGTGTTTCTAAAGAAGATTAAAGCTGTGAATGATGGGAGATTGAGTGACTTTTTGTATGAAGATGGAAATTCGAAATTTGGGAAGAGACTTTGTGTTCCCAATATACCTGATCTAAAAAGGGAATTGTTGGATGATTCTCACAGTTCCAATTTCTCTATACACCCTGGGAGCACCAAAATGTATAGAGATTTGATGGAACATTTTTGGTGGGACTACATGAATTGGGAGATTTATGATTTTGTGTCATGATGTATGGCTTGTCAAGAATTGAAATCTGGAAGGCAATAGCCTAGAGGAGTCATGCAACCTCTTCCCATACCTGAGTGGAAATGGGATAATATCACTATGGACATTGCCATGGGACTACCAAAGACTCCTAGAAGGAATATTGCAATATGGTTCATTGTTGATCATCTTACCATGTCAGCACATTTTCTTGCTATAAGGGAAGATTTACCACTTGAACGTCTAGCAAGAATATATATTAATGAAGTTGGGAGACTTCATGCAGTACCCATATCGATTGTTTCTGATCGTGATCCACATTTTACTTCATGAATATGAAAAAGTCTACAGAAATCCCTGGATAATGAAATTCATTTGAGCACCTCCTACCACCCCCAAACTGATGGACAATAAGAACGGACTATTCAAACCTTAGAAGACAAGTTGAGATCATGCTCACTTGACTTCCAGGGTATATGGGATCAATATTTACCTCTGGTGGAATTTTCCTATAACAATAGCTTCCATTTAAGTATTCTGATGGCACCATATGAAGCATTATATAGAATGATATTTTGCACACCAACCTATTGGGATGATGATGGTGAAAGAAAACTTGTAGGCCAAGAACTGGTGGAGGAATCAATAGAAAAGGTAAAGGTAATCCAAAACCGCATCAAAGCAGCTCAAAGTAGGCAGAAGAGCTATGTCGATAACCGAATGAAGGATTTAGAATTTCAGGTAGGAGATCATGTTGTCTTGAAGGTATCCCAATGGAAGGGAGTTATACATTTCGTTAAGAAGGGTAAATTGATTCCCATGTACATCAGACCTTTCGAAATTCTAGAACGAATTGGGGTTGTAGCTTACCGTTTGGCAATGCCGCCAAGTCTCTCCAATGTTCACGATGTGTTCCACGTATCACTGTTAAGAAAATACATGCCTGACCCAACGTATGTACTCACTTACGAGGAATTAGAATTGAAACTCGACCTGTCTTATTGTGAATTTCCCATCAGGATTCCTGATACAAGAGAACAAGTGCTGAGAAACCGGACGACACGTCTGGTAAACGTTTTATGGAGAAACCATAAGATGGAAGAGGCAATGTGGGAACCCAAGGAACATATGATGAAGAACCACCCGAGTCTTTTTATGCAGAAATATTCTAGAAATTTTGAGGACAAAATCATTTGAAGTTGGGGAGAATGTAACACCCCAAGCATATACGGTACGCTTTTCTTTGAATAATACTGCATCGTGTGTTGTGCACAACTCCGAGTTATAACACACACCACAACCAATCAAACTACCTGTTATGAATTGTAATACCCACTTTTTGAAATTGTATAAATATTATCTATCAAAATGGACTTCATTTTTGGATTTGGAATATCAAAATTATCTTAGGGTGAATTTTTGGTATTTTTCTGAACACATTTAATTTTTGATGAATAGTGAAAAAACATTGAGTTATAGTTTAAAATATAATTTTAATTTAAATAATTATTTATTATATTTAAATTTAATTAAGGTAAAAATAGATACATAATACATATATATGTTCAATGTAATTCATTGGAGTTATTTTAGAATAATTTTAGATATATAAAACATTTATGAAACTTTTCACCGTCTTTTACCAACCTCTTAGGAGAATTTGTAAATTCACATAAAACATACTTTCACCACTTATGTGAGTGGAATTTAAAAAATACAGGAGACACGGTTAATATCAAGGAGTGAAATTTGGTTCAATAAGATAAAAATAATTTTTGGTGAATAGTAAATTTTTAATTTTATTTACCACGGTTAAAATTAAATAGGGTAAGTAAGGGTAAAAATGAAATTAATATTACCCTAACACATGACGTAATTCTATTGGATAAATTTATCTCGACCAAAAACAACCTTAGGAATAATATATTATCATTTAGGTCCACTTGGATTAGATTAGGACATTTATTATTATTTAATTCAAAGAAGAGTTAAACGAGTTAAAATCAATGTTTAATAACTAAAACATTTTAATATAGGGTTATACATAAGATAAATTAGATTATTAATATTCATTAGAAAACTAAAAATATTTCCTACATAATGGAATTTTATTTATAATTTTTAGACATTACATAATTTAATTTATTCATGACACAATGGTGATAAAGAAATTAACTAATTAATAAAATATTAAAATAATTGATATTATAAATATCAAAATAAATGTAATTTGAGACTTTTTAGGAATTACAATAATTTTATATGTTACTATGACATATTTTTATTGGTTATATAATTTTTATTCAAAGTAATAATGCTGAGATAAATTTATCAAAAACAAAATACCCAATAGTGTCAAAATTGACATAAAAGAGTTTTTAAAACAAATATTATATTATTAATTGATATTATGTTCATAAAAATCTAAGGATCAGAAAAATGACTTATATAATGATAGGTGTATCATTAATGGACCACTTGAGGGTCCCATGGAGGTATATAATATGTTTATTAACTATATAATATAAAAATACAATGAGACATGGTAAATGTCAAACTATTTAACTATGTGTTAAATATAAATGATAGGGTTAATATAGTGACCCAAACCTATATAAAATATATTGGATGAAAGTATTTTGAACCATCGCCACCTTAACCTTTAAATAAACCACTTTGGATCCATTATAAGCCGAATATGAATTTATTATTAAACAATATTTCTAGATTTTCAAAAGGTAACCCTCACCCCTCTTATAAAAGGGAACTACCCCTTCCCTATAATTCACACATTCAAAGCCTTTTGGCTTGGCCAAACCCCACACAAATATTCTCTCAAATTCCCTTACTTCAACATAGAGGCCTTATATTGATTAGAAATCCATCCTATGAAGCCCTTTTGATCAAATCAACAGGAAGAACCCGAAGAAGAGGTAATGTTTTCACCACCCTCTTTCAAGTTCCTTTGTTCTTAAACTTCTCCATTCTTTGTTATTTCCATTCTCAAATAATAAATCTAGTATATTTTATATACTGTTATTTTATTATAAATATTGTACAACCATATTCAGTATTCTATCTATCCTTTGAATGACATGTCACCATACGTGCTTACGTAAGGCCTACCGTCTCCACGTCGTGGTGTAATTGTTATTCAATACATTATTATTCGGATGATGTATAATTCATGTAAATAATAAATAAAACATGATAATGATTATGTATATATGATATACCATCCAATTATATATTATTTTAATAACAAAAGAATGATTTTGTCACTCGTGCGTACGTACAGATTACTGTCTCCACGAACGTGATTTGATTCATTCCCCATCGTATCCATTCAAGACTAAATTTCATTTGATGATTAAAAATAATTTTTAGAGACATGATATAATTCTTGATATGAATAATATACATCACATCCAAAACAAATATGGATCACATAACAAATAATATAAAGGAAAACGAATCCGTTAACACCCGAAATGATGATAATACTAAGATATTATTTACAAATCAATGTTAAAAGATCATATATGATATCATATTAATGTATATTATTATTTTATAATTTAATAACAATTATTTCACCATTATACAAGAGTTTAACCTACCCTCAACCAAGGAAAAGTATAAGTTAAGGGTTTATTTCACAATCACTTCATTATTTGATGATGTTTATACGTAATTATCTACTGGGACCTCTTTATTATCCACATCCATGTTTCTTAAAAATGTATTTCAAATCATTATTACTATTTTAAAGACTATGGGTTAAAGTAATTTATACCCTTGTTTGACTTTTTTTATGATTTGTATAAAGGAATCATTCCATAGTTTTCAAAACAAGGTCCTTTTTAACCTTTTCGACAGAAATAAGGTAAGAATGACTTTTTTATCTTATACGGCGGGTGCAGCTAATTTCTGCCATTATAAAATCGTCGAAGCTTCTCCTACAAGATTATAAGAATATTTTCAAAGTAATTGTTTTAATTATGTGGCATTTAAATGATTTCATAAAAAAGGAAAATTTCTCTCAAATAGTTTCGATTTCATCTATGTCAACATCCTTTGATGGATTTTAAGATTATTTGATGTTGATTTATTATGATACAAAACTTCCATATTGTATTGAAGGTTTTCTGATATGTTTGACTATTGATGTGTTATTTTTATACCGTTCTTGTTTTATTGATAAATTATTGACATTTCATATGATATTTTTAATACGAATGTTTATGTTATGTTTAAACCTGTTCATATGATGAATGAATTGGACTCAATAAGTGACGGGTGGAGCCCGCTATAGCCTCTCGATGCATTGTTAGGTCTCATGTGACAAACTAGTGTATTTGCACAAGGCCTTGAAAAAAAATATTATTTTTAGTATCAGCACAAGGCCTTGACTATGTGGTTATGATAGTCTGGCATTATGCATTCCATCCTTATGAAAGTGGTTATTGATATTGCATGTGATTATTCGACTAGTAGAATATCCCTATGAAAAAAGTTAATGGCATTATTTCATTTTATTTCTGACATATTATGATGAATTTCAAGTCCAAAAGGATTTTGTTTTAGTTATACGTTGACCTAAATGTTTATGCTTATTTATGAAAGTTTCTGCTATATTGTTATCCTTACTGGGCATTTGAGCTCACCTCTTTCTATGTTTTTTCCCAGGATGTGAAGAATTATTTTATGAGTGAACTGCAGGAATTGTATGAGGGGATATGAGTGTAGAATATGGATACTATGTTGTTGTAGTTTTCATTTAATGATTTAATGTAAACTTTATGAATGTATCTAGTGATTCCATGGATACTAAAATAATTGGTCTTTGGAGACTTGATCTTTTCTGATTATGCTAATATTATGTAATAATGCACAGACTCTGGGTAACTGGGGTCAGGGCGTTACACACTAGATACCACAACTCTTGGATCTTGTATGTTTATAAAATTGTAGGATTATATATTTTATTAGGTAACAGGGATAACAAATGTATCAATTATTAATGCATTGATCAGAAGATTGGAGGCTCAAAAAAATATTGAGTTCGTAACATCTACATGAGATCCACCGAGGATTGCAATAGTTCACACAAAACTAATCATTCTACATGGTCCAGCTCTGGCACGTAGTGAGCATGAAGCTACAATCATAGGGGATACTACTTCTAGGGTTGAGCTCCAGGATAGTGGGTGAGAGTCTTCTAAAGAATAAATGATTCCAGAAGAGGACATTTCCATTGAACACGTATATATTTTTCCGATGTAATGACCTACATATCCTGAGGAGCTTGATGACTCTGATTATGACTTGGGCTAAGAGGGTCATATGATGTGACGTAAGAAATGATATTGCATAAAACCCCTCCTCAATCAGTTAGAGACAAAATGAATGATTCAGATGGGGTCACATCGCACATGGTTACTCTTTCCCTATGATGGAGGGGTGGATGATCACCTTCTTCATATAATAATCTATGATTATATGGATGAGATGATGTGGGAGAGTAGAAAATGCTCCAATATTTCCTGGTGTGGGAAGGAATTATAGAATATCTTGAAGCTTCTCGAGCCTAATAAGGGATTCTAATGCGTTGACTAATAGGAAAACAATAGAGTTACATTTATCACAATCAAATATGAGTGAACTCAATAGTTGAAAGCCCAGCCTGTAGATTCCTATAAGCATGCAATGAATGAAATCCATCAAATGAATGAATTATAAACCAAGAAGGATTAAATTTCTATCACAGTCAATGATCTATGCTCTACATCTATTGATGAGGAAAAGGATATCAGGGAGCGGGAGAAAATCATGGAGGCCACATGTCATAATGTGACAATACTGGAGTATTCCATTCAAGGGGATGATACATAAGTTCCATGATTTGTTAAAACTTATTGAACATGTTTTCTCCTTTATTTAATCATCATTAAATACACTCATGGACTTACTAAATCTTATTATTACTTATTATATTTTTATCTTCGATGCATGTTGATCACAATCTTGATGTTACTATAGAGAAATACCTAATCTCACATGAGTCATACCTAATGTGAGAAAAAAGGGGCAACCACATAATCCTCAAAATTATATCGAAAGTTTTAGTTATTCGTCGAATATTCTGGGGTCTTCCATTTTTGATTGACCACAGAAAATATTTGTGTTGTTAAAGAGAGAGAATCATGAGGATACAGGTCTTGAAACAGCCAAACTGCCTTTCCCAATATGCTCTAATGCATGAATAGGGTAATGTCAACGATGATAGATTCAATCCAAACAAGGGGAAATATGAAATTTGAATCACAATACACAAAATTCGGAACACAGTGATGGTGGACGGACAATATCAGATAACTGGTGTCTTTATTTGAAACAAAACACCTATATCACTGGCCTAGAAAGGGGATAAACAAACGTGGTCCTAACACTAACCAAATTTGAAAACAAAGGGCCTAACTCAAAATGTAATCTAATACTATAAGAAAAAATCTTACATGACTATAGGTGAGACAAAGTGGTATGGGAATAGACTATTATGGGGTTTCCTCATGCATGAAAAAAGAATAGGAACCAAAGAATGTGCACACAAAGGGTTGATATAGAGTGACAGACTATTCGAATGGAGTACAACACTCTTGAAACTACACCACCGTGATGAAATATCAATGTGTGTACACATCAGTAAGAATCAAGATCAACCCTTTTTCCAAAAAGGACCTCTATGTAAAAGAACCAGATATTCCTTTTATTTTTACATCATGAAAATGGGGATGATAGATGTGTATTTTAGTTTTATATGGTGAGGACGGTATATTAAATAGTTTAACATAATATGGACATGATGTCATATATAGTTTAAGGTCATACAGCATGGACCCAGGATAATAGTTTAAAGATGTGTTACACAGACTGGGGATTCCCAATTTAGGTTCATATAATTTGGACAGTGATTAGGGTCAATGAGATAAAATGGTTAATGACCATGTTTTTGTGCTCGAGGTGTGGTTCTTGAGTGTCTTTACATATCCTGTAAGGGTAGAAATCAAGATGCACATTGTTCATGAATCAAATCATGGTTAGAAACCAACACTGTTGGGGGTAATCCTCTCTGGCGAGGAAACTGTAGAATCCCATAATTATTATTAGGGCATCCCTACATATCTAGGGTGGAGATGTAGTTTACGGCCAAACATTGAAGGACATGGGAACCCCAAGGGAGATGTATTCTATGTAGTTCATAAACCCAATGCGAATGATGAAAAAATAATCCCACACTACACCACACATTCCTAAAATAGGGGATAGGGCCAGGAGGCCAGAAAGATGAAATGTGTTGTGGCATGACCTTAGATGAAGAGTATAGGTGTCTCTATGTATATCATGAGAGTGAAAATCAAGCCACACATAGTTCTTGATGATGGTATGTAATATGGAAAATACCAAAAGGACAAATAAATTCATAGGTGATTAAAATTGTAGTTATTATTCTGTATAATGTAATAGAATCTAAGACACTATAAATATTAGTTTAATGGTTTTTGATATTGAACTGTGTGGGGAGGAGAGTTACAGTATAATCACAAGGTGACACAATGTGAATGAGGAAAAAGGAAGTCCACATAATGAATCACACCATTCCAAAGAGGAAATCTCTGAACAATAATTGGTACGTAAAGATTCAGGATGATGCAGCTGGACCCGAAGGTAAAATAACCGAGTTTCCTTATGTATCTCACATGGGTGAGAATCAATCCACACGTAGTTCTGTAGTTTGGCATGACAGAGGGCCAATTAAAAAGGGGAAAAATATTTTCAAATGAATACCTCATATGATATGATTAGTTAGTTTATAAATACACTATCTTTTTGTAAAAGGCATAGGTTAACTTCATATGATAAGGACATAAGAGATCCCAGTTCATGGTTATATAGAATAAACCATAGGGTTGTGTGATTCTTCCATGCATGCAGAAACCTTACCCAAATACCTATGCAAACATGAGCCATCCTTAGAGTAGGAAACAAGGGAGGATAAGATATTTACAACACATGGATGTACATGTTAGGAAATTAAGGTGAAAAGTCAAGGATGACCCCACGGCATTGGTTCGTCCATTTAACCCGTAAAGGTGCATGAAGGGATAACATCGACATTGTCAAAGCTCTATATGAACATGATGAAATGTATATAGATGTGAATCTCAAAACCAATATTTAGGATATATTGTGGTTGGTGTAAAGATAGATGATAAATGATGAACATATATGAAGCATAGTATCCATATCGTGTGACCTGAGATGGGAACAAACGAGTGAGGTTCAATTGATGACCATATTCTCGACATGGGACCTGCTTCAAATTTTGTTCAATTTATTTTAGGATGTTAGACCAAAATGGGAGGCAATCCATAAGGTCGAGCATCCATACTTCTCGGTGGTCCTTCTAGATGTGAGAGATGTTTTAGACCCAAGAAAATGTATTTATGAGGCATTGAAATGGAATGTGATCATGTACATACATAATTCAATACTCTTGGTCCAAAACCACAGTGCATCTAAGAATATTGATGAGGAACGGAAGAGGTTTAAGGGATCAACGATGGGGATTAAGACTTGTGGAGATGAGTATAAGAAAGTGGTAAAATGGGTTGGTGATCCTAGGGCTGGACCCGGGGCAATATACCAGGGCATTATTACTTAACCCATATGGATGGGAATCAAGACATATATAGTTATAGATATGTCGTGATTTTTAACATCATGTGTTAAAGACATAGTTGAAAGGAATTTCTAAAATGGGGAATTAATATGGATTGGAAAAAATAGCCCAATGTGAATGAGGAAAAAGAAGTCCACACCACACCATGCACTCCCAAGATGAGACTTTGGACAAGGGGCCAAAATAAGGGGATTCAAAAAATGTGTAGTGATGTTTAATGTCATATGGGGTGAAGGGGTACATAACTTTTAATATCATGAATAAAAGACAAAAGATACATTTAATTTTGTTGTCTTGAAAGTTGGACAAGGAAATTTAATTTCATGTAGGACGGGTGAGATAATAGTTTAAGGATGTAGAACTCAGACCCTATGGATAAGGATGAAAGAGATAAACAAAATTTAGATCCTAGGTCTAGACTCATAAATGAAATGTTAGGTCATTACTATGTATTCCATAAGGATGGGAATGGAACCGTATGTAGTTCTAGATAATCCATTCAATTTAACATCACTGGGTATGGATGTAAAGGGGGGATACTTGATGGGGGACTCGTGAAGTGGTAGTTGTTAGCCTGACGTGAATGGGAAAAAATTTGACATCATGTCACATGTTCTCGAGATACTTTGGCTGAGAGGCCAGAAGGAATGATGAATCTATGATACCTCAGGCTATACCTGAAGAAGAAATGTCTAGGCATTCCTATATATTCTATGAGGGCAGGAATCAAGCGACACATAGTTCTGAAGTATTTTTGCATCTTAACCTCCTGAGGTAAGTATGAAGGAGATATTAGAATATAGTTGTAGATCTTAGACCATAGATGCCCAGTTTAATGTCTTGTACATTTTCAAGAAGGGAAGAAAAGTGTGAATCACCACTCTTGATATTTGGGGGACCATGGAGATGAAGATAATGATATAGGTTTACTTCTGACCATATTCATAACGTAATATTTGTATTATGTTTCATAGGATAGTAAAAAATAGCTGAGCATCAACCACTGACTATATTCTCAACATGAGACTTGTATCAAATTTTCATTTATGATCCTCTAAGACATTAGCCCAGAATGGTAGGTCCGCCAAGGTGGAATGAGATGAAGCCACATAGGGGTCCTTTTGGATGTGAAATATGATGAAGACTCAAATGAATGACACATATGAAGTATGAATAAACATGTGCTATTTAACGTATTTCAGTAAGGATGGGGGAGATCATATATTAAAGTCATAGAGCTCAGAGCAGAAGGTGTATTCATCATTCATAGTTTATTTTAATGTAAGACTAAAGAGATATTTGTTTTAAGTCATAGAGAATAGACCATTTTCAATTAATCATTATGAAGGAAAAAAGGGATATTTGATTATGGTTGTAGAGCTTGGACCATTTGCAGTTTATCGTTGTGCAAGATGAAAGGGATCATAGTTTACAGTCATAGAGCTTGGACAATTTGAATTTTCTCATCATTCAGGAGAAAAGGACAACTCATGCAAAGTACTTCTTGAGGAACTTGGAATTGGTGGGAGGATTAATGCGCTCACCATCCATAGTGACTGGGTAGTTCAACATTTGGGGTAAGCCTTTTGAATATTGTAAGGTCCCTCCCATTTGGCCACTATCTTTTGTGGTTTCCTATTGAGTATCATTGGGGTTATTAAGGCCAATACCATGTCACCTTGTAGAAATGAACAGAGATGACATTTAATATTGAATTATATGGATATCTTGTTCTGATGCCTATCTAGATTGTTCAATGAATGAAACATGTTCTCATAAAGGGATTCATGTTTAGTCAGAAGGACTTCTTCCACCTTATATGTTATCAACTGATCATAGATGGATGTGTGGTGTGATGAAAACTAAATTTTGACGGAGCGGTCCTCATAAGTTTCATACATGAATGAATATGGAGTCACCTAGGTATAATTACATGTCATCTTCTAGTAATCCCAGAGATCATTTGGAATATTGTCCAGCCAACACTTCAATTTTTGACCAACCATCTTCTGCAAGATGTTAGAGTTGGTTTTTTAGAATGCCTCAATATGACCATTTTGTTGTGCATGATAGAAATATGTCTAATTAGAATGGATATTTTACTTTGCATACAATTTCTTCAGTTTAGTAGCCCGAAACATGGTGTTGTTATTTTTGAGGATGGTGTGAGGGGCTTCGAATTAGTGGATGATATTGTAACTTATGAAATAAACGATAGAATGGGCCATGAATTCCCTGATCAAAACTAAATCTTCCCACTTGGAAAGGAAATCTGTAGTCACTAGGATGAACCTGAATTGGTGATCTATCACTGATGGATATTATCCCAAAACATCAAGCCCCTTGACTGGAAATGGCTAAGAGTACTTGCTTGTATAGAGAGGATCTGGAAGCTGATGAACAAAAATACCATGGATATGATATGTTATATACCTTTTAGAGAGCTTATTAAGTCACAGATCAGTGAGGGCTAGATGTATCCAAGACTTTCAGTCGGGTGAGGGAGTTTTATCCCTACCCGATGAGCTTTACAGGAACCAACATGAACTTTATGCATAACCTAGGGAATCTCATCTCCTGGAATGAAATGGAGGAGAATCCTATCAAACCCATATTTGTAGAGGATCTGTTCAAGGTTGGGACCACTATGAATGGTGAAATTCACTGCACAATGATGGACTCATTCATGTTTATCATTGTCAATCTAGAGACTACTGTGTTGGAGATACTCAACAAAGCGAGTTGTCTAACTATGGGTCCCTTTCATAATGACATGAAGAGTTGGGGGTCCCAATGTGGATGAATCAGTGGTAAGATGTCTTACTTACTGGATATCACCACTATCTGAATTGAAATGAGTTAAGATTATTCAATGCACCACATGGATAATAAAATCATCATGGTCAGGCTCTCAAGAGATGCAGTATCGCTGGCCAATGCATCAGCTCGACCGTTCTGCGACTGAGGAACATGAGTAACTTATGGATGAGAAGGGAACATGGCCATCTTCTAGATATTGATCTCTAGAAGGGGTAATGACACATGATTCATAATGGTATAGTAACCATTGATCATCTTGATTACCATTTTTGATTCCCCTTTCACATGCAGGGAGGGAACATAAATTTGAAGGGCCACCTCAAGACCATTGATTAGTTCATGATACTCTGCCATAATGTTGGTGTAGGCTTCTATCAACAAGAAATAATAAGGAAGGGTATCCTACATAGGTGTGTTGAAGACAATAAATAGGTCCACTCTGTTATGCTTGGTATCATTGAGTCTCAAATCAATAGGACTTCATAAGGCACTGTCAATGTGAATATTTCAGCACAGTATGACTTGATCCACAAAAATGATGGATTCATATGGGAATTCATGATTTAGAAAATTATCCATAGTGTTCATATGGGTGTCAAGGAAGCCTACCAGTGCCTTACCCTTGAAAACATTAAACAGAATGAACTAGATGTCAAACTACTGATGAATAACTAAACACATTTCTAGACGTCCTGTCAATATGAGGCAGTTCAAAATATACTTAAACAGATCCTCAAAGAACACTAGCTATATATTTTGGGTTTTTATGGAATGTCTCAATTTCTGGACTATTAATACTATTGTGAGGAAGCACTTCTCGATAAAATAATATCTAATCATGATATCGAGGAGCATGCGACTGAGATAGTATAAACTATTATATGTACGCTCGTTGTTCTTATGAGAGGGAAGGGAACTGAGGGACCATTCCAACGTGGTCACATAAAGTATTAGAATTATTCCAAATATGGGTGTAATTAGAACCAGAGGCTACAGTGGATAATATATGATCTCCCCCAAATCATTTTGACACTCCTCAACCCACTGGTAGTCTTCACCTTTCATCATGAGATGATAAAATGCCTTACAATTGTTGGCCAGTTTTTCAATGAATCAATGTATGTAGGCTATGTTGAATTGAAAACCATAGATCTATCAGATTATGCATAATGGACGCGTCTAGATAATATCCATGATCTTCTCTTGATCTATCACGATGTATATATATCTGAAAAATGAATCCCAGAAACATTTTAGATGTAACCTCGAAGGCACACTTCATGGGGTTCATCTTTAGATGGAGTGAGCAGAGGAAGCCAAACACATTCTCAAGATCTCTTAGATTTTCCTAATGCTGGAGGAATTTGATTACCAAATAATCCACATATAATTACATTAATTTCTAGATAATCAACATGAATATGAGGTACATGGAACGCTAGTAGGTCACACTTGTATTTGTCAGACCCAAAGGCATTAGATAGTAACAGAAGGAAACTTGTGTTTTCTGGATGGTGGTAGAATCTTCTTCCTTAGGGGAAATTTAGATTATATTATTTCTGGAATACTCGTTCATGAATGAGAGACCTTGGAATATATTTGTATCATCGATAATATTATTTTTCATATGAAGGAGAGAATCATCCTTTGGAGAGTAATGATTGAGATTCCAAAAGTCAATGAAGAATATAATTTGTCCATTCTTCTTTCAGACAGGAACGATGTGGGATATCGATTGTGGGTATTGGATTTCCTTGACGAAGATGGATTTAATGAGTTTATCAAACTCAACCTCGACCATGGTACTGTGAGAAGGGTGCATCTTTCAAGGAGTTTTTTGTACACACAATGATTTATCAGCAGACCGGGTTAGTTGATGAAAACATAAGGATCTCATCCTTGCATATTGACATAGATTCATTATAATACAAATCGATGCATCTCTAGGAAACCCACATACAACTATTTCTCTTTTGTAGACATTTTTGTAGTGATCAGTGTTGGTTTTAGATCTATCTCGGTACTGAGGGTCACCAATAACAACTCGTCAATGGTGGTAGAGAAACCTTTCTCACATGCGAGAGTAGTGTCTTCCAAATTATCATAATCATCCACACCGAGAGGGTCATCAAAAATGGAAATTGTTCTAATTTTTCTACCCTTTATGAAATTTTGTTTCATCACATAGTGGTAGTGGAATCATCATTGGGAAATTCCTACACTGCCGAAACCATAGCAACAAAATCTATCGATCCAATTCCATATGAACTTCAACCCAAGGGGCGACATATGATAATATCAAACCATTAGTAGAACGTCATCCTGATTTAGTTCAACCCAGCCCAATGGAAAAAGAAATTATGATGTATTATTATTTCCATAGGGTGAACATTATAATACATTATTGGGGTAATGGGAACCAAAATTAACTGAGATTTATTTGTGTAGAAGTAAGATGTAATCTTCTTGTTTTCCTTATACATAGGAATGTGATTTTTAGTTCTTTAAGAATTGACCAAATAGTTCCCTGGGTCTAGGTTCATGGCCTCAACTAGTGTATTGGGAGAATGGAAGCATCATCTATGTCTGTTTGTGGGTCAAATATATTAGTAGCGCGATAATCCTCATTCACCTGAACATGCTTGTGCTTTATCTTATAATGGTCAACATCGTTGTAGCACGCTTCATTGGAAGAAAAGGGATATCCATCACCTTGGATGTCACCCACTCAACAATTGATGGAGTACATAACGCATTGGTGATATGAGGAAGGGATTTCTGTATGCAGGTGGAGCTATGGTCTACCCATCAACGCATTGTAAGTAGTTCCCTATAAGGCAACCATGAACTAAGTGTTGGAAACTAGGCCAAGAAAATAAATCATTAGGTGGATCTTTCCAACTGGTGTTTACTCCGCCCTATCATAACCTTTAATATTAAGGACATAGAGACTGATATCTATTTTAGATAGTAAATGTTTGTGGAGAATCTGTGTCGGGATAAGATTGATCCTAGAATCTTTATGGAAAAGACAGTGGTGAATATCCCCTCCATTGAAATGGAAAGTGATGTATAGTGGGTGGATGTGCCCCTATATATGCGAACCTTCATCTTCCCTAGAGAATGAAATGATGTCCTGACATTCCACATGCTATACTTCCTCATCATGGAAGGATTCTGCGGCTTCTAGCTTTGTCTCAAACAGAAGGGGGATTCCTAGAGTCTATTTGAGGGCTTCAAACATGTCTTCAGATAGGGTGATAGCCATGAGGATTGAGAGACTTGCAATAATCCTAGAAATTTCTTAAGTACCTCATTATTTTATGCGATGAACACACTTTTTTGTACAAGAGTTCATTTAGTTTTATGAGCCCTGACGAGCACTTCTGGTCGAACCAACAGATTCTTACTGGTGCTGGGAATGCCCCATTGCTCACATGATGATCTAAATAGAGTGACCACCAGCTGACATCCAAATGACTGAGGTCTATCTTCAACTAAACATGGTTGGTCACGTCGCAGCTATGGAAGCACCACCTGATCAAGAGATATGAATGGTTATGGTGGTGAATCTGACAACATGACATGAGAAGGCTGAGCATGCTAAGCTCTGCACAGGGCCTTCTATTTGGTCTTGGTGGCATGCATGTCTTGGCTGACAACACTGGCCTAAACATTCCAGAAATTTGTTTACCCAAAGCTCAATTGATGCTTGCACCGACTGAGGAAATCAAGAGGGCTTTCCTGGACCTCTTCGTCACTGGGTTCCATGTAAGTATCCACTAGTTCGATGATATTCACTATGGCATACTTTAGATCATCATTTTAAGAGTCCTCCATTATATGGTGGATTCTTGGGAAAATCACCATCTCTGAGCACATGAAGTCACTAATATTACGTGATGAATTTGGTACTAGTGGAGGTATTTTCTTTCCCTTGTTCCATCAATGATTGTTCTCTTAATAGGGAAAATGTTAAGATGTCTATGCAGAAGTAGTATCTGAAGGTAGCGTAGAGACATTAAAAGGATCATTCCAATTTAAACATGCACAGATAATACCATGGTCCTGAGAGAATACCCTATGAGCTATCCCGAAACTATATTTTTTAGACCCATGGCTAGAAACCTACAGGCATTCACCCTCGGTATCACTATCATGCTTTGAAAATACACATGCCACTTGTTCTGGGGAAAGAACCAACATAATAATGTTGTTATTGACATGGTCCTCGAGCCCTTATTTGAAAAAATAACACTAATTGAGAGTGTGACCATGGATCCAATGATGTGGGATGTAATTGGGGCGATCAGTGAGACATGCATCTTTGATTCTCCGTCATTCTGCCAACCGAAAGATTCCATGATCAAAGGAACTCTAGAAATTGTCGGGGACCTGAGTCTCATTGAATAAATATGTCCATTTTCTTCGATCAGAGAGAGTGGATTTGGGATCCAAGACCTAATGAGGGGTTGGAAGAGACTGACTACTAGATGTAACTTGTTTGACTTAACTAGGTCGTGGAAGTGCGTTACGCAGTGGAGCCTGCCAATTATGAGTAGGGAAATTATAAATCTGATGTTGATCCCAAGGTAGATAAAATAAGTAAGGATTTGGAGGTGGATATATCGATAATAATTCAATCTATCTTAGGTCCTCTACCTATGCAACAGGAGTAGCCTTGGCCTTGGAAACACTTCTTATGGGAGGTGAAGGAGGAAACCTGTGTGCCTGCATGGCATGCTGCAAGGATTCCACTAGTCATTAATCCGGATCAGAGACATGCCTAAATCCACCATTGAAGTTTTGAGTGATTATTTAAGGAACCAATTTATTCATCTCATTACCTACAAACATTTTTAGAAACTATTCTAGAGTCAGCGAAATATCTAGGGAATACATGAGGCCCTTTAATCTAGTGAAAAAATATTCAACTTTTTCTTCTGACCATTTATTACACTAATGGAGGTCAGGAATACTTGTCTTCTAGGTGGTGGAACTGAACTGGAATAGAAAATTCCTATGAAGATCCTCCCAACTGGCTAAGGACCCAATGGATTATTGGTTGTACCAGAAAAATGTGGGTTTTTCCTGTGTCTGTACGAAACAACACTGTTTAGTGGCCTCCTACTGTACTGAAGTTCCCAACATGGGTCCGCACCTTGAAATAATGTGGTACAGGTGCTGTAGTAGATTTATTGTCCCATTATAAATAGATAAAGTAGGATTTAAAAAGCCTGGGGTTGCTGGTATATCATCCACCCATGCCAGATATGGTTTTTCATCAAGAAGGATTGCCACAGGATGGGTTTCCAAATCCCCAAGGTGTGTTATAAGAGGATCCATTGGATCTTCATGGTATGAATTCATCTCTTGTATGAGGGCACCTGAACAAAAATTCTTTAGAAAGTTATTCAACATGATAATATGGTTGAGAGGTATATGGATAGACTGATAGAACAACTTGAGGGGCCATAGGATGAATATGAGGAGTGGTTTGTAGAGCATGAGGAGTGGCTGGAAGAACCTGCACCTAGTCCTAAGGAGGATTCTCACACAGCTCAAGTGTATTCTATGATACATATCATGATAGATTAACATAATCTCTAGATTCTACCCAATATCGATCGGCAGGGTTGTCGAGATCACCAGGAGGCACCTCATCGAGGGGATATTTTCCTGCCCATGCTGCCCCAATCAAGGGATACTGTAATCTAGTTTCCATTCCCCTATGCGTTCAATAAGCAGTTCATCAACAATATTCTTCTATTCAGTGATCTCCTGATGTAATTAATTATGTTCAGGATCACCCTCCTTCTTATTTAATTAACCAGTGGTTCAAGGCATTTCATAGTCCCCTCATTCTCTTTTCCCTTACTGGGGTATCAAGCAGGATGCAATGACTCCGATAAAGTAGGAAGTACAAGTGTCTGCCTTTGTGGGAGAGTGTTGATATTGTAGGGTCTATCTGGTGTTGTCCACCCTATTGGTATGTTCATCTTCTCAAGAACCTATGCTGATGCCCCCTTTCGATTATAACTTAGGAATGCCCAATTTTAGTGTGAAAATGCCTAAAGGCATATCCTTGATATCACTGGGTGAACTTGATTGGAGAAGGATAGGGATGAAATGTAGGGGTAACCTTCTTCCCCTGTCCAAAGATCTAGAAATGTGGGGAATCCTCCTTAATAACTAAACAGATCACTAAAATATTTTTGATGCATTGTCGTGGAGCATTCAATGAATACTAGGTGATATAGGGTGCAGAGCCACAGAGAGTGCAGTCAACTCAACATGGGGACTCTACTGGGAAATTTCATCAAAGTGTTCACAAATCTTAGGGTAAGTTAAATATAAATGATGGAGATCGAAATTCGTTATCCCTAATGTTTGGGGGATGCATACAATCGCATCCATGATGAGGGACTCTTGAATATTAAATATTTCTATTGCTATCAACCAGAACAAGTGGGGGTAGATTTTCCCTTGAAAGAATTTCCTACAAACCTATCGACATAGAAACAGGATTTAGCACTTGGTTTCTCTATTCATCAACTGGGGGCAGTTGAGGGATGGGTAACGACACTGATGCAGACCTTTTCTGCAGTAAACTGGTCGGTTGAGAGTTTAGTGCTTGAGATAACAAACCATTAAATCTTGAGCTGCCTTTTGAAGAATGCACTAGTTTTATCACCAAATCTCTATAGGATGGGGTAGTAACCAATAATTAACACACAAGGGGGTATAGGTTACTGGTGGATCAGGATAGTGCTCATTGTCAACATGTCCCAAGAAGAATTTCCCATGATCCCTTGTTGATATAGAGAATGGTCCTGGTGATAACATAGAGGATTTCATAGAAAGATCCTATAAAGGTGAAAAATATTTCTCCTCCTCTTGGTATTTAGGGAGGTATTCAAGATATAGTGTATCTCACTTTCTGGGGGAACAAAACTAATACACCAAGTTCCTACCCTAGTCTTCGACATTGAGGAGCAGGGTGAAGTTTCCATCATCGTATCAAACTCCGCTTCATAATCTGAAAAGCATATGGGATTGATTACAATATGAGGATTATCATGGTTCTTCCTCTGGCTATGAAAAACCAACTTTCTCCCCGAGGATGGTCCTTTAGTGTGGGGTAGATCATCCACACAGGTAGGACATCTACATTGATAAGACAGGGTGTGAGGGGCACCCAAGAAGATGTTGAATGGAATAAAGGGAAGACCTTTGTGGTAGGGAATGCTAGAGCAGGGAGGACCATAGCCAGAGATGGTATGTACATGCGGGAGGACCCCATGGTTATGGTAGATAGTTAAAGGAGTACCTTTTATCTTGTTGATGTCGTTGTGTGGACGAACTCTGCTTGATCTGGGAATGATGCGAGGAGGACCTACACATTGATAACATGGAACATGAGGAGAACCCCCATACATGAGACCATGGGAACGAGGTGGAGATTTGTTTCGATTTTCAACATGATGGGGAGGATCTGTACTGTGGATAGTGGTGATAGAGGTAGGAACACCTTACTAAATGCCATTGCCAAGGGTTGGCCAACAACATTTTCTACTTGCGCCGGTGACTGGAAAGGTTGAACCAACCTACCTAGTGGGTAAATGGGATCTCAATCCCAATAGGGAATAGTGGTGCCCCTGCTCTATAGTGATAGGGAGCTGGTAACACATATCGATGGTGGATTGAGCCACTAAATCCATAGAAGACGATGCTCCCTAGTGGGAATCCTCTTGAGCTTCTGTACGATGTTGACGTCGGGTTATCCGAGTGTGGGCTAGCTATGCAGGGGTATGGAACACCTACTCCATGGTATATGGGATTATATAAGGTGATGACGTGGCATTGTGGGAGACATAATTGGAAGTTCCCTAGCTGATGTTGTGGCTGGGAGGACTCAGGCATACCTTACATCATTGGTTGAATGGATTGAGTCATAATAGTGTTTCGGGGAGAGGCTCTTGAAATGATTAAAAATTGGAGTGGGGAGTAGTGGGTCCATGCACAGCCCTTGGGGAAAGTGTTGTCATTGGGGCACAAAAGCCTCCAAATCATGACAGACCATATCGCTTATTGGGATGAACCCCTACTTTTGGAATCAATAGAAAAGATTATCGATTACCCTCCTTTGAATAAATTTGTAGTGTGAGATAGTGAGTGGATACCCCAGAGCTATGGTTAGGGAAGTTGTAACATTAGAGGTGAAGTCGTGCATGATTTCCACATTTCCCCTTACCATGCATATGTGGGTGGGAGGTGTTCAGTTTCCAGAAACTGTAGCTTGAGTCCTACAAAGAAGGATGATTTATCCATCAGTACCAATAGTATGAATGTATTTACTAGTGCCCCAGCACCAGCGACATGCTCATTTGGTGATGCCTTTAATGCTAGTAATCTTCACATTGAGAAGAATTAATTTCAATTTTGGTTCACCATTTATATTTCTAATTAATATTCAAGGGCATATAATGTCTGTGTGGACGCACTGATGGTTTTCCCACATTCTCGCTTTCCAAATGCAAGCAGAATTCATCAATTCTTCATATATTTGTTCTCCTTGATTTAGATGGGTTGATTTGATATTGGTATATCCTTATATGAATTCCTCCACATAATTTTTCACCTAGTCCAGGTCTCCCTTAAAGATTAAGAAACTATTTGTGAAAATCCCCTCGGTGCCATATCTTTATGGATGCAAATTAAGTACAATACTTCTGTCAGTACAATTCCAAGGGGGTCAAGTCAGGGAAGCAACCTTCAGTTAGGAGAGTAGTGACATTGGAACATCGCTGGAATGTATGGACACTGAAGCACCATTAGACATATATTTTCACTTATCAGAGGGCTTATCGAGGGCGTGGAAGAATGAGGAATACCATGTCAATTGTAGGGAATTATATTTTGGAGGCATGTCTCCAAGGTTTTCCGCTGATCCTCGTATTTAACACATGGTATGTTGTGAGATTAATATCTAGAGGAGATGGATCAGAATGATCAAAACACTGATTAGAGTGGTTCAGATAGGTACTTCCCAAGGTGGGAGCACTAGAATGTTTACCAGATTGATTGGTCAGAATTCCCAATAAGGATGGACCTAGGGTGTCGTTTCCCAATAAGGGATGGATTCACACCATGATGACTGATCTAATCACCTAAAATAGAGGATCATAGGATGATGGGTCCCAACGAAGGGGACACCAATGTTTACAATTGACTGGGATTGAACCTCAGGAAAGATTACTAGGAACCTTCTTTTGAATATATAGATAATAAACCATGTAGTTTGAGAGGATGAGTCATGGGGTCAGGATGTATGCAATGGAAAACAATATTAGGACATGTTGGGCTTACTCATGGTTAGTGACCCAGGTTCTTCAAAGAGAAATGAGATGAATGGAATGATTCCAGAGGGACATAGAAACCAAGGTAAAAGTAGGATGGATATGAATGTTTTGTAGAAGGGTTGAATGAGAGGGATAGAACCAAGAACTAGTGTGAAGGTGGCAGTGCAAGTCTTAAACCTCATGGATGTTTTCTATGTATCCCTATGTTAGGGAATCAATGTCTACATAGTTCTGGGATGTTGCGATGTGTCACTTGAGGATGTGTCTGGTGAGAATGGACATGTGGATGGTACCCATAGGAAGTGGAACCTTCTGGTTGGTGCATGATATTCCCTAAACACAAAGTCTCAAGGGAGGTACTACGACGTGACATGAGGGATGAGCTTAAAACTCTAGGAGGCTTCCTATATACCTTGATCAAAAAAGGTAGAGATCAATGTCCGAAATGTTCAGATGCTGAGAATAAAATTTGGGTGTACACAGAGGACAACAACCTAGAGGCATGATGGAGCTTATGCATGTTTTGCTTCCCATCACACGAGGGACACTCATGAATGAAGAAGTATGGATTGACTATGGTGCTCATGCATGATTAGTTTCCCGAGAAAATGGGACATCTAGTTGGGGTGTACACAAAGGACAACGACCCAAAAAGGTGGTTCGAAACACCTCAGGGAGGTGGATCCAAATGGTGTTTCTCAAAAAAGGATGACCTCACATCATGATAGTACATCCATAGGATGGAGAACCTGATTTCACTATTAGTTGGGGCTGAACCTTGAATGGGATTCCTTAAAACCCTAAAAGGATCAAAAACCATGTAGTTCAAGGAGCATGCAATTTAACGTCTTGTGGGACAAAGGTGATCTAATATGAAATGTTAATGATAGATGGATTGTGAGGGATAAGGGGCTTGAAACTAAGAGAGGCTTTCTACACACACTACATGGATTGTAGAGATCAAATTCCCCATAGTTTGATGGTTAGGGAAATGGGGATCAAACATGGATAACAGCACGTAGAGGATGTCATGGTCGAATCTTATTCTATGAACATATGATCCATTATCAGTGTGAGAAATAAGAGGGATTAATGGACCTAATGATCTTGATATGGAAGTTGTGTCATCAAAAAGAAGAGTGAGGCTTACGCATGGCTAGAGGCCTAGGGAGAGGAAGAATTGAAAATAATCGAAGTGGGGAACCAAATGAAAGAGGTGGGTGTCCAGATGTACGAGGAGGATATGGACACCGTACATTGAGAACCCTACCAAGGAGGGTTCTGGGCTTACGCAAGGAGCCACCCGAAGTTCCCATGGAGGCAAAGCATAATAGAAGATATGGACTGATAAGACATTGATTCTATTAACGCATTAATCATTCTGAGATATCCACACACATGATGATCAAATTTTAACGTCATGTGTTGAGGATGAGAATTCATGATAGTTTAACATCCTACAGCCTAGATAACAAAAATTTCTCCTCAACCCTTAGACATACAAAATGGGCGCACTTTAACCAATGGGGTAGGGAAGGCAGCAACAATGCCATAGATTAATGGGATTATGGAGTGATCCATTAAAGGGTCCATGTTATCATGGAACTTAGAAGAAGAAATATCTATTAGCATGCCTATTTGAAGATGTAGTAGGTAGGGAAACACAAAATGGAGCACCTATCGATGGACTATGAAATCATTGCATGCAAACCTAGAGGGAAAGATAGAGGATGTGTGTGCAGGAATGGGTTATTGCATGCAATTGGGGATAATAAATGTTTCCTCGAGGTAATGAAGAAACATGGAGCATATAGTAAGGGGTACATGCAAGATTGAAGGATTGTGTGGAATATGAGGGCCTGCGTGCATGAAGGAATCCTTTGTGAAAAATGGGCCCAACATAAGGAAAAAATTTCACACAAGAAAAATATTTTGCGCACAAGTTCGAATGATTAAAATAATATGAGTGACGTTTAAGCTCTACTGGGACCACCAAAAGGAGGACCCTTGAGAGTCATATCACGCAATAACTAGTACCTTGCAACCATGTCTTTCGTGTGGTCGTTGAAGGGGTAATCTTTCATGCATGGGAGCAACAACTCATCTTCTATAATGGTACCCCGAGGTGAGTTAGTATGACCCTATATATAGGACAAAACGTTTGTGGTGGAAAAAAAGAGGTTTGTGAAGAAGAGGTCATTTAATGACATATTTAACGTGAATGTTTTTTTCATGTGGCATAATTTCTAGCATGCTAGCTCCATTCCTTTTGGGCCTCTGTTTTGAATATTTGTATCAGGAGGTCATTGCTGAAGGATCCATTTTATGTCACATTGGGAATGTAAGATATTTTTCACACATTTAAATCTTGAATGTAGACTTTAATATTAAAAACTCTTCGATTGACTGTCTCGTGATTGTTTGATGATTCAAAATAATCCTTCAGTTTCCTCAAAAAATTCAAATTCACAGCCTCAACATAAATTCAGTTTCAATAGGATATATATTCTTTAATTTTATTGGGTATGATGTAACCATTACCAATTATGTGGTTCATATAAGGGATATATACATTTGTTGATTGGGAATATAGTGACCAGTCTAGGTTTTTTTGTGGCTTGGGGGAGCATGTGGATTGTTTTATGGGAAGGGATGAAAAAATAAATTAACTAAAAACATTTTGAGGGTTAATATGTCCCGTGTCAGTAGACAATTGTATTGTCAGTGAGGAGTAAATAATAGTATATCATTGAGGTACTAATTCATTGAATAATTTATTAGGGAGTGAGTTTCTCCCTAGGGGATTGATTGAATATTTGGTGGCCTGACTTCCTGTAATATTTGAGAAAAAATAACCACTATATATATAAAAATTACATCATTTTACATTAATATTCATTACATATGAAAATAAATAATACTATAAAACTAATATATTTAGTTTATGTTGAGATTTGAAATATGGACATCCAATTTTACAAAAATGAATAAACATATCTGTTAAAATTCAGCACAAATGATATATTATAGAAATATTACACATTATACAACACTTCATTTATAAGGGAATGAAATCATAATAACATAGTAATCTATGGTTCTTATCAAGATTAAACAAATGAGATAACAATTGAAATTCATTTCTATTCATATTAAGAATATGTGAATTTGAGAAAAAATTCAAGGTGAAAGAATATAATGTAATAAGATCATACCCTATTAAAAATAAATAATTAATGATGATAAATGAAGTATGCATTCATACATAAAAAATTACATGATTCATACAATTTTGGAAACATTAATCCAGATCTGTTAAAAAATAATATATGAATTCTTTATAATATAAAGTTAGTGTATAAAATTTTCAGACAGAAAAAAATTATTTATTTATTTATAGATTAACTACAATGTCTATCATTAAATATTATATAGAGTTATATTATGGATTTGTTTCATTATCAATTACAATTAATAATGTTGGAATAGACCCATAAATGATTGAGTTTACTCACTATTTCCATAAACATAGTGGAAAGAGTTCTATAGATGATTGATTTCACTTACACAACCATAAAAATGTTGGAAAGAGTCCCATTTTTTACTGTGATTAGTCTTTATTCATATAAATTTTATATCAGGAGATATAAATCATTAACTAATATAATATAGGAGTATTTAATTATGGACCGACATTCCGCATAATGGAAAACCAAATAAAAGGTTTTCAATAAGATTTTTGTTTTACACGACTATAATAAATATATAAAATAAGGTGGATTGAATCCTTACATAACATGTCCAAAACATCATCAAAAAATGAAATGATATTTAATTTATGGACAAAACATTAAAAGGGAAACAACTATTTTCATTACAAATAAAAAAAATCATTTAATTTTGGATAAATTTAATTTTAAAATAAAATAATTTTTAAAATATTTGTTTTTTAAAAATAATGTGAAATTAAATAAATCTTATTTTAATAATTATGAAAACCTGAAAATGAATCTTTATAATGAAAAAATGGAGAGAGGAAAATAAAATGTATGAAAAAATTCAACAAGATCCATTTAAATCAATAATAAATAAATTCAAAGTTGAAATAAAATCACCTCAAATATTCATAGAAGTGAATATAGAGATATCTATAAAACTAAAAAAACATAGAAACAGAGGAGAAGGATACTTGAAAGAAAAGAAGAGATATCACTAACTCCACATACAATAATTCGTTATGTTTTATTATAAATTAAAGAGAGTTAAATTGGAAAATAGGAATGTAGAACCAAAAAAATAATCAATGAAAAAGAAAAATATTGGTTTTTATATAAAAATAACATAAATAAAGATACCAAAGAAAAAATGACATAAATAATATTTTAATATAATTATTTAAATAATAAATATTTAAAATAGATACACATTTTCAGGGCCTAAAAGTTTCTTTTCACGGATAATATCTATATAAAAATAGTATTTTACAACATATTAAATACATTATATATAATCATTTTACTATAGACCCTTTTCTAGAAATATCACATGGTAAAATCATTTTTATGCCATGTGGAAGATAAATTTAGGAAATTGGTGAGCATAAATATTTAGTAAGGGGAAAAATATCAAAATGCGTCAGATAATAAACATGATGGAGAACATGAGGAGGAAATTAAAAAATTAATAAATGATCGTAATACTATAGATTATTATTATAAATTTTGATAAAGTGACATCATATCATGAAATTATCCTTATGGTATATGACATGACTAAAAATATATACCATTAATCATCAAATAAGTGTGAAAAATAAAAATGTGTGGTATTTATTAAAAATTTGTGATAATCATGAAAACCATGAATATCATGAAAATGAGAATAATATTGGAAATGTGTGATAACTTGGTAAAAAAAATGAAAATGTGGAATAACCATAAGTATAAGAAAACATTTCTGAGAAATCCCATTATTCCTATACTTATGTGTATAAAATTATAATGTCCACACTTGAAAACGTAAGAAAACCCATTATAAAAATGCCCATAAGTAAAAAATGATTGTACACATTATTATCTCTATCAAGTTATATAAACATAATCCAATGAGATGGATGGTGATATATTCCCAAACCCATAAACATACATGCATATGTGCACCACATAAAATCAACCATTATAGTATATCAAAGACCTAAAGAAAAAAGTTTGGGTTTCTTAAAATTTAAAAACTAAAATCATATAAAAAGAACTTAATGAGATATGGGATTCCTAACAACTAATTATAAAAATTAATGAAATCATAGTAACCTAAATATGGTGATTAAATATGAACTTCAAGAGTGATAAACCTTAGAAAAAGAAATATAATTGGAAGTAAATAGTTTTTTCAAAAAAACCTTTTAAAAATTGTTATTAGAGAAGAAGTGTAACTACATTAAAAACATTTGAGAAGAGAAAGAGAATACATTTGAAGATTTTATTATAAAGATCTCATAATAAATAATCCTTGAAGGGAAACTAATGAAATAATGAAAGTAATTATGTGGTGGTAAATAAATAAAATTATTAATTATTAATCTTTCTATAACAATTTTTTGAAAAACCACATTGTAAAAAAAATTAAATACATTAATTTCATAAACTATGTAAAATAAAACATAAATAATAGATAATATAAGATATGTTTTGAATTCATAAAATATATTACTTTTGATTGTTAAAACATGAAAATAGAAAAAAATATCCATTGGTAAGAAAGGGATTTATTCATACAAATTTTATACTTTTTTTGAAAAATATTATCAGAGAAGGTGTTTTGTATGATGAAGAGTAATTTAACTAAATTAAAATTGGGAATAAAATATAAATTAGTAGAATTAAGGGCCCAAATAAATCATGAATATTATTATCATTCAACAAAAACTATGACCTAGGGTATCTGATATTGTGTCAATGAAACCTTTATCTTAGCCCAGATTCATTTTCCACTTTCACCTAAATTCTTGAATAACCAATTTTTTATGATAAAATTGGTCATATGAATCTTATTAACTTTATATAATAATCTACGACTATATTTATATCATATTCTCCCTAGTTATTATATATATATATATATATTAAATATTTGTTACTCAAATGTGGTTTAGTCAACTTCTTTGAAAAAAATTTAGTATATCGATAATGTTTAATGGAGTTAAATATAAAATTCATCATATAAAAATTATATATATGTATAAATTATATTATTATATTTTTTAGACTTATACAGATACATTTTTTCATAAAATAAACCCATATTATGAAATGATCCTTGATATAATCATATTGGGGGGTTAAATTTATTATGACAGTTTTTTGTAAGTATTATGAATAGAATGTATAAAATTTACTTTTATTGAAAATAAATAGTTTAATAAACATAATTTTTATGGAATAAATATTTTTTGAAGTTAAATATTTATGATGGTTATATAATCTAAAGTATATCATCTCATGGAGGAGGTAATCTGCATGAACACATGTGTGACATGTTCACTTCCCATATGATGAAAATAAAACAAGAAATGGTACTATGAATAATAGTCTTAAGGATTTTATAAATATTATATTATAGCATTAATTTCCACCATCAAACTATCAATGAAAGGAAGTGAATAAAAATAAAACACACCGGTCATGGATGAGGTAGTTAGCAATTATTCAGGATGTAATTTTTATTTTTCTAGGTGAAAGGAATATGGTATTTAATGAATATTCCATAATTATTAAAATTTTAAATTAATTAGTAATATTAAGGTAATTTAAATATAATGGAGAAATATAATAATGTTATGGGAAAAGAAATGACAGATTTATGAGGGATTAGTAGAGAATATTAACATTGTATAGAAGATTATATCCCTTTTGTAACACCTTAAAGAACAAAAACATGGACTTTTGGAATGAAAAATGAATATTGGATGTGGGTTGGGTGTTTTGGAGAGGCTTAGAAAGAGTTTTTGCCTGAAGAAGGGTTCGGAAAGACCGAGGAAGTGAAGGGGTGTAGTGTTATTTTTATAATGGAGAGAAGAGTCCCTTTTGAAATAATAACAAGTAAAAACACTATTCAAGGGACAATAGTTACAATATTAGAGAAAATTGGATCGTATAGTGAACTTTTGGTTAAAGAGGACTTATGAAAAAACATTAAGACATGTTTTAAACATATTTTATTATTTATTGATAGATTTTTACTTTTATATTTTATCTTTTACCGTGTTAATATGTTTTTACATAAGTAATTTATCCTCTATCCCTTACAATAAAATGGTTCATTTTATAAAATGTTGACCTAATGATTCAAAATTTGAAATACATATATTAATCTCAATTTTATAAATGTGATAATAATCAATTTTAAAACAATAAATTTATAATCTATTAGAATTATTTATTTGGAAAAATATAACATAAGTTCTAAAATGCTAATTATTAGTTTATAAATTTAAAAAAATTATAAAATATGTTAAAAAATAAATATTTGGTCTTATAAAATGGTTTTATTTATTTCAAAATCTTACTTATACACTAATAATTGAATAAAAGTCAGGTTATTTATAAAAAATATATTTCTCACTATTCACGTAAACATTAAACCTATTATAAAAATACCGAAAAATAAATTGTATTATAATATTGAAATGAATTTTTTTTTCAAATTTTACAATATTTATATCCTAAAATTTATAAATTTTATTTTAAATTAAAATCATAAAATCTGGGAAAATTGTTTTTAAAGGAAAATAATATTTGATATATTAACTATTTTGTTTCTATTAATTTACTAATTAATTTAGGGTTATTAATTTCTATATGTAATAGAATACAGTAATTAAATGTAATTATATTTTATGAAAATATTTTATTAGTTTCTTTACAGCACTATTTGAGTTGATATTTAAATTGATCGTTATATTATATTATTGTTTTTTATATATACTTCATAATACTATTACTACTTTTTTTATATACCAATTCTATGGAAACCTTACAATGGTTTTTTTTATTTTTGTGTTATATGTGGATAAATATTTTGACTATAGTATTTATTCAAGGTGGGAGATTTTACTAAAACTTGTGTCCTTACATTCTATAACCATTAAAAGTAAGTTTTTTTTCAAAAAAATATTCATAGAAGAAAATAGTTAGGGTAAAATTTCCTCATTGAAACTTATAATTCCCATTTATCCTCCTCAAACATATCATTTCATGATATAAATTTGAAAAAAATGTGTGGTCTTGTTTCATAGAATCCTATTTGTTTGATCGAATATTTTCAAAATTTTTTCTTCATATTAAATTTCATTATCTGAATTTATAGTATCTTGGTTTATTATATATCATGTGCATGCCTTGTACTTCTTCAAGATTGATACATGGAACACATCATGAACTGGATAGAGGTATAAGGAATGTTCTAGGTGATATTGAATGAACATCTCAAAATCAAGGATCATGAAGGGACCAATGCTTCATGGGATTAACAACAATTTCTTCCCAAATATCATAACATTCATGCATGGAGATATTTGAAGGAACTCATTATCTCTAACTTCAAACTCTATATATCATAAATTATTATCTTTATTAACATTCTATCAAAATTTTGATTCTTTCATATTCGATATAATTATTCAAGACTTCTCCATAATTTCATAAACAAAGTGAGGACATATTAGATTCCTCTCCTTAATATCATCTGATTATGATGGAGTCTTATTTATCTTCCAATTAAGAGCATAATATAAGGGAGACTAAATTGAACAATAGATACTATAGTTAAATGTGATCTATATGAATGTGAGGCATTTATCCCAATATCTTGAGAAATATATAAAAAAAAGTTATCAACATACCCACTAGGGTTTTAATTTCAATATTAGAATAAAAATATTTTCGAGGATGATAAATAGTTTTTAAACTCTTTCATATTTCTGATTTTTTTCTAAATACATCTATATATAATCATGAAAACCCTTGATATCATTAAGATAAAATGGATAACAATGCACCATGCATCCATAGAACTCTCATTATATATATCATGGAGAGTTGGTAATGAGATTAATTTTATTTAATGGAATTAAAATCCACTAACATGATAACATGATCAACTACAAAAAAATTGAATAATTTATTTTTGATATTTGGTGGATTCCTAAAATTATGTACATGGAGATGTTTTCATATTTATTTAATTGTATAAGAAATGGTTCCATATTACCCTTATATTTTTTTTCATTCATGATAATTTTTCTATATTTCCATCCATCGAGATGCGTAATTTGAAGTTTCCCTCTTCATTCCATCTTTTCAAATTTCTGGTTTTAGATATCTGTATATCTTTTTTCATCAGAAATTTATAGCGATTTTTTATCTATGTGAGTTATAAAAAAAATTTTCTTCAATTAAATATTTTATGGGATAGAAAAATGAGTTCAAAACTTATAACTCTATCTTTATCAAAGATTAACACCAAAATATTAATTACCTTTTTATTTTAATACATCATAATATTTTGTATTCTTTCATCTATAATGTGAATGGAAGGATGGGTAGTTCGTAGGGAAATATTTTTTTAATTTCATACATTTATTAATTTAGGATTCAACCTCTGTAAATCCATTAGTATTGGTTCACTTCAATTATAATCACATATAATATAGCATGGTTATTCCTATGTAGTGGATAACTATGTTATAAATATTCCCTTTAAGGTTATGTATTGGGATGTGATAACATTTAATAAATTCCAAATGTCTCCTTTAGAACATATTTAATTCATTCAATTTGAATATATAGTTGAATCCCTCATTTCATTATACATGTAACACTTTTCTGAATAGAGATAATGTCTCCATATATTTAATAGAAGTATTACTAATTCAAGATTTATGTCGTGCATTGGGGAATTTTTCTAATGATTCATTAATTATTAGGAGGAATAAAAAATACCATATCATTAGGCATGAAGATTAAATCCATACACATACATGATTAATAATTTAATATTAGAAACCCTTCCCATGTGAAGGCTAAATCATGTTAAGGTATAGTGACCAAGCACCTTTTTGGTTCCTTGAATCATTTTTCACATTCTAATGTCCATTATAAAATTAATCCCTTAGTTCAATTCATTATTTGTGGATTTTACATCCTTTATAAATTTCACTCAAGAAATAGAAAATATATGTATAACATAATGGAAACATTAATTTCAGTTAAAGAGGTTGGTCTAGGATATTTATCAATAACTAGTTAATTTTATGTATATAATGATATGAAAATTATTGTGATTATATGAACCAAAAATAACATTTTATACTACTGTAATTCACACTTAGTAAATTTAGTTTATAATTTCCCCTTTTATAGGGTCTTTTAAACCATAAAAAAATTATTTTATTTCTCTTTATTAAAATTTTAATATATAAGAATATTGTATATAATTTCAACCAAAAACATATTAGGGTAGTCTCTAAAGAATATATTATATAGAAAAATGAATATAAGAGGATCATTTATAACTCCAATGGGAATAAATTTTATTAAATAATTTCTATATCTCATATAGAATGTTGAAATAGAAATAGAATCCATATTAACCCTTAACTGATGATATCTAGATTGATTATCAATTTTAATGATTTATCAAGATCCTCTAAAGTGAACAAATAGAACATCAGTATAGGGTAGGGGATATATGTTCTTCCTCATGAATTTATTAATCCCTTAATAATCAATACAATGATGCATTGATCAATTATTAATTTTGACAATGGGGAAAGGTGAACCCAATAGTGAAGTAATGGGTTAGAAAAACCACGTATTTTTAATTCTCTTATGGTTCTTATTTCAGTTAACTAATTTAATAGGATCATTTATATATAGGATATTTGATATATGCATGGGTCCATGTATACGTTTGACTGAAAAACAAAGCTCATTCTCACGGAGAAGACCAAAAAAATCATCTAGAAGTACGTCAGTATATTAGCATATAATAAACATGTAATGAAAGTCAACTGCCTTGATGATCATTTGATCTATGATTTAACCAGTGTTGGGTATCATGGACCTTGTTATAGAATATTATTTCACAATGAGTTCATAATATTCTATGCATTGTTACAACAATATAGAATGAATTTGATATTAAATGATATTTCCTTATCCAGATTGATGATATCTGATTTATTTAAGGAAACTGAAATCATTAACAATATTACATAAAATTTAAAAAAAGGAATAAAAATTAGATATGTCTTATGTATCATCCCTCAAATATCAATAAGGTTACATTTAAAAATCATAAACACAATCATTGTCCCTCTAGGGGGTTTCACTGATAGTTAATTATCCATTTCTTTGGATAGTGACTACAAATTCCTATAATAATTGTTTGTTATAAAAAATGGGATGGTATAGTATCAAATAAGTTTATATTGGATATAGATAAGAGATTTTGTCTTCCTCACATCACTTTATTATCATGATCCACCTTATTATTTGTGATTTGAAATTCCCTTACTTGTTCCCCCAGTTTGTGTGGTTTTTGGGTTATATTTTATTCTCTATCCAAATGGTTGTGGAATTGATTATCATAATTTAAAATCTAATTTAACATTAATAATTATTATAAGGGTGGACAATTATCTATGAAATTCTTCCCTCATGTTGTATAAATAAGCCTCTTAGACTTAGTTTTATTGTTATTTTCTTGGTGAAATAGTCTATGAGGATTAATAAACTTCCATGATCTCCTATGGAAATTACCCTGGTAAATTCTAAAGGATCGTAGCATAATAGAACCACGTGGGGATAATATAATATAATAAATTTTAGAATAGAATTTGGTGGATCATTCGAATATTTTACATGACATTGACTCCATGAAAAATGAAAATTTTCTAATCAGATATTGAAAAAGATATAACCAAAACTTAGATAGGATCATTGGGAATTAAATTTATCATTAGGTTTTATAACAAAATAATAAATTATTAGTTCTCTATAAATAATTATTTATAGAATATTTTGATCTTACAAAAAGTCATTTATAGATTACCTTTGTTATATTGTAATGATCTAAGGGTATAATCCCTCTTGTGTTGCCCCACATGTGCTCCCTTATTTTCTAAGAAATAATGAAATAACTCTAGTTCTAGAACAGCATATCAATAATCTTGTGTTGGTCATTTTTTTTCTAGTTCCATTTAATTTTATGGTATATATCTAGATATTTTATTTCATTATAGGAAGACATCATAAATAATGGAGAGAGAGTTCTATATTGTGTAATGAGTTTCAAGTGTAGATTCTACGATTAATAGTACATAATACACTTCACCATCTTCTTATATAGTTATAGTTTTTGTTTTGAATATTATTTAATCGTGTACCAATACTTAAATAATATAATAATTCCTAAAAAACACCCTTCCTAAAAGTAATAAAAATAATAATATTATTTTATTGTTCATGTTATATTGTTATATAGTAAAAATAAATTTCCACCACAAAAAATTATTATTCATCACCAATGATGATCCTGGTCCTCTCCAAAGCATAGATATATATTGAGTCCTAATATAAATATATTTATTAATAAAATAGTTATTATCCACAAAACTCAAAATAAATATTTATTAAAAGTCCAAAAAAACATTTTGATCAATAATACATGAATATTTTTATTCTTCAGTATTGATAATAATATTTTTCTATTAATTTTATTCAATTAGAATTTAATTTATATCAAAAGGAACACATAGTGTGCAACCCTCTATGATTATTTATCATTATAATTAGTTGGGCTTGCCTAATTTCCAACATTAATCTCTCTCAAATGGTAAATTAAATCAAGAGAATGAACATAATTTCACATAGCCAACATCCATAACTGAACAATTTTAGGGTAATATAGTCATTTTTTCACAATATCACACAATGAAGGTTTCACATATGTATCATCAACCATATGTTTGTCACACCATTCATTTATTATATGAAATAAAAAATTCATTACATAATGAAATTGGAATTAAATACAAGGATATATACCAATAAAATTTTATAGATATAAACATCCATAATGTTGTAATTGAAATATTATTCATTGAAATTTCTATTAATAACATGTCATTTATGGAGAACCCAAAATAACATACTTTTTATGAACATATGATATCACTATATTGGTTAGTAAATCAAATTGTATGAGTAATGAAATTAATAAATAATAATATTAATATATATGGACCATACAAATTATAATAAATAAGAATATTTTATGACATCAAACATAAAGAATTCCTACTAGATGGTCTATTCTCAGAATCTCTAATCTTTGAGATTACTAAGTGTTATTTTAATTATATGAATCCTTATACTATTATGAGTAATCACCCCTCAAAGTATAAATTATTTTTTACCAATAATAGTACATTATAAAAACATAAAATTATATTTAAGAATATCATTATTGAACATCAACGTTCTAATCATACTTGTTAACTGATATGATAATATCAATGAAGAAAATAATTTATGAAATTATTACATTAAATTCATCTAAAAAATGAACAATATATAATAAATTGTTTTATTAATTTTATATTATCAAATATCCATGTAATTAAAAGTAAAAAACTAATGGTTTTAGAACAATAAAGTCTACATAGACTAGATACAACTTCCAATGACTATTAGCCTACCAAACATCACATGATTAACATGGTTTTGTTTAGTTATAGATTTATTAATGGAATTTCCACATTTTCTTACATGGATATTTTTCTGACTATTTCATCACCTATTTGTGAGAAATCTATTAAGAGAACATAATTTTGATGTATGTACTTCATCTATTGATGTGAACGTGGATCATTTATGAGATCCACCCCCATAATATTATAATAATAGAGAGTGATAAGCTCTTTACTTCTAGGAATCACATCAAAATATTGAACATTTTTTATATCCACACCAGTTATTTAGATTCCATTTAATCCTTATAATTAGAATATACAATATAATCTATGACTATAATCTCCTTTGATATATCCCTCCCCACAAAACCTCCAATTAGAGTGATGATGTATCCTATATTTTATTTCAGATCGACCAGATATTTTTCTAAATTAGAATTTTCATATCCTCTAATTACTAGTTCTTCAACTCATAAATAGGCTGAGAGGCTATCCTTACTATTACATAGATACTTAATTATAGTCTTGACTTCCATATAATTACTATCACCTGGTTCATCATGATATATTCCTACAATACTCAATGTGGAGATGATATCGTTCCTAGTATATAAGTTATAATAGAGGACTAACCCAATCAACTATGTGCAAAAAGTATTTTCCATCCTTATCCATTCCTCATGTTTTAGAGGAAACAATTTCCATGATTGATGAATTTTATGGGAAATAAGATCTAATAGACTCTTTGATTGTTCCATTCTAAATCTATTCACTAGAATTTCAATATATGTACATCAACATAGGATGTGAAACATCTTGGGTATATCTTTTGGATCTTGATCCCAATAATATATGATTATTTTCCCAAATTCATCATAGATAAATATTTTAAAAAAAATATATAATATATTTTAGTCATAGTATTATTTTTCCAATAAGTAATATGTCATCAACATTAAATACTATGAAAATGGAAACAATACCATTGATAAAATTATAAACACAATGTAACGCTCTAATATTAAACATTACATAATTTTAAATTATGTTAATAATTAACATTGAGGATATTTTAATGTTTAGAGATTTATAGAATTAGGTCATAAATTATACATAACAACATGAATATTTCAAGTAGACACTTCAACTCACTATCCATATTTTTTATAAATCAAAAACGTTTAAATGAAATGAACATGTCTAGTTTTATGTTTTAGACAACATGAAATTTCCTTGATCCCATCCTAGACCCTATTCATCATGATGTCCTTTGAAAAACAATTCAAAACATGGGATGATCATAAAGAACTCAGTAAGGGATACATAAAAATAGAAAACTATTAGTTTTTCAAAAAAACATGTAAACTAAGAATACTTTATCATTAAGCAATAATTTTTATTGTAAAGAAGTAGAAAAAACACTTCAATTAATATAATCTCATTGATTACCCTTTGTGTAACCAAAATATTACCATACTTCCCATAGAAAGCAACATATAACATATAAATGAATCTTGAGAAATCATCATACGTAAATGGATTAACCATACGGTCAACTTCCACACATATCACTATGTAGAATTACCATACGACCGACTTTAGTACCTAATGAATTGGAAGTTATAATATAACCTCCCATCCTTGGATTATAACGGAACCACCCATCATTTTTTTATCATCTAAAAATCCATCAAATGTCTTAGTTCAATTAGATAATTATAACATGTAAAATACTAGAAAGGTCAAAATTTCACTAATAACACTTAAATTAAAATCACATGAAGTCATTTCAAGATACTAAAATACTCATTCCATTTCAAAGGTACTTTTTCAATACCAAAATATGTAAAAATTGTATATGATATTTATCTTCCATTTAAAAAAATCGCGGCTTGTTAAGGAAGACAAATATCAAATAATGCTTGCTGCGGTGGAAAGGTCATTGTCGCCACATACATTAAAAACATTCCTTTTATTGTTTAGTAAAACTCTTCATAGAAAAAAAATTCACTTTAAATGAAATTAAAAGTTTAATGGGTTTATTATACACCATGTAAAAGAATGAGTTTTATATTATCAAAACATGCCTTAATGTAAATAGATTTAGATGAACTCACTTACCTCATGTCCACCTTGACTCGTTCATTCTTTAGATTCATGAATAATAAACATAAGTTAATTTCTACTTGATTTATAAAATTTTCATGTTTATTTTTCCTTTTATATCACAAATTAACACATTTTTTAAATTACATAATTATTTATGTTAATATTGGTTGTTTCGTTGATATTGGGTACTTGAGTCGAAAATGATATTGTTAATATTAAGATTTGTCTGTGTCTTAAAATGTACATTATCTCAAAACTATAATTCATATATATAACATATATATTCTTTATATATGTATTAATAATATTACATAACATTGGTATATATTATATGAAATTCATTATTCATGTAGACGGTAAGTCGTACATACACATGAACACTACATTCCTTTCTATTTCATATTTAATTAAATGAAAACATAATGATACATAGATATATTATAATTAAAGTATTATATCATATTTTATATATGTTACATATGTTCATTAATTCGAACCTTTATATGTTCCATGTATGGCATGAATGATTCTTATCACTTTGAGGGGGTGGTAGTCTGTGCTTCCTCAAATGAAATTATCTTGTTTACACATCATGAAAAGAAAATATGTATGTTTTAAAAACAAATTACATAAGCATAAAGACAACATGAACATAATATATAACATATCAAAACATTTCCATCATAATTCAACCATGATAGGTGGTAGGAGAAAATTGAACAATCATCGTTTCGTGAGACACTAGTTCGCCATCCACAGAAACAATATGTTCCAAATCCATTAGATGAAGGTGTGTGTAAGTTTAGTTTTACTGCATATCATAAAACATCATATTAAACTTAAGATATTTTTGTTTTTTTAAAATAATGTAATAATGAGAGTTTATGGGGTTGGAGAAGGAAAATAAATGGAAGAAGTTTGAGAGAAGACATTACCTCAAATCAAGTAACTCTTTTCAATTAAGATAAAGGCATTTTTGAAATTCCTTCCTCCCAAGGAAAGGATTATTGGAGGAAAAGAGGGATATTGGGATATTATTGGATCAATGTTTAGATTAGACAAGGGGATTTATAGGTGTAAGTAATGGGTTAGAAATGGTGTCCTTTTATAAGTGGGAGGAGGGGAACTTTAAGAATATTTTGAAATATTATGTTATTATTAATTATTTTTTGAAATAAAATAAAAAAAGTAATATATTTAAATGTTAAGATGTGGATGGGTCAAAACGATTCAATTAATGGGTTTTAGAAAAGTTTAGGTTTATAAAATTAACCGTATCGTTTAGCTTTAACCATTAGTTAAATTAATTAACTCATACCAAGTCTTCTTGTATTTTCATTATATAAGGTAACTATATTTACCATAATATTCCAAGAGATCCAAAATTAATAATTAATAAAAATTTTAACATCATATATGTCAGTTGAAGGAATATTATATTTTTTTGGGCAATTATAGCATTTCATAAAATATTAAATGACTTAAAAGCTTATTTATGTCAATTTTTAGACTATTCATATCATGAATTTTAGAAAATCCATAACAACTTGATTAATTAAAAAACATCATTAATTCCAATATAATAATTCATAAACCTCAAAAAATTTCTTGTATGTCATAAAAAGATTGAAAATAAATTTATTTTAATATTTATAATTGCATTTATTTAAAACATTCATTAATAAGGTAATTACTACATCATCATTGTCTCATAAATAAATTTATTTATATTATCTCTAAAAATTATAAATATGATGAAGGAAATATTTTTATATTTCTGATTACTATTTATACTCAAAATCATAACATATATAACCCCATATAATAATTGTTTTATTAAAAGATACAGGTTTAGGTTATATTTTTCATAACATTAAATTAACATTAATTAAATGTCATTTTCACACACAAGTGGCTCCATGGGGTCCTAAAATCGATCCAAGGATGCCCATGCTCAGAAATATCTCATACAATATGTTTAGAACATGTGTTAGGGTAAATAAATATTATTATAATATTATTTTTTACCAATATTTACCAGATTAACCCTTTAACCGTGGTAAATAAAATATTTACTGATGTTACTATTCATAATGTCTAAAAATAAAGCTACCTATTTACACAATTTGTACCGCATGATTCCAAATATGAAATCTATTTTTTCAAATTCAAAAAATAAATGTTGCAGAAATTAATTTAAAATTTATTCTCATTGTCAAAACCCAAAAAACATATTTTTAAGAGGTAAAAACTACCAAAAGATTGACATGAATTTATGTCAAAATTCAAATCCAAATTACATAAAAGGACCAAAATTTGATTAAATGATATAAATATAATCCAATTACAATTTAAAACAAATTAAATGTACATTATAACTATTTAAATAAATTATATTAAAAGGCAATTTTGACTTCAAATGTTGTATTTTTCAGCATTCATTAAAAATTGAACTTTTTAGAAAAAAGAAAAAAATTTACCCAAAGGAAATTTTTACATCCCACTTCTAAAGTGTCTGTTTATTTTTTCAATTGGAATATATAAAAGTTACAAAAATTGGATTTAAAAATGGTTATCCATCAAAAGGCGGTAAACTACATTTTTAGAAAAAATACCTCTTTAATATGAAAATTGGATTTATTCTTATATAATATCTAGAAAAAATATAAGATAGATTTAAAACATTAAATTTAATATATATAATATATTTTTCATGAAATAAAAATCTATAAATAATGTTATAAAAAATAATTATTCTCTTTTAAATTGGTTTTCATAAAAACAAGTCCATTATATTCAATAAGTTTTTCTTTCCATTTCTAATAAATTTTGTAATAAATGATTCATCATTTAAACTTATGTATACCATATTTAAAAATTCAGTTGATACTATTCATTACCTCCATTCCAATGGCTATGCGTTAACTTCAATTTTAAATAATAGTACTATTATTGTATTAATTTTCAGTGTAACTCAATGTTGTGTGCAATGTAATATTTCCGAGAAGCATGTTGTTTCGTGTCAAGTATGCTATTATAAAAATCATCTCCTTTAACATAAAATTTATACCTTATCCATAAGTATTAATATAAATAAAAATTATTATTCTATAAATAGCTAGGTCGTTACATCCTTCCCCCTTTGGGAAATTGTGTCCTCACAATTTTAAAACTGGGCTCAGAAACATCATTGAAAGATCAACATCGTAAATAGAGTGAATAAAACTCTCACATTAAAAGAAATAAAAATATATATAAAGATCACACTATATAACACATAATCTAATTCCATGAAAACATGGATATAAAAGCTAAAACTAACGATCTAGTTCTGATAGAGAGTGATTGAAAACATGATCAGCAGAAAGTTAACCACCAAAAACCAACAAACATGTGATAGGTTAAATGAAAATTGATTCCCAATAGGTAAAGTAAATGGAAAAAGTTTTTTTATGTTCCATTTCATAATGTGGGAGAATTTGTTTATGATATTGACTAAGAATATAAGGAAATATTTTTACTTTTTTAGTAGAGCTTCAACCTTTAATAAGTTTCTACCAAAAACTTATCTTTTCTCCAAACGATGAGTATTCAAGATTAATTGATTACACTTGAAGCACTAGAATCAAATTATAGATAACAACATGATCCAACAAATTTAAGCCATATATTTCCCCTATCTTTAGACATCAAAAGAACCAAAATGGTTAATATAAGATCAGATAATCCTATAATGGATAGTATTTTATAAAAATAAATACTACTCTTAATTAACATAATTTAAAAAACAATACCCAAAACTCAAGAAAGACCATCCAAATAAAATTTTTACTTAATATAATTTAAAATAATCCAAACTTAGTTAGAAACCAAAAATTTATAAGGATTTGATCACATAGTATTCCAATAAAATCTTAACATTTATCTCCAAATAACATCGGCTACTCTTAAAGTATCATACTAAAAAGTAATTAACCAATTCAAATATTCTATATGATATGTTTATCATTTCTCAAAATAAACCAAATTGTTATATGTTCACAATACAAACATAGATTCTTCAAAAAATAAAATTCCACCATTACTCCTCAAATAAAATCAAAAAGTATTCTACTTTATTTAGGCATATGGTTTTCCCAAAAGAGAAAATGTCATCCAAAATAACCATTATCGAATAATAAAAAAATCATTTTCCTATACTAAGTATATCCATTTGATAAAAAATAAGATCACAAATCAATATATTCTTGATCTATAATATTATTAAAATAAAAAGAATAAGTCATACTAACCAGGGACTTCATGTAGGCTAGTGGTAGTCAACGAACCATTGTCACCATTCGGTTGTGGGTTTGATTCCCATGGACTTGATAGACACGATGGGTTGTCACCCATCCTAAAAGTTTTCATTTTTCTAAAACTATATCATTCTAATAATATTCTTAAAAATAAGATAATTTCCTCAAAAAATAACTTTACCTGATTTTATCCTCAAAGGATATCTAATACCATACAATTTTCATCCCAAACTTTAATAACCATTTATCACCTCAAAAAATAGATCATATATACCCATAAAGTTATCCATTATTTCCACACAAGAAAATATAACTCTCTCTTGAATAAACTTTTAACATATAAATCATCAGGATTACACATAATAGAAAAAGTCTTCCAAAGTAATCCTATCATCAAAATAACATTAGTATATTTAAGCATTTATTCACCCTAAAATCTTCCAGAACTCTTGAATCCCTTATATGTAGAATTCTTACCCATTCAGTGTTCATCATGATCCATGAACCATTCTTTTAGAACTTATTATGTAGTAATTATTTCTTACAAACAAAATCATGAATCATATCCTATGATTCAATAATATCTAAATATTATCTAGGAAATAATACATACCTTTGATAGGTCATTGTTAGTATCCTCATCCTCATTTGGAATACCATTAGGTATTAGTAAACATATATTTGTATAGTACTTCTAATCCAATTCTTGAACCTTATTTGTGGGATATAAATTTTCGTAATGACTATGCATTCCACATTTAAAATATTCAATTGATCCCTTAGAAAGAACATCTTTCTCTTTCATGGAGTCAACGAGATGATTCATTTTTCCATGGAAGATTCTTACATTTAGACCATAATTACCACATCTATAGCATCATCCCGTCCATTGGAAGCACATTCATAGGTGTTTCTTTCCACATCCTTGACACATAGGTTTTTTAATATACACACCTTTATGATTATTACATAACCTTTCATAGGAATTTATTTATCATATATACGATGCCTTATAATAATTTCCAATGTTCATGTGGTCAATAATGACTCCAGATAGTTGGATGAGGATAACCACAAGAGTTATCATTGGGTATCCTATTTCATTCAGTTTCTTATTCAGAAAACTGTAACAGTTTTCATCACATATATTATTACTTTGGTGACTACTAGATCCACCCATTTACTAAAACCAAAAATGTTTGTGTGAGTATATCTGTAAAATCATCATATAATATATTATGAGGAAGTAAAATACAAAGATATACTTATTCATGTAATATTAAAGTCATTAAATTTTATCGAAATCACTATGAATCTTTTTAATATTATAACAATTATGGTTATTTCATTTATTATTAAATAAAATCATATTCTCTAATGATATCTAAACCGACCTTTGATACCGACATCAAGGCCCTAGCGTTAAACATTACATAATATTGTATTATGCAAATAATTTACTTTGAGGATATTTTTAGGTTTATAGCTTTAGAGAATTAGGTCATAGAATATACATAAAAACATTAATATTTCAATTAGACACTTTAACACATTATCTATTTTTTTATAAAACAAAAACACTTAAAAAAATTTCTAGTTCCATGATTTAGAAGGCATGACATTTACTTGATCCCATCATTTACCCTATTCACCATTAAGTCCCGTGAAAAACATTTCAAAACATTGGATAAGCATAAAAAGATCAGCAAGGGATACATAAAGATGGGAAACTGTTATTTTTTCAAAACAACGTTTAAACCATGAATAAGTTATCATAAAGTAATACTTTTAACCTTAGAGTAGAAAAAAAACTTCACTGATTATAAGGTAATTGTTTAGCCTTTTTATAACAAAATGATCACCATAAATCTCATAGAATACAATATAAAACATATAAAGTTATCTAGGGACCTAAACATACCTAAATGGAATAAAAAACGGCCGACTTCCCCACATATAACGAAATGGAATAGACATACGACCAACTTCCATACCCAATGTATTGGAGGTTATAACATAACCACCCATAATTGCTTTATCACAGAACCACCCGTCATTTGGCTTATCACGTAACCACCAATCATATGACTATGTACCATTATAAAATTATAACATGTAAAACAATTCAAAGATCAACATTTCACTAATAAAAATTCCTTTGATATCAAAAGAAATCATTTCAAACTATTGAAATAATAAATCAACTTCAAAAGAACTTTTTATGTCACGACCCATCCTCGGGGCCCGTGCTGTGACTACCCCAAGCCCGCCTTCCATAGGCCAGGGGCTTGCAACTAGAACCAAGGCGTAATTCCTAGTAGAAAGGTTAGGCATTGCCTTTGTAATGTAAACAAGCACCATAGAGAAAGCAAGCAGAAGTAAACACTAAGTAAACACTGAGTACAAAAGTAAGTGCGGAAAAGTAAGTGGGCCAGAATACAAACCCAAACTGAAAGTAAAGTACAACTGGAAAGGGAAAACAACAACTGAAAGTAAATCTGCATCCTCGAGCCATCCACTGGAAGTCCCACCTGAAGGGTGGGTACAGATAGCCTCCACAGCTCCTCGGGTCCAGCCGTCCGCTCTGAGTACGTCCCGCCCAGTGGTCCCCCTCCAAGTATCAACCTTCTCCGTAAGCCTCAACCACGATCAGCTCTGTCCGTCGTCTGCAACCAACACAACGTAGTGCGGGCATAGCTCGTATAGGGGTGAGTATAAGCTACTCATTAGGGACCCCGAGACCCCCGAAGGTCTCCTAGAATCCACAAAGGATAATCCACAACGAAAGGATACAATCACGAAGTAACATCCGACACTGCTTTGGTATGACCATACTTATAACTAAGTAATCAATTCTCGTTTGGCTCCAACATCCGAGCCCATGTACAACCCATTCCACACAAGAAAACTCAACCCATTCCTCACAGGAATGCAAAATGTAATCCACACTGGAAAGCAAGTCAAGATTCAGCTCACACATGTATACTTTATTGTAAGACGATAGAGATGATCAGATGTCGCCACTGATTCATCTACGCCGTCGGACCCACATAGGATCGATAGGTACTAACCCCTGCAATAACCCACAAAGGATTGATAGGTAACTAACCCCCATAATGACCCACAAAGAATCGATAGGTAAGTAACCCCCACAACGACCCACACAGGATCAGACCCACATAGGATCTGTTGGCGCTAGCCCACACAGGACCGCTGAGTGCTGACCCACACAGGATCGGTAGCACTGATCCACGTAAGATCGCTGAGTGCTGTAGTCATCGCCGTCGAATCCATTGATGATTTCTGTACAATCGTCATCGTCGTCGCAGTCGCATCCAGCTCAAGGGTTTCCACACACTGCAAGCTCGTTTGGGAGGGTCTGCTCCACGAGCCGAAGGGCTGATACATCAACTGACACATAGTCCGGAGTTGATGTATCCAAAAGTTCCGTATCGTCAACAGGAACTCAACGTCACAGACGACGTGCCAATCAGACGCCCGGTCTGAGAGTTATTGGCTTTTTCATCCTAGGGGCTCGGTTGGTTTTTAATTCAAAACTAACCCGACCGTACTCCAACTGTGTCCAAACCTCGAGCGGAGTAAGCCAAAAGGTCCATCTCACTTAGAGGAATCCATCAAAGTCGATGGCACGTCAATCGGACGTCCGGAACTCAAGTTATAGGCGTTTCCGCTCCGAGGGCCCGGTTGGTTTCGGGTACGATCCAACCTGGCCAAACCCAAAGTACTCCGAAACCTTGAGTGTAATATATTGAAACGACCGTCTCGTTCCAAGGATCGCATCGCTACTGACAGTGCGGCGATCGGAGGTCCGCATCCCATGTTATGGGCAACATACTGAAACAGTCCGGTAAAAAGGGGGTTCAGGCCCGGTCCGACCCGGAACGATACCCTCTGGGTCGGCCCAAACCGGGTCGATCGGTCCCGGGTCCAGGTCCGGCCCACTTGGGCGTGGCCCGACCCGGCCTGGGTGCAGCCCGGCCTTGCAGACCAGCCAGGGCAGCCGGTCCGGCGTGCTGGCGCCGGCCCGGGGCTTGGCTGTTTGGCCGAGCGGATGAGGGGGGGGGGGGTGCATGCCCACCATTTTGTAACCACGACCCCAATTATGGGGCCGCTCATGCTGGCCGCTGGGGGTTGTAACCCCCGTCTCTTCCCCTGTCCGACCGGCTGTTGCCGCCATGGGACCGGTAAGGGCCGGTCCCCCTACTCCGACGCCGGCGGCCTGGAACCGGCCGCCGTTTCCCCTGCTCCGCCGCAGCCCGGAACCAGCCACGGTCTTGGTCCGTCCGGCACGGCGCGATGGCACCGCGCCCCTCCGCCATGGACCCGCTCCGGCCGCGGTGCTTTTGTGTTTCTCTGGCATGGCGCGATGACACCGCGTCCTTGGTTAGCCTTCAACGGCGCCACACGACGGCGCCGCGGATTTCGTTCGTCTTCAATGGCACGGCGCGACGGCGCCGCAGATTAGATTGTTTCCAACGACATGGCATGATGGCGCCACACTTCTCCGCACTTCCTTTAACATTTCCCACGCGGTGCTTCGGCACCGTTCTACCTTACACGATCCGTAACAAAAATCAACCAACAAGGGGGAGGAGGGTCGGTCGTGTTTGTGCGGTCCGACCTCCTCCTGTTATTGCGATAACTGGCAGGTCAATTTGGAAAGAAGAAAGCGACAGAAGTAATCAAGAACAAATAAATAAAATAAACCCCTACCTTGTTGAACACGTTGAGCGAGGGTTTGTCACAGAGTTAACCGTCCTGGAAGAAGACGTCGTGGAAGGAGGAAGTCACGTCGCGGGGACGGCATCGCGTCGTCAATTTCCGAGGAATCCGGCATTCTTCGCGTTCTTCACCGAAGAAGAAGAATAAGTTTAAGCTCCTTAGTTTTTCTCCCAAGACAAACACAACAATATTTCCTACAAAATAAAATAAGTTCATCACTTATTTTATTAACATAACGTAAGAATTTGAATTTTAAACATTCAAATTTAACTCACATAATTAAATAACTTAATTTATAAAATTAATGGTGAGTTGAAGGAGTTAGGGAATATGAAGGGGTGGGGCTCGTGTGGGCCCCACAACCCTTATAACCTCTCATGGGATGTTGGGTGGTTTCCACCAACTTCCACTCAAAGGTTTTAACTACATAGAAATAAAAATTGTAGTTAACTCTTTATTTAAACTCCCACAATTTTTAACAACTTCTCTCATGAAAAGGAAACTCCCAAAGAAGTGTTCCTAAGAAATTACCGGCGCTACGAATTCATAGGTTCCCTCGGAATTCGATTCCGAGCAATGGTTCAATGGTTAGGAGAACCCGCTCATTCGTTCACTGAAGGTACCCGATCTAATCTTCGGATATAAATTCCGGGAAAAACGGGCCTCAGAATCAAGTGCTGTCAGAAACCACGTTCTTGTAAAATTCCAAAGAAAATTAAGAAAAAAAATTCCCTTGAATTTTACGGGTCTTTACATTACTCCCACCTCAGATCTTTACATCCCCGTAAAGATACATCACAAACTAGGGGAACAAAAGTGGGTACTGTGCACGCATCTGAGCATCCCGCTCCCAAGTTCTCTCCTGGAGGTTCCCATGCTGCCATCTGATGCGCACTAGAGGAATCGACCGTCCACATAGGACCCGCTCCTGTCGATCCTCGAACTCCACTAGGAACTCCGCCAAATTCACCCCATCATCAATGTCTATCTCCCCATGGTCAATGATATGCGTCGGGTCATCCACGTATCTCCTCAGTTGGGATACGTGGAAGACATCATGCACTCGGTGCAACTGATGTGGTAGAGCCAGGCGATAAGCCACCTCACCAATCCTACTGAGGACCTGGAATGGTCCGATGAAGAGTTGAGACAACTTGCCTCCTCAGCCAAATCTCCGTATACCACGTCAAGGTGAGACCCGCAAGAAGACGTGGTCTCCATCCTTGAACTCCAGTGGCCTCCGCCTCCTGTCAGTATAAGACTTCTGCTGGCTCTAAGCTGTCCTCATCTGCTCCTGGATGACCTATAACTTCTTTGTCATGGCCTGGACCATCTCTGGTCCCACAAGTGCTAACTCCCCAGGGTCTGTCCAGCACATAGGTGACCTGCAAGGTCGGCCGTACAACGCCTCGTATGGTGCCATCCAGATGGTGGAGTGGTAGCTATTGTTGTACGCAAACTCTACCAAGGGTAGGTGGTCCTCCCAGCTGCAACCAAAGTCGAGAAAACACGAGCGAAGCAAGTCCTTGAGAGTCTGAATGGTCCTATCCGTCTGACCATATGTCTGAGGGTGAAAGGTGGTACTCAGATGTAGTTGTGTCCCGAATGCCTCCTGCAACCCCTTCCAAAGCCGGGAAGTAAAGCGAGCATCTCGATCAGAGACGATAGATGATAGCACACCATAAAGCCTTACAATCTCCTGAACATAGAGAAATCCCAAGATCTCCAATGAGCCCTTCTCTTTGATGGGTAAGAAGTGAGCCGACTTGGTGAGTCGGCCACCAGTGCTGTCGTCTAAGATCCCAGTACATCTTCGTCACTCCCGGATTTACTGCCATAGGGGAAGTGTGAAACTCTCTCAACACCACCTCTCGTAAAGAAACTGGTACCAAGGTATGTCCTCTGAAAAAGGATGTTGTGTTTTTCTCCAAAGGAGAAACCATCAGGTGCCTGTCCTGAGGATATCTGTGCACGCCGCATCTCACAGTCGCGTCCCCACATTGTGCCTCTCTGACATGCTATAGTAGTGGAGGAGTGACTGTGAGTAACTGTAGGAAGACTGATCCATATCTATCCATGAAGGATATCCAATAAGCGGCTAGCTGCTCTATCGCCTCCCTAAGTAGTTGGATGCCCGTCCTCCTGCTGAGAGCATCGGGTACTACGTTCCCCTTTCCAGGAGTATAGACTATCTCAAAGTCATAGTCCTGGAGGAACTCGAGAAATCTCCACTGTCTCAGATTCAGGTCCTTCTACGAGAAGTTGTACCTGAGACTCTGATGGTCATGAATAGACTGTAAAGCGCTCACCCATCAGATAGCATCGCCACATCTTCAAAGCGAAGACCACTGCTGCTAACTCCAGGTCATGGGTAGCGTATTTCTGCTCATGGTACCTCAACTGACGTGATCCATAGGCGATCACGGCCTGCTCCTGCATCAGGACACATCCTAGTCTGGTCCCTGATGCATCGCAGTAAACTACGTACCCTACTCCCTCCTCCGGCAACCTCAAGATAGGCATGCTGGTCAATCTCTGTCTCAACTCTTGGAAGCTCTGTTGACATATTTCTGACCACACAAAGGGTTTCCCCTTCTTCTTCAATGCTGAGTGTGGTGCCACAACTCTGGAGAAGTCTGCCACAATTATCCGGTAGTACCCAACTAGTCCCAAGAAACTCCGCAGCTCTGTCACGCTGCTGGGTGGCTCCCAATCTAGTACTGCCTTGATCTTCGCACGATCCACCACAACTCCCTCCTCAAAGATGACGTGTCCCAAGAAGTGGACCTCGTGTATCCAGAACTGACACTTCGAGAGCTTTCCATAAATCTGGTGCTCTCAGAGTGTGTCTAGTACAACCCGCAAGTGGTAAGCAAGCTCCTCCTCGGTGGTCAAGTATATCAAAATGTCGTCGATGAAGACCACAACAAATCGATCGAGGTATGACTGAAAGATCATGTTCATGAGGGCCATTAACACTGCTGGAGCATTGGTTATGCCGAATGGCATAACCAAGAACTCATTGTGGCCATACCGACATCTGAAGGCCATCTTCTACACGTCCTCATCCCGAACTCTGAGCTGATGATAGCCTGACCTGAGATCTATCTTCAAGAACCACCGTGCTCCCTTGAGCTGATCGAAGAGGTCATCAATCCTTGGTAGCACATACTTGTTCCTCACTATCACCTGGTTCCGGCGACGATAGTCGACACAAAGTCGCAAGCTCTCGTCCACCTTCTTGGCGAACAATATCGGGGAAGCCCAGGGTAAAACACTGGGTCGGATGAATCCTTTGACCTGCAAGGTCTCCAAATGTACACATAGCTCTCAAATCTCAGCGGGAGCCATCCGATATGCTGGGGTGGATATCGGGGCTGTCCCTGGGTAAAATCAATATAAAAGTCTACCTCTCTGCGTGGAGGTAGTCCGGGAACGTCGTCGGGAAAAATGTCTGCATACTGATCCACCACTGCAGGAAAACTAGGACTCCGCACGTCAACCTCTCCTAGGATGAGGCTATCCAACTGATGAGTGATGGGCTATCCTCTCCTCTGCGTGAGTCCATCCTTTGCTGCGAAGGCTTCCTTCTCGCTGGTGAAGGTGAACCTGCTCCCATCGGTGCGTACACATCGCACCTTGCGCCTAATACAGTCGATCTGAGAATGAACTGTAGATAACCAATCCATGCCCAAGTTAAAGTCATAAGGCCTCGACGCCGCTACAAGATGATCCCACCCGAAGATCTCGCCCCCTAGAGTAATCTCACACTACCGACACCAGTGCGTAATTGTTGAGTCTGCTCCCGTAGGAGTCTCTAGCCGTAAGGATCGAGCCAACGGCTCTGTAGGAATCTCCGAGCTCCGAACAAGGGTAGTGGATATGAAAGAATGACTCGCTCCTATGTCTATAAGAACTGCAGCAAGGGTGGAATAGACACAGATAGTACCTCGAATAATCTCGGCCACACCGTGGTCATAGGACTCCGCTACCTGAAGCTATGCCTGCCTCTGCCCGCCAGCTCCCTTTGGTCGGGGTGGACCTCCTAGTGGTGGTGGTGGTAGAGCCTCAAAGCGTCACCCACCACCTGCTGCTCGGCCAGCTCCTCTGCATCGTCCGCCTACTCCCTACAGACTGCCAAGGTCAACCCTCTGCCTCTACCTAGGTGGACCCTCAACCATCTGCTACTCCTCAAAACGGCGGGTCGGGCAGTCACGAGCCATGGGGCCCTGCTCGCCGCATGCGTAGCAATGTCTGCCTCTCAAAAGATTGGCTCTGCGCTGTGTGCCCCGCACTGCTGAGCTAGTGTCGTGAGGTCTTCTGCCTGAGGGATTGGTCTGCCTAGACCCATGAGTCATCCGCCGACTGCCTGCTGTAGAAGACTCTGCCACGTGCCGCCCTACGGTAGGTCTCGCTGCTGATGCAGGCTCAGCAAGGAAGCTCTCGACCAGAAGGGCTATCTCCTGTACTCATTCTTGTTTCGAAATGATGTGGGAGATTAGTGATGCCCTGATCTCCTACCTCAATCCCTACTCAGAGGTCTGGGCCCGGAAGAATGGGTCTCGTACCATGTCGGTCGAGTAGCGTGAGAGATCGGTAAATCTCGCAGAGTACTGGGCGACCGTCAAGCTTCCATGCCGCAGTTGTAGAAGCTCCTGGATGCGCGCCGCACGAAGGGTGGTTGGGACAAACTCCGAGCGGAAGAGGATCTCAATGTCCATCCAGAGAAGAGATGCCTCTTTGTGCACCTGGAGCATCAAGGTCCACCATCTACCTGCTGCCGCGTGCAGTAGGCTCGCTGCGAGGATCACCATGAGGTCTGCTGGTGTCCTCACTAACCTGAAAACCCATATAATTGCCTCCAAACAATCCTCGGATGCCTGAGGGTGTGTCACCCTACGGAACCTTGGCGGTCCCTGATGCTGAAACTCATGTAGTGCACTAAGGCGACGTGCATCGTCAGCGGCTGGGGCTGGAAGAATCGATGGCTCGGCGGGTAGAGGTACTGCCGGTGCCTCTTCTGTCAAAGGGCCCTGCACCGAGGCCTCGTCGCTCTGTGGGATTTCGTCACACACAACTCTCGAAACCCTAGCTGGCTGCCTTTGTGTGACCATCCTGAAAAGAAACAGGTGTGCCATGGTCAAAACAGTATACCTGGTGAGCTGACATAAAGTAATCACAAAGAAAACATGAAACACACATGCAATCAATGTTTTCGTGCATTAAGTCGGAAATCCATAGTCAGGGTCTTGGTGTACGGATACGTCGGCCGCCACACCAACACTGGACTCCCTGGACTGATAACCACACTCAATACTCTTAACACTATTGATTCACATAGGAAAAGATCAGAGTACTGCGTTCGGCGGTAGAACCGAACTCCTCTAATACCAATTTGTCACGACCCGTCCTCAGGGCCCATGCCGTGACTACCCTAAGCCCGCCTTCCATAGGCTAAGGGTTGGAGACTAGAACCAAGGTGTAATTACTGGTAAAAAGGGAAGGCATTTCCTTTGTAAAGTAAACAAACACCATAGATCAAGCAAGTAGAAGTAAACACTATGTAAACACTGGGTACAAAAGTAAGTGGGGAAAAGTAAGTGGGCCAGAATACAAACCCAAACTGAAAGTAAAGTACAACTGGAAAGGGAAAACATCAACTGAATGTAAAGCCAAAACCTCGAGCCGTCCACTGGAACTCCCACATGAAGGGTGGGTACAGATAGCCTCCACAGCTCCTCGGGTCCAGCCGTCCGCTCCAAGTACATCCCGCCCAGTGGTCCCCCTCCAGGTACCGACCTGCTTCGCAAGCCTCAACCACGATCTATGTTGTCCGTCGTCTGCAACTAACTCAACGTAGTGCGGTCATAGCTCGTGCAGGGGTGAGTATAAGCTACTCAGTAGGGACCCCGAGACCCCCGAAGGTCTCTTAGAATCTACAAAGGATAATCCACAAAGGATAGATACAATCATGAAGTAACATCAGACACTGCATAGGTATATGCCCATACATATACCTAAGTCATCAATTCTTGTTTAGCTCTAACATCCGAGCACAAGTACAACCCAGTCCACAAATGAAAACACAACCCATTCCACACTGGAAAGAAAAATGTAATCCACACAGGAAAGCAAGTCAAGATTCATCTCACACAGGTATATTTATTTGTAAGATGATAGAGATGATCAGATGTAGCCACTGATTCATCTAAGCCGTCAAACCCACACAGGATCGATAGGTACTAACCCCCTCAATGACCCACAAAGGATCGATAGGTAACTAACCCCCAAAATGACCCACAAATGATCGATTGGTAACTAACCCCCGCAATGACCCACACAGGATCGGACCCACACAGGATCGGACCCACACAGGATCTGTAGGCACTGGCCCACACAGGACCGTTTATGTAACACCTCGAGCTTCCATGATACGCTTCTCATTCAATAATGCAATAGCTTGCATTGTACGCAACATCGAGTTCTAACACACCGCAACTAATCAAAGTAGCCGTTATGAATAGTAATACCCACAATTTGAAATTATATAAATTTTATATTTCAAAATGGACTTCATTTTTGGATTCGGAATATCGAAATTATCCTATGTTGAATTTTTGGTATTTTTCTAAGAACTTCCGATTTTTTATGAATAGTGAAAAATACTTAAAAACAACTTTTTTAATCAAAATAATTTATAGTGATAAATTATAATATTGAGTGGTTTTAAAGTCTAATTAGAATATATTTTTACCATTTTATCCAATGGTGTTAATTATAATTAATTTCACTTTGAAATTAGACATAAACAATTGTCAATCTTTTGATATATATTGTTTCTTAAAAACACGCTATTTGTTGTGACAACGGGAATTAATTATAAAATTAATTAATGCAACTTATATGTTTTAATTTTTTAAAATAGAAATCATTTTTGAATTCGGAATATCAATTATAGCTTAGGGTGAAATTTTGGCATTGTTCTAAAAAACTTCAATTTTTGATGAATAGTGAAACCACTAAGTGGTAGTTAAAAACTGATTTTTCGTTTAAATGAAACATTACCACTTCTGTGATTTGATTTTAAAAAATCCTACATACATGGTTTTCATTAGGAAGTAAAATGTGGTTCAATGGGATTAAAATAATTTTTTGGTGAATAGTAACTTTTAAGATTAATTAATCGTGATTAAAGTTAATTAGTGAAAGTTAAGGTAAAAATGATGTTATAAAAATATGAAAATACCTTTAAACTTGTCCTAAACCTATTGGATATGTCATGGCCGACCAATAAAATCCCTGGGTCAACTTGGGGACCCCATGGATCCACTTTGGTAGGAAAATGACATAAATAACTTTTATTTAAAGTTAAAATAAAAATGTCACAAACATAAGTTGTTTTACTGAAACAATTTTTAAATGGGGCTATACAAGTCATATTTTTGACTATTAATATTCATTAGAAAGATAAAACGATTTCCTACATCATGATATTTGTTTATAATTTTTTGACATTAAATAAAGTAAATTATTTATGACACCATGATGATGCAGCGATTACCTCATTAATTAACGATTTAAATAAAATGAAACGATAATGTAAAATCCAAGGCTTACACTTGTAAAAAACCTATTTTATGAGTATATTTAGAACCCTAATCACCATATCCTCGAATTATATAAGTGTGGGACCTTTAAAATCCTAAAATCATTATATAATAAAGTAACATTTCATTACATTCCAAGAGTGCCCCTCCTCTCCACTTATAAAAGGCCCCCACCACTACCACCTTACTCACACTATAAAAGCCTTTTGGCTCGGCCAATCTCTGCCCAAATACTCTCCCAACATCCCTCCCTTACTCCTAGAAGCATCACTTTGGTCATAATTCTTCCCAAGGAAGCCTTTGGCTCAAATCAAAAGAGTTACCCGATTTTAAGGTAATGTCTTCTCTTATGTTATTTTGTTTTATTTTGCTTATCCAACCCCCTAAAATCTTTTTATTAATTTCTTTTGTAACAAAAAGAGTATCCTAAATATAATAGGATGTTGTTATAAGAAGTATTCAAGATAAAATTACACACGCCTACATCTAATGGTTAAAGAACATATTTTTTCTGTGGATGGCGAATTTCTGCCTCACGAAACGATGATTGTTCAACACTCATATAACACCTTAAAAGGTGAACATTAAGATGTTAATCTATTTATATATGATATATAATATGTTTATGTTTTACTTAAGGTTATGTATTTTTCATTGATGACATACCTTTATTGTTTCCATTATGGGTAAACGCGATATTTTCATTTTAGGAAGTGCGGACTACCGCCCCCTCAAAGTGATTTGAATCGTTAATGCCATATGTGGGATGTATAAAGGATGAAGTAAATGATATTATATATGATATTATACTGGAATTATAATATACCTTTATATCATTATGATTTAATTAAATACTAAATAGAAATGAAAGTAGCGTTCATGCGTACGTACGACTTACCGTCTCTATGAACGGTGCATTTCATTTCATACCTCTAAACGTTATGGAATATTATAAATGCATGTATATACTGGATATATATGAGATATATGATATATATATCATGAATATAATTCTGGATATAATGGATATTTCACCACATGAACAACTTGTAATTATAAGGAGTTTATTTTTGAATCAAGTACCAAAGATCCACAAACCGACCGTTATTAACTTAAATAATTACATAATGTTCATAACATGGTAATAAGTGATATTAAAGGAATAAGAAACTTTAAAAGGTTCTTAATAAACTATAAATTAACTCTAGTTTATTATTCAGGAGGGTAAAGAATGGTCGAGTCAAGACAGGACGCAAGGTAAGGGAATTTCTTAACCCAATTTCCAATCTTTGGGTTAATCTCCTACTTTCAAATTATGTCATGATAGTATTATGTCCTATCTTGTATTTTTACTTTATTTATGTGTACTTATAGTGAATACACATAATAGATCTACATTATTTTTAAAAAAAATGATCATTGTATGGGTCTTCGTCACAATCTCCTTTCATTGAGGCATATTTTGTTTTATACAAAACTTTCTTTTATACGGTGTATAAACCCCTTTGACTTTGAATTTTATTCAAAAAGGAATCTTTTTTTACAAAGCGTTTTACTAAACGACAAAGGGAATGTTTTTGTCTTACGTATGCGGAGACAACAACTTCTCCGCCACCGCGACCATTATTTGTGTTTCGGCTTCCTCTACAAGCCATAACGTTTTTTTAATGAAAAATAAATACAAAGTTATAACTTTATTTTAGTTTGGTTTTGAAAATGGTTTTAAAAGTGTTTTTATTATATCAATGTGTTGTATTGATAACTTGTGATTGAAATGTGTAAATTTTATGTTTCCTTTATGCATGTTTTATGTGATATGATAATGTTATGGTTTATGATATGTTTAAACCTATTAATATGAGGAATGCATTGGACTTAATAAGTGACGGGTGGAGCCCGCTACAGCTCCTCGATGTATCGGTAGGTCTCATGAGACAAACTAGTGTCCTGGCACGAGGCCTTTACAAAATCTTATTTTTGGTCTTAGCACGAGGCCTTGGCTACGTGGTTATGATAGTCTGACATTATGCATTCCATTATTATGAAAGTGGTTATTGATATTTTATGTGATTATTCGACTAGTAGAATATCCATGTGAGTAAGTAAATGACATTTTTTCATTTTACTTTTGCCATATTATGCTAATGTTCAAGTTTGAAAGGCTTTTGTTTTAGTTATACATTGCCTTAAATGTAAATGTTTATTTATGAAAGATTCCGCTACATTGTTATCCTTACTGAGCATCTGAGCTCACCCCTTTCAATGTTTTAATTTTTCCAGGATGTGAAGAAGTATATTATGAATGACCTGCAGGGATAATATAAGGGGATATGAAGAGAATATATTGTAGTTTTGTTTTACTTTATGATGTAATTTAAGGCTTATGAATGTATCTAGTGTTTCCAAGTCTACTAAACTAATCGTTCTTTCGAGACTTGATCTTTTGTGATCATGCCAATGTTACGAAGTAATGCACTGACTCTGGGTAACTGGGGTCGGGGCGTTACAGCTGAGCGCTGACCCACATAGGATCTGACAGAAACATGATCGGTAGCACTGATCCACGTAGGATCACTGAGTACTGTAGTCGTCGCTGTCAAATCCACGGAGGATTTCTGTATAGTCTTCATCGTCGTCGTAGTCGCAGCCAGCTCTAGGGTTTCCGCACACAGCAAGCTTGTTCGGGAGGGTCTGCTCTACGAGACAAAGGGATGATACATCAACTGACACATAGTCCATATTTGATGTATCCAAAAGTTCCGTATCGTCAACAGGAACTCAACGTCACAGATGGTGCGTCAATCGGATGCCCGGTCTGAGAGTTATTGGCTTTTTCGTCCTAGGGTCCCGGTAGGTTTTTAATTCAAAACCAACTCGACCGTACACCAACTACGTCCAAACCTCAAGCGGAGTAATCCGAAAGGTCCGTATCACTTAGAGGAATCCATCAAAGTCGATAGCACGTCAATCAGACGTCCGGAACTCAAGTTATAAGCATTTCCGCTCCGAGGGCCCGGTTGGTTTCGGGTACGAACCAACTCGGCCAAACCCAAAGTACTCCGAATCCTTGAGTGTAATATATTGAAACGACCGTCTCATTCTGAGGATCGCATTTCCGCTGATGGTGTGTCGATCGGAGGTCCTCATCCCATGTTATGGGCAACAGACCGAAACAGTCCGGTAAAAAGGGGGTTCGGGCCCGGTTCGACCCGGTCTGATACCCTCTGGGTTGGCCTGAACCGGGTCGACCCGTCCCGAGTTCAGGTATAGCCCGCTTGGGTGCAGCGCGGCCCAGCTGGCACGGCCCGACCCGGCCTGGGCATGGCCCGGCCTGGCGGCCCGGTCTAGCGCGCTGGCGCCAGCCAGGGGCTCGGCCGTTTGGCTGAGCGGATGAGGGGGGGGTTGGGGGGGGGGGGGGGGGTCTGCCCACCGTTTTGTAACAGCGGCCCTAATTATGGGGCCGCTCATACTGGCTGCCGGGGGTTGTAACTCCCGTCTCTTCCCCTGTCCGGCCGGCCCGTTCTGGCCGGCCGGCTGTTGCCGCCGCGGGACCGGCTAGGGCCGGTCCCCCTGCTCCGACGCCGGAGGCCTGGAACCGGCCGCCGTTTCCCCTGCTCCGCCACGGCCTAGAACCGGCTGCGGTCTTGGTCCGTCCAGCGTGGCGCGACAGTGCCACGCTCCTCTGCCGCGGCCCCGCTCCGGCCGCGGTGCTTTTGTGGTTCTCCGGTGCGACGCGACGGCGCCGTGCTTCTCCGCCATTCCTTAAAAATTTCCCACATAGTGCTTCGGCACCGTGCTGCCTTACACGAGCCACAACAAAAATCAACCGACAATGGGGAGGAGGGTCGGCCGTGTTTGTGTGGTCCGACCTCCTCCCGTTATTGTGATAACAGACGGTTCAATTTGGTAGGAAGAAAGCGACAGAAGTAATCACGAAGAAATAAATAAAATAAACCCCTACCTCGTCGATCACGTTGAGCGAGGGTTCGTCGCGGAGTTAACCGTCGCAGAAGAAGACGTCGTGGAAGGAGGAAGTCGCGTCGCAGGGACGGAGTCATGTCATCGATTTCCAAGGAATCCGGCGTTCTTCGCGTTCTTCGTGTTCTTCGTCAAAGAAGAAGAAGAACTTCAAGCTCCTTAGTTTTTCTCCCAAGACTCACACAACAAGATTTCCAACAAAATAAAATAAGTTCATCACTTATTTTATTAACATAACATAATCATTTGAATTTTAAACATTCAAATTTAACTCACATAATTAAATAACTTAAGTTATCAAATTAATGGTGAGTTGAAGGAGTTAGGGAATATGAAGGGGTGGGGACTGTGTGGGCCCCACCACCCTCATAACCTCCCATGGGAAGTTGGGTGGTTACCCCCAACTTCCACTCAAAGGTTTTAACCACTTAGAAATAAAAATTGTAGTTAAATTTTTATTTAAACCCCTGCAATTTTTAACAACTTATCTCGTGAAAACACAACTCCGGAGGAAGTGTTCCTAAGTAATTACCGACACTACGAATTCATCGATGCCCTCAGAATTCGATTCCGAGCACGATTCAAAAGTTATGAAAACCCGCTCATTCATTTACTGAATGTACCCGAGCTAAACTTTGGATAGAAATTCCGGGCACACTGGGCCTCGGAATCAAGTGCCGTCAGAAACCGTATTCTTGTAAAATCCCAAGGAAAATTAAGAAAAAAAAATTCCCTTGAATTTTACGGGTCTTTACATTTTCAATACCAAAATATGTAAAAAGTGTATATGGTATTTAATTATTATTTAAATACCTCATTAGTTGTTATGCAAGACAAATATCAAATAATGCTTGCAGCGACAGGATGGTCAGTGTCGCCACATACGTTAAAAAAATTCATTCTTTAATTTAGTAAAACTCTTCATAGAAAAAATATTCCATTTAAAAGAAATCCAAAGTCAAAGGGTTTTATTATATACCACGTAAATAAAGGAGGTGTATATTATCAAAACATGCCTCAATGAAAGTAGATTGAGATAAAGTACCTTACATTGTGTCCGACTACACTAGTTCACTCATTGGTTTTCTGAATAATAAACAGAATTCAATTTCGAATTTCTTCAGAACATTTATCATTGTCATTATTCCTTTAATATCACTTATTACCACATTATTAATATTACATATTTATTTAAGTTAATATCAGTTGTTTTGTCGATATAGGGTACTTGAGTCGAAAAAGATCTTATTATAATAACAATTTGTCAATGTGATCAAAATTACATTATCTCTAGAATAGTATTTATATATATATCTTATATATCCAGTATATATTTATTTATAATATCCCATAACATTTGGAGATAATAAATGAAATTCACCATTCATGGATATTGTATTGCGTACGTAGCCATTAACACTAATTTCATTCCTATTTCATATTTAATGGAATGAAAACATAATTATACATTGGTATATTATAATTAAATTAGAATATAATATTTTATATATGTTACATAACTTCATTAATTCCATCATTTATACGTTTCATGTATGGAATTAAGGAGTCATATCACTTTGAGGGGAGGTAGTATGTGTTTTCTCAAATGAATTTATCATGTTTACACATCATGAAAAGAATAATGTTATGCTGTAAAAAAATTACATAAGAATAAATAAAATATAAACATAATATATATCATATAAATATAGTACTATCATAATGACCACCATGAGAGGCAGTTGGAAAAAATTGAACAATCATCATTTAATGAGGCAATAATTCACCGTCCATAGAAACAATATGTTCAAAATCCATTAGTTGGAGGTGTGTGTAAGTGTAGTTAGAATTATTCTCATAAAATAATCCTATTATAATTATAATAATTGTGTTTTTATAAATTAATGGAATAAATAGAGTTTTTTTTGGGTTGGATTATGAAAATAAACGGAAGAATATTGAGAGAAGACATTACCTAAAATCATGTAACTCTTTTTTATTTAAGCTAAAAGGCCTTCTATAATTGTTGTATTCCCACATTAATGATTCTATGAGGAATAAAGGGATGTTGGAAGATTGTTGGATCAGTTTTTGGATAATTAAAGAGGATTTATAGGTGTTATTTTTGGGATAGATGTGGTATCCTTTTATAAGATGGTGGAGGGGCACTCTAATAATGTTTTGAAATATTATTTTACTATTAATTTAGTTTCAGATTAAAATAAAAAAAAGAGATATATTTAGTAGATATGATGATGATAGGTCGAAATCATCTCAGCCAATGGGTTTTAGAAAAGTTTATATCTTAAAATTATCCTTATCTTTTAGCTTTTAATGTTAGTTAAATAACTAAACTCCTACAATGTCTTCTTGTATTTTCATAATATATAGTTAATATAGTTAATATAAATTCCAATGCGACCCAAAATGGATCATTAATGACCATTTTTTCATCATATATGTCATTTGGATGAATCATAGGTTTTTAGGGCTATAATATTATTTAATAAAATATTAATTGATTTGAAAACTCATTTATGTCAATTTTTAAACTATTTATATCATGATATTTTAAAAATCCATAACAACTTTATTAATTAAAAAAACAAAATTACTCAAAATATTACAAGTCATAATCATCTACAAAATTCAGGCATGGTATACAATATTTCAAAATAATTTTATTTTAATAATTATAATCTCATTTATTTATGACATTTACCAATAAGGTAATCTTTACATCATTATTGTGTCATAAATAAATTTTTTTATTTGGTTCCTAAAAATTATAAATAAAATTCCTTAATGTAGAAATTTATTTTAACATTCTAATTACTATTTATAATGAAAGATCAAACTTTTACACACCCATATTAAAATAGTTTTACTAAATAATATATGTTTAGGTTATATTTTCCTCGACGTTAATTTAAAAGTAATTAAATGTCATTTTTACACAAAAGTGGCTCCATGGGGTCATAAAATCGACCCAAGGATGCAATTAGTCAAGAAATATCTCATCCAATAGAGTTACTACTTTTTAGGGTAATTTAATATTATTATAATATTATTCTTTACACTTATTTACCAGATTTATCCTTTAACCTTGGTAAATAAAATATTTATTATAGTTACTATTCATAATGTCTAAAAATAAAGGTTACCTATTACCCAATTTGGAGCACATGATTCTAAATATAGAATCCATTTCTCTAAATTCAAAACGTATATTTTGAATAAATTAATTTAAAATTAATTCACATTGTAAAAAATAGTTTTTATGAAATAAAAACTACCAAATGATTATCATACATTAATGATCAATTTCAGTGTGAAATTACTTCCAATAAACATTATTGGATTAATTTATAAAACAATAATCCAATTACTCTTTAAAATAAATGAAAAGTACAATCTATGTATGTAAATAAATTGTATTAAAGGGAAAGTTTATCTTAAAATGCAGTATTTTTTACTATTCATTAAAAATGATCTCTAACAAAACAAATACCAAAAAATTTCCCAAATTAAATTTTGATATCTTGATTCTAAATAAGAAGTTAATTTTGTCAAATGGGACATATAATAGTGAAAAAAACATTATTTAAAAATTGTTTCCATTAAAAGACGGTAAAATTGTATTTTCAGAAAAATAATTTTTTATCTAATGAAAATGAATTTATTTGTATATCATATCTCCAAACCATATAAGATGAATTGAAAAAATTACATTGAATATATATCATATATTTTTTATTAAATAAAAATCCATAGAGAGTGACGTTAAAACACAATTAATCTCTTTTAAATAGGGTTTCATAAAAACACATCCATTCTATTTAATTGGTTTTTATTCCAATACATAATAAATTTGGTAAACAATGAATCATCATTTAAATATGGGTAAACCATATTTCAAAATTCAGCTAATACTATTCATTCCCTCCATTCCAACAGTTAGAGATTGACTAGCATTTAAAATAATAATAATAATATTGTATTATTTTTCAAAATAACTAAATGTTGTGTGATATGTATGATTTCGGAGAAGCCCGTTGTTACGTGTCGAGTAAGCTATCCGAAAAAAAATCCCCGTTAACATAAAATTAATATCATATTCATAAGTATTAATAGTAATAAAAAAGTATTATTTTATAAATACCTAGTTCGTCACACACAAGGCACACATTCTTTCATGATAAAACCATATTCCATTATAGATTCATCAAACTGAATGTTCAAAGATGTGGATGCTTGATTTAATTTATAAATGGATCTTTTCAATTTTTATAATTTATTGGATTATTTTGTAGTCACAAACCCTTCAGGTAGTGCAAAATAGACATATTCTGTAATGATCCCATTAAGGATGATTTTTTTACATCTATTTTCAAATATTATAGTCATGGAAGATATAATTGGAAATTATTATTTTATTGATTTTTATATTGAAAATATTGAATATTACTTATAGTTGTTAATTTATTTATTCTATTTAAATGCTATTGTGACCAACCATTCTTTATATATACTATGTTTTCCATCACAGTTCAATTTTATTTTTTATATCTTTTTAATTTAAATATGATTTATATCCACTATAGGATGTAAAAAAATCAAGACATGGTTATTATATAAGGAATGTATTTTCAGAATTAATTGTTTTTTATAACTTATAAAAAAATGTGGAACTTACTACATCCTCGTAGGTTAGAGGGTAATTTTTATCCACTAAAAATGTGACACCTTTCATAGAGATGATAAAACCATAACAGTATGGTTATCAAACCTCACTTTTACTCATACATAGTAATTGTGTACTCTAATATTATTCTTCCAATGTGATTTCTGTAATCTTAACATGTGCAAACTATTGTGTATTTTTTCAAGGGATTATTATAAATATATTTAACTCCCCCAATAACTTTTATATATGTGAAACCTATCAAGTAATATAGAGTGTTGTTCCACTATTACTGTTTTGTCTAATGTTTTGTATATGAAATATCTCATGTTTCATTGTGGAATCTTATAAAGGTACACATTGTGACTCAATGTGAAATTTTTTAACCCACGAGGCCTTAAAATGAATGAAAATACCACAAAAGAATGTAATAAGTTTTTTTTTAATTTCCATTATTAATTGGAATGGTTTACCATATCCCCCTTTAGTTAGAACATGATTTTTTATTTTATTTTTCTCTTTGTAAAGAAGTTCCATAAAATAGTAATGAAAGACTCAAAAAATCATCCTTGATCCCACCATGGACAACATAGTCTAGTTTATCATTATCTTAAACCATTACATTGATATGTATAATGTTTTGTGAGTTCTTATAGGATCCTAAAATACTGTAAATAATCAATTAATAAGTGATTAAGATATTCCACCCACATCTTCAGTAGAGTTGAAAAATATTATTATAAACAAGGTTTTCAACATTGTTTTAATATTATATTAATATATTAAAGGATTCCGAATTCTAATTAACTATTTAATAATATCCATATATAATAAAACCATTAGTAAATATTTTGATGTATGGTTACCCACCGCTTTCTTTTATTGGAAATGGTTCGCAAGCATCGATATGGAAATATTCAAGAATATCCTCTTCTCATTCTCATTTTCCAATTAATGGGGATGTGGTTATTTTTTCATGTAAACTTTAATGACACATGACATGTTGATTTAGTTCAAAAAAAAAAATATAATTATCCATCTAGTTACAATTTGGATATATTTTTCCATTTACATTACCTGCCAGTGATACAATAGTTAGGTGTGGTATGTTCTATGTAAATTTGCTTCATTATCGGGTTTCATTACTTGGTTATTGTAAAAAAATATGAAATATTTAATATTTAATTGTTCCTTATCATAAAAATTATATGTTCTTAGAATTAGAACCATTTATTCTTGAGTTATAATATAAATCTATATCTATCAATTATAGATAGAATAATAAATTATTTAGTTATAGATTGTAGAATATAAAAATATATTAAAAATGATATCATTCTCATCCTCAATGTGAGGTGGAAGTATTTAATATCCACATAATCTAGTTTGTATCCATTGGTTACTCATAGATGTACCTCCCCTCAGTCATTTTGTCTTTAAAAGTTATTCATGGTTCAGGTATTTTAATACATATATGAGAACTAGAAGTGGTATCTTATACCAAATTTATAGAAACAATAATATCGTCATTAATAAAAGTCACACCAAAAGATTCCCCTTGATTATTTTCAATAGTTATGGTTTCCTTTGGACGACCTTAATTAACACAAGATAAATAAAAAAAATCTTGTTCACATGATTTACCCTTGATCATTCACTTCATAAAAGGGATTTTGAGGACTATTTGGGTTTAGATCTATTCATTTGTTATTTTCATTTATTCACCATAAGGATGTAAGGATCTACATGCTTCATCTTATTATAAACTTGGCAAAGATGAGTGATAAAAAATAATAGATACTTCTCAATGTTGTTTATATTTTAATTAACAATATGACTATGGATTCTATGAGTGATTGATTCAATAATGAGATTATTTCACACTTCATCAGATAATTTCAACCCTAAAAGCTATATGATCTCTTTGTAGATAACGAGTTTGACATTATGTGGACTAACTGGTATAAACTCCCCAATTATACTCTAGAATATCACTTTTTATATATCAATCTGTTCATGTATTTTAACCTCCTAGTATAGGCCCTGATGTTTCTTGGGCATTATATTAGAGTATATGGGTCATGAGACATAATGGGTTCATTGTAAAATTATAAAAGAAATAAAAGATAAATGTTTACCACATCGTTCATGTGTTTCTCATGGATAGAAAACTCCTCATCATACACTACCATAGTAATTAGATCAATTTTTTAGGATTCTAGAATATAATATATCTATTCATAGTGTAATAGATCCCAAAGGCTTAGAAACCATTCATTGATTGTATTGAATGTAATTTGGTGATATTTCTCTAATATTAATTATAGGAACTGTGTAGATGATGAATTTGAAAATATTCTAAAATTATAAAAGAGAACATTCTTAGTACATTTATATTGAAGAGTCTCTTAAAACAAGAGTTTATCTCATATTTAACCAAATTAAATAATAAAAGGAAAATTTTAGAGATTATATGAGTTGAAAGGGACTTACACCGACCAATAATTAAGTGATAACATATAAAAAATGTAAATGATAAAAATGTCAATGATGGATAGAAGAAGTCTTCAGTAATTATAGAATGAGATCCATCCAAGATTAAGACATTCCAAACAACTATCTTCACTCTGATACCGAAACTCAAAGAACATGACTTCAAAAGTAACCTCCATACATAATTAATAATCTTGATTTTATACCTATTATTATATTAATAATATGACAAAACTATAAAATGAAGCACCATCATCAAAATTATTTAGCTTTCTTCAATTGAAATCACTATACTTTAACCACATATTAACTAATAACACTATTCTGAGAAGAATCATAATGAAATTATAATAGTGTAACACCCATAAAACATACACACAACAAATCTGTCTTAAGAATAATAAGACTATGAATAAGTTATATATTTAATCATTAATATAAATTAAAAATTTATTTTTAAATGAATCTATAGGCCTCTAAGGATCATAAAAAGAAAAATGATGCATCATCTAGACATTACCATCTTCTATAAAACTATACAATCAAAGGTAACCACACACCTCATTAAACTGATATGATATTAATGAATTAAAAAACAATAGATAAATAGGGATAAAAAATCAGTCCAATAATAATGAAAAGTGAAACAATTTTCAAAAAGATGCACTACTTCCTAAGAATTTCAAAGGAATCACAAATTCATCTCTCTGAATATATTGTGAAACAATTATGGAAATTAACACATTCAGTGAACGTATCAAGACGTTTAAATTTAATGTAAAACATATAGCCAAACTCCACTGTATAAGGAACCAAATCAAAAACGAAATCTAGAATTGTAATAAATATATCAAAGGGAATCAATAAGTAGCTACACATATCTCTATTAATTAAAAATCTGGATAACTATCAATTTAATAGAAACAAATAGAAGCATAAAAAGTAAATTAATTAACATCAAAATATAAAAAATAGATAAATATCGAACTAAATAAAACACACTAAGAAATATTTCAAACAAAACCATAGTCGTGAATATGGTCAGAGGGGATGCCATCGGTTTGCAGTATTTCAGGCCCACTTAGTTCTGTGTCTAGATGTACTCCATTTTTTCTCCCTTTTGAATAAAAATTTTATTTGGATGGATGATATGAATCCCTCACAGTAGGGTAAGTCTTTTCCTAATCGTAACTATTCAATCATAACATTTCATTCAATAACATTGGATATTCTAGAAAAACACCGGTGAAATTATTATCCTTATTAATGTCTTTAATATCCTCCTCCCGAGAGGGTGAAATAAAAATATCAGCAACCATAAGATATAAAGGAATATTTCATTTTTTTACATTAATAGAGGCCCTTAAATATCTAGTCAAATTGTTTCATCCATAAATAGAATAATATCTATTTTTTTGAATCTTTCTAAGATGTGGTGTAAATAATCCATCTGATATAACGATTGATTTTTTTATTATAATACTTGATTACGAATTATGTGAAAAATAATAGTAATTATATTTATTATGTATCACACTATTTTATCAAGTCACAATATGCATCACCATTTAACATATAATGTCTTGTTTCTAAGATATTCCCATGGAAAAGGGACATATTTCCCTTCGCATAACAACATTCATGGTTGGTAAAGATACATGAAAGTATTCGGGTAGGCATGCCTTTTCCAACTATGGGGTTGTCACACCATGATATGTTGAATGGACTCCCCAATCCTTAAATGAAGAATTGAATTTTCTCAACAATTGCATCCAAGTTACATAATGTCCAGCGAGGGATAGTTCCCTTGATATAAGATATTTAATTCAGCCTATAACAATCATTAGAAATATTTAATAAATGTAAGTATCCCAATGAGGCTTGGTAAGAAATTTAATTCTATGGATTTCGTTAATTATCACATAATGGAAGGAAAAGTCCAACTTAATATTCTGTTGAGGGGTTTTATGTGTTATCTGTAATTAATTTTTTTATTTTTATGGATGTTTAATATTAATTCAAAAAAAATAACGTGATTAATCATGTTTTAATAAAACATTTATGCAGAATAAATTTATTTAAAATATATCATTTCATATTAATTCATTTATTTATGTGATTGTTATCATTCATTTGTACATTAACTAGTGCATTATAAATAAATAACTTACTCAATCATAGACTTTTTATGGGTATATTTATTGGGCAGATAATAAATAAACCAACAACCTAGGTGATAACTCCAATTGAATTTATAATAATTAGTTGAAACATTTCACCAATGAACTTGTGTATCACCTAGGTATCATCTTTTTTTAATCGTGAACTACCACTATACTTCGAGGGATACTCCACATATTATAGATTTTAAAAAATGTGACATAGGTGAGGGGTACTAAAGGATTGGACAAGGTAAATTTCTTAAATCTCCTTGGACACATATGTTCAACATAATAATAGATGAAGGGATAAATTTCACACCATCATTTTGATTAATTAATTAATTATTGAAACTGATGCAATAAATTAAATTAAATTAAATTAATCCAATCCATATATAGGTCTTCATCATGATCATGATTGGAAACACACATGTTAGAATTATACAAAGCCAAATTGTCTAATGTTCATTTCGATTTGTTATTCATTATTGAAAAAACATGATTACATATTAGTTAATTAATTTCCATTTAACTTTTTGATCAACAAAATTTCATTAGAGATATCCATAATAAATTAATTCATAGAAAATAAATGGAATAACCATTAGTCCTATATAATTATAATAAATTGACTGAGCATTTAATAATTATTCTAAACATTTATTAAATTTTCAAACATAGTATAATAAAATTAATATAATAACGTTTTAATGATGAAGTTATAAATTTAATGTAAATTTACTCATTTTTTATTGGATGATGACAAGGATTTTACTTTTGAGTTACCTGCTATATTCCTTAATTTTTGGGCACCTGGGGTAAATGCCTGTGTCTTCAACTTGCAACTTGGACAAACCACAAGGAATTAAATATCCACCAACATGATGTATGTTCTTCGTTACATGTTCTCCAGAAAAACAAAAGTGGCTTCAAGATTTATCTCCAATGGATTATATGTTGTGTACTCACAAGTTATACACAATGTTTCCATACACCCTCATAAGGGATTGGTGTGGGTTTTAGACACGGGAATACATAACATGTACCAACCAACTACACACCTTGTATTACACATACTATGTATCCACATAACTCACAAAAATAAAAGATTTGTATTTAAAAAATCGTAAATAATTAAACATACATAATATATATAGGATACACTTCATGTATATCATTTATGATATAGGCTATCAGTATCATGCATTTTTGACCTGGTATTTGACCACAAAATTGGTTTACATTCCACGTAAAACCAAGTACACTATATGAAATGTAATCTAGAAACACACTATGCAATTCAACAATCCATGTTCTATAATAGAAGGGTCTACATTATTTGTGTAATAAATGAACAACTTGTAGTTTTTTCTTAACATGTCGTGTTTCCCAATTCATTTCCACATGCAATGCATGTGGGTACATGGAATGTAATCTGGGTATATTTTGGGTAACCCAATCTACAAACAAAATTTATTGGTACTTTCTAATAGAATATATGATTATTATTTATATATTCAATATTATGTATGTAAATAAAAGTAGTAATGATAAAAATTAAAAATTTACAAGCATATTAATTTAAAATTTGATTAATGAACAAATATTATTTAAATAAAATATATTATCACTGTTTAAAATATGGAAAAATTAAATAAATAATTATAAATTTAAAATGTGATCCCACTAATACTACTTGAATGTTCCATATATAGTGGAATCACCTAGGTGGTAAAAATAACAATATAGGATGTTGTAAAATCTAATAGGTCATTCCTATATTAATTATGATGTAAAACACATGAATGATTTTTCCCCTTCAGAAAATGTCATAGAGAGACCTAGAACATAGAAAAGATATTTTCATGTTAAATTTATAATTATTTCATATTATAATGGATGAAATGATACATTGAAATAGGATATTTATTCATATATGATTTTGATCATATGTTTTTTTAAATTACCTTCATTTCTAAATAATGATCCATATTTAGAATCCCTCTAGCGATGATCCCAATGTTTAAATTTGACCTTCATGAAAATTAGAATGAATGAAAGGTGATACCATGATGAATCTATCATCTTTTTTTGGTCATGTTGATGAATTCAAGATTTTTTTAATCCTATAGGAAAATAGCTGGAACTTCTTTTTCTTTAGAGTAATGGAGAAGAAAGAATGGAGAGAGAATTCATTTATGCATAATTATTCTCATGTCTCGATTATTTAATTACCCCTATATAGTAGACATAAAAATCTCTTTATAAATCCTAGTTCTAGGATTATAATTTCATTTGATAACTTATCAACCATTAAATAATATAATTATCCTTAAAAACCCATTAAATTTGATAATAATATTAATAATAATAATAATATTTTATGATGTGCTGTAACTAGTGCATTGATCAATAGTATTTTATCGGTTAAAAAATTAATATTCATCACCAGAAATGATCATATTAAACTTTAACTCATTGATATTTATTTAATACGTGTATAAATATGTATAATTATAAATAAATATTTTATCCACAAACTAGTGATTTAAAATTTGTTAAATATTCAAAATATATTATTTCAATCAATGAAACATGAATAAGATTTTTCCTTCTACAAGAGAATAATATTTTTTAAAATAATTATATTAGTTTATAATTTAACCAGCGTCAACAAAAAATCTTTGTGTGTGACCCTCTTGGATTAATTCATGTTTATTTTTGATGAACTTTCTTAGAGTCCTGGAATATTGTCTACAAAAAATTCAAGTCATCCAAGGTAAAGATAACATTTATTCGATGTTAAAAACCATATATGAACATGTGAATTTAATAATTCGTTCACAATTTATCATTAAGAAGGATTCACATCTATTTTATCAAAATTCATGCTCAATATATCATTCATTTGATATTTGAAATAAACACATCATTTAAAATTTTATATAGAATCTAAGGTGACGGTTCTATTCCAATCGAATGTCTGATATATCATAAAAATTGATGATGAAATGGATAAATCTTTATAAAAAATATCTATTAATAAAATGTTAGTCATGATTATAACATCCCAAGTAAGTAAAGAATAATATATTTTCATATCTATGTCTATTTATGAATTAGATAGTGTTTTAGAGGCTTAAAATGAGAATAAATCCAATCTTAAGCATAGAATACTCTAATAATTTTAAAAGATTGTTTTACCACCTTTTGATGGTGAACCATTTTTAAATCTATATTTTTACAATATTATAAGATCTATTTTCCAAAATAAACTTATTCTTTATAATTCGCACATTGAAATTTATTTTGGATAAATTTTTGGTATTTTTCCGACAATGTTCATTTTTAAATGAATAGTGAAAAATACTACATTTTACTTTCAAAACTGTTTTTTCATATAATTTAATTATATGGTGTGATTATTTCATTAATTGATTTTAATGTTTAATTAGAATATATTTTTACCATTTAATTCAATGGTGGTCATTGGAATTAATTTCATTTTGAAATTTGACATAAACAAGTGGCAATCTCTTGATATATATTGTTTCTTAGAAACACCCTATTTGTTTTGACAATGAGAATTAATTATAAAATTAATTAATGAAAAATTTATGTTTTGAATTTTGTAAAATATAAATCATTTTTGAATTCAGAAAATCAAATATATCTTAGGGTAAATTTTTGGTATTTTTCTGAAAAACTTTGATTTTTTGATGAATAGTGAAACCACCAAGTGATAGTTAAAATACTGAATTTTTATTTAAACGAATCATTAACGCGTCTGTGAATTGATTTAAAAAAATCGACATACATGGTTTACATTAGTAATTAAAATGTGGTTCAATGTGATGAAAATAAATTTTAGTGAATAGTAACTTTTAAGTTTTATTCATCACGATTAAAGGTAATTAGTGTAATTTAAGGTAAATATAATGTTATTATAATATGAATTAACATTTAAACTTATCCTAAAGTTATTGGATGAGTCATGGACGACCAAGACAATACATGTGCCAATTTTTGGGACCTCATGGAGCCACATGGGTAAGATAATGACATTAATATCTTTTATTTAAAGTAAAACTAAAAATGTCACAAACATGTATTATTTTACTAAACCAATTTTTACATGGTTTTATATAACTTATCATTTTGACAATAAAAAATCATTACAAAGATAAAAATATTTCCAACATCATTATAATTTTTTTGAAATTTTTTAGACATGAAATTAAAAAATTTATTTATGACACCACGATGATGCAGTGATTACCTCATTAATGAACGATTGAAATAAAATGAAAAGATAAGGTAAAATCTAAGACGTACACTTCTAGAAAACCTATTTTATGGTTGTATTTCGAACCATTATCACCTTATCCTCGATATGTATCATTGTGGGACCTTTAAAATCCGAAAACCATTTTTATAATAAAGTAACATTTCAAGACTTTCCAAAAGTGACCCTCCTCTACCTTATAAAAAGACCCCACTTCGTACCCAATTCACAAACTTCTCAAGCCCTTTGTCTCGGCCAAAATCTACTCAAATAAGCTCCAAATATCCCTATCATCATCATAAAATCATTACCTTATTCAGAAATCTCTTCAATAAACCATTATGGTTCAAATCAAGGAGAGTTACCAGATTTAAAGGTTATGTCTTCTCTTATGTTGTTTTGTTTTATTTTTCTTCTCCAACCCCTTAAACTCTTTTTATTCCTTTATTTTGTAACAACACCAGTATATAAAATATACTTGGATTTTGTTATGATATGTATTCAAGGTACACTTACACACACCTCCATCGAATGGGTGAAGAACATACTGTTTCTGTGGACGACGATCTACTGCCTGATGAAACGATGATTGTTCAATTATCTTCTACCGCCTCTCATGGCGGCCATTATGATGTAACTGTATTTATATATGATACATATTATGTTTATGTTTTCATTATGCTTATGTATTTTTCTATATAGAAAACCTTTATGGTTTCCATTATGTGTAAACACAATAATTTCATTTGAGGAAGTGCGGACTACCACCCCCTCAAAGTGATATTAATCATTCATACCATATGTGGTACGTATAAAGGATATTTTTAATGATATTATATATGACATAATACTTTAATTATAATACTAATATGTAAAATTCGGTTTTAATTCCATTAAATATGAAATATAAATGGAAGTAGCGTTATTGCATAAGTACGGCTTACCGTCTCCATGAACGGTGCATTTCATTTCTAACCTCTAAATGTTATGTACTATTATAAATACATGTATATGATGGATATATATGATATATATGATATCCAAATCATTAATATCATTTAGTAAATAATAAACCTTTGACCACATGAACAACTTGTAATTATTAGAAGTTCATTTTTGACTTAAGTACCAAATATCGACAAAATGAACATTATTAACTTAAATGATTACATAATGTTTATAACAAGGAATTAAGTGATAGAAAAGGAATAATAAACTTGAAAAAGGGTTTTAATCAATTATAAATTAACTTTAGTTTATTATTTAGGATATTAAAGTACGATCAAGTCAAGTCAGACACGAGGTAAAGGACTTCATCTCAATATCCATTCATTGAGGCACACTATGTTTTAATACAAGACATTATTTTATACGTTGTATAAACACCTTTGAATTTTAATTTCATTCAAAGGGAATATTTTTCTACAAAGCTTTTTACTAAACGAAAAAACGGAATGTCTCTTTTAATGTACGCGGTGACAACGACCTTTCCACCGCCGTGAGTATTATTTGATCTTTGTCTTCCTCAACAAGCCGTAATGTTTTTAAAATAAAATAAATACCATATACTCTATTATGTAATTTGGTATTGGAAATGTTTTTGATAATGGATTTTTTATTTCAATATATTTAAGTGATATATTTTTATTGAAATGTGGAAATATTTCCTTTCCTTTATATATGCTTTACACCTTATGATTTTATAATGGTACTTGGAAATTTGACTGGTGTTTACATGATAAACTAAATGACGGGTGGTGCTGTGAATACTAGGACCGGTGGTTACGTTATAAACTTCAATGCATTGGGTATGAAAGTCAGCCGTATGGTTATTCCATTTTGTGACATGTGTGGAAGTCGACCGTATGGTTATTCCATTTAAGTATGTTTGTGTTCCAAGGTAACTTTATATGTTATGTGTTCATTATATGGGTAATTGTTTGGTTACAAATTGGTAAGTATTGATCTTGTATTCAGTGATGAGTATTTACTAATTCAGAAAGTTGAAAATTATTACTTATGTTGAAGTATTCATGGTTTTCTTGTTGTTTTGAAAAACTAATGGTTTTCTTCTTTGTGTATTCCTTACTGATCTTTTTATGCTCATCCCAAGTTTTTGAAATGTTTTTCACAGGACATAAAGTCGAATAGGGTCAAGTATGGGATCAAGGAAAGTCACGCTATCTAAAACATGGAACTATACATGACACTTTTTTTAAGAGTTTTAATTTATGAAAAACATGGAAACTAAGTAGAATTGTCTACTTTGTAACTTTTGAGATCTAATTGTTATGGCCTAATTATCTAAAAATACAATCCTAAAAAGATCCTCAATGTGAATTATTCATTTAATTCAAGATTAAGTAATGTTTTAAGGTCGGGGCCTTATATTTGGTATCATAGGTCGGTTTAGATAAATTTAAGATTTAGAATTCTATTAAATGATTATCCCAAAATATTTTTTTACACATTATGGTCAAATTGAAATGATATAGCATTTGAAGATTATCATGTTGGTTCATCTAAGACATGTTTTTTTAGAATGTTTTTCCATAGAAGAAATAGAGAAGCAGTGCTAGGAAGGCATATAAAAGGAAATGACCTTGCAAATTAGCATCATGAGATGGTCGGAATTGGAACTGAATAGTTTTTTGTAGTAATTGCGCAATTGAATCAAGCGAAAAATGGTGGTGTTATCCATTCATGATATCTTCCAGATCAACCGTAGAGGAACATTTCAGTGGTGAAACATTTCACGAGGAAACATCCCCCATCATTCTGTTGATCATCTGACCTTGTGTTAGCTGAAGTGTGGATTAATGCACTAGAGATGATTATTGATGTCATGGGGTGTTCAGACAATCAAAAGGTTAGTCTTGTTGTTTACCGTTTTGAGGGTGAAGCAGATTAATGCTAGTCGATGGTTAAAACTATTTGGGATGCTGATGAGATTGATTCTATTGACTGGGATGATTTCAAAGGTATGTTCCTTGAGAAATATTCTCCTAAGGCTGTTCGACTTAGGATTGAAAAATAGTTCTTGGAATTGAAGAAAGGGGATGACTCAGTGGATGCTTATGAATAGAAATTCACTCGATTGGTGAGGTAAGCTCCAAATTTTATCTAAGACCATGATAGTAAAATAAATCATTTTTACTCAGGAATAAATCCAAAATATACAAGGTCATTAGCTTTTCATGCATTCAAATGTTATGAAAATCTTGTTCTATGTGCTAAGAATGTGGAAATGGAGTTTTTCGATGATCAGGTGTTCTTTGACAAACAACAGAATTAGAGGTCCAGTTGGAAAGAAAAGGGAAAGAATTCATTAAAGAAGCCTGGAGGTAAGAAAACCAAATATCCATCATGTGATAAGTGTGGTAAAATGCATCCTGGAGAATGTTTATCCAAGTCTGGAAAGTGCATTCAGTGGGGTAAGTCTGGTCATATTTCTCGTAACTGTAAGTAAGATGGTAATGAAGGCAATGAAAAGCCAGTGGTAAGATGTTTTATGTGTAATGAAATGGGTCATTATGCAAATGAGTTTCTAACGAAGAACTCAAATAAGGGAAATTAGCTAGAATACAAGCAGAAAGGGGTGGTTAAATCCTTTTCAACTAATTCAGCAGATGTTGGGCCATCGAATTAAGTTGTATCAGGTACACTGTTTGTGTGTTAATATTATGACAATGTGTTGTTTTATTCAGGGACTATACATTCTTTCATTTCTGAAAAGTTTTCTAATACATTGGGAATTCTATATGAAGATATGTATCCTGAACTTATGGTAAAAACACCAGGGGTAATGTTGATACAAAAATAAATTATAATAACCTTTCTATCCTTGTGTGTGGAAATAATATTCTAGAACACCTTATTATTTTAATTATAGTAGAGTTTGATGTTATCCTGGGTATGGATTGGCTCTCTGTTTACCATGCTAAGATTGACCGTAGAGCTAAAGAAGTTTCTGTTCAGAATGATTTTCAGTTTGTTTGCAACAATGAACCCTTACTTTTGAAAACATATCAGGAAGCTCAGAAACTAGTAAAAGATGGAAATGAATGTTACCTTGCACAAATTTTTAAAAACAAAGGAACTGTTCATATTAATGATGTGCTAGTGGTAAATGCATATCTTGATGTTTTTCCTGATGAGTTGTTGGATATTATACATGATCGGGAAGTTTAATTTACTGTTGACATAGTTCGTGATTCTAATGAAATTTCAAAAACCCCTTATCACATGGCTCAAGTTGAACTAATAGAGTTAAATAAGAAATTTTTGGAGTTATTAGATAAAGGTTTCATTCGACCTAGAACATCACCATGGAGTGCTCCTGTCTTGTTTTTTAAAAATAATGATGGTTCAATGAGACTCTGTGTTGATTATAGAGAATTGAATAACCTCACTTTTAAGAACATGTATCCTTTCCCTCAAATCGATGATTTGTTTGATCAGATCCAGGGAGATCAGTATTTTTTGAAGATTCACTTGAGGTCGGGGTACCATCAGTTGAAATTAAAAGAAGAAGATGTTCCGAAGACCGCGTTTCATACTAGATATGGACATTATGAATTTGTAGTTATACCTTTTGTCTTAACCAATGCACTTGCTGTATTCATGGATCTAATGAATAGAATTATCCATCACTTCTTGGATAAGTTTGTGGTTGTGTTCATTGATGATATTTTGGTTTATTCCATAAGTGAAGAGGAACATGAAAGTCATTTAAGGGTTGTCTTGAAAACCATAAAACAAAATAAACATTAGGGAAAATTCAGCAAGTGTGAGTTTTGGTTACGAAAAAATTCTTTCCTTGGTCACATTGTTTAAAAAAATTGCATAACTATTGATTATGCTAAAACAAAAGTTGTTGAAGAATGGCCAAGACCACAAATATAACTGAGATCTGTATTTTTCTTAGATTGGAAGGTTATTATCAAAAGATTGTTGAATATTTTTCATAGTTTTCTAGTCCAATGACTAAATTAACTCGAAAACATGTTAGGTTAATTTGGACAAAAGAATGTGATGATTGTTTTCTGGAATTGAAAATAAGATTGGTGAATGCTCTAGTTTTGGCATTGTCTTCTAGAAATGGTGCGTTTGTTATCTACAGTGATGCTTCGTTGATAGGACTTGGTTGTGTCCTTATGCAAAATGATTAGGTAATTTCTTATGCTTCATGTCAGTTACAAACTAATGAGTTAAATTACCCAACACCTGATTTGGAATTAGCTACTATTATTTTTGATTTAAAAATTTGGAGGAATTATTTTTATGGTGTAAAGTGGGAAATATATACTGGTCACAAAATTTTAATGTATATATTCACTCAGAAAGAATTGAACATGAGACAGAGGAGATGGATGGAATTAATCAAGGATTATGATTTTACTATTCATTACCATCCGGTAAAAGAAAATAAAGTGGCTGATGTTTTGAGTCGAAAAAGTAAAGCTTCATTAACCATGATATGTTTGGAACTTGATCCTTTGGTTTTTGGTTTGATGAAATTTGGTATAGATGTTGTTGGTGTAGGAAGTTCTTCTCTTCTGTTTCAGGTGTCAGTGAGATCATCTATATCAGAAAAAATTAAGCAAGCATAGGAGAAAGACAGTGAGTTGTAGAAAAAGGTAGAGCTGGTTCAGAATAGAATGTTACCTACGTTCAACATTGATAATAATTGTGTTTTGAGATTTGGGAAAAGATAGTGTGTGCCTTGTGTTTCACAGTTGAAGAATGAGTTGTTATGTGAGGCTCATAGTTCCCCGTTTTCAGTTCATCATGGCAGTACTAAGATTTACAGAGATCTCAGGGAGTATTACTGGTGGGATGGAATGAAAAGAGATATTGATGTTTTTACTGTTAAGTGTTTGACTTATCACCAGGATAAAGTAGAGCGGAAGTTACCGAAAGGGACACTTCAGTCTTTACCAGCGCCAGAGTGGAAATGGGAAAAATATATCCATGGACTTCTTTGTGGGATCACTGAAGACATCTAAAGGTAATAATAAAATCTGGGTTATTGTTGATCGATTTACTAAATCATCTCATTTTATTCCTAATCGAGATACTTTCCCTATAGATCAACTTTCTCGATTGTATGTTAAAGACATAGTCAAGTTGCATGGAGTTCCCCTATCCATTGTATCTGATCATGATCCCAAGTTCACTTCTATCTTTTGGAAAGGCATTTAGAATTATTTGGGTACTAAATTGAATTTTAGTACATATTTTCATCCGCAATCATATGGGAAATCAGAATGAACAATTTAGACCTTCAAGGATATGTTACGTTCTTGAAAGATGGATTACCAGGGAAGTTGGGACCAACATCTTTCTTTGGTTGAATTTTCATATAATAACAGTTTTCATTCCAGTATACAGATGGATCCTTTTGAGGAATTATATGGTAAACTGTGTTGAACTCTAACTATTTGGGGTGAAGTATGGGAAAGGAAGCTAATGGGACAATAATTGGTAGAAGTGATGGAAAAAAAAGTTCAATTGATTCAGAATCACATGAGAACAGCTCAGAGTCAGCAGAAAAGTTAGGTGGATAACCAAAGGAAGGATATTTATTTTGAGTTAGGTGATCATGTTTTTCTCAATGTTTCTCCATGGAAAAGTGTGATTCATTTGGGAAAGAAAGGAAAACTGAGTTCGAGGTTCATTGGACCTTATGAAATCCTGGAGAAGGTTGGATCAGTTGCATATAGATTGGCATTACCTCCAAGTTTGTCCCATGTACACAATGTTTTTCATGTTTCAATGTTGAGAAAGTATATGCCAGATCCATCTCATGTTTTCAGTCCAGAGGTAGTTTAGCTAGAAGAGAATATATATTATGAGGAACAACTAGTCCAGATTCTTGACCATAGAGAGAAAGTGTTGCGGATTAATTTAATTCATCAGGTGATTTTTTTGTGAAAAAACCATATGGTTGAAGAGTCAACATGGGAATCTGAAAATGCAATGAGGGATAAATACCCCCATGTATTCGATAAGTGAATAATATTTTGAGGAGGCAATTCCCAAAAGGGGGGAAGGATGTAAAATCCCACGTAATTAAAGAATAATATATTTTCATATCTATGTCTATTTATGAATTATATAGTGTTTTAGATGTTTAAAATGAGAATAAATTCAATCTTAAACATAGAATACTCTAATATTTTTAAAAGATTATTTTACCGCCTTTTAATGGAGAACCATTTTTAAATCTATCTTTTGAATATATTATAATCTCTATTTGTCAAAATAAACTTATTATTTATAATTGGGACATTGAAATTTACTTTGGATAAATTTTTGGTATTTTTCTGACAATGTTCATTTTTTAATGAAAAGTGAAAAATACTGCATTTTACTTCAAAACTTATTTTTCATATAATTTAATTATATTATTATATTATATTTTTAATGGGTTTTAATGTTTAATTAGAATATATTTTTACCATTTAATTCAATGGTGGTCATTGGAATTAATTTCCCTTTGAAATTGGACATAAAAAAGTGTCAATCTCTTAATATATATTGTTTCCTAAAAACACGATATTTGTTTTGACAACGAGAATTAATTATAAATTTAATTAATGAAACTTTTATTCATGGAATTTTGTAAAATATACATCATTTTTTAATTCAGAATATCAAATATAGCTTAGGATGAATATTTGGTACTTTTTTGAAAAACATCAATTTTGATGAATAGTGAAACCACTAAGTGATAGTTGAAAAACTGATTTTTTTGTTTAAATGAAACTTTACGGCTTTTGTGAATTGCATTTAAAAAATCCGACATACATGGTTTTCATTATTAAGTAAAAGGTGGTTCAATGGGGTGAAAATAATTTTTGGTGAATAGTAACCTTTATGTTTTATTAATCGCGATTAAAGGTAATTAGTGTAATTTAAGGTAAATATAATTTTATAATAATATGAAATTACCATTACACTTGTCTTAACCATATTGGATGAGTCATGGTCGACCAATAAAATCCATGGGTCAATTTTTGGGACCTTATGGACCCACTTGGGTAAGATAATGACATTAATACCTTTTATTGAAAGTAAAAATATAAATATCACAAACATGTATTGTTTTACTAAAACAATTTTTACACGGGGATATATAAGTTATATTTTTTACTATAAATATTCAGTAGAAATTTAAAAATATTTCCTATATCATTATAATTATTTTATAATTTTTATACATCAAATAAATAAAATTATTTATGACACTGTGATGATGAAGTGATTACCTCATTAATGAACAATTTAAATAAAATGAAAAGATAAGGTAAAATCTAAGACTTACACTTGTCTAAAACCTATTGGATTGGTGTATTTTGAACCCTTATTACCTTATCCTATAAATATATCATTTTGGGACCTTTAAAATCTGAAAACCATTTTTATTATAAAGTAACATCTCATGACTTTCCAAAAGTGAACCTCATCTACCTTATAAAAAAACCCAAATTCCTACCCATTTCACACACTTCTAAAGCATTTAGACTCTTCCAAACTCTACTCAAACAAGATCCCAATATCCCTCTCATCATCATAGAAGCCTTACCTTTGGCAAAATGCTCTTCAAGAAACCTTTTTTATTTCAAACCAAGGGGAGTTACCTGATTTAAAGTTAATGTCTTCTCTTATGTTCTTTTGTTTTATTTTGCATCTCCAACCCCTTAAACTCTTTTTATCCCTTTAATTTGTAGCAAAACCAGTATATAAAATATACTAGGATTTTGTATTGAGGAGGATTCAAGCTAAAATTACACACACCTCCATTTAATGGGTGATGATCATACTGTTTTTGTGGACGATGAACTACTGCCTCATGAAACGATGATTGTTCAATTATCTCCCACCGCCTCTCATGGTGGCCATTAAGATGTCACTATATTTATATATGATATATATTATGTTTATGTTTTATTTATTCTTATGTATTTTTTTATATAGAAAAACATTATGGTTTCCATTATGTGTAAACACGATAATTTCATATGAGGAAGTGTGGACTATCGTCCCCTCAATGTGATATGACTTGTTCATATCATATGTGGTACGTATAAAGGATAGGTTTGATGATATTATATATGACACAGTACTTGAATTATAATACTACTATGTATCATTATGTTTTAATTCCATTAAATATTAAATATAAATGGAAGTAGCGTTCATGCGTACATACAGCTTACCATCTCCATGAACAGTGCATTTCATTTCTTACCTCTAAATGTTATGTACTATTATAAATACATGTATATTCTGGATATATATGATATATATGATATCCAAATCGTGAATAAAATTCTGGATATAATTAACCTTTTACTGCATGAACAACATGTAATTATAAGAAGTCAATATTTGACTTAAGTACCAAATATAGACAAAACGAACATTATTAACTTAAATGATTACGTAATGTTTATAACATAGAAATAAGTGATATAAAAGGAATAATAAACTTTAAAAAGTTTTTTAGGAAAGTAGAAATTTCCTTTAGTTTATTATTTTGGAGATTAAAGAACGATTGAATCAGGTCAGACACGAGGTAAGGTACTTCGTCTCAATATCCTTTGATTGAGGCACACTGTGTTTTAATAGAAGACTTTCTTTTATATGCTATATAAACACCTTTGACTTTTCATTTCATTCAAAGGGAATATTTTTCTATAAAGAATTTTACCAGACGACAAAAAGTAATGTCTCCTTTAAAGTACGCGGTGACAAATACCTTTCCGCCGTCACGAGTATTATTTGATCATTCGATTCCTAAAAAAGATGCAATGTTTTTAAAATAAAATAAATACCATATACTCTATTTATTTATTTTGGTATTTAAAATGGTTTTGATAATGGATTTTTTATGTCAATATATTTAAGTGATATATTGTGATTGAAATGTGGAAATTTTTTATTTCCTTTATATTTGTTTTATGTCTTATGATTTTATAATGGTACTTGGACATTTGACGGGTGGTTACGTGATAAACCAAATGATGGGTGGTGCTACGGATACCAGGACGAGTGGTTACGTTATAACCTCCAATGCATTGGGTATAGAAGTCATCCGTATGGATATTCCATTTAGTGAAATGTGGGGATATTGACTGTATGGTTATTTCATTTAAGTATGTTTATGTTCCAAGTTATCTTTATATGTTATGTGTTCTTTATATGGGTAATAATTTGGTTACAAAAGGGTAAGTAGTGATCTTTTATTCATTGAAGAGTATTAACTACTTCATAAAGGTGACAAGTATTACTTCTGTTAAGGTATTCATGGTTTACTTGTTGTTTGGAAAAACTAATAGTTTCTTTTTTTTTGTATTCCTTACGGTCTTTTTATGCTCATCCCACATTTTTGAAATGTTTTTCACAGTACATAAAGTGTAATATGGTCAAGGATGGGATCAAGGAAAGTAACTTTTAAGATGTAATAGTTATGACCTAATTATCTAAAACTCTAAACCTGAAAATATCCTCAATGTGAATTATTTATTTAATTCAAGATTAAGTAAAGTTTTAAGGCTAGGGCCTTATAATGAAAAACCTAAAAATCTCCACTTCCCACTAACATATAATGTTGCAATATTGTTCAGTAAATCAATGTTAATGAGTCATGGAATACATCAATGATAATATTACTATATATGTATGATTAAACTTTATCTCATATAAGAGTATATGATGAACCCAAAACATGCATAATTCCTACTGTCTGGTCTATTCTCATAATATCCCCATTTGGAGATTACCAAGTGACATCTTTCTGAGATGGATCTTCATCCATTAATAAGTACTTGAATATGATAATATATATAATATGTTCCTTATCATAGTATAATATATGATCATGTAATTATATTAAATATTATAATCATAGTGTTTCAAGGTTTTTGTAATAGTTGGTAACTGCTATGACCTTAGCAACACAACATATACCATGGAATGTTTTTCATTAATGTCATGAAGAATAATGAAAAATATGTACTAATATGATATATTATTTAGAAAATAATTAAATATACACATAATAAAAAGTATAACAATAATGTTTTCAATATAATATCCAAAAGTTTCTCCTATATTTATTGGACTTTGGATATTGTAATTTTTTCCCATAATGTGTCTTATTGTCGATTATTCTGAAATACAAAACATTTATTTTAGTTTCCCTAAAATAAGAACTGTTTCTTATTACCATATCAGTATTAAGATATCATTAGAAAATATCTTCATAGCTACCAAATTATATTATAAATAATTCCATTTTAATAATAGGCTTCAATCCATTAATGATGTAATCAATTTTTCTCTTAGTATCATAGATGAAACTAGAGGCATGATTCAAATGTCTGGTGAAATTTACCTCATTTGATCAAGTAATTTCATTCTTTTTTTTAAAATTCAAATAGTTAAAATTCTATTTTTTTACTAATAAAAGGAATTTAATTAGTGAAAATATCTTCATGAAATATTCACATTCCATAGATTATATGATCCCCCTTTTCCCTGTTACTAGTAATGCAACTCTACCACTGGTCAAAATCACCTTCTAGATGATACGTAGCCAAAATGAAACTATCATGGTCTATGAATTAGTGAATGGAAAATATATGTTTTATTGCATTTACCAACTTCTAATAAAATATTTGAGCAGAAGACCTTCTAAAAAAGATTTTGTTTTTTCTCATAATGGAATCAATAATATTTTTTCACATACTTTGTTGTTTTGGGATCTTATCACAATTTTGGTTTCTTATTATAGAGTGATATTGTTGGATGAGATTTTCCTTGATGTTTTTCATTCAAGGAGAAATATCATTAGGTGTCCCAATGAGATAATCTCTACATTATACATTAAATGACTATTTCATGTTCCTTCAAATAAGTTGACTAACAAAAAATTGGGAATGTTTATACTAAAATTAATTAATTTATATATAATGAAAATATAATTATCGAAATAAGATTACCTATATAACATATGAATTTATAGGATTCAATATTGGTTATTCTTATAAATTTTTATCTCAGGTAATCTAACCTGAATAGTTAACATTGTACTCAAATCCTTCAGTTTGGTTTTAATGGATAATGTGACTAGAGAATTCATATCCCCCATTAGTGTCAAAATAGGTTTTCAATTATTCTTCTTTGTCAGGCACCAAGAAACTCTTGAGTTAACACCAAATCCAACCTTTTCATTTCTATTACCCATAGGTTCATTTGTTCTAGAGCCTACATCAATATTTAGTATCTATAGAGATATTTAATTTTTAATAAAACAACATAATCTACACTTCTCAAAATTTTAGGATGTTATCCTATACATAAATTTATGCCTTAGAGTTATCAATAACGGTTTTCACTAAATCTATCTAATATAATACAAAAAATAACTAAACCATGGATATGATACCAATTAATTTTACCAAAGATAATTATGAAATAAATAATACATGAATATTAGGATTGAAATAATATATCTAACAAATTGTCCTAAAACCGAAGGACCAACAATTTTTAGTGTATTATATATCATCTATATAAATATATTATTTTTCAACAACTGTACTAATTTCATCATGATCATACTCATCAATATTATTTTTCAATGACAAAACATTTTATACTAATAATCATAAAATGGGGAATAGAAAGATAATAAAGCAAAGAGCTCATATTCTCTATTGAGGAATGTCATATTATAGTTTTTTAGATCATAAACACGAAGGAGAATAAGAGGAAGAAAAAAATTTCAAAATAATATATTATAATACCATAGATTAAAATCATGAATCATGGAAGATAAATATAAAATAATTACTATATCATGAAGAATGTGTAAATATTGTGAATTATCATAATTTACATATCAATAATTATAGAAATTGTCAGGATGTTATTAATTTGAAGTGTACATTAATAATATGGAATAATCCGGAAAATTGTTGTATCATGAACATTAAAAGCATCTTTGAAATGTTTCATAACACAATAGAAAACTGGGAAATGTTTTACAACAATATGAATTAGAATAACTTTGTGAGAGAACCCATTATGACCTTTCTTATGTAAATAAAAACATTATTTACATACATGAAAACTGGAGACAACTCATTATTCTTATGCATGTGTAAAAAAATCAGTCTGTCCATACCATAAAATATCATGAGATATAAACATAATAAAATCTATTGGGGGTGATATATGATTCAGACCATCATAATCCATACAGTTTTTCTTCTATATAAAATCAACCATAGTTATATCCTAAAGAACATATATAAAGAGAATGGGTTTCTTAAACTGTTAATAACAAATAACATGAACATAAGAAAACATGGGATATAAAAAATAACAATTTACATAAGTAATAGAACAATATTGTGATATATAGTGTGGTCAAATATCAACATCATAAGAGAGAATCCTTTGATGAAAAATTAAAGATAAAATATAAAACTTTTAAGAGTTCCTTAAAACCATTGTTTTAATATATGAAGTAAAAATTTCATTTAAAAAAAATTATTTTGGAAAGAGAATATTTATTAAAAAACAAGTAATGAAGTGTTCCTAATAAATAATCTGTGATAATAAAAAATAAAGTCACAATAATAAATCCAAAGTGGTAAATAATTAAATTAAATGCATTTATTCTGATTTTTAGTTTCTTTTAAAGAAGAAAATCATTTAAAAAATGAAATATTTTCATTTAATTAAAATAGTATACGAAATTATGATGAATTTATACAGTAAAATATATTTTTATTTCTTAAATAAATTACTTTTTATTGTATAAAACATTCCAAATATGAAAAATTTCTAATGGTAAGAATGTGAGTTATTATTATAAAAATTACACATTTATTTTAAAAAACATTTTATAAAAGAAGCTGTCATTTATGATGTAGAGTAATTTCTCAAGAGAAATTCATCAAACAACATATAGAATTGGGGAATAGAAGGATAACTGAATTCTTGAAGATCATATTCAATGATTAATTACAATAAAACAATGATTTGGAAATTTTTTCTATGAAATCCTCACATTGGTTCTGATTTAATCTGAATTTACACCTAAATTAATGAATAATCAGATTATGATTATTAGAAAACTAATTAGTAATATTATTATTCTTTATTTAATTTCATAATGTTCATTTATTATCATATGATATTCATTTATAATATGTTACTTATCAGTTACTTGAGGTGGTTTGATCAACTTCCTCATAAGACTTTTTGTATAATGGACAAGATCAATGGTTTTGAAGGATAAATTCATAATGTCCAGAATTGTAGAAGTTCATACATATTATTTTTCAATATATTTTATATTTATAAAGTTATATATATTTTTATAAAATGAACATATATTTGGAAATATATTTTTATGTTATTAACTTGGGTGATTAAATTTATTATGATATCATATTGGTAATATCATGAAAATAATTTCAAATAGACATTTTAAAAATATTAATTGTTTCAAAAAAATAATTTTTATAAAGTAAATATATTTTTATAGTGATATTACCAATATAAATTTTATAAATTTAATATGATATTACTAATATTTTCATATTATATATCATCTCATGGAATAGGTAGTTCGTACGTATTCATGATCGACATATTCCTTTATTATATAACAAAAATTATCTAAAAATATTTATGAGGATTTTATTTTCTTAATGATTTTAGAAATACAATAATAGACCACTAATTACCCCATTTAAATAAAACATGAATGGTAATGAATAAAAAGAAAATACATTGGTCATAGAGGTGGTATTATGCATGTATATATGATGGTGTTTTTGTTTTTCTATGTGAAAAGGGTAGGGATGTAAATAAATATTAAATCATGTTAAAAAAGTTTCAGTATAATATTAATAATTCTTTAATTACAATATTTTGGAATAATATGGATTTTTGAGAGGCAGATACTTATTGGATTAATTTATGAGTGATCAGTAGAGAATATAACCTTTCTATTTGTGATGATATTCAATTAGTAACAACTTAAGGCATGAATGTTGGGCCATTTGGAATGTAAAATGATTATAAAACACGGAGAGGGTCTTTAAGGGAATTGTTGGTAGTGTTTTTCTTAAACATAAGGATTTGGAATGTGTATGAATGTAAAGGTGTGGTGGGTACCTTTTATAATTGTGCGGAGGGGTACTTTTGCGATAATAAAAAGTAAAAAACACTCTTAAATGGACAACAGTTCCAATATTGGAAAAATTTGTTATCTGGGGTGATATTGGGTTAATAATGCATAAATTAAATAATTTAATAGATGCTTCAAATATTTCTGAGGTTATCTACTATTATACTTTTACTTTTATTATTTAATCATTATCTATGTTATTTATTTTCTACATAAGTAATTTATATTTTATTCCTAAAATAAAATGGTCAAAATTAAAAAAATTTGACCTAATGATTTAGAAGTTGAAATCCATTTAATAATATTTAAAAATTTAATTTTTTTAAAATATATATAAAAATATTATTTTTTTTATTTATGAAAACATTTCTTTTCATACAAACTAAGACCTGTCTTGGTCACCCAATTAATGACTTAAATAAATTTATTCAATAAGACAGAGGTCACAATACATACATATAGTGTAATAAGATTACACTATTAGATAATTGAGGGAGCTACATGATAAGGTATAATAAAAGATGAACTGTAAGTACATATTACATCATACTAGTTATAAATTAGGCTACTATCATCCTAGAAGACACATAATCAATTGAATATAGACTCTCTAAATGGATATAATATCTTTTAATGAATAAAATAAAGCATACTAAAGATAAAACAATTGGGTTGAATGAAATAGGAAGGACAGACGTGATTATTCTATAAATAATAAAAAAAATTCCAATACTATTGAAACATTAACCATTGATGAATAAACATCACCCTTTAAGGGATGTATCACATCAAGACTCCATGGAATAAATTTTTAAGTGCACATCACTACTTCATATTCAGATTTGTATAATTTCATCAAAATAAATACTTAATGTTCTAAAAAATCAATACTTCAACATCTGGGATATTATTCCAACATATCTTATATGTAACTGATAAATCCCACCATATTGAAACTAAAGAAGAATCATGACAATCAAAAGATCCCCAAAATGTCATGAACAAGAGATGACTCATCAAAACATTGCCAGGATTCATAGAGTAGTCATACAAACTCAATCTAAATATCTCTTTACAGTAAGGTGGAATGAAACAGAGCACACCAAATCTCTAATAAAACATCAATTTTTTCCATGCTTCACCATATGGGGATTCAATTTGAAACACCATAATGGGGAAAAATTATTTCATTACATAAAATAGATACATCATGAACAACCTAAAATGGGGAACTGATTATGGAAGATATTTAAAGACTCATAAATTTTCATGTTTATGGGTAAACGAGAAAAATAATATGTCTTTGAAACCCACAATGTAAATGGACACTTATTTTAAAAGAAAAAACAAACAAGAAGAAATATTTCCATTAAAACACAAAAAATAGTAAAACAATATATTATTGAAAATCTAACCAAATCAATACATCCAAATTTGAGAATCATTTTGTCATCTTCAAAAACAAATAATATAGTCCACATATATGGGGAAATAAACATATTATTAAACAAGTAATATATTTGAAATTTAATTCAATTTTTTTAAATTCCTCTACCAATATGTTGAAAAGTATCTTTATGATTCGAAGGTAGAGCTCTATAATAATTTCACCAAGCCTTTATATTAGGAATACTAATTAAACATGATCGTACTACCATGATTCCATTTCATCCATCACATCCTCTTTAAACTGAGATGTATCCCTCAAATCTAGGTTACAGTTTCCATCATAATTAATGTCACATAGTTAATTTTCACCTGAGGATATACTAAAATTTTCAGCAAACTCAATCTAGGCTGGAATATATATTCAACTTTTTTGAATCCACTAAAGATCTAGTAATTATTTATATCTTGATATTAGCGTAATCCATATGTATCCATGTCCTCTAAGGGATTGGATTAATGAGGACATGCTAATAAATAATTTGTTTTTTATCATTTTATAACCTCATTTTAGGTAATCATCCTCAAATCATACATGGTTGATCACATTAATAAGGTAAATACTCACTAGAATCAATGTGTACACTTTTATAAACCTCTTGAAATACATTATGAGGATTCTTGGGGTCCTCTTGAGCCCCTACCAGAGTGGGGGGGGGGGGTCCTTTGTGGAACCAATTGAGATTTGGAAACAATTAAAAACCCAAAAAGGTCATTGGCCTAAGAAGACTATCTCAATAAATTTTCCATCTGGTCATTGTCCACATCAGGAGTCTCAACCTCATTACTTTTATTTTAGAGTTCATTTTTTCCTCTATGAGTATCCTAAACCCCCGATGGGAAAAAAATAATTGTAGAACTATCATTGCATTCTTTTCAAGCCCAGCCGTTGTTTTAAATTTTCAACCCATGTTGGGAAACATGAAGGAGGGAATATTATATAATTTTAACAATCATTTAGCGAGTGTCCATGTTTATGGAATTTACTACAATAATCATGGATATTTTCATAAAAACATCCTAAAAGAACCTATAATTCTCATTTTTAATCAATATATGGGATGGAAGAATTGGGTAAATGTCAATATCATCCTAAACCCTAGAAACAAAGGTTCTTGAAATATTCATCATTGCAATGTAAAATTTTAAAGCATTTCCAATATGGGTGGAAATCAAAAACATGGTAGTTTGTATAAACTAGTGAAGGGGTACTCTAGGGAAGCCAACCCAAAACAGAATAATTGGTGATATTATGAAAGGATCTAGATCTTGATTTGTTTTAAGAAATTTAAAATAAGAGGCCATAAAAACCCACAAGAATCTCACCCAATGTATATAGTAATCATTTTCACAAATGAAGCTGAAATGAAATTGGTTTAATTTAACAAGCCGATATGGAAGCATATAAACTTATTACTTCAAGGTAATTCCTTAAAGAATTAAATGTCGGAATATGTTTGATTAATTTACCAATAACCAAAAATAAAATGTATGAGGATAGAAGATTTATTTAATTTTCTATCATTGGAAATGAAGGATGACCTCTTCAACTTATCAAATACATTTTAAGAATCAGAAAAATATTTCATGTATTTCAAATAATATCTTATATAGAAAACATTTCATTAAACTATATTTATTTTTATAAATGATATTTATCATGATTCATAGAAAAAAAATATTTATGTGGAAGCATAAAAAATTCATCAAAAGATAATATTTCAAGGAATAAATAAGTTATTTTTTCAAATTCTAATCGTAAAACTTATAATTTTTTAAATTAAAAAACTAAATAGTTTAAAAAAAATTTAATGATTTTTTATATTAATTATTCTTATTATTGTAAATTATTAAATTAATATATTACTAATATATTATTCATATAAAAATATATTATTCTTGAAAATAAGTAATTATTTTTAAAAACAATTTACTTCATTTTGTTGTTTCAGTAGTTGAGTCGATATTTAATGAGAACATTATCCTATTTTATTATATATATATATTATAATTCTATTACCACTATTAGTATAAGAATATTTTATGACTTCCTTACAACATTTTATATTTATTGTTTTTGGTGTTGCATGTGGTGTAAGATATCAAAAATAATATTGGTGTATGAATTAATATTTTACACAATGTGGATCAATACCATACAATTTTCCTAGATAGAAAGTTATTTATAAACTAGTTAAATTTAATAGTGATATTAGATAATAAATACTTACCTAGGACTTCATATTGGTTTAATATTATCTAAATATATGTAAAATTAATTTTGGTTTATTATTCACGTGTATTTTACATAAAAAAACTAACATAAATATTTTTATTAGTGATATTTTAATTATTTTATTCAAAACTAATATTTAGGTGTTAATTGTTTCATTTTTTATGCATGGTTTAGTTTAGAGACTCCATAATTACTCTATGATAGTGGGTTAATCACTCTATGAATTTACATGATTAGTTTTTTTGATAAATGTTATGTTTTAAAAATTCATTCCATTGAACATATTACGACAGTTCGCAAGGAAATCCATAAAATATCATTTTCTAACATTATTATACTATGAAAATAATGGAATTTATTATTGAATAATGTTTATCATATCACTAATATATAATTGTGAAAAATATTAAATTAATAATTATTCTATCATATTCCCATTATATGAGTTTTATTAATCATCTATGATGTAAACATTATAATATTGTTCATGTAGGTTGTAGAACTGGCCCAATGAAGAACATGTTAAAATGAATGAATGTGTAAGAACCAGTTATTGTAAAGTAACAATATCACTTTTATAAATGGTTAATTATTTTTAAGAAAATTCATGAAAATAGTAATTAATATTTAAGAATTGGTTGATGATGAAGATAAATATTAATGATTAATAAGAGGAAAACAATCATGCCAACGAATTGAATCATCTCATAGAGAGCCAATTAGAAATAGAGGATTTGGAAATTATTATATTGACTAGATGTTCCCAACTGTGGAAAAGCATTTTTAGGGAGAAAATTTGGGTTGGGATTAAAATAAAACCAAATAAAAAGTGTGGTTTTTTTGTGGGAATTGGAGGGGTCATATTATTGGTGAGCATGAGTGGTATATTCACAAATAAATATTTTTCAATTTCAAAGGAATGTATTTTTTTCATTGAAATTTGATCCATAGTTGAAAAATATATATAATGAATTAGGTATTGTAACTAATTCCACCATTCACTAATTATAGATTAAATTCTTTGATATTTTACGTAATTACTAGAAAATTTATCCTTTTAACATCATTTTACTACTTATAAGGATATCTCAATTTTTACCTAAGCAACTTGTTTTAAAAAAAATAATTTGATGATTTCTCTTAAATTTGAAATGACCATTGAAACATAGATTCAATATTATCAAATAAATTCTCTAAATATAAAACAATTATCTTACAAATGTAAAAATACAACATTTTAGAAAATTATTTTTATAAAAAAAATAAAATTTTTAAAATTAATTATTATTAAACTTATTTCATATCAATTAATGATTAAATTAGTGATAATATATTTTATTATGAATTAAAACATTAAATTATATTATTATCATCCTTTAAATTTTATCAATTTAGTTTTTATGATAAAAAATATAGAACAATTTGGAAAAATCTATTTCTCTGAATAATATTTATTTTTAGCATTAAATGATTTTAATCACATCGTAATAAAAAATATTATTCTATGTCTACTAATTTCTATCTATACATTGGTATTAATATCATTAATTTTATTTATAATTATCACAAAATCGACCTTTATTAATAATAAAAGTAATAATATTTAACAAATAAAAATACATTACTAATTTAAATTTATTATTATCATTTTGTTTCATTCCATAACTACATATTATATATATTTTTTAATTTCATATTGTAAATTACATGAATTAAATTTACACATTGGATAAAATTATATTAAAAACCCAATATCAAATAGACCTATATATAATAGTCATATTTCAATCATATATATGGTCTCACATATATCCCTAAAATCATTCATCCCATTATCTAATTTGTTAACAATGATTTTTATAATATTTATATTATATTGTATTCTTTATATAGTTATTATTGATTGTATAATTGTAATGAATGATCTTGATGATGAAAATTTCAACCATGTAGTATTTTTATATTGTTTTGGTTTCTTTACTTCAATAATTTTAATAATTATATCTCGAAATGATATCTCTTAATGTATTTCATATTTTATTGTAATAGTATACTATAATAAAATAAATAATTTTATTTTTTTAGATTTATTTTTCATGTGGAAAAAAATATGAGAAAGCAAATATTTATTTAAATTTAAATACACACAAAAATTAAATGGTGTTATAATATTGGTTTATGGATATACGAAGATGTGTTTATGGAACTAATCATAAAAATTACTAATTCCAGTGATTTAAAACTAGAATAAAATTTCATACAATTCTAAGGATATTTTCAGCTTTTATTTAATGATAATTAGGGGAATATATGTCATATTAAATGTTTACATTACTTTTTGAAATATATTCGTAGTATCTATTTCCCCTTAAAAAATTATTTAAAATAAAATGAAATTATATTCCTGAAAAATATTACCAAATATCAACATTAATTCTTCTTTTCCCTTACACATGCTAATACCCTATGATTATTTAAGACATGGGTTGAGCCCAAAAAGTATAAAATAAACATAAAAAGAATGTAATAATTTTTTAGTTGTTTAATATTTAGAAAAAGAAGACTGTTAATGATAACAATTATGATTAAATTAAAATTTTACCCACCCAATAAATCACATTTTCTAAAAACAATTTCATAAAACATTTAAAAATAAATATTAAAGGAAAAATAATACCCACAAATTCTTATTTAAAAACATGATAAACTCATGAAATGTTTTTCACAAAGTTATACTTACCATCCTTTAAAAAGTAACATATTGATTCCCTTGATAAAAAATAACAATTTAATAGTTTTATCATGGAATCTTTTGGAGTAACCCCATACATATAAAGGAAATACTGATCATGATTATAATTTAAATAACTATCATGGTCATACTGGGAGTAATCACCAGAGTTACATTTGGAATAAACATCACTATAAACATCTAACATAGACAAACCCAACGCATAATAGGTATATAATGGAGCCAAATGACATTTATCTAAATCAAAACTACCTATTGTCATAAACAATGACCATGAACTACAATATAATCATAAAACATGAATAAATATATCAAAAAAATATTTCTTGAGAAAAATAAATTATTTAAAATGAAGAATGTACGCATACAAAGGAAAAAACATTTCATTCAAAATCACCATGTATAATAGTTGAGGATACATCAAATAAAATATTAGTCATGATAACAGGAAAATCCACTTATTTTGTATAAGTTAAAAAACATTAAATCATTATTTATGTATGAAAAGTAAAAAAGTTGGTCATTTGGAAAACAAAAAATATATTTATTGGAAGTAATTATATAAAAATTCATACATGAGTAATGATTAATTTATATAATAATAAAAGAAAAATAAGTTTATTCATTATTTCTTTAGAAAATATGGATATGGTAGAAAACATGTGTCCCAAAGGGAAACATTAAAGATGAATTTTAAAATAATGTCCACTTCTACATTAATGAAACATCACATATGTTATTATTTTTCTTGAATGATGTAATTAGGTTAATATTGTAATTATTTAGAAATAATTTTGATATTTATTATTATTTTTATACTGATTATTATTACGATATATACAATTTCATAATCACATAAGTTCACATCAGATTTTTGGACGATATTCAGTACTTAAATCCAAAAAGACTTTGGTTGGTTGACTATGGTCCAATAGGTCATTGTTATATAATATCCTGAATTGTATTCATGAAAAAAATTATACTTGTAATATATTTTTAATACTTTTTAATCTATCCATTAAATATGGTTATTAAAAAATAACTACCCTAAAATCATGGGGATGGTAGGTCATGCATACACATGGGTAAGGTTTCAATTTGTCAATGATCATTATAGAAAGATGTAAAATATTATTATTTTTATTTATATAATGATAATAATATCATATATATCACATTATTTCATGAAATAAAATTATATATATATAATCAATATGATTTCTTATTCAAAAAAATTACATCACATCGTGAAAGTGGTAGTCGGCCAGTAGACACGAATGACGATATCATTTTCTAGTGAATGGAAAATTAGAAAACAAATTGTATATTATCTTCTCATAAAGTAATATATGTCATTAATATCTAATATAATAATTTATTCCATAATAATAACTCGTATTTTGAGACATTGATGGAAAATGAATTCTATCAGTTCACGAGGTGGTTTTCCATAGATCACATGAACAATGAATTCTCATATCATTTGATCAAAGTGGAAAAGAATATAGGTCTTGAAACAATCATAATAAAATCTCATTTATTGGGGGATTCAATAGGTATTAACTTATCATAGTTGTATAATTTTTTGTGTATGTGGAGGATGAAAAAAAACTAAAACATTTAGATTAAAACTATATATTTTCTTTTAAAAACAACTTTTCATTAACAACTTAAGACCTATATGATAGGAATTATGCCTAAAATATTTTTCTAAAATGATAAAAAGGATTATAAGAAGTTATATTGGTAGGTATTGTCTAAAAAATTGGGTTTTTACGTATTGATTTCTAAGAAGAGGAGTTACCCTTTAATAAGAGATGGGAGGGAAACTCCTATACTTTCTCATTAAATTAAAACTTATATCAATATGTTCTTGATACTATTGATTCAAATCGAAAATAAATGAATAGGGGATGGAATTTTAGACAATATATTATTCTTTAGGTTCTTATATAATATTTTTTTAGTCTTATTAAATAATTTTAAAAAATATTAATCCCATAAAATCATATCATTTTCAATCTTGATACTGTTCGCTATTCTGACATTGACATCATCATGAATGAACGTAAAATTGAAAATAAATATTTAATTTTATAATTAATATTTCATGAAAGGGTTTAGAATTATTTTATCACCTCAAATGTTTGAAATTATATTTATTTTCATATTTTTTCTAATACCATTTATTAAATTTGTTCGTTAATTTAATAATTACTACCTCAACGTTGTGAAAAAATTAAGGTAATTATTTCTTCCATAAAATGGAAAATAAATTATCATTATGAAAATATTATTTTATCAATAAAATACTAGTTCTAGCTAAACATATCTTCTAGATAATACCATAATAAAAATATTACACTTATTAAAAAACAATTGTCTAACAGGTTATACTTTTCATTAAATATAATACCATAATGTTCATAATATATTACATGTAGCCCCAAAATAAGATAAGATCTAATATTGTATGATTATGGATGAGATATGATAGTATAAAAATATTTATTTATGTTTATGTGTAACTAAATAGTTCTGATCATTTTAAACCCAAAATACATTATTTTCCCTTTTGATTGGTAATATAAATTACTAGTGTTGCTATTCACAATGTCAAAAAAATAAATAAGAAGTATTTAAAAAATTTGGAACTAGTTATTACAAATATAGAATCCCTTTTGTTCATAATATAAAAAAGCACAAAATTCAAAATTTCAATTAGTACTGAACCGAATGAATGGAACAAAGAACTGTGTTTCAGAAAAATTTTGCTTTTAAATATATAAAGTTTTTATACAAAATTAATGTGTAAAATAAAATATTAAAACCATTGGTGGATTATATTAAATAAAAGGAATCAATTATAATTTAATACTATTATTGATAAAATTACCTTATAAAAACATTAATACAAAATACAGTTTTACATAAAAAATTTATTATCACAATTATGAGAAAAAATAGACAACTCTAAAAAAGTATACCAAATATAAATATTACATGATGAAATTAAAATTTAAATTATGTTTCTTAAGATTCTAGAAATAAATTATAATAATGAGCTATAAAAATCACTAACAATCGAATTAATGGCTAGTTTATAGGATTCACATATAAATAATATTATTTATATTATCATTTAAACTAAAATTTTGTGTATCTTTCAAACTATTGAACAATGTATTTCCATTTAAAATCTAAAAATGTTATAATGTAAAGAATCATGAGTTAGAGGATAGTGTAAGATGATGAGGTGGTTTATACACATCCTGAGTGAGAATATTCATTCTTGTGATGTGGTTATATAACTACACCTTGAGTGAGGGGATGTTGGTGTGTGATTGTGAGATTGAGGCCTTTCTCTATATGAGAGGTTTGTAATAGAGGATAGTGATGTGTATCCTCCCATGAGTGAAACGAACTGGGTTTGTGGATAGATGTGTGGTTTTTTACTTATCTAAGAATGCATTGGTCATGTTCTGATACATATTTAGAAATAGAAGATATGTTTTTTCAATCATGGAGATGAATCAGGAATTCTTAGGGATTGAGGTGGTTATAATAGTGCATGATGACCCAATATGGATTATTTTTTTCTTTTTTATTAACATTTCACTAGTTTATACACTCATATATGACTACTTATATTATACTATGGAATCATTTTTATTTCCAATTATATTTTATATCCTAAACCTTATAGAAGAACCTTGTTCTAGGTGGTAGAATAATTTCTCAGTATCCAACTAATAGAAATTTACATATATGAATAACTTGAGGGGGGTATAATTATGCCCAGACAATGATCACTCTAGTATATACATTTAAATATTTGTATAGATAAGCTTCTCATTTATCCGTATTTTATTTTTATTTTTATATCTACAGATTCACCATCTATTGGAACTTATTTTAAGTAGATGTATGAGTAACATAGTACATACTATTATGACACTTGGTAAGTTTTTAAGGGTTTTCATGTCAGTTTGATTCCATACTATAATTTATTACTAATTAAACTATTTTTTTGATTGATATTTATTTGATATAAATGTAATAGTTTTTAAAATGTATAAATTATTACTTCACTATATTTGTTGACATTTTTCATCTACATATGTTTGCATGTGGCCATATGGAACTTAGACATAGACCAAAAAATAGGTCTGGGGTGCAATAATTGTTTTAATACTAGATGATTTCATTGCTTGTTCCATTGTGGAACATCATCTGATATACCCATAAGATCCAAATTGACACTGACACCACATTACAAGTATTTATCTTAGTTGATAATAATTTTATAAATATACGGGGTGTAATCAATGGATGAATTAGAGTTGGACCTAAAAATCAGCACTGGAAACCTGGATATCTGGTGGATGACCTTAAAAATTATCAACACTAATATTAGAAAGAATCATATAAGAAGATTTGAAAATTCAATGGCATTATTATTTCAAATATTTAATAATATGGGAGTTATTACATTTGAATTTATAAAAAAATCTCCCAGAATATTCCATCGTGATACCCAATATAGTTCATAATAATGTCTTTGGAAAATTCTTGATCATTGTTGGCAGGAAGCCCATGCCTTATTAATCCAAAATCAATGATGTGACAAATTTTTACGGTCAAAACTATAATAGAATAGTTAGACAAAACTAATTAATCAATAAAATATTCAACAAACAATCATTTTAAAAAACATGAAAATCTGAAATGAATATAAATAACGACACAGATAATAAATGTTATTGAAGAATTAACACAAATAAAATAAATACACATTTAAATTTTTTTGATGCATGAAAAAAATTATATTCCACTAGCACCATTTCATTGTAACCAAACCAGAGGTTCAATCCCTATGGAAAATAAGAGCTTATATCATCACATTAAAAATTTACATATCAATGAAAATCTAAAAAAACATATTGGTGTATATATAGGGTGGTAGAATATATTCATAGTAGGGCTCTACCACCTGATCATTTTATTACCTTTAAAATATAAGATATAACATGGGAGTTTAAATTAAAACAAAAAAAATTCATTATTATAAAAACAATAATCATATAGAAATTTATTTTAAAAGTAATAATAGATAATTTTTTATATAAATTTAATTAAAAATAAATAAGAAAATGAATTCACATGTTGATGGAAACCCATTTTTTAATAAAACAATCTAGAGTTTATTAGAGTGAGAATAAGGAAACTGATTCTTGGAATCATAAGATACACATACTAAATATTTTATCCAAATAAACATAGAGATCCATATTTTAATGTCCGAGCATGAAAAGTCATAAGGCCTATATTAGGGAAAATCAATGTGATTTTTAACATATAAGGTGTATCCATGCAGTAATGTATTACCATGGTGAAATAATTAAAGTTATATCCACTAGGTCGAGTGAATTTATATTAGGGATAATCAATGTGATGCCTTATAACTATGGTACTTATCCTATGTTCTGATTAAGTACAGAAGGGATCATATAGGGAAATATTAAATCAAGGGGTATTAAATATCTAAACAAATTATCAAGAAATATTTCATATATAATTATCCATAAGGAATATAGATACAAATAACATAAGAAATTCTACTGATAAGGGTTAATAACTCATAGAATATTGAAATTAAGGATAAACAATTTTGAGTGACCAAACATCATTTTTAGTCCTAATACCATTCACTAAAAAATATTAATAATTCACGACATATTATAACATGTAATTACATGAAAAAAAAATAGTTAAATCACATTAAAATATCCTTTTAATTTAAATAAACCTTTTGGTTGAATCACTAAACATGATAACTGATGTTTAATTTATAAGGTATCATTTTCCCGAAATCTATTTCAAAACAAAAAAAGAGATAGTGTACAATATATAATAGTCAATATAGATATAAGAAAATAATTTTTATCAATAATACATTTATAAAAAACAATTACAAATGGTTCCTTGAATTATTGAAAGTACATAGAGACATAAACCAATTTGGGTCAATTTAATAAATTTTAATTGATACTAACTACATAATACCACACTTATAGAACATAGCAACCATAAAAATTTCATTTTAAACATAAAAAATAAGAATCAGTTAGTATTTCAAATACATTGAAGTAAAAATACTTAATAGATGACAATATATTATGGAAAAAACCTTTTATCAAGTGTAGATAATTTTTTTTTGTTTAATACTATATTGAAAAATCAGAAATGATTTTCTGATTTTCACCTTGATATGGAGAAATATAAAACTTATTATATCCCTAGGTATATAAAATCCGATGATGAAGTAGATATATATAATAATAATATGTTGTAGATATATATAAAACTTATTATATCCCTAGATATGGACATATATGTTGGACATGGGAATGAAGGAAATATAAAAATAAACCTAGGAAGAATGAAAAGATGAGCCTAAAAGGTAATTGAGAGAGTGTCCCCCTCTAGCCCCCTTCTTGTGTTCTAACCCCCACCAAGAAAGAATGAGTATGTATACCCAAATTTATATTTTTATTCAACATTTTCAAAAATATCATTATAATTATAAAAATAGAAATATTAATTTATAAACCTATCATATAGATAATATATATTTTCATCAGCATTATAACTATACAGTTAATGACGTTAATGATTCTATTCCACATTTATGAGAACTCAACATAAATATCCATATAATAATATTAATATTCAAAGAAAATACATTAGGTCTAATAAAAAAATTGAATTGTTAAGAAAATACTAGTAACAAATTTGAAACTAAATAAATTAATATCAATATCATATTAAACTCTTAATAATATAATAAAAATATAATATTAAATGATAACATGTCTTACAAATTAAATAAATCAATAATTAACACTAATTTAATTATTTATCTTTTTATATAAATAATAATTATATTTAATAATAAAAATATAGGTGAGGGAAATATAGACAACATTTCGTTCCACGACATTTTTTATTTTATTCCAAATCCTTGAGAATAGTTAGATAATGAAAAGATAATCTTGTTAATACTAATTTCTCAACTAAACCAAGTCAATATCTTGTATCATCCTTGAGAAATTGATCACGAAAATGAGAAGGGGTCTTATCTCTATATCATTGTTTCTAAGAGGGTGGAATATTTACAATGATTGGAGTGTTAAACGAAAGATACTAAAAATGATTTCAAAATGGATTTCTTATAGATATAGATCATATGGTTGAATGAAGCTAGCTATGTGGAACATAATATTAAATTTTGATAATATTTTGACATTTAATGAGAAAAACTAACATGTTTAAGGTTATAAATTATTTCTACATATTAGTGGATAAATCAATTAGAGTATATGTAGGATAAATATTTGTCATAATTATTTATAGAGGTATTTCCCAATAATTCTTTATATTAAATTTCTAGACGCTGTCCCGTATTTGGATTTATGTAATTTTCTTTTTGATTCAAAATCAATGAAAATAAATTTCTTTGAATAAAATTCTATTTTATCACACAAATACAAGGACTTATGAATTTAATAAGTTGGAAAAAATATATGTCACCAATAGTATTATGACACATGGTGTATCATCAATCTGTTTTTAGTCAAAAATGTAGATATTATGGATTTTAAAAACAAATATAGCTTGATGTATTTCAATGAGACATAGGGTACAACCTTAATAGGTAATTGGAAACCCATAAACATAAATAGATATAGTTTTTATAAATAAAAATCCATTATTCTAGATTTAATGGTAGAGTAAGAGTTAAGAGATAAAGTACACTTCATAGGTATAAAACAAAAAATTCATAGGTGGGTTGTATATGTGAAATATAATTTATCACCCTAAGATGATGTTTGTTTGTTGGATAGAATATATGGATTATTTTTGTCTCATATACACACACATGGATATGTACTGTTTGTTTGTATATACTAACCAATTCACGATAAACATTTGTTAATATCTTTATATGGAACTGATAGAGAAACATTTCTTCAAGTTTTTGTACCTTTGAAATATTATTGATTCTACAAATAAACATAACCTAATAAAATAAACAAAAATTGAACTTTTGTATTTGAATAAGATGATTTCATATGTAGTATATAAACATGTTGAGTATAAATGATCTATATACGAGGAGCATGTTCTATAATTTTCCTACATGGTTATGATTTTATACATTGATGGATGAGGAGACACAACAAAGTTGAAATAATAATATATATTTGATAGAAATAAAGCATTCTTAGGAGTGGTCTCAGTTAACTGAGGTGATATTCCAATTCCTTATTAGATTTTTAATGCGACAAAATATTTCAAACAAAAAGGTGAATTATTTTTCCCAATAATCATTGATCAAGTGAGAATAGATCCACATTTTGTAGTGTTAGGTATTGATAAAATAACCTTTATTTCACTTCTCATAAACACCATTAATTATTTTACCATTATAAAGTGTTTAATAGGAATATGGTCAAATATTTATAAAGTTTCACTTTATGGGTGTTTATACTGAAATGCTTTATATCTCATATAATTTAGTTTATGATATTATTAACTAGAATATGTTGTGTATTGAATTTTAATTTACATAGAATTTACGCTTCATTTTATCAAAATTTAGATTCATTGTAAGGAGAAAAACATTTTGTTCAAGAAATTTAAATTTTATATTCTTTGATTAAAATTTGTGTTAATTTTTTATAAAATTAATCATATAAAAAAGGAGGCAACTAGATGGTATTGTAAAATATATTAGATGAAATACATGACTCATAGATTATTGTCTTATTGTTTAAAAGAAAATTAATATACTTTTGTGGAATAATAAGAACCAACCAACATGAATTATAAATTAAATAAAAACACTACATGAAAATATACCCTTATTGGAAGTTAAAACACCCACTAAATCATTTAACAATATATTTAAGAACCCAATGATAATATTAAATTCATTAATTTTAACAAATTTGTTTTATTTTTTTGGAAATAATCATTCATGATAATTATATTTGTTTACCGATTACTTACAATTTTTGACTAAATTTTCTCTTAATGTACAATCTTTGGTTTCATTTTTCATAACCAGTCATAAATACGGTATATTTATAAAGTTTTATAAAATATTTAGTAGTGGTTTTAAAAAATGAAACATATTATGTGGGGATTAAAATTTCTACGAAATATATTGTTGAATGGAAAAATGATATTTCAAGGAAAACATTAACATCCCAATATTTTAAATGGAGACACTATATTCAATAGCATACATGATATTCTATATCGAGTTTAAATTAAAAAAATAAATACAATAATTTAATAATACATTCATCACATAGACATTAGAATGGGTGGTATGAAAATGACTAAATAAATTATTATTATTTTGACAAATTTATAAAAAATTAATTCTTTGGTTACTAATTACAAATAAATATGAACAAAACTTTTTAAAAGGTAAAAGTTTTTTAAGAACTATAATAATGTCCCCAAGTGTATTTTATTCCAATAAATAAAAAATCACAATTTTTATATTATATTAATTAAATATATATAATATTTTCAATATAATGTTTAAATTTTATTTTATTCATTGTATATAATTTATTTATGAAAAAAATTCAAATTTTATGTATTTAAGATGTATTTTTCGAAAATGGATGTTTTTCCACCTTATGATGGTGCATTTTTTTATATATAATTTTTTAATATTTAAAAATTAAATTTGAAAAAATAAACTCTTTATATGAAAGTAAAAAATTAAAATTTACTTTGGATAAAATTTTTGGTATTTTTTTGATAAGATTCCTGATTCAATGAATAGTGAAATAATAATACATTTTAATTGAAAAATGCATTTTCATCAAATTTATTTATATTATTAAATTATATATTTGAATGTTTTAAGTTATAATAAGATAAATTTTTATCATTTAATATAATTTATTTCATTGGAATCAATTAAACATTGAAATTAGATATAAAAACTTTCTGAAATTTTTCTCTTTTTTACTTCAAAAACATGTTTTCTTGTTCTGTCAATGGGGTTAATTTTAAATTAATTTCTAAAACTTCTAGTATTCAAAATTTTAAAAATAGAATCAATATTTTTAAAAAATATATCCAAATATAGAAAATAGGTCCATTTTATTTTTGTTAAATAGAAATAGTAAATTTTGTAATTTTTTAATTACCATAGTTAATCGTAAAGTAGATAATTAAAGGCAAACAAAAAATTATAAATATTTAAAATTTATCCTAACACTTGTATTAATTTTATTTGATGAGGATTAACCATACATATAAATTAAATGATTAGATATGAGACTATTTACCTCCATTTGGATTAGAAAATATATTTTATAATATTATGTTCAATGGAAAGTAAATTTTGTCTTACATTTGTTTTTAACAGGTGAAACATATTTATGATGAGGTTATATTGTAACACCCCAATATTTTGAGAATTATTATTTTTCAAATTAATATATCTTCTAAATATTTTTAATTTCACATAAAACAAGAAATAGTCATATATATATATATATAACACTAATTCAAATATTCTTTTCACATGCAATACCAACTTGGAATGCACTAAACACAATACCAACCATGCTTGCACTACAAGCAACAGCGACGTTGCTAACGATACACGCCACACAGTGTTTTAATGAAACATCTATTTTTATTATTTTAACCAATTAAATAAGATAATTATAACCTATATGTTAATCATAGTAATATTAATAGTAATAAATAATTTTCAAATATTATTTTTTTATATAAATAAAACATATTGATAATGAAGGATAATATTTTTTGTAAAGTCCTCTTATGTTAAAAATATTTTTCATAAATGTGTCTCTTTTAATAATAATTATAATTTTAGGCAAATTTAGAAATTTAATTGGATAAAATAAACTTCATTTTTGAATTAAGAATGTCAGAATTAGACTTGGGTGATTTTTTGGGATTTTTCTAAGAAAACATCATTTATTGATTAATACTGAAAAATAATGTTTTTAGTTAAAAAAGCCTTTTCTATAATTAATTATTAATGATAAATGATATTATAAACTAGTTTTATGTTTATATTATATAAATATTACATATTCTAATACAATTAAATTCATTAGACTCATTTCCACTTTGAAATTGAATATAAAAACATAACAATATTTTGAAGAATTTTCTACTATAAAAATCTATTATTTCACCCCACCTATATGATTAACCTTAATACTAATTTTCCCAATTATATAGTTATAATTTCATTTATCATAGATATACCATTGTATTCACTATAATTTTTAGAGTCCAATAATACTATATTAATTATTGTCCAAAACTTTCTGTAAAATAGATTAAAATTAATCACAATGGTTAAGGCTAAATTAAGATTAATTTGGGACTAAACCTTAAAATTAGTGGCCCAAATGATCTATAAACTTTTCCAACATCAATTTTATGTTCCTAATGCTAAAATAAAAAATCAATTATTTAGTTTTTTTGTTTTTATGACTTTATTTAGGAAATAACATGTTTAAAACTAATTTGTTTCTAAAAATTCACTGTGATTCATTTTCCTTCTCTATAAAAGGCCAACAAATCTACCCCTTCCTAAAACCTCCCAAGACACTTAATTTTAGCCACGAACTGACCAAATTTCCTCCCAAAAATCCCCAATTTTATATTTAAGCGTCCCTTTGTGCAGAAACCCTATAAAGAATTCCATTTAGCACAATCTAGATGGAGTTACCCAATTAAGAGGTAACTTCTTATCTCAAGATCCTTTCATTTATCTTCATTATCCACCCCTACACACTCTTTATACTGAAATTGTGTCCTGAAACGAGTGTATTCCATATAATATTATGTTATTATTAATCATTTATGGCCTACACATACACACAACTCCATCTAATGTATTTTGAATATACTGTTTCTCTGTATGACGAAGTACAGCCTCAGAAAATAATGATTGTTAATTTATCTCCTACCACCAATGATGGAGGAAATAATGAAGGAAAAATTATTTATATGTGTAATATATTATATTGAAATGTTCATTAGTATTATGTATTCATTTTACAACATAGATATTTTTACCTTTCAATTGGTGTTAATATGATAATCTCATTTGAGGATGTGTGGACTACTGCCCCTCCAAGTGATGTGATTCGTTCACCCACCATATGGGATGTGTTAAGAATGAGTTTAATAATATTATATGATGTATATGATATAGTAATACTATTTTAAAAATGATATATTGATAAATATACAGATACATATGTATATATATGTCATTTTATTTTTTTTTCTATACGATTACTAAAAACAGAAACAACGTTTATGCATACGTACGATTTATAATCTCAATGAACAATGTATTCCATTTTATACGTATTTATTCAAAAAATTATTATAATATAAATATAATGGATATAAATGATATTTATATCAGGATATACATTTTTTAATCATGAGACAACGATATAACAAATTAAGACACGTGAGGGGAACAAGAAAATAATACCTGAAGTGAAAACATAACATAAGATCATTAAAAATAGGGTAATATCTGGTCAAAATAAACCAATATATGGATTATATACAATAAAATTCTTATTTAAAATAGTTATAAACTTATATTTATTATACATGATGCTTTTACGATTACGGAGTGAGTGAAGACACAAGTTAAGAGGATTTTATCGTACTATTAATTTCCATGAGATTCATGTTACGTGCAACACTATTTCATTTTGTGTGGTGTATGTACTAATAATGATTTTATTATATTTATCTTATAATTAAATTTATGGGTATTCTCTTATTATTTATATGCACCTTCTTTCATGGGGAATAAGTTTCAAAATTTACCAAATCGGAAAAATAGTTTTGTCTTAATATTTCTTATTTAAGACTAATGTTTTTGTTATTCAACTAAACTCTTTTTAGAGGGACATATATTTCAATTTTCAATGATATATCATGAATATATTTCTTTTCATGATATTATATGCTTATACAAGTTTCCTTTTCTTACATGGAGAGTATGATCCAAAGTTACCATGTTATAAGTGATTATTGACAAAATCACATCTCTTTTCGATGTTTTTTCGATTATGCAGCCATTGATGAATTATTTTCTTCCACATCTGAATAACATACTTCAAATTAATTATAAAACTACTTATTAATGATATAATAATGTAATGGTGCCATATTTTTACTCATTGGTGCATAATATAGGTAACCAATTATCCTATATAAGCCCGACTTTACCCTCTCTTCGATTGAAAATATGCGTTCTTTCAAAACCATGTTTTCTAATGAAGGGTTTCAAAGAATATTTTATTTATATTTTATGATAATTAAATATAATTTTTGCACTTTTTTGTTGTAAATATATATTCAAAGGAATATTCATGTTACATTCTGAACATTGATTATTTCTAACATTTTTACAATGCAAAAGGAATGTTCTACTAACATCATTCAACATGTACAGATTTACCCACCATCATGTCATACAACATTCATTTTCATTGTTAAATAGGATATTCTTTAAGAAATGTTTTTTAAATGTAATTTTAATGTAATTTTTTTCAATATGGTTTCAATATTATTTTTTATTTCATCATGGAAAACTGTTTTCAAAATGATTTTAAGTATTATTTTCATGTTTTCAAAGTGATTTCAATGAAATAATTTAAAAAAAGTTTTCAGGTTTATTTAATATGTTTTTAAAGATAAATGATGTCTAAATTTTTTTAAATCATTATTTTTATGTTTTTATAGTATTTTCAATGAAATGTTTTTCAATAAAATTTATGTATTTCTTTAAATTTTCTCAATTATTTTTAATGAAAAATATGTTCAAAAATTTTTGAAGCTAATTTTAAATTTTTTAAAGTGAAATGGTTTTAAAAATGATTTTATGTCTCTATTATATGTTTTCAAGGTATTTTAAAAGAATATGTTTTTTAATTGGTTTAATATATTGAAAATGATTTTTCAAACAAGAAAGGAAATTTTCATAATGAAATAATTTTAGAGTATATTTGAAAATTATCTTTCATTTATAGTGAAATCTATTGATGTTACACATGAAATTCTAAGAAATGATATAAAGGTTACATTCATATATTTTTTTATGAATGAGTTATTCTGAATGCAATGGTCATTATAAAACCCATTTCTCTATCATAGATATAATGTTATAAAACACATACTTTTTCATGGGTTATATACGTTTAAAACATGTTTGTAACAAGGTTCATGTTTATGATGAAATGATTATGCCACTAGTATCATTCCACAAGTTATAGTATGATTACATGTTTATGCTACCCATTTTATTTCACGGGTTATGACATGTTTATCTATGATTTTTGGAACATTTATGTATGATTTCCTTATATGATTGATGAGACCTATATATCCCCACAATGCATTGGGTAAAGATTTATATCTCATGTCATTAAATAGGGATATAAAGAGGGTTAAACGGTTTTTTAATACAAGGATGGAATGGGGGTTACTCGGTTTTGTAATAGATGGTGGGAATGATGGTTACATGGTAAAGTAATACAAGGCTACAATGAGGGTTACCCAGTTCAGTAATACAGGACTAGAATGAGGGTTACTCGGTTCATTAATATAATTATGGAATGTGTGTAACTATATTCAGTAATACAAGTCTAGAACGAGGGTCAATCGAGTTAATAATACATGGTGGTAATGAGGGTCACTAGGTTCAATAATGTAATTTACCACTAAGATGGTCTTGGGAGTGATTCCTTGTATACTATGGTAGTCAGTATATGCTTCTGTGATTCCAAAATTCCATGTTAAACTCTAATTTTATGCTATCATGACTTATGTCATTTACTTCCTTTGGATTCTTGTCATATGAGCTGCACAACATTATTCCATGATATTTGAATATTATCATTGATATACTTGGTATGATAATCTATTTTCTTGATCATGTTCTCAGACCATTATGCCCATTTTTATACTTACATGTCTCTATTGTTTACCCTTACTGAGTATTTGAGCACTCCCCTTTTTATGCTTTATTCCCCATGTTATAAAGATATTTATTATGTCTGATGTGAATAAGAAGGGATATATTTGTGAAATACCTAGTGGGAGATAATGTAGCTCACTTATGAACCAATATTTATGTTTCCCTATTTCCAAATTCACTATACCAACTATGGACTTCAGGTGTCTTTTTGTATAATGTATATATATTCTACAAAAGCTAGGTAATATCTATGTTTGTAAATCAAGTGTCTCTCTAGATTGTATTAGAGAAAAGTAGCAGTTTTCCTTTGGAAACTCGGACGAGCAATAATTTGTGAGATCCCAAGGTTTATTTCAAAATATATAGGTGTATATAAGGATTATTATAAGGGTTAGTTAACATTTAGGAAAATGTCCTGAAATTTTTTTAAAGGATAGAGTTAGTGGTTTTTAAGAAATGAATCCCTCTCTAGAAACTATAGGTTTATGTGGATCTATCATAGATGTACCTTGGGTTATCAACTACAAAAAGATTTTCTGGGCTTGACTCGAGGTAATATGGTACACGACAATGGGCCTTGCTACACACCTGGTTTGACACTCTTGGGGGATATACATTAGGAATTCACAAAAACATCAGGATTCATAATGATGGTTTTAGATATATGTTAGCTATGAATAACCTAGAATAAACCCCATGTGTAATAGATTATAGATGGTTTCATGATTTAGAAATAATTTTTGAAATTATTTACATTTCTATATGGTTTTGTGCTATGATAAGTAATGAACATACAATGATTTTGGTTTTAGTCAATGGAAGTAACCCTATGGAAGAAGATTAAAGTTGAATGTGATGGAAGAACATCTGATGGAGAGTCAAGGGGGATGATCACTGAAGGGGAAGACGTTTTAATCATGCATAATCAGTTTCATCAGATAGTTTTAACATTTTGTACCTTAAACAACTATCAAACTCACCAAGGAATAGAAAGAATAACTTTGTTGTGAGTTTGGGTAATGTATACCATGGAGGAATGATTATTTGGTTTCTTTTGTGTTAATAATGTGGAAAAAATAACCTATGTTAATGTCTTAGAGGAATAACAGTGTATTCTGACTATGGAAAAGGACACAAATAAAGTGACTGCAAGGGAAAAATGAAGAGTTCAGTTAACAAAATGGATGGGTATTTTTGACTCCCTACGTCATCAAATAATATTAAGTGTTCTAAAAGGGGGGGAAATGGTCATTACACAACCCAATGTACCAAGAAGAATGTTCTGGAAGAGAATAGGAGATGTGGTGTGAGTAATGGTTATATTGTGGATGATGATGAGATTATAGATGAAATGCGGAAGGGAAGAGGTATTATTGTTAATGGATTACAGATGAAGTAATAAAAGTATTTATGTATTTGTATTCAAAAGTTATGGGTGATGAGATAAAAAAGGATTGTTCTAACTGTGTTTTTCACTCAATATTTTCATGTTTATGTATAATGAAACCTATGTACTGGTGAAGTGATTTAATGACAAGATGATACTTTGACTAGGGGACAATAAACCTTAATATATCATTTAGGATAATTTAATGTTTTATGGATGATGATACATGGGTATGAATAAGTAAATTAGACACTGTTGATTAAATTGGAACAAGTAAAGGACATATTTATAGGTGGTTTATGATTCCACTAATTATGTTTGAAAAAAATTTAGATTGAAGGAGTAAATCCAATATACTTTGGAATTAGGAATCATTCCAATATTACAAAAGTATTTATGTTAATTCAGGTTGTAACAATGTTTCAGGAGAATATATATTGTGGTTAATCACATGATTGGAATATGGAAAACAGGTTATACTTTTTGTTATACAAGGGTATGATTGTTATGACAATTTTGTGAATCTCTTTTTAATGTTTTGGATTTTTACCATTGAAAATGGTTATATGGTATATTATTTATGAAACATTTATGTTATCATTCGAAGGAAGCATTTGTGCATTGAGTTTGCGAAGAAAACCCTGGTTGAAAGACTGATCAGGGAATAACCATATTTTAAGGATCTATATATTATATATTATATTGGAGCGGTTTAAAAAAGGGCATTATATATGTTGGGTGAAACATAATCATGTCTGGTAAAGCTGTGGGTCTGGAACTGATTACTAAAGGGTGATAAGGGTTTCACAACTTCAATTAGCCTACTCAATTTTCGGGATAACGTGTATTTATTTGTAATGAATTATTATTTATAATGAACTTTTGGGTTACTTTTTATTTATTAATTGCTATTGTTTCTAAGAGAAAATTGCTAGAATTTTTATTCTTTTATGGTCTTTAAGATCCGTTAAAAGCATATTTTACTACTTTAAACATCGAATTTAGTTTTTATACATTCATTCTAGTAGGTATGGATTTATTATAATTTTTTTAAAGAAAAACCAAAGAATTAGATTTTGTTTATAGAAATTTATCAAGAATTACTCAACATTATGATAGTGATACAAAGAATTTTTTCTTAACACCTAAAATTCTGTTGAACAAATGGATTCAGGAATCATTATAGAGTTATGAATATGAGTCCCCAAAATTTCCTCTAATAATTCACTTGTTTTTTATGTTTAACCTCAATAAATCCTTATAAATAAATACAATTTTCCTCCTTGTCCAATCTTCACACCCAACCTATATTCTCATATGTGCAAACCCAGTTATACATTACATTGGGTAACCGTTAGGGATTAAAATTTCATTTTTAAGTGATGTTTTAGTTTCCAATTTTATGATGTGTGTTCTTATGAATTAAACATTAAACTATTAAACCTTCGAAATCCCAAAAAAAAATCAAGGTCCAAATTAATTTTGAAGGGTGTAGAATTTAACAGCCTCAGATATTGGGAATTATTTTTTTTCAAATTTATTTAACATTTAAATATTTTTCATTTCACATAACCCTAGAAATAGTTTTATATATATTTATAACACTAAGTCAAACATTTCTTTCACCTGTAATACCTACTTGTCTTGTGCTACATAAAATACAAACTTGGATTGCACTACAAGCTATACCAATTTGGCGTACGATGTACATAAAATTGAGTTTCGACAAAAAATATAAATTTATTATTTGAATTATTTAAATAATATAATTATAACTTAGATATCAGACATAGTATTATTAATAGTAATAATTACTTTTCAAATATTTTTTAAATAAATAAAATATAATGATAAAGAATGAAAACATTTTTGGTAATGTCCTGTTATGTTAAAAATATTGTTTTCTTGAATAAATAAATTTTAATAATAAAAGAAATTTTAGGAACATTTTGTAATTTAATTATATAAAATAAGATTTTTTTTTTAATTTAGAACATTGAAATTATTCTAGGGTGATTTTTCTGAGAAACATCTTTTTTTATAATTAGTGAAAGTACACCTTTTTAGACAAAAACTGAATTTTTCTAATTTAATATTAATTAAAAATGATATAACTAATTATTATTATGGTAAAATAAGATATATATTACATCTTATGATATAATTAAATTTATTATATTCAATTTTACAATGAAATTGAATATGAAAAGATAACAAAAATTTGAACATTTTTCTATTATAAATCATACTATTTGACCCCATCTGTGGGATTAGAGTTAATCTTAATTTTCGCACTTATGTGATTGTAATGAATAAATAATGATATAAAATATTTTATATAGACTAAATTTTAGTTTCTAATATGTCCATGTTAGTTTTTGACCAAAATGATTAGTAAAAGTGATTAAAATTAATCATAGTAGTTAAGGCTAAAATAAGATTAATTAGACTCTAAACCTTAAAATTAAGGCCCCAAAGGCTTTAATACATTCCAAAAACCCATAGTCTATCCTTAGTTCTTCCACAAAATTTAAATTTTTGGGCTTTTTAGTTTTTTATGTTTTATTAAGAAATAATATCTGTACACAAAATTTGTTTCTACAAATACCATGTTTGTCATATTCCTTCCCTATAAAATGACACCACCTCTACCCATTCCTCGCACCTATCAATCCTCTTATGTTCGGAAAACCCTACCCAAATTTCTATCCAATAGACTTCCTTTGATGTTTAATCATCCCTTTGGGAATAAAACATTCTCAAGGAAGCCTTTTGGCATAAACCAAAAGGAGTTTCCCGATTTAGAGTTAACATCTTCTGTCAAACTTCTTTCTATTATTTTCTATCTCCACCCCTCCACTATCTTCATACCCTTATTTTGTGATGACACCACTATACTCCATATAATAGGATTTAGTTTTGATAATTTCATGACCTAAACTAACACACAACTCCATCTAATGGATTTTGAACATATTGTTTCTGTTTATGTAGAACTACTTCCCAATGAAACGATGACTGTTAATTTATCTTCTACCAGCAATCATAGTGGACATTATAATGGAAGTATAGTTTATATATTTAATATATTATATATATTATTTCATTAATACTCTATATTAATTTCAAAATAAAAAATATTTTACCTTCCATTCGGTGTTAATATGATAGTCATGTTTGAGGAAGTGTGGACAAACACCCCCCTAAAAGAGATGTGATTCGTTCACACACCACATGGGATGTATTATTGATGAGTTTAATAAACATAAATTATATATATGATATAGTGATTCTAATGTAACAACTATATATATACATATACATAAACACACACAGACACAAACATATAGACTGGCAGACACACACACACACATATATATATCTGTGTGTGTGTGTGTGTGTGTCATGTTTTTTTTGTTATTTCAATACAAAAATTTAAAATGGAAACAATGTTCATGCGTACGTATGGATTATCGTCTCCATGAATGATATATCCCACTTAGTACGTCTTTATGATATAAATTATTACAATATATGTGTACTATAAATACATGATATATATTACATAATATAAATTATGGAATCATGATATAAGTATAAGGACCAACAACATAACAAATTAAGACACAGGTTATGAACAAAGCAAATATTACCCGATGTGAAAACATATCATAGGATAATTAACAAGAGCATAATAGAAGGTCATAATACTAGTATATAAGGTATTATGTATAATAATATTCTTATTTAAAATTTTTATAATAAACTTATCAGCATTATATAGGAAGCTAGTACTAGTATATATAATTTCAAGACACAATATAAGGGGATTTCACCTCACCTTTCATTTTTGTGAGATACATGTTATGTAAACCACTCTTTCCTTTTTTGTGGCGTATGTACTAAAAATGATTTAATTATATTTATCATATATATATATATATTAGGTAATACACATATCAATTTTGTGGTATTTCTTTAATGGTGTTCAAGTTTAAAACATTACAAAATCGGTAAAATAGTTTGGTCTCAATTTGTCTTCTTTTAAACTATTATTTTTGTTAATAAACTAAAATCATTTTCAAGGCAATTATATTTCCATTTTACATGATCTATCCTGAATCTCTATGTTTTTATGATATTATATTATTCATGTAATTAGCTTTCATTACATGGATATTATGAACCCAAGTTAACATGTTATAAGTTTTTATTGAGACTATCTTATCACTTTTTGAGATTGTTTATGTTTATGCTTACTTTGATGAATTATTATGTTCCATATCTCAAGAACAGACATAAAATTCAGTATCCTATAGTTATTCTTGATATACTCATGTATAGGTACCATATTTATACTCATTGGTACATAATATATTTTAGAATGTTTCTTAAGTATGCCTAACTTTACCCTCTTTTTAGTTAAAAATATATGTTCCTTTAAAACCATGATTTATAAACTAGGGTTCCCAGGAATAATTTATTATTCCCAAATGATAAATAAAATAAATTTTAAAAAAATTTCCTTCTCAAATCACTTCAGTGGAATCATATTGTCTCTTTCTTAACTAGGAATCTTTCTAACCATATTACCATGAAAAAGGAATGTTCTTTTTACCTCATCCAACATGTACATATTTACCCTCTGTCATTTCTTAGAAGCTCATTGTTCATTGTTAATAAATGATAATATTTAATAAAATGATAATAAATTTAAATTTAAAGGAAAATTATTTTCAAAATGTTTCCAAACATATTATATAGGTTATCTTGGAAATTTGTCTTTGAAAATTTATTGAAGTGTTATTTACACATTTTCAATGTGTGTTCAACAAAATGGGTTTCAAAATGTTTCCAAGATTCTTTCATAAGATTTAGAAGATATATTATTTTCAAAACATTTTAAATATTTATATACAATATTCAAATTAATTTTTATGAAATGGTTTTCAAAACATTGTCAATCGTTATTTAAATGTTTTAGACTATTTTCAAAGAAAAAAGTTTTTAAAAGGTTTTGAAGATTTTATAAAAAATAAGCACGGAAAAATGTTTTGAAAATGATTTCATGTAATATTTATAATTTTTCAAGCTGTTTTATAAGAATGTTCTATTCAAATGGTTTTATGTATTAAAAATCCTTTTTCATACAAGAAATGATATTTTTATCCAGAAATGTTTTCAAAGTTTATTTAAAAATTATTTTCAATTTAATATGAAATATATCGATGTTACTCTTGTATTTATATGAAATTATATTTATTTTCTAGGAATATAATTTCTATTAATGACATATGATTAATTTCACTGTCTTTATAAAACCCATTTCTCCTCCATAGGTAATATGATTTCAAAACCCTTTCTCTGTCAAGTTTTATATGCTTTTGAAATCCACTTCTTTTCACGAGTTCAATTTATGTTGAAAAGGTTTTGATTACTATAAAATTATACATGTTATGTTATTTTTATATGTTTATGATACCCAAATTTCATTGGTTATTATATGTTTATTTATGATATTGTGGAACATGTATTTATGATTTCATGAAGTTATAGGTGTGACCTATATCTCCCCCCAATAAATTAGGTAAATATTTATATCTCATATTATTAAACAGGACTGGAATGAGGGTTACTCAGTTTAGTAATACAAGGATGGAATGAGGTTTATATAGTTCAGTAATACATGGTTGGAATGAGAGTTAATCAGTTCAGTAATACAAGGCTGGAATGAGGGATTTTCAGTTATGTAATAAAGGGCTAGAATGAAGGTTAATTGGTTCTATAATATAGTTTTGGAATGAGGGTTACCCAATTCAGTATTATAGGTTTGGAACTTAGCTCACTTTGTTCAATAATATAGGACTAGAATGGTGGTTACCAAGTTTTGTAAAAGATTTTTTTACACTAATATGATCTTGATAGTGATGCCTTGGATACTATGGAAATAATCATATTCTTATTTTTTAATTAATTCCATGTCTTACTCCTATGTTATGATTTCATGGATTATGTCATTTACATATTTTTTATTAATGTCTTATGAAATACCATGCTTTATGCCATGATTCGTGTATATGATATTTGATATGCATGTCATGATCTTCTACTTTCATGATCATTTTCTCATACCCTTATGCTCATGTTTATTCTTTAAATTTTCCCGTATTTACCCTTACTGAGAATTTGATATCACCATTTTTATGCTTTATTCCCCGCGATATGAAGATATGTATTATTTTTGATGTGTCTAAGAAGGGTTCTAGTTGTGAAGAACCTAGTGGGAGATAATGTTGTTCATTTATGTACTAGTGTATGTGTTTAGATTTTCCAAAGTAATTATACCATCTACAATCATTGGGAATATTTTTATATATTGTTTAACCATTACGAAGAAGTCATATAATGTCTATGTTTGTAAAGAGAGTGTCGTTATATATGGTATCAGAGAAAAATTTTAGTTAACCTTTCGAAACTAGGATGAGAAAACCTAATAGAAATCCCTAGGTTTATTTATATAAAAATTTATTGGGATATCTCTAAGGATATGTATATGGATGAGTTAACATTTAAAAAAACGACTTTGAATTTTTTTTAAAGGATAAAATGCTTGGTTTCAAATAAATAATTACCTATATAGATACTATAAGTGAATGTGGCTCTAGAACATGTGTACCTATGGATAAAAGTTTTTACAAGATGTTCTGGGCTTAACTCAGGGTAATCCTGTATATGACACCGGGTCTTGCTACACACCTTGTTTGACACTCCTGGGTGACATGATTTGGTAATTCAAAAACTCTTCGCGAACAATATTGAAGGATTAAGATATAACATAGATATAAATAACCAAGGATAAAGCCATGTTGTCATAAATCATGGATGATTTCATGATTTAGAAATACTATTTGAAATTATTATAATGGATATATACATTTATACTATGATAGGTAATGATAACACTATGCTTTTGGTTTTAGTTAATGGAGGGAATGGGAAGGAATTGGATTATTACTGAATGTGATGGAAGAATTTCTCATGTGTAGTTAATCGGGATTATCACTAGAATGAAAGACTCCATAATCATTTATAATCAGTTTTTGGGGCTCATTTTTGACAATTTTTACCTTAATCAACTCTCAGAAACACCAAGGAAGAGAAATAAGGAGTTCTCAGAGATTTCGTGTTATGGATACTATGTAGAAAAGAATATTCATTTTCCCTTGTGTCAAGAATGTAGAAATAATCACTTATATGAATATAATAGAGGAACAAGATAGTGTTTTGACTGGAAAAAAGAAGTACATAAAGAAAGATACTATAAGGAAAAAATGAAGAGTTTAGATAACAAAATAGATGGGAATTTTGGCCTCCCTAAGTAATAATCTATGGTTAAGTGTTTTAAATGTGTATAAAATTGTCATTATGGAACCCAATTTTAAAATAATAGTGTTCATGATGAATATCAACAAGGTGGTGTTAGTAAAGGTTATATTTTGGTTGATAATTAGAGTATATATTAAATGTGAATGGAATGATATATTATTGTTAATGGATTATGAATGAATTAATCGAAGTATTTATGTATTTGGAGTCTAATGTTATGGATGATGAAATATAAAACGGTTGGTCTACCTATGTTTTTCACTCAGTATTTTCATGTATATATAGAATGTAGACTTTGGACTAGGGAAGCAATTTAATGACGTGATGGTATTTTGAATAAGGGAAGGCGACCCTTAATATATTCATAATGATAAGATAATATTGTAAAAATAAAGATACAGGGGGAATGATGAATTAAATTGGGGAGAATTGATTACCTTTGATCTAAGTAAGGACTCTCTTACAGGTTATTAGGCTACAAATAATGATGTTTACAACATTTTTGGAATGAAGAAGTAAACCCAACATGCTTTGTTTTGAAGAAAGAATGCATGTTTTCCAAAAGGATTTATGGTAATTCCTGATTTCACTATTCTTCATGAGAATATATGATGAATTTATTCAAATGATTGGAATGTGAAAAATAAGGGATACATTATGTCATAAAACAAAATCAATTTTATGCTAATTTCATGAATCTCATTCTAATGTTTTGGAGTTTTACCACATAGATGGGTTATAAGGTTAACCATTGTTGAAAAGTCTATGATAAGCTCTGGTGGAAGTATTTGAGCAATGTGTTTGTGTTGAAAACCATAGTTAAAAGTCTAATAAGTGATTAAACTTATTTCAAGGATATACATATTATATATTATATTTGTGTGGTTTAAAAAAGGATATCATGTATGTTAGTTGACAACTAATGAAATCTGGCACGGTCATGGGTCTTGAACCCATAACCAAAGGACGATAAGGGATTCATGACTACCACTGGCATACGTGATGTCATTGTTAGTGTGTACATATTAGTAATTAATAAATATTTATGATGAACTATTAGTCTTACTTTTTATAGTATAATACATGTTATTTCTGAGTGTCAAAAAGTTAGACTTTTTATTATTTAATGGGTATTAGGATCCATTAAAAGCATATTTTAGTGCTTTAGTCATCAATGTTAATTTATAGACATTAATTCCATGTGGTAATGAATGCATTAAAAAAATTTAGAGCACATACCATTGATTATTTTTTATAGAAATTTATCAAGAATTGATCAACATTATAAAAGTGATACAAAAAATGTTTCATGAATACCTTATCTTTTGTTGAACCAATAGCATATGGAATCATCACATATTTAAGAATTTGAGGCCCTAAAATTTTCTATTATCATTCACTTGTTTGTGATTTGTTACCTCAATCACTCCCTATAAATATTTACATTTTCCATTCATGTTTAATCTTCACAGCCATCCTATGTTCTCCTGTGTTTAAACCCAATTATATTTTACTTTGGGAAAGAGATATGGATCCAAATTCCTATTTTAAGGGAAGTTTTAGTATCAATTTTATTGATATGGTATTCTAAGAATGAAACTATAAAGTATTATTCATTTGATAACCCAATCAAATTTGGAGGTGAAGATTCATTTTATGGTTGGTAGAATGTAATACCCCGATATTTTGAGAATTATAATTTTTCAAATTAATTTAACTTTTCAATATTTTTCATTTCACATAACACTAGAAATATTACTTTATATATATATTAGATTAATTCATATATACCATCCATACAGAATACCAACGATTCATGGGCTACATGCAATACCAACTTGGCATGTGCTATAAGAATCACCGATTTGGTGTATGAGGCACGCAACACTGACTTTCTACAAAACATCTATTTTTACTGATTTAATTATTTAAATAAGATAACTCAATACAAGATGATAAATTTTTTAATATTACTAGAAATAAATAATTTAAAAATATTTTTGTTTTATATAAATAAAACATATTGATAATGAAAGATAATATATTTGTTAAAGTCCTTATATGTTTAAAATGATGTTTTCTTGAATGATTTGATTTTAATAATTAATATAATTTTAGACAAATTTATAAATTCAATTAGATAAAATAAACATAATTTTTTATTTCAATACATAAAAAAATATCAATGGGTAAATTTTTGGGATTTTTCTGAGAATATTCATTTTTGATGAATATAGAAAAATATGACTTTTTACTAAAAACTGCCTTTCTGTATAATTAATTATTCATGATAAATGATATAATAAATTATTTTAAGGTAAATTTAGATACATATTACATCTAATAATACAATTATATTCATTAAATTTTATTCCACATTGAAATTGAATATAAAAACATAGCAATCATTTGAACGTTTTTCATCTATAAAAAACCGTTATTTCGCCACATTTACGGGATTATTATTAATCTTAATTTTACCTCTTCATTGAATTTAATTTCAAAAATCCTACATGAAAATATTATTAATTATTATTTTTATATTATGGTAGTAAAAATTTAATTTTTGACCCAAATTATTACCAATGTGATTAAAATTAATCACAGTGGTTATGGACAAATTAAGCTTAATCTGGGACTAAACCTTAAAAATAAGGGCCCAAATGATCGAGAAACATTCCCAAATTTTTTTTATATAAATATTTATTTGATAATACTTCCATTATTAAGTTTTTTTTATCCTTTTTTTAGGTAAGAGCATGTTCACATTATCTTGTGTCTATTAATTCCCTATGAGTGAGTTTCCTTCCCTATAAAAGGACACCACCTATACCAATTCCTCACATCTCTAAAACCTATTATGCGGGTCCATGACCTACCTAAAGTTACTCCCAAAGACACTAAAATCAACATTGAAGCCTCCATTTGGGCATAAACCCTACCAAGGATTCCTTTTGGAACAATCAAAAAAAGAGTTACCCGATTAAGAGATAACATCTTCTCTCAACCTCCATTCCATTATTTTCATTCTCCACCCATCCACTATCTTTATTTAATTCAAGTGTGATGAAAACAGTATCATCCATATACTAGGATTCTATTATACAAATGGTATGTCGTACATTTAGACACACTTGCATCTAATGGATGTTGAACATATTGTTTCTTTGTACGGCGAACTACTACCTCAAAAAACGTTGATTGTTCATTTTTCCCCTACAAAAAATCTAGGAGGCCATTATGATAGACAAATTATCAATATATTTAATATATTACATGTAACAACCTAACCCCAGAATCCCAGAGCCAGTGCATTATTACATAACATAAGCATTATACAAGGAAATAATGTCCCGAAAGACAGATTAGTTTAGATGTTTCTGAAATAGATTACATACGTCAAATTCACATTACAATTACAAACATAAAATACATCATAGATAGTTCTTTGAGAACATCATTATTCCCTTTTATCATAAACAGGCATATCAATCATAATAAACTTCGTGCAAATATTGGTAAAATAAGTTATAATAAAGGGATAAGCTCAGATGCACAATGAGGGTAAAACATTTAGCAGAAGATAACATAAACAATAGTCATGGTTAATAATTGAAAAAACATGCCTTTAAAAATAATAAACATGAACAATTTATGGTATAAATATGAGTTGAGTAAATAATGCCTTAATAACACATAGTAATGGGTATTCTACTAGTCGAATAACCACATAAACCATCAATATTATTTTCATAATGAGGGAATGTATAATGCCAGACATTCTAAAACATTTTGTCCAGGCCTCGGCCTAAATGTCTAAAAATGATTAAGACCTCGACCAAAACCATATATAAAATTGGGAAAGGCCTCTACCAAATCCTTGTATAATTGTATTATGAGACGTACCGATGCATTGAGGAGTTATATCGGGCTACACCCTTCACTTACTATGTCCAATACATTCCTCATATAAAAAGATTGAACCATAACATAAACATTAGTATTAAAAGTCGAAAACGAAATTTCAATACATTATCAATAAAACATGAATGGTATAAAAATAACACATCCACAGTGAAACATATCAAAATATTATCAAAACTATATTGAATAATTGTATTATAATAAATCAACTTCAAACATGTTAAAACTCCATCAATGGATGTTGACATAGATGGAAAGGGTTTGTAAAACTCTTTGAAAGAAATATCCATTTTTTATGAAAACATATAAAAGTCACACAATTTAGAAGGATGGAATTTAAAGACATTTTTGAATCAAAGTATACCATACCACTGTGAAACTTTTGAATGGAATTATCATTTTAAAAACATTCATGTCCATATATATAAATCATTAAAAACCCATTTTGAAAACTTGGACATTAATGAGAATGATTTAGAAGAATAAATATTTAAAACATTTAAAATGATGTTTGAATAAAAAAGAGTGCCTTAAAATAATCAATTTTAAAACTCCTTTATGAAACATGGACAAGGATAATAAATATGTCCCACTAGATACTTACGTAAAAACAACCTCGGAAAATAATGTGATTGTGGAATTAACAATTACCTTACACTTTCCTTTGGTTAAGGGTACGTTTATCCTCCTGTATAAAGACAGTAGTATGTTATTAAATTATACCAGAATAATATTAATATTTATGATATCATATATGACTCCTTTATGACTTTATACATCCCATTTAATAACAATTTCCATGTTAAATTAACATTGTGGGTAATAATCAATTCCTTTATCATACGTGTTTTAGCTTGTTACTCTTGATTGTATCAATTAGATCAAGATTTAAATACATCAAAAAATTTAAAACATGATTTATATATCATATATATTTAGAATATAAATATTTATAATTGACATATACATTAAATGTAAAACACCGTTTTTGGAGATGGTAGGTCGTACATACACATAAAATATGTTTCCATTTTCATATCGTATTGAACAGAACTAAGTGAATGAGATATATATTAGTACACACACACACACACACACACACACACATATATATAAATATCTAGTTGCATTAATATGTCATATATTACATACTTATTAATGATATATATTTTATAATCATTGTTGAATGGTCAAAAAGGAAATGAATCTCATCGCATCATAGAGACAACAATCTGTATGTACGCACGAGCGACAATATCATAATATTGATGGAGAAATCATATGTAATTGGATGTTATATCATATATAAAGATTCCTTAACATGTTATATTTATTATTTAAATAGTTTATACTCATTTTTATACCCATCCAAATAATTAGGAGTTTTAATAATGATGTGAGGATTATTTGCCGTGAAATCCTCAATCAATTAATTTTTCCCCCAAAACAATGAAATATACAAGTCCCTGGATTGTATCTCGAGGAGGTTTCAATTTGAGTTGCAAAACTGTCACTTTTTTTTGTTGGTTTGTTTTCCCATTAAATGGAAAATTGGGGATTTGATTAATGACTCAAGAATAGAAAATAAATAAAAACTAAAGAGGAAGAAAATTGGAGAATGAGCTAGAAAATTTCTGGGAAATAAAATGGGTTTGAAACCATAATCAAAACAATGGTTACAGACAAGCTTTAACCTCCCGGACACTCCCCTCTTCCTTGTTTAAAATTTTATCTCTAATGAATCTCTCAATGCCTACCCAAATACCTCTGGATAAACAACTTATTTGGAAAGGATATCATATTAAGACCTCAATATGATTGTTTCCCCTCCTATAGAAGTGATCTAATTATTTGAAGACCTTCAAATAACCAAACCTAACCGAAATCACTATACTCAAGGGCAAGACCTCAACGAAGAAATTTAAATAGTGAAATGGACTATTTTATATTATAGATTGGGAAACCATCCAGAACAAACATGTTGAAAATATATTCATGAAAGAAAACAACCGCTGTCATTAAAGAAATAAAAATTCAAAAGATATGCAATAGAGATTACACATGAAGATCAAAACTCGGAAGGGATTGTCCGTCGGTTGTCACCGTCCACAACCACTTGGTGCTTATCCATGCATCACCTGATTAGCCCACATCACCTCCATTCCAGAAAGAGTTTACACCATATTCATCATTGTCTCCACAAATCCAACCCCCCTTTGAAATGAATGAAGAGATAGGGAGAATAGGGGAGGAGGGCTGGAAAATCTTCTGTCCAGATTCTGTCCTCCCAAAATATGAGTCTGTTTGGAACACCTCCAGGTAGGAGCAACCTCTGGATCCTTCTAAAGAGTTTTTTCAAAATACGTTCTCTGTCAGTCCACAAAATATCAGCCTCTTTGGAGATGTGGTTCAAAAGTTATGAATTAATTACTCCACGATGTTTTCTCCGCCCGAGGAGACCTTCCATCTCCAACTTGTTTGACTCGATCATAGTGTGCCCTAAGGATCTAGTTTGACATTGAAATTAATCTTGAATTAGAGACTTGGAGTCCTATTGCACGCCCAGTTGGAATTAATGACATTGGATGGATGTATCTGAAGTTATGCTCCATTTATTGAGGTGGGCTCCACACATTCGAACATGCAAACGCTTCCCAAAGAATGATTTATTTGGACCCATATATGGAAGATTTAGATCTTAATCCAGTTGAAATATATGAAGATAAAATTCCAGGGGTTCCTAAAAAAAGAATCAGTCGAATTGGATAAGTATTTAAAAAGATATGACCAAATACTCAGACAAGTCAAAAACTGCTTAAAATCCAGAATTATGGCATTTTCACAATTTAGCTCAAAATACAACAATATTCCAAAAATGATGCAACTTAACATGTAATGACACATTGGTGAGGATTAAATCATTTAAATGTAGATAAAATATATTGAAAATATCAGCTCTATCAATTCCCCCACACTTACAACTTGGTCTCCTGGACAAGTGATCATCAAAACCAAATCAGTGCATATTCAAAATACAAACCAATGAGGTTCACCAATGAACTTACAAGAATAAAATGATATCTTGCCTCATAAAAAAAGGATTCATGTTTTAAATTCAGTTCATTCAATCCATTTCAACTCATTTTCTCCTCTCATTCACTTAACACAGTCACCTCACAAAACTTTTCTCTCAACACAAATATTGATTTCCAACAAAGCATCTCTCAAGAAAACATGCAAGAATCATCATAGGCTTGAAAAATTTCTAAATCTCCACCTGATTTGAGCTAAGAAAAATGTGATCATCTTGAGGGCTTTTCAAGGATGTTCTGTGGATAAAGGTGGGTGGGTCTCAAATGTCCAAAATTTTGAAGCCGAATAAGGAGGGTTTGGCTCATTTTGGAAGCAGAAAATACATGAATCTAATCTTCACTCATGTGGGGAATCCTCCTTACTCTCCTCCAATAAATTCATATTTGAGAATCCCTGAGAATATCTTTCCCACCTCATTCCATCCAAATTTTAGCAGCAACAGTTACATTTCTCTTTTTTTTTTCAAAATCTCCAGATTGGGCACAACTTTCTTCCATCAAGCAAGCATTCTTTGGTTCACTCAAGAAGTAGGATGAATGTGAAGAAGATGAAAAATGGGTTCAAAATACTCACGGGCAAGTGGTTTTCAATATTAGACAGCATTCATGGAATGGAATTCAAAATTCAATGGGTTTTTCAAAATTTTGGAACATGAAATAATGTCTTTTTCAGTATTCATTTATAACCAGATTCAAGGGATCAATTGGTTCACTCATTGACAGGGTTTTAAAAGATCATCATGTAAGCTCAAATGTTTTTCAAAATTTTAAATAAAACACACAATGTTTGAAAAATAAATGAACACACCAAAAATTGAAAGATAAAGAAAATAAAAGGGAAAAAATGAAATGAAAGAACATAAAATCCTAATCTATCCAGCATGTTCCTCCCCCCACACTTATTTTATGAAATTTCCTCATTATTTAAAAAAAATATATGAATATGAAAATCATGAAATCAAAGACATTACAAAAAAAAAGTGAGAAGGAAAAACACAACCTGGCATCAATTGTATTCTGCTTCATGAAGATGGATCTCCTCCCCTGGAGGATCGTGAACATTCTCTCTAAACAGCTTCAACCTGTGCCCATCGACGGTGAATGGTGTCCCTTTTCTTGGTTCTTTAATCTGGATTGCACCAAAAGGAAAAACATGAGTAACAATGAATGGACAAAACAATTTGGAACTAAATTTACCCGAGAACAGCTTCAATCTGGAATCAAACAACAACACTTTGTCTCCTTCCTTGAAGTTTTTGTTGAGAATCATCTCATCATGAAATTATTTGGTTTGTTCTTTGTATAGCCTAGAACTTTCATATGAATTCTTTCTGATCTCCTCCAGCTCCTACAAACAAAATATTCTTTCTTCCCCAGCAGAAAATAGATTAATGTTACATGTTTTAACAGCCCAAAAAGATTTGTGTTTTAACTCAAATGGAAGGTGACAGGCCTTTCCATAGACTAATCTAAATGGTGACATGCCAATTGGTGTTTTGAATGCAGTCATATAGGCCCATAGTGCATCATTATGTCTCAAACACCAATCCTTTCTATTTGGGTTCACAGTTTTTTCGAGAATTTGTTTGATTTCTCTGTTGGACAACTCATCCATTCCATTTGTTTGGGGGTGATAGGGTGTAGAGACCCTATGATGAACTCCATACTTCTTCAATAGTGATTCCAATGTCTTGTTACAAAAATGAGTACCTTGATTTGTAATCAAGAACTTTGGGAATCCAAACCTTGAAAATATATTTCCCTTCACAAACTTGGACACAGTTTTGGCATCATCAGCTCTTGTGGGAATAGCTTCTACCCACTTGGATACATAATCAACAGCAAGCAAAATGTAAAGATATCCAAATGAATTGTGAAAAGGTTCCATGAAATCCATACCCCAAACATCAAATACATCACAAAAAAATAGAGGTTGTTGTGCCATCTCATTCCTTTTGGAAATGCCCCTTGAAATTGACAATTTCTATATGTCCTGCAGAAATCAAAAGAATCTCTAAAAATGGTAGGCCAATACAAACCAGAATCCAGCACCATTCTTGTAGTTATTTGAGGCCCAAAGTGTCCTCCACAGTTCAATGTGTGACAAAAGTTTAGGACAGATTGGAATTCAGAATTTGGAATGCATCTCCTAATCATTTGATCACTACCAACATGCCACAAGTAAGGATCATCCCAAATGTAATGATTTGAATCACTCAAATGTTTAGAAAATTGATTCTTGGAAAACCAGTGGGGAACATCATCAGAAGCTAAATAATTCACCATATCATCAAACCATGGCCTTTCAGTTTGACAAGCATACAACTCCTCATCTGGAAAAGTTTCTTTAATTGGCAGATAGATCTAATGATCCCCATTCAAAACTGATGGTATCCTACTCAAATGATCAGCAACAAGGTTTTCACTTCCCTTCTTGTCCTGTATTTCAACATAAAACTCTTGTAACAACAAAATCCATCTCAAAAGTCTTGGTTTTGCATCATGTATCTTCATCAAAAATTTGATTGCAGAATGATCAGTGAAAACTATCACCTTAGATCCAAGAAGATAACATCTAAAATTGTCCAAAGCAAAGACAACAGCAAACAGCTCCTTCTCAGTTGTTGTGTAGTTTGATTGGGCCTGATCTAATGTTCTAGAGGCATATGCAATCACATGAGATTTCTTTTCCATCCTTTGACTTAAAATAGCCCCAAGAGAAAAGTCAGATGCATCAGTCATGATCTCAAAAGGAAAGTCCCATTTGGGAGGTTGAATAATGGGAGGAGTAATCAATTTTTGTTTCAGCTCCCCAAAGGCATGTTTACAATTTTCATCAAAGACAAATGGGGTGTCTTTCTGGAGCAATCTAGACAATGGAAGTGAAACCTTACTGAAATCCTTAATGAATATCCTATAAAAACGAGCATGACCAAGAAAAGATCTCACATATCTGACTGTTTTTGGGTATTGAAATGAAGAAATGACCTCAACTTTGGACTTATCAACTTGAATTCCATCCAAAGACACAACATTTCCAAGAAGAATCCCTTTACCCACCATAAAATGGAATTTTTCATAATTAAGAACAAGGTTCTTATCAGTGCACCTTTCAAGAACATTATCCAAACCATCCAAACAACTTTCAAATGATGAGCCATAAACATTGAAGTCATCCATAAAAAAAGCCATTCATATTTCAAGAAAATCAGTGAAAATACTCATTATACACCTTTGAAAAGTTCCAAGAGCATTGCACAAAACAAAGGGCATCCTCCTATAAGCAAATGTTCCAAATGGGAATGTGAATGCGGTTTTTTCTTTATCCTCTAGTGCAATATGAATTTGGAAATAACCCGAGAATCCATACAGAAAACAATAATGGGTTTTCCAGCCAGTCTTTCAAGGACCTGATCAAGAAATGGAAGTGGAAAGTGGTCTTTCCTCATAGCCAAATTGAGCTTCCTGTAATCAATGCACATTCTCCATTTACATGGAAGACTAATAGGAACAATCTCACCAAATTCATTCTTTGAGATTGTGATGCCACCATTTTTGGGAACTACATGGATTGGACTCACCCATTGACTATCAGAGATGGGAAAAATAATTCCAGTAGCTAAAAGGGTGGTAACTTACTTCTTAACAACCTCTAAAAGTGTTGGATTCAACCTCATTTTAAATTGTCTCACCGGTTTAACATTTTCTTCCAAGAAACTTATATGCATGCACACTGAGGGGCTGACTCCAGTTAAATCAGATAGAGTCTATCTAATAACTTTCTTGTGGGTTTTGAGGACTCCTAACAATTGATTCTCTTGGTCCTTCGACAAATCTTTTGAAATTATAAAAGGGAATGTTTCATTTTCACCTAAGAAAGCATATTTGAGATTCTCAGGAAGTGGTTTCAACTCTAACCCAACTGGAGTATTTTCATTGATCAAAGAACACTGCTTACAGGTGTGGTTTTTTAGTGGGGTTACAGAATTTAAAGGAACATCACCATGAATATCAATTTCAAGGTTCTCGTAATTTGATTCTAGTGGAAAATTTTCAATTTCTCCTGGGTGACCACTAGAAGCACTATAGATTTCTAGGGAGACATCTTCCTCATTGTTGAGATCAATAGAATCTTGCAAAGCCATCTCAACATTCCAAAACTCATCATCATCTCCCTTTTCCCTCTCTCGTTGATCAGATTCAGCAGCAAAAAAATTTCCATCATCAAAAATATCAGCTAGTTTCTCATCATAGGCAAAATCATGTAACATATCAGTTGAAAACCAATCAATCATGTTCACTAGGGGGGATGAATGATCCTCGACTGGGTGTTTCATGGACTGAAAAATATTTAAATGAACAACCTCTCCTCCAAACTCCAGTGAAAGTGTTCCCTTGTGAACATTGATGATTGCTTTTGAAGTTTTCAGAAATGGTCTCCCTAGAATGAGAGGTGCATGGGTACTAAACCTATCATCTTTCATATCTAAGACATAAAAATCCACAGGAAAAATCATGTCTCTCACCTGAAAAAGAACATCCTTAATAACTCCAGCAGGCTTGGTGGTACTTCGGTTAGCAAGTTGAATGATGATCCCAGAGGGTTTCAACTCTCCAACATGAAGAGATGAGTAAAAATAATGTGGCATAACATTGATGGAGGCCCTCCAAATCAAGCATAACATCCTTCAATTGAAATTTCCCAATGGTGCAAGGAATGGTAAAGGTTCCTGGGTCTTTACATTTGATAGGGGAAGCATGCTGGATCATGGATGAAACATTCCTCCCTAATTTGACCTTTTCACCTCCTTTGAATTTCCTCTTGTGGGTACACATTTCTTTCAAAAACATTGCATACCTTGGAATTTGTTTCACAGCATCAAGGAAAGGTATATTGACTTGAACTTTCTTAATAGTCTCCAAAACCTCCTTATCCAACTCTATCTCAGCACTCGACTTCACTGGTGGTTCACTCCTAGTGTAAGGCAATGGTGGTTTGGCTGTTTCAAGGATATTTTGAGCACTTCTTTGGGAAACAAAAGGTCCATACATCCTCTTCCAATCCCAATTTGTTCTTTCAAGCAACATTTCTTCTCTTGAAATTGTGTTTCCATTCAAAGAACATTTATAATTTACAGCACTTCCATTAGTGGTGGGATTCTCAACAGCAGTTTCAACAACAGGTTTTGGTTTCTCCATTTGAGGGGTATTCAATTATTTTACACTCCTATGTTCAATTGCACTCACATTTTACTTCCCTTTATCTCTCGGATTCACTTGGGGTTGTGAGGGCAAACATCCACACATTTGATTTTTTATGCAACTAAGATCAGAGGAAAGTTGACCCATTTGAGTCATTAGGGTATTCAGTATGTTTTGTTGTTGGTCTTGTGTTTGTTTCATTGCCTCATGTTGTTTCCTCATTACTTCATCAATATTACTCTCTGAATTTTGAGTGGGAGGGGCAGCCTGAATGTTTCTTCTAGAATGAGAATTGGATTGATCATTGAAATATCTTGGTTTTGAGTTGCTTGATTGTCCTTAGAAGAAGCCTCTAGGTTGTTCAGGCTGTCAAAATCTTTCATTAGAGTGGTTTTTCCAGCCTTGATTGAAATTTTGATTTGATTGAAATGGCCTTTGTTGGTTTGATTGAAAGGTTTTTCCAGGAAAAACAACATTGCAGTTTTCAGAAGGTTCCTGCATTTGAGGGATTTGGTCACTAAAATGGTCATTGGAAGAACAAATTACATAGTAGACTTTCATTTGAAATGTTGCTTCAATTTTGGGTGGAGTTGGTGGGGTATTGGATAACATCATTGACCTCACCATAATGGTATGATCATAAAGTTGACTCGCAATCATATTGTTTTCAAGACTAGCAATGGGGAACTCTTGGGCAGATTTCACATGAAGAAGGCCTATTGTTCCAAACTGTTAAGCATTTTGGGCCATATTTTCAATTAATGTCCTAGCAGCAGTTGGTGTTTTGTCAACTAGAGCCCCTCCTTCAACAGCATCAATCATCCTTCTATCAGTAAGACACAAGCCATCATAAAAATATTGAATCAAAAGTTGGTCTCTAATTTGATGGTGGGGGCAACTGAAACAAAGTCTTTTGAAGCATTCCCAATACTCATGCAAAGTTTCACCTTGAGTTTGCCTAATTCCATAAATCTCCTTTCTAATGGAAGCAGTTCTAGATGTAGGGAAATTTTTTTCAAGGAAAAGTTTTTTCAATTAAATCCAATCCCTAATCAAAGTAGAATGTGAATAGAAAAACCATTCTTTGGAAACTCCTTCTAACGAAAAAGGAAAAGACCTCAATTTCATTTGATTTCATCAACGCCCTGAGGTTTCATGTTGACACAAAGATAAATAAATTCCTGAAGGTGTTTATGTGGATCTTCCCCAGGACAACCATTAAATTTTGGAAGTTGGTGAATAAAACCAGATTTAATTTCAAACCCAGCAGGTGCATCAGGATATTCAACAGGATTTTCTTGATTTGCATCATAAGATGAAGCCAATTCTTTCAAGGTTCTATTTTCAGCCATTGGAATTTCAATTTCAACCAGGTTTCTTCTAATTGAGTTATTATAAGATTCACAACTTGGGACAAGGGGATTTCTGGTAGCTCTATCCCTAGAGTGAAAAGTTCTATCAATTTCATAATCCAATGGGAACAAATTTGGGTTAGAATTTCGGGTCATGAAAAAACAATTTTCACACAAATCAACTCAAGAAACCTCCCCGAAAACATCTCTAGTTGATGTGAGGATTATTTGTCACGAAATCCTCAATCAATTAATTTCTCCCCAAAAACAATGCAATATAGCAATCCCTGGATTGTCTCTCGAGGAGGTTGCAATTTGAGTTGCAAAACAGTCACTTTTTTTATTGGTTTGTTTTCACATGAAATGGAAAATTGGGGATTTGATTAAAGACGCAAGAATAGAAAATAAATAAAAACTAAATAGAAATCAAATTGGCGAATGAGCTGGAAAATTGGTAGGAATTAAAATGGGTTTGAAACCTGAATCAAAACAGTTGTTACGGACAAGCTTTAACCTCCCAGACACTCCCCTCTTCCTTTTTTAAAATTATATCTCTAATGAATATCTCAATGCCTACCCAAATACCACAGGATAAACACCTTATTTGGAAAGGATATCATATTAAGACATCAATATGATTGCTTCCCCTCCTATATAAGTGATCTAATTATTTAAAGACCTTCAAATAACCAAACCTAACTGAAATCACTATATTCAACGGCAAGACCTCACCGAAGAAATTTAAATAATGAAATCGACTATTTTACTTTATAGATTGGGAAACCATCCAGAACAAACAAGTTGAAAATATATTCATGAAAGAAAACAACTACTGTCATTCAAGAAATATAAATTTTAATGAGATGCAACAGAGATTACACATGGAGATCAAAACTCGGAAGGGATTGTCCGTCGGTTGTCGCCGTCCGCAGCCACTTGGTGCTTAGCCTCACATCACTTGATCAGCCCACATCACCTCCATTCCAGAAAGAGTGTACACCATCTTCATCATTGTCTCCACAAATCCAATCCCCCTTTTAAATGAATGAAGAGATAGGGAGAATAGGGGAGGAGGGCTGGAAAATCTTCTGTCCAGATTCTTTCCTCCCGAAATATGCTTCTGTTTGGAACAACTCCTGGCCGCATCAACCTCTAGATCCTTCTAAATAGTTGTTTAAAAATAAGTTCTCTGTCGGTCCACAAAATATCATCCTCTTTGGAGACGTGGTTCAAGAGTTATGAATTAATTACTCCACGACATTTTCTCTTCCCGAGGAGACCTTTCATCTCCCACTTTTTTGACTCGATCATATTATGCCCTAATGATCTATTTTGACCTTGAAATTAATCTTTCATGTGCGCCTTGGAGTCCTATTGCACGACCTATTAGAATTAATGACATTGGAAACATGTATCAGAAGTTATGATCCATTTATTGAGGTGGGCTCCACTCATCCGAACATGAAAACTCTTCCCAAAGAATGATTTATTTGGACCCATTTATGGACGATTTAGATCTTAATAAAGTTGACATATATGTAGATCACATTCCAGGGGTTCCTAAAAAAAAGAATCAGTTGAATTGGATAAGTATTTAAAAAGATATGACAAAATACCCAGACAAGTCAAAAACTGCTTAAAATCCAGAATTATGGCATTTTCACAATTTAGATCAAAATATAACAATATTCCAACAATGATGAAACATAACATGTAATGACACATTGTTGAGGATTAAATCATTGAAATGTAGATAAAATATATTGATAATATCAGCTCTATCAATTCCCCCACACTTACAACTTGGTCTCCTGGACAAGTGATCATTAAAACCAAATCAGTGCATATTCAAAATACAAACCAATGAGGTTCACCAATCAACCACCAAGAATAAAATGATATCATGCCTCATAAAAAATGATTCAAGATTTAAATTCAGTTCATTCAATCCATTTCAACTCATTTTCTCCTCTCATTCACTTAACACAGTCACCTCACAAAAATTTTCTCTCAACACAAATATTGATCTCCAACAAAGATTCTCTCAAGAAAACATGAAAGAATCATCATAGGATTGAAAAATTTATAAATCTCCACCTCTTGTGAGCCAAGAAAAATGTGATCATCTTGAGGGATTTTCATGGATGTTCTGTGGATAAAGGTGGGTGGGTCTCAAATGTCCAAAATTCTGAAGCCGAATAAGGAGGGTTTGGCTCATTTTGGAAGCAAAAAATACACGAATCTAATCTTCACTCATGTGGGGAATCCTCCTTAATCTCCTCCAATAAAGTCATATTTGAGAATCCCTGCGAATATATTTTCCACCTCATTCCATCCAAATTTCAGCAGCAACAGTTACATTTCTCTTCTTTTTTTTCAAAAGATCTGGATTGGGCACAACTTTCTTCTATCAAGAGCTCCAGACAGGCACAACTCTCTTCAATTGAGAGTTCCAGATAGGCACAACTCTCTTCCTTTGAGAGCTCCAGACAGGCACAGCTCTCAGAAATCCAACATCTTTCAGCAGCAAAAAGATCTATTCATTGTTTAGATAACCACCCAAAGCAACACCAAATGATGTTGCACACCACAAGCCATCTCCCCCACACTTATGTCCAACTAGATAATGCATTTATACTTCCAGAGCAGGTTGGAAAGGGAAAATGGCTTGTAATGTGGTTATCTAAAAGGAAGTACATGGAAACTGAGGGCTCAGGAAAGATAAAATGTAAAAGGTCGGCCAGAATAAAAGGGATAATCATGAAAAAGGGGCTTTCAATCACAAACGAATTGCCTCAATCATTTCAATCACACTCACCTTAGCCCTCATGTTTTGATAGAAAAAGATCAAGTTCTAGTTCAACCAAGAAAGCATTCTTTGGTTCACTCAAGAAGTAGGATGAATGTGAAGAAGATGAAAAATGGGTTCAAAATACTCACGGGTAAGTGGTTTTCAATATTAGACAGCATTCATGGAATAGAATTCAAAATTCAATGGTTTTTTCAAAATTTTGGAACTTGAAACAGTGTCTTTTTCAGCATTCATTTATAACCAGATTCAAGGGATCAATTGGTTCACTCATTGATAGGGTTTTAAAAGATCATCATGTAAGATCAAATGTTTTTCAATATTTTAAATAAAACACACAAAGTTTGAAAAATAAATGAACACACCCAAAATTGAAAGATAGTGAAAAGAAAAGGGAAAAAAATGAAATGAAAGAACATAAAATCCTAATCTACCCAGCATGTTCCTCCCCCACACTTATTTTATGCAATTTCCTCATTGTGTAAAAAAATATATGAATATGACATTCAAGAAATAAAAGACATTACAAAAAAAAGTGAGAAGGAAAAACACAACCTAGCATCAATTGTATTCTGCTTCATGAAGATGGATCTCCTCCCCTGGAGGATCATGAACATTATCTCTAAACTGCTTCAACTTGTGCCCATTGACTGTGAATGGTGTCACTTTTCTTGGTTCTTCAATCTAGATTGTACCAAAAGGAAAAACATGAGTAACAATTAATGGACCAGACCATTTGGAACGAAATTTACCCGGGAACAGCTTCAATCTGGAATCAAATAGCAACACTTTGTCTCCTTCCTTGAAGTTTTTGTTTAGAATCATCTCATCATGAAATGATTTGTTTTGTTCCTTGTACAGCCTAGAAATTTCATATGCATTCTTTCTGATCACCTCCAGCTCCTGCAAACAAAATATTCTTTCCTCCCCAGCAGAAAATAGATTAATGTTACATGTTTTAACAGCCCAAAAAGATTTGTGTTCTAACTCAACCGGAAGGTGGAAAGCCTTTCCATAGACTAATCTAAATGGTGACATGCGAATTGGGGTTTTGAATGCAGTCCTATAAGCCCAGAGTGCATCATTAAGTCTCAAACACCAATCCTTTCTATTTGGGTTCACAATTTTTTCTAGAATTTGTTTGATTTCTCTGTTGGACAAATCATCCATTCCATTTGTTTGGGGGTGATAGTGTGTAGAGACCCTATGATGAACTCCATACTTCTTCAATAGTGATTCCAATGTCTTGTTACAAAAATGATTACCTTGATTTGTAATCAAGAACTTTGGGAATCCAAACCTTGAAAATATATTTCCCTTCACAAACTTGGACATAGTTTTGGCATCATCAGCTCTTGTGGGAATAGCTTCTACCCACTTGGATACATAATCAACAACAAGAAAAATGTAAAGATATCCAAATGAATTGGGAAAAGGTCCCATGAAATCTATACCCCAAACATCAAATACATCACAAAACAACAGAGGTTGTTATGGCATCTCATTCCTTTTGGAAATGCCCCCTTGAAATTGAAAATTTCTACATGTCCTGTAGAAATCAAAAGAATCTCTAAAAATGGTAGGCCAATACAAACCAGAATCCAGCACCATTCTTGCAGTTATTTGAGGCCCAAAGTGTCCTCCACAGCTCAATGTGTGACAAAATATTTGGAAAAATTGGAATTCAGAATTTGGAATGCATCTCCAAATCATTTGATCACTACCAACATGCCACAAGTAAGGATCATCCCAAATGTAATGCTTTGAATCACTGAAAAGTTTAGAAAATTGATTATTGGAAAACCAGTGGGGAACATCATTAGAAGCTAAATAATTCACCATATCATCAATCCATGGCCTTTCAGTTTGACAAGCATACAACTCCTCATCTGGAGTAGTTTCTTTAATTGGAAGATAGATCTGATGATCCCCATTCAAAACAGATGGTATCCTACTCAAATGATCAGCAACAGGGTTTTCACTTCCCTTGTTGTCCTTTATTTCAACATCAAACTCTTGTAACGACAAAATCCATCTCAAAAGTCTTGGTTTTGAATCATGTTTCTTCATCAAAAATTTGATTTCAGAATGATCAGTGAAAACAATCACCTTAGATCCCAGAAGATAACATCTAAATATGTCCAAAGAAAAGACAACAGCAAACATCTCCTTCTCAGTTGTTGTGTAGTTTGATTGGGCCTGATCTAATGTTCTAGAGGCATATGCAATCACATGAGATTTCTTTTCCATCCTTTGGCTTAAAACGGCCCCAAGAGAAATGTCAGATGCATCAGTCATGATCTCAAAAGGAAAGTCCCATTTGGGAGGTTGAACAATGGGAGGAGTAATCAATTTTTGTTTCAGCTCCCCAAAGTCCTGTTTACAATTTTCATCAAAGACAAATGGGGTGTCTATCTGTAGCAATCTAGACAATGAAATTGAAACCTTACTGAAATCCTTAATGAATCTTCTATAAAAACCAGCATGACCAAGAAAAGATCTCACATCTATGACTCTTTTTGGGTTTGGAAATGAAGAAATGACCTCAACTTTGGACTTATCAACTTGAATTCCATCCAAAGACACAACATGTCCAAGAACAATCCCTTTACCCACCAATAAATGACATTTTTCATAATTAAGAACAAGGTTCTTATCAATGCACCTTTGAAGAACATGAGCCAGACCTTCCAAACAACTTTCAAATGATGAGACATAATCATTGAAGTCATCTATAAAAACTTCCATTAATATTTCAAGAAAATGAGAGAAAATACTCATTATACACCTTTGAAAAGTTCCATGAGCATTGCACAAACCAAAGGGAATCCTCCTATAAGAAAATGTTCCAAATGAGCATGTGAATGTGGTTTTTTCTTTATCCTCCGGTGCAATATGAATTTGGAAATAACCTGAGAATCCATCCAGAAAACAATAATGGGGTTTTCCAGCCAATCTTTCAAGGACCTGATCAGGAAATGGAAGTGGAAAGTGGTCTTTCCTTGTAGCCAAATTGAGCTTCCTGTAATCAATGCACATTCTCCATTTACTTGGAAGACTAATAGGAACAAGCTCACCAAATTCATTCTTTGGGATTGTGAAGCCACATTTTTTGGGAACTACATGGATTGGACTCACCCATTGACTATCAGAGATGGGAAAAATAATTCCAGCAGCTAAAAGGGTGGTAACTTCCTTCTTAACAACCTCTAAAAGTGTTGGATTCAACCTCCTTTTAAATTGTCTCACATGTTTAACATTTTCTTCCAAGAAAATTCTATGCATTCACACTGAGGGGATGACTATAGTTAAATCAGATAGAGTCCATCTAATAGCTTTCTTGTGGGTTTTGAGGACTCCTAACAATTTATTCTCTTGGTCCTTTGACAAATCTTTTGAAATTATAACAGGGAATGTTTCATTTTCACCTAAGAAAGAATATTTGAGATTCTCAGGAAGTGGTTTAAACTATAACTCAGATGGGGTATTTTCATTGATCAAAGAACATTGCTTACATGTGTGGTTTTTTAGTGGGGTTACATAATTTAAAGGACAATCACCATGAATATCAATTTCAATGTTCTCGGAATGTGATTCTAGTGGAAAATTTTCAATTTCTCCTGGGAGACCACTAGAAGCACTATGGATTTCTAGGGAGACATCATCCTCATTGCTGAGATCAATAGAATTTTGCAAAGCCATCTCAACATTCCAAAACTCATCATCAGCTCCCTTTTCCCTCTCTTGTTGATCAGATTCAGCAGCAAACAAATTTCCATCATAAAAAATATCAGCTAGTTTCTCATCATAGGCAAAATCAGGGAACATATCAGTGGAAAACCAATCAATCACGTTCACTATGGGGGATGAATGTTCCTCAATTGGGTGTTTCATGGACTGAAAAATATTTAAATGAACAACCATTCCGCCAAACTCTAGTGAAAGTGTTCCCTTGTGAACATTGATGATTGCTTTTGCAGTTTTCAGAAATGGTCTCCCTAGAATGAGAGGTGCATGGGTACTAAACCTATCATATTCCATATCTAAGATATATAAATCCACAGGAAAAATCATGTCTCTCACCAGAACAAGAACATCCTCAATAACTCCAGCAGGCTTGGTGGTACTTCAGTTAGCAAGTTGAATGATGATCCCAAAGGGTTTCAATTCTCCAACATGAAGAGATGAGTAAAAAGAATGTGGCATAACATTGATGGAGGCCCCCAAATAAAGTATAACATCCTTGAATTCACATTTCTCAATGGTGCAAGGAATGGTAAAGGTTCTTGGGTCTTTACATTTGACAGGCAAAGCATGTTGGATCATGGATGAAACATTCCTCCCTAATTTGACCTTTTCACCTCCTTTGAATTTCCTCTTGTGGGTACACATTTCTTTCAAAAACATTGCATACCTTGGAATTTGTTTCACAGCATCAAGCAAAGGAATATTGACTTGAACATTCTTAAAAGTCTCCAAAACCTCCTTATCCAACTCTTTCTCAGCACTCGACTTCACTGGTGGTTCACTCCTAGGGTAAGGCAATGGTGGTTTGGTTGTTTCAAGGATATTTTGAGCACTTATTTGGGAAAAAAAGATCCAGACATCCTCTTCCAATCCCACTTTGTTCTTTCAAGAAACATTTCTTCTCTTGAAATTGTGTTTCCCTTCAAAGAACATTTTGAATTTACAGCATTTCCATCAGTGGTGGGATTCTCAATAGCAGTTTCAACAACAGGTTTTGGTTTCTCCATTTGAGGGGTATTAAATTGTTTTCCAATCCTATGTTCAATTGCACTCACATTTTCCTTCCCTTTATCTCTTGGATTCACTTGGGGTTGTGAGGGAAAACCTCCACACATTTTATTTTTTATGCAACTAAGATCAGAGGAAAGTTGACACATTTGAGTCATTAGGTTATTCAGTATGTTTTGTTGTTGGTCTTGTGTTTGTTTCATTGCCTCATGTTGTTTCCTCATTGCTTCTTCAATATTACTCTCTGAATTTTTAGTGGGAGGGGCAGCCTGAATTTTTCTTCTAGAATGAGAATTAACTTTCTCATTGAAATATCTTGGTTGTGAGTTTCTTGATTGTCCTTGGAAGAATCCTCTAGGTTGTTCAGGCTGTCGAAATCTTTCATTAGAGTGGTTTTTCCAGCCTTGATTGAAATTTTGATTTGATTGAAATGGCCTTTGTTGGTTTGATTGAAAGGGTTTTACAGGAAAAACAACATTGCAGTTTTCATAAGGTTCCTGCATTTGAGGGAATTGGTCACTAAAATGGTCATTGGAAGAACAAATTACATAGTATACTTTCATTTGAAATGTTGCTTCAAGTTTGGGTGGAGTTGGTGGGGTATTCGATAACATCATTGACCTCACCATGGTGGTATGATCAGAAAGTTGACTCGCAATCATATTGTTTTCAGGACTAGAAATGGGGAACTCTTGGGCAGATTTCACATGAAGAAGGCCTCTTGTTCCAAACTGTTGAGAATTTTGGGCCATATTTTCAATTTATGTCCTGGCAGTAGTTGGTGTTTTGTCAACTAGAGCCCCTCCTGTAGCAACATCAATAATGCTTCTATCAGTAAGACACAAGCCCTCATAAAAATATTGAATCAAAAGTTGGTCTCTAATTTGATGGTGGGGGCAACTGAAACAAAGTCTTTTGAAGCATTCCCAATACTCATGCAAAGTTTCACCTTGAGTTTTCCTAATTCCACAAATCACCTTTCTAATGGAAGCAGTTCTAGAAGAAGGGAAAATTTTTTCAAGGAAAAGTTTTTTCAATTCATTCCAATCCCTAATCAAAGTAGAATGTGAATAGAAAAACCATTCTTTGGAAAATCCTTCTAACGAAAAAGGAAAAGACCTCAATTTCATTTGATTTGCATCATCGCCCTGGGGTTTCATGTTGGCACAAAGATAACTAAATTCCTGAAGGTGTTTATGTGGATCTTCCCCAGGAAAACCATTAAATTTTGGAAGTTGGTGAATGAAACCAGATTTAATTTCAAACCCAGCAGGTGCATCAGGATATTCAACAGGATTTTCTTGATTTGCATCATAAGATGAAGCCAATTCTTTCAAGGTTATATTTTCAGCCATTGGAATTTCAATTTCAACCAGGTTTCTTCTAAGTGCGTTATTAGAAGATTCACAACTTGGGAAAAGGGAATTTCTGGTAGCTCTATCCCTAGAGTGAAAAGTTCTTATCAATTTCAGAATCCAATGGGAACAAATTTGGGTTAAAATTTCAGGTCATGCAAAAACAATTTTCACAGAAATCAACTCAAGCAACCTCCTCAGCAACAACTCCAGTTGATGTGAGGATTATTTGTCGCGAAATCCTCAATCAATAAATTTCTCCCCAAAAACAATGCAATATAGCTGTCCCTGAATTGTCTCTCGAGGCGGTTGCAATTTGAATTGCAAAACTGTCACTTTTTATTGTTGGTTTGTTTTCACATGAAATGGGAAATTGGGGATTTGATTAAAGACTCAAGAATAGAAAATAAATAAAAACAAAAGAGAAAGAAAATTGGTGAATGACCTATAAAATTGGTATGAAATAAAACGGGTTTGAAACCAGAATCAAAACAGCTATTACGGACAAGCTTTAACCTGCCAGACACTCCCCTCTTCCTTTTTTAAAATTATATCTCTAATGAATCTTGCAATGCCTATAGAAATACCTCTGGATAAACACCTTATTTTTCAAGGATATCATATTAAGACCTCAATATTATTTCTTCCCCTCCTATAGAAGTGATCTAATTATTTGAAGACCTTCAAATAACCAAACCTAACCGAAATCACTATACTCAACGACAAGACCTCACCGAAGAAATTTAAATAGTGAAATAGACTATTTTAATTTATAGATTGGGAAACCATCCAGAACAAACAAGTTGAAAATATATTCAAGAAAGAAAACAACCGCTCTCATTCAAGAAATATAAATTTAAAAGAGATGCAATAGAGATTACACATGAAGATCAAAACTCGGAAGGGATTGTCCGTCGGTTGTCGCCGTCCACAACCACTTGGTGCTTAGCCTCGCATCACATGATCAGCCCACATCACCTCCATTCCAGCAAGAGTGTACACCATATTTATCATTGTCTCCACAAATCCAACCCCCCTTTGAAATGAATGAAGAGATAGGGAGAATAGGGGAGGAGGGCTGGAAAATATTCTGTCCAGATTCTATACTCCTGAAATATGCTTCTATTTGGAACACCTACCGGCTGCATCAACCTCTGGATCCTTCTAAATAGTTGTTTAAAAATACGTTATCTATCAGTCCACAAACTATCAGCCACTTTGGAGATGTGGTTCAAAAGTTATGAATTAATTACTCCATGATGTTTTCTCCTCCCGAGGAGACCTTTCATCTCCCACTTTTTTGACTCGATCATATTGTGCCCTAATGATGTAGTTTGACCTTTAAATTAATCTTTCATGCACTCCTTGGAGTCCTATTGCACGCTCAATTGGAATTAATGACATTGGAAACATGTATCCGATGTTATGATCCATTTATTTAGGTGGGCTCCACACATCCGAACATGCAAATGCTTCCCAAAGAATGATTTATTTGGACCCATATATGGATGATTTATATCTTAATCAAGTTGAAATATATGTAGATCACATTCCACGGGTTCCTAAAAAAAAGAATCAGTCGAATTGGATAAGTATTTAAAAAGATATGACCAAATACTCAGGCAAGTCAAAAAATGCTTAAAATTCAGAATTAAGGCATTTTCATAATTTAGATCAAAATACAACAATATTCCAAAAATGATGCAACTTAACATGTAATGACACATTGGTGAGGATTAAATCATTTAAATGTAGATAAAATATATTGAAAATATCATCTCTATCAAATAACAATCTACACCACGATATGGAGACAGTAAGAAGTACGTACACAAGTATGGTGACGTTGTCATTCATATGATTGATAGAATAATGAATATGGTTGTAACATTTTTATAATAACATAAAAGTATATATAAGATACTGTAGTTATTATTTTATAATGGAAAAAACATAGAAATAGGAAGTGGAAGAAGAAAAGAACTTGAAAGAGGTGATGAAATATTTACCTCTTCTTCGGGATCTTCCTTTTGATTTGATCAAAAGGGATCCATAGATTGGATTTATGACCAAAGGAAGGCCTCAAAGATAAAGGGAAGAAAGTTGGGGGGATATTTGGGTAGGGTTTGGTCAATCCAAATGGCTTTCGAGATATGAAATTAATAGAAGGGAAGGCGCCCTTTTATAAGAGAGGTAAATGTTACTTTAGGAAAAGCATGAAATATTATTTTATAATAAAATCATTTTCAGTTTCTAATGGATAAAAATGAATTATTTAAAGGATAAGGTGGTTATGGGTCACAAAAATCTCAACCAATAGGTTTAATATAGGCTTAGGTCATCATATTAACGATATATTTTAGATTCAACACTTAGTTAAATAGATTGTCATTTACCATGTCTCTAGTATTATAATAATAATTGGTTAATAAACATACTATAATATGCCAATAGAACCTAAAGAAGTTCATTAATAATATAAATATAATTATATAAGTTCTTTTGAAGAACCTAAGATTTATAAGTCTATTATATAATTTAATAATATAATATTTGTTTTAAGAAGTCTTTTATGTCAATTTTGACACTATTTAGTAATTGGTATTCTGAAACTTATCACAACTGAATTACTTAAAAAACAATACATTGAATCAATACTAACATGTCATATTAATCTATAAAATTCTTGGATGTCATAAAAAATTTGATATTTTTTTTCATATTCATAATATAATTTATTTGATTCATTCATTAATAAGGTAATTACTGCATCATCATTGTGTCATAAATAAATTTAATTATTTAATTTTTAAAAATTATAAATAAAAAACCATTACATAGGAAATATTTTTATATTTCTAATGAATATTTTTTCTATAAATCATATCTTACATAACACTTTGTAAAAATTGTTTTACTAAAAGATATACGTTTATGTCATTTGTTTCTCTACTTTAAATCAATTAAAATAATGTGTCATTATCACTCATATGTGGCTCAAAGTGGTCCCAAAATCGACCCAATGATGCCCATTTTCGGAAATGTATCATCCAATTTGGTTAGGATATGTGTTGGGGAAATTTAATATTATTTTAATATAATTTCTTTACCCAGATTTACTGGATATATGTTTTAACCATAGTAAATAAATTATTTACCAAAGTAATTATTCCTAATTTCTAATAATAAAAGTTGACTATTTAAAAATTTTGGACCTTATGATTACAAATAGGGAATTAAATTTTCTAAATTCAAAAATCATACGTTGCATAAATTAATTTGAAATTAATTCTCGTTGTCAAAACAAAAAGCGTGTTTTTAAGAAATAATAACTATCAAAAGATTGACACTTATTTATGTCCAATTTAAATGAAAAACTACATCCAATGGACTAAATTATAATTAATGATAAAAATATAACATAATGATACTTATAAACCATTCAAATGTATAATTTAACACTATAAACTATTTCGATTAAAAAGGTTGTTTTTAATTAAAATTTAGAATTTTTCACTATTCATCAAAATATGAAAGTTACCAGAAAAGCACCAGAAATATAACCACACTAAATTTTTACGTCCCTATTATAAATATAAATTTAATTTCACTAAAATTAATATATAAAAGTGTCAAATATTTTCTTTATAAAGGGTTCTCCATTAAAAGGCACAAAACTGCATTTTTAAAAAAATACATCTTTTATAATAAAAATTGATTTTTTTTATTATGTTTAAGGAAGACAAAATATGAATGTAAAAATTATATATGATATATAAAATTAAAAATGTGTTTAATAATATACATAATATCTTTTTTTGAATGGATATTTTGGTATGTCGGTGTGTGCTCGAACTCGGTGTTGCCTAAAACGCAAGTTATTGGAATACTTTGAATTGATAAAATACTATGAAATCTTGGGGTGTTACATTCCATTTATTATTTATTTAATTATCTATATTATTTTTACAAAACACATATCTTTTCCTTCCATTTGGTTTTAAGACAATAATATAGTTTGAGGATGTGTGGACTACCGCCCCCTCACGGGAATGTGATTCATTCACACACCACATGGGATGTATTAAGGATGAGTTTTATAATTTTATATGATTTATATTATATTTTCATGATACTACAATAATGATATATATATATATATATATTCCAATTTCATTTTTTCTTTCAATGCGATAATTAATAACGAAAATGATGTTCATTTGTACGTATGACTTACTATCTCCATGAATGATGTATTCAATTTCATACTTCTCTATTATATAAATTATTTTAATATAAATATACGTGTTATAAATGATATTTATATCTTGATATAAATTTTGTAATCATGCAATATTTATATGTAACAATGATATAAAAATTCAACACAAATGCGAAGAATAAAGCATATATTACTTGAAGTGAAAACATAGAATAAGATCATTAAAAAGTGGGTAATATAAGGTCATAATGAAACCATATATGGTATTAGGTATAGGAATATTATTCATTAAATGTTTTATAATAATATTATATTTATTATACAATAATCATTTATGAGTATAGAGAGAGTCAAGATAGAAGGTAATGGGATTTCATCTATCTTTTAATTTTTGTGAGATAAATTTTATGTTCACCACTCTTTCATTGTGGTGTGATGTATGTAATTAACATTAATTTATTATACGTATCTTATAAATAAATTTATTTTTATTCACATAACCATTTTATGGTCCTTCTTTCTGTTGGAGTTGGTGGCCTAGAACTAACTACTTTGTACTTTATTCATTAATAAATGACTTATCACATCTTGATTGTTCTTCTGCATGACAATGCATGTGATAATGTCCTAAGGATAGTTTTTGCATTAATGGGTCATAGCGGATCCCTACTATGATGAGATCCCGGAAGTTCCATAACATTGTTCTTGAATAAATGTTATATTGCCGGATGATGTTATTTGAGGGACACAAATAATACAGGTCATTAGGGGTGAGGACTCATAAAAATTTGAGGCACCTTCTCAAGGTGTGCGCCCTTGGTAATATCCAGGAGGATATTATTAGAATGAGACCAGCCAGTAGGAAATCCACATTTCATAGTGTCATTGGATGTTCCTATCTGCGGATTTGTGTTTTGGTCCTTAGACTTTATGATTATTATTAATGGGTATTACAACTCCCACACTTAGATGTATTGACGAAAACTGTGATGACACACTATTTGCAACGAGGTAGGATAAGTTGGGTGCATCACGAGTAATACTGCATTAATAGATAATGCGAGAAAGGATTTGTCCCTTCAGTTAAATAATGGAAGTAGATATCTCAGGACCTTTGATGGAATTGATATAGCCTAAATAAATCAGTGGCCATGGTAAGGTATGGGGGAGTTCAATTTTGGAAATTCAATGAAAGAATAATCGAGCACGTGGGTTGATGACACTAGCATCCAACCCTCTTGATTCATGATATCATGACAAAGGGATTATATTACACGGTAAGCGTTCGTATGAGGTGACACGTCATTGCGGCGTTAAATTATTTCTCTATGGGTGCATTGGTGTGTTGCTAGATGCTAACCGTGGACTTAGGCAGGCTTCGCCTAATGCTATTGAGAAAGAGGCCTAGAGGTTCACACACTAAATGTGTCCATCTATCACAGTTAAATATTAATTTAACATGTTAAATAAATATTATTCCCGACTGTGGTTTGATAATTATTCAAGGATTCCTGATTGCATTTATTTCGACACTAGTTATTATAGAGAATATATTGTGGGTGAAATAATACATTTATTAGCGAGTAATGCAGTTACATTTATTTAAGAAATAAATAGCCATTACTCAAGGAATAATAAATATAGTAGAGGAAATAAAGGAAAGTAGAAAATAAAAGTACACGCAGTGTATTTAAATATACATGCCGTGTAGTTTTAAGGAAAATCAAGTACACACTGTGTATTAATTATTACACGAAGTGTAGTTTTTCTATTCAGCATTTTGAGGAAATAATATCATTTCTGTGATATTAATTATAATCAGCGTGGGAGAATGTCAAGGAATTAATAATTCGACATGGGGGTTTTCGATAAGAGTTAATGAAATAAATAAAATGCGTAACACATTTATTTATTGTCATAACACTTTAACGTCAAACCAAATTTTAAATATCCTCACAACCCCAACACTTTTTCACAGAGAATCATTGTGCACAACAATTCTGGAAAATTCATTCACGACTGAAAGAACTCCTTCCTCCAAGAATGCTCTCATGACCGAGAGACCAAGGCGATCGAAGGCGGACATCGCAAGCGAAGGTTCTTCTACGCTAGCACCCGGAGATCCCTTCAGCGACATCTGGAGATACGTGGAAGACGTGTGGATCACCAGTAGAGGAATCTTATACATGGATTCTTCGACGCAACGACAGATCACATGATCATGTCTGAAGACATCAATGATGAAATAATTACACCATGGCAATTCTTGTGAATTAATTAAATTAATTATAACAAACATATGAGGATCCTATCTCTATGGTTCCGAGATTCCTTCTTAAGTTTTTCATTATTCGTTCTATTATAAAGATTAGGCATTTGAAATCATGACAGATCTCGGATTGAACGTTTCTTAACGTTAAAATTAAAGTTGGGCAATCCCACCAACACGCTTCTACTGCGCCTGGAACCGAAAAGTGGTATTAGAGCGGTCATATCGTTGATAATAATTATTTAGTTTTTTGTTGCTGATTTACGCATTTAATAATTTAGTTATTTCTATTCATGTCAAATCGTTCTGGAAATATGAATGTCAAGATCTGTTCCTCCTCCCTCATTTCTCGTTCACCTCAAAGAAACGAATTTTTTATTTTTATTTTGATTAAAATAAAATGGAGGAACTCATCAGGGGGAGCCAAATGTTTCTGACCGCATAACACCAGAATACACGACATGTATTCGGATGTACATGTCGTGTAGTCTAGGTTTAATGCATTGACGGATCCGACAAATTAGGCCATGTATTGGATTCTTTCTAAGAATTTAAGAAACTATGTGTTGACCAGAAATAGGTGGCACACAGTTTCCGGATTACACGCCATGTGGTCCAATGAACACAGCGTGTGGTCCCTTCAACTTAGGGTTGGGCTGTGTACCCTGTACACGGCTTGCCCAGCTGGAAACCATGTAACGCGGAAACTACACGGCGTGTGTCCAAAAGAACACGCCGTGTACTCCGAAAATTTCCAATTTACATTTACACGCCATGTCCCTGGGCATGTACTTCAGAAGGACGGTGAATAAAATTACATGCCATGAAGTCGGAACTACAAGTTGTGTACTCATCCAAGTTACAAAGATTTATTAAAATTTATTATTTAAATTATACAAACCCTTGAGACGTGTACCATGTGCAGGCGTAAAGTTTCCGCACAACATGTGATAGGTGTTTTATATATATGTGTTTAATTTAACATCTGTGTAATGAACGATAATTCACTGGGTTGCCTCTAAGGTACAAGTTACGTACAAGGATAATTTTAAATGAATTTATTTGTTTAAAATTATGATGAGAATCTCAAGAAAGATAAAAAAAGGGATTGAGATAAAAGGATTGATTAATTAAAGATAATTAATTGATTTGAGCATGATTTATATTAAACAAGAATGATTAAATAATTGAATGCTAGTTTTATTTATGCATAAATATCATTTCATGTATGGATGATCTGGAGCTAGACAGAGTCCTTTGTATGTGAATGGTTTCTTTTAATTTATTTAAATAAATTAAATTTGTTGGCCTATGAGCCATCTCCTCATTAATATGTAGGGCATGCGTGCCCAAGGATTATTTTATGTAAAAACTTCTCTTACCCCTCACCTATGTGTGAGCTAAATGCATATGTAATGGATGGAGCTCCCAAGCTAGTGGAGGTGGCTCATGTTAGGAGCCAAGGTGAAACCAATCCAAGGCGATACAAAGGCGGACAGGTGGAAAGCTGTAAACACAAACCCTAAAGGTTCAAGGTGTTTCTCCCCTAGGTCTTGGGTTATTTTATCAACCGCTAGATAAACTAACCAATAGAAAAGCTCATGATCATACCATTTATTTTATTTTTGTCAGTTTCATGTTTATTTATTGTGGGTGTGTTGTCACAATCACACTATTAATGAATTAAACGAGCATTCAATATGGAATTAAAATAAAACCAACTTATACATGAATATTATATTTGAAATGGTTAATCACTTAAGTAAATCCCACTTAATATTAACAAGCATGTAATAAAGGATAATAAATTTGAAATTTTCCTATAAGGATAAAATCACTCAAAAGAAATATTAAGTTGGTATAGCCTTCTATAATCTTGGTTAGAATAGAAACATAGTTCAAAGTGCTTGACCAACCCTAGTTGGGGTGATTTCAATTATCGGGGAATTCTAATTCAAGGTTTTGGGTTGTCTTGACTTGGTTCACATCAGGGGTGGACTGCCACAGCATGACTTGGTATGACCAAGAGGCAAAGGTTGAGGAAATCCAAAATAAAAGGATTTTAGGATTGGGGAGTCCACTCATTGGATCAAGGAGATGTGAGTTAATGCAGTTTTCACATGGAATTCCTACTTAAAACCCTTCAAGTTTCTTGACCAACCCTAGTTGGGGTAATGTGAAGGGAAATATGGATCCTTGACACTAGAATATTCAGGCAAAAAAATATTCAGAAGTCAATATTGAGGGATATTGGATTTCGATAAAATAGTGGGAGACTAATAAGTATTAATTTATTTATTTGTCTCAGTTTTATAATGTACTAAAACATTTCTCATCTTAATTTGTAGAAACGGAAAGAAAATGAATCCAAACATATCATTGTGAACCATGCTCGTAAAGGAAAACATTCTTACCCACACCAATTTCCAAAAGTGGCATAGGCGTTTACACGTTATCCATCGCCATGAGAGGAAATTGTATGTGCTAGAAGAGCCTGTTCTAGTTGCGCCTAGATCGGAAATTCTGCCCTTAACTCACCAGGTAGATAAGGACTTGGGGAATGAAAAACCCTTAGTCCTTATGGTGAATGAGAGGAAGGAAAATGAAAAGGGGACAAATACTTATGAACAGTCTAAATCCCCTGAGAACCATCCTTCGAAGAAGGGGAAGATCCAGAGGCAGGGTAAGGAACGTGAGGTAGTGTCTTTTTCATGTGGCAAGGTAGGCCACTGGAAGAGGAACTGCAACCAAAGGCGTTGGGATGCTAAAGGTGAAATCGTTATCGAGTGTAATCTTTCTATTTCTACACATTGGGTATTATATACAGCTTGTGGGGATCACATCTATATTCAAATATAAGAACCATGTAGATTTATAATGATTTCCAGAGGATAGGTGGATATTTGAGATGCCAATGGGGAAAGACTGGCTACATTGGCTATTGGAGATTACCACTGCTCATTGCCAACTGGCATGATTTTGGTTTTACAAAACTGTTATTATGTGCCTAGTGTTACCAAGAACATAATTTCTGTATCTTGTTTGGATATAGATGGATTTATTTTCATGATTGGAAATAAGGTTTGTCTTTTTTATAAGAACAACATATGCTATGGTATGGAACATTTAAATAATGGTTTATATGTATTAAATTACAAAAACCAAGTGTTGGAAATCGATAATGAAACAAACTCACATGAATCATACATCACCCAGTTGTGGCATCACCGTCCCAGTCAAGTCAACGAGAAGCACTTGACAAAGCTCTGTCAATATGTCTATTTAGACTCCACTGAGCTAAAACCACATTATAGATGTCATGCCTGTTTACAAGGAAAAATGACCAAGCCACCTTTTGGTGGACAGGTTGAAAGGGCCACATAGCTTCTATGATTGGTACACACAGATGTATGTGGACCATTTCTAGTAGATGCTAGAGGTGGATATTCTTACTTCATTAATTTTACTGATGATTTGAGTAGATACAGATTTTTCTACTTAATGAGGAATAAGTCAGAAGCCTTAATGAAATTTAAGGAATTCAAGAATGAAGTAGAGAATTAGCTTGGTAAGAAGATAAAGAAACTGTGATCGGATCAAGGTGGATAATATTGGAGCCAAGAGTTCATCGATCTTCTACGAGAGTCTGGGATTTTAACTCAGCTCACTCCTCCTCATACACCACAGTGGAACAGTGTTAGTGAAAGGAGGAACCAAACCTTGTTGGACATGGTGAGGTCGACGATGATTCATGCAGATCTTCCATTATCCTTTTGGGGATATGCATTACAAAATACATCACACACATTAAACTGAGTACCAACTAATGCGGCAAATGGAATTCCTTCCAAGCTATGGAATGGAAAGAAACCCATTTTGCCGCACACATGTGTATAGGGATGCGAGGCATTTGTTAAGGCCTCCTCAGGCAACAAACTAGCACCCCAGGGCACGAGGTGTATCTTTATAGGCTATCCCAAGGAAACGAAAGTATATTACCTATATAACCCTCAAGAAAAGAAAGTGACAGTCGCCAGAAAAGTTGTCTTTCTTGAGAGGGAGAACATCCTCAAAAAGGATAGTTGAAGCAAGATTGACTTCGATGAAGTTGATGATCAAGATACACAGTAGTTGGTACATGAACAAGTTGCACAGGTACCTATGGAAGAGGTTCTAGAAACACAAGTATTGCGTAGGAGCTCAAGAGAGGTAAGGGAACCAGAGAGATTTGGTTTCCTAGTCACCGAGGATGGTGAATCATTATTGTTGGACAATGGCGAACCTATCTCCTACATGGAAGAAGTAGAAAGCTTAGAAGATGCAAGATGGCTAGAAGATATGAACTCTGAGATGGATTCCATGTATCGAAACCCAGTCTGGGTTCTGGTCGATGAGCCAGTTGATGTAAAGCCTGTTGGATGCAAATGGGTATTCAAGAGAAAGATGGACATGGAAGGTCAAGTTAGCACCTATAAAGCAAGGCTAGTGGCTAAAGGATTCAGACAACGTCAAGGAATTGACTATGATGAAACCTTCTCACCAATTTCCATGTTTAAATCCATAAGAATCATACTTTCCATATCATCTTACCATGTCTATGAGGTTTGGTAGATGGATGTCAAAACAACATTATTTAATGGGAACCTTCAGGAAGATGTCTATAAGACACAACTAGAAGGGTTTGAGACACCAGGTGAAGCGAAACGGGTTTGCAAGTTGTGGAAATCCATTTATGGATTAAAGAAAGCATCCAGGTCATGGAACATTCGATTTGATGAAGCCATAAAGGAGTTCTTGTTCATTAAGAACAAATGTGAGCCATGTGTTTATAAGAGGTTTAATGGGAATGCGATCGTTATCCTAGTAGTATATGTTGATGACATATTGCTTATTGGAAACGATGTAACAGTCTTACAGTTAGTTAAGGACTTCTTGAAAAAGTGTTTCTCCATGAAATATTTAGGTGAAGCAACCTACATTCTAGGGATCAAGATAATTAGTGTTAGATCCAAGAGGATTCTTGGACTATGTCAGGGTACATACATTGACCAGATACAAAATAGATTTAGTATGGAACAATCCAGGAGAGATTGGTTCTAGTGTCACATGGCTTACATCTTTCTATGAAAATGTGACCTCAGACACAAAAAGATAAATATAGGATGAGAAAGATCCCATACACCTCGGATATAGGATCCATCATGTATGCCATGTTATGTACCAGGCTTGATTTTTCCTATGCACTGAGCATGGTAGGAAGAAATCAAGAAGATCCAGGCAAACAACATTGGTATGCTATTATGACTATTCTCAAGTATTGGAGAAGAACTAAGGATATGTTCCTGGTGTATGGAGGAGACGAGGATCTTTTCATCATAGGGTATTCTGATGCTAGTTTTTAGATAGATCAAAATGATATAAAGTCACAATTTGGATATGTTTTCTGTCTCAATGAAGGACCTGTGAGCTGGAAGAGTTCAAAGAAGCCAATTCTCGCCAATTCTATAGTAGAGTCCAAGTATATAGCAGCTTATTATGTAGCCAAGGATGCTGTCTGGATTTGGAACTTTTTCCAGGAGCTTGATGTGGTGCCTAGAAGTAAAGATCCAATTACATTGTATTGTGATAATACTACAGCAGGGGATTTTGAAAAATAACCAAGGTCACATCAATGGACAAAGCACATCTTTCGGAAGTATCACCTCTTGAGGGATTTCTATCAATGGGGTGAAGTTGTAGTGAGCAGAGTGTCCACGGAAGTGAATGTGATATACCCCATGACTAAAGGCCTATCTCATGAGAAGCATGAATATCATGTGAGAGCTAGCGGGTTAATGTTTGTTAGCAGTTGGCTCTAGTCCAAGTGGGGGTATGTTGGAGTTGGTGGCCTAGAACCAACTACTTTGTAATTTATTAATTAATTAATCCCTTATCACATCTTGATTGTTCTTCTGCATGAAAATTCATGTGATAATGTCATAAGGACAACTGTTTCATTAATGGTTCATAGTGGATCCCTTTTATGATGAGAACCCGGAAGTGCCATAACACAATTCATGAATATATGTTCTATGGCTAGATGATGTTATTTGAGGGACACAAATAATATAGGTCATTAGTGGTGAGGACTCGTAAAATTTTGAGGCACCTTGTCATGGTGTGAGCCCTTGGTAATATCTAGGAGGATATTATGAGAATGAGACCCGCTAGTAGGAAATACACATTTCTTATGGCATTAGATGTTCCTATCTGTGGACGTGTATTTTGGTCCTTAGACTTTATGATTTTTATTAATAGGTATTAAAACTCGTGCACTTATATGTATTGACAAAAACTGTTATGACACACTGTTCGCATCGAGGTAGGATACATTGGGTGCGTCACAAGTAATACCACATTAATAGATAAGGCGAGAAATGATTTTTCGTTTCTGTTTTATAATGGAAGTAGATATCTCAGGCCCTTTGATGGAATTGATATAGCCTAAATAAGGCCATGTTAAGGTATGGGAGAGTTCAATTCTAGAAATTCAATGAAAGAATAATCGAGCATGTGGGTTGATGACACTACCAAGAAACCCTCTTGAGTCGAGATATCGTGAAAAAGGGATTATATTACACGGTAAGCATTCGTATGAGCTGACATGTCATTGCGGCGTTAACTTCTTTCTCTATGGGTGCCTTGGCGTTTTACTAGACGCTAACCTTGGACATTAGGCAAGCTCCGCCTATTTCCACTGATAAAGAGGCCTAGAGGGTCACACACTATGTGTGTCCATGTATCTCAGTTAAATATTAATTTAACAAGTTAAATAAATATTATTCCCGACTGTGGTTTAATAATTATTTATGGATGCCTGATTGCATTTATTTTGACACTAGTTATTCGAGAAAATATATTGTGGGCGAAATAATACATTTATTAGCGAGTAATGAAATTACATTTATTTAATAAATAAATAGCCATTACTCAAGGACTAATAAATGTGGTGGAGGAAATAAAGAAAATGGAAAATAAAAGTACATTTTCTGTATATTAAATATACACGCCGTGTAGTTTTAAGGAAAAACAAGTACACACCGTGTATTAATTATTACATGGCGTGTAGTTTTTCTAGTCAGGATTTTGAGGAAATAATATCATTACTGTGATATTAATTATAATCAGCGTGGGAGCATATCAAGGAATTAATAATTTGACATGGGGATTTTCAATAAGATTTAATGAAATAAATAAAATGCGTAACATGTTTATTTATTGTCATAACTCTATAACCTCAAACATGATTATAAATATCCTCGTAACCCCAACAATATTTCACAAAGAAGCGTTGTGCACAACAATTCTGGGGAATTCTTTCATGTCTGAAATAACTCCTTCCTCCATGAACGCTCTCAAGACCGAGAGACCAAGGCGATCATATGTGGACATTGCAAGCGAAGGTTCTTCCATGCTAGCACCCGAAGATCCCTTCAGCGATGTCTGGAGATATGTGACACACGTGTGGATCACCACTGGAGGAATCCTACACTTGGATTCTACAATGCAATGAAGGATCACAGGATCATGACCGGAGACATCAACAAAGAAATAATTCCACCAAGGTAATTCTTGTGAATTAATTAAATTAATTATAACCAACATATGGTGATCCTATCTCTATGGTTCCGGGATTCCCTCTTAATTTTTTCATTCTTCGTTCTATTATGAAGATTAAGCTTTTTAAATCTTGATGGATCTTGGATTGAACATTTCTTAACGTTAAAATTAATGTTGTTCAATCCCACTAATGCGCTTCCGCTATGCTCGGAACCTACACATTCATGGGGTTTATGTTTCAAAAGTTACCAAATCAATAAAACAGTTTTGTCTCAATTTGGATTCATTAAGATGCATGTTTTTATTAGGCACCTAAACACTTTTTCGAGATGAATATATTTACATTGTACATGATATATCATGAATCTCTATATTTTCATAATATTATATGATTCATGTGATTTATTTTCCTATATTTGAGAACATGATCCCACATTACCAAGATATAAGTGTTTACTGAGACAATCTCATCGCTTTTCGAGATTGTTTGTGTTTATGATTCCATTGTTGAATTATTATGTTCTATATCTCAAGAACATACACAAAATTAATTATCCTCTTGTTATACATGATATAATCACATATTAGTACCATATTTCTACTCATTGGTACATAATATAGGTAAGAATGTGTCTTTAGTAAGCTCGGATTCACCCTCTCTTAATTTACGAAGAATTTCTTCCATCAAATGTATGTTTTATAAAAAAGGGTTTACACGAAAAAATTATTATTCTCCTCTGATTATTAAAATAGATTTTTAGATTTTTTGTTTTTTTAAATCTATTTAATGGGAAATTCTTGAATCCTTCAAAACAGGGAATCTTTCTATTCTTTTTACTGTGTAAAAGGGATGTTCATTTAACCTCGTATGACATGTACATATTTACCCATCATCATTTCATCTAAGCTCTCATTAGATTATTAAAAAGGACAATCTTTAAGAATATATTTTTAAAAGTAAATTAAAAAAAATAATTAAAAATTGTTTCAAACTTCTTTTATATGTTTTCATGGAATAATTTTTCAAAATGTTTTCAAGTCTTATTTTCATGTATTCAAACATACTTATAGGAAATAGTTTTCTCAAAATTTTAACGATCCATTTATATGTATTCAATGAAAAGTTATTTTTAAAAACATGTTAATGCTTTATTTATAAGTTTTCATAATATTTTTAGAAAATGGCTTTCACAACATTTTTAATAATTCTTTAAAAAATTTAATTCTTTCAAAGAAAAAGTGTTTCAATATTTTTAGAAGCTTATATTAAATGTTTTCAAGGAAAAAGGTTTTCAAAATGATTTCATGTCTTCTTTATAAGTTTTCAAGGTATTTTCTAAAAAACGGTTTTAAAAATGTTTTATGTATTAAAATTTCTTTTTCAAGATTGAAATGATATTTTTTTCAATAAATTTTTTTAGAGTGTACTTTTAATTAAGTTTCCATTTAAGATGAAATCAATTGATTTTACTCATGCCATTCTAGGAAATTATTTAATTTTTCCATTCATAATCTTTTCATTAACGATTTATGCTTAATACCATGGTTTTTATAAAGCCCATTTACACTTCTTAGGTAATATTTTTATGAAACCTAATTGCTTTCAAACGTTGTATGCTATTCAAACCCGGTTCTTCTCATTGGATATATTTATAATGAAATGATTTTAAACCAGTCTCTTTCCATAGGTTATTATATTTTTACATGTTTATGATAAATATTTCATTTCATGGGTTATGATATATTTATTTATGATCTTGTGGAACTTGTATATATGATTTCATTATGTGAAGTGTGGGAACTATATCTCCCTCTAATGCATTGGGTAATGATTTATATCTCATAAGATTAAATAGTACTGGATTGAGGGTTACTTGGTTCAGTAAAACATGGTGTAAATGGGGGTCACATAGTTCAGTAATAATGTACATGAATGAGGGATACTCTTATCAGAAACATAGTGCTGGAATAAGGGTTAATCAATTCATTAATATAGGGATGTAATAAGGGATACATGGTTCAGTAATATATGGATAGAATAGGGGTCACTCAATTTAGTAATACAGTGATGGAACGAGGGTCACATGGTTCATTAATATAGGGATATAATGGGGGATTCCCAGTTTAGTAATGGAATTTTCCAACTAACATGGTCTAGAAATGATACCTTCACTATTATGGAAATCAATATATTCTTATGTGTTTCCAAAATTACATGTCTTAATCCCGTGTTAAGCTTTACGAGCTTATGTATGATACATACTTTTGATTCCTGCCTTTTGATCTACAAATAATTATTCCATGATTCATGTATATGAGCTTTGATATGTAGGGTATGATCTTACATTTTCATGATCATTTTCTCATACCCTTATGCTCGTGTTTTTTCTTACATGCCTCTCGTGTTTACCCTTACTAAGCATTTGAGCTTACCCTTTTAATGTTCCCTCTCCCAAGTTATGAGGATATTTATTTTTTTACTATGTCTTATAAGGGTTCTAGTTTTGAAGAACCTCCTCAGTGATAATGTAGCTCCCTAATATACCAGTGTTTATGTTTCCATGTTTCCAAAGGCACTATACCAACTTCTTTCATTGGGAGTCATTTTGTATAATGTTTAATTAATATTCAGTAGTTATGTAATTAAAATATTTTTAAAGTGTGGGACTCTATATATAAAGGGATTATTTTCTAAAACAATTGTTATTTTTAAATCTAATACACTTATATTAATCATCTTAATTTGTTTTTAAATTTTTGGGAAGAAATAGGTAAATAAAAATCGGGCAGAGTGATGATGCATTTATTATTTAATTAAAATAAATATCAAATTGATGATAGAATAAATACTAAAATAAATATAATTTGAGATTATTACTGTAATAAATTATTTTTAGACTATTTTGACACATTTGTGATGTTTTAGATGTATTGGTTCTAATTTAGACAGTTATGCTATTTTTAAGAAATCAAGTGATGCAAAAGAAAGTTAGAAATTTTCATATGTTTATCATTGATAAAGATGTATATATATGGTTAAAGAACCATGTATTTTTTCCTTACATACCATATTTGAAGATGGAGTTGTTAGAGGAAGATAATAGTTCTTATTGTTCTATTCATCCTATAAGTACGGTGATATATTAAAACTCAAAATGACAATTATTATAGGATATTGTAAAGAGAGATATAATAGTGTTTTTATCTTGGTTCTTGTTATTCCAACAAGTTAAAGATGAAATAAAAAAAGTCAAAGGGGATGTTTCAGCAATTACCCATAGCATAATGGAAATTGGTGAATATAACTATGTATTTTTTCATTAGACGACCCAAAACCTGAAAAGGGTTTAATTCTATAAGGGTGGTAGTCGATCAACTTACTATGTCATGAAACATCGTCACTATAAAAAAATAATTTGATCTTCATAAAAATTATAGGATATACATTATGGAAGTGGTAAGGTTTCATGGATTACCACGTTCCATTATATGAAATTGGTATCCAAGTATTACCTCAAAGTTATGGTGAATTATTTAAGAAGACCATAAAAAATTCAGTTTTAGTACTACATATCATCTTTAGATAGATGGTAAGACATAAAGAACCATTTAAACCCAAGAGGATATGTTGAGATATTGTTCTCTAGATTTCAAAGGTTGTTGGGATCAATACCGTCTTCTAATTGTTTTTTCTTACAAGAATATATTTCACTCAAGCATTCAAGTGGTACCATATGAAGCTCTCTATGTGATGAAATGTATATATATGATAGGATGAAATTGAGATGGAGAACGAAAGATTTTAGGAGTTGAGATTACTGAAGAAATGGGAAAGAAGAATAGAACTATATAACATCATATTACAGAAGCTCAAAGTGGGAATCAAAGTAATGCAGAAAACCAATGACGTGACCTAGAATTTGAAGTTGGTGAAAAGGTGTTTCTAAAAATCTCACCTTGGATTAATATAATGAGATTTTGGAATAAATTCAATTTATTAACTAGGTATATTAGTCCCTTTTAGATTCTTGATCATATCAGGACAAAATCCCATCACTTGGAACTTCATCCAAATATCTCTCAAGTCCATGATGTGTTTGATATATCACTCATGTAAAAGTGAATACATGACCCATCACGTATAATAAACTTAGAGGTTATACCACTAGAGAAATATATATTTTATGAGGAATGACCAGTTCAAATTGTGTACCGATCAGAGAAAGTATTAGAAAAAAGAGCACTCACCTTGTAATTTTTTTTTGAAATCACTAATTAGAGGAAGCTACATGGGAACTTAAGGATATGATGGAGCATAATTATCCTAGTTTTGTTTTACTTGATTGATAAATTTATGGTCAAAATTTATTTTAAGGGGGTAGAATTTATAGTACCACAAAACAGGGTTTCCATAGTTCCACCTTCTAACAGCACTAAAACAACGTGCTATTTAAGGCACCCCCTTTATTAGCGCTTTTTTAGAGATGTTAAAGGGACACCCTTTATAAAGGATTTTTTTAGTATTGTTCATAGGGGTGGGTTCTAAGCACTTTTTCCAAGCACTGATAAAGTGTATATTTCAAAAAAATCATAAAAATTTAAATATTTATATTTAAGTATATTTATATTGATATAAATATAAAATATATATTTTAAATATGTTTTAGATAAGTATAAATAGAATATTACATTTAATATATATGAAATTTAGTGAAACTAGATTCAAAATATTTTAAAAAATATAATTAATTAATATTTTTCTAATTATCATCGACTAATAATCATTTAAAAACAATTTAATGGCCCGAAAAGTCAAAAAAAATAAAAGATCTAAAATAATTTGAAAATGTAACTCAAACTTCAAATGACCATAACTTTTGACTCAGGTGTCTGTTTAAGATCTATATCATATCAAATCAATGCATGTGATGATCTCTACATGATAGTGACTGAAAGAAATCATATGTTACATATTTCGAGGCCAAAAATGGCCCAGAAGGCCTCTAAATATGAGGTTTTGGTCCGGCTACTGAACTTTTTTGATGGAATTTCAACCACATTTCAGGGGGTCTTTTTGACCTTTTTCATTAGGTACTGAATTTATTCCCAGGGCTTACATTTATATTGAAATTATGGATTTGAAATTTTATCGTTTTTCACAATGTAATGTTACATATAATCAATTATATAAATATATATACATATTATTTATATATTCACCCATTAAAACTTAATTTTATTAATATATATTTAATCATATTTAAATAAAAACTATATTTCATAATATATATGGCTTATCTAAAAAAATATACATTTTATTTAAAATAAAAATATATTAATATTTATATACCTATATGATGTGTGTGTGTGTGTCTATATATTTGTGTGTGTTTGTATTGAAAAACTGATAAATATTATCTATATATTCTAAACATATGTATATCCATATTAATATATAATATTTGTATATATACATAAACATATATAATTATACTTAAAAATACACAAATAATATGTGTGTGTGTGTGTTGAATATATGTATTAATTTAATTATAAACACACACACAAATATATATTTTATATATGCATTTAAAACTGATCTTATAAATATATTTTAATATACGAATATATATATGAATATATAAATATAACAATATATATATTATTATAAATATATATATATATATACGAGTAAATATAACTTAATATATATATATAAATAAATAGATATATTAATTAATGAAAAGAAAAATAGTATAGTGGAGTGGTAAATGCGTAGGCACTGCATACAATAGGTCAAGAGTTGAATTCATGGGGGAGGCAGGTCGCACGCGTGGGTGGGGAATAAGGCATTGATTTTTTATAGGTGGGTGGGGCTGCTATTGAGGGCCTGAGGGTGTTTAGGGCAAGTGGGTTGGGATGGGGGTAGTGCGTTGTGGAAAGGGGGCTTCAATCACTGTTAAATACCATACCTGAATTGTAGAGATATTTTTCTTATTTTATTAAATTTTTTTAAACTTTTATCTGTTCTTTTTAAAAGTTCTAATAAAATACCCCTTTTATTAGTGATAACAAAAAGTGATGATAAAAGAGTCCTTTATTAGTGCTTTTTTTAGCGTGGATAAAATAACCCATTATCAGTGATTTTCTGAGCACTGATAAAAGGGATCCACCCTTATCTTCTCAACAATTAACATCAATTACCAAGTGCTATTAATGCCCTTTTCTAGCACTAATAAAGGCCATATTTCCAGTAGTACTAACACAATAAGTTTTTGTAATCCTGTTTTTAGAATAAATTAAATTTCAATTTATTTCTTCTAATGAATTACTTAAAACATTAAATTCCCATTGAATGTAATTGATGTACATTTTATAGAACATGAAATTGATGAATGTTACATGGAACATTGACTTGATATACATTACATATAATATCAACTAGGCATACGTTACAGGAAACATTGATGATTATTAGAAACATAATTGTATTGCTATAGTTATATACATGAGATAATTATAACATAGCCATAAGACATATTAATATAATAAGTAATAAATAATTTACAAATATTGATTATAAATGTTTTATATAAATTAAATATTTTGATATTGAAAGATATGATTCTTGTTAAAGTCATTTTATGTTTAAAAATATTGTATTCTTGAATGAACTACATTTAATGTTTTTCTCTGAAAAATAATCAAATTAATTGTAGAAATATTTAGATATTTAATTTTAAAACATAACAGTATTTTTGAAATTAGAATGTTGAAATTATATTAGGGTGAGTATTTGGTATTTTTCTGAGAAACTTCATCTTTTGATGAACAGTGAAAAATACTCTTTTGGTTAAAAGCTAGAATTTTGTTTAAATAATAATTAATGTTATGTTATATTTAATATTTGTTTTAAAGTAAAATTAGATAATTTATACATCTATTAAAACAATTTGGGTCATTAGAATCCATGTCACTTTGAAATTGAATATAAAATCTTAATAAATGTTTGAATTTCATTATACATTATGGGCCTATAATTTCATCATGTCTACGAGATTAGTTTTAATATTAACATTACCACTTCAGTCAATTTAATTTTGAAAAACTACATACTTAATTTTAATCAGAATAATATTTATACTCTAATAATTTTTTTTTCAAAATTGTTCGTAAAAGTGTTTAAAATTAATCAGAGTGATCAATAAGCTTAATTAGAGACTAAAACTAAATCTTAGGGGACCAAATGACCTATCCACTTGTCCAAAAACCTTTTTGTTGACATATTTCGTAATTCAAACATCCATTGTTGATTTATGTTTTTCTAGTAGTGTCGTACCCTAAGACACCCTTAATAAGGAGGAGTGAATTAGGGTGTCACCTTTTTCTTTTAATGTGATGGATCTTGGTCAGATGTGCATTAGAACACCTTAAATTCTTTATGATGGATGTGATAATAAATAAAACATTGAAATAAAATAATAAAAAAACACTTTTACATGGTTCACCACTAAGTGAATCATATATTGAGCATACACGGAAAGTATATCTATCGTACAAAAATACACTAATATTCACTACTCGTGGAATACAAAAGTTTAGTCATACTCATTATGTACCAGGCCGACAACCATTATATGATTTATGGTATAACTCAATACTTCCCTTAGAACAATTCCAATTACTTCTGATATCTCACTACTTTGAGTGAAGTATAACTTAATTTATTTACTTGAAGTTCTATTCTCTTATTTGGCATTAATGTCTTTGTCCCTGACGTAGCACGAAACTCTGCTTGCACTATAGTCCGAAGTTAATGCACAATGAAATCCCTATATACATAAACCTGATATTCAAAAAAATACCATTCACAATGATCCTTTGTGAAGCTCACTTCTTCTCGAATCACCTCAGTCTTCACAGAACTCACTTCCTTCGTGAAGAACATTGAGCCAACGTGGATCATCCTATCTTCACAAAACACTCAATACATAGAATCATTAACTTTGGTCAAGAATAGAATAGTTATTTAACCAATATCAAGCTCACATAGAATCTAGTTTCATGTAGGACCCCTTAATTAGTCAAATTTGATATATTATATATTTTATTAGAAAAATTCATACCATGTGAATAGGGGTGGCCTCTTATTTATGTATAAAAACTGATATATTTGAAAAGTTTAATTTAAAACCTTTTAATACAAACACCTTATTAAATTAAAATATTTACACATTAATAATTTTTATATGAAAAAATAAAACTTTTATTTGGAAGTAGGATATTAAAATTTACATTGTATTAATTGTTGTTATATTTTGATGACTTTCATGATTTTATGAATAAGAAAAATATACAAATATTTTATTAAAAATAGCATTTATCATCAAAATAACTTATATGGAGAAATTATATTATGTAATGGTTTAAAAGTATAAACATAATATATTTTATTAACTAATATAATGTAGGAAATTATCTTTAATTTTTCATTGATTTTAAATGTAAATACCTTACAATTTTTTAAAATGTTATAACTTTTAAAACTAATTTTATATTTACGATAATTAGATTAATTTTAAATAAATTATTGTAACTTATATTTTTTATTTTTTAAAAATTGATTATATATTTTGAATATGTAGGTATAAATATGTAAATAACATTAATTTTTTGCGCATTATGAATAGTAATTTCCGCATTTCATTTTACTAATACAACAAACATGCAAATCGGGTAATTAAAGGTAATAATAGTATTATAAAATTACCCTAAAACTTGTCTAGACATCATTTGATGAGTTTTGTTCATCCTAAACCATACATGGGATAAAATGGTACCCCTTGGAATTCACATGGATGAGATTAAGACATTTAATTTATTTATTTTAACGAAAGGTTAAATATGTATCACTCAAAATTTAATAACTATATCACTTTTAATATAAATCTATATAGAAAAAAATTGATTATAAATACTTACTTGAAAGATAATTTTTTTTAAATATCATGCTAATTTATTGAAAAATTCTAGGAAATAAATAATTACCTTAATGGCTTATAAATTTATGATCATAAAATTATTTGAATGATTAAAATTAAATAAAGCCATTTTTATTAAAATGATAGTTACAAATAAAAGAGAAAAAACATGGAAAAATTATATTTTTTTACAATATCTTGATCATAATCATCCAAGTGTTGTTTTATTCACCATTTTGAGCCATATGGAAGACTATATTACTTATAATTCTTTTAATATGATGTTAAGGTTGTATTATTCCTATTTTACTAATTATATAAATTTTTTATTTGGGATTTTCCAGAAGATATATTCACCTAAAATTATTCTTCATAAATTTAGAGAATTGATAATCATCATATTGTTATATTTTTATTTTTTATTCAACACACACACACATATATAAAATAATTACACATAATTTATATGTAATTATTTTATTAATGGAGATAACCAATAAAAGATAATAAAAATAATAAAATAAATATAATGTGGAATAATTTATATGGTTAATGAATTTGATATATGACCTTTACATATTATAAATATAATATAATATTTTTTTTGAAGTTAACATGTCATCTTCATATATTTAAAAATCCCTGAACAGAGTAGTGTCAAAATTGACTGTATTGTTTTTTTATCAAAAACAATTATTACTAAATTATTTACAAATCATAAAAATTTTAAAAAATATATAATAATTATGATATGTTTTAGAATATTTTAGGTTATAAATTAATAATATAATTGATATCAAATATGTAAATATTTCACCCTATTAATATTGAAATATTGGTTACCATAGTTATAAATTAAATTGAATAACTATTTATTATTTAAAATGATAAGGTCAACATCGATAGAAAAACTTGTCTATTATTTATTGGTTGATGAGATGAAAAACTTATCTCATATCATCTTCTATAATAATATAGGTTTGATGATTTTCAATGTGGTTTTAAAATAATAAAAATTATTATTATTGGAAATTCCAAAGATTCCCCCAACCTCACTTATAAAAGGGATCTCCTCCCTCATTTCACCATAACTCATTGATCCTTAAATATCCTCAAACCCTTTTCCCAATTCCCTTCTTAGGTTCCCTAGTAACATTCCAGTGGTTTTTTTCTTCACAAATGTCTTACTTTTGTGACTTAAATTGGAGAACTAGAGGGAGCACGCTAAGGAATAGAAAATATCCTTTACCGACTCTCTCAATATTATTTTTTCTTATACATCCTATTCCATAATTGTATCCATTATTTATTAAAAACTATAGTATAAAATATATATATTGAAATGTTATTATGGTTATGTAAAACCCTTATTACACCTTATATCCATCCTATTATAAATGAAATTACCACACATGCGTACATACGTCTTACAGTCACCGCATTGTGGTGTCTTGTGTTTTTGACCACCACTTTAGTTGGTGAGGTATAATGATGTAAATAATAACTATATATTATTATAATAATAAAATATTTATTCTATAATAATATATATGACATCCTATTCCATAATTTTTTTAATTAATGGAACGATATCATCGCAGGTGCGTATGTTCAACCTATCTTCTCCACGATGCGATCTAATTCACTATACATGATATCCATTAATACCTGATGATATAAATGTACATAATAATGAAATATAAAGTATATTATAATAATATCATTATGTAAATGATATAATTATAAACTAATAAGAGGAATCAAAACATATTTGAAAAAACATGCATAAGAAAATGACTTCATTTATACCCAAATAATCAGTAAATATGAAATGTAATTAACAAATAGTTGATAATATGATCATATATGATATTATAAAAGTTAATATGATTCTGTAATAATTTAATACATTATTTTAATCATTATAAATGAGGTTTGGATATATACAAATCATATCATACCTTATGTAAGTGATAATTTCAAAATCTCATGATTATCCAAGATTTCATATTTGTAAGTATTTAGTGGGGTACATTTATCATTCATTTCCATTTTTTCAAAACAATTTTCCAAAAATAATTTTTATATTCTAATAAAAGTTTTTAATGTGAAACATTTGGAAATTTTATAAAATGGCATGAAAGTAATCTTATTTTCGTTTATAATATGAGGAATTTTTTATTTATTTGAAAAAAGTAAAAGAATAATGTTTCTTTAAACATATACGACATGACGAGCTTTTAAATATTCGTAACACCATTTTCCCCTAAATCCTCTTTTAAAATAATTAATGGGTATTTTAAAAGAAATTATTTTCTTTTAAAATTGTTTGTAATTATGAGAAAATAAAATTCTTTTAAAAAATAAAGGATATTTTCCACCAGAATTAATTTCAAGTGTCCTATCGAAATTATTTTCTATATAAGATGGATTCATTAATAGTGGTATGTTTCAAGTATACTATCCCTATTATTCCTATGGATGATTTCATATAAAATGGAATTTTATTAAAAATATATATTAGTTATATACGAATTATGTTTTGATGGAATGGTGTTAATGAAACCAATATTATTCATTGAGATATTCTATAATGAATCATTTATGTGTTTTGAACCACACATAAGAATGATTTCATTATGAGATGGGAAGGACTAATATGTAACGCCCCGACCCCAGTTACCCAGAGTCGGTGCATTATTGCGTAACATTGGCATGATAATAAAAGATCAAGTCTCGAAAGACCGATTAGTTTAGTAGCCTTGGAAACACTAGATACATTCACAAATGTTACATTACATCATAAAGTGAAAAACTACAACAACAAAGTCTCCATAGTCCACACTCATATCCTCTTCTGACTATCCCTGCAGGTCATTCATAAAATACTTCTTCACATCCTAGAAAATATTAAAACATTGAAAGGGGTGAGCTCAGATGCTCAGTAAGGATAACAATATTGCAGAAGCTTTCATAAATAAACATTAACATTTAAGGAAATGTATAACTAAAACAAAAGACTTTTTAAACTTGAACATCAACATAATTTGGCAAAAATAAAATTAAATAATGCCATTTACATACTCACATGGATATTCTACTAGTCAAATAATCTAATGCAATATCAATAACTACTTTCATAATGATGGAATGCATAATGCCATACTATCATAACCATGTAGCCAAGGCCTCGTGCCAAGACCACAAATAAGATTTTGTCAAGGCCTCGTGCCAAGACACTAGTTTGTCTCATGAGACCTACCGATGCATCGAGGAGCTATAGCGGGCTCCACCCATCACTTATTAAGTCCAATGCATTCCACATATGAATAGGTTTAAACATATCATAAACCATAACATAATCGTATCACATAAAACATGCATAAAGGAAACATAACATTTCAACATTTCAATCACAAGATATCAATAAAACACATTGATATAATAAAAACACTTTCAAAACCATTTTCAATACCAAAATAAAAGAAAGTTAAAACTCTATATTTATTTTTCATTAAAAAAATTTATGGCTTGTAGAGGAAGCCGAAACACAAATAATGGTCACGGCGGCAGAGAAGTTGTTTTCGCCGCATACGTAAGACAAAAACATTACTTTTTTCATTTAGTAAAACGCTTTGTAAAAAAACTTTCCTTTTTGAATAAAAGTCAAAGTCAAAGGGGTTTATACGCCATATAAAAGAAGGTTGTCTATAAAACAAAATATGCCTCAATGAAAGGAGATTGAGATGAAGACCCTTACAAAGATCATTTTTTTAAATAAAGTAGATCTATTATGTGTACTCACTATAAGTAGACATAAATAAAGTAAAAAATACAAGATAGGACATAATAATATCATGACATAATTTCAAAGTAGGAGATTAACCCAAAGAATAGAAATTGGGTTAAGAAGTTCCCTTACCTCGTGTCCGAATTCACACGACCATTCTTTGATCTCCTGAATAATAAACTAGAGTTAATTTATAATTTCTTGAGAACCTTTTTCAAGTTTATTATTCATTTTATATCAGTTATTACCATGTTATGAACATTATGTAATTATTTATGTTAATAACGGTCGTTTTGACGATCTTAGGTACTTGAGTCAAAAATAAACTTCTTATAATTACACTTTGTTCATGTGGTAATATATACATTATATCTATAATTATATTCATGATGTATATATCATATACATCATATATATCCAGTATATACATTCATTTATAATATTACACAACATTTAGATGTAAGAAATGAAATGCACCGTTCATGGAGATGGTAAGCCGTACGTACGCATGAACGCTAATTTCATATCTATTTCGTATTTAATGGAATGAAGTTATAATTATATAAAGGTATAATATAATTCCAGTATATTATAATTTATAATACCATTTACTCAATCCTTTATACATCCCACATATGACATTTAACGATTCAAATCACTTTGAGGGGGCGGTAGTCCGCACTTCCTAAAATGAAATTATCACATTTACCCATAATAGAAATCATAAAGTATGCCACAAATGAGAAATACAGAAGAATGAAGAAAACATAAATATAATATATATATCATATTTGAAAATAGTGTCATCAAAATGTCCACCATTAGAGGTGTTAAAAGAATATTGAACAATCATCATTTCGTGAGGTAGTATTTCGGCACCCACAAAAACAGTATGTTCTTTAACCATTAGACGAAGGTGTGTGTAAGTGTAAACCAAATCCATTCATAAAAACATCCTAGTATATTGTAGATACTGGTGTTGTTACAAAATAAAGGAATAAAAAGAGTTTATGGGGTTGGAGAAGCAAAATAAAACAAAACAACATTAGAGAAGACATTACCTTAAAATCGGGTAAATCATTTTGATTTGATCCAAAGGCTTCCTTGGGAAGACTTCTACCAAAAGTGAGGATTCTAGGAGTAAGGGAGGGAAGTTGAGAGAGTACTTGGGTAGAGGTTGGCCGAGCCAAAAGGCTTTGAAGGTGTGAGTAAGGTGGTAGTGGCGGGGGCCTTTTATAAGAGGAGAGAAGGGGCACTCTTGGAAAGATTGAAATGTTACTTTATTATGAAATGCTTTTTCGGATTCTAAAGGTCTCACACTTATATATTTTTAGAATAAGGTGATAAGGGTTCTAAATATACTCATCCAATAGGTTTTTGAAAAGTGTAACTCTTATATTTTACATTATCTTTTCACTTTATTTAAATCATTAATTAATGAGTTAATCGCTGCATCATCATGGTGTCATTAATGATTTAATTTTTATAATGTCCAAAATTTATAAAAAACTATCATGATGTAGGAAATCTTTTTAGATTTTTAATTAATATTTATAGTCAAAAATATGACTTTTATAACCCCACATAATAATTGTTTTAGCAAAACAACTCTTATTTGTGACATTTTTATTTTAACATTAAATAAAACATTTTTAATGTCATTTTCCTACCAAAGTGGCTCCATGGGGTCCCCAGGTTGTCCCATGGATTGTCATGGTCGGCCATGACTCATCAAATATGGGTAGGACAAGTGTAAATGTATTTTCATATTTTTATAATATCATTTTTACCATAAATTTCACTAATTACCTTTAATCCCGAGTAATTAAACTTAAAAGTTACTATTCACCAAAAATTATTTTAATCCCATTGAACCACATTTTACTTCCTAATGACAACCATGTATGTCGGATTTTTGAAAATCAAAACACAGAAGTGGTAATGTTTCATTTAAACGAAAAATCTGTTTTTTAACTACCACTTAGTGGTTTCACTATTCATCAAAAATTGATGTTTTTCATAACAATGCAAAAATTTCACCCTAAGCTATAATTGATATTACAAATTCAAAAATGATTTCTATTTTACAAAATTCCAAAAATATAAGTTGCATTAATTAATTTCATAATTAATTCCCGCTGTCACAACAAATAGCGTGTTTTTTAGAAACAATATATATCAAAAGATTGACAATTGTTTATGTCAAATTTCAAAGTGAAATTAATTTTAATGACCACCATTGGATATAATGGTAAAAATATATTCCAATTATACATTAAAACCACTCAATAATATAATTTATCACTATAAATTATTTTGATTAAAAAAAGTTATTTTTAAGTATTTATCACTATTCATAAAAAATTGGAAGTTCTTATAAAAATACCAAAAATTTAACATAGGATAATTTCGATATTCCGAATCCAAAAATAAAGTTCATTTTGAAATTTAAAATATATATAATTTCAAAAAGTTGGTATTACTATTCATAATGGCTATTTTGATTGGTCGCGGTGCGTTAGAATCTCGAACTTGCGTACAATGCAAGCTATTGCATTATTGAATGAGAAGCGTATCGTGGAATCTCGGGGTGTTACATTCTCCCCTCCTTCAATAAATTCCGTCCTCACAATTTGAAATTTTTCTTTGAAAAAAAAAGTTTGATAATAGAAAATACCTTTGTGGAAAACCCACATTGTAAATAAGGTTAATATAAATATAACATTAAAAGAAATAAAGAGAAGTACAAAGGTCACTCGAGATAGCCCATACTAGGATTTTATGAAAATATGGATATGGAAGAAAAACAAACCAGAAAGGTCTGATGGAGAGTTGTAGAAAACAAGATTAGGAGAAAGTTAACAATAAGAAAATCACAAACTTGTGATTGGTTAAACGATCATTGAATCCCCAGTTAGAAAAGTTAACCGGCAACATTTTTGTTTTAAGTTACCTTTCATAAAGTTGAGGAATTTATTTAAGATAATTACTAAGAATGTAAGGAAATATACTTACTTGTCGTGTAGACTTTCATTATTTAATAAATTTTTACCACAAAACCATCTTTCACTCCAAATGGTAACAGAACACAAAAATATTCTATTTATCCTAATTGTATAAGGTTTTAAATATTTCCACATACCATTTAGATTAGGAAAACTATTTTGCAATAACCATGGACTTTTTTTAGGCTAGTGGTAGGTAATAAAGGCCTGTCACACTATAGTTGTGGGTTCGATTCCTGCAGCTTTGTCCGACGCGACGGGTTATGCCCCACCCTGCAGGTTGTCCTTTTCCTAAAACTATAGTATTATAATATTCCAATAATAATCTTCAGAAATGTTTTAACCTTAAACAATACTATCCAATGATCAACTTAATCAATTCTAACCTTTATAGTAATCCAAAATACCTCTGTCCAGACTTTTTCTAAAGGGTCTTTAAATTCCAAAATCAATTGTAACATCAGATTCCCCAAAAAATGTAATGTTTCTCTTATTGTCACATAATAAAAATATGATTACCTTCATCATATTAAATCCTTAATGAAAACAACAAGTACTGCAGTACAATATTTATATATATATATCACATTTTCCTTATAACCAGAATATAATCCTTGAGTCCAAAAGCACCAATACATTAATTATTCCGCTTCAACTGTAGTAACAACATAAGATTGTCCTTGATCCCTTGGCCTTTTATGAGGTAAGTTTCCCTGACGCTTAGGACATTCATTTTCGTAATGCCCCATTTCCCTACAATTGTAGCATTCAACATTGATAACCTCTTTCTTTCCCATGCAATCACGAGCCTGGTGACCTTTTTCTCCACATTTATAAAAAACTCCCATTCCTTTTAGGCAAATACCAGGGTGATTCTCCCCACAAATATCGCATAATGGAAAATCCTTCTTTCCCTTTCTCCCTTTATCTGTCTCTTGTTCCACCGTTCTCTTCTTCTCTTGCTTTACTTTATTGTCATATGATTTAGAGAATTCATTTTCGGTCTTGATAGCACACATGACTATATCTTCGTATGTTGAGAAAGATTGTGATACTAATGCTCGACGGAGAAACGGTTTTAACCCATCAAAGAAACGATCAATCTTACTTCATGGGTTACATATATAATCTGCAGCATGCCTCGCTAACCTTGTAATGTTAGACTCATACTTTGCGAAATTCTCATCCTCCTTCTGCCTCAGACTCAGAAATTGCCTTTCCATATCAGCTTGATGGTCATGTGGAAATTATTTTTCTAAGAAAATATCATTGAACTCTCTCCATTCCATATTTGAAACTTCTTCATCTTCCTTTGTGTTTTGAATCAGCGACCACCATTGATCGACATCTCCAGTGAGGTGGTAGACTACCATGACAACCTTCTCCCTTTTGCTACTCCCCAAGGCATGGAATATTTTTTCTAAAGAGTTTATCCATTTCTCCGCTACTAATGGATTTGTACCCCCATTAAATTTTAGTGGTTATTGCCTCATGAAGCGGTCTAACATTGATCCTCCACGTTGCGGATCAGGGTGCTCCATACGAGTAAGTATATTATTCATAACCTGAGTGAGTTGTCCCAGTATGGTAATAAGTTGATCAGCACCAGTTGTAGCTCTAGATCCACAATAATTATCTTGAGCAGGAGGGCAATCCCTACACGGAGTGAGTGCATTGATACGATTTCCATTACTTCCACTAGGTTACATTTATAAACAATGGCATAAACTAGATTAGTTTATGAATCAAAATACATAATTCCATACTTATAATATACTTAACATAAATTGAACTATTTATGGATATAATCCATAAAAATGATTTCTTTGAGGAAGTATATACTCATAACCCTTCATAGTGGTTTGTAAAGAAAATTAGAATTATCCTAAGCATATCCCCCGGGAGTGTCGTAACCAAGAGTGCAGTAAGGCCCGTTGTCGTGCACCAAACCCCGTTCGAGTCTAGCTCAAAGTGGTGTTTTTGGGTTTTACCCCTAGGTACATCTGTGCCAGAGCCACCTCTATATGCTCGTATCCAGACAGGGATGTATTTCTCGGAAAACTCACAACATCTCTATAATACCAAAATTTTAGGAAGTTCTTTTATACTAATCTTCAATGTCTATCTTTGGGATATGTGCTCTAATCAGAGTTTATCTAAATCTAGCGTCCAAGGTTAGTACTAAACTGCCTCTGATACCAACTGTAACGCCCCGACCCCAGTTACTCAGAGTCGGTGCATTATTGCGTAACATTGGCATGATCACAAAAGATCATGTCTCGAAAGACCGATTAGTTTAGTAGCCATGGAAACACTAGATACATTCATAAATGTTACATTACATCATAAAGTGAAAAACTACAATAACAAAGTCGCCATAGTCCACACTCATATCCTCTTCTGACTATCCCTGCAGGTCATTCATAAAATACTTCTTCACATCCTGGAAAATATTAAAACATTGAAAGGGGTGACATCAGATGCTCAGTAAGGAAACAATATTGCGGATGCTTTCATAAATAAACATTAACATTTAAGGCAATGAATAACTAAAAAAAAGCCTTTTTAAACTTGAACTTCAGCATAATATGGCAAAAATAAAATTAAATAATGCCATTTACTTACTCACATGGATATTCTACTAGTATAATAAACTAATGCAATATCAATAACCACTTTCATAATGATGAAATGCATAATGCCAGACTATCATAACCACGTAGCCAAGGCCTCGTGCCAAGACCACAAATAAGATTTTGTCAAGACCTCGTGCCAAGACACTAGTTTGTCTCATGAGAACTACTGATGCATTGAGGAGCTGTAGCGGGCTCCACCCGTCACTTATTAAGTCCAATACATTACTCATATGAATAGGTTTAAACATATCATAAACCATAACATAATCGTATCATGTAAAACATGAATAAAGGAAACATAAAATTTTCACATTTCAATTACATGATATCAATACAACTCATTGATATAATAAAAACACTTTCAAAAACCATTTTCAATACCAAAATAAAAGAATGTTAAAACTTTGTATTTATTTTTCATTAAAAAAAGTTATGGCTTGTCGAGGAAGCTGAAACACAAATAATGGTCACGGTGGCGGAGAAGTTGTTGTTGCCGCATACGTAAGACAAAAACATTACTTTTGTCATTTAGTAAAATGCTTTGTAAAAAAAGATTCCTTTTTGAATAAAAGTCAAAGTCGAAGGGGTTTATACACCGTATAAAAGAAATTTGTGTGTAAAACAAAATATGCCTCAATGAAAGGAGATTGAGACGAAGACCCTTAAAAAGATCATTTTTTTAAATAAAGTAGATCTATTATGTGTATTCACTATAAGTACACATAAATAAAGTACAAGTACAATATAAGACATAATAATATAATGACATAATTTGAATATAGGAGATTAACCCAAAGAATAGAAATTGGGTTAAGAAGTTCCCTTGCCTCGTGTCCGAATTCACTCGACCGTTCTTTGATCTCCTGAATAATAAACTAGAGTTAATTTATAATTTCTTAAGAACGTTTTCCAGGTTTATTATTCATTTTATATCACTTATTACCATGTTATGAACATTATGTAATTATTTATGTTAATAACGGTCGTTTTGACGATCTTAGGTACTTGAGTCAAAAATAAACTTCTTATAATTACACTTTGTTCATGTGGTAATATATCCATTATATTCATAATTATATTCATGATTTATATATCATATACATAATATACATCCATTATATACATTAATTTATAATATTACATAACATTTAGAGGTAAGAAATGAAATGCACCGTTCATGGAGACGGTAAGCCGTACGTACGCATGAACGCTAATTTCATTTCTATTTCATATTTAATGAAATGAAGATATAATTATATTAAGGTATAATATAATTCCAGTATAATATAATTTATAATAACATTTACTCCATCCTTTATACATCCCAAAAATGTCATTTAACGATTCAAATTACTTTGAGGGGGCGGTAGTCCGCACTTCCTAAAATGAAATTATCACATTTACCCATAACAGAAATCATAAAGTATGCCACAAATGAGAAATACAGAAGCATAAAAAAAACATAAACATAATATATATATCATATATGAAAATAGTGTCATCAAAATGGCCACCATTAGAGGTGTTAAATGAATATTGAACAATCATCATTTCATGAGGCAGTATTTCGGCACCCACAGAAACAGTATGTTCTTTAACCATTAGACGATGGTGTGTGTAAGTGTAAAACAAATACTTATCATAACAACATTCAATTATATTGTAGATACTGGTGTTGTTACAAAATAAAGGAATAAAAATAGTTTAAGGGGTTGGAGAAGCAAAATAAAACAAAACAACATTAGAGAAGACATTACCTTAAAATTGGGTAACTCTTTTTGATTTGAGCCAAAGGCTTCCTTGGTAAGACATATGCCAAAAGTGAGGCTTCTAGGAGTAAGGGAGGGAAGTTGAAAGATTATTTGGGTAGAGTTTGGCCGAGCTAAAAGGCTTTGATGGTGTGAGTAAGGTGGTAGTGCCAGGGGCCTTTTATAAGAGGAGAGAAGAGGCACTCTTGGAAAGATTGAAATGTTACTTTATTATGAAATGATTTTCGGATTATAAAGGTCCCACACTTATATATTTAGAGGTTAAGGTGATAAGGGATCTAAATATACTCATACAATAGGTTTTTGACAAGTTTAAGTCTTATATTTTACATTATATTTTCATTTTATTTAAATAGTTAATTAATGAGGTAATCAATGCATCATCATGGTGTCATAAATAATTTAATTTATTTAAAGTCTAAAAATTATAAAAAAACTATCATGATTTAGGAAATCGTTTTATCTTTCTAATGAATATTTATAGTCAAAACTATGACTTTTATAACCCCATTTTAAAATTATTTTAGTAAAACAACTCTTGTTTGTGACATTTTTATTTTAACATTAAATAAAAAGTTTTTAATGTCATTTTCCTACCAATGTGGCTCTATGAGGTCCCCAAGTTGACCCATGGATTTTCTTGGTCGGACATGACTCATCCAATAGGGGTAGGACAAGTGTAAAGGTGTTTTCATATTTTTATAATATCATTTTTACCTTAAATTTCACTAATTACCTTTAATCACGATTAATTAAACTTAAAGGTTACTATTCACCAAAACATTATTTTAATCCCATTGAACCACATTTTACATATTAATGAAAACCATGTATGTTGGATTTTTGAAAATCATAACACAGAAGTGGTAATGTTTCATTTCAATGATAAATCAGTTTTTTAACTACCACTTAGTGGTTTCACTATTCATCAAAAATTGAAGTTTTTCAGAGCAATGCCAAAATTTCACCCTAAGATATAATTGATATTCCAAATTCAAAAATGATGTCTATTTTAAAAAATTCCAAACATATAAGTTGCATTAATTAATTTTATAATTAATTCCCGCTGTCACAACAAATAACGTGTTTTTTAGAAACAATATATATCAAACGATTGACAATTGTTTATGTCCAATTTCAAAGTGAAATTAATTCTAATGACCACCATTGGATATAATGGTAAAAATATATTACAATTATACTTTAAAACCACTCAATAGTATAATTTATGACTATAAATTATTTTAATTAAGAAAAGTTGTTTTTAAGTATTTTTCACTATTCATAAAAAATTGGATGTTCTTAGAAAAATACCAAAAATTCAACATAGGCTAATTTCGATATTACAAATCAAAAAATGAAGTTAATTTTGAAATATAAAATATATATAATTTTATAAATTGGGTATTACTATTCCTAATGGCTATTTTTGATTGGTCGCGGTGCGTTAGAATCTCGAACTTACGTACAATGCAAAGCTATTGCATTATTGAAAGAGAAGCGTATCGTGGAAGCTCGGGGTGTTATATAATATCTACCTCTATTGTCATGGGTTAAAATTTATATCTCATGATATATATTAGGATTCAATGGGGAATAATCTTGGTTCAGTAATACATGGATAGAACGGGATGTAATCCTGGTTTATAAATGGAAATTGTCCACTATAATGATCATGGAAAGGACCCTTGAATAATATTAAATGAATTTAATTTCATATGTGTATGGCACAGAATGAGATGACTTGTGTTATGGATTTGGTAATATGTTTATTTTTTATGAATTTTTTTTATTTATCCCAGACATGATTTCACGATCATTCATATGTAGAATAAGATGTTCAAATGTTATGTTCATATGTCATATGATTATAATATGTTTGATATCTACCTTTTTTACCTTTACTAAGAATTTTTGATAACTGTTTCTTATGTTTCTTTTCCATAGGTCATGAAGAATAGTATTAAGGAATATCTGTAAAAAATGGGTTTAGTTATGAAGAAATAACTAGGAGACAACATTGATGTCTTATAAAACCCTTTCTTATGTGTCCCAGTTTCTAGTGTCACTAATCTTATATATTCATGGGGTGGTGTAGTAATGTTTTTAATGAATATTTTTTAATTTTGATGTAATATATATGTTTGTAATGTATGTGATGCTAAATAATGGGGTCTCTAATCATTTTTAAATTATAAATATTGTATAAGGTATGTGTATTAAATAGTTGTAAACATGATCATATGGGAATCAAAAGACATAATATAACAAATTCTCTTTAATAAATATGAGGATGAGAGGGTCCCTTAATTATAGGGGCACTTCTAAAAGCATGTAATAATATTATTAATAGATTATAATTTATTTGTGGCATATATATTGGTAAAGGATGTGAAAACTCTTTCCAAAAGGGTTTGTAGTGATATGTAATGGGAGGCTGGGTGGGATTTATAGAAATATATAGGACAATTATTTATTACTCTATAAACTTTTGTCTTAGAATCTATATGATAAATTAATTCAATCCATAAACTATTCCATTATAATTTCACTTTTTTTCTTCCAAATAGTAGTGTATTATTTTTTTCTAAAATTCTAGTAATCTAAAACCTTGTAATTATACCCTTGGTGATATGGATGTGATTCATACTAATAAAGAATTTATTTTAATACCTTAAAATTTAATATATGTGTTAGATTTTTTATTTATGGTTTATAAAATTATTAAAATAACATTAAACATATATTATTCTAATGTATAAACATAATTTTGGTCAGTTAAACACTTTATTGGGTTTATTACAACATTTTTTATCTTTTTTGATATCATAATACATCCTATTAAACTATATCATATTTAATATTTATCGAGAAAATTGATTATCGAAGAATATTTTGAGAAATTATTTTACAGATAATTTAATTTTATAATTTAAAAAATAATTGTTATTATACCAAAATAATTCATTAAATATGATAATTTTATCTTTTAAATGAAAAATACACACATACTGAATAATATTTAATTTTTTGAAAATAATAGTCTTTTGACCTATATAAAAATTTCATTTTACACTGTATAGTAATTTAAAAATTTATATATAACAATTATTGATGATTAAAAAATAATTTTTTAGAAATAATTTATTTGATATGTTATTAAATCTTATAAAAATTGTCTTGATTGAGATACTATATTCCTAAAAATAGTTTTTTTGTTTTTCATATCAAAATCTATTTTTAACGCATTATTTAATCTCTATAAATTAAAAATAAGTATAGATATAAGAATTAATTTTTAAAAATATATATTCCAATTGAAAATATTAGGGTCTAGATTCATATCCCATTATTACATTGATTAATTTCCTAACACCAATATATGAAATGGAAATATTTTCATTGTGGTGGTTCGGTGATCATTGGTTAGGATGTGATATTTATGAGCTTAAACATCTGCAAAAAATTATCACAATTGTGCTTTAGATGCTGAATTTCATATTAGTGTTGATAATTGAAAATATTTGGGATTCTTTCTCCCTTTAATGCTTTGATAAAAGGGCTTCATAGGTTATGATCCTACCAGTAGAGGCCATCACTACCTCTGTCAACATCTAATATATTTATCGTAGTTCTATATATAGGATAATCATAAAATCATTGTGTTCATTCTATAATATTAATTGTTATGATTATTAGTGTTATTATTATTATATATTATATAACATATAATTTTCCAATGTAATCAATGTATATAATATGTTTTCTATATTTTAATTTATTAATATTGTATTTAATCATTTAAAAATGGAACTTCATTTATAAATTTTTACGTTGTTACATGCCATCTCTAATGTCTTTAATTATTAAGGATATTAATACTACAAATAATTATCATATGACTTTAATATTTAAAACATTGGAATGATATATATATATATATATATATGATAATATAAATGCATTGTTTTCTCCATTAATGTTTTTTCCTCCTTGTTTGTACTGATAATGACATGTGAATAACTTAATTCAAATCATCGAAATAATAAACATTTAAAAATACAATATTATTATTCCTTAAAAGTAAGTAATGAGTTCTTTACCTCCATTATAATTAAGATTTATCATTCACTTATAATCCCATCCTAAAACTACAACTCCTCGTATCTTTCTATAACTGTATATAGACATGGAAAATATGTGTCGATTCTTATTCCTTCAAAAACTATCACCATTCTCAATATATTATTCTTATTTCCACAAAACATGTTCATATTTTAAATATTCATAATTTATGAAGGAATTAATGTATATAAAAAACTCGGTCATTACTTATTTATTCAATATCACCTTTTATGATCATAATAAATAACAACATGAAATTTAAGTATTTTAAAGCACAACTAATATGGATCCCTTATATTTAAAAATTTTATCAATAATTAGTTATGATGTTACTAAAAAATATTTTTTTGATAAAAAATTACAAATAATTGAACATTACAAACCCTTTATTAACTCTTATAAATACTCGATGCAAAATTTCATAAAAGAAAATTCTATTCGGAAAATTATTTTTCTCTTCTAAAGTAGTAACCTACTATTCTGATGTTCAATTTTACTCTATAGATATTAAATTATAATCTTTAAAACTCACTATAACAGTCTCATATCCTCAGGGGGATTATTATACACTCGTGAAAATTCTTAATGGGTATTTATTTACTATTTCAATGATTTGTACGAGTCTTCTGAACATGACTCTATCATTCTTCTGCAATAGAATTTCAGAGAGATTCTTCAATTTATTCATATGAAATGCTAGTTATTAATGAGGATATCTAACAAACTATATATTATTTTAAATAAAATTCATTAATCCTATAGTGCTCAAATAATATATTGATTTTTTGTTTGAATCATTTCCTTATTCAATGGTGGTTCATGTTACATTTTCCATATGCATGATATGAAAATCAATCTCATAAGGAAGATGGTTAAAATGTTACTACATCAACTCATGATCATGTGTTAATTAATTTATTTATATTACATGTGTGTCCTAATTCCCACAAACATTTAGTAGTGTTGATATTACTTCCTTAATTCAAATAGTACTCTATAATGTAATAAAAAATACCTTTGGGATTCCTCACCCAATAGGTTGACCTTGACACCCCACCTAGTAGCTCATTCACCTAGCACTAGACACAATCTATTTTCATGTACTATCAATCACATTAACTATTCCTTCATCACATTTAAAATAATTTTGGAATCTCTCAGAGATTTTCTAACAACTGAAGTGTTGATTTGGCATTAAACTGGTACTATGTTTTTCAAACTGATCATGATTTACTTTTTGAAACAATAATATTTGTCATTCGAATCACTTAAGAACCATTCATTTATCCCTCTCAATTTTCTTCTTTTTGTTAATTTAGTTTCAATCCTTATATAAGAATATATTATACTTCTCATAAAAACAAAATTATGTAATCCAAAACATATCAAAATATTCCAAAAATATTACTTTTAATTTGAATGAGTCCCAAAGATTATAAATGATATATATATTCCATATTGATATGTATAGTGGTATAATACATCAAAATAAAATCCATGAAATGTATTCCAATCTATATTCACTTAAAAAATAGATACAACCATGGAAAGTATTTCTCAAAATATTCTTTGGTTCACCATCTAATTCAATATACTTATTCTAAACTCTAATTCATTTTCATCGTCATATTGATACGATTATACATAGATCCTCCATTTTCATTGAAAAAAATACAATATACACACAGTGGGATCAAAACATTCCCACTCACCATGGAGAAAAGTTGTGTCATTTAAATTATTAGGGGACTTTTATCTAATTGGTATTCTCATACAATGAAATAATATTTTATATTTTAAAATATATAGTATTATGTATTTTTTATTGATATAATTGATTTTATATATAGAAACTGATGATATAAATCCTCTGAAATCACTTTAAGGCCCCTAATTTTCATAATTTATTCACGTGTTTTCTTCTTACTATTTTATTTATATAAATAGTTGAACTAAACAACATTATCTCTTTTTATTCTATTTTATACATTGTAAAAAAATCAATTGGGTCTTAGACTTCCTAAAAGACATTCATTAATCTTTCTATGGTTTTTAGTTTAATAGGAGAGTGTTTTTTCTATTTTTAAAACTTTTTTTAATGTGATTACAATATATTAAATATTTTTAGAAATATTAATAAATTATTCTTGATACGAATAATTAAGTTTAATGGTGATATATTTAATTTATGGGGTAATTTAGTATTATTTAAATAATATTAAGAATCATCATTTATTATCTTCATGTTTATTTAGATGGTATTTTTTTTAAATTATATTTTCTCTTACTCAGATAAATTTATAATTATCTTTATGTGAGGGTAAAGATATGAAATGGCCATGTGAAGCATTCTTATGGGTATAGAGTATCTTGATTGAGGATTCATTTTATCATCCATGTTGGTAAGTACTGATGTTTTCACCATGTATGGGTAAAATAGATTAACGTTTCGAAAATTACCATAACTGTATAGGGGTTATTATGAAACTTTCTTATGTAATAGTAAATAAATATAAACTTATATATCGTAAATCTGTTGTTATTGGGTAGTCCTATATAGAAAACTAATATCATCCAATAGTTTTGATTTTATGCACTTATTTTCACATAAATAATTTGAATTATGATTGGAAACATTATTTTACATTATATTAAGAGTGAATTATGATAATTATCTACTTCATAAAAATATGGAAAATAAAATACATCAGTAAAGGGAAACTAAATTAAAATGAGTAGATTTTAATTTATAGAGGAATGTTTTTTTATATTAAAAATAAAATTTTCATTAAACTATATTTTTATATTCCTAATATATAATAGTTACCTCTTTCAAGACGTTATTTGTTTATATCAATTCAAATCAATCATACATTGCCATTCGAGTCTTATGAGAAATCTACCTTCAACCAGAACCCCATACCACGTGTGTTTCTATACATGTGAATGCTCATTTATCTTATGTGTTTTTTGTAGATATGTGTAAATATTAACATATAGGGGATTTATTTATCTATTTAATTTTACATTATGTGCATGTGTGAATCATTAAAAATGATGGTTCCTTTTTTATTCAATGTAATCAAACAAAATTATGATAATGATATATGATTATGGAAGAGAGATAATGAAATATCACATGTTGTATTATTATTTTATTATCTAGAAATAATATTAAAAATAAAATATTATTATCATATAAAGTGTAAACATATCATCATTATTAAATTTACGAAATAATTTGGGCTATGCGACTGCATCTATTTTAAGATATTTTTATGTTATATCTTGATTTAATATATATTGTGTAATATATTTTGTTGCGAATATTTTTGCTTTTTCATGATTCAAATTATTGTTATTTTATTGACTATTAAATACTATAACATGTGTGATAAGTATTCTAAAAATAATTATAATTCATTTCTTACTATTAGTGGAATAATTTGTGGATGTTTAAATTATAGGAAGCATGTTTATATAATTTTTTTCTAATTATTAGCTGGCGAAATTATAATTTCATGGTGATTGTGAATTCCTATAATTAATTTTATAATTGAAGAAAGTAATTTATAATGATGTGTAACAAAAAATGAATTTATTTCAGGCTATATAATTCTATAATTGTTCACATTATTTCTTAGTTTTTGATGTAATTACAGCCTTAGTTTCCAGTTGTTGTATTTTGTGGAAAATATTTAGTTTCACATTTTTATGATCCAAGATGATAATATCAATGATTTTATTTATTGTAAACATTTAATTTTTAGTATTATAATAGGAAATGGGTGGGGATATGTATGTTTTGTATTGATGATATTTTCGGGATATAATGATTTATTATTATCTGATCAATATTGTCAATATTGAATCCTGGGTAATCAAATGAGTTGAAATCTATGTTTCTTAATTGGTTGATACTTGTTAGTTTCTATAAAAGATATATTTGTACAAATATTGATGATTATGGCTTCCAACTACATAATGTAGTTTCTATCTATGCCTGAAATTTGATTTTTTGTTGTGGTATCCAAGATTACCATATTGCAGAATTGAAAATGAATTAATGAAATAATATGTATGGTTCTTGATGTTTAAAATTGATAATGTAATAATTTATAATAATCATGATTATGTCATTAAAGGTACCAAAATTTAATGAATTAATATGTTGTTTTCAAAAATTATTATTTAATAATAATTATTTACTATTGAGTTTTGATACATGAGTGCATGTTGGAGATCTCAACCTTGTCAGTTGTAGATGAATGTATGGTGAGATGATAACTTTATAAGAGTCTAATGACATAAATTTTCCATTAGTATTTTTTATTTAAAATATATCTTTTGTTCTATGATTTTATAGCTTTCACCACCTGATTTGGTAGAGAAACCAACAAACGGAGGCTGGGGGATGGGTCTTTTCCATAACAATAATGTTGGAGAGGGAATATAAAATTGTATACTCTCTATACCATGATCTCTCTTTGACGGTAATAAATTTTGTGGGCATACATAGAATGTTATGGACTCTGGTAATGCGTATGGAATCACATTTTCTATTATGGATCTTATATTTCAATTCATTTATGTCTGGAATATAATTTATTAATTTTATTGCACATAATTGTAGTGAAAATGGGTTCCAATGGTAATACATGTGCAAAAAACAATTGATTTAGAAATAGTTCTGGCTATACATGTTGTAGTGTCTTTCAGACTCATACTAAGTTGAATATGATGATGATGATGAGGAGGTTCTCTAATATATCGGATGCCGAATGTATATATATATATATATATGATAGATTTCATGATATATGTAATAGAAATAATATTCATGGTGTTTATGATATTATTGATTAAATGAGTACATGATGTGATCCATTTGGGTGTGAGAGATACTAATTAGTAGGGAAGTAGAATTTTATATCCTTTATATATATATACATGCATTTGGTATAATATATCATACATATTTGAATTAAATGGTTTGAGATCCATGGTGAGTATGGGAAATATCTATTTCTTTTTAGGTGAAAATTTAGTGTCATTTTTTATTTACCAGGCTTTAATATACTTCATTCACAATTTTTCATGAGATGTCTTAGGGAGTTTCCTCCTAAGTATACAATTTATTTTCATTATACAATTAAATAAAAAAATTTATAACTATTGTAGCAAGATTGTGATCATGATATATGTGATTATCTAAGAGAATCTATCCAAGTGCTATCAGAGTTTTTGGTTTCATCTTTTGGTTGTTTGGAAATTTTCATTATTTCTTCTTCAATGAAATTAAATAAATCTATTTATTGTAATTAATTTATGTAATGGAGTTGGTTTTTTGGGTCTCATATTTTCACATCCTTATATATATATAATGAAAAATGCTTCCAATTCATTATGTTATATACCATAAATGCTAGTATCCATCCCATGGCCTTTTGGAGGTGGGATTCTGGGGTTATCACATTCTCTCAATTTCTATCCTAGGACGGGTACCACTAAGAAGGAGGGGGGTTGTGTTAGAGAAATCTAAAATAAATAATTAGATATTAGATGGAGTTTAGAGAAAATTACTTGTTAGGATATAATGGGTTGGTAGGGAACGAATGTTATATTTTCTTATAACTTAACATAAATAAGGGAGACAAGTTAAGACTTTGGTAGTTAGTGACCCATGTGATACAATTTAAAGACCATCACTTTTCATAAATATATATATAAATATGATTTGTATTTCAGTATAAAAAATTTAAATTATCATGAATAATTATTTTCTGATACTTTTTTTTGAATTCGGATGACTATAATGAATTTAGGTGTAGCAGAATAAACAATTGGGTAGTCTCCAACATAGATTTCTATCACAATAAATGAATAACATGTGCTGTATAAAAAAACCCCATAATTTTAAGGTATTAAATATCTTTAATTTTTAGTTTACCACATATATAATTCAATGTAATGATTATTATAGGGAACTGGAATGGATCTGAAGACTTTTTAAGAAAACTTTAGAAAAATATAATTTTTCATATTACAAGATACTTATATTCAGGGATTGACTTTATAATTCCTAGAATGAAAAGATTTGGTAGAGTCGATCCCCAATGGATTTACCTATTCATGGCATGAATCAAGAATTCAAACATTGAATTATTATTCTAAACATGTTTTTATTTTTGATTTTGTTTTCTAATTAACTAGAAGTGTGTTTTCTAATTAGAATATAGGCTCCATATTGGGAACTAAATCTAATATCACCCCATTATTTTTGATAAATCATTTACTAACTGGATTTTCCCTCATTTCTATACTATATTAGGCACTCTAAATTGAAATTTTTATATAGATGACATTATATCCATATATATATGTTAATTATTTTTTGATTTATTTTTCATGAGGTCTAATTCCATTTTAATCATTTAAGTGGAATTTCTTGGGAAATATTATACATTTAAAATTATAAATACATTAACTTTATTAAGAGGATGATTTTATATGAGTATATATATATATTAACAAATGTAGGTGGCCAAATTTTTTTCCCTCATCGCCTTATCATTTTCACCATGAGTGTGATGTGTGGTCGTGATGATATACCGTTCCCTTTACCTAAAATATTATTAAATATTATTATATTTTTAAAAATGTAATAAAATCTACCCAAGGTCCATAAGTAGTTAGTGAGTGAGATTAGATCAAGAACTATTCCATTGTTCGGGTGTATACAATATTAAATATTGAAATTGGGAAATTAAATATGTGACTCGAAGGGTACATTGTAATTAAAATTTTACATTATGTATGTGACTGGGGATTACTGGGATATGATCTAAGATCTAGTCACCATGCGTATTATTCATGAATTGAGATAATTGAAAAAAAAATTGTAAGAGTGAATTCTATTTTAACTAAAACTAATAGATAGGAATTCCTTTGGGAGATTATCATAAGTTATTTATTAAAAACCAATGGTTAAGAAACTCCTTCATGAAATCTCCCTGAGATTAAAATAGATATCATATTTTCTTCAAGGAATTGAGATAATATATATAGGATACATATTATGATAATTAGTATTTTGGAGTGATTTAGGTTAATATCCCCTTCTGATAATCCCCTTTTATACATTTTGGTAACTAATATATAAAATTCCTTTAAGGAATCCCCTATAAATTTAGAATGATTACTCATGGATTATAATTCCTTGGGGGAAACAATTTTGTGATTAATTTTGTTCCAATATGGGATACTAGGGGTGAGGCATCTGAATTTTTATGAATTTGGTATGGTTAGTTTCCAATGTCACCATATAACCTAATGATTTATGACTGTCTTATTTATTTATCTCACTGCTATATTTAATTGTAAACATAGTCATACTCAATTTACATAAATATGACATGTTTTAAATGACCTTTTGTTTTTCCTACCAATTCATACTCACTCTTTTCTCGGGATTCCTATTGGTGATCGTGCATGCGTAATGGTTGCATGAAATGAAATGGGAAAGCACCCTATGACTGATTCATAATTTGAATAGCCAGGACCAAGCATGAGAGATTAGAATTTTTTTAAGACTTGAGACCATTAATAGAATAATTCAACCAAGTATTCATTTATTATTATTTTTTAATATAGTTATATAAGAACTTATTTTTGGATGTATGACTTCATGATAATAATAAAAATAATTTTAATATAACATGGTTTATTATTATTATTGCAACTTTCCATGATGCATATTTACTACTATATCTAGAGTTATATGATTGTTATTATTTATGATATTATATAAAATTGATCTTAGAGTATAGTGTCCAAAAAATATAGCATTATAAGTTTTTTATTAGTCAATATCCTCTCGAATACAGTGTTGAACATATGAGGTAATGGGGCCATACCATTTAAGACACCAAAAAGTCATTCTCGACTAATGGGATGTCACAATGTGGTATTATAACCCTTTATTCTAAATGTTCATTTTTGTATGGTAGATAGAAGATATGGTATAATTTTAATATGGAATATAATTCATTATTTAGAAGAGCTACCCCTCGAACGATTAAAGCCATTTTTTTACTATGGATGGGATTTCAATTTTTTTAAGGATGAGATATTTCACCAAGAGGGAAACACATTATTTTTTAATTTATGATTTATAGTAATATTATCAATTTTTTGGAATGAATAGACGGTGTGTGTTCATATGTTATACGATGAACATAGGACTGACATGTCATTTATATGAATTCATATGATTGGTAACTGGGAATATGACAAGACACTATTTGTAAAAGTGCTAGTAACATTTTAATGACTTTTTGTAATGTAATTATTTGGTAGTGTATATTTTAACTAATATAATAAATGGTTACAAGTAAATTAAATTAAATTCCATCTTTATTATTATGTAACATTATTTAAATAATATGAATATGGTATCCTTACTTCTTATTACATAACTTTAAATTTTATTTTTCAATGAGAGGATCCTTAAAATATTGTATCTCAGAAAAAAGATACATAATTCATGAAAATATAAAATATTATTTTAATCCTCTGGAAAGAATTATTTAAATGATAATATTAAGTACAATTTTAAAATCTTATATCCTGGGGAAATAAATCAAAAGGAAGGGTTATCAAATGGCCTTGTAAGGTTTAACAAGTGAATCTGTTTACTTAATATCAATAAGAACATGATGAAATACATAAATACCTGTGAAATGGAAGAAGGTGCATATAATAATAAAATTACATTTATAATAACATGAAATATTTTCAAAAACATTAAATTTATACATTCATAAGAATATCATAATGTTCCATCCCAAAGGTGTTAGAAATATTACAAAGGTTATTCACCAAGGTATCCAAAGAAATTTCATCTCCAGAGATTAATTTCATTAACCAATGCATTAGAGTGCTATCAGTGTGCACCATTAATATAAATTTAATTTCATGAGAGTAAAATATATAATAATAAACCATTTCATAAATAATATAATGAAAATAAAAGAAATGGGTTTCATATGAAAATCATGACGTTTTAAAGTGTGATTAGATACACTATCATTATGTTATTTATAACCCACAAAAAGGGAATGATGGTTTTATGTATATAAATTCCAAAATAAAATATATCACTATTATATAATTATGAATAAACCTATAAATAAAATACGTTTTTGTATTCAAAAAAATAATATAATATATTTTCTTGAGAAAAGAGAGGGATTTTAGGACGAATATTCTGCCGCATAGCAGCTATGCAACATGGTTTTAGAAAACATTAAAATAGAGGGTAAAAGGGTAACCCATTCATAAAATCTCATAATACATTATATGAAAAGAACAAAATTGAAATAAGGATATGATATGTAAATATTCAAGACATACAGCGTAAAAAAGAACATGAAATAAAAAAAGAGAAGACGTGAATTCCCGTAAGAAAATATGACAGCCAAAAAGTGTCACTTAAAAATACAGAAAATCAGTTGACAAGAGTAAAAATGGTCTCTCATCATTTTGAAAAAAAATGAAAAAAATAAGGATGATGAATACCTTGCCCCAATATAAGGAAAATGGAAATTAAAAGACATAACAAAAAATAATTTTTGACTAAAACATGATGGTTAAAGGATCCCTTACATTGAAATGTAAAATAAAAAACATGAAGTTTGGGACCATTTGGGATTGAAGACACTATGGAAGGACCTCATGGGAGATAAATATACAAGAGATTAGTTGGGGTTGAATTTGGAATGATTGTAATGAAGTAATGGGTTTGTAATTATAGCGAATGTGAAGGAATATTTTATTAATATCCAAGGGAAACCCATTTGTGGTATTTGAAAAGCCATGGGCTTGATAATTGTATTTTCCCATGGTTTTGGCCCCTTGGGACACCTCATATAATATATTAAACTAGATGAGTGTACCATAATTCTAAATTTCATATTACATCATAATGATGTTATAAAACATACTGAAAACTCAAAAATAATATTTTAACCATTTACCAAAAAAACTAAACATTTTAAAAAAATATCCTAAATTCACTCTATTTTAATATCAATGATCTGAATTCCAAAATGTACTCCACTTTATGAAAATAATTTTCTAGATATGAGATATTTAATTTTTATTTAAAAATCACTATTTACCAGAAAAAGACAAATACATAACTAATAATTTCTTAAATAGTTATTTATTTATGATATTATATCATATTATCCTTCCAGATGTATAAATTACCTTTATACATAATTCAGTGAGATTACTATTCCATTTTTAATGTTACTATTCATAAGGGTTATATTACTAATTATAATTTACTATTCACTAAAAATTATTTTGATCTTATCAAAATCTGAATTTTTTATTGATCAAAACTATATATGTCCATTTTTTTATAATCAATTCACATTTTTAATTATTTAATATGTAATAAAATATTTTAAAATACTCCTTTTTCATTATTTATTAATAATATGAATCTTCTAAAAATGTTTCATTCATTTATTTTGGAATTTGACACTCAAAAATGATAGTTATTTTACTATAAGAAGAAATAAAAATTTTATTTATATAAAAGGATTGGATAAAGTAATTAAATCCCCGTTACATAGTCCCTTATATCACCTGAATATGACTTATGTTTAAGGTGTTCAATGCTGATACAATCTTGGGGTGGTTGAGATAACATTGTCCAAGTAGGGATTTCTGTCAACTTGATCTTTTCTCATAGGATATTCCATTCAAGATTCACGTGTTTAAGCTTAGCTTGGGCTTGGTCCTGAGAAATCCCTAACGACTCTACCTCCTTCCCATGCTCTGACAGATGGGATTCATATGGCCCAATTATACTAGATGTGGCCATCGATTCCACTTTCTATATTAGTTAACCATGATCATTTCTATTTATAAACAATTATCATAATGTTAAGAGTATAGTTTCTAATTGTCATTTTGACCAATGGTCATAATTAAAGGATTGTTATATAATAGTCAAAACTGAAACACCTCATTTCAATTATGATCACTTCATTAATAAAGATATAGTTCTGTTGAGTAGAAAATAAAATAACACACAAAATAAAGAAACAAAATATTAATTAAAAGTTCGATTCATTATATTCATACCCCTTGAGAAACTTTTCCCCTATAATTTCAAATCCTACCCTCAGAAGCAAAAATGTGTGGGTACTTCTTCCTCATATAATCCTCTAGTTCACACATGGCTTATTCATATTTTTGGTTCCTCAACCACACATTAACAAAGTGGGTAGTGTTGTTGCGTGGAACCGTGTCTTTATGATACAAGATCTCCACCAGATGCCCCTCATAAGAGAGGCCATGTTCTAGTTGAACTAACTCTAGATTTTGTACATGTCAAGGGTCAGGTATGTAATTATTTAAGAGGGATACATGTAGAACATAATGAACTTGTGATATATTTGGAGAAAGTGCAAGCTGATAGGCAACTACTCCTACTTGGTCATGGACATCATATGGGTCAATTTACCTTGGGTTGAGCTTCCATTTCTTCCCAAACATCATGAATCTCTTCCGCGGTGAAATTCAAAGAAATTATTTCTGAACAATATGAAACCCCAATTCCCTTAGACGGTTTTCAACTAAGATCTTCTACCCTCTCTAATTATCCTGAATGTGTTGTTGGATGGCATGACCGTTTTCTGTTATCTCTTGCCCAAGATAAGGGCCATGAAGCCTTATCTCCCCTTATTCATCCCAACAAGTATGAGTTATACATCACATCCCATATAGAGCTTTATATAATTCCATTTGAATTCCCTAGTGCAAGCTGTTGTGGTAAGACAACTCAGCTAATGGGATATGTTGATCCCATCCACATTTAAATTTCATTGAGTATTTTCTTAGCTAGTCCTCGAGTGTTTGAATAGTCCTTTTAGATTGAAGCTCGGTTTTGTGGTTATAGGTTGTATTGAAATTCCATTAGCTACATAGAGAATGTTAAATACTTCTATAGAATTTTGATGTGAACCTTGGATCACAAATAGAAATGATAGAATGGGGAATTCCATGTACCCATACTACTTATTTTATTAAAATAATGGAATGTTGATCAAGAGAGAAATCTTCTCTAATAGAGATAAAATGGGTAGTCTTTGGGAGATGGTCCACTATAACCCATATAACATTGTTTTCATTGTATGTTATCAAGAGGCAACTGACAATGTCCATAGTGATATTGTCCATCTTCTATGCTTGAATGGGTAGCGGTTGTAATACCCCTTTTGGAATTTGTCACTCTACCTTCACTTGATAAAATAATAGGCACTATGTAGTGTAGTCAACAATCTCTCATTTCATATTATTCCACCAATAATGATCACTAAGGTCCCTATATATTTTTTTTGCTTACAAGATATAGTGAGAAATTAAAGATATGAGATTTATCCATAAGCTCCTTTATTTCTAGAATAGATTAAACAAAAAATCTTGTAAGAGATTTCCGTACACCTTCTTGATCAATATTGGAATCATGAATCTTCCCAAACGCCATAGCCTCAAACATATTCTGTAAGAAATGATATTCATTCTAATATTTCATGATATTCTATAGTAATGATGGTTGATAAATCATTTGGTATAGGGTTGATTATGACGCTTCCCTTATAATTCCCATTTCCATTTTCAATAGGTATTAGATCAAGGGATCCCTATGAATCCTCTTCATTGATAGAACAACTGGGTCCTTCCTATATAATGATTAAACAACATTGTTTTCTATTTTGATATGATAATTAATTGAACAATAATATTTTTAAAGAAGTTTTAACCATATCCTCAATCTCATGTTCAATTCCTTATGTGTGAAAATATACTTCAAACATTGATGGTTTGTGTATATATCACATTTCTCTCAAAAAAATATATTACCTCCATTTATTTATAGGAAAAAAACCTAGTGAGCTCATGAACATTTGTATGTTATTTCTAGTCACGAGTCTTCAAAAGTTGAGATTTCTATGAAATCACATGTCATTTTTCATGAGGATGCACCCAAGTACCTTCTGATATGCATTACTAAAAATAATGAATCTATCTCTTTTTAAGGGAAGAGTTAACATGGGTGTTGTAAAAAATATCTTATTCCTCTCTTGGAAACATTCCCCACACTCCTTTATCTATATAAACATAACACTTTTTCATGTTAACCTGGTTAGGGAATTAAAAATCCATGATTTGTTTAGAAACCTCCGATAATATATAACTAATCCATGAAAACTATGAATCTTAGTAATGGTTAAAGGCTAATGCCACACCACTACATCCTCTTTCTTGGTAGGGACAACTATAAATCCTTCATTGGTTACAATGTTCCTCAAGCAAGAAATTTTTTTAAACAAAATTCACATTTTATGAACTATCCAGAAACCATATCCTTCCATAGTGTTGGATAAATAACCCTTTTATGATCATCACGCTCATAATATTTATTGGAATATATCAGAATATATCCAATAAAACTACCACAACATTATCATGGTAGTCCTTAAAGACTATATTAATCAATTACATAAACATAGAAGGAGCCCTAGTCAAAACAAAGGGCATAACAAAAAACTCATAATGCTAATATCTTGATTTAAAGGAAGGTTTTTTGAATATATTTTTTATTCTCCCTCAATTGATGATAACAAATATCTAAGAACATTCTTGGATAACTAATGATCACCATGATGTAGGTCAAATAATTCATCAATTCTTGGAAGAGTGTATGTTCTCTTCACTGTGATCTCATTTAGTTTATATAATCAATTAATATCCATATTGATCCATCACTATTCTTCAAAAAGTGAATAGGTGGTCCCTAAGGAGACACACTCATTCAGATAAACCCCTTCTCCAAAATTTTATGGAGATGGTTCCTTAATTCATCCAACACCACATTTTCCATCCTATATGGGGTCTTTGATATTGGAGGATATGCAATCACTATTTCAATGGAAAAATCTTCCCCTCTCATTTCCTTCTTTTTCTTCATTGATCAACTCTATATAGAATGAAATAAAATGTTCTTCTAGAAAAATATCAAGTGTAGAAATCCCTCATTGGAAGATAACTATAGGATTAATATTCAATACTATAGTGATTTACTTGTTCTTCATTTGATCTTAGCATTATAATTTTAGAGCCAGTCCGTCCCTAGTATAATGTCAAATTCTAACATAGGAATGAATACTAGATTTGCGATAAGATTTTTCACACTAAGGTAAATACTAGAGTTTTAAAATATTGTTGATTCATGGATAATAAAACTAGGTTTCATGATTGATAAATATAATTTTATAAATTCAATTTTTTGATTCTAATATCATTGAAAACTTGGAGGATATAAAAGAATTCATTAAACAAAAATCAGACAATAAACTTACTAGCATTGAGAAAACATCATGAGTACCTACCACTACATCATTTGGATCTTCAACATTAACTATTGTGATAAAAAAATCATATCCTTGCTCTATTGTCCTTTTTTGAGGCTGATGGTGATTCCACTCTACTTCCCTCCAATTAGGATAGTGATTTTAAATGTTCCCAAGGTATAAACACATGATGCATTAGACTTCATGTTAGTCTTGCACAGCCTTCCCTCTGTCAATAGTGTTGGGACGTTTAGGATTCACCTCACTACAAAAATTCCATGTGATATGGACATCTATTCCACACTTTTTTCACATCCCATCTATGAGTAGGTTGTTCGCAGAATGCTTCTTCAGACAGTTATTATATGTGGAATGTTTCACATGCATATCTCCTCTTCCCTAATAAATGATCCTCCATAAGCTTGTACCTATTTATATCTTCTATTCATTGGATTTATGAGACCACTACATCTCACCAAACATTATTTCGACTTTCATAGCATTACGCATGATATCCTATTATCTAGAATAGTCACAGTTCAGTAGATTCTTCCGTAGATGATGTTATAGTACACTAAATAATCTTCCAACCTTCCCATTAGGATCCATGAAAAATATTAAAGTGTAATAAGAAACTCTTGTGAATTTCATCTAATATCTTCAAACAGATTAATTATCCTTCAGATTCATCTTGATAAAATCATTCTCCATTTTTTTTCTCATTGAACGATGGAAATACTTATTGAATAAGATCCATCTAAACACTTCCAACTCCATAGATCCAGCCCCTACTCATGGCCTCATGTTTATAATTATTTTTCAACACTGATTAGCTTCTCCGTATAAGTGGTAAAAAAACATGGGGGACTTATCTTGTTATGAACAACAATGAACATAAAATATCTTCTCAATAGAGATGATCCACTATTCAAAAAAAATGGCCAGTTAGATCCAATGAATGTTGGTGGTCGTTGCTAAATAAAGGACTCAATAAAAAGGTGTTCCCTTCATGTTGAGATCAGTCTCTCAGCATGATTCCAACTATGTGTCATAACATGAGTATTTTGGTTCATCATTACCATGAATGTTTCCATTTTAGCATCCATCAGATGACTATCGTCATATGGTCTATTATGGTCACCTGTTTCATGGTTCCTCATATTTCTTATCATTTTCTAGAATAATGAAACCATAGAGATTAAATTATTTCATTTATGAATCATTTATCTATAAATGATTATTTTTGTCGTAAAACATCATGATTAAACATAATTTTCTTTATATATAATTACATTACTCTATAAATCATTCATAATGATTCATAAAAATCATGTGATTTTCAAAAAATATCTTTCGAGAGTGTCAGACAAGTAGTGCAAAAAGAACCATTTTTAGGAACCGGTTCTTGTTTGAGTCTAGCCCAAAGAGTTGTTTTCTGTACATAACCCTAGATACATCTATGCCAGATCCCAAACCACTTCTTGTATCGAGATAGGGATCTGTTTTTTTGGAATCCACTTACGTAAAATTTTACAAAAATACCAAGAAGATTTACAATATTCAAACATTCCTATAGAGTTCATCCTAATTTTTTATTGCCTAATTTCAATAAATAAATAAATTATCCTTTGATACCAACTATGGAATCATGCCTTCTTATTACAAAACTTTTCATAACATTTTACAAAAAGTGTAATTTAAAAAGTCAACTATCTTAGATAAAATGTACATAATACCAAAAAACACAAAACAATATTGTAATCCTATGGAAATACTTCATGAAATGTTCATCCTATGTATAATTACTACATATCCTAACCAGAGGACATACATCAATGAAAAGGGTGAGGATAAGGCCTCGTAAGGGTAAACAAGGGAATCCGTTTACTTGATATTAATAAGAACATGATGAAATACATAATGATATGGGAAATAGAAAGATAGGAATATCTTAATAAAATAACATGAATCATGAAATCAAAATATAGCTACAACATTTAATTTATACATTAATAAAAATATCACCATGGTCCATCCCTATGGTTTCGTAAAAATTACCCATGTTATTCACCAAGTTATCTTTAAAATTTTGATTTGTAGAGATTAATTTATTTACCCAATGCATTGGAGAGATCTTAGGGAAAACCCTTAATAAGAAATTATTTTAATCTGACTCACATATATCATAATCACATATTTCATAAATAAACCAATTAGAATAAATGAAATGAGTTTTATATCAACATTGTGACATTTTAAAAAGTGCATAAAAACATGATCATTATGTCATTTATAATCCATTGAAAGGAAATGAGTTTTTATATATGTAATTTCAATAATAAATTATATCATATTAATTTTTTTAATGAATTCTTCTCTAAATGAAATAGTTTTGTGTATTGGCATAAATAAAATAATATACTTTTTTGAGAAAAAGAGAGTGATTTTGAGACGAAAATTCTACAGCTAACCACTATGCAACATGGTTTTAGAAAACATTTAAAATAGAGGGGATTGGGGTAAACCATTCATAAAAAGGAATTTAATATAGTAGAGAGAAAAAAATTAAATAAAAATAAGAACATGTTATTGAAATTATAAAGACAGACAACAAGAAATAGAACATAAAAGAAAAAAAGATAAGACGTGAATTCCATTAAGAAAATTCAACAGCCTAACGACGTCGCTTAAAAATTCAAAAAATCAATTGATGAGAGTTAAAACGTTCTCTAATCGTATGAAAATAAAATTGTATGAAATAAGGATACATAATAACATACCCCAACATAAGAAAAATGGAAATTAAAATACATAACATAAAAGATGTCTTGAATATGAGAGGAGGGTGAATGGTTCCCTTACCTTGGAGAGTAACCGTAAAAACTAAATATTTGGGACCTTGTGAGCTTGATAGAGCCTTGAGAGGACTCCTTGGGAGGTAAAAAATACACATACTTCATTGACGATGGATTTAGAATGAATGGAATGGATTAAGGAGTTGGTATTTTTATTAATAACGAGGGAATATTTTAATAATATCCCAGGTGCACCTCATTACCGGTATTTAAAAAATGAAAGGTATTTATCAGGGTATTTTCCCATTGTTTTTTCCACATGGGTCAGATCATATAATAGTATAAGTAAAATGATTCAACAGTAATTTTAAACCACATATTACATCATTATGATGTCTTAAAACACACTGAAAACTCAAAAACTGTATTTTTACAATTTAATGAAAACAATACATTTTATAAAAATATCATAAATTCAGAATAACCAAATATGGATGTTCTGAAATCAAAATTGAACTCCAAATTATGAAAATAATTTTATAAATATGAGATATTCAATTTCTCTATAAAATCACTATTTACCCAAAAATTACTAATACTTAACTACTAATTTTTTAAATAATTTTTTACTTATGCTATTATATCATATTACCATTCAGGATGACTAAAATATATATATACATAATTAAGTAAGAATATAATTACCTTGGTCATATTAATAATTAAAAGGGTAATATCACTATTCACAATTTACTATTTACTAAAAATTAATTTGATCTTATGAGAATCTAAATTTCTTACTGATCAAAACTATATATGTCAGTTTTTGGAAAATCGTTACATATTATTATTTATTTAAATTATAAAAAATAATTTAAAATACTCTTTTTTCCAATATACATCAATAATATGAAACATCTAGATATGAAGCCTATATTTATTTTTACATTTGAAATTAGAAAATGAGAGTTATTTTAACATAAAAAGAAATAACAATTTTATTGATACAAAAGGAATAAACAAATTAACTAGGCCCTCAATACATATCCATTTATAATGCATGTATAAAAGCTAAGACTAAGGAATTAAATGGTGATAAGATCATTGGGTGACATAGAGAACATTTCCCAGGGGTGATTTCTATCAACATTATGTGCTCCCGTTGGAGATTCCGTTTAAGATTTACATATTGAAGCTCATATTTTGATTTGCCTAGATCAAGGCCTTGTGATGCTACCTCCTTCCCATGATCTGACAGATCAGCTTCATATGACCTGAGACTACTGGATGAGGCTGTCGACTCCTTTTTCTATATTAATTACCTATTATCATTTTTATTTATAAAAAAAATCATAATTTCAAGAGTATATCTTCCAATGGTCACGTGGACCAATGATTATAATTATCCAATGGTTATATGGCTGTCGAAACCCAAAGGTATCATTTCAATTATACTCACTTCATTAAAAATAGACATAGTTTTGTTGAGTACAAAATAAAATAACAAACAAAATTAGGAAACAAAATATTATTCTAAATTTTTAGGTTGATACAATGAATATTAAAAATTATAAATCATTTTAATTTATAAATAATAATTTACAATTAAAATAAATAATCCACATTTTTTAAATTCACGTTAATGTAAAATGTAAAAGTTTGATTAAATGTATCATATGTTTATGTTATGGACGACATGTGTATATTGATTTGAGGATTTTTATGGTTCTGTGGTTCTATTTGGATAAATAATGAACTATTGATTTTAGGGTCATTATTTTAGGGTGAAATTTTATTTTTTGGTTTGGTAAGGGGTTTTATTTTGAGGATATGGAATCAAATTGGGATTTCAAGTGTTTTTATGTCCTCAAATGGGGTTTGATTATATGTTTTGAGAATAATTGGATACTTCCGGCATTTTACTAGTTGTCAATGTACTGAATTGGTGGATGATATTTTCAAAACTATAATAGATTTCCATTCATATCATAGAAATATGTTTACACCCTTAAGGGGTTTGGTGGGGATCTATTTAGGTTGTGAATTGTGATGGTAGATGGGGTTACCATCTTCAATAAGTTGTTCACAATTTGAACCCTGGTTCACACAATTAATGGTGTTCAACTATGGGTGGATCCTTATACCTTGATTATTTCACAACATGAACCACTTGTTCATTCTATGATGGGTGCATGGGTGGATCTTTCATAAGAAGGGGAAAATACATATTCTCTAGCTTTTGGTTATTTGTGGTTTTGGGGATTTAGGGTGTTTATAAGGGACATTTTTAGTAGATTATCATAATATAAACACCTCATTCAATCCCGCTTGAGAGGGGTAATTCATTGTGTGTTTTGGAAGATATTCCTACTGAGATCATATATTCTCCCTCTATTATTGGTCCTCTAGATGAGATTTATGATTTGGATTTATTTTGGAAAAGGGATTGAGGTCCATTTCACTATATCATGGTTGAATTGATTGAGGTTGAATGGTATTTCATTTAACTTTGTAAGAAGAGGTAATGAGAAGATGAATTCACAATTTATATTTCCATTTTGGTTGTTGTAAGTTGATGCTAAAATTAATTCATTCTTTATAGTGGAATTTGATTACATATATTATGGAATGGGTGTTATTGAATAGGTTTTTTTCTTGTTATGATTTTATGGATGATCCATAGACTTTCTATGGGTTGTTTGGGGAGGTTTTAGTGTGCTGGAGGTTCCAAGTGAGTTTTTTATTAATTTTAAATCCTAGGATTAATTAAAATGATTAATAACAATTATTGGATATTATTTATTAATGATGGATGTTGTGGGATAATTGTATAAGATCATCGATGAGGCATGGTAGGAATTGAAGAAGCCCAGTGGTGCATGATCAGTATTTTAACATATTTATAGAGGAAGGAAAACCCATTAATATAAAACCATAATCATTATTAGTATTTATTTTTAATTCCTCTATGAATATAATTGGATTATTTAAATAGATAGGGGTTGAGAGTGCCATGGGTAAAATATAATAAATATCATTTAGAATTATGCTTTCAATAGTTCCTCTCAAGACAATAAGTGATTCTAGATCACCAAAAGAGTATGTCACCTACAGAATATTATGATGGTTATATTAATGTCAGGCCTTGGGAAGGTCTCTATGGATTAGAAAAGATATATGTATCCTAGGATGGATTCCCTAAGGTTGGATAGGAATGTTAACATGGTCTATTTGGGTGATATAGTCATACATATTATGCCTAATGAATCATAACATCATGAGAATTTATTAAGGGTTGGTGAGTGTTGTAATTTTTTTAAGTCCTTCAGTGGTGGATGTGTATAATGGTGTGGTTTTACCTCTATATAAGATGGTTAAGAGATCTCCCTTAGGATATCTGATATGGTACAACGGGTGGGTCATGGGAATTTCCAAAGGTCTTTCCATAATGTTTCCATAGGGTATTAGTACGGTATGTCTTGGTACAATCCTAAAACATTGAGAACATGAGTGGTGAGGGGTTATCATGGGTTTTGGACCAAACCATGAGGTCTAGGATGAGATGAGAATTCATTCAGTGGAATAACTAATGAGAGACTAATAAAAGATGTTATCAAAGTGTTCATACCGTGAGAGGTAAAAGGGAATGTAGTGGATGACCAAATATTTGAGGTGTGGAATGGTAGAGATGAGGGGATAGGTTCCAGTGAGTACTACCCAAAGAAAATCTAAGGAGATATGTGATGGGATAAATCACTATGTGTATTTATTTAGATTTTGATAGGTGATAAAATATTGTGTGGATAATGGATCCCAAAGCATTTACCCACGATGAGTATGAAAATGTGGGTCAAAATACTATGGTTACGTAGTTTCCTTGATTTATACTAGAGATCTCAGCTAACCATGATTGAGATGGTTTGGTTTATAATAGGTCTCGGCTTTTTTTGAGTGAGATAGTGTTAATAGTGAATCACTAGAAGATATATGGTTGAGCGTGGACAAGTCTAGGTTTTACATGGGTGATATGGTTGGTTTGAGTGTAATTAGAATTCTAGGAGTGAGATGGTTTAACATATTTATTAAATTATTGGACCACCATGAGTGAGATTGGGTCTTCAATATAATGTTATGTTATTAGAGGACAAAATTCCATGAGTGATATGGGATCTAAGATGTGTTGTGATAAAAAAATAGACAGTTCGAACTACATGAGTGAGATGCGTTTAATAATGGAATGTAATTCTACATATGGATGAATCCCACGATGAATTTGATGGTAGAGGTTGAGTATCAGGTGTGGGAGAACCATGAGTTATAATATGAGTTTAGAGGTTGGAAGGATGATACTACTATGAGGGTGTTGTAATTATATATTGAAAAAATCATTACCATGTGTTGTTAAATATTAAATGGGTAATTTGAATTGTGGCATGAGGTGAAAGTTGGATTTTTTTCATGGAATCATAGAATGTACGATTGAGTTCTACAATGTCCTCTTTATTACATGGTGATACATTATGCATGGATTCATGGTGATCTTGAAAGCCAACAATATTCAATTCATTTTTTAAAAAGTATATTTTTTGTCCGTATACATTTACATATAAATTGATGTGTACTATGGGCACATAGGGATACACTAATATGATAGTTATATCACACCATTAACGGGAACCCCAATTCATTTTTGTAGACCTTATGTGTAAATTTAGGTTGAGCATGGAATCTGAAGTAGAACCGACTAGTTCATATCTATGGTTATTTGGAGATAATAGTTTTCAAGGCCAATATATATTACTAGATCTAGTGAGTATGTGATTTATTTTTAGTTATTTTTTATGTGGTCGGCCTAATAGAGAATAAACTATTAATGAACTACATGATTCCAAACATGAAAATATGTTATAGAATTATATTTATTCATTATGTATACTCTCATTCTGTTGTGGTCGTTTTATTTATTTTCCCATGTTTCATGTTTTTTTAGAAGGTATAGTCTCCCCATTATACTAATTATCTCCTAACCAATAATCAGTATCATCTCATATATGGGGAGGTGCTATAGTGACCTATATTTTATTCTAATTAATAATTATTCTCATGTTTCAAGTTATTGGTCCTAATTCCTTATTAGGGGAATAAAATAAAATTTATCAATGATGAAAACAAGAAAAAATATTTTTGAGTGTTTTGATGGTTCTAGTGTATGAGGTTCACCCTCAAAATGAACATTTATGAAAAAGAGTATTTTTCACAATGTTAGGGTATATAATATTATAAAAATATCATATTATTTTTTATTCGTCATATTATTGGTTTAGATGAAATTATTAAAACCCTTTAAAGTAGTATTTAATGTGAAATATATGACACATACTGAATTTAGAATGAACACATTACCTAATTAATTATGTGAGTATCAATACAATCAGATAGAAGAATGCCGTACATTCTATAGAGAATATTTTATGATAAATTAAATAACTAATTTTGCTGTCTAATTAGTTTATTTACCAATTTATTCCTCAATATAACCACCTGTATAGATAATATATTGGGTTATCTTTAAAACTATATGGATGAGAGAGTGCGAGAGATTATCTAAGTAATAATGGGTGGAATCAAGAATAGGAATGGAAAGATTGGTGGTGAAAATATAAAAATAATCAACATAATCATAACAGTCATGTTACTCCCTAATAATGAATCTAATTTCGATGATGGGGATTTTTTATGGTTGATTCCCCATTTAAGATGTTGACTTGAACATGGATCAATAATCTCTAAATTGAATCCATATTGGGCTATTTAAATGACCATTAAATCATTTATTATTGGTTGATATTTATGTATTATGATCAAATAATTAGGAACATATTATTAATCATAATATTTTTTTTCCATCACTATAAATGATCATATGTCATGCCTGATCAATGTTTTCACTTATTTTTATAGTTTTCAAGATTTCTATTTCTTTGTTAATGTTTATCCATGTATTTTTATTAAGCTTCAGGGATTCTCTTATTTTATTGATGAAATCATGTATATATTAAATATATGAAAAATATTATTTTTTATATGAATTTCGGTATGGTTATGTGTGGATGGAGTTCAAAAGATGGTGGAACATAAAAGAGTAAGGGAAGTGGGTTTCTTCGTATGTGGCTGAGACATAGAAGGTGACATGTCCTAAATAGGAGATAATGTTAATTGAAGTTGTTGTATAGGGTATAATTAATGATGATGGAAAATAATTATTAATTTTTTGATGTATCATGGTGTAAGAATATATTTGGGGATACTTATTGTAATGATCCCAACATTTAATAATATTTGTTTCCTAGAAATGTGTGTTATATTAAAAAACCAAACTATATCTCTTTAATAATTAAATGAGTATAAATAGGAATTCAACCTTTGGGTTTCAACCCTTATATATACATTTGTTAATAATGACCACTTGTTCAATATGACCATTTGTTCAATATGATTATTGGTCAATATTACTATTGGATACTAGGTTTATATATAGAAATGATAATGGTTAATTAATGAAGAAAGAAGTGTTGATGGCCTCATCGAGTAGAATATCGTCGTATAAAGCACATTTTTCAGAGCATGGAAATATGGTAGTTCCACTTGTATTACATTAGGACAAAGCACATTCAATGATTCCACATATTAATTTTGAACGAAATCACATACGGGAGAAGTTCAAGTTAGTGGATATTACCACTCAGGCGATGTTATCCAAGCTTCCCAAATAGTCTATCACCGTCGCACACCAAACCCTTAGGTCACATGTGGTTATTTTAATGGGTCATGTTTCAAGTCCATAGTTACTTAAAATTTATTCAATTTATTAAAATAATTTTTTCATTCCATCATTTCTGTTTCTGGAATTGTTTTTCTTAAAAATAGAGATGGGATTTGATGAATTGATTTTTCAGGTAATGATTTTAAATATCATAAAGATACAAATTATTATATTAAACTATGGTTTTATTAATAATTTCCATTATAATGAAATAATTTTATAGAAACACTATTTTATAATTTGAAATGATAAATTACTTTTATTTAGTTGTTGAAAAGTTTACTTTTCATTTTCTACCTGATATTATTTTTAATAATTATGTATTTACATTGTTAAAAGATAAATTTATCCAAATTAAAAAAGAATATGATAAAATAATTTTCATTTATCAACTCTAATCATTGATATTATGTTACAGTGAATTTATGAGAAATTAATTAAAAAAATACCAATGAATAGTAAAAAATATAGTTTTGAATTTTTTGTGTGTTTATATAACGACCCATACTTTACATACATTGTTAATACTTCAAAATTGAATCACACTTATTACAACATATGACAAAACCACAAAGGACCGTATAGGTATAGTGTCTTTAGAAACTGGGAAACATAAACAACTGGTTCATAAATATTCTACAGTGTCTCCCATTTATTTCATCATATCTAGGGTCCCTTTTAGCATATTCTACTTAATATCCATCTTCCTGACCTGGGGAAAAGAAAACATAAAAGGGTGAGCTCAAATGCTCAGCAAGGGCAAATAAAGGAATTAAAAATCATATCATATCTTTTTGAAAATCATAACCTGCAAAAGAGATCATAATATCTTAACATGGAATAAATCATAGAAGTGAAAATGAGATCCCCATAATCATAACATGAAACTTGAAACTTTGTGGCATGCACACATAATCATGGAAAATCATTTCTTGTTAGTCATGACTCATTGCCAAGACGATCTTAGTGGACAAAGTCCCTTTCTGAACCGAGTCACCCTCATTCCAGTCCTGTTTCACTGAACCGGTATAACTTACCGTTCCAGCCATGTCTATCTCATGAGATATAAAATCTTTACCCAATGCATTGGAGGGAGATATAGGTCCCACCCATCTTATAATGAATCCTTTCTTATGTGTGCCACATAATCATAAATCATACATCATCGCATAACACATGTAACAAAAATGGGATTCTTGAAACATCATGACATCATAAAACAATTCATATAAGATAAAGGAATTCATAAAAATAATTCCATCACAACATGATCAAATCAATGTAATAATAGGGATAAAAACAGAACCCTTTATTATCTTAGATGGAAAATAATTTTGATAAAACACTTGAACTCCATTCTTGAGGAAAATATCCTTTCTTCTTCAATTTTTTTTTCCTTTCATAACATGTCATACAACTTTAAAATAAAAGAAGTTGATTAAAAATAAACTTGAAAACTTGTAAAGGAAGCTTCTTGGAAATAATGTTTTAAAAATCCATTCATGCCGTATAAGTTAAAAAAACATTCTTCGTACTTTTGTCGGAAAAGTCAAAAAGTACCTCGTACGACAAAAGATTCCTTTCATAGATATTACTAAAAACTCACCGAAGGGTAAAAATGGATTTAAACAATTTTAGGTGGATGGAAATAATATTACATATTGATGAAACATGGATGTGGATGATAAAATACACCCCAGTAAATACTTACGAATAAACAATCTCGGATAAAAATGAGATTGTGATATTTCCCTTACCTTAGGTCCGATTTGCTTTGTATGTGTCCGAAGCTCCTGTATAATTGTTTAAATAATGTTATTGACTTGTTCCATAATCATACATATTTATATGATATCATATATTGTCATATTCTTAGCTTCTTGTTAGTAATATTTCATTGTTACTTGTTACTCGGGTCTTTATTGCCTTTTGTTCTTATGCGTGTTTTGCCGAATAAATTCTTATTCTTCTTTTAAGGTTATGGATAACTTATATCCAGAATGGTATTAGTGTAACATATATAATATTTATTCATTCAATTCATTTATATAATTACTATGTAATGATGATCATGTAGAACGAGTCGCATCACATCGTGGAGACGGTATTCCGTACGTACGCACGAGTGATGATATCGTTCCTATGATCGTGGAACTGTATTGGAGTATATATATATTATTTCAGTATCAATATTACTTTATAATAATCATAAATAGTTACTCATTACACCATTATACCCATCCTTGTAAAGTGATGGTGGAAAAATAGATTACACCACGGCGTGGAGACGGTATTCCGTACGTACGCAGGCGCGGTGATTTCATTTTTCCGTAGGATGGATAGAAGGTGAATTAGGGTTGTTTCATATTTATAATAACATATCAGTATGTAAGTAATACTGATGTTATTACTTTATCATGAAACAACTAAAGAAGAAGAAGTTTAAGAAGAAAGAAATTGAAAAGATCGGTAATGGATATTACCTCTTCTTTAGAACGCCTCTTTGAATCCTCCACTTAGGGAACTAAGATTGGTCTTTGAAGAAGACCAGGACCTCTAGGATTATTCTAGAGAAGTGGAGAGGAGAAAATGGCAGGGGTTGGACGATCTTGAGTGCTCAAATTGATGTGAGGAGGAGGGGGAGGAGGTGCCCTTTTATAAGGGAGGAGAGGGGCACCTTAGGAATATCTCAAAATATTATTTTATATTAAAGTCAAAATCGGTTTATAATGGTTCCAAAGGGTCTTATTTTGAAGCTAAAGTGGGGATGGGTCTAAATCCTATCAACCAATAGGATTTAGACAAGTTTAGTGTATTATTTTAACCTTATCAATTAGATTTAACTCTAAGTTAATTAATTTAACTTTTACCGTGTCTTTTTGTTTTCTTTCACTATATGGTTAATACACTTACTATAACATGACAAACGAACCCCAAATTGTTTATTATTAATATATATATCCTTATCTAAGTTATTTGTCCGAACCATAGATTTTTAGGAATAAAATAACAATTAATAATATAATATTTGATTTAAAAACTATTTTGTGTCAATTTTGACACTATTTGATATATGATTTTTGTGAAAGTCATAACAGAATTATATGTTCAAACCAAGTTTATTAAATCAACATTAATATATCATAGTAACCTAGAAAATTATTGGAATTCATAAAAAGTCTCAAATTACATTTATTTTGGTGTTTATAACATCAATTATGTCAATATTTCATTAATAAGATAATTACAGCATCATCATTGTGTCATAAATAAATTAAATTATTTAATGTCTAAAAATTACAAATAAAATACCATTATGTAGGAAATATTTTTAGCTTTCTAATTAATATTTATAGTCGAATTTATCTTATTTATAACCCCATATTAAAAATGATTTACTTATTAAACTTTCATTTTAACTATTTTAACCCTTCTTTAAATTAATAATAAATGTCCTAATCTAATGCAAGTGGGCCTAAATGGTCATATTTTATTCCTAAGTTTGTTTTTGGTCGAATTACACTTGTCCAATAGAATTAGGACATGTGTTAGGGTAATATTAATATCATATTTACCCTTAGTTACCCTATTTACTATTAACCGCGGTAAAAAAAAGTAAAAAGTTACTATTCACCAAAAAATTATTTTTATCTCATTGAACCACATTTTACTTACTAATATCAACCGTGTCTGTCGGATTTTCGAAATTCCATTCACAGAAGCGGTAAAATTAAGTTTTATGCAAAATTCAGTTTTTAACCTACCACTTAGTGGTTTCACTATTCATCAAAAAATTGAAAGTTTTCAGAAAAATACCAAAATTTCACCCTAGGCTAATTTCGATATTCTGAGTCCAAAAATGAAGTCCATTTTGAAAAATAAAATTTATAAAATTTCAAAAAGTGGTTATTACTATTCATAATGGCTAGTTTTAATAGCATATTGTTGTTTAGTGAAACTTGGTATTGCGTACGACGCAAGCTATCGAGGAAGGTCGCGATTGCGTGTAAAGCAAGCCAAGAAAGTGTTGTGTAGAAAAAGATTCCTTTGATGATTTATATAACATAAAAGTCTCGGGTGTTACATTCTACCCCCCTTAAAAAGAATTTCTCCCTCGAAATTCGTCACTTTGTAACAAACAGATGAGGATACTTCTCCCTCATCATATCCTCATGCTCCCATGTAGCTTCTTAAAGTTGGTGGTTCCTCCATAAAACTTTCACCAAGCGAGTGGTCTTGTTTCGTAGGACTTTTTCGCTACGATCCAGAATCTCTATCGGTTGTTCTTCATAAGAAAGATCTTGCTCCAGCGGTACAACTTCTGAGCTGAGTACATGTGAAGGATCTGGTATGTACTTTCTCAGGAGAGATACATGGAACACATCGTGAACTTGAGAGAGATTCGGTGGAAGCGCCAATAGGTAAGCTACCTTCCCAACACGATCCAGTATTTCGAAAGGACCGATATATCTAGGGCTCAACTTCCCCTTCTTTCCAAATCTCATAACCCTCTTCCAGGGAGATATTCGTAAGAACACTTTATCACCCACTTCAAACTCTAGGTCTTTTCTTCGGTTGTCGGCATAACTTTTCTGTCGACTCTGAGCTGCTCTTATGTGTTGTTGAATAGATCTGACCTTTTCTGCCATTTCATCAACGAGATCAGGTCCTAATAGCTTTCTTTCCCCAACTTCATCCCAGTAAGTTGGAGTCCTGCATTTCTTTCCATAGAGAGCTTCATAAGGAGCCATCTGAATACTGGAGTGAAAGCTATTATTATAAGAAAATTACACCAAAGGTAGGTGTTGATCCCAACCTCCTTTGAAATCCATAGAGCAAGCTCTCAACATATCTTCTAGGGTTTGAATTGTTCTCTCAGACTGACCGTCTGTCTGGGGATGATAAGCAGTGCTGAAACTCAACTCTGTATCCATAGTATGCTGAAGACTTCGCCAGAACTTCGAGGTAAATCTCGGATCCCGATCAGATATAATAGAAAGTGGTACTCCATGCAATCTTACCACTTCCTTTACATATATCCTGGCAAGCTGATCTAGAGAGAAATCCTCTCTAATAGGAATGAAGTGTGCAGACTTTGCAAGACGATCAACTATGACCCAGATAACATTATTGCCTTTGGATGTTTTAGGAAGTCCTGTGACAAAGTCCATAGTGATGTTTTCCCATTTCCATTCGGGTATGGGTAATGGTTGTAACATCCCCTTAGACTTCTGTCTCTCAGCTTTAACTTGTTGACAAACCAAGCATCGAGAGACATATTCAGCAACATCTATTTTCATGCCATCCCACCAGAAGTAATCTTTCAGGTCCCTATACATCTTCGTGCTTCCAGGATGAATAGAGAATGAAGAACTATGAGCCTCATCCAGCAGCTCCTTCTTTAATTCGGGGATGGAAGGAACACAAAACCGATTCCTAAACTTTATTATCCCATCACAATCAAGGTTGAATTCAGGAAAATTTCTCACCTTCTTTTGTAACTTGACATCTTCTTTCTGTGCCTCTTTAATATTCACATGTATAGATGGTTGAACATTCATTTGAGAAAGATAAGATTTTTCCCCTTCCATTATAATTCCAAGATCCATCCTTTGTAAATCCATAAATATTGGATCTTTTGTGATCCTCATCATGGATAAACTAGCATGGTCTTGTCAACTTAATGCATCTGCCACCTTGTTTGCTTTCCCAGGGTGGTAATGGATTGAGCAGTCATAATCCTTAATCAGCTCCAACCATCTTCTTTGGCACATATTCAGCTCCTTTTGTGTGAAAATATACTTTAAACTTTTATGATCAGTATAAATATCACACCTTTCACCATAAAGGTAATGCCTCCAAATCTTTAATGCAATGATTACCGCATCCAACTCCAAATCATGAGTTGGGTAATTTTGCTCATGGATTTTCAACTGTCGTGAGGCATAAGCTATCACCATATCATTTTGCATAAGAACACACCCCAATCCCTTCTTGGATGCATCACTGTAGATCACAAACCTTTCTCCACTACAAGGCAGTGTGAGCACAGGTGCACTGGATAACCTTCTTTTCAACTCCTTGAAATTCTCTTCACATTCCTCTGTCCAAACAAACTTAACTCCTTTCCGAGTCAACTTGGTGAGTGGATTAGATAATCGTGAAAAATCCTTTACAAAACGTCGATAATATCCAGCCAAACCAAGAAAACTTCGAATCTCAGTTACTGTTGTTGGTCTCGACCATCTTTCGATAACCTCTGTTTTTGCTGGATCCACAGATATCCCCTCTTTTGAGATTATGTGACCCAAAAATGAAACTTTTTGAAGCCAAAATTCACACTTGGTAAATTTGGCATAAATCTTCTCCTTTCTTAGGGTCTTCAATATAATTCTCAAGTGATCTTCATGCTCTTCCTTTCTCTTTGAATAGACAAGAATATCGTCTATAAAGACTACCGCAAATTGATCAAGATAGTCTCTAAAGACTCTATTCATTAGATCCATGAAGATAGCAGGGGCATTAGTAAGACCAAATTACATCACTATAAATTCATAGTGTCCATACCTTGTACGGAAAGCCGTCTTTGGTATATCCTCCATTTTGAACCTTAATTGATGATACCCTGAACGAAGATCAATCTTGGAAAAGTATTGAGCTCCGCGTAGTTGGTCAAATAAGTCATCAATGCGTGGGAGAGGATATTTTTTCTTCATAGTGATCTTGTTAAGTTCTCGATAATCAATGCAGAGTCTCATTGATCCATCTTTCTTCTTAACAAATAGAACAGGTGCTCCCCAAGGTGACGCACTAGGGCGTATGAATCCCTTATCAAGATTCTCTTTGAGTTTCTTCTTCAATTCCTGCAACTCAATTGGGGCCATTCTATAAGGTGTCTTTGAAATTGGCAAAGCGCCCGGTACGAGTTCTATTGAAAACTCAACTTCATGATTTGGTGGAAGACCCGGTAATTCCTCCAGAAATACATCATCAAACTCCCGTACAATGGGCATATTCTTAATCGTGAGTTTCTCACCAACCATTTGAGATAAATAACCTTCATTTAGTGGAATCAACACCCATAAGATGGAAGGAATTTCCACTGGAAGGTTATATTCATCCTTGCATTGATAGACGATCGTAGATTGATCTGGAATATGAAATGTGACTTCCCTTCTTTGGCAATTGATATGAGATCCATGTAGAGAAAGCCAATCCATGCCAAGAATCACATCAAATTCCACTAAAGGATCACAAGATTTGCAGGAAGCACTTTCCCACAAACTTCGATCAGAGAAGAATTATAAACTTTTGATGCGACTGTTGTGCCATTAGGTGTTGTCACAGCTAACTCAACATCTAATTGTTGAGGTAGTACAGTGATACCCTTAGAAAATTTTTCAGAAATAAAAGAGTGGGTGGATCCAGAATCAAATAAAACATTTGCTACTTTAGAGTGGATGGTAAGTGTACCTTTCACCACTTCGTTATCGTACTCCACATCGCTGATAGAAATTGCATGTGACTTTCCTTTGTCTTTAGCCATAAGATTTTGTTGATGTCGACCATCATCATCAACCCTTGGATTTGGGCATTGATTGGCATAATGCCCCATCTCCTTGCACTTGAAACATTGAAGTGTAGTAGGTTCATTCTGTGTATCCCTTCCTTTGTTTGCGTTATTAGACATCTTCTTCCCATTATCACGGCATTCAAATGCCCGATGACCTTCCTTTCCACATTTAAAACATTTACTTGTCCCTTTAAGACAACTCCCTCCATGTTTCTTTCCACACTTTGAGCATAAGGAAAAGCTCATCTTCTTTTCCGTGTGCTCTTTAGATTTTTCTTTGAATTCCATCTTCCTCTTCTTATCAAACCCATGTGACTGATGGGTTACTCCAGTCTCCATCTCGACTTTGAGAGCACATCGAACAATTTCCTCGTAGCTATTGAAGTCCCTTATGGCTGACGCCCTTCGAAGACTTGGTTTTAAGACACTAAAGAATCGATCGATCTTACTCTCAGGTTGGATAATAATACCAGAAGCGTACTTTGCAAGTCTTGTAAAATTTTCTTCATAGGTACTAACAGATTCATCATCCCTTTGCTTCAGTTCAAGGAACTCTTTCTCCATCTTTGTTCGGAGAATACGAGGGAAGTACTTATTGAAAAATAAGTTCTTGAACTCGTCCCATTCCATAGACTCAATTTCATCCCTTTGCCTCGTATTCTTAATAAGATTCCACCATTGATCAACATCTCCTTCCAAACGATACACTGCTAGGATGACTTTATCATGCTCAGAACATTGAAGAACTGAAAATATCTTTTTAGTAGTACTAATCCATTGTTCAGCAACTAATGGATCAGAAGACCCGCTGAAAGAAGGTGGACGATGCCTCATGAAGGATTCAACAGAATGTTGCTCCTTCCTTTGCTCGTTTGGAAGTCCTGCATGATTCATAGCTTGAGAAAGTTGTGTGAGCATGGCTACAAGATTTTTCATTCCAGCTCCCATATCGTTTGGTTGCTCAGGGGGACAATCATTGCATTTCCCATCGCATTCCGCATTAACACGGTTCCTTCGGGTTCCAGCCATTGACTAAAACCAAGAAGAATAGTGTGAGAAACACTAATTATAATAGGAAAACCACATAATTCAAGAATAAAATTTTCATGCTTACGGTTTTATCCTAGGTTATTCAAGGAAATTTCTAAAACACTAAGATTGTGTTCTATGCTTAGACTTATCCTTAGGGTTCTTACTAAGGCTTTCACATCCTAGTTTCCAAAGGTTGACTATAACCTCCCTCTGATACCAACTATAACGACCCATACTTTACATACATTGTTAATACTTCAAAATTGAAGCACACTTATTACAACATATGACAAAACCACAAAGGACCGTATAGGTATAGTGTCTTTAGAAACTGGGAAACATAAACAACTGGTTCATAAATCTTCTACAGTGTCTCCCATTTATTTCATCATATCTAGGGTCCCTTTTAGCATATTCTACTTAATATCCATCTTCCTGACTTGGGGAAAAGAAAACATAAAAGGGTGAGCTCAAATTCTCAGCAAGGGAAAATAAAGGAAATAAAAATCATATCATATCTTTTTGAAAATCATAACCTGCAAAAGAGATCATAATATCTTAACATGGAATAAATCATAGAAGTGAAAATGAGATCCCCATAATCATAACATGAAACTTGAAACTTTGTGGCATGCACACATAATCATGGAAAATCATTTCTTGTTAGTCATGACTCATTGCCAAGACTATCTTAGTGGACAAAGTCCCTTTCTGAACCGAGTCACCCTCGTTCCAGTCCTGTTTCACTGAACCGGTATAACCTACCGTTCCATCCATGTCTATCTCATGAGATATAAAATCTTTACCCAATGCATTGGAGGGAGATATAGGTCCCACCCATCTTATAATGAATCCTTTCTTATGTGTGCCACATAATCATAAATCATACATCATCGCATAACACATGTAACAAAAATGGGATTCTTGAAACATCATGACATCATAAAACAATTCATATAAGATAAAGGAATTCATAAAAATAATTCCATCACAACATGATCAAATCAATGTAATAATAGGGATAAAAACAGAACCCTTTATTATCTTAGATGGAAAATAATTTTGATAAAACACTTGAACTCCATTCTTGAGGAAAATATCCTTTCTTCTTCAAAAACATTTTTCCTTTCATAACATGTCATACAACTTTAAAATAAAAGAAGTTGATTAAAAATAAACTTGAAAACTTGTAAAGTAAGCTTCTTGGAAATAATGTTTTAAAAATCCATTCATGCCGTATAAGTTAAAAAAAACATTCTTCGTACTTTTGTCGGAAAAGTCAAAAAGTACCTCGTACGACAAAAGATTCCTTTCATAGATATTACTAAAAACTCACCGAAGGGTAAAAATGGATTTAAACAATTTTAGGTGGATGGAAATAATATTACATATTGATGAAACATGGATGTGGATGATAAAATACACCCCAGTAAATACTTACGAATAAACAATCTCAGATAAAAATGAGATTGTGATATTTCCCTTACCTTAGGTCCGATTTGCTTTGTACGTGTCCGAAGCTCCTGTATAATGGTTTAAATAATGTTATTGACTTGTTCTAGAATCATAAATATTGATATGATTCATATATGGTCATATTCTTAACTTCTTGTTAGTAATATTTCATTGTTACTTGTTACTCGGGTCTTTATTGCCTTTTGTTCTTATGCGTGTTTTGCCGAATAAATTCTTATTATTCATTTATGGTTATAGATACCTTATATCCAGAATGCTATTAGTGTAACATATATCATATTTATTCATTCAATTCATTTATATAATTACTATGTAATGATGATCATGTAGAACGAGTCGCATCACATCGTGGAGACGGTATTCCGTACGTACGCACGAGTGATGATATCGTTCCTATGATCGTGGAACTGTATTGGAGTATATATATATTATTTCAGTATCAATATTAATTTATAATAATCATAAATAGTTACTCATTACACCATTATACCCATCCTTGTAAAGTGATGGTGGAAAAATAGATTACACCACGGCGTGGAGACGGTATTCCGTACGTACGCACGCGCGGTGATTTCATTTTTCCGTAGGATGGATAGAAGGTGAATTAGGGTTGTTTCATATTTATAATAACATATCAGTATGTAATTAATACTGATGTTATTACTTTATCATGAAACAACTAAAGAAGAAGAAGTTGAAGAAGAAAGAAATTGAAAAGATCGGTAATGGATATTACCTCTTCTTTAGAACGCCTCTTTGAATCCTCCACTTAGGGAACTAAGATTGGTCTTTGAAGAAGACCAGGACCTCTAGGATTATTCTATGGAAGTGGAGAGGAGAAAATGGCAGGGGTTGGACGAGCTTGAGTGCTCAAATTGGTGTGAGGAGGAGGGGGAGGAGGTGCCCTTTTATAAGGGAGGAGAGGGGCACCTTAGGAATATCTCAAAATATTATTTTATATTAAAGTCAAAATCGGTTTATAATGGTTCCAAAGGGTCCTATTTCGAAGCTAAAGTGGGGATGGGTCGAAAGCCTATCAACCAATAGGATTTAGACAAGTTTAGGGTATTATTGTAACCTTATCAATTAGATTTAACTCTAAGTTAATTAATTTAACTTTTACCGTGTCTTTTTGTTTTCTTTCACTATATGGTTAATACACTTATTATAACATGCCAAACGAATCCCAAATTGTTTATTATTAATATATATATCCTTATCTAAGTTATTTGGCCGAAACTTAGATTTTTAGGAATAAAATAACAATTAATAATATAATATTTGATTTAAAAACTATTTTGTGTCAATTTTGACACTATTTGATATATGATTTTTGTGAAAGTCATAACAAAATTATATGTTAGAAACAAGTTGATTAAATCAACATTAATATATCATAGTAACCTAGAAAATTATTGTAATTCATAAAAAGTCTCAAATTACATTTATTTTGGTGTTTATAACATCAATTATGTCAATATTTCATTAATAAGATAATTACTGCATCATCATTGTGTCATAAATAAATTAAATTATTTAATGTCTAAAAATTACAAATAAAATACCATTATGTAGTAAATCTTTTTATCTTTCTAATGAATATTTATAGTCGAATTTATCTTATGTATAACCCCATATTAAAAATTATTTACTTATTAAACTTTGATTTTAACTATTTTAACCCTTCTTTAAATTAATAATAAATGTCCTAATCTAATCCAAGTGGGCCTAAATGGTCATATTTTATTCCTAAGTTTGTTTTTGGTTGTATTACACTTGTCCAATAGAATTAGGACATGTGTTAGGGTAATATTAATATCATATTTACCCTTAGTTACCCTATTTACTATTAACCGCGGTAAAAAAAAGGAAAAAGTTACTATTCACCAAAAAGTTATTTTTATCTCATTGAACCACATTTTACTTACTGATATCAACTGTGTCTGTCGGATTTTCGAAATTCCATTCACAGAAGAGGTAAAATTATGTTTTATGCAAAATTCAGTTTTTAACCAACCACTTAGTGGTTTCACTATTCATCAAAAAATTGAAAGTTTTCAGAAAAATACCAAAATTTCACCCTAGGCTAATTTTGATATTCTGAGTCCAAAAATGAAGTCCATTTTGAAAAATAAAATTTATAAAATTTCAAAAAGTGGTTATTACTATTCATAACTGCTAGTTTTAATAGCATATTGTTGTTTAGTGAAACTCGGTATTGCGTACGACGCAAGCTATCGAGGAAGGTCGCGATTGCGTATAAAGCAAGCCAAGCAGGTGTTGTGTAGAAAAAGATTCCTTTGATGATTTATATAATATAAAAGTCTCGGGTGTTACAGTTTAATGATATCATTAGTGATTTAATAATAATTTAATAGATATTTTTGTCCATTTTACTTTAAAATATGATATATGGTGTCATATATGGCCAATAAAATGGGAAAATACAATTGGAAAGCCCATGGGTTTTCAAACACTACTAATGTGGTGTCCAATGTAATAAAAAAATCCCTATCTTCTTCTATAAATACCCACCCATTCCTTGCTATTCATTCATTCCAAATTTATTTCCCTAGAATATATTATAGTATTACCTCCCATGTAGTGCTCTCAAAGAGTCATTCCAAGGTTTCTTTAATCCCCTATGGTCCCGAGTTTCGAGTTTTGGAAGTCACTCTTCAAGGTAAGGTAATTATCAACTTCTCTTTTCTTATCATGAAATATTTTATGTGGTATCTCTTTAAAATTATAATACAATCTTATTATTTCCATTTTATTATGTTCCACTAACAAATTATGAGTCTATTGTGAATGGGAAACCATTTTCCTTTTTTCTAATTTTTTGAAAACAATGTTTCATACCCAATATGCTAAAGAATTTTCATTTCAAAATCAATATCTTTTTCTCAAGAAAATATTTTATTTTCATTAATTGAATACCCAATACTGTTTCATTTAAATGGGTATTCATCAAGAAATAAAAATTATTAATTAGATTCTGGAATTTTCATAAATAGACCCCTCATTCCATTTACATAAGTTATAAATGACATAATGATCGTGTTATTAAAAAAAATTTATAATGCCATGATTTTGATATGAAACACATTTATTTTATTCTCTGTGGGTTATTTTTTAAGTTATTTATTATGATCTATGTTTCACACATTAAAATAATGAAATATTATATGTGTGACCTAAATTCACTCAAATGTATTGTGTAAAGAAATTAATCTCTAGAGATGACAACTTTTACGATACCTTGGGAAATAACATTGGTAATTTTTATGAAACCTTGGGAATGGACCATGGTCATATTCTTAGGAATGTCTATATTAAATATGTTATCAACATTTTCATGTTATGATTCAATTTTTTATTATATCATATGCTTATTTTTTATTCCTTTATGAAATTCCTCAAGTTCTTATTAATGTCTCTCAAGTTCACATGTAATATATTTCCCTTGTTTTCCCTTACAATTACTTAAGATAAACCGTTTCTTTGATGTATATACCCAGGTTATGAGTTAGAGTAACATTATATAGGATGAACAAATGAATAAGCCATTAACGTGGATTTTAAGAATGCATTCATGTATTCATGTATTTTTTATGTTATTAAAAAGAAACAAAACACTAAATATCCTTTATTTGTGAAATGTAATGAAAATATATGTAGTAAAAAGGTGTGATTCCATAGTGATTCTAGGTTTTCTATTCTTATGTTTTATTTCTGACACATATGGAATTTATGAAGATGGTAAATTTTTTAAAGAAGGGTTTCTTGTAGAGTTTATCTGATGGAAGTACAATTCTTTTCAACACTATAACACCCCATTGAATTTAAGAAATATTTCCATTTAAATAATTTCATGTCTTCAATAACTATCATGACACACGACAAAAATCTTTTTTTGAATTACATTATACTCTAAAAATATTATTATTTCATTTATACTATTTAAACATAGAAAATAAATTTTACATATAAATAAGAATAAAAAATTTATGAAAAATTTATATAATTTTATATAATTTAAAAAAAATTTATATATAAGTACCAAATCATTTACTAAATTCATTATATCATTCAAAAATACAATTTTCTTGAAAATCGTTTTTATTTATTTTTGTTAAAAAATAATATAATTAATTTATTCTTATTTTAATAATTTTTCTTGTAAATATCGAATTTAGTATTTAAATATTCAGGTCAAAATTAAATTTGAGTGAATTGTTTTGAATTTTTGAAAATATTGAGCATTTAATTAATTGTGATGAAATTTATTTTTATTTTAAATTTGCATTTCCTTGGATATATTTTAAAAGATTCATTTTTTGAAAAATGGGTTTGATAGTTTCATTGGTTCATTTATATTCACAATAATCCATCTAATGTTATTTAAATTAATTTAATGATGGATTTTGGTATAAAACATTATTTAAAAGAGAAAACATGTCTTCTTGAAATTGGATTTTCATCATTTTTAATAAGAAAATTTAAATTAAATTTGTTAAATTTTGTAAAATTCATTTAATAAATGAATTATATATTTTTATTCATCAGGAATTTTTTTTAATGTTTTCACATTCATTTTTGGACATAATGAACAATTAAATCAAAAAAAATCTTCAATGTTGAAGATAAAATGGATTTACAAGGGGGTGTGTTAAATCACGAGATTTGGGTATTATTTCTATTTTAACAAGTCCAAATACAATTTGATGGAAATATATAAAACTTATATAATAAAAAATTTGAATCAATATACATTTTGATTAATTCAACAAGATATTTAAATTTTTATATAATTTTATTTTAAGAAATTATAGGTGTATCATCTCCCCCACTTATAAAAAGACACCCATATGTTCTCTTTATTACACCACATTGAGCCGTATATGTTGACCATAACAAGTAAACGTCACATGTAGAACACTATTGTCATGAAATAGACATGTGTATCTTCTTTACAAACCGATCTATGGTTTCTTATGACTAAACCTAAAGGAGGATTATCCAACAAGTTGAAATCATCTTAGATGGAATCTTTCAATTTATGTATTCTTCTACATCCTATAAATAAATTATGTTTAAAATAAAATAAGAAGTTAGTAATGTAAATTTGAAAAATTTTACGATTATTTTACAACCATTATTCAACCTATTATCTATAAAATGGGTTTTGAATGTATTGTTCATGTGTACATTTGCACAACTGACTCCACATAGCGAGAAAATCAATTCTCCATAAATATAATCCATTGATGGTTATCAGGATGGGTTTAATGTTTATATAAATATTTATAAAATTATTGTTATTCTAAAATTATAGTATCATATCTATCTTCTTACCCTCCATTTTGTTGGAAAACCATAACAATTCTCATTCGTATATTTAGACTACCACCTTCATGAAGCGTTGCGATTCATTATTAAGTTAAACTTTACATGCAAGGAAATGAATATATATTTAATAAATATAAAAATATGATTATTAAGATTTCATATTTTCACTCTAATTATAAAATATTATTTATATTTCAGAAATTATTTTTTTAGACAATAAATCCACCTTTCATTCAAACACATGGTTTATCATCTCCAGGAATGGTGTATATAATTTTTAAACCTCTACCTTTATGGTTGTTTAAAAATATTTATATAATTAATATATTTGATATTTACATTATTAATAGTAATATCATGATTACATAACCATATGAACGTTACTGGAGTTGAAATTATTGGGCCAACACTTACATGAAAAATGAGACATTCAACACTTAGAAAAAAATTAATTAAATAAAGAATTGTTATTAAATATGTATTTAATTTGTAAAAGTGGATCATATATGATATACTATGAATTTATATAGTTTTATTAAATATGTGTATTAATTTAAATTTAGTATATAAGTGGTTTAAATAACATAAAAATCAAGTTAAACTTAAGGTATAGGTTTCTCATCTAACTTTTATTTCAGTGACACATCTTCCGAATTCACCGCTTATTTATTTTATGTTGTGTATATAATTTCATAGAATTTATATCATGAATATTCTAATAAAAACTATTATTTTTTATAAATAAATATATTTTATCTCTTTTATAATGTTTTGATTCAAATTTTAGACTAGCGGTAAGTGTTTATTTAATAGTCCTTCCATTATTATAGATTATTTATGTTTAGTTATCCAAAAGAGAATGCATTTGATCATTCTATCTGAAAGAACATCTATTTTCTTAAGATATTTAGATAATTTTTTGAAGGGGACTCAAATTTTATTTCTATTTAGTTAGAGACATTTTTATTACAAATATATATTATTATTTAAATTATTTTCGATATTTCATTATGATTACAATGATAGATTAAATACATTTTAAACTTGTCTTACATTATGTAAATTTTTATAAAATGTAACTTATTTTCATTTCCCAAATGAAGTACTTTTACTAAAGATACTATCTAGAATATCTATTTGAATAAATACATCAGGAAGGATATTTCCCTACAACATGAGGACTTAATTATTTGACTCTTTCTTAAAAATTTTCGACGGTACAATTAGAGGAAAATATTTTTCCCAATATTATGGGGTTTTTCTTCTTCAAATTGATATTCATAAATAAAATTTTATTTTCCACAAGAAAAATTTTAATGCTATTTGTTTAGTATGTCAAATCATTAATGATTACAAATATATTTCTTCTAATATAGTTTGGTTATATTGTAATGGTTCTATAATTATATTTTCTTTTTATGGTTTATAATCCATTTGAAAAGGGAAATTATTTTCATTGAATATTGTACAATATCTAATGGGAAAAATTATAAATTATTAAATAATTTTTATTATATTGTATTATTTATTGATGTTCTAAATGTTTGGGGGTATTATTTGATGGTTGGGGCCCAGTATTACAAGACTGATCGAGGCATTTTTAGTTCTCATAAGTCAAAAAAGGTTTTCTATTTGGCCAAGTCCTGAAAACTTTATGTATGATTTATTGACATGAGGCATCGATGATATGTTTATGATGTATGAAAATTTTTATTCCATTTAGTTTTTTCATTCATGGGATTATTCAAAAATTTATGTCATTAATGGATAATTTTAAAGATCATGTTATTATTATATAGAATTTTTGGACCATAATTTATTAATTACATATTATTAATTCATTATTTGATCTATAATAGCTTTAATAGAATATATTCCCTTAAGGGGTTTCAGATCATAGTCAATTATTTTTATTTTTAACACTAATATTACAGGAAATGTAATATGAATGATATCTAAGGATGTACTAGTGATAAAAATGATGTTCTAATAGAAATTTCTTCTTTAAATTTTATGTTTTCAAATAAAAGGTGTGATTCTTGTATGTTTATTTTGTACCTGGATTAAAATAAAATTAAATCATTTGGTATTCTATTAGTTATATATTGTATGAATGATATAAAATAATGACCAATTGTAGGATTCTAGGTGTATTGTACTTTTTTTACAAGAGAATATGTAGTTGAAAAAATTGGATATAGATATAAAAGAAATATATGTTATTTTACAAATATTTTTGATATACACTTAAAATTTTATAATTGAAGAATTATATCAAAATGTATTGTTAAGTAATAAATTATTTAATTTTCATAAAGATACATACATTTATGTATACTATAAGTTACTTTAGTTTTTCACATATATATCTAAGGGAAATAATCCAAAAAATAGTTGGTCGAGTATGTCTCAACTATCATTCAGGTGCACAGTAAAGGTACAATTAACATCCGTCATGTTTGACACATCTAGGAGATATGTTTTTTTAATTCATATATTTATTATGAACCATTATAATTGATATAAATAGATGATGACTATGAATAATCTAGGAGAATATTAAGGTATTATATATTGAATCAAATTAATTCATATTTTTGTATGTAAATGAATCGAATAGAGAAATTAATTGCAGAGGATAAATGAGGAATTTAGGGGAATGATATAAACATCATCCCAAGGCACCACTAATTGTTCAATGTTTAATTCATGCGTAATATAGGCGTTATTCAAGTAAATGAACTACTATAAGAGATAAAACCTTATCCAAGGATTGAATTTTATTCTAATCATTGAAGTTGAATAATGGTCATGCTTATTTATTTGGATTCAATAATTATGTTACAAAAGTATTTTAACAATGATATTCTTGTTATATGAATCATGAAACATATACATATTTTTATTTAGAATTATTTAATTATGTATTTTTAAGAATACGTTGTATGGTACAGATATCCTAGAACAATGATTTAATTTTAAGCTAATATTTTATGAATAACACATAATTGAGGTAATGATAACCCTTAATATATTCAATATGTTGTGATAACAATGATTTTTGAGATAATGAGATGATTTATAAGGATTAATTAAATTGGATACCATTGCTTTCCATGGAAATAATAAGTGATTTGATGAAAAAACTAGTTTATGTTATATTTGATGGAGTTTACTCCATTTCATGGATCTATGGATTATATTTGATAATATGTTATGTTATTTCCATAATATAGAGGGAGTTAAATTCTTAAAATATATATGTTTTTAATGATGGTTTAAAGTGATTTAGTTTATAACCATGTTTTTGGAAAATATATGATAAATTTATTCAAAAAATTGGTATTTTAAAATAAGAGATAAATTATGTTGTTTGAGGGAATAATGTTTTTCCTATTTTGTAATCTCAATGACCTTATTTCTATATTATGGATTTTTAATTTGAAAGAATCAGTTTTAAAAGTTTTTATTGATAACTACTTATGGAATGATTTTTTGTTTGATGTTTTATGTTATTTTTAAGGATTTAGAAATTAATGTATGATTTATCAACGATGGATAACTTATACTAATCAATTTGTTTTAAAAAAATTATCTAGATATATGAGGAATGATGTATCATTATTTTATGGATCTTGATATCCATTAAATGTCAATTATAAAGCTTCACATACAAAAAATTCTTCAGGTATATTAATTTCATAGACTATGAGATGATGTGAAAATTGACTAATGAACAACCAAAAAATGAAATCAATCTAATGAAATAAAAACAAACCATGTATGTATATTTCATCATGTTATATATCATGAAATTAAATTACTGAATCAACATTATTAAATGTAACATTAAATAATATTTATATCTGTTTACCTCTATTTCGGATGAATTAATTGACTTCACACCCCTCAACGATTTTTTGTTATGTGGTAATTAAAATTCCCATTAACATTTTCTATATAATTATATAATAATCCATTAATGTTAATTTTGGGAACCATGTTTATAATTTTACTACCCACAAATTTTCTCAAAACATAGGTAAAATATTCTATTTTATTTTTGGTAGTCTTTATATTTCACAATTCCACTATTCAATGGACATTTTATTATCATTTTTTATAATTTTCTATTTCATTAAATATATATAAAAATATTTAATACTAGATGTCCAAGATAAAATTACGAAGACATAATTTATTTAATTTCGCTATATTGTAAAAAGAATATATTTTAGTATAAATTTCTCATTATATAATGTGAATTGTTCAATATCTCACTTAACATGAAACATTGATCATAATCGAATTATGTTTTACTATAAAAATATTATTAAACAATTTTATTGTTATAATATAGATTTAAAATTGGAAAAATGAATATTAATAAATGTAATGCCCCAACCCCAGTTGTTTATAAGTTTGATTACATAAGATGTGTCTGTTATGGATAGGATGTATTTAATTAATATCAAAATTTTTTTTTGTTCTTAAACGTTATTTTAAATCATAAAATGACAATTAATCTTGAATGGTTACGATGGGGAAATAGATCTCATTGCGTTCATAGAGACATTAATATGTACGTACACACAAGCGAAAATATCATTATTTTGATATTAAAATCATATGTTAATAGATGTTATATCTTATACAAAGAATCATTAACATGTTATATTTATTACTTACATCAGTTAAACATCATTATTATACCTAACCAAGAAAAATAATGTATTAAATAACGACTACACCAAGACGAGTTGACGGTAAGCCGTACGTACGCGCATATGGTGACATTGTCATTCATCTGATGGATAGAATAATGAATATGGTTGTACCATTTTTATAATAACATAATAGTATATAGAATATACTAGAGTTATTATTTTAGAATGGTAACAACAAAGAAAGACCCAGTGGAAGAAGAAAAAGAACTTGAAAGAGGTGATGAAATATTTACCTCTTCTTCAAGTTCTTCATTTCGATTTGATCATAAGGGCTCCATAGGTTAGCTATATGATCAAAATAAGTCCTCTAGAATTAATTGAGGGAAATTTTGAGGTTATTTGGGTAGGGTTTGGCCAAGACAAATTGAATTGGTGGTGTGATTTTGAGAGAAGGGGAGGTGCCCTTTTATATGAGATGTGAGGGGCACCTTAGGAAAAGATTGAAATATTATTTTATTATAAAATAATTTTCCTTTTCTAATGTGTCCAAAATAATTTATTTATATGATAAGGTGGGTATGGGTCGAAACAATCTCAACCAATAGGATTTAGAAAGGTTTGGGTTACCATATTAAACTTATATTTATAGTTAACCCTTACTTAAATAGTTTAACTTTAACCACGTATTCTTGTATTCTTATAATAATTGGTAAATAAACATACTATAATATTCCAAAAGAACCTCAAGTATTTAATTAATTATATTCTTATTATTATATAAGTTATTTTGCAGAACCTTAAATTTTTATGACTCTTTTATAATTTAAGAATATAATATTGGTTTTAAAAACTCATTTATGTCAATTTTGACAATATTTAATATTTGGTTTTTGTGAAAGTCATCACAAATTGATTTCTTAGAACAAGATACATTGAATCAATAAAAACATGTCATATTAACCTATAAAATTTTTGGATGTCATAAAAACTATGAAAATATTTTTATTTTAATATTTGTAATACAATTTATTTTATTCTTTCATTAATAAGGTAATTATTGCATCATCATTGTGTTATAAATAAATTTAATTATTTATGATCTAAAGTTTATAAATAAAATTACATTGTGTAAGAAATATGTTCAGATTTCTAATGAATATTTTATCCAAAAACAAAACTTCTATAACACCTTGTAAAAATTGTTTTACTAAAATATATATGTTTATGTCATTTCTGTCTTTACTTTAAATTAATTACTATAAAGTGTCATTATCACTCTCAAGTGGTTTTAAGTGGTACCAAAATAGACCAAAGGATGCCAATGGTCTAAAATGTATTAATCAATAGGAATAGGGCACATGTTAGTGTAATTTTATATTGTTATAATAATATTTGGTTAACATTATTTACCAGATTTACCTATTAACCATGGTAAAGAAAACATTTACTGAAATAAATATTCATCATGTCTAAAAATAAAATTTTCCTATTTACATAATTTTTTCCTCCTGAATATAAATATGGAATCCATTTTTTCCAAATTTAAAACACTGATGTGCCAGAAATTAATTTATAATTAATTCATGTTTTCAAAACAAAAAGGCGTGCTTTTAAGAAATAATAACTATTAAAAGATGGACACTTGTTTATGTAAAGTTTAAATGTGATATTACATCCAATGACATAAGTTATATTAAACGAAAAATATATAATCTAATGATTCTTTAAAACCATTTAAATATATAATTAAACACTATATATTATTTCTATTAAAAAAGTTGTTTTTAATTAAAATGTAGTATTTTTCGCTATTCATGAAAATATGAAATTTATCAAAAAAGAAACAAAATTTTATCCAAACTAAATTTTTATGTCATTATTATAAATAAGAAGTTTATTTTTTCAAGTTTAATATAAAAAAGTGACAAATATTTTATTTGAAAAGGGTTTTCCATTAAAAGGAGGTAAAATTACATTTTTTTAAAAATACATTATTTTCTAAAAAAAATAATTTTTTTATATATTATGTATAAAAAACATCATATGGATGATATAATTTTATGGAGTATATACAATTCAAAATTCCGTTAATATTATTCATAACTTTTTTTTTAATGATTATTTGGTAGGTCGTGCTGCACTCGAACTCTGTGTTGGGTGTAGCGCAAGCTATTGAATTTCTATGAAGAAATAACGTAATATGAAATCTTGGGGTATTACATTGTCCCCTATTTCAATAATTTGTATCCTCATATTTTTAAATTGTTCTTCTAAAATAAATGGATAAAAATAGACAAATAATTTTGTGGAAAACCCGCATTGGAAATTAGGTTAATAATATTTAGTCTTAATAAAAGGGAAAGGGAAATGAAAAAGTAACCCCGAAATTATGATCTCTATTTGGAATTTTTTTTTGAAAATTCGAGACATACTTAGAAGAAAAAAATAAATATTTACAGGGAGAGGTTGAGGTCATCAATCACAAATAAGTGTAAAATTGAGGGTCTCAAAGCCTTCAATCTATGGCGATTTAAAATACCGTCGGTTCAACAATACATAAGGTATCAGGATAACACATTTCTGGTTTTAATATACCTACCATATAGTTTTAGATTTAATTTTATCATATAATAAGAGGACAAAAAATATACTAGATATATAGAGTTTCTTCATTAAACTAATTCCTACCACAATCTCACCTTTCGCTCCAAAAGATAACAGAATTCAAAAATATTCTATTTATTGTAACAGTATACGGTTACAAAAATAATGAATTTATATTATATTTGTCATAAGATTTAAAAAATAAACATTACACAAACCTGGACATCACGTAGGCTAATGTTAGTTGATGCACCCCTGTCACCCTTCAGTTTTGGGATCAAGTCTCGCACCCTTACCGGACATGATGGGTTGTCGCCAGACCTTTGGGTTTTCCTTCTTATAACAACTAAAAAAATAATATTATGAAACGATTTAACATTATTAATAGTAACCAACATCAAACATAATCTATTCCGACCATTAGACATATCCAAAATAATTCTTTCCAAACTCACAGTCCAAAATTTATATGGAAGGTAAATGAAACGGATATCTCTTTTTCCACGTAATAACATATGAATTACTTCATCATGTATTCTTTTAAAACATGGTAATACCTTGAATTATCACAAAACATTATTGATTATATTCATTCTCCCTTATTCCTTATAGAATACTAGATATATTCCTTATATTGAATTTTTTGATTATTCCAATAGTGATGGAATAAACAACCCATTTATCAGTTCCATAGTTGTGAAGAATATCCAATATAATTTATCAAAATCAACCATATATTATTCCGAAATCACTACCTCAGTATCAGGCCATATTTAGGACTATCTTTCCTTAATCCATGTATTTTCCATAAAGTTTAACTTATTATTGAGTCACTTTTCTTAGTACCATGTAATATCATGTACTCAATGAAATAGTACTACAATACAATACATATTTATTTATATAATTAATATAACTGGTACATCATTGATATAACACTCAAATGACCAAATTCATTAATATCAACATAAGAACACAAGTCATTACTCTTCATCTGTGGTAATATCATAACATGATTATTATCTAACATCATCATTTGTGTTATACTCTTATGATTTGGACATTGATTCGTGTAGTGCCCCATATCCTTGTAGATAAATCATTGTACATTTGAAACCTTTTTCATACCCTTGAAATCACGTACTCAGTGTCCTTTTGCTCCACACATATAACAAACTCCCATTTTCATCAAGCATTTACCATGGTGATTCTTTCCACAGTTATCACATATGTGAAAATACTTCTTTCCCATCTTTTCATTATCCACCATTGTATCTTCCATCATTTTCTTCCCTTTCATCCCTTCAATTCTATATGACTCAAAGTATTCTTTACATTTTTATTAACACATGATACTATTTTTTCATAAGATGAGAATACGTGGGAGACTATTTTCATTTTAAATGTTGGCTTAATACAATGAAATATATGATCTATCTTAATCTTTAGATCATGCGTATTGCTGGAATTCTCATTCCACCAACTAAGATCCATTTCTAAACAATGGTATACACCAGGTTAGTTTATGAACCACAATGTGTAATTCCAAACTTGTAAAATACATAACATAAATTTAAACGATTATGCATATAATCTATAATAATAATTTTTTTCTTTGAGGAATTATTTACTCCTAACTCCATCATAATGGCTTGTAAAGAAAATGTGAATTATCCTAAGCATATCCCCCATGAGTGTCATAACCAAGATTACATCAAGACCCGTTGTCGTGTCATAGGATACCCCGAGTCAAGCCCAAAACTCCTTGTCCGATGTTTCACCCCTAGGTACATCTTTTCCCAAGCCGCCTCTACCTAATCATATCTAGATATGAATGTATTTCATGGAAAACACATAAAATCTCTACATTACCAATTTTTTTTGGAATTTCTTCTATAATTATCCTCAATGTCTATCTTATGGTAATGTGCTCTAATCAGAGTTTATCTAAATTTAGTTTCTTAGGTTTGTAAAAAACATCCTATGATACCAACTGTAGCGCCTTGACCCCAGTTACCCAGAGTCGGTGCATTATTATATCACATTGACATGAAAAAATGGATCAAATACCCGAAATACCGATCAGTTTAATATCCTTAAAAGCAAGATACATTTATATGTTTAACAATACAACTTGATAAGAAACAAAAAATTAATTTATTCCATTAGAAACATCCAATCCTCCTAGATTATTCTTGTAAGTCACTCATAACTAACTTCATCATGTACTGGGAAAATGAAACCAAAGATAGGGGTGAGCTCAAAAGCTCAGTAATAGTAAGAAATACCACAGAATATAGCATAAACATTAGGCATGTTTAATAATTGAAAACACATGCCTTTAGGAATAATAAACATGAACACTTAATGGTAGGAATATGAGATGATTAAATAATGCCATAATAAAACATAGTCATGGGTACTCTACTAGTCGAATAATCACATGAACCATAAATATTTTATTCATAATGAGAGAATGTATAATGCCTTACATTCTGAAACATCCTCTGATGGAATCATCCAAGATGTCTAAAAATGATTTAGGCCTCAATCAAAACCATTAATAGAATTGGTAAAGGCCTTGACCAATTCTATGTCTAATAGTCTCACGACACCTACCGATTCACTTAGGATATATAGAGAGCACCACTCATCACATACTGTGTCTAATACATTCCTCGTATGAAATGGTTGAAACATAACATAATCATTCGTATTAAAACTAGCATACGAAATGTCAATAATTTAACTATAAACTGTGAGTGGTATAAAAATAACACATCCATATTTAAACATACCACAAAAGCATAAATACAATATAGAATATTTGTATAATAGTAAATCAACTTCAAAAATATGTCAATTTTATCGACGGATGTTGACATAGATGAAATCAAAACTTTTTAAGAGAAATATCTCTTTTATATTTAAATATTTTAATAGGCACAAAATTATATAAAAAACATTTATTTTGAAAATATTCGCATAAGATTGTAAGTGATGCTTCGACTATGTTATAACAGCAGAAAATAGATTCGCCCACCGTATAAGTTAAACAAACATTCTTACCTAAATTTTATCTAAAAGGTCATAAAGAACCTTGTTTGGAAAATGACAAAAAGATTCCATTAAAAACATATAAGGTCAAATAAGGGTATAAATGAATTTAACCTATAGTCTAGTAAATAATAATTTTTTTTGAATTAAATTATTATGAAAATATGTATGTGGATGATAAAGGTTTCCCAGTAGATACTTACGTAAAAACAACCTTAAATAATAATGAGATTGTTAAATTAACCCTTACCATGTAATTTTCCTTGGTCGGGGGTACGTTAAACTCCTGTAAAATAGTTAAATAGTTGTAATTAAATTATACTAGAACCATATACTTAAATATGATATCATATATGATCTTCTAATATTGTTTTCTTAATAATATTTTATATTATCGTCATTTCAGGCGTAAACTTATTTGTTTTACATTATATGTTTTCTTACATAAGACATGTTTGTTATGAGTAGGATGTATTTGATTCATATCTATAATGATATTAAGTTCATAAATATTATTTTAAATCATCAAATGAAACTTATTTTCAAAAGGTTATGATGGGGAAATGAATCTCATCACATTTGTGGAGACGGTAATCCGTACGTACGCACGAGCGACAATATCATTCTTTTGATATTAAAATCTTATGAAAAGAGACGGTATATCATACATAAAGAATCATTAACAAGTTAAATTTATTATTTAAATAATTTATACAAAATTATTATACCCATCCAAAAAAATAATGTTTTGAATAACAACTACACCACAACGTGGAGACATTAAGCCGTACGTACGCATGTATAGTAACATTGCCATTCATATGATAGATAGAATAAAGAATATGGTTGTACCAATTTTATAGTAACATCATTGTATATAAAATATACTGGAGTTATTATTTTATAATTGAAACAATAAATAAAGGGGATGTGAATGAAGAAAAAATAACCTGAAATAGATGATGAAATATTTACCTCTTCTTCAGATACATCCTTTTTATTTCATCAAAAGGGCTTCCTAGGTTGTCTTTCGGATAAAACTAATACTTCTAGGATGATGTGGGGGAAACTAGGAGGATATTTGGGTATGATTTCGTAGATCCAAATGGATTTGGAGCATGATTTGGAGAGAAGGGGAAGTGACCTTTTATAAGAGAGGTGAGGGGCACCTTAGGAAAAAATTGAAATATTATTTTATAATATAATAATTTTGGTTTTATAATGGATAAAAAATTATTTATTTCAAGGATAAGTTGGGGATTGATCGATAACCTCTCGACCAGTAGGTTTTATATTGGTTTGGATCACCATATTAACCTTATCTTTTAGATTTAACTCTTAGTTAAATTGTTTTACTTTTTCCACATATTCTTGTATATTTATAATAATTTGTTTATGAAGAAACAATAAAATGAAAAAAGAACCTCAAGTGGTTAATTAATGATATAAAAATAATTATATAAGTTATTTTGATGAACCTTAGTATTTTATGACTATTATCTAATTAATAATTTAATATTGGTTTTAAAAACTCATTTATGTCAATTTTGACATTATTCAGTATTTGGTTTTTTTGAAAGTCATCACAACTTGATTACTTCCAAAAAGATACATTAAATAAATCCTAAGATGTAATATGCACCAATAAAATTTGTGGATGTCACAAAAACATTGGAATTCAATTTATTTTAATATTTAAAATACCATTTATTTTATTCTTTCATAAATAATGTAATTACTAAATTATCATTGTGTTATAAATAAATTTATTATTTAATGTCTAAATATAATAAATAAAATACCATTATGTAGAAAATAGTTTTATCTTTCTAATGAATATCTAAATATAAAAAGAAAACTTCTATAATACCTTCTAAAAATTGTATTACTAAAAGATATATGTTTATGTCATTTTTGTCTTTACATTAAATTAATTAATATAAACTGTCATTATAACTCTCATGTGGCTCCATGTGGTCCCAAAATAGACCGAATGATTCCCATGATAAGAAATGTATCAACCAATAGAAATAGGACACATGTTTGGGTAATTTAATATTATTAAAATGATATTTGTTTACCCTTAATTAATCGAGATTTACCTTTTAACCTTGGTAAATAAAATATTTACTAATGTAAATATTTATTATGAAAAAAAATTTAAATTTACCTATTTACACAATTTTGAACTCCTAATTTCAAATATGGAATCAATTTTTCCAATTTCAAAACACAGAAGTGGAAGAAATTAATTTAAAATAAAATCACGTTGTCAAAACAAAAAGGGTGTTTTTAAGAAAAAATAAATATCATAAGATTGACACTTGTTTATGTCTAGGTTGAATATGAAATTACATACAATGAAATAAATTATAATAAATGATAAAAATATAATATTATTATACATTAAACCACTCAAATGTATAATTTAACACTATAAATTATTTTTATTAAAAATGTTATTTTCAATTGAAATTTAGTATTTTTCGTTATTCATCAAAATATGAAAATTATCAGAAAAACACCAAAAATTTAACCAAACTAAATTATTATGACTTGATTGTATAAAAGGAGTTTATTTTTTCAAACTGAATATAAAAAAAGTGTCAAATATTGTATTACAAAAGTGTCCGCCATTAAAAGGCGGTAAACTTGTTTTATTGAAAAATACTTCTATAATCTGAAAAATTGAATTTGTTCATATATTATGTCTAAAAAATTATAATATAAATGTTAAAATTATATGTTGTATATAAAATTAAAAATTCAGGTAATACTATTCTTAACCTCTTTTTGAATGAGTAGTTTGGTAGGTCGTGGTGTGCTCGAACTCAGTGTTTCTTGTAGCACAAGTTATTGAATTTCATTGAAGAGATAACGTACTATGAAATATTAGGGAGTTACAATAATCAAATTATTATAAAATATTTATAATGGTTTTAGATTAATCATATATATAGAAGAATAAGTACTCTAATTTTAGTAAGGTCATTATATACTTCAAAAATACATTTTTCTTAAAAATGGATTTATATCATTATTTGATAAAATAATATAGTTAATTTATCAAAATTTATAAATTGTATTTTAAATAACATAATTTTTTAAAAAAATTATTACAAAATAATCTTATAATGTAATTTTTATAATTTTTAGAATATTTTTATTTTTTTTAGAATAGTGAAAATATTTCTTTTATTAAAAATATTTTTTTATTTAAAAAAATCAAAAAGGATAGTTTTTGTATTAAAATGGTTTAAAGAGTAAAATTAGTTTATTTATTTCAATATTAACAAAATAAATTTTATTTTAATATGTTTTATGTTGGAATTATGTATTAAAAATTTTAAAACATAATAAATCTTTTTCCTGTAAAACTAATTTTCATTATGTTTTGAGGATTTAATTTTAAACTATATACTACCACTTATGTGAATATAATTTTATAACATGGATTATGTATAATTAATAAAAATTAATTTTTTTTAATAAATACACTGTCATCTTTTAGCATAATCAATAGTGAAAACATTTAAAATTTATCAACGTAGTTAAGGTTAAAACAAATTTACCAGGGGGTAAAACTGGCATATACAGGTTAGTTTGAAAATTAAACATACCTATATTTTATTTAATATCTTGTTTTATACCTAATATTATAAAAATTTTTGTATATATTTTTATTTTGGATTCTTTTTTATTTATTTCAAAATTAAGATAATATAATAATTAATGATATTCGAATTTTGTCCTTACATCCACATACAAAAGGACATCCCTCCTTTCTATTCTTTACAGCTCATTCAGACATATATCTCAGAAGAAATCTAACCAATTATATTATAAACATCAATATACACTAATTATTTTTTAGGTTCTTCTTAAAAGAAAATTTTGAGGGTTCTAGAGAAGGGATGTAAATGGGGCCTACTGAATAAGAGGTAATCATCCTTTCCAATCCATTTAAATTTATTTCTTATTATACCTCAAATAAATATTAGGTATTGAACATAAAATTATAAATTTCTTTTCCATAATTTATAATAATGTTATTATAGTTATGGAATCTCTATTATTAACCTTATTTTCCATTAAATGTGAAGTGAAAGTATTTCTTGTGCATACATGGGGACTACAACATCCACATAGTAATACATTTTATTTTCCACCTATATAATTAATAAATTATTATTATGTTGGTTTTAATGTTTTTATATAATATTTATGAAATTATTATTCTTTTTTATTTATAGTATCCAATATAAATCTTTACTTTTCAACATTTGGAAATGATAACTTTACTTATGAATATGTGTTGGCTTCTACGCCCACGAAGCGATTTGATTCGTTTTTCTTTTATAATATTTGTGGTTTTCTATAATTATATATTGAATATATATATATTTATATATGAATATATATGGTATTAATAATATAATAATTTCACTATAACGATAAATGGTTTTTTTTCATTATTTCATTCTATTCATTATAAAATGAAAACAACGTTCATCAAAATGTATGACAGACTATACGAGGAACGATATAACTCATGATTATATACCTAACATTCATGGATGATTATAAATATGTGTATAATCATTTTATATGATATTTATATTAGGAATATAATTTTGAATACTATGAATCCATGATCATGATTCAAGGATTGAAACTACTGATCTAAAACATAAATAAAAATTCAGACAATCAACACTCTGAAATGATAATTTTAATAAGGAATTATTAATAAAAATGTATTGAAATGTTATAGGTTAATGATATATGATAGTAAAATAATTTATATTGTTAGTATTTAAAATTATAATAAATTTTAAATTATTATATAAGAAGCTAAAAACACTTACAAAGTATTTCGTACATGTGGTAAGGGTATCACGTCTCAATTTCATTGATACATATTTCTTAATCACCAATTGAATCAATCATGTTGTGAATATACTGGATGTTGATGTATATTATTATTATTCTAATGAATGTTATGGATTTTTTTAAATTCATATAAGGTTCAATTGTTCATGTGGGTATGATTAAAAAGTCCCCAAATTAGTAAAGGATTATTTCACAATTTGATCATAATTAAATACCTTTTATGTTCATGTCCCAATTGGGAGAGTTATTTAATATTATTATCTCAAAACCAATATTATTTCTTCTACATTCTATTTATGTGTAAAATATAAGCTTTCCTACCATTTTACTCTCTTTTTTTTAGATTTAGATACCAATATAATGATTTCTAGATACCCAAGTATTTTTCAATTCGGTCAGCATTATTTTTCCATGTACATATAATATTTGAAATGAATCTATAATTGTTTTTACTCTTTTCCAATGATTTATTATATAATTTTTTATTATTTATTAACATTAAATAAATATTTTTTAAAAGATATTTCAACATGTTTTATGGAAAATGTACTTCACCCAAAGGTATAAACATAATAATTGTTTTATGAATTATATCATGAATAAAAGTTCACACCATTATGACCACATAATGATTTGAATCTGAAATTTTAATTTTTCGTGGTTTAATATATGAAAATAAATTTCCAAATATTCTATAATTTATTATTTTTTTGTAGAAATATTGGTTTTTAATGATTTATTTTATGAAAGATATATTTTAGTGGTATTTTATGCTATTAAAATTTTTGAAGGATAAAAATAATTAATTTTTGTTAAGTTCCAATATAAATATCTTTTAATGGTAAAATAATTTTACATTTTTCGATAGTTTATGATATGCTTGAATGTGGACTTTTTTGAAATTTTGTATGCTAGTTACTCCAATATGAATAATTATGATCTCACACATTTTTTTCCTTCCTTAACTAATATTCATGTAAGTGTAGTACTACTGATATTGAAGGTTATTATTGGGAGAATAATGATGTTAAAAACGAAAATACCATTATCTATTTTTTAAATGTAATGTGTGATTCATCATTGATGTATCCAATTTACCAAGACTACTAAAATATTTAGTTATTTGGGATGATGTTGTTTTTATATAGTAAAAATAATATAATGCGACCACCAACATAGGTATTATAGGTTTAAATTCCTTACAATCATAGTAGTGGGAATCTTAGAGGATTCATGCATGATTTATAATATAATCAGTAGAATATGTGATAAAATAAATATATGCATTAAGGTGGTGAACTTCATAGAATTTTCAAGAATAAAAGGAATTTATAATAGTTGAATACACACTATGTTACCTATGATGGATATTTTTTACATGGAGTACATGCCTGAGAAAAATGTGTATCCTATATGATGGAAATCACATTATTACACCTCATGTACTCCTAGTGAAATAATACTCGATCAGCGTTGAAAACATCACCTAATGAACATGTCTAAATTTTTTTTAGATTATCACACATGTCATGTATCTTGTATTTACACTCCATGATCAGTGGTATCACCCAACCTAATTAATGAATTGGGGTGACATGAAAAGAAGCCTGGTTGAAAATACTATCTACCTTTACCAAAATTGTATGCTAGCCCTAAATATTCACCTAGGACCAGATATAGATGTGTGAGTGGGCCTTAAATGGTGGGCTTACATATATAATTTTATGTTTGATATGCTTATATTGACAGAGTTTAGAGTCGAAGTGAATTTAGAATTATTCTCAATATCAGCATCTTAAAAAATATTTTTAGCCTTCAAACACTCCCAGTGAAAGGAAACCATATCTAAAGACACAATTCTATCATGGAGTAGTTTTTTCTATCAAATAATGGTATAAATTTAGTATCCCCCATTTTTTATGCGATTTATTTGGGTGAATGTCCTCTATTTTCATATAATATGGGGTTAGTTTTCCATATACGAGTTCTAGGATACTTTGTTTATTTGGCTAATATACCCTTATATAAATAAATTGGTTTGGGGGTAGTATCCACCACTGAAATTAGAATCACCCTTAAAGGAAATGGGATTATATACTACAGGATAAGAGAGTATATTCAAGTTGATAGTTTTTTGGACTTCTTGGGATCCAACATATCAGATAATACTGGTTTTCCAAGTTCATTTTAAATGAGTATGCAAAATGTTTGGTTGGAATTGATAGACCAGATGAAATTGTTTTCACTCCATTGATAATTATTTCTTAGTGTTAATAAGATCCCCTTTCTTTTATTACAACTTATCATGGATATTAGTTTTATATGTTGTATATGTTGCATATAAACCTATGGAAGTTGTCATTCTGGATATGATGGTGGTTTCCTTTGATATTTTTTTCAAAAATATATGTTAATTTCATTCTTCATTGATTGTATATCATTCCAAAAACCTACAAGTTCATGTTAAATGTATGTTTTTGGTATTGAAACTATAATTAACTTGAAATCATTATGTCCCTATAATTTATAGTGATTGGGTATATATGGATTATTTTTCATAATTTCCTTATAGTTACTTCATAGTACTAGATTGTTTGAGATGATATGTTGTATAATTATTATTTATTGTTTATGGGGAATCATAATGTTTATATTTATATTATCCTTTACAAGGGACTCTTCCGCAATGAGTCTTTTCATGTGTTGTCAATATAATAGTTGGATATGTACTTGAGGATATATACTTCACAATTTATTTTCGGAGAAAACACGTTGAATCATTGGAGGATGCAATAGGGGATGAGTTATTAATTCTTTGAGATGATGGTAATAAGTGATGTTTATTTTTTGAAATAGCTTATATCCTAATTCATGTTCTCTTTTCATTAGAAAAATATATTTTATTGTTTTTAGGTATGTATTTTCCCCTTCTAACATTACATCTCTTGAATTAGTTATATTTTTATCTTAGTAGATGGATTGTGTATATATTAGATATAGTTTAATATATTGAATTTATATATTTCATACTAGTGTTTTTTCGTACCTTATTAATTGTAGATATGATATTCTTGTAGGTTGTCATATTTTAGGACCATTATTTTGGGATATTCCTTCTCAGCGCATGTTACTAAACCATGTCCTATTGGAGGTTGGATTGGAGTGGAACACATGGATTATCCATGGTATCGATGGGATGCTAATTTTTTTGTTATAACAGAATTTTATTAGAGAAGGTGGTTCTTAGGCATGGTGATAGGATTTTAAAGACACATGAGGAATAAATTGGGAACACATGGAAATAATGTTTATGGGTTATTGAGTTTGTTTAAAAGACTATGTAATGTAACAAAGGAATACTGGTTATTTTATTTTTCTCCTAGGAATGTGATAAATTATTATTCAACCCAAAACCCAAATATTTAAATTATTTAAAAAAATATTACATTACATACATAAATTAGTTGGTAGTTTTTATACTGACTCTTCATTTTATATTATATATTTTAGCGAATTTAAACTTTAATTCACCTTATTATAATACCTGATATTTTTTATGGTCAGAGTTTTAGTGAATTAGTAATAACTAAGACATGGTAATCCAAAAAATTATAGGTGGAAACATGTAAATAATATCCATTACTTTTCATAAAATAAAGGACTTCAAAAATTAAACATGTGTTATCATTAATAATTTTACCACTATTTTCCCTTGGGCTCATTATTATCTCTATCATGCCTTTAATCCTATGAAAAACATTATAAAACCTTTGATGAGAATTATATCTTAGTAAGGGGAATAAATGAATGGATACCATTATTTTTGCGATAATACATAAAACCATTTCATATTGAATATACATGTCTACCTCGAAAAAAGTGTTTTATTTTAAAAAAGATCATTATCTTACATTTTGAAAATAAAATGATTTTCATGAAAAATAATAAGAAATTATATATGATAGAATTATTTAATGTGGGAAATTATTTTCATAAAACTCTTAAAAACAAATTAACCATAATTTCCAACCTCTAACTGAAGAGAACATAATGAATTAAAGGTTTTAACGTAACCACACATCCTTGGTTAATCACAGAATCACCGGTAATTGGTTCGTAATATAATCACTTGTCCTTTGTTTATAACATAACCACCCGTATTTAGTTTATAACAAAAAAACATCATTATAAATCATTCCAAAGACCAATAAAGAAAAAATAAATCCAAAACTATTCTATCATAAAAAAACTATTTATAGAAAATAATAATTCCATTTTGCAGATAAATCTTATTCAAAAAATTTTCACATTCTATGGAAAATATTATATTTGAAAGTAAAAATATAAACATATAAATATTACTCAAAATATTAATGTGACATAAAACTGAGAAATTCCATTCATGAAAAATACTTGAATAAACATTCTTTTTGAAAAAATAACATTAATAGATGATTTTTCAAATAATATCCCTTACTATAGGATTAAATTAATTAAAACATGTTGAAACCTCATGGGATGATACATTATCCCCCATTCTAGATTTTGAATCCTATCAATTTTATTCAATGATTAATAAATGGGGATAATTTCTCATCCTTGAATTTTTGGATTTCCATGTTACTTATTCAACTATATGGTATCATCATGAGAACTAAACATGATTAATGAAGTTTTTGAACATATAATTCCTCTCTAGGATCAAGAATCTGAACAGGTCATTCCTGATTATAAATTTTCTCTTCAAAGTGATCTAATTTAGGCTAAAAACAAGAGATGAATATGGAATATAATTTCTTAATATTGAAATAGTAAATATATTGTGTACTTATAAAAATGCAGAGGCAAGTTTTCCCAATAAGAATCTGGTCCAACTGTATCTATCATTTCATACATTCAAATGAATCATTGAAATAACTTTACTTTCTTACCAAAACATTTAACACTTTTACATGGAGATATATTCATGATGAAATGATCACCTACATTGAACAAAATTTCATTCCTCCAATTAGAAAAATAACATGTTTTTTTTCTTTGAGATGTCATCATAGGTTGTTGAATCGTTTTTACCCTATGATCCCTTTCCTATATTAATTCTATTCCAATAAATTTCCTTACTATAATTTCATCAATAAATTATAGAGTTTATCAAAGCTTTCCATATAATGACTCATAAGGGTTAATCATTATACGAAAATGTAAACTTTTATTATAATGAAAATAAAATAAATAAATATGTAGATCTGAACGTCCCTAGTGATCCATATAATAATATCAAAACATGAACAACAATTTCAAAATTAGTTTATCAGTTTTATTCATCATATTGAGAATTAAAAGACGTGATGGAATTTAGTTTAGGTCCAAATGACTTCTAGAGTCCATTATAAAGGATTGAAGTGAACTTGGGATAACTTTATGATATAATGGATAGGGTAACTCCATGTAACCTGAGAATTTAATAGATTTACAATTAAGAAAGTATATCTAAATAAATAATATCTCAAATAGGAGGGAAATGAGACGATTGTGTTAGTTGATCACTAATAACCCAAATTGAATTGTTACATTGAAAATTATTTGGTATTCCCCCCATGAAATAATTGGATATATTTTCCTATTTCCACCCGGGAACTGGAAAGGGCTGATATATCCTCTTATTTAATTATAATTCTAGTTTTACCTTTTGAATGTGAAACATTGCATGGTGGACTATGCAATATAACATTTCATTCAAGACAACCTATAATACTTTTGAAGGTATTTGTACATATTTCAACTTCTAGGATAAAATGACAACGGAGAGCTTTGATCATCATATAACAACCCTTTCTTAAACTAATAATCACAAGGCAGACATAATACCAACCAAAATCTCAAAATACATTCATTTTTAATATTAAATTCATAAAATATACACTTATTCAAAAATTCAACAGTTTAATGTAACTCACTGTCTCCTAATAAATATTTCATAATTATGCGTGATAGAGATGATTTCATTGAATTCTAAACAAAAACAGTGATTTTTTTTTACCACAATGCCAAGGGAAAAACTCATCCAATCAATAATCAAAGATTAATGTTCTACATGAAACATTTTTAATGTAGCATTACTTTCTTAATCAATGAAAGGTATAAATTATTTGTACCCATGATGGTAGTTATTCATGTAAACATCATCATTAACCACTTATAACAATCTTATCTACATAATGATCATATCATTCTGATTAAATATATACTTAAATATTTTTAGATCTATATATATATTTTTAGTTTTCACTATATATATTAGGCCTCAAAATTTTAAAAGAAAAAACCACATCTATTAAATCGAAGTCATCAATAGGATATTTTTACTCATGAGGTTATAGATTCCATTATATAAAATTAATTAATTGATAATTATTCATTATAACACAATAAATTCATGTCTATGAAGTAACAATATTGAGGAAAATTTCACTATTTTACATGGGTAAGGGAAATCCTGGAGTATTCACCAATAAATATTTTATTTCCTAAAATACTATCACTTTATTTTTTCTCGATAATGATTATAACTTATTGAATTGACATATTTAGAGGGATATATAGCAATGCATTTATAAAAAAATGAAACTAATAGCCTATTAATACAAGAAATATTAGGATCTCGATAACATATTTTGGACTTTCCACTCATAAATCAATTTTTTTGGACAATATTTATTCCATCTTTCATTAAACTATTCTAGAGAAAAGAAATATTCTATAACCAAAAATAATTTTCTCTATGTTTTTTATTACTTATATTCATTAAGGGTGTAAAAACAATCATTATTTATTTATCATGATTCTCACAAATATTTAAATAATAAAAAATATAATCAATAAAAAACATAAAATTTTTCCAACTATTAATGGAAGAATATATTTATAAGAACCATAAATATAGTAAATAATTCCTCAAACAGATATTAATCAATAATAACTCATAATTCCCAAATCTAGTACATAATTCTACTTTTGGAATTTCATCCTCCATTAACATCAACTCATAGTACACAGTTCTCTTGTACATATTTGAAATTTATTGAGATCCCTAGTGCTGACCAAACAAGTCATTATTATGTGGGAAAGAATAATTGTTATTAATAAAAATGTTATTCAAATATCTATGATCAATGAAAATAAAGAAGGAACCATTTTTATTTTTGACAAAAAAATAGGATCACCCCTTCGTGGAGAGATATGTTGAATAAAAACAATATGAAAACAATCCTCCAAAAATTTGTTCAATTATAGAAGTTCTGGTTGAGCCATTTGATGAGGGGGTTTTTGAAATTTTCTTTTAATCAGGAACTATATAAACAGCTAACTCAACATCTCAATTAGAAATGAAATCAGGTAAATCATCAAGAAAAAAAATCATATATTCATTCTCTATTAAAACTAAATTATTCTAAACAGTTTCATTCTTTTCAATAATAGGTGAAAAGAAACTTTTAGTTCCATTTCTAATAAGTTTCTCTACTTCTTAATAATTTATTAATAATATGAAATCTTCAAACAAGACATTATAAACCCCTTAATTTATATTACCATGATAAAATGAATTACATTACATTCCCATAATAATATCACATTAAAAAATGTGTAGTTCAAACATATTTTTATAAAATACATTTTCATTTATAAGAATATGAATATTCATAAAAATAACTATTTCATTAATACTTTGTCCGATATTTTTCAGAAAATTTTATATCATACATTCATGATGTAATATTCCTAATATTCTTTCAAATTTCATAGATAGGAATGAATGAGGTGATTGAAAATCATACACACTTTGGGAATAATTTGAATACAAATGTAATATACTTATCACCAACTTGGTTAATAGACCCACATCTTACATATTAGTATCATAATATTTTTCCACACCCTTTAGTTTTTGATCATGATGATTTCCCCCATGATTGACTAACATATTAAACAAATTAGAGTAATTTTCCATTTAATTCCAATTAAAAAATCATACCAGTTTAATTTAATTAGTTTTATACTCACTATCATTATTTTCACAGGCCATGTGACCATTCTTCCCACATCCAATGATTTTACCAATTTTATTAAGACATATTCTATAGGGTGTTTCTTAAACATTCCTCAAAAATTTAATTAGGTTTTATTACCTCCAAACTTCATTAAGAAATACTTCCCTAATACCAACCAACCAGAATTCTTTTAATTATTTTCATCATGAGGAACATAAATTTTCAACAACTCTATCTTAAATTTATCATCATAATAAACACGTTTCTCATAGATTTGGATCTCTCATGAATCCTATTATCCAGTTAAAATTGGGTTTAAACCAGATTAAAGTATTTTAATTTTAATATAAATGTCATGAATAAAATCTGGTATGTACCCAACCATTCATGTAAAATTATATACATATGTATCTATAAAACCATCATCCTTGTGAATTCTTTCCATGTATTATTTCTCAATTATGAGTCAATCAGTCTTCGTAAAATATTTTTCCTTAGTAAGTCTATTAAAATCACTCCAATAAATAATATAAAGATCAACTATTTCTTTAATATTCGTAACTAGAGACCAAATTTTTTTAGATTAACCTAAAAAATAATGAATTTCTTGTGTTAAATTTTAAAATTTAAAACATACCATGAGTTCGAAAATACTGTCCATGTCATTGATTAATTCTTTAGATACCATTTGGTCTGAGGTTCCACTTAAAGTTGGAGGCTGTTTCATGATAAAATTTTCCACCCCTGATATATTCTTCTATGGTTGATATAACTGATCACTTTTATAGATACCATCTCTATTTATTGCTTATATTAATTGTTACATAATAATGAAAAATATTTTAATTTTGATTCAACCCATCTAATGATGATTATTTGGAAGGATTTTTTCTTCTAGATGTGATCCCACCACAATATCCCCATTTAAATTGTGGAAAACCATTCAAAAAAGGCATATTATAAATGAAACAACATGTTAATCATTAAATTAGATATCATTTAATCACAATGTAAAAGCATTTATGGGAAATTTATAAACATCTTAAACCCTATGGATTTCCGAACCCTAATCTTTTACCAACAAAAAGAACATAACCTTTTATATTACAAATTATTGTGATTTTATACTAGTATTAACATTATTACTGTACTTATGGTATTTGATCATTAGATTTTTATAAAATTATGACCAAATCCCACATGGTAAACCCACACATAAAATGTGGACACATATACACAACATACATTTTTCCATAAAACAATAGTCTTTAAAAATAAAAAACACATTTTCCATTTAATAAAAATCATTAAAAGTTTCCCATTGACCTCATCATTGTCTCTAGTACCCATTAAATACTATTAAAAACACTTTAAAAAATTGTATTATTGTGAAATATTAGTAAGTTACAAAAAATAAAGTAAGTCGTCAGTCTAGTGATAATAAATTAAATCATTTTACCATAAACATACATTATTACCACAAAAATGAGTTATAATTTCGAAAATATTATTATCTAGGCTTTTGAAAATCAAATAATTTTCATTGAAAATCATAGAAAATATAATATATAACTATGTATGTTGGGTTATCATTTTCAAAATCAATATTACAAATATAGTAACCAAAATGGAGACCATCTATCATTGGAGTCCCCAATGCCCTGGTGGTTATAACATAACCACCCATCCTTGGTTTATCATGGATCCAACCATCATTGGTTAAATTACGCACCAATAAATGGTTTATCATTGAACCACCAATCATATTTATATAAAAAAACAAAGTTTCATAATAAATAACTTCAATGAACCATAACATAAACATAAATTATAATGGATTTCATAATAAAACATTCCTTGATCAAAATTAGCCATCCATTTTTAAAATAACTATTTTTCAAAAACTATGCACGTAAAACGGAAACAATATTCATTGAAAGTTGATATATTAACATGAAAAATAAGATTTAGAATATTGAGGATACATGATAGAATGTAATTTTGTTCATGAAATATATGTAAAAAATCTTTTTTTAGAAATTAAATTTCATATAGGATTCTTAAAATAAAGTCCCTTAACATTTGCTCGAATTCTTTCACACGTGTTCAAACCTCATGGGTTCTAAGAGTTATTATCATACACCTATATTATGTGTTATCTCATCCAAATATTACCTTACCTTTGTGGTTACTTCCTAATTATTATGTGTTACTACCAATATATAGGATTGTTTTGTAAAGTTCCAGTGTCACGAAATTCTTATGCATGTTGGTGGACCCCTCACCACTAGATATTGATAAATTATGAGTTCATTATAATTATTTAGTTGAGATGAATCAATTCCCAATTATTTTACATTGAATCTACTCTCTTTTAATTTGATTACATTATAGTCCTTATATGGTTTTTTGATAATATTATTATACTATTTGAGAAATAATCATTCAACAGTCGAGACCTCAGGTGTTTTTGTAGTAGACCATGTCCTGGGTTGTTATGGGATTGAATAGATTAAGTGAACTACTATTCCATTTGGGTTATAATTCTATTTCTATGATTTAGGAATGTATTTTGAGTTTCTTTCATTACACTATAACCCATTAGTTGATAATGATTTTATTAAAATCATAATTTGTCTAATCTACCATGGATTGAATTTGAGCCCTAATTGGAGATGATGTTTTAAATAGGAATGTTGAAATATTCATATAGAGTAATTTTCATGTTTAGGTAAATATCAAGACACATATTGTTGGAATATATTTTTCTGGGGAATGTTTTTTGTGGAAGAAAATTTTTGTACTTACTTATGTAGACTCCTGAAAGAAGGATTTTGAGATATAGTTGATATTTCTATTAATGCCACATATCCCGGAGTCACCTAAGAAAACATAGGATGGTCTATAATCCTAGAAAAGGGACACCTTGGCTGTTTGGGAGGGTTAAATGTTCACATGAAGAAATATAAGGTAGTGGGACAGATGTAATACAACATTATATATGGTAAATTTGGGCATCTCATAATTATGGACTAAGATGTTTTTTCAAAGTTAATGGAGGAAAACCATAGGTATGAGAGGCTATGATAATGGCCTTATAGTTTGGATACTTTAAAATAATATAATAATCAATATCATGTGAGAAATGAATCACGAAACAAAAGAAATACACTACTAAATTAGACCACACTATATTAGAATTACAAGAAGAATTAAATTATTACTAAATAAAAGTATTTTCATCAAAGGGAAATCCATTAAAATTAATATTAAGAACACTTAATGTATAAAAATATCTTCTTTTAATAAATGGAGATTTTAATTATATATTTTATTATCATTTAAAAAATAGAATTTAAATATTTCAGAATATAAATATTTAAAAAATGAATTTCATTCTTCGATTAATTATTTGAATATTATTTTATTAATTATTTCATATTTTTTTCTAAATTAATAGGTTATTTGGTAAATATTATAAAAAAACATATTTCTAATACAAAAAACTATTTGAATTTGTTATTTTTGAAATTTATTTTTAATAAAAACTCGTTACAAATTCAAATAAATATTTCTGAAAATAATTTATTTAAAACCCTTATTACAAATTTTTTCAGCACTAGTAATATTTCACAGTAAAAAATTATTGTTATACACATATATTAAAAACGATAGTTAATCACCTTCCAAAATTAAATATATAAAAATATATTTCATATTTGAGGTTAAATTTTGCATATTAATTGATAAATTTAATTTTATTTAATCATAAAAATAAGGTTAATATTATTAATTATAATTATAGATATATTGGTGATATATTTATTTTCATAAATATATTATAATTAATATTTTGTGATTTTTTAAAATAAATTAAAATAATATATTTGAATAATAAAAATAATATTTTTAACGACATATAAAAATATATTAAAAAATATTTAGTATTTATTAAATGACAAATAATATTTAGAACAGATAATGGTGAAAATACCATTTTTATTCTAAACATGTTTTTTATATATAATTTTTTTTAATAAAAAACCTAATTTTATTATTTTAGAATTGAATTATTTTATATTTATATTATATTCATGTTCATCACACCTATATTTTTTAATATTTTTTATCTTATATGTTCATTAAATTATTGGTTACTTAGGTAGAAACTTGTCACCCGAGTAATAAAAAAAGTGAAAAACTCAAAAAATAGAAGTATAGATGACATAAAACATGCATTATTTTTTAAAAATAATTATTTGAGGCTTAATATACCAAATGTATCTCACAATACACTATTTTAAACATTTTGATTCATTTACCCATTAATAATGTACCATTTTCATTGAAAAGTTAAATCTATTCACAAATGAACACATTTAATCACTTTTAAAAGGGGATCACGTCCACCATCTCAGTAGTCCAATTTCACCATGAAATGTACTTGAAAACATGTCAAATGTTCCACTCATAGATGTTAAATTTTTTCCAATATCCCATAGTCACTACTTGTTAGCCTATTTCATTCAATTATAAGGATTTCATCATGATAACGTTCATGGTCTCAATGTATGTATTACATGCTCCATAAATTTTATATTAATCATTATATTCCAAAATGAAACTAACCATATTAATATACAATCCTAAATATAATTATTCTACTTAATTATTTTAATATTAATTTCACAACCATTAATTTTTTCCTTCCTGCAATTTTGAGTAGAAAATTAGAATTAACTGTGAGTTGTGTGGGCTACATCATCCACAATGTATTATTTTTCATTTTACATATTAATTTTAATTATTTATAAAAAGATTAAAAATATAATTCATAAACATAATATATACAAATAATATAATATATCTTCTTTAATAATGATATTATAAACATCCACAAGCATAAATACCCATTAAGATAAATATTTTTCATGTTTGAGTTGGTTTTACAACCTACTTGAGGAATGATGTAAAATTATTTTAGGGATTTATATGGGAAGATAAATATTAATATTACTATATTTTAATATTTAAATCAAGTTTTTTATTGTTTTGGATATGTTTTATAATATATTTAACTCCTCATTAAAATATCATATTTGATTGCTATGTTTCTAATCGTAGTTGACAATAATTCATTTTTAACAAAAACATAAGAAAAAAATTATGATCATTAAATTGAATATAATAATAAATAAACTATATTATATAAAATAAAGTATAATAAGGTTTATAAGATGGTATCTAATATACTTAATTTTATTTTTCCGGAGGTTATGCACATGCACATAACAAATCATGACAAATGAAAGGGTTTCTTGTCAAAATTGTCAATTATTTGAGACATATATCTTATAATATTCCAGTTTTATATGGAATGGTTTATTTAATTTCCCTTTAATATTTTTAGTCATGATTATAAATACCTAAAACTATACTTCCAGATTCATTACTAAAATGTGCGATGTAATTGTTTGTATAAATGATTATAGAAAAATACATTGTACATTATACATATGAGGACCTTTTCTGGTCTAGAATTTGGAGGATTAGAAAAACCATACATTAACGTTTAAAACATAAAAAATAAAAAATTATTTAATTCCTTATTCTATACTTCTTATTTCCACATTAAATCTCTTTAGTACACATAATCACCCAAGGATTTACATCAAAAAGTGGTGAGATAATAGCCCAGTAAGAGGATAGATAAGAAAAATTCAGCAACGGGTGAGAACAATCATAACATAGTAAAAATATCATGAACATGAGGGGAAGTATTAATAAAATTCTTGAAATATGGCTATGAATAAAAAAGGAAACATCATGTCTTAGTGGTCAAGTACCACACATAGATGTGAACTATGATAACATAATATCCACACATCATTTCACTTTAACTCATGAGATTTGACACATTACCTAATGTATAGGAAACCTGTATAATTCCATGTTCACGTATCACATTCAAACATTCATATGGTGCTATATAATTCCAAGAACACTCGTCACATCATAACGTTTACATAATATGGCATGCCACATTTGAAATATATCAAACATGAACATAAAAAAATTACCCATGAAAGTAGATGGGTTTAAAATAATAAATCATTCATTCAAAAACATTTATATCCTAAAATAAAGATGGAATATCATTCATGACATAGAGCTATTAACCATTAGTGAATAGTTAAACAACCATCAGGGAGTAAAAAGGTTGTGTTTATTTGAAAAAATAGATCTTTGGGAAAAAATTACGTTTTTCATAAAATCAATTTTAAATCATTTATATCCTTGAATAGGTATGATAATGATGGTTAAATTATTTTTAAGGAGTTACCAAACAAAAAATGGAGTGAAAGAGGGAGAACCTGAGGAAAGAAAGTTGTGTTTTAGAATTTCCCCTTACCATGTATCTGAACACTTTATTCAACTTAATGTCTGGTATAACCACATTATAATCATAAATTAACAATTTCATATACTATTATATATTAATATCATTAATTATGGTTTTATTTAGTAAAATTATGGGATTTTATATGAGTTAATGAGTTTAAATTTATTTTTTGAAAATGTTTGTTTTTATAGTTTTCTTGAACGATTCACTTGTATTCATGAATGGAAGTTTATTTTAAACACAGATAAAAAAATAAAATTCTAATTATATATTTTTTAGAATTTAAACAAATGTTAAATGATCTTAGATATAATTTTTTTATATACCATGAGAATAAATTATTAGATAATAATTTAATAATGATCATTTGGGTTAATTCAAGAGGTTTTTCGACCACAATGAACTTGTTTTGTTTAATAATTTAGTAATATGTACACAAGTTAATTCTAGTACATTAAATATGATATAATACATATAAAATAATCTGGTTCAACCATAAAAATGGTCTCATTACCCGATCTGAATACAGTAAAGTAAAATGAAAACATTTCCTTCTTAAAGCTCATAAATTAACACCTCACAAATAATGTTTTCCATTCTAAAATTAAAAGAAGTGAAGAATGGGGTTGGATGATATATTATTCTATTATCTCCATAAAATTCCATTATATATAATATAATAGAGTTACCATGCCATGTGTATGAGGATATGTGGGGAGTGATTAAGAAAAGAACATGATATTCAAACGAAATTAAAGGAAAAGAGAGAGAGGAATTACCGCTTGAATCATCTTTAAAGCCTATTTGATTGGTATTTTGACTAAAATAAAAGCTATTTAGATATGGGGGAGGGTCTAGGTAAGATATTTGGAATGAGTTTAGACATTTCTGGAATCTTGATAGGTGTGGTGTGAGAAGGGGAGGAAGAGGGGTTATTTATACATGAGGAGGTTTTTTTAGAATAAAATATTAAATAACATAACATATCAAATGTTTGACTTTTAATAGTAGTCTTTTGACTACATAAATCATATATAAATATAATATAATAATTTTTAGACTATAATTCATCTTTATAATTTGAATTCATTAATTTAATAATAAGAATGTGGAATGAAAGGGAAAATTATATTTTTATGAATCACTTTTTGACTTTATGTTTTGGAATGTTCATCCTAGGTTTGGAAATATAGTTTATTTTCTTTAAAGAAAAATTTATGAGATTAAATAAAACATGGAGGAGTCCATTGTTTTATAAATTTTATTTCATCATTACATAATGAATGATGCAATTTAAGATATACCAGTTACTTGAAAAACATTATTTTTACAATTTATCTGAAAATTGAAGTATTTCAAAAAACTACAAAAAACCCACCCTTACCATTTTTCTATGTGAATAATAAAAAATTAACTACATTTTCCAAAAAAAAATATTCTACATAATATTAATTTAATTTTTAATTAAAATCACAATTTAGTTCAAAAATACCGATTTTAAAATTAAAATTGATTTCACAATGCTTTCAAAACTTAAAAAATGTCTAATAATAATATACTTAAACCAGAATACATATAGTTGTTTATTAAAGATTTTTTTTGGAACAAAAGTTCTTTTAAATTAATTATTTTATTATATTTATTTATTTTGTACATGGGTCTGTCATCCCTAATGTTGATCATCATTCTCAGGCCCCTGTACAGGTTCTTGTTGAACCTGATGTTCGGGTGGCAGTGAAAGGTCAAGATGTGGCTTCTACAGCTTAGCTTGATGGTTCTTTATAGTGCTATGTTGATGTGACTGAACCATTACAGGTGAAGGAGCCTCCTCAGGTCTTGGTGCAAGTGTCTAGAAGTCTGACTGCTTCGGTTATTGAGGCTATTGATCAACATATTATTGAGAATGAATTATTGCAGGTGCAGAAGCTTCCTCAAAGCGCGGGTGAGGTGTCTGATATTCTGGATGTCCTGGTTACTGAATGTGTTAATCAGTCCGTTTCGCAGGATCAGCCTATGTCCTATCAACCTGTGAATTCTCAGGCATTGCAGGGTCATAAAGAGGTTATAGTAGTGACTCTGGATGCTCTTGGAGGGTCTATGCAAGGTGTTGTGTCTTTGCAGGTGCAGCCACACTGAACTGAGCCTTCTGCTGGACCTTCCATGCATGGGTCCGTGCCAGCCATTGTGGGTTCTACAACTTATTGTGTCTCTAGATAGAAATGTGAGGATTCTCCCCCGGCTACATCACTTTTACATGGACTGGAGAATGATTTAATTATTTAGAAAACTCTGGATTCTTAGTCTGTTGAGAAGGGTAAGAATGGTGAAAAAAATTATGATGAGTCCTTCTCTCAGGTTCTTTCTTCTAAGGCAGTCTGGAAGTCTTCTGTTCAGATCAATCAGGATACATTTGTCTCTTTGAATAGGTTTTCACCTTTGAATGGTATTTTCTGGTCTGGTGAATAAGAGGATAATAGTAGTGAGGAACAAGATCCAAATAGTGCTTCCTCATATGTTACTAAAGGAAAGTAAAAGAAGGATGAGAAGCAGGATAATGCAGTGCAATTGCACCAGGGTGGTAGGCCTATAACAACGTCCAAATCATCGTTGTCCTGAAGATCCTTTTCTGGAACTGCCAAGGGATTGGGAATTCACCCACAATCACAACCCATAAGCACTTTATTGTGACTTATAAGCCTATACTTATTGGAATTACTAAGACTCAGATGTCTTTCTGTAAATTGAAGGGCTTAAAATGGTCAACACTTGGGTACTCTTTGGTTTCACATAATACTGATCAGGGTTCCTCTGAGCCTCTTTGGGTTTTGAAGAATGATAGTGTTTCTTCGATTTCTTCCTCTTATGGTCAACAGTCGATCACTCATTTGGCTAAGATATGTGGCTTTAGAATGAATTTTACTTTTGTTTATTCTTTAAAACATTACATTGTGAGATGTACTCTTTGGACATCTTTGGAAGGCATAACTATGAAAAGGAGACAAAATTGGGTTATTATTGGTGATTTTAATTCGGTGCTCCGGCCTAAGGAGAAGACAAGAAGCTGATTTAACATGTTCGATGGATCTAAATTCTCTACCTGTATTGATTATTGAAATTTGATTGAGATTCCAATTATGGGGGCTGATTTTACCTGGTGCAGATACACATTACATGGATTACAAGCTAGTAAGCTTGATAGGTGCTTTTGTAATGATGATGGGGGATCTCAGGACCTTTCCATGTCTGGTGTTACTCTTCTAAGGGCTTACTCTGACCACAATCCACTTATAATGGATTTGAACCTCCTCATATTGAGATATTCTCCAATACCTTTCAAGTTCAATAATTCGTGGTTATCTATCCAAGGTTGTAGGTGGATTGTCAGTGAGGCTTGGAAAAACACTGTTGTTGGAAGTCCCTTTCATATAATGGTTATGGAGTTGAAGGCTGTGAAGCTAAAACTCAAAAATTGGGGTAATAAATCATTTTCTTTCCTTGATCAAGATATCCAAAATGCCAAGGATAATCTTTTGCACTGTCAGAGGCTTAATGAGGGTCAGGATGCAATGTCTAGGGAAGAGTTGATGGCTCTTTCTAAATTTAATGAGTTGCTGGCTCTGAAGGAATGTCTTTCCTAGAATCAATATAATGTCAGGTGGTTGAAAGAGGGGGATAGAAATATAAGAATTTTTTATTTCTTGCACAGGGAGAAAAAGGTGAACCATGGCATGAATGCTCTCAAGGTTGATGGTGTTCTCTTCAACTCTAAAAAAGATATTTCTGATGTTTCTGGTAGATGTTTTGAGAAGCTTTACACTGACTCAAGGAAAGATGTCACTCATGAAATGTTCAACAATATTTCTCCTTCGGTTGAGGCCTCTCTCAATGATATGATCACTAGTATACTTACAGAGGAGGAAGTTAGGAAGGCGATTTTTCAATGAATTCTGATAGTGTGGCCGGTCTAGATGGTTTCCCCAATAAATTCATTATGAATTATTGCGACATTATTCCCACAGAGTTTGTTAATGCGGTGAGATATTTCTTTTATCATTCTTATTTCCATATTGGTGCCAATTATACCTTTATTGATCTGATCCCAAAAAAGGAAAATGCCCTTGACATTCAGGACTTCAGGCCCGTGGCCATTGGGAACAATATTCCAAAAGTTATTAGAAAAATCATAGCAACTAGACTGGGATGTATTGTGAAGGATTTTATTTCCTCAAATTAATTTGGGTTTGTTACTGAAAAAAGCAATCAAAATTGTTTGTATACGGCGTCAGAATGTTTGAATGTTATGAAGAAAAAGGTGATGTATGGGAATATGGAACTGAAAGTTGATATTTAGAAGGCTTTTGATATGATGAAATGAAGTTTCATTTTTGCGGTGCTACGGATGCATGGCTTTTCCAATGGTTTTATTAATTTGATTAGCTTCATTCTTAAAATCCCAATGTTATATGTTCTTGTGAATGGTTCTCCTAGAGTATTATTCAAATGTTCCAAGGGAGTGAGACTATGTCTCAGGCAGGGCGGGTCTTCCTGGTTAACTTTGTTTTCACTTCTATGTGTGTCTATGTTTTTTCCTTATACAGATGTCCCATAATTATTCTTAAGGAGTTACAAGGGCTCATTCGGAATTTTATCTAGACTGGTTCAATTAATGAGAGGAAGATTCTTACAGTTTCTTGGAGTGATTTCATTCATCCTGCTCACATGGGTGGTGTGGGGATTAAGGACCTTAAGTGATTTAATGATTCCCTCATTAAAATGTTTATTTTTCCACTCTTGACTTCAAGTGATTTATCTTTGGAGTTTTTTTGCAATAGATTTGGATCCAAGATGCTCAATGGGTAATCCCTTTATGTCCCTACATCGATATGGTCATCTATTAAAAATGATTATATCAGCCTTGCACAATCCTCTAAATGGGTTGTTTGTCGGAACTCTTCTTTGAAATGATGGAAGACTATTTGGTTGTCATATGACATTGCTGAACATACACAAATTCCTTCTGATTTGAAGAATATCTCCATTGCTGAATTACATAATAATGTCATGGATCAGGTGTTGCTTTCTGATTCTCTAAAAATGGAGTTGGGATGTTATCAGTACTCTGCGGTGGATACATTAATCTGGTTGCCCAGTCTTACTGGAACCTTTAGAAATAAGGAGGATTATGGATTCATTTGCATTGAACCTTCGATGGTTACCTCTTGGATGCTTATGTTTCATGCTGCCTATATCCCACTGGCTCAATATTTGCTTATGTGGAGGAATTTGAAGTGTAGATTACCTCTGCAACAGATGATGCAGCATGCTGTATTTTCTCTTACACCTGTTTTCTTTCCCTGTCTTACTACTGATGAGACTCTTGATCATTTATTTATATATTTCTACATTGAATCTGGCTTATGGGATCATTTTCAGGGTGTTTTTCATGCCATCTGAACTTGGAGGGTTTTGGACATCTTATGGATTCCATTTATCGAGCTGATTGTAGTTATCAGGTGAAACCACTACTCATCTTTGCTGCCTCAGTGGTTGTTTCATTTATCTGGAGTTCTCGGAATGCTCTGGTATTTGACAACAAAATTTTGCCAATTTCTGTTGGTATTTGGGAGCTTCATACTTGTGTTCCTGATTCTGCACGTGATCGAGATGGAGTCATGTGAAATGATGTTTCTGATCTGGTAATCTTACGTACGTTGGGTGTTTCTGGTAGATGTAAGAAGCCAATTATGATGACACATATCCGATGGATTCCTCCAATCTCTCGGTGTCTGAACGTTAATGTGGATGGAGTGGCTTCAGGTGCTATGGGCCTTCAGATGTGATGGTGTTTTCCGCACTTCTAGGGGCTTTGTTAAAGGCTGTTTTTATCAATTTTTAGGAAATGGATTGGCTTTTGAGGCAGAGTTATGGGCTATGATCAAGGATATCTGGTATGCTTCTATTCATGGTTGGATGACCTTATGGATGGAGTCTGACTCAACTCTTTCAGTTAATATTCTTAGAAAGCAGTCACGAAACGTCCCTTGGAAATTGTTTCCTACAGCGGATGACTGTCTCAAGCTTGTGGAGTAGATTTTTTTGGTTGTCCCTCATGTTTACAGAGTGGCGAATCAGGTTGTTGATGCTCTTTACAAGCATACAATTGATGAGGTATGCTCTTTTTGGTCCTTTGTTACACCAACCTTCTATTGTGGTCTGATTGATGTTGATGTGCATGCCGATGTTTACACGTGTCTTTGTTGACCCCATGTTTATCCTCTTTTTTTTATTTACTCATTTTTTATATAAAGATATTTTGGGAGTAGGCTTGCCTGCTCCTAAGTCTTCTGATTGTATTTATTTATTTATAACTTACCAAAAAACAATTCTTTTACTATGGTCATTGTAGACGCTGAAAAAAGTCCGTAACTCCAAGAGGAAGTTTTGAACTAATGAAGCAAAGTCATATTCGTACTAAGAGGCCCGGTCTGGAGGACCAGGAAGGGGTGCACGAAATTAAAGGGTTCCCGTGCGGAATTGTTTTTCCCCATGATGAATGTTAGGGATTCTCGAAAAAGAGCCAGTGTGGCATGCAATTTTGTGCACCCGGTTCTGTGCATGGAGGCCTTGTGCGCCGATTGGTCCTGGTGCAGAAGATTTCGCACACCGCACAGATTCCACGACGGCAGATGCCTATAAATAGAAGGTGACCCCAACCGGTTTGGGGTTGAGGAATTCAGACCAGCTTCTGTGCGTGAAATTTGGAATCCCACATGTGCAATATGACTTCCAGGTAATACACCTTTTTGCGCAACCTCGCCCAAGGGTTTTCCTTTGCGTGCAACCCCACTGGCTTATGTGAATTTTCCAAATCCTCTGGGTTCTTCCTTTGCGCGCAATCTGTTACACTTGCGTGCAATCCCCTCCAATTGTGCGCAATCCCTAAAAAATTACGCACAAATCCTTTGTTATGTTTTTCCATACCTTAGGGATTGGCCAGTACCCTCGTATGCAATCCAATCCCTTTGCGCGCAATCCCCCTAGCTGTGGGCAATCCTTCTGCCCCAATTGTGCACCATCCCGGTGTTTAGATCTCAAACCTTCTCTTTGTGCACCAAAACCAGGACCCCCCACCTGGACGCCCCCTGGGTGCCTCTCTGTGCAGGCGCCTGATGTCTTCCCTACCGGGAATGCAGGAAATGCGTTGTTTTCCCGTACGGCCTTTGAGGCTAGTACGAATTAACCTCAATATCCCTTGGGCAGTGTTTCCCATTGTGTTTCTTTGCCTTATTATCGATCACATAGGCATGCTAACTGCTATTTCTATTTCTCATAGCCATGCTAACGTGGACCCCTCGATGGTTTTCCCGGCGGCCCCCCTTCACTACGGCCTTTCTGATGCCTTCCCTCCCACAAGGGGTAGACGGTATTGGGCATGTAAGCCCTAGGGGTGTGGAGCGAACCATCTCGTCCGAGCTTCAGGACGTTAAACTGCCAAGAACCTCGTCCTCAACACATGATGTTAAATTGTGGTCTGACCTCATGCCTCACACACAGGGTCCCCCCGGCTCAGACATTCTTTACACCGCTCATCTGCACGAGAATGGAATCTTCCTCCCATGGAATGATATCCTCCTTTTGGTGTGGCGTTTGTCCATGGGGGAAGGGCTGCCTCAGAGCGTAAGCCCCAAGCCTCTCTTGCGGAAGGATACACCCATGAACCACCATTCATTCCCACCACCAAAGCCGATGGAGGGCATGAAAGGGAACGAGGCATCTCCTCGGTTCGGTCCCAAATCCCTCTCTCTTTTCTTTGTCGCACCACGGGCCTCCACCCTGGAGTAAGCCCCGACAGTAAGGGCTGATAACCACGCATAAGCCTTTGTTTCCTCTTTGGGATGCTTAACGCATAACTCCCTTTCCGATTCTCACGGACGCACCCTTTCGCGATGTGATCGTCTAGTCCCTGCTGCCTCTTGTTTCTCACACCGAGCTTGAATCATGTGTGCTTAGAGTGAGCATCAACCATGGCATCCTCCCATGGGCCGCCTCATAGCGTAAGTCCCATCCCAGCGAACTATAGGTACTTTGATCCGTGCTAATGCATGGTAAATAGGAATCCTCCATGAGGTTCAATCCCACCACCTGGTCATTCTGACCCCCCTTTTGTGTTGGTTCACCAACCCCAAGGGCCGCTTCAGAGCGTAAGCCTCATGCCTTCATCCCGCATGATGTTAAACTGTATTCCTTCGTCCCGCATGATGTTAAACTGTATGCCTTCCTCCCGCGTGATGTTAAACTGTATACCTTCTTCCCGCATGATGTTAAACTGTATGCCTTCACCCCGAATGACGTTAAACTGTATGCCTTCACCCCGCATGATGTTAAACTATATCCCGTCTCGCACGACGTTAAAATATATTCCTTGAACTACGTGGACTTTGATCTGTGCTAACACATGGTACGTAGGAAGCCTCCATTAGGTTCAAACCCATCACCCAGTTGTTCCGACCCCTCCACGTCGGTTCACCAACACCATTATGGGCCTCCCCAGAGCGTAAGCCCCCGTATCCACCATCATGGGCCGCCTCAGAGCATAAGCCCCATATACAACACCCATGTCTCATCCTGACCTCTCCCTCTAGACCACGTGCCTCTAGAAGCTCATGCCCTAGCCCGGAGGTCTTACTTCCTCCAGGCTCCAAACCATCCATTCATTCTCATGGGTCACCTCTTCAGGTGTCCCACCGTATTACTGAACTACGCAGACTTTTATTCCCTACCATGGGGATATGTAGGAAGCCTCCATGAGGTTCAATCCCCTCTTCAATCCATCACTCATCCTGATTCCTTCCTGGTTCACCACATCTCGGTGGGATCATGCCACCTCATTCCACTCCATAGTATCCGGGATGCCGCCCACATGCTGGCCCCAATACCTATGTTCCCCTTAGGGGTCCTTCAATCTGATCTACTCTCAGTGTTCCGATCAGTCCGATCCATCTCTGCAAGATGTTAAACTCGTGACATACCTCGTGTTAAACATTGGAGGCTAAGGAAAACCCCAGATTGTATACAATTCCCCGCGTTTGATGTGGGATGCCTCAGGCGTCCACGCCCTCGAGAAGCCCTACAATAATTGACAGAAGACAGACATGCCAAACCCCCAGCATCAAGGCGTGCCAACAACACCCCAGCTTGACCATTACCCTCACCGAAGGTTGCTACCCAGACCAGAACCCTTGCAGAGTCCCAATGGAAGTAGCGTAATTAACCGGCGTCCATGAAAATATGGCACTGTGAACGAGGTTCACGAATACGTCTTAAATATTTGAGGGAGACCCGGACTAGGTAACGAGCTCCGAGGAGGAATCGACGGAAGGAATAACCGACATCCCATCATCCCGGTTTCGATCAAGGAGCTGACGTCCCTAAACAAGGAACAAATGTCACCCGCCTTTGGAAAGCGGGAATATAGGGCAACAGGTCGTGCATCTTCCGCTACGTGACGGACGCGCGCACGCGCCCCTGTAGAAAGCGTCAGAAATAGAAAATGGTGAACCCGACGTGAACCTCTTCTGCTCAATACAGAGACTGGTAGAATTCAGGGTGTCAGAAGATTAGCATGTCACCAGGTCCAGGAACCTAGCACCGAGACGTGAACCCCGTGAGGGGTTGAGGCAGTCAAGACGTTGATCACTCCGATCTGCGACGTCGTCAGCGTGGATCCCTCTTACCGACCAAAGGAGACGTAATGGCCCTGGGATATTGGTTGTCGATTTCTTTTTTCTATTAGCACTAATTGGTTAATATCCCTGCATCCAGGAATCAGATCGCTAAATCCGGAGCTCGATCGCCACCTGCCCACCGGTGCAGGGGCACGGGCAGTACCGATGCGGACACCCTGTGCGATCCCGCCTTTTCCATAGATGCTCCGACTTCGAATGCCGTAACTGCCAAGCCCTCACACCACCTCTCCACATTAGATATCATCCAGCGAGGGGTGATCAATGACCTGGTTCGTAGGTACGATGAGGAAGGGGTCATCACCACCAAGGACATGGCCCGTTTGTATATAGAGGCATTTGTGCCTCACCCCCATCGCCGCCCCCGAGGGTCACACCGGGAGCCACCCCTCCCGACTCTGACGTTCAACCGCTTTAGGATTTTATCCCCTAAGTGCCTTGACACCTCCATTACCTACGCCGATGAGGTAGGAGATGTCCAGGTTTGCCCGATCAGAGACCCGTTTCAAGGGTCCACGATAAGGGCCCCGTCAGGCTACGTCGACGCCGCCACCCGACTCCCCGGGACGAGGAGCAGGCAATATCTATGCCCGCACCACCGGCTCCAACCCTTCTGACCCGACGCCAGCGTCAGTCACGATCGGAATAGAATTCCCACCCTAGGGCACCCACATCAGCAACCATTATGGCCAGAGACACTACTGACCCATTTTATCAGACCCCTGCACACGCTGAGCAAGGGCAGTTACAAGCCCGACACGGATCGAGGCCCCGACCACCCCTCAGGCAGGTTGGGTCGACTCTCTCTGTCGCTGGAATATGTAATGGCCACCGCGGACCAATTCACAATAGCGCTATCTAGCGTGAAGGCCCATTCCGCGCCACCGATATTGGAAGCGTAAGGCTTCCCCGTGACAGCTACGCTCCGAGTATGAATCTCTCCAGTGCTCACTGCACTGGGTACGGGGTCACTTCCCCTACCGTTGGCTGCGAGTATGGAGCTGTTGCATGTCTGGTTGCTCACCCACATGGAGGTCCACCCCATGTCCCTTTCGACATCTGTCCCGGTGCTTCTCTCACCTCAGGCTTCAGTCCTCTCTGCCCCAACACTATTGTGGCCAGAGGACTCCATGATGGAGATCATCCCTGCCCTGAGGAGCCACCCAGGAGGAGGAAGGTGGTATGTCATCGCCGTAAGAGATATTTCAGGGAAGTTTGGATGGAAATCAAACCAGTCCGTTTCTCGGACTCCAAGGCGGAGTACGACTCAGCGATGGAGCCCTCCCCCCGGTCCTTTAAGTCATGGGAAGGGATGGGGACACAGTGTGTCCGCCTCTTACTCTCCGAATGAGAGATCTGTATGAGCCCCTCCTCCCTCTAAAAGTATATCTAGGGCGACGAGGACTTGGGGTACCCCCAGGGGTCAAACATGCAGTTACCACTGGCCTCTCCAGAATCACCTTCCACATCGGTCAGAGGGGGGAGAACATTTATGGGGACCGACGGGAGAGTCGCGACATGACAAACCCTCAGCAAGCACCAACGCTACGATAGAAGGCATGTTCGCCTACCCATCCTATCTTGACATGGCATCCACGACACTGAAACCCTTGGAGGACGACTTGGTATTTGGCGGCCAATCGGCAAGCACGCCGTATTCTCTGATGGCCAGCCCACCAGCCTGGCGGCCTACTTCGGCACCACTCCCAGTTCCTCGGATATTCTCATTTAATGAGCAGGTGCAACAAGGGCCAAATCCTGAACCAAAGTCGTGGAGATTCTGGATCATCCTCACCACAGGCCACTTCCCCAAGATGTTTTGGCAGATCACGAGATCAAATTTTGATATGCCAGAATCGCTCACCCTAGGAGAGTTTGAATGTTTCCACATGACGCTCCGGGAAACTCACTCCCGTCTTCACCATCAGTGAACACCTTATCCCAAGAGTCAAGCACATCTCGAGGATATCGTTGAGAAATTCCATTGGGTCGACCTAATCACGCTCCCCGCAGTTGGGCACCCCGAGTCACATGGCCACCACAGGGCCCTCCAACAAAAATATGTCCAGAGTTTTGAAATACTCCACAAGGGTATAGAGGAGGTCACCCCCATGCACACGTCCATGGATGGGGGTAGTACGCTACCCTTCTTCTCTGTGCGATTCGCCGACAGCCCGACTCACTGGGCGGCTCTGAGGGAATGCTGCCAAGGGTAGTGGCAGTCAACATGGTCGACCTTTCAAAAGAGGGCAACTGTGTGTAACTTCTCGATGTGGACTCACCCCCGAGGACAGGCCACTAATGGACCCATCTGGGAGGATTACTCACCAATAAAGGATCCTCCTAGGTCTCCCCACACCCATTGAGCCGAAACATCAGCAAGGGTAAATAGCACGTCAGGGCTGTCAAGCTCGCCGACCCATCTTCCTCGGTACAGAAGGCAGAGGAAGATCCCGAGAAGGCCACGCTACGCCAACAACTTGCTATGAAAAAGAGGCTGGTTGATGAGCTATTGGCCGAGCGCATTGCAGAGTGGCGGCCTGACTACATTGATCCTAGGCCAGGACAGCAGGGACCAGAGCAACTACCCCTTGACAAGATTCTCTCGGGCAACCACGATCATGCAATGTTCGCCGACAGAGGAGAGGCTGGAGCTCATGGATAGAGGGGGTGATATGTTTCTACGAACCCTCCTAAGCGGCGTGATCACCCAAGGGACCCCGCTCAGGTTCCTCCCGCTACCCTGATAGTCTCTCCGCCAGCCGCCCCACGAGCTACAGAGCTTGACTACCGGATTGAAGAGCCCAGTAATACGCTTGTGGTTATGGATCCCCCTCGGGATAGGATCCCGCATCCGGATGATCTAATGGAAGCACTCATCGCCCTCTTAGAGGCTCTGGAAACTCGTTAGGTGGCAATCCCACCAGACGACAAGCCATACCAGGCATGGGTTGTTGATATGCCGACACCTCCGGGATTTGGGAACCCCACTTTCTCCCCCTTTAACGGGACTGGAGACCCTCCACTGCACTTGTCCCACTTTAACTCGAGGTGCGGGCCTATGTTAGGAACTCCGGCGCAGTAGGAAGCCGCCATGCTCCGTTGCTTCGTTTAAACACTAGAAGTACCCGCATTCATCTGGCACAGCCAGCTCCCTGCCAGATCTGTGACTAGATGGGAGGACCTTCGCATGAAATTCCTCTACATGTTCAGTTCCACAACCCAGAAGGCGAACAACACAGACCTCTTTAGGTGAAAACAAAGGCCCGACGAGTGAGTCGCAGACTTCGTCACCCGGTGGAAGGGCCTCACAAACTCCCTTGAAATGCCATTAACTCACAAGAAATTACTAACAATGTGCATAGGGAATGTCGAGGTAGAGCTGGTTCCTTCTCTGATCACTCATAATTACCCTGTAGTGTTCTGGGACATCTCAGAAAAGGCTCAGCGCCTTGAAGAAGCCCTGCAATAGGCCAGTCAGGCATGCCCATTGCCTCCTATAATCCCTGCAAGGAGAGCTGCCAAAGCCGAGCCCGCTGCAGTGGACCAGATAGAGGCCCCCAAGTAGCTAGAGTTTCTACCAGTGAGGCCAGATCTGCATCCCCATAGGGGTCCTCCCCCACAGGCACAACCTCCGGTCAAATAGCGACTGCCTCAAAATCAGCAAGCTCCACTGTGCAATGCACCACCACCACCTAGGAGAGATGATCAGGTTTCAACTCCTCGACATGCTCTTCTGGCCCCTCGTCAGGGCCAGCCACATAGATCCCCCTTTCCAAACAGAAGGAATCTGACTTACTCGTTTGATGAGACCCAAGTCCCCGGTTATTTCAGTAGTTCCTTGGAGCAGAGAATCGTGTGGCTACATGAGTGCCAGAAGCCAGAAGAGGCGCATCTCACTGATCACCATAACGGTTTCCCTTTATCACTGGACATTGGGACACACCATCTAGTGGTGCTACGTGTTCAAGGACTTGCTCTAAGACTAGATTGACAACAACATAGTCAGGTTGGGCCCAGCCCCGACGCAAGTGGTAGGTGTCTTTGTGAGATCAGATGGCAGTAGTGGCGACGGGGATGAGTGGCAGCAAGTTCCCGACCATGGGTCCCAAAAGTATAACTCCTGGATTGCCTGCAAGATGGTCGCTCGTGCCCGTGGAATCATCCATGCCCGCCTGAATCATCCAGAGCCCTCAGAATCTACGAGTGGTACCTCGGCATCGTTGTCCCAGCCTACCTCTTCCCAAAAGAGAAAGCAGCAGCGCAAGAAGATAGAATGTGCCCTGCCAATGCTGTCATCATCCGGAACTCTTGGTGATTTTATGCACCCATAAATGGGAATCCCTCCTAGACTCCATCCGGTAGTGGATGACTCCTCAAATGATAGTCCGGGGTATTATTAGGTTAACACCGTAGAGTTGGTAAATCTATTTTTGACTCTCGACAACGAGGAACGCCAATTGGACCTTCCCAATGTCCCCAGCCGTCGCGAACGTCAGCGGAGCCAAAACTATGTCAATCGCCAGGGCATGACGGTTGGCACCTATATCTAGGTAGTGAATGCCACTGAGACCAGGCAGCATGCCCAATATAGAGCTCAGCACACGCCTCCCCTTCATCTGATATCGACAGGTTTGCCTCTACCACCGTTTGTGTTGATGGATCAGGTAGAAGCACCTCGGCTGTGCAGTGACCATCTATCCCCTGCCATCAGCCGACCCCAGCCTTCCGGTCCTAATCTCCGGACCTCGACTTGTGAACAATGAGACGTGCCTATTACCAGTCAGTCACCGGTCCATCCGGTGAATCCCGTCATGCCCCCAATCACAGAGCGGCCTTCTATAAGAAGAAGCTTGCATTTGGCCCGAATGTATGATGTCCTAAAGTAACTGGCCGACATTCCAGCAAGGCTCTCTCTCCTTGAGGATCCTCTCCTATCGTCTGAAATGCATGAGGCACACGTCGAGGCCCTAAGGAGCCCCCTCCAGTTTGAGACAGAGGTAGCGGCTGTAGAAGCCTTCCACGTCGAGGCGATTGAGATCGCTGAATGTCAGGCGGTTAGCTCGTTCTCTGGTGAAGATGAAGACTCTCCCATACAGGGGCACATTCTCCCACTATACATCACCAGCCAGTTCAATGGTGTGGAAGTCTGACGCTGTCCTGTTGGCACAAGTTCTGAAATTAACCTAATCCCAACTTGGACACTACGGAAGCTGGGGTTGTCTGAGGATGATTTAACTCTCTCCAACCTCAGGATCATGGGGTATGATAGGACCGAGCACACTCCACTCGGCAAGATTCTCTTGAAGACCCAGTTCGGTGGCGTAATAGACAGCACCGAATTCATGGTTGTCTCTTAGGACACTGCCTACAAAGCATTTATGGGCAGGCCGTGGCTCCACCTTTACTCAGCGGTCCCCTCATCGTATCACCAATGCCTCAAATACTCCCTTAATGGTCGATTCGGCATGATCCAAGGAGATGTGTCTCCTTTTTCCTCTTGTGAAGCCCGTTATCTGGTCTCCAACTATTACAAGAGCAAGGATAAGAAGATCCTGACAGGTGAGGTCAAGCCCGCCACTGTCACAAGTGATCCCTGGGCAGTTTTGGATGATGCTTATGTCTTACAAATCCATCGGTTAGAGGACACAACCCCCAACATGGGGTAGTGCTTTGTTGTTTCGGGTACCATAGGAAGGCATATTTCTGGGTCCAAGCGATGGCAGAAAATCACCTCGTACTCCTACACCAACCAGGCACAGGTAATTCTCGAACCTCCTACCCCTGTACGATATCGGGATGTCAAGCACATGGAAATGGTAGTACATCATACATGTCTGTTTTGCCAGGCCGGAATCGACTGGCTCAAGCCGAGGCACCAGTACTATTTCGATGTCATCAAGTTTGGTCCCTTGGGCAGAAGACTATATGGGATTGGATCAACTGCTTTTGTCACCATGGTCTCTGTGGTACATGAGTCTCCTGATGAGATGACCACTATCACCCAAGTCGGCACCAGCTTCCCATCAGGGTATGGTATCCCCGAAGAGGCTCCCCCCAAGGATGATCCCTCCACAAGTGGATAGGAGGACATGGAAGATGCTCCCCCTACCTTTGAGGAGGGTGTCTCCCCCATGGTCGACGAGACAGTGCAGGTGAACCTCGGTAGCGAGGCGGACCCAAGACCCACATTGGTCAGTGCCGCCCGAGGAGCGAAAACAGTATGTAGACTTTCTTAGATAGCACCGTAATGTGTTCTCTTGTAGTTACGATGAGATGCCGAGATTAGATCCTCAAGTAGCCGTCCACCGCCTTGGCCTTCTGGCAAAACATCACTGGTTCAAACAACCTCCCAGAAAGATGAACCCCTCTCATGTCACCCTGGTTGAGGCTGAAGTTGATAAGATCATTAAATCCAACTTTGTCAAAAAAAATTCATGACCCCAGGTGGCTAGCCAACAGTGTGCTAGTCAGGAAGAAGAACGGACAGATTAGGGTCTGTATCGACTTCTGCGATCTCAATCGCCACTGTCTGAAGGATGATTTTCCCCATCCAGTGACAGAGTTGTTGATCGATGCCATGGCTGGGTTCCAAGCCCTATCCTTCATGGATGGGTATTCCGGGTACAACCAGATCCGGATGGCCCCTGAGGATGAAGAGTTGACTGCTTTCAGGCCCTCCAATGTAGTTTATGTTACTAGGTTATTCCCTTCAGCCTGAAAAATGCAGGTGCCACCCATCAACGGGCCATGCATCGTATATTCAAGCCGATTTTCAGCACACTGGTGGAATGCTACGTGGACGGCCTGGTGGTTAAATCTCACCAGTGCCAGGACCATCTCAAAGACCTTGAGAAAGTGTTCGGCTTCCTCCGTTCTCACCACCTGAGGATGAACACATTGAAGTGTGCCTTCGGGGTCAACTCCATAAAGTTTCTTGGCTTCATTGTCAGATACTGGGGCATCGAGATTGACCCAGGGGAAGATCAATTATATCAGCCAGATGCCTCCCATGAGTAATATTTAGGAGCTTAGAGGCCTCTAAGGACAGTTATCCTATATATGCCGATTCATTGCGAATCTGTCCGGTAAGTGTAAACCCTTTTCCCGGCTCATGAATAAAGGATCCACCTACGAGTGGGATGAAGAGTGTTAGATCTCCATTGAGGAAATCATGCAGTATTTTCTCCAACCTCCGGTCTTGATGCCACCCATTTCTGGAAAGCCGCTTGTCCTTTACGTGACCGCCTTGGAACGATCCCTCGATGCACTTCTCGCCCAGAAGAACAATGAGGGAACATAGAATAGACTCTACTACCTCAGCTGTATGCTCCTCGATACAGAAGATAGGTATCCTCGCATCGAGAAGAGCTACTTGGGGATCATATTTGTCATACAGAAATTGTGGCACTACTTGCAGCACCACGAGGTACAGCTGCTCTCTCGGGTAGACCCATTGAAATACATCTTGAACTGACCTATGTTGGCTGGATGATTGGTGCACTGGGCGGCGATCCTCCAGCAGTTCGACATCAGGTTCATACATTCGAAGGCTATTAAAGGAATGCATTGGAAGACTTCTTAGCTTCTCATCCAACCTCCGCGAATCATCCACTAGATCTAGGCCTTCCTGATGAGGTAATACTCTTAGTTGATCATGCCATCCCGTGCTGGAAGATTCTATTTGACCGTGCCTCCCGGAGCCCCACCGGTAGAAGGCTCAACAATCCTAGGCTCAACCGAGTGGGCCTGGGTGTCGTCTTCGTCACCCCGGAGAAATCTGTTGTTCCGTATTCATTCATATTTTCATAAGGCTACACCAACTATGAGGAGGAAAATCACTCCCTCATCACTAGCCTCGAGATGCCTCTTGAGATTGATGTGCCACATCTGCATGTGAAAGGGGACTCCGAGCTGGTCATCAAGCAGGTCGATGGTGACTATGTTGTCATAAATCCAGAACTCATGCCATTTCTGGAGTGCACCCTCCGTCTAATGGCTAAGTTCCCTTCTCGTCCAGAGGGCGTTCATATCCCCCGGTCGCAGAACAGTCGAGCAGATGCTTTGGACAGCCTGGTCGCATCACTTCTGGAGCCCAAATAGGACGACATGATTATCCACGTGACACATCGGAGAGTCATTTCTCTCATCATCTCGGAGGATGATCATGGCCCGCGGGTGAACTATCTCACCGCTGGTGCTCCTACGTCCGGATCCCCGGGGACTTCAGATGCGGTAATCGAAATAGTTCCTGATTGGAGGATGCCCTTGGTTGAATATCTCCAACAGGGAAATCTACTGTCGGACCGAGCCGAGCATGAGAGAACCCGCCGCTGTGCACTGTAGTTTACCCTTCAGAGCGGTCCCAGCCATGATCAGGTCCTTTACAGACGTGTATTTGATGGTGTTCTCTTCTGTTTACATCAAGGAGTCGAGATACCACAGGTCATGCAAGAAGTTCATGCTAGTTCCTATGGTTCCCACCAGGCCAGGTCGAAGTTATCCCAACACATTTGGAGGCTGGGGTACTTCTTGGCCCTCCATGATCTATGACTGCGTCGAGTTTCCAAGAGATTTCATGCATGCCAAGTTCACGCTAACTTTGTAAATCGGCCACTGGAGCCTCTCCACACTGCCAAGTATTCTTGGCCCTTTAAAGTCTGGGGTTTGGATGTCGTAGGACCTTACCGGCCGGCGATGGCTCTCCAGTTCCGGTTCATTCTGACCACTACGCATTTCATTTTCAAGTTGGCAGAGGCAATTCCTCTCGAGGAAGTCAAAGCTCGTTCTGTCACTGACTTCGTCAGTTCCAATATCAACTATCGATTTGGAGTACCACATTCTATCCTCAAGGATAACAAATCCAACTTCCGAGCAGTTGAGATGAAGAAATTGTATTCCATGTACAACATTCACTCTAACCACACCTCCCACTATCATGCGCAGGTGAATGGACATATCAAGGCATTTAACAAAACCCTCTCTAACATTCTGCAAAAAATGGTTGGTCAGAACAAGAAAAGTTGGCTGGAGAAGCTCCCCAATTCCCTCTGGGCTTATCGGACGATGACTCATAGTTCCACACAGGTGACTCTATATTACCTGGTTTACGGAGCTGAGGTCATCCTGCCCATCGAGATTCAGTTTCTCTCATTGCACACGATGGTGTACGACCAACAAGCGCCAGATAGAGTTGTCAAAATCATCCTAGATGAATTGGAAGCGCTGGACGAGGATAGAATTCACGGTTTACATAACCTATAAAGGCATCAGAGAAGGATGGCCCGAGCTTTCAACATGAAGGTTCGCCTTCGCTCTTTCCTGCAAGGTGACCTGGTACTTTCTCTCAGAGCACCAATGATTCCCGGAAGGAAGCCACCCAAATTAGAGCCTAAATGGGAGGGGCCATTCATTTCCATAAGGTCTAACCCAATGGCACATATTCCTGGTGACTATGTATGGTGAGCGCGTCACTCCTCCCATCAATTACAGGTCCCTCAAACAGTATTTTGCATGAACCCTCTTTGGTCCGAGTTCTAAGACCTAAAACAAATATCCTTTTGGGGTCCCGCATGACCTTAAACTGCACTCGATCCCCCATGACCTTAAACTGCACCCAGTCCCCCATGACTTTAAACTGCACCAAGTCCCACATTACCTTAAACTGCACCTAGTACCGCATAACCTTAAACTACACCTGGTCCTGCATGAATCTAAACATCATTTTTCCCTACATCTGGGCCACATTGGTCTGAGATCTAATACCTATAACTAAGATCCTTTTGGGGTCCCGCATGACCTTAAACTACACCCAGTCCCCCATGACCTTAAACTGCACCCGGTCCTGCATGACCTTAAACTGCACTCGGTCTCGCATGACCTTAAACTGCACCCGATCCTGCATGACTCTAAACTGCATTTTTTCCCTACATCTGGGCCCATTTGGTCCGAGTTCTATGACCTAAAACTAAGACCCTTATGGTCTAGCATGACCTTAAACTGCATTCCCATCCTCACTACATGATGTTAAAATGAAAGCTGGTTAGGCATCCCTGACCGAGGCCCAGCCTCAAGCCCCTTGGCCTTCTCGGGCCTCTCAGCCCCAGCCTTCACCTAGAGCGTGCCGTGTAGTGTAGGATTATGTCCTCATTCACGATGGGTTATCCGCTTCACCATGCACACTCCCTGGAAGAAATACCTCTTATCATCCTACATGATGTTAAAATGTGATTCTATAACTACGTGCGACTTGATTCCCATCATTATGGGATACGTAGGACCACCTGAACACCTAGATTTCAGGTCCAGCCCCATATCTTATGAGATCCCATGATCTCCTGGTCATCTCAGTCTTTTGGACTGTCTCTCCCCATGGGGATATATATAGGTGTGGTACAGGGTTTTTGGAACTATGCCCCCCCTCTCTCGGAAATCATCTATCTTGTGGCCGCTCTCCGATTGAGCCCTTCGACCCTTTCCAGTGGTCCGCTAATGTGTTCAGGGTGCTCTGATCGTGTACCTGGAGTTTCAGATTCGACTTAGGAAAGTTTTTTTCCGCTTTCCAAGATTCATCTTACCTTTAATCCGGGCCCCTGTTATCTCTCACACCCAGAGGGACCCCCAATAATGGCTTGGATAAAATTCTTAAGGGCCCTCCTACCATCACAGGCCAATGTCCATGAGGGTTTCAGGCAAAAAATTGAAACAAATCTCGCATTTCGAATATGGTCAGCGGTTGATGCTCATTTGTTTGCCCCTATATTTAGGCTAATGCAATAGGATTCTGTGTTGCAAACATGGTCAGCAGTAATCCTCAGTCATCACGCGGGCTCCTTTGGGCCCTGGATGTTGGTTGCATGATTCTCATTATGTTCCACACCATTATGTCAAGGTGGAATCTCGACACTCCTTGCACTAACCCTCAGTGCACCCCCACACGTCAGACAGACCAAGCTGTGTAACAATGTCTCTTGGGGCTCCCGTGATCTGAGCGCTAGAGTATGTGCTTGGGTTTTCTCTAAGGATTGTGCGCAGCTTGAGCCTCATCCCCATGGGAAATGAGGAGTCGACCAGACGTTGCATTTCAGGCCCAGGTTAGCTGGGATCTAGCATCTCCTACCCCATGATTATTGAAACCTTGCCGGCCCCTTGGACCGAGGCTCATCTCTCAGAATCGCACGTGGTAATGGCATGGGATTATGTACTCATCAACATCGGGTATGTCTCATCGCATCATGCGGGTGCCCCCAGGTCCAAGACATACGACCTTAAACTGTGTTCTTTGGTCCCTCCACATGACTATATACTGTGATGATATCATCCTTGTCGCATGATGACAAACCTCATTGCATTATGCTGACCTCCCCATAAGGGGCATCACATCAGGTATTGGTCAATTACCATACCATTTTTCAACGCATGTTATGGCTTGATTATTGTGGCGACGCTAGGAATTTATAACCTAGGCCAGTTTCTCCACAAAAGAAAAACCATTCACCATCAAGGAAAGACAAGATATATCAAATGCCGCTTCTTTTGGTGCGAGGGATAGACCCGCACGCCTCCTTCATTCTTTTCACATGCGCCACGTCATGTCGCGCCACCCCTCAAGAACTACGTATGTATTGATTCTCATCCTTATGAGATACATAGGAGCACCTGGGTACTTCCCTGTAGGAACATCCTAACTTCCGTGTTCGGTCCCTTAACCTAAACAGTTTTCTAAGGAACGCATGGTAAGAAGGACCCCATCCTCATTTATGTTGGGTTTCTTCAGTCACTTTACTATGCGTCTCCTGCCCCTCTTACTGGGCCCCTTTGGTCCGAGTTCTAAGACCTAAAACTAAGATCCTTTTAGGGTCCTGCATGACTATAAACTGCATTTTTCCCTACATCCGGGCTCATTTGGTCCGAGCTCTAAGACCATAAAATAAGATATCTTAAGAACTACGTCTGGCTTGATTCCCATCCTAATTGGATACGTAGGAATGACCAGACCTCCAGTCTTTGGGTCTAGCACGAGTTCATCTAGTTCGACTCTTCGGTCTTGCCTTCGGTACCCCGACCACGGGACTGCGTGGCTTAGTGGAGGATTTTGTCATCATTCACGTCGGGTTTGCAACAACTGCACCCCACACACCCCGTTTTAAGAATTAGACTTATTTTCTTATCATCCCACATGATGTTAAACTGTGTTGCTAGAACTACATGTGGCTTGATTCACATCCTAATGGGATACGTAGGAATGCCTGAACATTTCGTCCTGGGTCCAGCCCTAGGGATTACCAAATCCCGTCCCTCCTTACTGTCGGCCCCTCAGCCTGACTTCTTGGGGAGTGTTGTAATTGCGACATCTACCCCAAATAATTTCAGGATTCCCCATATTGATGGTGGGAAGTGACAGTTCTCTCGCCATAGAGGTCCTGTCTGAAAATTGGGATGATCCATGACCAGGTTAATACGTCCGCCTAACGCGCCTCTGCCACGATGGTGCACTTTTGGGAGTGTTGGATTCTATTCGAACAAACCACCACTCCAATTTCCACGCTTTTTGTTCCCCTATATTCATATCCTCATACTCTTTCATGTTTTATTGGACCACCTAATAGTTTGGATGATAGACCTTTGGTCCACCTACTCCGACAATATGGATGATAGACCTTTGGTCCGCCTATTGTGGAAATATAGACGATAGACCTACGGTCCGCCTACTGTCCTGGGCCAACATCCCGGAAGACTGGTCATGTTAGATGGGACCCCCTAATAGTATGGATGATATATTTTGGTCTGCCTGCTGTGACAATATGGATGATAGACCTTTGGTCCGCCTATTGTAGCAATATTGATGATAGACCTACAGTCTGCCTACTGTCCTGGGCCAACGTTCTGGAAGACTGATCGACGATATTTGAGTTAGGCCCCATTTTTCAAACATGGTCAGCAGTTATCCCTCATTTATTGTCCCCATTTAAGGCCAATGCGATATGGATGCGGAGTTTCTGCCACGATTAACAGTTATCCTCCATCGTCGTGCCCCCATAGTGTTCTGAATTCGGGTAACATGATTCGCCTTTTTCATCTCCCTATGTTTGGATAGATTTCAATTCCCCTGATATTGCCCTGCTCGTGTGTTAGGGCACGTTGAGGGGACGATACATAGATCGGTCTGAGGTCCCCTCCCAACGGCTGGACCCGCCTCTTCTCCTAAGAAATATAGGCTCGATTTTCGATGCCTGAAGCTTGGTTAACGCCCCACAGTTGGATGAAATAATAAAATGAGAATCCTTTATTTTTCATTTTGGGTGTGACCCATAGTAGCTTAGGGGTGAGTTTTTATTCATTTCAAAATTATGGGGATCATACTAAACCAAGGGTACAGATAAATAGATTGGTCCATACATTGGATCGAAATATTGAGCAGTAAAAGAAAAAGTTCCAAAGATGGCCAAAACAGATCCCTTAAGGATCAGCGTGATGGATTGATCTTTCCAACACTACAACCCTTTGGATGGTGGCATCTAGGACTGATTCCCGCTCCTTGAAGACTCTCTCTTCATCAGTATCCATAGAGCTCAGCTCGCCTACCCTAGCTTGTGCCCGTGCTCGCTCGGTTTGAAGTACGGTCATCTGGTGACTCGCCTCCACCAATTGTTTTTGGGCGTCATCCATTTGGGTCGTCAGTTGCTCCACGAGCTCAGAGCACGTTGCAATGAAGACCTCCTTCTAGGCCACCTACCCTTCGAGGCGTCTGACCTCCTGCTCCGCCCTCAGAAACGCTTGGGAGCTCGTCGATCTTTCCCGACATTGGGAAACGTCGGTGCGCCGGCTGCTCTTAGGTATCTTCTCGGCCATGTAATCACAGACCGTCAGAGGAAGACGTTGAGTGTCATCCCCTCCAGCGCACAGGAAGCGCGGCCAGGTCTGCGGTGATCCATCCGCCTCATCCAATCCAACTGGGGCTGCCTAAGAAAGCGCTGGATACACTTCCACCCTTTACGTAGTGTCATCCGGATCTCCTTGACCGCGTCTGAGTCTGAGTCGTCTACCTCATCAAGATCAGCGGGATAATATGCGGGAAAGGTAGCTAACATGTCAGTAGCAGCGTCTGTCTCATGGATGTATTCATGAGGAATAGGATCCTCGGTGTCCGGGCGACCTTCCTCTCTCGCCCCGATAGCGACGGTGCCTCTGTCAGCTTCCGCCCCTGCTCTAGTAACAGTGTCACTGATGTCTGCCGCCCCCTACTCACCAGCTTCCGGGGCCGAATCCGAGCGGGAAGCATGTTCTGGACAAGGTTGTATGATCTCCTTTGGTTCGCTCATGGACGGCTCAGGCTCTGTAGCATGATAAGCCTCCAATGATGAGATCACGGCACAATACACACCCTGATTAGTGGGGATCTTTGATAGCAAGAACCAGTAGTGAAACATGGGACTTACAGGAACCCAGAGCGTCAGCCTCCAGTGTTCTGGCCGCTATAGGAGCTGTCGTAACAGGAGACCCCTCAGTGCTTGTTAGTTCAATGATGGGCGTCGGAGCCCCATCCTAACCCACCGGTTCCTCTCCTCCCTCTTCTATTGGGGACGCCAAATTAGAACCTAGGTTCTCCTGAGTGAGATAGAGAGATGGGTAAGAAGTTGCAGAAGAGAATGTATGAAGAAGGAAAATAAATATGGATAGAGACGGACCTCGAGTATCTCGTTTATGTCAAGACCAGATCCGACAAATCTCTCCACTCTCCTGGAGACTCCCTTGGCAGGTCGCCCCCCTCATACCCCTCACCTTTGGGTTCTCCTTCTCCTTCTCCTTCATCATCTCCTTTTCCTTCATCTTCTTCGGTATCCTCCTCTCCCTCTGACTCATCTTCACTGTTACCTTCTCCCGATGACATCACTTTCGGATCATGATCTTGGCGAAGCATCACTTTCACTAGGAATGGTGGCTCTGCACGGTGACCCCTTTGGCATGCATATGTGTCCGTGGCTATGAGATAGGCATTTTGTAGATGGAGGTTTACTCTGTCGGTAACTCGAATGAGCCCGACCTCTGGAAACTGGATCCCATTCTGCATTATCTTCTCCCAGATGACTTCAATGCTCAGTGATTGCCACAGGGTCATCCATGATGACCATAATGCCAGAAATATTGAATTGTGGGAAGGTTCAAGCATGTATCTTATCTGCATTCTGAGCAGAACCCTGGCTGCCTCATGTGACCCCCTTTCGGGCAACGAGGTTGCAGCGACACCGTGTGATGTCCCCGCTGCGGAAGTCCCGGAATGCGCTGGCCTTGCTGCATGACGCACCCCTGGTTCCCCCCTTCTAGCAGCACCTTGCCTGCTCCCCCGTAATCCGGTTTCCACACTAATAGAATAACATGGGAATGATGATTATCAGTCCTTCATATTTCATCTAGAGCGTCAAAAAGTCCCATCATCACTAGGTGGTCCAGAGATTGTCAACTCCTCTTCAAGATGTACAAATACCAACTGCTACCATAGAATATAATTTCTTTCTTCATCACATACCTTCCAAATAAAGGATGATGAAGTAACACATGAATAAAATGATGAAGAGGAAAACCTCAGATAATCATATACATAATTTGAGGATGGTCTCTCCACAACAATGGATGAACTGAGAGAAATAATTCTGGGTACAAAGGAAGATCTTATACCCACTCTAATTAGTGTGTACATTACTCAAGAAGAGAATGATATATATAATTATTTTCTAAATAAACATTGGGATGTTTTTTTCATGGAATTACATAGAGATTCCATGTCCTGACCTTGTAGTGGATTCCCATCATTCTCTCTTACTAGAAGATCATCATAGATATAAACTTATAGAAAGAAGAACACACCTGATTCATGCCTTCAATGTTGTGTATGGAGTCAACATGAATATCCATTCTAACATTGTCTGAGAAGTGAAATATCCAAAGTCGATAGATTATATTGTCCCGATGAAAAAAAAAGAATATGAAAATAAGAGTATGCCTTGATTTCAGAGATCTCAACTGGAACTGACCAAAAGATGACTTCCTAGTTCTAATCCCATAACTCTAGATTGATGCAACAGTTGAAATGAAGCCCTCACATTCAAGGATGACTACAATGGGTATACCCAAATCCATATGTCCCTATAATATGACAAATTTACAACCACAGGTGCCCCTTAATGAATAAGGGGATGACATTAGTGATTTTCTCCAACATTTGCGGAAGGAATCTCCACCATTTTGGATAAACTAATATAAATAAATATGTGTACAATGGATGATCCTTATACTACTCTAATTACTACGGCCATGACTCAATAAGAGAGAGATATATATAAATCCTTTCTAAAGAAACACCAGGATGTGTTTCATTAGAATACAAAAGTTTAGATAGGTATTGAACCTGTCCTAGACACCCATAATTTGGGTTTACAATAATACAATTGGGGATACAAACAATCAGCAAGAAGAACACACCCAACTCATGCTTCTAAAAATGTGGTTAAATTTGAATGGTTATCAAATCTGAATTCTTCTGAGATGTGAAATACCCAATGTGGATAGCTAATATCGTCCAGGTGAAAATAAGAATTGGAAAATAAGAGTCTGCATTGATTTTAGATATCTAAACCAGAATTGTCCCACTCATGACTTCCCTATTCCAACCACATCACTCTTGATTCATATAACAGATGTCTAGAAAACTCACTCCTTACCCGAATGGCCCAATGGAATTATTTTTTATTTTATTATAGATAATACCCCTTTTAAGGGATGAAGGGGAACCCTTAAATGACCCATAGTCCCATGGAACAAGGCCCGACACGGCTCTCAATACATGAACCGAAGTCCTAGAGGCATACTATGCCCAATAAATGACTCCTAGGACCAACCCACCAGAACTTCCCCTCCCCTAGCTTCTGCATCATTGATCACCTAGCTCCCAACCTTGTATTGCTTATCAGATAGCATTTCCCTGTACAAAGCCGCACGGTGCCTGGTCCCGATGGCGGTTTCCATACCCTCACATTCTTCCAATCTGGTAGCTCTGCTTCTGGAGAGTGCTAGTCTTGTTTCTCTTGATCCTCTTCTAGGGCATACTCTGTGTGAATTGGGCTACTCCATGGTCTTTGTGGGCCGAAGGCCCTGAGGCTCGAAGAGATTTGATGACCCAAAGGCCCTTGAGACCAGTAGGCCAAAACCGATGTCCCAAATGCTCAAATAGGGTGAATAGTTATGTCTACTATAGTACTGAACAGTCGCTACTATAGTACTACAAGAGTACCTAGAAATTCACCTCCACCGGGTTTTGAACCTGGGTCTCTTGGATGCGAAGCAGGATCCCTTACCATTTGGGTATGGGCTCGTTTTTAGAAAACTCTCTCCATCATGGATGGATACAATGGGTATAAAAAAATCCATATGGACCTAGAAGATGAGGATTATTAAAACAATTAGATCCCATTAAGTCATATTTTACAACAGGGTAATTAAATTTTCCTTGAATAATGATGGTGAAACATATCACGAGCAATGCACTACATATTCAGACACTTCATGGGGAAATTCATTGAATGGAACGTGGATTATTTAGTTGTCAAATAAATATAATGTTTTTATCACCTAGCTGACCTTGAGACCATATTCAGCAAGCTTTTAAATCATAATCTAATGATGAACCCCCAAAATGTGATTTTGGGGTAACCTTTGGGAAATATTTCAGTTTCTTTGTACACCATCATGGCACCAATGTCGGTCTTGATAATAATAAGGTTATTCATGGCATTTCACATCCTAGAAACTAGAAAGAGTTGAGAGGACTTAACAGAATCATGGCCTACATTTGGTTCTTCATAGAAAAAATTGTAGGCTTGTTTTTTCCCTCACTAAATTGATGAAGAAGTGTTGTCACATATCAATAGACTAATGATTTCTAAGTGGCATTTTATACCCTCAATAAATACATCCTGAGCCACCGATATTGATTCCACTTTTTAAAGGATAACCACTAATTATTTTTGTGAAAACCTATGAGATATAAATGGGATCTTTTATTTCAAAAATGAACGATGATGGGAATGAAAAAATCCATTACTATCTTAGTCAAACCATTCTCGACACAGAGAATTGATTTTTAGATATTTTGTAAAGTTGTATAGAATCAATATTTTCATTTCAGAAACTAATCTTTATCTGCAGCATCATGAGGTCTACATGGTATCTCACAATAACCCACTCAAATTTTACCTAAATCATCATATTCTTATTGGATTGAAGGCATAGTGGGTAGTTATTAATGTATAGTTTGATATATAGTTTTTTCCTCATAAAGAAATAAAATTCCATGCCTTAGTATAATTCCTTGATGAGAAAATATATGTGGAAGATACATCACTAAATGATGAACATAGGGATGAAGAAATCCTCTATATTAAAGACAATAATAGAATATGAGAAATGTACATAGATGGTGCTTCTATATGTCCATTCTGGATGAGAATGGAAGACCGTAAAAACAAAAAATTTGGGTTATGAATTTTCCTTATCTCCCCAGAGAAAGAAGTGTATCCATACTCCTTCCAATAATAAGAAGGTTTTACCAATAATGAGTGAGAGTATTAAGCTCTCATTGTAGGCCTATAATTAGCACTCCAAATACTAATGGATAACCTAGAGGTGAAGGTTGATTGGAATTGGTAATCAAACAAATCAACGAGGAGTACTCCATTTGAAAAGAATAACGAATCCCCCTATATGATAATGTCCAAGAGTTAATTTCCAAATTTCCCTTAGAACAAACATTGTATTATGTTCTATAGTCACAATATGCCCAAGATGATACATTGGTAAATGTAGCTACTACCGATCAAAATCCAAATTGGGATGATACTATTATTTATAATTTCTCGTCGTCATGTTGTATCACCTATTGTTCAAATCAGAACGAATAAAATCAATGAAATCAATCCCATTCCCAAATAAATGGCCCTACCCTGGGATGGATGAAACCCACCCTGGAATATCTCCATAATTGGGTACTTAAATTTGATAGAGTTTAAAGAGATAAGATATGGAGACAGGTAATTATTTTCACTCTTTACGAAGGCCCAATTCACCAAACGATCATCTATAGATGATGATTCCACAAAATTATTGAAAGATGCATTGATGGAGTTGAAAGCACATCTATTATGAAAGATGTAAATTTAGGGGATTATGGTGCCCACCAGTCTAGGAATATTCTTTCTTATCAAATCTGAAGTCTATGACATTTTTCGCCATTGATGATGCAATATTTCACAGATTTCACTAAGAAGTGTCATCCTTACTAGGGGCAATCTAACTTCCTTCCTCAACCCCCAGAGTTGATACATACAACTAAACACAATATCATATCCAATCAGTCATCTTTCTACCATGTTTCAGCCAATGTAAAAATTGAGGATTTCAACAAGACATTATAAAATTTACTAGACGATATTGGATAAATATATGAAATTTGGGCCTGATAAACTCTTTCATGATTAATGGGATTATTGGACTACTACTTATACTGGCACACGAGAAACTACACAACTCATTGGTATTAATTATAGAAGTAGTCCTTCCTATTGATGATCTGTGTCCTTCACTCCATGTTCCTATTGGTGACCAGTTATCTACATATGTGCAGTCCTAAAAGTGACTAGATGAGTTGGGGAGATTATACAAAAAGAGATTGAATAACTTACATAACTTGGAAGTCTATCAGAACAGAATAGAAAAAGCTTTTATTAAGAATTTTCACCTCTATTCATTTATTCAAGGTGAATTGGTATTAGTCCCCAGGACACAATTGATACCAGGAATGAAGCCTCTAAAACATGATCAAATATGGAAAGGACCTTATATTATACATTAGGTCCACATTAAAGGATTTTATTCACTAAAATCAATAGATGGATAATTCATTACAAAAATAACCAATGAATGGCTCCTAAAGAAAGAATTTGTATAATCACAAACAGAATGTCCTGAATGCATGACATTAAACTATATAGAAACCATATGTCATAGTATACTGTCACTAAGTGGCGCAGTAACCATATGTCCTAATTTCATGACATTAAACTTCATATAAACCATATGTCCTAGTTTTATGATATTACACTGCAGAGAAACCATCTTTCTAGTTTCAGGATGTTAAACTGTATAACATCCATTGTCAAGATGTTAAACTATATATAACAATACACATCCATGTTGCATAATGACAAAATGTGTAGAGCATTCTTCTTTGTAACATGATGCTAAACTAAACGACATCATTTTTCATTACTATATTAAATTAAACTGTAAGGTTAACATCTCTTTCATCTGAAAATAATAAATACCACAAGATACCCAAAATTTACATTCTATATAGTCCTTTATAAGATATGTAGCATCTGTGAGCATGCATTAATCACATCATTTCCACTACATAGAAGAACATGAACCCTTTTTATCCCTATTTATGAATCAGATATGCATAGGGACCCCTTTTTAAGAATTATGTTTGTATTTCTTCTTATTCAAAAAAGTTACATAGAGATTCCTACATCTCAAATCTGAGACCCAACAATGAAAAAAATAATAAAAAACCCATCACCAAGGTGTGTATGAATTAAAATGTCATATTGATAACTTTCAAGAACTACATGTGTCTTGATTCTTTCCTTAATAAGAGACACAGTGATTCCCATATCTCTAAACTTGGTCCAAACTATGATTTTGGAAGTGAAAACACCCTTCTTTTTCCCCATGCATGAGTCATATCATCATAGTGATATATTATTAGACTTTTGGATTAATTATTATTACTATATGATATATGGTGATGCCTAGAATTCATTATTTTGGACCAACCATAATCCTAGAAATTATAAAATTCTCTCTTCCCCGGGGAAAACATGATAATATGGTGGAACAATTTCATGAAATACGTGTGTCCTAACTCTTTCCCCTAGCATGATTACATAGTGATGCACATAACCTATATCCTAGCTCACCGAAAATTCAATCATTAGACATATAAAATTTTATTTCATATCATTTTTTTGTAAAATAATCTTTTACCACTCTATGTTTCTCACACCGAGAACAACTCACAGAGGATTTAGAACTGGTTAAAGATATTTTCTGTATGAATAAGGTATCTCAATTAATATATGGGTTTATTAATGTTCTTATAAGTAAGAACATAAAATGCACAATGGATGTCATCATCACATGATAATAAACTATACAATCCTATCAATAAAACTGTGGGTGGTTCAATTCTCATTTTCATGAGATATGTAGTCATTTAACATTAGTTCACCATCATCCTTACTACATGAAATTAAAATTCATTGAAGTACACGTGGCTAGATTCTCATTATATTAAGATATGTAGTGACCCACAAAATCTCCTATCTCAGGTCCAACTATAATTAATAAAATTTACCACTCTTAGTGCATGGATTAAACCTTCATAGGAAACCCTCTAAAGAACTATGTATATGTTGATTCTCATTAATATAAGAAACATAGTGACTTCCAAACATTCAATATTGGACCTAGCAGCAATATCCATCAATTGATTCCTCCTTTACCACATGTATGAGTCAGATCAACATTAGGGGATCAATATGAGTTCTCATCATATATATGAACCTGTATTCAAGAACCCACCATTATTCCCCACTTGTGAATTCAATTAGGGTGTGCTAAACATTTTTTAAGACTTTTGTGGCATCATTCTTGACCAAAAAATATACGTAGTGACACTTGGTTCCTATCCACTAGTATAGACACAATATTATTTTTTTTGTCGGAATCACATCACATCCTTACCACATAATGTTCAAATAAATGGACCTACAAAGAACTTTTTGTGGCTTCATTCTCATCTATATGAGATATGGAGTGAACTAAAAATTTTCATTCTTGGGACTAGCTATAACATGATATGAAAAAGTCTATTATTTACCTTTTTCATGTTAGATCTATATTAATAGATCACGTACACGATTTCACCATATAAATGATCTTATATCTGATAGAACTATGTGTTTCATGATTCTTTATTTGATAGGATGCGTAGTGACAATTGGTCCATATACCCTAGTCCAGCTGCAATATTAAATTCTCTTCAGATCAAATCCCACAATGTCCTCGTTGCATGACACTAATGTACATCACATAATGTCCTTTAAGAAAGACATTAAATGTCATGTTACACAAAAAAATACATATATATTCATTCTCATTACATTGAGATATATAATGCAGACTAGGCCTTAATCCTAGTCCCATCCATGAGATAAATGAAAATTACCTCTCTCCTACATATGATAAAAATATATACATGATCTTTAATTTTGGTCCCTCTCCATAGAGAGCCCATAATGTAAATAAGATATATCCAATTTTAATACATATTACTTAGATCTATGTATGGGATTCGAAATTCATGGCCAGCATCGTACGAACACTACCATTATACATTGGAAAATGGCCATTTTTTCACATCATACTCATAATCATGAAATTCTTTCGGATATTCATAATCATTCATCAGTTTCTAGTGATAGAATATATGATACCTAAGAGTTCTTTTTCCTAACTATGCATTTTGTGCCTCTTTTGTCCTTACCAAATATTAGCTTACATAATGGGACTTTCAGAATAATAATGTAATTGTTTGGCTATGCATCACATTACTTAGTTTCCCCTACATAATACAACCCCCATATTGGATTTTTTCAAATAGTGGTAATTTCTTTATTAGAAGAATCCCATTCTATCCCTTTAAGATTTATTGATGGCATGCATGAGCCCCTAAATTAAATGTAGTAAACCATTGGGTATTCGTATCGTATCCTTTCTCCCAATTGGAGTGTCTCCAAGACCATGGTTTAAATTTTTAATCGTCATATGTACAATGAATATTGGAATGACCTTGGGAAATTCAACCACATTATCCGTCATTTTTCAATAATATTATTGTCTTAGTCATATGACATAAAACTACCAGCACCATACTTCATACATTTGGGTCAGACATTCGTAGAGAACTTATTTCTCCAATTAGTTGTAAGTCATGACTAATAATATTACTTCTATATTCATTTAAATTTCACCATAAACTAGACTCTTTACGTTGGAAGATCTGAATTTCGATAAACATTCATAACCATTTAGCAAATATAATGTATGAATTATTGATAGCCACTTTATCTTTGAGTTGCAGAATGTGATCTAGTTGGCATAGATAAAATTAACTAACATAATGGTCTTGTCATTATGGGGATGCCAAAATTTGGTTGTGAATCAAATGTTTAAATTATACCATCTTAAAAAACCCCCAAATGGGGTTTTCAAAAAGTTTTATTTTCATTCTGGGAATTGACGCCCTCTATGTACCATTATCCCTTTTCCCATGTCGTACTTCATATTAAAAAATCCCAAAAACACTAAAAAATTCTTCCATTCCTTAAATAAATCTGGTATCTCATTTCTAGGAGAATTACTAAGAAATGGAAAACCATAAAATCATCAGAAAATGTTAAATACCTTATATCAAAGCCCAAAATGTCTTTCCAGCACAAATTTAAACTGCACAAAAAAATTTCCTTGCTTCATGGAATGAAACTGCACAACATAATGTCCCTAAAAACAAGAATTTAAACTAGAAAAAATAATCTCATTGTTTCATGACATTAAACTAAAAAATATAATTTCTATGCTACATGAATTTTAACTTCATTACCCCCTTAATTTCCTTGTTGAACAACTTGAAACTAAACAACATAATGTCCTTGATTGGTGCCATTTAATTGCACATCATATTATCAGAAAGCCCCATTATAACAAAATTACCTTCTTTCAAACATCAAATTCTTGTAGGATTTTCTTCACATTCATGGCCTATGTAAGTAAATATGGTCTCTTTTATTCATAGGAATAATTCCTTAGGAAATCCACCCACTATGGTATTTCGACATCCAAATATTAAACCTCCTGTTAGATTAGTAGTAGAATGTCATAATTAATTAGAGCTCCTTTACATGAATATAGAATATGATCCAACTATTTTCCTTGCATCAGTCTTCTATAAAATGGGCATTTCAGCCAAAGGATGACACCGTTTGGTTATACAACACCGACCCTAGCTGAACCAGTATAAAAAAGACCATATAATAGGTTTTTCTAATTGTGGTAAACTTCATTCTCATTAGAGACCTCATCTATTAATATTCTTCCTATTTTAGATTTTGTGACCATAGAAATCATGACTCAAGATTCCCCTTGGAAGTAACCAATGAATATCGGGACATTCTTAACCATCAGGAATTGTTTGGGGTTTAAAATTAAAATTTATGGTCAAATCGGTTCGACATAAAACACTAGACTTATTAGTCTGAAATACATGAATTAAAACTTCCAAAAAAGATACCTAATACTCACCAAATTGAAAACCTTCAAAGGTAACATTAGACAAAATTCATTCCTCAGCTCGCTAGAGCAACACACTTAATTTTTTGGTAAATATCTAGAAAAGAAAATTAAAAAGACACTGTGTTAGTATAGTCCACTATATGACCCTGGTAACACCCAAATTGTGCTTGATTGGCCTCTTGGATTATGTAAAAGTAAAAGTTCCCGGATATTATATAAAAACCTATAAATTTGCGCAACCCATTTCCTTTTTTATCGCATTTTACCTTAGCATTATACTTTATTGTCATTTATATCTAATCCTAATGGGGGATTTTTTTCAGTAGTCTCTTCCATCAAATGGAAGAAAAAAATGAAAAAGGTAATGGGCTTAAATAAAAGAGAATAAAATATATATATATATATTATAAAATATTTTAAGGAATCAATATTTGGTTCACCAAAGGAACCCTGAATCACTGGTAGCACACAAATACATGTATGATACCCACTTTTTCACCATGTCTCCTTCACCCAAGGAATAACGTTTTCCTAAAAATAGACACATGCAATCTTCATTAGTATGGAAAAATTTCCATGAAACACAATTGATGCTCTGATCAACCTTTTACATCACCCAACTCCTCTAAAACATCCAAGGTAACATCATAAAACATAAAGAAAGAAAATTAAAATATTATAGTGAGACATAGGTTCTCTAATTGTTAAAAATTAATTAAACATGAAATACTAATTCACCCAAACCCTTTAAATTATGAACACTTGCATGACCACCCTTTCTCAAGTTGGATGTTGTGCGCCCCATTTCAGGGAATCTCAATGATTACTCCTGATGGATTTAGTCAAGTCTATCCCCAAATCTTGTGATCTTTGTTGTTCATTACTTATAGTGCAACATAATTTTTCCATGTCTACTTTAACACCACATAATTGTATGCCACTTACTAGAGAACCACTTTATTGGTTCACCTAACCCTTTGGCATGCTCAATAATTTCATGATGCCTCCTTCCAAGCATTTCATTTAAGCGCTGTTCCTTCTTTAGCTCTTGTACTATAAAGGGATTCTATTAAAAAATCCAAAAAGACCTCCTAATTCACCAAACGTTTGGGAAAGGAACATAAGTGTGTATCCAATTTGTGTTTCTATATCTACAGATAGAGGTTTCCCACATTGGTCCAAAACAAGGTTATGGATCCTCAGGATGTACATAGGATTGAACAAATAAGGTCAAATGGACCCTTTAGATAAGGAAAATGTTATAAAGTTCCCAATCGTGGATTTTAGGGAAATGACCATGTCCTCCCCTTGTAATATGTATGGCTGAGAGCCTATTATTCCCAATAGGGAGAGTGAGGATCACAATTTTTCCCCCTCGACAAATGAAATGTCTGCCTCCTTTCCTATGCCCAATAAAAAATAATCCCTCAATTTTTATGCCCCTATCCTTTCAGGCCAGACCTAATTATCTTCACCTTCATTTCACATTGAAGTGTTCCATGCTATGAACACTCATCCACTATAGGCCCAAATTCTTTCATCATATGCCCAACATCTTTCTTTAGCCGAGGAGAAAGTGTGTGGTTTGTTGAATCATTCAAAACATCTTGTTTCTCAAACCAAGCATGACTCATGTGGGATTAGAGATTTGTGATGATCATAACATTCACACAATCATCCTAATATCATGAACTATGAGAACTAGGATTCTTAAAGTAAGTAGGATATATTGGATGACTACCTAAGGCTAAAGCTCATGGAATATCCTCCTCAAAATATTGTCCTAATAAAAACACCCCAAATAGATTTAACAATGAGAACTAAAATTCCCACTATAACTGGGTTACATTGGAAGCCTTCAATTAAGGCATGAGATCATTGGATATCCTTCTCATCAATCCAACCATAATTCCCTTATTCTAGGAATCCTCATTAGATGTATTCCCCAAATTAAGTCCCCCATAAATCTATATGAGCTAAGACATCTCTCGTGGACCCTATTACAAGGGAATTATATTTAAGAGTAACCCCCCAATATATAACTCTCAAAGGTCAATAATCCCTTGAGAGACATATCGATCTATGTGGGATATGATTCCCATCTAAATGGGATACATAGGAAGCATCCCTGAGGATCAAACCCAATAACCCAAATCAACCTTGTTCTCTATGGGACGCATTCCCCATAGTGTCTAATCCAGCATGGAAGCTCATATCCTTTCCGAGTTCCATGGGTTTCATTGATATATTTCCCCCACCAAACATTTACTAGGGACCATCTACTTATAAGTCAGTTCCACAAAACGTTAAATTTTATGTTTGGGTCCTTGTCACATGAACGTAAAAGGTATGACGTATCAAATTAATTGGTACCAAACTAAATGGGTTCTTATTCCACTCACAAGGATACATAGAAGACCATTTGATCCCAAAATCAATACAACTACTATCTCCCTTGACGATGATAAATTTTGGAGTATCCTTTTGTCTACCTGGATGATGATAAACTTTAGAGTAACTTTTGTCTAAGTGGGTGAAAATAACTTCAAAAGTTCCTCCACAACGTTTATTAAAAACTAGCATCATCTTAATAAGGACCAATGAATATCTAAGTAGTATATGAGAGGATACCATTGATAGAGAACCACCAATACATGCAGATATCTCCATCAATGAAGAACTGGGAATTCATATAGATTATTTTGATTTGAATACAAGATAATAATTGATTGAAAATGTCAGTATATCCTACATCATTCTAGGTAATTATTGAATGATTCATGAATATATCATAAATTTATAAGAGTCTCAGTGTAGGAAATATTTTCCCCCAAAAAGGTGTGATGAGCGCGAACTCCCATCCTATTGACAAAGGTGAGTTATTAAGAGTCATAGGTCAAAACACCTAATAAATTCCTTAATTTGGAATGCAGGTCTTCGTCAGATATAGAAATATTGGGAGATTTGTGTTCCATGAATATTTATGTTGGAACGCATTTGGAAATATTGATTCTTAACCAGAACAGACATTTTGATGGACTCTAATATATTTTATAATCATTCTTCATTGGGTATGATTTTCTATTATATACTAAATATACCTATACTCATCTTATTATTACTTATGATATTTGTTTATTATATCTTATGTTTAACCATATATAGAATCTCATATCACCCCATTTTATGTCTTCATTTCCCTAGGTTATAAAGATATGCAATGTATAAAATGTCTAGAAAGGAATCATATGTGAAGAAGTTGAGGTATTTTTTATGGCTTGTTGGATTTATTAGTTTTAATTTAGTTGAATAAAGTTCCATTAAAAGAAAATAGAAATATTTTTCAATGATATTAATTTTTCATAAATTATAATGAAATATAAACCAAAATGGTCTTTTGAATGAAATATTTCATTTAAGTCCTCTAATTGAGAAGGTCACATTTGTGGCGCCTCTTAGTTGGAGTCATAGGATATTTTATAAAAATTTATGGGTTATAATGGTAGATGAGGATAAATTAAGGAATTATATGTTGCGTTTGAACATAATCTAAAAAGTATATATAACAATTAGTGTTTATTGAGGTAATATTGAATAATTTAGGGATATAAAAAAGATATATTTTTGAAGTCCATAGAGATAATTATAAGGGATAATTATATGTAAAGGATAACACCATAATGTTTTGGAAAAGTATATATATTTTTGTTCCCATAAAAATTACATACCTACATGGAAACTACTAGTTGATGTGAAAATTAACATAGACGTACCTATGGGAAATAAATTTGAAAATTATAGATAGGTTATGAACTCGATCATCATTTGGTTCAGAAGTTATAATCTAAACTGCACACCATCTTTGACAGTCATTTGGGATATGATATAGTTAATTAATATTCTATCTAATGAACAATTATGATGGATTTGAGTATGATTTTATATAATTAGGTTGAATAAAATAAGTGTAAAATGATCATGGTTAACCATGGATTGAAAATGGAGAGTCATGGGTAAAACCAAACGTATCATATATTTATTATGATGGTTTCAGAAGGGAAGGAAACTTCAGATTAATGTTTTTATACCCATATATTCAATATATCCATAAACTTTTTAGCCTTAGTATTTGGTTAATATTGGATCACAAAAATGAATATGAGAAATGTATACATCTGGAAACCTGTATGTTAAATAACTAAAAAGGGAGATCATATAAGTGGTTTATAATCACAGTATATTCTTATAAGTATGGAAAAGGTGGGATTATTAGTCTTACATATAGTAGTGATGTTGATATATTAATAAAAATTAAATATATATAATATTAGCTCTTTTCAGTCGTGGGATATATTTTTTATTAACATTCTTTTATAATCGAAAAAATTATGTGGATTGTATGAATAAATTATTGTTTTTTTCTTTAATGGTTTTTATCATATATTAAAAGGTATTAAAAACCATGAAAACATATTTAATCAAAGTGATACTCTTTTGGGGTTCTTAATGTTAAGTTAATAAAGGGTTGAATGATGTAATATCTATAAATATTAAAATAAATAATACCATTAATAATGTACAATATACATAACATGAAGCCTAACTAAATCATGATATTATATTATTTAAATATGAATATTAAATACATTAAGTAAAATATGTGGTTGTGAATAGGTTTAACTACATTATGAAATACATATTAATGATATATATAATAAAAATGTATTTATTAACTCATATGAAATAAGATATCAATATTTATTCTTTCCATTTCATTCTTCAAGATATGTTTTATTCAAGAATATTTTTTTTATTTTTGAGAAAAAATTATTATTATTACCTTTTAAAAACAATTAAGAACATTTATATAATAAAATTTACTTAATTTTTTAATCTGAACATTAAAATTATATTTGGAGTGAAATTTTGGTAGGTTTTTTGAATTGATTATATATTTAGTGTATAGAGAAAAACCAATATTTATAAAGATATCATTTTATTTTGCATTTAAATTATCCTTATTATTTGACATTGATCTCAAATTTGAAAAATTATTTTTAAATTAGATATGATATAATTCATTCATTTTAATTATCTCTAAACATGATTTCGGTATAAATACATTTTTTGGATTCATAATTCATTAATCAAAACAAATTTATTTTTAATTTTTTTGATGAATTTATTTTAAATGTAATTTCTGACAATTATTATAATTGAATCTTGAAAAATGGATTCTATAATTGATTCAATGAATCCAAATATTGGAAATTTTTTCCTTTTAATCTAGGACATTATGAATAGTAATTTTTGTAATTTTTGTTATCATGGGAATGGGTAAATTAGATAATGATGTTTTAAAATAATTTGACAAAAAATAAATAATTACCCTAAAACTTTCATAATTTTTATTTTAAGTGTATATTTCATAAATAATTATAAATAGTTTAATATATGGTCTTGTGTCTCTTTTTTCCCATTATATTGATACTTTATATTATTTTATATAAAGATTAGTAAAACAGGTTATTCTATATGATTTATTATATTTTACGTTTATACAGGGGAAAAGGGTGTATATTAAGTACAAAATATTAATATTAATATTAAATTCTCTTATAAATAATATATATTTATATATATAATTTTATATGAAGAAATAATTGATTTAAATACATATATAACACTTACAAAGTTATTGTTCAAACAGTAACAAAATATATAAAATGATATTAAAACTAGAACATTTTTATTCTTTAAGGGTGTTTCAAATCAATTTTGAAGATAAAATTACATATTACAATGGTGAGTATGTATTGGATTTTGATTCTGTTGTTATCTTTTAGTTTTCTGAGTAAAATTAGATGAATAGTTCAAAAATTATTATTAGTGATATTTTAAAATAAATAATAATTTATTATGTAATTTAAAATAAATAAAAATATCATCATTTTATAGGTGAATTGTATATGATTTTTGAAATCAGACAATGTATATTTATATTAATTTTTCATTTATAATAACTATATTAACCTATCAGTAGTAAAAACCAATGATATCAATGTAATTGTCAAAAGGGTTAATGAAGTGTGAAAACAAAAAGGTAAGGGTAAAGTTGTTATCTATACTTGTCAAAATTTAATTTAATAAGTGGATTTCAACTTATCCTAATATTATCTAAAACTATTATAAATTTGAGCCACTTTGACATCAAAACGTATTTATATTAATTTAATATTTTAAAAAATTCGAATAGTTTTCCTCTCCTCTTAAAAAAACATTGTATCATTTATTCAAACAAAAAGATTTTGGGAATGTATTGTCTTAACAATTATGTTGAAATATAATTGTTTTTGATTCTCAAAAATAACATTTTTTGGTTTACTAATGATATTACATTAAGTGAATTTTAGGAAATAAATAATCTTTTAAATATTTATTTGGGAATTTGATTCAATATTGCATTATCAAAAAATTTATTTTTAAAAGCCTTTTTTGTTGTGTTTTTATGTTTTACTGAATCTTTTTTCATACCCTACATTTATAAATGTAATGTAAGGAACATACCCTACACTCAGAACAACACGTGTGTAATGAACCCCACATTCCAAACAATACATAAGGATTATCAAGCTTACATTTTTAGAAAATTATGTTTATGATAAACTTATATATGGATGGATCCTTCTGTTTTTAACGAAAAGAATGTATGGTCAAGGAACCCTACATAAGTAAGGGACCCTATGTTTAAGAAACAAACATATAATTAATCAACCTAAATTTTATGTTCAAACATTACATTGTAAATATTATGTTCAGATAATGAACCCTACATAGTTGATCCCTACATTTTTTTCATCATATAACAGAACCATAAGATGACTATTCAACCTCGGAGACATAAATCCTCAAAATTATTCATTATTTTTGAAATAGTATTGACATATTTAAAGATTATATAATGTCTCATTTATGACCAATTTAAGGCTCATTTCTATCGATTAAATGAACCATATTCATCAAAAAAATAAATCATATTCTTCAGGCATGTTACAACTTCACTGATTTTTTTTTATTTGAATATTAGCGATCTATAAAGCTATTTTCTTGGATTTGGAATATCAAATCATGCTATCTAATCTACATATTCTATCATAATGTTTTTTGAAATATATATTCACATATAAAATTTTATTTTTTGCAATGATTGTGCAAAAAATATTTGACTCTGTTATTTGAAAATTATGTAATGCTTTGAATGTTATACGTGTTTCAATCTCATATTGTTGTTTGATTACAGTTTCTATTTGATGTTAATCAAACTGAAGATCATTTGTAACTTAGATCACTTTAGAGTGATTATTTTGGGAAGAAATTATTTTATGAAGAATAATATCCATCTATTGTTATTTTATGCTACTAAAACTATGAAATTTAACCTGATCCGTCATCAAATAAAGCTCTCTTTATTTTTAGTGTTTTGACTGCTTAGACTCCGTCATGGTGGAGAATTAATTACTTGATCCATTTTGTTGATAATTTGTTTCTCATAACTAGAAGGATCTATTTATGCATTTTTTTTGTAATGGTGTTAGATGTCAAAACTAATTTGTAGATTGGAATGTATTTTGATAAGATGAGAATTCTCGCGAACATCCCCAAGTTCATCGATAGAGCGTTGGTGGATTGGACTAGGGGATCTATATTCCTCGAAAAACAATAAAATTTATGTGTTCATTCATTCTGATTATCCACTGCTCATATATCATATAGAATAAAAAAATACATGTTTGTATAAATCATAAATGGATTAAAATTCCAGAATTTGAGAAGATTATCAAAAAGAAACAATTCAACCCCATTTTTATTATATGATTCTATTCAACGAATTGGTATCAATGGAGATTTTTTGTAATAATGCTATAGCAAGAATAATCAGAATAATTTCTTTAATAATAAGATAGAAATGTATAATCTAAAATATGATATTTCTATGGTTTATCCTCCATATATTTAAGGTTAAACTATGGATGTTGAAAATCATGTGCGATCATATATCATAGAAATCATGGCATCAATGCCTATTCGAAGATCATCATCGCTTATGTGTTTCCAGAAAAACTATAGATTTGGAATACTAAAACATAATCTGAATATGACATCAATTCAAAGGTAATTAATGATATTTTATATGGAAATGGTTCTAATAAATTAAATCATGTATCACAATGTCCTACTACCTATTAGATGTGTGAGGCTATTTATGTTCCCAATGAAGGAATTGATAAAATCAGACAGATTAGGTATGATAAAACCAATGTAATATTTTACCCCTTTAGAAGGTTTTATAGTGAATGTATGACACAAATGATTGGAAGGTTACCTAATATTTTCAGAAATATCACTTACATGGGAGATTTCATTATTCAATCAAATCAAAGAATGAAAATACTAATAGAACTCCCTTAAAACATAAATTTATATCTATAGCTATTTTTTAATTTTCACCTATCAATAATTTGACTAAGAGGGAACTTATTCAAACATCTTTGTTGTATGAAGTAGAAATTAAAGGTGATGTATAATATGAAAATGTTATAGTAAATTTGGAAAACACTACCCTTGTGGTTAAATCTGAGAAGCCTAAAAGAATGCTAAAACATGAATTCAAACCTCAAAATTATAAATCCATAGATACTAAAATGGAATTGGCACAACATGCCAAAAATATCAGAATACATTTCAAGGAAAATGAAGGCTTTATAAAATTCTTCAAGAATGATGAAAGAGATTATATTAATGTAAGACGCTATGAATAAAAGAAGTTGGTCACATCAGACCTGGTTTCCGCTAATTGATGATGAAATAAGAGGGATGAAAGGAAATATTTGTAGAATACTAATTATGATCATAAAGGAAAAATAGGGATGAAATCTACGTATAGAGTATTAGAAGACTCTATACTCTCCTCAAAATATGATTCAGGAAAATAAACACAAAATATCAAAGACAATATGTACATTATGGCTAATGAAGTAGATGTTGTAAAAACCTATCACTCTTCTATTCTGACTATAATAATTCTCCAAATGATAAATTGGATGCTTAAAATTCTATTATAGAAGATAAATATTTTTTTAATAATGAAACATAGATCATTAAAAAAAATTAATTATGTTTTTAGGTGAAAGAGACACATTTCTCAAACAACATCACAATTAATTTAAAAATTCAATTCATCTACAAAAAATGCAATGATCTTGAAAAAAATATTAGATAAATATATGATGATGTTTAATATTATAAAAGTACTACTCTAATTTTTACAAAAGGATAAAAGAATCTAAATGAGATTCTTGGAATTAATGTTATTAAAAGATAATTATTTAGAATATAATGTATGAGTGAAAAATAAAAATTGTATAATTGTTTTGTCAAATTTAAAGAATAATACAATCTACTACTGTATAATTAAAGGCCATTAAACTAAAAAATTGTTATTTATGAAATCATAAAAATAGTGTTATTAAAATATTTTTTTTGAAAACTATTTTTGATGATGATAATTCAAATTTTGAGCAATAAATAAAATATGAATTCCCAATTCTTATATTGGTGACACTACTAGACCTAAGAAAATAATTGTACCAAAACTAACACATGTTTAGTTTTTATTTAAGGAAAAATTCTATAGAATATTAAATACATTTAGTATGTGGGTGCTGGATCCTAAAAAAATATTAGTGGATACTCATCAAATTTCCATACATTGACTTAAATTAATGGAGGTCTAGACACTTTTGGTGACAATGAAAATGGAATTTTTTTAGAGTTGGAACTGTTAGAGATCCATAGTCTCTATCAATCAACAATGTATTGTATGTGAAAAGGGTTATTGAAAAACATGATAAGTATTTATCGACATTGTGATTGTGTATATAATTTTGATTTATCTGATAATTTATTCTTAGTTTTCAATGATAAACATATTAAGTTTAGAGAACCATGAACTAAAATTGTTTTCACTTTGGATCTTGATTACTTTTGTAAACAAAATGAGTATTGTATAACTATTATGACAAATGAGTCATGGATCAAGTGTAGAAAACATGGTAACTTTAATATATATAGTATTTAGTTAAATTATAAAATAAATATTTAGTTTCTAATTTTCTTATTCTTCTAATACTTCTTAAATTCATTTAGGTTCTAACTGATATAGAAATTCATAAAATTCTACTAGGTTGAATATACCTATGTGCTATATTTTAGTTAATCCAAAAATAATCCCATCTTAGTACTATTAAAATAATTTGTGGATATTTAAACTGGGCTTTTTACAATATATTAGTCTCCCCAACACATATGATTATTATTTAAACTTTATATTCAGATGATGATTTTGGATGTATTAGATTAGATAGAAAAAGTCAGTTTTTTAGGAAAATGTTTTGTATCATGGTCGAGTAAGAAACAATACTAATTTTACCTTTCAACTACTAATGTTGAATATTTGTCTGCTAGAAGTTGTTGTGCACATGTATTTTGGATGGAACACAAACTACTAGATTTTGGACTAAATTTTAAATTTGTACCAATTTGATATGATAAGACTATGTCATTAAATATATCAAATAATCTTATAAGTCATTATAAGACTAAGAAAAATGATATAATACATCATTTTCTAAGAGATTATTTTCTTAAAAAGGATATATCTTTAGAATTTGTAAATACTAAAAATCCAATAGCACATATTTTAACTAAACCAGTTCTCACTCTATGTATTTATTTTACTAAGGGGGTGATGTTTATCGATTTTCAATTAATTTTTATTAATTTATTTCAATTAATTTATTTTAACATTTTTATTTCATTTTAATCATATTTATTTAAATTTTCACTATCATATTATTATTTAATTTATTTGTTTAAATAAATTTCATGTGATTTATTTTTTAATAACATGTTTTACAAATATTAATATTTAATTATTAGCCTAGATAATCTGTTTGAGAAATAAGACAATTTCACAATTTGTTAGAAAAACCAAATGTTTTCCATAATTTTTCTGTTTTCAAACCACTTTCTCAACTACAACCCTCTTATTTCTTCAAAAACCTAGATTTTGAAAAAATTATACAGTCAGAATCTCAGAAATGATGATGACCCAGCGAACAGATGAAGGTGAGATAAGCGATCTGAGGCGCTAGTGTGTCCCCTTCAATAAGATTCTTCTGGAAAAATTCATTGACTTAAAATGAATGTATCAGATGAATATTCTTCTCAAATAGGCTCTAGTGTTTCAGGGTTTTTAATTACTATTAAATTATAAGAATACAGATTTTATTTATGAGATATAACTAATGAAATATTATAATAATGTTCATTTTTGTTTCATAGAAATAGAAGATACAATATCTTCTCGAATAGAAGATAAGGTGTTTTTGATCTACTCAGTACAAATTATTAGTTTCTAAAATTCCCTCATGAAATATTATCCAATTTTAATATTGAGTCAATTGGATATCAGGACCACATATCATAGGAAATTATTTCATTTATTTTAGTATCAATAAATATTAGTAAATTTATTTTATAGGATCTCAAGGAATTCTAGAAGGATTTGGTAAACTTTATTGAAAATAATATCACTACCATGGTCTTTTAGATGGAGAATATTTTATACCCAGACATGTATATCATATTTTTGTTCATTAATGACATCTTCTTGAAATTTACAAAATATACGATGACATATCTGATTTATTGTTTCTATTTTGAGGTGAGGAATTAATTCTATATATATAGATGGATACTTTTTCATATTTTGTTTGTGAAAAATATGATTCATCTTTTTTATTCGTGAGTCAAATGACATCACAAAAATGTTTTGAATAATAGTAACCTAAGAAAAATTGGTTTATTTTGGAGTATATTAAAAGGTAAGATGATCCTTATTAGTGAAGACGACCAAAAAAATAATTATCATTTTTTTTGTGGGAGAAAGGAAACCTCAGGTTTGTAGGTGTAGTCTGTTTATGAAATGAAGATGTTAAATAATCCAAAAGGTATTTCCCATCCAACCAAAATAAATCTTCTATATAATGATACTTATATTGTTAAAGAATGTTCAGAAGGAGAAAACTATGACGAGCTGGTTTTAAGACCATGAATAGCGATGAATCCCATTATGAGGATCCAGTGTAATGATATAGAGATACAATTTGTAAATTTCATTTGGAAGAACCCGATCATGCTGTATAACAAAAATTATAAAGTAAAGATCAATAAATTTATGTTATTAATCAACCATATCACTAGAAATAAATTTCACGTGTTGAAGATAATTTTCAAAAACTGATTACTAGGACCACTAAGATCAATGAGATTCAGGTTTTCTCTTAATTGGTTATTCCATAGAATGAAAAAGATATATATCTGGAGGAAGGACATTGGTCCTTGATGGTATACATTTTTCATGTGAGAAGTCTGTGGATGAATATTTAGTTATTATGGATGTTGATGTATAGTTAAAAAATCAAAATGAATTAACATCTAATTCATTGAAAAATTAGATTGAAGACCATGTAATTATTTTTAACATGATTTACAAAGAGAACTCTATTATTCAAAAATAATTAGACACTACCATGAAATATTTAAAGGATTCGAATAAATCATCTATTTCATGGATTGAATTAGATTCATTTCAGAATCAGCCTCAAGAGTTCAGATAAAATTATATCTAAAAAATATATATTGATGTGTGTAAGAGTGAGATGATAAATCAGTTTGGTATACTGAAATCATAATCTATCTCTAAATTATATTTTTCTGACTTGAAATTTTACAAGGGAAGTCCATTTTCTTTAATTAAAGGAGATATCAGTAAACAAATATGTTCTACCAATGCACCTCTAAATCACCAGATCTGATCAGAATATTTCATGATATGACATCAGTAAGGGATGATATGAATGAATGAAATCAATATATTTAGTGTAATAGTGCACCCTATTAGTTCTATTGGATAGTAACAGATATATATTATAGAAGATCATGTTAATGGAACCCAACATAAGGCTACTACATAATATGATCAATGTTAATAAATATAATTTTTTCAAATAGAGGTGAATCTTCATTCCTTTATGAAAGTCATTTTGATAGAAAACATTAAATTTAGACACGATTAACAAATTTTTTTAATTTAGTTTGAATAAAATCTTTCAGAATGATTATAATATGAGATGGAAGAATTTAAATATTTTTTTCAAGCAACTAATGCTTCAACAGAACCGACACTAGAATCCGTTCCTAACCAAAACCATTCACCATTGATCATACTTATTTTAATACATTTTCTAAAGCCAAAAAAATATATATTATTTGTAAAGTATTTATAATAACTTTCGATGGTTTTTAATTCTATTCATCTTTTCTATATTTTATTTTATGTATATCTTTACTTCCTAAAATGAAGTCTTATTTATCAATATCTTATATAAAAAACACTCATTTATTATTCCGTGATATATTAAATCTATTTTAATCCTTTTTCGTATAATTTCATTTTGATATCTCAAATTAAGGGAGAAATTTGGGGAAAATAAACATTCTCATTTCTTTAAGCATATATTCTCTATTAAATTGAAATAGTTATATGAAATCCAAATAGTACTGTAATAAAATAATTTACGAAATAGAAAAATATTTTCATTAAAAATATTTTTTATTGTTTAAAATTCCTACATTTTATTAAATTATTTCAATGATTTTGTTATCATCAAAAAGGTGTATATTGTCAAAAATTTATTTTCTCCACAACACTCTACAAATCTGATGGATTTTTAATTGCACAAATACACTTGTTTGTTTTACTAATGATATTACAATATTTGTATTTTAAGTAATTTTTATTATTTGATGTATTTATTCTAGAATTATATTCAACCTTTTAATCTATAGGGATAATTTTTGAAATCATTTGGAATGGGTTTTTATGTATTCAAGTAACACTATTGGAACACTAAATTGACAAACATAATGTAAGAAAAAAACCCCATGAGGATGGGAATCATGAAAAATGTAGTCCTTGATATGGTGTGTAGTTTAACATAGTGTGAAAAAGACATGTTAGATCATATTTTATAGTCATAGAGCTCGGACCATAGATTCCCAGTTTAATGTCCTGTGTGTGGGACATATGGAAGGAAAGGGTGAATCATCATTCCTATCATGTGGGAGACCATAAAATGAAAAACATGACTGATTATAACTACTGACCATGATTGAAACACAATATCTGTATCATTTCATGGAATGGGAAAAACAAATGACCATCTACCACTGACCATTTTCACAATGCGGGACTTGTATCAAATTTCCTTCCAAAATCCTTAGGGATGTGGGCCCAAAATGGTAGGAGTGCACTGAGGACTAGTATATATTTCATTAGGGGTCCCTTTAGAATGTAAAAGATGATGTAAACCCCAAATTATTTGATGCAAAAATCGTGGTGGTACCTGTGCAGATTAACATCTTGTGGCAATGACACATATCGAGGGGTGTCTCAAGGGGATGTATGTAGTATGGAAAAAATAGCCTGATGTTAATAGGGAAATAAATTCCACCCCACACCGCATGATCTTAAGTGAGAACAAAGTCTAGGTGGTCTGAAAGGTCGATAGACCTAAGGCTGGACCAAGGATGAACATTCCCTACTAGTTTGTAGTTTATCTTCATGTGGGACAAGCGCAAGTATGATTGTATCATGACCATGGTGGAAATTACTGATCAAGCAGTACAAATGGATGTAAATAAAACCTTATGAAACAAGATGAGAAGGTAGTGAATTCGGAGCTCTATGCTGGGTCTGTTTTTGGGTTTCGGTGGCCTCTATAGCTTGGCTGGATGTTTTGACCAAGAAATTTTGATGATTAAAAAAACCAAGGCTCCATCGACTCTGGCGATAACTAGGGATATTATGAGGATCTATCTAGAACTCATCATCACTGGGAACCATATCGGGGTTTAACAGCTCCATGGTGTTAACTGAAGTGTACCCTTAGTCATCAATTGAATAATCGTCCACCACTGGAAATATTCTAGCAGTAATTTCCATATCTGGGGGAATGAAATAACTGATATTATGGGATTACGATGGCATCAGTGGGGGACATTTCATTCCCTTGGGATGTTGATGATTTCCCTTATCGGAGGAGGATGGTTGATACATAGATGCAGAAGTATTATCTATGGGAGACGAGGTGACTTCTGAAGGATTGAGTCAATTTAGATGTGCACATATAATACCATGGATAGTGCCTCCATTCTTTTATCCCTTATTAGTGATGGTAAAAATAGGGAATTCATACTGGTCGAGATGAACATGGGCAGGACCTCTGTGCTAGGTGACAATGAAGTGAGGCAACCCTCCTCTTTTCTAATTTCTGGGACAAGGAGGACTATTATTGGTGGATGTAAATACATGGATAAGACCCCCCACACTGATGGTTGAGCGAGAGAGGATATCATATCATCAACGATCTATGATGGGACAGATGGCTCCACACCTGGGAAAAATAGTGTGAATGATACAGATGATCTGTCTAATAGTGTGGCAGGCAAGACTTTTTCTCGAACTGATAGTGCAATGTAGAGGATATCCATTCCATGCATCGGAGTGGGGAGGAAAAACTTTCTCATTGATGGTGGCATGAGTAGGACCTCTGTACAAGATTTCATTTCTGCGGGTATGTCCGTGATGGATGCCACCATTGTCGGCGACCAGGAGAGTCATCGCAACCTTCCGAGGCTAGTTGGGGCCTCGATCCAGGTCATGTGTATGAGTTCTACTATTTACTCTAAATGTACCATGATGGTATAAAAAAGTGGTGTCATGGGACACTGTATTTGTTGATTATGACTCCCCCTAGCGGGCTTCCTCCTCAGCTTCCACCTGACGTTGGAATTGAGTTAACCATATTGGGGTTGGTGGTGTACTTGTATAATACACATGATTTTCTTCCTGGGGGTTGGGTGGTGGAACTGACACAGCCTAGTGAGATCCCTTTTGGGCATCCCTGGAGATGAGATAACAGTCCGGCTAGCCCAAATGCCTCTCACCTCATCACTGTAAGAGGGATAGTCATCCAAGCGATCTGGGGAGAGGCTCTCAAAATGGTTTTAGATCGGAGTGGGGAGAAATGGCTCCCTACACGGTCCTTAGGGGTTGCAGTGACGATGAGGCAAGATTCCATTAGTTCATATCATTCCATATCCCAGGATTGGATAATCCCGCTACCTCATGTCATCGAATAAGGTAATTAATCAAACTCATATGAACAATTTATTATGGGGATATGGGAGTGGATGCACATCAGTCGTGGATGTGGAGATCATTTTAGAAGAGGTTGAGCCATGAAAGATTTCCGTGTTTCTATTTCCCAAGCCCCTGTGTTGGTAGGTGGGGCTGATTGTTTTCCTGTCATGACATCTTGGGTCCTGCAATGCAAGGAGACTCAACCATTAGTGTTTAAATAAAAAAAGAAACGTCTAGTGTCTTAACACTATTCTGTATTCCGTGGTTGGTAATAAGGATCCATGCTAACAACATCGCAGTCTAGTATGTCCAATGTTCAACTACCCCATTCACTGGTGAGTTTCACACCAGGCCCATTATTTTTATGTTGCGACATGGCATCATATTCCTAGATTCGGTGAAACTCTTATCCTCTGATGTATTGAACAGTACAAGTTTCCACATTGAGGAGAATAATTTCACATCGAGTTCACCAATTTGGTATCTGATGCTTTCAATAGGGTGAGCATAGGTATGTGGAGGATGCACTATTTATTTCCCCGCATTCCCACTTTCCAATGGTGGGTAGCATCCATCGCTTATTCTGGGATGTTTTCTCCTTGATTGAAATGAGATGATGGTATTTGGGTTCTTCATTTTGTGGTATCATCCCCAGAACATGCCCCCAAATATGGGTCTGAATTATAGATTTAAAGGATGTTGTTGAAACTCTTCCTAGTTCCATATCTTTTTGGATGCTAGTTAATTACATTGCTTCAATCAGGACATTCCATGGTGTCAAGTCAGGGAAACGACCTTTTATTGGGGGAGTTTTCACATTGGATTTCACTGGATTGTCATGATACTGATACACTGATGCATCTAGGTATCATCCCCTTATGATAGGGCATATCAAGGGTGTGTAAGCACAAGGAATCCCATGTATAGTGTGGGTAATTATATGCCATAGGAATTTATATAAAGTTTTCCACGACTTCCCATGTTTAAAAAAGGTATTCCACGAGTTTTAAATCTAGTAGAGACAAATCAGATTGATCAGAACAATGACGGGAGTGGATTAGATAGGTGCATCCTCAGGACGGAGCACCTGAGAATCCTTCTAGATGCTTGGATAAAAACTCCTAATGAAGATGTATCTGAGGATGCATGGGTCCTTATAAAGGTGACGCTAGAGTTCTCCATTAGTTGGGAATGGACCTTAAGGAAGTTTCCTAAGTACCTTACCCCAAGAGACAGGGATAAAACCTACATAGTTAAATGGGGTGATGAATCAGTGTGTGCATATGGGACAATGACCCAAGGACAAGTTGGATTTTACGTGTTGTTTGCAGCTCGCCACAAGAGGAACTCTCTTGGTTTGATGGTTAGGGATTATGGGGGGATTATGCATGGTTAGGTGCTCATGTGTCATGGGGATAAGCGATGAGATGAATGGAATGATATCACTAGAATGTGGTGGCCTGGTTAAGAATCAGGATGGATATGGATGGGTGAGTTAAGTTGATGGATAATGTCATCGAACCAACATGAATATGATAGTGTTGTTGGTCTTGAACCCCAGATAAGCTTCCTACGTTTACCGTTGGTGGGAAATAAATTTCTGCATAGTTCGGTGGGGGTGATGGTACACCAGTGGAGGAGGCCCATGATAATTGACAGATGGAAGGGACATAGAGGAAGTGGAACCTCTGGGTTGGGGAATGACCAACTAGAAACCTATAGACTCAAGAAAATGACCAGGATGAGACATGGGTGGTGGGATTGAACCTCATGGAGGACTACTATGTATCCCGTTTGTAGTGAATCTAAGTCCACGTAATCCTAGAGGTTGATGAAATCGGGTAGTGCATAGAGGATAGAGACCCGAAGAAATGTAGGGGATAACACATGGTTAGAATCCCTATAATTGGTCTGACATTGTTGGGGCGGAACAGAGATGGGGGTCCAAGCAAAGGGGACTCCAATTTTTAGAGGTGCTTGTGCTTGAACCTCAGTGAGGCATTCTACGTAGCATGTCTAGGGGAAACATACCAAAACCACATAGTTCATAAGGTATTGGTGACTAAAACAAATTATGTCTCTTGGGGAGTTCAATGGATTAATGCTAGATGAGGACTACTATGGCTTACAACTAGTTGGGGAAAACCATTGCTTACTACGGGATGGGAAATTCAATGAAATACCACAAGATGGGAACTAGAATTTCTTACCACTAGACGGGGAATTAAACTGCTTATTGTTGGATGGGTTGAACCATAGGAAGGCCTCCTACGCACCCTGTTTATGAGAAAGGGATCAAAACCACTTAATTCAAATACATATAATTTAACGTCGTGCGGGAAAAAAGGGGGTTATACAATTTAACATCATTCGTGGTGAGGGTTAACTGATGTGGAGAGGTCAAGGTTGATAGGTGATGGGCTTGAACCTCTTGGAGGCTTCCTATGTAACCCTCTTGGAAAGAGAAGCGATCAAAGTACATGATTTTCAGAATGGTTTTTTGGGGATTATGCACTAGGGTAACCTAGAGAGGATGTCATAGTCGATTCCTGCACTAAGACCACAAGTGTCATGATTGGAGTGATAAATAACTGGTAATAATGTTTTGATGATCGCATCATAAAACGTGCAACCTCAAGGAATAGAGAGGGGCTTATGCCTGATTAGAGGACTAGGGAGATGAAGATTGGGACTTACTTTAGGATGGAGTCCCAATAGAGACAAAACATTGAGGGAGAGGGATGGGGCAATGAATGTCCCTATGCCCCTTTCTCTTCTATTATTTCTGAATGGAAGAATAGAGGGGAAGAAAGGATGCTACATCCCATAATAAAGGATAGGGTATTACACCAGAATGGATTCCCTCCGCAGCAGATAGATGACACTCTAGAAAAGAGGATCAAATTCTCTTTGATGATGATCTCACTCCCATTGAGGCTAGTAAGAATAGAGAATGTCCGAGATGCGACACCCAGAGTTTATTGCATAGGGTGAGACCACAGTTTAACTCCATGTGCTGAGAATGATGATTCTTCGATGTTTAACATCCTAAATCTCGGACAAGGTGTGTTCACTCTGCATCCATAGGGCTAACATAACTGATAACCACCCACCCATGTATATGGGAAAGAATAAAAAATTCAATGATGGGGCAGTATTTTGTAGTTATCCCGTGAGGGGCTGACAATTGCATGGCTATGCAAAGAACAAAAGATCATTAGTGTGAATATGTGAAGAATCATTAGGATAGGAAATGCAATGTGAATCACGGCCTAAGTGTAAAGACTCGTAAAATTCAAGGAAATTTTTTTATTAATTTTCTTTGGGATTTTACAAGAACACGGTTTCAGACAGCACTTGATTCTGAGGCCTGGTGTGCCCGGAATTTCTATCCGATGTTTAGCTCGGGTACGTTCAGTGAACGAACGAGTAGGAATTCCTATCTTTTGAACCGGTGCTCGGAATCGAATTCCGAGGGAACAGATGGAACCGTAGCGCCGATATTTGCTTAGGAACGCTTAATCCGGAGTTGAGTTTACATGAGAGGAGTTGATAAAAATTGTGGATGTTAAAAATAAAAATTTAACAACAATTTTTATTTTTACTCTATGTGTTTAATCCTTGGAATGGAAGTTGGGTAACTACCTAACCTCCCTTGGGAGGTTATGAGGGTGGTGGGGCCCACACAAACCCCACCCCTTCATATCCTCTAATCCCCCTCAACTCACCATTAATTTTTTTAACTTAAGTTTATTAACTCATGACATTAATGTAGTGAGTTAAATGTGAGTTTTTGAAATTCAAACTCTTCAATTTCAAAAGCCTTGATGTGTTAATAAAATAATTTAAGAACTTATTTTATTGGATTGGTGTTTAGTTGTTTGAGAGCCTTTGTAGAAAAAGCTAAGGAAGTCTTGAGTTCTTCATTCTCTTTGACGAAGAACGTGAAGAACGAACAATCTCTGATGTGGAGCGTCGAGCCCTCGGAGACCGTCTTCCGCGACACCGACCCACGACACGACGTCTTCTTCCACAACGTTTTTCATCCACGACGTCTCCTTTCGTGATGGATCTCCGTGATGAAATCTTCGTCAATGTCTTCGAATCCTCGCTTTGTGACGCCGACGTTCGTCATCTCTTTTATCAAGGTAGGGGTTGTTTATTTAATTTGTTCGTGTTTACCACCTTGTCGTTCTTCGTGAAAATATGATCAAATGATATCGATTAATGAGAGGGGGCTGGACCGCACAAACACAGCCAAACCTCCTCCTTTATCCTTGTTTGATTCTTTATGGTTGGGACGGAATGGCGCGGTGTCGTCGCACCACGCAGGATCGTACGGCAAGTAATGCGCGGCACCGTCGTGCCGCGCCGTGAAGTTGAACAAGGACGCGACGCCGTCGCACCGCGCCGTGAAGATGAACAAGGACGCGATGCCGTCGCGCTGCGTCGAAGAAAACCAAAGACGCCACGGCCGGAGTGGGGCCGCGGCGAAGGGGCGCGGTGCCGTCACACCGCGCTGGACGAACCAAGCCGCGGCCAGTTCCGGGTTGCGGCGGAGCAGGGTGACCGGCGGCCGGTTCCGGGCCACCGGTGTCGGCGATGGAGGAAGGACCGGCCGTCGCCGGTCCTTGTTGGCAGAACCGGCTGGCCGGTGCGGGCCGGACGGACAAAGAGAAACCGGGGGAATTAATTCCCCCGGCCGGCCTACAAAACGGCGCCCATAAATGGGGGGTCGCGGTTACACCAGGGGGGCAGGCGCCCCCCCTGCCAACGGCTCGGCCGTTGGCCAAGCTAGCCAGCGCGCTGTGCCCAGGCCGGGCTGGGCCACACCGGGCCGGTCCAACCCAGACCTGGGGAGGGTCGACCCGGTTCGGGCCGATCGGGGGGGTCTCGGGCCGGGTCGGTCCGGGCCGGAAACCCCCGTTTTCGGACCGTCTTCGGTCTTCTGCCCATAACATGGGCTACGGACCTTCGATCGACGCACTGTCAGTTGCGATGTGATCCTTGAATCGAGACGATGATTTCAGTATATCGCACCCAAGGTTTTGGAATACTTTGGGTTCGTCCTGGTTGGTTCGTACACGAAACCAACCGGGCCCTCAGAGCTGAAATGCTCATATCTTAAGCTTCAGATGTCTAAATGACGTGCCGTTGACTTTGTTGGTTTTCTCTTAGTGAAATGGATCTTTTGGCTTACGTCGCCCGAGGTTTGGACGCAGGTGGAGTATGATCGGGTTGGTTTTGCCATAAAAACCAACTGGGCCCCTGGGACGAAAAGGCCAATAACTCTCAGACTGGGCGTCCGATTGACGTGCCGTCTGCGACGTTGTGTTCCTGTTGTTGATACAGAACTTTTGGATACATCAACTCTGGTCTATGTGTCAGTTGATGTATCAGCCTCTTGGCTAGTGGAGCGGACACTCCCGAATGAGCTTGCTGTGTGCGGGAACCCTAGTGCTGGCTGCAACTGCTACTGTGACTACGACGACGATTGTGCAGAGATCCTTAGTGGATTCGACGACGATGACTACAACACTCAGCGATCCTATGTGGATCAGTGCTACCGATCTTATGTGGGTTCAATCCTGTGTGGGTCAGCGCTCAGCGGTTCTGTGTGAGCCAGCGCCTACAGATCCTGTGTGGGTCTGATCCTGTGTGGGTCATTGCGGGGGTTAGTTCCTATCGATACTTTGTGGGTCCGACTACTTAGATGGATCAGTGATCATCTCTATCGTCTTTCGAAGAAGTATACCTGTGTGAGCTTGATCATGTTTTACATTCCTGTGTGGACTGTGTTGTGTTATCCGGTGTGGATTTACATTTTTCTTTCCTATGTGGATTGTGTTGTGCTATCCTGTGTGGATTACGTTTTTCTTCCTGTGTGGAATACGTTTTCTTTCCTGTGTGGACTGGGTTATACTTGGGCTCGGATGTTGGAGTCGAATGAGAATTGATGAATTAGGTAAATGTATGGGCATATACCTAAGCAGTGTCGGATGTTACTTCGTTATTGTATCTTTCCTTTGTGGTTTATCCTTTGTGGTTTTTGGGAGACCTTCAGGGGCCTCGGGGTCCCTACTGAGTAGCTTATACTCACACCTGCACGGGCTATGCCCGCACTACGTTGTGTTGGTTGCAGACGACAGAGAGCGCTGATCGTGGTGGAGGCTTGCGGAGCAGGACGGTACCTGGAGGTGGACCACTGGGCGGGACGTACTCGGAGCGGTAGGCTGGACCCAAGAAGCAGTGGAGGCTTTCTGTACCCACCCTTCAGGTGGGACTCCCAGTGGACAGCTCATCGTTGCGGGTTTACCTTTCAGTTGTTGTTTTTCCCTTTCCAGTTGTACTTTACTTTCAGCTTGGGTTTTTATACTGGCCCACTTACATTCCACACTTACAGTTGTACTCTGTTTTTTACTTAGTGTTTACTTATACTGCTTGCTTGCTCTGTGGTGTTTGTTTACTTTACAAAGGCAATGCCTTCCCTTTTTACAGGGATTTACTCCTTGGTGCTAGTTGCCAGCCCCTGGCCTATAGAAGGCGGTCTTGGGGTAGTCACGGCACGGGCCCTGAGTATGGGTCATGACACTAAGAGACGTTGGCATCACCTCATACAAACATGGAGGGTCTTACGAGAGAATGGTTTTCAATGAAAATGGTTTCACAAGAAAGGACCTCATGATGCTCTGGTGCTCCACAGAGTGGGAAGACTTTGCTAATGGGGGTGATTTGTGAAGTGGAGTGTCCTAGAAAAGGAATTTTTTATACATACATATAAAGAGTTCCTCACAATGTTCAAGTGCTTATGTAGAGTAGGACTTCGTAGAGCATGACTGCATTACAAAGAGGGGCACTGTGAAGCAATTTACATCGTGATGCACAGTGATCCTGCCTTTTCATGGGGTCCACATGTGTTGAAAGCTAATTCGCGAAGCATGATTTCATGGCTATGATATGAGGCCATTTAAGGTTCTCCTTCCAATGGGATTTCCTGTGGGCTCTACAAGTGGAATCCATTCTTGAAGAGGGGTTGTTTCTGAGTGAAGGGAATGGTATTTTTCAATGCTAAATTACCTTGAAGATATCATTTTTCTCAATATTTTTTAGAGAATATGGTGCTTCATGATTTGAGAGATGAGAAGATGAATGATCGGGGTAATTTCCCATTGGGTCTAAGGGAGGCCAGGTACGTATAGTCAAGGGGCAGTACAGAGCTTTGATAGCCTGTTGCAAATCCATGTGGCACTCAACGTTCAAAGTGGAATGATTAAAGTTTGTAGTAACCATGGAGTCGGTCGTCATCCCCTCCTCGCCATAGATCCCTCCTTAATTCCGAATGCGGTTCTTGCAAAGGCTTCTACCAAGTTACAAGGGATCACAGAGGTTATCCGGTTCACTTAATGGCATGAAGTATTCCATCATGTGAGTCATAACTATGGATCGTCCAGCCTATTTTACTCTGATGAAATCGAAGAGTTGGATTCAACTTCGTTCCTGTCACGGTGCTGAGGAGCTGCATGAATGAGCTTCTTGAAGTAGCCTGTTTGGCACTGGTGTGCTCTTAGTTAATTGTTTCCTCTACACATATTTCCACTACAACAATAATATAAGACCCCCCCACATTATTAATGTATCTCTAGAAATAATATTAATAGATAATTCTTATTTGGTTGAAATTATGTGTGATAATCTCATAAGGTGATTGACTAAAAACATTAAATTATTATGCCTTCAGAAATTTTTGGGAGTTCAATGATAAAATCCATGGTGATGTTTTACTATTTATATCATGAATGGGGTAATTGTTGTTTCAACCCCTTAAAATTATTTTTCACAGACTAAACAACAATACATATAATGACCTTGTATAAATACTACAAAATTACCTTTTCATGTTATCTCACAACAAATAGGATTTTAAGTATATACATATTTTTAAACTAAAAGGATGATTACAGAATGATGAACTATGAGCTTCATCCATCATCTCCTTCTTTAATGTCCAGTGTTGATAAGATTTATATAATGTTCTTTAAAAATATCATTCCACCACAATCATGGTTTAACATAGGAATATTTCTAACCATCTTCTATAGTTTCACATATTTTTTCTGCACATATTTAATTCGAAAATTGAAATATGGTTGAAGACTAATTTATTTTCAAGATAATATTTCTCCACTTACATAATGATTTTTAGATCCTCCCTTTTAAAGTTATGATGTATTGGAATATTTTTTATCCTCATGATAAATAATCTTGTATGATTCTTTTGAATGAAGGCTCCATCCACCATGTAAACAGTCATTGGGAGGTAATGTATTGATGAGTCATAATATTTAATGTACTCGTACCATCTTATCTTCCACATGTTAATATCTTATTGAGTGAATATAAAATTAGTTGTTTTTATAATCAGTATATATATAAAAAATTTCTAGAAAAATATAATGTTTCCATGTAATTAATGAAAACATAACCATAACTAAATCATGATCATGAGTTCAGGAATGTTTCTCATGAAATATTAATTCGTGTGATGCAAAAGGTATCACCATTTCATTCTAGATGAGCATGCATCCTAGTCCCTTTTATTATGAATCATTATAGATTAAAAACCCCTATACACTACAGGGTAGTATTAGACACTGTGCATTGAATAAAATTCTCATCAGTTCCATGAATGTTTTCTCACATTCATCTTTCAAAAGGTACTTTTATCCCTTCTCAATTAACCTAATTACTGGATAATATTGTCGTCCGAAATTTTCTACATTTTATCATTAATATCGATCAATAAAAACAATAGATCATAGATATATTTTTTGGTCTTGGAAAATGTTTAATTACTTATTCCTTTGATGGATCTACTAATATATGCACTCTTGTATTTATATAACCAAAAAAATGAAAATTGTTGTAACCAATATTCACAGTTTATAAACTTTACATGTAGATACTCCTTCCATGGGTTCTACAATACAATTAAAAAGTGATGTTTATGCACTTTCCTTCCCATTAAATAAATAATAATATAATTTATAATGATTACCACAAATTCACCCAGGAAATATCTATAGACTATATTTGTTATATTCATAATGATAATGTGGTAATTGTTAAGACCGAATGGAGTGAGTATAAATTAATATTTTCCATACCTTCTATGAAATATTTTGTTGGGTATATCCACTTTCTTGACCCTTAATTGATAAAGTCTATAATAAATTACAAAATTTTACAAGTATTGAGATATGGGTAGCTAATCAAACAATTCAATAACAGGGGGTAGGGGATAGTTGTTCATGATAGTGATAATATTATGTTACAAATGGTTTTATTGAAATTAATCATATTAATTCTTCATAAAAAAGAATAGTTGTACCCTAAGATGATATAATTTGACAAATAAATCCAAGAAAATATTTTTCTATATTTTCTTTTTCAATTACTACAGCTCATTTAGTCCCATTATCTATTCATTTTATAAAATTGGTGTATAACCAAGAATGATTTAAATGAAAATCTCAGAATAATAATATTGTGTAAGACAAGGAAACTCTTCTGGCAGTATATCAACATATTTTTTCACACTAGGCATATAGTTGAATTTTTTTTACTCATAACATATGAGATAAAATTTTTTTTGAATAGGAATAAATACACATATTATTAATGTGATTTATATTGGAATTTTTTATTTCTCCATACAAAAATATATGATCCTAAGTTAGGTTGTAGTTTAAAACATGACTTCCCTTCCATATTAACTGATTTTGTATTTATTTAAAGAAATCCAATCCATGTATAAGATAACATCAAATTAAACTAGAGGGAGAATAACAAGATTCATAAGAGGCACAACCCCAAAACATCAGCTGAAGAAAAATCAAATACTTGAGATACAATCATTTTACAACAAGTTTTTTCATTAGTATTTCAATATCTAATAGATGAGATAATATATTAATAACCCTATCAAATTATTTGTTTTTAGAATATTAGGTAGATCTAAAATTTAGTAAGAAATTAATAGTTCTGGAGTGGATGCATTGTGTACCTTTCACCATAGTGTTAGTATATTCCTCATCAGTAATATTTACCACATGTGATTTACATGTTCCTTTTGGATTATTAATTTTTAGTCATCAATATTTATCATTGTACTTCATGTTTGAGGACTAGTTTTTATAATTACGATACTCCTTCAACTTGAATCAATGGAGTTTATCTAGTTAATTATGTAGTTATTTATCTCCATAATTTGATAAATTTTTCCCATCAATATATATTTCAATTTAATGATGAGCTTCCTTTATGAAATTAAATCACTTAGTAGTCCCATTTTGAAAATTTCCCCCATGTATCCTTCTACACATCATATATAATGAATGTCTCATATTCTTCCCCCCACCAATTTTATTAATATAATGTGTTTTTAATTCAATTTATAATTTATTATGTTGACCTTGATATTTATTCACCACACCAATATCCATATACACCAAGTTTTCACATCAAAAAAACATCATCATAACTACTAAATTCCCTCTCAGCTAACACCATTTGGAGACTTTGTTTTATGAAATAATTAAATTGATCAAAATTAATTCATGTTTCAATGATATTACCATATGGTTAACCCAAAAGTCTTGTAAAAGTTACCTAATATTCAAAAATATATTCATCATCCTTCTATCTTAGTTCATAATTTTTTTTAACTATTTTTTTATAAATAATAAGTGGAATGTACAAGCTAAAAATAACCTTATAATATCTTCCCCCTCTATATAATAAGTTTATTAATTTTACTCATGTTCATGATTCTATTCCACCACTGATATTATTTTATTCTAAAATTATAGACATAAAAATTGAATTTTCCTTGATCAAAAAGATTATTGCAAAAAATATATTTTCAATGGTACTGACCCATTTTTGAATGACTACTAGATCATATAATATTTAAAATAAGTTAGTTATTTCCTCATAAATTACTCAATAGAGTTTTTCCACCTTTTATCATTTTAATGCAAAATATGATTCATGGAATGATAGTGGTATGTAAGTATAGAATTGATATTGTTAATTTTATCTCCAAAATCCTTTGGGTTCTTATGAGGAAAATAAATTAATTATCCCAAAAATTCATCATTAAAACATTTCCTTTGGTTTTCAGCCATTTAATAAAAAAAATTATTTTTTATGTAACACTAATCTTAGTGGGAAGTCGTATAATCACTTAATGTTATTTATAGTATGCCTAATTAATAACACATTGTATTAACAATAAGTCACATTATGTCTAACAAAGGTAATCCATGATAATCATATATTAAAATACCTCAAAATGGATTATAAATGAAATGTTAATTGACCCAAAAATATCCAATTGGAGAGTGACACCATGAGCAAAGTAATAAAAGACTAATAGTATGAAATAATAATGATTAATATATACAAACTCTCTCTTTTTATGGTTATTATAAAAAGATTAATTTTTGAAAAAACAAATTCAACTTGTAGTATCCAGATGCGGGTATTTCTCTAGAAAAAGCAATATTATTTCATCCAAAATACATATGATTTTTTAAAAATTAGGATTATCATAAGAATTATCACTAAATATTTTTGTATTACCTTCTAAATTTAACTACACATTTCATTGATACTGACTATTGTGACCCTTACCTTTCATCGATATATAATACTTCTTAATAGAAAAATAATAATTCATATAATTACAATACAATATTGAAAAATATGTTGTTAGTATCATTGTAATCATTGATACGTAAATAACTTGTTCATAAAAGATCAATATCATCTCCCACTATGTTCTTCATTGCTAGAACCATTCATAGAAATATAATATTGAATACCATACATCATAACCCAAGGAATTAAAACCAAATAAATGTTGATCTCAGATAGTTAATTGGGATAGACAAGGCATATATAAATGTTCACTAAAGAATAACATCATCATAAGGTTGTGATATAATTATATAAACACTTGAAAATCATAAACATCATATCATTGATCATTATATTGATTCATGTCATAAATATTTTTAGTTCAAAAGGCATGAATATTAAAAGAATTGTAAAAAATGAGCCACGAAAATTTAACATTTTCATAAGATTATGTCATCATAGTATATAATAAAGGGAGGAATAATCATAATCTTAGAAATCATATGTAATGTATACCCACCAAGACATTCATAACATATTTTAATTTTGATAACTTCCAATATACCAATTATGGGATACGGATAACCTCCCATGTACCCTCATGTTTATGGTGTGGGATAACCTCCCATTTACCAAATTATTTTTAGGCTTAGGGAAAACTATATTATACCATTTGAGTGTATAAAATTCTAATCATTAACCAATTCTTAAGAAAAATTTATAAATATTGGTTCTCCTATCAAATAATCAAGAATAAATTCATATGTATTCCACAAGATCATAAAAACATTATCCCCAATTTTACCTATTGAAAAGAAAATGGATTTTGAAGATATATCATGATCATAACCATAATCTTTATAGGGAAATAATTGAGATGGTATAATTGGATCATATCCTAGTCATAACATATATGACACCAAAATATTTTTTCATCAATGACATTTTAAATTAAATGTTCAGTAGTATATTTTTTATGAAGGATCCCTATTAATTATGAAAAAAATATTAAAATTGATAATTTCATAAATATTGAAGAAATGAATCTCATCAAAAATTACCATTGAAACTATAAAAGGAAGCATCAAACCATTGATTTTTTATGATATTGGGACATTCCTTTATTGTCTTGTATCTTAATACAATGATTACTTTTATATATTTAGTAAAAATTGAAAAGTACCTCACATAAAAAATTTATAGAAGATTCCTCAAACCTATTGGGAGAAAATTAAAATGGAAAACAACAATAATTAAAATAACTATATTATTGTAAACACATTTGTAGAAACATTTTTAAAAAATATGGACATAAATAAAAACTATTTTCAACCATATAAGGAAATATTGTCATTTTACATTAAAAAATTCTCTAATAGTATCTTGAGTAAATAAATAAAGTAAAATTAAATGAAAACATGTAATCTCTCGAATTGATCCATTAATATTAAAATTAATGACCTTATTGAGGTATTTATAATGTAAAATTTCATCATTATTAATAATCCAAATAAACTATGTTTTTCAAATGTAAAAATCATTCCATGAGTTTGATTTTTGTTGATAAAATTTTAGCCGCATGTATAATTATTTTAAATTTATTAAAATTATAAAACAAATCCATTTACAAAATTTAAATATCATGTATAATACACTAATAGCATTTTTTCATCCATTTATTAATAATTCCTTATAAAAATCATCAATTCCATGTATTAATTATTGAATTTTTCAAGAGAGTTTCTATTTTGTATTTTTTCCCATTATAAATTGATCATGATCCCCTCATCATCCTAATTATAATAATTATATAAATATTACATATATTAATTATATATATATTTATATTCATCTATAAAGGGTGTATATATAAAAATGTATTATGATGGCCATGTAGATGGTTAGATATGTGTACACCTGAATATTGTTTTCAATGTTTAAGTGATAAAACTAAATAATGGTAAATAATAATTCTAGATTTCTTAATAATCAATATATCTTACATATTATATATATATATTTTAAATATAACAATATTACAATCCATGTAAATGATAAATATAAAAAAATTCAATGCTTCGTGGAGGTGGTAGTCTACACGTTAATAAATGTGACACAATTAGTGATCATTTTAGGGAAAATAGGGATGATAATGGTTTTATCATAATCATAACAAATTTTTATTATATTTAGGATTATTAATTAATAATTTAAAAATAAATAACATTCATTAATTTTAGGAATAATAATATGTAACAACAATGGGATCAATTAAGGTGATTAACTATTATTTTATATAACACTTTTAGATAGTTTATTAAGAACCATAGGGGTTTTCTTATGGGAAGAAAATAACCATAGAAATCAAGGTAAGGAATTTCAAGAGTGATTTTGGAAGGGGATGTATGATATTGATAGATCCAAGTTTATTAAATAATATGGATAATGGGTTTCCTTTTACAAGATAGGTAAAGGACAGACATGAAATTATGAAGAGGGAAAAAAATATACTTTGGTGATTCTGATAATAAATTTCTTAATATCAATAGATATTCAAATAAAACGTGGATACATTCAAAAAAATATCATAAAATTAAAATTATTACAATCTTTTTGTCATTTTAAACATTATTTTTATCATCAACCCTTGGAAAAAAATCAATTCTTAATCATGGTAATTTTTTTTAATATTAAAGGGTTATAGGTTTATATATATGATTACAATGGAAAGTTTACTTTAATAGCCATGAATAATTTCACCAATTATAATCATACATATCATGTTTCAGGTTTTTTTATGATTTATAAATAATTGTATAAAATATATTTTTAATAAAATGTCATTTATTTATTTATTTCATCTATTCATATAATTTAACTTTACTGAGAAAAAATAATGGATTTATAATATTTAAAATTTATAAAATTTGATTATTACATAATAATATTTAAAATTTTGGGAACATAATACCACAAAATAATTTAATTACTTTTATTTTTTAAATCATTTTTTTTAATTTCATATGAATTTTTTAAATATTGTGCTCGTGTTGGGTTAAAATTTAAGGTAATTATTCAATAAAAATAATTTATAAATAAATCAACAAGAAACAAATAATTAATATTTTAAATAAAAATTTAAAACCAAACTTATCTGCTTTTATCATTTAATATGAATTTTGAGTTATTAAATTCAAGAGAGTGAAATTTTGTATTTAAGGTATTGCTAAATTAATATGAATTCTATAATCATAATGAAATTGTACTAAGTGGCCGTATATTTGAGAAATGGATGTAAATGAAAAATTTCACTCTTTCAGTAGGATAAACGAATGTGTTAGAGAATTTTAATGCGTTATGCCATGGTTTTAACCTTAGTCAACCCATTTATCCTAACTAGGGTGAAAATAAATTTCTATTTTCACTATTATTATTAGAAATACATAAAATCCATCTCTTTAAAAAACTATAATATCCTAACTACTTATATTTAATTAGTCATTTATTTTCTAATTTCAATATATGTCCAATATTTTTTTCCAAAAATGTGTACAAAAGGTTGTGATAACCACTTTTAAAAAAATGGATTTTTTATTATAAAAACATTTATATATTCTTATATATTGGCTTGAAAAAAATATGTATATTAGAATATATGATTGAATATTTGATTTATAAATTTCATTAAAATAATTACAAAATAGACAATAGTTTAATTTATATAGATAAAACCACATTATTTTATAATTAATGTTTTTCAAAAAATAATCAATTTTACATTCCAATGATTTTAGTTTTCATTTCAAATCAATTTATAATCATTGATTATTTTTGTACACGTGTAAACAAAATTATTTATAATAAATTTATTCATATTAATACCTACCACTCTAATTTTTTAGAGGTAACTATCATAATAATATTTAAATACTATAATGAAATTCATTTAAACATATTATTGAATTCACCACTAGATATCAAAGATATATTTTTCGGAAGACATATATCATAAAATCCTCTAATGTTACACAATAATATCTTTGTGGTTTTCCATAGCGTGATTATGTTTTTTTTTCATTTTCATGAGTTTTTTCAATCCATCACCAATACAATAATGTTTACAATAGGAACAATCTGCATATTTTCCATTGCTCCCATTAATAACACAATTCTTTTTGATCTCTTTGTTACAATGACTAAAGTAAAATTGTGGATTATTATACTTAAATTAATTAGTTTATATATAAGTAAACCATAAACATAGAAGTTAGATCAATTAATGGTGGGAAGACGTTATCAAATGATGATATAGGTTATCCATTATCAATTTTATAACAAATATAGTTATATATACTGAAATAGATCATTATAATTCCTAAAATGAATATGAATTAAACAAATCATATACCATGGGAGAGTGAAATTAGAGGTGTAGTTAACACACTTTATCGTGCCCCAGGAAACGACATAGTGAATACCAAATTGTCCCTTTTCATGGTTATTACCACTATGTGAGTTTTTAACAGATATTGTATCCATATATTGATATATTAGACCTAAAGGATTAGTGATTTAGATATTTTATAAATGATCTTACTATTTTATAATACATGGAAACATTTCTCCTTATTCAGGCTCCACTAGACCCTTTTTCTAGAGATATAACATTATACAAGCATCTTCATAACATAGTGAATGGAAATGTAAGAAATGGGTGAAATCAAATGAGTAGTAAGGTAAATATTTCAAAAACATTACAAGTATCAATGAAATAATAGGTTTGTTGATGAAGAAATACAAAAAAATATGAATAAGAACATTGAAATAGATATTTATGTGGTTCGTGAAAACCCTACCTCCACATGGATCCTACATCACTCCGCTACGAGAAATCATGGAGCACAATTTATAATATATATTAGAGTTGATAAAATTTAATATCTAGACCAAAACGGTTTATTAAGGAGGATGGATTAATGTGCCACTATCCTCACATGATTACTACATCACTATAGAGAATTTTTGTTGGTGGTATGCATCTCCATAGTACCTGTGTCTCCAACATCAGAACATCTATAGTTCCTTATTGGTGTCATGTAGTCAGCTCTTCTATTTTAGGTCAGAGTAATTACAGTTCCCCTCTATTTGGGATGGAGGCCTTCAGCCCTAAAACCTCTGGACTGGGGGAACATTACCCCTTAAACCCCCAACAAGCTCACCACAGAGCTCAAACTACTGAGTTGTATCCTATTGTGTAGTATAAAAAGTACAAAATAGGACCAACATATTCCCAATGTATCATGTACATGAATTCAAAAATTTCCCACATTCAGTGTGATATACTATACTTACCTTATTCAATGCCATAGGCATAGAAAAAATACTTAATATATGCTCCTACTCTTATTTAATGAATAATGGTGTGCTTTTCGTTATCTAAATCAATTTCAAATTGAATATTCATAAAATACAAATTGATCCCCATTTTGTTCTTCTATACATTCCTCACATATTATACTTATAATCATCCATTCAGCTACAAAGACCAAGAGTGTCACAACCCCTCCCATCAATGATTACCCTCCAGAGATGGCAATGAAAGAATAGATATAATGACCACACATTCCCTCTTTCAGTAGGCCTATGGGTGGCGACTAGCATCAAGGGTACAAAGATATCAAAATATGGGAGGCATTACCCATATAAGAAAAAAGATCAGAAGATAAGATGGTCATTCCAAAATAACTCCAAGACAAATATATGTCAAATAAATCCAAAAATGATCCACATTAATGATTTAAAATACAACTGTTACATAAAAATAATTTCTAAAGTAGGAGAAAAACAAATGCTAAGCAGTGAAGCAGCAAAAACATTAATATATATGATTGTATTGCCCAACATGGTCCACATTGTTCTGTTGGAGACCTGAAATCTATTTTATATACATAGGTAGAGTATACAAGTACATCCATAAGGAAATACCGATGTCTCTCCTTCACAAGTCAGGTAGGAATAATAATTCCCATGTGACATAACAACAGAAACCAATAGAACCCAACGAAGAATACGAGCTATCACATCCTCACCAACACACACTCATTAAATAATGCATGTTGAGAAATGTAATACAATAAACACAATGATTTTGGGGTACCCCACACCACTACCCACTGGTTAACTGCTCATACCGTAATGTCAAACATTCTACTACTTCCACACTCTTCCATAATCCCCACGCTAGAACCCACCTATAAACACTAGGGAAACATTTACAGTCCCAATACATGGTAAAAAAAAGCTCATCACATCTCTCCCGCAGACACCTAAGCCACAACAGTACCACATCCCACCTATAGACACCAAGACCATAACCATACCTCATCCCAATAAAACATTAGAAAACATAGCACATATCATCGTGTATACTCCTATGATAGAACACCTCACCCATAGACACCCAGGCCCCACAACAACACCATAACATTCCTGAAGGGTCTTGGTCTACAAATGAATAGAAGAGGGATAAAGTAAGATCCAATAACTAGTCATCCATCCTCCAAATGGTATGTTGTGGAAATATACCCTCCCCCATGACAATGTGGGTGTTCGGAACATAGTACTCAACTAGGGTGGATTGTATATAGAAATCACAAGGACGTTACACTATATATATAATTATCAAATAATCATCCCAACCTATGGATTTTTTCCTCAAAACAACAAGCCCACACAACCACCTTTGCTGCTACCTCTAAATGTACAACTAGACTACAAGACGCAATTGAAAACATAACCCCATCCAATTCATTTAAAATTTAGTAATTATATCTTACACAATTCATTTATTGATTCCATCTCTAGTTGGGAAACTATCAAGCACCACTGGAAAGAAGCAACAAAGGAAAATAGTCTACACTACTATAGTCATTTTAAAAGCTAAAGAACCTTACAGTTTACAACCCATCATACGATAATGAATGACAAAAATCTATACATAGGGTGAATCATTTTGAATTTTACTCATGGAGAAATGTTTGGTAAACTACCCATACCATCCACTTTAATCATTATTTCCAAGTTTATTCCTCTAAATCCATCACCTCAACCATATGAAACCCCCCAACTCACAGCCACACAAAAAAAACTCACCATAAAAATCTTGGCAACCCCACTGCATAACAACACCACACCCATCACTTACCATAATATAATCATTGCCCAACCTAAGGGTATCCCCACTGCACAACACAACCCAAAATTCTACAATCAATAAAAATATCAAATTGAGATTCCTTTTCACCACTTGAACCACCCCACACATAGTTATTCCCTCAACTACAACACACCAAAAAAATATAAGGAACTATTTATATATTTAACAAAACTCATATTCTTTAATTCCACATTTTAATGCAGGTGTGATCACAATACATGTTCGGTATTGGGGAATCAATTTATTTAACAGTGCACATGTGGTTAATCACATTTTCATATTTATAGATGATTAATAGAAGAACATAAAATAGTATTCAAAATACAACATATGAGTAAAACATTTCCACCCACATAAATGATTTTAAGTAGGGACATATCATATTCGGATCATAATTGAAGAAAACCAATAAAACCTAAACCTTCATTACATTCCCCTAGACATTGTTTATTGATTTAATGACTATTCAATTATCTTGAATAACATTGTATTCAATGGTATTCACACCGAGACATGAGTACACCAACCCATTATGATACACAATTTAGAGAGATGATAAGATCACTACAATGAAAAATATAAGATCAACACATCCTCCTTTATCCAAATAGGGGGTGTGAAAGGCTTTAGGGAAACGTGATCGGAAGGCCACAACACAATGAATGATCACATAGGGTATAAAGTTTTTGGGATCCTCCTATCAAGAGGAAAAGAAAATATATAGAGAGGGTAAGATCTTGAATTCAGAAATTTCAAATCCTATATCAATGGAGGAATGGTATTAGAAACCATTAGATATAGATCATGAGAAAGAACATACATTTAGACTATATAAAAGCCTCCCGAGAATTAATAATTTTACAATATATTATATATCCTTTGAAATGGATTGAAAAAAATTTATATATGTTATTATATTCATTTTCTGTCAAATAAAACAGCTAGGGAATGAAACTGTAGAAGACTAGAAAACTAGAGAGATTTGGGAATTCTAAAAAACTATTGGAAATGACTCAATGGTGAATGACATATCACTAGATGAGTCATCATTTTATGAATCACTATTGGAAAAGTCACCATCACATCTCACTATTGGGTGATTCAACATAGTGAGTCATAGTTGGATGAGTCACCCTCACAATTCACCATTTTGAGCTACCGGTGCATGACTCGCCATTGGGAGTCACCATCGTCACTCACTGTCGTGACCTACTATCTCCAACACCCCGTGTGAGTCTCCATTACACCTCGCGCATCATACCCACCATCTGTGACAAAAATATAGTGATTCAGAGTTGTGGGTCACCAACACGACTCACTGTTGGGATAAACTAACATTTGAAAAACCTGAATTTTGCAATTTTTTTTAAATGAGTCATTTCTTCCTACTAGAACACCTCAAACAATAGATATTCACAATTTAACGGATTGACGTGTTCTATTACATTACATCAGATACCTCTTAAACTATTCTCAACCTCACGAAATTGAAAACAGACATAGAATGAAAAAATGGGTCCGAAAAACCACCCCATGTGATACCAATCATGGATTCTTCAACACTTGAAACACTACTAACAACCAAATAGAACATCGTTCAATGATATACCACTCTATTTTGTTATAAATATATATTTAAACATCAACATAAAAGAAAAACTGTATCGACATATAATAGCAGAACTAACTAAAAAACACTATAAAACCACACAAGACACAATGTTCAAACACACGAATTAGACAATTGTATATTCCATGTAATGATACAATACACTTTGGGCAGCCCTAACTTACCCGCACAGGTTTAATCACATTAAAATTACGGTTTATTGATTTTTAATTAGGTCCTCACCTCTCCACTCATTAGGAAATTATCAAATAGTAATGAAACCAGGTAATAACTCATCTCGTTGAAAACAAGGTCAAACATCACATTAAAAGGAAAAACATAACAAGGAAGAACTCAGAACAACTACGGGTACTGGGTAAGAATTTATTCATCTCACTCCCATGTTCCCTCATCCAAGACACAAGGCCTCCGCATCACATGAAATAAGGGAATAGTCCTTCTCTGTTACACCTTCTCTAGATGATCATGAATCACTACTGGTCGCTCTATGTACATTGTTTCATCTTCGATATCCAACTCTCCCTATTAAATGAAATGGGAGTCATCATGATGATACTTTTGATGTATAGAGATATGAATGATGTAATGGATACTCTCCAAATATTGTGGTGACACCAATTGTTATGCCACTTTTCCAACTCGTCCCAACACCTCAAAGGGTCCGATGAACCTGGGATAAATCTTACTTCCTATGCTAAACCTCAGCTACACAAGTTGAGGGAAATCCCTAAAGAATAAGAGGTCCCCAACCTAAAATTATAGGGGCGTCCTCCTTCAATCAATATTTTACTTCTTTTGATCATATACTACTTTCATCCTCTCACAAACAAGTAGAACCTTCACTATTGTCCTATACATAGCATCAGGTCGAGGATCAACTATGTCCCCAACCTCTTTCCAGGATAAAGGTGAATGCCATAGTCTTTTATTAAAGGATTAATATTGTGTCATCCTAATGGAAGAGTGATATCTATTATATAAAGAAAACTCTACCATCGGTAGGTATCTTACCTTGGATCATCCAAAGTCTAAGATGAAGGCTTGAAAAATTTCCTCAAACGTCTGTATGTTCTTCTATATCATCCGATCTACTTATGGGTGGAATGTAGTGTTGATGATAAACTATGTTCCAAAATCATATTGTAATCCCCTCCAGAATCATGCGGAAAAATGAATATCTAAATAAGAGATAATGGATCTTATAAATCCATAAAACCGCACCACCTCATCCACATACCTCTATTTTGAGTAATATACTAAACCTTACTCCTTAATCAGTAATATGTGAGCCAATTTTGTCGGTCGATCTGGTATTACCAAGATAGCATTATGGCCTCCAAGATCACTAGGTAACGCTGTGACAAAATTAGTCTAGATTTCATCCCACTTCTACTTGAGGAAATCTAAGGGCTAAAAAAACAACTAGGAACCTGGTGTTGAGCCTTCACATGTTGTCACACTAATGAAATTTCCACAAACCCTACTGCATCTCATTTCATATTAGGCCACCAAAACCAGTCAATCATGCCATGGTAAGTCTTTGAAACTCATGGTTGTGAAAATAAAGGCGAGATGAAAAACTCATAGAGAACTCCCTCGCACATCACCACTGGAATAAACAGCCTCCCATTTAAAAGGATCTGATTCAGGACATCCAAAAACCATCCCTCTAGAGCACAACCCTGGTCAGTGAAATCACACATCACCTATTCCTCTTAGTTCCTTAATTGAGACTCTTCTACCTGCCACATCAGAGAAGACTACATTGTCATCTGAAATAGACATTCTATTCATCCATCAATTCCTTCATCTAATTTCAAGGCATCCAACTCCTCCATTAACATCCAAGCATCCATAGGCTCACAAACTATCTCATTCTGCGACTTCCTACTCAAAAAATTATCCAAGAAATTATCCTTTAATGAGTTTTAAGAGATCTTAATGTTGTATTCATGAAGAAAAACTATCCAACTCTACTGACATAAGTTTAGATCTTACTGGGAAAAGGTATACCTTAAGATTTTGTGATCCATGAACACCACCAAGTGCTCCCAAATGAGGAAATGTCACCAAGACTATAGCATGTACAGGACTGTCGCTAGCTCCAAACCAATAGTGGAATAGTTATGTTCATGGGAAAATAACTCCCTAAACCCATACAAGACAACTCCCCATAACTATATCAGCACACATCCCATACCTACCCAAGAAGCATAAAAAAACCTTAAACATCACCCCTTCCTCTGCAAACTGAAGAAATGGTGAACTAGCCAATTTCCTCTTCAAATAGTCGAACACTACCTAGCACTGCTCTCCCCAAACAAAAGTATGGTTTTTCCTGGTCAAGGCTATCAATAGATATATAACTTGGAAGAAAATGGGTAAAAAAGTCCATTAATATCCCAGTAGACTGAGAAAAAAATGAACCACTACCACATTCTTGGGCATTTCCTAGGATAAATATTCCATGAACTTCAACAAGTGAACTTATACACCCTACTAGAACACCATATGCCCAAATAAGTACACCTCTAGCTTCAAGAACATATACTTTTATATAATTATATAGAGATGGTGGCATCTAAGAACATCCAAGATAGTCTTGAGATGCTAGGTATGCTCCTCCACTGACATCAATTAGACCAGGATGTCATCGCTGAATAAGACAATGATCCTATACAAGAACTCATAAAAACTGGATTTCATAAGTGCCATGAACATGAATGGTGAGTTTTTAACACCAAATGACATAACCATGAACTCTATGTGCCCATAACTACATATGAAAGTAGTCTTTGTGATGTATAATTCCTTAACCCACAAATGGAGATACCCAGACCATAGATAGATCTTATAAAACCAACTTACTCTTCTCAGTTGGTCCAAAAGATCGCTATCTATAAGAGTGGGTAACATTTCATGATTGTTATCTGATTCAACCTCTATTATTATATGAAAAACCATAGAATACAATCATCCTACTTAAAGAACAACATAAAATCACTCCATAGTGACAAACTATGATGGGTAAAGCCCCTATTCATTAGATCATCTACCTAGATCCTCAAATCCCACAACATAGAAGGTTCCATCGAATATGGATCCATCAAAATAGATGAATCTCTAAAATCAAAGTCAATAATGAACTCAACATCATGTAAATTTGGTAATGTTAAAACCTCCTTGTGAAAAACATCCGAGAACTACTAATATGCTCTAGGGGTTTCCACCATCTCAACGGCTGCTGACTCCCCTGACAACTCGTCCAACAATGAAAGAAGGGGCTCTACACATCCAATTCCCACCTGACATCTCCACTCGCTAATGAAAACCACACACTGGCCATCCACATGTGACAAAAAAAATTATTTAGATGTTTTCAATAATGAAATGTACATAATAAAACCAATTGATGATGAGAATAACATAGTATAGATGCATGTGTAGTAAGAAGAGATCACCATTGGACTAATGCGACCCCATCATCTATTTACATTCCCATCATACATCAAAAATGGTTTCATGACCTACTATTGGCGTACTCAACACCATGGGAATGAGTATCCTCTCTATTACTAGTCCTAGAGCATGGGGAATAGTGTGTGAAAAAAGTAGTGTGGATCTCTTGAATCAAACAAATCACAAGAAAGAGTACTGTACCAAATAATCATCCCTCTAATGATCTCCAGAACATCTAAAAGTTTTTTCTATGTAGTGTGTATCTGACCATGACTAGCTTCTCTTACCCTCTTCAGATGACCACATCCCTGAACATTCTCGGGTTGAGGTCCCTAAAGAATACAGTGAGGTCGGCCTCCACATTCTACATCTCCACACTATAGAGTAGGAGAAGGAGGTCCCTACTGCTGAAATGTATTGGGAAACAACTTCAACTATGGAGGGTGATGAACTTTCCCACCTCCACCATATTTAACTCGAATGGACATCGGGAACATACTATTAAGACTGAAGAGAAACCACAAGTGAAACACCTTGGTACCAGGTTCATGGGAAATGAATTAGTATCTAAAGGCTGAAATTGGAACTAATAAGGTCGACTCCCCACAGGTCGAAACTAATAAGGAAATGGATGTTGATACCTACTACTGGTATCCTAGACCATATAAGAACCATGTTGGCTCCCCTCTCATGGTATACCACCTCACGAGTGCATTCGATTGACAACCACTGCCTTCTTCTAGAATTACAAGTACGTTGGAAATTTGAAGGGAGTAACAACATACTAGAGAGAAGTACTAAGTTCCTCCTCTAGAATTCCCACACAAGATTCCTTGTCTCAAAAGAGATCTTTTGAAAAGTTATGGATATTCTTGAAAATAATCTTAATCTCTCATACTAACATAGTCCCTTGTTGGAGGGAGAGTATTTCATAAATTTTCTCAGCCTTCATGATAGTTGAATGGAATCATGATCATAACTACTTCTTGTAGTCATCCCAAAAAAAATTTATCCATTTTTCTCTATCCTAGGTACAACATCCACCACTGATTCCTGGCTCCTTGGACCTAGATCACTACCAATGGAAAATAGTACACTATTGGAGATCAGATCAAACTGGAGGTTATCATAAATTCTACATGAAAACCCTTCTTATCCACATCTAAAATGTTTCCCTCAAACATTATTAGAGGCTACCACTTGAATGCATGTAGATTATCCTTCAACTAATCATGCTATTTTTACCACGGAACCCTATGTTGACCAACCGAGTGAGCCTGTTGAGTCTTCAATTCCAACACTACACACGGATGACGATTGGGTGCCATGGTAGAAAATGGTAAACAAGGAACTCCTAATCTCTAGTTGTGTTGAATTTTTTTAGATTCATTTTTAACTCGTTATTTATTTAAATTCCCCATAACACCCAATTAAAACATGAAACGATGTCATTATGATGCTTGTACAAGGGTCTATAAACTATAAATAGATTAACATTAATTTATCCTCTGGTAGACTCATATTCCTTACAACGGATCAGGGTGACCTAAAACCCTTGTCCTAGCTGGTTATCCATGGACTATTTAACTCACCAAGATCACCTGACATTGTTTCCCTAACAAACCATGAAATCATCACTATTCTTTACCCTAAACCGCATCTTATCTTTCCACCTCCAGCTGATACCATTCTGTCACAACCCCCTCCCTCCAGTGATGGCCATCTTGATCTTCCAAGGAATGAAGATAAATAATTACCATTGAGTCCCACCTCCAGTACGCCCTAGGGTGGTGACTTGAACTATGATTACAAATATCTCACAATATGTGAGGCTTTACCCATTATTAGAAATCAAGATCAGGAGATAATATGGTTTATCCCAATACAAATTCAAGACATATAAATGTAAATTATATCCAAAACCATTCCACATGCATGTTTGAAAATATAAAAATTACAGAACAAGAGTCTCGAAATTTGTACCACAATAAAATATATGTAGAAACATAGCTATTATCCCAATGTCTGAGATAGTAATGCTCATCATGGTCCATGCAGTCCTCCTAGAAACCTAAAAGATGTTTTATATACCTATGGTGAGAAGAAAAGTATACTCAGTAAGAAGGATCAATGTCTTTCTTACACAAGATGGATAAGAATACTAGTAACACTCTGATTAAATATTAGAAAATATAAGAACCTATCAAAGAATACTAGCCATACCAATCTCACTAAGGAGAACTCAATAAATAATATAAGTCGGCTAATGTAGTATAAAATTCACATCGATCTTTGGGTACCCCGCACCACTTCTAACTGGTTAACTACTCATTCCCTAACGGGAAATGACTAGGAATTTCCACACTCTCTGGAAAGTACCATGTCTCAACACAGCCACACACACATGGGACTTAGAGATTATCCCCAACCAGGGAAAACAAATCTCACCACATACTACCTATAGATACCTGCGCCACAACCATACCACATCCTACAAGTAGAAACCTAGGCTACAACCATACCTCAACCCGAATATTCCTATGAAAACACACCACATCTCATCCCATAGACACTTAGGAATGCACACCTCGACCACAGACACATGGGCCTCATAACTACACAACGACTTTCCCTATGGGAATTGGGCTACAAATTCCATGAATAAGGGGTTGGGAAGAGCCAATAACCAGCCATCCATCCTCCCATTGAAATTTTGGGAAAAGACACCCTCCCCCAAGACAATGGGGTTTCTAGAAATATAGTTCTATACTAGCCTGGTGTGTATATAGAAATCACATGGAAGTACAATTATTTATGTAAGTATCTAAAAATCAACCAAAACTATGGTTTTTCACAAGAAAATAACTAGCCCAAAAAAATGATTTTGCTGCTACCTCTAAATGAAAAAAACACAATAAGTTCCATCTTAAAACAAACCCCCATCCAATTCATTTAACCATATGTCATTATTAATGTAAAAATTCATTTATTGATTCCACCTCTACCCAGGAAACTACCACGCACCACTAGAAACAAGAAACACAGAAAAATAGTCAACACCACCACAATAAATTTAGAAGGTGAAGAGCCTTCTTGTTGACCACCCATCATACTATAACAAAGTCCCAAACTCAAGACGTAGGTTGAATATTTCCACATGACACTCTTGAAGAAATGTTGGGTAAACTACTCATACCAACCAATTCCATCATCATTATTCAAAATCATTCTTCCCAATCCATGACCTCAACCACAAAAATCCCCTAACTCATAGACGAACACAACACAAATCACAATAACCATCTTGGAAGCCCCACTATGTAACAACACCACACCCATCACAACCAACAATATAAACATAGAAAAACTTTAGAGAAGCCCTGGTAAACAAAACATACCATAAAAATTCACAATAAATCAATCATTCAACCTGAGATTCCATTTCACCACCAAAACCTACCAAGACATAGTCGTACGCTAAACAACAACACCACACAACCATACAAGTCAATATTAATAGATGTAATAACACTCTTATTCTTTAATTCCACTAATTATTTAAGAGGTTTTAATATAAAAAGTTAAATCCAAGGGAATCCATTTATTTTACCGGTTATATGTGGTTATTCATATTTTCATATTTATAGTCATTCAACAGAAGTATTTCAATAAGAATTCACATGACATCATAGGTGCACAAACAAAGTCCACCAATGGCCATGATTTATATTGGAACGTAGCTCATAAACATAATAACTGAAAAAAATAAATAAAAAATAAACTTGCATAACCTTTCCCTAGCACCTATTTATTGACTTATTATTTATGTAATTACCTTCAGTATGTTTGGGATCAATAGTATTCAAAAAGAGACATGAGTACACCCACCCCACATGATACACAGTTAAAAGTGATGATGGGATCCCTACCTAAATAAAGAGATGATTAGCACCTCCTCATTGTGCCAAAGAAGGGGTGAACAAGGCTCCATAGAAATGAAATATGAAGGCCACAACATAAATTAGATCATGAGGAGAAGAAATACACTTGGAATCTCATATAAAGATTAAAAGGAAACATGTCGAGAAGAGAGTGTTTCATGTTAAAAAAATTTAGATCCTATATTAATGATGGAAGGATTTTAAAATCCATCAATTCCATATCATGATAACGACCATAGATTTTTACAACATAAAATAATATTGAGCATTAAGAATTTAAACATATAATTTACATCCTTTGAAATTTATTGAAAAAAATTTAAATATAGTATTTAATTCATTTTATGGGAAATAAAATGTTAAAGGGCTGAAATTGTAGAAAAACGAAATATTAGAGAAATTTGGTAAATTTGAATTTTTTTGGAAATGAATCATCGGGGGATGAACTACCATCAGATGAGTCATTGTTGGAATAATCATCTCTAGACGAGTCTCCATCATGAGTTAGATCTGGGTGAATAACCATTGTGAGTCGTCGTTGGACGAGTCACTGTTGCAAGTCACCATTATGAGAAACTAGTGGATGGCTCACTATTGGGAGTCACCTCCTTGACTATATATCACCACCTTACGTCTCCACCTATAGGTTCATGTAAATGTTGAAAATCATAGGTCCGACCCACGATCACCAAATCACCATTAGTAAGTCACCATTTCATGTCACCGTTGTGAGTCACCGATGTGACTCACAGTACGGATGACCTACCATTGAAAGAAACAAGTATTTTTGAAAACTATAGAAATGAGTAAATGTTTCCTCCTAGAACAAATCATACAATATATTTTCTCACAGTAATGGACCAGCGAGGATTAGTCCATTATAAATAGAGAAGAAAATGTGATTCAACATCTATATTACCACTATCATCATCATCATATCTACTGTATTGCTTATTAAAAAATCTTCTACAATGACTTCAACCCATCCCTTTTCAAATCATTTATAAAATGAATCATCAATTAATTTTCCATTATTCGAGAATGAATCATTGGGTTAATTGAAAGATGTATAAATAATTGACTATCAGAATCCAATAAAAAATCTTATATCTTTCTATGTTTTTATACAAGATGTTCTTATGCTATACCATATCCCAACCACCTACTATTTCGATATTGTATTACTCTTATAAGGTGGATAGGGTAAAAAAATTCAGTTCAGATATCTATCTCACTATTGTTCCTCCAAAACTAAAAACATAACCTATGATGCTACAACTGTTGTCAATATCACCTCCATGGATATCATGCACCTTCCCCTAAAATGATTTTCCATTGCAAAAAACATAGGGATACTATCTTTATTCCAGTATGATACCATAGTATAAACTTTTCAACTTCCCAATGCTTCTTTCCATGGTAATCTATATAAATTATCACAAATCATAAAACATGAAAAATTTGTTGTTGAGTATAGACCAGAGAAAACACCAAAATTTAAATAGCTATGACTTATTGAACAGTTTACATATAATCAAACTCTGCTACCATCTTTGGTAATTTTTCCATTGATATTTCAAATGTCTTACTAGATTAATTGAAACCAACATTACTTCTGAAAAAATTAATCTTTAAAAAACCTTTTTATTGTAGTAATATTGTGATAACATAATGTTTCAAACTCCACAGTCTCTCTTGATATTCATTAATAAAATAATCCACGTTTCTCTATGGTCCTTTATTTCAATCTCCACCAAAAAAATCCCTTTCAAATCATCTATGCTCTGCATACATGATCTTGAAATGAGCCTTCCATCCATATATAGAATAAATATATTGTATTCATCACTAATAAAATTATATAGAACATTGTTCCATGGAACATAATATTTATCCATTTTTAGACATAAATTAAACAAACTTTTGTTCCAAAGCCTATGTGGCTACATTTAAAAATTTAGGCTCTTCTAGATTTTTCACATCAGGTTTACCTTCCCTGGCCAAATGTATCACTCTAAATGATATTTCATACTCCATTTCTCCATGAATGAAATCAATCATGACATCATACTGCTGACTATATAAATCATCTGTTGAAATAATACTGAGAACCACCAGGATGGGGGTGGGATTCACTATAAGAGATACGACATCAGTGAAGTCCACACCTTAATTTTATTGAAAGCATTCCACCAACATCCTTTCCTCGTACCTCCACATTTCATCATGTTCTGACCTTACCTACTATACCCATTTGTTCAAAAATACATTTTTCCCTGTGGAAATGGATTTATATCCCATGTTTTGCATCTTTTATTAAGGAAACCACCTCTTTCATAGCCACATGAAACATGTGAATGTTCTTTAAAATGAATTTCCTCTTCAAAACATTATAATTATCCACAATTAGTCAATGGATTATAATGTATGTATTTTGAATACCTATTGAAATGCATTTTTACACATATTGATCTCATCAAATCCATTTGAGTAGTATGATTCACTTTTTATGGTATAACACCCCGATATTTTTATGAGATAAATGTTTTTTATTTTCATTGATTTCTTGTGTTGAATTCTGCACCAATAGAGTCTTGTGTAATATGTAACACAAGCTTATCTTGTGTTATATGGAACAATATGCTTGGATTGGGATACAAAAAATTTCATGTTATCTTGAAGGAATTATTTTAACATATGATCGGGTATATGTTATCAACTAAATATTATTATGTTACATTATAAACTAGAAATTATAATGGTAGGTATGAACAATATTTAAATTCATTGGAAAACTATATAAATGAAAATTAGTGACTATATAAAATAATAAAATTACACGTGATGGATTAAATTAATTAAATATATTTTTAATATATTCTATTTAAGGTTTCAAATTCATGTGATTTATTTTGTAGACATGATATAATATTAAATCCAATATTTCGGATAAAAGAAGTAATTTTCCAAAAAATATAGTTTTTTCACCTTTTGATGGCACACCCATTTTAAATTGAGTTTTATAAACTTTTAAATATTCTATTTAACAAAATAAATATTTTTTTTGATATGGGATTTAAGAATTTAAATTGGATGAATTTTTTATATTTTGTCTGATAACTTTTAGGTTATGATGAAGAATAAAAATACGCAATCTTTTAATTGAATTTGTTTTCATAACAATAAATTATATTGTTAAATTTTATTATATAATGTTTTTAAAGAATAAATAAAATATATTTTTAACATTAAATATAATATATTCACTTTGGATTAATTTTAAATTGAATTTTTATGTAAAAACATTCAATCTTTGGTAATCTTTCAACTTTAAAACTAATATATCATTCCCACAAAAAAGATCAATTTAAAATTAATTACTGAAACATGTGTATTATGTATTTTTAAAAATTGATTCTCTATTTTGAATCATTAGGTAAAAATTATTTAAATATCATTATTTTATTTTTTGTATTTATAAATATTAACATTGATAATATTTATTAATAGGGTAAAATACTAAATTGTATAATTTTGGGTAAGATAAATATTATAAAATTACCCTAACACTTGTACAAATATCCATGGAAGATTTTTTATTTACCTAAATCATCCTTGGTTATAAATTGTGTCCTTTTTAAGTAGCTTGGATGAGATTAAGACATTTAATATATTTTAATTAAAGAAAAGTTAAATTTGGCTTACTCAAATTTTATAAACTACATCATTTTAATATAAGTGTATCCAGAAGGTAAATTAGATTATAAATATGCATATAAATGGTAAATTTGATTTACTTTTCATGGTAATTTATTTTTAAATTTTTAGGAATAAATAATTATATTAAAAAATTATCCTTAAATGATGCAAAAATTATTTAATTCACGAGGAATCAATTAAATAATTTATACTAAAATAATATTAATAATTATAATAAAATAACACTTTACAAAATATTATTTTTAGAGTATATCCGGACCATAATCATCCAAGGGCCAAATTACTAACCACTTGGAGCCATATTCGAAGGATTATGACATTTATAATAGTTTATTAATGTGATGATAAATTTGTCACTTTAATGTTTCAATAAATATAAAATTTTTTATATAGGATTTTCCTGAAGTTATATTCATCTGAAAATAATCATCTAAAATATATAAGAATTATATTTATTTTTTTATTTTATTTTTTAAAATTTTATTCAAAAAAACTATATTAAATAATTATAAATTCAAATGTGGTAATAATTTAATTAGTGGAAACACCAAGATAATGTTTTTTAAAAAATATAAATAAATATTATATAGGATTATTAATATATACAAGAATTATATATATTACCTTGACCCATTATTGATATAATTATATGTTTAGTTATAGAATAACAACTTATCCTCATATTTTTAAAAGTCAATGATTTCAATAATGTAAAAATTGATAGTATTTATTGTTTATCTAAATTATATCTTATTAAATTTTTTAAATATCATAACACATTTTTATAAATATATAAAAATTATTATATATTATTAATTGTACTATATTATTCATTGATGGTAAAATGGACATCAAATAAGTAATAATTACACTATTTTAATGTTGACCAATTTTATACCTTAGTAAAAAGTGAAATTGAATAACTAATGTTTAATTGAAATGATATGTTTTAAAATGAAATAAAACATGTTTAAAAATTATTAGTTCTTGGGATTAAATTATTATCTCATCTAATATTTGAAACTAAATCATTTTAATGGTTTTTATGGGTATTGTTTTTATTATAATTTAATAATTTTTTTCCTTCCACAGATTCGCGACACCTGAATTATAAAAGGTCACATACTCCACCTTTTTTCCACCTAAAATTTATCATTTAATATCTCCCATCCCCTAAAAGTTTTATATTATAAAAATCCCAAGTCACATTTTATTGATTCTAGTATTCTCAAAATAATGTCTCTAGTTCCATTAAGAGGATTTGTTGAGGGATCTTGTCTAAGAAGATGTCATCTCCTATACCGATTCTTTCAAATTATTTATACTTTTATGTCATCTTCATTAGTGTTTTCCATCCAAAAGTAATAAATAGAGTGTCACATATGTTTTCATATGTTATTATGCTTATGGAATGGCTATATTCTACCTTTTATCCAGCCAATTAAAATTGAAATTAGTACGTATGTGTACATATTGCTTATCATCTCCATAGCATGATCTTATTTGTATTTCACCACAAAATTACATGGATGGTTATAATGATGGAAATAATTACTATATATGATTATTATAAAATTATATTTATTATAAAATATCATACACCATTCACTATATTATCATTCAACAATTATAATATTGATGTCATCGCTCGTGCATTTGTACCGGCTACCATTTCCATGATGTGATGTGATTCATTCTAGATGATATTTATAAAAGTGTGATTACATAAATAAATTGAATGAATAAATATGATATATATTATAATAATATCATTTTATAAATTATATAAATATAACCTATGAAGATGAACTTATCTGTTAATTTTTTTTAAGAAAATGATGAAGTCAATACCCGACGGATGAGTAATAATGTTACAAAAAAATGAATGATAATATGATAATATAAGATTAATATGATTATAGAATAAGTCAATGAAATAATTTAAATAATTTTAAAGGAGGTTCAGAAAAATAAAAATTATAGTGGAACTAAGGTTAGGGATAATTTCCCAATCTCATTGTTATCCTAGATTATTTATACGTGAGTATTTATTGGGCTATATTTATTATCCATGTCCATGTTTTCTAAAAATTTCTTCATAAAATGATTAGTATTATACTGTTGATGTTTAAAGTCATTTTTACCCATTTTGACATTTAATACATGGTATTAATGGAATGAGTTATCATTTTTGATAAGAGGTACATTTTTACTTTTCCGGAAAAAGTACGAAGAGAATGTTATTTTAACTTATACAACATAAATAGATTATTAAACTTTCATAATTCATTATTTTATTAACCTTATCATAAATGTTTTTCAATTCCAATTTCAAGGAAATCATTTACTTTTAATATTGCACAGTGTCTTATGAAAATAAATCTTTTTGGAATAAGAAATGATATTTTCTTCAAGAATTAATTTCAAGTTATTTATCAAAATTATTTTCCTTATATGATTTAGGATATTTTTAAAGTAAAATATCCGTATTATTCATATGGTTTATTATGATTATTATGGAATTATATTTATGGAATCCAAATGTTTTACATGGATTTTGTAATAATGGAATGATGTTTATGAACCACATTTTATTCCTTAAGTTATGTTATGATGAATAAATTAGGTTTTTTTAGAACACATATGTATGTGATTTATTATGTTATGTGTGGAATCTAAATATCCTTCCAATTCATTGTGTATAGATTTATATCTCATGATATTGGAATGGATGGATCAACAAGTAAACCCATTTCAGAAATAAAGGACCTGAATAACAGGTAAATATGGTAAAGTAATATATTTCTAGAACGGTAAGTGAACCCAATTTAGTAATGTAATCTTCCCCTATGATGTTATAGAAAATGAGGCTAGGCTAATATTGCAATTATATTTTATGCTTTTCAATTTTCTAAAGTTCCATATTTTATGCCAATTCTATTTTATCATGGATATTTTTAATTTATGATTTAAGTCATATAAATCAACATTATTTATTACATTGCTCATAATTTTGAAATATGTTATACAATATACGATATTTAAAGGTTATTTTCATGTTTTATTGTTTACCCATACTAAGATACTTATCTTAACCTTTCTTATGTTACCAATACCAATGTTATAATTAACAATTTTAATTATGAGTACGGAACGGGATGAAATTTATTTTGTAACACCCCAACCCCAGTTAACTAGATTCGGTGCATTATTTTAATACAATGGCATGATTATAAGGAATAATGTCCCGATGGACTGATCAGTTTAGTTGCCTTGGAAAATATATTACTTAAATGAATGTTACATTAGATAATCAAACATAAAACAATACATAAAAAGTAATTTGAGAATGAAATTATTACCCTAGCTTAACCCTGCATATCAATCATAATAAACATGTTGTAATCCTGGAAAACAAAACATATGAATGGGGTGAGCTCAGATGCTCAGTAAGGGTAAATAATTTAGTAGAATCTATAAACATTAATGGAAAGATGTGTAATAAATATAAAATCCTTTTAAACATAAACATGAATACAATATGGAAAAAAGAAATCAAAAATTCTAATATAAACACACACATGGATATTCTGTCTAATAATCATATTTAATAACTAATTTCATAATAAGGGAATTCATAATGTCGGACATCATAACCACATAATAAAGGACTTGTTCCAAGACTGTAAATAATTTTTTTCAAGGATGTATGACAAGACACTAATTTGTCTCATGAGTCCTAATTATGCATTTAGGATCTATAATGGTTCCCACCCATCACTTACAAAGTCCAATGAATTCCTCATATGAAAATAATTAATCATAATATAAACATTCGTATTAAAACTAGAATACAAAATGTCAATACTTCAACCATAAACCATGATTGGTATGAAAACAACACATCCATAGTCAAACATTTCATAATTAATTTAATATACTATTTAACATTGTATTATAATAAATAAAACTTAATCCTTAATAATATCCCGTAATGGATGTTGACATAGTTGAAAATGATCAGAAAAACTCTTTGAGAGAAATATCATTTTTTATGAAATCATTAAAAAGTAACACAATTTTGAAATGAATAAATTTTTAAGACATTTAAAAATCAAAGTGTTCTATACCACTTTTAATTTTTTTAAATTAATTAACATTTTAAAACATAGTTGTCCACATAAATAGATCTTTAAACCATTTTGAAAACATAGACATTAATGAGAATGATTTAGAAAAATAAATATTTAGACCACATAAAATGATGTTTTAGTTAAATATTACCTTAAGGAATTCTTTTGAATACTCTTTTATAAAACATGGAAATTGATAATAAATATGTTCTAGTAAAAACATACACATAAAAAATCATAGATAATAATGAGATTGTGAAATTAACCCTTACCATGGGTTTTCCATTAGTCGATAGTACATTTAACCTCTTGTATAATGCCCATTATATGTTATTAAATTATACTAAAACTATATTAATATTTATGAAATCATATATGATTCATTTATGACTTTATACTACCCATTTAATTTTAATTTCCAGGTCTAAATAAAATTTCGTGAAATAATCGCTTTCTTTATCATACGTGATTTAACATGTTATTCTTTCTCGTATCACTTAGATCATGATTTACATACTTAAATAATATAAAACATGATTTATATATCATATATGTTCATAATGTAAACAATTACTATATATTTATATATGAAATGGAAACATTGTTAATGGACACGGTAGTCCGTACATATGCATGAACGTTATTTCTGTTTTCTTATCCTACAGTATAGATGTATGTAAACGGAATATATTTATCTAATTTAATATATATTATTTCGGTATCAATATTATTTCATATATCTCATAATTAATCAGTATATATATTTTTATAAAAATTTTGAATGGTGATCGTTGAAGATCTATGTCATCGTATCGTGGAGATGGTAAGCCGTATGTACGTACGCGTGAGAATATCAATATATAGATGCACAAATAGTGCTTAATTGGATGGTATATTATATATAAATAATATTTACCATGTTATATTAATTATTTAAATTAATTATAACCATTATTATACCCATCCAAAAAATGTATGGTTGAATAATAAACCACACCACGACGTGGAGATGGTAAGCCGTACTTATGCATGTAAGGTGACTCTATCATTCATAGGATGGATAAAATAATGAATATTGATTTACCTTATTTATAATAAAAAATAAGTATGTATAAGGTACTAGATTAATTATTTTAGTATAGAAATAAAAAAGAAAGAGGAAGTGGAAAATTAAGAAAAGAACTTTGAAAGAGGTGATGAAATAATTACCTCTTCTTCAGGTCCTACCTGTTGATTTTAACAAAAGGGATCATAAGGATGGATTTATGATCAATGTATGGACTCAAGGATAAATTTTGGGTACTTGAGAGTAGATTGGAGTATGGTTTTGTAGAGTAAAATGGCATTGGAGATGTGAATTTTTGAGAAGGGGAGGTACCATTTTATGAGAGAGGTGAGGGGCACCTTAGGAAAAGCTTGAAATATTAATTTATTTTACAATCATTTGTTTTAATAGCTCTAAATTAATTTATTTAGAGGATATGGTGGGTATGGATATACAATATCTCAACCAATATATTTTAGACAAGTTTTGGTCACCATATTAACCTTATCTTTTTTATTTTACTCTTAGTTCAATAGTTTAACTTTTATCAAGTCCTGTTGTATTATTATCATACATGTTTATTAAACATAATATAAAATGTCAAGAAAACCACAAGTGGTTAATAGATCAAATATCTATCATTATAGAAGTATTTTTTATGATGAATAGATTTCTATGACTATTATATAATTTAATAATATAGTATATGTTTTTTAAAAAAAATTCTTTATGTCAATTTTGAAAATATTTAGTATTTGGTTTTTGTGAAGGTCATAACAACCTGATTTCGTCGAAAAAAACATTAAATCAACCCTATCATGTTATATTAATCTAGAAAATTGACGGATGGAATCCAAATTTTCAATTAAGATTTATTTTTATATTTATAACATCTATTATTTTAGTCATTAATTAATAAGGTGGTTCCTGCATCATCATTGTGTCATAAATAAATTTAATTATTCAATGTCTAAAATTTTTAAATTAAATACCATGATGTATTTAATATTTTTATCTTTATAATTAATATTTATTATCGAATTTTTATTATATATAACCCAATATTAAAAATGATTTAGTCAATAAAATTTGAGTTTAACACTTAAAAATCTTCATTAAATAAAATATAATAAATTTCATAATCTTATCCAGGTTGATAAAAAAGGATCAAATTATTGTCCTAAGGATGATTTTGGTTTAAATATGCTTATCTAAAATTAATAGGAAAAGTGTTTGGGTATTTATAATATCATTTTTACCATCAAATACCCTATTTACATTTAACTACGGTAAATAAAATTCAAAAGTTACTATCCACCAAATCTTTTTTTTATCCTATTGAACCGCATTTTAAGTAATAATGTCAACCGCATAACTTGGATTTTTAAATTCAGTTCACAGAAGTGATAAAATTACATTTTATGCAAATTTTAAAATGTGCCTACACAGTTGGTAAAAGGCATTAAAAAGATAAATAAATTTTTATATGTCTAATCTTATGATAAAATTACTCCAATTAATTACATTGAGCTAATATATTTATTATGTAAATACTTTGACTTTAAGATAAACTTTTAATTAAAAATAATTATTTAAATGAATAATCCGGTTTTTTTCTACAATACTTTGTTTTTCACTATTCATTAAAATTTGAATGTTTTAAGAAAAATACAAAAAATTCACCAAATCATATTTTTGATATTCCAAATTCAAAAATTATTTCAATTTTAATAAATTCAAAACATAATATTTTCCTTAATTAAATTTAAATTAATTCATGTTGTCAACATGAGAAAGCAGTTTTTTAAAAAGTAAAAACTATCAAATGATTTACATGTGTTTATCTACAATTTAAATGTGAAATTACTTCCAATGAAATAAATTATATTAAATGATAAAAATATAATATAATTAATCTTTTCAACAAGTCAATGGTATTATTTAACACTATAAATTATTTCGATTAAAAAAGTAGTTTTTAATTAAATTTTAGTATTATTTACTATTCCTCAAAATATGAAAGTTATTAGAAAAATAACTAAAAATTACCCAAAACTAAATTTTTCTATCCTTATTCAAAATAAAAATATAATTTCATTTAATTGAATATATAAAAGTGTCAAATTTTGGATTTTAAAATGGTTCTCCATTAAAAGGAAGAAAAAGTGCATTTTTTAAAATACATCTTTTATTTAGAAAATTAAATCAGTCCTTATATTATTTCTGAGAAACATAAAAGATGAATGTTAAAATTATATAGAATATTTATAAAATTAAAATATCTGTTAATGCTTTTCATAATCTCTTTTTAAATTTCTAGTTTGATATGTCGTGGTGTGCCTAAAATCAGTGTTGCATGTAACACAAGCTATTGAATTAGTTTAACGAGATAACGTAAAATGAAATAATGGGGTGTTACATTCTCCCCTAACTCAATAAATTTCATCCTATCAATTTGAATTTTTTTTTGAAAATAAAAAGGTAGAAAATAAAAAATTCCATTATGTGAAAACCCACATTGAAAATAGGGTTAATAAAATTTAGTATTAATAAGAGGGAAATGGAAATGAAAAAGTCACCCCCAAATTATTATTTTTACTAAGAGAACATTATTGGAAATTAGAGAAAAATATTTGAAGGAAAACATAAATATTTATAGGGAGTTATTGAGGTCATCAATCACAAAAAAGTGAACAATAAATGGTAAATTGAGGGCCTCAAATCCCTAAATCTATGATCATGATTTAAAATATAATCGGTTCAACAAAACATAAGAAATTAGGATAAAAGATTTTTGTTTTAAATATCCTTTACCTAATGTTTAAGGAAAAAAATAATATTTGACATGTAGGCTTCCATCCATTAACAAACTTATACCACAAACTCATGTTTCACTCTAAAAGATAATAAAACTCAAAAATATTCTATTTATCATAATCATATAGGGTTACCAAAAAATTTATTTATAATTTATCTACTAGATCATTTAAAAAAAATACATTATAAAAAATAGGAAATCATGTAATCTAGTTGTAGGTGATGCACCCATGTCACCTTTCGTTTGTGAGTTCATGTATCGTGACATTGCCAGACACGACGGGTTGTTGTCAGACCTCCAGGTTGTTCTTTTTATAAAAATCCAAATTAATCATATGAAATGTTTTATCTTTAAAAAATAGTATCCAATGTCCCACTTAATTCATTCTAACCTTTAGACTTATCCAAAATACTTTTGTCTAAACTCAAAATCTCATATTTATAAGGTAGGTAATAATATTTAATATCTCTTTTTCCACGTAATAACATGTCAGTACCTTCATAATTCATTCTCCAAAAATATGGTAACCCACTTAATTACCAAAAAACCTTATTGAATACATTAATTCTCCATTATACTATATAGAATACTGGATATTCTCCTTTTATCCAAAAATGTTGTAAACTGTAACAATGATGGAATAAGAAAAAAATTAATTTGTTTCAACGTAGCTAGGAATATCAAATATAATTTTCCCAAATCAATCATATCATATTTAGAAATCATTATCTTAGTTTCATAAACATATTAAGGTTTATATTTCCCCCAACAATATATTTTCCAAAATATTTAACTTGGAGCTATGTCACATTACATGGTACTATAAAATCTCAAATCCTTAATAAAAATGTATTTTAGTATAATCCATATATACTTTATAATTCTTATTACTTGTACGTCATTAATACAATACTCAAATGAAAAAATTCATCAATAAAACATAAGAACACTAATCATTCCTATACATGTGTGGTAGATTCATAACCTATTTATTATCCAATATCATCATTGGGGGTATAATCTAATGATTGGGACATTGAATCACGTAGTGTCCCAAACCCTTACAGATTAAACACTGTATATTTGAAACCTTTTTCTTACCCTTGCAATCACGAACATGGTGTCCTTTTTCTCTCCATATTTAACAGAATCCATTTCATTTCAAGAAATTCTTTGGGTGGTTCTTTTGACAATTATCACATATGGGAAAATCCTTCTTTCTATTATTCTGTTTATCCATATTTCTCTCTTCCATCCACTTTTTATCTTTCATCCCTTCAAATCCCTATGAATCATAGAATTAGTTACATATCTTATTTACATATGATACTATTTATTCAAAAGATGAAAATATTTGGGAGACTATTTCCTTTCTAAATGTTGTCCTAAGACCACGAAACATATGATCCTTCCTACTCTTTGGATCATTTGTATTGCTAGAGTTCTCATTCCTTCTAGTGGCCCGCATTTCAAAAGGTGGCCATAAAATAGGTTTGATCGTTTCATAATTGAGAAGAAAAAACTACACAATTATCAAAATTATTTGACTATATTCCCAAAACTATTATCATAATCATAAAAATGGTTTCTTTGTTGAAATAATTACTCATAAACCCTTAATAATGGTCTATAATGAATATGTGAATGATACTAAGAATATCCACAGGGAGTGTCAAACCACATGCCCGAAAGGACCGTTGTAATGTACCAGGATACCCTGGATCAACCCTGAAACTACCTTTTGGTGTTTTTACTCTTATGTGCATCTGTTCCAAACCCAAGTCCATTTTAGTATCACAATAGGGATGTATTGATTAGAAAAAACACATAATCCCTAGTTTACCAATATTCTATGGGGTTCTTTTATACTTATCTGTAAATTCTATCGTAGGGTTATAATCCCAAATCTAAGAGTTCTAAAAATATTTCCAAGGTTTTTTCTAAAATTTTTCTGATACCAATTGTAACACCCCAACCCCAGTTAGCTAGAGTCGGTGCATTATTTTAATACATTGGCAGGAATACAAGGAATCATGTTCTTAAGAGACGATCAGTTTAGAAGTCTTAGAAAATAGATTACATACATGAACATAAATTACACATTGAAACATAAAACGCAACATAAATAAAACAATTTATAAGGGCATTATTCCCCTATCATAACACTTCATATCCATCATAATACACATCACGGAATCCTGGGTAAAATAAATGAGATGGTTGATCTCAATGCTCAGTAGGGGTAAATAATATAGCTAAAACTATAAACATTTAAGATAAGATTTTTAATAAAAAAATCATTTTAAACATAAAATTGAACATGATATGAAAACATTAAATCAAACATTACCATATAAAGATGGACACAAATATTCTTCTATTCTAATAATCACATGTAATTACAAATTTCATAATGATGTAATGCATAATTACAGACATCATAACCACATAGTCAAGGCCACAAACAAACACTACAAATAGATTTTTTTTTCAATGCCTTATGCCAAGACACTAATTTGTCTCATGAGACCAACCGATGCATCGAGGGGATATAGGAGGCCCCACCCGTAACTTACTAATTCCAATGCATTCCTCATATGAAAAGGGAGAAACATAACATAAACATTCATATTCAAACTAGAATTAGAAATGTTAATACTTTAACCGTAAACCATGAATGGTATAAAAAAAGCACATCCATAGTCAAACATATCAAAATTCATTAACAGAATATAGAACATTGTATTATAATAAATAAACATCAATCATAAATAATATCCAGTAAAAGACATTGATAGAGTTGAAAATAATCAATAAAACTCTTCAAGAGAAATATCATTTTTTATGAAATCATTTAAAAATTACACAATTTAGAAAGGAAGGTATGTGAATGTAATTTTTGAATCAAAGTTTCCCATATGACTTTGAAACATCTGAATGAAATTAACATTATAAAACATTCATGTTCATATAAATAAATCCTTTTAACCATTTTAAAAACATTGAAATTAATGATATTGATTTAGATGAATAAATATTTTAACCATTTAAAATGATGTTTAAGTTTAAGTGTCACTAAACAACAATCCTTTTGAAAACTGTGTTATGAATCTGGGACCTCGATAATTTATATCTCCCGGTAAAAACATACACATAAATAATCTCAGATAATTATGAGATTGAGGAATTAACCCTTAGCATGTGCTTTTATTAGTCAAGGGTTTCTGTAACCTCATATAAAATGAAAATTGATTGATATTAAATTATAAAAAAATCTTTTTATTATTTATGATATCATATATTAATCATTTAGGACATTATATAACCCATTTAAAAATAATTTCCATGTTAGTGTTACATTTCAGGTAATAATCACTTTCTTTTTTGAATGTGTTTTAACTTCTTATTATTGATCATATCAAATAGATCATGATTTATATACATCATGATTATAAAATATTATTTATATATCATATATATTCAGAATATTTATATTTAAAATAGATAGATATATGAACTAGAATTACTGTTTATTGAGACGATAGTCCATACGTACACATGAACGTTATTTTTCTTTTCATATCATATAATATGGAAGAAAGTAAATCTAATATATTTATCTTCATAAATATATATTATTCTAGTAGAAATATTTTTTCATATATATTATACTTAATTAATAAATATATTTTTATAAAAATTCATCAATGTTGATCGTTGAGGATGAATCTAATCGTGTCGTGGAGGCGGTAACCCACACGTACGCATGAGTGAAACAATCATTCTATCAATGATAAAACCATGTTTAAATGGATGGTATATTATATATATATAATCATTAACATGTTATATTAATTATACTCATTATTTTACCCATACAAATTATGTACTATTGAATAACAAACTACACCAAGACGTGGAGACGGTAAGTTGTATGTACGCAGGTATGGTGACCTTTTCATTCATAGGATGGATAGAATAATGACCATAATTTCACAATATTTATAATCACATATAATTATGTATAAGGTACTGGAGATACTATTTTAGTATGGAAAGAACAAAGAAATTGAAAGTGGAAGAAAAATAAATGATCTTTGTATGAGGTGATGAAATAATTACCTCATTTTTTGGTGCATCCTTTTGATTTTAACAAAAGGGATAAATAGATTGGAATTATGATCATTTTTAAGACTCTAAGATAAATTTAGGGTAGTTGGGAGGATATTTATTCAGGGTTTGGAAGATAAAAATGGCTTTGGAGGTGTTAATTTGAGAGAAGGGTTGTTCCCTTTTATAAGGGAGATAAGAGGTGCTTTTGGAAAAGTTAGAAATAATAAATTATTATAAAACCATTTTCGGTATCTAATAGATCCAAATGGATTTATTTTGACTATAAGGTGGGTATGGGTCAAAAAAACGCAACCAATAGTTTTTAAAAAAGTTTAAGTAACCATATTTACATAATCATTTAGATTTAACTATTATTTAAATAGTATAACTTTTAAAATATCTTCTTGTATTATTATAATTCATGGTTATTAATCATACTATAAAATGCCAAGGGAACCTCAAGTTCTCGATTAATTACATATATGTCATTATATAAGTCATTTGGGTGAACCTTATATTTTTAGGACTATTATATAATTTAATAAAATACTATATGTTTTAAAAACTCATTTATGTCATTTTTGACACTATTTTGTATTTGGTTTTAGTAAAATTAATAAAATATAATTTCTTAAAATAAAAAATACATTGAATCAACACATACAAGTCATATTACCCTATACAATTTGTGTATGGAATCAAATGAATAAATTTTCATTTATTTGAAAATTTATAACATCAATTATTTTACACTTTCATAAATAAGGTAGTTATTGCATCATCATTGTGTCAAAAATAAATTCCATTATATAGCGTCTAAATAATATAAATTAAATATAATGACATAGGAAATATTTTTGGCTTTATAATTAATTTTTTTACTCTAATTTATCTCATGTATAACCCTATATTAAAAATTATTAATTATAAAAATTTAGAGTTAACACTTGTAAGTCTTCTTTGAATAAAATACAGTAAAGGTCCTAATCTAATAGAAGATGATCTAAAGGATCATATTTTTTTCATTAGGTTGATTTTTTAAAATGTACACTTATCCAATAGAATCAAGATATGTTTTATTGTAATTATAATATAATTGTAACCTTTAATTACCCTATTTACTCTTAACTATGGTAAATAAAATTCCAAAATTACTATTCACAAAAAATCATTTTCATCTTATTGAACCACATTTAACATACTAGTGACAACCTTGTCTCTCGTATTTTTTAAATTCTATTCAAAAAAGTGGAAAAATTAAATTTTATGAAAATTTGAAAATGTGCCTAGGAGGGTAAAAGACATTAAAAAATTCAATAAAATTTTATATGTCTAATATTATTATAAAATGTCTTAAATGAAATAAATTGGACTAATATATTTATTATTTGTATATTTTTACTTTAAGATTTATTTTTAATTAAAAATAATTTTTTAAATGAAAAGGTCAGTTTTTATCTAAAATGCAGCATTTTTCACAATTCATAAAAAATTGAATGTTTTCAGAAAAATACATAAAATCCACCCAAAGGTAAATATGATATTAAAATTTTAAAAATGATTTCAATTTTACCAAATTCAAAACATATAAGTTGAATTAAATAAATTTAGATTAATTTCTATTGTCAAAACGTGAAAGCGGGGTTTTAAGAAATAAAACTATCCAAACATGTACATGTGTTTATGTACAATTTAACTGTGTAATTAAAAACAATGACCTAAATTATATTAAATTACAAAAATATAATCTAATTATACTTTAAAACCACTAAAATGTGTAATTTAACACTATAAATTATTTCGATTAAAAATATTATTTTTAATTAAAATTTCATATTTTCACTATTCATCGAAATTTGAATTTTAGCAAGAAAGTAAAAAATATTAATCCAAAATAAATTTTTATTTCCTTAGAATGAACAATTTATTTATATTAAATTTAATAGAAAAATGTGTCAAATATTGGATAAAAAAATGGTTCTCCATTAAAAAGGGGGAAAACTACATTAATTTTTTTAAACATATTTTATTTGAAAAATTGAATTTCGCATCAAATTAGGTCTAAGAAAAAAAGTGAAACATAAAATTAATAGAGTATATATATATAAAATTCACAATGTGGTTAATAATATTCATAACCTCTTTTTAAACGGTTAGTTTGATAGGTCATGATGCGCTTGAACTTGGGGTTGCATGTAGCACAAGCTATTGAATTAAATTAAAGAGATAATGTACTATGAAATCATGGGGTGTTACATATGGGGGATGTTGAAGGTATTTACTAGATAGATTAAATAATTCCATGTTTCCAAAGGAAATAAAAAAACATTCATCATATATGCGTTTGTAAAATTAAATGAATATTCTTCTAAAAAGATGTAATATTCATGTACGTCATTAGTGGGTTGTTATAGTTGGTATTTGAGGAATGGTTTAGTCCACATTCGGAATCATGGATGTTAAATATTTAGTGATATCACTAGATAGATTTATATTGTATGTCTAGGTATTTCCCAAAATTTAAGTCTTACATAAGGTTACAGTCCTTGAAATTTGGTTATGATATTTTTTACCTACTATTAATCCTAAGATGTTTGAGATTAAAAGTAAATCCCCTTGACTATCTTGCCTTCCTAGTATAATGTTTTCCTCTCACTGTATTCTTATGTGGTTTTAGATAATGGATGGAACCTGAATTAACCATGTTAATGATCAATTAAATTGGAAATGTAACAATATTTCCCCCCAAACCAAACAAGTTTTATAGGATATGGAATGAAAAATCTTATTGTTATACTCACACAAGATATGAATCATTCTGTACTTCCAAATCAGAAGATAAGGGGAAAAAATTATGTTTTTTCCTTCATGAGAAAACATCAATCTTTATTTTGGGGGCCTTATAATTCACTTGTTGATGAAAAAAAGCATCCGTACCATTGAAAATATATTTTCTATCCTTCGCAGTTCAAAGAATGAAAATGTCATTTTGTATGATTATTCATTAAATGGAGAAGTGGATTAGTGGTGGAATATAATAAGGAATATGAGTAAGTAAGATTAAATTGAATCCATATAATGGGACATGTTCAAGAACATATTTTTTAATAAGTAATTTCCCCATATTATTTTAAGGAAGATGGAAAATAATTTCCTAGATTTTATGAAAAAGGGTGATGAATCCATTGGTGCATATGAGTAAAATTTCATAAAATTTGAAGTGTATGTTTCTGGATTTATCATGAAACCTAAAAGTAGTGTTGATCTATCCTTTATTGTCTTAAAATAATTTCCTCAATGCGTGTTAACTAAAATAGACTTTAGTTGGTATGAAGTGATTGTGTGTTTTTCTATCAAGGGAGAAATGCATGTTGGTGTTACATATACATATCATGTTTTTTACAAGAAATAGTAAAAGGGGTTCAACGGAAAATATGAAAAAAAATTGTAAAATTAAGGGCCATGTTTCCTTATGATTAAATTGTGGAAGGAAGCATGGTGGAGATTTTCTTAAAGGGAATAGTTAATTTTTTACTGTGGAAAAGATGTTCATCAGGATGTTGAGTGACAAATTAATGGGAAAAAGGTAGATAACGATGCAAATACTTAAAAGGATGCATAAGATGAACATACCACACATCAATGTTAAAAGTGAAAGGAAATGGGTCATTACACTAACAAATGACCAAATCCAAGGGTTATCAACAATGATTGATGTCAAGAACCATTTATGGCTATAGGTAAAGTCAAATCACATGCAATCACTATTGGTGAGGTTGAGTATGACAATGAAGTGTTGGAAGAATTGAGTGTTTATGTAATAGGATCCCGTAATAATGTTATTGAATCTCTTTTAAAGTATTAAAGATTATTAAAATATCTATTTATTGGTCCACTATGGGTTTCCACATATATTTAGATATATATACATCATGGTACTAGAACCCAAGATATGTAATTGTGGTGATGAGGTGAGGTTTTTTGAAAACAAATGATTAAGGGAAGGATAACCATTAATATGACCATGATGTTGAGATAATGATATCAGGATAAAGATACGCTGGATATGAATAATTATAGTGGATGATATTTGTTATCTAGGAATTGGTTAAGGATTTATTGACACGTGGGTTCTGCTATCATGGATGTAGTTTACATCTTTTTTAATTAAGAATAAAGAAACATTCATGTTTTAAATAAGGATATAGGTTAATTCAGGTTATTACCATGACTCAAGAGAATACGTGATGAAGGAGTTCACATTTGTGGAATGTGACCCACAAGAGATACCTTGTGATATATGAGGGATAAATGTTAACCCATGTTAGTGAACCTTTTAGTATTATTTTGGATTTTTAGATTTTAAAAGTATTATAAGGTTATAAATTTATGGGAATTTTAATTAAACATAATATAATGTTTGCTGGAATAAAGTATTAAATAACCATAGGGGTACATATTCATATTGGATTACATGTGCTCTCCTTTTTTTGATAATGATAGATTGAATGAGCTATCATTTTATTTATGGATCACATGATATGATAACACTTAAAGAATAAAAAATTCAACATCATTTCAATTAGTAATAGATTAAGTGGATATTGTTCAAGGGAGGACGATGGGTGATATTGTACTAAAATAATTAAATTATTTCTTCTCAAGTTCTTCGACATTAGATAAATGATATTAAAAATGATAAAAAATTATCCTAGTACCTTATTAACTTATGAATCAGATGGTTCCTTAGATCAACATAGATTTATGGATTTGTGATTGTTAACTTTTTCCTAACCATGTTCTATATCACTATCCATCAGAACATCATAGTTTAATTTTCTAATATATCTATTTATACAATTGCCACCTATTATCTCCTATATATAATCCTTGTGATGAGTTACATTGGTTAACATTATGTTTTTGTCTTTTATTTTTTAAAATTATGTTTTAAAATTACTTTTTACAAAGGAGGTTTCAGTGAAAGAAACATTCAAGTATTAAAAAAATTAACTCCGAAAAATTTAGAGGGATAAATTAATTTTTAGGGGGTTATAATATAACACCCCTAGACATCCATGAGATATTTTTTTTCCATTTCATCAATGTCTTCTGTTCTATGCTACACCAAGACAAACTAATGAAATACGTAACTCCAGGTTAACATTTGGTAGATGAAATGATCATCTTTTGTTTATTACACATAATTTCATGTTCATTTTATAAAATTCATATCATGAAATTCCATGTATAAGTAAACAACTATATATTAACATGTTACCTTATAACCTAGTCATTATAATGGAATGTATGAACAACATTAACATTCTTCTAAAAAATGTTTGTATTAAAATAAGTGAGTTTATAAAATAATAAAATCACTCTTGATGGATTTTATTAATGAAATATCTATTTAATATATTAACTATAATGTTTAAAATTAATCTTATATTTTCTCTAAACATGATATGAGAACAAATTTAATTTTTCTGATAAACGTTGCAGTTAAAAAAATATTTTTGCTGCCTTTTGATGGCCTACCCATTTTAAATCAATTTTTTGACACATTTATATATTTTATTTAAAAAATAAAAATATTCTCTAGAATTGGGATATATAAATAAGTTTTTATGAATTTTTGATATTTTTCTGATAACTTTCTTGTTTTGTGGAATAGTAAAAATGAATTAAAATTTAATTGAAAATAAAATTTTTCATTTAAATAGTTTATATGGATAAATTATATTATTTAATAATTTAACCAATAAATATAATATATTTATATCATTAAATATAATTTATGCCATTGGCATTAATTTAACTTTTAATTTTGATGTAAGAACATTTCAATCTTTTGCAATGTTATAATTTTTAAAACCTGATTTTTATTCTGATAGTAGGATTAATTTCAAAATAGTTACTAAAACATATGTGTTTTGAATTTTTAAAATTATTTTCCATATTTTTAATTAGTAGGTCCAAATTATAGAAATATATTTATTTTATGTTTGGGCTTAGTGAATAGTAACTTCAGTAATTTTTGGTAATACAGTAAAAGGGTAAATATGCTTATTAAGGGTAAATATAATATGATAAAGTTACCTAACACATGTCCTAATATAATTGAATGAGTTTGTTTCAAAATAAATAAATCTTTTTTCTAAATGATGTCCTTTGGAAGCCACCGGGATGAGATTATGACTCTAATTATATCTTATTTAAGGGAAAGTTAAATTTGTCTTACCTAAAAATTATTTACTAAATAATTTTTAATATAAGAATATACAAAAGATAAATTTGATTATAAATACTCATTTGATATCTATATTTTTTCACTTTATGATGGTAATTTATTTGTAATTTTTTAGAAAATAATTAATTATTTAAAAAACTTATACAATAATGATGATAAATTATTTCATTGATGAGAAATCAATAAAATAATTTTCTTTAATAAGACAATAATCATTTAAATGAAATAATACTTGACCAAATATTACTGGTTCTGTATATGTCGACCTGAATCATCCATTTTTAGATTTATTGACCATTTTGAGCCATATGGAAAGGATTATGACACTAAAAATATTTTTTTAAAGTGATGTCAAATTTGTCAAAATCATATATTAATAAATATAAAATTTTCAATATAGGATTTTGCAGAAGATATATTTAGAAAAAAAATATACAAATGAAATATAGAATAATTAGTTTAATTGTGGTAACTTTTTGTAATTTTTATTCAAATAAATGTTATACTAAATAATTATATAATACATATGTAGTAATTATTTTATTAATGGATATACCAAATTAATGTTATTAAATATATAAAAATAATTATTATTTGGTTAATTAATGTATCTAAATAGTTTTATAGATTATCTTGACCCCATAGGTATATAATCAATTTATTTCTAGGATAACATATTATCTCAATATATGTAATAATAAAGAAATTGAATAGTGTCAAAATTGAGACTATTTACTGTTTATCAAAATTATGTGTCATTACAATATTAAAAAGTAATACAACATTTTAAAAAATATGTACTTATTATTATATGGTCTAAATGTTTCGGAAGTATTAATTTATGGTAATATTTTCATAAAATATATAAAAATTACACAATTTTGATGTTGAAAAATTTGTTACCTTAGTTAAAATTAATATAGAATATATAAGGTTTAATTGAAATGATATGATTTAAAATGAATTAAAAATATTTCTACAAATTATTTTTTATGAGATTAAAACTTTATATCGTATTATCTTGTTATCGAAGATATGTTGGGGTATTTTTGGATGCGCACAGATTTTATTATAAATTAATATTTTTTGAGATTCCCAAGGTGCCACTCACCTAAATTATAAAAGAGAACCTCCTATATCATTTCATCAATTCAAATTCAGCCATAAAGATCATATATTCCTTGACCATTTACCCTCTCAACTTACCTGGTCTCATTCTATAGGTTTTGGTCTTCTCCAAAGAACTACTATAGCACCATTAATAGGAAATCTAGATGGAGCTTGTCGAAGAAGAGGTAATATCCTACACCAATTATTGGAAATTATTTATCATTCTACATAGTTTTCATGAGTTATTTAAACCATAATGTAATAACTTCTTAATAAATTATATCTTGGGATGTTATTATGCTTATGAAACAACCATATTCCTCCTTCTATCGATCCTATGAAAAATGAAATCACCACTAGTGCCTATGTTTGGCATACTGCCTCTACGCCATGGTGTAATCTGTTTTTCCCTACTGACTTACATGGATTGGTATACTAATGGAAATAATAACTATATATGATTATTATAATTTGATACCGATTCTTAAATATTATACACCATCCACTTCAATACCATTCAACAATTTTGGGAACCATATTGTCACTTGTGCATACGTACAACCTACCATCATCATGATGTGATGATATTCATTCTATGTGATCATCATTAAATCATGAATATATAAATGTATTGAATGAATAAATATGATATATATTATACTAATATCATTCATTAAATGATATAATAATAACATAAGAATATGAACTTATCTGATAAAACATATGTATGTAAATGAAGAAGTTAATACCTGATGGATGAGTAATAATGTTATGAACAAACAAATGATAATATGATCATCTATGATGATTATGATTCTGGAATAAGTTTATGACATCATTTATATTAGTATACATGAGGTTCATATAATTAAAAAAGATAGCTGACCTAAGTTAGGGGATAATTTCGAAATCTCATTATTATATGAGGTTATTTATATAAAAGTATTTATTAGGATATATTTATCATCCACTTCCATGATTCCTAAAAAATTTCATAAATTTTTTACTATTATCTTATGGATGTTTAAATTCATGTTTACCCATTTTTAGCATTTAATACATGGTTTAAAAAGAATATTTTATTGTTTTTGATATGAGGTACTTATGAAACTTTCTTGAAAATGTATGAGAAGAATGTTATTTTAACTTATATGGAATGAATGGATTATTATGATTCAATATCCCCTTATATCAATGAAGAATATATTTTCTATTTTTAAGGATATCCTAAAATAAATTATTTTCTTTTAAATTTTCATGGTATTTTAATAAAAGAACATATTATTGTAGAATAAATGATATTATTCTCATGAATTATTTTCTAGTTTATAATCAAAATTAATTCCCATATAATATTAAGGATATTTTCAAGTATAATATCCCTATTATTTATATTGATTTTTATTTTTATCGTGGAGTTATATTTATGAAATCCATTTGTTTTACATGGATAATTTAATTATAGAATGATACATGAGAAACCCATTTTATTCCTTGCATTTTCTTATAAGGAAGAATTTAATTTTTAAGGAACACATATGTATGGTTTTTATTATGTGATGGGTGACACCTATATCTCCCTCCATTTCATTAGTTATGGATTTAAATCTAAATGTTTAGATATTACTGGAATTGAATGTAAACCTAGTTTAGTGATATAAGGATGACATGGAAAGTAAATCTGGTTCAGTAATAAAAGGATATAACAATGAGTAAACCAATTCAATAATTGATTTTTTCCACTATAATGTTATTGGAAATGATCCTTGGATAATATCGATATGATTTTCTATGATATTTTTTTCACAATTCCATGCTTTATGGAAATCCTTTTTTCTCATGCCTTTTCCTCTTTAATAACTTATTCCTTATGAATTACAAATATTTATTCTACGACTCATGATTTTGATATATGTTATTCATTGTATGATTTTTAAATGATTTGTTTTTATTTTTTCATTATTATGTTCATGTTTTTTTACCCTTACTGAGCATATGATCTCACTCATTCTTAGGTTTCCATTCCATAGGTTATAAAGAATGATCTTAAGTAGGAGTACTAAAGGAGATGATCTGTATGGAAGATGTTTATGATCTATCACATGTTAGAATAATGTATTCCATTATTCTAAAGGCAACGAACAATTACATCGCTCAGGCATGAATTTGTAATAATTAATGAATAATCATCTAGAAATATGTAATATTCACGTAGGTCATATGTGGGTCATTATATTAGATATCACATGCTTAGGTACTCCTTCAAGTTCCAATTTCTCTTTTCACTCTAATTATTTTTTGTCATTTTCATCTTCAGATAAATGGGGATCATTTTACAGGACACATTCATTATATTTCACATTTCTTATCCAAATGAACATCTTATTGAGATAATCCCAAAAACAATAACTATACTCATCATCACCATATCCATGGAAGAATCATGGTTTGGACATATAATCAAGCTTGTACCTTATAATAGTAACATTATGTAGATATTAAAAACCAATAAAAATCCATAAATGTGATAGTCTTACACCTTCACCAGACTAGAGCTCGTTTTGTTGAAATTCACCCATTGCTATAGATGGGATGATATTGATTAGATATATCACTATGTTGATTATATCAGCCTAGAAAACCTTTGGTAACCCCAATTCTTTCCGCATGATACTATAATGTTAATTTTATTTCATATTCCTCTATTCTACTACACCATTCTATTGTTAGGTTCATGTAATATAAATCCCCTATATAATTCCATTATTAGAACAGAATTCCATGAACAATTGACTATTACAGTATCCATCATTGTTAGACCTCAAATGTGTTATATTTGTTTCTAACTCATTATCCACCACTATATTCCACTTCTTAAAAACCATAAACACATCAAATTTCATTTTCATAAAATAGACCCATACCTTCTCTATTGATTCGTCGATAAATGTCACATAATATTGTGACCCTATAATATGAATTTACTAGTAAAGTCCCCCAAGAATCAATATTAACCACATAGAACATCCCACCATTCGATGTTGTTCCTCATTTTGAAAATTATACATTTGTATACATTCTAAGGAGGAAATCCTCCCATAAGACAACATCCACTGACATCAGCTACCGTAATGTTTTGTATGCCATCACTTTCTTCCACCACTCACTCAAGTGGCCTAACCTATAGTTCCACACTTGAGAATCCCCAAAATAGTTTATTGAATAATTAATGTCCATGATAGTTTCTATCATGTTGTACATGGTACCATTCTTGAATCCCCAAGCTATGACTATATCTCCCTTGGTAATTTTCACGGCACCACATGTAAACATGGTACTGAGTCCTACATCATCATTCCTCTAAACAAAAATAATATTTCTCTTTAATATAGGGTTAGAATTAATTATTTATAGAACTCCAAAACTCCATCATTTATTTCATGATTCATGCATCACCATTCACCATGATTTTCATTGGTTCATCTTCCATAAGTTGAACCATTAAAAAAAATAATGAAATAATATTTTTCAGAAATCCCTTATCCTTTATGGAATGTAATGGTTATCGTTATTATAAAATCAATGAATCCATGTATAACTTATAGAATAGCAGAATAAATTATCTATTTATTCTACAAACATGTTTTCTACATTGGTTAATGTCACCTTTCATTTATATCCTCACTCCATGTCATGACCTTTCTTCCCAAAAATCAATATGGTATTACCATCCACCTTTTCTCTATCTCAGTTTCTTCCTCTTGACTTTGAGCATACACTTATATTTTCACACTATTCATATCTTCCTCTTCCATCAACATTCAAAGAAGAACCAATATACCTACTCAATTATCTTATTCAAACATTCTCAATGAGGATCAGGTCCCTCAGATCCTTCATGACCATCCTTTCATTTCCAAGTGAATATATCATTTCAATTATAGTAGCTTACAAACATTTAGGTAATAAATAATGTAAAACCAATGCATATACCCTATAACAAAACATAGCATACATCAATTTCAACTATATAATGATTTTTTTTGAATTCATTTATGTGATCTGAATCAATCATCCCTACAATAATTTTCATGTTAAATAATAATTTCATCAGGTAATATTTATTTCATGATAATGTATTCTCATAAATATTCATGAGATATTTCACCATCCCAATCATCATCTTCTCATATCTGATGTTGAATGTAGAGTTTTTATCCAATATAAGGATCATAAATCCCAAAACCAATTGATCCTAAATATTACACTCCATACTCTCCTTGTTTATTGGATTTTTTCCTAGAAGAGACAAGTGTATATTTTTCTGATAAATTTAATCGTTCATTTTATTCCTATAGTAAAATGAAGTTAGTACCATCAATGTGATCGATCTTCACCATGTCTTTTTCCATGTACATGGTTCAACTCATGATATCGAAAAAAATTCATTGAAACTAGTTGTTGTAGTAATGCACTGAGTCGCAATGATAGAACATGTTTGTCGAAGATGAAAAAATGGAAACAATAAAAGAATAAGAACATGGAAACATATGTTTACATGGTTTGGGATAAATAATTATGTCCATGGATAGGTAGAATCACTTCACTATAAAAATCTAGGAGTGTAATTAAAAGGACATCACATTGTTTCGCACACAAAAAAACTACCCGGAAATGATCAAATTAAGAATATGGAATATTATGCAGCCAAACCCATAGAATTTCTACGTTGCTATAGTAAACTATTGCGGTAAATATATATCTATGTATATATTAAGTATCTTTGTCTCTAGAGTCCCCACTAGTAATTTTCTATCTCAGTGTCGTCTTTTTATCTCTATTATATTAGGTCAATGTTTCTATAGTTCCCCAAAATATGGGTTGGGGAACTTTATACACTAGATAAAGAGTCATAACATGTTTTCCCATAAAAACCCAAAATAGGTTACCATGGAATTCAAACTGAGTGCCTAGTGTGGTCCAAAAGCATTCATCCCAACATTATCCAATTAGATCGGGCTACACCAATCAAATAACAAAATCACATTATAATGTATCAGAGTATAAACATGTAAGAGACCATGATGTAGACATATATATCTCAAAAATATACGTTACATAAATATATGAATTTCCCAAAACATAACACTACAACATGAGATCATAACACGATTCGTAGGGAATCATAAAAGTTAGAACATTGATCAAAAATCATTACTACAATCTAAAAACTTGTTATTATGACATAAAATTGTGTATTACTTTTAAAATATTGAATTATCATGAAACATTTTAATTTCTTATAAATAAAATGCATCTTGAAAAATTGTTGTAAAGAAATAAATAACATATAAATGTATAATAATAATAATCAAGATGAATCCTCAAGGATCAAACCTATAATTACCTCACATTTGGGAAAAAACTCATTATGTCCATACCAAAAAAATGTGAGCATTCCCATTATGACCATTCCTTTGTGACTAAACTCATATCGTGCTTTCCTAAATATCAACCGAGAGATAATCTTAAACCAATAAATTAGAGGGTGATATAAAACCCCACATCTCATCATCCATGTATATGTTCCATATAAATCCTTAATAATCATGTTGTAATGAACCGATATAAAAGTATGGGTTTGATAAAAATATAATGGAAAATTATTAACTTTTCATAAAGAACCAATGAAAATAAAATGTGTCTTATAAAAATTCAAATGAAAAAAATACCATTGAAAATTTAATTTTTTTGTTACTGAAGATTTTATCTCCCAAAATAATTTGATAAGAAAAATAAATTATTAGTTGAAATATGAATCATAATTCCATTTATCATATATTATTTGATGTTTATATTATAAAATCATCAATATGCTTATTTTGAAAACATATTGTGCTAATCATTTTAAATGTTATCATGATGTGGCTCCTTCGAAAATATTTCTTTTCTAAGGTGGAAATAAAAAACATCATGGAAAAATATTTAGTTCAAAAACTATATTCACACATATATAATGACAATATATCATTTAATACATTAAATTTAGTGAAAATATGGGATATCATATCAAGAATAAATCATTTAACTCAAATTTATATGTTTAAGTTTCCAAGTAACTTTTATGACACTTGTATTCCAAAACAATTAATTTAGCCATATGTATAATAAAGATAAAAATCTTGGTTAAAAAAATTCAATCCTTATTCATATACATTAGAATTTATAATTCTAATTACTATCAATTGTCATAATGTACTATATTATTATAAACACTTTTCAACTTCGTGGGTTAATAATCCAATCTATTTTAAACTAGGATAATAAAAACGTTGGAAATTATACATCCTCTACCAATGATAATAATTTATAAAAAAATTAATGGAATGATTATTTATTTTTTATAAGTACATAAATTTTTTTAAACATAATACATATGAGTTTTATTTTTTAAAAAATCATTAATAGTGGTGAATAACTTTTTTAATACTCATATTGACTATTTAATTTCTCATGACCAGACCCTTGTCAAGGCTCGAGCCATAACAACCCTAAGACTGCTTCTATAGGCTAGGGGTGGAGACATGTGATGAAGGCATAAATATATTATTGAGGCATTTTCCTAAGTTCATGTACACAACAACACAACAAACTCAATGCAAAAGTACAATGTGATAAAGTAAATGACGAAAAACTCTTATAAAGAAGACCAAGCATGCATGACCTCTAGAGAGTTCACATGTATAGAAGTGTAAACTAATAAGTGATAGGGAAGAAATACACTAAAAACTAGAAATATATACCAACATGAACAAACTAAAAATTTAAATGCTAAGAGAGCCAAGATCCTAAATCCTAGGCAGGGACCTTCGTATGAAATCCAAAAACCCAGTATCCCTTTGCTTCTCTATTGTAATGGAAGATTTGTCCATCATATGAAAAATACATGAAACATGTTGGAAAAGACCATGCATGAGTGATTATATACATACCTAGAAGAACATAATGAATGATGGGGGAGTAACAAGAGATAAAATAGTAGATAAATACTATAGATATATGAAGGTAAAATAAAAGAGTACGTCTCAACCTAAAAAGAGTAAAAGTCATCTCATCCAAGAATAATGGAATGAACATGGTGTGTAGTTGAACTACCCATTATCCCTTCACCACCTATAGATGGAGAGAACAATCACCCAACCATTAGAAGCTATATAAATAAATCATGTGGCACACCTCTCACATCTTCACCTCTCATAGAAGGAGAGTAAACAATCCCAATTAGTGAGTATTGATGAAGTATATATATATATGGTCAATTTAGGAAGCCCATGTGATATATTAAGGTGATCTCAATATATCAACTCATATCCAGATGAAGAGTAACCCATAGTCCCAAAAGTCCATCAATAGTGCCCATCACCCATTCATATTCCCTAACAATAGAATTCAAAGGAAATCGGTTATCAAACCATTATTCTACCCCCTTAGGTAGGCATTGACACACCTGGTTGTTTTCTACCAAAGTTATAAAAACACATGTAATTGGGGAAAGCGTCCCTCTACCCCATGAGTCCAATCCTATGTCAAACCACGTCTCATCACTATGTCGTATAGTTGAGAGGCCATGATTTCTAGATAGAGAAACCATTCATGAGTACAATAGGATTGTCCCACTGAAGTAGTCTCCATGGGACTGTACTTCCTATCATTGTTTGAGGGTAATTCTTGGGAATGTCAATGGGGAACTCAACTACCCATCCCTTATAGAAGGTAACAACCTAAAATGTCACTTGGGAATTCTTATATGCAGCCCCGCTAGAGGGTATCACCTAGAAGAATTAATTGGAGAACTAAACTGTCTATCCTTAATAGAGGGTGACTCCCGAAAAATATGTATTTGGGTAACCCACTACCCAGCCCTACTACATTGTATTGATTGAAATGACCTGGTGATCCTACACAATTGTTTTCATCATCGCATGTTTCCTCGACACGTTCTAATACTGGAATTTTTCACATCATATCTCAAAATTCATAAAAGTGGGAACCATTATGTTCTTCCTGGAAATTTTTTTTGATGGAATATTTTTAGGCCATAATCCAAGTTCAAATGATGGAGATAGAAAACCTACAAGTTTCCTAAAAAAGGGGTACAAGACATGTCTAGGACCCACACAGTTTGAAATTTCGTTATGCTACCTGCAAATATCCTTGCCATAACATATATTTTTAACTACGTGATACTACATGGAATGTAGGGGGCACAACATGATATGTATTGGACAAAATCTAGATGAGGAAACGAGGATCCCCATCAGTTTATTGGGTTAAAACATCATTTCACTAATATGGCTATTCAAATGGCCTCAGATTGACAAATGGATCACACTATTTTGATCCTCATCAAACAATGCATGATATACGATATTAAATCACCTTAATCATACACCCAATGAAATTTTCACATTTCAAAGCATCAAGTTTGAATGGAATTTCATGGACCTAATCCATGAGTTCGAATAAAATACCAAAATTTTGCCTTGAAAACTCCACCTTATTTTCTGGGTCATAGAATCGTAGGTGGTTCATAATTAAGATATTTTATGAGAGATTAATGTTGGATAAAAGATTCCACTAATATAATATTTATATTTTTTTTTGTTCATTACGTTCATGCGAGGCATGAGTTTGAAAAAAGTATCCAATATCAGTCATGAAATGACCATGTCAATATTATGATCCTTATGCCACTAATGAATCCTCAATTTGTGGTCTTAGTTAAAATTTAACTGAAATAGATATAGAAAATAATAATAATAATATTTTTATTATCAATATAATAATAAAACATGAAGGAGGACATCCTCCATTCTCACACACTGCTTGTACGACACCCCAATCCCCACACCCATTTATTTCATTAATTTTCCTTCTCTATTTATTTTGTTTTTCATTTATTTGTTCTTAATTACATCTTCTATATCCTATCTTATTCTTCTCAAAATTAACCTCTTCCATTTTTCATGTTGCAACCCTAACTTCAATCCATATAACACATACACCACCTCCTTGATTAATTAATATATATTTTTGAATGTTTTGGAAAATCACAGATCTTTTTTCCTTTTAAGATCATTTGTCACTTTTGGCCTGAGTCTGAAAATTCACACAGCTCGAGATTTGGATTATATCATGACTCTCCACTACTTCAAGCTAAAACTAAACTGTGGGACTCAAATGCGATCCCATTCATCCTCTCCCATCATTCATCAATTTTTCATCACCATATCTCTAATTTGTCCTCAAGGAAACAAATTTTCACCCAAAATAACAAACAAACAATAACTAATTTATGGGCATTCATAAACAAATTTTGATAATTTTAATGAGGGGGGAGAAAACCACATAAGAAAATAATTGAGAATGAACAACAATAGTGTTTGGATTTTCGATGATTAGTTGTTATTAAAAATATTATCATAACGAAATAATAATAATTAGTAAACTATGGGATCAAGTGAAGAATGATAATTTGGAATCAAAGGTGCAAAAAATCAATGATCTATAATTTAATCAAATGGGGAGAATACCATAATCGAAATGTTCTACCTAAATTATGTATCAATTACTAATTAAGATCAATCACAAATCATTATCATTGGATATATTCTTGATTTTTATATTCACATTGGTTATCAAATCTAAATATACCAATGTTCACCTTGGATTCCCCACTATAGGCTCCACTCTCAAACAACATAGTTATGAGGTCAACCCTATGAATTTGTTACGAAAATGTATTTATAGAGGAATAAAATTTTACTACATCAACTTAATATAATTAAATTAATTTATCAAATAATTTATTATTTATGTATGCTATAATGTTCTCAAAAAATCCTAATGTTGTATAATGTTATGTTATTCATAAGAAAAAAACCACATTACAATATATATGGTGGTATCATATTTCTGATATTATTCTCCTTCTGTGAGTTATTTGGTTTATAGTATTTAAATAAATAAATTAAAATAATTAATTTATCCAATGAACCCACCGAAGTCAACCCTATATGAACATCCCATACCAACCATCTTAAGGGAATTCCTAGGGTAAAATCCACATTCTATATTCAAACATGTCTTCATATTTCAAATAATAGACACTATTTATGAGATATTCTGCCATTTTAGTAAAAATATATGCGTATAATAAAAATATAATTAAAATTTTTATAAAATCAATTTTGGTCTCAACGGGTATTGGAATCCCATGGCATCCCCGCTCCTATAACTAAAAATATTCATTGGAATATTCCAAATTCTTATAAGGAAATACTAGAGTCTCTACATTATTCCATTCTTCAAAACATTTCATCCCCAAAAATCACAACTAAATAGAATTTTTGGGATACTATGCCCTTCTTTGGATCTACTAAAAATTTGGATATACAGATAAAGGAGAAGTGTGAAACTATTTCATCATCTCCTCTCATAATGTGACCAGAACCATTATTCATCAATGAAAAGGGATGATGTGATTACGTTATTTAGAAAACCCACCATGAAAATATCCATGGATATATGGAAACTCGATATCTGATAGTCAATTTCCCCAATAATGTTATTCCTTCACATACTCAAAGAAAATACTACCACATCCCAATCTAGGAATTGAGTCATGTAGTTTTGTTTATGGGTTCTCAACTACCTTGACCCATATGAAATAATTGTATGCCACTACCTCAAGGTTAACGTCAATCATGAATGCCTACCAACAATCAAGGTAGTTGAGTATACTCTACCCAAAACGAGAATATAGACACATAACTCTTATGGCATACCCTGTACATCTTCTCTTCTCTTGGAAGGAGAATAACCCTAATCCAGAAGCACCACAACACCCACTGTGGCATTATAATAGAAAATGGTCAAGAAGAAAAATTACACTAGTAATGGAAGGACCATCTCTGACAATCCATGAAACAACCTCGACATAAACTCACAATTCATAGAGACTCATTTACAAAACCTTGATTCTATCGAATTTGGGAGGTATTGAATCCTAATGGGTTTTCATGTATCTCAAGAACACATATTAGTTGGGGATGAACCCCTCTTCCTCATGAATTCGTAGCTTCATTGAACAACACCGACACATTGTTAGACTGACATTCCACGTCACCCTTGATAAAACCTAGAGATATAATCTACAAGTAATGTATACCGCATATAGTGTCTAATTATTATTACTATAGGAATTATATTAGACAAAAATAATGCCTCTTATCATGTTGTGAACTGTTAGATCATTGAAATCCAAAAAATACAGTAGTTTGTGACCCTAGCCGCCAGCTGCCTGAGCCATATGTGGGCCACCTTGGGGTGGTGGGGGAAAAATAACAAACTATAGACCTCTACCTAAATATCACCATTCTCTTATACTAGCTCCACCTCCCTAGGAACGACCCATTCCATGCATGGGAGATCCCTATTCATGGAACTACCTCTAATGTGGATGTCCATCAGCTATGTACATGTTCTACTTGTCACGGCCTGTCGGCAGTCCATATCCATGTGACCTCACCTATCACTACTAAAACAATTCCCTTCTATGGGATACCCTGATGCACTGTGTATCCTCTTCTCTATATGGTTATGTTCCTAATCATTCTCTTTAACATGTCTCATGCTCTAAGACCCTATAGAATTACTCTTGCATGATGCAACAGATGACTCATCTCTATGGAGCCCACTTCCTGCTTTAGATATTTGGTATACCTATGACCAAAATATTTCTAGCATAAGAACCTTATCTAGAATCCTAGTAGAGGTGGGTATTCTGAAGGGAAAAGTGATGGATTATATCTCTCTATGTATTCCTTAATCAAATATTTGTGCTCGGATGTATTAGCCTAAATTCATGGAATTAGAGTAATGTGTATACTCTTTGAGCCTCATAACATACTCATCCTCTATATTCCCACCCTACATCATGTCTGTAAGCACATAGATCCTTACTAAGAATAACCAATATGGGTATTTCTCTTCATGGAAAACCTTTTAAAATTCATTCCATGATCATTTCCACTAATCTTGCATCAGTGTAAAGAGGATCCAACAGTGTTTGTCTAATCCATTTAAAAATGATGACCTCCAGTGAAACAACCTAATCTTTCGGGGTCTGAATAAGACTAAATATACATAAAATAGAATCATTTCAATCCTCTACTACATGTGGAAAAGGATCAACACGAATCCTAGGTGGTCTCTAACAGTGGAACTCGTGATGATCTATTAACCTACCAAAATTCTCATAATTTTCTACAGGGATGATCCTCTTCTCAATAGGTAATGATGCTTCTACCTACCCACATGGTATAAAAGGTTTAAGTGATGGCCGTTGAAATGAGTCAACATCACTCATAGGATCAAATTCATGAATCAGAGATAGAATCCTCATATGTTATTATTGTGAAGAAATATTGAATGATTTGATGGAGTACCATTATCATATAAGAATATATAAATATATAAATATATATATCTACAATAATGGGGAGATGACTCAAATAGGATAGTCATAGACTCAATACTATTAGATGCATGAACCATTTAATCCTATAATAAATGAATAAGAATACAATGTCGAAAAGATGTTATTCAACGTCCTGGTGAAAGGATATGTCGGCCTCCGCACCATCACTGGACTACCTAGAATGATATTCACACTTAACACACTTTGATACATTTTTCCTAATCCAAACAAAATCATGTTAAGGGGATAAGTCAGAAAAAAATCCCATCGAATGAATCACCTCTGATACCAATCTATCATGATTCAACCCATACTGGTTATCAAGACGCTATAATCCCAAGCACACCTCCATTGACTAAGGGGTAGTGACAAGCGACAGATGAATAACTAAATAGTAGAGGCCTTTTCCATGGAATCTATACACATACGCAAGATCATCTCAATGAAAATATTTTGAGGGAGAATGTAAAAGATGGAACACTGCCATAAATTAAACCATGCATGCAGAGACCTCTAGATAGTATAGAAGTAAGATAGTGTAACATGAGAGGTAAAGGGGTAAATTCATGGCCAACTAAGAATATGTTCCAAACTGAAAAAACTAAGACATTAAACACTGAGAGTGCCTATCTGGTGAATCCCATGCTAAAATTGTTGTACATATTCCATGAACCTAGTATCCCTATTCCCCTCTAATGTCATTATTGATCTGTCCATTATCTTCCAAAGCTTTACATGTGTTGGAAAAACCCATGATGGGGTGAATATATAAATACCATACAGAATTCCCCAAAACATGGGGGAGGGTAGGGAGGCATCGAAGGATACAATATAATAGAATTTAAATAATTAGAACACGGTATAGTGAATGTGTACAACTCATCCAATCATGATTGAAATTCAACATATCCAAGAACAAGGGGAGAAACATGGTGAGTAGATTAACTACCCATCGAACCATTTCCACCCACAACAAGAGAGAAGGATCATCCAATAACGAGAATCTACACATGGACCGAATGTGGAATACCCCACACCTCTTTACCTATCCTGGAAAATGAATAACCAAACCCATGTAGTGGGTATAGAATAGAATATATATATATTTTTATACATGTATATGTCAGTCATAGTACCCCAACTATTTGTGTAAGGGGATCTCCATGTCACAACTCAGCCCATAATTAAGAGTAACTAGAAGCTCCAAAAGTCCATCAATGATGACCAATATCCCAAGAATCTTGCCTGAAAAAACAAGTCTAAGGAAATAAATCACCACACCTTAATACTATCTACATTGGGAGGCAATGAATCACCCACATAGTTTTTGGTCATGTCACAAAAATGAGTTTTTGTGGGGAAAGAATCCCTCTTCCTCATGGGTCCAAAGCTAAATCAAATCATGTCTCGTCAGTCTTCCAAATATTCAAGGAGCTATAATTTCTAGACCAATGACCAAATAGATAATAAAAAAGAGGGTTACACTATTGTAGTAACTTATTAAATCCACTGGCCAACCAAGTTAGAGGGTAACAATAGAGAGTGTCAATGAGGAACTCCACTGCTCAACCCTGCTAGTGGGTAATTCTTGAAAATGTAATAGTGAAACTCACCAACCCATCCCCAATAGAGGATAATACCTAGATGAAGTCATCAGTGAACTCCACTTACCAGCCCCCTAGAGGGAAACCCCTAAATACTTATCATCAGGTAACTACACTACCCAGCCCAGCTAGAGGGTAATGCCTGAAGATCTCCGGTGATCCTGAACAGTTGCCTCTATCATCGGGTGTGGTATTAGTGAATTATATGCATGGTAAATTTTACATCATATCTAAAAGTTGAAACTGATGGATCAATAGTGTTTAAGGTGGAAAAAACATTCTAAAAACAATTTTTGGGCTAAAACATGATTTTGAACAACTGAGATATAGAACCATGAAGTTCCCAAAAAAAGTGGTAAACACCCTATTAGGGACCCACACAATGAGTGGTCCCACTATTCTATCTAGTCGTTTATTAACAGTTACATGTCTTGATATCTATATAGTATAACATATCATGTAGGTGTACTACATGATATGTCTCCTCCAAAATAATGATGAACGCACAAGACTTGTCATCAGCCGAAAGGGTAAAAATGAAATTTCAAAAATATTTCTCTTCAAACAGACATAGATAGACAAACAAATAATGATGTTGTGATCCACCTAGAAAATCATTCAATATAGGATATTCAATTATCGCATTAAAACACTTGAGTAAAGTGTCTCATTTAACCACATCAATATCAAATGATGTTTTATGGGCCTAATCCATTTTTCCAAATAAAATACCTAAAATTCGACATGGAACATCGACCTCAATTTCAAAGACATAGAGTTGCAGAGGGATCATAATTCTGATGATATATGAGGGAGTTCTCTCAAATTTGAGATTCAAAATTAATAATTTTTTTTATTATAATTGGTCATTTCATTGACCTGATGATCTAGTCTAAAATTCATATCAAAAAATAGTCTTAACATAACTGTTTTATTATTAGTATCACACTACCTATGATGGCACATCAATCTGATGTCTTAGTTAATATTTGTATCCAAAATAGAATTTTAACAATAATAAGAATAAAATTTATGTAATTATTAATATATAAAAATGAAAGAGGTCCTCCCCCATTCTTACACACTACATGTGTAGTACCCCATTTCCCATTCCAATTATTTGTTTTGTTTTCATTTTCTGTTTAATTTTTTTTATTTTATTTCCTCTTCATTTCATAATCTCTCTCCTATCTTATTCCTATCATGATTACCCTCCCACGTTTTTTGCACTACAACCATATCCATAGTGAAATCACACAAGCATCAACTCCCTGATTAATTAATATTAACTTTCCACCATTTCTGAAAATCACAGATCTCATCCCTTATAAGCTTGTCCATCACTATTGGCTGGTGTCTGACCATTCCCAACTCTCTGTATTTGGGCTCTGTCAAACATTTACACTAATAAAAGACAAAACTGAACCTCCAGCATTCAATCTTATCTTGTTCACACAGCATCATCATCCATAAATATTTCATCAGTAGGTCTTGAATCTGAACCCTTGGATTCAATTTGTTGGCCCAAATATCAAACAGTTGAAATGTTTTTAACTATTGAAACACAACGGTTGATGATATTCATAATGAGGGGAGAAAATATCAAAACATATGACTTAATAATGAACCCGAGTGGAATTTATATTAGATATGATTCATCACTATAAGAATTGTGATTGAAATTATACAACGATAATTGATAAACTGTGAGACCATGCGAAGATTGGTAATTACATACCAAAGGTGGATACAATAAATGAAGAAAAATTTAATAAAATTAGGTGTGAATAAAAATTGATGATTGCTAAATCAATTATGGATCAATACTTGATAAATATAAATAACACTTCTTTTTCATTGGTGTGATTATTTATTTTGGGTGGCACACTAATTGTCAATGTTTGATCTGTCGATATTTGTCCACAAAAGCACCTCAATAAGTTCCCCTCTCAAAAACCAAGGTTATGAGTTCAATATATGAATTAGTTTCAACAACATATTTATAAAGAGAAAACAAATAAATTAAATAAATTTAATAAAATTAAATTAATTTATCAATTAAATTACTATTTATGTCAATGATGAATCTTTAACAAATGCCTTCATCCGAATGAAGTTCTGTCGCAGTTAGGGAAAAACAACACCATACAAACTCAGAAATGGTCTTAGATTACTGATATGAGTCTCCATATAAGATTTATTTGTGTTTGGGTAATTAAATAAATTAAACTAATTGATTATTTTATCCAATGCACCCACCAAGAACTTCCCCATTCGAATGTCTTATAACGACCAAATTTATATCTAGTCTATGGTAAAATCCACATTTCATATTCATCTGTGGTATCATATTTCAAATATGATAATCCATTTATGAGATAATAGACTTTTTTAGGAAAAATATGAATTAATAATAAATATATATTCAATATTTTTATATAATTAGTTTTTGGCTCATCGGGCTTCAAAATTTCTCGCCATCTTAGCACCTGGTTCCGAATATATTTTTAGGAATATTCGAATGTCTTACACGAAAAATTAGTGTTTTTACATAATTTCTAATTATCCATATATTTTTAACAAAAATAACCATATTAATTATAGATATTACTTATATATATAACACATATACCCATTAAATATACGCAAAACCCAACTACAAAGGTTGTATGGAAAAATAGAATGAAATGTTACACGGAGGTGGTAGTTCGCACATATACATGGACGATGATTTCATTTTTCAGAGGAATGAAGAATCATGTAACATGGTTTATGTTCAAAATAACTTTAATATAACATATATATATATATATATATATATATCATAAATATTTATTTAATTCCATTTTTGGGCTTTCCAAGTTATGATTTGAAGAAATATGAAGCATGTTTTTTCATGGAAGGAATAGATTGCACAATGCCTGGTAAAAGATATTATTTTTGAAAAACTGATGGGGAATATGTTCAGTGATTTTTCCATAATTATATTAACTTGATAGTGTAATAATGTTATAAATGTTTTCATTTTATTATAGTTCAAATAATTATCAGGATGAATAAATTTTACAAAATAAATTAAAAATTTGTAGCGGTAATTTTTAATCAATACATCTAAAAATATATTTTCTCCAATGCAATGTCATTAGTCAATTTATGGTTGATATTTTGAGAAGATAAGAACCTCATATAAGTGATTTATATATTTGAGGTGATTTTTGGGAATAGTATGGGCTTAGATAAAGGGGTTGTGGTGTGATTAGAAATTAAGAGATGGGTTCCCCTTTTCATGTTATAACGGAATACATATTTAAAATACACCAAAAATTATAGTAATGGGAATTAAATCTCAATGAAAATAGATAAAAATTGATATATAATATAAATAAAATTTTATAAGGATGACAAACAACACATAAACTATATTAAAATATTTTTTTAATATGTTAGGATAGTTTTCATTTAGTTGAATCCATTTTTACCATTTTGGTTTTCACCATTGTAACTAGTTCTTACCCAGGTAATTTATAAACAATGGAAAAAATTTATAAGGGTCCATATTATATAATTCAGATGAAATGATTCCCAAATTTAAATAATTTTTTGGATTAAATTTTAAAATAGTTAAAAATAAAATTTTAAAATTAAATATGTATAATATATTGAAAACATTTTTTTGAGTTACGTGACATAAGTTATAATATATCAGATATGGGTTTGTAAATTAAAAATAGCATTGTATTGAAATTTTCGAAGTCACATATAAATTTTTTTATTGTTAGAATAAGGTTTCATTGATTTTCAATTCATACGAATATAATAATAATAACATAAAATTCAAATTATTTGTAAGAATATTATTTTACACTATTCAATTAAAAATCAATTTTTTAGAAAGATGAAATAAATAATTTTAACCCAAAACCACCGATATAAATCCAAAGATATTTTAATTGATTCAAAATATCATCCTAAAATATAAATATATTATTTTTAAGTAAAAATAATGTTAAAGCTTTTTTATAGAAAAAAAATGTTTTTGGTAAATTAACTATTCATACTCCTAAAAATTACTAATTATTTTAATCCTAATACTTTATTCTTATCCAAAAATAAATTTCTTGAATTGTAATAAATTTTAAAAATATATTATTTGTTTCATAGTTTTACTAATTGAGAATATATTTAAAGTTAAATATATATTATTCTTTATATATATTTATATCATAATTCTTTTCAATCTATTTATATCTTCCAATTATTTATCTACTCTATAATAAAATATTTTATTTTTCTTTTATTGCTTAATGTATAGAAAAAAATTGATTATATTTTTTTTTGTGAACAAAAAATTTGTAATTATAAGATCTAAAAACATGGTATCGAATATCTTTCAAGTAACTCTAGTTCAATGATTTGAAACTAGATTACACCATTTGAAAGAGAAATGATATTTTAGATGATTTAATTAATCATTCATATAATTAGGTGGTCCAAGAGTCTAGTAGTGAGTGGATGTTGATATCTCTATTCACATGGATTTGTTTGGACATCTATTAGTATCATGGTTGATTGGACCATATATCATTATCTATTATTCTTTCATTTCTCTATACGAGTAAGGGGAAGAAGCAATGTGATCCAAATACTATATATATAACTGTAAATATATATGGTGGCTAGTTTCCTGTAAACACCAGTAAATTCAATGGAATTTTTTTAATTCTTTGTAATTTTACATGTCTACAGTTTCTGACGGCACCTGATTCCGAGGCCTGGTGTTCCCGGAATCAATTTCTAATGTTTTTATCAGGTACGTTCAGTGAAAGTACGTGCAGGTTTTTCTATCTTTTGAACCGGTGCTCTGAATTGAAATCTGAGGACCTCGATGAACTCGCAGTGCCTATATTAATTTAAGGGGACCGTTATCGCAGTTGTGTTTAATGCGGGTTGAATGTTGATTTTTGGGGTGTAATAAAAAAGATAAATAAAATTGTTGTGAATGGTTTTATTTATCCTGGGCAGTTAAATCCTACATGGGGATGTTATTGGTGGGGCCCACACCCATGTAACCTCTCATGAGAGGATATTTGTGAGGTGGGGCCCACACAAGCCCTAACAATTCATCTCCCCTTAACTCCCTTAAACCCCTTTGTTTATTATGACAACTCCCCTTTTAATGAGATCTCTCCACCTCCCTATTAGTAAGTTTGTCAATGCAATTAAATTAATGACTTCATTAATTTAATTGGCACATATAAATTTGAAGTTATTTTTTTTCATGGCACTTCTTTAAAATGGGGGAAGTCTTTTATAATATTTGTGATAGAAAATATATTGTTGTGGAACCTCTGGAGAAATAAAAATTGTTCTTATTTTGACGAAGAATACCACCGACGAAGAATGCCATTATCCCTCATCTAAGAACACTCCACGATTCGAAGGATGATAAGAAACTTAATCCTTTCTTCTTCCACCGCGACAAGGGAGAAGACATTGTCTATGAGGAACGTCGACTACGGTTTCTCCTCGGACGCACCTGACGTCGTCTTCGAATTCTATTCCGCAGCTCGAAAATGTGCAACCCCATAATCGAGTTAGGGGGATATTTTATAATTAAATATATGTGATTTATACCCGTGATCATGGGAGTTTATTTGTTGGGAGATTATTTGAACCACTAACGTGGTGGGTACGGGCTAACGAACAAGTCTGGACCCACCACCAACTTGTTCGTGATGCACAGAATGATTGGAAATGGATGAACGGAAGGGAAACGTTGATTTTATGCCGTTGTAGAGAAGGGATGAACATGAGGAAGACAAAGGCGCAGACTGGAGCTAAAACAGACCACCAGAATTACTCTGGCGGCTAGCAGAAGGGCATATCAGCGCCCTAGCGCGCCGCCGATGGAAGACCCACCGTGGAATCGGCCACGGAGGTGACGAAGCGGATCTCGCACCACATGGGATCCTGGGAGATTGGGTGGCGCCAGCCTGGCGCTGTAGTTACTCAAAACCGGGGGAGGCTGCATATAAGGCCCTGACCTGAAACATCTCTTAATATTAAATTAAATTAATAATTCACATTGAGTATCTTTTCAGGTTTAGAGTTTTAGAGAATTAGAACATAACTATTACATCTCAAAAATATTACAAAGTAGACACTTCTACTAAGTTTCCATAGAAAAAAACTCTTAAAAAGAAACATGTCCAGTTCCATGTTTTATATAGCATGACTTTCCCTTGATCCCATCCTTGACCCTATTCCACATTATGTCCTGTGAAAAACATTTCAAAAAAACTGGGGTGAGCATAAAAAGCTCAGTAAGGGATACACAAAGAATGAAAACTATTAGTTTTTCAAACATCAAGTAAACCATGTATACTTTATCAATGTAATACCTTCACCTTCATGAAGTAGTAAAAACTCTTCACTGAATAAAATATCATTACTTACCCTTTTGTAACCAAAGTATTACCATAAAACCCATATAAAGAACACATAACATATATAGGTAACATGGGACATAAACATACATAAGTGGAATAACCATACGGTCGACTTCCACACATATCACTTGATGGAATAGCCATTCGGCCAACTTCCTTACATACTTAATGGAATAGTCATACGGCTGGCTTCTATACCCAATGCATTGCAGGTTATAACGTAACCACCAGTCCTGGTATTCACGGAACCACCTGTCATATGGTTTATCACATAACCACCCATCAAATGTCCAAGTACCATTATAAAAATCATAAGACATAAAACAAATATAATGGAAAGAAAACATTTCCACACATTGATCACAATATATCACTAAAATATATTGACATAACAAATCCATTATAAAAACCATTTTCAATACCAAAATACATAAAATAGTATATGGTATTTATTTCATTTTAAAAACATCACGGCTTGTTGAGGAAGCCAAAGACCAAATAATACTCGCGGTGGCGGAAACTGTCGTTGCCACCACGTACGTTAAAAGAAACGGTCCTTTTGTCATTCAGTAAAACGCTTCGTAGAAAAAGATTCCTTTGGTATAAATGTAAAAGTCGAAGGGGTTTATACACCGTATAAAAGATAGTTGTGTATAAAATGAAATATGCCTCAATGAAAGGAGATTGAGACGAAGTCCCTTACCTCGGGTCCGACTTGACTCGATCGTTCGTTAACATCCTGAATAATAAACTCGAGTTAATTTCTACTTGCTTAAGAACATTTTTTCATGTTCATTATTCCTTTTATACCACTTATTTCCATGTTATAAATATTATGTAATCATTTAAGTTAATAATGTTTCTTTTGTTGATATTTGGTTCTTAAGTCGAAAGTGGACTTCTTACCATTACATGTTGTTCGTGTGGTCAAAGGTTCTTTATATCCAGAATGACATTACTGATTTGGATATCATATATATCACATATATCTATAATATACATGTATTTATTATATCACATAATCATTTAGAGGTAAGAAATGAAATGCACCGTTCATGGAGACGGTAAGCCGTACGTACGCAAGAACACTACTTTCATTTCTTTGTCATATTAATGGAATTAAAACTAAATGAGAGGTATGTATATTTTAATTCCAGAATTATATTAATCATTTAGATGTATCATTCATCCTATATATCCATTATATACATGTACTTATAATAGTACATTACATTTGGGGATAAGAAATGAAATGCACAGTTCATGGAGACGGTAAGCCGTACGTACACATGAACGCTACTTTAATTTCTATCTCATACTTTAATGGATAGAAATAATAATTATATAGAGGTATATTATAATTCCATTATAACATCATATATAATAACTTTAAATCGATCCTTTATACGTCCCACATATGGCATTAACGAATCAAATCACTTTGAGGGGGTGGTAGACCGCACTTCCAAAAATGAAATTATCATGTTTACCCATAATGGAATCCATAAAGGTATGCTCAAAGTAAGGAAAACATAAACATATTATATATCATATATAAATATAGTGACATATTAATGGCCACCATTAAAGGCGTTTAAAAGAAGATTGAACAATCATCGTTTCGTGAGGTAGAAATTCGCCAACCACAGAAACAATATGTTCTTTAACGATTAGATGTAGATGTGTGTAAGTGTATCTAGAAATCATCATATAACATCATCCTAGTATATTTAATATTATGGAGTTGTTACAAAAGAAATTAATAAAAATAGTTTAGGGGGTTGGAGAAGAAAAATAAAACAAAAGAACACAAGTGCACACATTACCTTAAAATTGGGTAACTCCCTTTAGTTTGAGCTCAAAGGCTTCCTTGGGAACACTTCTGCCCAAAGTGAGGCTTCAAGGAGTAAGAGAGAGACGTGGAGAGACAAAATGGGTAGGGTTTGGCCGAGCCAAAGGCTTTGGAAGTGTGGGTAAGGAGGTTGAGGTGGGGGCCTTCTATAAGAGGAGAGGAGGGGCACTCTTGGAATGTAAATAAAAGTTACATTATTTTAAAATGATATTTGGATTTAAGAGGTCCCACATTGAAATACTTCGATGATAAGGTGATAAGGGTTCTAAATCCACCCATCCAATAGGTCTTGGACAAGTTTAGGTCTTAGATTTTACATTATCATTCCATTTTATTTAAATTGTTAAATAATGAGGTAATCGCTGCATCATCATGATGTCATAAATAATTTAATATATTTAATGTTTAAAACTTATAAAAAAAATCTCAAGATTTAGGAAATAGTTTTACCTTTATAATCAATATTTATAGGAAAAAATCTGACTTATATAACCCCATATAAAAATTGTTTTAGTAAAACATCTCATGTTTGTGTCATTTTTACTTTAACATTTAATAAAACGTTATTTATGTCATTTCCCAAACAAAGTGGCTCCATGGGGTCCCCAAGTTGACCCATGGATTTTCTTGGTCCTCCATGACACATCCAATGAGGGTAGGACATGTGTCAAGCTCATTTCATATTATTACAACATTATTTTTACCTTAAATTACACTAATTACCTCTAATCGCGATTAAAAACTTAATAAGTTACTATTCACAAAAAAATTATTTTAATCCCATTGAACCACATTTTACTTCTTAAAGAAAACCATATATGTCGGATTTTTGAAATTCAAACCACAGAGGTGGTAAAATTTCATTTAAACAAAAAATCAGTTTTTTAAGTACCACTGAGTGGTTTCACTATTAATAAAAAATTGAAGTTTTTCAGAAAAATACCAAAACTTCACCCTAAGCTATATTTGATATTCCGAATTCAAACATTAAGTCCATTTTAAAAAATTAAAAACATATACGTTTCATTAATTAATTTAATAATTAATTCCAACTGTCAGAGCAAATAGCGTGTTTTTATGAAACAGTAAGTATCAAAAGATTGACACTAGTTTAAGTCTGATTTCAAAGTGAAATTAATTCCAACGACCACTATTGGATTTAATGGTAAAAATATATTCTAATTTCACTTTAAAAGCAATTCAAAAGATAATCTAATCATATAAATAAATTATATTAAAAAGAGGTTTTGAATTAAAATACAACATTTTACACTATTCATTAAAAAATGAACTTTATCGGAAAAATACAAAAAATTTACACAAAGTAAATTTTGATGTCCTGATTCTAAAAAAAAGTTATATTTGGTCCAATCGAATGTATAAGAGTTATCAAAACTATATTTAAGGATGGTTCGCCATCAAAAGGTGATAGGTGAACCTTTAGTGAGAATTAGGGTATAAATGCCTAAAATTGAATTCTTTCCATATTTTAAGCCTTTATCCTTTATTGGATAAATTTAAAAACATTTAAAAACATATATAATAATATTTTAGTTATTTCTATCCATTCCCGCCAATACAACGGCTACATGTTAACTACCATTTAAAATAAAATTATTATATTACTAGTGTGCAACATAAGTTTTCAAAGGAACTCATCGTTGCGTATCGGGTACGCTATCGAACACAGCGACCCCTTTAAAGTAAAATTAATATTTAATTCGTAAATATTAAAAAATACAAAAATGTTTTATTCATTATTTACCTGGGATGTTATATCCTTCCCCCATTTTGGGAATTGCGTCCTCGTAATTTTATTCACTTATCAAAATAAGTGGGGGTATTTATCCCTCATAGCATTTTCAGATTCCCACATTGCCTCTCCAACCATATGGGTTTTACAAAAATCCTTTACCTGGTGAATTACCTTATGTCGCAACACTTGCTCTCTTCGGTCATGAATCTGGACTGGTTGTTCTTCCTAATATAGGTTCTCTTCCAGATGAACTACCTCTGGACTCAAAACATGAGATGGATCTGGCATATACTTCCTCAACATCAAAACATGAAAAACATTGTGTACATGAGATAAAATCGGAGGTAAAGCCACTCGGTAAGCAACTGATCCAACTCTCTCCAGAATTTCATATGTTCCAATGAGCCTTGGACTCAGCTTTCCTTTCATACCAAATCACATCACACTTTTCCATGGAGAAACCTTGAGAAAAACATGATCACCTACCTCAACAGATAGATCCTTCCTCCTATTGTCCGCAAAACTCGTCTGCCTGCTCTGAGCTGTTGTCATGTGTTTCTGAATCAACTGAACTTTTTATGCCATCTCTTCTTCCAATTCTAGTCCCATCAACTTCCTTTCACCCACTTCATCCCAGAAAGATGGAGTTCGACACCGATTCCCATATAATGCCTCAAATGATGTCATCTATATACTGGAATGAAAACTGTTATTATAAGAAAACTCAACCAAAGAAAGATATTGGTCCCAACTTCCCTGATAATCCATAGAACAAGCTCGTAGCATATCCTGCAAGGTCTAAATTGTTCGTTCTGACTGCCCATCTGATTGCGGATGAAAAGCTGTACTAAAATTTAATTCAGTACCCAACGACTTCTGAAGGCCTTTCCAAAAGTTATAAGTAAACCTGAGATCACGATCGGACACAATGGAGAGAGGAACTCCATGTAACATGACTATCTCTTTAAGATACAAACGGGAAATTTGATCTAGGGAAAAAATATCTCGTGTAGCAAGGAAATGATCAGATTTAGTCAAGCGATCAACAATAACCCAGATTGCATTATTACCTCTAGATGTCTTCGGTAATCCCATGACAAAATCCATGGATATATTTTCCCATTTCCACTCTGGAACTGTTAAAGGCTGAAGCATCCCTTTTGGTAACTGCCGCTCTTCTTTAACCTACTGACAAGTCAAACACTTCACAGTAAAATCAGAAATATCCCTTTTCATTCCATCCCACCAGTAATACTCCTGCAGATCACTGTACATCTTAGTACCGCTAGGATGAACTGAAAACGGGGAACTATGAACCTCACATAACAACTCATTCTTCAACTTTGAATCACAAGGAAAACATAATCTCTTCCCAAACTTCAAAACAGAATCATTATCAATGTTGAATTCATGAAACTTACCCTTCTGAACCAGCTCTACCTTTTTCTACAACTCACTGTCTTCCCTCTGTGCTTGCTTAATTATGCCTGATAGGGATGATCTCATTAATACCTGAAACAAAACAGAAGAACTTCCTGCACCAACAACTTCTATGCCAAAGTTCATCAAATCAAAAACCAAAGGATCTCGTTCCAAACGTAGAATGGTTAATGAAGCATTAGTTTTTCGACTCAAAGCATCAACCACTTTATTTTCTTTTCCCAGATGGTAGTGAATTGTACAATCATAATCCTTGATTAATTCCAGACATCTCCTCTATCTCATGTTCAATTCTTTTTGAGTGAATATATACTTTAAACCTTTGTGATCAGTATATATTTTACAATTTACTCCATACAAATGATGCCTCCAAATTTTTAAAGCAAAAACAACAGCAGCTAATTAAACATCCTGTGTAGGGTAATTTACCTCATGAGTTTTCAATTGACGTGAAGCATAAGCAATTACCTTATCATTCTGCATAAGGACAGAGACAAGTCCCTTCGACGAAGCATCACTGTATATAAAAAACTCACCATTCCTGGAATGAAGTGACAAAACTGGAGCATTCACCAATCTTCTTTTCAACTCCTGAAAACAATCATCACATTCTTTTGTCCAGATGAACTTAACACCCTTACAAAATAGCATAGTCATTGGACTAGATAACCGTGAAAAATTTTCAACAAACCTTCGGTAGTAACCTACCAAACCAAGAAACCTATGGATCTCGGTTACATTTGTGGGTCTTGGCCATTCATCAACAACTTTTGTTTTAGTAGGATCAAAAGTTATGCCATCCTTTGAAACAATATGACCCTAGAAAGAAATTTGTTGTAACCAAAACTCACACTTGATGAATTTCCCAGATAGTTTCTTTTCTTTTAAGGTTTGCAAGATAACCCTTAAATGTCTTTCATGCTCCTTTTTACTTTTAGAAAACACAAAAATATCATCAATGAAAACCACCACAAACTTATCCAAGAACTCATGGAAAATTCTATTCTTTAAGTCCATGAATACATCAGGTGCATTGGTTAGCCCAAAAGGCATTACTACAAATTCATAATGGCCATATCTTGTACGAAATGCAGTCTTCAGAACATCTTCTTCCTTTACCTTCATCTGATGGTACCCCAATCTCAGGTCAATCTTTGAAAAATAATGAGCTCCCTGGATCTGATCAAACAAATCATCAATATGAGGCAAAGGATACTTGTTCTTAACAGTAATATTATTCAAGGCTCTATAATCAATGCAAAGTCTCATTGAGCCATCTTTCTTTTTAACAAACAAGACAGGAGCACCCCATGGTGATGTGCTAGGTCGAATGAAACATTTATCTAATAAATCCTGCAATTGCTTCTTTAACTCTAAAAGTTCAACTTGAGCCATTTGATAAGGGGTTTTTGAAATTGGTTTAGAATCAGGAACTAAGTCAACAGTAAATTCAACTTCCCGATCGTGAATAATACCAAGAAACTCATCAGGAAAAACTTCAAGATACTCATTTACCACTGGCACATCATTAATCTGAACAATTCCTTTATATTCAACAATATGTGCAAGGTAACATTCATTTCCATCTTTTACTAGTTTCTCAACTTCCTGATATGTTATCAAAATCATGGGTTCATTCTTGTTCACAAAATAAAAATATTTCTGAAAAGAAACCATTTTAGCTCTGCAGTCAATCTTAGAATGATAAACAAAAAGCCAATCCATGCCGAAAATAACATCAAACTCTACTAGAGGAAAAACAAAAAGGTTTGCTGGTAGATTCTTTCCACAAACAGGGATAGGAAGGTTCTTATAATTCCTTTTTGTCTCAATGTTCCCTCCGGGTGTTTTTACCATAAGTTCAGGGTTCATATCTTGAGATGGAATTTCCAATTTACTAGAAAACTTCTCAAAAATGAAAGAATGTGAAGACCCTGAATCAAACAACACATTGGCATAATCCGAACAAACAAATAGTGTACCTGATACCACTTCATTCGATGGAACAACATCTACTGAGGTTGTTGCGAAGGATTTCACCACCCCTTTATGCTTGTAGTCTGGCTGCTTTCCCCCAGTTGAGTTCTTCGTTGGACACTGATTTTCATAATGACCCATTTCATTACACTTAAAACATCTTACCATTGGCTTTTCATTGCCTCTTTGGTCATCTTTCTTACAGTTACGAGAAATATGAAAAGACTTACCACACCAAAAGCACCTACCAGACATGGATAAACATTCTCCAGGATGCATTTTACCACACTTCTCACAGGATGGATATTTGGTTTTCTTACCTCCTTGCTTCTTTGATGAATTCTTCCCCTTTGCCTGCCAACTAGACCTCTTATTCTGTTGCTTGTCATATAACACCTGATCATCGGCAAACTCCATTTCCACCTTTTCCGCACATCGAACAATTTTTTCATAACTTTTGAACTCACGGGAAGCTGAATCCCTTCGAAAATTTGGCTTCAACCCTGAGTAAAAATGGTTTATTTTACTATCAAGATCTCGTATGAAGTTTGGAGCATAACTTGCCAATCGAGTGAACTTTGCTTCATAAGTAGCCACTGAGTCATCCTCCTACCTCAATTCTAAGAACTGTTTTTCCATCCTAAGACGAACCACCTTAGGAAAATATCTCTCAAGGAACATACATTCGAATTCGTCCCAGTGAAGATCCTCAATCTCATCACTATCCCTGATATTTTTCACCATTGACCACCACTGATCAACTTCACCTTCAAAACGGTAAACAACAAGACTAACCTTTTGATGTTCTGAACACCCCATGACATCAAAAATCTTCTCCAGTGATTTAATCCACCCTTCATCTTGCACAGGGTCAGATGATCCACTGAATGATGGGGGATGTTGCCTCATGAAATGTTCCACCACTAACATGTTCCTATGTGGTTGATCTGGCTGATCTCGTGTATGGATACCACCACCATTTATAGCCTGAGTCAACTGTTCCATCACTGCAACAAACTATTCAGTTCTGATTCCAACCATCTCAGGTTGCTGATTTGGAAGGTTGTCTTCCTCCTGATGTCATCCCAACATTACTGCTTTGTTTCCTCTGCGGAAAACCATTCTGAACACAGAAATATGTTAGGCGAAGCAACATGGTAATCTTTAAATGCTATATCATTTGAATCGTACCATAAATTAACTTATAATTTTACACTTTTATAACTCCTAATATTGTCTAAATCGGCATTTTATACCAACTATAAGGCCCCGGCCTTAAACATCTCTTAATATTGAATTAAATTAATAATTGACATTGAGGATCTTTTCAGGTTTAGAGTTTTAGAGAATTAGAACATAACTATTACATCTCAAAAGATTACAAAGTAGACACTTCTACTATGTTTCCATAGAAAAAAACTATTAAAAAGAAACATGTCAAGTTCCATGTTTTATATAGCATGACTTTCCCTTGATCCCATCCTTGACTCTATTCCACATTAAGTCCTGTGAAAAACATTTAAAAAAAACTGGGGTGAGCATAAAATGCTCAGTAAGGGATACACAAAGAATGAAAACTGTTAGTTTTTCAAACATCAAGTAAACCATGTATACTTTATCAAAGTAATACCTTCACCTTCATGAATTAGTAAAAACTCTTCACTGAAAAAAATATCATTAATTACCCTTTTGTAACCAAAGGATTAACATAAGACCCATATAAAGAACACATAACATATAAAGGTAACTTGGGACATAAACATACATAAGTGGAATAACCATACGGTCGACTTCCACCCATATCACATGATGGAATAGCCATTCGGCCAACTTCCATACATACTTAATGGAATATCCATACGACCAACTTCCATACCCAATGAATTGGAGGTTATAATGTAACCACCCATCCTGGTATTCATGGCACCACCCGTCATATGGTTTATCACGTAACCACCCGTCAAATGTCCATGTACCATTATAAAAATCATAAGACATAAAAAAAATATAATAGAAAGAAAACATTTCCACACTTTGATCACAATATATCACTCAAATATATTGACATAACAAATCCATTATAAAAACCATTTTCTGTACCAAAATACATAAAAGAGTATATGGTATTTATTTCATTTTAAAAACATCACGGATTGTTGAGGAAGCCATAGACCAAATAATACTCGCGGCGGTGGAAAAGGACGTTGTCACCACGTACATTAAAAGAAACATTCCTTTTTTTCATTTAGTAAAACGCTTCATAGAAAAATATTCCTTTTGTATAAAGGTAAAATTAAAAGGGTTTTATACACCATATAAAAGATAGTTGTGTATAAAACGAAATATGCCTCAACGAAAGGAGATTGAGACGAAGTCCCTTACCTTGGGTCCGACTTGACTCGATCATTCTTTAACGTCCTGAATAATAAACTTGAGTTAATTTCTACTTGATTAAGAACCTTTTTAAAGTTCATTATTCCTTTTATACCACTTATTGCCATGTTATAAACATTATGTAATCATTTAAGTTAATAATGTTTGTTTTGTCGATATTTGATTCTTAAGTCGAAAGTGGACTTCTTACAATTACATGTTGTTCGTGTGGTCAAAGGTTCTTTATATCCAGAATGAAATTCCTGATTTAGATATAATATATATCACATATATCTATAATATACATGCATTTATTATATCACACAATCATTTAGATGTATGAAATGAAATGCACCGTTCATGGAGACGGTAAGCCGTACGTACGCATGAACGCTACTTTCATTTCTTTGTCATATTAATGGAATTAAAACTAAATGATAGGTATGTATATTTTAATTCCAGAATTATATTCATCATTTGGATATATCATTCATCATTTATATCCATTATATACATGTACTTATAATAGTACATTACATTTGGGGATAATAAAAGAAATGCACCGTTCATGGAGACGGTAAGCCGTACGTACGCATGAATGCTACTTTCATTTCTATCGCATACTTTAATGGAAAGAAATAATAATGATATAGAGGTATATTATAATTCCATTATAAAATCATATATAATAACTTTAAATCCATCCTTTATACGTCCCACATATGGCATTAACGAATCAAATCACTTTGAGGGGGCGGTAGTCCGCACTTCCTAAGATGAAATTATCGTGTTTAGCCATAATGGAAGCCAAAAAGTTATGATCAAAATGAAAAATATAGAAGCTTAAGGAAAAAATAAACATATTATATATCTTATATAAATATAGTGACATCTTAATGGCCACCACTAAAGGTGTTTAAAAGAAGATTGAACAATCATCGTTTCGTGAGGCAGAAATTCGCCAACCACAGAAACAGTATGTTCTTTAACCATTAGATTTAGATGTGTGTATGTGTAGCTCGAAATATTCATATAACAACATCCTAGTATATTGGAGATACTGGAGTTGTTACAAAAGAAATGAATAAAAAGATTTTAGGGGGTTGGAGAAGCAAAATAAAACAAAAGAACCCAAGTGCACACATTACCTTAAAATTGGGTAACTCCCTTTGGATTGAGCTCAAAGGCTTCCTTGGGAAGACTTATGCCCAAATTGAGGATTCAAGGAGTTAGAGAGGGATGTGGAGAGACAAAATGGGCAGGGGTTGGCCGAGCCAATGGCTTTGGAATTGTGGGTAAGGAGGTAGAGGTGGGGGCCTTTATAAGAGGAGAGGAGGGGCACTCTTGGAAAGTAAATAAATGTTACTTTGTTTTAAAATGATATTCAGATTTAAGAGGTCCCACATTGATATAATTAGAGGATAAAGTGATAAGGGTTCTAAATCCACCCATCCAATAGTTTTTGGACAAGTTTAGGTCTTTGATTTTACATTATCTTTCCATTTTATTTAAATCATTAAATAATGAGGTCATCGCTGCATCATCATGATGTCATATATAATTTAATATATTTAATGTGTAAAAATTATAAAAAAATATCATGATGTAGAAAATATTTTTATTTTTCTAATGAATATTTGTAGTCAAAAATCTGACTTGTATAACCCCATGTAAATGTTTTTTTAGTAAAACATCACATGTTTGTGTCATTTTTACTTTAACATTTAATAAAAGGTTATTTATGTCATTTCCCAAACAAAGTGGCTCCATGGGGTCCCCAACTTGACCCATGGATTGTATTGGTAGGCCATGACACATCCAATGAGGGTAGGACATGTTTCAAACTCATTTCATATTATTACAACGTTATTTTTACCTTAAATTACACTAATTACCTCTAATCGCGATGAAAAACTTAATAAGTTACTATTCAACAAAAAATTATTTTAATCCCATTGAACCACATTTTAATTCTTAATGAAAACCATGTATGTAGGATTTTTGAAATTCAAAACACAGAGGTGGTAAAATTTCATTTAAACGAAAAATCAGTTTTTTAAGTACCACTTAGTGGTTTCACTATTAATCAAAAATTGAAGTTTTTCAGAAAAATACCAAAACTTCACCCTAAGATATATTTGATATTACGAATTCAAAAATGAAGTCCATTTTAAAAAATTCAAAACATATAAGTTGCATTAATTAATTTAATAATTAATTCCCGCTGTCAGAGCAAATAGCGTGCTTTTATGAAACAATAAGTATCAAAAGATTGACACTAGTTTAAGTCTGATTTCAAAGTGAAATTAATTCCAACAACCACTATTGGATTTAATGGTAAAAATATATTCTAATTTCACTTTAAAACCAATTCAAAAGATAATCTAATCATATAAATGAATTAGATTAACAAGAGGTTTTGAATTAAAATACAACATTTTACACTATTGATTAAAAAATGAACTTTATCGGAAAAATACCAAAAAATTTACACAAAGTAAATTTTGATGTCCTGATTCTAAAAAAGAGTTATATTTGGTCCAATCGAATGTATAAGAGTGATGAACACTATATTTAAGGACGGTTCGCCATCAAAAGGTGATAAGTGAACCTTTAGTGAAAATTAGGGTATAAATGCCTAAAATTGAATTCTTTCTGTATTTTAAACCTTTATCTTTTATTGGATAAATGTAAAAACATTTAAAAACATATATAATCATATTTTAGTTATTTCTATCCATTACCGCCAATACAACGACTACATGTTAACTACCACTTAAAATAATATTATTATATTACTAGTGTGCAACATAAGTTTTCAAAGAAACTCATCATTGCGTATCGGGTACGCTATCGAACATAGCAACCCCTTTAAAGTAAAATTAATTTTTAATTCGTAAATAATAATAAATATGAAAATGTTTTATTCATTATTTACCTGGGATGTTACACTGCAACCCCCCCCCACCCCACGCTCGGCCAGCCTGGCCGAGCCGCGGCTAGCCGCGGCCTGGGCCACACCCATCCCAGCCGGACCCGGACCCTGTAACACCCTGATATTTTATGAGAAATAATTTTTTATGTATTATGTCATACAAAACACCAAAGGAATCATTCACTACACACAACACTAGCTTGGCTTGCGTTACACGCAATCACGACGTTCCTCGATAGCGTGTGTATTACGCAATACTGGATTTCACTAAACAACGATATATTGTTATAATATTATTATGGAATATCCGTTATGAATTTTATTAACTAAATTTTGAATTTTATAACATTATTATTCATCATACACATTTTCAATAACATAGTATGACAAAAAAATAAATTTTTCGGATAAAAGAAATTTTTTTCAAAAAAATGCAGTTATATCGCCTTTTGATGCCGCACCCATTTTAAATATAATTTTAGAAAATTTTATAAGTTAAATTTTAAAAAATAATATTTTTATTTTGAATCAGGATATCAAAATTTACATTGAATAAATTTTTGATACCTGTCTAATATCTTTCATAATATGATGAATAGTGAAAATACACTAAATTTTTCTTAAACACAACTTTTCTTCATCGAAATAATTTATATAGTTTAATTATAATATTTAATGATTTTAAAGTATAAATAGAATATATTTTTACCATTTAGTATATTTTATGTCATTACCATTAATTTTACATTGAATTCATAGGTTAAAACATTTCAATCATTGCCAATGTTTTAACTTTTAAAACCCGGTTTCTGAACAACATGATTAATTTTAAATTAATTTTTGCATCTTCTGTGTTTTGAATTTTGAAAAATGGATTTAATATATGAATTCCGTGGGTCCAAATTATGTTAATAGGTTACTTTTTTTTGATATTATGAATAGTAACTACGGAAATTTTAATTAACTGCAAATAAAGGTAAATCGGGTAATTAAGGGTAAAAATAAGATTATAAAATTACCCTAACACCTACCGAAATTATATTGGATGACTAAAAGTCAGACCATATCACCTAAGGGTCAGAATAGATTAATTTTATGGACTTTTGACCACGGAAATAATTTAATTATTATTAAAACCAAAGAATGTGACAACATGTCACTCTCTTAAATCCTATAAGTATAATAATTTTAATTTAGTGAGAAACTTAATCAAACCTCGAAAATTAATAGTATATAGAAATCTAATAAACTTATATATATCATATGAATATATTTAGTATTTTTATGGATTATATATTTTTTATTAAAGGAGACACAATAGTGATGTTGAAATTATTTTATTTATTGAAATATCCAATAAATGGTTTTAAAAATAATAAAATAAATATTATATGAACTATTTAATGTGATACACGAATTTTACAGATAAATATGACATGTTATGGATCTATTAATGCTTTTATTTAGAACATATATTCTGTCTAGATTTTATTTAAATTGAAATAATGAATAGTGTCAAAATTGATAGTATTGTTATTTTATAAAAATAACATAATATAAAATTGTTTAAAAATCACAAATATATTTTAAAATTATATATTAAAATTTATATGGTCTAAAATGTTATAAATTATCTAATTATGGACAATTCACAACACATATGTAATTATTTATAACAATTTAAAATTTAGAATCTTATTACCACAAATAGAATTAAATTGATTAAATAAGGATAAATCAAGTTGATAATGTTTAAAATAACATTCCAACATGTCTAAATTTAATAGGTTGATGAGATTAAAACCCCATATCATCAAATATTCTAATATAATTCATTTTTGACCTTTTTATGAGGGGTTTGATATATTATACATTAATATTTTGGGGTTTCTAAAGGTGCCCCTCTCTTCAATTATAAAAGGGAACCTCCTCCCTCTCCTCTTTACAAAACATTTAGCCTTCAACCTCGGCCAAACCCTACCCATTACTATTATAATCATCGCTAGTAATATTATTTAGGTTCAAGTCTTCTCAAAAGACCATATATAGTCCCTTAAGAGGACGTATAAATAAGACACGTCGAGAAAGAGGTAATCTATTCTACCAATTATTTCAGGTTTCTTACTTCTTTAACTTCCTCTTATTTAGTCGTTTCATTATAAAGTAATAACATTAGTATATCTCATATACTGATATGTTATTATAAATATGAAACAACCCTATTTCACATTCTATCCATCCCACGGAAAATTAAATCTCCGCGCGTGCATACGTACAGAATACCGTCTCCACGCCGTGGTGTAATTTATTTTCAACCACCACCTTACTTAAATGGGTATAATTTTGTGAAGAATAACTATGTATCATTATTATAACATGATACTGATTATGAGATATTATATCATCAACTCCAATTCCCTTCATATAATTATAGGAACAATATCATCGCTCGTGCGTACGTACGACCTACCGTCTACACGATGTGATGCGACTCGTTCAACATGATATTCATTGAATAATGATTATATAAATGAATCAAATGAATATATATGATATATATTATACTGACACCATTATGTAAATTATATAAATATAATATAAAATGAGGAATAAGAATTTATCTGACAAAACACACATTATAACATAAAGCAATGAACACCCGAATAACAAGTAGCAATGAAATATTACATATAAGAAGCAAACAATATGACCATATATGATATCATACCAATGAGTATGATTCTGGAATAAGTCAATGAAATTATTTAAATCATTATAAAGTAGGTTCAGACATGTACAAAGCATATCGGACCTAAGGTAAGGGAAAATCTCACAATCTCATTTTTATCCGAGATTGTTTATATTTCAGAATTTACTGGGGCATATTCATCATCCACATCCATGTTTCCTCAATATGTAATATTATTTCTATCCTCCAACAATTTTTTAAACCCAATTGTACCCATTTGTGTGTTTTTAGTAAATTATATGAAATGATGCTTTTGTCATTTTTAGTACGAGGTATGTTTTGACTTTTCCGGCCAAAGTACGAGAAGAATGTTTTTTAACTTATACGGCATGAATGGATTTTTATGATTTCATAGAACATTATTTCCATTAAGCGTCCTTTAAAAGTTTTCAAGATTATTTTTAATTAACATCTTTTAATTTAAAATTGTATGATATGTTATGAAAGAAAAATGCTTTTGAAGTGGAATGTATATTTTACTCAAGAATAGAGTTCAAGTGTTTTATCAAAATTATTTTCCATCTAAGATAATATAGGGTTATATTTCTATCCCTATTATTACATTTATTTGATTAGTTTATGATGGAATTATTTTTATGAATTCTTTTTATCTTATATGTATTATGTTAAAATGACATGATGTTTAAGAATCCCATCTTTATTACATGGGTTATGCTATGATGTATGATTTATGATTTTGTGGCACATATAATAATGGTATCATTATGAGATTGGTGGGATCAATATCCCTTTCCAATGAATTGGGTAAAGATTTATATATAATGGTATAGACATGGATCGAACAATAAGTTAATCTGGTTCAGTGATACAGAACTAGAACGAGGAGTAAACTCATTTTAGAAATGGACTTTGTCCACGATGATAGTATTGGAAATGAGTCATGGCTAATAAGAAATTATTATCTATGTTTTTGTGTGTATGACACAAATTTTCATGTTTTATGTTGTGATTATTGTGATTTCATTTCACTGCTATGATTTATTCCATGTTATGATATTATGATCTCTTTTGCAGGTTAAGATTCTCAAAATGTTATGTTCTTATGAATATGATAGGATTTATATCTCCTTAGTTTACCCTTACTGAGCATTGTATCTCACTCTTTTGTATGTTTTGTTTTCCCCAGGTTAGGAAGAAGGTTATTAAGTAGGATATTCCAAAAGTGACTCTAGATATGATAAAATAAACGGGAGACAATGTAGATGCTTTATGAAGTAGTTGATTATGTTTCCATGTTCCTAAAGACACCATTCTATATGGTCCTATCATGTATTTGTTATATTTTTTAATAAGTATGCTTAAATTCTGAAGTAATAATAATGTATGTAAAGTATAGGTTGTTATAGTTGGTATCAGAGGAAAGGTATAGTCAGCATTTGGAAATTAGGATGTGAAAGCCTTAGTAAGAACCCTAAGGATATGTCTAAGCATAGAACACAATATTAGTATTTTGGAAATGTCAATGAATAAGAAATGATAAGACCTAAAGTGTGAAATTTTATTCTTGTTTATGTGGTTTTACTATTATTATGAGTGTTTCTCACACTATAATTCCTGGTCTTAGTTAGGGGCTGGAACCCGAAGGAACTGTGTCAATGATGAATGTGACAGACAATGCAATGATTTTCCCCCTGAACAACCAAATGTTATGGGAGCTGGAATGAAAAATCTTGTAGCCATGCTCACACAACATTCTCAAGCTATGAATCATGTAGTACTTCCAAACGAGCAAAGGAAGGAGCGACGTTCTGTTGAATTCTTCATGAGGCAGCATCCACCCTCATTCTACGGGTCTACAAATCCATTAGTGCCTAAAAAATGGATCAGTACCAGTGAAACAATATTTTCAGTTCTTTAATGTTCAGAAAATGATAAAGTCATCTTAGTAGTGTATCTTTTGGAAGGTGAAACCGATAAATTATGGAATCTTATCAAGAATACGAGGCAAAGAGATGAAATTGAATCCATGGAATGGGATGAGTTCAAGAACTTATTTTTCAATAAATTCTTCCCTCGTATTCTTCGAACAATGATAGAGAAAGAGTTTTTTGAACTAAAGAAAAAGGATGATGAATCTGTTGGTACCTACGAAATTTTTTTTACAAGGCCTTCAAGGTATGCCTCTGGGATTATTATCCAACCTGAGAGTAATATCGATCGATTCTTTAGTTTCTTAAAACCAAGTCTCCAAAGGGTATTAGCCATAACGGTCTTCAATAGCAATGAGGAAATTGTTCGATGTGCTCTCAAGGTTCAGATGGATATTGGAGTAACCCATCAGTCATATGGGTTTGATAAGAAGAGGACAAGGGAATTCAAAGGAAAATCTAAAGAGCACACTGAAAAGAAGATGAGTTTTCCCTTATGGTCAAAGTGTGGAAAGAAACATAGAGGGAATTGTCTTAAAGGGACAAGTAAATGTTTCAAATCTGAAAAAGAAGGTCATCGAGCATTTGAAAGCTGCAATGATGGTAAAATAATGTCTAGTGATGCGAACAAAGAAAAGGCTAAACAGAACGCGCCTCCTACACTTCAATTTTTTATGAGCAAAGAAATGGGGCATTATTCTAATCAATGACCTAATATAAGGGTTTTTGATGATTATTGACATCAAAAAACTCTTAAGGCCATAGACAAAGGAAACTAACATGACATTTCTATCGGAAATGTGGAGTACGATAACAAAGTGGTGAAAGGTACACTTACCATCCACACTAAAGTAGCAAATGTTTTATTGGATTCTAGATCCACCCACTCTTTTATTTCTGAAAAATTTTCTAAGGGTATCACCGCATTACCTCAACAATTAGATGTTGAGTTATTTGTGACAACCCCTAATGGCACAACAGTCACATCAAATGTTTACCATTCTTCTCCGAATGAAGTTTCTGGAAAAGTGCTTCCTGCAAATCTTGTGATCCTTCCCATAGTGTAATTTGATGTGATTCTTGGCATGTATTTTCTTTCTTTATATGGATATCATATCAATTTCCAAATAAGGGAAGTCACATTTCATATTCCAGATCAATCAATGATATTCGTTCGATGCAAGGATGATCATAACCTTCTAGTGGAAATTTCTTCCATCTTATGGGTATTGATTCCACTAAATGAAGTTTATTTATCTCAAATGGTTGGTGAGAAACTCACAATTAAGAATATGACCATTGTACAAGAGTTTGATGATGTCTTTCCAGAGGAATTTCCAGGTCCTCCACCAAATCGTGAAGTTGATTTTCAATACAACTCATACCGGGTGCTATGCCCATTTCAAACACACCTTATAGAATGACCCCAATTGAGTTGCAGGAATTGAAGAAGAAACACCAAGAGAATATTGATAACAGATTCATATTCCCAAGTTCATCACCTTGGGGAGCACCTGTTTTGTTTGTTAAGAAGAAAGATGGATCAATGAGTCTCTGCATTGATTATCGAGAACTTAACAAGATCACTATCAATAAAAAATATCCTCTCCCATGCATTGATGACTTATTTAACCAACTACGCAGAGCTCAATACATTTCCAAGATTTATCTTCATTCAGGGTATCATCAATTAAGGGTCAAAAGGGAGGATATACTGAAGTTGGATTTTTGTACAAGGTATGGACACTACGAATTTATAGTGATGCCATTTGGTCTTACTAATTCCCCTACTATATTTATGGATATAATGAATAGAATCTTTAGAGACTATCTTGATCAGTTTATGGTAATCTTTATAGATGATATTCTTGACTATTCATAGTCCAAGCTAGAACATATTGATCACAAGAGAATTGTATTAAAGACCCCATGAAAGGAGAAGCTTTATTCCAAATTTACCAAGTGTGAATTTTGGATTAAAAATGTATCATTTTTGGGTCACATAATCTCATAAGAGGGGATATCTGTGGATCTAGCAAAAACAGAGGTTATTAAAAGATGGCCAAGACCAACAAACTTAACTGAGATCCGAAGTTTTCATGGTTTGGCTGGATACTATCGACGTTTTGTGAATGATTTTTCACGATAATCTAATCCTCTCACCAGGTTGACTCGAAAAGGAGTTATGTTCGTTAGGACAGATGAGTGTGAAGAGAATTACAAGGAGTTAGAAAGAAGGTTATCCAGTGCACTTGTGCTCACACTGGCTTGTAGTGGAGAAAGGTTTGTGATCTACATTGATTCAACCAAGAAGGGATTGGGGTGTGTTATCATGAAAAACAATATGGTGATAGCTTATGCCTCACGAAAGTTGAAAATTCATGAGCAAAATTACCCAACTCATGATTTGGAGTTAGTTCCGGTTGTCTTTGCATTAAAGATTTGGAGGCATTATCTTTATGGTGAAAGGTGTGGTAATTATACTGATCAAAAAAGTTTAAAGAATATTTTCACACAAAAGGAGCTGAATATGCGTGAAAGAAGATGGTTGGAGTTGATTAAGGATTACAACTGCTCAATTCATTACCACCCTGGGAATGAAAACAAGGTGGAAGATGCATTACGTTGATAGGATCATGATAGATTATCCATGATGAGGATCACAAAAGATCCAATATTTATGGATTTACAAAGGCTAGATCTAGGAATTATAGTAGAAGGGGGAAACTCTTATCTTTCTCAAATGAATGTTCAACCATCTATACATGTAAAGATTAAAGAGGCACATAAAGAAGATGTAGAGTTACCAAAGAAGGTGAAAACTTTTTTTTAATTCCACATTGATTGTGATGAAATAATAAGGTTCAGGAATCATGTTTGTGTTCCTATCATCCCAGAATTAAGTAAGGAAATATTGGATGAAGCTCATATTTCTTCATTCTCTATTCACACTGGAAGCATGAAGATGTATAAGGATCTAAAAGAGTACGTCTGCTGGGATGAAATTAAAAGATATGTTGCTGAATATGTCTCTCAATGCTTGGTTTGTAAGCAAGTAAATGCCCAGTGATAGAAGTCTAAGGGGATGTTACAACCCTTACCCATACCAGAATGGAAATGGGAAAACATCACAATGGACTTTATCACTGGACTTCCTAAAACATCCAATAGAAATAATGCTATCTGGGTTATAGTTGATCATCTTACGAAGTCGGCACACTTCATTGCTATTAGAGAGTATTTATCTCTTGATCAGCTTGTCATGAAATATATAAAATAAGTGTTAAGATTTCATGGAGTACCACATTATATTATATATGATCGGGATCCAAGGTTTACCTCGATGTTTTGGCGAAGTCTTCATCACACTCTAGAAATAGAGTTGAGTTTCAGCACTGCTTATCATCCTCAGACAGACGGTCAATATTAGAGGACAATTCAAACTCTAGAAGACATGTTGAGAGCTTTCTCTATGGATTTCAAAGGTGGTTGGGATCAACACCTACCTTTGGATGAATTTTCTTATAATAATAGCTTTCACTCCAGTATTCAGATGGATCCTTATGAATCACTCTATGGAAATAAATGCATAACACCAACTTGTTAGGATGATGTTGGGGGAAAGTAAGCTATTAGAACATGATCTTGTTGATGAGATGGTGGAAAAGGTCTGATCTATTCAACAACACATAAGAGAAGCTCAGATTAGACAAAAACGTTATGCTAATAACCAAACAAATACCTATGGTTTGATGTGGGGGATAAAGTGTTCTTACGAATATCTCCATGGAGGAGAGTAATGAGATTTGGAAAGAAGTGAAAGCTCAGCCCTAGGTATATTAGTCCTTTTGAAATATTGGATTGTGTGGGAAGGTAGCTTACCAAATGGTACTTCCACCAAATCTATCTCAAGTTTATAATGTGTTCCATGTATCTCTCCTGAGAATGTACATACCTGATCCTTCGCATGTACTAAGCTAAGAAGTTGTACTGTTGGAGCAAGATCTTTCTTATGATGAAAAACAGATAGAGATTCTAGATCATAGAGAAAATCTCTACAAAACAAGACCACTAACTAGGTGAATGTTTTATGTAGGAACCACCAATTAGAAGAAGCTACATGGGAACTTGAGGATATGATGAGGGAGAGGTATCCTCGTCTGTTTGTTATGAAGTGACGAATTTCGAGGTCGAAATTCATCTTAATGGGGGTATAATGTAACAACCTAATATTTTATGAGAAATAATTTTTTTTATGTCTTATGTTATACTCAACACCAAAGGAATCTTTCATTACACAAAAAACTGGCTTGGCTTGCGTTACATGCAATCGTGACCTTCCTCGATAGCGTCTGTAGTGCGCAATACTGGGTTCCACTAAACAAAGATATATTGTTATAATATTATTATCGACTAGCCGTTTTGAATTTTATTAACTAAATTTTGAATTTTATAACATTATTATTCATCTTTCACATTTTCTAAAAAATGGTATGAATACAACATCGATTTTTCGGATAAAAGAAATATTTTTAAAAAAATGCAGTTTTACCGCCTTTTGATGGAATACCCTTTTTAAATATAATTTTTGACAAGTTTATAAGTTCAATTTTACAAAATAAACTTCTTATTTTGAATCAGGATATAAAAATTTATATTGGATAATTTTTTTATACTTTTCTAATAACTTTCATATTTTGATGAATAGTGAAAATACGCTAAATTTTTCGTAAAAACAACTTTTCTTCATCGCAATAATTTATTTTGTTAAATTATAAAATTTATTGATATTAATGGATAAATATAATATATTATTATCATTTAATATATTTTATGTCATTACCATTAATTTTACATTGAATTCATAGGTAAAAACATTTCACGCTTTGACAATGTTTTAACTTTTAAAACTCGATTTCTTAACAATGGGATAAATTTTTAATTAATTACTGCAACTTCTAAGTTTTTTATTTTAAAAAATGGATTCCATATTTGAATTCAGTGGGTCCATATTATGTTAATAGGTTACTTTTATTTTTTTGATATTATGAATAGTAACTACAGTAATTTTTATTTACTATAGTTAAAGGAAAATCAGGTAATTAAGGGTAACTATAAGATTATAAAATTACCCTAACACCTGCCAAAATTATATTGGATGACTAAAGGTTTACCCATATCACCTAAGGGTTAGAATATATTCATTTTCTGCACTTTTGACAATGGAAATAATTTAATTATTATTAAAACCAAAGAAAGTGACAACTTGTCACTCTCTTAAATCTTAAAAGTATAATAATTTTAATTTAGGGATAAACTTCATGGAACTTCGAACATGAATAGTCTCCAAGAAGATAATAAAATTATATACATCATGTCAATTTATTTAAAAATTTTAGTGATTAAATATATATCACTAAAGGTGACACAATAGTGATGTTGAAATTATTTTATTGATTGAAATATCAAATAAATGGGTTTAAAAATATTAAAATAAATATTATATGAACTATTTAATGTGATCCACGAATTTTATAGATAAATATGACATGTTATGAATCTATTAAAGATTTTATTTCAAATATATCTTCTTTTGTGGATTTTATTTAAATTCAAATCATTGAATTATGTCAAAAATGACACTATTGTTATTTTATAAAAATAACATAATATAAAATTGTTTAAAAATCACAAAAATATTTAAAAATTTTAAATTAAAATTTATATGTTCTACAATGTTATAAATTATCAAATTATGGATAATTCACACAACATAAGTAATTATTTGTAACAATTTAAAATTTAGAATCTTATTACCACAAATAAAATTAAATAGATTAAAAAAGGATAAATCATGTTGATAAGGTTTAAAATAAATTTCCAACATGTCTAAATTTTATTAGTTTATGAGATTACAACCCTATATCATCTAATAATCTAATATGAATAATTTTTTTAGGTTTTTAAGTGCGGTTTTATTTATTATACATTAATATTTTTCAGGTTTCCAAAGGTTCACCTCTCCTCAATTTTAAAAGGGCACCTCCTCCCTCTCATCTTTACATGAATTTGAGCCTTCAAGATCTGCCAACCCATTCCCATTAATCTTCTAAACGTCCCTAGAAATATTTTGGAGGTTCTAGTCTTCCAACACTACTGGAAAATGGACCTATCCCCACGGTTTTCTCCAAAACTGTGGGGATAGACCCCCCCTATACCCACGGTTTTGTAAAACCATGGGTTAGGTGTCTATTGAAGACCTATACCCACGGTTTTCCAAAACTGTGGGTATAGGGGGGTCTATCCCCATGGTTTTCCCAAACCATGGGGATAGGTTCTGAAAAGTGACCTATACCCACGGTTTCCCAAAACCGTGGGTATAGGGGTACCTGTCCCCACAGTTTTGGGGAAAACCGTCGGGATAGGTCTGGGCTAAAATTCTTATACCCACGTTTATTAAAAACCGTGGGTATAGGTCACTTTTGTGTGCGCGGGAATTTTTTTTCCGCGGGAAAGAAATTTGTTTTGGCGGGAACCTTATACCCACGGTTTTTATAAATATATTTAACTAAATATATATATATACATATAGGTGATGTTAGGGTAGTGGTTAGACGCAGTGTTTGCAGCGGAGAGGTCCCGAGATCGAAACTCGGTGCCTACATTATTTTAGGACCTATACCCACGGTTTTGAAACCATGGGTAAAAGCCATTGACACCGTGACAATTGGATATGTTTCGGTGACATGTTGGCAGGACACCTATACCCACGGTTTTGGAAAACCGTGGGTATAGGCTGGGGACCTATCCCGACGCCGTTCCAGCCCACGGTTCCAAAAACCGTGGGTATAGGCTATACCCACGGTTTTGGGGGCTATACGCACGGTTTTGAACCGTGGGTATAGGCTGTTTTTTCAGTAGTGCAAAAGACAAAATCTAGTCCCTTAAGAGGATGTTTAAAGAAGGCACGTCGAGGAAGAGGTAATCTCTTCTACCGATTCTTTCATGTTTCTTCCTTATTCTACTTCCTCTTATTTTGTTGTTTCATTATAAATTAATTACATCAGTATAAATCATATATTGATATGTTATTATAAATATGAAAAAACCCTATTTCACCTTCTATCCATCCTACTAAAAATAAAATCATCGCGCATGCGTACATATGGAATATCATCTCCACGCCATGGTGTAATCTGGTTTCCACCACCACCTTACTTGGATATGTATAATGGTGTAAAGAATAACTATATATGATTATTATAAAATGATACTGATTCTGAGATATTATATCATCATCTCCAATTCCATTCATATAATTATGGTAACGATATCATCACTCGTGCGTATGTACGGCCTACCGTCTCGACGATGTGATGCGACTCATTCTACATGATATTCATTGAATAATGATTATATAAATGAATTGAATGAACATATATGATATATATTATAATAATACCATTCTATAAATGATATAACTATAATCTAAAAAGAGGATTAAGAATTTATCTGACAAAACAAGCATAAGAACATAAAGCAATGAACACCCGAATAAAAAATAGCAATGAAATATTATATATAAGAAGCTAAGAATATGACCTTATATGATATCATAACAATGAGTATGATTCTGCAATATGTAAATGACATTATTTAAATCATTATAAATGAGATTCAGACACGTACAAATCATATCATACCTAAGGTAAGGGAAAATCTCACAATCTAATTTTTATTCGAGATTGTTTATACTTCTGAATTTACTGGGGAATATTTATTATCCAAATCCATGTTTCCTCAAAATGTAATTTTATTCCTATCCTCCTACAATTTTTTAAATTTAATATTACCCATTGGTGTGTTTTTAGTAAAAGATATGAAAGGAATATTTTGTCGTTTTTAGTACTAGGTACTTTTTGAGTTTTCCGGCCAAAGTACTAGAAGAATGTTTTTTAACTTATACGGCATGAATGTATTTTTATGATTTCGTAGAACATTATTTCCTTGAATATTCCTTTAAAATCTTTGAATTTTATTTTTAATTAACTTAATTTAATTTAAAATTTTTTGAAATGTTACGAAAGATAAATATTTTTAAGGGGAATGGACATTTTCTTCAGGAATATAGTTCAAGTGTTTTATCAAAATTATTTTCCATCTAAGATAATATAGGGTTCTATTTCTATCCGTATTATTAAATTTATTTGATTATGTTATGATGGAATTATTTTTATGAAGTCCTTTTATCTTATATGAATTATGTTACGATGACATGATGTTTAAGAATCCCGTATTTATTACATGGGTTATGCTATGATGTATGATTTATGATTTTGTGGCACAGATAAGAATGGTATCATTATTAGATGGGTGGGACCTATATCTCTATCTAATGCATTGGGTAAAGATTTATATCTCACGAGATAGACATGGAAGGAATGAAAAGTTAACCCGGTTCAGTGATTCAGGACTGGAACGAGGAGTGAACTCATTTCAGAAGTGGACTTTGTCCACTATGATAGTCTTGGAAATGAGTCTTGACTAATAAGAAATGATTTTCTATGATTATGTGTGTATGTCAAACAGTTTATTTTTTTATGTTATGATTATTAGGATTACATTTCACTACTATGATTTATTCCATTTATGATATTATGTTCTCTTTTTCAGGTTAATATTTTTAAAATTTTATGTTCTTATGAATATGATAGGATTGATATCTCCATAGTTTACCCTTACTGAGCATTTGTGATCACCCTTTTGTATGTTTTATTTTCCCTAGTGCAGGAAGAAGGGTATTAATTAGGACATGCCAAAAGGGACTCTAGATACGATGAAATAAATGGGAGACAATGTAGATGCTTTATGAACCAGTTGTTTATGTTTCCCAGTTTCTAAAGACACTATAACTATACGGTCCTTTAATGGGTTCGTTATATGTTGTAATATGTATTCTTCAATTGTGAGTTAATAACAATTTATGTAAAGTATGGGTCATTATAGACCCGGGTCGGGTCGCCCGGTTCGGGCCGACCCATGGTGGGTTGGGCCGGGTCGGACCGGGCCCCGACCCCCCTCTTCGGACCGTTTTCGGTTAGTTGCCCATAACATGATCTAAGAACCTCTGATCGATACACCGTCAGTTGAGTAGGATTTCTCGTATCGAGGCAGGATTTTCGGTATATCACACTCAAGGTTTTGGCAGAGTTTGGGTATGGTCGGGTTTGTTCGATACCGAAACCAACTATGCCCTCGGAGCGGAAACACTTATAACATAATGACCAGACATCCGATTGACGTGCCGTCAACTACGGTGGTTTCCTTTTGTTGATATTGTTATTTTTTCATACTCCAAATGGAATTAGGATTATTTTGGAGTATGGTTGGGTTGGTTTTAGCTTAAAAACCAACCGGGCCCCCAAAACGGAAAAGGTAATAACTCACAGCCCGGGCGTCCGATTGAGGCGTCGTCTGTTGCGTTGAGACCCCTATGACAAGGCGGTACTTTCTGATAGTTCTACGTGAGAATTAATGACACTTGGAGTATCAGCTTGAGGCTCGTGGAGCGGACCCTTCCGGTGATGACCGAATAGATTGCAGAGACCTAGTGGCTGGCTGATACTTGACGACTGCTGATCGATCGACTTGGAGAGATTCAGATGGCCTAGTGGGGACTGATTGGTTGTAGAAGAAGACCCATGTTGGAGGAGCGCTTGGTTGTAATAGAAGACACATGGTACTTGACATAAGGAGTACCTATGTAGGCTCTGAGGGGGAGCACTTGGTTGTAGCGGAAGACCCATAGTGGGAAGCTCTTGGTGGTAGCAGTAGGCCCACAATACTCGACAGGTTGAGTAATTCAATAGTCCAAGGTTAGTGAGAAGAACTTGGTTGTAGTGGCAGGCCCACTGTACTCGACAGAGGAGGAGTTATCCAGCATTCGTGGTTTCGACTTCGATAATGAAAATCCTGTTTTGAGCTGAGTCAATGACCTTTTTGTTTTCGTCATGATTGAGATGGGTTACTTGATAACATATATATATGTATGGGCCTATACTTAAGTAATGGTTATCCGTTGAAATCATACTTTGTGGTTTATCCTTGTTGGATTTTGTGAGACCTTGAGGGTCTTGGGGTTCCTAATGAATATCATTATACTCAGCCCTGCACGGGCTATGCCCGCACCTCGTTGTGTTGGATGCAGTCGATGGAAAACACTGATGTAGGCCAAGAGCGCCCGGACTGGACGGTACACAGAGGTGGACACTCGGCGTGATGTCACACGAAGTGGACCAATAGATGCAGAGTGCTGAGGAGGATATTTGTACCTAACCTTCATGTAGGAACCCGAAGGAAAATCCCGGAGGACGATCCAAGGGGCTGCTTCCACCTTTCATCTATTTGTCTATTTCATTTGTACTTTCTTTAGTTGTAGTTGTACCTTTTTGTTGGTCTTGTATTTCCGGTCCCTCTATACTTTCAACACACTTGTTATACAACTTTACTTAGTTTTTTCTTCCGCTTGTACTCTGTTAGTGTGTGTTATGTTTTATAAAGGCAATTCCTTCCTAGTTTATAGGTAATTAAACCTTGTGTGCTTGTCACTAGCCCCTAGCCTATGGAAGGTGGGCTTGGGGTAGTCACGATACGGGCCCCGGGGGACGGGTCGTGAAAAATTGGTATCAGAGGATAGAGTTTCTACTGCATAACTCAAGACACTGGTCATTCTTTATATGAATTAATAGTGTTAAGAGTACCAAGTGTGGTTCTCAGTTCAGGGAGTCCAGTGTTGGTGCGGCGGCCGACATATCCGTACACCAAGACCCTGACTACTGATTTCCAATTAGTGCATGAAAACACTGCTTGCGTGTGTGTTTTCCGAAGTCTTGTTTAAGTTAGCTCAAACCAGGTCAGCTCACCCGGTATAGTCTTCAATCATGTCACATCTGTTTCTTTCAGGATGCCTCCCTGCAGACGACCAGCTTGTGCCCCGAGAGTTGTATGTACTGACAGCCCGCCAAGCGATGAGGCCTCAGTACAGGGCCCTCATCTCGTTGAGGCACCAGTGGAGGAAGCATCAGTACCACTTCCTGTTGGGCCACTGATGCCACCAACCCCAGCAGTAGGCAATGCATGCCGCTTGAGCGCGCTTCACGAGATCGAGCGCCAGAGGACACCCATGTTCCAAGGAGAGACGGACCCACATGTGGCTGAGGATTGGCTGGAGGCTGTGGTGAGAGTCTTTAGACTGCTAGGGACACCATCCAAATTTATGGTGATCCTTGCTTCCAGCCTCCTTCGGGCAGTAGCAGGAAGATGGTGGAGCCTAATGCTCCAAATGCACGATGAGGTGACACTTCTTTTGGAAGACTTCGAGAGCCTGTTCCAGACAGAGTTTGTACCAGCCACCCTTTGAGCGGTGCGTATACAAGAGTTACATCATCTGAAGCCGGGCAGCATGACATTTTCACAATACTCAGTGAGGTTCACAGACCTATCACGGTGCTCTATAGATATGGTATGAGACCCATTCTTCCGGGACCATACATTCGAGCAGGGACTCAGGCGAGATATTAGTGCTTCAGTTGATTCTCACAGCTTCCCGACACAAACAGGGGTGTTACAGCGGGCCCTCCTAGTGGAGAGTTTCCTTGCTGAGCAATCTTCAGTAGTGGGACCCACCACTAGTCAACATGCAACGGAGTCTTCTATAGCTAGTAGTAGATAGATGACGCTGGGGTCCAGGAGGACCAGACCCATGGGTGGTTGACTGCAGGACTCAGGATCGTGTGTGTGAGGCACCCGGGGCGGAGAACGACATACCAGGAGCAGACAATGTTACTCCAATGGTGGGCTTGGACACATGTCACGTAGATGTCTGACCCGCCATACACATTATCAACAGATAGATGAAGGACATCCTAGGCATAGGCATAGGTTCGATCGAGGCGGACTGTAAGGAGCCGGAGACCGAGGCATAGGAGCTAGTCATGCAGCTGGTGGTGGACGACGATTCGAGGTGTTTCCACCACCACCACTAGGAGGTCCACCCTGACCATTGGGAACGGGTGTACGTGGGAGTGAACAACTTCAGGCAGCCAAAGCATATGACTATGGAGCTCTGAAAGCAGGTGGACAGGAGCAGGACTTGTTCCAGGCATGATGGCTTTTGTTCTTGGTGCTTCCATCTTCCTTGTTGTTGTTGTTTGAGGTTGTAATGTGTCTTTATACTTTGAGCTGCAGTAATAAAAGACACCTTTCTTTGTGATGTTTTATTTCCATCCATTTGTTTGGTTAATACTAAGAGGTTCTGGTTAAAACTGTTTAATTGACCCTCACATTCCATTTTTCTACTAGAGGAAACCCAATGACAACACACTGATGCCAACAGTGTGTCTCAACCCTTGGAGGTGAGAGTAACGTTTGGATCTATTAGTATTAGCGTTGAGGCCTTACGAAGTCATCCATGGCATGAATTAGTACCATTCATGTCAAGATTGACTGTATTAGGCCAAGTATGTGGTTCATACAGGGGATGAGATCGAATTTTCCTTTTCAGAAAAAGAGAAATCTTAGCATCTCTTGTAAAACATTAGCGAAGAAGGGTGAAGTCGATTTATTACAATTGGATACTCTCACCCATAGTTCGTTGAGCAAACGGTTTACAGTTTTCTCTGATCTTAATAGTCTCAGGTGTGTCTTCTTTTAGAAGGATCAGAACCTGAGACAATGGTGATGGCTTGAGTCCCTACAGAACTATGACTTTGAGATAGTCTATACTCTTGGGAATATGAAAATTATTGTGGATGCTCTCAGCAGAAGTTCAGACATTCAACTGCTAGGAGAGGCGACGGAGAAGCTGGACACATTGCTAATATCCTCTGTAGATATGGATGGTGCAACCTATCTACAGTCACTCCTCCAATTCTTCAGTAGAGTAGGCGAGGTGGCTTACCGCCTGGCCCTTCCACCTCAGTTGCACTGGGTGCACGATGTCTTCCATGTATCATAGTTGAGGAGATACGTGTGCGACCCATCCCATGTCATTGACCACGGGGAGATGGACGTCGAAGACGGGGCGACATTCATAGAGGTTTCAGTGGAGATTGAGGATCGACTGGAGAAGGTCCTACGTGGATGGTCGATTCCTCTGGTGTGCATTCGCTAGCAGCATAGGAACCTCCAGGGGAGCACATGGGAGCAAGAGGCTCATATGCATTCTCAGAAGCCCTTTAGTTTCCCTAGTACGTGTTGAAGCTTTACGGGGATGTAAATTCTTGAGGTGTGAGTAATTTAAACACCCAGAAATTTCAAGGGAATTTTTTTAATTCTATGGAATTTTATGAGTCTGAGTTTTCTGACGGTACTTGATTCTGATGCCCGATGTGCCCCGAATCAACATCTGAAGTTTTGATCAGGTGTGTTTAGTGAACGTACATGCGGGTTCTTTCTATCTTTCGAACTGGTGCTTGGAATTGAAATCAGAGGACACCGATGAACTCGAAGCGCCAATATTCTCTTAAGGGGACCTTTGCCGCAGTTGCGTTTAATGCAGGTTGAAAGTTAATTTTTGGGGTTTAATAAAAAAGTTAAATAAAATTGTTGTGAACAATTTTATTTATCTTTGGTAGTTAAATCCTACATGGGGAAGTTATTTTTGGGGCCCACACCCACATAACCTCTTATGAGAGGATATTTGTGAGGTGAGTCCCACACATGCCCTAAACATTCATCTCTCCTTAACTCCCTTAAACCCCATTGTTTATTATGAAAAATCCCATATTAATGAGATCTCTCCACCTCCCTCTTAGTATCTTTTTCAACGCAATTAAATTAATGACTTAATTAATTTTATTGGCACATCACAATTTGAATTTATTTTATTTTCATGGAACTTCATTAAAAATGGGTGAAGTCTATTATAATATTTGCGATAGAAAATATTTTGGTGAGGAACCTCTGGAGAAATAAAAAGTGTTATTCTTTTGGAGAATAACATCACCAATGAAGAATGTCATTATCCCTCACCGAATAATGCTCCACCATTCAAAGGACAAAAAGAAACTTCATCCTTTATTCTTCCTCTACGAAAAGGGAGAAGACATCATCCACGAGGAATGATGACTACGGTTTCTCCTCGGACGCACCCAACGTCATCTTCGAATTCTATTCCATGTCTCGACAATGTTAAACATCATAATCGAGGTAGGGGATATTGTATAATTACATATATGTGATTTATACCCTTAAACATGCGAGTTTATTTATTGGGAGATTATTTGAACCACTAACGTGGTGGGTACAAGCTAACGAACAAGTCCAGACCCACCACCAACTTGTTCGCGATGCAAAGAATGTTTGGAAATTGATTAATGGAAGGGAAACATTGATTTGAGGCTATCGTAGTGAAGAATGGGACCTGAGGAGGCCAAAGGAGCAAATGGGAGCAAAAACGGACCACCATAAAGACTCTGGTGGCCCGCAGAAGGTCGCAACAGTGCGGGTCGTTGGCGAGGCGGCACCAGAAACCGGAGGCGGCGGCCGTCCGCCTGGAGGTGGCGGGGCCCTACCACGCCGCCAATGGAAGACCCGCCATGGCACTGTCTACGGCGGCGGTGGAGCGGATCCCGAGCCACGCGGGATCCGGGGAGACAGGGCGACGCCAGCCTGGCACCGCCGTTACAAGAAACCGGGGGAGCCCCCCCTGCTCGGCCAGCCATGGGTCGGGCCGCACCAAACCGGGCCGGACCCAAACCGAGGTCGTGTCGACCTGGTTTTGGCCGACCCAGGGTGGGTTGGGCTGGGTCAGACCGGGCCCAGACCCCCCTCATCAGACCTCTTTCGGTTAGTTTCCCATAACATGAGCTATGGACCTCTGATCGACGCACCGCCAGTTGCGTAAGATTCCATGGATCAAGGAGGTCGTTTCAGAAAATTACAGTCAATATTTTGATGATGTTTGGGTATATCCGAGTTGGTTTTAAATCGAAACCAACTGGGCCCTTGGAGCGGAAACTCTTATAACATAAAAACTGTACGTCCGATTGACGCGTCATCAACTACGTTGGTTTTATTTTGTTTAGACAGTTATATTGGAATACCCCACGTGGGGTTCAGATGATTTTGGAGTATGGTAGGGTTGGTTTTAGCTTAAAATCCCTGAGGGCCCCTGGAATGGAAAAGCCAATAACTCACAGATCGGGCGTCTGATTGACACGCCGTCTGTTGCGTTGAGACCCCTATGACGAGGTGGCACATTCTGATACTTCTATGTGAGACTTCATGTCAATTGGAGTTTCGGATGAGGATCATGGAGAGGACCCTCCCGGTGACGAGTGAGAAGATTTCCGAGACCTAGTGGATGGATGAGACTTGATGACTAATGATCGATCTACTCGGAGTGATTCGGATGGGCCAGTGGGGAGCGCTTGGTTGTACCAGCAGACCCGCGGTGGACGAGCTCTTGGTTGTAGCAGCAGACTCATGGTACTCGACAGAAGGAGTACCTTTGTAGTCTATGAGGGGGAGCTCTTAGTTGTAGCGACAGAACCATGGTGGGAAGCACTTGGTTGTAGTAGAAGGCCCATAGTACTCGATAGGTGGAGTAATTCAGTACTCCAAGGTTAGTGGGAAGCACTTGGTTATAGTGGCAGGCCCACTGTACACGATAGAGGAGGAGTTCTCCAGCAGCCGTGGTTTCGACATCGATAATGAAAATCCTGGTTCGAGCTGAGTCAATAACATTTGTGTTTTCCTCATGATTGGGATGGGTTACTTGATATCATAGGTATATATATGGGAATATACCTAAGTAATGGTTATCCGTTGAAATGATACTTTTTGGTTCATCCTTGTCAGATTTTGTGAGACCCTGAGGGTCTCGAGGTCCCTACTTAGTCTCGATATACTCAGCCCTACAGGGGCTATGCCCGCACCTCATTATGTTGGATGCAGACGATGGACATCGCTGACGAAGGCTGAGAGCACCAGGACTGGATGGTACCCAGAGGTGGACACTCGGCGTGACGACACACAGAGCAGACCGATATACATGGAGTTCCGAGGAGGACAACTATACCTACCCTTCTGGCAGGAACCCGGAGGACAATCCTGGAGGATGATCCAGGAGCTGCTTCCACCTTTTAACTGTTTGTCTATTTCAGTTTTACTTTCTTCAGTTGTAGTTGTACCTTTTTGTTGTTCTTGTATTTCTAGCCCCATTGTACTTTCATCACACTTGTTATACAGCTTCACTTAGTGTTTTCTTCTAATTTTACTCTGGTAGTGTGTGTTACATTTTATAAAGTCAATGCCTTCCCAGTTTTTAGGGAATTACACCTTGGGTGCTAGTCGCCAGCCCCTGGCCTATGGAAGGCAGGCTTGGGGTAGTCACGATACGGGCCCCGGGGGACAGGTCGTGACGTTTCCATATAATTTGACACATAACAATGATGATATTATGCATATTCATTGATAAGTATTGTTATCTATAATCATTAATGATGAGAATATGTAACGCCCGGATACCAGAAGCCCAAAGTCGGTGCATTATTAACTATCATTGGCATGATCACAAAAGATCAAGTCTCAAAAGACTAATTAGTTTAGTAGCATTAGAAGTACTATATACATTCATAAGGATTACATTATATCATAAAATGGAAAACTACAACAACATTGTTTCCATAGAAAAAACTGAGAGCCCATATACTATCCCAGTAGGTCAGTCATAATATAATTCTTCGCATCGTGGGAAAAATAAAGCATATAAAGGAGTGAGCTTAGATGCTCAGAAAGGATAACAATATATCATAAACATTTATAAATAAGAATAAACATTTATGGCAATGTATAAGACTAAAACAAAATTCATTTAAACATGAACTTCATTATAATATTGTAAAGATAAAATCAAATAAATCCATTTAATTAATCACATTGATATTCTTCTAGTTGAATAATCTCATTCAATATCAATACCCAATTTCATAATGATGGAGATGCATAATTCCAGACTTTCATAACCACATAGTCAAGGCCTTGTGCCAATACTACAAATAAGATATTTTCAAGGCCTTGTGCCAAGACACGAGATTGTCTCATGATACCTACTGATTAATAAAAGAGCTATAGTGGACTCCACATGTCACTTACTATGTCCAATTCATTCCTCATATGAAAAGTTTGAAACATAACATAAACATCTGTATTAAAACTATCATACGAATTGTCAATACTTTATCCACAAAACATGAATTTTACAAAAATAACACATCCACAATCAAACATAAATCATTAAATTCAATATGGATGATTGAATTTTAATAGATTATCCTCCATCTAGAATAATTAAGTATATTGACATAGATGAAAATAATCATCAAAACTATTTGGGAGAAATATCCCCCTTTTTCCTGAAATCATTGAAATGACACACAATTTTTCATGAAGCCGTTTAAAAATAGATTTTTGAATCAAAGTGTCCCATAAAAAATTGATACATTTAAAAGTAATTTTAATTTTAAAACATTAATGTCCATAAAAATAAATCCTTAAAACCATTTTGAAAACATGGATATTAATAAGAAGGTTTTAGAAGAATAATTTTTTATAACATTTAAAATGATATTTTAGTTAGAGTTCCTAAAAAAATGATAGATGCTTGAATATAAATAAATGAGGTAATAAAAACATTATAATATCATGAGAATAATGTATTTCGATATATACTATGTCATAAGATAGTATACACACCATATAAAATATAATTGGTGCATAACAACAAAGTATTCTTAAAGGAATTAAAATTGAGATGAAATCCCTTATAAAGATAGTATCCTTATGTAAAAGATAAATAAATGACATAATTATGTGTTAAAATATAAACACACTCAATATGATTGGATATTTAGGGTAAATTAATCAGATTATATTCACACATATTCTTGTAAAAACAACACCAATGACTTAGATGTTTTACTCAATGAATATAAATTGAGTTAAGATCAAGTTTATATCAACGAAATGAGAAATTATCAATGGAGTGATTGTGTGTATCAGATGTACATCCACACAAAGGGGAGTGTAAATTACTAAATAAATAATAAATAGTGATTCCACACATAATCTTGTAGTAATATAATCAATGAAGTACGTGTGAAGCCCAATGAGTGGAAATTGATATTTGAAATTACCTTTCCGATTTGGTAACTCATAAAACATACAACCCATGAAAGAAGGATAATTAAATGAAGATATAAATACCCCTAAATAAAATTATATTACACCAATAATACAATAAATTACAATACATATTCCACACAAAAGGAAATAGTTTCCCATATAGCATGACTCTCAAATTAATAAAAAGTGAGATGCCAAACCCTTATATCATTGTAATCAATTGAGTTGTATGAAAAAAAGTTAATAACCACCAAATGAATCACATAATACCCAAAATAAAAATAGAATCAAGATAATATATATCAAATGGTAGTACAAAATACACCACATCCAATAAATATGTGGCGAACAATGGAAATCTCACAGAATTAATAGTGAGATAAGAAACCCCATACCTTGTACTTTTACCTGGTTGAGGGTAGTTTTACCTCTTTTATGATGGTAAAATAATTTTTATTAAATTATAAAATAATCATAAAAATTAATATGATATCTGAAAGTGCGGCCGATTATCGCCTATCGACCGTTCAAGGTTCCGGTGCTCTGCTAATGTGTATAGCAGCACTCGGGTCGAATCCTCGGCGATGACACTTTGTAGTAGTCGTTTGTTTTTAGTTGATTGTATTTTGATTAGGGGGGTTTGTTTGCAGAGCTTAATTGAAATGATTTATGGATGATGTTTGATTTACCAAATTGATATATATTGGGGTGAGTTCATCATTAGGTTAGTTAATCTTGTGATATCCTCGAGCTTTGCTTTATATTGCATTTAAATTAACACCCATGTCACAAGATGATGTTGATTAGAATTATTAAGTGTTAAGGCTTTAAACCAAGACTTAACTTAACTTAAGGTTATAATCTCAATCAGATCTTATTTATGGTTGTGTATTTATGGTTCCAATAATCCATGGAAACCACATGTTAAACAAAACAAGTCATTAATCCATGACATGTTAAGTCCAACATACACAATGTTAATTCAAAGAATATTCATCGAGCAGAAGCTCTCAATCACTTAACATACCTAAATTATAACTCACCCCAATGAGAGATTTACTCAGCCATTTGGGTGATTAATAATCTGGTAATATATGTTTATGGTGATGAATTATAAAGAGAAGAAAAAGAAATGGACAAGATAAGAGTAGTGTGCCGAACACACACACGAAATAATTTAAGAATCAAAAATGGAATTTCGATTGAATGAGGAAGCTTAAGAAGGGCGGGGGATTGAACTGAATTTAAACTATTTTAATAACATTAATATTAAAATACAGAAGGTGGAAGAGAATAATAGATATTGAAGAAGTAACTTGCATTAAAACAGAATTACAAAGAAAGAGAATTACAAGATTACAAAAATGAAGAACACAAAACTAAGTGAAAAGAAAGAGAGGAGGAAAGGTCTCTCAAGTGAAAACTTGAGTATTGCAGGTCCTCCCAAGCCTTTGTCAAAGCTTTTTTCGTGCCAATGTGATCTCCTTTCTTCTGAAATGCCAACCCCTCTCAAGGAGAGAAGGGAAGAGTATTTATAGCCCAAGGAGTGGACTGTTTGCATTCCCAATCTGTCCCTCCACTTGCATCGCCAATTTGGCAATTCAGAAAGCCGAATCTTCAAATATCTCCTTCTTCCAAGTTGTAGAAAATAATGTTGGCCGACTACTCTCAAAATTTGGAGTCATTTGGAAGTACGTATAAAAAGTTATGGCCGGTTGAATAAACAAACTTAAACTGTCCATTTCAATCCAGTCTTTTTGAAGTTCATAATGTGAAAGGGTTTTTGAATATTAAGATGCCTTCAAATCCGAATGGTTTCTTCAAAAAAGTCTGCCCCCTACATCCCCTCTTTCACAATGAAAAATCTCAGCTCGCTTGGATGATTACACCAGGAGATATGGCATGCATACTATACTGATTTTCATTCTCGGACAGAATGGTGGGCTGGACTTCAATGATTCCTTTGGGCCCTTTGTACTTGGATTTGGGCCATGAAATTTTTGTCCAAGATTACATGTAGTGTCCCCCGAATTATGGTGGAGATTTAAGGTTTTTGAACTTCTGGATTGAGCCCAGTAAATCAATCTTCATGAATAGTCCAGTTTCTTCACAGATTATTTGGTCTTGTTTGTGAGGACCATATGACCCTTCAAATGGCAGAATTGGATCATGGTTACTTCTAATGAAATGTTTTCTATTCAAATTAGAATCCTATAAAAGAAGAACCACACAATTTGGATCAGTATAGTGATAGTTATAATGAAAACATTAAACTGACTCAATTTGACTACTTCTAAAAATGCTACTTAATATTAAAACATTAATATTTCACAAAAATTAAGCACATTTCATATAAAATAAGTAAAGGGGGAATATAATAAGTCATGAAAATATTAATAACATCAACTCCCCCACACTTAGATTTGCGCGTGTCCTCATGTGCAACAAATATAAAAACATGACAAAATCATTTTCACTCAACAACAAATATTAAAATTTTGTTTTCTCCAATCAGGGGAGGTTTAGAATATTTCACTCATCCATATTGAATTCCATCACAAATTTGGTTCACAATAATGCATCAGAAACAATTCATTTTTTCATGTTCAAGGTTTGAATTGGAAAATGTAGGCACTCAAAACTTACTCCTCTCAAGATGATAAAAATGTATTTTAGGAGGTTCACTCATTCACCAACAAAAAGTGAAAATCAAGAGTTTGTAAGAGCTCTCAGCTTCCATTCCCAAATCTAATGTGTACAAGAATCAAGAGGTCTTTTAAGGGGTTTTTCAGTGGCTATGGGACGGTAGGTATATAATGTCCAAAGGAAAAGAGGGGTTAAAAACACCAACATGGAAAAATCAATGCACATTTTTTTTGAAATTTGATTTGAAAGGAAATAGAAACACATATTTACAAGGGCATGAATGTGTGATGAATGAAAAGTGAGGGAGATAGAAAATGGAATAGGGTGAGATGATGGAATATGTACAACATGGAAGACTTCTAATAATGACACAATACAAGATGATTCAAGTGTTCTTTTCTTTCTCTTTTTGCTCTTTTTTTTCGAAAGTTGTGCTTGAAACAAGTCTCACAGTCATCTCCCAACCCATGTTTGATCTTCTCATGGAACTAATTTTAGTAGTTATAACACGATAAAAGGTTGATGATGAATGATTTTTGACCCACCCAATACACAACCCATTCCTTTTTTTCATCATTTTTTTAATATAATTTTTTTTCATTTTTTTTGAACACTTTTCAATGACTTTTGTACAAATGACAATTACACATATACACCCCAAAGCTCACAGAATTACAACATCTCCCCCACACTGGAATGGATGCTTGCCCTCAAGCATATGATGACACATTGGAAATCAATGAAAGTACGCCCAAAAATGAAGTCCATTCCCCCCACACTTAAATTTCAATAAATTGTACAATGAAAATCCATGAAGATGTTGGGTGGGACAAGGTATTAGGCTTGTAATGTGGATATCAAAAGAAAGGTTTTCATAGGCTCAAAGGGGCTTTCAAAAGTAGGATCAATGTAAGGGTAACGGGAGGCTATTTGGCTATTCTGATTCTCATGTGGCTTAGAAAATGCCTCTATCAAATTAATGCACACAAAAGATGGAAATTCAGCTCGAAGGTCCACAAACTCAAGTCTCACAATCAGTGGTGAAGACACACAATGAAAAAGATGGCCATAGATGACCTTGGCATGAAGGCTAATGTTATTCCTCACGGTAGGGGAGAATCATTTTCCACCAAAAATTGTTCATTCAAAATGTTTTTTATTGACACAAAATTGTTTACCCAAGTTTGAGATAAAAATTCAATATATTTGAGTTTAAAACAAGCCTTTGACTCCCCAAAATGGTTGGACAAAATTTAAAAACTAGATGGTGAGTAAGCATGACTCTGTTTTTGTAATTTGTTTTAAGTAATTGTGTGTTTTGGTTTTTTTAGTTTTTAAGGTTTTTTTTTAAAATACACACCCACAAAAGAAAGATAAAAAGAAAGGGTTTGATGAATAAAGTGGTAACAAAATGAAAGAGAGAGGAAGAAGAAGAAAGAGGTAGAGAGAGGAAGAGATAGAGAGAGAGTTAAAGGGAAAGAGGTGCCCCCTGGTTTGGATTTGGTGGGTCGCCATTTCCATCTAGTGGTGGGTCAATGGAAGTCGATGTGGAACCTGAAGTGAATGGCCTCTCATGGTGATGCTTTAACCGGTGTCCATTTACCGTGAATGTTCTTTTTGAAGAAGGGTCTTCGACTTGCACTGCACCAAATGGGTAAACATTAGTAATAATAAAAGGTCCATCCCAACGAGAATTGAGCTTACCTGGGTGAAGTCAAAATCGAGAATTGAAGAGCACTACCTTTTCACCTTCATGAAATACCTTTCGAAGAATGTGCTTGTCATGGAGTGACTTTGCCTTTTCTTTGTAGAGAATGGAGTTCTCATACGAATCGAGTCGAAGTTCCTCCAATTCAGTCAACTGCAACAATCTTTCTTCACCAGATTTTTCACAATCAAAATTACATGTTTTGATAGCCCAAAATGACTTATGTTGGATTTCAACTGGTAAATGATAGGCTTTACCAAAGACTATCCTAAATGGAGACATCCCAATGGGTGTCTTATAGGCTGTTCGATAGGCCCAAAGTGCTTCACCAAGTCTATCAGGCCAGTCTTTTCTTGTGGGCTTAACAATTCTTTCAAGCACTCTTTTCACTTCTCTATTAGAAAGTTCATCCATTCCATTTGTTTGAGGGTGATATGCAGTGGATGTTTTATGTACAACCCCATTCTTTTTCAAAAGTGACTCCATGGTTCTATTACAGAAATGAGTTCCTAAGTCACTTATCAAAGCACGTGGTGTTCCGAATCGAAGGAAGATATGGGTTTTGAGGAACTCACTCACAGTTTGAGCATCGTCTTTCCTAGTGGGTTTGGCCTTGACCCACCTAGAAACATAGTCAACAGCAAGGAGAATGTAGGATAATCCATTGGAAGGGGGAAAAGGTCCCATGAAATCGATGCCCCAAACATCGAAAATCTCACAGAAGATTAATGGCTTTTGAGGCATTTCGTTTCTTTTGGAAATTGTGCCAAACTTTTGGCAAGTGGGACATGATTGACAGAACTCGTGTGAGTCCTTGAAGAGTGAAGGCCAAAAGAATCCAGAATCTAGGACCTTTCGAGAAGTCCTTTGTGGTCCAAAGTGGCCACCTCCAGGCATTGAGTGGCAGAATTCCAAGATGGAGGATTGTTCAGTTTCATCAACACATCTCCTAATTACCATGTCAGCCCCAGTTTTCCAAAGTTTATTATCTTCCCAAAAATAATGCTTTGAATCACTTTTCATCTTTTCTTTTTGTTCTTTTGAAAAATATTCAGGGAAAACACCAGAAACCATGTAATTGACAATTGGGGCATACCATGGTAACTTTGGAGTGAGAGATGAGAGGTGCTCAGTTGGAAATTCAGGATCAATTATTTCAGAATGAGAAGAATTAGAAATTCTACTCAGGTGGTCAGCCACAGGGTTTTCTTTTCCAGGTTTATCTTTTATCACAAGGTCAAACTCTTGGAGCATTAAAATCCATCTTATTAGCCTTGGTTTGGAATCAATTTTCTTAAGTAAGAACTTTAATGCTGAGTGGTCCGTGAAGATGATGATTTTGACACCTAAGAGATAGGGCCGGAATTTATCCAAGGAAAAAACCACAGCTAAAAGTTCTTTTTCAGTCACAGTGTAGTGTGATTGAGTTTCATCCAATGTTTTTGAGGCATAAAAGATGTCATGAGGAATGTTTTCTCTTCTTTGACCAAGAACAGCCCCAATGGCCCTATCAGAAGCATCACACATCAATTCAAATGGTAAGGACCAATCTGGGGGTTGGATTATTGGAGCAGATGTGAGAGCAGATTTGAGTTCAATGAAGGCTCTCTTGCAAGCCTCATCAAAATTGAATGTGACATCATTTTGAAGTAAACGAGTGAGTGGGAGGGAAATCTTGCTAAAGTTCTGAATGAATCGCCGATAGAAACCGGCATGACCAAGGAAGGACCGAATGTCTCGAACTGATTTGGGTTCAGGAAGTGATTGGATCACCTCAATTTTGGCTGGATCAACTTGGATACCCTCTTGAGAAATTATGTGCCCTAGAACAATCCCATTTGAAACCATGAAGTGACAGTTTTCAAAATTCAGCACAAGGTTGCACTTGACACACTTTTGAAGGACCAAAGAGAGTGAATGTAAGCAAGATTCAAATGACTCGCCATAAATGGTAAAGTCATCCATGAATACCTCCATGCAATTCTCAATGAATTCAGAAAAGATACTCATCATACACCGCTGTAATGTTGCAGGAGCATTACAAAGGCCAAAAGGCATTCGCCTATAGGCATAGGTTCCAAAGGGGCAAGTGAATGTGGTCTTTTCTTGGTCTTGAGGTGCGATTGGAATTTGGAAGTAGCCATTGTAACCATCAAGAAAGCAATAGTGTGACTTTCCGGCCAATCTCTCAAGCATTTGGTCAAGGAAAGGAAGTGGGTAGTGATCTTTTCGTGTTTCAGCATTCAATTTGCGATAATCGATGCACACACGCCATTTGTTTTTCACTCGAGTTGTGACCACTTCTCCATGTTCATTTGTGACAACTGTTATCCCTCCCTTCTTAGGAACGACTTGAATTGGACTAACCCATTCACTATCAAAAATTGGGTAGATAATACCAGCTTGAAGAAGCTTGGTAATCTCTTCCCTAACTACCTCAAGTATGAGTGGATTGAGTCTTCTTTGAGGTTGCCTAATTGGTTTGGATGATTCCTCTAGATGGATGTGATGCATGAAAAGGGCAGGGTTGATTCCTGGAATATCCTCTAGGGTCCAACCTAAGGCATTTTTGTTTTCCTCTAACACTTGAACAAGTTGGGACTCCTCAGTTTCAGAAAGTGAAGCAGAGATAATGACAGGGTAGGAGGGATCATGGAAAAGGAATGCATACTTGAGGTGTGAAGGAAGTGGTTTTAGATCAGTTTCAGCCTTGATTTGAGAGCTAGACAAGTTAGGAGTAGGATAAGGGATTCCAGATGAGTTTGGATCATTTTCCTCAACACTGTCCAAGGTGGAGCAGTAGAGATCAGAGTTGATGTGGGATTCAAGAGAGTTTTCAAGTTCCTCTAGATTGATGGAGTCTATGAATGAGAGGTCCACATCAACTTCACCATTTATGACTTTGTTAATCATGGTGAAGATTTCACAAGATCCTTTATCATTAGAACATGAAGAACATGGTGGATTGGGGTTCGATTGAATCTTAGAAGTGTCCTCAAAAGCATGGATTGAGAATGCAGAGTGATCCTCATATGGGTATCGCATGGCTTGGAAAATGTTGAACTTGACCAGTTGGTCACCGAATTCCATGGATAAGATGCCTGAGTGGACATCAATCTTGGTTCTCACAGTCATGAGGAATGGTCTTCCTAGAATTAGGGGAGATCAAGAAGAGGTCGTCTCACCTTCCATGTCAAGGACATAGAAATCAGCTGGGAAGATAAGATCATTGACCCGAACAAGAACATCCTCAATTATCCCCTCAGGACTGGCAGTGCTTCGATTGGCTAATTAAATGACAATACCCGTTGGGTGCAAGGGACCTAGACCAAGGTTGGAGAAAATGGATTTGGGCATGACATTTATTGAGGCTCCAAGGTCTATGAGTGCATCATCAAAGTTGGAACTTCCAATTTGGCATGGAACCGTGAAGGTCCCTGGATCTTTGCACTTCATGGGAATGGACTGTTGGGTTGAAACATTTTCAATGTTCCTAAGTTGCCTCTTATGGGTGCACAATTCCTTAAGAAACTTGGCATACTTATGGATTTGTTTGATGGCATCTAAGAGGGGGATGTTCACTTCAACACGTCTAAACATGTCAAGCATTTCAGGATCAGGTTCAAAGGACTTCTTAGGCTTGGAGATGGCTTGAGGAAAAGGAATTGGGTTCCTTAGAGGAATGGAAGGAGGTGAAGGAGTGGATTCAAATTCCTTTTCCAGCTTTTTGTTCTTTTCATTTTCTAGATCAACATCGAAAGGGGAGGCAGAGCAATCAGCATAGGGCATAGCAATTTTCTTTCCCGATCTAAGTGCAATTGCACTTACATTACCCTTAGGGTTGGGTAATGGTTGAGCTGGGAGTTGGGATGAATTGGATGGTTGTTGCTGGCTAAGGTGGGATGCAAGTTGACCTATTTGGGTTTCAATGTTCTTGAGGCTAGAACGGGTGAAGGAAGCAAGATCCTCTACAGCACTTTCCCATGGTTGTTTAGAAGAAGAGGCTTGTCCCAAATTGGGTTGGCCTTGGTTTTGGTTCTTGGGAAAGCGATTGTATTGGGTGGGGAATTGGGAAGGCTCGTTAGGATAGTGGAATCCAGGAGGAGGATTGTTCCTTTGAGGTTGAGGAACAAAAGGATAAGGTTGATGGAAGTTACCACCACCTTGACCATATTGGAATTGGTTTGGGTTTTGAGGAGGGAATTGAGGAGGATGAGAAATGGGATTACCATACCTCAGAGGTGGGTTAAAGGTAGAAGAGAAGGGCTCAGAGTGGGGTTGGTTGAAGTTTCTAACAAACTGACCTGATTGTTGAGGGTTGAAATTTCGCTGAGCATATGCCGCATTGAGCTCCATTGGACTAGATGAATCAGATGGATCATCTTGAAGTTGTGGACATGTGTCAGTCGGATGAGATGGAGAGTTGCAGATTCCACAATTCTTGATAGGTCTTGGGAATAGTGACTGTGGAGAAGATGAGGTTGGGGCTTTGGTAGCCACCGCTAGTTGACGCACAAGACCTGTAAGTTCACTCATCCACTCAGTCATCTTGTTGGGCTCTATGGATTGATTATATTGGGCTTGTTTCACTTGAGCATGTGCTCGAGTATGGAATTGCTGCGTGTTTGCAGCCATGTTGCTTATGAGTTCTCTTGCAGCTGCGGGAGTTTTATCAACAAGAGCACCGCCACTTGCGGCATCAATGAGAGTTCGCTCCATAGCCAATAACCCCTCATAGAAGTATTGGATCAGGAGTTGGTCAGGGATTTGATGGTGTGGACAAGTTGCCACAAGCTTTTTGAACCTCTCCCAATACTCATGGAGTGATTCATTAGGGAATTGACGGATGCCGCTTATTTCCTTTCGGATAGAAGCTATTCGGGAAGCGGGAAAGAACTTCTCAAGGAAAAGTCTCTTCATGTCAACCCATGAGTTTATGGAACCAGGTGGGAGGTAGTAGAGCCAAGACTTGGCAGAATCCGCTAGGGAAAAGTGGAAAGCTCTAAGCTTGATTTCTTCTTCAGAAACCCCTTGAGGTTTCATGGTTGAGCAGACCACTTGGAACTCTTTGAGGTGAAGATGAGGATCCTCACCGGCTAGCCCGTGAAAATGAGGTAGAAGATGAATCAAACCCGATTTGAGTTCGAAGTCAGCTTCAATATTTGGATATTGAATACCAAGAGGTTGGTAATTCATATCAGGGGCAGCGAGTTCTTTTAGGGTTTGTTCCCTAGGATTGGCCATTTCAATTTCAATTGGTTGGATGAGGACTGATTCTTGAATTATTTGAGTATCTCTTATGTTCCTCCTAAGTTGGCGAAGTGTTCGCTCAATTTCAGGGTCAAACAAATCTGAGGGATTGTTTGGAAGGCTACGGGGCATTCAGAGAGATTTTGGAAGAAAGAGGAAGAGGAGTTTTTCTTTTTATTTTTTTTTCAGTTTATGATTTTTAAAGAGGAAGACGAGTTTTTCTTTGTGTTTTTTTTTCAATTTTTTTTAAACTTTTGTATTTTTTTGGGTTTTTTTTACAATAACCAGAAACTAATGACTACTTAAAGCACCATCCCCGGCAACGACTCCATTTGAAAGTGCGGCCGATTGTCGCCTATCGACCGTTCAAGGTTCCGGTGCTCTGCTAATGTGTATAGCAGCACTCGGGTCGAATCCTCGGCGATGATACTTTGTAGTAGTCGTTTGTTTTTAGTTGATTGTATTTTGATTAGGGGGGTTTGTTTGTAGAGCTTAATTGAAATGATTTATGGATGATGTTTGATTTACCAAATTGATAAAGATTGGGGTGAGTTCATCATTAGGTTAGTTAAGCTTGTGATATCCTCGAGCTTTGCTTTATATTGCATTTAAATTAACACCCATGTCACAAGATGACGTTGATTAGAATTCTTAAGTGTTAAGGCTTTAAACCAAGACTTAACATAACTTAAGGTTATAATCTCAATCAGATCTTATTTATGGTTGTGTATTTATGGTTCCAATAATCCATGGAAACCACATGTTAAACAAAACAAGTCATTAATCCATGACATGTTAAGTCCAACATACACAATGTTAATTCAAAGAATATTCATCGAGCAGAAGCTCTCAATCACTTAACATACCTAAATTATAACTCACCCCAATGAGAGATTTACTCAGCCATTTGGGTGATTAATAATCTGGTAATATATGTTTATGGTGATGAATTATAAAGAGAAGAAAAAGAAAGGGACAAGATAAGAGTAGTGTGCCGAACACACACACGAAATAATTTAAGAATCAAAAATGGAATTTCGATTGAATGAGGAAGCTTAAGAAGGGAAGGGGATTAAACTGAATTTAAACTATTTTAAGAACATTAATATTAAAATACATAAGGTGGAAGAGAATAAGAGATATTGAAGAAGTAACTTGCATTAAAACAGAATTACAAAGAAAGAGAATTACAAGATTACAAAAATGAAGAACACAAAAGTAAGTGAAAAGAAAGAGAGGAGGAAAGGTCTCTCAAGTGAAAACTTGAGTATGGCAGGTCCTCCCAAGCCTTTGGAAAAGCTTTGGTCGTGCCAATGTGATCTCCTCTCTTCTGAAATGCCAACCCCTCTCAAGGAGAGAAGGGAAGAGTATTTATAGCCCAAGGAGTGGACTGTTTGCATTCCCAATCTGTCCCTCCACTTGCATCGCCAATTTGTCAATTCAGACAGCCGAATCTTCACATATCTCCTTCTTCAAAGCTGTAGACAATAATGTTGGCCGACTACTCTCAAAATATGGAGTCATTTGGACGTAAGAATAAAAAGTTATGTCCGGTTTAATAAACAAACTTAAACTGTCCATTTCAATCCAGTCTTTTTGAAGTTCATAATGTGAAAGGGTTTTTGAATATTAAGATGCCTTCAAATCCGAATGGTTTATTCAACAAAGTCGGCCGCCTACATCCCCTCTTTCACAATGCAAAATCACAGCTCGCTTGGATGATTACATCAGGAGATATGGCATGCATACTATACTGATTTTCATTCTCGGCCAGAATGGTGGGCTGGACTTCAAAGACTCATTTGGGCCCCTTGTACTTAGATTTGGGCCATGAAATTTTTATCCAAGATGACATGTAGTGTCCCCCGAATTATGGTGGAGAGTTAAGGTTTTTGAACTTCTGGATTGATCCCAGTAAATCAATCTTCATGAATAGTCCAGTTTCTTTACAGATTCTTTGGTCTTGTTTGTGAGGACCATATGACCCTTCATATGGCAGAATTGGATCATGGTTACTTCTAATGAAATGTTTTATATTGAAAGGAGAATCCTACAAAACAAGAACCACACGAGTTGGATCCGTATAGAGATAGATATAATTAAAACATTAAACTGACTCAATTTGACTACTTCTAAAAATGCTACTTAATATTAAAACATTAATATTTCACACAAATTATGCACATTTCATATAAAATAAGTAAAAGAGGAATATAATAAGTCATGAAAATATTAATAACATCAATATCATATATGATCTTTTAATATTTCTTTGTTAATAATATTTTAGTATTATCCTCGTTTTGGGTGTTAACTGATTCGTTTTCCTTTTTATGATTTGTTACGTAAGTAATGTTTGTTATGGATTGGATGTATCTTATTCATATTCAAAATGATATTTATTCTTTAAAAATTACTTTTAACCATCTAATTAAAATTAGTCTTGAATGGATATGATGGGGAATGAATCTCATCGCGTTCGCGGAGACGGTAATCCATATGTACGTACGGGCGACAATATCATTCTTTTGATATTAAAATAATATATAATTGGATGGTATATCATATATAAATAATAATTATAATGTTATATTTTTTATTTACATAAATTATAAATCATTATTATACCCATCCCAATAATAATGTATTGAATAACAATTACACCACGATGTGGAGACTATGCGGTACATACACACGTATGGTGACATGTCATTCAAAGGATGGATAGAATAATTAATATGGGTGTAAAATATTTATAATAACATCAAAATATATAGAAGCTACTGAATTTTTTATTTTATAATGGAAACAAAATAGAAAGAGGAAGTGGAAGAAGAAAGGGACTTGAAAGAGGTGATGAAATATTTACCTCGTTTTCGGGTTCTTCCTTTTGATTTGATCAAAAGGCCTCTTTAGGTTGGATTTATGACTAAAGTGAGTCCTCTAATATTAAGGGAGGATAGTTTATAGGGTATTTAGTTAGGGTTTGGCAGAGTAAAATGGCATTGAAGGTGTGAATTAGAGAGAAGGGGAAGTGCCCTTCTATAAGAGGAGTGAGGGGCACATTAGGAAAAACTAGAAATATTATTTTATAATAAAAATATTTTTCTCTTTATAATGGATCCAAAAAGAATTATTTATAGGATAAGTTTCTTATGGGTCAGAAACCACTCTACTAATATGTTTTAGACAGGTTTGGGTAACTATATTATCTTTATCTTATAGATTTAACTCTAAGTTAAATATTTTGACATTTACCATGTCTCCTTGTATGTTTACATTATACGGTTGATAAACAAAATATAAACGTCCAAGAGAACCTCATGTGGTTCATTAATGAAATATATAATATTATTTTAGACCTTTGTCCAAACCGTACATTTTAGGAATAGAATATCAATTAATAATATAATATTTGTTTTAAAAACACTTTTATGTCAATTTTGACACTATTTGGTATTTTGTTTTTTCTAAATTTATAACCGCATTATTACTTAATAAAAATTCATATAAATTACCCTAACATGTAATATTAACACATAAAATGAATTTAATTCATAAAAAGTCTCAAATTAAATTTATTTGGATATTTATAATATCAATTATTTTAATATTTCATTAATTAGGTACTTACTACATCATCATTGTGTCATAAATAAAATCAATTAATTAATGTATACAAATATAAATAAAATAACATTATGTTGGAAATAATTTATAATTTCTAATGAATATTTATATTTGAATCTATCTAATGTATAACCCTATATTAAAAATGATTTATTTATTAAACATTGATTTTAACTTTTTAACTCTTCTTTAAATAAAATAATAATAAATGTCCTAATCTAATCCAAGTGGACCTAAAGGATCATATTTTATTACTAATGTTGTTTTTGGTCAAATTAAACTTACCATATAGAATTATGACATGTGTTCATGTAATAATAATATCATTTTTACCCTTAATTACCATATTTAATTTTAATCGTGGTAAATAAAAGTAAAAAGTTACTTTTCACCAATTTTTTTTTATCTTATTGAACAAAAATTTTAGTTACTGATATCAACTGCGTCTCTCGGAATATTTGATATTCAACTCACAAAAGCGGTAAAATTATGTTTTAAATCAATTTGCAAATGCTCCTAGGAGGTAGGTAAAAGACGGTAAAAAGTTCAATAAAATTCTATACATCTAATTTTATTATAAAATAACACCAATAAATTAAATTTAACTTATATAGGTATTATACATCTATTTATAATTTAAAAAAAATAAATAATTATTTAAATAAAAAGTCGGGTTTAAATTATAATGCAATGTTTTTCATTATTGATCAAAAATTGAATGTTTTTCGAAAAATAGAAAAAAATTACCCTAATATAATTTTGATATTATGAATTAAAAAATGAATTCTATTTTACCAAATTCAAATCATAGGAGTTTCATTAATTAATTTAAAATTAATTTTCATTGTCAAAACCGAGAAGTGGGTTTTTAAAAAGTAAAAACTATCTAAAGATTGACATGTGATTTTGTCAAATTTTAATGTGAAATTACTTATAATAACATAAATTGAATTTAATAATAAAAATATAATCTAATTATACTTTTATAACATTCAAATACATAATTTAACACTATAAATTATTTCAATTAAAAAAGTTGTTTTCAATTTAAATTTTGTATTTTTTAGTATTCATCGAAATATAAAAGTTGTAAGAAATGTAACAAAAACTTATCAAAAATTAATTATTATGTCCCAATTCTAAAGAAGAATTTAATCTCATTAAATTTATTATATAAAAGTTTCCAATATTGGTTTTAAAAAGGGTTTTCCATTAAAAGGTGGTAAAAATGATTTTTTTGAAAAATACTTCTTTTATCTGAAAAAATGAATTTGTTATTATATTATGTCTAAGAAATACATAATATGGATTATAAAATTATTTGGAGTATATAAAATTTATAACACAGTTAATACTATTCATAAATTCAATTGAACGGCTAGTTTGGTATGTCGTGGTGTGCTCAAAGTTGATGTTGCGTGTAGTGAAAGGTATTGAATTACTTTAAAGAAAATAACTTACTATGAAATCTTGGAGTGTTACAGAATATAAAGTACTTACATTGGATAATGTTTGTCGTACACATTGGTTCTAATAAATATATTGTGATATGAATCTAATGTAATGGAATCAAGGAATAATATAGGATTCCATGGGATTTTTTACATTATGTTACACCTATCAATATGTGAATGCTGATAATTATTGGTCTAACAATGTTCTATATTCTTTAGACATTCCCAAGTTGAAATGGAGTGATATTATTAAATATTTCTTAACGATGATTTTGAGGAAAGCCCCAAGAAATTCCAAGGTTTTGTTAATCATGTATTATAAGAACAAATTGGATTATTTCTTATTAATCTATGTAACCCTTTAGGGGACCATCTCAATAGGATCTATATTTTGGTTGTAGATTTCTTATATGGGACCCTTAAAGTATTTTATTAGAAAAGGATTCACAATTTACATAATGGTTATTGAAAGGGTTTTATATTCTTCTTAGTATGCTGATCACTATGAGAACCTCCAATCATCCACATACAGAAGGGCAGTCCATGTGGACTATACATATCCAAAATAATATTCCCAAAGTTGAAATCCTATAATATTATTGTTCTTAAGTGAACCAAAATTCGTAGTGGACTTAGAAAATAATAATAATTACTAGGAATCTATATAGATTTCACCTTTTGAGGCTTTATATGGTATATTATGACACTCACTACTATAATTATTGGAGACTAGTGATGCAACAATTCTCAAATTGAGTCTCTTAGATGAGACCTTAGAGCATATCTAATGGATATAGAATTGAAAAATTAAATTATAGTGTAGTAATTGATCTTAGGTAGATGGGTGATACTGCCACTTTGAGTTCTATTAGTGTGACCATGTATTATTATCAATGTTACCAAGACATAAACACAATTATGTTCAGATATACGAAATGTTAGTACCCAAGTATCTAGATCCCTTTATGACAGTAGGGAGGATTGAACTTGTGTAATAGCAATGTATTTCTTAGTGTTTTAACATAACAAATGATGTGCTTAAATTTGAACGCTTTACTTCTATTATCCATATCTATCTCATGTGATCAATACTGATGTTGATGATCGTGATGTTGATGCATACCACGAGGTGTGTCTAGCATGTGTAGTTTATTATAATGGTAAGGAACCTTTTGGAGTGTCACATCATCTAGTTGGTAAAAAGTTTAATTTTGAACATATCTAGGAGGGAACATAGGTTTCAGTATTGAATATGTGTGATTAATGTACTTAATTCATCATTGATGAGTACTGATGAAGAAAAAATTTGAATCTTTTGGATGAATTTATTTATGTTCGGGACAATATAAAACCATATAATTTTTAATGTCTTAATTATTTTAAAATGATTTTTCTAAACCTTTTGTATGGTTTCTATTAATGATATTTTTAGGAGTTAGAGAGGATAAAGGGAATTTTATAGTAGATCTAGTTTACCTATAATTGAATAAAATACATGAATTATACATTCACATTCTGATTCCATATATAAAAAAAGGATTTGTTAGAGGGATGGACCCTACCCTTATCTGTTGATGTTGTGAAATGAGTAATCATGATTTGCCTCATACCTAATTTTCATTGTTTTTTTATTTACTGAATATTTTATAATTATAATAGTGGAAACCTCTTGGATAGTATGTGTTATTTTCGTAATTCCTTTTAGAGTTCTCCATTACTAATTAGATTTGTCCCTAATTTCTCTATGGAATTGAAAACTATTCATTGTAACTATAAGCTAGAGGCGATTATATCCTTCAAAATCTACTTTTTCTCTGTCCCTTTTATTTTCAAGTGATCTCATAATTTATTTCAATAAATTTTTTATTTATAGGGTATTATATTACCTCTTAAACATTTATAATTTAATCTTGAATTGATTTCCCATTTTGGATTAGTATAAATCTTTAATAACCCAGTTTTTGTTGTGAACGACTTTGGAATATTTCTTGATGTTATTCCAGAGCAGCTCCTCCATATGGCGTGCGATTCCGAGCCTCGAAGTGGCCAGAATTAAATTTTCATTGCTTTGACACTGGAAATGAAAAATAATTGCGATAACTCCTAAACGGTGCTTCGAATCAGAGATCCGAGTTTATGGATGGGTCCGGAAAGGGGTGTTTACCCCAGGAACGACATAAAACGTGTCGTCGTAGGACGTTTGGACCCCTCGGCCGCTTTCAGAACGTAAAACGAATAATTAAATTAATTAATTTATTTGTTTAACGGATTAACTCAAGTATCTCTTAAATGGTGTCTCATATTGAAAAACTGAGGGCACCGTTGAATTCGGAACATGCGGTTTACCCTAGGAGGGGTGTAACATTTGCGGGCGCGGCCTGTCTATGAAAAATGGCCCCATGGGCGTTTTCGTAATATGGCGGCTTTGGGTGTTAAGTTTTATAACTTTTGAACAGGTCCCCAGATTAAAATCTGAAACCGCCATTGCATTCAGAGCGTGGTTTTTAGCCCAGGGGATGCTTAATCCCGACCCCGTCGGGAGTTCGTGTTCAGGCTGATGGGTGGGTGGTTAAGCGTTTTCTATTTAAATACTTAACTCACCCCCTCCCTTTTCTTCTTCCTCACCTGGACAGGAGTACGAGGTATCCCTCCCTATCCTCCTCTACTCTGGTGAGGCAACTCCGGCGAAGCGCGACAACTCCAACGGTTCGTCCGTGAAGCGTCGGGCGAATCCCAACAAGGTAGGATTATCATTTTCGTTTTATTCTACCCACACCTACTTTGATCCCATATAATCATGTTTAATTGCTGTTTTATTTTAAAAAAAATTCCATGAATGCATAGTAGAGTATTTTCCTTTTCAAATGCTTCTTCTGGATTCGAATTCCGAGCTCCGTGGCGTCCGCAATCATCCGCCGAAGTTTACGGTTTTTCGATGTTTCCGGCGGGTTTCTCTTTTTCCGTCGAGCTCCAGCGGCGGCGGAACGGGTCTTCAAGGCTTCAGCGGCTTATCGTCCTAGCTGCGGCACTCTTCGGCATGGCGGCGAGCTCCGTCCATGGTAGCTTCGCGCGGAGTGGAGCAGGAGGACCGGCCGGATGTGCCGACCAGTTGACCCGGGAGACCGAGGTCGCGCGTCGTGACCCCGCGGGGGAAGCAAAGACCCGCGCCAGGAAGGTCTTCACGTGACGAGGTGACCAGACCTCGTGGTTGGTCTTTAGGCGGACCAAGAACCGGCGCCGGGCCGTGTGGCTAAGCCGCGGGCTGGGCCAGGTCAGGAGGACAGGCCGGTCCAGCCCAAGGGGATCCGCCCCCCCCCCCCCCTCTTCGGACGCCCGTAATTCTCATTACGGGTGTCCGATTTGCATACCCTCTACGGAAGTGGAACCGTATTTATGAGGAAGAATAATTGATATGGTTTCAGGAATTTTTAATTTGGGAAATGAGGGGCCTCGGAGGCGCAACACGTCTTTAAGTGTTTTGTCGTTTTTCCGCGGAACTTGATTTGGACGGCGCGGACGCGTCCGACGTCCGATTTAAGCACCGTCAGTGGCGTTGGGACCCTGGAACTGAGCCAGAGATTTCCAGGGTGGTTTCAGGAATTGAGGCCGAAGTTGAGGCGTGGGCCCCACTTCCCGTCTTTGAGCTGCGAGCAGCGTTTGGCGACTTTCTCACCGGGCGTCCGTTCGTGGCGTGCATGCAGTCGATTCTGGATGTTTTTCCGAGGGGATTGAAATTGTGCAGTCTGCCCGCTCTAGTTAGGCACGATGGTGCGGGTCCCACGAGGGCCGTTTGGGCATCGATGATGATTTTTCCATCTTTATCACCGGGTGACCGTTTTGGACAAGTGAATAGTCCATCATGTGTGTTTTTTCGAGACAATCGCAATAGTGTGATCTATTTGTTGTGTTTCCGGACCGGGTTGTGTGTCCTACGAAGCACCGCTCGTGTGTGGTGCACCGGAATGCACTTTTTTCTCCGGATATACATTGCACTCAAGTGAGTAGTGCTTCCGAGGGGATCACAATGGTGCGATGCACCCGACTATTTTCGGGGCCAAGGCACAGGATCACGGGACGTCATTTGGGCGTGAGGCGGTGTTGGAGACCTTTCCGTAGGATATCAGTTTGAGGCGAGTAAGTAGTCGATCTCACATGTTTTTCCGTGAGGATTACAATGGTACAATCCTTTTTGCTGTGCGGAGCCTCTTGCGTGGTCTTTTTAAATGTGGGAATATGAATGGTTCCCCGGTGGCGGTTCTTCTACCGTGTTTGTAGGGGACCTTTGTCGTGTGATTGCGTGCACTCTTAGGAGAGTGATGTAAATGTTCATAAGATGTGGTCAGTCGTTCCTGGGCCTTTGAGGTGGAGTTGTTATGTTCACACCTTCGCATTGACGTGGGGTGTCGTGTGCATGATAGCCTTTGGGTTGGAACGTGGTATACTCTGGGAGTATACGGGAATGGTTGGAGGTACATGTGGTTGTTTGTACCTAAGAATGTTTGTGCTTTCGGTTGGGGTTGACTTGGGGGCACACTTCGTGTGGGCCCCATGTGCATGCCATGCTCCTCTTTGCGTACTTTTGACCTCTCACGACGTAGAGGGTTCCTCTATTCTCGTGGGTTGACCTGAAGGGTTGAGTTTTCCCCTGGTTCTGTTCTTGATGGTTTGGCCGGTAGCGGTGCTAGTGGCACCTAGTGATGAAGTAGGCGTTAAACATTACTAGGTGTGTTGTTCTGGAGTTTTTTGGTTGCGCGATACCCACTCCGTGTTCGGTTGGACATAGTTTTACCCTCCAAAAGAGATGGCCAGAGCAGTTTTGAGTTTTACCCTGCAGTGGGGCTGGGTAGTGGGTTACTCATCGACTTCTTCAGGTTTACCCTCCAGTAGGGCTGAGCAGTGGGTTGCTCATGGACTTCTAGGGTTTACCCTCTAGCAGAGACTGGGCAGTGGGTCACCCGACGCTCTTAGGGTCTACCCTCAAGCAGAGAATGGGCAGTGGGTCACCCGATGCTCTTAGGGTCTACCCTCCATCAGAGACTGGGCAGTGGGTCACCCGACGCTCTTAGGTTCTACCCTCCTACAGAGACTGGGAAGTGGGTCACCCGACGCACTTAGGGTCTACCCTCAATCAGAGATTGGGCAGTGGGTCACACAAAGACCCCTTAGGGTCTACCCTCCAACAGAGACTGGGTAGTGGGTCACCCGACAACCTCTTAGGGTCTAACCTCCTATAGGACTGGGCAGTGGGTCGCCCATCGTCTTGTTCCAGGTCTACCCTCCAACAGGGCTGGGCAGTGGGTCGCCTATCGACTTATTCCGGATCTACCATCCAACAGAGCTGGGCAGTGGGTCGCCTGATGATGTATTAGGGTTTACCCTCTAGTAGGGCTGGACAGTGGGTCACCAGATATCTTATTATAAATTACCCTCCAGCAGGGATTGGCAGTGGGTCACCCGTTGGTGTTTGAGACTCAGTTATTTATACACAGCAGGTTTGTGGCTTTACTCCATGACTACCAGATCGGGACCCTCGTTTGTACGGGTTAGTGATGTGACATATTTTTATTTGAGGTGACCTTCCGACTATGGGGCTGTGACGAGGTGTGGTTTGACTTAACCTGGAACTCTCAAGTACGAGGGGCGTTTTCCCCACCGAGACACATCCTTGTGATGCGACCTAAAACTGTGTGGTCGAGTCAGTGTCTCCCAAAGCGGATAGTGTCAAGGTGCCGTGGTTTGAGCCCATAGACTTGTAGTTCAGGGCAGACATGCGGGATGCTGGGCATCGATGGTGTTTTCTCCTGGGACTGTTGGAAACTCACTTTTCATGGGTTGCTCTACGGGATGGAGATCCCCATACGACTTTGTTTCGGGTTTCTTGTTGAGCATATATATATATTAGTATATACCTTGTTCTAATACCCACTTCCTCAGTATGGTTACTCTCCTTCCAGGAGAGGTGAAGACGCGCGAGGTATCCCACGTTCTTTCTATGTCTAGCTTCTCGTGGTTGGACGAGTCTACACTCCTGCTATAGGTAGCGAAGACTCGACGAGAAGTTCATCTTCTCACCTTTTCCAACTCCTTGTATCTGGATGAGTCAATCTCCTTTCTCCTGTTGGTTTGACATGGACTCTTTATTACTGTACTCTTTACTGCACTCACGGTTGTACTCCTTTACTTTTCCTGTTCGCTCTACTGCTCACCCTTCGGTACCTTCTTTGTTGCTCCCTCGAGCCTTTGAGGTATCCTAATGAGTATTTTCATACTCAACCCTTCATGGGCTTTTCCCTCACTTGGTGTGCCCTTGCAGACGACAGACAGGTTGGTCGTGACTTTAGTGGAGCATAGGAGTTCGAGAGATTGGACCTCGTGCGGTGGTCGTAGTCAGGTTCTAGGTGGGGAACCCTTCCAGTTGATTCTTTTTGTTTACCTATTGTGGGGTTGTGGAAATTTTTGGTTGGGGGCGTTTTTTGCCCTTTTCTTTTCAGTTTACCTTCATCTTGTGCTTTTTACTGTTAGAGGTCGATGCACATGTGGTTTATTTATAGCAGTTCTCGTTTTACTTTAGTTGTCCTTTCTCTTTTAGTCTTCACTTTTGCATTGAGTGTGATGCGTGTGTGTGTACAGGTACTTAGGAAAAGGCCTGCTCGAGTTATTGTGCCTTCGGTGCTGGTCGCCAGCCCCTGGCCTATGGAGGAGGGCTAGGGGTAGTTGCGGCTTGAGCCCAGGTGGGGTCGGGTCATGACAAAGTTGTATCAGAGGCAGGTTCGTTCCTTGGGACGATGTTCAGACGTCCCTAAAATAAAAAAAAAGAATTGGTTGGGATTTAGGGCAACATTGTTAACGTGTCTCGAGAGTGGCTCTCAGGCCAGGGAGTCCAGTGTCGGTGCGGCGGCCGAAGTACCCATTCACCAGGACCTTGATAACCCGCTTGTCAACTCAGCATGCTGAGACACTTGTTGCAGGGAAAATTTTTTTGTGCATCACATAGGACTCAGTCTTGACTATCCTTCTTGATTCAACTCCCCATCTTTGTTGTTATTTGTATATACATATATGCTCATCTGGACGCGACACTCTTTGATAATATTTAGGATGTCTCCGCGAAGACAACCAGCCATGATACCAGCTTTGGTTCATGACGATGACCCTGTGAACTATAAGGCCACAATACTGGACCCATCATGCAAGCCCCTTTCTCCAGGTGAGCCGTTAGCAACACCCCCACCTGTTGAGCAGAAAACATCTTCAGTAGAGCAGGCTGAGCTTGAGCACAGGCTGAGCGCGCTCTGTGAGTTCCAGCGGAAGAGACCGCTGTGGTCCAGTGGTGTGCCAGACCTTCAGGCAGTAGTGGTTTAACTAAAGACAGTGGTTTGCCTTTTCAAGCTTGTGCAGACGCCGACTGATCAGAGAGTGGATTTGGAAGCCAACCTTTTTCGTGGAGCATCTTGGCGTTGGTGGAGTTTGGTCACTCAGTTTCTTGATGAGTGGTCACTTTCGTGGGGAAACTTTTAGTTGTTGTTTCATGAGGATTTTTTCCCCTTCTTCTTGCGCCCCGTTCAGATTGAGGAGCTCTTGTAGTTTCAGCAGGGAGGGATGATGGTGGATGAGTACGTGGCTAGTTTCGCAGACCGTGCACGCTTTCACCTGGACATGGTTCATGACGACGACTTCTGAGCGTGGATGTTCGAGCAGGGTCTCCACAGAGAGATTCATGTTGTCATAGTACCCTTGGACATTTACACTTATGCCAATGTGCAAGATCAGGCATTGGTGACAGAGAGATTCCTGTCACATTTTGCAGTTTGTAGTGGCAGTGGGCATTGACGGAGCAGAGACGTCTGCTGTAGTTAGCAGGCGCCGGAGGACAGGACCTCGATGTAGGTGGCCTTCCCACTGCCGGTTTCGAAGACGTAGTCCTATACCACTGTGGATAAAAGGCGCATGGCCTCAGGCGAGGATTCCCTTCCGTGAGTGGATCCCGGGTCGTGGTCGTACACTACAGTGGCGCCGGAGGGCAACAGGGAAGCCCAGAGAGCACCAGTGTTATGCTTGTGACGGGCGAGATCACTTGGCACGAGACTGACCGACCCAAGTTACAGAGAGCTTGGGCAGGCAGTAGGGGCACCACTACAGTATGGGCAGCACCGTGATCAGAGTAGTTCCCAGAGAGGTGGTTCTAGCAGAGGAGTGGGAGGAGCTGGTGGTGGGGGATGGATTTACGAGATCTTCCCATCACCACTAGGCGGTCCGCGTCAGGCTCCGGGAGCTTACAGTTGGAACCGCAGACAACCGCGAGCTTTGGATGTCTATGATCCTGCATAACATGAAGTGATAAGAGGTACACTCTATAACTCTTCTAATTATTGCAGTAGAATTTTTAGACTATGTCTGTGAAATTATTTCCTCCCTGCTCCTTGCATGGGGTGTTACCAGGGTGACGCAGGGCATCAGTGTAACCGAGTGTCGGTAAGGTAAAAGGTGTAGGACCTTTTTCTTTAGTCAATGGTGTTAACTCCTTCGCTCTCCAAGTGTGTAAGAGTAACTTGGTTGCGAGACATTGAATGAGGAACCTTTTGTGACTAGATATCCTTGGGTGTTTCACCATATGGATATTCTAAAGGAGGGAATCGCCGGGACTTGTTCCAGGTGTGGACAGTGATTCCAATCGCGACATGCGACGTAGAGGTTCGGTCGGGGAGGTGAGTTACCCCCGAGATCGTTCGGGCAGTTTGAGACAGTGCAAAGGGATGGAGAGGTTCCCTAACTCCTTGCCCTAACCCCAAGGTCAGGAGTGGGTGCACGACGTCTTCCACGCGACTCACCTGAGAAGAAGTGTGTGTGCTCTCATGCACGTCATCGGTGAGGGAAGACCTCGCATGAACAGATCAAATCCTTTGGTCTGTGTGCAGTGGCGCAGAGCTGTGCAAGAGTTCTTCTGGGTATTGGAGAGCCATATGCGGGCTTATCACCCTGAGTTGTTCCCTGGTTTGGCTTTTTGGGGACGAAAATCTTTAAGGAGGGAATGATGTAAGAACCCAGTTTTTTCTGAAAAAGACTTTGGAATATTTCTTGATGTTATTGAAGAGCATCGCCTTTAGACGGCGTGCGATTCTGAGCCCCGGAGTGGCCGAAATTAAATTTTCAGTGCGCTCACACTAAAAACGCCAAATAAATGGGATAACTCCAAAACGGTGCTTGGAATCAGAGATCCGAGTGTACGGATGGTTTTGGAATGGGTTGTTTACCCTAGGAACGACATAAAACTTGTCGGCGCAGGATGTTTGGACCCCTCACCCGCTTTCGGAACATTAAATAGATAATTAAATTAATTAATTTATTCGTTTAACGGCTTAACTCAAATATCTTTTAAACAGTGGCTCGGATTGGAAAATCGAGGGCACCGTTGAGTTTGGAACATGCAGTTTACCCTAGGAGGGGTGTAAATTTTTTTGGGCGTGACCCGTCTGTGAATAATGGCCCCATGGGCGTTTTCGTAATATGGCGACTTTGGGCGTTCAATTTTATAACTTTTGAGCAGGACCTCAGATTAAAATTCTGAGACCGCCGTTGTGGTTAGAGCGTGATTTTTAGACTAGGGGAGGCTTAATCCCGACCCCGTCGGGAGTTCGGGTTCGGGCTGACGGGTGGGTGGTCAAGCGTTTTCTATTTAAACACTTAACTCAACCCCTCCATCTTATTCTTCCTCACCTGGACAGTAGCCGGAGGCGGCCCTCCCTCTCCTCCTCCAATATGGTGAGGCAACTCCGGCTAAGCGCGGCAACTCCGGCGGTCCGTCCGTGAAGCGCCGGGCGAAGCCCAACAAGGTAGGATTATCATTCTCGTTTTATTCTTCCCGCACCTACTTTGTTCCCATTTAATCATGTGGAATTGTTGTTGGATTTTTGAACAAAGCCCATGAATGTGTAGTAGAGTTTATTACCATTCCAATGCATCTTTTGGATTCGAATTCCAAGCTCCGTGGCGCCCGCAATCATCTACCGAAGTTTACGGATTTTCTAGGTTTCCGGCGGGTTTCTCTATTTCCAGTGAGCTCCAGCGGTGGCGGCGTGGATCTTCAATGCGGTGGCGCTCTTCGGCATGACGACGAGCTCCGGCCGCAGCAGCTGTGCACGGCGCAATGCGGGAGGACCGGCCGGTTGCACCGACCATTTGATTCGGGAGACAAGGGTCGCGCGCCGTGACCCCGCGGGGGAAGCAAAGACCCACGCCAGGAGGGTCTTCGCACGGCGAGGAGACCTGTCCTCGTTGCCAGTCTGCTGGCAGTCCGCGAACTGCTGTCAGGCCACGCTGCTGAGCTGCGGGCCGGGCCAGGTCAGGCGGACCGACCGGTCTAGGCCGGTCCAGCCCAAGGGGACCCCCCCCCCTCTTCAGACTCCCGTAATTCTCATTAAGGGTGTCCGATTTGCATGCCGTCTGCGGCAGTGGATCCGTATCGACGAGATGGACTTTTTGAGATGGTTTTGGGAATATTTAGTTTATGAAACGAGGGGCCTCGGAGGCACAATACATCTCTACGTGTTTTGTCGTTTTTCCGGGGGAACTTGATTTGGACGGAACAGACGCGTACGACGTCCGATTTAAGCGCGGTCAGTGGCGTTGGGACCCTGGCACCAAGACGGATCTTTCCAGGGTGGTTTCAGGCATTGAGGCCAAAGTTGAGCCGTAGTCCCCATGACCCGTCTTTGAGCTGCGAGCAACGTTTAGCGGCATTTTTACCGGGCGTCCGTTCGGGGCGTGCGAGCAGTCGATTCTGGATGTTTTTTCGAGGGGATTGCAATGGTGCAATCCCCCCGCTCTAATTTGGCACGATGGTGCGAGCCGTATGAGGGCCGTTTGGGCATCGATGAATATTTTTCCATCTTTATCACCGGGCGACCGTTTTGGACAAGTGAATAGTCCATCTTGTGTGTTTTTTCGAGAGGATCGCAACGGTGTGATCCGTTCATTGTGTTTCGGGACCGGGTTGCGGGTCCTATGAAGCACCACTCGTGTGCGGTGCCCCGTAATGCACTTTTTTCTCTGGATATCCATTGCACTAAAGTGAGTAGTTCTTTTGACATGTTCTCTCAAAGGGATCACAATGGTGTGATGCGCCCGACTATTTTCGGGGCTGAGGCTCGGGATCACAGGACGCCATTCGGGCGTGAAGAGGTGTTGGCGAACTTTCCGTCGGATGTCCGTTTTCAGTGAGTAAGTAGTTGATCTCGAATGATTTTCCATGAGGATTACAATGGCATGATCCGTTTGGCTGTTTGGAGCCTCTTAAGCGATCTTTTTAAATGTGGAAATATAAAAGGTGCCCCGGTGGCGGTTCTTCTGCCGTGTTTGTAGGGGACCTTTGGCGTGTGATCGCGTGAACTCTTGGGAGAGTGATGTAAATGTTCATAAGATGTGGTCGGCTGTGCCTGGGCCTTTTAAGTGGAATTGTTACGTTCATGCCTTCGCGTTGACGTTGGGTGTCGTGTGCATGATAGCCTTTGGGTAGGAACGTGGTATACTCTGGGGGTATAAGGGAACGCTTGGAGGTACATGTGTTTGTTTGTACCTGAGAACGTTTGTGCGTTTGGTTGGGGTTGACTTGGGGCCACATGTCGTGTGGGCCCCATGTGCATGCCATGCTCTACTTTGCGTACATTTGACCTCTCACGATGTAGAGGGTTCCTCTATTCTCGTGGGTTGACCTGCAGGGTTGAGTTTTCCCCTGGTTCTATTCTCGATGGTTTGGCCGGTAGTAGTGCTAGTGGCACCTAGTGATGGAGCGGGCACTGAACATTTACTAGGTGAGTTGTTCTGGAGTTGGGTGGTTGCGCGATATCGACTCCGTGTTCGGTTGGCCAGTGTTGTACCCTTCTGTAGAGATGGCCAGAGTAGTTCTGAGTTTTACTCTCCAGTGGGGTTAGGCAGTGGGTTACCCATCAACTTCTTCAGGTTTACCCTCCAGCAGGGCTGGGCAGTGGGTTGCTCACTTACTTCTAGGGTTTACCCTCCATTAGAGACTGGGAAGTGGATCACTCGATGCTCTTAGGGTCTACCCTCCAGTAGAGACTAGGAAGTGGGTCACCCGACACTCTTAGGGTCTACCCTCCAGCAGAGACTGGGTAGTGGGTCACCCGACGCTCTTAGGGTCTAACCTCTAGCAGAGACTGGGCAGTGGGTCACCCGATGCACTTAGGGTCTACCGAAAGCAGAGACTAGGTAGTGGGTCACCAAATGACCTCTTAAGATCTCACCTCTAGTAGAGACTGGGCAGTGGGTCACCTGATGACCTCTTAGGGTCTACCCTCAAGTAAGATTAGGCAGTGGGTCGCCCGTCGTCTTGTTCCAGGTCTACCCTCTAGTAGGGCTCGACAGTGGGTCACCTGTCAACTTATTCTAGGTCTAGCCTCTAGCAGGCCTGGGCAGTGGGTCGCCTGATGATGTATTAGGGTTTACCCCCCAGCAGGGTTGAGCAGTGGTTCGCCCGATATCTTATTATGAATTACACTCCAGAAAGGCTGGGCAGTGGGTCACCCGTTGGCGTTTCAAACTCAGTCCTTTATACAAGGCTAGTTTGTGGCTTTACTCCGTGACTACTGGACTGGGACCCTTTTTTGTACGGGTCAGTGATGTGACAACTTTGACTTTGAGGAGACCTCCCGACTGCGGGGTTGTGACGAGGTGTGGTTCGACTTAACCCGGAACTCTCATGTACGAGGGGTGATTTCCCACTGAGACGCGTCCCTGTGACGCGACCTAAAACCGTGCGGGTGAATCAATGCCGCCCAAACCAGATAGTGTCATGGTGTGGTGCTTTGAACCCCTTGACTTGTAGTTTGGGGTAGACCTGTGAGATGCTGGGCATCGATGGTGTTTTCTCCTGGGACTGTTGGCGACTCACTTTTCTTTGGCTGAGCTACAGGATGGAGATCCCCTTACGACCTTGTTTCGGGCTTCTTGTTGAGTATATATATATTTGTATCTACCTTGTTCTAGTACCCACTTCTTGGGTTTGGTTACTCTCCTTCCATGAGAGGCGAAGACGCGCGGGGTATGCCACGTGCTTTCCATGTCTATCTTCTCATGTTTGGACGAGTCTACTCTCCCGCTATAGGTAGCAAAGACTCAACGAGAAGTTCATCTTCTCATTGTTTCCAACTACTTGTTTCTGGACGAGTCTATCTTCTTTCTCATGTTGGGTTGAGCTGGACTCTTTACTGCTATACTCTTTACTGCACTCTCAGTTTTACTCCTTTAATTTTTCTATTCGCTCTACTTCTCACCCTTCAGAACCGCCTTTGTTGCTCCCTAGATACTTCGAGGTATCCTACTAAATATTTTCATACTCACCCTTACTTGGGCTTTGCCCGCACTTGGTGTGACCTTGCAGACGACTGACATGTTGGTCGTGACTTCAGTTGAGCATAGGAGTTCGGGAGCTTGGCCCGCATGTAGTGGTCGTAGTCAGGTTCCAGGTGGGGAACCCTTCCAGTTGTGTCTTTTTGTTTACCTATTGCAGGGTTGTGGCACTTTTTGGTTGGGAATGTGTTTTTCCCTTTTTCTTTTCAGTTTACCTTCATCTTGTACTTTTTAATGTTAGAGGTCGATGCACTTGTGGTTTATTTATAGCAGTTTCCCATTTACTTTACTTATCTTTTCTCTTTTACTATGGACTTTTTCATTTAGTGTGTTGCATGTGTGTGTGTATAGGTACGTAGGCAAAGGCCTCCCTGAGTTATTGTGCCTTCGGTGCTGGTCACCAGCCCCTGGCCTATAGAGGGGGGCTTGGGGTAGTTGCAGCTCGAGCCTGGGTAGGGTGGGGTCATGACAAAATCTTTCAGTATATTGTTGGTTGCCTCAATGTTATTCCCTAAATGTTTATTCATTTTTTCATATATATGATGTGTGGTAAAATAAAAATAATATGATCATGAACTAAAAAAAATTGGTTTATTTCAAAATTTTGAAATATAATATCTATATAGGCCACAATTTTTCCACATTTGAAATTAAAACAAAACATTACCTACTAATGGAGTGTGCATGACCAAGTAATTAAATATGGGAAATTAACATGGAGACAATCAATGTACCTTGGATATTCAATTTTTCCTTCTGTGTGTAACCATGGATGTCTTAGGATGTGATATACAATCTAGTTACTATGTTTATTTATGATAGATATAAATAAATGATTCAATTGGATGTATCAATTAGTTTCCAATATAATTGAATTAAATGTAATGGTATCAAAGAAATTTAGGAAATATCATTTGGATTTATATTGTTAACTAATGGTTTTGAATGATTTGCGGATCCCCCCTTCCAATACGATTTATGAATAATTTTTTTTGATTCCTTGAAAAATCCAAATTAGACTCATATTATTATAAATTATTGTTTATAATGCCTTTGGGAAATCAATATTTGATTAACATGGAAAACTAATGATTAGAAAGTTTATAGGGAAATCTAATTTTCATTAAAATTTTAGAATATTTTTTGTAATTCCTTTTTTAAAACCCCATTTGTTATAATTAATTCAGTTATTGGAAATTATGGAAAGATACATTAGGAATAGGATTAAGTCGGTATGGTTAGTCGAAGTTTCTATTTGTAAATTGAGGACAATGTGTAATATTATTAGTTTATTTTTTACCTTAATTTTATTAGAAACATTACCATAAACTCTATTATCAAAAATGATTTTCTTATATATGAAATTGGACATGGTTAACTAATACAAACTCATACCATACTCAGGAAATAAGTTATCACTAGAGTAGTCTTTATTTTATACAGAAATGAAATGTGAAAGCATCCTATGACATAAGATTTATTGGAATAGTTATAATGTATCATGGGAGAATGGGATTGTTCTAGGACTCTAGACTATCTGTGGAGGATTTTACATATTATTGTTTTTATTCAATCGTGAAATTATTGAATATGTTCTTTTTCAGGGTAGTGTGATTGATTTACATATATATAGTAAATTTAAATTTTTTAGGGATTAGGATTGTTAATGGAACTTATTTCCTTGTGTTTATTAATATTATATTATTGTTTTGATTTTTATTATTTCAAATGTTGTTTCACTCTAATAAGAGGATATAGTCTACCAACTGTTCCTCCTTAGACCATTTCTTCTTGTAAGAAACCTCTGGTACATGAGGAGATGTTACTAAAGTCACATAAACATGTCGGTTAAGACATGTATTATTAGTATCCAACAGGTTTTATTTCATATTACGTGATGTAGAATGTCATGACTAACATTATTTATACAATTATTAGATAGAATGAATTCTAGAACCAATAAGGTGTGATCATCATATCTAAAATATAATTATGGAATTTGAATATATATATATATATATATTATAGTTTATTTATACACTGTCGAATTGGTGGACCAGAAATTTTCCTTCTATAAGTATGGAAAGTGGACGAATAATATAATCCCTATAGAAGAGATCTAGAATTGTACGGTAAACTGCAAAAATTTTCCATTGAAATAAATGTGTTCTAGATTAGAATATTTTGTTTCTTTAATTAATCATTATTGATAACCACAAGTTTATCATCAATTTGATAGTCTCTGTTTGACCCCTGTAGTTATTATTGGATAGTGAAGGAGGATTTCTATACATTCAAGAGATACTTTTATTAGAAAATACATTTAATGTTTTTGAGAATTATCTCTATATTTTAATTTCTCACAACAATAGTTTGGTAGAAAAGGATATAATCTTGTTTAAATATATCCATGGTTAGTGAATCATTATTTTACATTGCTCCTTATCATTATCTTATTCCTTGATAAACACCATGAATAAATAATAATAATATTTTTACTATTTAATTAATATGTCCTAGAATCATGAATAAATAAAGAATATTCCATAAATAAATACTTTAAAATTTATTAAAATAGTATTTAGTATATCATTTCTAACTAAACTAATAAACCATGTATTCAAATCTATTTCAATATTTACTAGAATATAAATAACATCCATTTATTCAAATAAATAAATATCACATAATAATTCCTTGATAAAAAAAAATTATTATTTTCCCCAAATTTGGGAAGATTTTTTTAGAATATACCACTCAAATACATTTCCCAAGTATCTAATGACATGATTTTGGAGACTAATTCAACATGAAAAATTATTGAACCACAAATGGGTGTTATTTTTATTGAACATGATGAATACAAAATGAATTTAAATGATATGATGAATACACTTAGTGCGTGACTGTAAAAACACTTTATAATAGGAATTAGGTTGTAAAACCAAAATTCCAAGGATACAATCATTTAAAAAATCTTAGATAAATAGATAATAATGATAAAGGTACCAATAATAAAACCACATATGAATATTAAATACAAATATAATATCATTATCTTGATATCTCTGACCATGAAGGTTGTATACTAGTGTTATCAACCTAGATGCTCTATGACTCTTTCATTTATTTTTTTAAAATGAACTTTAAAACTAAATTCCTTGGTAATGAACACAATCATGCAGATTTATTTCCATTAAAAGGATTGAGATATCAACTTTTTCAAGTGAATAAAAGGGAAATATATATCCTTGAATGATTCATTTATACAAAAAACTTATGATGTTCCCAATGTAACCAACATCCTATAAATATATGTCATCATGGTTTTTGTCCTCATATCAATGTGAGTTAATTATTATATGTATGAATAATATTATTAATGTTTATATATAATTACACACATCTACATATAGTAACATATAATGATATATATAAATCTATATATCATATTTGTGTTTCATGTTCTAATAACCTTATTTCTTGAGATTACCAATGGAATACACTACTAGAATGTGTCTCAATGTCCTATGACTCTCAAAACTTATTAAAATGTATTGATTTTCTCTCTAAAATGATATCACCTATTTATAGGTCATATATTTAATAATACCATAATTAATCTAACATAAATTTAACTTCTGTTTTAACATGTACCCATTGGAAGTTATCCCAGATAGTATAACACATAAAAAATAATGATGTTAGAAGAACATTATTAGTATCATAACCCTGAATATAGTTAATTCTAAAATTCATAGAAGTTTGTTTTAGGGGACATGTACTATACAAATAATATATTACCTTGACCAAACTCCCATCAAATCTTAGATCACCTTCTCTCCCATTATTTTCATAGTTCAAATAATTTAGGGATATAGTTAATAATCATATAATATTCTCAATCAATGAAACTCTACTCACAGTGAATTCACTACATTGTAAAAAATAATAATGTTTGGATACATGTAGATAATGTACAATGTCTATTAATTTGATCATAGATCCATTGATAGAGCCACCACATTAGTATAATCACGTTATAACAGTATAAGATATTTTCTATTTGGGACTACATCAAGTTACTTTATACAATAGTCAATCCAATTTACTTCTTTGGCATCACTAGAAACATATTTATAATAGACAACACTATATGATCAGATAAAACTAGATATTTTAAACTCTTAAAGATCATTGATCATACATTATAATTAAATATATATTTTTAGTACAACATCATATCTTTCTGATATTTTGGAAAACAAGATTTAGTTTATCCCAAGATGACTAAGACATTATTTCCACCACACAATAAGATTTTATAATTATTACAACATAAATACTTATGAATAGAATTAATATCATAACAATATTATTTTCTTAGATTATATTGATATCTTCCTAATTGATTTAAGTATATTAGACAACAATAATAGTTCATAACATGAAATACATGATTTATGTCATTAGAAAAATGAATTTTATCCCACTCAACCTCTCTTTCTGTCTCTATCTCCCATGCTCCCTCCCTTTAACAATATCATTATTTTTAGGGATAAATATTCATGTAATGATGTATAACACGTGACACTAGAAAAATAATCCCATATTGGGTTTATTTTTAATTAATTGTTTTTTTATATAGTGAATGTATATACATTGACATAGTTGATGTTTCAAATTAGATCTATGAAGGGTGATCTTGTTCCCTTTGATATGGGATGATTCACCTAAGTCTTTCATAGAGATTCAATTATTTGGGTACTCCATAACAGACTATAAAAATTTTATGTTAATTCAAATAATTATTATACCATATAAATATGCTTCATAAAAAATGACCACACTCCCAGTAAAGTATTTTTAAATAAATGTCTCAAAGTCATTATTTATTAAACTAAATTCACTTATGGGCAAATAAAATAAAATATTTTTTGACTGATATTTTTTATTCAATCAATAAATTTATCGTATTAATGAAAAAAATTGAATCATTGACAATAAGAAAATATTTTTTTATTCCATTCATACATTTTATTAATGGTTCTATTTAAGGAATGTTTTTATAAACATCTATGTTCCAAATATCATTGTCATGGAATGAAACTGTCGAATGTTTAATTCTAATGGACTTATTTAGGGATACTAGATAAAATAATTCGTTGTAGTATTTGAAAAAACGGTTCCTAATCCCTTTATCCATTATAAATTCCTAATTGGTACAAAATTTACCTTACTTGTTATATTTTATATTTTACACCCTTTTCACCTACAGGGATATACATCAATAAGAGGAATGACTAGAAAACAGAAATTGTTTTAATAAATGAAATCATTCTTGGGATTATTTATTTATTGCTTATAAAAGGTTTATGAGTTATTTGTTATCTCTATATGGGAAAATGTGTCTTTATTGTTTGCCAATAATTAGTTTCAATACTCTGTTACTAGAAAACCATATCTATTTATTAATTTAACCTCTTAAGTGCTACTATGATTTACTTGTGTCTCAGGAAACACCTATTCAATATGCTATGGTGGAATGTGTGACTATACTAACACTTTTATATCTAAATCCTAAAATTAATAAATGTTAATCTCAATACCTCCATCCTATACAAGGATGTTCTCCCTATCAAAAAATATTACATTCCTTGTGATGACTAACTACTTATATAACAGGTTTTATAGATAGTTTCCAATTTTTCCATGTGAATCTTTAGAAAGATACATTTTATGCACTAAAGATAATTTATCAATTCAATTATTTCATTACAGAACTCCTCAAATACCTATACATCTATTATTAAAAATAATGATTTCCTTTCATTCATTAATTTTTATTGGATAACATTTTCTAAATTAGCTGGTTCCTGGTTTAGATAGTAAACCCCAGTGTGTAATCCATATTCGAAAAAGGATTATTATATCATTTTTTGACTCATCATTGACCAACATTTTCAACAAATTTATGCCTCCTCCATTCACTAAAACCATTCCATTGTGTTTTATGAGGTAGAGTGAGTTGAGAAGTAATCCCTTATTGACATAAGTAGGTGATACGATCTTGGTTAATATATTATCCCCCATTATTAGATCAAATTCTCATTATCATCATTCCATCATGATTATCCAATTTATTCATAAAATATTTCAATTTCATAAAGGATTTTGATATATAATTTAATAATTAGAGATACACATTCATACTCCAGTCATCAAGAACAAATTATGAATAAATAAAACCCATTTATAGACTATATAAAAATATTTCAACTCACTTTAATGGGTAAATCTTAAAAATGATTTGTGGCCCTTCCACCATAACAAAAATATATTATTTGGTCATTTTTATTTATTATCTGGAAACACATATAGAATTTACCTTTTGTTAAATATAACCACAATATCCATCTAGATAAATATTTTTCAATCACTTCTTATTTATATGATCAAGTTAGTGATGACACTACCAGGGTTGATGTGGTGAACGACTAAAAGATTCATTATTAATTTTCAATAGTTTTTTGGTTATCTAATATTAAAATAATATTATTTATGTTCTCCATAATATAAAATATTTTTTATTTTTAAAAGGAAAAAATGTTCTTTATTAATATGAAACTAAAAAATATGTATCTTGGTAGGATATAGATATTTTGTTATTGGTAACAATAAGAACATAATAACATAAATTTAGAAACTAGATCATAAGTTTTTTCAATAGAAGATGATACTATTTTATATTTAAGGTAGTAATTATATATCTATTGGTCACTCTATAGTTCATCTGTACTCTTGAAATATTTATGAATTTATGAGGTTATCCGCTAATGATACACATATGAGTACCCAAGCTATATCAAATACCAACAATTAGATATGGAAATATCTCTTTATAAAAAACCCACCCAAATAACTAACTTACATAAAAACGAGGTTATGTTCTTGTTCTAGTGTCCTATATTACTACATGGTAAAAATATTTTATCTTTTTTAGATTTCATATATTTGGATCATCCATTTCATTCGTGGGGGTTACAAAAGAACATTTCAATAAGAGTGAGTCTTGGAGCATTTTTCCTTATCAACCATTTTATTTAACAAAAGGAACATAAGTTATTCATGTCGTATGTCCTTATCATGATGGTGAGTAAAAATAATGTGTTCGAATACAGTATTATTACTATTTATTATTTTACATTATATAAGTTAACATGAGATACTCTTATGTAGTGGGGGAAATACGTAGATATTTTTGCATCTTAAAAGTGTTTTTAATTCACAAGATGTATGATTATTCAATGTATCCAGTCAACATGGATACATGAGACATATTTAGATTCAAATATAAAATAATTAATTTGAATAGTGGATCAAGCATCACATATCACTCTTTTATTCCCTACTATTGATAAATATCATGATGGTGAGACATTGTGCTATATAAAAATGTAGCCTCATGTTTCTCTAGGATCTCAATGGACATAGATGATAATGTAAGGTAATATAAATATATGTAATCAACCAAATAATTCATATATATAATCATTATCCATAGTATCCTCTTTTACATCAACTTTATTAACAAGGATGTCTAACACTAATACTTTATATTCCTAACAGAGTATAATGTTCTCGCACTTACTCAATTATTGGGAGTTCAATCCAAGGATAATGTTATCATTTCTTAATATAGAAAAATGTAATATTTTCTATATCATGCTTTTACACTATTCAATAATAAATAAGAGAAAAGTATTATAAAAAATTTTGGATTATAAATTAAAATATTAATTTTATTGATTTATTAATCTCCTGCAATTCTTTCAAAATAATATTACTTCTATAATTAGTTTTAGAATATCATATTTCATGGAAATTATTGTAGAATGGATTCATATATCAATTGTCATAATACATGATTGTCATTGGTTTATTATAAATGGTATTTACGTAGCTAATAGGTATCCATATACATTAACTAATAGTAGAATTATTTATTGGGTGGACCCCAAATTGTAAAATCCAATACTTGGATTGCATTAATGATTTCCTCCAAATTGAAACCTTGTAGATGGTGTACTACTACTTATAATATGAATTTGGTTAATTAAACCCAAAACTATCCATGTTACACTTGGTCAAATGGTCATGTCTTATTATGGTAAATATCAAACAATACAATCTGGTTGTTCAATTGAAAATCATCTAAGGGAAGGCCATATAGAATTACTTCTTTCACTAGAAGTATTTTTATCTTTTATCTACAAATGTTACATTTTACCTTGTTGAATGATTCTTAACATTATGTTTATTTTTTTTATTTATTAATCACATATATATAAGACTTATTTTTATTTTATTTTATTTTAGTTACATCTTACATGATTAGAACGTAGTATATTTAGATATTGGGATAAATAATATTTAAATAAAAACCCATGAAACTGAAAGAAACAAAATAAAAGAAGAGGCATGATCAGGATATTTTCTGAAGTTTATTTTATTTAGAGGATGGTAAAATAACCATCAACCTAAGGGTAATAACAACTCAATACATGACTTGGTTTATACTGCAACATTTCACCAGTCCACCTTTGCATCTCCTAGATTATTTTCTCCTCAACACCAGACCTGAATATTATTCTACTTAATGTGAGCTCCATCCTTTACATATTATTTTACATTCATTAATGTTATGGTAACCACTGGACTAGTTGAATGGTTTTATTTAAATTAAATCATGGGATTATAGTCCCTTACTTAATAAGGGGAAGTGTATAACACATTAGACATCGTTTTAATATTAAAAAATAATTAAAAACCAATCAATAATAAAAAATTAAAACCAATCACATTAATAGTTTGGACTAAGATCATGATCATCCACACAAATGTAACATAAAAAATTCTAAACAAGTTATCATTTACTTATATTTATTATTTATTATTATGATAATCACGCTTTAATAAATTTATATAATTAGTCCATTATTATAACATGAATCTAAATTGCCTTGTAGATATCCATTATATATTATATCATGATGAAATTATTATTTTCATAATATTTAGAGAATGACTTATAATTATTTTTGAATATAAATACTATTAAACCTCATTTACAAGTAATCCCACCAGATCCTAACCATGTAATTATATTTTAAATTATATAATTAATTATTCATTATATAATTTATTTTTATTAAATAATCGGTGATTACCTTTTTTTTGTAATAATTAGATACATTATGTGTATATTTTTTCTCATATATCCAACATAGATAAACAATTAATATATATTTATCTCATTTAATATAAATTATATTTAATTATGTGTCACATGCCATGTGTTCTACTTATTATGCATCTCAGAACCTCAAATGTTGACACGAGGTTTTATTCAAAAAAAAAATATTAATTTGTTAAATGGAATGTGTGATACTTTCTCAAAATTTTCCACATTAATGTCATAGTTTCCTATCACATTAAATGTGAGATGTGTATTATACAACATGGTATCCCGGAATATCACAATGAAATCATATATACAACATGACATGTATGCTAATTACATTCCATGTAATCAGAAATATAGTTTTCCATGATGGTCCAATCAACACATGTGATATTTAATAAAGTATCAAATACCACATGTCATTTATAGCTCAATGTATCATGTATCACATGACATCTCTATCTGTGATGAACCATAGAACACATTTTATACATGATAGTAAAAGTAATATTATTGAATATCTAATCATTATTCTTATGATACTGTCTCCTCTGTCAAACACAACTAAAACGTATATGATTGAATATCCAATCATTATTCACATTTTATTAACTTATTTAAGTAAATATGAAACCCAATTATATAATATCAATATTTAAATGAATGTTAATTATACATCATATTATTAAATGAATAAAATAGAAATACATTATAAAAAATAAATGGATACAAATTATCATTGAATAGTAAATAGATATAAATTATTTTGACTACTTTGATACCACATGAAGGTTTTAGGTATAGGTTAAATTCCCATTAGTTAGTTAATTACTAATCATTTTTTGTAGTCAATGGATATTATGATATTTAAAAAATGATGATTTTGATAACCCAAAAAATTTACTCAATGATTAATTTATATGAACATTGAAACAAATAATTCCTAATAATTACATATATTTTATAATTAATTTATTTTTACAATGAAATGAATTTTTTTAAATTTAATTTTGTATTGATAAATTAGTAGAAATTGTTTTATCGTTATGTTATTCTGAAATGATCTCTCATATGAATAATCTCTCTATTAGTGGTATACACTTGTACTTAGAACCTGCATACATCACTGTATAAATCCATGGGTTCAACATTGAATTATTTGGAAACATATGTTATTAATTTATGATTTATAAAATAATGAATTTAACATGAAGGACTCTTCTTGATGCTTGTAGTCTTGAGAAGTTTGTGAAACTGTATTTTCATCTATTCAAGTGATTTTTCATAGAGAAAATAGTCATATTTATTGAGAGAATTACCTATAGATATTCATATGAATAGAAATTAATAGGCTTAGAATATTTTAATATTATTTAAATAAGATGTGGTTCGATACTTAAAATTACACATGGTTCTTTATCATTATCTTAATCTTCAATAAACCTCCAGTTTATTGATAATAAAATTAATGTTTAGTATAAAAGAACTAGACTCACAAATAAATAAATATATTTTATTTAAAAAAATATAAAGTTATAAAAATAATATTTAATATTTAATTTCTCACCAAATTAATAAACCCAATTCGAAAATTAGACGTTATATATAAATTACCATTTTACGAAATATTTATTCAAATAAGTAAATTTTACTACATTGTTCATCGGTAAATAAATAACTATTATATTCACCAAAATAATGAAGTAATATTCAACTAATTAATATCAAATCAATTAATTTATGTCTAAACATCTACTATTAACAAAATATTATTAATTATTGCAATTTTTATGGGAATAATAATCATTCAACATGTTAAATTGGCACTAATTTTAATTGAGGTTCAAAATACACATAGCTCATGATCATTTATGAATTATTCCTTGTGTCATTATGATTTTAACCTATATTCCTTGGTTATTTTCTAGAAACACACCATGGAAACCATAGATAATTAATATAAATGTATTAATGAAAATAATCACATATGAACATATATTGTGTAGATCTAACATTGGGTGCATTGTATTTTCCATCAATACGTTTTAATAGACTAGAATAATTTCATAAATTTTTGTATATTCGAGATTCATTTATTATAATTTTGGTTTTAGTATTCTAGATATATAATGAATAAGATTTTTCTTTGATTTTGACTAGAGTTTGTGACAATTAATACCCAATTATGTGCGACAATGAATCCATGTTCTTTGATGAATAGAAGAAGTTCCCAAGTAATTTTATATTAGAAGAAGACTAATGGTCTTATTTCATTTAATATTTTTGAAATATATTAATTTATACAATTATTAATAATATTTTTCAATATTTAAATTCAGTCAATTTGATAAGCATTATAAATATGTTGATGGTGTCATGCATACTTAACGAGTAATGGTAATTTATTTTCATGGAATCTATTAAGAATATGTAAATTTCTAGAAGCATGTTTACGAAGTGATTTTTTCTAATTATTATATATTTTTGTTTTTTTGTGATTATTAAACATTCTCATAATTAATTATTTAATAAATTATTTTAATGAATAATAATGAGGTGCTAAAGATGAAATTATTTGAGGCTACCTAAATCCATCCATTTTCATTTGATTTATTATATTATTTTAGGTATATACGCCATATATTATCACTTAATTTGTCTGAAAAAACATTTAGTTTAATTTTTGTTTGATTAAGGATTATTATGTCATTTTTTGGATATATTTTGAATTTAGAATGATTGGAATAATAGAAATAAATGGCCATGTATTTCTATGGATATAGTGGTGATGAAGCTGATGATGGAATTGATTATTTTATATGTAATGGTGTCAAGGATAACAATGTTGTGGTTTGAATGAGTAAATAGATTGGTTACATGATTATTTTTTTCTTTTCTATTTCATTAATGGATGTATTGGATGGATATTTATTGTTTTAGATCTGACTAATTGATGTTTTTTGGATCTATTCATGATAATTTCATTATTATTGTGATTTATTAGTTTGAATCTTAGAGTACCCAATTATAGAATTGTATACGAACTAATAAAATAATAGGGATGGTTTTTCATATTTATAGAATATGATAAAGTAATTGAGAATAAGAAAGATTATGTTGTAGAAGGAAACTAGTTTGGAAGTATTAATGTATTAATTTTGGAAATGAATACATAATAATTAGTGAATGTTCATTCATGAATATTTTCTAAATGATTGAGATACACTACATATTAGTGGAATCATGGTGTCTTATACAATGATATATGTATGTGAGTCCAAGTCTAGGTAGTTTCCCTTAGTGTGGATTATATGAATTAAATCTTATGTTCTAATGTTACACACATCACCATTTGAGTTGGTAGGGTAGTCAAATCCCAAAAGAGGGGGGGGGGGGGGTTCCAAATATCTATGTCAGTATGGAAACATATAGTTATATACTCCCTCTCTATTAATCTCCCATTGGTTGTAGTATATCATTATTCCATACACATGTTGTGATAGATTTAGGTATTTGGAATATACTCAAGATTTTTGTAATGGGCCAGAATTTACCATTGTTTTTGAAAGCTCTAGTTTCTTATGTTTATAGAACATATATGTGCTATAATGAGGTTACTAATGTTTCCCATTGTCAAACATGTGTGATATGTGTTTTCTTGAGGAGTAGTTCATGATATATAGGTTGTGATATATTTTGGAATTTTACAAACTTATAGATGAAGATATCTAGGAGGTTAGATGTTGTAAGAGATGGAAGATGGATTTGATATTCATGATGTTAATGATATTATTGGACGTATGATCACATTACATGAACCATTAGTTTTAATAACCATGCCAGGATTTCATACATCCTAACAACCAACCCAGTCCGAGACATGGATCAAAGGGATTTCCTGATACCCATTGATTGAAAACTAGTGTTGGGATTCAATGTAGTAAAATTGGGAATGATTTAGTCAAAAAACCAGGGTCAAAATCCAAAATAATAGAAATAAATATAATAATAACATAATATATATATATATATAACTGATATAGTTTTAAAAAGAGCACAAAACTGAAACTAATTACCATACTCAAGAACATCTATGAATCATGATCTACACAAAACCTATTGGTCCCAACCAACAACAATAACAACATTCTATAAAGGTGAGATACCTAACTAAAAGCCCATACAGGAGAACCAGTTCAGGTATACTAACACATAACATCAAAAATTGGGTGGACATTAAGCATCTTTGTAGATAATCACAAAAATGTCCATACATTTCCTTTCCCTAGAGATTACCCATCTAATTGTTTGATAATAAATTATGAAATCATGTTTTTATCTATTTTATGACAACTTAATGAAACATTCCATAATTCTATTTTCAAACTACACACTATGCTTTCATTTAAAAAATGTTTAAAATTTACAAAACACATTGCAAAACTAAACCTCAAAATGATATCCATACCAAATGATCAAAAATTTGGATACATGGAAACTAAATGAAAAAAAATAGATATTATAATCTAGAAGGGATAATATGTGTAACATATAGAAAAGAAACATAACATATAATTAGGTAATCATTGGTATTTCCTAAAGACCCATATGGAAATCCCTAAATGTACTAGGATCGGATTGACAAGCCAACATATGGTGCATATCCATTTTCAGTAACTCACTAGCAGTTCGAAAGCTAGTCCAGTGGTATAATTACACTTAACCTCTAAAACAAACAAGGGGTACCAACCCATGTAATAGGGGTTGAGAACAAACTATCACTTAATTCTCAAAAGGTTTCCCACGAAACCCATGGGAGTAATAACGATACAAATTGGAAGGAGACACACTCGCATAGATGGGTCACCTAACCTAAAACTGCTGCACATGCATATCCCAACCATTAACACCACCCACATGATAAAAACATCTCGGTAAATCGTCTATTGGTGTTACCACATTACAAAAATCCATTCAAATGATCAAAACAATCCATCATACCATTTGAGTTCCAAATCACTTTTCCTAATATTATAAAATTTGAACCATGCCTTCATGTCACATTACATCAAAACCAATCGTTCAAAAACACAACAATGTACCATCTAGATCGTTAATATTTTTGTTCCTAATAAATTCTCCCAAACATTTCCAAACAAGATTGAAAACATTCAAAAATCTTAAAAGTTCCAAAATACAATCCATACCACTTCATTACCTTGTGTGTCTCAAAATTCTAAATGGAAATTGGTTCCAATTATTAACCAAAACATATCTCAAAACTCCAAATAGTTCAACATTCAAGGAACAAATTCGAATTCAAATTTATTATATCTTGAAGAATCAATAGAATATTTAGAAATCAACACACTATTTTAGGAAAAAACAATGATGTGTGATATATATAAACTTATAAATAACCTAGGATCAAGAAAAATATCATTTTTAAATGCCACTTTCATTTCAATGACCATCCATGAGTGCACACCATGCACCCATGGATGTTCCAACATCTAATAACACACTTCATGTACCCATTTTAGACCAATAAAGTTACCGATTTATTTTAATGAAAACCCCTTTAATGTTAAATGCAATAATTCACACATGTGAACCAATCCTAAAAATTACCACAACTCACACAAAAGGATTATATAACAATCAACACATTCCACAAAAATAAAACCACATCCAAAAAGACATTAAAATACCCAGATAAAATTAAAAAGACCAGTTGGCATTTCATCGAACACTTGGAATTATTGTATATATACATGTTTATTAAATCCATTTAAAACCCAATTCACCCCAATTTTACGTAATAAAAACACCTATAATATTTATACTAACACATCACAACAAGATTATAGATTTTTTAATGCATTAATATAATACTTAAGTAGTAATGAAATGTGTTAAAAAAATAGATGTAAACAACTACCTGAATGACATGTGAATGCAATGAATCATCAAGGGATGTAAGAATACACCCCACCAGACAATTCACACACCCTAACACCAATTAAAAAAATCCCACACAACAACCCAAATACATAGGGTTCATCCAAGAGAGTAACCATGAAAATACTTAGGAACAAAGAGATAAGGTATATTAGAAGAGGAAGGAGAAATATATAATGAAAAAATAATGAATAATCACTAATCATTGGTGAGAAATCACAAAACAAGTGGCCTAATATGAAGTAGAACAAAGAGGGATTGGGGGGATCTGGTTGATTCCCAACTCATAGGGATTCAAATGGGCGGTAGAATAACATAAATATGGTTTTTAAAATAAAATTAATTTATTCTTTAGTAGGATATGTGGTTTTTCTAAACTATTTTTTAAAACGTTTCAATACCGTGCAACTGCTACTTGATTCATTTTTCAAACCTTCATGTTTTTTTTCACTGTTTTAGAAAATCATTTCCAAATTGTGTGACCTGAAACATTGTAAAAAACCTCTCAAATGACACCCCAAACACTATAAGAGTCCAAAAAATTATAATAGATTGATTTGATCACAATTTTGTTACCTCATGGGCGTCACAAACTCCCTAACCTAAATAATTCTCCCAAAACCTTTCAGAATAACCTTACACAAGGGTATAAAAAAACCACCAAAACCCAAATGCTATTGTTAGAAACTCAACCAAAACCTCAACCAAAACACCATTAATTGAAAAAAATAGAATAAAATTTTGTTCATAGTGTAATATTTATCACCCCCACAAACACAATATTCCCCCATAAAGTCACTCAGCATAATGGTAAATGGAACTCAATATTGAAGTGTGAATATGCTAAACCAAACCATGAACTTCGGGGTGACCATTCACATCACAAGTAACACTTGATTAACTCTAAGAGGATCTACAAGACAATGACTAACAAGAGAACACAATATTGTTTTACTAACCACTAGAACCTTACCAATGATATAAAACTACTTTAGACATAACCGATGTGAAATATCATAACACAATACAAGACCCACACAACACAAGAGGAAACCCAAATTAGGGTTAAAAAATTGTATTTGAAAAGGTTAATTTCAAATTTTTAATGATTTGGAAGCTTATACGACTCAGACACACAATTTTTAAAATAGTGTGCCAACTTCTCACCCTCTACTATATAAAAGTTGAACCCCCATGGTTTTTCCATATGGTTTCCCAACCATGTGCCAACAATGCTAAATGCCATTTCTCGATTCTATAAACATACGTCACACTTCCTTTAAAGTTTCAATAACCATGCATATGGTGTGTAGCAATCCCCATGAAAAAAACTCATTTCACATTGTTACATGTGTGAAGCCACACAATTTTTCCAAACTATGTGCTACCTATGCACGACATGCTACCCAGGCCAAATCCGCCATTTCTCAACAAAAACTCAAAAGTTAAAACCATGAAAATCGTGTTTTCCCACATGTTTCAAATAATATATGAAATTATAATGAAAAATAATAACATCCCACACAAATAGATGATATAAAAAATAAATAACAGACAAAACTACAATTATTTGTTTCCACAATAATTAAAATCATGAAAACAAGATAAAAATTGAAATGAAACCAATCAACGAAAATTTGTAAGAGCCCACTAGAAGGGACATAACTCATATACTCACACATATAAAGGAACTATTGACCAAATAAAAAAGAAACAACCCCACTATTCCTATTAAAATTATAAGATCAAATAATAAAAAAACTACTAAAAGAAGACATACCACATCCCATCTATACAAGAGGTAAAATATGGGATATGGTTCAACTCACAATTGAGAATTCCAAACAACGCCCGAGATTCACTCCGAGGCCCCGACATGGATACTGAATGAATAAAGAATCCATTACCTCACTCTCAGGTGATAATATGCTATAATCAAGATTTCATCTTATTAATAAAATTATTATTACAAAACATCTCTATATAAACCAAATGGGTAAAATGAAAACAAGTATTTGGAGGATTGCGACAAGATAGATTCCAGTTCCAAAACCAACTTTAGTGAAAACATATAAAGGATTAATATGATTCAATATATAATACAACATATAAAATATTATTTCATTGAAACAAGTTCATCTGGCACAAGCCTCTCGTCAGATAGGGATCATTCTGAGCAGCAAGAGATTTCAGATTCCCAACTCCCTATGCTCCAAAAACTAACTCATCAAGAATCATTTTTGTCACAAAATATTCCAAGTGGAGATCATTGGAAGAGAGGGATAACTCAATGATCAATGGATAAAGACACACAATTAAAATAGAACCTATTAATAGATCCTATGATGCTATTTGAAACACGAAAGAAACAACATCCTTGAAATGTTTATCATAGACCTTCACTATTTGTTGTCCTTTTTGAATACTATTGAGACCATTCACATTATTTTCCTTCACCTTATTAGGTATAATAAATCAATAAAAATAATCTTAAAACTATCCCACATCATACCAACTGTCATCGATGATGGAGGAACCACCTTCCTAATTTCCAAAGATGGTTCCTCAAATAAACCCTAAACAAGACACACTTTAAAAAATTTAAGAGTTACAAATGATCTAAAGACATTCTCAATATACATAATAAATTCCACAACCAGTAACAGACATCGATCATCAAGAAATATAAACAAACAATAGAGGAAAACCCAAAACATTGAGATACCCACAGGGAACCTTTGGAACCTTTGTATGATGAAAATTATAAAAAACACAAAGATTAAAATAACAAAATTAACATAAACCAGAAACATAATTAGAATGAATATATCTAGAAAAAATGAAAGGATCACATGACAAACAATATCTACACACACAAAAACCTAATTTTCAAAACCACATTTTCCAATTCAATTTAAAAAATAATGTCTTTTAAATCGACTATAAAAATTTTGAAGTAAATTTTTTATAAACAAGAAACCACTTTTGAAATAAAATAAAACTCTGAAAATATTTTTCCATTTCAGAAATCATTTTTGGAAAAACCATGCCAACCTTTCATTTCAAACACTCTCACATGGTATCATATAGATCATCACATATGAGTTAATTCCACTTCTACTTAAATTTTCCATTCACACATTCTAACATGAACTTTCCCCATAAGTACACACATACAAAAATATTCTTGAGGCATACTAAGGGTCTCATATAATGCCTTTTCACTGAGTCAAGTCTTTTTCAAAATACTAAATTTAAATAACTATCTATTTTAAACCCCATTTTTGAAATTTAAAAATATTGAAATAAATATTTTTCATTTCAAAATATCACATAAACTAATCAAAACCAAAACAAAACATAACTAAAAAAATCTACCAGCGTGAAAGACTATTGGCCATGCCTAACTGTGTGACTTTGTTTGTGAGAAATTCCTCATGTAAGAATCATTAACTATGAGGAGATTAAATGGTGTACTAAGAAATCACATGTCTCACTACTCCATGTGAGATGATGATATAACACTGGATCGACTGAATTTTAATTCCTCAACCACAAAACAAAAAACCAAATAAAGACTAAAAACCCATACCACCCTTGGAATCATGATGATCGAAATAAGAAAAGGTTCATGAAGTCTTTCTTACACCTACGACCTGAGTCCCAACACACCTAATCCCCAATCTAGTAGAATCCACCAAATAAAAAAGGGCCTCCTTGGAACCAATTTTTTAAAAACAAATATGGCATGTCATCAAACCCATAATCTGAACTGATTAGAGACTTTTCCCAAAGGGCATTCCCAAAACCAACAAGATAAAAAATAATTTCGGGCGTTAATGTAATTAAAATGTGAAATATTTAACCTATAAAACCAAGAATAATAATAAATATAACATGAAAAATAACAAAAAATAACTAAATATCAAATAAATATTCAAAAATGATTCATTTATAAATGATTAACAACTAATAAAAAATAAGAAACTCAACCATGAAACACGATCTACTTGTGAAATCTTGGTCACCACCAACCACAAGACCATCCAACTCCAAATCTGAGAAGCTTACCTAGAAACCTTCACCTACAAAATAACTATGGTGTAATAATATATAGTGGACCAAGTGGCATTTTGGATTAAGAAGTTTAGTACGTAATCACCATAGAGTCCATAAATTTCTTTTACTAAGATAGTCCATAACTACTAGATTAAAAACACATTCTGAAAATAGGATATTGATCATTTTAAGAAATTGATTTAATCTGAAAAACCCATTTTAAAACCAAAACCCCAAATGAAATCCATCCAAAATTATCAAAAAAAGAGGGTTACACAAAATGTTAACCTAACAAAAAGTTAGTATAAACTAATATGGATAATATCCACACGAAGAAGAAAATAAACAGAACATATAAGTAGGAAATCATGGTGATTATGTAAACATACCTCTATCAATTCCAAGATGTACACATATGGGACACACATTCTAGCATATGGTTCATCTCATAATTCAATTACTCATAGGATATTATAACTTCCAATAAAGTGACATAAACCCACCAGGTCTCTAAAAACACTAGGGGAACCAAACCATCCAAATCAGGATGACAAGAAACCATCACTTGACCCTCAAAAAGATGTAAAGAAAACCCATTATAGTAATAGAAATATATAGTTGACGGATATCCCTCAGATGCATTCTTCACCTAAACTGAGGCCACAACACTTGCCTACTCCAACCACTGAAACCACCCATGTGATAACCCACATCTCAAGAAATAATCTATATTTGTTCCAATGTAAAAATATCTTTTTAGAATCTCTAATTAGTCCTCCACATCATTTGAGTTTCAAATGTTTTAAAAACATCATAAAATACCAACCAGTATTTCGCGTCACATCACATCAGAACCCACCATTATAAAACATCACTATGTTGTAACTGGGTCTATAGAATTTTCAATACAAATACATTTACACAACCATTCCAAACTATATTGAAAATATGGATCAATATAAAAAGTAAAAAATGGCCCTTTAATAATAGTTCATTACCATGTGTGTCTCAAAATTATAAATGGTCCTTTATTCCATTTTTTAATAGAAACATATCTCAAAATTATTAATGGGATGATATTTAAAGAACAAATTTTATGTGAGAATTATAGTCACTAGAAGCACCAATACACCATTTGGAAATCAAGAAACTATTTTAGAAAGTTATAATGATGTTCGAAATGTGAATTTTTTTTAAAAACTGAGGCTCAAAGAAAATGTCTTTTTTGAATGCCATTATCATTTTAATTACCATTCATGAGTTCACCCCATGCACCCTTTGATGTTCCAATATCCACTAAAATTATTCAATAATCCATTTGAGATCAAGAAAGTACATGAAAGCTATTTTAAATGAAAACCCATTCCTTAACTATTAAATTCAAAAGTCACAAATGTGAACAAATCATAATAGTCACCCCAACTATAACACAAGGATCATATAACAACTAATGCATAACATAAAAACATAATCAAAGATCCAAAAACCTTCAAAAGACCCAGATTCATTTAAATAGGAAATGATTCATTTCATTAAACACTTGGAATATATATATATATATTAAATACATTGAGAAACCAATTCTCATCACATTCACAACATAAGAATACCAATACTATAATAACACAACATAAAATTAGAGTATTTTTAAATAATAAAATGAAATCATAAGAAATAACAAAATGTTCTAGAGAATAAATGGATAAAAACACATACTGCAACGATGTACAAATGCGATGAAACTTCAATGGAAGGGATAATACACCCCAGGATACAATCTTCATACCCTAAAACCATTGAAAAATATCCCATGAATCAACCATAATATGTAGGGCTCCACCAAGAGTGAAAACACCAAAAAATACCAAGAAACTAATAGATAATAAAAAAGTGAAGATGATAAGGAATGATTTTATAATTAACGGATGATGAATGACTACTCATTTGTGAGAAATAACCAAAAAAATGTGGCCCTGGAAGAAGTTGAATAAAAGGGGTCTCTCTATGGTAGATAACCAATTGGTAGACCTTCAAATGGGAGGTGGAATTACCTAAATCAGTTTTTTAAAATAAATTTTATATAGGTTTTAATGGGTATCAATGTTTTTATACTGAATGTTATAAATTGTTCATATAATGAGTGACTGCAAATAGATTTTTTTTTTCAAATAGGATGGTTTCAGTTTCATAGTTTGGGAAACCCGTGCTCAATTTGTGTGACTTGAATAATTGTCCAAAACTCTCAAATGACCCCCCAAACACTAATATAACACACACGATTTTCCATGATGGATTTGAACACATTGCATTAATATCGTGGGTGTTAAAAACACCCACCATAACACTTTATCTCAATACCTTCCACGACAACCATGCAAATGGATAAAAGAACGGAAATCACTAAAACCCCAAGAATATTGTCAGATAGTAAACCCAAATGTTAATAAAAAGATCTAACATCAAGTAATAAATAAAAAATTAATGAAAATTGTTGTTAGGGTGTGACACTTAGGGTATGATAGTGACCAATCATTGGGGAAGTTGAAGAATTAAACCATTCATATATATATATTTATTATTACATTACATAATACTTTATTTTATTTGGTGAGTGATCCATGAAGAGGATATAAAATATGGTTATGGGTTCCATGTATGAGTTTGTCTGATTTCATCTTTCACCACAATTTATTTTTCTTATATGAAAACATTACAGTGTGTTTTAGGGATAGCCCAATAAATTTAACTTTTTTATAAATTCACTACCTAAATATAAACTATTTTGTAGGTCTATTGGATCTACTTAGTTATTATGTTGGACATTACAAGATCAAATTAGTTTTATAGGAGTTCTCATAGTTCACGATCAATCTCTAAGAATGATTTGGTATTTTTTATTTATTTCCACATTAATGAACTTACATTTATCTATTGATTATCTTTTATTTATGAGATATTGTTAGTATGGTGGATCTTATATTATCTGGACATTTCATATATATTAAGGATAATTCCTCTCATTCATTATGAGAAATACCCTTTATGTTATTTCCCAACCTATGGCCTTTTTGAGATAGGATTCATGGGTCAACATTTTTCTCTTAATTATGTGACTTGCAGGGGTACTAGTAGATGGGGGTTTAGAAACAAGAAACTATAATTTATGAAATAATTATTGTTAACTTTTACATAGTGTTGAGAAAAACCTATAGTAAACTATAAATCATAAAATCATGGATTCTAAAATATATTTTGGTTGTTCCTTAAACAACAATATCTATAAAACATGGTTTCGTTTTGGTAGTCAACTATATCTATATTTTGGTGATGTTTATAGTCAACTCTAAATCATAAAATCATGGATTCTAAAAAATATTTTGGTAGTTCCTTAAACAACAATATCTATAAAACTTGGTGTTATTTATAAGTAATCATTGAGAACACATAAATGTATCTTTTCAAAAATAAAACCAGTTACTCTCCAACCATTTGACTTTATTGAATTTATTTTTTCAATTTTTATTAATTTTTTCCCAAGTGGAATGAGAATTAATTTGGGATAATTATTTAATGTATCATCATATATTTTCTTAGTTCATGTTGTTTTAAAACATATATTCCATAGTCTATGATTAAAACATGGATTAATTATTTCAGTTTATTCAATATGTTTTCTTTAAAGATCCCATAGAACCAATAATTCAAGAGAAAAAATAACCATCCACTAGTACAAAAAAATAGGGAGATGGATGGATGATAATACATAAATAGAAGAAGTCAAAAACATAAAAATATTCCCCAACAACATTAGAGAAAAAATTATACAACAAAAAAGTTAAACCTTGAGGTCATAACTAGGACATTACTACTGAACTAACAATTGAAGGAAAATCAATTGGTAATTGGAGAATTGTAGGATATTTTTTCAATCATGGTTTCAACACTCTTTGAACCCATGCACAAGGGATAAAAATTTTGAATTTGAGGATATAGTGTCATTATCTTTTTCTCAAGAAGACATCTAACATGTTGAAGAAACCTTGGATCAACATTCACCGCCAAATATTTTATAGATATTTCCAACGGAACATTATATAAAAAATGTTTTGAGATAAAAATTTAAATTGGTATAAAAATATTAACATACATTTGTATACATTTTATAAAATTAAATTTGAAATGTACCCACAATTATTTAAATATATACGAACTAAATTTTTAGTTTTCATTTAATCAAAATAAATAAAATTGATTTTGGGATTTGAATATAGTTTTTCATATTAAATTCCATATCCTATAAGAACCAATCTAGAAGAATTAATACTAGAAAATGATCTCAATGATGAATCACGAAAGGGAGTATAATTTTATTTTGGATTTGTTTTTTTATTGGTTCAATGATTAAATTGAAATATAAATTCTTATATTCTACAATTCTAGATATTGGTGAGTTTTCACACTACCTTTGATATAGAATACAAAATTGAGGTAGCCAAAAATAATATTAAACGTGTCATGGAATTTTTGAATCATAAAGCCCTTGGTCCTATATTAATGAAACTTCTACAATAATTCCAATCTCACTATTTTGGGGAGGGACATCGCCTTAATGTAGGAACATCATCTAATGGGAGAACCATTATTATCTTTTTCCCTCCACTTAAATGCAATAATAAATACTAATTTGGTGGTGGGAATATTTTAATCTAGTAGAGGTACTCAAAGAATAATATAAACTTATAAAAATCAGAAAAATAACATAATGAGATTTATATCAAAGAAACTCAATTCACATTATTGATAAATTTGAAAACCAAAACATCTTATAAGGGGGATTAAAAAATAGTACCATCTTAGTGTTTAACAAAAATGTTTCCCATTTTCCTTATTTTTACTATATATATATATATATATTTTTAAAAAATTATTATTTTAAATTTATATAATAGTAATATGATGTCAAAATTTAAAACATATAGGAGCCTTACTCAAGGATTCCATAGAGAACCGGTATATATTACATTAAATCTCAAAAAAACAACTTCGTTATATAATATAGGTTTCATTCATAATTAGAATTATTTTATTCAAAATTAATCATTTAGATATTTTCAAATAATTAATTTTTTAGTTTTATAAAAATTTTGAGGTGTATCCCTATCAATTTAGAAAAAAATTATTAAATGTTTATGATTCAATTTTTATATATTTCCACATCAAGTTTTTTATAGTTTTGTGTTTAATATGTTTTTAGGTTTTGAAATGACAGATTTAACTTTTTCCTATCCTTGTAAATAATTGCATGTTTGTTTTATGAAATTATATTATTTTTAATTAATTTATTTAATGTATTATTGATATGAACCATATATTAAATTAATATATGCGACCATAAGACATTAAGCATAAAATGAATTCATAATTCATGAAAAAATTATGTATTTTATTAGTCCCCATCCTAATAGATATTCTATGACTAATTTTTATATATTATTCCTTATAATCAATTTCTTGAGAGTCTTGGTTGATGTTTTAAAATTTAGATATTTCTTTTGTTGTTATTCAAATTTATATGTATTAAGTGTGGTATATATTATTTAGTTTATATTCAATTATAAAAATAATTTTTTACATTCAACATTTATAGGAATAATAGAATTTAACATTCCAGTTAATCATTAGAAACCATGAAATACCTATAGGGTTGCAATATTATAATTCAAATATAACCCTAACTACAAATAAATTCATATCATTTAATGAAATTGACTCTCATAAGTGATAGAGAGAGGGTTATTTTTCGAAAAAACATAGTAGGATTTTCATTGTTTTGAAATGAGTGAAATAGTGTCTTTAAACCAACTTTGGGAAGTGGTTTGAGATGATTGAATATGCCATTGTAAAATAAATTTATATCTTCATGTCCAAAAAATGAATGTATATAAAATATATATTATTTTTTGCATAGAAAAATATATATTACAGAATTAAAATAGAGAAAACATTATGTTTTATTAATTTTGTAAAATTTTTTGATGAACTATTTCACACAAAAAGGGATCAAAGAAGAATAAAGAGTTAACTGTGAAATATTTTTTATCGGATGATGGAGTTTCATTCATTTTATTACAATTTTCGTAAGCTAACATTAATTTTACAAAAGATATAAAAAATATTTTTACTGATGTATCATTTTAAATATTGAAAACCTACCAACCCCTAATGTCAAACAATTTATTTGATGTCCTATTAATTGGAATAATTATGAATTATTGTATTGAAAATAATACATTTTATAACATTTTTTAGATCATCTAAAATCTAGTAATGAGAATAAATATTCATTATATTTTCTTAGATTAATTTCGAAATTTTTTCCAATAAGGTATGTCATGAAATGGTTTGGAAATAGTTAAAGGCATAAATCTTGAATGAAATGAAGTTGACAAAGAGTTAAACATATAAGGTAAGATTAATATATTCAGTGATGATTTAATTTGGGAATTTCTCTTGTATGGAGTATGTATTTTTATTTTACCAAACTATATTTATTACTTGAGTGTTTTCATTCCTTATTGGTGTAATGATTTCTTGTGTTCTAAAGTGATATGAGACAAAATTTTCTATGTTTAATTATATTTAATAATAAAAACACTTCTAAATTATTTTAATTAATGGAAATTATTATATTCCTGATACATGGAGTATCAATAGATTTAATGTGATAAAAGGATTAGATTCTAAATTTTACATGTTATTTTAAATAATAGAATATTTCATAGATATACTACCCTAATTATGTCGTTTTTTCTCACATTTTATGTAATTTATATAAAAATGATTATGATTAAAATAATAGGGATCCATAGGTTACTAATTTTTACTGAAATATGGCCATGTAAAAGTGATATAGTGAATATATAAGAGGAATTGAGTCAGAATCATAATATTTATATATTTTGGTTCTTTATATGTAAATTGGAAATGTAATCTAGTGTTTATGAGTCTTTTACCACCCCAAAATTGTAATTTTATTGTCAAAATTTAATAAAGGAATTATCCCCTATGTGAGGATAAAGGTAACCAAAATTATCTTTGATAAATAAAACATTGTGTCCAGTCCCACTGTTAGTACATAATATTTATCATCTATTGTATTTATGAGTTAATGAAAAGGTAACATTTCGTTCCCTAGTGGTGAATTTTACACCTAAAAGCATATCATATACATAAAATTAAATTCTAAAATTATATTATTAATTCCATTATTTAATATTTTCTTGCTATAAAAAGATATTTGATAGGTGTAAATTCTAGTGAATTTTCTGGATCATAAAAGTAAATTTATTTTCCAAATTCATTCCCAGGTTAAACTTATTATCATAGGTTTCAAAATATAATTTGGAGATTGACTTAAAATAATTTCATTGCTCTTCTATGGATAAATAGAGAAATTTTCTTAATAATGGTCCACATTCCTCCCATCAAGAATATAACGAAGGAAATTATCAAAGGAATAAAATCTAGGTAATATGAGTCATTAATATGTTCCCATATAAAGAATCCTCATCCTCTGGTAGTACATGTGTAAACCAGTCCATAAGAAATATACAGAGACAAATTAATGATGAAAATACCAAAGTAATTTTGGGAAATATCAACAATACTAAAAATATTTACCCTCCCCATTTAAAATAGATTCAAAATATCCCTTCATACATTTTTATATTAAAGTTGGTTTTATTATTTTGATTTGCATAATATAAATTCAGTGTTTTGTTTTTTATTTATACATTGAACTAATTTTCTCCCAAATTTATATTTGTTCAATATACATCAATTATATTCAAACGATATAGTAATTTATATATTGCTAACAACAATGGTTTATCTTAGGGTAATCATAGTATTGATCTTGAATTTCGATATTGTAATTCCTAAAATGTCTCTTTAATTATGGTGAGATGGTAAAGGTAAAGTGTTGAAGTTGTAAAAATTGCATCATTTTCAATCAATATTAGTAAATTATTTCACTATTTGTTACATAAAATCAACTCAATAATTGGATCAATTTCCCTAAAAATTTATGTGGGTGAGTTAAAAAGTTGAATAGTATGTTACTTTCTCCATGTGTGGGAGTAATATTTCTATATCAATTGATCACTATTCATACCCACCAACTATTGAAAAAAATGAATTACCGATATGCTTGAGGTTCAATGAAAAAAAATCCATTCTCTTATGTGGAAAATATTTAGCTGTTGGAAAATAAATGGTTTTGATTCATCAAATTCATAAAAGGGATTCAAAACATATAAAATAATGAATAAACTAATTGGTATTAACATAAAGACCATATTATCTTCATAATAATTTTTATGTTAGCTGCATCATTTATTTCAATATTTATTTAAATACCTTTCTAGCTTTCACTTTTTATTCAATATTAATCATTGAAAATTTATTTGTTCTATGATAATTGGTGTTTATGCTCAACATCATTTGAGATAATCTTGTGGAATGTTCTGAAGATATACATGGGGGATAATAAATTTTTAATTGATAGAATAATAAACATCTTGATCGGTTAATTCCATTGTGATACAGGTAAGTTAGGGGTTGATGGATTTTTCAATATAATACATAATTTTTTATGATTAAAATAATATGATATTTATATATTTCAAATCAAAGAATTCATTTTATTTTCTTCAATCATTCAAATACCATAACCACTATCATCCTAAAAACTCAAGTAATTAAATGATGATATTTTAAGGAGATAAATACTAATATTATTCTGTGAGAATATAATTGACACATCCACTTTTTATTGTTATTTCATTCTAGTATAGAGATAATAATGTGTATTTTATGGAAATAGGTATTTATTATAATTTTGAATATCTGATGTAGATTAAATCTATGTTATGAAAACATAATATGTGTTAATTATAATTTTATTTTTAATAATGATCATATAGATAATTTAAATTAATATATCTGAGTGTTTTTATTTTTAGGTTATGTAAACAAAATCTAGGTAATATGTTATATAATAAAATAAGACACATAGAAGAATTTATTCAAAATAGTAATAATGTTTTTGATGAAAATTATTGAGAAGAGAAAAACTCATGAATATTTCAGTATAATGTGAAGACGAATGAAATCTGAATCACATAGTACATTTGTGAGCCATGATTACACTATTCATTAATAAGCCTTATATTATTTATTTGAGTAAAATTGTGGTAACAATCCTAAATAGGTAGGTTCAAGTGATTGTTAATGGTTCAATGATATTCCGTTTCCGTTAATAGTATATTAATTGTAAACGAGTATCCACAATTTTTTTGGGATGAAACAATATATTATGGATATAGTCATTCATATAATAGGTTAAACTAGTTAACAAATCTCACATTCCATATGCCATGTACATCAATACAGTGATATTAGGAGACTGCCATTAGATAAGGAGGAGGGAGATGATTGTATTAAAATGGAATAAATTAATGTTGTTACACAACCTCTTATTGTAGATCACATCATGGAGTGTTCATAACAAATGTTATGAGATCATATGTTTTATCTCAAATATCTCCGATGAATTACTATATATCAACATAAATATATCTTCAAAAAATGACTCATATGTTCTCTAAAAAAAATATCATGTTTGGACTGAGTGAATGCTACCTAATTTTGTCTCACATAGTCTTGATATTCAAGAATCCCTAATTTTTTATTTCATTTATCCATGTAATAATTAATCGTCATAATTAATTTAAAATAGAAATATGAGAATGGAAGAATTAGGATGAGTGAATTATTGTCCCCTTAATCTTAAAATTATTTGAAAATTTCTTAGGATGAATATAATATATAGGGATTATGTAAATACTATATAACATATATGAATCAAATATTTTAATGAAATATATGTTACAACATAGTATAATCCAATTTAATTATATAATAATAAAATAAGTTTAGTCAATTGATTATTTCTTTGCCCATGTTAATGTGATTTTAAAATAACAAGTGCTAATATAGAAACAATTTAAGTCTCTATAGTAGATAAAAAATGATTAGAATCCTTAAAAAAATAATTAAATTATTTTTTACACATTAAGATAGAGATTTTCATGAATTGAAAATTTATAATCTATATAATACATTAATCATTTATAAGACGATAGGATGAGCTACACACAAATGAAATGTCATGTGAAGGAAATTTCCTATAAAATACATTGAGATTGGGTAAATTGAAGATCAAAAAAATGATTATTAAGAATAAATTTATATATATGGTTTCTCTGAAATTTCATTGTTGCATACTAGAATCTTCAAAAAGGTAATGAGTAGTTATTAAGGAAATATACCTTTTAATTATTTTTACTATTAAAACATTGTTTTATCTCTTCTAGGTTTCCTTCGAAATTAAGATGTGGAAATGAAGACAATGAATCTATTAACAAATTCTCAAATACAAGATATTTATTTAAGAAAAGTGAATGTAAAAAAATGGGGGAATAAAATAGAAATAAAATTCTACTACGAGAATTTTAAATCTACTAATGATTTTTTTTGGAGAGTAATGAGAGACAGTATGGGGAAGAAATTACTAAATATATTGTTGAAATGGTCCTCGTTGATCATTAAAAAGTTGTGGATGAATCATTAAAGGATTACTAAAAATTAAATAGTGATTTTTTATCTAATTAATGTAGTCGTAAAATATGTACAGTTCGAGAATATAGATTAATATGATTCTTAAAATATGGAAAGGATAAAATATAAAAATTCACATATCAAAATTATCAATAATAAGAATAATGAAACTCATATTGAGAAATAAATTATGGTTAATTAATTTCATAGTATATAATTTTATAATTCTGTGACTTTGAGGAATATTAATTACATGATTTCCTAAATAATATATAGTGTTACAGAGGTTGAAAAGACATGAATATTATTTTTTTGAAGCTATAATATCAAAATGAAAAATTTATTAATGATGACTGTTGATTTTTTGCAGGAGTAGGCGATTGATCAAAGATATAAACAAAAATAATTTTCTTGCTAACACATTGGATACTACAAAGGGAATCCTACAAGTGTTATACATCAAAAGAAACTTGTTTTGGAATAATCTAATTAAACAGGAACATTTGGATTCAAAATGGTGTATAAAGATAATGTTATCCATGATCATATAATGATGTAATATAATTATAATGAAACATCCAATCCAACCTCAAATTCTAATATAAGACTTCAAGAAAAGTGTTTTCTGAAATCAACACATTTGAGTTATGAATATAAATATGGATTATAAATTGTAATACAACATAATATTTATCAAATATGTTGGTATAATTGATACTAATGGTAATTGGGTGTTTATACATAAATATTATAATAATTTTTATAAATGTTATCTTACATGTATGATATAGGATCATCATATTTAAATTAAATAGAAAAAGTTTAAAAAAATCAACTAGATCAATAAGATGGGAAGAAAGTACAAGTTAAAGTAGTGTTGAGGGACTGAAATATGCATTTGGAAAGTGTGACGAATATTGAAACATCCAAAATTGGTGTCTTCTATTGGGAAAATTTAATTAAATCCATGTTTGGGGACATATAGTAGTCAAAATTTATGAAATTAAACACTATAATATAGCATAGTTCTGGTTGAAAATTTGGATAAAAATATGAGATATTATCGATTACTGATAATGGTTTCTCATCCAATATGATAAATTATCTGAATAATTAGAATGATATTGAAATATTTGAAGGAGGATCTATTACCATTGGAATTGATAATACATTGAATATTATATATTTCAAAGTGGCTAATATATGGGAAAATAAGATAGAATACAATAATGTCTAATATATAGATGGGAAGAAGTATAATTAATTAAGGGTTCGAAAAATTTGTGATTATAGATACATGGTGTTTCTCAAATTTAATTGTTATTTAGTGAAGTAAATTAATGAAATATTTTTTCTTATATTATTTTTGAGAACCTGGGGATATATTTTCTATTTAGGGAAGCCAAAATTGGTTGCTACATGAGTATACAAGACGCATTTTTTAATAGAATACATGGTAATCTTATTGAAAATATCTTGAATAAATGGATCATATAAGAAAAAAATAGGTAAATATATATTTTTAATGATGTTAACATCACTTATTTCAAAATATATCAAAAGTGGAGACAATTAATTGAATTCACATGAGTGTTGGAATCAAAACTCAAAATACTATTTGAGTTTTTTCACTCTGATGTTTGTGAACCCAAGAACAATAAGTCAACATGTATAAATTATTATTATATAACATTCTTTAATTAATTTTTAATAATGAGATAATTTAATATTATATAATAAAAATCAATCTCTAAGAATTTTTTTCTACATTCTATATCTTGATGAAAATAAAGAAAAATATATTTAAAGAGATTGAGATTTGAAAATGGGATAGACTATGATAAAAATATATTTTTAGAATATCTGTAAATAAATGTAATAATAAATGTGTCTAGATGACCTTACAATCGAGAAAAAATGGATTAATTATAATAGAAAGCATAAAACTTGTTATTATATCAAGTACCATGATTACAGAGTAGGATAATTTTAGATATTTTTGATTGCATGTCACCACTACTTCTAGAGTAATTAAATGTAGATTCATATTGACACAAAAATTATGATATTAATCCGTATGAAATGTGGTTCAATAATAAGAAACATATAATAAACATTAGATTAATTGAGACTGCACTCGTCAGCAAAATGAAAGGAATTCGTGTTGCATGTTGTGATGAAAAATACGAAGATGGATTTTTTCAAAGATATAAAATAAATGGATGTTCATATGGATGTTAAATAAATAAAATCGAATCTATTAATAACTATAAAAAATTAATATATTTTGGAAATAATGATGAACTCAATAAATAAATCCAAAAAATGATGTGGATAAAGATGTGACTGCTGAACCCACTAATATATTTCAGGAAAATGAATAAATTCTAGATGATGATATAATTTTTTTTATTCAAATGATGAATATATGGATATTAAAACCATAAAAAATAATTCACTATATAAAATACTTGTTAATATTAATAATATAATTGGGTAAAAAAAATTAGGGGATCGAAAAGGGTAATAATCAGGAAAACTCACCACACAGTCTAATTTCAATGATAGTGACTTAATAAATTATTATATAATCCATACAAAAAAATAATGTACTCATTATGTGAATGAGAAAAAAATAATTAAAAATTTTAGTTTGTTGTTAAGAAAAAAAACATCATTAGCACTAAATGGGGTTTTACGAACAATCATAATTAACAATGTGAATTTGATTGAAAGAAATATATAATTTCATGGATGGGTTACCAAAAAATTGAAATGAATTTACTTTGATGATTTTTTTACCCAATTACTAATATTGAGAGAATCATAAGATTCCATAAAATTCAGTCTCAAATATTCTTATATTCATTCTAAATAGGTGTGAGTCATACATTTCATAATAGTGAGTAAAATGAATACGTCAAAATATTGAATATTGTAGATAGTATGGCTGATATAGACTTTAGGAACTAATAAAAGTTTAAGAAGGATAATTAGGGGTAAATAAATATATAAAATATTTGTATTTTTTTGTAATATCAGTACTCAGGAATTTTGGATTTCATGAAATTATAGGTGGAAAATAATATGAATGATATGAACAACAACACCAAATCAGTCACTATGATTTTATATTTTTATAGAATCATATTTTCATGTAATGATGAAGATTTATGTAAATAATTTTCCACTAAATTGATGAAGCTATTTTACATATTTTTCATGTGAAAATGAACCTTTTATTTGGATTTTAAGTTACCTAAACTAGTTTTCATATTTTTTACAAATAATTAGGACAAGTATTTATTGAATATTATTAGAATGAATTAATTAAGAAGGGTTTCAATTCCAATTGTATTTGGAACCAAATTTATTGATGATTATGATTGGAAGAGTTTGAATGAAAATTGTTATATAAAAATTATTAGTGATCTCTTTTATATGATTTCATTAAGGACATATATTTTATTTGTTGTTACCCATTGATATAGGTATCAATGAAACCATAAAAGTCATATTTCATGACATAAAATAAAAATAAGAGAATCATTTTGAGTATATATTATTATCATATATTTTATTGAAATAATAAACTATTTCACTCATAAGGTTTAACTAATACCAATATGTAAGGAAATGTTGATTATAGAATATATATATTAAGAGGAATATTTATCCATGAATGGGGTTGCATGTATTGGAATTATAAGAATCCATCATATGTCACATTAATTTACATTGCAATTGATTATATTTTTTATGTCATATAGCAAGATAGATTATTTTTATGAATACACAACATGAGTACATGGATGTGATAGCTAAATATTCATTAGTCCATGGAAATGACAACCAATGTTCTAAATAGTTGTCAAATAATCTAATAAAATATTAATTTCAATGATTATTGACTTTAAATATAAATACAATTATGATATTTTTTTGAAGGTGACTTAAATATGAATCATGTTCTATTTAAATACAATGTAATATGGATTTTTGAAAAATTAATTTCAATGGATACCATTAATATGTGGAGACAAGAAATAGGCATTTCATCCATTCCCTAAAAACATTGTTGTATTTGTTTCTGTATCCTACCATTTTTCTATATTTATTTACATACTAAATATTTTGAAAAGTAATCCATAAGGTTAGATAGTTTCATTCTCTAGAATGTTGTAATATTTATGTTGAGAGAGTGAAAAAGTGTTCTTGGAAATAAAGTAAGGAATTTTTTATTGAAGATTCCATGTTGGTATCACTTTTTGAACTTTTCAAGGACTAGTTGGACAACTAATTTAACAAATATAGTTTTATACTTCGAGATATTTCATGGAGAAATAGATTTTTTCGATTTAGGTCTCATTTAATTATAGTGAATGATACCAACCCTTTTATAATAACCATTTTACATTATTAATTTTATGGTAGAAAAAATGGATCTCACAATTTGGATTGAGTGATAGTAAAATATTTTATTAGAGAATAAGAATTTATGGGATAGATTATATAAATTAATGGTGTTAAGAAAATATTAATGAGGATATTATTAAAAATATTGAAGATATTTTTTATTCTTTATCAATACAAGGGAATGGTATTTCGAAGTGGTTTCGAAATATTAGACATTTTTTCGAGATTTATAGGGATGAATTCAAGATATTTTTAGAGCTTTTGATTTATAAAAAATGGGAAAATAAATCTATAAATATTATTAATATTTATTCTTCACCAAAAACATAGTATTAACTATGAAATTTATTTAGATATATAATATACAATTGAAATTTTTTGTACCTGCATTGTGTTACAAAAATCAATGTTAGGGTAAAAAACATGTACGTTATGATAGAAGTAAGAGTCACATTAATTCTATAATATATTTATAAGGGTATTATAAACATATATAGGGGTAAATACTATGAATTATTAGTTGATATATTTTTCCAGTGAATAGAGAATAGTGGATGATATGGTGAAAGAGGTATGTAATGATCAATATTTTATTCATCCTAATATATAAATTGGTTTTCTTATAGAAGAATCAGAGAGTTTTAGTTCTTTAAAACAATGAATTCTTTTGAATTTATTTTGTGATATTAATATCGTGATTAATATTATAATCATGATTCAATAAATTTTAGAATGATGTTTGAAGAAGAATCAGAATCAAGAAATGAATTGGAAATTATGATGTGTCCTTATTTTGACACATGTTTTCTTTATACTTTGTTTACGATTATAATATGTTTAATGTTATATTATATAATAAATTTATATTTTTAAAACATTTTTAGATTTTAAAAGATAAAAAATTGATTAAATTTTTATTTTAAAATTTAAATATTTGGAGTAAAATAGATCAACTCTTCTTGATTTAATCCCCTGTATTTTTAGAACATATCATCATATTATTTTTGTTGGACTTTAATTAAAATGTTTTTTACTAATGATGAAATAGATATCACTTTTTGAATTCAACACTTTATTTTACATGTAAATTTAGTATTAATTATTTTAATATATATATTTCTTATTTTCTTCAGTTTAATGTTGTAAATTTATTTTATTTTGTATTCCAATATATCTATGGAATGTAACATTATGTTTGGACTATAGAACACTTATATTTAGAAAATCTCAAAGATCTAAGGATGTTGGAAAAGTGCATAATCAACATTTGTTGACACATATATTAGAAATAAGTTGAGTAATATTTAAATATTATTCTTCCACTAATGAAATCATAATTTTATTAAAAAATCAATGATGAATATCTACTTTGTACGCATTATTTCTCATTCTTAACACCATAATAAGTATTAATTTATTAATTTCAATAAGGTTGAAAACAGTATTTTTTGGACCATTTTATTTTTTTGAATACCTTCTTTATAACTATATATGGATTATCAAGGGTGATATAGTTATTGAGGGATCCAATGATATGTGTTCATTTGTGGAATCCAAATTTGATAAAAAAAACAATGACATTCAGCAATGATGATTATAGACTATATATTGAGTATACAATAATATTCTCAAGAAACATTGATTTGATATGTGTTTTTTAATGTGGGTAGAATATTTTATGAGAAATTGAGTTGGCTATTGTGGCCATTATATAAGAAAATATTATCAAAATCTATGATGATGTGGGGAAATTTATGTCGACGTTGAGCTCAAATCATGTATAATTGTCTTACTGTTCATTCCTAGGAAAACTCTTATTCCATCTGACAATACAAGAAATGTTCCACATAAATCTGGAAAAATAATAAAATCCATTATGTATTAATGATAATTAGCCTAATATAATCCCAACCCATCTTGAGATTGTGTTTAGTGAATTTTTAATGATAATAGATCATGGTTGAATGTAATATATTCTAAACTATAATGATATCACAAATTAAATCACGATAAAATATTATTGTGTGTTTTAATTTTTAATAGTATTTATGTGATATTTCTAAACATATATATTTTTAAAGTATAGTAGGAGATGAATCCATTTTTATTTCATGTGGGTCCTAGGTGAATCCAATGTCTGATTATTTTTTCTTAGTGAATATGATTTTCAATTGGTGGTGTTTATATTGTTTGAAGGATTAATTTTATATGATATAATGTTATTAAAATTTCTAATTTCCATGTGTTTAAATTTTTGGATCAATTGACATAATGTGCAGATCAAAAGTCATGAGACGAACAGAGCTCCCCAACACTGGTTGTGGGTCATGGTTAATTTTTTTGAATCCAATATATTAATCCCTGATTTATGCATTCAAGAAAAAGGAACTAATGAGGTATACTGATGATGTGAAAATAGGTAGTGTTGGGTATCAAGAATCAGTTGAACATTACGTTTTTCAATTATTGATCGTTCCTATCAATGTACTTCCATTATCATTATATGATGATGTAATATTTTTAAGATTATTAATGTTATTGAGTGATGAGCCATTCAGTATTTTTAACAATATTACTTTAGTATCCATGTTTATGATTTATTATGAATTATAGAGTTATCCATTTTCAAAGAAAATCTGAATGAGGACCAATATGGTTTCTATACTTTGAGTGAGTTGGATATTATAAGGATATATGTGTAATAATTAATCAATTTGAAGTGGGATGTTTGTGTAAATATCATATTAGAGTAATTTGAGATGAATGTTAAATGGGTGTTTCTAGATATACTATTTTGGATTGAGATGATTATAGATTACATTTTCACTAAAATCTAGTATAATTTCTAGAGGGAAGTATATATAAAAAATAATTTCATTTATTAAGACTCATTCTTGTGGAATGGGATACATACAGTTGTAGATTTGAGTGGAAACAATTGGATCATATGAAGTAGGAGGTGAAATATGAAATAATCTAAATATATAATATCTTATTTCATTTTCTCCATATTATTTTTTAATATTCATGATGGGATTGCTTTATATCTTTCAGTTTTATATAATGCAAAGATAAACTCTTTTAGTGATATCCGATTGAAGTGAATTGAATTTTCACTATAGATTCTAAATTTTATCTCTATTGTTAATATTTATTCATTTTATTCACTATGTTTTATTAAAATGACATTAGAGTGAACCAATAATTCTATTCCTTGATTCTATTAATCATGATATTTTTTTACAATGATCTATGTATTTAACACCCTATTATTTTTTGAAATAATTTTTCCAATTGAATTTTTTCTTTTAGATATTTTTTAAATACACATAACATTGAGTTTTGTTATTTTTACCCAGAATACTACGTTTAGATACCATTACACATAATAATATGTTATGATTTAAAAACATGTATCATTGTGTTGGCTTGTGTTACATAAAACAATGACTTTTAATGAGTCCTTGATATTTCATTAATGTAGTTTTTTAAATGTTCCTGATATTACCTAGCCATTAAGATGACTGATATTAATAGTAACATTTTTTAAATATTAATTATAATTTTTTTACATAGTGGTATATTACTGATTAAAAAAAACATAATTTATTTAATGCCACTATTTGTTTCCAAAAAAAATTATTTTTTGAAAAATGTAGCCAGAATTTCGTGAGTAGCATTAAAATGAATTTTTGACACTTTTATAAAATTAATTTGATAAAATGAAAAATAATTTTCAACATCAACATGATAAAATTATTTTATAGTGATTTTTAAATATATTTTTTTCATTTTTCATATTTTGATGAATACTAAAAATAAGTAATTCTAATTGAAAAATTATTATTTTTTAATTTATGTATAAATTTAGTTATATTTTATAATGGTTTAATATAAAAAGTAGTTAAAATATAAATCAATTAATGTAATTTATGCCATTGGAATAAAATTTATATTGAAATTGAATATAAAAACTCTGTAAAATTTTAGACCTTTTCACTTTAAACACCTGTTTTCTCATCTCGTTTATGGGATTATTTCTTAATTAAAATTTTAAACACCTGTCAATGTAATTTTAAAATCAGATTCAATATTCTATATTATAATTAATTATATTATCTAATAAGTAAAAATTAATTTTTTTCAATATGGATTAGTGAAAATTGTGAAAATTAATACCCTTTATTTAGGATTAAATGGGGTATTTCATTTTACATGCGCTTTTGCCAAAATTATTTTTACCGTACAAGTAATGTTTTGATTAATCAACCTGGATTTAATATTTATAATTATTATTTCACAATTATAAAAAAAATATAATTTTAATTTTAGTATTAATGGATACCTTGTGATGATAATTAAAAAAATACTAGTTTTAGTGAAAAATTAACTTAAATGGAAAACATGAGACAATGTAACGAAAATGGAATTAAATGTTAAAAAATGGGTTCATTTTTTTTCTGGTGGAGGTTTTCATTAACCATATCATCCCTAAACTACATTATTCAAATGTTTTGGAGGAAACTAAGGTAACAGTTCCCATACAATATTGAATACTTTTAAGTATTTTCAAATGTTTGACTCCTCCTCAATTGTAAAATGAAATTAATTACCATCACATAATAAAAAATTTAAATCCATTTAAATCAATAAAAAACATAAAATATCCCCCCAAAAACTTCCCTCCACTCATTGTAGTAGTAATATCCTGATCTTTTGTGAAGTAACATCATTGTAATTGTTTTTTGTTAAACTCTCTTTTATGGTTAATGAAGATGTTCTTTTGTTATTGAGAGGTTTTGGGGGTATTTCAAGGGACCAGGACATGAAAAGAGCTAGAAAGTGCCCAATTAGTTCTTCACACATGGTTGGTGCATAGCGTACGGTTGGTGAATTGTTGGTGCATAGTCAGTGAAAACCCTGCACTTAGATGAGGAAACCATATGACTTGGGATCTATTTTAGATATTGGGTTAGTACACAACTAGATCACTATTTGAAATACCGTGTGTGTGCCCGCAGGAATATTTTTGGGTTCACCCCTCTTAAAAATAGGTATCTGAATTGTTGGCACATGGTTTGGAAGGCATACAGCCAAACCGTGTAAGCCTTAAAAAGTGGGAAATTCAATTTTTTTATGACCATATTTTATTCTCACCCAAATTTTAATCCCATTTACCCCATCTACTGTTGGTGATGAACCATTAGCCCTATATCCCTCCATGGATGATTTAACATTGATTTGTGGGAATTTAGGGAGCGACATGGTGTGAATTGATGATATCAGTGAGCCTAATTCTCATATTTTCTCTATTTTTCAGATTATGGATAATTGAACCTCTCCTCTTGTTCTGATGCCCATAAATATTCACTTCTCAATTAGATTCTATGTTACAGATTTAATGTGTGTTGGATTTGAATCAAGGGATGTGTTTGGTATAATTATCAACAACATTCATAAGTTATGTGTTCTTATTGATTTTTCCTATAGTTATTATATGTTATTTGTGATTTTAGTGGATCTATTTTGTTTCCACATGGCATATTAATGTATTGGGTTATGGATAGTGATTTGGACATTCGATTAAGGTGAAATACACTTGAAGGACCTCATTTTTTTCTTTAATTGTGTGAGATAAAACCTAGTTCTACCCATGGGGTAAGCTGGACCCTTGTAATAGGAGAAAATAATAATAAAACTTATTATATGAGTATGTTGAGAGAATATGGGTGGCAAAAATTTAATTTAGTCATTGTTAAGGTTGATAGATTGACTAAAATATATATATTTTTTGGTCTTGTAAATGGATAAGTGGTTTTTAAATGGATCCATTAGTATATTTTGGGGCTGTTACATGATTATAAATTTATTGATGCAAAATTATTTTTGAATGTGAGAAATGTTTTTGAATGGGGTTGTTTTCATCAATGTGATATAAAATAGGGATTCCAAATGAAATTCCAATGATGTTTTGATATGGGGTTAAGGTCCTTTTTTTAAGAATTTTTAATGGTTTTTATATGGTAGAATTGAAAATGAAAGCATTTGTTATGTTTTTATTTTCAAAAAGAAGTACCCATGATTTAAAGGGTGGCGTCAAGAGGTTTAAAAATATTTAATTTGAATTTTTTTATACTCTAATCTGGGAAGAATGGTCTGATGAGACCATAATCATTCAATTAACCTACGGTCTAGCATGATATTAACCATGACATTTAGGTTCCCATGATAACAGTTTTTTTGATATGAACTAAGTGAAAAATGTGTCTAGATGATTACATCACATAAAAGGTTTGTATTTTTAATTAAAATTGTTTTTAATAGTTGTGGTTTGTGTTAATTAACAAGAAATTGTCTGTAAATGAGATTGATTTTAATTATGTTTAATTGAAAAAATGGAATATGAAATTGTTTTGTATAATTCCAATGTGTTAATGAGTTATGAAATATAATTGATAAATATTTGAGTGGGATAATGTAATGGAATTATTGTTAAAGATAAATGGGTTGATTTAGGAAAACGGAAAATAGGTTAAAAGAATTATGAAAGGGAGAAGTAAAATGTGCTAATGGAATAAGTATTGATGATGTTTTAATTGTGTCATGATATGTGAATAGTAAATGTTATGTGTATTGGTTATGAATGGTTTGTGATATGATGTGTGTTTGTGTAAATGTTAAATGAATCATATTTAAAAGTATTGGTTGTGGAATATTGGACTTAGGCTCCTCCCATGGGTCAGGTATGACATATGATATAACCCCACTATTGAATGTATGGGATTGGGATTCAAACATATGTTATGCCCCTAATGGTTGCATTTGGTGATATTATTTGGACTGAGGCTCTATGATAATTATTAGGCAATGAATGGTTGGGAAGTCGGAATGAGGCTCTATGATTCTGTACTTAAGCTCATGGTATGGGATGGGATGTTGGACTGATGATATATTCTTCCCAACATAAGTTCATAGTGTGTGTTGGGATGTTGGACTAAAGCTCCATGCTTCCCAAACATGTGGGCATGGTCTAATTACTGAACCGAGGGTATGGGGTATGTTTTTAATTGTGATTAGAAAATGAATTGTGATTACAAGTTTGTGTAACCACTTATGCTTTGACTTAGGCTCAAAGTGTGACAATATCTATAAAAGTTGGTTGGTTTCCCCAATATAACTAAATGTATAAAAACATTGTTGGATAATTTCACAACTGTAACATACATATGAATAACATCCTTTCTTATATACTTTGTTTATTTATTGAACATGTTAATAGCATACACTTCTATAGAAACTAGATATTTCATTAAACACTGTTGGTGGTGGCCTACTGGGTTGTACTCACACCCTGCCTAGGCCTCCATGGGACTTCGGTAACTGATATGATTCTTCTTCTTTTAGGTACATGTTCATGGCATAAACCTGGTGTCTTGTTGTTCTTGGGATGATGATTACAAGCATGTAGGTATATACCATGTTTGGACTAAGGATTAGGGTTAGAGTCTTTTGATAGTTTTGGTCTTGTTTTTCAATGTATAAAGGCCTAACATGTATAGTAATTATTAGCTTTTATTATGGAATGTGTTTTCATACATATTGTGTTTTGTTAAATGCTATGAATGTATTTTCTATTGGTTGTTTTATCTACTAATGTTACATCGATTTCAGATTAACTAAGATAAGTGTGTATAGTCTTCCTATATTTATCTTTCAACATGCGTTTCTAGTCAGTAACTTATGGCATACAGGGAGGCATGACTGAGGTAATGTGATCACTAAGATTATAGAAATGGTTTTATTGTATTCTGGTTCAGGGATATTACAAAGTGGTATCAGAAAGTATCATATATTATTTAACTATTTTGGGAATAGTATCCAAAATAATAGGATCTTATCGGGACATCATAATGGGATTGTGTCTCGGTTCCTACTTCCCCACGTATGAGGTTAAACACAAGTATCTAGGGGCAGGAAATGATGGGTTGTTTGCGCATTTACATTTTCTTGATATATCCAAATCAAGTGGCATAATTTGATATTATCGTATTGATTTATGCTATTTAATCTCTTAGCTATGTGCAACAAGAGAGGGTGTGTGAGTTTGCATCAGTCTAGGAATATAGTATATATAGGTCATCCATATGATTCTTATTATTAACATGGGAATGTAATGATGATAAATCTAATGTGTATAAAACTTCAAATTAATTTAAATTATGGGTGTTGAAAAGTGGGTTAAAAATGATTGTGAGAAACATAAATCCTCAGGTTTCGAAGAAAAATATATGTTTTGAAATTTGATTTTGAGTAAAGATTAGATTTTTTAAATGATGGTAAAAAAAATAGGTTTTTGAAATTGTAAATTCTTGGGTTTTAAAATTTTATATTTTTCAAAAATTAATTCTTGGGTTTAAATGGTATGTTTATGTTTCTTTTAGAAATATGATAATAATGGAACTTTTTGGGATACTAATTTTTTTTTATCAATTTTGTCGTCTATTGATTGTGGGTTTGGGTGGTTTGGGAAGTGATATTTCTATTGATTTGAGACCTCGGTTCCTGAGATTTGCGATCCTACTGGGTTGGGTATGTCAATTAATGGAATGTTGTTTGTTGGTCCTTAGTTAGTGTGTGACATTGATTTTTTGAAATGTTATTTATTAATGTGAATGAGGAAACAATTGTGAGTTAGGACCAATTGAGTTGTTTTTTGGAATTTAGAGTGAGTGTTCTCTTAATGATACTATTGTATCTTTGTTGGAATATTTTATGTGTGACCTAGATTATATGGTTTATTGGGGAATTAAGATCAGTGTCGTTGGAAAGGGGGAAGGACGACCACTATAGACATATGGCTATTTCAGGATTGGTGTGTATGTCCTAGAGAGAGCTAGTGACTTTTGTAGGGTGTGAATCCACCATCGGGAGTTGGTACCAATTATATTTTTAGGAAGACCATGAGAGGGGTTAATTGGGGTTGTTAAGCATTTCATTATGGGTTGGACATGTAGACATTTTGAACCATTCTAGTGGAACACATTGAGTGCTGGATAGTATGGGGTAAACCAAGAGGGTTAAGTGGAAATTGAAATGGTTTTGGGAGATTTTTTTTCTAGGCGTGGCTAAGAATTAACAATCATGAGAAATCGAGGTTAACCTTGATCGAAGTTATACAAGTGTTACAGGTACCTTGGAATGGGAATCACATGTGGTTTCATCATAATTGAATCTGATACGTGGTGGGAGCCATCGATTTTATTGTATATATAAATGGATATAACCAGAAAAGCTGAGTCAGAGGTAGGCCTCTGACCATTTATTGAAAATAAATGAAAATTACAACAGACAGACACAACAAGGTGAGAAAATAGTTACATATCATAAAAATCAGACCCATCACCACATCCCTGATAAACTGCCTCCTCCGCGGTAGCCGATTCCCATTCCGAACTTTCATAGTGTTTCAGAATCATGGAATAATTCCTTCTAAGATTGAGCTTCTCCAAATAAAGGAGCTCCTTGGAAGATTGTTCAATCCATCCCGCCTTCCCGCTAGAAGATCTGGTAGCCATAGACGTTGGTAAGTGAGAATAATCTTTCCGCGGCCTCCTTCTTGGTGGGTCAGACTTCACTTTCTCATTCACCGATACTTTTCTTGTGTATCCCTGAACCATACCACTATAGGATGGCTGAACCATACCACCATCATTTTCTATCTCACTATCAACGCAATCCCCCCATTTACCAGAGATGCGCACCACCTGATACTCTTCTCTCACTCCCTGTTCCTGTTGAGACTGATCATTAGCATCCATCACCAGACAGGGGGAAGGTTCCACCAAAACACATCCATTCTGCAGGCCCTTCATCCCGATACAATCTCCACCAATATTATCCAATATTGAGCTATTACCTAAGACTCATCCTAGTGAATAACATGGGTTCTAACAATCTTTTGAAGAGTGGTTGTGAAGGGAAGGATTATTCCAAGACCTAACATTTTTGTTTTTAATTTTGTAAGATGTTGAAGGAAATATTGTCTTAGGTCTAAAAAGGAAATAGGATATCAAAACATGGACTGGTGATTTTGATTAAGAGGATACTCATGGTGAGGGTTATCATGTAGTTGGGATATTTTATGGAGTGGTTTGTTTTTTGGGTGATATGTTGAGAAATCCTTGTGTATGATGAGGCTAGTGGATGAGGTGGATTGATCAGTTGTGTGACTAGCATTTGGGCATAGCATGGGTGATGTACATATTATGAGATCTAGAGTCAGGTATTGTGTATATTCCAAATGGAGTGATAGACCATCCTAGTTCTGATGTGTTCTAGGTGATAAGAACATGTTAGAGATGTACAATAGTTTTGGGATGTGTGCCTATGTGGGTGGGAATTTGATCATCTTGTAACATATTCTCATGCAGTGGCATGTGTGTTGGAGAAGTATGGTGGGAGTGCATACCTCCAAATTATTTTGGGAGAGGTCCTTGGACTAGACCAGAGTCTATAGAATGCCATGTGTGTTATTCTCGGAAGCCGAGAATGAGTAGTGTATGATATTTTTTTTTGTAATTACAGTTGAATAATGATGGATATGTCCATGTCTGGGGTTCATCTTTTGTTTTAGTGTGATCTAATAAGGTGAGTAATGTGGTGAAAATTAAAATCAGAAGGTTGCGAGCATTTTGTTATGTCATTGATGTGTAGAGAATGATGTCAAGTTGATGTGGTGGCATTGAAATGCCAATGGGGAACCCTAAAAGGTGCATGCTTGAGTTCATTGAGGAAAAATTGAGTTGGCCTTAGTCGTGATGGTTGATCGATCCGGGATATGACTTCAGACCTGAGCTAATTCTCAGGAGAATAAAAGTGTTCATGCCAAATATGTGTTGAGGGGTGTTGTAGAGCATGACGATGTTTTATAGGAAACAAAATCCTTCATGGAAGAGTTTTACTAGACATCGGGGATGATTTTGGTAGGGGTATACATTTGGTGGGCGTATACTTGAAGTGAAAATAGGGAGTCATGGCTAGGTAATGTGGAGATGTTCCAGCAGTGAGTCTTGGACACCAATGTAGTGAGTCAGATATTGATGGCTCAACTCATCTGGGGAAATTAAGAGGATGTGGTGTACAGTAAGACACACTTGGTTTATGATGGAAGGGTGAGCATGTTATAGTAATGAGAATGAGATCTGAGGATGAACCTTGTTACCATAAATGAATATGGATAGTGGAAGTTCTCAATTTATTTGGTTTTTATAGAAGGTAAGAATTCCAATGTTGTACGATGTTCTGATGGATGTTTGGGTGTGGTGAGATGGAAAACATGTTCAGTATGTTGTGACATTTGAGTTGAAGTTCAGTCAGTCTCTTCTCTCATTTTTGGAAGGGAACAATACAATATAATTTGTGGTGATAGGCTATAGCATATGGGGAGAAGTACCATAGTGTGAAAGTGGTCAGTTTATGATGTAATTTTTGACTTGAGATGAATACACTTGAGAAGGATTCATCATTTTTAAGTGTTTTTGGTGATATGATTTGGCTCGAATGTTGACCATTAGAGTACCTCAATATGTAGAGAGTTTTGGTTTTATGCTTTTCGGATGATCAAAAAATGAACCAAAGTTGTTGGGCCTCATGTTGGGGACCCGGTTTAGGTTTTGAGTTGTTGGTAAAAATCTAGACATTTCCATTAGAGATTTTAGGCATGGATCACCACAAGAAATTTGATAAAATCTCAGTGAGATGGTGCCAAGTGATTTTGGAAATGATGTATGGAGGGGGATAGACCATGTGTGACTAGGTTGGATCTCCTAGGGTTTTTTAGTTCCTTATTTGTGTCCCTTAATGCAGTGGTTTAGTGGCACTGACTAGACCTTTATCTTATACATGATGATGGTAAAGACGATTTGAGGTGGATGTGTCCCCAAGGAGTATCAGATAGTGTTTTTAGAGCATTGGGGAATTTTTTTTGAGTTAGGACTATTTCCTTAGTTAGGGAATTGTTAGATTAGGTACGATTCAAGGGAGTAACATTGAAAAAGGAATTTGATTGGTGGAACATTCACTATCCTTTGTGTTTAAGACAATGAAATGCTTATATGTGTGGCTTGAGTATGATCGATTATATGGTGGAGAGGTTGTAATATCCCGATAATTCATGAAGGTGTGTCCTTGTTAAAAAATTTATTTAAAATCTACTTTGTATTTGATGAAGTGGTTCTCAGTTTCATGAGAGGTTTTACTTGTTTTTAGGTGATTGGGGCATGTAAAGTGGAGAAAAGTGACCAAACAATGCATATCACATGGTTGGTGCATGGTTCGTGAAAACCAAGCACCTAGCCTAGGAAACCATGCTACGTAAAACCCATTTAAGAAAAAAGACTATTTCATGGATAAAACAGGGTTTGAAAACTATGTGAGAGACCAAAGGAAACCATGTAGCCCATCCCCTCTTGAAAATATGGATCTTCATGGTTGGCGTATGGTTTGGAAGCAATGTGGAAAAACCGTGCAACCCATAAAAGGTAAGAAAATCGCATTTTCCCACGAACTATTTTTTTATCACCCACATTTTCCTCACATTTGATCACCTCTGTCCTTGGAGATGAACAAATATCCCCCTCTTGCCCCGTGGATTATTCTCCTTTTGTCGTGGGTGATTAGAGTGTGTTATGGTGTGAATCAATGATCTAGGAATGTGTAACACTCGTCATTGCTATATTTTCGAGATTATGGATTGTTGAACAAACCCCCCCTCCTTTCAAATTACTAAATCCCTCAATTTTTAAAAGATTATATAATAAGAATTTAAAGGGTGTTTGAGTTCGAATCAAGGAATGTTTTAGGGGTAGCAATAATCTTTGGTCATGAGTTAGGTGATATTAAAGCGTTTTCTAACAGTTTCAGTGAGTTATATGTGTATGTTGTTTTTCTATTTTATTTTCATGTTGATTTTTAATGTATTAGGTAGTGGAATGTGATTTTGAGCTTATTTTTAGGTGAAACACCCTACACAGACCCCATTGGGTTTGTTAATTATGTGAGATTGATCCTAGGGCTACCCATGGTGTAAGCTGGTCCCTTATAATTGGTTATCAAAATTAGTAATCCTTGAGATAGGATTATTATGATATAGAATGGGTAGTAAAATGTAATTGATGCATGGTTATGGTAATCAGATTTACAGAAATGAATATGTGTATGCATTTTGAAATGATCAAGTGGTTTTGAAGAGGTTCCATTGGCATGTTTTTGGGCTCTAACCCGATTATGGATTTATTGATGGATAATGATGTTTGAAAGATAGAAATGTTTTGAATGGAGGTTTTGACCTCACTATGATTTAAAAATGGGTTTCCTAAGGAGATATAAAATTATATTTTGTAATGGGGACAAGGTCCCTTTTTGTGAAGATGTTTTGCGGATGTTTTGGACTGTTGAAATTGAAATGAAACCAGTTAGAAGGATTTAGTTTTCAAAAATGAAGAAAAATAAATTAAAAGCTGGATTAAATATTTTATCAAATAAGTAATTTATATAGTGTTTAATAATGAAAATAGGAATTAAGGGTCTGATAGGACTATAATCAATGATTTTAACTATGATCTAGAAAGATTCATACCATACACATTATGTTGGCATGGTTACATAGTTTCTATATGAGCTATGTGATTAAGTTTCTCATATGATGACATTGGATAATGGGTTTTTAGGTATAATGAAATATGTTTTTCATAGTTTTTTCTGTGTTTGGTAATGTAAATTTTTTTGTAATTGATATTGATGTTAGTTGTGTTTAATTAACTACATGGAATAAGGTAGTGTGTGGTATAATGAAAATGGGTTGATGATGTATTGAATGAAATTGATAAATTTTTGAATGGGATAATGTAAGGGAATTATAGATCAAGATAAATGGGTTTATTTATCAAGATGGAAAATGGTTTAAATGAAACATAAAAATGAGAATGGTAAATGTGCTAAGGGCTTAAGGCTTGGTGGTTTCCTATTCGTTGCATGAAATGAAAATTGTAAATGTTATGTGTACTAGTTTTGAATGGTTTGTGATATTGTATTTGTGTAAATAGATAGAGAACAATGTAAAGATCACATGGTGGTGTAATAAAGGATGGTGGCCCCTCGCATAGGGTGGGTTGGACTGATTCTCTAACCCCACCCAAAAATGAATGGGTTTTTGAGTCATAATGATGCCATAATCCCTATATTATTGCATTTGGTGAGACTAACATGACATAGGATCCGAGGTAACTGATATGTAATGAAAGGATTGTTTGTCAGAGTGAGGGTCTATGTTTCCCAATATAATGTCCTGGTGTGTGTTAGGATTTTGGACTGAGGATTTATGCCTCCCAACTTATGGTCATGGTGTGGTATGGGATATTGGACAAAGGAACTATAAATCCCAAATAAATGGACATGACCTAATTATCTAACTAATGCTCCAGGGTATTTTTATAATTATTATTAATAAATCCTATTTAGTGCTAGTGTACATAACACCATAGGTTTTAACATAGGATCCTAGTGTGACTTGATCTTTTATAGTTGGTTGGGGTTCCCTAGAGAACTAAATGGATAAAACTGTTATTTAATATTTGAAATCCAATGAAATATATATATATATTCATTTATATGATTTCCATGTTTACTTATTGCACTTTTAATATTCTATAAAATTATTTATAGAATGTCTATTTCTTTATACATTGTTGGTGGTGGACTACTGAGTTGTAATCACACCTTGATCGGGCCGCGATGGAACTTGGAAACCCGAGCTAATACTGCATGTTTCATGAAATAGTTTTAGATGGGCAACTGGTGTTTAGGTGTGATTGGGATAATGGTTTGGAGCATGAAGGTCAGGTTCTGGTATAAAATCACATCCGAGTTTTGAGTCTTTTGATAGTTTTGTTCTTGGAATATATTGAATGTATGCATGACGTATAAAGTATTTATCAGATTTTATTATATAAATCATTATTGGATACATATTATATTATGTTACATGAAATTCATACAGTTTTGATGGGTTATTATATCTATGGATGTTACTTCTGTAGTGGCTTAACTCTGATAATGGGGTATAGTCTCCCAATATATATCTTTAGAAGATCACTGTTAGTCCATAGCCTCTAGCATATTGGGTGGTGCGCCTAAGGTCATGTGATGTCTCATATTGGGGTACCATATATAGTGGCTTCCAAGTTAGGTAATTTACACTAGATACCATTTATTTTATATAAATCCATCCTTGGAAGACATTTTGTGAAATCCAAAAGAAGATACCCAAATAGGAGACCACATTCATCAATAGGAATTTTTGTTTTAATTCTTATTCAATATGGTGTAATTTTTTTATACCACACTAAAAAAATAAAATAATTATATCCCAAATACTAATATGTTGTTATGTTATGGTAATTATGTAAAACAATGCCCACTTCCAACAATCAGGATATTAAATTATCATCCATGTTTACATAGAACTATCTCCTCACAAAGAGATTCCATTTGTTTTTCCATTACAACATAAAAAGGTAGAAAATAATGAATGATTTATTTTTTATATATTATATTTATTATGTTATTAATATTTTGGATTTATTATATATCACATACCATCATGATTTACATTTTTCAGGAATATGACAACATCACATGTATGAAGGGAAGACTGCTACCTCACGGAATGATGTGATTCTTTCACAAATTACATAGAGGTATTATGGATTGTTTTATTGAAAATATGTGATATATGCGACAAAAAAATTATTATTTAATGGTAATATATAATTTACCCATGTGAAATTTATTCAAAAAATAAATTGAAAACATTTTCCATGCATACATTCAACTTACAATCTACATAAATGATGTATTTCATTTTATATCACTAAATTTTATGGATCAATAAAAAAATATACTAAATATAAATCATATTTATGTCATGGGTGACATTATCAGAATAATTAAATCATGATCAAATTAGGATTGAAAAAAAAAATTAATGTTATATTCAAAAAATAATATAGTTATTAGCTAAGACATAACATTAACATTGAATTTTTAATAAATGGTTATAAGAAAATTATATATGTTAAGATATATAAATATATTTATTTATTTTTCATTAACGGTTATATAATAAATAACTATTTATTATAAAAATGGTTTGAATGTGTATGAAGGAATTCAAGACATAATTTAATGGATTCCAAGTTTCTCTTTTATTTCTGGGAGACATATGTGAATTCACCACTAATTTATTTGGTGTGGTTTATGTAATTCTAATTGGACATGTTATATATTGAAAATAACTTTTTTTGATATATTTTGTTTCATTTAATGTTATTACATACTAGTTATTATGATTCAAAAGATTTCTAAATCTGTAAGGGATTTATGTCTCACTTTTTTCTTTTTTGAGACACATTCCATATTCACTCCCAAATTCTATTATGTGTTGTATATAATGATAATTAATTTATGTTATCATTATTAAAAAAAATTTGTCTCTATTAAAATAAATATTTTGTGATCTCTATTTTACATGGTTAATTGTTTAGTAGTTACCAAATAAGTACGTGAATTTTTCCGAATTTTCCTTCTTTGATACCTATGTTATTATATGAAACTACACTCCATTAGAATGTGTATATACAACCCTTTAGAAATGTAATATTATTAATTTTTAGTTTCCATGAAATTTTGAGTCCCATTTTATGTTTTTACATCATGGGGATTACAATTTATAAATTCTAATTTTGTAATGTTTTTCTTTTAAAATTTCACCATTAATCAAGATTAATTATGATTTTTCTTTCGATGATAAAATCCTATGATCCGTTTCACAAAAAACATATGATATTTCATATTTATACGTTATTAATGATATGTTATAATAATAGTAAAAGTATTCACTCATTGTTACATAAAATTTCTAATGAAATGTTTTTAATAAAAACAGAAGTTATTTTTCTCTAAGGTGGGATACCAAGTTTTTTAAAAAACCATGTTTTCTAAACTATTCTAAGAAAATATGTTTAAGATTAAAAAAATTATATAATAAATATTTTTTGACCCATGTAATATTTTTCAAAAAAAAATGAAAGTAATATTCATGATAGTTTTCAATCAATTCCTCTTTAGATTTTATAAAAAAATGTGAAAATAATATTTTTTTTCACATGCACTACATGACTAGTATTTACCACTATCATGAAAACAATATGATTTTAAGGTTACATTAAAAGTTTTCAAAATGATATTCATCGAAATGTTTTTCCTTAATATCCATGAAATATTGTGATTTTAAATTAATGATTTTGAAATGAAATGAATTTTAAAAAAGTCTTATGCTTCAAAAAGTGTATTTCAAATGATAATAGGTACATTTTCATGAATCATTTTAAATATTTTTTAAAATATTCAATTATTATATTTCAATATTACATCCAAATAAAAGACATTTAAATTTTTTTATGTTTTAAATACTTATTTTCTATGAAATTGTTTTTCATTTATGTAATGATCTATGTGATCATTCAAAATATATCTACATCTATGATGAAATATTTCGAGCTTATGTATAATTTATTGTGGTTATGATAAAAATATATCATTCATATTCTTTATCTAAATCTTATATGTTTATGAAAGACATTTCTCTTCCATTAGTTATTCGGTGATAAAATTTTTATGAAACTAACTTCATTTCTTCTGGTTATGTTACGATGAAATGATGAAATTATTATGAATCCTCTATCGTTTCAATTGGTTGTGATATGACTAATTGTTTATAAAACACATTTCATTTCATGGGTTTTGATATAATGAATGTATTTATTATATTTTTCAACACATATGTATTGTTTTCATTTTTGATGAGTGGTACCTATATCTCATTCCAATGAATTGGGAAATGATGTATAACTCATAATAAAATATGTTATGTGTGAACATGATTTAATTATCATAATGTTATATGTAAACCTAATTACAGATTCACAATTTTATTATTGGTCCTCTCTTGCATGTCCTTAATGTTATGCATGGACATATATTTCATTTCCATAATGTTTTTCAGGGACCTTGTTGTAAATCCATATGTATATGCGAGGAACAGATTTCATATAGATAACTTATGGTGTGAACCTGTCTCTTATTATAATTTTCAAAACATAATAAAAAAAATTAACTTCCAAAAATTTATGTATTATAGAATTATTAATATATCGTTAGACCCCTTCTTTGATTTTATTAGGATTCTTATCTTATGATTTTCTAATTTTAATGCAATGACTCAAGATTATGACAATTGATATAAAATTTATTGTATAAATATATGATACTGATGTTCTCATACAATTCTGTTAATTTTATTCTTATGTATCTCCCATATTTATTATTTTTGAGCATATAAACTCACCCTTTATTATGTTTCTATTCCCCAGGTTATGACATATTTGTTTTCTGCTGGGTATGTTTGTGAAGAATAATGAAGTGGAAGACCATTATAGGATACATTGAAGATCATTCACCAAATTATTGATATTATGTAAAAAGTTTCTCACATTACTAAAATTTTACAGTCCCCAGGTTTGTCTTTGTGTAAGGTATTGAATATTAATAAAAAAAGATGTTATATCAATGTATTGAATATTGTGTCACGATAGTTGTTATCAAAGGAAAGGATTTTTTATCCTCGGAATTTGGGATAAGAAAACTATATTGACACAAAACTAATATTTATAATGAATTGTCTGAGGGATCCTCTTTAGATAATTCTAAGGATGTGTAAATGTATAGTAAAATGTCCAATAATTTTGGTATAGGATAGAGAATGTGGTTTCTATGAAATTACATCTCGGTCAGGATACTACATGTAGAAGTGGATTTGGCACAATGATTCCTGGTGGTAATAACTCTAAATGGGTACATTGAGATAGACTCTATTTCCACCTAGAAAATTACAATAGTCTATGTATTAATCCTCGTATGAATATACCAAGGGATATGTTTGGAGAATCACAATGTCATTAATAACTTTTATGAAGTATTAAAATGTTTTATGTTTATCAATGACATAGAATAAATTTAAGGTGACATATATTAAAAATTATATCTCTTGATTTGGACATTCTATAAGTTATTTTCATGATTTTTTGGTTTCCCATTATGATTAGAATTTCTAACACTGTGATATTTATACATTATTCAACAGAAGGAGCTTAAAAGAAAATGGGTTAGAATTTCATGTTACAGAAACTTTCCTCAACCCCATCTAAACATGATGTTTACTAGAGTGAAGGATATAATGATTATTCATTATCATTTATCATATAACTTGAATAACAATGTTCACCATAACTAATAGTTAGACTCACAAAATAAGGGAATGGTATAGTTCTCTAAGTGTTTGGGTAATGTAGACCATGAATGAAAGAAGAATTTGTTTCTTGTATGCCAAGAATGTTGAGTGTAACACTCAAGATAATGTCTCTTAGGGATTTGAAGAATTTTTGGGTTTTAAAATAATCGACATAAATCAGGTTACTAAAAAATGAGAAGTCAAATTAATAAAATTTATTGGAATAATAGTCTTCATAATTTATTATTAATGGATGAATGTTATAAATGTGGAATATAAGGAAATTATAAAAATCAATGTCATGAATGGAAATCTCATGAAGTCAATCATTATGGATGTTTATGTAAGGGTTATATTAGTAATGATGAAAATACCTAAACTAACATATGAAATAAATTATATGTTAACAAAAAAATATGACAAATCCTAGTTAACATTTTGTTATTTATGTGTGATGAATGAGGTATTTATTTTTAAAAATCCATGGATTAGTAATAATAAATTAAATAATAATTATTCAATATATGATTTTGGTTGTGTATTTTAAAAAATATGATATATGATTTTGTTGAACAAAATTATTTCTTAATTGAAAGGTAAAATTTCAAATAATTGAATATAACCCTTAATTTGATCTTGAGGTTTCCAAAATGGTGTTTAGTTAAGATAATGTGATGAAATATATGGATAAAAAAAATTGGATTCCATTGATGACCTTGGGACTTATAAAAGATTTTTTGACAATTGGTTTTGTGTAATCATATATAGAGTTTAGAACATTATTTTATGTATAAATATTTTCAATAATCTATTTTTCCTTCAATGAACTAGGAGGAATTCATATTTTAATTGGGTTGTTTTGGTAATTAGGGTTGTTACCAAGCATCAGGAGAATACATGATGTAGGAATTCACAAGTTTGGTAAATGAAAACCATTATAAAAATTATGACATAAGGGGGATTAATTTATATTTTATTTTGATGTATTTAGTGATCTTCTAACTATATTTTTGGGTACTATTATTTTGGAAGGGTCATAAGGCGAACAAATTATGAAATTGTTTATGCTAAAATTTAGATGAGGCTTTAGATATAAATGTATTATTTAACAATATAAATATTTATGCATAAAATGTGATAACGATTTTATTTTGATTATAATTGTTGATATAAGGAATGACATATCATTCTACACTTGTTCTTATAATATCTTAAAAGAGAATTCTACATCTTCCGGTAAATATTATATTGGATAATAATTTCTTGGAGCTTGTGATAAATTTCCAAAAGATTGAAGAAAAGGGTAAAATTTTTCCTCTGAAATGGAAGCATAAAATTTAATTATATTTCCATATATTGTTATTTAGTAAAATAATTCCACAACACCAATGTATGTATATTAAAAAACATTATCCATATACCTTCATTTTTTTTGAATCGATGGTATTTTAAATAATAATATATTTATTGTTTTGATTCTCTTAACATTGCAATAATCATAAAATTTTCTCTAATCAATGATATCATTTACTCTTTATAAATATTTTCCATTTTCCTCCATGTCCAAATCTTGGCGGCCCACCTATGTATTCATATGTGGAATCCAAGTTATGAGTTACTTCAGGTAACATTTATTATTCTAATGTTTCTATTTTATGGGATGATTTATTATTAATTTTTTTAATGTGGGTTTATATGGAGGAAATTTAAAATGATAATTCTTTGATGATATTATGAAATTTAATGAGAGAAAATATTTTTATGTGGGGTGAAATGTAACACTAGGATATTTTTTGGAAGTATTTTATAAATGAATTTATTATTTTAAAAAAATTTCATTACATATAATAATAATTTATGATTTAATTTGTAAGACCCCGGGTTTTTAGAAACGGGTCAAATCCCAACCCTGTTTAAACGTTTTGACTGGTTTTTGAGATGTTTGGAAAATATGGGCAGTTTTTGGAAATTTCCAGACTACACGCCGTGTACTTTAAGTACACGCCATGTACGTGTTAACCGAGTGACCGGACATGTTCTCACTGAGTACATGTCGTGTAGTGACTGTGTAGAAGTTCCCTACTACACGAAGTGTCTATAAATACACGTCGTGTAACCCTTACCCGTGCAAGGCCAAGTACATGTCGTGTGGTGACCAGGTATAAATTTCAATCTAGATGGCGTGTAAACTTCCTTGAAACGCTGTGTACCTTTGTCCCGTGTAGAGGCCGAGACCCTTGCCTTGTGTTGACCGTGTACATAGTCCATGCCGTGTGCTGGACTCCGCTTAAGTCGGAGTATGGGAACACTTCTACACGGTGTGTACTTTTTTTTATTTGAGCGATCGAGACGCCGTCGCATCTCATTCACATAAATCTTCTCTTCTTACCCATTGCGCGGATGGTTCGTCCGAGAACCTCTGAAAAACAAAAACCCTTTCAGAATCATCATATGACCTCCGTTCTTCAATTCGTCGGTGATAGCGGGACCGCATAGGAAAGGCTAACCCCATGCACCCTTCTTGGTCCTTGATCCCTCACATATTACTCCATATATTCCATCCAAAAGGAATTGCCGGATTTGAAGGAAATGTAGATTTACAGCGATTCAGACCGATTCAAAGGCTAATATCAAAGGAGTGTCATCGTACGAGTACGAGGTGGGAGGTGCATACCTTATTTCGTGTTTTCATAGACTTTTGTGGGTTGCGACCTTTGGGCACAACATTGGGTATTGAGAAAAACATTTGTTTATTTATCTTTAATAGTTTATCTACATTGTGGGATGCCTCTAGTTATTCCCAGACCCTGTTGTGATTGAGTGAGACTTGGTTAGAGGTCGTTGCTTGTTTGGGGCAATTCGGATGGGGGTGCCGAAAGGCGTGTGAATTGGACCATTGTTTAAACTGCTGTGTTTATACCACATATTGAATGTCTCGAGTTAAAATGTTTAGTTTAATTGTTTAATTGTGAATGAGTAAGGTGCTGGTATAGGATAGCACAAGTTAGTTCAATTTGAATGTTTAGTAATTTCTTGTTTAAAGTGATACTTTAAAGTATGAATATGAAATGTGTGATATTGACTGTGTTGAACTGCTTGTTGTATTGGGATTGTCCCAGACATAGTGTTGAGTGATGGGGATCACAGGCTGGGGCTTTGGCTCTGCTTACTTTCGGTGGTTGCTACCACGGGATTTGGCATCACAGACGTCGATTGAGGTAGTTGGACTGTCGGGTTGGGATTGGCCCAGGTTATTTGGATTTCTAGGCCATCATACTTGGGAGGCATGTTTTTAGGGACATGAGGTGTCAGAGGTGTTGTGGCTTCGGAACATATTGAGATGATTTCTGCTAACTAGGTACTTTTGAGAAGTGTGCACACAGATAGATTCCGAGATGAGGTGGTACGGCCACTCGCTGGGTAGAAGTCCCCGGTAGATGTGGTTAGGTATATTTGGTTTGGCGGTTCTTGCCATAGGAATCCACGTGGAAGGTGAGGAGACTTCGGGAGATAGCTCTGAGAGAAGACATCATTGTCCCTCCAGTTATCTTTTGAGGATTGGTATCGTTGTTTCTCCGGATGTCGTGCCATGGGAAGGTGGAGCTTCCAAGATGAGTTAAGATGGATGAACATGCCTTCGAGACGTCGGTACTTGAGACACTTATTGTGAGGTGGAAAGAGGTGTCGATCTACTGACCAGGGATTCCGGCACTGGCTGAAGCAGGTGACACTTCTTGGTGGATTATGAGCACCTGTGGAGTTTGTGTTTACTTTTGGGCATTGTACTGTTTACTATTTTCCTTATATAAACGTGTTTGCCTAAACACTTATATTATGTACACACCCTTGGATGGTATCCTACTGAGACTTATCTCACACCCTACACAGGCCCTTTGGGATGCGTGTATACATTATGAAATTGTGTGCAGGTAGAGGGTCAGCCTCAAGAGCTGGACCTTAGTGCTGTTGGACATGGAGGCTGGCATGGACCATGAGGTCATGCCTTACTTAAGTTACTTTGTTTAGTTTTTCTTTTGTATCACCATGCCTACCTTATTATGTAGAAACTGTTGGTTATCCATTGGCGCCATTATATTTTGATCTATATGACTGCATTTCGATGAATGTCTTACTTTTTTGCAGTAGTAGTTTCTTGTATTCTTTAGCATGTTTTTCTATTATGTTCTGCTGTTTTTGTTCTATATTGCCTCTGCTGGTTTATTGATATTGTTATGCTTCCACTCTGCGGGTCTGGTTTGAGTTTTCAGAATTATTTATTTTCCACTTCATATTTTAGTTTGATACTCGGACTAGTACAATTTTATTCCTCCGAGGGGTATATCCTCCCCACTATACCTAATCAGACCGTCACTACTAGTCGGCTACCTTTGGCGTTCAGGGGAGGTGCGCCTAAGGTAGTGAGACCCGGCCCATTCGTCATTGTTCGGGTGGCTGGCCGGGTCCGTGTCTTTACAAAGTTGTATCAGAGGCGAGAGGTTTCTTGACGAGGATTTAGTAGCATTGATTTGCTGGCTACTAATGAGTTTGAGAATTCTCTTTTTATCTCTCCATGTTTTGCTATTTGGGATATGCTAAACTGGAGATAGGTTGTTACTGGGACTAGGTTTCTAGCTAGTGTATGGCTGCCTGCAACCCCAGGTACGAGGGATGGACCATGTTTCCATGGGTGGGAATTATTGGTTGCTTTTTCTTAGATTACAGTTTCTATGATTTCCACCTCAGTGGAACACTTATTGTGGGATGTTAGTGATTATGATATGAAAACCCTGGCCGGTATGGAAAGGCTTGTTTTCTTGGCTTTTGATAGGAACATTCTTAGGGTATTTCAATTTCTGAAATGTTCGTATAGTTTGTGAAGTGATAATACAATGATAATATAATCAATTTCTATACTATGTATGATCTGAAATGTGAATAGGTAAAACTCATAATAGAATTTCTTGTTTATTGAAACGTGTATGCCATGATTTTTGTATTTTTTATTAATTTCATGTTGCAGGATATTTCGGTCTGGATATTATGAGAGTAGGCATGTACTATGGTTGAGGCAGTGTAACTATCAGGATTGGGTGACTCGGTCATCGGGTATGAGGCAACGTTGGTTGTCAGGACGGGCATGGCCCGAGGTTCTATCGATACTTATCTCGGTTAAGTGCGGGTAAGGAGGCCGTGAGAATGAGATTTCATGGGGAATGGGTTGTGGTGAAGGGGAGTAAGGGTAGTTGTTATGCACTACCTTTTACTGCTTTCCTTATCTACGTAGAACATATTGTTATATATATATATATATATATATATATATATATATATGGGCTGTCTGACCATTTATGGTATTCAGAGTGTTACTCCTTCACGACTCGATGGAGCGCTAGAAAGGAGAGGATACAGTGTCGTAGGATCAGGTTCAGAATCCGGTGCAGGTAAAGCAGGAGCCGCATGTACGGGCTCAGGGAAAGGATCAGTTTTAGGATCTAGTGCAGGCAGGGTAGCAACCGAGCTTGGCAGCATTCGGACCGTGGCTTGACGATCATCTTGGGACTAGCTCGGTATGTGTCCTGTAGGGGATTGACAGAGGTGCATAGGGGGCAGAGCCTTCTATGGCATATCTGATGCTGGAGTTCCAGTCACCCCACCCTCTGTTTTTTCAGGGTGAGGGTGGTCCGCAAGAAGTTGAGAACTGGATAGGGAGTATGCAGATGATCTTCGAGCAACTCGAGATGCCTCCAGGGCAGAGGGTCAAGCTGGTGACATACATGCTGAGAGGACCGACGAAGCATTGGTGGGATGTACTGGTACAGGCCTGTAGGCACGAGGGACTGGCATGGAAGGACTTCGAGGAAAAGTTCTTCGAGGACTTTTATCCAGAGACACTGAGGGTAAAGAGAGCTCAGGAGTTCTCGAGTCTTCAGCAGGGAGATATTTCTCTAATGGAATACACAGCTACCTTCACAGAGTTGTCACGTTTTTCACCTGGTAGGGTGAGTGATGACGTAGCTAGGGTGAGGTGCTTTGAGGATGGCTTGTGACACTCCATTCGGGTTCAGGTGAACATTTTCAAGCTGGGCTCCTTCTCTGAGGTGGTGAACTAGGCATTTATAGCGAATGTCAACAAGAGAGAGAAGTCTCACTTTAGCAGGGTGACAACCCCAGGTGATGGTTCAGACAGCATGAAGCGAGGAAGATACGAGTTCTAGCAGGGTGGGCAGGCCAAGGAAAGAGCTAGACCACCTTGTGGCAGTTCAGTGGTGGTTTGCTTTCAGTGAGGACAGCCGGGACATGTTCGGGCTCAGTGCGATAGGCCCTCAAAGGTGTTCCGGGAGTGTGGATTGGTCGGGCATCTAGAGAGGTTTTTCAAGAAGCCTTCTCAGACGGCCGGCAAGCAGGGACCGGGACAGACTGTGGAGTTAGGTGTGGGTTCAGGTTCGGTACCAGGAGAGGGTAGCTGAGGTTCAGCTACACGCAGAGGACGTGACAGGGATAGCGGGATCCAGGTGAGGGGCCACAGGCCGGTGACTGGAGCAGCACTGTAGGGAGGCCAGGCATCAAGCAGTCAAACATTAAACTAGGTGCACACTATGGATCTACCAGGGATTGAGAAAGATGGAGAGCCGACGACGGTGGCAGGTACACCATGGGTGTGGCCGTGAGTTTCTTTTCATTCTTTTGGCATGTCCTCTTGAGGCGTGTCTGGTTGAGTGCACGAGTTGCACAAGTTCCTTGTGGACGGTCTAGAGACTAGTTAGTGGTATTGGAATCATATCGGATGCATTATATATTTTATTATATAATGAGATGCATAGAATTATGAGCATCAAGGATGCAGGTTACATGAGGTGTCATGGGCATCGGGGCGTCATGGATGCAGGTTACCTGTGGTGCAAGGCACCAGGATTGATTTGAGCATCTATTAGATGCAGGACCTATTGCAGGTGGACACCGACATGGTGAGGTATATGTTTGGGTGTGATAAATGACACCGAAGAAGCTAGGAGGTACATGGGTGACAATGCGTCATGGGAGGACCATGGGTCAGGGAAATAGGTCGTTGGGCCTTGCTTGTTTGTTTGATTTTCTTGGAGCTTTGTTCGGGGTGAGACGAGTAGGCAATTCCTAACGTGGGGATTCCCTTTTTGGATTTTATCCAGAACATTGTGACCTGGTTAGTCCGGGTTGTTTTACCAAGATGGGTGTCTTTGGTTCCATCTCCTCGTTTCATTTGGTAGCTCGGGGACGAGCTACGTTAAGGTGGGGATTTTTAAAGAACCTGTGTTTTTAGAAACGGGTCAAATCCCAACCCTGTTTAAACTTTTTGACTAGTTTTTGAAAAGTATGGAAAATCTGGGCAGTTTCTGGAAATTTCAAGACCACACGTTGTGTACTTTTAGTACACAACGTGTATGTGTTAATAGAGTGACCGGTCGTGTGCTGACCGTGTACTTTTCGTGTGGTGACCGTGTAGAAGTTCCCTACTACACGACATGTCTATAAATACACGCCGTGTAAACCTTACCCCTGCAAGGCCAATTACATGTCGTGTACCTTTGTCCTGTGTAGCGACCAAGACCATGGACTTGTGTTGACCGTGTGCTGGACTCCGCTTAAGTCGGATTATGGAAACACTTATACACGGCGTGTACTTTGAAAATACCCGTCGTGCACATTTATTTTTATTTGAGCGATCGAGACGTTGTCGTATCTCATTCTCAGAAATCACTTCTTCTTCCCCGTTGGATGGATGGTTCATCCGAGAACCTCTTAAAAACACAAACCCTTCCATAATCATCATACGACCTTTGTTCATCAATCCGTCGGTGGCAGCGGGACCACATCGGAAAGGCTAACCCCACACACACTTCTTCGTCTTTGATCCCTCACATGTTCCTCTACAGATTCCATCCGAACGGAATTCCTGAATTGGACGGAAACGGAAATCTACAGTGATTCAAACCTATTCAGAGGCTAATATCAAAGGAGTGTCATCGTACGAGTATGAGGTGGGTGGTGCACACCTACTTTCATGTTTTCATAGACTTTTGCGGGTTGCAACCTTCGGGCACAACATTGGGTATTGAGAGAAACCTTTGTTTATTTATCATTAATAGTTTATCTACATTGCGGGATTCCTCTGGGTATTCCCTGAGCCTGTTGTGATTGAGAGAGATCGGGTTGGAGGTCGTTGCTCGTTTGGGGCAATTCGGCCGGGGGTGCCGAAATGCATGCGAATTGGACCATTTTTTAAACTTCTGTGTTTATACTGCTTATTAAATGTCTCGAGTTAAACTGCTTAGTTTAATTTTTAAATTGTGAACGAGTTAGGTTCTGGTATGGGATAACACAACTTAGTGAAATTTGATTGTCTAGTAATTTCTTATTTAAAGTGATGCTTTCAAGTATGAATATGTAATGTGTGATATTTCATGTGTTGAACTTCTTGTTGTGTTGTGTACAGCCTGGACATAGTGTTGATTGATGGGATCACAGGTTGGGGCTTTGGCTCGAGTTATGTTGGGTGGGTGCTACCATGGGATTGGGTGTCATGGACGTCGGTTGAGGCAGTTGGGCTGTCGGGTTGGGCTTCGACCAGGTTACAAGGATGGATTGGCCATAAAACATGAGAGACAGGTTTATAGGGACATGAGGTGTTAGAGGTGTTGTGGCTTGGGACCATATTGAGGTGATTACATCTAACCAGGTACTTTGGAGTAGTGTGAACACAGATAGACTCTGAGATGAGGTGGTACAGACACTCGCTGGGTAGAGGCCCTCTGTAGATGCGGTTAGGTATATTTGGTTTGGGGGTGCTTTCCATAGGAAGCCACGTGGAAGGTGAGGAGCCTTCGGAAGACAGCTTTGAGGCGGTCAGGTTGGGGGTAGAGGCTCGCCGTGATTTGAGGGCTGACATCGCTGTCCCTCCGGTTATCTTTTGAGGATAGGTATCGATGTTTCCCCAGATGTTGTGCCTTGGGAAGGTGGAGCTTCCGAGCTTAGTTACGATAGTTGGGCGTGCCTTCGGGATGTTGGTACTTGAGACACATGGTGTCAGGTGGCACGAGGTGCTGAGCTACTGAGCAGGGATTCTGGCGCTCGCCGAAGCAGGTGACACTTCCTGGTGGATGCTGAGCACCTGTAGAGTTTGTGTTTACTTTTGGTCATTGTACTGTTTACTATTTTTTGTATATAAGAATGAATGCCTAAACACTTATATTAGGTATGCACCCTTGGGTGTTATCCTACTGAGACTTTTCTCACACCCGACATAGGCACTTTGGGACGCGTGTAGACTTTATGAAATGGCGTGCTGGTAGAGGGTCAGCCTCAGGAGCGGGACCTTAGTGCTGTTGGACATGGATACTGGCATAGACCTTGAGGTCATGCCTTATTGGAGTTACATTGGTTAGTTTTCCTTTTGTATCATCATGCTAACCTTATTATGTAGCAACTGTTGGTTAGCCATTGGAGCCATTATATTTTGTGCTGTATGACTGGCTTTTCAGGCTTGTCTTGTTTATTTTCAGTAGTAGTTTCTTGTATTCATCAGCATGTTTTACTGTTACATTTCGTTACTGTTCTTCTATATTTCCTCTGCTAGTTTATTGATATTGTTATGCTTCCGCTCTGCGGGTATGGTTTGAGTCTGCCGAGTCATTTATTATCCGTTGCATATTTTATTTTTATACTCGGACTAGTATCATTTTATTCCTCCGAGGGGGTATAGCCTCCCCACTATACCTAATCAGACCCTCGCTGCTAGTCGGTATCCTTTGGCGTTCAGGGGAGGTGCGCCTAAGGTAGTGGCACCCCACATGTTCGACACTATTCTAGGGGCTGGCCGGGTCCGGGTCATTAAAATAATTACACATAATAATGAGTTTATATTAAGTAACATGAATCACAATGGATATCTTATTCTATACACAACATTGGTTTGGATAGTGTTACATAAGACACTTGGTTTTAAGAAAACCATGGTATATTAAAAATATACTTATTTGAAAATGATCATTATTACCTAGCCGTCAAATGTAGAAATATGAATATTAATACATCATTATTAAATATTAATTCTATTTTTATTAAATAATAATTTATTTTTAATAAAATATATAATTTACTGTAAAGATTTTATGTGTTTCTAGAAAATACTATATACTTAAAGAATACATTTTATTAATTTTTTAAAAAAGTATAAAATTAATTTATGACAGTTTTTTAAAATTAATTTTTTAAAATAAAATTATCTTTTTAAAAACTAATTTCAAAACTATGTTACGGTAAGATGTCTGGGATTTTTCTGAAAGGTTTTATTTTTTGATAAATAATGAAAAATACAATATTTTAAATGAAAATTACCATTTCATTTAATTTATGTATACAGTAATGTAATATTTTAAATTTGATTTAAATTGAAATTAGTTAAATAATAAATCCATTAATATAGTTTAGTTCATTTTAATCAATATCATTTTAAAATTGGATATTAAAACATTGAACAATTTTAAACATTTTCTCCTTAAAAACTCATGTTCTAGTCGTGTATGTGTAATTAATACTAAATTAAATTATTCTACTAATGTAAAGAGAATAAGAAAAAATTGATTTCATATTTATAATTAAAAATTTATATTATATAATAAGATAAACATAATTTTTACCATATGTTTTTATTGAAAACATTTAAAATTAATTACCACGAATAATGTTAAAACGTGGGTTTACATGTTGAATGTACTTATATGAAAATTAATTTTTACATTCACTTATGATTTATATTTAATTTTTTTGCTCAAATTAGTAATAATTAGATATATATTTTCAAATAAATAACCATTTAATTTTATTATTAATGGACATATTATATAAGTAAATAAAAAGATAAAATTTACCGTCGTAAAAAATCAAAAAATAAAATATTGAGTAAACCAAAATTCTAAGGAATAACATGATAAAAATGTTCCAATTTGGTGTGATATATGTTTTAATTGATGATATCATACCATAAATACATTATTTATCATTGTTTGGAGGTACATGAGTTATGAGTGACCTTGAAATTGAAAATTCTTTTGGGTATTTAAAAAACATCCACTCCTCCTCAATTATAAAATGGCACTCATTTCCATCACATAAACACACCATTAAAGTCATTTAGCTTGAATCAACCACACCCATGTCACTTAATAACTTCCCCTATCATAATAGATACAATATTTTAGAGATAAATTTATTATTGGAGGGATTTCATTGCAATCCTATGTAGGATACCCAAAAAAGTGGTCGTGTTCGTCAATAAGAGTTTTTTAATATATTCATCTAACATCTTCAATTTTATTAATATTATGATGATATAATAACTACATTATATTCTATATAACTATTTTTTTTTGTGAATGGCCTACAACCATCTCAATATCCATCAACTAGTTAATGAAATAACTCTTCCTGTGTACGATGAACTACTACCTCACTAACCGTTGTCATTCCATTTTCCATTACCAACTCTCAAGGTATTAAATAATTAATTTTTATTTATTATATATTATATTTATGATATTAGTATTCGTTTGGAACAATTATATGATATATAATTTCAGTTATTCCATTTTATTGGAATATGATAACATTCATCATATGTATGGCAGACTACAACCTCACGAAGAGATATGACGCACTCATGATTTTCATGGAAGATATTAAGGAAACATTTAATGAAAAGTTGTTATATATAATACCTTTAAAATATTAAATAATTATTATGAATCACTAACCATTATTTATTTTAATTCCACTTGAAAATGGAATCATAGTAAATACATACGTACGACCAACCATCTCCATGAATGTTGTATTTCATTGTTTATCAATAATTTTTTTTGAATTAAAATAAATAAATATTTTATTTAATATATATGATATTTATATCATGGTTATCATTATATATATTAAGAGATATTGATCAATATAACATTACCAAAAATAACGTGTCAACACATATACGAAAAAACAAATTTGTTATTACCCAAAACTCACCCTTATCAAGGAATTGTTAATAAATGGGTAATAATAGGTCATACAAAAATCATATATGGTGTAATATATATATATATATATATATTTATCAGAAACAGGTTTATAATATACTTATAATTATTGTAAATGAGTATTGAACCCGTATAATGGAATTCAAGAATCATGGTAAGGGATTTTTAGTAACTCTTTTATTTCATGGAGACAAATGAGAATTCACCACTTATTTATTTTGTGTGGTTAATTTACTAAATATTTCACTTGTTATATGTTTAATATAATTATTTTCATGATATTTTAATTATAATCTGATCTAATTATTTAATAGGGATTATGATTTAAAATATTTCTAAAGAGTAAGTTATTCATGTCTCCCTTTTTACTTATATGAGATAAATAGGATATGAACATCCTATTTATTTTATTTGGTGTATATAACTCTCAAGATTATATATTATTTTTATTATCCATAGATTTATTTAGGATTTATATTTCCATTGTATTTTCTCTATTTCATGGGAATTAAGTTTCAAATTAAACCGAAATGGTAAGGGATATTTGTATCAATTTGTCTTCTTTAAGACCTATGTAATGATATGCATCAATATTCCTCCAAAAGTTGTATATCAAACCCATTTTACGAATAATATAATGAATTTATATATTCTCATTATATTTTATATTTTTTATTACGTGATTACGTCATATGTATTATGGTTGAATACTACCAAAGTGGTTCCAATTTTATGTTACAATCTCATAGTTTATCAATATTATATATGATTATGATTTTAATGTTTAGACCTAATGATAAATATTTAAAGAAACAAATTAAATTTTGTATCCTATGGTTCTGCATTATATTTTCCATTATTATTACAATTTTACATTCTTTGGTAGTTATGTTAATTGAGAAAATGTTTTTATGAAATTCCAATTTATTTTTTTCTTTAATTACAAACATGGATTCCTCCAAAACTAAGTTTTCCAAAGTCATTTTGAAATTTTTTATTAAAATTAAAAAAATGATTCAGTAAATAATATTTTACACATCTTATACATTTTATAAAATTTTTATAAAATTAATATTAACTTCAATTTCCAACCAATGCTCACTTGGATTTTATAAAAAAATTGAAAACAATTTTTTTACAAGAACAACATGAATATAAATTCCCATTATAATGAACACTAAATTACTCAAGACTACACCGGGAGTTTTAAATTATAATTAATTTTTTTTAATTAGTATTCATTAAATTTAGAATTTAGAACAAATTATTTTAAAATGAAAAGGATTTTGATAATTATTTATGTATTAAAAAGTGTATTTTAAACTGTACCAATTTTTACTCTAGGAATATTTTAAATGGTTTTCGGAAGATTCATTTATATGTGTCCTATATTAATAGGAAATAAAATTATTTTGAATATGTTATATGTTTTAAGAAGTAAAATTGAATGAAATTTTATTTTATATAAGAAAATTTCTCAGTGATCTGTCAAAGTATTTATTCATATATGATGATATCTTCTAATGTTACTTATTCTTTACTGGGAGTATGATAAAAGTATAACATTATTATTCTTTCATCAAATGGTTTAATTTTTGAAACCTGTTTTTTAAATAGTGTGTAGTATTTTTAAATTTTTTGTACACACATATTTTCCACATGTTATATTATAATGAAATAATGTAATGATTATCAAACATGTCTCATTTCCATAGGTTATGATATTAAATAATGTTTAGGAAACACATTAGATTTCATGGGATATGATATGATGAATGATTTATAATATTTTTTAAAACAAATGTAGGATATTAATTATATGATTGGTGAGACCCATATCTCCATATAACATGTTGAGTAAATATATATAACTCAAGAGTAAATATTTTATTGATGAACCTTATTACATTTTTAATATTTTTATTGTGATCTTGATTACATGTTCACAGTTTTATCCATGTACCTATCTTCCATGTCTATAATTTCAGGCATGGAACTCTCTTTCATGTTCAATATGTTTTGTGTGGACCTCGACCCATGTTCATATGTTTACTAGAGGAACTGATTTCATGTCCATATCTAAATTAGTGAACCAATCTCTATTTATAAATATTCAAATTGTTATAATTCGATCTGTATGCTAGAAATATATGTTGTATTCCAACGTTATGCTCTCTTATTTAATGTTTCTTTATATTTTTTATTCATACTTAATTAAATTACAATATTTGTTAAATCACAGATGATTCTTACCTTTGATATGATGGCTATGGTTTTCATTCATTAAACTTAAGTTCTTATACCGTTATGTTCATGTTATGCTAATGTATCTCCCTTTACTACCCTTTCTATGCGTATTATCTCACTCTTTATTATGTTTATTTTCCATGGGATATGAAGAAATATTTATGTAGGGTACTTTTTTGAGTGGTACTAAAGGAGAAGATCTGTGTTGGATACATTGAAGATCCTTCATTGTGTTTAGAATAATGTGTTCCTTGTATTTATAGAAAATAATGTACTATGGTCTTTAAGAATGCGTTTTATGGAATTTAATTTTTTTTATTCTAAAATATGTAATATCCTTCTTCAGAAATATAGTTTTTCTATATTTGGTAATAGAGGAATGGATTAGTTTATATTTAGAATGTAGTATGGTAAAATATTAACAAGATCCCAAAGGATATTTCTGTGAATATATAATGGGATGTATCTATAAATAAATCTATGGATGAATATAAATTAATGAAAATGTATGGGATTTTCTATAAAGGATATATAATGTGGTTTCCAAAAAATTTCAAACCTTACCAGATAATAAAAGTAGTGGTGGAACTTGGAAGAGGTAACTATGGTTAATAACACTTAAAAGATTGAATTGAGATGGACTCAATTGTCACCCGGTTCATAAAAATAACATTATTGTACACCCGTTTTGAAACTCCAAAGTTTTTTTGTTAGGTACACTAATCTAGATACCCTGACAGGGGGGTGAATCGGGGTATGATAGATTAAAAAAACTTCCTCTTTTGATCTTGTTTTGCTACTAGACAAAACCCTCTTCTATCTCCTTCCCGATACAGAGTATGATCAAACCATAAAACAAGCACATGACACATAAATTTTTAATTTTTTCACCCTCACTAGGCTGCGTCCAAAGACAATAAACCAAAAGTGTTCCAATATACCAATTCCACTATAAGTACACTGCTGTTTACAAGTTCGAAGCAGACTCACTATCCCCCTTGGTTTACAAACACTCACAATTTGAGAACTCACTACTCTCCCAACGGAAGTGAGCTCCCTGCTTCTTCAGAAGATCCACTCATATTTTATAGACTTAAATGACTCTTCATTACCAATAAATAATGCATCCCCCATGATATGTAGATATTCTATTGATGTCAAAAAATTATCCACTGATTAATACCCCTTTTCCCCTGAACACTGAGCAACAACCTTTGGAAAGATCCTTCGCAAATCACCCTACTTCGTAATGCTTCCAATTTCAAGAATCTCAAAAAATCCTTCACTAAGGAATGGAATTTTCGCCAATAAGTATCGAAAATAACTCTATATAATCTCAAGTTGTCGTAGAGATACTTTCCTCATGAAGCTCATTGAGCCAACACGGTGCCTGAAACTTTCACAGAGGTAAAATATTCACCGCAATTATCCTTCCATTCGTGAAGCACATAGTCTTCGTGAACTGCCATTACAATCTGAGAGAAAAATATTTTCTCTGAAAACTCTCTCTTCTTCTCTTGAGGGGGTCGAGGCATATTTACAGGTGAATCCACCAACCCTCAAACCTTCCGTGTGAAGTCATCACCACATCATCGCAAATCGCGATGCTCCGATTTTTTTTCCAAAATTCCCTCAATACCACAAAGCCCCTGGAAATTTTCTGATCACATATCTCATCATAATCGTGGAGCATTCTGTCATTTACTTCGCGCCTTCACTACGAAGCACCACTTGTGAAGCCCTTCGCCACCTCAATGATCTTCAACTCTGTTGTTCGCGAAGGTCATCGTAATCGCAAAGAATAACCATCAACATTCTTTTGGTCTTCTCAAAATCCTAACCATGACGCCTATCTTCACGAAACTCATGCCTTTTTCATATTAAAATTAGATCTTTAAGAAAATCCATATTTCACGATGCTCACCAAACTCCAAATTTTGGACCACAAAAAATTGGCGAAGACTAGGAAACATTGCCACCTTGTATATGTTCTTTCATACTTCCTTTAGGTCGTCCATTCCTTTTTCATGGTTCTTTGTCATCATGTATTTTCAAAAACATCTCTAGAAATTGAAAATTCACCATGGAAACCGTCTTTGTCAACAAACACAATCAACAAAAAAATGCTTCAACATTACCTTGAGGGATTTTTTCCCAACAATCTCCCCCTTTGCGTTTGTTGACAAATCTTCTCAGAATATGTTTCTGCACATTTCTACCTCATTGTGTCTCCTTCCCTCATCAATCATCCTTCACCTCATTCAATTTAGATAGAGACCGAGGATTCACATACCACATACTCTAATCCCAAATGAGAAATGATCGGCGTGAGAAATAAGAGTATTATGAAAATTTAATCAATGAATCACTTCATTTCAGACACTATCTGATGACACCAAACTGATACAAATTTCCAAATTGATACCCAATTGTTGATCGCTAGAACCCTTCTCACACCATCCCAAATTCACTCTTATTCTTTTATCATGATCCTTAACTATCATGATTTCTATGCTATGGTCGATCACATCTAGCATCGTTAGATTTAATACTCCCCCTATCTTATTTCTCCCCCTATCTCACTTCTCCACCATCTTCTCCCCTTATCCTTCATGATTTATCATAAAGCCACATTGTCTCCCCCTTTAACAATTACTGTTTTCACCCCCTTTTCCAATGAACCCATAGAGAACTCCTTTTCGGTCTGTAACAGGGTAAAAACAAATATCAGTGCATTAGTGAAAAACACATTATACCTCACGGAGAGAGGGATCCCATATCCACACTTTTTTGAGTGTGGGGAGTCGACTGAACTCCCAGATCCATTTGATTCCTCTCAAAATATTCTTTGGGTAAGGCCTTCATTATAATGTATGCAACCTGTAGTTCTATAGGCACATACTCCAACTTCAGAATTACCATCTCGACCATTCCTTGATAAAATTATACTTTATCTCAATGTGCTTTGTCCTTGAGTAATGGATTGGATATGTGATGAGATTGATAGAAATTGAGTTATCACACTGTACTCTGATTGGAAAAATCAATTTAACTCCCATATCATCAAGTTGTTGCTTCATCCACAGTAATTGTGTGCATGCTTGGGTGCCCGCAATATTCTCATCTTCTGCGGCAATCAGTGAAATATAATCTTGCTTCTTGGTTAGAAAACAAATACATAGTCCACCATGATAGAATGAACCTGTTGACATTGATTTCCTATCATCTATTGAACCGTCCCAATCTGCATCAATATATCCCAGTAACTCTATCTGATATTTTTCGTTATACATCAATCTGAATTCCATCGTGCCCTAGATATACTAAAGTATTTTTTTCACTGGAAGAATGTTTCTTTCCTCAGGATTGCTTTGAGAAAATGCTTCTTGGTGGGCGGCGATAACAATATCATGTCTCCTCACTGTCATGTACATTAAACTCCCAATAATTTTCCTATATTTTGTGATATTATCTGGCATGAAATTTTCATGATTCGATAATTTCATCCAGGTAGCAACTAGAGTCTTTATCTCTTTGTAATCTTCCATTCTAAATCTTTTCAAAACATCCTTGTCATATTTGGATTGTGAAATTAATGTTCCATTCCTTCCTTGTGTCACCTGTAGAGTAAGGAAAAATTTGAGCTCTCCAAACATTGACATTTAGAACTCAATTTTAATGAATTTGGAAAATTGTCTGCACTGAACTTCATCAGATCCTCCAAATATTATGTTGTTGACATAAACTAGGACCAACATCCTTTGATTACTATTGTCGTTGAAATAGATATTGTAATCAACTCACCCATTCTAGAAATAAAGCTTTTTCAAGTACTGATCAAACCTTGAGTACCTTTCTCTTTGTGCCTGCTTCGGCCAATACAATGCCTTCTTTAGTCTACAAACCTTGTTCTCATCCTCATGAATGAGAAAACCATCGGGTTGCCCAATATACACCTCTTCCTCTAGAACCCCGTTCAAAAATGAAGAATTGACGTCCATCTGGAAAACATTGAACTTCTGTTGCACTGCAATGGCTAGAAATAATATAATTTTCTCTAGTCTAGAAACCAGTACACATGTCTCATCAACATCTATTCCATCTATCATGGAGTACGCCTTGCACACTAGCCGTGCTTTGTTCTAAATGTTTGTTCCATCTTCATTCATCTTGTTGTGATATACCCATTTATTCCCAATGAAATTTTTATCTATTGGCCTTGAACCTATCTCTGATGTCTGATTCTTCACAATCTAATCTAGCTCTTCATTCATTCCCTCAATCTAGTTTTCATCTTCAGCTGCATCAGTGAAGTATTTCAGCTCAACATGTGATAGTAAAGATTTCTGATGGAGTGATTTCATTATTATTTTCGGAACTGGAGATGACTAATCACCAATGCTATACTGCCTATCAATTTCACCTCAACTCCTTGGATTTTGTGCAGATACATATTTTACATCATCATACTCATCATCAGTATCTTCTTCTGAATCATCATCATCCACTTCTACTCCCCCTGCATTGCACTCTTCCCCATCACTCTCACCATGAAATTGTTCACTGCGCTATTGAATGGTCTTCTCATTCTCTATTATAGTGATATCATTTCTCTCAACTAATTTTTCTAACCTATTGTTAAAGAATATATATTCCTTACTTTTTCATGAGTAGCCAAGTAATATCCCTTCATCTCTTCATGACTCATGTTTCCTATGTTTTTCCTTGTTGAGGGTAAATAACTTTCTTCAAAATATTCAAAAGTATTTCACCATTTTCTTCTTCCCATACCACATCTCGTATAGAGTCTTTCCTTCCTTCAGACACAATAAGGACCTATTAGAAATGTAGACCGATTTCAAAACTACTTCCTTCCAAAATTTCTCTGGTAGGTCTTTTTCAATGAGCATAAGTCTGGCCATGTTATTGATTATCCAATTTATCCTTTCAACCACTCCATTATATTGGGGAGTTCTTACTGAGAAAACTTGATGCCTCTTCCCATGTATCTCAATATAGCCTTCCACCTGACTGTTTGTGAATTATGTACCATTTTCAGTACGAAGCATCGAAATTTTCTATCCAAGAATCCTTTCACACTTTATCTGGTACTGTTTTAAGTAGATGAACACATTCCACTTATGTGAAATAACAAATACCCATGCCATTATGCTATAGTCATCAATGAAAAGAACATATTACCTCTTTCCGTCAATTTCTATTGGTGTGAGAGGACCATAAACATCAGCATGCCCCAATTCGAGCACTCTTGTTGACTTATTTTCCTTTTCCTTATACGTCTTTTTGATAAGCTTCCCTTATCGGAATGCATCACACGTGTGAGTACGATCACGTGATAGCATAGAGAGGTCTCTTGCTGCATCACACTACACCAGATCTTCCAGGGATGGCTGGAAAAGATGACCATGTTATTTATGGAACAACTTTTTTACTTCCTCTCTGGATAGAAAGCACATATCTTCTTCTCAACTTACCAGGTAAGGATTTCCCTTTGTTATTTTCCCTATAAAACTACTACCCCATCTCTTCCTTTGACGACACATATCTTCTTATTATACCTTATAGAATTTCCAAAGTCACATAGTTGAATGATGCTGAGCAAATTTTGACTGAGGCCTTCTACTACTAAGACATCATCACGTCTCATTTAATTTCCCCTAAACATGGCATTTATTGTGCCAATAATCTTCAGGACTTCATCATTTACAAACTAGAAAACTCTTTCTTTATTATATTTTACTCCTATAACAAGATACTTATTACCTATCATGTGATATGTGCAACCACTATCAAGGATCCACACACCAGAGCGATCTAATGTTTTTATTGTAATTTCTTCCACCACGACCTTCTCATCCTTCTTCTTTTTGGCCCATATTTTTTCCTTCACACTCGGTATGGATTGACAGTTCTATTATTTGTTAGAGTATGATGGACCAGCTTCATCTTGAAAAGATGAAATTATATTTTTTATTTTTAACTCACCTCTTGGTTTATTAATCTGCTGCTTGAGAACATTTTGTCTCTACATTGGCACATTCCTTGTATTTTTAAAGTGTAGTAACTAGACATGTGCCCAAATCAACCAAACCAAAAATAGTGTTCTTCGAAATATGTTCAGAAGAATCATTATCTGTATGGATGCCACATTTGTTCTTGTTCCCTTCGATATCTCTTGTCTATGCAACATACACATTGTGAATGTCCCATCATTCCAGAACAATAACACCTGATATGAGGTGCATTCCATTGTGTGACTTCTGCACTGTGAGTATCCCCTTGGGATCCCTGAATATTCTAATTCTAGATTGTGCCCAAATCAACTTTCAATCTTGGAGTGGGTTCTTGCAGTATGACCTAAATTTTCATAGATATTTTTTATCAATCATGTCCCCCATCGGTCATAGCATCTGAACATAGTTGATGCTTCTTTTCTGCTGAACCACTATTCTACACTTTTATCTTCTCAGTTTTCTTAGTGATCTTCTTTCCTGATGACCCAACAGGAGTGATGATTATATCTTGATCTTTAAACTTTTTCTAGAAATTGACAACCTCTCTTTAAATTTCTTCAATACTCTTGATTTGATCGTTCCTTTTGTTATTCAAGCTATCGATCTCCAATTTATATTCTTCAATGTTAATTTTATGCTCACTAACAAATTCTATGTCCTCTGGTGTGGATGACTTGAGTATCTCAATTTCTTCCATCAGAATAGACTACACTTTTTCCTACTGCTGCATATAGATTTATGCATCAGAACAACTTTCTTTGTTATCTTTGTTTTGGCTCTCTAAACATCAATCTCTTCAATATCAGCCTCTAACTCAGATTTAATATCAAACCATCCCTCAAATTATTTTTCTTATTTATCACATTCGGTTTCATTCTTATTCTGAGAACTACCAACAACTACCACCAATGCATTTTCTCCAAGATCTCTGCAGTTATCTATCTTTTCAACCTCCTCAACCTCAGAATCGTCTAAAATTTCATATTCTTTGAAAAGAATGTTCTTCTTCTTAAATAAATTTCTCTTGAACTATTTCTTAAATTCCCTATAGGATAGAGACTTCTTATTGGGAATTTCAATTTCATCGACATCCTCATCCTCTTAAAAAGTATTGGGGCACCATGCCGCAAGATGTACAACCCTTTCACATGGAAAACAAGAAAGTGGAAGATTCCCTTTAAGCATTCCTTTTATTCTTTAAAGGATTGAGGAGAGGAATGAAATCACCTTTTATGACTCTTCTTCTTCGTGAGAATATTTAATGGTGAGCTTCTTCATGGCCTTGAATGCCACCTCTTTGGATTTCCCCTTTTCCACAACATCGTTATCATCATTTCTCAATTCATATGCAACAAGGGTTCTATGTACGTTATCCAATGTCATCTCTTTTAGGTATTTATCTTCCAAAACTGAAACTTTCGGATTGAACAGAGGTGGATGTTTTTTAAAGATGCAATTCAAAATCATTATGTCGTCAATAATTTCTCCAAGACCTCGCATGTCTTCCACTTCAACATTTACCGTGTCAAAGAATGCATCAACAGACTCATTCTGGTGCATTCTAATATCATCATAATTGTTCCACAACACTTAAATCTTTTCCTCTCTCACAATTGTATCCCCTTCATATATATTAAATAACTTTTCCATCATGGAATGTGACGTTTTTCACGACATCAGCTTTGTATAGATAGGATTGGATAGGGATCCCCCTAAGGAATTAAGTCCATTGTCATCAGTATCCAACTCTCTATGGTCAGCTTATGATAATGCACCACTATTAATATTATATTTCATTCTATGCATTGCTGCTGTGAACACATCCATTCATAATGATCTGAAGTAGTGTTGCATCTGATTCATCAACAACTGGAAAATGTTCCCATCGAATATCAGAATCTCTTTATTATTAGTGACCTCCATTTGAGAGAGAAACATTGATATTACCCTTTCACTCTGATATGAATTGTTAGATCCATTAAGAAATATACCCTAAGAGGGGGGTGAATCTGAGTGTGACAAATTAAAATGACTACCCCTTTTTATCTTGTTGTTATGTTAAACAAAACATTCTTCTCTCTCCTTCCCGATGCAGAGTATGATCAAACCTTAATTCATGCACATGACAAAACGATTTTTACTTGGTTCACCCTCACTGGACGACGTCCAAGGAGCATACACCAGCAGAGTACCAATTTACCAATTCCACTATAAGCGTACTACTATTTACAAGTTCAAAGCGGACTCAATGTCTATCCCGGTTTACAACCACTCATAATTTGAGAACTAACTTATCTCCCAACTGAAGTGAGATCATTTTTTCACCAGAAGATCCAATCACAGTTTAGAGAACTGTAGGTCTCTTCATTATGATTAATGAATGAATCCTCCACTATATGAAGATGCTCTATTGATGTCCAAATTTCATCCACTGATGGAAACCCCTTTTCCCTAGAACACTGAGCAACTACAATTGGGATGTTCCTTCGCAAAGCACCCTAATTTGAAAATATCCCAATTTCGCGAAGCTCAAACATGACTTCACAAATATACGGCATTCTCGTGAAAAACTCTCACGAAGCACTCTCGCAAAGCTCAATGAGCCAACACGGAGCTTGAAAGTTTCGCTGAACAATAATAGCCGCCATGAAGCTCCTTCCTTTCACGAATCACACTGCTTTGACGAACTAACTTTTCAAATCTTGAGAAAAATATATTCTCTGAATCTCTCTATACTTCTCTCGAGGTGGTCGAGGCATATATTTATATTCCATTCCACCAACCCACGACCCTTCCACGCCACGTCAGTGCCACGTCATCACAAATCGCGAAGCTCCGAAAATTCTACCAAAATTATCTCAATTTCATGAAGCACCATGGCAATTTTCTGATCACAATGCTCATCGTAATCATGAAGTATTCCATCATTTACATCACGACATCACCGCGAAGCACCACTCATGAAGCCCTTTGCCACCGCAATTCTCTTGAAATCTTATGCTTGTGAAGGTCATCGTAATCGCGAAGAATCACCGTAAACATTCTTATAGTCTTCATGAAATCCAAACCATGAGGCCTATTTTCACAAAACTCATGCCTTTTCCATATTTATGTTACATATTTTAGGAATTACATATTTCACGATGCTCGCCAAACTCCAAATTTTGGACCCCAAAACTTGGAAAAGACTAGGAAATAGCACCACCTTGTATCTGTTCTTTTATACCACCTCCAGATCTGCCATTCATTTGTCATGGTTCTTTGTGAACATGGATTGTCAACAAAATCTCTGGAAGTTGACAATTCACCATGGAAAACTTCTTTGTCAACAAACACAATAAACCCAAAATGCTAAAATGTTACCTTGAAGAATATTTTACCAACAATATTAATTATGAAATATCAAAAAAGTTTAAGAACCATCATGACTGATTTCAGTATATGATGACTATGATTGTCCAATTATATACCTATTTTTTCATATATTAAAAATCTACTGGAATGATTTAGACATCATATACGATAATTTCAGGCCTATTTTTTCCCAATAGGAACAGAATTTATCACACTATGTTTTTTGGTTTTAGTTAATGGATGGAACCATAATGAAATGGGTAAACATCGAATGTAAAAGAAAATTAGCTGATGTGTAGCCAAATGGTATAATATCTTGAGTGAAGGATATTTTTAATATGCCTAATCAATTAACATGGAATAAGATTAACAATGTTTATCATAACCAACTATCAGTCTCATAAAAGAGTATAATGATAGAGTTAATTAAGAGTTCAGGTAGTGGATACCACATTGGAAGGAAAATTTGGTTTTAAATATTTCACAAATATGGAAAGAATCACATAAGGTAATTTTATTAGTGGGATGAGAATTTTTTATGGGTGTCAAGTAGATGGACTTAATGTAATTAACATCAAACTAAAAATGATGGTTTCAGTTAACTAAATGGATGAGGATATGGGTATCCATATTGAATTATCAGTGGATGAATGTTTTAAATGTGGAAAATTTGGGAATTATAAAAATAGTTATGTTAGAAGGAAACCACATGAAGATAATTAGTATGGTTGTATGAGTTATCATAATATTTCTAATGATAAATATAAAACATCCCACATTTTAAAGGACTAAAGTTTTATGTAAAATGGTGTGTAAACATAATTTATGGTCTGGGAAAGAAGTGAGAAGATTTTAGTATTTATGTATTTGAATTCAAGGATTATAAAATTTGAAATATCTAAGGATTATTCAGTATATGTTTTTCATTAAGGATATTAAAAAATATGTTAAATGGTAATGATGTAATATAAAGTTTATTTAATGGAAATTTAGTATTTGGATTAATGGGAAATAAAAATTAACATGTTTTTATGTTTGAAAAGATGGTATTTAGGTTGGATAAATAGATGTTTTATTTTGATAAAGTAAATTGGATATTATTTGTAATGTCCCAGATTTTTCCATTTATTATTTTAATATTATATGGGAATTTATTCGAGACCAGGCTCTGAGACGGCGTGCAGTTACAAGGCCCGGTGAGCCTAGAACAAGTGTATGAATTTCATTTAACAATTAAATAATGTGCACGTGCAGTTTTCATGAAAAATTGGAATAACTCCCGAAAGGGTGCTTGGATAATAAATCCAAGGGCATAGTTGCATTCGGAACACGATTTTACATTAGACGAGGCCTAACATCAGCCGACACAGGTCGGTGGTGGAATCTAGTTTATGGGACATAAGAGTAATAAAATATTTAAATAAAAATATTTTATTTTGTAGAGAAATCTTTTAAATCTACTCCAACAGATATCCCTTACCATTTTAATTAACGGTTGGCGCAAGGGTCCAAGGTTACAAACCTCATAACCCTGAAACCCTTGGTAGCTCTGGAGGCTATGGAGAAAACCCCCTAACGCAACGACGACGACACAACAACCAGATCATCGTTGACGAACACCGCAGAATCTAGGTAGGATGTCTGTTTTTGATTTCTTTCCCGTTTTTTATTTCCATGACGAACTCGGACTAATCCAAGAACAGATTAGCCCACGGATCGATCGTTTTTGCGGGATGTGATATTTGCGGGAATCATGGGGATTCGATTCTTGAAATTATTTTGGTTATTTTTCAACATTCTAATGGTGATGAACCAAGATCGAAACAAACATCGATCGAGGTTCATCCCTCTCGTTTTATGTGTTTTTCTTTCCCCGTTCTTACGGATTCTTCATGTTCTCTCTATGCGTTCTTTGAGGAAATCAATCGTTGTGCATTCATTTTTTGGGGCAATGATCTGAAATTCAAGATCCAACACTGATACAACCTAGCAGAGGTGTGACAATGACCGCGGTTGACAAATCGATGTGGTTCGAAATTTCCGTTCTTCGAGCGTTTTCATGCAAATGGATGAGGAAGCAATATCAAGGCCGATCAGGAGCCCGAATCTGAAGGAATATGTTCCGTACGGGTGAGACAACCCCAAATCCAGAGTTTCATGATGATCGGACGGTTGGATCTAGTCCCAAAGAATCGGCCGAGGCGCGAGGAGGAACACGACGCTTCTGGGAATTTCCCGACTACACGCCGTGTAGTATGGTCTACACAGCGTGTGTTCATCAGCGGACCACCTGGTGTGTATTTCGGGAGTACACGGACATAGGCAGGGTACACGACCAAGGACACACCATGTATACCCCTCCCCGACCAGACCCAACCAGATACACGGGATACCCCATGTACTGGTACACGGGCAGGAGACACGAACACGGACATAGGTCATGTACGGGCACAAGGCCAGCATACACGAGGTGAGCCCTAGGTGCCCGGATGCGGCGTGTGATTATTCAACACACTGTGTAGTTTTTTTCTATCTGAAAAGACGAATGACACAGGCCGTTTACACTGGAAGTACTCGAGGTCAAGGAACACGGTGTGTACTATTTCTACACGCCGTGTATTTTGGTTTTACACAGCTTTAACGAATGACATGGGTCGTTTACACAGCCAGTACCCAGGGTCATAGAACATGGAGTGTAACCATTCTACTCGCCATGTAACCTGTATTAAATGAGTTGAGACACTTTTCTTCTATGACATGGACTACTATTCTTAGGGTTCGTACACTTGGTCTTTTCCCTGAATGTTCTGGTATCATTTCTTTTTCATATGAGTATGATCCCATCAGCAGATCATCCTGAATAGAGTTTTTGGAATCCCCTCTGTGATACTTAGATTCAGATACTCTATTCATTCCTGGAACCTGATTTAGAGTTATTGGTATCGACGTGACCAACGTTACCCAAGCATCGATCCTCTACTTAGAGGATTAGCTCAGACTGAGTTTTCGGAATCACCCCATGACTTGGTTGTGATCCTCATCCGAGAGTCAGTTTCTCAAGTTACTTATGGAGTGATTTCTCCTGAAATGAGTACTTCGTATCTCTCTCTCCAGACCTAGGAGTGTGTTCTCCATGTTATGTGCTTTGTGGAAAATCCTCAAGCTGGATCATAGTGGTGGTTTAACGGTAGTCGATCGTGTATGAGTATATATGGATATTATTGTTATATGTTCGGTAGGCATATGCTGTGTAGTGTTGACTGTATATTTATTTTTGGTGTTTCCCTTTTGTATTTCCTTTATGGTTTCAGGGTTTCCGACTGGGTATTGTTATACTCACCCCTGCACAGGCTTTTCCCGCACGTCTCATGTCTTGTGCAGACGAGTGAGCCTTTGACATGATTCTAGGTGGACCAAGACTGGATGGTGCTCAGTGAGATCAGGAGGGACGAGGTGTGTTCCTACGGCAACAGATTGTAGTCCTAGTACCTTTCCTTACATGATGGACTTTGTTAGAGACTTTCTTTTTGTGGGCTTGTACTTTTAGCCCAGGGTTTTACACTTGCTGTACTTTACTTCCTCTCGTACTCTTTTGGTTGATATTTTTAGTGTATACAATCATTTCTATTTTTAGAAGTTTTTACTTTTCAGCTTTGTGGGCTTGGATATGTGTGTGTGTATACATGTTTATAGTAAATGCCTCCCATGTTAGTAGCATGCCTACTCGGTGCAAGTCACTAGCCCCTGGCCTATTAGAGGCGGTCTTGGGGAGTTGTGGCTCGGGCCCCACTAGGACGGGTTGTGACTGAGTGGCATCAGAGGTGGTTGGTTCTACCTTAGGACCGAGAGTCTGTGAGTTGGTTTGGGGCAACAGTGTTAAGTGTTTCGAGTTCATCTTTCATGCCAGGGACCCTAGTGTTGGTGCGGGTGGCCGACGTATCCATACACCAGGACTCTGATAACTTTCTTTTCGACTCAGAACATGAGAACACTTGTTTTCGGGGACAATAATGGTACATGGATCATATAGGAATGGGTTGTTATTTCCATGCCCTTTTTGAGTCAGCTCTCCAGATATACTCACTGATTGAGATACATCATGTTTCTTTAACAGGATGCCTTCTCGACACGCACCCTCTAGGATCCAGCAGGTCAATCACGAGGATGACCCCCTCATTGATGAAGCCTCGATATAAGGACTGGATCCCCCATTTTTACCACCAGGTGGTGTGCCAGTTATCCCGCCACCCGTGGAGTAGTGTTTAGTGCCTACTGTTCCAATGGAGGAGGAGAGCAGGATGAGCGCACTCCATGAGTTTCAGAGACAGAGACCCCTCCGGTATCAAGGTGAGCCTAACCCTCAGGCAGTAGAGGAATAGCTTGTGGCAGTGGCCAGAGTCTTCCGTTTGGTCAAGACACCAGCATTCCAGATGGTGATCCTAGCAGTGAGCCTTCTGCAGTTCTCGGCAGGACAATGGTGGAGTTTGGTTATTTAGACCCACGACGACGAGACACTTGCATGGTCGAAGTTTGAGCGTCTCTTTATAGAGGAGTTTTCACTGGTTAACCTGAGAGTAGTACGCATACAAGAGATTCTTCAGCTCCAGCAGTGAACCATGACGGTGCCTGACTATTCATCGAGATTTACCGACATCTCATGGTACTCGATGGATATGGTCAGATATCAATATATTAGAGCTTGAACATTTGAGCGGGGCTTGTGCAGAGATATCTAAGCTAGCATCATCCCTATGACCATTCCTACTTATGCTAGGGTTCTTGAGCATGCTCTAGTGGTCGAGAGCTTCTTGGAAGAGAAGATACAACTGGCAGATGTCAGTAGTGGGCAAGCTAGAGCAGAGACCTCGGCAGTAGGGAGCCGACTTTAGGGACCCAGGCATGGGAGACGTTTTCAGAGGAGATCCCAGGACATGTGATCTTCCATTCATGTTTCACATGGCGCATCCAGTCAACCTCGTGAGAGGCGATGCTACTAATGTGATGGTAGGGGAAATCTTGATCGATATTTTCTGACCCGCCATACTACTGACACGGGAGCAGTGGATGGACCACTGAGGTAGAGTCAACGTGTGGAGCAGAAAGATCCATAGGGTGACAGACATGGTTGGGGAGCTGGGAGAGAAGATAGAGGTGATCAACGTTTGGATCTTTTACCACCACCACCCCCAGGAGGTCCACCCCAGGCTCAGGGAGCTGGTTGAAAGAGGTAGGGACAGCTGCAGGCGGTAGAGGCTTATGAACCAGGTACTCCCTGAATGATTAGAGGTACTATATGTGTCTTTTCTACTTTGGATTCCTTACGGATTGACACAGGTGCTAGTCATTCCTTTCTGGCTGCTTATCTTTTTCGAGACCTTGAGATTCTAGTTAAGCCGTTTACTCGACCCTTACGCTTAGAAACACTGACTGGAGAAGATTCAGAGATCACACACCTCTGTAGACAGTGTGACCTGACCCTTGGAGGTGAGAGTTTCGGTTGGGACCTCTTGTTGGTAGCGTCGAGGCCTTACAATGTCATTCTTTGTGTGGGTTGGCTATCCGCAGTTCATGTCCAGATTGATAGTTTTAGGCGAAGGGTGTGGAGTGTCTGCAATGATGGAACAAGGTTCCCTTTTGTCGGTGAAAGAGAGACCCATGCAACACATTATGAACTCGTGCATATGAGGGAACAACCGATTTCACATCAGTTGGAAAGCCTAGACCTTGGCGCAATAGATGTCACGAGTTTATAGTTTCCAGAGGTGGGGGATGAGTATGAGGACAACTTTCTAGAGGGTGTCCCCAGGCTACCTCCCCGACAGGAGATAGATTTATGCATTGAGTTGCAACCCGGGACTACACCGATAACAGCATAAACAAATCAGATGGCTCCTGCAGAGCTTCGTGAGCTGAGGGTGCAGTTGGATGACTTGCAGAAGAAGGGATTTGTGAGACCCATTGTTTCAACCTGGGCGGCCCCAGTGTTGTTTTCCATGAAGGGAGACGGGAGCCTGAGGCTATGTGTGGATTACCGGCTCTTGAATCATGTGATCGTGAAGAACCTGTACCCACTAATGAGGATTGATGACCTCTTAGACCTTTTGAGATGGGCACGATGGTTCTCGAATGTTGATCTATGATCAGGCTATCACCAGTTGCGAGTATGGGAGGAGGATATACCGAAGACGACTTTCAAATATCGTTACGGTCACTATGAGTACTTGTTCATGCCCTTCGGTGTAACGAACGCCCCGACAGTGTTTATGGGACTCACGAACCGGATCTTTCAACTCTACCTAGACCGGGTTGTAGTGGTCTTCATTGATGATATACTTGTGTATTTTCCATCCGAGTAGGAGCACGCAAGACACCTAAGGATGGTCCTGGACACACTCAGAGAGCACCAATTGTTTGTAAAACTCTCGAAGTGTCAGTTCTGGTTTCAGGAGTTCCATTTTCTGGGACACGTTATCTCTGCAGATGGCGTAGTAGTGGACCCAGCCAAGGTGGAGGATGTTCTAGCATGGGAGCCACCCCAGAGCGTGACAGAGGTGCGCAGTTTCCATGGGTTAGAAGACTAATATCAGAGATTCATCGTTGATTTCTCTAGGATTACAACACCCATGACAGCTTTGACCCGAAAGGGACAACCTTTAGTAATGACCGAGAGATTCCATTAGGCTTTCCAACAGTTGAGACAGAGTCTGACGTGTGTCCTGATCATGAGATTACCGGAGGAGGGTTTCAAGTACGTAGTGTTCTACGACACATTAGGAACTGTGCTTGGTTGTGTCCTGATGTAGAGGAAAGCAGTGATTTCCTATGGTTCACGTCATATGATTCCAGATGAGAAAAACTACGCGACCCATGATCTTGAGTTGGTAGAAGTAGTCTTCACATTGAAGATGTGGTGGCACTACCTGATGGGCGAGCGGTTTACCGTCTACTCTGATCACAAGAGTCTCATATATATCATTTCATAGAAGGATATGAATTTGAGACAGAGGTGATGGCTTGAGTTCCTCCAGGATTACGACTTTGAGATCGTTTATACTCCTATGAAGGGGAATGTAGTGGCGGATTCTCTCAGTAGGAAATCCAGTTCATAGTTGCTACATGAGGAAACGGGGTAGTTCGGCTCTTTACAGTTATCCTTCATGGATGGAGATGAGGTAGTTTACCTTTAGTCGATGGTTGTTACCCCTCCAATATTACAATGAGTCTGGGAAGCACAGCTCGAGGATGCTAGCTATGAGACTCTACGTGCTCAGATATCCACATGTGATGCAACTGATGGATAGACAGAAGGTGGGGAGGACGTTGTTATTTTCAGAGGACTCACGGTAGTACCAGTGACGTTGTGGGAGGAGGTTCTGAGGGATTTCCATACATCCCCATTGGCGGTGAATCTAGGCATATCAAAGATGTATCAGGACCTTCGACATCAGTTATGGTGGCCAGGTATAAATAATGGTGTGGAAGAATTTTCCTCTCGATGACTTACTTGTCAGCAAGTAAAGGTTGAGCACCTGGTACCATCAGGTTTGACTCAGCCCCTTGAGGTGCCAGAGTGGAAGTGATATGGGATATCTATGGACTTCATGACGGGTTTACCATTTACGCCCGCGGGACAAGATTCCATATGGGTGATCGTTGATCGACTCACCAAGTCGGCCCACTTCCTAGCCATACGGGAGTAGATATCAGTAGAGATCTTGGGATGCCTCTACATGAAAGAGATAGTTAGACATCATGGAGTTCCATCTATGATCGTCTTAGATATTCATGCTCGTTTCACATCCTAGTTGTGGAAGGGATTGCTGGAAACTTCTGGGACCCAGTTACGATTGAGCACATCATTTCATCCTCAGACTGATGGTCAGACGGAGCGAACTATCCATGTTCTAGAGTATATGCATCGCTCTTGCATACATGACTTTGGTCATAGCTAGGAGGATCCCCTACCACTGGTGGAATTTTCTTATAACAACAGTTATCATTACACTATTGGTATGGCACCATTCGAGGCACTGTACGGATGTCCTTGTAGGTCCCCACTTTGCTGGACTGACCCAGGGGAGTCAGCACATATGGGCCCAGAGATGGTGAGTGCTACTATAGAGAAGGTTTAGGTCATCCAGGAGCATATGAAGACTACACAGAGTCGGAAAAAGTCTTATGACGATAAGAGTTAGAGGACCTTGGAGTTAAAGGAAGGAGACCATGTGTTCCTTCGGGTCTCACCTCGACGGGGATTGCAGAGATTTGGCAGAGGCGGCAAGCTATCTCTGAGGTTCGTTGGCCATTTTTAGATTTTGAGTAGAGTTGGCGAGATGACATATCTCTTGGCTCTACCTCCACACATGGACTGGGTACACAACGTCTTCCATGTGTCGTAGCTACGGAGGTACGTGCACGATCCATCGCACATTATCGACGGGGCGAGCTGGACATCGATGAAGGGGAGACCTTTTCAGAGTACCTAGTAGAGATCGAGGATAGGCAAGAAAAGATCCTTGATGGATGAATTATTCCCTTGGTTCATGTCTAGTGGAAGCACGTGAATCTCTAGGAGAGCACGTGGGAGCAGGAGGCTCAGATTCACGAGCAGTACCCACAACTTTTTGAGTAGCCCTTGTTTTGGATTTTTAGGGCCGTAATAGCCCTAAGGTGGGTGTTATGTAATCTCCCTAATTATTCCATGTATTATTTTAATATTATATGGGAATTTATTCGAGACCTGGCTCTGAGAGAACGTGAAGTTCCAAGTCCCGGTGAGCCCATAACAAGTGTATGATTTTAATTTAACAAATTAAATAACGCGCACGTGCCGTTTTCCTGAAAAAGTTGAATAACTCCCGATCGGGATCTCGGATCAGAAATCCGAGGGCACCGTTGCGTTTGGAATAATGATTTTACCTTAGATGAGGCCTAACATCGGCCGACGCAGGTTGGTGGTGGAATCATGTTTTTGAGACGTAAGAGTAATAATATATTAAAATAAAAATATTTTATTCTACACCGAAATATTTTAAATCTGCTTCAACAGTTATCACTTACCTTTTTAATTAATGTTTGGAGGAAGGGTCTAGGGTTACAAACCTCATAACCCTGAAACCCTTGGAGACTCTGGAGGCTCTAGATAAAACCTCCCAACGTTGCGACGACGATGCAGCAACCGGATCATCGCCGATGAACGCCGCGGAATCCAGGTAGGATGTTTGTTTGTGATTTCTTCCTCTTTTTTTATTTCCACAACAAACGTGGACTAATCCACGAATAGATTAGCCCCCAGATCGATCGTTCTTATGGGATGTGATATTTGTGGGAATCATGGGGATTCGATTCTTGAAATTATTATGGTTTTCATTCAACCTTCTAATAGCGACAAATCAGGATCTACACGAACATCGATCGAGGTTCGTCCCTCTCATTTGTTGTGTTTTTCTTTCCTGGTTCTTATGCGTTCTTTGTGTGGTTTCTACGTGTTCTTGGAGGAAATCGATCATTGTGCATTTTTTATTGGCGTAAAGATCTAAAATTAAAGATCCAACACCGAGACGGTCTAGCGGAGGTGCGACGACGACGACGACGGACAAATCAATGTGGTTCAGAATTTCCGTTCTTCGAGCATTTTTTTGCGGATGGATCAGGATGGGCTATCAAAGCCGATTGGGAGCCCAAAACCTATGGAAACAGTTTCGTAGTGATGAGACGACCCCTAATCCGGAGTTTCGTGATAATCGGACGGTTGGATCAAGATCCGCAGAATCGGACGAGGCGCGAGGAGTAAGACAACACTTCTGGAAATTTCCCGACTACACGCCGTGTAGTATGGGCTACACGGTGTGTGTTCCTTAGCGGACCACCTGGCATGTACTTCATGAGTACACAGACACGGGCATGGTACACGACCAAGGGAAACTAGTGTATACCACTCCCCGGCCAGATACACGGGATACCCATGTACTGGTACACAGGCAGGCGACACAGACACAGACAGAGGCCATGTACGGGCACATGGCCAGTGTACATGGGGCGAGCCCCAGGTGCTCAGACACGGTGTGTGATTATTCAACATGATGTGTAGTTACATTCGATCGGACAAGCCGAATGACACGAGAATTTACACGGGCAGTACCCAGGGTCAAAGAACATGGCGTGTACTTTTTCTACACGTCGTGTAGTTTGGTTTTACATTGCTTGAATGAATGACATGGGCCGTTTACATGGGCAGTACCCGGGGTCAAGGAACATGGCGTGTAACTATACTACACGTCATGTAACCTGTCTTAAATGAATTTTTCCACTTGTCTTCTGTGACTTGGACTAGTTTTCTTAGGGTTCGTACCCTTGGTCTTTTCCCTTAAGGTTCTTGTAACATTTACGTTACATATGAGTACGATCCCTTCATCAGAAGTTCTTGAATAGAGTTGTTGGAATCCCCTCTATGAGACTTATAGCTAGATCCTATATTCATTCCGGGAACCCTAGTTAGTGTTCTTGGTATCGACGTGACCAACGTTACCTGGGCGCAGATCCTCTGCTTAGCGGATTAGCTCAGACTGAGTTGTTAGAATCACCCCATGACTTGGTTGTGATCCTCATCTGAGCGCCACGTTCTCAAGGTACTTGTGGAGTGTGTTCTCTAGGAATGAGTACTTCGTATCTCTCTCCCCAGACCTAGGAGTGTGTTCTCCTTGTTATGTTATTAGTGGAAAATCTACAAGATGGATCTTACTGGTGGTTTCGCGGTAGTCGATCGTGTATGAGTATATCTGGATATTCTTGTTATATGTTTGGTAGACATATACTGTGTAGATATGATTGTATATTTGTTTGTCGTGTTTCCCTTTTTGTATTTTCATTGTGGTTTTGGGGTGTCCTACTGGGTATTGTTATACTCACCCCTGCACGGGCTTTGCCCGCACGTGTCGTGTCTTGTGCAGACGAGTGAGCCTTTGACAAGATTCTAGGTGGACCAGGACCGGACGGTGCTCAGTGAGATCAGGCAGGCCGAGGTGTGTTCCTATGGCTACAGATTGTAGTCCCAATACCTTTCCTTACAGGCTGGACATTGTTATTGAATTTCTTTTGGTGGGCTTGTACTTTTGGCCTAGGGTTTTACACTTGTTGTAATTTACTTCCTGTCGTACTCTGTTGGTTGATATTTTTAGTGTATGCATGCATTTCCATTTTTAGTAGTTTTTACTTTTCAGCTTTGTGGGCTTAGACATGTGTGTGCATGTGTACACGTTTTTAGGCAATGACTCCCATTTTAGTAGCATGCCTACTCGGTTCTAGTCACTAGCCCCTGGCCTATTAGAGGCGGGCTTGGGTAGTTGCGGCTTGGGCCCCACTCGGGCAGGTTGTGACATTATTGATGTTCACATATTTAATGAAGGATTAGTTGAAAAAGTGGTTCATGGTATCGTTGATGGAGATTAAAGAATTATTGGAACTATGGAATATGTTAAATAGTCATAGTTTTTTTTCAACGAATAAAGAATCATTCATATTTTCATTCAGTTTTTATTCTAATTATAGTTTTGACCAAAAAAATTGATAAAATAAGATGATTGTATAAAAATTATTGGCATGTAAAAATCAAGATCCACATTATGATATATAAAGTATTAATGTTATATTAATTTTAGGAAATATAATGACCATCTATCAAATGAAATGGTTACAGATATTTTTCGAAGGTTCATAAGGCTAACCATTTATGAAATGGTTTGTGTTTAATTTTGGATGAGGGATTGGAAATTAATGTATTATTTCAAATGATGATGATTTTTTCATAACTTGTGAGAACCATTCTGTTTTGGATATAACTAGTGATTGATAGAATTCCATATCATTATATAAAGAGTATTATGACTTATTATATGTGAATTTTAGTTCTCGGGGAAAACAATTTCAATTTTGGATAATATATTTCTTGGAGTAAGTGATTAATTAGAAATTTATCAAATCATAGGATGAAATTTTGTCTACTAAATTGACACTTATCAAGTACCTATATTTCCTTATATTTTTATATAATAAAACTATTAATCAACTATATGAAAAGGGTATTGAAAAAACATTGTCCCTATAACTTTATAGTGGTTGAACCAGTGGAATTTAAAATAAACATAGTGTTATGGTTTTTAGGAACATAACATTACATTTATCCTTAAATTTCATAGGACCAATGATCTCTATCACTCTATATATTTAATATTTCTTTTATTTCATGTCTAAATCTTCACATCCCACCTATGTTATCATATATGGAATCCGATTTAAAAGTTACATTAGGAAAAATTTATGTTTCAAACCTTTCATTCTTGAGGGATGTTTTATTATTAATTTCTAGTATATGGGTTTCTATGTTGGAATTTTGAAAAGCTGAACCTTTGACAATAGAGAGTAATTTCAAGGGTGAAATTTATTTAAAGTGAGGTAGAAGATAAAACCTTGAGATTTTGAGAAATATTTTTTTCAAATGAATTTAATATTTTGGATATCTTCCATTACATGTACACCTTTTTCATGATTATTTTACACAAAACACCAATTTTATATTTTGTTACATATAACAATATGTAAATCCTGCAATAAATGCTACATTGGGTTGGCTTGTATAACACATGACACTATGTTTTAACAAAATTTTTATATACTATTAATATAGTTATTTAAATGTATACAACATAATCTATTAATTATAAAAAAAGTTGTGAATAGAAATAATTATTTTCAAAATATTAATTATAATATTTTTCATAAAGGAATAATTTTGATAATAAATTGTATTATTTTTGTTAATATCCCTATATGTTTCGAAAAATACTATTTCATAAAAAAATGGCCATTATGTATTTTGTAAAAAATAATAAAAGTAATTTTTAAAAATTTTACAAAATTAATTAAATAAAATCAAATGAACTTTTGGTACTATAATTTCTATATTCTATATCGATTATTTTTTGAGATTTTTTGTGAATGTTTTCATATTTTGATTAATACTGGAAAATACAAATTTATAACTGATAAGTGCCTCATTGTTTAATTAATTAATAATTTTACAAGATATTATATATTTTGTAAATATTAAAAAGATCTCAATAATGTTACCATTGATATAATATAATTCATATTAATGAATATGTATTCAAATTTTATATAAAAACATTGTAAACATCTGAAACGTTTTTCGTTAAAACCATGATTTGTAGTCCAATCTCCGAGATTAATTTTAAATTATAATTTTTAAACCTATGTGAATGGAATTTTAAAAAATATAAATCTAATTTTTAAAGGGTAGACTTTATATTATATAATTATATTTAATTAATTTCATTCCATATTAATTTTTAAAAATACATAAATTATTTACATGTATTATGGTCAAAACTAGGTTTTTCCCATTACATGAGATTGAGTTAAAAATAATTATTCAATAAATTTAATTAATTATATATTTAATTGGATGTATATTTATAAATTTATGGTAAAAATTATATAAATATTCCATTTTAATTTTATTCTTAATGGATATATTACATTGGAAAATAAAAATATACATGTTATCATGGTAACAAAATCAAATGGTAAACTTGAGTAAACATATTGATTGATGAATAACATAATAAAATGGTGTTTATTTTATGTTTCAGAGGACTTCATAAAAAATTTCAACCCTGAAATTCTTTATTGATAAAATATAGAGGAACATGATATAAGAGTGGCCTCGCAATAATGAATAGTTTTGGGTATTTAATAAACTAACACTCCTCCTCAATTATAAATGGGAACACACTCCAATAGCTTAATCACAACATTAAATAAATTTTTTCAAATAAAAAATATACAAATAAATTCCAACATTATATCATTTCGTCCTAGAATGAATATATTCCATATAAATTTACCTGAGGAAGGATTTTGGAAAACCCTTATTGAGGGTACTCAGAGAAGAGGTAATTTTCATAAAAGTGTGTTATAATTTTATTTCAGTATCCACCAACATAAATGCATATTAATACATGATAATATAATAAAAAATATTTTAAAAATATTAAGATGTTTTTATGTTATGTTAATGACATAATAACATATCAAATTTTATAAAATTGGATATGAAATCAATGTATCTTTGTAAGATTAAGTAGTGCCTCATGAATAGATATAATTAATTTCTTTCATCACCACATCATAAGGTTGGATATAATGACAGATTTATTATTTATATATTATATATATGGTATTATTATTCATATATAATTATTATGTCATCGGTAATTTCAAGATTTCCATTTTGATATAATACATTAATCTCTCTAATGTGTATTGGAAATTACTGCCATACGAAGCCATATAAGTTGTTTATTTTTTAAATTAAAGGTATTATAGAATATTATTTTGAAGATATGTGACATATATGACATGAAAATGATTATATATCTTTAATATATTATTTTTCATGATTTCATTAATTCCTAAAAAATGGAAACATGATTCTTGTGTATTTATTGCGTACAATCTCCATGAACAACATATTTCATCTTATACACTAATTTTTATTGATTAAATGAAAAAAATATATAAAAAATATATATTATACTTGTATAAAGGTTAAAATTTTCTATATTATGAAATCATTATCAAATTATGATGACCAAAAATAACTAATCAAAACATATGGGAATAATATTAAGTGATTATCACCTGAAATATAATTTCAAAATAGAATTGTTAATAAATGTGTAATAAAAGGCAAAAATAATATCATGTATTATTTTATTTATATAATTATTTTTTATAGAAAATATTTAAAATAAAATAATATTTATTAAAAATTGTCTTTGATCTTATTTGACTGAAGTCAAGACTTATATTAAAGTATTTCTACTCTCCCTGTTTTTTCTTAGAAACAGTTGTGAATTACAAACTCTATTATTTTGCGTGGTTTATATAATACACTAGTGTAAATATCAATATATTTATTGTATTTTATGATTAGTTTTATTTAATTCTTTAATAGGGATTGTGAATAAAAATATTACTAAATATGTACGAGATTTACTTCCCACTTAGACTTTTATGAGTCATATTGAATATTTACTACCAATTTCTTTTAGGAAGTGTAAAAATATACCATGAATGTATTTTATGATTATTTTAATTATAATTTTTTGGATTTACAAATCCAATTGGGGATATATCTTTCTTGTGTTTTATATTTCAAATGATACCAAATCCGTAACGGGTTTTTTTTATCCATTTTCATTCCCTAAGACCAATGTTATGATATGCACCCATATTCTTTCACAAGGTATATATAATAAACCATTATCAGATAATATAATGGATTTATTTATTATAATTATATTTAAAGTTCCATTTCATGTTACTCCTTAGGGATTATGATTTAATGACACCAATGTGGACACCGTTTATAATTAAAAATTAATTGCTTATCAGGAATGTATATGATTATGTTTCAAATGATAAAATAAAATGATCCAACTCTCAAGAAACTATTTGGTATTATAGTAATATATTTATTCATGAAATTTTCTATTTTTAGTACCATTTTATACACTTTGGTATATAAAATTACGTTGAAAATGTTATTAAAAATTATGAATTTATTTCTCTCTTAATGTAGAACCTCAATTTCATCCAAATAAATGTTATCTAAATTCATGTTAAAAAATAGATTTAACATTCCAAAAATTATTTAGTAATAATAATTTTACCATGTTTTTCACTTTATATATTTTTTGAATGGAACCATTGTGTCATTTTCCAAGAAATCCCTATTTGGCTATTATAAAATAGGTAGAAAAACATTTTTTGAACATGAATGACATGAAAATATTTAAACACTATCATCACCCGCAAATATTTTCAATAATCCCTTACATGTTTTATATGATACGTTAAAATAATAAACTTCATATTTGGGAATGATTTATATTTTAAATTAATCATTTCAAAATGAAAAGGATTTTGAAAATTTTATATGTTTGGGATGTTTATTTCAAAGAATAAAGTGTATTTTAATCAATAAATGAATAAAATGATATTTAAATGATACCTCTATATGTTTTCAATGTAAATTACAAATAAACTTTTTTTGAAATTTTGAAAATTTTTCTGAATTCATTTTCAAATAATTTTTACTTCCCTTTATGAAAGTTCAATGTGATCATTACAAATCCTTCCACATCTAAAATATTATTTTTTGAGGGTTTTTATAATGTAATGGGGATGTAATCCTAGGATAAAATTCATATTCAATACATTAATGATTCATATTAATGAAACCCATATCTATTACATAGGATATTCGAGGATAACATTCTTATGAAACATGCTTTCTTTCCAACTGTAATGTAATGATGAAATTATAATACCTCTCTTTTTTATGTTGTGTGTAATAAAATAAAATTTTAATAAAACACTTTTATTTTTATGGGATATGATATAATGAATATTATATTATATTATAGAACACATATGTATTCTTTTATAGGTGATTTGTGATTAATATATTTTCCCACAATTCATTTGGAAATTTTTGATAACTCATGAGTAAATTAGTCATAGGTGTCCCAAATTACTTGTTTACAATGTTATGCATGAAGCTAATTAAATGATCAAAAGGTTAGGATTGGACCTATATTTAATTTAAATATTTTTATCCATGGAACTATATTTCATGTTCATAATATTTTGTATGGGCCTATTCTCATGTTAATAAGTTTATGTGAGGACATTGTTTTATGTCCATAACATAATGAGTGATCCTTTTTGTATTTAAAAAATTTCACAATGTCATGAGAAGATGTGTAATATAATGGTAGATTTATTATGAAAATATTATTATCTCAAGGTTCATATTCCTTGATATATTTTTGGTTCATATATTATCAACATTCTATACTAATTCCATGAGGCAAGATTCTGACCATTAATATCGAAGGTTTTATTTTTATGTGATTCACTCATGTTCTTATACCCTTACGATCATGTTTTTCATACATATATCCACTTTTTACCCTTACAAAGAATCCAAGATCTCTGTTTTTGGAATTTCACTTAACAAGGCTATGGAGAAAGGTATATGTTGGGTATATTTGTGAATTATACTAAAGGAGGTGATCTTTTTTAGAGGCATTGTTGATCTGTCACCATATCATTTTGTTTATGTTCTATGATCAAGAGGAAACAAACTATTATGGTACTTTATCAAATATTTTTTAATGTAATTAATATTAATCTAAAGATATATAATATCCATTCCTGGAAATCCTGGGTTTCTATAAATCACCACATAGTGGAGATAATGGATATTTTCAATTCAATCTACCACTAATGTTCATAATTTTTATAAAGTAGTTTTTAATTGTATTGCTGCTATAATCACTACTTTTTTCTAAGTAATTGTTATAAAATTTATTAGTAGTGTTATTAAATATTAAAATGATTGTTTTAAATTATTTTTTGGTGGTAATAATTTATTGTGAAATGATTTTTCAAAATTGTATTTAACATTAATGTATAGAAAAATAATTTTAATCAACTCTGATTTTTTTTGTTTTTATTTGATCTTAACTTATTCACATTTCCCTTCCATATTATGTCAATATTTGTACATTACATTATTTGTTTATCCTTTTACACATTTTTATCATTTTTTATAAAGTAATTATAAAAACTTCTTAATTTTACTGTATTGTATCTAATTTTGTTTTGTTCTTACTTTATTATTGTTGTTACCGTTTTCATTTATTTCACCACATTTCCTCCCCCTTGGTTCATGCCAGCTCACCACTATTCTATAGTTATTTGGATTCACAATTAGGATAATTGATATTATCGAGCCACATCAGAAAATAAATTTTAACGATTTCCAATGAGGTAATGTGTGTCCATGCAAGAAAAACAAATAACATAAAATTTATCTTTAATGAAGTTATATAGAAAATGAAATATGGATTTTTAATTCAACAATGAAATAAATTTAACACTATTATTTCCAAAAATTAATTCACACATGGGATAATTCTAAAAATTAATATATTTAAACATTATGTACAAAAATTTAAAATCATTTCAGTTCAATTAAAAATGAAGAAAAATACAAATCTATAACATTATAGTTGAGATAGTAGTCAATCCTAAGAAATAAATTTGAATATGTTTAGTGTTAAGTATCTATAGTTATGTTTTTTTCTATTTTTTAATGTAAAATCATGAATTTGGTTATAAAACATAGATGAAGATATTTTAGACACCTAATATTATGTATTAATTTCATTTTTATAAAATTTTATAGAAGAAAAAAAGAGTGAGGCCAGTCATCAATTGCTAATTTCTGTAAGGATGACTTTGAACTCATTGATATGTATTTGGAAATTGTTTGAGAAATTAAGAGTTAGTGCCCCAATAAATAAGAATATCCACATCTCTTGATAAACACCTTATATAATATTATCAATCCCCTCTACCAAACCATTATTGACCAATCATATATTGGTGATGTTTTTTTGATTAGAATGCTAAAGAAGAGAATTTAATTTATAATAAAATGGATAACAAACTACACAATTTTTATTACTAATGAAAAATTCATATGACAATTAGAGATATTTTGGAATCCAAGATTTCTAATTATTTTCATTGTATTTTAATTATGTTTTAACGCGACCATTGTGAAATTATTGAGAATACATAGAAATATAATTTTAATTTTGATCTACCAATTAAACAAAATTATAGTTCCAATGTTTTTCAATTTCTGGGTATACATAAAGGTATCAATGACAAATTATAAAAAACATTAACCCTTGATATTTAAATCACTGCAACCTGACATGGAAGGACTATAGAGTTTTAAAACAACAAGAAACTCATGTAATTTAATACTGTATATGGACGTAGTTAAAAATAAAATTATAAATTAATCCTAAAATAATAAAGGGAAATTAAGGGATTAATATACTAAATGTTGAGTAAAATTGGTTTACTAAATACAAATGAAGAATCTATGATCTATAACCTAGGGATAAAAATAGGTCATATTTCAAGACAAATAATCTATGTATATAAATATTGTAATTTTTCCATGTTCAATGGAAATTAATTCCAAATAAAATGTGACATATGTTACCAATATATTATATCTAAAAACCCAACAGAACACATGATGAACCATGCATGATGTACATAAATTCTATATAATTTATGATTAATATTAAATATAACATATAACATTACAATTCCAAAATTATATAGTTTTATTATACATGGAGACTAGATACATAATTATCATATTTGATAAAATTAATTTTCATATATATTATCATTTTTAAATATGGAAACCTTCTAGAATCATTAGACTTAGTACACAGAATGTTAAAACATAAAAATGGGTGAGCATAGATTTTCTATATGGGTAAACATTGGAGATATTAGTGGAGGATAATATGTTTTCATATCATCAGAATAATGTAATGAAAACTTGTGATTATCAACATAAAATCAAACCCAGCTATTCATGTCTCATAAACCTGGGCCATAGGAGAAAACATTATTATGCGATAATATTAGGGAATCATAAAAAATAAGTAATGGTCTATTATATTAAATCATAAAAAAAATCATTTATATGTATGGAACTATACTAGGAATTTAAATCATATCATATTACCATGTTAAATAATGATATCATCATATTATAATTGAATGATATTATTTTCCATTTTCAATATCACAGTGGATCAATTGTGACCACCACTTTCCTATATCAAACTGCATCAGACAACTATTTAAATTTTTATAGTGGACCGTGAACATCAACATTATTACCATAATTATCTATAGAGATATAAGTTATTAACAGATCCATTTTATGGATATAATGGATGCACCCATCATATAATTAAAACCATAAATACAGTTTCCACAAGCTAATAATTTTTCTTCTTCAACATATAATAACCCATGGAAAATGAATGGGTTTTATAATGATATCATCAGAACCTAATTAACCCAAGAGATATGATACTCTATATGTATACCTGATCAATTTTTAAGTATTTGAGGGATATATCAAAACAACGTAACATAATATTTCAAATTTATATAACTATATAAATATAATAAATATTTAATATACTCAGTAAAACTACATTATAACCATCAATATAAAGTGATGATGAAAAATGAAATGCATCACTCCAATGAGGTGATAGTCTACAAATACAAATGAGTGATATTTTCTATAAGGAATTGGCCTTGAATTATTATCTAATCACGAATATTAGTCAAGAACATACATTATAACTCATTGAGGATCTTTTCAGTTTTATAGTTGTAGGTAATTAGTATATAAAACATAAATATCATCTCATAATCATATATGTGGATACTATTAAAACAATTTTCATTATTTCATAATATAAAAATATTCAATTTAAAGATAATCTCTTAGAAAAATCATCATGAAATTTAGACTGTCTTAATAGTTTCACTAAAACATCCTTATAACCTTTGAATCACATTTAAAAACTCAGGATGAGCATACATATCCTAGTAAGGGATATTAGGAATGAAATCATCAGTCAAGTAAAAACAAAAAACCCAATAAAACCCATTTCATAAAAACTCATTAACCTGCATGGAAAAATCATGTAGTTTACTTGAAAAATATTTACCACATACCTCTTTCAATCACCCTTACACAAAAGAATAACCTTTTATTAAAATTAAATCTCTTGTGTACCCATTACATTAGAGAGCTATAATGGGGCTCACCCATCATATCTTGAGCTATAATAGGCTCAACCAAACATATCATGAGAAATAATGGGGATCACCCATCATATATTGATACATAATGGAAAAAACCCAACATAAATAATTTCCATCTAACATATCATGAATAAAACACTTCAAAACTCTTTTACACTATTGATAAAAACACATTAACATTTCAAAATATACTTTTTTCGTAAAACTTTATCTAAGAACACAAACACTGTACAGACAAAATAATGAAAAATTATAATTTAAAATTAATTATAGAACATATAATGGAGACACTATAGTACTAAAAATAATGAAATCAAAAGATAAGATTTATGACATAAAAAAGGAATAATCACCTTGGATTTCATAAAGAAGACATCTAAAAGGATTTTCAGTGGAAAGTCTGTTACAAATACCATAAAATTTAAGTATGAAATGATTAAATGAATGGAATATGTAAATATAATATAATATAAATTAATAAAATATAACATAAACAAATTACATTTCATAAATCCTCTTATTTCCATAAAAACCATAGATGATGAATGCTAACCCAATAAATGGAAATTGAGTTTAGAATTCACATACGAAATTTAAGCATTATATTGGGTGTACATGCGAAGGATTAATGAGAGATAAATGGGTATTCCATCATTAATACATAATAAAGGAATTATGGTGGAGGTGAAAAATTATAACCCATCCTTTTTAATTTAAAATAAACGATCAAAACATAGCGGGGATTCTGGAATTAAATGGAGAAAGAGAAAATCCATTATCTCTGGTTCGACATCCTTAAAATGTGTTTAAACGACCCCTATAAAGGTTAAAAAAATGTTATTAATAATTTAAAAAAATAGTTTCGTGTTTATAACACCATTCATGATCATTTTATAACATCATTTTACCCATTTTTAAATAATATTTTTTTAAATTCCATTGTTTTCATGTGCTATTTTCACATGGTGTCCATGATCGGTTCATAATAGATTCTCATGTCAATTGGAAGTGAAACTAGAGAATTATAATGGAATTGTATTTATATATTTCAATAACCAAAAATTAACCATTTTTGATTTTAAATTTAGACATAACAAGATTTATAAGTTAAAACATTATTGATATTTTTAGGTCATTTTGTTGGTTCTTTAATCATAATGAACTCATTTTGTTATATAAATTAATAACATGTGTAAAAAGTGAGTCCAAAACATTATATAATATATTATTCATAAATTTTAATCTGGTTCAACCATAAAAATGGTTTCATGACCTGACATAAAGTATGTAAATGAAATTGATATCATATCATCCACGATGTTGATAAATCGACACATCAGAGATGGTGTTTCAATTTCTAGAATAAGTGGGAGAGGAGAAAAATTATATTATTAAATCTTACATAAACTTGATGAAATATAGAATAATTAAGATAATGGACCATTCATGCCTCTTGGATTATGGTAGGTGAGGAAAGAATAAGAATACAAAAAATTGAATAGAAAAGACACAAAAAAAAGGATGTTTACCTCTTGATATCTTTTTCATGAGATCCTTCGTAAGGACATTGGTTTTGGACTATTGGTGAGACCATATGGTCTAGGATGTGGGAAAGGTTATTGAAAAGGGAATTTGAAAGATCATTGGTAAGGCTCATGTTTGAGAGGTGTGGTAGAAGAGTAGGAAACATGTGGTATTTATAGTAGAGGAGAGGAGGAGTTTCTCCTTATTTTAATCATTAGTTCAATATTATTGCTCAAGTCTATGAATATTATTAATTATTTTGAAAAAAATGTCAATGAGAGCATGATATTTCTAACCAATTGTTCTTACATCTTCCATGATTTTAAAAATACTGTGTTTAAATGATAATTTATATATACAGTATTTTATCAGGGTTCACTTTTCATAAAAAAACATGTATTTCTGAAAAATTCCTATAATTCTCCTGAAAACATTTTTGACATGTATAAATTTAAAATGAACACCATTTTTTGAAATAATTTTCTAAATGTGATTAATTTAATTTTTAAATAAATTAATATTTTTTATGAAAATATAACAATTTTAAAACATTTATGTACACCATGGGCCTAACTGGCCCAGGCCCAAGGGTTGGCCACCTTGGGCCTAGCTTGGGACGTGTGGCGCGCAGGTGGGCAGGCCAGCTCAATACCTCATTATCCAACAACATGTTTGCCCGCGGGGGATGGGTGAGTTGGTTCAAGGCGGTGGCGTCCCGTTGCTGAGGTTCCGGGTTCGAGTCCTCAGAAAGGCAACACGCACCATATGCCAGTGATCCTTTCGTCCCCTCGACTCCATGTGGAACTGGCCCAAGACCAAGGGTTGTCCACCTTGGGCCTAGCTGAGGACGTGGGGCGCGCAGGTGGGCATGCCAGCTCAATACCTCGTTACCCAACAACATGTTTTCCCACGGGGGCTGTGTTAGTTTGTTCAAGGCGGTGGCGTCCCATCGAGGAGGTTCCGAGTTCGAGTCCTCACAAAGCCAATGCGCACCATACGCCAGTGATCCTCTCGTCCCCTCGACTCTGTGTGGAACTGGACTAAGACCAAGGGTTGGCCACCTTGGGCCTAGCTGGGGACGTGCGGCGCGAAGGTGGGCAGGCCTTCTCAATACCTCGTTACCCAACAACACGTTTTCCTGTGGGGGCTGGCTGAGTCGGTTCAAGGCGGTGGCATCCCGTCGCTGAGGTTCCGGGTTCAAGTCCTCACAAAGGAAACATGCACCATACGCCATCGATCCTCTCGTCCCCTCGACTACGTGTGTAACTGGCCCAAGCCCATGGGTTGGCCACCTTGGCCCTAGCTGGGGACGTGCAGCGCGCAGGTGGGCAGGACAGCTCAATACCTCATTACCCAACAACACGTTTTCCCGCGGGGGCTGATTGAGTTGGTTCAGGTCGGTGGCATCCCATCGCTGAGGTTCCGGGTTCGAGTCCTCATAAAGGCAATGCGCACCATACGCCAACGATCCTATCTCCCCCTTGACTCTGTGTGGAACTGGACCAAGCCCAAGGGTTGGCCAACTTGGGCCTAGCTGGGGACGTGCGGCACGCAGGTGGGCATGCCAGCTCAATACCTCATTACCGAACAACACGTTTTCCCACAGGGGGCTGGGTGAGTTGGTTCAAGGCGGTGGCGTCCCGTCGCTGAGGTTCCGGGTTCGAGTCCTCACAAATGAAACGCGCACCATACGCCAGTGATCCTCTCATCCCCTCTACACCATGTGGATGTGGCCCAAGCCCAAGGGTTGGCCACCTTGGTCCTAGCTGGGGACGTGCGGCATGCAGGTTGGCAGGCAAGCTCAATACCTCGTTACCCAACAACACGTTTTCTGTAGTTGGGGTTTGGCTTAGTGGTAAGCACCCCTTAAATGTTCATGAAAATGGGGGTTTAAAACAAATTGGGCGCAAGTTACTGTAGAAGTAATATAGCGTACTATAGAAGGGACGCCCCTGTAGCAACAGCGGGAACTGTAGCGGCAGTAGAGTACTGTAACAGCGGCGGGCACTGTGGATTACTGTAGCAGTGCATTTACTGTAGCAGTACTATTCACAGAATGGGCTTTGGGCCAAACAAAAAGCGCCTACGGGCCATGTAATGGGCTATATGCCAACTCAACCTTCAGGATATGTAATGGGTCTCCCTCTACCCAGTTATAAGAGGTATTTGATTTGCTTTAATAATAAATGAGGCTTCGACCCCAACCTTTTAAAAAAAACTATCGAAGAGGCAAAATTATGATTGAAGGCTAGTTATTACATTATTCTTAAAATAAAATTTCACGTATTTCAATTTTTTTAAACCTTGGTGTGTGACATTATCCACACCTTCTGTAAATTGCATCTTCACAATTTTATTTACTTATTAAAAAAGTGAGGGTACCTTTACGTCATAGAATTTTCAGAGTCAAATGTTGCTTCTTCAACCATGTTGTTCCAAAAAAAATTCATTACATAGTGGATTACCTTATTTCACAAAACCTTCTCTCTTTGATATATATTTTGAATAGGTTTCTCTTCATAATAATTCTTCTTTTCCAACCGAACTATCTCTGGCCTCAAATTATGAGATTAATCTGGGTTATATAATCTTAACATCGAAACATGAAAAACGTTGGGTACCTGAGACAGACTTGGAGGAAAATATACTTAGTAGGAGAATGGTCCATATTTACCTAGAATATCATCATCTCCAATGAACTGTGGACTCCTCTTTCCTTTCTTACAAAAATGTATAACACTTTTCCATTGAGATATTCTTTGAAAAACACAGTCACCTACTTCAAAATAAACGTCTCTCCTCTTATTGTCTGCATAAATTTAATCGATACTACTAGTTGTCCTCATGTGTTGTGGATCATCTTCTAGTTCTCGACCACTTCCTCTTATAATTTGGGCCCCATCTACTACCATTCCCCACATCCAAACCAATATGTAAGAGTTCTACACCGCTTCCTATACAATTCTGTGAATGATTTCTTCTGTATACTAGTATGAAAACTATCATTATAATAAAACTAACCGAAAGAAAGATTATGTTCCAAACATCCCTTGTATTCTATTGAGGAAGCTTGAAGAATTTCCCCCAATGTATGAATCATTTGTTAGGCCTTCCCATCATATTGGGTATGTAAAGAAGTACTGAAATTTTCAACTATTCCAAATGACATCTGAAGGCCCATCCAAAATATTGGAGTGAACTTGGGATCCCGATCAGATACAATGGAAAGAGGTACTCCATATAACATAACAATCACTTTGAGGTTCAATCATGAAATACGATCCATTGACACAATATCTCAAACAGAATGAAAATGTGCATATTTAGTTAGTCGATCACCAATAAGCCAAATTTCATTGTTACCTCAAGATGTATTTGGTAGTCCAACAATGAAGTCCACAGATAGTTTTTCCCATTTACACTCTGGCCCCGAAAAGGGTTGAAGCCTATCCTTCGGTAACTGCCCCTTTTCTTTAAACTATTGACATGTCAAACTTTTCTGGGTAAATTTGAAATATATCTTTTCATTCCATCACACCATTAATACTCTAGATGGTCTATGTGCATCTACGCACTACAATAATGAACTGAAAATGGAGAACTACGAGCATCACGCAACAATTCTTTCTTTACCTAGGAATCAAATGGCCCACACATCCATTTTCCAAATATTAAAAAACAATCCTTATGAAGGATAAATTCTTTCAACTTACCCATTTTAACCATATCTACCTTTATCTATAGCTCCCCGTAGGCCTTTTGTGCTTTCTTAATTCTGTCAGACATCGATGACAACACTGAAACCTAAAACAAAACCGAGAAACATCTTACACCAATAACATCCAAGGAACTATTATCAATTAATTGAAATAATGATCACATTACAGACATATCATGGTTAATGTGGCATTACTTTTCCGAATCAATTCATTATCTATAAAAATTTATTCCCTAGGATAGTAATGAATCGTGAAATCATAATCCTTAATTAGTTCTAGACATCCTGCCTCTCTCATGTTTAATTCATTCTGAGTAAATATATACTTCTTGCTATTATGATCAATATATACTCACATTTTACAAAATACAGATGATGCCTCGAAATTTTCAATGAAAAAAACCAAAGCTTCCAATTCCAAATAATATGTGGGATAATTTTACACGTGAGGTTTTAGTTTTGTTGATGAATAAGAAATTATATGATCAATCATCATCAAAACACAACAAATTACTATCAATGAAGAATCGTTGTAGACAAAAAACTCACCATTTCGGGAAGGCAATTCCAAAACTAATGTATTCACCAATATCATCATTAGTTATTGATAACAAATATCACATTATTCTGTCAAAATAAATTTATCCTATTTTCATGTTAACATAGTTAGCATACTAGATAACCTTGAAAATATTTTACGAAACCATTGGTAATAACCTGCTAATCTATAAAAACTATGAATCTCATTAAAATTTGTATGTTTTTTCAATTCACCAACCAGCATTTTTTATTGTATAATTAAATTCTATTCAATCCGTATTTAAATTTTTCCCAAGAAGGTAATTTTTTTCAACAAAGAATCAGACATTCTAAATGTTATATATGTTTTCTTTGGTTTTATGGTTTTCAAAACAACCCATAGTTGTTTTTCATACTCCTTTTTGCTTCTAGAATATACCATAATGTAGTCAATAAAAAGAACCAATATCTTATCCCCGAACTCATGAAATATTCTATTCATAAGATCCATGAAAACAATAGTTTCATTACTAAATACAAAAGGAATAAAAAAAAATTTGTAGTGCCCATATCTAGTATGGAAAACTATTTTTATAATGCCATCCTCCTTCACCTACTACTGATGGTACCTAGATAAAATGTCAATCTTGAAAAAAATCCATTTGATAAGGGGGTTTATAAATTTTCATAGCATCAAGATCTATGCTAATAGTAAACTCAACCTCTCAATCATAATTAACACCAGAAATGTCATAAGTACAAATAACCTAGTATTCATTTACCAATAGTACATAATTAATCTGTATAATTCTCTAATCATCCAAAATATGAGGAAGATAACATTCATTTCAATCTATTATCTATTTTTTATCATCTTGATATGTTATCAGTGGTGTGGGTTTATTCTTATTCAGAAACTAAAAATCATTCTGAAAAACAACTTATTTTTATCTGAAATCAACATTATCATGAAAAAATGAAAGATAATCTATACCTAGAATAATATCATACTATACTTGTGAAAAACAACAAGGATTATTGGTAAAATAATTACATAAACAATTATAGGTATATTTTTATAATTTCACTTTTCCAAAATATTTCTTCGTGATGTTTTTACCATGTGTTCTTATTCCATTTAATCAGGGGGATTTCCAATTTTTTCTGAATCTTTCTCAGAAATAAAAGAATGTGTATACCCCATATCAAATGAAACATTTGAAAAATATATAAAAGTGTTAAATGTACCTGATAACACCTCATTTTATGGATAAACTTCTTCTGAAGGCATCACACCAGAATTTTTCTACACTATTCTTCTTCAAATATTGTTGATTTCTTTCCTGATTAACTCTCTTCATAAAAACATTAAGAAATGACCAAATTACATTAAATTAAATAATATAACCATGTAATTATCATAAATTTTTTGTTCATTTTCCATGAACTCCTGAGACATGTGTCCAAATATTCTACAACAGTTGGATTTCCTAGAATTTACAATACATTCACAAGGATTCCTTTTACCACACTTTTTACAAGAAAGGAAATTGAATTTATATCTCTTTATTTCTTTGATGAATTCAGCCCAAATTCCTGCCAACATAAATGCTTCTTATTCATATCATCATAAGAAATATATACATAAGAAAACTCAATATCAACGTTCTCTTCATGAGGAAAATGTTTCTCGATGATTTTAAACTCTCTTGTAGGCAATGTTTTTTTGTAAAAATGGTTTCAAAATAGAGTAAAATCACATAATTTTACCATCAAAATCAAAAAATAAAATATATTACGTACCTATCTAGTCTTGAAAATTTTCATTCATACACGGAAACAGAATCATCATATTTCTTTTTCTGTTCAAGGAATTATTTCTCTTTTCGAATATGAATAGTTTAAGGAAAATAATTTTCATGAAAAAGACTCTTAAAATCATCCCATTCGAGTCTATCAAGATTATCTATTTCTCTCGTAATATTAACTAGAGATCACCATTGATCGGCTTCACATACCAAATGATAAATGGAAAGTATTACCTTTCGATGTTATAAACATCCCATGATATCAAATACCTTTTCCATGGAATTGATCAACCCTTTGGCTATTATTGGATATGCAGTTCCACTAGAAGTTGGAGGAAGTTTCCTCATAAAATGCATCGAAAAATAGATGTTTCTTTATGGTTGATAATGTTCCTTTCTTGAATGGATACAACCACCATTTATTTCTTGATTTAAATATTCCCTTACTGTAACAAACTATCCATTTCTTGTTCCCACAATTCCGTCCTAGAAATTCAGATAAACCTCAACATTTTGGTGCCTTTGTAATTTAGCATACCTATTTCTTATGCAGAAAACAATTCTGTACAAATATATATTAGAGGTATCGACATGGTAATCATTAGTTTCTATAATATTTTTAATTAATGAATGATTAAAAATATTTTGGGGTGTTATTTTTACATCATCTTAACCCATAATGTAATATAAACCATCCTATGATACCAAATATAATGAACTGACCTTATAACATTACATAAAATTTAATATCAGTCAACAACATACATTATTATACATTTAAGATATTTTTTGGTATATTGTTCTAGTTAATTCAGAAATAAAATATAAACAACATCTCATAATCATACATGTAAAAACTATTAAAATATTATCCATTTTTTCAAAATATAACAAATTTTCAATTAAAATAATATCTTTGAAAAATATTCATGACATTTAAATTTTCATCACTATTTCTCTTACACATCCTTATAACTTATGAAAAAACACTAAAAAAAATTGTATGAGCACAAATAGCTCCGTAAAGTATAGAAGGAAAGAAATTGTTAGTCAAGTAATAAAACAAAATCCAATAAAACCCATTTCATAATAAACCCATTAACATGCATGAAAACATAATGTAGATTAAATGGGATATATTTACCATATTACTCGTACATACACCCTTACACATGTAATAACCTTTTGGTCAACTTTTATCAAGAGATCCCAGTGAATTGGAGATCTATAATGGGGACCACCAGTCATATCTTGAGATATAATGGCCTAAACCCAACATATATTGAGATATAATGGGGATCAACCATCATATCATTAACTATAATAGGACCAAATCCACATAAATAATGTCCATTGAACATATCACGAATAAAACAAGTTATATCTCATTTACACCATTGATAAAAAGATATTCAAATTTCCAAATTCCATTTTTCATAAAAATCACTTTTAGAACATAATAACTATATACCCAAAATAATGAAAACATATTATTCAAAAATTATTATAAAACATAACATGGAAAAACTAGAATATTAATACATCATGAAATAACAATATAACTCCCATGACATAAAAAAAAGAATAATATCTATGTATTTCATAAAGGACACATCTAAAATGTTTTTAAAAGGAATGTCTGTTACAAATACCATGACATTTATGGGTAAATTAATTAAATGAAGGAAATATGTATATATAGTACAAATTAATATTATACAACATAATATAACCAAATTATATTTCCCAAATACTCTTTTCAAGATAAAAAATAATTGATGACTAAAGTTAACCAAATGAGTGGATATTGGGTTTAGAATTCACTTATGTAATTTTTTCATGACTTCGGGTGTACATGGGAGGGATTAATGAAAAAGAAATGGGTCTCTAATCATTACTATATCATAAGGAAAGTATATAGGATGAAAACAATATACCATATTCTTAATAATTATAAATAAATGAGCACAACATAGAGAATATTCCTTAATAAAATAGAGAAGGTGAGGATCCATTTCCTTGGATTCAACTTCACTAAAATGTGATTAAAACTACTATATAACGGTTAAGATAGTTTTATTATGATTTGAACAAAATATATTCCTATTTATAACACCTTTCATGATCATTTTATAACATCATTCAACCTATTCATTAATAATATTCTGTTAATTCTATTGTTTTCATGTGAATTCTTCACATGGTTTCCAAGATCGGTTCATTACAGATAGTCTTATCGATTGGATGTAAAATGCCAAAATTAGAATGCATTGGTATTTACATATCTATAAAACCAAAAAGTATACTATTTAGATTTTTTAATTCTAACATGATGATGATTTATAAGTTAAAACATTATTGTTATTTGTTTAGATTATTTTGGTGATTCTTTGATGATAATGAACACATTTTGATTTATATGTAAATGATATGTGTAAAAAATGATTACAGAACCTCATATATGATATTATACATTAATTATAATCTTTTTAACCTAACAAAAGGTTTCTTGACCTATTTTTAAGGATGTAAAATTAATTGAAATCATATCGTCCACAAGGTTGGTAAATATACAAATCACGGACGGTGTCTTAATTTATAGAATTAGTGGAGGAGGAGAAGAAGTAAAATGCTGAATCATCAAAAAACATGTTGAAATACAGATTATGTAATGTACAGGATCATTTATGCATCTTGTATATAGGAAGGTGAGGAATTAATAATAATACAAATGAAAATGAAAAGAAATTAAAGAAAACAACAGGGAATGTTTACCTATTGATCTCTTCTCCTTGAGATCCTTCTTAAGGCCCTTGGTTTTGGCCTTTTTGGGAGACAAAATAATCTTTTATGTGGAGAAGGGTATTTAGAGAGGTATTGGGAAGAACATAGGTATGGATCATGGAATGGGAGTTGTGGTAAGAAGAGGGGAAAATTGGTGGTATTTATAGTGGATGAGGGGATTTTTCCCTTATTTTAATCATTAGTTTAATATGATTGCTCAAGACTACGAATAGTATTAATTATTGTTCAAAAATATTAAAGAGAGCACGTGATTTCAAACCAAGTGTGATTACATTAGAAATGAGGTAAAACAATTGTGTATTTAACTGATAATATATATATATATATAGTATTTTACCATATTTCATTATTCATATATTATTCAATTATTTCAGAAAAATATCAAAATTTCACTCTAGGCATATTTTGACGTGTAGAATTCAAAAATAATATCCATTATTTCAAAAATAATTTTCTAAATATTATTAATTTAGTTTTAAAATAAAATAATTTTTTACTGAAAAATAAAATTTTTAAAACATTTATTTACTTATTTCATAACATCAATTAAATATTATATGTATACGATCATAGGTGAGGTTAAAATTCATTAGGGTAACATTACTATTCACAATGGTTTGTTTTTATTCACTAAACAATTATGTCGGCCTTATCAGACTCAAAATAACTTATTATTCACAACCGTGTATGTCCGTTTTTGAAATTCAAAACATAGAAGTGATGAAATTATTTTTAATGAATAGTTATAACAATCTACATAAAACAATGTTTCATGAATTTCAATTATTTTTTTTAAAACATGGGGGTGTTACATTTTCATTTTCAATAGCATGGGAATGAATTGATAATGGTTCTAACATCATCTTAATAAAAATTAATTATATTGAAGAAACGCATGTCCTTATTTTAAAATGGATTCCAATGATTTAGATTATGTAAATGAAATTTGTAATCAGTTTTAACTCTTTATTGAGATACCCCTTTTGTCATACACATTTAAATCTGAGAGGATGATCTTTTGAACGTATTACATCCATACGAGGTGAATAAAGACGAAATAATGATATTTGGGTTGGAATTTGATTATCTATGAGGCTAAATATTTCTGAAAATGGGTTAAAAGGAGGATTAATTTTATAATTGAGGGAATTTAAATACTTCACATTAGTAAAAAGGTTTAAAAAAAATTATATCATTATCATTTAAATTTAACCTGAATTGTCACCATTAAAAATTTTAGACATTATAAAGTCCAAAAATGTTTTGGTAATTAAATTTAAAATATTTTCATTTCCACTTTAGACTATATTGATTTGTAGAATAGTATCATATACCCTTTTCGACCGTTAAAATGATTACACAACTTTTATATTTTATGTGCCATTAATTTTTTTATAAAGTTACATGAGAATGATAATTAGTCCATTTCTATCATTTTATAGAATTTTACATAACAATTTTCATATTTTAATATTTTTTATTTATAATTCATGTATTAATTTATTATTATGAAAATATATAATTACTGTCATTTTAAGGACAATTGTATTAATTTTAATTCAAAAACATCAAGAAATATGTTGAATTAGAATATAAAAAAATTATACAAAATAATTACATAAAAATTCATTGAATTTAATAATAAATAAAAAAAATATTAGTTTTATTGTTTTGAAAATAATTTAACATTTTTTCTTACCTACACAGGCACTATATCAATATTTCTTAATTTTTAGTGTAATAATAACATCACCAAAAATACAAAATAAATTATTATTAAAAAATAAATTATTATTGAATAAAAACCTATTAATTAATTCATAAATTATTATTATCGCTAGTAAAACATATTATATAATTTAAAATCAAGAGAGTGGCATTGTTGAATCATCCTTTTACTAAAAAAATATATAGTCCATTATAAAAGAAAAAAAGGATGAAATGTAAAATATTTTAGAAACATGGATGAAAATGGACGAACAAAAATATTAAAATATTATAAAGTATGAGTTTAGTGATATTTTAAAGTATTAAAAAACATTCAAACTTCTTTTTACTTGTTATACACATACGAAGGTGAAAAATAGTAACCATTATTACTATTTATAATAAAAAATTAAATGAGAACATTCTACCAAATTATACCCTCATGATTCCAAATATGGAACACATTTTTTAATTTAATATTTGTAAATGTGGGATGAATATATTTTGAAATAATCACAAAAATTTTAATAATGTCTATTATGAAAAAATGTGTTTTAGTCATAAAAAATGATATACTCTTATCTCATTCCCAGTGAAAACCATTAGATGAATTTGAATTATTTTATATAAATTATAATATATAAATATAATGAATTAATCAATATCGATTATTTTAATTTATTATGCTAAAAACAGAAACCTAAAAAAATATTTTGTTTCATACCAAAACCTTTTTTATATTCGAATTGTTTTATATTTATTTCAAATAAATTATTAACCAATTAAATTATTTTTCTAATATGAAAAGAAATACTTCTCATATTTTATTTAGTCTGATTCAAATCCTCCAATCCCTTGGCATGGATATATCATCCACCTTAAATAATAATATATTTATTTTATGGTTTTTCATACTCAGGGTAGCACATAAATCTGGATATCAAAATAATAAAGTCTATATAAAGATTAATATATCATTAAATAATGTGGTGTTACATTATACCCCCTTAAAAAAATTATCCCTTGGAATTACATAATTCATATAAAATCCACTGAGGATACTTATGCCTCATAATATCCATTATTTCCAATATTTGTGCCTTTAATTTATGGTTTCCCCACAAAATATTAACCATGTGAGGGGTCTTGTCCCATAGGACATGCTCTTTTCAATCCAAAATCACTACTATTTATTCCTCATTTGAGAAATATTCTTCCACTTGTATGACAAATATGTTTAATATATATAATCTATAAGGTATGTATATCCCTATTATGGATACAAGTAAGACATCAAGAACATGAGAAACATTCATCCGTAGTGGAAAATGATAAGATATAATTTTGACCCAATCAATAATTTCAATGGACCGATATATCATGGGCTTATCATTCCATTATTTCCAAATCTCATAACCTTCTTAAAAAATGTGTCCTCATAAAAATAATTTGACTCCATGTCCAATCATCTAGATTCACCCGAATATTGTGGGAATTCCATTTTTCCAACTTTGATATGCCCTTAGGTGATGCTGAATAGATATATCTTTCTTTTCAATTTCAAAATCATGATTTGGTCCAAATATAATTATTTTCCAATATTCATCCCAATAAATTTGTGTTATACATTTCCTACAATAGATAGAATCAGTATAAGCTATCTAAATTAAAAATAGAAATCTATTGTTTTTGTAAAATTAAAAAAAAAGTAAGGTTTGATCCCAAAAACCATTAAGATCAAAAGATAAATATATAAAAAAGTTTTCTAGAGATTGAATGACCCTCTCATACTAGCCATATATTTGAGTCTGACAATTAGTATGAAAACTAAAGTCTATATCTAGAGCATTCTAAAGACTTCACCAGAATGATGAGTTATTCTTTGAATCTCAATAAGATATGATTTATAATGGTACTCTATAAAATCTCCAAAATTCATTAATGTATAAAATTATAAGGTGAATAATATATAAATATTCTATAATAGAAATAAAATGAACTAATTTCATATAGGGATGAACTATAATCCATCTATATTTTTTCCCTTTATGTATGTTTTGGAGTCTAATGTTGAAATCCATGATCATCTTTCCTTATTTACATTATTTAATGGAAAATGGATGTAAAATTCCCTTATAATTATATATCCCCTCATTAAAATTCCATCACGACATGTATTAAGATATATACATCTCAATATACCCTTTTATATTCATCAACTAAAGATTTTAATTTGGAACACTATACATCATTAAACATCCATTATGAATTGAGAATGAAATACATTGAGCTTCATATAATAGTTACTTCTTCAATTTTGGTATTATATAGACACATACTCTATTATAGAGGATTATCATTTTATAAGAATTATTTTTGAACATAGTAATATTAATCACATTCTTCTATATTTCTATATCATCATTTCATTCCATTTTAATCATTATATAGATGTATGGTTGAAAAATAATATGGGAAATATTGTATCAATCCCATTTCCTAAGGATTCAAATTTCTATATTTTCAATATCCATAAGTAATAGAGCTCTTTTTGTCCTTATCATAGAGAAACTATCATACACCTTCCAAACTATGGGATCAACCACCTTGTTTTCATTCTTAGGGTGGTAATGTATTTAATACTCACAATCATTAATAAGATCTAACTATCATCATAAGCGCATATTCACCTGTTTATATGTGAATATATACCAAGTGGGTATATTATCATTATATATTCATATCATTCACCGTAATGATAATTCATCCATATTAATAATTAAAAAATTTCCAATTCGAACTCTAAACCATGATTAATGAAATTTTTTCCAAGTATTTTCAATTGCTTTGTGATATAAGATTTCACCTTATTAGTCAAAAAATTTAAAAATACCACTACCTACCTTATAAAATTATAATAAATCAATAACCCTTCTATAGTACACGCTTTTGTCAAAATTGTTGAGCATACTAACCATCTTTTTATCTCTTTGAATTATTTCTCACATTCATCTAGCCACAAGAACATAACACTATTATAAATTTACTATGTGAGTAGATTTTATAGACATGAGAAATATTTCACAATTTAATGGTAGCATCTATCCCACCCACGAAAACAACAGATCATTGATTCCACAGTTACTCCATTCTGTTATTCATTGACATATGATAATTAAGGATCACCAAATATACCCTCAATTGAGATTATATGACCCATGAAAGATGATTTTGAAGTAACAAATTTAAAGTTGGTGTGTCACAGACTATATAGTGTTTCCTAGTTACCTAATAACCAATCTATCCTCGGTATATCCCAAAGGGTGTTCCCAATCCCCATAATTTTGGAAGTAGCACCTGACATCATAAAAAATGCACGTGGGGATGATTTTCCCACGAGCAATTCAGAATAAAATTAAATAAGGATGTACGCATTGTTGGATCTGAATCTACAGATTATACACTAGAGGGGGGTGAATTGTGTCTTTTTCAATTTTTTCAATAACTCTTCTTTTGAACAAGTTTTTTCCTTTATACTTTATCAGATTTGATCGTGCAGCGGAAAAAGTAAAAACAAGAACACAAAGATGTATAGTGGTTCAGGGAACAGAAAGCCCCTAGTCCACTCCACCAACGCTTTACTCCACGAGCTTGGTGATTTTCACTATCTGGTCATCTTTTCCACAGACCGATTCACTTGAGTACAGGCAGTTGAAACCTTTACAATCAAAGGAAAAAACAAATCTTTCTGGTTCAAACATGAACCTACATAGCTTAGAATGAGAAGCTGGTTACTCAAGAATAAAAATAATTTCAGAAAGAAATTTCCAGTTAATCTTCTCAATTGCAACAGAATGCAATTGACAGCAGATGTATCGAAGTCTCTAGAAATATTGATCTTCAAGACGAAACAGTTCAAAGTGAACCAGGTGTAGTAGAGATAGAGATACAGTTCACAACCTCATCAGTATTAGATCCACAGTAGATATTCGGTGTAGAACAGGTTAATCATCTATCGAGTTCCTTCTTCTTGAACAAATAGAGCTTTTACACTATTGTTGAATCAGCAGATCAATCATGAATAGTTTCAATCTCTGTTTTCCACCTTTTTCAATTATAGATCCATCACACCATCTTTTTTCTGGTGTTTCAGATAGAGCATATATAATAAAGCAAATCTCCTGCACATTTAGATCTATAAAAGTTGTCTTCTGATTCGCGATATTCAAAAATTTGAATTTACTGAGAAGTCGTAACATCCCTTAAGACTCGGCATAAAAATCACCTTTTAATTCAATCTTAAATCCATTAATAAAATGGCTTTGAATGAGTAAAAGTCGTAATTTAAAAACGACTTTAAATCCGGCATGAAATCCGCCCCGAAATCAGCTTACTGATCATTGTACATAAAAACCGTCTGCCGAAAATTCTGATTCCAAACGTAAGGTTGATGACGTGGCCTCCAAATTTAGGGTTAATAACATAGTCTTCAAACATAGGGTTGAAAACGTAAGGTTGATAACAAACGTAGGGTTGATCATACATACTTTTTCTCAAACATTCAAACGTATGGTAAAAGATCCATACTTTTACTTGATCTATACTATTCCAAGAATGTATGGTTGTTTACAAATGTAAGGTTGATGAACCATACTTTTGAGAAATAAACGTAACCTTTAGAATTTACGTACGGTTCTCCTTCCATACTTTTCTGAAAACGTATGGTTGTTTAACCATACATTTCTCTTATCTCAGAAAGTATACATGCTTTTCAACCTTACGCTACGTTTATCCACGTAGGGTACGAACAGTGATTCCAGAACGCGCTAAAACAGATTCCGCGCTATATTCATCTACGTAAGATGTGAATAGTGTTTCCAGAATGCGCTAAAACAGATTCCACGCTATGTAATAAATTCCCATTAAATCAAGAGTAAAATAAATCAATAACCTCCTGCAAAATACCAAGTAAAATCATTAGAAAATAACTAAGGGTATTTGTGAGCATAAAAATTATCATAAAGAGACAGAGTATTATTTCCAATAATCTCCCCCATTAAATAACATTAATACGCATTGTTTAAAACAATACATTCTCAACAATCTCCCCCTTTTTGATGATCACAAAACCCATAAAATAATTAAAATTATTTAAACAAAACAAAATTAACTTTCAAAAGTAGTTATAAAGTTTTAAATAAAAACTTCTCCACCAAAAATCTCCCCCTAAATATTGATGTTGTGTTTATCCAAATTCTCCCACTTTTTTTGATATTAAAAAGAATGAAAAATCATGGATTTTAACACGTTTAATATTGCAGTAAACTATTAGTAAATGCTATTACGAACTGTTTATCAATAATTAAATCTGGAGTACTAGCATATTAAAAATAAAGTTAGTAAAACAAATAAGGAAAGAGACAAATAAATAATGAAAAAAAATTTCATTCAAAAACAGTAGTATATACATGACAATGATATACACAGGAATCAAGGTTTGGTTAAGATAGGCAACATGGTCTATCTCTTATGAATTGCACACTTGATTTCTGTAAACTATTCTAGAAGTCTCTTCATCATCCCATCTCCAAGCTTGATAATGAGCTCTCTATTCTCTTGAGTCATATGAATATCCTCAATTAAATTGACTCTGAAAAACTCATGCATCCTTTCCTCTTTTTCAACAAATACTGAAAGCTTCTCTAATAACTGATCTAACAGAATTCTGATTGATGGCTCACTAGATGTCAGTTGATCTACTAAGAATTTATGATTCTCCAGCAACACTGACAAAGGATCACTGTTACATTGAAGATCTAGTATCCTGTCATTCATATTGCTCAACGCAGCTATGATAGCCTGAAACCTTCTGATTAAATCAGGTGATGTACTTGATCCACTAACAGTATTATTTGCAACTTATGCAAATTGGTTCTCCATAAACAAATTCAGATCTGATAAATCTGACTTCATAACCATTTCATATTTTAATTGAGTAACAACAGTCATCATATCCTCTTTAAACATTTCATCTTCTTGCCTTGAAAATGTAAACTCCTTCAACTTTTGAAACTTCAAATGTTCTAAGTCTAAAGCATTTCTAAGAGAATCATTCTTAGATTCCAACTGAGATACTTTTTTGTACAGTTCTTCAACTTCTTCTTTCCTTGAATCAGATACACACTGTGCTTGATTCACATTCTCAGGAGGATGCAGAAATACCAAAGGCAATGATTCAGCATCAGATTTCTCTTTTTCATTGCCCTGATATGGTTGGTCCACAGACTTTTCCTTATATTTTTCAAACTCCTCCACAAAAAAATCCTCTTGAAGTACCTCTGTTTGAGCTTCAGAAGCATGCTCATCACATTCATCTACATATTTTCCTTCCACTGAAATTTCAAGAACAATATCTTCAAAAGTTTCCTAAGGTCTGGCCACTACTTCACTAGGAACTGCCTCCATCTCCTGTTCCTATTTAAGTGCAACTTCAATATCAACAACAATTTGTTCTTGATTTTCCCATTGAGCTTCTTCTTGAGATCCTGATTTCTCTACCGAAGCTGTTCTCTCAGTAACATTGTCCATGGTTTTATCATCAACAAATTATCTCACAAAAGAATAAGAAAATAAAGGTTCTGTTGGAGTTTCCAAAGCAGTGGATGTGACTTCCTCATTTACTAGTCTTTTTCTTCATGATTGAAGTCCCTCTTGGATTCGGTCTTCCTCAACATTTGTCACATCAAAGCAAATTCTTATTTCTACATTGCTATGTCTGGATTCATCTTGTCCCTCTATGGACTTAGAAGGGTGAGCCTGAGCACTCTCTGAGTCTTCCTCAGCTCCCACTAGTAAAAGTTTTCCTTTAATTGTGCTCCATAAATATCAAAATTTCCTCAAGGTTCCAGCATTAAACGTATTACTATGATGACAGTTAATTCTTGCATCCACTAATCTCACCATGTCTTTCTTAAACAAAAGCTTCATAATAATTCTACCAAAGGGATAGAAATTTACCCTGGACACCCTTTGATAGAAATAACTGAGATACCTTATCATGTATCTTGGAAAGTATAACTTAATATCACTTAACAAAAGAAACATTATATACATATTAGGGTACAAAATCTTCTCCATTTCTGCCATCCGTTGAGCTATTCCGGTCTGAATATTTTTTTACCAAAATCTTCTGATCAGGCTCCAAATCCTTAACAAACATTTTCTTTATTGTATTGGTACCAAAAAGAAAAGACATAATGTATTTGGATTTATGAACATAATCTCCTATATTCTTCAAGTCAAAATGAAAAACTCCCTCATGAGGGAAGTTGAGAATCTAACTAACTCTACTGAAGAAATTAAGAAATCCCTATCCTCTATTTTATCCATGATACTATCTTCGGTATCTCCCAGACTAAACTATACAGATTTGTAGAATTATCTACGTTCTATTTTATACAGAAATTATGAATTTTCACTATTGAACATCTGTTCAAGATTCTGAAACGACAGTGCTTTCTTCAACAATAGATTTGTCTGAAATAATTAATCAAGATCGATTACCTTAGCCTGTACGATTTTTCTTCCTTCAGTGCGTTGTCTCTTGGCATTTCTCAGCTCGACCTCACTGGCTTTTTTAGTCCTTAACATTACTGGGAGAGTCTCTGATGGTTTGAAGGTTAGGGTTTCAGATGTTCGAAGATTAGTGTTTCAGAAGAGGATGTGTGATTTTTGGATTTCGAAAGGGTTTCAATAGAAGTGAAAGGGTTTAGAAGTCGAAGAGGCTCTAACATCGTTGATTCCCATATAATCACTCATCATTACATATATTTAAAAACAAATAAATTTTCCATACGACAAAAGAAAGAAAAACTTAGACAGTTTTCAATAAACAAAAAAAAATTTACAAAAAAAAATTATTTAAAATTAAATAAACCTCGATCCCACTAAATAAAATCAAACCTTGTAGTGGGAAGAGGTTAAGTAAAAATATATGCTAATATAATTTCAGAATTTATAAATTATAAAAATATATCTTTTTTAATAACATGATCTCTTAAAAAGTGATGCCTTATATCAATGTTCTTAGTTCTAAAATGACTAATAGGATTTTTTGAAATATTAGTTGCACTCGTATTATCACATAAAATAGGCGTATTATTAAAATTCAATCCAAAGTCCATAAGAGTGTTTTTCATCCACAAAAATTCTGCACAACAACATCCAGCAGAAACATATTCTGCCTTACCTTTTGACAGGGCAACTGAATGTTGTTTCTTACTAGACCATGATACTAAGGACTTTCCTAAAAAGTGACATGTACCTGATGTACATTTTCTATCCAATCTTCAACTTCCAAAGTCAGCATCTGAATATGAAATCAAATTAAAATCAGAAGTTTTTGGATAAAGAAGAGATTAAAAAACAGTTCCTTTTAAATATCTAAAAATTCCATTAATAGCAGTTAGATGGGATTCATTAGGATTTGATTGAAATCTAGCACAAAGACATACTAAATACATTATATCATGTCTTCTAGTAGTAAGATATAACAAGCTACCAATCATACCTCTATATAACTTGTTGTCAACTGATTTCCCAGTTTCATGCAAATCATGTTTTATTTTAGTACACATAGGAGTTGTAAATGTCTTGCTATTCTGATGTCGAAATTTCTTAAGTAAATCAGTAATGTATTTGATTTGATTTAAAACATTTCCAATTTTTTTTAAATATTTGAAGACCAAAAAAGAAATTTAATTCTCCCATCATACTCATTTCAAATTCTTCTTGCATTAATGTTGAAAATTCATGACAAAGAGTTTTATTAGTTGATCCAAATATTACATCATCAACATAAATTTGAACCAATAAAACAATATTTTTCACAGTTTTCTTAAATAGTGTTGGATCTTCCATACCAACAGTAAAATCATTTTTCAAAAGAAAAGAACTTAATCATTCATACCGAGCCCTAGGTTTTTGTTTAAGGCCATAAAGAGCTTGAGTATGTTTAAAAACAGAATCAGGTTTTTGAGAGTTTTCAAAACCAGGAGGTTACTCAACATAAACTTCCTCCATTAAATATCCATTTAAAATGGAAGATTTGACATCCATCTGAAATAATTTAAAATTCATATATGATGCATAGGCTAAAAGGATTCCAATGGCTTCTAACCTAGCTAAAGGTGCAAAAGTATCATCATAATCAATTCCCTCTTCTTGATTATATCCTTTAGCTACTAATCTTGCATTATTTCTAGTTATTGTGCCTTGGTCATCCTGTTTATTTCTAAAAACCCATTTGGTTCCTATTATAGGATAATTCTTAGGTCCTTCCACTAAATACCAAACATCATTTCTTTTAAACTGGTTTAATTCATCTTGTATATCTATTACCCAGATTTCATCATCTAAAGATTCTTCTATAGTCTTGGGTTCTTGTTGAGATAAGAAAACAGAGAATTCCACTAGGTTTCCAAAGTTTCTTCTAGTTTGAACACCAGTTTCTATGTTACATATTACAGTCTCTAAAGGATGATTCTTTAGGGTTATAGACTATCTAGGTAATATATTTAAAGGTTCTTCAATATCATGATCCTCTGAACTGGACTAAATTTCTTTTAAATAATTTTAAAAATCATTTTTTAAATTCTCAAGTCTCATGTTATCATTAGAGTCAAGTTCATCCATTTGTTCTGTCCTTTTCTCAAAAGGATCAGATTTATCAAATTTCACATGAATTGATTATTCAACAATCCTTGACTTCTTTTTATAAACTACATATGCTTTGGAGGTAGCATAATATCCTAAGAAAATACCTTCATCAGATTTTCGATCAAACTTCCCAAGATTATCCTTGGTGTTTAAGATATAAACCTTGCATCCAAAAACATTAAAGTAATTTAGTTTAGGTTTTCTGTTATTCCATAGTTCATAGGGTTTATTTTTTAAAATAGGTAAAATTAAAAATCTATTAATTATATAAAAAGCTGTATTCACAGCTTCTGCCCAGAAATATATAGGTAGGCTATATTTATTTAACATAGTTCTAGCCATTTCTTGAATTGTTCTATTTCTTCTTTCTACAATCCTGTTTTGATGAGGTGTTCTGGGTGTAGAAAAGGTGTGTTTAATACCCATATTTGAGCAAAAGGAATTTAATTCTAGATTCTCAAATTCTCCACCATGATCACTTTTTAATGAGATTATATTGAGACCTTTTTCATTTTGAACATATTTGCAGAAATATTCAAATAAAGTAAAAGATTCATTTTTAAATTTCAAAAAGAAAATCCATGTAAATCTTGAATAGTAATCAACTAAAACTTATACATATAATTTACCAGCTAAGGTTGATACTCTTGAAGGTCCAAACAAATACATATGAATAAGTTCTAGAGGTTTAGATGTAGCAACCTTATTAACAGATTTTAAGGATGATTTGTGTTGCTTTCCATGTTAACATGCATCACAAAATCTGTTACATTCAAATTTGAGACAAGGTAAATCAGAAACTAAATGTTTCTTGGATAACTTATGTAAAACATATACATTGCAATGACCAAGTCTTCTATGCCAGATCCAGGATTCAATTACTTTAGTAGTCAAGAAGTTTACTTTTTTTACACAAATAATTTAAATCCAAAGTATAGACATTTTCAGTTCTTGGTGCTTTAAATTTAAACAGTTTATCTTTAGAAATAGTACAAAAATTGTTAGTAAAATCAACAGTATATCCATCATCACAAAGTTGAGAGATACTTATCAGATTGTGTTTTAGTCCTTGTACATAATGTGATTTGTTGATTGAGACTGTTTTTGGATCTCTAACAGTTCCAATGCCAATGATTTTTCCTTTGGCATTATCACCAAATGTGACAAGTCCTCCTACCTTTTGAGTGAGTGAAGAAAAAATTCAATGACTTTCCACTCATATGTCTTGATTAGCCACTGTCCATGTACAATATGTCTTTTCTTCTCTTGTGACCTGCTACCTGTAAAGACAATCAATCAAATTTCTTTGGTACCCATATTTTGTTGGGTCCAGGAGTGTTAGCTAGCGATGATCTGGGTATCCATATTTGCTTTGTTCTTTTAAAATTAGATGAATCATATAAGCCTTTTGAAATACAGGCTTTCTTAATACCAGATATTTGAGGTTGTCTTAAGAAATAGTTTTTATCTACTTGTCCCTTTGCCCCACAAAAATTACAATTAAGCTTTTTAGAGCTAGGAACAAAATAATTTTTATATAGCTTTGGTTTTTCTCCATCACATCCAATTCCAAATCTCTCCTTTTTAATGACAGTTTTTCCAAGAATTTCATTTAATGAATTCCCTTCTTTTTTAAAAACCAATGCAGCCTGTTTGTAAGATTCTACTTCATCCTGCAGTGATTTTATTATTGATTCAAAATTAACATAGTTAGTGTTAATAAAATTGTATTTATCAGTTAATTTTTTATGTTGTTTCAGCATTGTGTCTCTTTCATCTAAAATGGATTTATATATATTTTCCAGTGACTTATGTTTCTTAAATATTGAGTCATACCTTTCTTCAAGCATATTGCAGTAGGCTGCAAGTTTTTCATTTGCAAAGCTTGATTCAGAATGTGATTCAAAGGAGTAATATGAGTGTACCTCATCAGTTTATGCCATGAAACACATGTTTTCCATTATATTGACTTCTTTTTTCTCTGAGATTGATTTATAAGAGCTACTAGTGTCTTTAGATACACTCCAAGTGGCTTTCAGAGCTTTCTTTTCTTTTTGCTCAAAGTCATTTCTTTTGAAGAATTTATTCTACTTTGCATCCTTTAATTGTGGGAAATCTAGTCTAATATGTCCCATATTTTTGCATTCATAACATCTCACATCCTTATTGTCTCCCTTAAAGGATTTTTTGAAGCCTCTTTTCTTGCTGTAGAATTTGCTAATTTTTCTGTCTAGATGAGCCAGTTCTTCATCTGAGTTGGATGAGTCAGAGCTTTCTGATTTAGCTTTGACTTCTTTTCTCTTCATCTTTCTATTATTTTGTAGTGAAGTTACCTTAAAGGACGTATCTTCTCTTTTGATAATAACTTTATGTTCATTATCTTAATCTTGAATTTAAGATTCATACATCATCAGTGTACCAATCAGCTCTCTCATAGTTAGATTGTTGATAGGTGTTGATTGTCTGATTGTAGCAGAGATACCATTCCATCTAGTAGGAAGTACTCTCAGTACTTTTAATGCTCGATCAGCCTGCATGATAGGTTCTCCTAGTTCAGTTATGTTATTGACAATTTTTTTCAATCTCCAATTCATTTGCGTAATGATATCACCTTCAATCATTATGAAAGTATCAAATTTCAGTTCTGTAGTTGCATATCTCATTTTCCCTACATTGTCTGTTCCTTCATATGCCACCGCTATTGTTTTCCACATCTCAGATGCTGTCGGGCACTAAGATACTCTGTTAACTTCATCTGGTCCTAGACCGTAAATAATTGAATTCATAGCCTTCGATTTCAAATCGTACTCTGCCTCTATAGCAGCACTCCATGCCTTAGGATTTTCAGGAATTTCATAAGGAGTCAGAATCGTTGAATAGAATCTATATCCGAGGTTTTTCATATATATTATCATGTGCGATTTCTAGCAACCATCGTTGTCTCCATTAAAATATGGTGCTCTAAGCATCGACATCCCTTCTCTTGTATCAGTCATGATGCTCTGTTGTATAATCCTTAAATGATTCTAGCTTTCTACGGTTCTGTCAGAAGCTCCTCCTCTGATACCAATTGTTGGATCTGGATCTACATATTATACACAAGAGGGGGTTGAATTGTATCTTTTTCAATTTTTTAAATAACTCTTCTTTTGAACAAGTTCTTTCCTTTATACTTTATCAGATTTGATCGTGCAATGGAAAAAGTAAAAACAAGAATACAAATATGTATAGTGGTTCGGGGAACAGAAATCCCCTAGTCCACTCCACCAATGCTCTACTCCACGAGCTTGGTCATTTGTCACTATCTGATACTCTTTTCTACAGACCGATTCACAAATGAGTATAGGTAGTTGACACCTTTCCAATACAAGGAAAAAAATCCTTCTGGTTCAAACACGAACCTACACAGCTTAGAACAAGAAGCTGGTTACTCAAGAATAAAAATTATTTCAGAAATAAATTTCCTGTTGATCATCACAATTGCAACAAAATGCAATTGACAGTAGATGTATCGAAGTCTCTAGATATATTGATCATCAAGACGAAGTAGTTATGATTTGATCCAGTTGTAGTAGATATAGAGATATAGTTCACAACCACAGCATTAGTAGATCCACAGTAGATATTCGATGTAGAACAGGTGAATCTTTTATAATGTTCCTTCTTCTTGAACAAACAGAGCTTTTACGCTCCTGTTGAATTAGAAGATCATTCGTGAATAGTTTCAATCTCTGTTTTCCACCTTTTTCAATAATAGATCGATCAAACCATCTTTTTTCTGGTGTTTCAGAGAGAGCATATATAATAAAGCATATCTCCTGCACATTTAGATCCATAAAAGTCGCCTTTTGATTCACGATATTCAAAAATTTAAATTTACAGATAAGTCATAACATCACTTAAGAATCGACATAAAAATCTCCTTTTAATTCGATCATAAATCCATTAATAAAACGGCTTTGAATCAGTCAATGTCGTAATTTAAAAAAGACTTTAAATCTGGCTTGAAATCCACCTAGAAATCAGCTTACTGATCGTTGTACATAAAAATCATGTGCCGAAAATTCTGACGCCAAACGTATGGTTGATGACATGGCCTCCAAAGATAGGGTTAATAACATAGTCTTCAAATGTAGGGTTGAAAACTTAAGGTTGATAACAAATGTAGGGTTGATCATCCATACATTTTATTCAACATTCAAACGTACGGTAAAAGATCCATACTTTTACTTGATCCATACTTTTCCAAGAACGTATTGTTGTTTACAAAAGTAAGGTTGATGAACCCTACTTTTGAGAAATAAACGTAACCTTTAGAATTTACGTATGGTTCTCCTTCCATACTTTGCTGAAAACGTATATTTGTTTAACCATACATTTCTCTTATCTCAAAAAGTATAGATGATTTTCATCCTTACACTAGGTTTATCCACGTAGGGTATGAACAGTGATTCCAGAACATGCTAAAACAGATTCTGTGCTATATTCATCTACGTAAGATGTGAATAGTGTTTCCAGAACGTGCTAAATCAGATTCTGCGCTAAGTAATAAATTCTCGTTATTTCAAGAGTAAAATAAATTAATAACCTCATGAAAAATAATATGTAAAATCATTAGAAAATAACTAAGGGTATTTTTGAGCATCAAAATTTTCTTAAAGAGATATAGTATTATATTCAATAATCTCCCCCTTTAAATAACATTAATATTCATTGTTCAAAATAATACATTGCTCAACACGCATATCAATAAGAAACATTGCTAGTTGTAAATTACCAGAATGAAAATGCATAAAAATTCCCAATATACTACAACCCATGTTTCAAAATAGTTGAAAACATCCCATGTCCCCAAGGAAAAAACTCACCAAGTCCAAGGATCAACAGATGGATCCAACTCAATGAGATCCATTCTCTTTTCTTGAATCTAGAGGGATCTAATATCCTCACACCTCTTGTCACAAGTAGGGTGTGAAATAAAAATTATATTTGGGTCTCACTAAGGATTATCTAACTGATTTAATTAATATATTAACAAAATGAATTCATTAAATTTTAAAATAAAAAGGATTTTCATTTTAAAATATATATGATCATGTCATACTATATAGATCAAATATAGAAAAATTATTTAATCAAAGAAATAAAAGTTATGGAGTATTTCTAAAAAAATAGGTTAAATATTACCTTTTTTTATAAAATAGTTTTTATAAATTTGGAATTCATGAAGTTAAATTTATCAACTTTGAAGAAATTTATATTTTAAATAAAAAGGTGAGAAATATAATGATTTACTAAAAACTCAAGTATATTCCATGTTACTGGAATAAAGACCCTCTAAGTGATCTTGAAAATATGTGTTTACACATATCCCACTAACACCTGGAAAATTTTAATCATCTCCGTCCCATCGGGGATGTTCCCTCCAACATTTATTTTTATGACTTTGTACCATCATAGAGTGTGTGAAATTAACTTACAAATCACCTATGGATTACATGTTCTATACCATAATCAATGATGAGAAATTTATTCAATGAATTCATAAAATAAAGTTAAATCCCATCCCTCCCATTTGAAATTCCAATTTCAATTTAAAACCAAAATAGATTCTATAAAATATGTATTTCTAACATGTTAAATTCGCATTGTCTCGATCAAAAAAATTTAACACATTATCACAAGTTTGAAATCTATTCAAAAAAAATTCCATCAATTCCACATTTCATTTACAAAATTAAATTCATAATATTAATCAAAATAGTGTCCATAAAATCTATAATTCAAATTAATCAATTTAAATTAGCAAATTTCTGTAAACACACCCCTAATAAATGGAATTGGCCCTTTCTCAAAAATATCATGCCAAATCCATTTCAAATATCACAATTCACAAGAATAGGCTTTTATTAAATAAATTTAAATAAATTTTGGGATTTTTAATTTAACTAAACAATTGAAACAATACCTACAATACAAGTTTAATTGATTTTTTAAAATGTGATAGAACCACATACATTTTTTCCAAACCAAAACACTCGCAAAGAAACCTATTAATGAGAATAAATGCATATATGTTCTGAAAAATAAATTGATAAACATGATATAAAACAAATAAGAATAGATCCATCAATTTCATAATGATATATTGAAATAAAAATGGTGGAGAAAGATAGAAAGATTAATAACATTGTAGGATGGTTACCAAGGAATCAAACTACCAATGCAACAATGATTGAACACTAAACTATGGGACTCCAAAGGGGTGGATAACTCCATGATCACCATGGTAAGGATTTTCGTCAAGTTGAATTTAATTAGAGAGGATCCAAAAAAAATTGGTCACCCAAGATACCTATTTTAAAACAATATTCGGGGTATTACATGATATGTAACCCCCTTAAATGTCATGAAATAATTAATTTTCATAACCATTGAAAAATATGTCACATTGAATTAAAAATTGGTATTAAATTAACTCACACGTCTAATGAACCTTCACATCATGTAGTATATGACAACATAAACCCATATAATTTTATGCACATAATAACCATTACACGATGTGTTACATAGTTACACGACATGGAACTCGCATATATCATGTAGAGATGAATAGTTAAAGCTGAAATTATCGGAAATAATGGGTTTCATCGTTTTAAGAAAACTCTGAAATCATTCTCATCACAAAAAATTTAATAACAAGGAAAAACAAGAAGTTTTAAAGGTGGTATTTTCTGGTCGGTAATGGGATATTAAGACATCCCCTCCATAATAACTTTAAATCCCTTGAAAGTCGATGAAGAAGCCTCCATACTAAAGAGATGAGGTGGGTTCTCTTTGATTAGTGCCTCACATTCCCATGTATCATGACTACTACAACCATAAATCTAAATCACATGAAACAATTGTATTGTTCTCCCATGAAGTACCTTGCTCTAAAAATCAACTATCTTTTATGGACACTAAGTCAGGATAAATCTAGTTCAATATCAAGATCCCTCCAACTCAAAATATGAGATGGATCATAGAGAAACATTTTTAGCTATAATATATAGATTACATTATGTATTAATGACAGTTCTAGTGCATATAATAAACGGTATGCAAATTTCCCCACTTCATCATAATCCTCAAAAGGACACTTTAAATGAGGTCCAATATTCACATTCTTCCCATGATATCAGCAACAACAATATGACGAAACATTCATGAATACCTAGTCACCACCTTATGATTGAAAAGGTGTACAATGGTGATCAACATATGAATTATTTAGTATCTTTTCTATTAACATTCCCTTAAAAATTAATTGACTAATTGTTGTCGTCTATTGCACCAAACAGGGAACATTCAACAAACTCTGAGCAACATAATAATGATTTAAACGGGTAACCACAAAAATCATCCAAAGGATCTATTATGATCATGGGATGGTCACTAATATTATAGAAAAATGACCATCCTAAAATGATCATCACATTCTCCACTAAATTAGAGAAAATGAGCACAAATCATGTCCTAAAAATATACATATCTCTTTCTATCTATCCATATAACTATGGATGGTAGGTCACGATCAAATAGACCTATGATACCAATGCCTCCTGAAGGCATATCTAAGATCAGTAAGTGAATATTGGGTCCTTATCAGATACTATATCATATGGAACTCGATGAAAATATAAAATCTTTTTTATATAGATATTCATTAACTTCTCAACTTTGGTTGTATTTAAAATGTGAATGAAGTGATCTATCTTTGTCATCGTATCTATCACTACACATATCACATTATTACATATCTACATATGAGACTATGAAACCATAACATCCATAGAGATCTCATCCCACTTTTATGTAGGGACTGTAAGTGGTATAAGTAAAAACGAATGTTTCTGGTGGACGGGATTCACCTACTAGAATATATAATAGGGGGTTACAAACTGTGCAATAAATCATATCATACCTACAAACCAAAAAATTCGTATAATTTCATAGAAAATCATTGTGGTGAATGTTTGAATAAGATATTAGGAATTATTAGTATCCCTAATTAGAGCGTTACATTCCACTAAAGGAACAATTAAGCTATTCTAATTACACTAAAAACCCTCTTTAGAGAATGACCAATGGAAAAATGTATCCCCAATGCAAATAGAGTCTCTTATTCTACAAAATTAACTATCAAGGGGTTAATCCTGAAGAGTCATCTCAATAAGAGAGAATTATAACTAAATGATGGGAAAATAAAACTTATCCCCATAATATTAGACTCCAATACGTAACTATGCAATGAAATCCATCTAATTACACTATTCAAAATATTCTTTCACTCAATGGGTTAGAAGTTTCCCATTGAAAGCAACTAAAACAACATTCCCATTCCCTAGGTTCTAAGCGATTACAAATTATAAAGAATGCAATTACTACACCCAATTCCTTAGGAGGATATTATAATCATTTTTATTGAATATATAACTCAATCTCTTTGTGTATTAATAAAAAGTTTTTCTCTATAATGTTAATGCCACCAACTCTTATGTGCATTCACTACAACTGCGTGTTCACTTTCATGGGTAGGATTATTCTTCTCATGTGGAATAGGATGATGAGATACGTTGAGACAACATTATTACCTTTTATTAAAACAATACAATCCTAAACCCAATGCATCAAATAAGACCACCTAGCGATGCCTGGGCTTTGGAAGATTCAATACCAGTGCTACAGTTAAAAGGCGTTTGAGATCAATAAAAGAATTATGAAATTTTACATTCCATGAAAACATAATTCCCTTCCATGTTAGATATGTTATAGTGAATGAAAACTTTAATAAGTCCTTTTAGAAACAAATATAATATCTAGATAAGCCCATGAAGCTCCGGATATTAATGATATTATGTGGTTTCTCCAAAGACATAACGACCCTAACCTTCTCAGGATCATCTTATATTCCATTTTATGACAACACGTGTCCAAATAATTTAACTTCCTAAATAAAGAAATAAATTTTCTAAAGCTTGGAATAAATTTAGTGAACTCTCAAAAAACCCAAAACAATTCTCAGATGGTTCATGTGATCTTCATCAGACATAGAGTAAAAAATGATGTCTTCCACAAATACTAACATAAATTTTCCCAAATACTCATTCAAAATTGTATCCATCAAAGCTAGGATAACTATAGGAGAATTTGTTAGACCCATGGGAATAACCAGGTACTCATAATGGTCGTACCTATTCTGAATTGATGTTTTCGAAATGTAAGAAAATTTTATTCCAATTTTATGGTAACCAGATCAAAGGTCTATATTTGAAAACCACCTTTCCTCCTTCAACTGATAAAAAAGATCATCAATCACTAGAAATGAATATTTTTTCATTATTGTAACTGAATTGATCTTTTGGTAATAAAAACATTACCGATTATAACCATCTTTTTTTAGTGATGATAATTGGAACTGTACAAGGTGACACACTCGAGAGTATAATGCATTTCTCAAGAATATCACAAAACTAGGTCTTTAGATCCTTTGGTTCAGTTGGTGTCATGTGGTATGATGGAACCGAAACTGGTTGAGTACAAGGTATTAAGTCAAAAAAAAACTCATCCTCCCTTTATGGTGGAAAACTAGATATATCATAAGGAAAAATATAGGAAAACACGATTACAATTTAAAGGACATCACTACTCAAATATCCTCATTCGAGATAAAAATAATGATATTACCTTCCCCAACTCTGGATAAGAATATTTGTCCCTAAATAACATAAGTGACAAAGAACTAGGTGTTACCAGGTAGACCCATCAAAGATGACAATCAATACAAGATTTATTGGAATTGGGTAAATCCATACTGAAAATGACGTCAAAAGGTTTCATGTCGAGGATAAAATAAGATCAAGCTAAATTGATATCTTCTAGAGGGAAGAAGCAAGTGGCACTATGGTGAACCTAGTCTATCTTCATTCTATGGTGTGTAGTAATATCCATTTCACAAGAGAAAATACCCATAGAAAGATTTAGTATATAAACAATATGTGTTGAAATAATTTAATGAGATTCACTATTATAAAATAGAACAGTTACTAATTATGTATAAATTGTAACAGTACCTCTCATACTCATTGGACCCGTATCCACTTCCTCTATAGACTCTTGCACTGTATGAAGTAGCTTTGTTCTGGATGCATGTTGATGGAACCCTTTTATATGTGAATCATCTGATTTCCCCAACAATTGTTGGAGGAGATAATGATACTCATTCACTAAACAGAGTAGAAAAAGATATGATAGAATCTCTGTATGTTCCCCAAATTCCCTCAGGAGCAACAGTTGTTTGGTGAATCAGTGAAAGCCCCCTAAAAATCTCTAGACATTCACACTAATAGAAAATAAAATATCATAAGTATGGTGTTGTTGGTGGTCTTTTAATGACCCTACTATCAAGAACATATATTGGAATCATCACCATTATATATTATCGTGAAGGAACTCATGATGGAATTAGAAAAAATGGAATTCTAGCATCCCTCGAATTATAACCAAATCCATCTCAAACATACATTCCCTATCAAACCCATCAGCATAAGCGGGTATAATTATCATGAAAAGCATTGAATTGATAACTAATAGAATTACCAACTAGAACCATTTAGCTGTCATCCTCTCAGTAGATAATATCTTAGACACAAACTGATCAAGTTCAACAATGCGATTTAAATTCATAGTAATAGATCTATAAGCATACTCAATCATGAAAAACTCTATATCCCTGGATGAAACCATTGATAATGGATAGAATAAGTTTTTGAAAAAAACCTTTATGTATTTTTTACTATTACCCCTCATATTTATTTTCCATCACTATCACACGCCACTATCTGATACTCATTCTATGATACACAAATGTGTCACAATTCACATTGATCACTTCTGGTGTCTCTAAGAGCTAAAACTTTCATTTTATCCTATGCAACCAATCATCACCATATTGAGGATCAATGGATCCTTTGAAAACTAGTTTGTACTAGATAAGGAATTATTGGGAAAAAACATATAGAATATCTATAGGATGGTCGACAGATTGATCATGAATGGGAGATGGAGGTGGTTCTGGTCCCAGACCTTGGACTATTCCCACAATCACATCGACTAGATTTGTGTCTCCTAGAAGATTAATTCACTGTGTTTTAGTAGAATATTCCTCCTAGATGCAATTTAGAAATATTATCAGAGTCATGACGCTATAAAAAATTAATATAAAATGAGGATAGGATTCGATAATTCTCAGATATTTCAATAAGGGAAACAAGATCCTGACTGGCAGAACAAACAAAATTTGGATTTCACTCTATCCAAATCAAAATCGGGAAAAGGAAAGAACTAATCCATAAGATGATTACCACTAACCACCACTGAAGAATAATGTTTATTATGGATAGAGATGTCTGGGTATTCAAGAATTAATACCTCATAAGTCTCTAAAATATTTTACATATGCATACTAACTTCATGAAAAAAATCTAAACCTGAACCTCACCTTTGATTCCAATTTGTCACGAACCTGTCCTGGTTACCTTGGTAACCCGATAACCATTTGGGTCCTAAAATATCTAGAAGGGAATTATCATCCCCCCTGATTTGGTAACTAGAATCTGGAATTACAAAAACTGAAAGTGGGAACAAATATTACTCTAAAAATGCAATAATAAAAATAAACAAGATAGTATGCATATAAATAAAAATTCCAATGGGATTAAATTATGAAAATAACGAGGAATAAAAAATACCGATGTACTATAACCCATGTAGATAAATTTAAGAAAACATCCCAAGTCCTCATAGAGATAACTCACCAAGTACATTGTTCAGCAACTGAATGATCCTCACAAAGATCCTTTTTCTTTTCTCGAATCTGGAAGGAGATAATCTATAAATTCCTAGAGGAAAAATTTATATGTCAGATAAAAAAAACATGTATCATATCACAAAGGATTCTGTTAAAGAATCCAATAAAATATTAACCAAATTAATGAATTATATTTATAATTAAACACATTTTTCATTTTAATTAAAATTTAAAAAAATCATTCTATATAGTTCAAATAAAATAAAATACATTGAGAAAGGTAATTCATGAGATGGAATATTTCTAAAATAATAGATTATATATAATATTCTACATAAAATAGTTTATATTAATTCATAATGATTGATATATAATTTAATAACATTGGAATACATTTATATATATAATATAAAAAAAGAGGGCAACATGGTCATCTGTAATATAGGTATGAATGTTCTAGGCTATAAGACTCTGGACATTATAAGTGTTCATGAAAATATGTGTATACAAATGTTTGTATGACATAGGGAAAAGGTGAATCTTCACCATACCATTGTGGATGTGAACTAATGCATGTATATTTTAGAAGATTGTATAATCATATACTGTGTCCAAATAACTCCCAAACTACCTTTTTCTTGCATGTGATCTTACACAGTCAAGGATGAAAAATTTATTTTTATAACACATAAAATAAAAATTATATCCCATTCCACACATTTCAAATTCCTATTTCCATTTGAAACCAAAACATGTTTTAATAAGACATATACCTTATTAACATGATAAAACCACTAGGTATCTTTCAAAATGTTTTTATCCAATTTCTCATGTTTGAAATAAATTCAAAATGAATTCCATAATTTTCACAATTAATTACCACAATTAAATTCATCAATATAATAAAAATAATTTCGAGTAATTATATAATATATATTAAACTATTTAGATCAACCAATTTCCATAAAGACGCTATAATTCATTATAATATATAGGTTTCCAAACTTTTCATGCCAACCCCATTTCGGATCTCTGAATTCATTTGAATTGGGTTTTATTAAATCAATTTAATGTATTTTTGAGTAATTGAATGTAAATCAACAATTAAAAAAATAATAAATTCAATGTTAATCAATTTGGACAAATGGGAAGGACCACCTACCATTTCCCCAAAACTCCGCACTAACAAGGAATCTCATCTACCTGAAAAAAAATTGAAAAAGACTTTGAAACTCAACATAGAAATGAGATGTAATATCACATAGCATAGATCCATCAATTTTAGAATGATCTATTGAAATCTCAATGGTGGAGAAATAGAGAAAGATGATGAATAAGGGATAATTCTTTTCCCGAGATCACAATACTAATGAAATGACGATCGAACATCGAAAGAAGTGACCTGAATGGGGTTGAGAGATCCAAGATCAAATATGGTAGGATTTGGTCCAAGAGAAATGTAATTTACACAGACTCGAAAGAAATAGATTTGATGTGCTACCTCTTTTAATACAATTGTCAGGGTATTACATGACCTGTAACACCAATACACTTCGTGAAGTAGATAATTTTTATAACTGTCAAAAAATGTTTCAATTATATTTATTAAATATTATTTAATTAACACTCAATGGGTAATGTAACGCCCTGACCCTAGTTACCTAGAGTCGGTGCATTATTACATAACATTGGCATGATCACAAGAAAGATCAAATCTCGAAAGACCGATTGGTTTATTAGCCTTGGAAACACTGGATATATTCATAATTTTTACATTACATCATAAAGTGAAAAACTACTACAACAACATAATGTCTCCATAGTTCACACTATTATCCCCTCATAAAATCCCTGAAGGTCATTCATAACTTACTTCTTCACATCCTGGGAAAAATAAAACATAGAAAATGGGTGAGCTAAAATGCCCAGTAAGGATAACAATATAGAGGACCATTCAAAAATAAGAATAAACATTTAAGGCAATGCATTACTAAAAAAAGCCTTTTAAACTTGAACTTCAACATAGTATGGAAAAATTAAAATGAAATAATGCCATTTACTTATTCACATGGATATTCTACTAATCGAATAATCACATTCAATATCAATAACCACTTTCATAATGTTGGAATGCATAATGCCAGACTATTATAACCACATAGCCAAGGCCTCGTTCCAAGACTACAAATAAGATTTTTCCAAGGCCTTGTGCCAAGACACTAGTTTGTCTCATGAGAGCTACTGATGCATCGAGGAGCTATAGCAGGCTCCACCAGTCACATATTAAGTCCAATGTATTCCCATATGAAAAGGTTTAAACATAACATAAACATTCGTATTAAAACTAGCATACGAGATGTCAATACTTTCACCATAAACTATGAATGGTATAAAAATAGCACATCCATAGTCCAACATATCACAAAAACTTCAATACAATATAGAAGTTTTGTATCATAATAAATCAACTTCAAATAAGTGTAAAATCCATCAAAGGATGTTGACGTTGATGAAATCAAAACTCTTTTTAGAGAAATATCTCTTTCTATTTTTGAAATCATTTTAGAGCCAAATAAAATAAAACATTTTCTTTGAAAATATTCTTATAATCTTTTAAGTAAAGCTTTGAAGATTTTATTACGGCGAAAAATAGCCGCACCCGCCGTATAAGTTAAAAAAAAATTCGTACCTTAATGTTGTCGAAAAGGTTAAAAAGGACCTTGTTTTGAAAACGACGGAAAGATTCCTTTATAAACCTCTTATAAAAAGTAAAAAAAGGGTATAAATGACTTTAACCCATATTCTTGTAAACAAAAATATTTTGAAATAAATTTTTAAGAAAACATGGATGTGGATGATAAAGAGATCCTAGTAGATTATTACATATAAACAACCTCGGATAATGAAGAGATTGTGAAATAACCCTTACCTTTCACTTTTCCTTGGTTGGGGTAGGTTAACCTCCTGCATAATGGTGAAATAATTGTTATTAAATTATACAATAATCATATATGTTAATATGTTATCATATACGATCTTTTAATATTGATTTGATAATAATATCTTAGTATTATCGTTGTTTCGGGTGTTAACTTACTTGTTTTCTTTTATATGTTTTGTTACATAAGACATATTTCTAATGGATTGATTGTATATTATTCATATCCAGAATTATATCAAGTCCCTAAACATAATTTTTAAATCATCAAATGATAATTATACTTGAATGGATACGATGGAGAATGAATCTTATCGCGTTCGTGGAGACGGTAGTCCGTACGTACGCACGAGCGAAAATATCATTCTTTTGATATTAAAATAATATATAAATGGATGGTATATCATATATACAGAATAATTAACATGTTATATTTATTATTTACATGAGTTACACATCATTATTATACCCATCCAAATAATAATATATTGAATAACAATTACACCACGACGTGGAGACGGTAAGCCGTACGTGCGCACGTATGGTGACATGTTATTCAAAGGGTGGATAGAATACTGAATATGGTTGTACCATATTTATAAAAACATCACAGTATATATATGATACTGGAGTTATTATTTTATAATGGTAACAACAAAGTAAAAAGAAGTGGAAGAAGAAATGAACTTGGAAAAGGGTGGTGAAATCATTACCTTTTCTTCGGGTTCTTCCTGTTGATTTGATCAAAAGGGCTACTTAGGTTGGATTTATGATCAAACTAAGGCCTCTCGGTTGTAGTGAGGGAAGTTGGGAGAGTATTTGGGCAGGGGTTGGCCGAACCAAAAGGCTTTGAAGGTGTGAAGAAATGAGAAGGAGGAATGCCCTTTTATAAGAGGGGTGAGGGGAACCTTTGGAAAAGCTAGAGATATTAGTTTATAATAAATTAATATCCAGTTTCGAATGGCTCGAAAGTTTATTATTAAAGGTTTAAGGTGGGGATGGGTCGAAAATAACTCAACCAATAGAATTTAGACAGGTTTGGGTACTTATATTAACCTTATCTTTAAGTATTAACTCTAAGTTAATTAGTTTCCCTTTTACAACGTCTCTTTGTATTATTATATAATATGGTTAATAAACATAATATATACATCTAAGAGACCCCCAAGTGGTCCATTAATAATGAAACTGTCATGATATAAGTCTCTTGGACTAACCTTAGATTTTTAGGAATTTAATATCAATTAATAATATAATATTTGTTTTAAGAACTCTTTTATGTCAATTTTGACACTATTCAATAGTTGATTTTTGTGAAACTCATAACAGATTGATTACTTCCAAAAAAGTCATTTAAATCAATCCTAATATATCATATTATCCTATAAAATTAGTTTAATTCATTAAAAGTTTCATATTATATTTATTTGGGTATTTATAATATCAACTATTTTAATTTTTCACTATTATAGTAATTAATTCATCATCATTGTGTCACAAATAAATTAAATTATTTAATGTATAAAAATTATAAATAAAATATCATTATGTATGAAATCTTTTTAGATTTTTAATTAATATTTATAATCTAAAATCCAACATATATATCCCTATGTAAAAATTGTTTTTCTAAAAGATATATACTTGTGTCATTTTTGTATTCATTTTAACTTAATTAATATAAAGTGTCCCTATCACCTACAAGTGGCACCATGGGGTCCCAAAATCGACCCAAAGATGCGTATGGTCGAACATGTATCAACCAATAAGGGTAGGACACGTTTTAGGGTAATTTAGTATGATTAAAATATTATTTTTTAACCCTTATTTACCGGATTTACCCTTAACCATGGTAAATAAAATATTTACTGCAGTAATTATTCAAAATGTCTAAAAATAAAAGTTACCTATTTACACAATTTGAACATTATGTTTCGAAATATGTAATCCATTTTTCTAAATTCAAAACACATAAGTGGAAGAAATTAATTGAAAATTAATTCCCGCTGTCAAAACAAAAACTGTGTTTTTAAGAGATAATAACTATCAAAAGATTGACACTTGTTTATGTTCGGTTTAATTGTAAAATTATGTCCAATGACCAACATTATATTAAATGGTAAAAATATATTCTAAATATACTTTAAAACCACTCAAATTCATAATATATCACTATTAATTATTTTGATTAAAAAAGTTGTTTTTAATTAAAATTTAGTAATTTTCACTATTCATCAAAATATTAAAGTTATCCGAAAAGTACCAAAATTTCACTTTAGGCTAAATTCGATATTCCGAATCCAAAAATTAACTCCATTTTAAAATATAAAATATATATATAATTTCAAAAATTAGGTATTACTATTCATAACGGCTAGTTTGATTGGTTATGGTGTGTTAGAACTCGGTGTTGCGTACAACACACGCTATCACATTATTCAAAGAGAAGCGTACCGTAGAAGCTTGGGGTGTTACATTCTCCCCTCCTTCAAATAATTTCGTCCTAGAAATTTCTAGAATACTTATCACATGAAAAGACTCGGGTGGTTCTTCATCATAAGATCCTCGGGTTCCCACGTTGCCTCCTCCGTCTTATGGTTTCTCCACAAAACTTTTACCAGATGCGTCGTCCGGTTTCTCAGTACTTGTTCTCTCGTATCAAGAATCCTGACGGGCTCTTCTCAATAAGACAGATCGGTTTCCAGTTCTAATTCTTCATAGGTGAGTACATGCGTTGGGTCAGGCATGTATTTCCTCAACAGAAATACGTGGAACACATCGTGAACTTTAGAGAGACTTGGCGGCATTGCCAATCGGTAAGCTACAACCCCAATTTGTTCTAGAATTTCGAAGGGTCCGATGTACCTGGGACTCAATTTACCTTTCTTACCAAAACGTATGACTCCCTTCCATGGAGATAACTTCAGGAAAACATGATCACCGACTTGAAATTCCAAATCCTTCCTTCGATTATCGGCATAGCTCTTCTGCCTACTTTGAGCTGCTTTGATGTGATTTTGGATTACCTTCACCTTTTTCATCATTTCCTCCACCAGTTCTGGGCCTACATGTTTTCTTTCACCAATGTCATCCCAACAGGTTGGTGTACAACATCTCTTTCCATATAACGCTTCATATGGTGCCATATGAATACTCGAATGGAAGCTATTGTTATAGGAAAATTCTACGAGAGGTAAATATTGATCCCACATACCCTGAAAGTCAAGTGAGGAAGATCTCAACATGTCTTCTAAGGTTTGAATAGTCCGTTATGATTGTCCATCTGTCTGAGGGTGGTAAGCAGTGCTAAAATGAAGTTCAGTATCCAGGGATTTCTGAGGACTTTTCCAGAATCTTGAAGTAAAACGGGGATCACGATAAAAAACAATTGACAGGGGTACTCCATGAAGTCTCACAACTTCATTAATATATAGTCTTTCTAGACGTTCCAGGGGTAGATCTTCTCTTATAGAAAAAAAATGTGCTGACTTGGTAAGACGATCAACAATAACCCATATTGCATCGTTCCTTCTTGGAGTCTTTGGTAGCCCCATGACAACGTCCATCGTAATATTTTCCCATTTCCACTCCGGTATGGGAAGAGGTTGCATGACTCCTCCAGCCTGTTTCCTTCCAGCATTAACTTGCTGACAAACCATACATCTTGACACAAAATCAGAAATCTCCCTCGTCATGTTGTCCCACAAAAAATGTTCCTTCAAATCTCTATACATTTTGGTGCTCCCAGGGTGTATAGAGAAATTGTAACTATGAGCATCATCCAGCAATTCCCTTTTTAGATCAGGTATATCGGGAACACAAAGCGTCTTCCCAAATTTCAAAATTCCATTTTCATACACAAAGTCTCTCAATCTCCCATCATTCACAGCTTTAATATTCTTTTGAAATTCTTCATCATCGGTCTGAGAACTCTTAATCCTTTCTAGTAAAGATGGTTTGGCAACCATTTGAAAAAGCATTGATGTTTCACCTTCCTGGTTATTCCCATGTCCATCTTCACTAGATCCATGAAAATTGGATCCCTTTCAATCCTCATATTTTTCAAAACTCTATGGTCTTTTCTACTCAAAGCATCTGCCACCTTGTTTGCGTTCCCTGGGTGGTAGTGTATCGTGAAATCATAATCCTTGAGTAATTCAAGCCATCTCCTTTGCCTCATGTTGAGTTCTTTTTGTGAGAAAATATACTTCAAACTCTTGTGATCAGTATAAATCTCACATTTTCCACCATAGAGGTAGTGCCTCCATATCTTCAAAGCAAAGATCACAGCTGCTAACTCGAGATCATGAGTAGGATAGTTTTGTTCATGAATTTTCAACTGTCGTGATACATAGGAAATAACTCTATCATTCTGTATAAGGACACAACCAAGTCCTTTCTTCGATGCATCACTATAAATAACGAACCCAACATTCCCCGATGGTAGAGTCAATATAGGAGAATTGATTAATATTCTCTTCAGTTCTTCGAAACATTCTTCACACTCTTTTGTCCAATCAAATTTAACCCCTTTACGGGTGAGCTTCGTTAATGGGTTAGCCAATCGGGCAAAATTCTGGACGAATCGTCGATAATAACCTACCAAACCAATAAAACTACGTACCTCAGTTATACTCGTCGGTGATGGCCATTCTTGGATTTCCTTGGTCTTAGAAGGATCAACAGAGATTCCATCTTTAGAGACAATATGGCCAAGAAAAGAAATCTCATGAAGCCAGAATTCACACTTGCTAAACTTCCCATATAATTCATGTCTTCTCATAGTCTTCAAGATAATGCGCAAGTGATTTTCATGATCTTCTTAGCTTTTAGAGTATACTGAGATATCATCAATAAATACCACCACAAATTCATCGAGATACTCCTTGAAAACTCTATTCATCAGATCCATGAATACAGAGGGTGCATTAGTCAATCCAAAAGGCATTACAGTAAACTCGTAATGCCCGTACCTGGTTCGAAATGCTGTCTTCGGAATGTCTTCCTTCTTCACACACAACTGATGGTATCCAGATCGAAGGTCAATCTTTGAAAAGTATTGAGCTCAATGTAGTTGGTCAAATAAATCATCAATGCGTGGTAGGGGATACTTGTTCTTTATTGTTATAGCATTGATCTCCAGGTAGTCGATACATAACCTCATAGATCCATCTTTCTTTTTAACAAATAGAACAGGGGCTCCCCATGGAGAAACACTAGGGTGAATAAATCCTTTATTACTCAATTCCTCTATTTGTTTCTTTAGTTCAACTAATTCTACAGTGGCCATTCTATAAGGGGTCTTTGATATAGGCCTTGATCCAGGAATCAAATCAATGGAAAACTCAACTTCTCATTCTGGAGGATGTCCAGGTAAATCTTCTGGAAATACATCTACAAATTCTTTCACAATAGGTACATCGTCTATTTGAACATTCCTTTCCTCACCCACAGTTATTTCATTCTCTTCCTCCCCAATAACTGAATTTAGTTGAGCTATTGAGGGTGGATCTAAATAAGAATTAGTTGGCGGTGATTCTACTCTAAGGATAAGGTGTTCCTTATCATTATCATCAAGAATCGTAACCTCTTTATTCTTGCAATAAATCTTCGCATCATAGTCCGAAAGCCAGTCCATACCGAGGATTATATCAAACTCAATCATAGGTATGACGAAGAGATCAAGAGATAAAGAACATTTATGTGCTCTAATGGGGATTGATTCACAAAACTTTGTTGCAATGATACTTCCCTTAGGAGTTTTAACTGACAAATCCCTTGTTAAATCAAACTGGAAATATCTAATTTTCTTAGCAAACTGGGAAGATATGAAACAATGCGATGATCCAGAATCAAATAATGCATTTTCTATACTTGAGGAAACCATTAAATTACCTGCCACCACGTCTTTCGGAGCTTCTACCTCAGAAATAGTGATAGCATAAGCTTGGCCTTGATCCCTTGGACTTTTCTGAGGTAAGTTCTCCTGACGCTTAGGACATTCATTTGCATAATTCCCCATCTCCCTGCAATTGTAGCACTGAACATTGGTAGATTCCTTCTTCCCATTGCAATCACGAGCTTGGTGTTCTTTTTCACCACACTTGTAACAGACTTCCATTCCCTTCAAGAAAGTACCAGGGTGTTTCTTCCCGCATTTACCACAGGATGGATATTCAACCATTCCCTTCTTCCCCTTATTTCCATTCCCAGATTGATCAACAGGTCTCTTATTCTCTTTCTTTGCTTTAAAGTCATAAGACTTAGAGATTTCCTTTTCGGTCTTGATAGCACATCAGACAGTGTCTTCGTATGACTAAAAGGATTGTGAGACTAATGCTCGACGAAGAAATGGTTTTAACCCATCAAAGAAATGATCAATTTTACTTCTTGGGTTACGTATATAATCTCCAGCATACCTTGATAACCTTGTAAAGTTAGCCTCATACTTTGTGATATTCTCATCCTCCTTTTGTCTCAGACTCAGAAATTGCCTTTCCAAATCTGCTCTATGGTCGCGAGGAAAGTATTTTTCTAAAAACAGATCTTTGAACTCCCTCCATTCCATATTTAATAATTCATCATCTTCCTTCATGTTTTGAATCAATGAACACCATTGATCAGCATCCCCAGTGAGGCGGTAAACTGCCATGATAACTTTTTCCCTTTCACTGCTCCCAAAGCCTGAAATATTTTCTCTAGGGAATTTATCCATTGCTCAGCTACTAAGGGATTTGTACTCCCATTGAACGTTGGTGGTTGTTGCCTCATGAATCGATCTAACATTGATCCTCCACGCTGTGGATCAGGGTGATCCATACAGGTAAGGTTATTATTCATAACCTGAGTAAGTTGTCCCAATATGGTGATTAGCTGATCGACACTAGTTGCATCACCAGCTCCACTGTAATTATCTTGAGAAGGAGGGAAATCCCTAGATGGAGTGCGGGCATTGATACGGTTTCCATTTCTTCCACTAGGTGCCATTTCTAAACAATGGCATAAACTAGACCAGTTTATGAATCAAAGTACATAATCCCATACTTATAAAACACTTAACATAAATTGAACTATTTATGGATATAATCCATAATCATAAAAATGTTTTCTTTAAGGAAGTATATAATCATAAACCCTTCATAATGATTTGTAATGAAAATGAGAGTTATCCTAAGCATATCCTCCGGGAGTGTCGTAACCAAGAGTGCAACAAGGCCCATCGTCGTGCACCAGTTCCCGTTCGAGTCTAGCTCAAAGCGGTGTTTTCAGGTTTTACCCCTAGGTACATCTGTGCCAGAGCCGCCTCTACCTACTCGTATCCAGACAGGGATGTATTGCTTGGAAAACTCACAAAATATCTACAATACCAAAATTCTAGGAAGTTCTTCTATACTAATCCTCAAAGTTCATCTTAGGTCTACATGCTCAAATCAGAGTTTATCTAAATCTAGCTTCCAAGGTTTGTACTAAACTTTCTCTGATACCAACTGTAACGCCCCGACCCTAGTTACCAAAAGTCGGTGCATTATTACATAACATTAGCATGATCACAAGAAAGATAAAATCTCGAAAGACCTATTGGTTTAGTATCCTTGGAAACACTAGATATATTCATAAGTTTTACATTACATCATAAAGTGAAAAACTACTACAACCACATAATGTCTCCATAGTTCACACTATTATCCCCTCATAAAATCCCTGCAGGTCATTCATAACTTACTTCTTCACATCCTGGGAAAAATAAAACATAGAAAAGGGGTGAGCTCAAATGCCCAGTAAGGATAACAATATAGAGGAACATTCAAAAATAAAAATAAACATTTAAGGCAATGCATTACTAAAAAAAAGACTTTTAAACTTGAACTTCAACATAGTATGGCAAAAGTAAAATTAAATAATGCCATTTACTTATTCACATGGATATTCTACTAATCGAATAATCACATGCAATATCAATAACCACTTTCATAATGTTGGAATGCATAATGCCAGACTATCATAACCACATAGCCAAGGCCTCGTGCCAAGACTACATATAAGATTTTGCCAAGGCCTTGTGCCAAGACACTAGTTTGTCTCATGAGAGCTACCGATGCATCAAGGAGCAATATCGGGCTCCACCCGTCACATATTAAGTCCAATGCATTCCCATATGAAAATGTTTAAACATAACATAAACATTCGTATTAAAACTAGCATACGAAATGTCAATACTTTCACCATAAACTATGAATGGTATAAAAATAGCACATCCGTAGTCAAACATATCACAAAACATTCAATACAATATAGAAGTTTTGTATCATAATAAATCAACTTCAAATAAGCGTAAAATCCATCAAAGGATGTTGACATAGATGAAATCAAAACTCTTTTTAGAGAAATATATCTTTCTATTTTTGAAATCATTTAAGAGCCAAATAAAATAAAACATTTTCTTTGAAAATATTCTTATAAGCTTTTAAGGAAAGCTTTGAAGATTTTATAATGGCGGAAAATATCCACACCCACCGTATAAGTTAAAAAAAATTCTTACCTTAATCCTGTCGAAAAGGTTAAAAAGGATGTTGTTTTGAAAACGATGGAAAGATTCCTTTATAAACCTCTTATAAAAAGTCAAACAAGGGTATAAATGACTTTAACCCATATTCTTGTAAATAAAAATGTTTTGAAATACATTTTTAATAAAACATGTATGTGGATGATAAAGAGATCCTAGTAGATTATTACATATAAACAACCTCGGATAGTGAAGAGATTGTGAAATAACCCTTACCTTGCACTTTTCCTTGGTTGGGGTAGGTTAACCTCCTGTATAATGGTTAAATAATTGTTATTAAATTATAAAAGAATCATATACATTAATATGTTATCATATACGATCTTTTAATATTGATTTGATAATAATATCTTAGTATTATCATTGTTTCGGGTGTTAACTTACTTGTTTTCTTTTATTTTTTTTATTACGTAAGACATGTTTGTAATGGATAAGTTGTATATTATTCATATCCAGAATGATATCAAGTCCTTAAACATCATTTTTAAATCATCAAATGATAATTCTACTTGAATGGATACGATGGAGAATGAATCTTATCGCGTTCGTGGAGACGGTAGTCCGTATGTACGCACGAGCGACAATATCATTCTTTTGATATTAAAATAATAGATAAATGGATGGTATATCATATATACAGAATAATTAACATGTTATATTTATTATTTAAATGAGTTACACATCATTATTATACCCATCCAAATAATAATATATTGAATAACAATTACACCACGACGTGGAGACGGTAAGCCGTACGTACGCGCGTATGGTGACATGTTATTCAAAGGGTGGATAGAATACTGAATATGGTTGTACCATATTTATAATAACATCACAGTATATATATGATACTGGAGTTATTATTTTAGAATGGTAACATCAAAGGAAGAAGAAGTGGAAGAAGAAAGGAACTTGGAAAAGGGTGGTGAAATCATTACCTCTTCTTCGGGTTCTTCCTTTTGATTTGATCAAAAGGGATCCTTAGGTTGGCTTTATGATCAAACTAAGGCCTCTATGTTGTATTGAGGGAGGTTGGGAGAGTATTTGGGCAGGGGGTTGATGAGCCAAAAGGCTTTGAAGGTGTGAAGAAATGAGAAGGAGGAATTCCCTTTTATAAGAGGGGTGAGGGGCACCTTTGGAAAAGCTAGAGATATTAGTTTATAATAAATTCATATCCGGTTTCCAATGGCTCAAAAGTTGATTATTCAAAGTTTAAGGTGGGTATGGGTTGAAAACAACTCAACCAATAGAATTTAGACTGGTTTGGGTACTTATATTAACCTTATCTTTAAGTATTAACTCTAAGTTAATTAGTTTCCATTTTACAATGTCTCTTTGAATTATTATATAATATTGTTAGTAAACTTACTATATACATCCAAGTGACCCCCAAGTGGTCCATTAATAATGAACCTATCATGATATAAGTCTCTTGGACGAACCTTATATTTTTAGGAATTTAATATCAATTAATAATATAATATTTGTTTTAAGAACTCTTTTATGTCAATTTTGACACTATTCAATAGTTGATTTTTCTGAAACTCATAACAGATTGATTACTTAGAAAAAATTCAAATAAATCAATCCTATTATATCATATCATCCTATAAAATTAGTTTAATTCATTAAAAGGTTAATATTATATTTATTTGGGTATTTTTAATATCAATTATTTTATTTTTTCACTATTATAGTAATTAATTCATCATCATTGTGTCATAAATAAATTAAATTATTTAATGTCTAAAAATTATAAATAAAATATAATTATGTATGAAATCTTTTTATCTTTATAATGAATTTTTTTAATCTAAAATCCAACATTTATAACCCATGTAAAAATTGTTTTTCTAAAAGATATATGCTTGTGTCATTTTTGTATTTATTTTAACTTAATTAAAATAAAGTGTCCCTATCACCTACAAGTGGAACCATGGGGTCCTGAAATCGACCCAAAGATGCCTATGGTCGAACATGTATCAACCAATAAGGCTAGGACACGTTTTTGGGTAATTTAGTGTTATTATAATATTATTGTTTAACCCTTATTTACCGGATTTACCCTTAACCATGGTAAATAAAATATTTACTGCAGTAATTATTCAAAATGTCTAAAAATAAAAGTTACCTATTTACACAATTTGAACATCCGGATTCCAAATATGGAATCCATTTTTCTAAATTCAAAACATAGAAGTGGCAGAAATTAATTTAAAATTAATTCCCGCTGTCAAAACAAAAAGCGTGTTTTTAAGAGATAATAACTATCAAAAGATTGACATTTGTTTATGTTCGGTTTAATTGTAAAATTATGTCCAATGACAAAAATTATATTAAATGGTAAAAATATATTCTAAATATACTTTAAAACCACTCAAATTCATAATTTATCACTATTAATTATTTTGATTAAAAAAGTTTTTTTTAATTAAAATTTAGTAATTTTCACTATTCATCAAAATATGAAAGTTATCCGAAAAATACCAAAATTTCACTTTAGCCTAAATTCGATATTCCGAATCCAAAAATGATGTCCATTTTAAAATATAAAATATATATATAATTTCAAAAAATAGGTATTACTATTCATAATGGCTAGTTTGATTGGTTATGGTGTGTTAGAACTCGGTGTTGCGTACAACACACGCTATCACATTATTCAAAGAGAAGCATACCGTAGAAGCTTGGGGTGTTACAGGTAAAGAATAATCACTTTTTTTTTAATATTTTATGGATTGAACCCTTCTCACATTGTGCACCTAGATACCCTTACACGACGTGTAACCATGTTAGATGGAGTGTAATCCCTTTATAGGCAATAGAAATGACTAGTTAATGCTGAATGTCAAAAACAATCTCTAACATAACCACTATAAATATCCTCCCAAATAATTCTCAACCCTCTATAATTAACAAAAATGAACATCTAAGGCATGTTTAAATATGTACCTATTTGATCAGTAATGCAATGTTACATGACAAATATAGCATACATCTACTCCTTTATCTGTGTCCATAGAAAAACTCTAATATTATCATAATTCTTTCTATTAATCACCAATAATGTTATAATAATATCTATACAGAATTCAAAAAAATATCAAGTTAGTATATAATGATTCTATTAATTAAATCTATGAAGATGGAATGGAAATTAGTCAGTCCAAATCGAATCACTATAAATTCATAAGGCCCATACCTTAAACATATCATTTTCCAGGTTATATCTTCATTCATAACTATAAATTATGGATTTCCAAAATAAAGTTAAATTATCGATAATTATTTATCATTTAATATTTGATAAAATATGTCATAAATATAGGGAAAATGATATTTTTTATAGTGACATTATTATATACTTGATAATCAATTTAACAACACATTGTCCCATATTTCATCATAACAAAAAGAGAATGGGAACCCTATGATGATTTACTAGGGCATATGAATCCATTATAAATATTATAATAATGATTATTGATCTATTCTTATAACATAATTGGGTCCATACAATATATAGTGTTTGTGATTGAAATATAAACATGTATGAAAAATATGGAAAACCGAGCATCACAATTTTGTGCATGATTAGGAAACTAATTTAGAATGAAATAAAAAATCCCTCATATAATAATAATATCATGAATAATGTGTTTCTACCAAACTATATAGGATAGATACCCTTATTGTATATGATTTAATTGAAAAAATATGGAAGTAATTTCCATTGGAAACATATATAAATCATCTATTCGATAAATTATAATACGTTTAATCAAAATATAAAATGGGATTTCTTGTAAATGATAATTTATTTGGAATATATATAATGATGACAAACACATTCCAAGAATCACATAATAATATACATGTTAGTGAATAATAATAATTTTAGGATGCACATTCCCATAAACATCAATCAACGAGGAACTAAAACATTGATTTGCGATCATTATAAAATTAGGAATTTTCATCATAACTAAATATCTAATCCTTGAGGTGGTAATGTGATACCCATAACAAATTACATAGATATAAAAATATGGGGTATACGTATAATTATATTAGAAATTAGTTTTTCTAATATGGATAATAAATTTACCTTTAAACACATCATTCTAGTAACCTAATTCAATTATCATAGAAATATGAGATTTATTTATTTATTTAGGATTAAGAGGGGTTTCACACTGATCACCTTCAAAAACATTCAATCCCATAAACTAGATAGAGGTAATACCATACCACTTGTGTTTTAAGAAATAATGTTTGGGTGGTTCATTATTTGTAATATTAATTTTACTCTACTATATCAACTGACCTATTTATTGATTTATGGTATTCATGGGAACTATGACTAGCCCCATCACACTTAAATTACCACTGGTTCCATTCATGCAATTCCCATGATGATTCTCCCCACATTTCTAGAATGTATATTAATAGAGTTTAGTCAACTTTAGGATTTAATTGAGTTCTCAGGAGGCTATGTCATTCTTTTCCCATAAAAAACCATGATAAGATAAGAATATCAAATTTTCATTTCTAATTTGAGATCCCATCGACCGAATTCCTCATAGCTATACGAATAACTTATAGGTAACCACATTAATGGATTAGTATTTAATTAACCAAATAATTGATATTTTTTTTTCTGGAATTCAGATTATACCATAATCAAAACTTGAATGTGTTGTAATATTTTCTATATAGGGTCTAATGGATTCATGATCCTTCTACCTATTGTCAATGAATTTATCACAACTTTTCTTATACAAAATACGAGAAAAGTAATTACTCAAAGATGTTCTAAAAAAATAATCAAATCTAATGGATTCAATTTATTCTTCTTACTACATATCCATCATTAGATTCCACCAGTGAGCTTGGTCCTCTGATAAAAGGTAAATGAGTAGGTTAATATATTAATGTTTCATATAATGGATAATAGAAATTTTACTTTCAATAATAATAATCCATCGCATAGCCACTAGTGGATTAAATGAACCACAAAGATAATGTGGATGTTTTATCATTAAATTCTCAAGAATATATATTTCCCTACCTTTATAATCCTTTATAATAGAATTTAAATCTATTATTATAATATATATATTTTGTATTTTCATGGTATGAGTTGAATCAATATAAAAAATATATTTTCTAAATAAATTTCGAAGTGAACTATTATTGTCAAATGAAAGAATATATATTTAAAATTTGCTTTTTAAAAACCATTTGATATTTTTGATAAATTCTATTTAAAAATCATAGTTACCTTTAATAATTCATTTTGAATTGTAAAATTGGAAATCTATTTGAACTACTCAATTTAAATACACTCCACATTATTTTTCTACAATGGAGAAAATTTTATGATTCATGTGTCAGGGAGGGTTATTAAAATGTTATAAACTATATTTAATTTTGTTATTTATATAAATAGAATAATATTTTTAAATCATCATCTTCTCGGATTAATTAAAATTTTAATGGTTTTAAATTTCTATTGGAATTGAAAGCAGGTTTACTTTTTTGAGGGCCTAGTTATTTCCATACAACCATTGATTCAATAATATAATTTATTTTCATTTCTATATTTGAAAAATTATTTTAGGATTAAATGTTCTATAATTTTTAAATTATTGGTATTTTCCCACTACATATTGAATTTTATTTTAATTTATCTATAGAAATGTGAATTTTTGGAGTAAAATTGGTCAACACATACTGACTAAAACCCATATACTTTAGAGATAATTATCAGATTATGATTGGCGGAAAGTATTTAAAATATACATTTGAGTGATTTTGAAATATTGTTTGGGTGGTGATGTTAATTATTTGATTATTATATAATTTTAATTTCAGTATCTATTATCAGACTAAATTTTTAATCAATATTTTCTTTATAATATTAATGATATGTTACTTTGTTAATTTTTCTTATTTTTGATATAAATTACTCTATATCTGTGTGTGAATATTCAAAAATATGGAAGTGTATAAAATTAAACATAGAGATGGAATAGATTATTGGAATTATTTATTAACACCTATGTGACAGTGATATTCCATCCAGAATAATGATGATTTTTACACTACTATAAGAATCAATTTTTCGTCACTCTATGGATAAAATATCACTGTGTAAAAATCACTTCCTCTTCTCACGACTAATGTATAAACGGTTCTTTATCTCATCAGGCAGTCAACATAATGGGTTTTACCAAAAGACCATATGATCATCTTGAAAATATTAATATGCATCAATGTTGATAGGTTATTGAATATAAAACATTTTTTGGAATTTTTAATCCTAGTTTCAGTGAAGAACATGATTGAAATAAGGTAAAATTTACCGGTAGTTATTGAGTTTTCTATTCTGGAAACTTATGTTGAAAATATAAATGATTCTGAAAAATATTTATTGAAATCATCTTGGAAGGATATCTAAATTTATGGATAAATATATGCTCAAGATCACTTATGAATTATCCAATTCCACTAGATGAATACAGATTCATTCCAAATGATGAAAAAACATTGTTTTCTATATCATGGGTCATAGAGAGTATTGATAACATAATCAAAATTACACATAATCCTATGATAAAGGATTATTTTCACATAAATTGGTCTAGAAAATCATGGAAATGGGAAATAAGTATTTGAATTGTATTGAAGTCATGAAAAATGATTTGTTCATGTGATATTATCTATGGTAATTAATTAAACCTAAAGAGCATATCTCAGTTTGATGTGTTCATGGAGATGATGACTTGGGTGTTTAATATTGGTCAAATGTGAATATATTATTAGAATAAGCTATTTCTGAAAAATAATATTTTATAAAAATTGTAATTTTTTATATTTTTCATATCTAATTAATAGTATTGTGATGGGTTCATAAAACAGAAGAACATTGTTTCATTCGTGGGGATCGACGAAAAAAATTTTCTTAAGAAAATTATCGAGGCGAATTAAGGATTCCAGTATTAGATTGAGGAAATATATAAAATTATCAAAAATATCATACTCATTCGAGATAAATCCCTTTGAACGACATGGTCAATCATGATTGAATGATTTAGTGAATTGGTGTATAGATTGGATTTTGAGAACTAGTTGAAGAGTAGGTTTTTTCAAACATGAAACTTTCTTCAAATTAATTTTCATTCATAGTGGATACAGAAACATTGTCACTTATGTTATTAATGGAACCATGGGAAGTGTTATTAGTTCTTGTTCACTTTTTTTATAATATTAGATTAGGATCATATTTGATATGGGTGTTTGAGATATTCTCTTAGGAAAGGGAATATTTATTTGGTACAGTAAGTTTTATTGGTTTATAATGATCTAGATATGAGATAGATGATGATAAAATAATTAACTAAATTTAACTGGAAAGTTGGTGTCACTTTCTTATCAAATGATATAGAGTGGAATTAATAAAATCATTCCCCCTAGACCAAGCCGTTTCAAGGAGATTTTGGATTACATATGAATTAAATTCTTACTTGTTTTATTGAGGAACAAACCTAGGAATGATATAATTATTTATGGAAAATAATTCCAGTAGATATATGATATCCAATAATAGTTTCTAGAAAAATAACATGACAATTGTGGTTCATAAGGACACGATGTTGGAGCAAGGGCTATTCACGATAAAGGATATATATTTTATTATTTTTAATATCATGTATATTCATTTTAATTTTTATTCTAATTTTAAATTTTTTATTCATTGATAATGAAATGAAAAAAATTTATGGATATAAGACTAAAACGATATGTTTCATTTTTTTAGTTAATAAAATTTATCATCATTCATTACTATTCATCAAGGATTTTCTATGCTTCATTTATTCCAAAAGTATCTAATTACAAACTAGCATATATAAGTTAAAGAATATAATTTTTTACAATAATAAATTTATTTATTCAATACAAATAATGATTATATATGGTTAGTTTTATTAAAAGATATTTGTATAAATCATTGCTGATATTTATTCGATTTAATTCATCTGGATATTTCTTTCTATGTTATTCTATGAAATTTTTGTGATAATGTTCTATTATTTTCCTTAATATAATACCTAAATATATAATTTCGATTTTTTTAAATATTCACTTTAGTGTAGAGTCACTTTTTCCTAGATTATTTTTCCAGAAAATTAGTTCTTAGGGTGAGTTTAGGGAACAATGATTATCGTCGAGTGATAATGTCTTGACCAAACCCACTATGAGCCCATATGGGTCATTATAGGATTTGTGTAACAACCCATTATAATCCCCTATTATAAAATGCAATGTTTCTACTATCAATAAGTAATATTCCAGAAATTTGAGACATTATCCAATGTACCAACACTAAAACACACACACACACACATCACTGAGACCATACGATGATAATGGTAAAAACTATTGCGTTTACAAATGTAGGAATATTTCAAAATCATAAAATCTGAGTGGAAATATTTAGGAAAAAAGTATATGGATCAATTAAAATACCACAAAAATTAAATTTAAGGTCCATCTTGATTACAATGATGGTAATACTCTCAAATAAAACACTAATATGAAGTTCTATTGTTCTAGCCCATTCTATGCCTCACCTTCTTGAGGACCACCCATGACTCCATAAATATGAATTTCAGCTACATAAGAGACAACCTGTGTGAAACGATCCTAAGTTGGGTTATTATAATAGTAAATAGTAGGACACCCTGAAATGAAAAAGTCAAAAAATCAAGGGAGTAGTCATCTCATCACAAGTAGTTTCAGTTAGGATAATAGAAATAGAAATGTGAATAAAAACCAGTATATAATCAAGATAGAATCCATGTATCAAACTGGTCTCAACCATACTTCCATCCACATGATTCAACTAAAGGGATCAAGGAAACACTCATCCTGGTAATTCCACTCCATTATCTATGATTTCATTGATAATGTTCATCCAATTTTTCATTATTTCAAGGTTGCTAAAATGATGTTTTCAGTGGATATCTATGACATCGACACCAAAAAAGGGGATAACACCCAGGTCGACTGGGGGACACCATGAACCCTACTATATTAACCCACTATGTAGGGGATCCAATCTATGATGTTACCATGAACTCCAATTAATTATCCTTCTAGATAGTGAATCATATCCCTATACACGGTGGAAATTACAATTCCACAAAGCAACTGAGGGTGAACGAATGAAAGATAGTGGATAAAATATGCACAAATATATAGCAACACCATGAACTATGTCTGAGACAAATCCCATAGAGGGGATAACAATTCCAAACTATAGATGCAATACATCACTGCACCCTTATAGGGATTCACCAACGGATATCAACCAATAAATACATTTCTACACTAAAATAATCAAAGGGAAAAACCCAATGCTTATACCATTGATGTATTGAGAGGAAAAGGGATCCAAACATCCCTTCATGTATTAAATTTCAGGTGCCATAATGTTACATGATTTGTATCATAAAAAATTGGATCTTCCCATGTCTCATGATAAGTCAATATAATTTTCATAAAATAAACTAAATTATCTAAGGGGAAAATGGAGTGTAGATTCTATTATAGAAATTGAAATTCCACATAGTCTATATAAAATACTATGGCCAATGCTCATGAAATTAGGATATTCTTGTGTACAATATCATTGTTTGAGTAATTTTCAATGTACAAAATTTATTCCCCCACCTCAGGTAGCGTGAAGGGGTGTGGATCGACGCTCAACACGTTTTATCATATAATTTCAATATACATTCAAAATGACACAACATTTTCCCCACCATACATTACATTTTGGGCCACATGGTATCTTGGGTGTCTACATCCATTATATGTTGAGTTGGTTGGCCATGTCTTACAATATGTGTGACTTGTCACAATTGTCATTTTACAACACAAGGATTCATATTCATGTACTCCCTATAAATGATGAGTTAGTTGTCAAAGGGTCACATGACCTGTGTTAAAATAAATGTATTGTGATATTTATATACGTGGGGATCACTAACATCCCCTATATGAGGGATACTTCATTTCTTGAGTTGCTGATGTACTTGATTTATAGTCATGAATTTCATATAAACTATATGAAATATCATGAATTTTTTCCAATGGACCTCTCATTTAATTCAGTACTGATTGTAATCATATATAATAGATACCAATCTAATCTAGCTCTACCATAACTTCCTATTAGAATTGGTTATCTAAACTTACCTTGAAAAATGTCCCATTTCACTAAGCCATTGCGGCACACCAAATAGTAGAAAAAATGGATCTTCAATCTGGTCTATTACCCCCACCAATCGTACACCATCATTCTCACACAATGATCACGCCCCTGATCATGATATCCCACTAGAAGAATGGATTCATTTTTCTAAATGACTTTTAGAAAATGATAAAATACTATGTCTTCATCAAACCACTAACAATAGAAATACCGAAAATGAATTATGTAATGAAATGGGGGAGAAGAGAAAAAACCACCAAAGAGAAACAATCCTTTTATATTTCCTTGGATATCCTTGATTCATTTTTACTAGAATGATTAATTAATAACCAATAATAAACAAATAAAAAAATAACACCCAAGTATCCAAGGAAGATAACTTAAACCGACAAGTATGAACGACCCTTGAATCAAATTGATGGTGGACGTGATTCATGTCTTCCTTCAGATAATCAAATAGGGGAAATAAAAAAATTAAAATTCCCTACCTTAATTTGGATTGATCATTAGTGAGAATACTTATAATAGATAACAAGATGAAGATCCAAATACAATCATTGTTCTTCTATAGATTCACCATGATCTTTTCATTGGAGATCATCGATCCAAGACCACCAATAAAAAATACCTCCCCCTCTCAAATCATCTAAGATTTTGTGGATATGTTATGATATTTTTAAAAATATAATATTTATTATTAGGTTATGTTTACTTAATTAATAATGATCAAATATTTAACTAAATAAATTTATATTTCTATTTGATCCTGTAGCTACATTTGAACAAAACATAAGACATTAATAATGGTTATGATGTACAAATGGAAAAAACCTAAATTTTTGTTTAATAGTGATCCAAAGTTATTGATTTGGGGATAAAACTATAATATATTAAATTATTTTAGTAAATAAGTTCTTTCACGAAAGAATATAAAATATTCTTTTGTATATCAATAAAATTTATCTCCATGTATCAAAGTCTAACATAATCTGAATAGATTTCCTTGTAAATAATCCTTAATATTTTTGAAAGTTTTAGAATTAAAAAACAAGGTTGTTAAATTCTCCAAAACACATGTATTTACATATTTAAAAGAAAAGTTCATACTCCCCGATGATGATATCAAGATCTCAAATGAACATCACAGACATACACAAGCTCTCTTAAAGGATCTCACGGGATAAAAAAACACACCCTGAAGGGTAACACATTCCCTAGAAGGGTCTTTACTACATGGAAATGAAATGGTAATTTGATCATAAAAAAGGTAACTAATACCTCAATTAATAGATCATTCAATTTAACATCATGAAAAAAATTCATGCATATGTCTCCTCAACTTCGATAATTGGAAAACACTAATAAATCAGAGTATCCACATTCACAGGTCTAGCGGTATTCAAACTCGATAACCCAACACATTAACTTGAAAAATGGAATAAAAATTACATAGATAGGATACCATCATAGAAAACCTCAATAATCTGAGATAATGATAGATATATCCAAAACAAGATCTCTTAATGAAACACTATGGTTGTTGTCATCAATCTATAAAGAACACATAACATTATTTTTCATTTCTCATATTCCTTGTGATAAACTACACTCTTTTATAACTTTCTTTATGAACATATATTGGTTTAATTGTGAGGTATCCTACTAGATTTTAGCAATATAACATGTGCTTTCGATCAATCCCCTACAATGAGTAAATTGTTTCCATTCTGATAGTTAAATTGTAGCTATTGTGATTTAAAAATTCCACCAATTATATAATTTCCTCCCAGCTATGCCCCGTAAATGGAATGAATACCAGAAGTTTATTCACATGAATATATGAAACATTATTTACTTGGATAGATTTCTATGGTAGAAATTTTGTTCTCAACCACAATAAAGTCCCTATTTTTCCACTAGAATCTAGAGTTAGATGGATAGGAATTGGGAAAACATGGTGACTGTGTCCGTGATCACTTATATAATGTCTCAAAATCTCTCTGGTCATGGAATATCTGAAACAAAATCTATAATGATACCATGAATTTTCCACTTCCTTATGGTCACCTTGGATGTCTGCTACTAATAGGAGAGACATCAACTGTTATAATTTTTAATAATCTACTACATCCATGTTAAAAAAAACTAATGCCAAAGGATCATGGTATATCCTCATTTCTCTAGGATGTATTTCTAAAGGATTAAAAAATCATCAATTCCTCCTCTCATAGAAAAAATAGTAACATTTTCCATCCTTTGAATGATAATGAACTCCCAACCATTATATAATCCACAAAGAAAATATCTAGTGGAGATTTTTTCCGAAAAGACCTCTTAATCACTATCCATAATATCAGCCACTTCATCTTACTAAATAAACAATAGTCTAACCACCATGATCTGTATAAATACTACACAATCATCATGATCAAGGATAAACTTAAAATAGTTTGAATGCTTCATCCCCTTGCATAGACAATGTAGATAGAGAACCTCAGTATGAGAATATGCTACCATGTAACCAACCTTGGCTAGATCTGATGGTGTAACAACCTCAACCATTGATGGGTCCACTTCCACTCAAATTTCCGATAAGTTATATCATATCATGGGGATATCATGAGTATAGAATAGATACATTGTGAGAATATATGGAATACATTAATCATGAAGCATGTATAGAAACATCCAATAGTTTATCACGTTCTGTTCTTGTTATGCTGTGTACAAATGGATGTCAACTAGGATGACTACAATTAACTGATCTGAGAATGGCCAAATGATACAATTCATATGCCTCATAAACACTATAAGGTAATTTAACATACTAAAATGTATCACAAAGAACATAATAAATCTAAAACAAATATATATTTCCACCACAATTATATCCTTAACTCAAACCTATAGCCGGTTATAACATTTCTTGAGGTCAAACACTGAGTAACACTTCACCCTTAACTCTATGACCATCAAGACCTCAATTTGTGAGGGTAGGTATAACCCCTAGGAAACCATCAGTTTTAGGTGGTGTAAATCAACACCCATCCCTAATACCTAATCTTACTCCTTGGAAAATTATTTTGGGATACCGATGTCAACAGAATATTTCTATCAAATACATATCCATTTTAGATCCTCTAACCACACCATTGGCTCTTATATCTATTCTGGGAAATCCAACATACTAGATAATAAACTGTACATCACCTAGTGTATTTATATTAGGAAAAACATTCAATTGCGAGGTATGTAAGGATATTTCTTATGGATTTCCTCCACATACTTCTCTAACACTACAAAAAACTATACATTTTTAATGCTACTAGGGTCATACAAACAAATTGATAAGTAAATCGATGTATCCTCCTAAAAATGTGATCATAAAACTATTAATGGAATTAATCCATACCCAAAAATTAGAACACTATCACATATATATGTTTTAATGGAACCTACATTGAAAAAAATAAACCTTGCAATGATAGTAGATGTAATTCTCTGACCCTAGAATACTACAGATGGTTTATTTTTTTTATTACAATGGAATGATTACAAAGAATATCATCCTGAATGTCCAATTGGATTATAAATTTTGTAAAGATATTTGACATATATTATATTCACAATAAATTGGGAAATGAAAAATAAAAACATGATACACTATAAAAAAGAATTGACAACATCCTTGAAACTCAGTCAAATGATTCCTCTTCATAACATGGGAGAATGAAATATAATAAGGATTCAAGAAAATGATCAGTACAGTTTTATAAATCGGAAGAAATAATAAATCAATTAGAATAAATCAAAATTTTATGGTAAATAACTGATAACACATTCCATTCATTTAAAAATATAATGAGTAATCAATATGCAAATGTAAGAAACTGAAACACTTTCAATTTAATAAATAAACGTGTAATAGAATGCATCCATACATATATCGATGAAAAATATCATAGATAAGTAATAAATGAATAAAAATAAAGGAAAATATTAACTATTTTACATAATTTATATGGAACATGAAAACCAATACTATCATGACCACTAATAAGACAATTTAAAACTACATACAGAAACCTGTTTCATTTGAGCAACTTATTCATCTCATGAGAACTAGTCGATGCATCAAAGGAATATATAAAGTTCAGTCCATGCACATAATTTCCATTCAAAACAATTTATTATATCTAATATTTGAAATAAATAATATTCCTTGACAAATATATTTATTGAATAAAGAATACATTTTAATCAATATTTCCACTTTTAATGAAATAACTATCAAAGTGAACACTGTATGTAAAAATTAAATATTGTAAAGAAAAAAATAATATTAATTATGAGAGACTATAGATATTCAAGGTAAATTCTAATGAATTGTGACTACAATGAAAATCTTTTTCAATAGAGTGTTAATAATCAAAAATAGAAGTGCTATTTTTAAGATAATCAATACGAATATTCTTGAGGAAAATATTCCTTAAACACCCTAGAGTCTCCCTTACAACTTTGGTACATTTGAATCATAATTCCAATGAAGGTATGAAATTATATGAAACAATAAATATCATTAGAATAATTATATTTATGGCATAAGATGTGAAATGGATATATATAAACCATATAAAAGTGAATTTTTGCATAAAAACACATAAGATAAAATGGAATATAAATTGAGATGAAATCCATTAACAAGTATTACCATTTGCGTAAAAAGATAATAAAATCCTATATTATGGTTTTATGTGTTTTATTAAATTATTAAAGAACCATATTCTTGTTTATAATATCATTCATTATCTTTTTATAATAACTTATTAGCTGTTTGATAACAATACTTCATTATTTTCACTATTTCAGGTATTAATTACCTAGTTTGTCTAATATGTTTTAACCGGTTGCTTGTTATTATTAACTAAATAATGGTTTATAATCTAAACAACATAAAACTTGATGTAAATATAATATATATTAAGAATATATTTATTTATAATAACATATATTCATCATTTATATTAGACGAAATGCAATGGTCATAGAAATGGTAAGACATACATACACTTGAACGATACATTCATAGCCATGTTGTATTTCAAAATAGTTTAAATTAAATGACATATAAGTACATATATTTTATAATTCCAATATAATAGATATTTCATATTATATTCTAGATTTATTAAAACCATATTTTATGGATTCCATGTATAGTGTGAATGAATCACATCTCCTTGTGGGGTGCGATAATCAACTCTTCCCCAAATGATGATATCATATTCCCATAAAATATAGTGCATAAATGTATGTGTTTTAAGATAATTAATAAAGTATAATTCAATTATTTATTTCATATATATCACATATAAACAGATCTTCCATCATTATTTCCAACCATTAGTGGTGGTAAAGGAAAAATAAATGATATTGTTTTGTGAGGTGCTAGTTTGCAACACATATAAATGGTAACAACCTAAATTTTTTTATTAAACTGCATGTGAGTGTAGGTTGATCAATTAACATAAAAATTTAGATATATTTGGAATACTAATTGTTTTTATAAATACTGAATAATGAAATTTGAATGAGATTAAAAACAAATAAAACCAAAGAACGTGAGAATGGATATTTCATTTAATCATGGTTACTCCTTTTCCTTTTCACCCAAGAGCTTCCATGTATGCATTTTGATCCAAGGTTAGGATTATAGGCTTAGGGGAATGATTTTGAGGAGATATTTGGGAAGATATTGTTTAAAAAAATGTTTATTGAGATCTGTGAGGAAGTGGTAGGAGAGGGGGCTATTACCGTAGTGGAGTGATACTCTTGTAAATTTATAGAACCTGAATTCAACCCATGTTCTTAAAAGGTAAATTGGATCCATTAATGGTTAAATGTCACAATCATTGATCATAGTGTAAAAATATGGATAGATAATATAATTTTGAACTTTTTATAGGCCATTTTGGCATTAATTTTATGGTTTAGTCATTCGTTAAAATAATTTTGCCCTAAATCATTGTAATTAATTCGAATTACTTTCACTAATATTTTTACTCAAAAACTATAATAAACGTATTAAAATTATAAATTATGATTATTTGAAATATTAAATCCATTTTTACTATATAAAATCAATGTATTTCAAAATTTAATTTAAAAATAATCCCACAAACATAATGACAAGGATGGTTTTTAAATTGAAAACATTCAAATGTTTGATATGTTTTTATATTCAATATCAAAGTGAAATTAATTAAAATGAACTAAATTTGAAAAATAGATTAAAACATAATATAATAAAACCATAAAACCATTTTATATTCCAATGTATATTTACATATGATATATATATAAATATATATATTGCGTTCATCGGGGTAAGTTACATTAAACACCCACACTCACACATACATGCCGAAAAGGTAGACCATAGACCACACAAAGGGATAGACCACTGATCAAAGATTTTTTATTATATACATATCCAATTGGCCTGGTGGCAATGAATACAATTACACGGACCATATGACCTATGTGCATGAATTCCAGAACATATTTTTTGGGAAATAAGGTATAGGTGGGCACCACATCACGCCTATCCTAGGCCCAACCCACCACTTGTGAGCCACAAGACCCCTGCAAATTTTGAGGGAGGTAGCACTTGAACATGATACAATTCCATTTCTAGGGAGTCACTTCCTTACATGTCAACACTAATCCATCCCTAGTCGGCAATTTTTTAATTTGGATAATGAGGTAAAGGTAGGAACCACAACACACCTTTCATTGGCCCAACCTGCCACCTGCATACCGAACACCCCCAGCTAATTTTGACTATAGATGGACACAAACCAATGAATGTTAAATTATTTGGGTGTGGATGACTTACACGGTACCGCAAATCCAACCCCAATCATCCATATAAATAAATTTGTCGAAGAAGTTGTTTTTAATTAATGTTCCTTAATTTTCACTATTCATTAACCAAATCAAACCTCACAAAAAATACCAGAATTTCAAAATAACATAATTTCAAATTTTTTTATTTAAAATTATTTTTATTTTTTAATTTAGAATTCATAACTATGTCAAAAATAAAATTTAACATAGGTGATTCACAAAACGGCAGTAAAATTGCCTTTTAAAAGATATAGGTTTTATTCGAAATATTGGGTTTTTTATTATCATATGCCTATCAAATATATTGAATGAATATATAATAAATTTAACGGAATATATAATATATGAATTACATTAATATCTTCTAATAATTTTTATTAATTTAGTTTTTTTGAGATAAAATACTCTATTAGCATAAAAAATAGTTTTCAATAAAATGTACTCCTTTATATTCAATCAATTCTTATATTTAATTATAAATAATTTGTATCTAATGAATTCATCATATATTTGTGTATACCAAAAATTTTTATGAGTTATTTATTTCTATTCATAACCTCTAATTTAACAGATATGTTATATTTTGTTAGACTAAATAAAAATATTTTAATAATAAAAAGTCATTTTGTAAAACTCTGTATTTCAAAAAACACAAACTATAGATCAAAGTTTCTCATTCATATATCGAATGATAACTTGGTGTTATGTTAACTAAAAGCTATATCATAGGATTTATTTATTTAATAGAGTAATTATATTGTAATTTCTTGGGATATTTTACTCCCTTACAGGCATGGTGTCATGTGTCACACATGATATAGAATTAAATGTTCTTACATTATAATTTTTGGGTGTTACATTCTAGCCACATTAATTATATGTATTCTTCAAAATTTCATCTTGATATTAGTAACCAAGGTATTGATATTTCAAAAAAATATATTATTAAAAACCCACATCATGAATATTGTTAATGAAACATCTTCTTAATTAGATATAAATGAATTGCAATGATAAAGTTACTAGGTTACCAATTAGGAGAACATTATTCGGATATTTAGACATGGATACATAATTAAAATATAACAAAAAATTAAAAATAGTATTTAAGAGAAAATATATAAATCAAGTTTAATGATAAAAAACCCTTAAACCGCAATTATGAAAAAGTCATTGATACCATTAAAAAATCTGATAATAAGACAAAAGTTTTGTTTTAAATAATTTTCCTAGAGTTGAGTAATTATTTATTTATATAATAACATAAGTAAATATATGTTTCTATAAACACAATATTTTCCTTTGACTATTCAATGAAATATTTCTACTGCATATATTATCACAATATGTATCATAGGGTGATTTAATACATAAATATGTAAAACCTCATCCAAATGTAAACTAAAACCATTTATAAATAGTTATCTTTTCCAAACGATTCAGACCCAACAATTTATAATGAATGTCACTAAATTTAAAACATGAACATATTATTAGACTTAAATAAACAAGAAATATATCTTCAATCATAACGAATATGTGAACACCTTCATCATGTATTCTCTTAAAATATGTCAATACATTGAATTTACAAAATACTATATTATGAAAATGATTTTTTCCTTATTTATTATAAAAAAGACATGATATTGGATATATCAATAAATCAAAAATTATTGTGATCGGTTTCAATGGTAGAGTGAACTAATGTTTCAATCATACATTACTTAGTTCCAAGGTAGATAACACATATATAAATCTATCACCTCATTATCCATATATTAGTTTATTAAAATTAGGAATAAATTAATGGTTATATTTCTTCAACATTGAGTTTTCCAAAAATATTTACTTTCTACTGATTAACTTTTCTTTGTACCAGTCATCATATGTTTTCAAATAATTATTCAAAAAGTATTATACTAAAATGCATATATATATATATAATAATTTTTATTATGATTAAATAATCAATGAATTAATTCTACAAAATATTTCATAGATCGAAATATAGACGAAAAATAGTCATTCCAATTTTCCTATATCAATTACACAAACATGATGTTTATCCCTTATATTCTACTGTAGTAGATTCCCTTGATTCGTAGGGAATTAATTTTAATATTTCCCAATATCATTGAAGTCGTAACATTGAATACCAGCTTTTTCCCTTCTTCAATTTTAATTCTTTTTTTCCATATGACCATTCTCTCCATACTTATAACATACTCCCAAGCCTTTCAAGAATTTACCATGGTGATTCGTTACAAAGCTATCACATGTGGGGAAATCATTATTTCCCGTATTCTATTTATATATTATTTTATATTCCTCTTTCTCTTTCTTACTATTGAATCCATGGGACATGTATATTTCTCTACCTATCTTGAAAGAATAAAATAATATTTTATCATACAATGAAATGTTATGGGACACTAGTGCCCATTGAATACATGGCTTAATTCCTTCAATTAAATGATCAATCTTGTATTTTTTGTTCCATATGAAATCCATAGAATACAATGATTACCATGTAAATGTTGGATCATACTCTTCAACACTGTCTTCCTCCTTATATATTAAACTAATAAACGTTCCCATCACCTATGTTTTTTCTAATGAGGGATGTATTTATAGAAGAATGTCTCTTTAATGTTATCCATTGAATTAGTTATATTTCTTCATCCTCTCTAGTATTCTTGATCAGTGACCACCATTGATCTGAATCACCACTCTAACAATATTCTACAAGTGTACCCTTTTCCTTTTCAACACATCCCAATGCCATTAATATATTCTCAAATACTTAATCCATTTCTCACCTTCCATTGGATCAGTAGTCCGACTATATCATGGTGAACTCTATCACATAAAGTGATCCAAAATCATAGAGTCTAACAATGGTACATGTTTCTCCATCTTGGAAAGGTAATTTTTCATAACTTGATTATACTTCCCTAAGATTCCCATAGTAGTCTCATCCAATACCAGCTATATTAGTCTCCTCGGTAGGGAAATGTCGACATTTTCTGAGTACTAATAATATTCTTCCTTCCAATATCTATTTCTAAACAATATAATATAATTGATTAGAAAATAACATTTTGTAACATAATTTATCATTCAAAAAATATTGAATGACTACTCAAATAATCAAAAATTTTTCTTAACTAATATAATAATAATTAACATAGTATCATTGGAGATATGTTTACTTCTAAATCCTTCGTAATTATTTTCAAAGAAAAATTGATTTATCCTATGTGTATACCCTGGGAGTGTAAAAATAGTTCTATGGTATGGTCAATTTTATGTATTAGGTTATGCTGAGTCAATCTCGACACACCTTGTCAAATTTATTACTATGTTGTACATCTATTCCTGAACCACATCAACTCTAATATCTAGACAAGGATGTGTTTCTAGTAATACCTATATAATATCATTCTTACCAAAATTCTAGGATGTTATTCTATAATTATCCTCAAAAAATATTTTTTTGTTTTGTTACATAATCAATGTTTTTGAAATCTTGTTTCTAAAGTTCATGTGAAACATCTTCTGATCAGAACTGTAACTCCTAAATCCTAGAAGTCTATATCTGTTTCATTATTTATTTACATTAGCATTATTAATATGAATAAAATCATGAAGGAATGATTAGTTTAGAATTTTTGGAAAGAATAATTTCATATATCATACCCTATAATACATTGGAAAATAGATGAATAAAAAATGATACATAATAAAATGAAACGACATCATTCTAGAAACACATTCTATGGATTCCTCTTTATAACATAGGGAATGAAAACATAAAAAGTTTGAGATTAAATTTTCAATAAGGTATGTAAGGAGGAATAAATAATGAATCTATGGGAATTAATAAATATGAAATTGTAAATAATTGATAATCCAAACAATTCAAATAACTAGATAAGTAACAATCAATTTGGAAAGGTGTGAAACTGAAACACATGTCATTTACTAAATAAACTGAGAATAGAATGCTTACATAGATATGTAGATATAAAATTTCTTGGATCATTAATAACTAAATAAAAATAAAATAAATTTGTTATTATTTTATTTAATGTATTAGGAACATGAAAACCTATACCACCAAGAGCTTTCACAAGATGGTTTAAAATTAATGATTGAAACCTCTTTAATTTGGCTAACTTATTCATCAAATGAGTACCATTCAATGCATCAAGGGGATATATAATTTTAGGTCCCCGCCCATCATTTATATTCACAATGATTCATTGAATCAAATAATATAAATATATAACTTGGCTTTCCAAATATCTATATTGAATATAGAATATGGTTTTATCAATATTTCCCCATATAATCAAATAAATGTCCAAGTGAACATTTTATGTAAAAATGATATACTGTTTAGGAGAAAATAATATTAATTGTATTTGAATATGGATATTCAAGGTAACTATCCTTGAAAATTTATGACATGATTTTTATTCTTTAAATAGAATGTCAGCAATCAAAAAACTAATTTATATTGAAAATATAATAATTAAGAATATTCTTGAGGAAAATATTTCATACACTTTCTTAAGTGTCCCATAAAACATTGAATCTTTTGAATCAAAATACCAATGATTTTATGAAATTAAATGAAAGATAAATTATATATAATGTAAGGATATACATGATATATATTTTAATAATGAATTATATACACCATATATATTTTAATTGGTTTATATGAAAAAATAAGCCTTAATGGAATATAAATTGTGATTAAATCGCTTAGCTTGCATTTGGTTTTATGTGAAAAGATATTAACCTTATCTATAATGGTATTAATTTTATTACTAAATTATTACAAAAACGACTTCATGTTTATAATATAATATATTATCTTCATGTAATATATTATTACCTATTTTATAACAATAATTCATTATTTTCACTATTTTAGGAGTTAATTGACCAATTTTTCGAGTTTGTTTTAATTTGATACATGTTTTTTATTAATTAGATCATGATTTAATCATTTGAAAATTTTAAAACATGATTTAAATATCATATATCTTCAGTATATAATTATTTATAATAATCTATAATGTTTGGATATAGGAAATGAAATGCACCGTTCAAGGAGATGGTAAACGGTATGTAAGCATGAATGATACATCCATAGCCTTATCATAATTTAAAATAATCAATTGAAAATGATATATTTTTATATTTATATTATAATTAATTTATAAAAACTTTTTCATAATTTTTACATAGCATTATTTAATCCATTCTTTATACATTTCATGTATAGAGTGAAGGAATCAGATCAAATTGAGGGGATAGTAGTCAACACATCCATAAATGATTTATTTGTATTCATAAAAATAGAGTCTATAAAGGTATTTCTCAAAGAGAATTATAGTAGTATAAATACATAAAAAATATCATATATATAAAATACAAAAAAATTCCCATCATAATTCCCATCCATGAGATGTGGTTAAGGGGAAATGAACAATAATATTTTTTGTGGTAGTAGTTCGCCATAAATAGAAACAATATGTTCGTTATCCATTAAATACAAGTGTGTGTATTTGTAGATATAAACCTTGAGAAAAAATTTAAATATATGTTGGACACTATTTTTTATATAATGATTTAATTACGAGAACTAGAATAGTGTAAAAAAATAAAACTAATAATCTTGAGGAAGGATGTTACATTTTATTCGGTTATCTCCATTGAATTTTCAGCAATGGTATTCCAACGATTAATTAATGATAGGATATTATTATAGGTTTAGGGGTGGTTTATTTTTATATTATATTTTTTATATATTTAATAAGAAAAATTTCCTTGATGGGTGGGAGGACAAGAGGCCTTTTATATTGGAGGAGGAGTGGCACTCTTGTATATTTTTTAAAGGGAATTCCACCAATGTTTTTTTCTAAAAAAAGTGTATCTGATAATGGTAAAAGTTCAATACAAGGGTCTATAGTGTCAAAATATTTATATCCAACATCCTTTGGAAATAGTTTAGGTCATTATGGGTTATATGATTATGGTTTAGTCATTTTTTATGATATGTTTCCTCCTAATCGTTGTAAGTAATTTTAATTACATTCACTGATATTTTGGTTCAAAAAAAGATGAAAAATTTATAAATTTATAATTACTATGATTAAAAATATGAAAAAATAATTACCAAATTCTAATAACTAATGTGGATGAAAATAATTTAAAATTAATCACACATATGGGATGACAATGCGGGGTTTTAATGTAAAAATGTTCAAAATTATGCTATGTTTTGAATTTCAATTTCAAAATGAAATGGATTCAAATGTTCTAAATTGAATTATTTGGTAAAAAAATTATCTAATTTAACTTTTAATCCATTTAAAAATATAATTTATCCTTATAAATTAATTATATATGAAAATGAAGATTTTATGTAAAAATCATTATTTTTCGATATTTATTAGAAAATGAAACTTCATAGAAAAATGAAAGCATTTCAACCTGACCAAATATTGATGTTTATATTTAAAATCTTAAATTAATTTTGACATATTTAATTCTAAATGGACTCAAAAATAGGATTATATTTAAGTAATCCATTAAAATGCGTTAAAGTTTACTTTAAAAAAAAATATTTTTATTTACGTGTAATATTGGGTTTGTTATTCTCCTACACCTATCGAATATATTATGTGAATAACATAAATTTTTTTTGGAATATTTAAAATATGTATTATATTAATATCAGTAACTAATTTTAATTAATTTTATTTATTATGATAAAACAACTGTATGAGAATAAAATAGTTTTCTATATAAACATTTCTGTTATATTCAATTAGTTATTATAATTTTTTCTATTTAATATTTAATCAATAAATTCATCTTATAATTATGTAAAATATATATTCTCATAAGTTGGTTAATCCTATTCATAACCTGTAAATTAACAGCTATGTTATATCATATTATATTAACTAATAATGATTTAGTAATATGTTTTAATTTATTATACAAGCCATCAAATATGATGTAATTACATTTGAATTTTGGGGTCCTAGTAGATAACCAGTCCATAGATGAGAATACATCATATTGGATCGTGCACATCAACTTTATTACCATAATTATCTCTAGAGATATATGTTATTAACTAATCCATTGGATGGATATAATGGATGCACCCATCATATAATCAAAACCATAAATACAGTTTCCACAACATAATAATTATTCTTATTAAACATATAATAACCCCTGGAAAAATGGGTTTTATAATGATATCGGCATAAACTAATTAACCCAAGAGATATGATACTCTATATGTATACCTGATCAATTTTTTTTAAGTATTTGAGGGATATATAAAAAAGAACGTAATATAATATTTCAAATTTATATAACAATATAAATATAATAAATATTTAATATACTCGGTAAAACTACATTATAACCATCAATATAAAGTGATGATGAAATATGAAATTCATCACTTCAATGAGTTGATAGTATACAAATACAAATGAGTGATGTTTTCTATATGGAATTGGCATTAAATTATTATTTAATCACGAATATTAGTGAAGAACATACATTATAACACACTGAGGATCTTTTTAGTTTTATAGTTTTAGGTAATTAGTATATTAAACATACATATCATCTCATAATCATATATGTGGATACTATTAAAACATTTTCCATTATTTCATAATATAAAAAATTTCAATTTAAACATAATCTCTTAGAAAACTCATCATGAAAATTTGACTGTCTTAATAGTTTCACTGAAATGTCCTTATAACCTATTAATCACATTTAAAAACTTGGGATGAGCACAAAAAACCTGGTAAGGGATATTTGGAAAGAAATCAGCAGTCATGTATTAACAAAAAAACCCAAAAAACCCCATTTTATAAAAACACATTAACCATCATGGAAGAATCTTGTAGTTTACTTGGAAAATATTAACTATATACCTATTTCATTCACCCTTACACAATAGAATAACCTTTTGATCAAATTCAATCTACTGTGTACCGATTACATTGGAGAGCTATAATGGGGCTCACCCGTCATATCTTGAGCTATAATAGGTTCAACCAAACATATCATGAGAAATAATGGGGATCACCCATCATATATTGATACATAATAGAGAAAAACCCAACACAAATAATTTCCATATAACATATCAGGAATAAAACACTTCAAAACTCTTTTACACTGTTGAGAAAAACACATTAACATTTCAAAATATACTTTTTTCGTAAAAATTTATCTATTAACATAAACACTATACACACAAAATAATGAAAAATTATAATTTAAAATTATTTATAAAACATATAATGGAGAAACTATTTTACTAAAAAATAATGAGATCTGAAGATAAAATTTATGACATAAAAAAGGAATAATCACCTTGGATTTCATAAAGAAGACATCAAAAAGGATTTTTCGTGGAAAGTCCATTACAAAATACCATAAAATTTAAGTACGAAATGATTAAATTAATGGAATATGTAAATATAATATAAATTAAATTAATAAAATATAACATAAACAAATTACATTTCATAAATCCCCTTATTTCCATAAAAACCATAGATGTTGAATGCTAACCCAATGAATGTAAATGGAATTTAGAATTCACTTACAGAATTTAAGCATTCTATTGGGTGTACATGGGAGGGAATAATGAGAGATAAATGGATATGTCATCATTAATACATAATAATGGAATTATGGTGGAGGTGAAAAATTATAACCCTTCCTTTTTAATTTAAATTAAAATATCACAACATAGCGGGGATTCTGGAATAAAATGGAGAAAGAGAAAATCCATTACCTCTGGTTCGACTTCCCTCAAATGTGTTTAAACGGCCCCTATAATGGTTAAAACAATGTTATTAATAATTTAAAAATATTTTCATGTTTATAACACCTTTCATGATCATTTTATATCATTAATTTACCCATTTGTAAATAATATTTTTTAAATTCCGATGTTTTCATGTACTGTTTTCACATGGTGTCCATGATCGGTTCATGATGGATTTTCATGTCAACTGGAAGTGAAACTAGATAATTAGAATGGAATTGTATTTATATATATTTAAAGAACCATAAGTTAACCATTTTTCATATTAAATTTATACATAACATGATTCATAAGTTAAAACATTATTGACATTTTTAGGTCATTTTGTTGGTTCTTCAATCATAATGAACTCATTTTGTTATATAAATTAATAACATGTGTAAAAAGTGAGTCCATAACATTATATAATATATTATTCATAAATTTTAATCTGGTTCAACCATAAAAATGGTTTCATGACTAGTCATAAAGTATATAAATGAAATTGAAATCACATCATCCATGATGTTGATAAATCGACACATCAATGATGGTGTTTCAATTTCTAGAATAAGTGGGAGAGGAGCAGAATTATAATGGTAAATCTTACATAAACTTGAAGAAATATAGAATAATTAAGATAATTGACCATTCATGCCTCTTGGATAATGGTAGGTGTGGAAAGAATAAGAATACAAAAAAACAATGAATAGAAAAGACACAAAAAAGGATGTTTACCTCTAGATATATTCATCATGAGATCCTTCATAAGGTCATTGGTTTTGGACTATTGGTGAGACCATATGGTCTAGGATGTGGGGAAGGGTATTAAAAAGAGAATTTGACAAATCATTGGTAAGTCTCATGTTTGAGAGGTGTGGTAGAAGAGTGGGAAACATGTGGTATTTATAGTGGAGGAGAGGAGGATTTTTCCCTTATTTTAATCATTAGTTCAATATTATTTCTCAAGTCTATGAATAGTATTAATTATTTTGAAAAAATATCAATGAGAGCATGATATTTCTAACCAATTTTTCTTACATCTTCCATGATGTCAAAAATAGTGTTTTTAAATGATAATTTATATATACAGTATTTTATCATGGTTCACTATTCATAAAAAAACATGTATTTCTGAAAAATCCCAATAAATCACCCAAACAATTTTTTTTGACATGTATAATTTTAAATTGTACACCATTTTTTGAAATAAATTTCAAAATGTGATTAATTTAATTTTTAAATAAAATAATATTTTTATGAAAAAATAACAATTTTAAAACATTTATGTACATGTTCAATGATTTGCATATATCATAACTAAAATTAAATATTATATGTATACTATCATAGGTTATGTTACTATTAAAAAGAGTAACATTAATATTCATTGTGGTATGTTACTATTGACCAAAAATTATGTTGGCCTTATCAGACTCTATCGAACTTACTGATCACAACCTGGTATGTCCATTTTTAATATTTCGAAATGTCGGAGAGGAAAAATTATGATTGAATTCTAATTATTACTTTCTTCATAAAATAAAATTTCATTTATTTCAATTTTTTTAATCCTTGGTGTGTTACATTATCCGCACCTTTTGTAAATTTCATCCTCACAATTTTATTTACATATTAAACAAGTGAGGGTACCTTTACCTCATAGCATTTTCAGAGTCAAATGTTGATTCATCAACTATGTTGTTACTCCAAAAATTCATTTCAAACTGGATTAACTTATTTCACAAAACATGCTCTCTTTGATCCAGATTCTGAATTGGTTTCTCTTCATAAAAATGGTTCTTTTCTAACTGGACTATCTATGGCCTCAAAACATGAGATTAATATGGCATATACATTCTTAACATCGAAACATGAAAAACGTTGTGTACCTGATACAGACATGGAGGAAAATATACTTAGTAGGAGAATGGTCCATCTTTCCCTAGAATATCATAATCTCCAATGAACTATGGACTCATCTTTCCTTTCTTACCAAAATGTATAACACTTTTCCATTGAGATATTCCTAGAAATACGCAATCACATACTTAAAAATAAATGTCTCTCCTCCTATTTTCGGCATAGATTTAATCGATACAACTAGTTGTCCTCATGTGTTGTGGATAATATTCTAGTTCTCGTCCACTTCCTCTACTAATTTGGACCCCATATACTACCATTCCCCACATCCATCCCAATATGTTGGAGTTCTACACCGCTTCCTATACAATATTGTGAAAGGTTTCATCTGTATACTGGTATGAAAACTATCGTTATAATAAAACTCACCTAAATGAAGATGATGTTCCAAACATTCCTTGTATTCTATTGAAGAAGCTCGAAGCATTTCCCCCAATGTCTGAATCATTTGTCATGCCTTACCATCACATTGAGTATGTAAAGAAGTACTGGATTTTTCTTCTATTCCCAATGACATCTGAAGGCCCATCCCAAATATTGGAGTGAACATGGGATACCGATCAGATACAATGGAAAGAGGTACTCCATATAACCTAACAATCTCTTTGAGGTACAACAACAAAATATGATCCATTGACACAATATCTCAAACAAAATGAAAATGTGCATATTTAGTTAGTCTATCACCAATAACCCAAATTTCATTTTTACCTCAAGATGTATTTGGTAGTCCAACAATGAATTCCACAGATATTTTTCCCATTTATACTCTAGCACCGAAAAATGTTGAAGCCTCTCCTTCGGTAACTGCCCCTTTTCTTTATCCTATTGACATGTCAAACATTTCTGGGTAAATTTGAAATATCTCTTTTCATTCCATCCCACCAGTAATACTCTAGATGGTCTATGTACATCTTTGCAATACCATAATGAACTGAAAATGGAGAACTAAGAGCTTCACGCAACAAGTATTTCTTTATCTGGGAATCACAAGGCACACAAATCCATTTTTCAAATATTAAAAAACAATCCTTATGAAGGATAAATTCTTTCAACTTAACCATTTTAGCCATATCTACTTTTCTCTATAGCTCTCCGTATGCATTTTGTGCTTTTTTAATTCTGTCAGTCATAGATGACAATAGTGAAACCTAAAACAAACCCGAGAAACATCTTACACCAATAACTTCCAAGTAAATTTTATCAATTAATTAAACTAATAATCACATTAAAAACATATCAGGGTTAATGTGGCATTACATTTCAGACTCAATTCATTATCTACACAAATTTATTCCCCAGGATAGTAATGAATTGTGAAATCATAATCCTTAATTAGTTCTAGCCACCCTGTCTGTCTCATGTTTAATTAATTATGAGTAAATATATACTTATTGCTATTATTAACAATATATACTCACATTTTACATCTTATAGATGATGCCTCAAAATTTTCAATGACAAAACCAAAGCATCCATTTCCAAATAATATGTGGGATAATTTTACACGTGAGGTTTTAGTTCTATTGATGAATAAGAAATTATATGATCAATCATCATCAAAACACAACAAATTACCTTCAATGAAGAATCGTTGTAGACAAAAAACCCACTATTTCAGGAAGGCTATTCCAAAACTAGTGTATTCACCAATATCATCATTATTTATTGGTAACAAACATCACATTATTCTGTCAAAATAAATTTATCCTATTTTCATGTTAACATAGTTTGTATACTAGATAACCTTGAAAATATTTTAACAAACCATAGGTAATAACCTGTTAATCTATAAAAACTACGAATCTCTTTAACATTTTTAGGTTTTTTCAATTCATCAACCTGCATTTTCTATTGTATAATTAAATGTTATTCCATCCGTATTTAAATTTTTCCCATGAAGGTGATTTTTTATTTCAACAAAGAATCAGACTTGCTAAATGTTCTATATGTTTTCTCTGGTTTTATGGTTTTCAAAACAACCCATAGTTTTTTTATACTACTTTTTTGCATCTAGAATATACCATAATGTCGTCAATAAACATAACCAATAACTTATCCCCAAACTCATGAAATATTCTATTCATAAGATCCATGAATACAATAGTTTCATTAGTAAATCCAAAAGGAATAAATACAAATTCATAATTCCCATATCTAGTATGGAAAACTGTTTTTGTAATGCCATCCTCTTTCACCTACTACTGATGGTACCTAGATCTAATGCCAATCTTGAAAAAATATTGTTCTCCCTAGGGCTGATAAAAAAATCATCAATATGCAGCAACATATAATTTTTTTAATAGAAATGTCATCAAGGATGCTATAATGAATAAAAATCCTCATTGAACCATGTTTCTTTTTCACAAACAATAAAAGATCACCCCATGGTGAGGTGCAATGTAGAATTAAGCCTTTATCTAATAACTCATGAAACTGCTTTTTTAATTCCAGAAGTTCTATTTGAGCCATTTGATAAGGGGGTTTATAAATTTTCTTAGCATCAGGAACTATGCCAATAGTAAACTCAACCTCTCAATCATAATTTACACCAGAAATGTCATAAGTTAAAAATACCTAGTATTCATTTACCAGTAGTACATAATTAATCTGTATAATTCTCTCATCATACAAAATATGAGGAAGATAACATTCATTTCCATATATTATCTGTTTTTTACCATCCTGATATGTTATCCGTGGTGTGGTTTTATTATTATTCACAAACTAAAAATCTTTCTAATAAACAACTTATTTTTCTCTGAAATCAACTTTATAATGAAAAAATGAAAGATAATATATACCCAAAATAAACTCATACTATACTTGAGGAAAACAACAAGGTTTATTGGTAAAATAATTCCATAAACAATTATAGGTATATTTTTATAAATTCCTTTTTACAAAATATTTCTTCGTGATGTTTTTACCATGTGTTCTTGTTCCATTTAATCATGGGGATTTCCAATTTTTTCCGAATCTTTCTTAGAAATAAAATAATGTATAGACCCCATATCAAATGACACATTTGAAAAATATATAAAAGTGTTAAATTTACCTGATAACACCTCATTTTATGGATCATCCTCTTCTGATGGAATCACAAAGGATTTTTCCACACCATTCTTCTTTAAATCTTCCTGATTTCATTCCTGATTGACTCTCCTCATAAAAACATTAAAAAATCGACCAAATTTCATTAAATCAAAGAATATAACCATCTAATTATCATAATTTTTTTGTTCATTTTCCAGGAACTCACGAGACATGTGTCCAAACATTCTACACCCGTTGGATTTCCTTGAATTTACAATACATTAAGAAGGATTCCTTTTACCAAAATTTTTAAAAGAAAGGAAATTGAATTTTTTATCTCTATATATCTTTGATGAATTTAGCCCCAATTCCTACCAACATAAATTCTTCTTATTCATATCATCAAAAGAAATTAATGTATAAGAAAACTCCATATTAATGTTCTCTTCACAAGGAACATGTCTCTCTTTGATTTTACACTCTCTTGTAGCCAATTTTTTTTGTAAAAATGGTTTCAAAATAGTGTATGATCAAATAATATTACCATAAAAATCAAAAAATAAAATATATGACGTAGTAATCTAGTCTTGAAAATTTTCATTCATACACGGAAACAGAATCATCATCTTTCTTTTTCAGTTCCAGGAATTATTTCTCTTTTCGAAGATGAATAGTTTAAGAAAACTATTTTTCATGAAAAATACTCTTAAACTCATCTCATTCGAGACTATCAAGATAATCTATTTCTCTCGTAATATTAACTAGTGACCACCATTGATCGGATTCACATACCAAATGATAAATGGCTAGTATTACCTTTCGATGTTATAAACATCCCATGATATCAAGTATCTTTTCCATGGAATTGATCAACCCTTTGGATATTACTGGATATGCGGTTCCACTAGAAGTTGGAGGACGTTTCCTCATAAAATGCATCAAAAAATAGATGTTTCTTTATGGTAGATCATGTTCATTACTTTAATGGATACAACTACCATTTATTTCTTAATTTAAATATGCCATTACTATAACAAACTACTCATTTCTGGTTCCCACCATTCCGTCCTACAAATTCAGATAAACCTCAACATTTTGGTTCCTTCGTACATTAAGATACATATTTCCTATGGGGAAAAAATTCTGTACAAAAATATATTAGAGGTATTGACAAGGTAATCATTAATTTCTATAACATTTCAAATTAATTAATGATTAAAAATATGTTGGGGTATTATTTTTACATCATCCAAACCCATTATGTTATATAAACCATCCTCTGATACCAACTATAATGAGCTGACCTTATAACATTACATAAAATTTAATATCAGTCAATAACATACATTATTATACATTTAGGACATTTTCAGGTATATTGTTCTATATAATTCAGAAATAAAATATAAACAACATCTCATAATCATACATGTGTAAACTATTAAAACAATATCCATTTTCTCAAAATATATCACATTTCCAATAAAAATAATATCTTTGAAAAATATTCATGACATTTAAATTTTCATCACTATTTCTCTTACACATCGTGATAACCTATGAAAAAACAATACAAAACATTTTATGAGCACAAATAGCTCCGTAAGGTATAGAAGGAATGAAATCGTTAGTCATGTAATAAAATAAAAACCAATAAACCCATTTCATAAAAAACCCATTAACATTCATGGAAACATAATGTATATTAAATGTGATATATTTACCATATTACTCGTACATACACCCTTACAAATGTAATAACCTTTTGGTCAACTTTTATATCAAGAGAACCTATGAATTTGAGATATATAATTGGGACCACCAGTCATATCTTGAGATATAATGGGATAAACCCAAAATATATTGAGATATAATGGGGCTCAACCATCATATCATTAACTCTAATGGGACCAAATCCACATAAATAATGTCCATTGAACATATTAAGAATAAAACAAGTTATATATCATTTACACCATTGAGAAAAAGATATTAAAATTTCCAAACTCCATTTTTCATAAAAATTGCTTTTAGAACATAATAACTATATTCCCAAAATAATGAAACCACATTATTCAAAAATTACTATAAAACATATAATGGAAAAAATAGAATATTAAGGCATCATTAAATAATAATATAACTCCCATGACATAAAAATAAGACTAATCTCTTTGGATTTCATAAAGGACACATACAAAAAGTTTTTAAAAGGAAAGTCCATTACAAATACCATGACATTTATGGGATAATTAATTAAATGAAAGAAATATGTTTATATAGTACAAATTAATATTATACAACATAATATAACCAAATTAAATTTCCCAAATACTCTTATTAAGATAAAAAATAATTGATGACTAAAGTTAACCCGATGAGCGGATATTGGGTTTAGAATTCACTTATGTAATTTTTGCATGACATTGGGTGCACATGGGAGGGATTAATGAAAAACAAATGGGTCTCTAATCATTAATATATCATAAGTAAAGGATAAGGAATGAAAAAAATATACCCTATCCTTAATAATTATAAATAAAAGAGCACAACATATAGAATATTCTTTAATAAAATTTAAAAGGAGAGGATCCATTTCCTTGGGTTCAACTTCACTAAAATGAGATTAAAACTACTTTATAATGGTTATGATAGTTTTATTATCATTTTACCAAAAGATATTACTATTTATAACACTGTTCATGATCATTTTATAAAATCATTCAACCTATTTATTAATAATATTTTGTTAATTCTGTTGTTTTCATGAGAATTCTTCACATGGTTTCCAAGATCGGTTCATTACAGATATTCTTATCGATTGGATGTAAAATGAAAAAATTAGAATGGATTGGTATTTACATATCTATAAAACAAAAAATTATTCTATTTATGTTTTTTAATTCTAACATAAGGATGATTCATAAGTTAAAACATTATTATTATTTCTTTAGATTATTTTGGTGATTCTTTGATGATAATGAAAACATTTTGATTTATATATAAATGACATGTGTAAAAAATGATTCCAGAACCTCATATATGATATTATACATTAATTATAATCCGGAATAACCTAACAACTAGTTTCTTGACCTGTTTTGAAGGATGTAAAATAAATTGAAATCATATCGTCTATAAGGTTGGTAAATATACAAATCACAGACGGTGTCTTAATTTATAGAATAAGTGGGGGAGGATAAGAAGTACAATGTTGAATCATCAAAAAACATATTGAAATACAGATTATGTAATGTACAAGATAATTTATGCATCTTGTATATTGGGATGTGAGGAAATAAGAATAATTCAAATGGAAATGAAAAGAAATTAATGAAAACAAAAGAGGATGTTTACCTCTTGATCTCTTCTCCTTGAGATCCTTCCTAAGGCCCTTGGTTTTGGCCTTTTTGTGAGGCAATATAATCTTTTACGTGGCGAAGGGTATTTAGAGGGTTATTTGGAATAACATAGGTATGGATCATGGATTGATATTTGTGGGAGGAAGAGGGGGAAATTGGTGGTATATACAGTGGACGAGAGGATTTTTCCCTTGTTTTAATCATTAATTTAATATTATTGCCCAAGACTACGAATAGTATTAATTATAGTTCAAAAATAGTAAAGAGAGCATGTGATTTCGACCCAAGTGTGATTACATTACCAATGAGGTAAAACAATAGCGTATTTAACTGATAATATATATATATATATAGTATTTTACCATATTTCATTATTTATAAATTATTCAAGTATTTCAGAAAAATATCAAAAATTTACCCTAAGCATATTTTGACACGTAGAATTCAAAAATAAAATCCATTATTTAAAAAATAATTTGCTAAATATTATTAATTTAGTTTTTAAATAAAATAATTTTTTTTTTGAAAAATGAAAAGTTTAAAACATTTATTTACTTATTTAATTAGATGGGTATATCATAACATCAATTAAATATTATATGTATACTATCATAGGTGAGGTTAAAATTAATTAGGGTAACATTACTATTCACAATGGTTTGTTGTTATTCACTAAACAATTATGTCGGCCATATTAGAATCACAATAACTTATTATTCACAAAAGTGTATAGCCGTTTGTGAAATTCAAAACATAGAAGCGACAAAATTATTTTTAATGAATAGTTATAACTATCTACATAATACAATGTTTCATGAAATTCAATTAATTTTTTTAAAACATGGGGATGTTACATTTTCATTTTCAATAGCATGGAAATGAATTGATAATGGTTGTAACATCATCTTAATAAAAATTAATTATATTAAGGAAACTCATGTTCTTATTTTAAAATGGATCCCAATGATTTAGATTATGTAAATGATATTTGTTATCAGTTTTAAATCTTCATTGAGAGACCCCTTTTGACGTACACATTTAAACCTAAGAGGATGATCTTTTAAATGTATTACATCCATACGAGGTGAATAAAGAAGAAATAATGATATTTGGGTTGGAATTTGATGATCTATGAGGAAAAATATTTTTGAAAATGGGTTAAAAGGAGGTTCAAATTTATAAATGAGGTAATTTAAACGCTTCACATTAGTAAAAAGGTTTTAAAAAATTATATCATTATCATTTAAATTTAACGTGAATTACCCCCATTAAAAATTTTAGACATTATAAAGTCCAAAAAACTTTTGGTAATTAAATTTAAAATAATTTCAGTTCCACTTTAGACTATATTGATTGGTTGAACCGTATCATATACCCTTTTCGACCATTAAAATGATTACACATTTTCTATCTTTTACGTGCAATTAATTTTCTTATAAAGTTACATGAGAATGATAATTAGTCCATTTCTATCATTTTATACGATTTTACATAACAATTTGTATATTTTAATATTTCTTATTTATAATTCATGTATTAAATTATTATTATGAAAATATATCATTACTGTCATTATTAAAACAATTTTATTAATTTGAATTCAAAAACATCAAGAAAGTTGTTGAATTAGAATATAAAAAAATTCTACAAAATAATTACATAAAAATTCATTGAATATAATAATAAATAAAAATAATATTAGTTTTATTGTTTTGAAAATAATTTAACATCTTTTCTTACCTACACAAGCACTATATCAATATTTCTTAATTTTCAGTGTAATAATAACATCACTAAAAGTACAAAATAAATTATTATTAAAAAAATAAATTATTATTGAATAAAAACCTATTAATTAATTTATAAATTATTATTATCGCTAGTAAAACATATTATATAATTTAAAATCAAGAGAGTGGCATTATTGATTTATCCTCTTACTAAAAATATATATAGTTCATTATAAAATAAAAAAAGGAAAAAATGTAAAATATTTTAGAAACATGGATGAAAATGGACGAAAAACGATAATAAAATATTATAAAGTATGACATTAGTGATATTTTAAAGTATTAAAAAACATTTAAACTTGGTTTTACTTGTTATACACAAACCGAGGAGAAAAATAGTAACCATTATTAAAATTTATAAAAAAAATTAAAAGAGAACATTCTACAAAATTATACCCTCATGATTCCAAATATGGAATACATTTTTCAATTTTGAATTTGTAAATGTGGGATGAATATATTTTAAAATAATCACAAAAATTTCAATAATGGCGATTATGAAAAAATGTGTTTTAGTCATAAAAAATGATATACTCTTATCTCATTCCTAGTGAAAACCATTAGATGAATAAAAATTCTTTTATATAATTTATTATATATAAATATAATGAATTAATCAATATTGATTATTTTAATTTATTATGCTAAAAATAGAAACCTGAAAAAATATTTTCTTTCATACCAAAACCATTTTTATATTCGAATTATTTTATATTGATTTCAAATAAATTAATAACCAATTAAATTATTTTTCTAATATGAAAACAAATATTTATCATATTTTATTTAGTCTAATTCAAAACCTCCAATCCATTGGCATGGATTTATCATCCACCTTAAATAATAATATTTGTATATTATGGTTTTTCATACTCAGGGTAGAACATAAAATTGGATATCAAATAAATAAAGTCTATATAAAGATTAACATATCATTAAATAATGCAGTGATACATTATACCCCCTTAAAAAATTTATCCCTTGAAATTCCATAATTCATATAAAATCCATTGAGGATACATATGCTTCATAACATGCATTATTTCCAATATTTATTCTTCTAATTTATGGTTTCCCCACAAAACATTAACCATGTAAGGGGTCTTGTTCTATAGGACATGTTATTTTCAATCCAAAATCTCTACTATTTATTCCTCATAAGAGAAATATTCTTCCACTTGTTTGATGGCTATGTTTAATATATCTAATCTACAAGGTATGTATATCCCTATTATGGATACAAGTACGACATCAAGAACATGAGAAACATTCATCCGTAGTGGAAAATGATAAGTTATAATTTTGACCCAATAAATAATTTCAATGGACCAATATATCATGGGCTCGTCATTCCATTATTTCCAAATCTCATAACCTTCTTAAAAAATGTGTCCTCATAGAAATAATTTCACTCTATGTCCAATCATCTAGATTCCCCTGAATATTATGGGAATTCTAGTTTTTTCATCTTTGATATGCCCTTAGGTGATGCTGAATAGATATATCTTTCTTTTCAATTTCAACAGCTTGATTTGGTCCAAATATAATTATTTTCCAATCATCATCCCAATACATTTGTGTTCTACATTTCCTACAATAGACATAATCAGTATACGATATCTAAATTAAAAATATAAATCTATTGTTTTTGTAAAATTCAAAAAAAGTTAGGTTTGATCCCAAACACCATTGAGATCAAAAGAAAAATATATAAAAATGGTTTCTAGAGATTGAATGACCCTCTCATACTAGCCATATATTTGAGTTAGACAATTAGTATGAAAACTCAACTCTGTATTTAGAGCATTCTAAAGACTTTACCAGAATAATGAGTTATACGTCGAATCACAGTAAGATATGATTTAGAATGGTACTCTATAAAATTTCCAAAATTCATTAATTTATGAAATTGTAAGGTGAATAATATAGAAATATTCTATAATAGAATTAAAATGACCTAATTTCATATAGGGATGAACTATAATCCATCTATATTTTGTCCCTTCATGTATGTTTTGGAGTCCAATGTTGAAATCCATGATCATTTTTCCTTATTTACATCATTTAGTGCCACATGGTTGTAACATCCCCTTATAATTAAATATCTCCTTATTAAAATTCCGACACGACAAGTATTAAGATATATACTTCTCAATATACCCTTTTATATTTATCAACTATACATTTTCATTTGGATCGTTATAAATCATTAAACATCCATTATAAATTGAGAATGAAATACATTGAACTTCATCTAATAGTTACTTCTTTGATTTTGGTATTATTGATACACATACTCTATTATGGAGGATTATCATTCCATAAGAATTATTTTTGAACATAGTAATATTAATCACATTCTTCTATATTTCTATATATTTATTTCATTCTATTTTAATCATTATATAGATTTATGGTTGAAACATCATATGGGAAATATTGTATCAATCCCATTTCCTTAGGATTCAAATTTCCATATCTTCCAAATCCATAAGTAATAGAGCTCTTTTAGTCCTTATCATAGAGAAACTATCACACTCCTTCCAAACTATGGAATCAACCACCTTGTTTTCATTCTCAAGGTGGTAATGTATTTAATACTCACAATCACTAATACGATCTAACTATCTTCATTAGCACATATTCAACTATTTATATGTGAATATATACCTAATGGGTTTATTATCATTATATATTCATATCATTCACCGTAATGATAATTCAACCATATTAATAATTAAAACATTACCAAATCCAACTCTAAACCAAGATTAATGACATTTTTTCCATGTATTTTTATTTGTTTAGAGATATAATATTTCACCTTATCAGTCAAATAATTTAAAAATCCCAGTACCTACCTTATAAAAGTATAATAAATCAATAACCCTTCTATAGTACACTATTTTGTAACATTTTTTGAACTTACTAACCATATTTTTATCTCTTTGAATTATTTTTCACATTAATCTAGCCACAAGACAATAACCCCATTATATATTTACTATGTGAGTGGATTTTATAGACCTGATAAACATTTAAAAATTTAATGGTAATATCTATCCCACCCATGAAAATAATAGATCATGGATGCCACTGTTATTACTTTCTATTACTCATTGACATATGATAATTAAGGATCACCAAATATACCCTCAATTGAGATTATGACCCATGAAAGATGATTTTGAAGTATCAAATTTAAAGTTGGTATGTCACATACTGGATAGTTTTTCCTAGTTACCTGATAACCAATCTATCCTCGGTATATCCCAATGGGTGTTCCCAATCCACATATGTTTCGAAGTAGCACCTGACATCATAAAAAATGCATGTGGGAATGATTTTTCCACTAACAATTCAGAATAAAATGAAATAATGATGCATGCATATCAATTAGAAACATTGCTAGTTGTAAATTACTAGAATGAAAATGTATAAAAACTACCAATATACTACAACCCATGTTTCAAAATAGTTGAAAACATCCCATGTCCCCAAGGACAAAACTCACCAAGTCCAAGGATGAACAGATTGATGCACCTCCATTAGATCCATTATCTTTTCGTGAATCTAAAGGTATATAATATTCTGACACATCATGTCAGAAGTAGGGTGTGAAATAAAAATTATAGTTGGGTCTCACTAAGGATTATTTAACTGATTCAATTAATATATTAACCAATGGGATTCATTCAATTTTAAAATAAATAGGTTTTTCATTTAAAAAAATATTTGATCAAGTCATATTATATAGATCAAATATTGGAAAATTATTTAAGCAACGAAATAAAAGTTATGGAGTATTTCTAAAACAACATGTTAAATATTAGCTTTTTTATAAAATAGTTTATATAAATTTGGAATTCATGAAATTAAATTTATCAACTTTGAAGACATTTATATTTTAAATAAAAAACGTGAGAAATATAATCATTTACCAAATACTTAAGTATATTCCATGTTACAGGAATACATACCATCTAAGTGATCTTGAAAATATGTGTTTACACATATCCCACTAACACATGGAAAATTTTAATCATCTCCATCCCATCGGGTTTGTGCACTCCAACATTTATTTTTATGACTTTGTACAATCATAGAGTGTATGAAAATAACATACAAATCACTTATGTATTACATGTTCTATAACATAATCAAGGATGAGAAAATTATTCAATGAATTCATAAAATAAAGTTAAATCCCATCCCTCCCATTTGAAATTCCAATTTCAATTTAAAACCAAAATAGATTCTATAAAATATGCATTTCTAACATGTTAAATTCACATTGTCTATATCAAAAAAATTTAACTCATTATCACAAGTTTGAAATCTATTCATAAAAAATTCAATCAATTCCACAATTCATTTACAAAATTAAATTCATAAAATTAATCAAAACAGTGTCCATCAAATCTATAATTCAAATTAATCAATTTAAATCAAAAAAAATTCTATAAACACATCCATAATAAATCGAATTGGCCCTTTCCCAAATATTACATGCCAAAACCATTTCAAATATCACAATTCACTAGAATTGGATTTTATTAAAAAAACTAAATAAATTTTGGGATTTTTAATTTAACTAAACAGTTGAAACAATACCTACAATACAAGGTTAATTGATTTTTCCAAATGGGATAGAACCACATACATTTTTTCCAAAACAAAACACTCTCAACGAAACCTATCAATGAGAATAAATTCATATAAGTTCTGAAAAATAAATTGAGAAACATGATATAAAACAAATAAGAATAGATCCATCAATTTCATAATGATATATTGAAATATAAATGGTGGATAATGATAGAAATATGAATAAAATTATAGGATGATTACCTAGGAATAAAACTACCAATGCAACAATGATTGAACACTAAACTATAGGACTCCAAAGGGGTGGAGAACTCCATGATCAGCATGGTAAGGATTTTTCTCAAGTTGAATTTAATTAGAGAGGATCCAAAAGAAATTGGTCATCCAAGATACCTATTTTATAACTACAGTCAGGGTATTACATGATATTTAACCCCCATACATGTCATAAAATAATTAATTTTCATAACCATTGAAAAACATGTCACAATGAAATAAAAATTGGTATTAAATTAACTCACAACGTCTAATGAATCTTCACATCATGTAATATATGACAACATAAACCCATATAATTTTATGCACCCAATAACCATTACACTATGTGTAACAAAGTTACACGACATGGAACCCTCATATATCATGTAGAGATGACCAGTTAAAGATGAAATTCTAGGAAATAATTGGTTTCATCGTTATAGGAACACTTTGAAATCATTCTCATCACAAATAGTTAATAACAAGGAAAAAAGAACAAGGTTTAAAGGTTTTCTTTTCAGGTCTGTAATGTGATATTAATACATCCCCACCATAATAACTTTAAATCCCTTGAAATCCAATGAAGAAGCCTCCATACTAAAGAGATGATGCCTGTTCTCTTTGATTAGTGCCTTACATTCCCATGTATCATGACTATTAAAACCATACATCTAAATCACATGAACCAATTGTATTGTTCTCCCATGAAGTACATTTGTCTAATAATCAAATATCTTTTCTAGATGATAAGTCATGATAAATCTAGTTCAATCTCAAGATCACTCCAACTCAATAAATGAGATGGATCATAGAGATACATTTCTAGATATAATATATGGACTACATTATGTATCAATGTCAGTTGCAGTGGATGTAATAAACGGTATGAACATTTACCCACATCATCATAATCCTCAAAAGGACACTTGAAATGAGGTCCAATCATCATATTCTTCCCAAGATATCAGCAACAAAAATACGATGAAACATTCATGAATACCAAGTCACCACCTTAGGATTGAAAATGTGTACAATGGTGATCAACATATGAATTATTTAGGATCTTGTGTATTAACATTACCTTAACAATTAACTGAATCATTGTTGTCGTCTATTGCACCAAACATGGAACATTCAAAAAACTCAGAGCAACATAATAATGATTTTAAAGGGTAACCACAAAAATCATCAAAAGGATCTATTCTGATCATCGGATGGTCACTAATTTTATAGAAAAATGACCATCCTAAAATGATCATCACATGCTCCACTAAAGTAGAGAAAACGAGCACAAATCATGTCCTAAAAAATGTATATATCTCTTTCTATCTAGCCATATAACTATGGATGGTAGGTCACGATCAAACAGACCTATGATACCAATGCCTCCTGAAGGCATTTCCAAGATCAGTAAGTGAACATGGGGTCCTTATCAGATATTATATCATATGGAACTCGATGAAAATAGATAATATTATATATATATATATTCATTAACTTCTCAACTTTGGTTTTATTTAAAATGTGAATGAAGTGATCTAACTTTGTCATCCTATCTATCACCACGCATATCATATTATTACATATCTACATATGAGACTATGAAACCATAAAGTCCATAGAGATCTCATCCCACTTTTATGTTGGGACTGTAAGTGGTATAAGTAAACCTGAATGTTTCTGGAGGTCGGGATTCACCTACTAGAATATATAATAGTGGGATACAAACTCAGCAATAAATCATCTCATACCTACACACCAAAACATTCATTGAATTTCATAGAAAATCATAGTGGTTCATGTGTGAATAAGATATTGTGAATTATTAGTATCCCTAAATAGAGCATTACATGCCACTAAAAGAATAACTCAGCTATTCTAATTACACTAAAAACCCTATTTAGAGAATGACCAATGGAAAAATGTATCCCCAATTCTAATAGAGTCTCCAATTCTACAAAATTAATTATCAAGGTGTTGATCTTGAAGAATCATCTCAATAAGAGAGAATTATATCTAAATTATGGTAAAATAATACTTATCCCCTTAATATTAGACTCCAATATGTAACTATGCAATGAAATCCATTAAATTCCACTATTCAAAATATTCTTTCACTACATGGGTTAGACGTTTCCCATTGAAAGCATCTAAAACAACATTCCCATTCCCTAGGTTCTAAGCGATTAAAAATTATAAACAATGCAATTACTACCCCAAATTCCTTAGGAGGATATTATAATCCTTGTTATAGAATATATAACTCAATCTCTTTGTATATTAATAAAAAAAATTCCCCATAATGTTAATGCCCCCAACACTTTTGTGGATGCACTACAACTGCATGTTCACTTTCATGGGTAGGATTATTCTTCTCATGTGTAATAAAATTATGAGATACATTGAGACAACATTATTACCTTTTATTAAACACAATACAATCTTAAACCCGATGCATCAAATAAGACCACCAAGCGATTCCTGGGCTTTGGAAGATTCAAAACCAGTGCTACAGTTAAAAGACGTTTAAGCTCAATAAAAGAATTATTACATTTTCCATTCATTGAAAAAATCATTCCCTTCCAAGTTAGATATGTTATAGGGAATGAAAACTTTTAGAAGTCCTTTATGATGAAAATATAATATCTAGATAAGCCCATGAAGCTCCAGATATTAATGATATTATGTGGTTTCTCCAAAGACATAATAACCCTAACCTTCTCAAGATCATATTATATTCCATTTTATGACAACACGTGTCCAAATAATTTAACTTCCTAAATAAAGAAATAAATTTTCTAAATCTTGGAATAAATTTAGTGAACTCTCAAAAAACCCAAAACAATTCTCAGATGGTGCATGTGATCTTCATCAGACATAGAGTAAAAAATGATGTCATCCACAAATACTAACATAAAGTTTTCCAAATACTCCTTGAAAATAGTATCCATCGAAGGTAGGATAACTATAGGAGCATTTATTAGACCTATGGGAATAACCAGGTAATCATAATGGTGGTACCTATTCTGAATTGATGTTTTCTAAATGTAAGAAAATTTTATTGCGAATTGATGGTAACCAGTTCAAAGGTCTATATTTGAAACAACCTTTCCTCCTTCAACTGATCAAAAAGATCATCAATCCCTAGAAATGAATATTTTTTTCTTTATTGTCACTAAATTGAACTTTTGGTAATAAAAACATTACCGATTATAACCACCTTTTTTAGTGATGATAATTGGAACTGTACAAGGTGACACACTCTAGTGGATAATGCATTTCTCAATAATATCATAAAACTAGGACTTTAGATCCTTTGGTTCAGTTGGTGTCATGTGGTATGATGGAACCGAAACTGGTTGAGTACATGGTATTAAGTCCAAAAAACTTATCCTCCCTTTATGGTGGAAAACCAGAGATATCAGAAGGAAAAATATAGGAAAACACACTTAAAATTTAAAGCACATCACTACTCAAATATCCTCATTGGAGATAAAAATAATGATATTACCTTTCCCAACTCTGGATAAGTATATTTGGCCCCACATAACACAAGTGACAAAGAACTAGGTGTTACCAGGTAGACCCACCAATGATGACAATCAATACATGATTTATTGGAATTGGGTAAATCCATACTGAAAATGACTTCAAGAGGTTTCATGTCAAGGATAAAATAAGATCAGGATAAATTGATATCTTCTAGAGAGAAGACACAAGTAAAACTATGGTGAACCTGGTCTATCATCATTCTATAGTGTGTGGTAATATCTATTTCACAAGATATGATACCCATAGAAAGATTCAGAATATAAAAAATATGGGTTGAAATAATTTAATGAGATCCACTAGTATCAAATAGAAGAGTTACTAATTATGTATAAATTGTAACAGTACCTCTCATATTCGTTGGGCCCGTATCCACTTCCTCTTTAGACTCCTGAACAGTGTGAAGTAGCTTTGTTCTAGATTCATGTTGATGGAACCCTTTTATATGTGAATCATCTTATTTAACCAACAATTTTAGGAGGAGATAATGATACTCATTTACTACAGAGAGTAGAAAAAGATATGATAGAATCTATGTATGTTCCCCAAATTCCCTCAGGAGCAACAGTTGTTTGGTGACTCAGTGCAAGCCCTCTAAAAATCTCTAGACATTCACACTAATAGAAAATTAAATAACATAGGTATGGTGTTGTAGGAGGTCTTTAATGACCCTACTATCAAGAACTTATATTAGAATCATCACCCTTATATATTCTCGTGAAGGAACTCGTGATGGCATTGGAAAAAATGAAATTCTATCATCCCTCAAATTATTACCAAATCCATCTCAACCATACATTCCCTATCAAACCCATCGGTATAAGAGGGTAGAATTATCAAGAAATACATTGAATTTATAACTAATAGAATAACCAACTTGAACCATTTAGTTGTCATCCTCTCATTAGATACTATCTTAGACACAAACAGATCAAGTTCAACAATGCAAATTAAATTCATAGTAACAGATCTATAAGCATACTCAATCATGAAAAACTCTATATCCCAGGACGAAACCATTGAAAATGGATAGGACAAGTTGTTGAAAAAAAACCTTTAAGTCTATTTAGTCTTACCCCTCATGTTTATTTTCCATCACTATCACACGCCACTATCTAATACTCATTCTATGATACAAAAATGTGTCACAACTCACATTGATCACGTCTGGTGTCTCTCAGAACTAAAACTTTCATTTTATCCTATGCAACCATTCATCATCATGTTGAGGATCAATGGAGCCTTTGAATACCAGTTTGTAATAGATAAGGAATTATTTGGAAAAAATATAGAATATCTATGGGATGGTTGACAGATTGATCATTAATGGGATCTGGAGGTGGTTCAGGTCCCAGACCTTGGACTGTGCCCACAATCACCTCGACTAGATTCGGGTCACCTATAGGATTCATTCACTGTGTTTCAGTGGAATATTCCTCCTAGATGAAATTTAGAAATCTTATCAGGGCCATGATTCTATAAAACATTAATATAAAATGAGGATGATATTTGATAATTCTCAGATATTTAAATAAGGGAGACATGATCCTGACTGGAAGAACAAACAAAATTTGGATTTCACTCTATCCAAATCAAAATCGGGAAAAGGAAAGAACTGATCCCTAAGATGATTACCACTAACCACCACTGAAGAATAATGTTTATTATGGATATAAATGTATGGGTAGTCAACCATAAAAACCTAATAATTCTCTAAAATATTTTACATATGCATACTAACTTCATGAAAAAAATCTAAACCTGAACATCACATTTGATTCCACTTTATCACGAACCTTTCCAAGTTAACTTGGTAACCTGATAACCATTTGGGTCCTAAAATATCTATAAGGGAATTCTCATTCCCCCTGATTTGGTATCTAGAAGTTGGAATTATAAAAACTGAAAGTGGGAAAAAATATTACTCTAAAAATGCTATAATAAACTGAAACAAGAAAGTATGAATATAAATAAGATATTCCAATGTGATTAAATTATGAAAAGAACGAGGAATAAAAAATCCCAATGTACTATAACCCATGTACATAAATTGAAGAAAAACATCCCAAGTCCCCACATAGATAACTCACCATGTACATTGTTCAGCAACTGAATGAACCTCACAAAGATCCTTTTTCTTTTCTTGAACCTGGAAGGAGATAATCTATAAATTCCTCGAGGAAAAATTTATGTGTGAGATAAAAATACATGTATCATATCACCGAGGATTCCATTATAGAATCCAATAATATATTAACCCAATTAATTAATTAAATTTATAAATAAACAAGTTATTCATTTTAATAATAATTTTAAAAAATCATTCTATACAGTTCAAATAAAATAAAATACATTTAGAAAGGTAATTCATGAGATGGAATATTTCTAAAACAATGGATTATATATCATATTTTATATAAAATAGTTTATATAAATTCAGAAGGAATGATATATAATTTAATAACATTTGAATACATTTATATATATAATATAAAAAAGATAGAAACATGGACATCTGTAATATAGGTATGAATGTTCCAGGCTATAAGACTCTGCACTTTATAAGAGTTCATGAAAATATGTGTATAAAAATGTCTGTATGACATAGGGAAAAGGTGAATCTTCACCATACCATTGTGGATGTGTAATGATGCATGTATATTTTAGAACATTGTATAATTATATACTGTGTCCAAATAACTCTCAAACTACCTTTTTCTTGCATGTGATCTTACACAGTCAAGGATGGAAAATTTATTTTTATAACACATAAAATTGAAATTAAATCCCATTCGACACATTTCAAATTCCTATTTCCATTTGAAACCAAAACATGTTTTAATAAAACATATACTTTATTAAAATGATAAAACCACTAGGTATCTAACAAAAAGTTTTTATCCAATTTCTAATGTTTGAAATAAATTCAAAACGAATTCCCTAAATTTCACAATTCATTTCCACAAATAAATTCATCAATTTAATAAAAATAATTTCCAGTAATTATATAATATATATTAAACTATTTAAATCAACCAATTTCTATAAACACGCCATAATTCAATATAATAGATAGGTTTCCAAAATTTGTATGCCAAACCCATTTCAAATCTCTCAATTCATTAGAATTAGGTTTTATAAAATAAATTTAATGAATTTTTGAGTAATTGAATGTAAATTAACAATTAAAAAAATAATAAATTCAATGTTAATCAATTTGGACAAATGGGATGGACCACCTACCATTTCCCCAAAAATCAACACTCACAAGGAATCTCATGTACCAGAAAAACAATTGAAAAAGACATTGAAACTCAACCTAGAAATGATATCTAATATCAGGTAGCATAGATCCATCAATTATAGAATGATTTATTGAAATATAAATGGAGGAGAAATAGAGAATAAGGGAGAATGCTTACCCTGGGATAACAGTATTAATGAAATGATGATCGAATGCCAAAAGAAGTGACCTGAATGGGGTCGAGAGATCCAAGATCGAATATGGTAGGACTTGCTCTAAGAGAAATGTAATTTTCGAGGACCCTACAGAAATAGATTACATGTGCCAACTCTTTTAAAACTATAGTCGGGGTATTACACGAACGGTAACACCAATACACTTCGTGAAATAGATATTTTTTTAACTGTCAAAAAATGTTTCAATTATATTTATTAAATATTATTTAATTAACACTCAATGGGTAAAAACTAATCACTTATTGTAATATTTTTTGGATTGAACCCTTCTCACATTGTGCATCTAGAAACCCTTACACAATGTGTAACCATTTTATATGGAGTGTAACTCCCTTACAGTCTATAGAAATGACTAGTTAATGCTGAATGTCAAAACAAATATCTAACATAACAACTATAAATATCCTCCCAAATAATTCTCAACCCTCTATAATTAAGAAAAATGAACATCCAACACATGTTTAAATATGTGCCTGTTTGATCAGTAATGCAACTTTACATGACAAATATAGAATATATCTACTCCTTTATCTTTTTACACAGAAAAAAACTAATATTATCACGATTCTTTCCATTAATCACCAATCATGTTATAATAATATCTATACAGAATTCAAAAAATATCAAGGTAATATCTAATGATTATATTTATTAAATCTATGAAGATGGAATGGAAATTAGTCAGTCCGAATCAAATCACTATAAATTCATAAGGCCCATACCATATACATATGGTTTTCTAGGTTATATCTTCATTCATAACCATAAATTATGGATTTCCAAAATAATGGTAAATTATCGAAAATTATTTATCGTTTAGTAGTTGATCAAATATGTCCTAAATATAGGGAAAATGATATTTTTTATAGTGATATTATTATATACATGACAATCAATTTAATGACACATTGTCCCATATTTCTTCATAACAAAAATAGAATGGGAACCATATAATGATTTAATAGGGAATATAAATCCATTATCAATATCATAATAATGATTATTGATCTATTCTTATAACTTAATTGGGTTCATACAATATATAGTGTTTGTAATGGAAATATAAACATGTATGAAAAATATTGAAAACTGAGCATCACAATTTTGTGCAATATTAGGAAACTAATTTAGAAAGAAATAAAAAATCCCCCATATAATAATAATATCATGAATAATGTGTTTCTCCCCAACTATATAGGATAGATACCCTTATTTTATATGATTTAATTTCAAAAATATGGAAGTAATTTCCATTGGAAACATATATAAATACTCTATTCGATAAATTATAATTGGTTTATTCAAAATATAAAATGGGATTTGCCGTAAAAGATAATTTATTTGGAATCTATATAATGATAACAAACACATTCCAAGAATCACATCATAATATACATGTTAGTGAATAACAATAATTTCAGGATGCACATTCCCATAAACATCAATCCACGAGGAACTAAAAATATGATATGTGATCATTATAAAATTGGGAATTTTCATCATAACTAAATATCTAATCCTTGAGGTGGTAATGTGATACCCTTATCAAATTACACAGATATAGAAATATGGGGTATATGTATAATTATATTAGAAATTAGTTTTTCTAAATTGGATGATAAATTTACCTTTCAACACATCATTCTAGTAACCCAATTCAATTGTCATAGACATATGATATTTATTTATTTAGGATTAAGAGGGGTTTCACACTTATCATCGCCATAAACATTCAAATCCATGAACTAGCTAGAGGTAATCCCATACCACTTGTGTTTTAAGAAATAGAGTTTGGGTGGTTCATTATTTGTAATATTACTTTTACTCTACTATATCAACTAACCTATTTATTGATTTCTGGTATTCATGGGAATTATGACTAGCCCCATCACACTTAAATTACCAATGGTTCCATTCATGAAATTCACATGATGCTTCTATCCACATTTATAGAATGTATATTAATAGAATTTATTCAAATTTGGGATTTAATTGAGTTCTCAGGAGGCTATGTCTTTATTTTCCCATAAAAAACCATGGTATGATAAGAATTTCAAATTTTCATTTTTACTTTGAGATCCCATCGACCGAATTCTTCATAGATATACAAATAACTTATAGGTAACCACATTCATGGATTAGTATTTAATTATCCAAATAATATTTCTTTTTTTCCGGAATTCGGATTATACCATAATCAAAACTTGAATGTGTTGTAATATTTTCTATACAGGGTCTATTGGATTCATGATCCTTATACCTATTGTCAATGAATTCATCACCACTTTTCTTATACAGAATATGAGAAAAGTAATTACTCCAATATGTTCTGAAAAAATCATCAAATCCAACAGAGTGAATTTATTCTTCTTACTAAATATTCATTATTAGATTCCACCATTGAACTTGGTCATCTTATAAAATGTAAATGAGTAGGTTAATATATTAATGTTTCATGTAATGGATAATAGAAAATTTACATTCAATGGTAATAATCCATCGCATAGCCACTAGTGGATTAAATGAACCACATAGATAATGTGGATGTTTTCTCATTAAATTCTCAAGAATATATATTTCCCTACCTTGATAATCCATTTTAATAGAATTTAAATCCATTATTATCATATATATATTTTTTATTTTTGTGGTATGAGCTAGAATCAATATATAAATTTTATTTTCTAAATAAATTTCGAAGTGAACTATTATTGTCAAATGAAAGAATATATATTTAAAATTTTATTATTAAAAACAATTCTATATTTTGTATAAATTATATTTAAAAATCATAGTTACCTTAAATAATTCGTTTTGAATTGTAAAATTGGAAATCTATTTGAACTAGTCAATTTTAATTAATTCCACATTATTTTTATACAATGGGGAAATTTTTATGATTCATGTGTTGGGGATGGGTATTAAAATGTTATAAACTATATTTAATTTTGTTATTTATATAAATATATTAATATTTTTAAATCATCATCTACTCAGATTAATTAACATTTTAATGGTTTTAAATTTCTATTAGAATTGAAAGCAGGTTTACTTTTTTGAGGGCCCAGTTATTTCAATACAAATATTGATTCCATAATATAACTTATTTTTATTTATCTATTTGAAAAATTGTTTGATGATTAAATGTTCTATAATTTGTAAATTATTTGGATTTTCCCACTACATATTGAATATTATTTTAATTTTTCTTTGTAAATGAGATTTTTTGGAGTAAAATTGGTCAACACATACTGACTAAACCCCATATACTTTAGAGATAATTATCATATTATGATTGGAGAAATGTATTTAAAATATTAATTTGAGTGATTTTGAAATATTGTTTGGGTTGTGATGTTAATTATTTGATTATTATATGATTTTAATTTCAGTATCTATTATCAAACTAAATTTTTAATCAAAAGATTCTTTATAATATTAATGATATGTTACTTTGTTAATTTCAATTATTTTTGTTATAAATTACTCTATGTCTATGTATAAAGATTGAAAAATATAGAAGTGTATAAAAGTCCACATAGAGATGGAATAGCTTATTGGAATTATTTATTAACACCTATGTGATAGTGATGTTCCATCCAGTATAATGATGATTTTTTCTCTACTTTAAGAATCAATTTTCCATCATGGTATGGATAAAATATCATTGTGTAAAAATCATTTCCTCTTCTCACCACTAATGTATAAAGGGTTCTTGATCTCATCAGGCAGTCAACATAATGGGTTTTACCAAAAAACCATATCATCAATTTGAAAATATTAATATCCATCAATGATGATAGGATATTGAATATGAATTTTTTTTTGGAATTTTTAATCCTAGTTTCAGTGAATTTTCCAGCATTAGATTGAGGAAATAGATAAAATTATCAAAATCATCATACTCATTTGAGATAAATCCCTTTGAACAACATGGTCAATCATGATTGAATGATTAAGTGAATTTGAGTATAGATTGGATGTTGAGAACCAGTTGAAGAGTAGGTTTTGTCAAATAGGAAACTTTCTTCAAATGAATTTTCTTTCATAGTGGATACAGAAACATAGTCATTGATGTTATTAATGGAACCATGGTATGTGTTATTAGTTCTTGTTCATTTTTCTATAACATTAGATAAGGATCATATTTGATATGGGTGTTAGAGATATTCTCTTAGGAGAAGGAATATTTATTAGGAACAGTATGTTTTCTAGGTTTAAAATGAGCTAGATATGAGATAGACGATGATAAAATAATTAACTAAATTCAACTGGTATGTTTGTGTCACTTTCTTATCAAATGATATAGATTGGAATTAATAAAATCATTCCCCCTAGACCAAGTAGTTTCAAGGTGATTTTGGATTACATATGAATTAAATTCTTACTCGTTTTATTGAGGAACAAACCTAGGAATGATATAATTATTTATGGAAAATCATTCCAGTTAATATATGATATCCAATAATAGTTTCTAGAAAAATAACATGACAATTGTGGTTCATAAGGATATGATGCTAGAGTAAGGGCTATTCACGATAAAGGATATCTATTTTATTATTTTCAGTATTCTGTATATTCAATTTAATTGTTATTCTAATTTTATATTTTTATTCATTGATAATGAAATACAAAAATTTTATGGATATAAGACTGAAATGATTTGTTTCATTTTTTTAGTTAGTAAAATTTATCATCATTCTTTACTATTCATCATGGATTTTCTATGCTTCATTTTTTTCAAAAGTATCTAATTACAAACTAGCATATATAAGTTAAAGAATATAATTTTTTACAATAATATATTTATTTATTCTTTACAAATAATGATTATATATGGTTAGTTTTATTAAAAGATATATGTATAAATCATTGTTGATATTTATTCGATTTAATTCATTTGGATCTTTCATTCTATGTTATTCTATGAAATTTTTGTGATAAAATTATATTATTTTCCTTAATATATTAACTAAATATATAATTTGGATTTTTTTTTTCATATTCAATTTAGTGTAGAATCACTTTTTTCCATGATTATTTTTCCAAAAAATTAGTTCTTAGGGTGAGTTAAGGGAACAATGATTATCGTCGGGTGATAATGTCTTGACCAAACCCACTATGAGCCCATATCGGTCATTATAGGATATGTGTACCAACACATTATAATCCCCAATTAGAAAATGCATAGTTTTTACTATCAATAAATAATATTCCATATATTTGAGACATTATCCTATGTACCAACACTAAAACACACACACACACACACATCACTGAGACCATATGCTGATAATGGTAAAAACTGTAGCTTTTACAAATGTAGGAATGTTTCAAAATCATAAAATCTGAGTATAAATAAATATGAAAAAAGTATATGGATCAATTAAAATCCATCAAAAATTACAATTACTATCCAAAATGATTACAATGATGGTAATAATATCAAATAAAACACTGCTATGAACTTCTATTAGTCTAGCCCATTTTATGCCTCACCTTCTTGAGGACCACCCATGACTCCATAAATATGAATTTCATCTACATAAGAGACAACATGTGTGCAAAGATCCTAAGTTGGGTTATTATAATAGTACATAGTAGGACACCCTGAAATGAAAAACACAATGAATCAAGGAAGTAGTCATCTCATCACAAGTAGTTTTAGTTAGGATAATAGAAGTTGAAATGTGAATAAAAACCCGTATATAATCAAGATAGAATCCAAGTATCAAACTGGTCTCAACCATACTATCATCCACATGATTCAACTAATGGGATCAAGGAAACACTCATCCTGGTAATTCCACTCCATTATCTATGATTTCATTGATAATGTTCATCCAATATTTCATTATTTCAAGGTCTCTAAAATTATGTTTTCAGTGTATATCTGTGATATCGACACCCACAATGGTGATAACACCCAGGTCCACTGGGGGACACCATGAACCATACTATATTAACATACTATATAGGGGATCAAACCTAAGATGTTACCATGAACTCCAATTAATGAACCTTCTAGATAGCGAATCATAACCCTTTGCTCGGTGGAAATTACAATTCCACAAAGCTACTAATGGTGGACGAATGAAAGATAGTGGATAAAATATGCACATATATGTAGGGACACCATGAACTCAGTCTGAGACAAATCCCATAGAGGGGATAACAATTCCAAACTATGGATGCAATACATCACTGCAACCTTATAGGGATTTGCCAATGGATCTCAACCAATAAATACATTTCCACACTCAAACAATCAAAGGGAAAAAACCATGCTCATTCCATTGATGTAGTGAGAGGAAAAAGGGATCCAAACATCCCTTCATGTATTAAATTTTAGGTTCCATAATGTTACATGATATGAATCACTAAAATTGGATCTTCACATGTCTCATGATAAGTCAATATAATTTTCATAAAATAAACTAAATTATATAAGGGGAAAATGGAGTGTAGATTCTATTATGGAACTTGAAATTCCACCTGGTCTATATAAAATACTATGGTCTATGCTCATGAAATTAGGATATTATTGTGTAAAATATCTTTGTCTGAGTAATTTTCAATGAAAAAAATGTATTCCCCCACCTCATGTAGCGTGAAGGGGTGGGGGCCGATGCTAAACATGTTTTATCTTTCAATTTCAATATACATTCCAAATGACACAACATTTTCCCCACCACACATTAAATTTTTTGGCCACATGGTATCTTGGGTGTCTACATCCATTATATGTTCTGTTGGTTGGCCATGTCTTACAATATGTGTGACTTGTCACACTTGTCATTTTACAATACAAGGATTCATATACATGTACTCCCTATAAATGATGAGTCAGTTGTCTAAGGGTCACATGAACTGTGTAACAAATAAATGTATTGTGATATTTATATCCTTGATGGAACACTAAAATCCCCTATATGAGGGATACTACATTTCTTGAGTTGCCGATGTACTTGCCTTATAATCATGAATTTCATGTAAATTATATGAAATATCCTGAATTATTACCAATGGATCTCTCCTTTAATTTAGTACAGATTCTAAACATATATAATAGAGACCAATCTAATCAAGCCCTACTATAACATCCCATTAGAATTGGTTATCTGAACTTACCAAGAAAAGTTTCCCATTTCACTAAGCCATTGTGGCACACCAAATAGTAGAAAACATGGATCTTCAATCTAGTCTATTACCCCCACCAATCGTACACCATCATTCTCACACAATGATCACACCGCTGATCAAGATATCCCACTACAAGAATGGATCCATTGTTCTAAATAATGTTTACAAAATGATAAAGTACTATGTATTCATCAAACCACTAACAAATGAAATACCGAAAATGAATCATGTAATGAAATGGGGGAGAAAAGAAAAAACCACCAAAGAGAAAAAATCCTTTTATATTATCTTTGATATCCTTGATTCATTTTCACTTGAATGATGATTTAATAACCAATAATCAATCAATAAAAAATAACCCCTGAGTATCCAAGGAAGATAACTTAAACCCACAAGTATGGACGACCCATGAATCAAATTGATGGTGGACATGATTCATGTCTTCTTTCAGATGATCAAATAGGGGAAATAAAAAAATTAAAATTCCCTAACTTGATTTGTATTGATCATTGGTGAGAGTAATTATAATAGATAAGAAGATGAAGATCCAAATACAATCGTTGTTCGTCAATAGATTCAACATGATCTGTTCATTGGCGACCATCGATCCATGACCACCAATAAAAAATACCTCCTCTCAATTCTTCTAGGGTTTTGTGGATATGATTGGATATTTTGCAAAATAAAATATTTATGATTAGGTTATGTTTAATTAATTAATAATGATCAAATTGTTAACTAAATAAATTTATATTTTTATTTGATTCTGTAGCTACATTTGAACAAAACATAAGACATTAACAATGGTTATGACGTACAAAAGGAAAAAACCTATGTTTTGGTTTAACAATGATCCAATGTTATTGATTTGTGGATCCACATAGAATTTATTAAATTATTTTAGTAAATAAGTTCTTTCATGAAAAAATATAAAATATTTCTTTAGTATATCAATAAAGTTTATATCATTGTATCAAAGTCTCGCATAATCTGAATAGATTGCCTTGTAAATAATCCTTAATATTTTCCAAAGTCTTAGAATTAAATGAGAATGTTGTTAAATTCTCCAAAAGACATGTATTTCTATATTTAAAAGAAATGTTCATACTCCCCGGTGAAGATATCAAGATCTCAAATGAACATCACAGACATACACAATCTCTTCTAAAGGATCTCACAGGATAAAAAAAACACACACTGAAGGGTAACACATTCCCTATAAGGGTCTTTACTACATGGAAATGAAATACTACTTTGATCATAAAAAATGAAAATACTCCCTCAATTAATAGATCATACAAGTTAACATCATGAAAAAAATTGATGCACATGTCTCCTCAACATAGATAATTGGAAAACACTAATAAATCAGAGTATCCACATTCACAAGTCTAGCAGTATTCAAACTAGAAAACACAACACATTAACTTGAAATATGGAATACAAATTACATAGACAGGATACCATCATAGACAACCTCAATAATCCGAGATAATGATAGATATATCCAAAACAAGATCTCTTAATCAAATACTATTGTTGTTGTCATCAATCTACAAAGAACACATAACATTATTTTGCATTTCTCATATTCCTTGTGATAAACTAAACTCTTTTATAACCCTCTCTATGAACATCTATTGGTTTAATTGTGATGTATCCTACTAGATGTTAGCAATATAACATGTGCTTTCAATCAATCCCCTACAAGGAGTAAATTGTTTCCATTATGACAGTTGAATTGTAGCTATTATGATATGAAAATTCCACCAATTATATATGTTCCTCCCAACTATGTCCCATAAATGGAATGAATACCAGAAGTTTATTCACATGAATATATTAAACTTTATTTACTAGGATAGATTTATATGGAATAAATCTTGTGCTCATCCACAATAAAGTCCTAATTTTTCCACTAGAATCTAGAGTTAGATGGCTAGGAATTGGGAAAACAAGGTGATTGTGTCCGTGATCACTTATATAATGTCTCAACATCTCTTTAGTCATGGAATATCTAAAACAAAATATATAATGATACCATGAATTTTCCACTTCCTTATGGTCACCTTGGATGTCTTCCACTAATAGGAGAGACATCAACTGTTATAGTTTTTAATAATCTACTTCATCCATTTTCAAAAAAACTAATGCCAAAGGATCATGGTATATCCTTATCTCGCTAGGATGTTTTTCTAAAGGATTCAAAAATCATCAATTCCTCCTCTCATAGAAAAAATAGTAAAATTTCTCACCCTTGGAATGATAATGAACTCCCAACCATTATATAATCCATCAAGAAAATATCTAGTGGATATTTTGTCCCAAAAGACCTCTTAATCAATGTCCATAATATGAGCCGCTTCAACTTACTAAATAAACAATAGTCTAACCACCATCATATGTATAAATACTACACAATTTTCATGATCAAGGATTAACTTAAAATTGTTTGAATGATTCATCCCCTTGAATAGTCAATATAGATAGAAAACCTCAGTATGAGAATATGTTACCATGTAACCAACCTTGGCTAGATCTGATGTGTAACAACCTCAACCATTGATGGGTCCACTTCCACTGAAATTTCGTAAAAGTAATATCATATCATGGGGATCTCATGAGTATAGAATAGATACATTGTGAGAATATGTGGAATACATTAATCATGAAGCATGTATATAAACATCTAATAGTTTATCATGTTCTGTTCTTGTTATGTTGTGTACAAATGGATGTCAACTAGGATGACTACAATTAACTGATCCGAGAATGGCCAAATGATACAATTCATATGTCTCCTAAACACTAAAGGGTAATTTAACATACCAAAATGTATCACAAATAATATAATAAATCTAAATCAAATATATATTTCCACCAAGGTTATATCCGTAACTCAAACCTATAGCCAGTGACAACCTTTCTTGAGGTCAAACACTGAGTACCACTTCACCCTTAACTATATGACCATCAAGACATCAACTTCTGAGGGTAGGTACTACCCCTAGAAAACCATCGGTTTAGGTGATGTAAATCAACACCCATCCCTACAACCTAATCTTACTCCTTGGAAAATTATTTTGGGATACCTTTGTTAACACAATCTGTCTATCAAATACATATCCACTGTAGATCCTCTAACCATGCCATTGGCTCTTGTAGATATTATGGGAAATCCAACATACTAGATAATAAACTGTACATTCTCGAGTTTATTTATATGAGGAAAAAATTCAATTGGGAGGTATGTATTGATATTTCTTAGGGATGGCCTCCACATACTTCTCTAACACTACAAAAAACTATACATTTTTAATGCTCCTAGGGTCATACAAACAAATTGATATGTAAATATATGTATCCTCTTAAAAATGTGACCATACAACTGTTATTGGAATTAATCCATACCCAAAAATTAAAACACTGTCACATAAATATGTTTTAATAGAACCCAAATTGAAAAAAAAACCTTGAAATGATAATAGATGTAACGCTCTTACCCCAAAAAACTAGAGATGGTTTATTTTTTTATTAAAATAGAATGATTACAAAGAATATCATCCTGAAAGACCAACTGGATTATAAATTTTGTAAATATATTTTACATATACGATATTCACAATACATTGGGAAATGAAAAATAAAAAGATGATACACTGTAAAAAGGAATTGACAACATCCTTGAAACTCAATTAAATGATTCCACTTAATAACATGGGAGAATTAAATATAATAAGGATTCGGGAAAATGATCAGTAAGGTTATGTAAATCAGATGAAATATTAAATCAATTAGAATAAATAAAAATGTTATGGTAAATAACTGATTACACATTCCATTCATTTAAAAATATAACGAATAATCAACAAGGAAATGTAAGAAATTGAAACACTTTCCATTTAAAAAATAAACTTGTAATAGAATACATCCATAGATATATCAATGAAAAATATCATGGATAAGTAACAAATGAATAAAAATGAAGGAAAATATTAACTATTTTACGTCATTTATATGGAACATGAAAACTAATGCTATCAAGACCACTAACAAGACAATTTAAAACTACATATAGAAACCTGTTTCATTTGAGAAAATTATTCATCTCGTGAGAACCAGTCGGTGCATCAAGGGGATATATAATGTTCAGTCCAAGCACATAATTTCCATTCAAAATAATTCATTATATCTAATATTTGAAATAAATAATATTCCTTGACAAATATATTTATTGAATAAGGAATGAATTTTAATCAATATTTACATTGTTAATGAAATAACTATCAAAGTGAACACTGTACGTAAAAATTAAATATAGTAAAGAAAATAATTATATTAATTATGAGAGACTATGGATATTGAACGTAAATTATAATGAATTATGTGTAAAATGAAATTAATTTTTCAATAGAGTGTTAATAATCCGAAATAGAAGTTCTATTTTTATGATAATCATTAAGAACATTCTTGAGGAAAATACTCCTTAAACACCCTAGAGTCTCCCTTACCACTTTGGTACATTTGAATCAAAATTCCAATGAAGGTATGAAATTATATGAAACAATAAATATCAATAGAATAAGTATATTTATGACATAATTTGTGAAATGGATATATATAAACCATATAAAAGTGAATTTTTGCATAACAACACATAAGATTAAATGGAATATAAATTGAGGTGAAATCCATTAACCAGTATTACCTTTTGTGTAAAAATATAATAAATTCCAATATAATGGGTTTATGTGTTTTATTAAATTATTAAAGAACCATATTATTGTTTATAATATCATCCATTATCTTTTTATAATAACTTATTAGCCGTTTGATAACAATATTTCATTATTTTCACAATTTCATGTATTAATTACCTAGTTTGTCTAATATGTTTTAACCTGTTGCTTGTTATTATTAACTAAATAATGGTATATAATCTAAATAATATAAAACATGATGTAAATATAATATATATTAAGAATATATTCATTTATAAAAACATATATTCATCAATTATATTAGACGAAATGCAACGTTCATAGAAATGGTAAGACATACATACAGATGAACGATACATTCACAACCTTGTTGTATTTTAAAATAGTTTAAATTTAATGACATATAAGTATATTTATTTTATAATTCCAATATAATAGATATTTCATATTAGATTCTTAGATTTATTAAAACCATCCTTTATGCATTCCATGTATACTGTGAATGAATCACATCTCTTTGTGGGGTGCGATAATCAACTCTTCCATAAATGATGATACCATATTCCCAAAAAATATAGTGCATAAATGTATGTGTTATATAATAATTAATAAAGTATAATTCAATTACTAATTTCATATATATCACATATAAACAGATCTTCCACCATTATTTCCAACCAATAGTGGTGTTAAAGGAAAAAATTAATGATATTGTTTTGTGCGGTGCTAGTTTTCAACACATATAAATGGTAACATCCTAAAAAATTATATTAAACTGCATGTGAGTGTAGGTTGATCAATTAACATAAATTTTTTGATATATATAGAATACTAATTATTTTTATAAATACTGAATAATGAAATTTTAATGAGTTAAAAAACAAATAAAACTAAAGATTGTGAGAATGGATATTTTATCTAATTCAGGTTACTCCTTTTCCATTTCACAAAAGAGCTTCCATGTATGAATTTTGATCCAAGGTGAGGATTATAGGATTAGTGGAAAGATTTTGAGGAGATATTTCAGAAAATATTGTTTATGAAAATTTTTATTTAGAGATGTGAGGAAGTGGTAGGAGAGGGGGATGTTACAGTAGAGGAGTGATACTCTTGTAAATTTCTAGAACATGAATTCCACCCATGTTTTTACAAGGAAAATTGGATCTATTAATGGTTAAATGTCAGAAAAATTTATCATAGTGTAAAAATATGGATAGATAATAGAATTTTGAACTTTTTATTGACATTTTGGCATTAATTTTATGGTTTAGTCATTAGTTAAAATTATTTCACCCTAAATCATTGTAATTAATTTGAATTATTTTCACTAATATTTTTAGTCAAAAACTATGATAAACATATTAAAATTTTAAATTATGCTTATTCCAAATATTGAATCCATTTTTACTATATAAAATCATTGTATTTCAAAATTTAATTTAAAATTAATCCCACAAACATAATGACAAGGAAGGCTTTTAAATTGAAAACATGAAAATGTTTGATATGTTTTTATATTCAATATCAAAGTGAAATATATTAAAATAAACTAAATTTGAAAAATTGATAAAAACATAATCTAATAAAACCATAAAACCATTTTATATAACAATTTATCTTTAAAAATAATATATATATATATTGCGTTCTTCGGGGTAAGTTACATTAAACACGCACACTCACACATACATGCCAGAAAGGTAGACCATAGACCACAAAAAGGGATAGCCTACTGATTAAAGATTTTTTATTATATATATATCCCATAGGCCTGGTGGAAATTAATACAATTAAATACACCATATTAACTATGTGCATGAATTCCAGAACATATTTTTTTGAAATGAGGTATAGGTGGGCACCACGTCACGCCTATCCTAGGCACAACCCACCACTTGTGCGCCACAAGACCCCTGCAAATTTATAGGGAGGTTGCACTTGATCATGATATAGTTCCATTTCTAGGGAGTCACAGCCTTACATGTCAACACTAATACAACCCTACTCGTCAATTTTTTAATTTGGGTAATGAGGTAAAGGTAGGCACAACAAGACACCTTTCATTGGCCCAACCTGCCACCTGCATACTGAACACCCAAAACTAATTTTGATAGTAGATGGACACAAACCTAGGAATGTTCAATTATTTGGGTGTAGTTGACTTACATGGTACCTCTAATCCAACACCAATCATCCTTATAAATAAATTAGCTGAAGATGTTGTTTTGAATTAATGTTCCTTAATTTTCATTATTCATTAAACAAATCAAACCTCACAAAAAATACCAGAATTTCAAAATAACATAATTTCAATTTTTTAATTCAAAATTATTTTTATTTTTTAATTTATAATTCATAACTATGTCAAACATAAAATTTAACATAGGTGTTCCACTAAACGGTAGCAAAATTTCCCTTTCCAAAATATAGGTTTTATTCGAAATATTTGGTTTTTTATTATTGTATGCCTATCTAATATATTGGATGAATATATAATAAATTTAATGGAATATATAATATATGAATTACATTAATATCATCTAATAATTTTTATTAATTTAGTTTTTTGAGATAAAATACTCTATTAGCATAAAAATAGTTTCCTATAAAATCTATCCCTTTATATTCAATCAATTTATATATTTATTTATAAATAATTTTTATCTAATGAATTCATCATATATATGTTAATACCATATATTTTTATGAGTTATTTATTTCTATTCATAAACTCTAATTTAACATATATGTTATATTTTTTTAAATTAAATAAAAATGTTTTAATAATAAAAATTCGTTTTGTAAAACTATGTATTTCGCAAAACACAAACTATAGATCAAAGTTTCTCATGCATATATTGAAATATAAATTGGATTTTTGTTAATTAAAATTTATATCATAGGTTTTATTTATTTAATATAGTAATTATATTGTAATGTCTTGGGATATTTTACTCCCTTATAGGCATGGTGTCATGTGTCACACATGATATTGAATTAAATGTTCTTACATTAGAAATTTTTGGTGTTACATTCAAAACACATTAATTATATGTATTCCTCAAAATTTCATCTTTATATTAGTAACCAAGTTATTGATATTTCAAAAAAAAAACTATTATTGAAAACCCGAATCATGAATCTTGTTAATGACACATCTTCTTAATAAGATATAAATGAATTACAACAATAAAGTTACTAGGATACCAATTAGGAGAACATTAGTGCGATATTTAGACATGGATACAAAATTAAAATATATGAAAATTGAAAATAGTTTTTAAGAGAAAATATATAAATCAAGTTTAATGATAAAAAACCCTTAAACCGCAATTATGAAAAAGTCATTGATACCAATAAAAAAGATGATAATAGGACAAGTTTTTTGTTTTAAATAATTTTCCTAGAGTTGAGTAATTATTTATTTATATAATAACATAAGAAAATATATGTTTCTATAAACACAATATTTTCCTTTGACTATTCAATGAAATATTTATACTGCATATATTATCACAATATGTATCATAGGGTGATTTAATACATAAATATGTAAAACCTCATCCAAATGTAAACAAAAACCATTTATAAATAGTTATCTTTTCCAAATGATTTGGATCCAACAATTTATAATGAATGCCACTAAATTTAAAACATGAACATATTATTAGACTGAAATCAACAAGAAATATATCTTCAATCATACCGAATATGTGAACACCTTCATCATGTATTCTCTTAAAATATGTCAATACATTGAATTTACAAAATACTATATTAAGAAAATGAATTATTCCTTATTCATTATGTAAAACACATGATATTGGATATATCAATAAATCCAAAAAATTTGTGATTTGTTTCAATGGTAGAATGAACTACATTGTCAATAATACATTACTTAGTTCCAAGGTAGACAACACATATATAAATCTATCACCTCATTATCCATATATCATTTTATTAAAATTAGGAATAAATTAATGGTTATATTTCTTCAACATTGAGTTTTCCAAAAATATTTACTTTCTACTGATTATCTTTTCATTGTACCAGAGAAGATATGTTATCAAATATTTATTCAAAAAGTACTATACTAAAATTCATATATATATATAATAATTTATATTATGAGTACATAATCAATGAATTAATTCTATAAAATATTTCATAGATCTAAATATGGAAGTAAAATAATCATTCCAATTTTCCTATATCAATTACATTAACTTGATGTTAATCTTATATCTTCTATTGTAGTAGATTACCATGATTCATAGAGAATTAATTTTAATATTTCCCAATATCATTGAAGTCGTAACATTGAATACCAGCTTTTTTCCTTCTTCCATTTTAATTCTTTTTTTCCTTGTGACCATTCTCTCCACACTTATAACATACTCCCAATCCTTTCTAGAATTTATCATTGTGATTCATTACACAGTTATCACATGTGGGAAAATCCTTATTTCCATTATTCCATTTATTTGTTATTTTATATTTCTATTTCTCTTTCTTACTATTGAATCCATAGGACATGGATATTTCTCTACCTATCTTGAAAGAATATAATAATATTTTATTGCACAATGAAATGTAGTGGGACACTAGTGCCCATTGAATACATGACTTAATTCCTTCAACGAAATGATCAATATTGTATTTTTTGTTGCATATGAAATCCATAGAATACCATGATTACCTGGTAAAGGTTGGATCATACTCTTCAACATAGTCTTCCTCCTTATATATTAAACTAATGAACATTCCCTTCACCTCCATTTTTTCTCATGAGGGATGTATTTATAGACGAATTTCTCCTTAAACGTTTTCCATTGAATTAGTTATATTTCATCATCCTCTATAATATTCTTGATCAATGACCACCATTGATCTGAATCACCACTCTAACAATATTCTACAGGTGTACCCTTTTCCTTTTCACCACATCCCAATGCCATTAATATCTTCTCAAATACTTAATCCATTTCTCACCATCCATTGGATCCATAGGCCCATTACATCATGGTGAACTCTGTCACATAAAGTGATCCAAAATCATAGAATCCAACAGTGGTACATGTTTCTCCATCTTGGAAGGGTAATTTTTCATAACCTGATTATGCTTCCCTAATATTCCCATAGTAGTCTCATTCCAATACAAGCTTTATTAGTCTCCTCGGTAGGGAAATGTTGGAATTTTCTCTGACTACTGATACTATTCTTCCTTCCAGTATCTATTTCTAAACAATAAAATATAATTGATTAGAACATAAAATTTTGTAACATAATTTATCATACATAAAATATTGAAGGACTACTAAAAAAATCAAAATCTGTTCTTAAATAATATCATAATAATTCATATCATATCATTGGAGATATGTTTACTTCTAAATCCTTCATAATTATTTTCAAAGAAAAATTGAATTATCATATGTGTATACCTTGGGAGTGTAAAACTAGTTATGTGGTAAGGTAAATTTCATGTATTAGGTTATGCTGAGTCAATCTCGACACACCTTGTCAAAAATTATTACCCTTATGTACATCTGTTCCTGAACCACATCAACTCTAATATCTAGACAATGATGTGTTTCTAGTAATACCTATATAATATCATTCTTCCCAAAATTCTAGGATGTCATTCTATAATTATCCTCAAAAAATATCTTTGGGTTATGTTACATAATCAATGTTTTTTAAATCTGGTTTCCAAAGTTCATGTGAAACATCCTCTGATTCAAACTGTAACTTCTAAATCCTAGAAGTCTATATATGTTTCACTATTTAATTACATTAGCATTATTAAAATGAATAAAATCACACAGGACTGATTATTTTAGCATTTTTGGAAATAAAAATTACATATATGATACCCTATAATACATTGGAAAATAGAAGAATAAAAAAATGATACATAATAAAATGAAACGACATCATCCTAGAAACAAATTCTATGGATTCTTCTTTATAACATAGGGAATGGAAACATAAAAAGAATGAGATTAAATTATCAGTAAGGTATGTAAGGAGGAATAAATAATGAATCTGTGAGAATTAATAAATATGAAATGGTAAATAATTTATAATCCAATCGATTCAAATAACTAGATAAGTAACAAGAAATATAGAAAGGTGTGAAACTGAAACACATGTCATTTAATAAATAAAATGAGAATAGATTACTTACATAGATACGTCGATATAAAATTTCTTGTTTAATTAATAACTAAATTAAAATAAAATAAATTTGTTATTAATTTATTTAATGTATTAGGAAAATGAAAACCTATACCGCAAAGAGCTTTCACAAGATGGTTCAAAATTAATTATTGAAACCTCTTTAATTTGGATAACTTATTCATCAAATGAGTACCTTTCAAAGCATCAAGGGGATATATAATTTTAGGTCCCCATCAATCATTTATATTCATAATGATTCATTGAATCAAATAATAAAAATATATAATTTTCCTTTCCAAATATCTATATATAATATAGAATATGGTTTTATCAATATTTCCACATCTAATCAAATAACTATCCAAGTGAACATTGTATGTAAACATGATATACTGTTTAGGAGAAAATAATATTAATTGTATTTGAATATGGATATTCAAGGTAACATTCCATAAAAATTTATCACTTGATTTTTATTCGTTTAATAGAATGTTAGCAATCAAAAAACAAATTTATATTGACAATATAATAATTCAGAATATTCTTAAGAAAATATTTCTTACACTTTCAGAAGTGTCCCATAAAACATTGAAGCTTTTGAATAATAATACCAATGAAGTTATGAAATTAAATGAAACATAAATTATCTATAAAGTAAAGATATACATGATATATATTTTAATAATGAATTATATACACCATATATATTTGAATGGGTTTATATGAAAAAATAAGCCTTAATGGAATATAAATTGTGATTAAATCGCTTAGCTTGCATTTTCATTTCTGTGAACAGACATTAACCTTATCTATAATGGTATTAATTATATTACGAAATTAATACAAAAAAAACTTCATGTTTATAATATAATATATTATCTTCATGTAATATAGTATTACCTATTTTATAACAATAATTCATTATTTTCACTATTTTAGGAGTTAATTGCCCAGTTTGTCAAGTTTTTTCTAATTTGATAAATGCTGTTTTTATTAATTAGATCACGATTTAATCATTTTAAAATTTTAAAACATGATTTAAATATCATATATCTTAAGTATATAATTATTTATAGTAATCTATAATGTTTAGATATAGGAAATGAAATGCATCATTCAAGGAGATAGTAAGCGGTATGTAAGCATGAATGATACATACATATCTTTTTCATAATTTAAAATAATGAATTGTAAATGATATATTTGATAATTTATATTATAATTAATTTATAAAAACGTTTTCATAATTTTCACATAATACCATTTAATCCATTCTTTATACATTTCATGTATAGAGTGAACGAATCAGATCCCATTGAGGGGATAGTAGTCAACACTTCCATAAATTATTTTATCATATTCATAAAAATAGTGTGCATAATGGTATTTTTTAAAGAGAATTATAGTAGTATAAATACATCAAAAATATCATATATATATAAAATACAAAAAATTCCTATTATAACTCCCATCCATGAGATGTGGTTAAGGGGAAATGAACAATAATATTTTTTGTGGTAGTTGTTCTCCATTAATAAAAACAATATATTCGTTATCCATTAAATAGAAGTGTGTGTATTTGTAGATATAAACCATGAAAAAAAGATTTAAATATATTTTGGACACTATTTTCTATATAATCATAAAATTACGAGAACTAGAATAGTGTAAAAAAATAAAACTAAAAATATTGAGGAAGGATGTTACATTTTATTCGGGTGTCTCCATTGAGTTTTCACCAATGGTATTCCAACGATGAATTAATGAAAGGATATTATTATACGTTTAGGGGTGGTTTATTTTTAGAATATATTTTTATATATATTGAATGAGAAAAATTTCCTTGAGGGGTGGGAGAATTTGGGAGAAAAAGAGGCCTTTTATATTGGAGGAGGAGTGAAACTCTTGTATATTTTTTAAAGGTAATTCCACCCATGTTTTTTCTACAAAAAGTGTATCGGATAATGGTAAAAATTCAATACAGGGGTCTATAGTGTCAAAATATTTATATACAACATCCATTGGAAATATTTTTAGGTCATTATGGGCTATATGATTATGGTTTATTCATTTTTAAAGATATGTTTCCTCCTAATCGTTGTAATTAATTTTAATTACATTCACTGATATTTTGGTTCAAAAAAAGATGAAAATTTTATAAATTTATAATTACTATGATTAAAAATATGAAAAAATAATTAAAAAATTCTAATAACTGATGTGGATGAAATTAATTTAAAATTAATCACACATATGGGATGCCAATACGGGTTATTAATGTAAAAATGTTAAAAATTATTCTATGTTTTGAATTTCAATTTCAAAATGAAATGGATTCAAATGTACTAAATTGAATTATTTGGTAAAGACATTATCTAATTTAAATTTTAATCCATTTAAAAATATAATTTATCCTTATAAATTAATTATATATGAAAATGAATATTTGATGTAAAAATCAATATTTTTCGATATTTATAAAAAAATGAAACATCCTAGAAAAATGAAAACATTTCAACCTAACAAAATATTGATGTTTATATTTAAAATCATAACTTAATTTTAACATATTTAAATCTTAATGGACTCAAAAATAGGATTATATTTAAGTAACCCATTAAAATGTGTTAAAGTTTCCTTTTAAAAAATATTTTTATTTACGTGTAATATTGGGTTTGTTATTCTCCTACACCTATCGAATATATTAGGTGAATAACCTAAAATATTTTTTGGAATATTTAATATTTGTATTATCTTAATATCAGTAACTAATTTTAATTAATTTTATTTATTATGATAAAACAATTGTATGATAATGAAATAGTTTTCTATATAAACATTTCCAATATATTCAATTACCTAATATATTTTATTCTAATTAATATTTAATCAATAAATTCATCATATAATTATGTAAAATATATATTTTCATAAGTTGGTTAATCCTATTCATAACTTCTAAATTAACAACTATGTTATATCTTATTATATTAACTAATAATGATTTAGTAATATATTTTCATTTATTATACGAGCCATCAAATGCGATGTTATTACATTCGAACTTTGGGGTCCTAGTAGATAACCAGTCCCTAGAAGAGAATACATCATAGAGTCACCATAAAACTGTTGAAGTTTCCACATAGGGAACTATACCGTCAAAGGGTATTCTAGTGTTTTTATTAGATGTGTGTGACCATTGATCCTCTATTTAGGATCCTAAGTATAATGGTCTGGCTAAAAGGATCAATTGGTTATGGTATGTCTTGAATAATGAAATGATACGGGGTAAAGCATGTCATGCAACTCACTACAATATATATATCTAATTAAATTAAATAACACATCACACATAAAACCATAATTAAATAATATTCATATTGCACATTTCATCTTCTTTAACATATCCCTTTCCATTCCCATTTTTTCACTATATCCAGGGATTAATCTAACACCATAGCACACACACAAAAAAACTACACAATAGTCGAAGAAATTCATTCACTATACGTTGAAAATAACTAATTTTCATAGAACTAACTCGCATTCACATTATGGGGCCACATCAAAAGAACATGTATCATTATAGAAGTGTCCCACTTCTTTATATTCCAAATTTTTTGTTTAGAAACAATAATACAAGGATCTACCAATGACATTTATCACCCTTGGGAAGTCTCTCTACCAGGTACGCTATCATGAGGGGTCCTACCTAAGCGGGACTTTCTCTTAAAAGGTTAACACCAGTAATCTACCATTTGGGAACGGGATATTTCTCACAAATAATAATTTGGTATCCTTATTTATGGAACATGTGATCTATACTATATAATTGTGGATTATATAATAGTTACTCAAATGTAAACAAATTTTCCTCAAATAATACTAGCTGTGAGTGAAAGCATTTGATCATTTGGGGGTCCTCACAAGCCGTAAAACCCAGAACACCACCTTCATCCAGTCCTACAATTTCTTAAGGGAAAATATCATTAAAAAACATCAGCGATCATTCTCACCAGAACTCGCGCAATGTTCTAGGAATACATATACCAAAAAATGAAATATATTGTCCATTAAATATTGAACCTATAGTTGATTATCCATTTGGACAATTGTGGAATGTCTATGTATTACTAAAAATGGATAAAAAATATATTTTCCCACTTTGATGGAAAACCACAATAAATGGTTTTATTAACCAGAGGCCTCATCGATCAACATATCGTCATTGTAAAGTCATCTCAAAATAATTATGGGATGTCATTAGGGATTCATATTAAAAATTATCAGATTTAGAATGCATAGTGTGTATATCTGGGCCCATAATTAATAATTACATGGAAAGAGTAACCCATTTACATATGATGCATGCACCCATGTTTTTTTCCTAAATGTATTTTCTACATATACTTAATCAACAAAAAAAATATTAGAGTCCCATTGAATAGATATGATGGCCACTGCACCAACACTAAAGTCGTAATATTGAGAGCCAAAATGAAAACACAATGACAATATTTCCTTAGTTCCTAATACAATAAAACAGCTAGATAATATCCAAAATCTAGTCCTAAGATATAATTGTGCTCTATACCACTCTATCATGACCCAAACCACAGGGTGCCTACCACACCCATGATAATATTTGCATGACACCCCAATCCCACCTTCAATATGGAAATGGTGGGAAAATAGTTTGGAGTTGGCATAATAAAAATATAAGAGTATTTTGATTATGTAATTTTGAACTCACAAACACGTATACAAACCCATGCAATGGTAGATGTAAAATAAAATAGATAATACCAATGCATGAATCTAACTAATCCCTACTATAATAGTACTAAAATGAAAAGAATGAACATATGGGCCAAATACAAGAACTCCAATACTAGAACTAAAGTCCAAATTACTCATATGTTAAGGATTATCATTATATGAAAAACTATTATTAACCATATTCTATATGGACCAATCTATGCTAAACATTCTCTTATTCAACCCCAATTTCCAAGAAAAAATATGCGGTCTACATAATCCATGACATTTCTTGTAAGATAGCAAAAAGGGTTTTCTATAACAGTACCCAGTAAGACAGTTGTATCAACCAAATAGAAATAATCAAGTGATTTTTCAACTCACCACAAGTTATTTCAATCATGATACAAGACAATAAAATAAGTCAAAATATCTAGATATTTTCAAGATGGAATGTAATTATAAATGTGGTCTCATAAGAAATTCAAGCCTTGTATCCCACTCAAGGCTTCAAGGGAATAGTATACATTGAGATTCCACAAATCATTATATGAAATCACTGTTAATTATCATCTGAGAGGTCATTCTTATTAATCTTTAAAAAATAATTACAGACTATATATAAATGATCTCATTCCCTATATATGGGGTCACACCTAGGACTATGGGGGGACACAAAAAACCTACTAGAATAACCTGCTATGTAGTGCATTGTATGTATGACAATATTAAAAAACATAGTTCATTGAACTACTAAAAAATTGTAATGTGTTTCATTCATGGGGTTCCTGCTGATTCTATGATACCAAGATATGGTGAAGTACAGAATTATAGAGTACAACACCTAGAGTCATATGGAGGGACTCCATGATTTCTATTTTAGACTCTTGCCATAGAGGGGATCATGATCCCATTCTAGGGACACAATTCCATTATAGACACTCCATCTTTTTATTGGATAAAAATATTATGATGAGTACATCAATAATTTTATAGAGAATGAAGATAAATTATGTTAATAAATAGAACATTCCAAATATAGCATGTCCACACACATGTGCATTAGAAGGCATGCGTAGCCCCCATGCGTGACACTAATATCTTGGACACCCTATGTAGGGAGGTTTCACTGGGTACCTGTATGGTGGACCTGCATGGAAATCATACTTTCACTGGGGTCCTATAAGTTCATATAATTTGTAACATGGGGCTCCTCGTTTGAATAAATATAAAAATTTAAGAATCCCCAATGCACTGGTATTGAACCCCCTTCTTCCAAGCCATTAAAAAACCAATGGTTTCTCTAAAATGCATGTGATATGATGTAATTAAAGGGGGTATGGGGATCAATGTGCATCCAAGGTCTAGAAAAAAAATGGAACCTATATTAGTACTCTTCCCCTTGAGATTACAACCACAAGAACAATGTTCGCTTCCCTAATCAGGGACCTATGAAAGACGTTTCTAGAGAAATATAATGAGAAACATGGAGTATAACAGAAGGCCTCACACAATTGACGTTCCCTAGGAGTCCCATTATCTATGTGACCTCTATCTCACATAGTCTTATCCCACTATTTGGATCATTTCCAATACCTTTCAAGTCTTGTGAGAATCACTATTTCTCACCATGTTTAAGATCATGGATTTTTATAGAGCAATATCTAGCATGTATTCATGTACTTTTTCTATTTACATACCTTTATCATGGTGTCTGACCTGGGGTGTGTTTGTGTGATGTTCTAAGGATCTTGGGAAAATAGTTGGTTGTTCAGGGTTTTGCACGGTTTGGCCTAACCGTGCTCAAGCTGAGAGTGTAGTTAGGGGAGGTCAACATGTTTGGTGCACGGTTTACCAAAACATTTTCCATCGATCTGTGTGGGTAGTGGAAGAATGCACAGTTGGAACACGAATTGTCTTAACTGTCTGGATTCCCTGGTGAAACCATGCGCGTAGAGAAATTTTATCCAAAAATTGGTTTTAAAACCACCAAAACACCTGAAACCTCTATAATTAAACCTAGGCTCAAGCTTGATAATTTCAAGGTGTTCCAAAATCCTTCTGGAGGGATTCCATGGTAATCTGAACAATATTCTTCGAGACTGATATCCCAGATTGAAGATCCTATCTCACCCATAGTAAGTCGATTTCATCCCCATGTTTCTCCCATTTTCCCCCATCATTCATAAATGTTTCATAGATGATCTATATATTTTTAAGGGATATAATCCTTTGGGATGATATCTAGATCTAGGATTGGGGATCTATATCCGGATTTGAAATATCTATATGCTTTTGATCTTAATTTCGGTTTTGTGATTTAGATCTAAATTGTTATCAACAACATTGTGCCACTCGGATATTGGGGATTTCTTCTAGGCTACCATCTGTCAATAAATCGAGGTAGTTGGTCTAAATCAAAATACCTTAGTAATTATTTATGATATGTGAATCATATTTTATGATTTTCTAGATTTCGTTGATAAATGATTTTCTATATTGGAGTAATTAGAAATGTGGAATTGAATTGTGTTTTCCTCGAGTGCTAATTGATGATTATATCAAGGAAAAAATGAAGGAGGTTTCCCAAATAAAAATTTTGGAGATTTTTTAATGGTTGAGATATGGTAATTGAGATTTTTATTTTAATGTGATAAGTTAATTAATTGGAGGAAATTATTTAGGGACTTATGTTTGGCTTTGTAAGATTATTATTTGTGAGAATTAATTATGTTCCATGATATTGAACAGAGATAACTAATTGATAGGATTAATTATATGTTCCATGATGAGATATAAGATAATTAATTATGATAACTAATTATGACATGTTGGATTTTGATATAGATATATAATTTTAATGATTTAATTATGGAATCTGAATGTTATTGATTGATTAATTAATTGATGAATTAATTAATGGCTTGTGTGCTCATTTAATTATTGTATTAACTAATGGACTTTGAAATGTGTAAATAATCATTGCATTAGTAAATGAATAATGTGGTAGATTCTTGTGAAAAAATTATTTATTAAATGGATGATATTATTTTGGTGCTATATATGGCATTATAAACTGATTAGATGTATGTACATAGGCAGGCAGTTCTTCACCAATAGTCATCCAAGAATAAGATTATGGGGTGCTAGGCCAGACGTCCTATAATAAATGTGAAAAAGCGTGCTAGGAATAATTTCCAACACTCAACTAGATTTTGGTGCTAGGAATGATGACATACATGAAATGAATGAAAATATTGAGTGATGATTCAAACGAGATTTGGGGTGCTAGGCATGAGGACCTACACCAAATTATTAATTATAATGAATAATGATTTAAATAGAAAATATTATTTGAACATGGAATAATGTGATGATTAATGATTAAACAAAAATATGTAAAATGTTTAGATTATGCATTGGATTTCTTACTCTATAAAAGTACCTACAATATATTTTTACTGGACTAGTTTTATACATGTTTAGGGTGGCCTACTGAGTCTTAATCACTACCTATTTAGGCCACTTGATCTGCACCAGTGCACACATTTTATTCATGACTAGATAAGAGAAAGGCCCATGTGATGGGTTCATGTTTGAGATTGAAGCATTGGAGGGGATATCATATGTCGTTCGGGACCCATTGTGGGGTTATTTTGTATTTACATATAGTTTCACTATAGAAAATTGAAATTTTTGTAGTCATATATTGTTCTACCTTTCTGTTGGGTATTGTATCTTCACGACATTTTTATCTTATGAAACAGATTTTTTCATGTTATTTATTTCCTTCCACACTTTTTTATTGTTATTTTCTTCCCTTGGAGTTTGATTCTGATGAAAGAGGGTGTTGTCTACCCATGATAGACATACAAGACCCTCACTGCTAGTCGGTAACATCTGGTATATGGGGAGAAATTCATGAGGGCATGTGGCCAATCAGCTCAGGGCGCCACTCAGTGGCTCCTATATCGGGACGTCAAAAATTGGTATCAGAAAAGTTTTATTTTCTTCCTTATTTTGTCTCACTATTTTAGGTAAGGTAGATAGGATAATAGGAAGAGTCAATTCTTGGTAATTTTCTCGTATATGGGAGTTGCAAACCCATGTATGCGGGGAAATCCATGTACACATGGTGGGATTATTGTTACCGTTCTTTGTTGTTATTGTTGTATATTATTTTACCTTGGGTGATGCACTTATGGTGTTATGTGATATTTTTTTAAATGGGTTAATTTTTATTCGTTTCCCATATAGGAATGATACTTGAGTCTACATTCATCATTCTTGGTACATATGGTTGTTGTGACATGTATCATTATAGGTAATCCCAAGAGAACGGGACATTGCTATGTTTTTTAAAATGAACTATTTTTCCTTGTTGATAAATTGAAATAATGATGAAAATGAAAATAAATGGGTGTCTAATGGGAACCTCGATTTTTGAAATGAGCATTATAAAGTAAATAATTTTTTAATTAATTAATTTGTGATAATGTGATTAATTAATAGTCTGCTTAATTAATTAGAATTTATGCACCCCGGTTATCCAAGACATGTGAGTAGGATGGTTAAGGGTATTGAAAAGGCCTTAGTGGTGACTGTATGGTGAGAAAAATAAGAAAGGACATATTTAAACATATTGTGTTAGTTTCTACTCTTACATAAATGTTATAAGGTTGTGTTATAAGACCTTAGATGTGTGTTTGGATTTATAGATAAATGACTCTACAATGATTTTTGATGGAGATACAGAGGGGTATGGATCGTAACGAACTTCCAGACAGGGTGCTTGAGGCAACATTGGTGCAAGAGGAGGAGGAAGGAAAACAGTTTCGATAGAACTATTCTTGTCTCATGGAGTTCATGGAGAGAGACCTTGAGCTGATTTTGAAAAGAATGTCATAATTGGAAATGAAATTTCTAATGCTACACCCGACTACTTATACTGGATTCAGAGAGAACAAGGGAGATGAATTCTAGATTGAATCCATAGAGATGATACATGAACATATGGAGACTCTGACTGCGATGAAGGTCATACTGGCTTCTTATATGCTATGTGGTATAGTGAAGCGCTGGGGGGAAATTTAGGTACTATCTGGATAGACTGACGAGATGTTATGAAAGGAAAATCTAGAGATGTTCATAGAGAAATTCTATCCGGACACACTAAGGAATGAAAAGGGTTTAGAGGTTATGCATCTGACACAAGGAAGCATTTCCATAATGGAGTACATTGGACGTTTCATAGATTTATAGTGTTTTTCACTAGCTTTGGCGGAAGATGAGGATTCTTCAGAAATATGATTTCATGACGAACTTAAGTATGATATTATGTCTCAGGTGAATATATTTATACTGACTATATTTTAATAAGTGGTTAATCAGGCTCTCATTTAATTATGTAACTCGAAGGAGTCTTCTAGTAATGGACATATAGCTATCACTAGAAGATCAGGGAGTGTGCCTTCCGAGGGTTGGAAGCATCATCCCGAGAAACATAGTCAGGATAGTTGACAGAATGGTTGATATTGAGGCGAAACAGTCACACCATATCATTATCATGTCCTTTCTCACTAGTACGGTAGTAAGGGACACTTTCGTACACATTACCCTTGTCCACCAGGGTATTGTCAGTGATATTCAAGATGGGACAACTATAGATGTTCCATAGGAAGAAACGGTATGCATGTGGTGAGGGAGAGGTTACATAATGTCAGAGTGTGGGAAGGGAGTATTCTACACCATATAGGTCTGGAAGCTGAAGTTCTACCAACAGAGGCAGTTAAGGTAGAGGAAATGGTGCATCAGTGTATGAGTGCCCGTATCCGAAGAGTGGTGCAGCTGAGGGGAGTCAGACGACACCACAGGGAATAGGGTAAAGCATGTTATATGTATTGCATGTTATAGTTGTGGAGAGAGAGGTTGTTCCATCAATTGTGATAGGTACTATTCTAGTTTCTTCTATACTACATAGTTCATTGTTTGATATTGGTACCTCAATTTCCATTATATCTACATACATTGTTAATGGCTTCATCCCAGAGGTGGAGTCCATAAGAGAGGTCATGAATATCAATAAACCACTGGTAACAAGATCTAGGGATATATGTTTATGCACGGGTTGTTATCTAGAGATTAGAGAGTGTCATTTTCTATAAGAGATCTATGTCCTTGACAAAACAGACTTCGACCTGATTATGGGTATGGACTGGTTAGTCACATACCGATCCCACATATATTGTTACCATAGGAGTGTGACCTTTGTAACTTTCACTACAAAAAACTGGGTTTAGCCGCAGTTTTGTGGCGGCGGTTCACAAAACCGCTGCTAAACATTTTCGATGAAGGTTTCGCGGTGGTTTTTAATAAACCGCCGTGAAACCCAAATTTTTTCAGAAACACCGCGACCCTTTCCCCCTCCCCGACCGTGTTCCCCAAACCCTCCCCGATCCCCCCCGGCCTCGGCGACCACTGCGCCCCCCGCACCCTCCGGCGACCCCCGCACTCCCCGCGCCCTCCGATGAAGCCCTCCAGCGAAACCCGCACTCCCCGCGTCCTTCGGCAAAGCCCTCCGGTGAAACTCGCAGCCCCCTGTGCCCCCCCTCGACCACCGGTGACCCCTCGAATATATATTATTGTTTTTAGTTTAATTCTTAACCATTGATCTAGTTTCCCTGTGTATTCATCATGCTTAATTAGGTACTACATATTTGTTTTTTTGTCTCATTCCACGGAAACATGGACCTCTGATTTATTGAGTGGTTATTTTATATTTTTGTGTGGAAGTCTTAAGTCTTAATTTTATTTATTTTGAAAACCAATTCCCATGAGTTCCTATATGATTCCTTAGAACTAGTATCTAGACTAATGATATTAAGAGTGTGCCCTGGGTATGTCATGGGCCAACTCTAGTGCCCAGGTCATTGGTAACCCAAAGTTGGTTCAAGAAAAAAATAGTATTACAGCCTAGGTAATTAAGAGATATTATGTACCAAGATCCCATTTGATATTTGTATAGTAATTATAGATTATATATATAGATGTAATAAAATGATAGGAAGGTGTGGGGGGATCCCCATGAGATCTTTCTCATTCACTTGGGATATACTTCTTTATACCCCCCCCTGATTTTTCCATTATATGTTTTTATTATTTTATTTTCATAAAAAGTTGAATTTATAGATTTCTATGAAGTTTTATATGGTTGATAATTTTGATGTGATGATTTTGGGTGAGGTCTTAGACATTATTTAAGATTCAAACTTTAGTCTGGGATCCTTATTTGGTTAGACTAGGATGACATAAATCTAGATTAACCATTGGTGCGTCATCTCATTTGGTAGGGTTTATAGAAATGGTTGGGTAGTTGGTCTACTCAAGGGTAAGAAGTACTCATGGTTGAAATCATTTTATAAGGGATCCCTTAGTCTTTTTTAAAAATAGAAGGGTTTTTATGGTGTTTTTTTATAAAAATGGAAATGTTTATATATTTGGAAATAGTTAATGGAAAATATTGATTATTTATTAAATTTTTAATATCTATATTTTGTTTTAGGAAAATGCCATGGGTTTAGGTAATGTTTTATAAAATGAATTTAATGTTTTTGGTTTATCATTTATATGGGGTACATGATATTTTTGAGGGATATCCTACTTTTTTCCTTTAATATCCCCTATATTCCCATATTGGTCAACATTTAGATTATATACAACACAAAAATGTAAATAAAATACCTCCTTCTTTACATGTTGTGAATCATAGTCTCATATGTGGAGCTATAAAGAAGGTGTAGCTATCCGGTGGTTGGTTGGATCTTGGATTTTTAGGGGAAACATGGAGGTTCTATTTGGGTGATTTATTAGAAAGATAAATATTTAGTTGGGAGATCTTTAATCCAATGGATTTATTAATCTGAGTGTGTCTACATAGGGTTATCCATTTATTTTTACCAATATTTCAAGAGTGAGTTATTGATTTTATATTATCTATTATAAATTAAATCATGTTACTCTTAATAATTGGTATCCTTTTCTATGAATTTATGATTTATTCAATCGGTTTAGAGATTCTTTATGGATTTTGAAGATTGTTCATCGATTAGGTTATCATCTGTTAAAGGTTTGAGCTAAAGGTGTGTCCAAGATAGAATTTCATACATTATATAGTAATTTTGTGTTTTTGGTAATTCTATTTAGGGTAATGGAGAAACCATATGTATTTATAACTTTGATAAACCATTTTTTATCCTTTTTTTCATTCGGGACTATATTTATCAATGATATATCGGTATGATCATGATCCTATGAGGAGCATGAAGAATAATTGGTTATGTTCTTAGACACATTGAGATATCATCATTTATATGCCAATATATTGAAATGTTATTTCTATAATCAATAGGTGACATTTTTTGGTCGTGATTTCTCTAAATCTAGGATATTAGGGGATATTGAGAAAGTAGAATCTATAATTTCTTAATAGATTCATACTAATATTGTTGAGATTCATATTTTCATTGGTCATGTGGTTTCTTATTCTTGCATTATCTTGGAGTTTTCTCACATATTCATTAAAAATATAGTATTGACTTGGAATGGAGTGAATTTTTAGTGGGATGATAAATAAAAAGATTCATTTTATGAGCTAAAAAATATATTGACATCTACACCTATTCTTATTTGACCAAAGCCAAGGATGCATTATAAGGTCAATAATGAGGCCTCCAATGTGATGTTATGATTTATGTTGATATGGAGGAATGAGTTTTAGTAAATGGGTATTGAAACTTATAATAAAGGTCATGTCATTATAGAAACCTTGACCATCACTTTATCTTTATTTTTTTATTTATAGAAGGTATGATTTCTTATTATGTGAATTGGGTTTTCCATGAATGGTTTTATAGTATGGATTTCATACCTAGGTATATGATTAGTGATAATTCTCTATTGTATTTTCATGGGTGTAATTTTTTTATTGACCCCAACACCCCCCACGCCCCCCGTGGCCTCCGGCGACCCCCGCACCCCCCGACGCCCCCCGTGACCCCTTTCGACTTTGGTAATTTTTAGTTCTTCCTTGATTCTTTGATTGCTTCTCATAAACGACGGATAAGTCATGCATAGTAATTGTGGATTATTTATTTTTTTGGTTTATATATTTCTCCAACATTTATTCATGTATTCATTACTAAAAGTGAGAATATCCATCCACAATTTGAGTAATTTCTGGGAATTTATATTGAGCAGTTGGTTCCTTTGGGATATCACTTAAAATTATTTACACCTCAACTCTTTCCAAGAATATAGATATGTTCAATAGATGAAATCCCATCCTATAGACCAATTTCAATTCCAATGGTTTATTTTTCAAAAATCCGTGTGACTTCTCTCTCGTGTAAATTTGGTCCATAACGACATGTCTTATCATGGATAATGAATTAATTAGGTGCTTCATGTTTTGTAAATATATCCCATTGGAAACCATAAAAAATAGTTGGGTAGATAGTGTTATGATAAGTGTGTAACCCGATATTCTTATTTCTCCTTAATGAGGTGTTGACGCTGTCTCTTATGGACCAGACTTGTTCGGTTGGTCTGAAGTGGTAAATGTGATCAATGAACCATCTTTATTATATTATGCATACTTTATGATCAATGGTTCATCTTTATTATATTATGTTTCTATAATCTTACACTATCGTATATTTTGTGTAGGCACATTGTGATATACATGGATAAAAGCTGGATCACATTACCGTGGAACACACCTCAATATGTTAAGGGTTTGAATGAGTTTTTAGATTTTGCAATTTCTAATCGATCTGTTGAAGGGAGAATAAGATGTCCATGTCCTAAATGTAAATTTAGAACATGGTTGAAGAGAGATGAAGTTTATGAACATTTAATTCTGAAGCAATTCCCTGATCAATATTTGTGTTGGATTTGGCATGGAGAATCAAACAATACAAAAAGATTGAGGACTGATGTTAATCCATAGAATGAGGTCCCAAGTTTGTTGCCAATGGAAAATTAAATGAAAAACCTCATAAATGATGCATTCGGCACTGCAAGACAGCACTATGAGCATCAAAACATATCAGAACAACCAGAAGAGGGTGGTACAAATTGCAACGTGACAAGTGATGTTTTTGAGACTGTAACACAAGCAGATCAGGATTGTAACATATCATTGGATCCTCCTCTTGATTCTGTGGAGCCAAATGTAAGGGAAAACTCTAGTGAGGAAAATGCGTTTCATGATTTATTTGACGATGGAAATCAAGAGTTGTATAGTGGGTATTTGAAATATTCAAAGCTTTCATTTCTGCTGAAGTTGTACCATATCAAATGTCTATGTGGAATTACAAATAAGGCAATGTCCATGTTATTGGAATTGATTCGTTATGAATTTCCTGAAGCAAAAATCCCAGAATCTTTTTATGAGATAAAAAAAGTTGTAAACAAGCTTGGTCTGAATTATACAAAAATACATGCGTGTCCCAATGATTGTATGCTTTACTGGGGAGAGGATTCAAGTAGATAGAATTGTAAGAAATGTTCTTCTTCTAGATGACAGTCAAAAGGTGATGTTGGAAGTATGAATGAACATAATTTCATGGAGAAGAAGAAAAGGAACACACCTGCAAAAGTTTTGCATTACTTTCCTTTGAAGCCTCGATTGCAAAGATTATTCAGGTCATCAAAAACCGCCGAAGACATGAAGTGACATTCTGTAGATAATAACAATGATGGGTTAATGAGACATCCATGAGATTCCCAATCATGGAATACAATTGATTCATTACATCCAGATTTCTCAGCTGATCCTAGGAATGTTCGATTGGGATTGGCTGCCGATGGATTCAACCCATTTGGGACTTTGAGTACGAGTTATAGCATTTGGCCAGTTGTTTTGATCCCTTATAATCTGCCTCCGTGGATGTGTATGCAACAAACATCTTTTATCATTTCAATGATTAGTCCGGGAAAACAAATGCCTGGAAATGATATTGATGTATACCTACAGCCTTTGATTGAAGAATTGCAGGAGTTATGGAGCAACGATGTTGAGACATTTGATGTTTCTTCTAAAAAAATGTTCAAAATGCATGCTTCTTTAATGTGGACCATTAGTGACTTCCCTGGGCTTGGGAATTTATCTGGTTGGAACACTTATACGGGTTTGGATTGTCCTATTTGTAACTTTGATTTCAAGCCCAAACGGCTACCTCACAGCAGAAAATGGTGCTTCTTGTGTCATCGAAGATTTCTTGATGCATCTAATAGATTTCGGTTGAACAAATCAAAATTTAATGGTTCCATTGATCATAGACCACCTCCAAAGTTGTTAACCGGTTCTGAAATATTGACACAGCTTGAAAATGTTAAAACAGAATTTGGGAAGGTTCATCATTTGACTGATAGCGGAAAACGAGTGCGAAGTGCATCGTCAAGTGAAATCAGAACGCAACAATGGAAGAAAAAAAAGTATATTCTTCAAACTTCCGTATTGGGAATTTAATTAATTGCGCCACAATCTTGATGTGATGCATATTGAGAATAATGTATGTGATAATTTGATTTTCACATTACTTAATGAGCATGGAAAGTCGAAGGATCATGTCAATGCTCGCAAAGACTTACAAGTAATGAACAAAAAACGTGATCTCTGGCCAGATGAGAATGAAAAGTATGCTCCTGCCATTTTTTCAATGAAAAATAGGGATAAAGATGCATTCCTTCGAATTTTAAAGAATGTGAAAGTATCTGATGGGTATTCGAGTAACATCTCTAGGTGTGTTGATTTGAAGAATCGTAAGTTATATGGATTGAAAAGTCACGATTCACATGTTTTGTTACAACAGTTACTACCATTGGCATTGCGTACATTATTACCTGAAAACGTTACTGCTGTTGTAATGCAATTCTGCACATTTTTCAGGCAATTATTTGAGAAAACTCTACATCCTATACAGCTTGACAACATAAAGGAGAGGTTTGTATTGACCCTTTGTGCAATGGAGATGATCTTTCCTCCATCGTTTTTTACTGTCATGATGCATTTAACTGTGCATTTGGTTGACGAAGCTAAATTAGGAGGCCCTGTTCATTATCGATGGATGTATCTAATTGAGGGGTACTTTATTTATATGTTTCAAGTTAAGTAAACAATATTTGGAATTTAAATAAATGCATAATATTATTATTATTTTTCACAGATATCTTGGGCATTTGAAAGCATACATGAGAAATAAAGCTCAACCAGAAGGCTCTATTACTGAAGGCTATTTGGCCGAGGAGTGTCTCACCTTTTGTTCCAGATATTTGGATGATAATGAGACAAGATTTAATCGAGATGGACATGTTGAAGACACATCAACTCAATCTCAAATGCATCAGAAATCAAAAACATTTCCTGCTATTGGCCGATCAGTTGGGAGGACCTCATACGCGACACTGACAGAATTGGAGTTATTACAGGCACATAGATATGTGACACTGAATAGTGAAATTGCAGATCCATTTATTGAAGAGTTGAGGATACAAACAAAGAGACAAATGAGAGGCCGAACACGAACTGAAAATGATATAACGAAAGCTACGAATAAAGAGCTGGTAGAATGGTTTGCACGACGTGTAAGTTTATAAATATTGCAATAAATACGAATATTAGTTTGACACATACAATTTGCAAATCTATTAAATTATATTTTTATTCTTCAGATCATGAATACTGATACTCGAGCAGATTTGTCAGAAGATTTGAAGTTTCTTGCTAGAGGTCCTATAAAACAAGTTAGAAAGTTCGATGCTTATAATGTGAATGGTTTTAGATTTCGTACAGTCGATCGAGAAATGGGTTTGAAAACATAGAATACTGGTATATTTACATTTGCTGAAGTGGAATACTATGGAAAGTTGCATGATATTATTGAATTAAACTACCACGGGCATTTTTCTATTGTTTTATTCAAATGCAAATGGGTCGATATTATCAGAGGTGTTAAAATAGATTCCTTGCAATTTACTTCTGTAAACATCTCTCGCTTGATGGATATTGGTGATCGTGAACTGCATGATCCATATATCTTAGCATCGCAGGCAAAAATGTAATATTATGTGAATGATGTTGTGGATGAAGGGTGGAGTGTAGTTACTCACGTAATAATAAGATACTTGTATGATATGGGTGATGAAGTGGAAGATTTGACCTCTGCAATTGAATTTCATCAACAACAGGAAGCAGAATTATTTGTCCATCATGATATTGAAAATATTAGTCTAGCAAGGATGAATGAAGTGGATGAAGCAATGGAGCAGGAAACCGACATGATTGAAGGGGAAAATGATTGTATGTACAATTATGTATTCATTCAACAACCACTCGTTTCATTTCTGTAGTCATTCATTATCATTGTTATATATATTTTGTTTGTTAGTACTGGGCATCTATTATCATTTTTAATTTTTTTTCTGCATATTTTTTTTGAAATATATATTCTGAACTTAATTTTATTTGATTAAATGACAGGAATTCCAAGGAAGAAGCGGTACACCATTTCATCTACTTCTGCGACAGATGACGATCCGTCTGTCCCCATGGTATCTGAGGAAGCAGCTGCCTACATCCCTGCATCATCTCCCCCCTGCACCATCTCTGACACCGTCAGTGGATGTCTCATTAGAGGATGAGTCATCGCCTCCCCCTACAGGAGCCTCAGCATCGGGGCAGTGACACGCCTCTTCCAGTTCATCATGGACATTCTGGAGGGTCACAGTCATAGGTACAAATTTTAATTAAATTAATTTATTGCATTTTGTTTATAGTAATTGTTTGCTAATTGAAGATGAAAAAAATGCAACTGTGGAAAAACGATTAAAAAGTTCTGATTTTGGAACATGAATGGCGAGAAGATAGTGGTGCCATTTGATTCTTATAGGGTCCCGACGGATGACGCCGCATGTTTACTTGGTCAGATTATAGGTCAGCTGGCAGCGGAGCCCATTTCCCTGCCTATTTCATATGATGATTGGAGGCATATGCCTCCAAACTGGAAAAATGAAGTTTTTGATTCTCAGATAAAGGTAATTTTATTAAATTATGGTTTAATTGAATGTCATGTTACTAATATATTCAAAATGAATTTCTGTATACATATGTTCTTCCACTTTACCGTTACTGATGTGATATCACGGAAGTGGACATTGAAAAATCTTGGAAAAAAATGGAAAGATTTCAAATGGAGGTTGTCGTGTGATGCCAATGATACTTCGTTGACCATGCAGCAGATGTATGAGAAGCTACCCAGTGGGGTACCGAAAGAACAGTGGAATGTTTTTGTCGATAGCCATCGTGATGAGAAGCGGATGGTATTGAAATATATATTATTATATTATCCTCATTTTACATTTATACATGTACATGAAGAGGAGATAGACAGTGAATACATTACTATTAAATTGAATTTTATTTATTTCAGGATCTCTCAAGACAGAATGCATCAAACCGGGTAAAACAAGTCATCCCGCACACTGCGGGCTCAAAAAGCTTTTCTACAAGCCGAATGTCATTGGTAATATTTTAATTAGTTTAAATATATATAAGACAATATTATCTATTTAACATATTTAATTTTTGATTTATCTTTTTTTAATGCAGTCACAGAGTTTAGGTCATGAAGCATCCCAAACAGAACTGTGGCTGGATGTTCATAAAAAAACAGATGGAAGTTTTGTTAATGAACCTGCCAGAGAAGTTGGGGTATGAAGTTAATTATTTATTATAATAACTTATTATCAGTTTTTACTGTGTTAATATATATTGATATTTGATTTATAGGTAAAAATTAAAGAAATATGGGATGTCAATCCTGAGCAATCCTACTCAGTCTCCCAGGATGACCCGGTTGGTAAAGTCCTTAGGAAGGAGCATCCTGGTAGAGTGCCTGGGATGGGTTTTGGACCTGTACCATCTGAGGTATTTGGCAGGCCATCAGGGATTTCAGCTACATCTACTCCTGGTTCTGGTCATTTCATACCTGAAGATACTCAGAGGGAGATGTCTTCTCTACGAAACACAGTTCACCAGCAGGGGGATCAGATATCTGCTTTGTAGAAAGAGTTTCTTGAAATACGTCAGCAGATGAGCAGATATGCCCCCGGTGGTAGTGCATCGGCTAGTGGTGAGCAGGTAAATCACAAAAAAATAAAAATCATTTAGTTTTCACACTTTTATTGGTTTTAAGTTTAATTATAAAAATGCAACAATATTTAATTTTCAATATAATGTTCTTATAGGTGGCAGCAGGTAGTGGAGATGAAGGTGGAGAGGGTGACAATGCAGCATCAGATGATGAGTAGTAGTGTTGTTGATGTGTTGAACAAGTATGAGAACGGTTGGTTTGTATATGTAACATGTATATGGCACATAGTTGCCACCAAAAATTTCCATGTCCTAACATTTTTTTGATTTCTCATGTTTACTTCTATGCATTTTATTTATTTATGATATTTCATTTTATGTCTTGATTTCTCGAGTGTGGTATACATCATTCCATTTTGGCCTGTGTTTGAATTGGTACCACATCCAATGAGAATACCATATATGTAACCCATATTCATACCATTTCTACTATATAGCAGCATTCAGGTAGCCCCATTGTGTAAGCTCGATTCATACCATAACTGATTCATAGAAGTACCTAGGCAGTCCAACTGTGTAAGTCCCATTCATATCATTGTTGCTCCATAGCAGCACCTGGGCATCCTAGATTTGTAAGCCCAATTCATACCATCACTATGAAGGCCCAATGAGCCACAACACATTACAAAGGCATGAAGAAATTCCCACCTGACAGGCTAATCTTAGACTATACAACCAACATACCAATTATGCTGATAAAGAACTCACACTCTTACTGACATGGAAAGAGTGTATCTTGGAAGCCTCCCACAATACCTAACTTTAACCGTTATCAGTATAACATGAATCTAAGCATGTATACACTCTATTAGAACACCTAATATGCATCATTACAATAACATCCAAATAATCATAGTTTAACTTAACTTATCCCCCAAATAACCATGTCAATTATTCATGTTAGACTTAACAAAACACAAGCACTACCCATGCTTTTACATTCACAATACCAAATACAATGATATTACTAACTGAATACCAAACCACAATCCACCTATATACCATCACTATAGAACAAAGTGTCTAAACTTACTTTCATTTTTTTAATGAACTCATAGACCTAGGATAAGTCCTCTCTTGGATTACATACATAGAAGAAAACCCTAATCAGGTGGAAATGAGAATCGCTATTTCACTTGATTAGAACACTCCAATCACCAATATCCCATGATACATCTCAATATTACTAGTCTCTCTCAACCCTAGTTCACATGTCACATCCTATATAGGATACAACTCATGGAGAAGCATCTATGAACCCATCTCAAATATCACGAGGAAAATCATAGGCCAATATACCCACTCGAGGGTTCTCATGCATATCACAAATCCCATACCCAATCCAACTATGAAATCTAGGTTACTAATCCTAACTAGAAATCGACACACCATATATCCCCTGAAGGATAAAGATCACATACATGCACATATATATTAATGACATTATCTTATGATAATAACTATTGTGAAAAATCAATATCATTTGGTTTGGTTAAGTATAATTCCACCAATAAGGTATTTAGGAAATCATTAGATAAGTTGTTGAAATTTTAAAAAACTCAAACCTATTTTCTTTAATGAAGTCAATAACAACTATATCATGATGCATCCCATCCAACCTGAAACATGATGACCATCTTGGGATGTATACATGAAACTCTTATCTTATATCCAATGACATAACTCAAATCCTCAATAGGAATCATGTATAACCTACAAGATCATAAACCATACTCTCTCAAGCACCATGCACGGTTAGCGTGTTGTCCAACCTAAAACACATGCCAATTCACAAGTTACCCATTTTCTATAGTAGGAATTAACAACCAACCCAAAACACACAACAAACCATACCATAACATACATTCTATAACTACTCAAACATCCATCTTTGGAACAAATTCTATACCCATATAAACATAATTTGTTCTATCCCATAACACAAATCCATTGTTAAAAAAACTCAACCCATATCACAATCCACCCATGAATGTTATATGGGCCAACTTAGAGCATAACCAATTACATATCATTACACATCACCATGGTTATCATGATCACATAAATTGTATCAAAATTCATAACCATTTATTATATATAGTATTAGTATCCATATAATATAAATCAACCCTTCTTAAAACACATAAGAAATTAAAGAAGCTAAAAACACATATACATCTTGGGGGTCACATGGATTGGTTACTCACCAAATTGTGATACATACCTTTCCTTAGGCTGGACTCCATAACATGCAACATTTGATCATATCCTATTTTTCAATGAATACTACCACGTTATTTGTTTGTATGGTGTCTCCTGTTCAATATTTTGGTTTGATTTGTTTTTCAGGGCAGTGGTGTGGTAGGAGTAGAATTATTTTTTTTCCAGGTCAACATTTAGCGGCGGTTTTAACTGCCGCTAATGCCTTACTGCTCAGCATTTAGCGGCGGTTATAACCACCGCTAATGCCTTATTGGTTAGTATTTAGTGGCGGTTATAACCACCCCTAAATGTATTATGTTTAAATTTAGCGGCGGTTTTCACCGCCGCGACATAGGTGCATCAAAGGCCAGAATATAGCGGCGGTTAAAACCGCCGCGAAAAAAAGTGTCATCTACGCATAAAACTGCCGCTAGATGGTCAAAAACCGTCGCGAAAAGAGGCATCTACGACGCTTTTCTTAAACTGCCGCGAAATAGTAAAAACCAAAGCTAATAGATTGCCGATGCCCAATTTCGTGGCGGTTCTTGTAAACCACCGCCACACCCTATAGCGGCGGTTTAAACCGCCGCCAAATGAAAAAAAACCGCCGCTAGGGGCCGGTTTTGTTGTAGTGTTTTGAGGGTGACCAGTATGTTCTTCAGGGAGAATAGAACAAAAATTTAGGTTGAGATGATCTAGTTTCTCAGCAACTAGGAGAGATCAAACCCCAAATTTCTAGTATTTTGTTGGATGATGGGAGTGGTAGGAAATATTTCCTTCCAGCAGTGGTAGAATAGTTTTAGGATGTTTTTCCTGAATACTTTTCCAGTTTTCCACCTGAGAGAGAGGTGGAATTCACTATTGAGCCCATGCAGGGAGATGAGTTGTTATTCATTCCACCTTAAATTATGGCACCTAGTGAGCTTATAGATCTAAAAATGTAGTTGATGGAATTATAGGATATAGGATTTAGCCATCCATGTACGTCACATTGGGGATCACCTATTTTGTTTACAAAGAAGGATGATCAGAGTTTACACTTGTGTATTGATTACCATAATTTGAACAAAATTAATGTGAATAACATATATCCTCTTCCTCATATCGATTATATTTTAACGAGTTGGAGGGGTTTTGTTTATTCTCCAAAATTGATCTAAGATCAGGGTAACATCAGGTGATATTTCAATCATATGATATACTGAAAATTTCATTCAGGAGTAGGTATGGCCTTAATGAGTCTTCTGTAATTCAATTTGGGTTACCAAATTCTTGAGAAGTGTTTATGGACTTGATGAAAAAGATCATTCACCCATAATTAGGTTAGTTTTTGGTTGTGTTTGTGGATGAAATATTGGGGCACTCTAAGACCAATGACAATCTTTTATAACTTCTCGACATTGTCCAATGTACACTTAGAGTCCATTAACTATATGTCTAGCTATTTAAAGGTAAATTTTTGACTGACATGGTGCACTATTTGGGGCACATCATATTCATATAAAGGGTGGTAGTATACCTAAAAAAATTGAATCCTGTGATTTCTAATGAGATGACAATGAATTTTTTTGATATTCGATACTTTTTAAGACTAGTTGGTTATTACATGGTGTTGATCGAATAATTTTCCTTATTGGAAGCACCAAATTCAGGTTTGAAAAAAAATTAATTGTTATTGATTGGACATAAACATGTGAGAATGCATTCCATGAGTAAATGAATACCCTGACATAGGGAGCAATTTTGATCTTACCTGATTCGGGTGAGGAGTAAATGTTGTATTGTGACCCTTCTAGGGTGGGACTCAGAGTTGAGTTGATGGTATAGGATAAAGTCATTTCATATGGGTCTCATTATCTGAGTCCACATGAATAGAATTACCCTTGTAATGACCTTGAGTTATAAGTGGTAGTTTATGATTTTATGTGAAGGATATAATATCTTCTGGGTGAAAATTTTACAATTTTTACAGAGCACAAAATATTGATGTATATCTTTTCACAACGTGACTCGAATCATCCGAAATGAAGATGGGTGGAGTATATGTAGCCTATTTTTTTTTAACTAGAATATATAACTGAGATATGGAATAGTGAGGCTGATTCCTTGATTTGGAACACTCATGCATAGTTTGTACATTAGCCGAGTGCAGAGATGAAGATGAAGAATTTTCTGGGTGAAATTCATGTGGTAGTTTTGGAGATTCGGGAGAGGATAACTATTTTTTCTATAGAAGTGGAGTCTACACACATGAAATAGATATCAGAGATGATAAAAGTTGATTTATAGTGTTTACCATTTAGGGAAATCGTTTAGGTTGGGGAGACACCTTCTGACTGGATAATATATGAGGATGAGATCATCTATGTGAAAAATCAGGTTGTTGTCCCTATGAGTATGCGAGAGGATCTCATGCAATAATTTCATGCCACAAATGGGTGGTACATCCTAGGGTGAAAAAATAAACCGTGACCTATGATGATAGTTTTGGGTGCTTGGCATGAAAATGGAGATAACTGTGTTCATAACAAGATGTTTCACCTGTCGGCAGTTGAAGGCAGAGCATCAACAACCTGGAGGCCTTTTGCAGTTGATGCATATTCTGGAATAGGAGTGGGATGACATAACTATAGTTTCTATAGTAGGAAATCAAGTGACTCTTAGGAATAATTATTCTATTTGGGTCATTTTGGAATGACTAACAGATGTATCACACTTCTTTTATATGAAGGAAAAATTTACAATAGAGTTGTTGGGAGAACTGTTCATGAGAGAGATAGTTAATTTTCATGGGGGCCAAAATGTATAGATTCAGATCACGATTCATTCTTCACATCACACTTCTAAAAGGTATTAAAAATGGTTATTTGAACATAGATTCTTTTATGTATTCCCTTTCTCCCACAGACAAATAGGTATTCGAAGTGTACCATAAAGGTGTTAGAAGATATGATGTAAGCATGTGTGCTTGACTTCAGTGGTTCTTGGGAGAAGCACTTGGTTTTAGTGGATATTTCATATAATAATAGTTATTATGAAACTATACAGATGAACCCATATAAGTCACTTTATGGAAGACCTTTTACATCACTTCTATGTTGGTTAGTGGTGGTTGAGTCAGAGCAGTGGGGACATAATCTCATTTTGGAGACATCAGAGCAGGTGCAGTTGATTCGAAAATGGATGGCTATGGATCAGAGTATAAATAAGTCATATTATGATAGAAGAAGAAGAAATATAAAGTTAACATATGGTGATATTGTATTACTTCGGGTGTCGCCTTGAATGGGTCACCATAGGATACGATGGAATGGCAAGTTGGCGCCAAGGTTTTTAAGACCGTTTGAGGTGATGGAAAGAATTAGGGTAGTGGCATATTAATTATAACTTCCATATAAATTTAATTCAATGAATTACGTTTTCAATGTTTCAAAATAGTGTTACTATCACCCCAAACCTTCTCATATGATTTATGTTTAAGATATTGATATTGAGCTAGATGTATCCTTTGAAGAGCATCTGATATGTGTGGTGGGTTGCAGAGATAAAATATTCTGGGGAAAGATTGTACCTTTAGATAATGTGTTATAGAAACATTAATGTGTTCTAGAGGAAACTTGGGAACATGAAGAAGTCTGAGGGTCCCAATGGACCAATCTATGTTGCCCAAAATCTTAGGGGAGTTCAGGAGTGTAACTCGAGGATTAGTTATTATAAGATGGGTCGATTGAAAGATCTCGACCTTTTTTGGATAAATCATAGGCATGTTTTCATGTACATTATGACTTTATTTAAGTATCATTTTTTTTGTATTACTTGGGCTGTGGTTGGGTGATTTTTAAGGATACTTGAAAGATAGTGGACTTTGAATTGTTATCTAATCGTTTGGCCAAACTGTGCGATATCTAACCGTGTGGTTAGTGGAGGATGCCATAGGTGGCACACAGTTTGCCTCATAGTGTACTATAAAGCCATACAGACTATAGAAGATCACATTGATAGTGAACATTTTGTATTAACTATTCATATTCCCATGATAAATTGCGTGGAAGGAGCAGTTTAATATTGAAATTATTTTTAAAACCCCCTAAAGCCCCAAAACATTTCTATGTTTACATAGGCTCAGGTTTGAAAATTTCTTTGTGATCCCAAAGCTTTCTTAAGGGATTCCAAAGTGATCCAAACACTGTTCTTCGAGATTGAAATACTAGATTCAAGATCTGATATCCTGACAATATATAGATTTTGTCCTGATGCTTCTCCAATTATTTCCTCAATCTTTCATAAAACCATTCATTGAATATCTTTCTCGTTTTCATGGATCAAAACATTTGGGTTGAGATCTTGATCTAGTATTTCAGATATAGATCTTTATATTTAATATCTTGAAGCATTTGATCTTAATTTGGTTTAAGGATTTTTATACAAAGCATGATCGATGATGTTGTGCCGCTTAGATTCTAGGGATTTAAAGTTTGTTAATATCCATCAATAAACCAAGGAAGGAGGTATAAATAAAACTCCAATAGTCATGATCTATTATATATGAATGTGATATTATGAATTTCTTGATTTCCTTGATAAATGATTTCATTAATTGGAGTAATTATGAAATTGGAATTGAATTGAGTATTATTCAAGGGTTAATTGTTGTTTGTATCATGGAAGAAATGAAGGGGTTTTCCCAAATAGTTATTTTGGAGATTGGTTATGGGTTGAGATATGGTAATTGTGTTTTTTATTTGATTGTAATAGGATTATTAATTGGGAGAAATTAATAATTGATTTATGTCTAGCTATTTATGATAATTAATTGTGAAAATTAATAATGTGCCATGATGTTGGCCGCAGATAATTAATTTAGAGAATTAACCATGTGTTTCATGATGTTATCTTAGATAACTAATTGTGAGAAATAATTATGACCTCTTGGGTTTTTATAATGATAATTAATTGCGAGTATTTAATTATGGAATGAGAATGGTATTGATATATTACTTAATTAATGAATTAATTAATAGGTTATGTCTTAGATAATTGTTGAATTATGTAATGGACTTTGGAAGGTTTAACTAATCATTGAATTAGTAAATGAATAGTGTGGCAGATTATTGTGAATTAAAGAATGCTTAAATGTATGAGATTATTTTGGTGCTAGACATTGCGTTTTTTCCAATTAGAAGATGGGACATGGACATGGAGTTCCACCCAAATAGTTATCGAAGCATGATATTATGGGGTTCTAGGCATGAATAACTACACTGAATGAGAAAAGAAGTGCTTGTCATGATGACCCACACTCAATGATATTTTTTTTCTAGGCATGAAAACCTACACCAAATGAATAAAAATAATGAATGATGATTAAAATGAAATTTTGGGTGCTACGCATGACGAATTACCCAAAATGATTAATGATAACGAATGATGATTCCAATGGGAAATATGAGATGAACTTGGCCTAATGTGATGATTAATGGTTAAATGACAAGGTGATAACTGTTTAAATTATGCATTATATTTGTTGCTTCATAAAACGTCATGCAATATCGTTTGACTGGACTTATATTAGACATTGTTGGTGGTGGCCTACTGAACCATTCTCCCACCCTATTCGGGTCGCATGATCGGTTCCCAAGAAGGCATTTTGGTTGCATGTTAGGATAAGGTCAAGGCCCTGGGATAGGTTTTTGTTTCGGACTAGAGCATGGGAGAGGGAAAATACGTGGTTCAGGGCCCACTGTGGGTTCGTTGTGTCTTTACGTTCAGTTTCATTATAGAAACTTGAGATTTTGATTTTCATATCATGATTTAACTTTCAGTTGTGTATTTTATATTAACGATTAGGTTATCTTTTGACATGGATTTTTTCTAGTTATTTTTATGCATCCACACTTGGTTATTTTTAATTTCTTCAGTTGATGTTTCATTGTGATAAATTATGGTATTGTCTCCCCAAGACAGACATACCACACACTCACTTCTATTTTGAACCCTATAGAATATGGGGATGTGAACTTGAATTCATTTGGCTAACATGATCGTGGAATAGTTTAATGTCTCATGGGTTGGGATGTCACACCATTCTATGACATGTATGATCCTTTTGTTGAGCCATCATCCAAGACATTAATGGAATGAATTCTATTCCTTTGGGTAAACATGTTTTAGGGGGTCCAATGTGAAACCCCCATCGATGTATCAATAATTGAAAGACCAAAACATTAGGGACACCATTGTGTCCCCCATTTTGAAATGAATTCCTTCAGTTATAGGTGTGCCACACTTCTCTTACTTAACATGTAGTGTCCTAAGGGTTTATGTGGATATACATACCATCGGTCATGAGGACCCCAACCCTAGGTATTATGTAAGATATCATATAGTTTCATAGATGAGTTATATGGACATGTACTATCCTCTTCAACATTAACAATAGAGAAATTCATTTCAAAATAAGGTGTGAGAGGCTCACACTTACCTTTCCATTTGTGGTGTAGTGCACTATCCTCCCATCATCCCCAGGAAACTATTCATGGAAATCCATCATATAGTAAACCCATTATACATTCTTTTAGGATGTCTCTTACATTATAACATTCTTCTTTTCAATTCCCTATGTCTTTGTCAAAATGGGAGGTAAGATACGACTATTCAAGATACAATGATACGTTTGAAGGGGAACATCAATACCCATTCATCTTCTCTTATATCCCTGGCCTCTTCCACTAGTGGAAGAAGGATTTTGTGGTTTTCCAGATCTTGGGATTCCTATTCATTATGACATTCAATCATGAATCATGTGGGATTAGTGATTAGCTATGATTACAACATCTATATAGTCATGTGAAGGTTTTGGTTGAGATTATTTCCCCAGATATTCCTCCCACCATTCCTTAAGGGCCTTCCATAGGCGTAATACATAATTCCATTAAACCAAAATTATTAAATCGCTCATGGATTAATCCCATGTACTTTCTCATGAGTGATTGATCTCTTTCCCCTTTTCTTCGTTCTGCAGCATAGTTATATAGATCATCATAAGTGACTGTCCCGATTACTAATTGAAAGAAGAATTTTCATATTCAAAGCACGTAATTTTTCACTTTGGCCTCCCACATCCAACCACATGAGGAAAATAATGATCATGTGATCTTCAGATTTACTGCTTCCACTCATTTCTCTCATCAATCTTGGCTCATGTGGTGATAATGGTTAGTGGATATCTGGATAACTACATTATCACAAAACATCCAAAGGGTTCAGATATTCAATCTATGTCCCAAATTATAATCAAATGGAAATAGTTTCATCTACAATCCATAACCCAATCCTTTAAAAAGGACATATTACCCTATGAGTCAAAACATCTGAGGACATCCATACAAATCTATCCTGACAACCATACTATGTGGGATTTGATTCTATTCTTAATGGGATACATAGGAATCCTCTGTGACGTCCAAAACAACATAAAAATAATACCTAATATTATTTTTAACATGTTCCCAATAGAGTCTAATCCAACATAAGGACCATATCCCTTCAAGGTTCCCATGGATGCTTCAGAATAAGTCCCACACTAATCATTGACAAGGAACCATTCACCTAGAAACCATTTCCTTATGATGTTAAAATACATGGTTTGGTCCTTATCACATGACCTTATAATGGATGATGTGTCATTTATGTGGTACCAAAGTACATGGATTTTTATTTCACTCATAATGATACATAGGAATCCCATTCATGGGTCTTATCCCAGATCGATTTTACTCTCTAGGGAACCCAACTAAATAGCTGAAAACAATATTTATTTTAAAATGTGACAAAATAATATATAATCATTACATAAAAGGGTATCATTGTTGGATAACCTCAGATACATACAATATTCACTATATATGAATATCCTTAGATAGATATAGTTGATTCTATAGTATGAAATAATTCCCCACAAAAATTATTGTTGAACCTAAACACCCATAATCTTAAACAATTTGATATTTTATTTATCAATGGCCCAATATCCCAATAGGCACATGCCATTAGAAAGATTTTCCATGAGTCAAAATAGATATAAAAAAATTGAGTAATATTAATCCCATGAATAAAGCTAATTTAAAACTGCCTGAATGGGATGTCAGTGTATGTGCCTGATGTGATGTTTAATTAACAAACACCAAAAAGTTCCATTCCATCCATATGTTTTATTCAGGGCGAATTAAAATCAGAAAACCCATTGTGAATCCATAATGAAGACGATGGTGTCACCTACCTCTCACCCCATTTTTATTTCAAATAGAAAGACATATAACCATTATAATCAATCACGTATGTTCTCATTTAATTATATTCTACATTAAAGTGGTTTTCATGTTTGATTGTGTAATGAATAATTAAAATAAATCCCACAAATCCTTCGCATCAATCCAAATGGTGTCACATCACCACTCATGTATTATTTCAATTACTATAAATCATATCATGCCCTCATATATGTAGAGGCTTCCATATCCCTACTAATGTCTTCAAATATGTGTCTTGAATAAATGGTCCATGTGTACTAAAACAATGGTACCATCTGGACCATTGAAGCATCCTTACTTTCCCTCCAGCTTTATTTTCTCCTCCAGTCATTTTTCCAATGACGGCCAGTGGTCCAAAAGAAAACAGAACCTATTGTGGCTTCCAACCATTTCAAGAACTTATACTGAAAATTGAACAATCAAATCCCTCAATATATTAGGGTGGTGTATCCTAATGCAACATAAGAACTCATTGAAAAGAGACATTGGTACTTCAAATGTAATCCTCTCAAAAGACACCACCACCAACACCCCTTGGAAATGAACCCTACACATGATTTGGGTGGAGTGCTAAACTACATGACATAGGTCACATAGACCAATGAATTCCAGATGGATATATAGGGTAATCAAATTGACAACCAGGACTTTTCCCATACCTATTCCCCCTCTAGTGAATCCCACCAATCATAGTATTCAGTAAATAGAATGTAGGAACACATGATTTTTACACTATTAAAGACTACCAATATAATCATCTTGAATCATATTGAGATATTCCCCAATAAAATGTTATTTCAATATAGATAGAAGGCACAAACACCAGGCCAAGAACATAAGGTATGCTATCCAAATTTAGAGGAAACCTATAATATGGAACAAACACTTAAACACATAAAACTATCCTTAAAAAACTCATAAAAAAGTGTCCAAAGAAACCCAGTGGTCAAATTAAATCGAAAACCACCATCAGAACCACATAGATATCCATACATATCAAGCATTCATGTAGAGTCATCTGGAAGAATCCAAAGATGTCAGTTGAAATGTACAAAGAAAAATAGTGGGCATGAACAAATATTTTCCCCCACACCAGATTACTGCCCGTATCTAATAGAAGAAAATTTTAGATAGGTGTAAGAACATACCCTTCTTCTAGAAACTTATTCATTATACTTCCTTGATATAAATGAAAATTTCAACAAAAATATTATTAAAATGGTAAAGGGGATACAATAATCCCTACCCAAATCTTATATAGAATTTAAGATATTGTTACAATGACAAAAATTTGGAAAAGGGGAAGTCACAAAACATCATCCCCACAAATAGAGTGGAAGATCAGCAGGTCACCTCAAAGTAGTCACATAATAAATTTCCCATCCAAGAGGGTTTTAGGGAAAGATTCACCATTATATATAGAATATTATATTTTGAACATTCAACCATTCCAACATGAGGTAGTCAGTCTTTTCCAATGGCCACTCTGAGTTATGAATGAACCCCTTAAAATTCTCTGGAACAGTGTTTGTAAAACCAAGAAACAATATATCATCTATTCAATAATGATTTCATACCTAAAAACCAATTCACCCATCCAGTTTCCATATTCGTTCTAAAAAAATCATCCTGAAAAATGTTTATCAGTGATTACCAGAAAATGAAGATTTGATCTATGCATGTGCTCTAATAAGTTTAGTTTTTCTTCAATACCGTATAAATTTATCTATGGAACCTCAACATACTACTCCCCTTGTAACACCCCGAACCTAGTTACCCAGAGTCGGTGCATTATTTTAATACATTGGCATGATTACAAGGAATCAAGTCCCAAAGGACCGATTAGTATAACAGTCATGGAAAATAGATTACATACATGAATGTTACATTACACTTCATAACATACAAAACAACTTAAATAATCCTTTATGAATGATGTTATTCCCATGTCTTAACCCTTCTTATCAATCACAATATACCTCTTGGAATCCTGGAAAAATAAAACATAGCAAAGGGGTGACCTCAAACGCTCAGTAAGGGTAATCAATACAGCGGAAACATTCATAAATAACCATAAACATTTAAGGAAATGTATAACCAAAACAAAGGCCTTTTAATCATGAACATCAACATAATATAGAAAAGATAAAATGAAATAATTCCATTTACTTATTCACATGGATGTTATACTAGTCGAACAATCACATGAATATCAATGTCCACTTTCATAATAATGGAATATATAATTCCAGACTATCATAACCACATAGCCAAGGCCTTGTGCCAAGACTACAAATAAGATTTTGCCAAGGCCTTGTGCCAAGACACTAGTTTGTCTCATGAGACCTAACGATGCATCGAGGAGCTATAGCAGGCTCCACCAGTCACATATTAATTCCAATGCATTCCCATATGAAAAGGTTTAAACGTAACATAAACATTCGTATTAAAACTAGCATACGAAATGTCAATACTTTCTCCATAAACCATGACTGGTATAAAAATAACACATCCACAGTAAAACATATCACAAAACCTTCCATACAATACAAAAGTTTGTATCATAATAAATCAACTTCAAATAAGCTTAAAATCCATCAAAGCATGTTGACATAGATGAAAATCAAAACTATTTTAGGGAAATATCTCTTTTCTCAAAATCATTGAAAAGTCACACATTTATAAAGGAAGTAATTTAAAAGAGGTTGTTGAATCAAAGTGTCCCATACCACATTGAAACTTTTGAAAAGAAATATCATTTAAAATAATTCATGTCCATATAAATAAATCCTCAAAATCATTTTGAAAATATGGACATTAATTAAAAAGATTTAGAAAGACAAATCTTTAAAACATTTAAAATTATGATCTTGATAAAGAGTACCTTTCACAAATTCTTAAAATATTCATTTTGAAATAATTTAAAAGTAACATATTTGTAAAATAAAACATTTACTTTGAAAATATTCTTTTAAGCTTCCAAGGGAATCTTTGACGATTTTATAAAGGCGGTAAATAGCCGCACCCGCCGTATAAGTTAAAAAAAAGTCATTCTTACCTTAAATTTGTAGAAAAGGATAAAAGTGCCTTGTTTGGAAAATGACGGAAAGATTCCATTCAAAACACATAAAGGTATAAATGACTTTAACTCATTGTATAGTAAATATTAAATATGTTTTTAAATACATTTTTATGGAACATGGATGTGGATGATAAAGAGATCCCACTAGATAATTGCATATAAACAACCTCGAATAATGAAGAGATTGTAAAATAAACCATTACCTTGTACTTTTATATGGTTGGGGGTAGTTTAACCTCCTGTATAATGGTGAAATAATTGTTATTAAATTATTCAATAATCATATACATTAATATGATATCATATATGATCTTTTAACATCCCTTTGTTAATAATATCTTAGAATTATCGTCGTTTCAGGTGTTAACTTACTCGTTTTATTTTATATTTTTTTTTACCTAAGCCATGTTTGTCATGGATAGGTTGTATCTTATTCATATCAAGAATGATATAAAGTCCTTAAACATTATTTTTAAATCATAAACTGATAATTATACTTGAATGGATACGATAGAGAATGAATCTCATCGCGTTCGTGGAGACGGTAGTCTGTACATACACACGAGTGACAATATCATTATTTTGATATTAAAATAATATATAATTGGATGTTATATTATATAAACAGAATAATTATCATGTTATATTTATTATTTACATTAATTACACATCATTATTATACCCATCCAAATAATAATTTATTGAATAACAATTACACCACGACGTGGAGACGGTAAGCCGTACGTACACACGTATGGTTACATGTTATTCAACGGGTGGATAGAATAATGAATATGGTTGTACCATGTTTATAATAACATCAAAGTATATATAATTTACTGTAGTTATTATTTTAGAATAGTAACAACAAAGGAAGAGGAAGTGGAAGAAGAAAGGAACTTGAAAAAGGGTTGTGAAAACATTACCTCTTCTTCGGGTTCTTCCTTTTGATTTGATCAAAAGGGCTCTTAAGTTGGCTTTATGACTAAATTAAGGCCTCTTGGATGAATTGAGGGATGTTGAGAGAGTATTTGGGCAGAGTTTGGCGAACCAAAAGTCTTTTACGGTGTGATTTAATGAGAAGGGGGAGTGCCCTTTTATAAGAGGGGTGAGGGGCACCTTTGGAAAAGCTAGAAATATTAATTTATAATAAATTCATATTCGGTTTCTAATACCTCCAAATTTTATTATTTAAATGTTAAGGTGGGGATGGTTCTAAAACCATTCAACCAATAGAATTTATACTGGTTTGGGTTACTATATTAACCTTATCTTTAAGTATTAACTCTAAGTTAATTTGTTTGACATTTACCATGTCACTTTGTATTTTTATATTATATAGTTAATAAACATACTATATACATCCAAGAGACCCCCAAGTGGTCCATTAATGATACACCTATCATGATATAAGTCTCTTGGCCGACCCTTATTTTTTTATGAATTTAATATCAATTAATAATATAATATTTGTTTTAAAAACTCTTTTATGTCAATTTTGACACTATTCAATAGTTGATTTTTGTGAAACTTATAATAGAATTATTACTTCAAACAAGGTCAATTAAATCAATCCTAAAATGTCATATTATCCATGAAAATTATTGTAATTCATTAAAAGTCTCAAATTATATTTATTTGGGTATTTATAATATCAATTATCATAATTTTTCAGTATTATGGTAATTACTGCATCATCATTGTGTCATAAATAAATTAACTTATTTAATGTCTAAAAATTATAAATAAAATATCATTATGTAGTAAATATTTTTATATTTTTAATGAATATTTATATTTTAAAATCAAACATATATAACTCTATGTAAAAATTGGTTTTCTAAAATATCAATGCTTATGTCATTTTTGTACTTATTTTAACTTAATTAAAATAATGTGTCCCTATCACCTACAAGTGGAACCATGGGGTCCCAAAATCGACCCAAAGATGCCCATGGTCGGACATCTATCCACAAATAAGGTTAGGACACGTTTTAGGGTAACTTAGTATTATTATAATATTATTTTTTAACCCTTATTTACCGGATTTACCCTTAACCATGGTAAATAAAATATTTACCGCAGTAATTATTCAAAATGTCTAAAAATAAAAGTTACCAATTTACACAATATGAACATCCTGATTCCAAATATGGAATCCATTTTTCCAAATTCATAACACAGAAGTGGCAGAAATTAATTTAAAATTAATTCCCGTTGTTAAAATAAAAAGTGTGTTTTTATGAGATAATAACTATCAAAAGATTGGAGCTTGTATATGTCTGGTTTAATTGTGAAATTATGTCCAATGACAATAATTGAATTAAATGGTAAAAATATATTCTAAATATACTTTAAAACCACTCAAATTCATAATTTATTAATATTAATTATTTTGATTAAAAAAGTTGTTTTTAATTAAAATTTAGTAATTTTTAGTATTTATCAAAATATGAAAGTTATCTGAAAAGTACCAAAATTACACCCTAGTCTAATTTCGTTAATACTAATCCGAAAATGAAGTCCATTTTGAGAGATATAATTTATAAAATTTGAAAAATTAGGTATTACTATTCATAACGGCTAGTTTGATTGGTTGTGGTGTGTGTTAGAACTCATAGTTGCGTACAACACACGCTACTGTATTATTAAAAGGAAAGCATACCGTGGAAGCTTGGAATGTTGCATTTTTAATTTTTGATGTCCCCATTTAGTCAAACAGTTCTAAATATTGTATTTAGAAAGGGTGCACTATTAAAAGTTGGTAAAAGTGCAATACTGAAAATGAATTTGTTCTTACATTATGTCTAAGAAACTCATAATATGGATTCTAAAATTATAGGGATTATATAATGTTTAAAATTTAGTTAATACTATTCATAACCTCTTTTGAACGGCTTGTTTGGTAAGTCATAGTGCGCTTGAACTCGGTGTTGCGTGTAGTGCATGTTATTGAATTATTTTGAAGAAATAACACACTATGCAATCATGGGGTGTTACATTCTCCCATCCTTCAATAAATTGCGTCCTTGCAATTTGAAATTTTTTTTCGAAAATAAAAGGTTGAAAATAGAAAATATCGTTGTGGGAAAACCCACATCAGAAATTGGGTTACTAAAATTTAGTCTTAATATGAGGAAAAGAGAAATGAAAGTGTCACCACCAAATTATGATATCGATTAGGAGAACATTGGTGGAAATTAGAGACATATAATTGGAGGAAAAACGTAAATATTTATAGGTAGTGATTGAGGTCATCATTCACAAACAAGTGTAAAATTGAGGTCCTTAAATTCAGTAATCTATGATGATTTTAAATACCATCAGTTCAACAAAACATAGGGTATTACGATAACACATTTTTGGTTTTAGGATACCTTAAATATTGTATATGAATTAATTTCTTCATAGTATAAGAGAAGAAGAAAAATATATTCTTGAGAAGTAGAGTTCCATCCTTTAACTAATTTCTACCTGTTTCTGACGCTTTCGCCAGGGCCCGCGCGCATCCGTCCGTGGAGGAGGAGGATGTGCGGCGCTTTGTTGCCCCGCATTCCCACTTTCCAAATGCGGGCGGCATTCGCTCCTTATTCATGGACGTCTGCTCCTTGATCGAAACAGGATGATGGGATGTCGGTTCTTCCTTATGTGGATTCCTCCTCAGAACTCGTCACCTAGTCCGGGTCTCCCTCATAGATTTAATACTTAGTTTGTGAAACTCTTCCCAGTGCCATGTTTCCATGGACGCCGGTTAATTTCACTGATTATGTCGGGACATTCCAAAGGGTCTAGTCAGGGTAGCAACCTTCAGTCAGGGGAGTAGTCACGTTGAGGCATTAGTAGCGTGTCTGGATGCTGGGGGCCTGGCATGTCTGTCTGTTATCCCCGGTCACAGGGCTTCTCGAGGGAGTGGAAACCTGAGGCAACCCACATCGAACACGGGGAATTATGCGCCATAGACACATATCTGAGGTTTTCCTCAGCTTCCCGTGTTTAACACAGGGTACGCCTCAAGTTTAACGTCTAGCAGAGACGGATCAACCCGATCAAAGCATTAGCTAGGATAGCGCGGATTGAGGGATTCCCCTTGAAGGGATGCCAATACCAGGGCCAGCCTATGGGCGGCTGTGAAGAAGAGCATACCGACATGGTCTCACCGGGATATGATGGTCCGGGCGAGAATCGGAATGGTGCCGGTAAACGGACGTGAAGGTGGACCTTGGCCCGATGGATATCGTCATTGAACCGACGTGAAGGTGGACCATGGTCCGATGGGCATCGTCAGTGTACCGACATGAAGGTGGACCTTGGTCCGATGGGCATCGTCAGCGTACCGACGTGAAGGTGGACCTTGGTCCGATGGGCATTCTCAGCGTACCGACGTGAAGGTGGACCTTGGTCCGATGAGTGGTGGACTTGAGCCTCTAGAAGGCTTCCAACGTACCATGCCTTGACATGGATCAAAGACCTCGTATTTCAAAGCGTTTCATCGGTGAACCGACGTGAAAGCATACCTGTGAGTCCACTGGTGGTGGGCTTGAACCTTGAGAAGGTTTCCTACGTACCATACCTTGACATAGATCAAAGTCCTCGTAGTTCAAAGGATTAGTGGAATACATTTTAACGTCATGCGAGACGGTGGTGAACCCTGACGTGAATAAATGAAGGGTGGTGGGTGTCGGTGGACCAACGTAAATGAGGGACCTTGGTCCGATGGGAGATGGGCTTGAACCTCTGGGATGATTCCTATGTACCATGCCTTGACACGGATCAATGTCCTCGTCGTTCGGGTTGAAAATTGGGGGCTTGCCACACCGACAAGGAGATGGTCTGGGCCAATGATTGTTGGGCATGAACCTCGGGGAGGCTTCCTACATACCATGCCTTGACACGGATCAAAGACCTCGTAGTTAGGGTTGTGGAGTACAGTTTAACGTCATGCGGGACGGGGGTGAACCGACGTGAATGCGGTCGGAATGACCGAGCAATGTGGCTTGAACCTCATGGAGGCTTCCTACGTACCATGCCTTGACATGGATCAAAGACCTCGTAGTTCATATGGGGATTTTTCGGCGAACCGACGTGAAGGTGGAACTTGGTCCAATGAGTGGTGGTCTTGAACCTCTGGAAGTCTTCCTACATACCATGCCTTGACATGGATCAAAGACCTAGTAGTTCAGGTGGTAATGGGTGTGCAGTTTAATGTCATGCGGGACGAGGGGGGCGTACAATTTAGCATCATGCTGGACTAGGGCATGTAGTTTAACATCATACAGGACAGGGCGAGCAGTTTAATGTCATGCTGGACGAGGGCAAAACTCGACGTGAATGAACGACCGAGCAATGTGGCTTGATCATCATGGAGGCTTCCTACGTACCATGCCTTGACATGGAGCAAAGTCCTCGTAGTTTGCTATGGGTGGGGGTCAGGGTCGGTGCTCACTCTCAGCCCACGTGAGTCATGCTCGGTGTGAGAAACAAGAGGTTGCAAGGACCTGATGATCACGTCGCGAAGGATGCGTCCGTGAGAAGCGAAGAGGGGCTTACGCATTAGACGACCCATGGTGCTGGGACATAATCCAGGATGGAGGCCCATAGTGAGACAAAGAGCAGCGAAAGAGGGATTTGGGACCAATGATGGGAGGTGCCTTGTTCCCTATCACGCCCTCCACTGACCTTGGTAGTGGGGAAGTACGGAGATGCACGGGTGCAATCATCCATACGAAAGGTTAAGGGCTTACGCTCTGAGGCAGCCCTTCCCCCACGGACAAATGCCGCTCCGACAAGGTGGAGCTCATTCCATGTGAGGAAGAGTCCACTTCCGTGGAGACGAGTGGGCATAAAAAATGTCCGAGTTGGGGGGACCCTGCGTGCGAAGCACGGGGTCGGACCACAGTTTAACGTCTTGTGTTAAGGACGAGGTGCTTGGCAGTTTAACATCCTACAGCTCAGATGAGGGGGGTTCACTCCGCACCCCTAGGACTTACATAACTGGTACCCTCTGGTCCTTGGGGAAGGGAAGGTACCAGTAAGGCCATGGTTAAGGGGGGTTGTGGAACTAACCATCGAGGGGTCCACATTAGCGTGGCTATGCGAATAAGCAATAGCCGTTAGCATTCCTATGCAGAAAATCATTAGGCGAAGCAACGCTACGGGTGGTATTGTCCATGGGACTTTGAAATCACATCGTGCAAACCTGGAGGGTCGCATGGGAAGAGTAATTTCTAAGCAAATGAGTGTGCTTCGCGAAGTGGAGTTCCTTGGCCTTAGCATAGGGAATAGGTGTGAGTGGAAGGTTCTTCGCGAAGTGGAACAGTGTTCACGGAGCACTGCCTCGCGAAGAAGAGGTGCCTCGCGAAGCAGGGTCCTGCGAAGCAGTGTGCTTCGCGATGTGTAGCGATCCTACCTTAGCATAGGAATCACTAGTACATGTTGGGTGTTTCGTGAAGCATAAATGCTCCGTGGCTGCCCGGGTTCCCTTGGGAATCCCCTTCCTTCGCGAATGCCCTTGAGCTTCGCGAAGGGCATCCCTCTCGGTAGAGGGGCTCAAAACTAGACAAAGCAAAGGCGTCTCGCGAAGTAGAAGTACCTCGCGGAGCTCATGATTCCCAGGGGAAAAGAGTGCTTCGCGATTTGGGAGAAGAGAAGCCGAAATGTCGGATTGTCTGTCTTCGGGACTCAGGGGGAGTCCAGTATTTATAGGGCAGGGGTGCCGCAAATCAGAACTCGCGTGCCGCCTTAGGTGCTTCGCGGCGCGCTCGCGAACGTCAACAGCGTTCGTGAAGCATCACCGTCAAATGCGTTCGCGGAGCATCACCGCCTATGGAGCTTTGCGGAGGGCTCACGAACGTCAAATGCGTTCGCAGAGCATTACCGCCTCTGGAGCATCGCGGCGGGCTCGCGAACGTCAAATGCGTTCGCGGAGCATTACCGCCTCTGGATCTTCACGAGGCCGCGATGATCGGGGCACCTCACGGCGGTGCTTCGCGTGGGTGCTTCGCGAGGCACCGCGCCGGCCTTCTTTTTCGTCCCACCCTTTCGTGCAATATTTTGGCGCCAAAAAATTCCCCCCCTTAGACTTGGATCCGCGGAGGGAAAAGGGTTGAAGTCTGAAGGAAAATCACCAAAATTGTCGGCGGTTCGCGATGCGGCTTCGCGAAGGGGGGCCACGGTGCTGCCTGGGGGCACAGATCCGGACGCGCCGCGATGCTCCACGCGGGTGAGGCGTGCCGCGATGCTCTGGGGACGCCACCTATAAATAGGGGGTGGCCTCTTTTGTCTACACATGCCTTCCTAGTCATTTTGTGCTCTCGACTTCGCGAAGCTCCACGTACTCCGTGACAGCCTTCTGTGACAGCCTTCCGCGAATCGAGCTTTGCGGCGAACCGCGGGACTCTGACTCCGCGTCCGCGCCAAGTGAACTTCTTCTTGTCGGCCTTGGCCAGACTTCGCGGCTTGGTCTCGTGACCGATCTTCGAGATCCGGCTTCGCGATTCAGCTTCACGGTTGAGCTTCACGATCCACCCGAAAAAATTCTTTTCTGAGGGCCGGAATCGAAATGGTCCATCAAGAGGCTGTATTGGGGGTGCTTGTAGATGCTGCTCGTCGGGATGAGATGGCCAACTGTCCAGGCCTGGGGGAGATGGTCCGAAGCCACCCGGACCACACTTCTTTGATAGATCTGCTATCATAGGGTCAAAAGGATTACCTGCAGTGCAAGAAACTACCACTGTACGGCTTCGGGTTGAGGGATGACGTCTTCATCCCGGAGGTGAGTAGGGACGAACTAGCTTGCTGGTTCAGGAGCACACCATGCCAGCACCAATGGTTCAGGGCGGCCGATGGTCATGCACGGGAGTACTTCACACCCGTCACCACTGACTATCTCTATAACCATTTGAAAGTTATTGATTGGAGGCCACTGCAACTGGAGATGTCCCCTCCTCTCTACCGTACGATGCTGAAGGAGGCTTTGCTGGATTCGAAGAAGGGATGGTCCGATGAGTGGGACCTGCGCCAGGGCGGCAACTTTACTGATGACTGGGCCTAGGCCTACTGGGTAGGCACCTCTTGCGAGGAGTTCGGGGCCGAGCTGAGGAGAGTGGGGTTGTATGAGGCGGCATGGGCCTCCAAATTCCACATTTACCAACCAAAGCAACTGATGCCGGAACTGCTGAGCAGATGGTCGTCTAGGACCAATACATTTCACCTACATTACGGGGAGGTGGGCATCAGCCTGTGGGATGTCCACCAGATTTCTGGGGTTCCGATCTTGGCGCCATGTATGATGAATTCCTCCCCGTCATCAGCGCGTGGGAGGATACATAGCAAATGTCGTGACTGGCGTCGGTGCTGATGGCGCTCGTCCCTGGAGAGGACAAGGAGGCAGTGAGGGATGTCAACTTCAGGAGATGGTTCAAATGCTTCCTGAATTTCCCAGATAATCGAGAGTTCCCCCCGAGGCCTCGAACTTGTCCGAGGGCGGCCCAACGGGGTAAGGGGCACTCGTATTGGCGGGTCTTGGAGGACAACCAATGGAAGACTTGGGGTTTCAGTGTCAGCACTGAACAACAGCCGATAGTTAGGGTGGCGACATTCATCGCGGCTCTCATCTGTGGTTGGATCCTACCGGTGAGGGATACAAGCATGGGGGTGCAGCCCAGCTCGTTTATCATGGCGTCGATGTTGGACATGGGGCATCGGATCAATATGGGGATTCCAATGCTCACCAGACTGTACAGAATGCTACTGCACATTAGCGAGGTCATGAAGCCACCAAGGATATGCAGGCCCTTCCACCTCCTGTATGGGTGGATCACAGTGCACATCAGGGGGATTTATGAGTATCCAAACCCCATTTCTCCACCGGGATCGAACTTCCGCCCCTCCATCCTAAACACGGTCGGGAGCTTCCCATTCAAACTAGCAGTGCCGATGGTGCGGAATCGTGTGTGGAGGGAGGATGAGTTTAATTTCCACCCCTTCCCACTGCAGACAGGGATACTTACTGATGACGGGCGGGGAACAAAAGAACATCGGGCTTACCTCCTGGCCTTTCGAGGTGGAGTTTTGGTGGCACAGATAGATCGTGATCCACTCTACGAATCGTACACCCCACATCGGTTTGCGAGGCAGTTTCAGTTCCTCCAGCGGCTAACCCCATAGGTCTACTGGGAGGTGCGCTACGAGGAGCACCCGTGTGTGATGAGGCAGCTGTGGCTCATGTTCACACGGGAAGATGGGAAGATCCGGATTGCATTGCCTCCATCCACCGCCGCTTTCGGATTGGTGAGGGAGTATGCCATCAGTTGGGAGGCTGCTTACCAAGGGGAGATACTGAAGCAACCGACTATTCGGGTTGGTGACGGTGGGCCTCCCCTATCCCGAGGTCGGGGTCAGAGGTAAGCTAGGGCCGCTCGCGGTAGCGAGGCTGCCATGTCTGCGAGACCCGCACTGGCTGAGGGAATGGCAAGGGCGGTGGATCCGGTGATTCCGGAAGAGCATGACCATCCGGAGGGGCGGCCACCGAGGGGATGTCGTAGGATATCCACTCAGGCTCTGGGGAAGTGGCTGCGTCATATAGACATGGCAGAGGATGCTGTTTTCCAGGAAGCCTAGGACATTTGGGATGTCAACTGGCAATTCCTCATCCCACCCGAGATATGGGCCCACCTGAATCGCCTCGGGATAGAATTACCGGGCATAGGCCCAGTTCGGGCTGGATTCATGGCGTCTCTGGTGGAGGCAGAACGGTACCTGGACGAGCTGGAGGATTACGTCCACTCCAGTGGTGTCCCTCGCCCAATGACAGACCGGGTGAGGGTGTTGCTGAATCAAACGGTCCCCCCACAATTATCGGCTTCCGATCTGAGGGAGCGCTTCCCCCTACCGGAAGAATCAGAGGACTCCTCTCGAGAGGATGAGGCTGGAGGAGGGAGTCCGTTGGAGGAGGGCGAGGTCGGAGATCAGGGCTCAGATTCTGACGATTTCGCGGAGGCTCTCGAGGTAGCATTCCGAACTTCTTTCCTTACGATCTGTCCTTGGATCACTATGGACTTCTCACTGATGTTCGATCCATGCAGGAGGAACTTGTTCGCATGCCTCGTTCTCGCTCCTTGGCGGGTGATGATGCGGGACCTTCAGAACCTGTGCCTATGGCTACGTCCAGTTCCACATCTGGTGGGACCGAAGCACCCGAGGTGGCTCCTCCGAAATCTCCAGATCTTCCAACAGTATACGGAGGGGCTCGTCTCGGGGTCCCGTCAGTACCGGCTCAAGAGCAGCGCCAGGAGGTCGATCTCCGTAAGTCTCCTTTACCGGTTCCCCTGTCGTCATATGCAGACTATGCCCGCCAACTAACGTTTATGTCCCTCTCGGTCGTACAGTTCTCCGACTGGCATGGGCTGCTACGGCAATACTGGTTAGGATGTCTGGTGGCGTCCCTCCTAGGGGCATGCCGGTGATGGTGGCGATAGTCCCCCCATCTCCTCAATCTACAACACATCATCGATGGCGGGACCACCAGCAGGGCCGTACCCGAAGTCATTAAGGTGGACTCCAAGGAAGAGGATCAATCGGTCGGTCCCAGTCCTGTCGCGCCTGCTTCGGCGCCAGGTGCCATACTGGATTCAACACCAGATGTAGATCCTGCAGAGGATTTCTTGCGAGCGTATCCCACGTACGAGCCTACCCATCGCGTAGACAGGGACGAAACGACCTCCGACGAGGAAGACAGCAACATAGTCTGCCGCCGGTCATGGAAGCTGATCACGTGCTTTATCAAGGACACCCCCAAGGGAAATGGCCAGACGACATGGATAGACTCCGCTCGTGGTTGCGCGAACTGTGTGCTGGTGGAGTAGATGCCCAACATCCTTACGCACTCATCCGAGATCTTATGGCTGAGAAGATCCGGGAGCATGATCGTGGGCTCAGCGTGGGCTGGCAGCGGAGGAAGGAGAGCAACATCAAGAAGCTCCAGGAGGCTGAAGGCGATGTCCAACAGATGCCGACCTGGGCAGATGAGCTTTCAGCCTCTCTCAATGCACAATCTGAGATGGTCTCACGATTGAAGGCCCAGCTGGCAGAGGCAGAAGAGCATATGAGGCAGACCTCTGGAAAGATGGCTGCCATTCAAGCTGACGTAGAGAGGGCCAAAGCCAGGACTGACGAACTGCGCCCCGCCGCTGCTAAGGAGGAGCGGGAGCAGAGTCAGCGGCAGCAAGCCTTGGATGCCACAAGCCAATGAGTGGCGTAGTTGCAATGCTCTTTTGACGGGTTCAACCCATCCATGGGGGGAGTCGACCCCCATGTATTGTAACAAACCCAAAAACCTTTTATTGGTACTTTCGTGCTTCAATTTTCCTTTCGTTGTTTTGAACGTCGTAGCGCACACGATTTCCTCTGTTTGAATCGCCTTGTTACATCCCTACAATGTTTGCGGGACGTTCGGCGACAACTCCCCAAGCCAACGTGGGTCGAGCCCGTTGTGAGAAACAGGAGATAGTTTCCCTCTCATCCCACCTAACATAGGAGTGGGGATCATGCTCCGGGCATCCGGGATTCGGATTGCCAGTCTGGATTTTTGAAAGACGGGAGAGGCTTGATCGGAGAAGGAAATTTCAGGATAGCTGAATTACCGTTTCTTCAGCGTGCTCTTATGCACGAATGGGGCAACGCCAGGGGCGCTGAGATTGGTCCAAAAAGATGAAAATGGGAAGTGTGAATCACGATACCGAAGATTCGGAATACTGTGGGGATGACCTGACAATAAGGGACAATCGTTGACCTTGGAGGAGAAGCGGTATCCTTACTGCGTTAGCCTGTAATGGGGACAACAAATGAGGGTCGACCGTTGACCATCTTCGAAACACGGGACCATGTCACAAATGTTATTGATCAATCCTTCAGGACGTTGTCCCAGGAGAGTTGGCGGACCATAGGTCAAACATCCATACTGTTAGGGGGTCCTTCCAGACAAGACCCACCTTCCGAAACGTTGGCCCAGGACGGTAGGTGAGCCGATTCGGCATGAAACCAGGCCGTTAGGAGGTCCTTTCAGACATGAAAGGGGACGAGGGTCCGAATAAGGGGCACACAAAGCGTGGAATATGGAGTGATGGTTTGTCCGAACAAAATCCTACACTTAGATAGTTACACCATCGTGGTGGGAGTACACCATATGGGCGCATTGGTTTGATCATGGATCATTATTTCTTTCAGACAAGGCCTCTCTGGTGACGGGATCTATCACCTCCCAATGGGATCTTGGGGCATCCTGAACTTGTTCAGGATAGAACCACAGTTTAGTGTCATGCATTGAGGACACATGGACTCCTGTAGTTTAACATCATATGATAGGACGTGGAATAAAAGGGAAGATCCCAGGTAGCGTGTGGCACGGTAGATATGAAACCGATGTGAGTGAGTACTTGGAGTCCAAATCATACCACGTACCCCCGGAGGAAACTCTTCAGGTCGAGGGACCAAGAGTGAGGATTAGGCTAGGCCGGAAGCAGAGTGGTTGGGCGTTCCTACATACCCCATGAGGATGGGAATCAAGCCATACGTAGTTCTGGAAGGCGGAACAGTAAGGTACCAGTTCCAGGGGAAAAGGGGAGTGCGGGCATGGCCCTTGCACTAAAAGAAGAGGAATTTGATAAATCTTGTTTGTTCTTTAAGGTGAATGGTTTTTTTTGTGAAGTGATAGGCCTAGAATAGTAGGCCGTGATGTCGCCACAAGGATCAAGCCGTGATGGGTGGTGACAAATGGCATGGCACGTGACCAATACCCAACGTGATGTCCTCTACAACGAGGACACCACAATGCAGTGCCGTTTTTCATCGTGCGGCCAGGAAGATAATGTCACAGTTTAGGGTCGTATGATAGGACCAATTATGCATTTAATCGTCATGCAGCGCAGATGTAGCAGAGATGATGCTAGGCGGAGAACGTGCGTAGTGTTATAAAACACAATTGATGGAGACATGATCCCACATCACATTGTGCGCCATTCGGAGAGAGAAACCTTAGGCCGAGGGGCCTATATAGAGGAAAGAGGTGAAACAGGGAGAGAGACCGGTTCCCTAAATGGGCTGTACCCGAAGACATGGCGTCCGGGTGGTCCTACGTATCCCATGAAGATGGGAATCAAGCCATACGTAGTTCTGAAGGGTGCCTTTTAGTGTCATTCTGGACAAGGAATAGGAAGGCTAACCCTCAGAACGGGGGTGCGCGTGGTGCAGCCATTGAAAACCCGACGTGAACGAGGACATATTCCCACACTACGCCATGCAGTCCCGTGGTCGGGGTCCTGAAGGAAGGACCAGAGAAGTGAATTTGCTGAACTCAAACTGGACCCACAGACAAGGGGTCTGGTCATTCCTACATATCCCATTAAGATGGGAATCAAGCTGAACGTAGTTACAGATGATACTCTTAGTTTATGGTCATAGAGCTCGGACTGTGAATGGTGACAACTTCCCGAGTAAGCACAGATGTTGACCTGATCCCTAAGCCCACGTGAGTTAAAATTAGTGTGGGAAACAAGGGGGGTATCCTCATTTCAATACTTTGGGGCGAGTCAAACGGGAGTTGTTAGAGCCCCGAAGGACACCTTTGACACGGCTTGTTCCCCCAACGTGCGGACGTGCACGGAGGAAAAGTACCAAAAGCTCCGAGACTCCACTTGGACATGGTGAAGTGATGAAGGGTGTGAATTGTGCACCCGACATTTTGGGCCTAATGGGTTGGCGTGGCGATAGAGGAAATCCGTTAACCATGGTAGAGACGCAGCGTCCATATCGCGTTAGCCAGAGGTGGGAACAACAAACGAGCATCGACCGCTGACCATATTCGCAACGCGGGATTTTATCGATTTGTTGTCCAAAACCCTTGGGGGCGTTGGCCTGTAACGGTAGGAGAGCCCTTGGGCGTAGTATCCAGGCCATTCGTGGGGGTTCCTCCGGGTGTGAAAAATGATGGAAGCCCTGATGTAGGGATACACAAAGCCTGGAAAGCGGGTGCGGACGTGTCCGAGTAAAGCTTGGCATTCCAGGTAATAAACCAGAGTACTCTTAGGCACATCGGTGAACTGCCAAAAAGGGATCGACGAAACAGATCAGGAGGGAGAGTTACATGGCGTGGTCGTTACGAGACTGACATGAATGAGGACGTAGTCCTACACCACATCATATAATCCCCTCATAAAGGAAGGATAGGCCAAGGGGCCAAGATGGGATGAAGATTCTCGAGAGATGGGGCTGGACCCGAATCCTGGACATTCAGGTGGTCCTATGTATCCCATGAAGATGGGAATCATGCCACATGTAGTTCTCTAAAAATAGTTTAACGTCATAAAGGACGAGATGGGGAGTTACATACCCCTAAACATGGGAGGTGTGCGGTATGGCGAAGAAGCCGACGTGAATGGGGACATAGTCCCACACCACACCGTACACTCCTATAAGAGAGGACCAGCGTCGTGGCCCGGAAAGGCCAAGGGGCCTGATGGTTAGGAATTGGTTAGGGAGACCTGACCTGCTTGTAGTTTAACGTCTTGCAATGAGGACGAGGGTCGGGGACCCGAGGAGGCCAAGGGGCCTGAGGCTGGGCCTCGTAAGGGAAGGCGTACGGCATGGTACATGATCCCGACGTGAATGAGGAGGTAGTCCTACACCACACCGTACACCCCGGGTAAGAGGTTGGGCGGAGGGGCCCGAGAAGGCCAGGGGGCCTAAGGTCAGGCATCGGTCAGGAAGGCCTGACGGGTCTACAGTTTAACGTCTTACATGGGGACGGGGGTCGGGGACCCGAGAAGGCCAAGGGTCCTGAGGCTGGGCCTCGTAAAGGAAGGCGTACGGCAGGGTACATGATCCCGACATGAATGAGGACGTAGTCCTACACCACACTGTACACCCCTATAAGAGAATTGGGGTCGTGGGCCCGATCGCTAGCACCACCCGGGGGGAAGTTTGTCACTTCGGGATGGGGCAAAACAAATCACTGCACTCGATGTCTGGGACATCTCAGGGTGGACCTGAAGATCCAGGACATTGTTGACCATGTTCGAAACACAGCGTTCCTATGGTGACCCGATATGGGAGCAACAAATGAGCGTCGACCGCTGGCCAAATTCGCAATGCGGTACTTGTATCGGCTTGTTGCTTGAAAACCCTCGGGGGCGCTGGCCCGTAACGGTAGGAGAGCCCTTGGGCGTAGTATCCAGGCCGTTCTTGGGGGTCCCTCTGGGTGTGCAAAAACGATGGAATCCTAGTCATGGAGTGGGTGAAGCATAGATGTATCCATCCACGAAATAGGCAGACACCTCCCGGGGGGATGTGCAGCCGGGTCGAGGCTTGATCGATGTGAGTTGGGGAAAAAGTGTGCACCCTGCCGTGTCTTGACCCGAGGGACAGATTTTTGCTTTTGGGCTGGGCCAACGGACTAAATTCCCGGGCGTTTTTACGTATCTCATGAGGATGAGAATCAAGCCATAAGTAGTTCTTGAAGGCCATGCAGTTTAGCGTCGTGCGGTGAGGACGTTTGAGGATAGAAGAACGGGAGTGGGAATATGGTGCGACCCTTACAATCCTTGTGTGAGCGGGGTTACATGGACAGGGCCAAGAAAGCCTACTCCCTTCTACACAAAGATCATCCAAGGAAACTATTCCCAGGGGGGGTAGTGGAAGAGAAAAGCTTGGGGCTGGGCTCAAGATGAGGCGTCCGAGCGTTCCTACGTATCCCATGAAGACGGGAATCAAGCCACACGTAGTTCTTGAAATGCAGTTTAACGTCATGCGGGACGAGGAGAATCTCATTTGGGGATATGTATGGTATGGTGAGTAATACGACGTGAATGTGGAAAAAATACCATACTATACTGTACAATCCCGAAAGAGGGTAAATCGGGGAAAACCAGCTTGCGGTTTAACGTCTTGCGGTGAAGAAGGGGGGCCGGGGGCCCAAGGAGGCCAAGGGGCCTGAGGCTAAGCCTCGGTCAAGAAGGCCTGGCCGACTTGCAGTTTAACGTCTTGTAGTGAGGACGGTGGGCTAGGGGCCCAAGGAGGCCAAGGGGCCGGAGGCTGAGCCTCGGTCAGGAAGGCCTGACTGGCTTGTAGTTTAACGTCTTGTAGTGAGGATGGGGGGCCAGGGGCCCAAGGAGGCCAAGGGGCTAGACCGCGGTCAGGGAGACCTGACCAGCTTGATGTTTAACGTCTCGCGGTGAAGACGGGGCCGTGAGCCCGAGGAGGCCAAGGAGCCTAAGGCTGAGCCTCGGTCAGGAAGGCCTGACTGGCTTGCAGTTTAACATCTTGCAGTGAGGATGGGGGGAGATCGTAGTTTAAAGTCATAGAGCTCGGACCATTTTGCAGTTTATCGTCTTGCAGGACGATGATGCAGTTTAAGGTCGTGCGGGACCTTACAGTTTAGAGTCGTTTTGGACCATAATATGCAGTTTAAGGTCATGCGGGACTGTTTCACAATTTATCGTCTTGCAGGACGAAGATGCAGATTATGGTCGTGGGGGACCATAATGTGCAGTTTAAGGTCATGCTGGACCATTTCACAGTTTATCGTCTTGCAGGACGAAGATGCAGTTTAAGGTCGTGCGGGACCATTTTGTGCAGTTTACGGTCATGCAGGACCCTTTTGCGCTAGGCAAAGTATCGCTTAACGAACTTGGCATTGGTGGGAGGGGTTATACGCTCTCCATCCATGGTCACCAAGGAGTATGCTCCATTGGGGTAAACCTTATGGATGATATAAGGCCCTTCCCATTCGGGTTCTAATTTGGGAGGTTTCCTACCGGGAATCATTGGCGCTCGAAGGGCCAGTACCAGGTCGCCCTGTAGAAAAGAGCAGAGACGAACCTTCTTATCGAAGGCCCTCGCTATCTTATCCTAATGGCTTTCCAGATTGTGTAGGGTAAGAAGCCGGTTCTCGTCCAGTGCTTCTAATTCAGCTAGACGGATCTCAGCTACCTCATCTAATGTCTGGTGATCATAAACTGCAATGCGTAACGATGGCAGCTAGATCTCAATGGGTAGGACAGCCTCATCTCCATACACCAGGGAATATGGGGTCACCTGGGTAGAGTTGCGAGTCGTCGTCCGGTAAGCCCAGAGGGAGTTGGGGAGCTTGTCCGGCCAAATTTTCTTGTTCTGACCAACCATCTTCTGCGGAATGTTAGAGAGGGTTTTGTTGAACGCCTCGATTTGTCCGTTAGCCTGCACGTGGTAGCGGGAGGTATGGTTTGACCGGATGTTGTACTTGGCGTACAATTTCTTCAGTTCATACACTCGGAAGATGGTGCCATTATCGGTGAGGACGGCGTGAGGGACCCCAAACCGGTGGATAATGTTGGAGCTCACAAAGTCAACGATAGAACGGGCCATGATCTATTTGAGCGGAACTGCCTCTGCCCACTTGGAGAAGAAATCTGTAGCAGTTAGGTTGAACCTACACTGGCGGGCTGTTGCCGGTGGATATGGTCCCACTACATCAAGTCCCCATAACGCAAATGGCCAAGAGTACTTGGTGGGGTGGAGGGGTTCCGGTGGCCGATGCAGGAAGTTGGAGTGAACTTGGCATGCGTGGAATCTCTTGGAATATCCAATAAAATCGTGGATCATAGAGGGCCAAAAGTACCCTAACCTCCGGATTTGATGGGACAGCTTCGGCCCATCTTGATGGGAGCCACAGGAACCGGCGTGAACCTCTTGCAAAACTTGAGTTATCTCTACTCCTTGGATGCAACGGAGGAGGACACCATTGAAACTCCGCTTATAATGGATTTTTTCAAGACTGGGGCCGCTCTGGAGGGTAAATTGCAGCGCGCGGCATCGAATCCGCTCGCGCTCGGCCCGGTCGTCCGGGAGGCGACCATTTTGGAGATACTTGACAAAAGGTACCCTCCAGTCGGGAGTGGATTCAACCACTGTGTCTGACGAACCCGGGACCCCTGACGTGGAGGGTCCGGCAGTGAGATGACTTACCCGCATGCCATCATTGTCCTCTTGGGTGACAGGGGAAATGACTCTCCGGTGTTCCACATGTATGATCAAATCATCTTTCTCAGGTTCTGCGAGCGACGCGGCTAAGCCCGCCAAGGCGTCTGCTTGGTCATTCTGTGACCGCGGGACATGGGTAATCTTTGGTTGAGAAGAGAACTGGGCCATTAGGAAGAGGGTGTACTCCAGCAACGGTGCAAGTTCCGGCTACCTGATGACATAGTCACCATTAACCTGTTTGATTACCAGCTCAGAATCTCCTTTCACATGTAGATGGGGCACATGGATTTCAAGGGCCAACTCGGGGCCGGTGATGAGAGCCTGGTACTCTGCCTCGTTGTTCGTACAGCCTTCTGACAATAGAAACGAGTATGGTAGGACGACTTGTTCCGGGGTAATGAAGACAATGTGCAGACCCACTCTGATGAGCTTGGGATCATTGAGCCGCTTACCGGTGGGGCTTCTGGAGGCGCCGTCGAAATGCATTTGCCAACACGGGACAACATGATCGACTAAGAGGATCATATCGTCAGGGAAATCCAGTTCCAGGGATTGATCTGCGGAGGTTGGATGGGCAGCTAAAAATTCTGCGAACGCCTGTCCCTTAAAGGCCTTCTGAGGTACGAACCTGATATCAAACTGCTGGAGAATAACGGCCCACTGTGCTAGTCGGCCAGTCAGCATGGGGCGGTTCAGGATGTACATCAGTGGGTCTACCCGGGAGACCAATTGCACCTCATGGTGCTACAGGTAATGTCGCAACTTCTGCACGGCGAGGATGAGTGCGAGGCAGCTCTTTTCGATAGGGGAGTATCTGACCTCCGTATCGAGAAGCATGCAACTGAGATAGTAGAGACTGTTCTCAGTACCCTCGTTATTCTTCTGGGTGAGCAGTGCACCGAGGGATCTTTCCAGGGAGGTCACATAAAGGACCATCGGCTTTCCGGAGATGGGCGGCATCAAGACCGGAGGTTGGAGCAGATACTGCTTTATTTCCTCGAAGGCGGTCCGACACTCCTCATCCCATTCGTAGGCGGCGCCCTTCTTCATGAGTCGGGAAAAGGGCTTACACTCGTCGGCCAGATTGGAGATGAATCGGCGTATATAGGCTAAGTGGCCTTGAAGGCCTCGAAGCTCCCGAATGTTGTTCGGGGGAGGGATTTGGCTGATGGCCTTGATCTTCTCCGGGTCGATCTCGATACCTCGGTATTTGACAACAAAGCCTAGAAACTTCTCGAAGGTGACACCGAAGGCACACTTCAACGGGTTCATCTTCAGGTGACGAGAATGGAGGAAACCGAACAATTTCTCAAGGTCTTTGAGATGGTCCTGGCGCTGAAATGATTTGACTACGAGGTCATCCACGTAGCATTTCACCAATGTACTGAGAATCGGCTTGAAAATGCGATGCATGGCCCTCTGATAAGTGGCACCTGCATTTTTCAAACCGAATGGCATAACCTGGTAGAAAAAGGTTACTTGGGGAGCCCTGAAGGCAGTGGACTCATCTTCGGGGGCCATCCGGATCTGGTTGTACGCAGAATACCCGTCTATAAAAGAGAGAGCTTAGAACCCGGCCGTGGCATCAATCAATAACTCCGTCACCGGGAGTGGGAAGTCATCCTTTGGGCAGTGGCGATTAAGATCGCGGAAGTCGATGCAGACTCTGATCTGCCCATTCTTCGTCCTGACGGGCACAATGTTGGCAAGCCACTTGGGGTACTGGACCTCCTTAACAAAGTTTTCTTTGATTAGCTTGTCAACATCGGCCTCAACCATAGTACCATGAGAATGGTGCGTCTTCCTGGGAGGCTTCTTAAACCCACAATGTTTTTCCAGGAGGCCCAAAAGGTGAACGACTACCTGGGGATCTAGCCCTGGCATCTCATTGTAACTCCAAGCAAACACATCACGGTGCTGTTTGAGGAAGTCTACGTACTACCGCCACTCCTCGGGGGACATGGCTACACTGATCAATGTGGGTTTCGGATCTGCCTCTCTATCAAGGTTCACCTGTACCAGTTCATCAATCGTGGTAGAGACGCCTTCTTCAAAGGCGGGGGGAGCATCCTCCAGGTCTTCCTCTCCACTCGTGGGGGGATTTCCCCCAATGGGATGTACTTCCGGGCTATCAAAGCCTGAGGGGCAGCTGGTTCCGGCTCGGGTAGCAGTGGTCATCATATCAGGAGAGTCACTTTACATTGAGACCATAGCAATAAAGGCAGTCGACCCTATCCCATATGGCCTTCGGCCTAAGGGGCCACGTTTGATGATATCAAAATAGTGGTGACGTGTCGGCCTGAGTCGGTTAATTCCAGCCCGGCGGAAGAGACACGTATGGTGCACCGCCGTTGTCATAATCTTGATATCCCGGTACTGTACAGGGGTAGAAGGATCTGAGATCACTTGAGCCTAGTTGATGTAGGAGTACGAGGTGATTTTCCTCTGTCTTTTGGACGTAGGAACATGCCTTCCTTGCGTACCCGAAAGAACAAAACATTTCCCCATGTCGGGGGTCGTGGCCTCCAACCGGTGGATCGGGAGGATGTAAGCGTCATCCATTCTTGCCCAGGATTCACTTGTGACCGGGGCGGGTTCATCCTCACTTACTAGGATTTTCTTATCCTTACTTTTGTAATAACCCGCATCCAGGTAGCGGGCCTCAGAAGAAGCGACAGGGGACGCGTCCCCTTGGAGAACACCTACTCGACCGTTGAGCGAGTACTTGAGGCACTGGTGATATGACGAAGGGACTGCTGCATGCTGATGGAGCCATGACCTACCCATCACTGCGTTGTAGGCGGTGTCCTGAGAGACGACCATGAACTCGGTGCTGGCAGTTAAGCCACTGAACTAAGTCTCCAGGTGGATCTTGCCGACTGGGGTTTGCTCGGTCCTGTCGTACCCCTAGATCCTGAGGTCAGAGGGACTTAAATCACCTTCAGACAGACCCAGCTTTCGCAACGTCCGGGTCGGAATTAGATTGATTCTGGAACCCTTGTCAACGAGGCAGCGCCGGACATCCATGCCATTGAAGTGGATGGTTATGTACAACGGGTGAATGTGCCCCTGTAGAGGAAGGTCCTCATCTTCACCGGAGAATGAGATAACCTCCTGACATTCGGCATTTTCAATCGTCTCGGTATGGAAGACTTCTGCAGCTGCTACATATGTCTCAAACTAGAGGGGGCTCCTTAAGGCCTCAGCAAGTGCCACACACATTTCGGATGACAGGCGAAGGGCCTCAAGGATAGAAAGCCTCGCCGGAATACTGGCCAGGTGCTTCAGGACATCATACTTTCGTGCCAAACGCGAACCTCTGCTTACAGGAGGCCGTTCGGCATTTCGAGACATAGCGGGTCCTGCTGGTTGAACCGACGATCAGCAAGTACTGGGTACATCTTGCTGCCTACTAGTAGAATCCTGGAGAGTAGTCGCCGTACTAGGATTGGGAAACGGAGGTTGGCCTGTAGCCGGGCAAGACTGCATGTGATACAAACAAGGAAGCTCTCCCCGATCCAGTAACACGAACAACGGTGGTGGTAGAGCCGAGGGCGTTAGATGGGGTTGCGCGTGCTGAGATCTGCGCAGAACCTGCTGCCTGGTCTCAGTAGCGTGCACTGCTTGGCCAAAAGTGCCCTCTAACATACCTCGATGACCGGTGCAGTTGTGATTCCGCTGACGTTGACGTCGGCTTGGAACGTTGGGGAGGTCTGCCTAGCGTTCCCCCTCTTCAGGGGTCATATAGGGCTTTACCAGCTCCACGGTGTTAACCGAAGCGTACCCATGGCTGTCGCTCGAGGAGTCATCCCCCACAGGGCGGATTCTGGGAGGAATTCCCATTTTAGGGGGCATAAAGTCACTAAGAGTGCGGGATGACGACGACAATGGCAGTGCGGGTTGCTTCTTCTTGCGTCGCCGCTGCTTGCCCTTTTGGGAAGAGGTCGACTGTGAAGACGATACGGGGGTCCCAGCTACTTCTTCTGAAGGTTCCAGCTACATCAGGCGCGCTCGGATGATACCCTGGGCATTGAAGACTATTTTTCGAGCCATCCAGTCGTCATATTTCCGGGATCTGCGGCTGGGGACCTACTCCCACTCGCCTTCGCTGTCGCTGCCGATCTCTGATCCTGCAAAGACACCCGCCACTTGCGCTGGCGCTGGGCCCAACTTGCCTATGTTGTTGTTGACCTGGTCTTGAAGCCAGTCTTTAAACACATAGCATTTCTTGAGGGTGTGCCCCAGAATCCGATGATAAGGGCAGTAGTTTGGGTGATCAGTGAGATTTGCCTCTCCCGACCTTCTACACTCAGGCAGAGGCACAATCCCTTGCTCTAGAGCACTTCGGAAGTATCCAGGGACCCGATTTTCGTTGAACGAATAAGTCTGGTGCCATCTTTCCGGATAGGGGGCCCTGGGGGCCTGGCCCTGACGAGGGGCCGGAGGGGCCTACCAAGGAGGTGGCCCCTGATTGTCTCGCCTAGGTGGCGGTGGCGCATTGCGTGGGGGAAGCTGTCTGTTCTGCGGCTGTCGCTGCTGGGAAGGAGCCTGTGCTTGAGGTGGAGGACCTCTGCGGGGTTGCGGGGGTGGTGCCACTGGCGGTAATTCCAGCTGCCTAGGGGCTTCTACTTGGGCCACCGCGACGGGTTCAGCCCTAGCGGTCCTCCTGGCCGGGATCATAGGGGGCAACAAACGTGCCTGACTAGCCTGTTGTAGGGCTTCCTCAAGGCGCTGAGCCTTATCTGAGAATTCTATGAACCCTCCAGGGTAGTTCTGGGTAATTAGGGAGGGTACCAGCTCTGTCTTGATGTTCCCCACACACATCGTCAGTAATTTCTCCTGAGTCAGTGGCATATCGAGGGAATACGTAAGTCCCTTCCACCGAGCGATGAAATCTGCGGCTCGCTCATCAGGCTACTGCTTGCACTTGATGAGGTCTGCAATGCTGTTCTTCCGCGTGGTGGAGCTGAACTGGTATAAGAACTGCTGGAAAAGATCCTCCCAACCGGTCACCGATCCGATAGGGAGATGGATGTACCAGACGAATGCCGGACCTTCCAATGTCTGTACGAAACATCGGAGCATGGCGGCTTCGTGCTGAGCTGGGGTCCCCAGCATGGGGCCACACATGGAAGAAAAATGAGCCAAGTGCTGTGGCGGGTCCCCTGTCTCGTTGAAAGGAGCAAATGTGGGGTTCCAAAAACCCGGAGGTGCGGGCATATCATCCACCCACGTAGGATACGGCTTGCCATCCGGTGGGACCACCACCTTCCGCATTTCCAACGCTTCAAGGCAGGCTGTGAGCGCCGCAATAAGATCATCCGGGTGGAGGTCCCTGACTTGATGGGGATCCCTAACCAGAAGTGCATTGCCAGGTTCTTCAACACGGTAGACGGCTTCGGCTGCTGGTGGATCAACTGGCGAAACGACCTGCGGGGCGATTGGGGGAACCCGGACTGGATTCTTCAGATTGCCCCATCGCTCGGGGGGATTTGGAGAGATGTATCGTGCCCTATTGTCATACGTTCCGGCTTCTACCCTGTCTGCGGCAGTAGCATGATCAGGGTTTCCCGGAGGCATCTCACCGGGGGGGAATTGTTCCTGCCCCTGCTGCCCCGGCCTGGGATCACCATAGTAGGGTCGCCGATCTGCGGCGTGCTCATCCAAGAGTTCGTCAACCAGCCTCTTCTGCTCAGCAAGAAGCTGGCGTAACGTGGCCTTCTCGTGATCTTCGTCCATTTTCTGCATAGAGGCGGATGGGTCGGAGTGCTTGACAGTTCCGACATGCTCCTTACCCTTTCCGGTGTTTCGACCGAGTGCCAGTGACTCGGTGGGTACCGGGAGGCCTAACAGGTTCCTCTGCTGACGGGTAACTCTCTCTGATGGGTCCAGTAGTGGCGGTACTCCCTCGAGGGGTAAGACTCCATCAAGGAATTCAAGCTCGTCTTCCTTGTCCATGACGTCAGCCATGTGGACCGCGACCCCTCTCGATGGCATGTCCTCGATGTCGCATAGCGAATCGGGCTGCCGTCGGATAGGGTCGAAGAGGAGAGCGGCATAGTGTCCCCAACCACGGACTTGCACATGGGGGGTGGCTTCCCTGACGATTCTACGGAGTGCTTTAAAACTCTGAACACATTTCCATTGAAGGGCGCTCTGGTGGCCTGACGACTCAGGGTGATGGGCCACATGGAGTGCGGCCGCATCGATCAAGCGACACTACTCGCTGATTTCTTCGAAGTGCTCTCGACTTCTGGGGTACACCACCCATTCGTAACGAAGGCAGAAGTGTGTCGCCCATAGGGTTCGACAAAATCACCCCACTTCTTTAGGGGTAAGAGACTCCGGTACGCGAAAATGCAGCGCCGCCGTCAGCCAGAACTTCTCCGGGAAGTAATCCGCTGCGAGAATACTCCAGAAGCTCCTGGGCTCGGACTCAAGGTCTGGCCCTGTGTTGACCCACTCATCAACCGGGGGAGGCTGAGGGATCGGTAACGGTACCGAGGTGGACCTCTGGGATAGTAAGCTCGGTGGTGGAGAATACGGCGAACGAGCTGACTGGCCGCTGAATTTCGGGCCATCCTCCAAAGAGTAAGGTGGCCTACCCACGATGTCACGATATGATGGGCTGATAGCCCCAGCTTCTGGCACAGGTGTCGCGGCTACCAGAAATAGGTCGTCTCGTCGCTCTACCGCCGTTGGCCCCCAAAATAACTCTCTGTGATCTCTGGTAGAGGTAGAGGGCGCTTCTGGTGACGAAGGCGGTGATCGCGCGGTCGAGACCTGCTGAATTCCCAAGATTTCTTCCTCCTAGATATACCTGCGGAGGGAGATGGGAATCGGGTGGACCTCACATTCTGGGAGAATGAAGCTAACGTGTCTGGTTCCCGCCCCAGTCCTTGATACGGAGGAGCGGGGAGAAGGTTCCATTGCTGAATCACATTCCTCTTTAGAGTCGGAGAAGCGGGCAGGTTTGATCTCCACCCGGGCCTTCCCAGGACTCTTCTTGTAGCGGCGACGACTCGCTCTCCTGCCCCGGGGTGGCCCTTCGGGATAGGGTTGATCCTTATCAGGCAGTCTCGGGATGATGATGGCGTCGTGGCGGAGAGGGCCCCCACTCGAGATGGCCGAGGTGCGAGGGGCACCGCGGAAAATGTTGAAGGGTAAACGGGAAGGACCTCCATGGTCAGCACCCATGTGGGCGTAGCCTCTGTTGAAATTGGCAGGAGAATGGGGAGGGCCTCCATGGTCTGTGCGGGCGGAGCGAGGCTGGACATCACTCCTCGAGTTGCTGGGGCGAGGAGGATCTTTGCTGGTTGTAGAGAGGATGTAAGGAGGGCCCCCACGTTGGAGAAGTACCGGATGGACGGTTCCTTCAGATCGGCGGTTGGGGGCAGGAGGATGGACTCCATACCCTGTATAGTGGTCGTGGGAAAGGATTCCGCGCTGAGCGTCCCTGCCGTGAGGCAGGTCTTCCTTCGGGATGGGGGTAGCACGAAGCATACCTCCATGATGAACTTCGGAGCAGGGAAGGCCCACGATTTGTGGAGTAGTGGTACGGGGAGGACCTCCGTACAGGTTGACATCATCGCGAGTTGGTTCGCAGCGATCACCACTTGGGCCTACAACCCAGAGTGTCAACCCAGCCTGCCCGTGGGGCGGTTGGGGTCTCGATCCTGGTTGGGTGAAGGAGCGCCCCTGCTCAGCGTATGCAGGGGATTCATGATGCACGTCGGCAGTGGCTCGGGACACTATAGCTGTCGACGTCGACGCGCCTGGGCGAGCATCCTCAGCCTGAGCCCGGAGCTGACGTCGGGTTAGGCGAGCAGGTGCAGGTGGTGCAGGGACGTTGCCTGCCTGCTCTTCCTACGGAGTCGGACGGCGGTGCTGATGCGGCCGGGCAGGAGCTCTCGCTTGGAGCCCTTGGGTCGGGACCCTGAGCGGGCTGAGCCGGACGGCGCCCGCCTCTTCAGCGTAAGGCGAGGAGTCATCAAGGCATTCCGGGGACAGGCTCCCGAAACGGTTGAACGTTGGGGTGGGGAGCAGGGGCTCCCTGCGCGGCCTGTTAGGGTGGCGATGACGGCGGGGCCTGGATGCCTCTAGGTCCAGGCGGGCCATATGCCGAGTTGGGATAACCCCTTCCTCTTCGTACTTACGCACGAGGTTGTGATCACCCTTAGTTGGATGACCTCTAATGGGTAAAGGGGGCTTGGGCGCCCCGTATTCCGCGATGTGGCAGCCGTCGTGGCGGTAGCGGCGCCATGTGGGGTGGTTGTGGCGATGTTGTCCCTGCCCCTGCGTAGGCAAGCGGGCGGTGATCGCATCTCTGTAACATCAACTTGGTTCCTGGGAAACGAAGGGATCAAATCATCAGCACTGAGAGGAAAAGGATTGACAGCCAGTGCCCCAGTGTCCTTCCATTCTCCACGTCTGTAAGAAGGATCCACGCCAAAACGCAGCAGAACGGAGTTCCCCACGTTATACTGCCCCGAATTCCGGTGAGTTTCACAACATGTCCTCTATTTGCTTGGCGGGACAAGGCACCAGATATCTGGATCTGGTGACACGTCAATATACTGGTGTCTCGAATGCTAATATTCTCCATATTTAGGAGAATAATTTCACGTCGGGTTCACCATCTCTGTTTCAAACGCTTTCGCTGGGGCGCGCACGCATCCGTCCGTGGAGGAGGAGGATGCACGGCACTTTGTTGCCCCGCATTCCCACTTTCCAAAGGCGGGCGACATTCACTCCTTATTCAGGGACGTCTGCTCCTTGATCGAAACAGGATGATGGGATGTCGGTTCTTTCTTCTGTGGATTCCTCCTCAGAACCCGTCACCTAGTCCGGGTCTCCCTCATAGATTTAATACGTAGTTCGTGAAACTATTCCCAGTTCCATGCTTCCATGGATGCCGGTTAATTACACTGCTTCTATCGGGACATTCCAAAGGGTCTAGTCAGGGCACCAACCTTCAGTCGGGGGAATAGTCACATTGAGGCCTCAGTAGCGTGTCTGGATGCTGGGGGCCTGGCATGTCTGTCTTTTATCCCTGGTCACAGGGCTTCTCAAGGGCGTGGAAACCCGAGGCATCCCACATCGAATGTGGGGAATTATGCACCATAGACACATATCTGAGGTTTTCCTCAACTTCCTCTATTTATAACAGGGTACGCCGCGAGTTTAACGTCTAGCGGAGACGGATGAACCCGATCAAAGCATTAGCTAGGATAGATCGGATTGAGGGATTCCCCTTGAAGGGATGCTGATACCGGGTCCAGCCCATGGGCAGCTGTGAAGAAGAGCGTACCGACATGGTCTCACCGGGATATGACGGTCCGGGCGAGAATTGGAATGGTGCCGGTAAACCGACGTGAAGGTGGACCTTGGCCCGATGGATATCGTCAGTGAACCGACGTGAAGGTGCACCTTGGTCCGATGGGCATCGTCAGCGTACTGATGTGAAGGTGGACCTTGGTCTGATGGGCATCGTCAGCATACCGACGTGAAGGTGGACCTTGGTCTGATGGGCATTCTCAGCGTTCCGACATGAAGGTGGACCATGGTCTGATGAGTGGTGGACTTGAGCCTCTGGAAGGCTTCCTACGTACCATGCCTTGACATGGATCAATGACCTCGTAGTTCAAAGGGTTTCATCGGTGAACCGACGTGAAAGCAGACCCGTGGGTCCACTGGTGGTGGGCTTGAACCTTGGGAAGGTTTCCTATGTACCAGGCCTTGACATGGATCAAAGTCCTCGTAGTTCAAAGGATTGATGGAATAAAGTTTAACGTCATGCGGGACAGTGGTGAACCCTGACGTGAATAAACGATGGGCGGTGGGTGTCGGCGGACCAACGTAAATGAGGGACCTTGGTCTGATGGGAGATGGGCTTGAACCTCTGGGAGGATTCCTACATACCATGCCTTGACACGGATCAAAGTCCTCGTAGTTCGGGTTGAAAATTGGGGGCTTGGCACACCGACAAGGAGACGGTCTGGGCCAATGATTGTTGGGCTTGAACCTCGGGGAGGCTTCCTACGTACCATTCCTTAACACGGATCAAAGACCTCGTAGTTCGGGTTGTGGAGTACAGTTTAACGTCATGCGGGACGGGGGTGAACCGACGTGAATGAGGTCGGAATGACCAAGCAATGTGTCTTGAACCTCATGGAGGCTTCCTACGTACCATGCCTTGACATGGATCAAAGACCTTGTAGTTCATATGGGGCTTTGTCGGCGAACCGACGTGAAGGTGGACCTTGGTCCAATGAGTGGTGGTCTTGAACCTCTGGAAGGCTTCCTACATACCATGCCTTGACATGGATCAAAGACCTCGTAGTTCAGGTGGTAATGGGTGTGCTGTTTAATGTCTTGCGGGACGAGTGGGGCATATAGTTTAGCGTCATGCCGGCCGAGGGCATGCAGTTTAACGTCATGTGGGATAGGGCGTGCAGTTAAATGTCATGCTGGATGAGGGCGAAACTTGAAGTGAATGAACGACCGAGCAATGTGCCTTGAACCTCATGGAGGCTTCCTACGTACCATGCCTTGACATGGATCAAAGTCCTCGTAGTTCGCTATGGGTGGGGGTCAGGGTCGGTGCTCACTCTAAGCCCACGTGAGTCATGCTCGGTGTTAGAAACAAGAGGTTGAAAGGACCTAACGATCACGTCGCGAAGGATGCATCCGTGAGAAGAGAAGAGGGGCTTACGTGTTAGACGGCCCATGGTTCTGGGACTTACTCCAGGATGGAGGCCCATTGTGCGACAACGCGCAGCAAAAGAGGGATTTGGGACCAACGATGGGAGGTGCCTCATTCCCTATCATGCCCTCCACTGACCTTGGTAGTGGGGAAGTACGGAGATGCACGAGTGCAATCATCTGTACGAAAGGTTAGGGGCTTACGCTCTGAGGCAGCCCTTCCCCGGTGGACAAACACCGCTCCGACAAGGAGGAGCTCATTCCATGTGAGGAAGAGTCCACTCCCGTGGAGACGAGTGGGCGTAAAAAATGTCGGAGTTGGGGGGACCCTACGTGCGAAGCACGGGGTCGGACCACAGTTTAACGTCTTGTGTTAAGGACAAGGTGCTTGGCAGTTTAACGTCCTGCAGCTCGGACGAGGGGGGTTCACTCCGCACCCCTAAAACTTACATAACCGGTACCCTCTGGTCCTTGGGGAAGGGAAGGTACCAGTAAGTCCATGGTTAAGGTGGGTTGTGAAACCAACCATCGAGGGTTCCACGTTAGCGTGGCTATGTGAAGAAGCAATAGCCGTTAGCGTACCTATGAGAATAAGCATTAGGCGAAGCAACACTACGGGTGGTATTGTCCATGGGACTAAAATCACATCGTGAAAACCTGGAGGGTCGCACGGGAAGATGAATTGCTAAGAAAAAAAGTGTGCTTCGCGAAGTGGAGTGCCTTGGCCTTAGCATGGGGCATAGGTGTGAGTGGAAGGTGCTTCGCGAAGTGGAACAGTGTTCGTGGAGCACTGCCTCGCGAAGCAGGGTCCTGCGAAGCAGTGTGCTTCGCGATGTGTAGCTATCCTGCCTTAGCATAGGAATCACTAGTACAGGTTGGGGGTTTCGCGAAGCATAAACGCTCTGCGGCTGCCCGGGTTCCCTTGGGAATCCCCTTCCTTCGCGAATGCCCTTGAGCTTCGCGAAGGACATCCCTCTCGGTAGAGGGGATCAAAACGAGACAAAGCAAAGGCGTCTCGCGAAGTAGAAGTACCTCGCGGAGCTCCTGATTCCTAGTGGCAAAGAGTGCTTCACGATTCGGGAGAGGAGAAGCCGAAAGGTCGGATTGTCCGTCTTCGGGACTCAGGGGGAGTCCAGTATTTATAGGGCAGGGGCGCCGTGAGCAGAACTCATGCGCCACCTCAGGTGCTTCGTGGCACGCCCGCGAACGTCAATTGCATTCGTGGAGCATCACCGTCAAATGCGTTCGCGGAGCGTCACCGCATATGGAGCTTCGCGGAGGTCTCGTGAACGTCAAATGCGTTCGCGGAGCATTACCGCCTCTGGAGCTTTGCGGCAGGCTCGTGAACGTCAAATGCATTCGCGGAGCATTACCGCCTCTGGAGCATCGCGAGGCCGTGATGATCGGGGCGCCTTGCGGCGGTGCTTCGTGTGGGTGCTTCGCAAGGCAGCGCGCCAGACTTCTTTTTCGTCCCTCCCTTTCGTGCAATATTTTGTCACCAACACTACCACAAACTCATCTTTCACTCTAAAATATAATAGAACAAAAAAAATATATTCTATTTATCCTATTCGTATAGGGTTCCAAATAAAATAAATTTATATTTCATCTACCAGATCTTTAAAAAAAACTATGTTATTTAACCCTGGACACTACGTGGGCCAGTGGTAGGTGATACACCCTTGTCGCCCTTCGGTTTTGCGTTCAAGTCTCGCGGCCTTTCCAGACGCGACGGGTTGGCGCCCAACCTTCGGGTTGTCCTTTTATGGAAATCCAAAAATAATCCAAACTAGAACTATCCAAAATTCTTTAGTCCAAAAATGAAGATCCCTTTTTATGCGTAATAACATGCGAACACCTTCATCATGTATTCTTTTAAAACACTGCAACATCTCAAATTACCATAAAACCTTATTGATTACATTCATGATCCCTTATTCCTTAATGAATAATTGATATACTTCTTAAATCCAAAAATGTTTTAAACCCCAACAATGATGGAATATACAAATCATTAATCAGTTTCACAGTAGTCAAGAATATCCAATATAATTTATCCAAATCAATCATGTATTATTCCAAAATCACTACCTCGGTATCAGAACTATATTATGGTTTATCATTCTCTCAACCATATATTTTCCAAAACTTTATCCTGCTATTGAGACACTTTTCTTTTTTCCAAACAATCTCAAGTCCTTAATGAAATAGTACTACAGTACAATCCTTATATACTCCATAATTATTATAACAAGTAAATTGTTGATACAACACTCAAATGACATAATCAACATATGAACTCTAATCATTCCTTTTCTTCTGTGGTAGTATCATAACTTGAGTATTATCCAGTGGCATCATTTGCGGCATAGTCTGATGACTGGGACATAGGTTTGTGTAGTGTCCAAACTCCTTGAAAATGATGCATTGTATATTTGAAAAAATTTTCTTACCCTGGCAGTTACGTACTTGTGCCCTTTTCCACCACACTTATAACAAACTCTGATTCCTTTCAGGCATGTTCCAGGGTGTTTTTCCCACAGTTATCACATATGGGAAAATTCTTCTTTTCCCTCTTCCCTTTACCCATCATTCTCTCTTCCGTCTTTTTCTTCTCTTGATTCCCATCAAAGCCACATGACTCAGTAATCTATTTACTTATATTATCAACACATGATATTATTTCATTATATGATGATAATACATGGGAGACTATATCTCTTATAAATTATGGCTTAAGACCATGAAAGATATGATCCTTCTTTCTCTTTGGATCATGTGCATTGTTGGAGTTCTCATTCCTTCTACTGGGCGCCATTTCTAAACAATGACATACACTAGATTAGTTTATGAATAACAATACCTAATCCCAAACTTGTAAGACACATAACATAAATTAAATAGTTTATGGATATAATCTATAATCATAAATATTTATCCTTTCAGGAAGTATATACTAAAAAACACTTCATAATGGTTTGTAAAGAAAATTAGAATTATCCTATGCATATCCCCCGAGAGTGTCGTAACCAAGAGTGCAACAAGGCCCATTGTCGTGCACCAGTTCCTGTTTGAGTACAGCTCAAAGCAGTGTTTTCAGGTTTTAGCCCTAGGTACATTTGTTCCAGAGCCGCCTCTACCTGCTCGTATCCAGACAGGGATATATTGCTCAGAAAACTCACAAAATCTCTACAATACCAATATTATAGGAAGTTCTTCTATACTAAACCTCAAATTCCATCTTAAATCTAGGTGCTTTAATCAGAGTTTATCTAAATCTAGCTTCCAGGGTTATTTCTAAACTTCCCCTGATACCAACTGTAACGCCCCGACCCCAGTTACCCAGAGTCAGTGAATTATTTTAATACATTGGCATGATTACAAGGAATCATGTCCCAAAGGACTTATTAGTTTAGCAGTCTTGGAAAATAGATTACATACATGAATGTTACATTAAACTTTATAATATACAAAACAACATAAATAATCCTTTATGAATGACATTATTCCCTTTCCTTAACCGTTATTATCAATCACAATATACGTCTTGGAATCCTGGGAAAAATAAAACATAGTAAAGGGGTGAGCTCAAAAGCTCCGTAAGGGTAATTAATATATCAGAAACTTTCATAAATATGCATAAACATTTAAGGCAATTTATAACTAAAACAAAAGCCTTTTAAACATGAACATGAACATAATATGGCAAAGATAAAAAAGAAATAATTCCATTTACTTATTCGCATGGATGTTCTACTAGTCGAACAATCACATGCAATATCAATAACCACTTTCATAATAATGGAATGCATAATGTCAGACTATCATAACCACATAGCCAAGGCCTCATGCCAAGACTACAAATAAAATTTTTCCAAGGCCTTGTGTCAAGACACTAGTTTGTCTTATGAGACATACCGATGCATCGAGGAGCTATAGAGGGCTCCACCCATCACATATTAAGTCCAATGCATTCCCATATGAAAAGGTTTAAACGTAACACAAACATTCGTATTAAAACTAGCAAACGAAATGTCAATACGTTCCCCATAAACCATGAATGGTATAAAAATAACACATCCACAGTAAAACATATCAAAAAACCTTCAATACAATACAAAAGTTTGTATCATAATAAATCAACTTCAAATAATCTTAAAATCTATCAAAGGATGCTGACATAGATGAAAATCAAAACTATTTGATAGAAATATCTATTTTCTCGAAATCATTGAAATGTCACACATTTATAAAGGAAGTAATTTAAAAGAGGTTTTTGAATCAAAGTGTCCCATACAACTTTGAAACTTTTGAAAAGAAATATCATTTCAAAACATTCATGTCCATATAAATAAATCATTAAAATCTTTTTGAAAACATGGACATTAATTAAAAAGATTTAGAAAGATAAATCTTTAAAATATTTAAAATTATGATCTTGATAAAGAGTACCTTTCACAAATTCTTAAAATATTCATTTTAAAATCATTTAAAAGTCACATAATTATAAAATTAAACATTTACTTTGAAAATATTCTTATAAGCTTCTAAGGGAATCTTTGACGATTTTATAACGGTGGTAAATAGCGGCACCCGCCGTATAAGTTAAAAAAAGATATTCTTACCTTAAATTTCTCGAAAAGGATAAAAGTGTGTTGTTTGGAAAACGACGGAAAGATTCCTTTCAAAACAAATAAGGGTATAAATGACTTTAAATCATTGTCTATTAAATAGTAACTATGTTTTTAAATAAATTTTTATAGAACATGGATGTGGATGATAAAGAGATCCCACTAGATAATTGTGTATAAACAACCTCGGATAATGAAGAGATTGTGAAATAAACCCTTACCTTGTACTTTTCCATGGTCGGGGGTAGGTTAACCTCCTGTATAATGGTGAAATATTTGTTATTAAATTATTCAATAATCATATACATTAATATGATATCATATATGATCTTTTAACATTGATTTGTTAATAATATCTTAGAATTATTGTCGTTTCAGGTGTTAACTTACTCGTTTTCTTTTATATTTTTTGTTACGTAAGCCATGTTTTTCATGGATAGGTTGTATCTTGTTCATATCCTGAATTATATCAAGTCCATAAACAGTATTTTTAAATCATCAAATGATAATTATACTTGAATGGATACGATAGAGAATGAATCTCATCGCGTTCGTGGAGACGGTAGTCCGTACATACGCACGAGCGACAATATCATTCTTTTGATATTAAAATAATATATAATTGGATGGTATATCATATATACAGAATAATTATCATGTTATATTTATTATTTACATTAATTACACATCATTATTATACCCATACAAATAATAATTTATTTAATAACAATTACACCATGACGTGGAGATGGTAAGCCGTACGTACGCATGTATGGTGACATGTTATTCAAAGGGTGGATAGAATACTGAATATGGTTGTACCATGTTTCTAATAACATCAAAGTATATATAAGATACTGGATTTATTATTTTAGAATGGTAACAACAAAGGAAGAGGAATTGGAATGAGAGAGGAACTTGAAAAAGGGTGGTGAAAACATTACCTCTTCTTCGGGTTCTTCCTTTTGATTTGATCAAAAGGGCTCTTAGGTTGGCTTTCTGACTAAAGGAAGGCCTCTTGGATGAAGTGAGGGATGTTGAGAGAGTATTTAGTCAGAGTTTGGCCGAACCAAAAGGCTTTGAAGGTGTGAAGTAATTAGAAGGGGGAGTGCCCTTTTATAAGAGGTGTGAGGGGCACGTTTGGAAAAGCTAGAAATATTAATTTATAATAAATTCATATTCAGTTTCTAAGGGATAAAATGTTTATTATTTAAAGGTTAAGGTGGGGATGGGTCGAAAACCATTCAACCAATAGAATTTAGACAGGTTTGGGTTACTAGATTAACATTATCGTTAAGTATTAACTCTAAGTTAATTAGTTTGACATTTACCATGTCACTTTGTATTTTTATATTATATAGTTAATAAACATAAAATATACATCCAATTGACCCCCAAGTGGTCCATTAATGATACACCTATCATGATATAAGTCTCCTGGCCGAATAGTAGATTTTTAAGAAATTTAATATGAATTAATAATATAATATTTGTTTTAAAAACTCTTTTATGTCAATTTTGACACTATTGAATAGTTGATTTTTGTGAAACTTATAACAGAATGATTACTCTGAGAAAGGTCAATTAAATCAATCCTAATATGTAATATTATCCTATAAAATTAGTGTAATTCATTTAAAGTCTCAAATTATATTTATTTGGGTATTTATAATATCAATTATCTTAATTTTTCACTATTATGGTAATTACTACATCATTATTGTGTCATAAATAAATTAACTTATTTAATGTCTAAAAATTATAAATAAAATATAAGTATGTATTAATTCTTTTTATCATTATAAGGAATATTTATATTCCATAATCCAACCTATATAACCCTATGTAAAAATTGGTTTTCTAAAACATTTATGCTTATGTCATTTTTGTACTTATTTTAACTTAATTAAAATAAAGTGTCCCTATCACCTACAAGTGGCACCATGGGGTCCCAAAATTGACCCAAAGATGACCAGGGTCGGACATCTATCCACCAATAAGGTTATGACATGTTTTAGCGAAATTTATTATTATTATAATATTATTTTTATCCCTTATTTACCGTATTTACCCTTAACCATGGTAAATAAAATATTTACCGCAGTAATAATTAAAAATGTCTAAAAATAATAGTTACCTATTTACACAATATGAAAATCATGATTCCAAATATAGAATCTATTTTTCCATATTTAGAACACATAAGTGGAAGAAATTAATTTAAAATTAATTCCCGTTGTTAAAACAAAATGTGTGTTTTTAAGAGATAATAACTACCAAAAGATTGTCACTTGTTTATGTCTGGTTTAATTGTGAAATTATGTCCGATGAAAAACATTGAATTAAATGGTAAAACTATTTTCTAAATATACTTTAAAAACACTCAAATTAATAATTTATCAATATTAATTATTTTTGATTAAAAAAGTTGTTTTTAATTAAAATTTAGTAATATTCACTATTCATCAAAATATGAATGTTATCCGAAAAGTACAAAAATATAACCCTAGGCTAATTTTGATATTCCAAATCCAAAAATGAAGTCCATTTTGATAGATTTAATTTATCAAATTTCAAAAATTAGGTATTACTATTCATAACGGCTAGTTTGATTGGTTGTGGTGTGTGTTAGAACTCGAAGTTGCGTACAACACACGCTACTGTATTATTCAACGGAAAGCATACCATGGAAGCTTAGGATGTTTTATTTTAAATTTTTGAAGTCCCTATTTTGTCAAAAAGTTTAAAATATTGTATTTAGAAATGGTTCACTATTAAAAGTTGGTAAAAGTGCAATACTGGAAATGTATCTGTTCTTATATTATGTCTAAGAAACTCATAATATGGATTATAAAATTATAGGTGTTATATAAAGATTAAAATTTAATTAATACTATTCATAACCTCTTTTGAACGGCTTGTTTGGAAAGTCACGGTGCGCTTGAACTCGGTGTTGCGTGTAGTGCAAGTTATTGATTTATTTTGAAGAAATAACACACTGCAATCTTGGGGTGTTACACCCCTATTACCAAATTATGTGGATAAAAGCAGTAATTAGAAAGGTCATACCTATACACTTCACCAGGAATTCTTGATTCATGTTCACAATTTGATCGATATTGAGACCACATCTCTTGATGATAGTTAAGTTAGGTATCTACATTGACAAATGATCAAAGAAAAAGAGGATCTTACCCTTACCATAATAAACCATGGCAGTAATCCATATGATGTAATTTTCTATAAATGGTTTCCCGATTTTAGTTTTTCATTACACTAGAAGGGTTTTCTATGTAATAATTTAATGATGAGAAAAAACTCCTACAATGATGCACTTTCTAAATGATGGCTAGCCATATATGATTACTTATCATTGAAAATTGAAATCCATTCTCATTGGGAAGAAAAACCATGTTTATAGTCATTATATGATCCACTATTTATTTTTCATTCATCAAATATGATTGAGTAAGTATCTACAAATCATTCCACATACAATAATGTAGTAGAGAGGAATCTGGTTTGGTCAGACCTGGTTGAAGAACCTCTATCAAAAGATAAAGAAGGCATACTAAACATGGGGAAATAGCTGGCTAAATATGACCTACCAGTCATGTATTGGACTTTATCAACTCCTCAATATAGCATTATGGATTTGTTTTTAGAATATTTTAATCATCAAATCATCATAAATTATGGATCACTCTTTTTCACTTAAGATTATATGCAGTAAACTATGATGAGAATCAAATTCATGTCAATGAAATAGAAGGGAGTTGGTCCCAAATTTACTTATAATATCTCTTACCTAAACGACATTCAAAATTAGGAAAACAACATGGATCCATTTAGGAAACATTCTTTAATATTTTTTTATAATAATGACATGTAATCAAAGATACTTGTTTCTTTATCATGTGAGAGGATGGGGTGATCTTACAGAATTTCATTTCACCATGATCCAAAATAATCAAATCCATCTGAATGAAATAATTACAATATCATCAACATGTTGAGATGCTATTTTTAATATGGGATAACTATATTCACCCTTTTATCCATGATACAAATAATAATATCACCATTCAGGCATATATATGACTAACCGTCTCCAAGATATGTTTTAAATTTTTATTCAACGTTACATTACTTGGATGGTTAAAAAGATGATTAATATGGATATAAATAATTAGTATAACATTACAATGATTCTTTTTAATTAATATACCATCCATTACCATACTATTTAATCATTTAGGAAATGATATCCTTACTCGAGAATACGTAGGGCCTACTGTCTCCACGATGCTGGGAGATTCACTCTATACATTAACCATTCACGAATGATCATAAAAATTAAAACATTAGTAAATGTAATATTTATAATCTTAGTGAAATTTTCGATATGAATAAAATACATCTTATTCATAACAAACATGACATAAATAACAATACCTGCATTGGAAAATAAAGCAGCTAACACTAGAAACTATAGTAATACTGAAATATTATTAACAAAATGATATAATAAGATCAAATATGATTTAATAATTATATATATGGTGATGTTATAATTTAATGAAATACTTTAACCACTATAATGGTGATTAATTTACCCTTGAAAAAATTAGTGTAAAAGGTAAAGTTTAATTTTACAATATATATACTCTCTGAGATTGTTTACACGTAAGTATCTAATTGGCCATCTTTATCATCCATGTCCATGTTTTTTTAAAAGTATTTCAAAATATTATCGATAATTTTTCAAAGTCATTTTTACACATTTTTGAATATTTATAAATCATTTTAAAATGAATCTTTCTATTATTTTCCAAATGAGTTACATTATGACCTTTTTGAAAAATTAAGGAAAGAATTTATTTTGTTTACTTATAAGATATACAAATTTATTTTTCATTATTTTGACGCAAAAGAAAATTGGAATATTTCCTTACAAGGATAAAATTTTATTTTCATAATAACATTTTTCTTTTATAAATGTGTTTCTTTTAATTAATATCAATGTAAAAGAAATATTTATCCTATAGAGTTGAGAATAATTTTTTGGACTATTTTCATCTATTTCAACATCCTTTATTAGATTTTTTGATTTATTGAAATTTATCTATTATGTTACAATCATTCATATTGTTTTGAAGGTATTATGATATGTTTGACTATGAATGTGATATTTTAAAACCATTCAGGGTTTGTGGTATAAGTATTATAATTTCATATACTAATTTTAATATCAAGGTTTATGTTTTGAATAACCCTTTTATATGGGTAATTCATTGGAAATATTAATTAATGGGACGGGCCCTCTATTTCCCCTTGATACATATATAGGTCTCATGAGATAGACTAGAGTATTGGCAAGAGGCCATGACAGTATTGTTATTTATAGTATTTTAATGAGACCATGAAGATATGCTTATGGTGTCCGGGATTATGCATTTACCCAATATGAGATTAATTATTTATATTTCATGAGATTATTATACTAGTAGAATATCCATGTGAATACTTAAATGTAATTATTTTATTTATTCAGGCCATATTATGTTGAAGAATATGTTTAAAAGGCTGGTGTTTAAATTTTATAACAATCCTTAAAATGGTTTTGGTTATTTATAATAGATTAATCTATATTACATATATTTACATTGAATATGAGTACAACCCTTCCATATGTCTCATTTTTCCAGGATGTGATGTAGTTTATTATGAAAGACCATCAATGATATTATAAGGTATAAGAGAGCTTTCAAATTGTATAATATGATGTCTTCTATTTCACGATTTAATATGAAGATTATGTCTGAATCTAGTACTTCCAAGTCTACTAAATCGATCGATTATCAGGGATTTGAATTTGTTGTGATCATGCCAATTTAAATAAAAAATTCCCCAACTTGGGGAAACTGGGTTCTGGGCATTAAAATTGGTATCAAAGGATGATTAGAACAAAACTTGGAAAGTAGATCTGAAAAATTATTTATTTACGGAACATTACCCTAATATAGAATTTTATGATAAATATGGAATAACATCCTCGAATTTTGGTAAAATAGTGATTTTGTGGTATTCCTAGATTATATAACCTTGTTTGGATACTACATGTGGACAGAATTCAAGAACAGATATACCTAGGAATAATAACTCCAACAATGTGTTCCAAGCTTGACTCATGGTAACCTAGTACAGAACAACAAACCTTACTACACACCTGGTGTGATGAACTTAGTGGATATTATTAGGATAAATCACTTTTTCATTTCTAACTATTATAAAGGATTTATGTGTAAATCTGTCCCCAACAAAAAAAAATTATATTAAGAACTAGAATTTAACACATTTTTCAATTAATGTTAAGTATTTTAATATTTACTTATTTATTCATTATTTTTTTCTAACGTAATTTAGTGATTTCCTTTATACAAAAGTTGCTCCTAGTGGAAAAAATAGATACTGAATCAACACTTGTAATCTTTTTAGGTATTTCACTATTATTCATTACAACGATAGTTGAGTTGGTGATACATCTATCATTAAACGACTTATAACCATAATACGATATCTAGAATAGGTTTTTAATAATAACATTACATCTATGGACCTCTCTAATCCACAACAACTTGAATCAATGATAGTTAACTTCATGAAACAACAACCTCCAAAATTCAGTGGGACTATAAATCAATATTTAGCTGAGAAATGGATATGTTTTATAGAAAAAAAATACTTACTTCCTTGGGGATTAACAAAAGGGAAATTTTTTTTATGGAAGTATATCATCTATTAAGATATCAATATCAATGTTGGTCTATAATTCAAAACATGAAGACATATGAAGAGGTATAAAATATGGAATTTGAGGAATTTAAGGAACTTTTTCTAGAAAAATAAATTCCTTGTGATCTATGAAAAGGGAATCGAAAGTTATTTTTTGATATTGAGAGTTATGGATGAGGAATATATTGCAATGTATAATGTTAAATTCACAAGTATATCATAGATTGGTATAGATTACATACATAACCATATAAGTATGTCTGGTGAATTAATTGTTGGGGTAAAATCATTCCTTTAACGGGATTGGTCTAACAATCATTCTCATCATATACAGATATAGTCACATGTTCTATCAATACAAAAAATGAATTATCTAAATCTTATAACTTCTAAAGAAAGAAAGAGAATAAGGTAGTAGCTACATTCATTGGAAAATGAACTAAGGGTAATAAAGAAAAAAACTAACATTTCACCCGGTAGTAATTTTTGGAAAAAACACCAATGTACTTGCTTAAAAGGAATGTGAGTTTATTACCAGTGCGTAGAAAAATTCCCCTAAAAATGTGATTGGTAGGGGAAGAAATAAGAAATAAATTTTTAGTGCTACAGTTGTATATAGATGGGACATTATGAAAATGATTTTCTTAATTGTTAAAGAAACATTTCTTAGAAGTGGCCAAGGGAGAGAGGCTACGATTTTAAGGTCACAACTACTGAGGTTGAAGTTCTTAATGATAAATTTGTATATAATTTAATAACTTCCTCAAATTTAAGAAAATATTTATTTTATTTTGGATCCTCGCATTCCTTTATATCATCCCATTTTTATTTAAAAATTAATCATTTCCAATTCACATTAACAAAGGAGTTTTCAGTCAAAACCCATAAGGGAAGTCTCATTGAAACAATGACATGTCATGGAGTTTTGATTATAGAATATAAACATGATTTATCTACTAACATTATCAATATACCTATGGTCTAATTTGATATAATCCATGGTATGTACATGCTATCCAAATATAATGGGAAAATTTATTATAAGAAGAATTAATATCCAATTTATTAGGAAAATATATAATCCATTTTCTTTAGAGAAGAAAATTCAACACCTAATTCTTATCAAAACCCAGCCCATGTAGCATTACTGAGTAAGATTCCTCAGGGTGGAAGCGGATATAACCTCATGGGATGATGGAAGAAATATTCAAACTAAGGATGTACCTATATTACAAGAATATATTGGTTTATTTCCTTAAGATTTACCTGGACATCATCTATATGTGGAATTTCATTTTACATAGAAGAGTTGAGTAATAAGTGATTTATTAACCATAGTGTTTATCCCTGGGGAAAGACAATTATTTTTATTAATAATAATGATAGATCAACGAGGCTATGCATTGACCATAGTGAAATCAATTCTAATACAATAAAGAACATATATCCTCTACATCACATTAATGATTTGATTGTTCAAATTCATGGTGCTAAATATTTTTCAATGATTTACCATCATTCTATATATCAATAATTCTCTTTAATGAACGATGATATTCCCAAAACATCATTCTGAATGAGGTAGGGTCATTACAAAATTATAGTAATGCCATTTAGATTGACTTATTTAGCCTCTATTATCACAAATCTAATGAAAAAAGTGTTCCAGGAATATTGTTAGGATTTTTTCATGCCATTTATTGATGATATAATGGTATTATCCAAAATTAATGACGATCATGAGAACCACTTATGGATTATTCTGATGTCTCTTCAACCAAATGAACTATATGGGATGTTTAGAAAGTGTGAATTATGGCTTTAAAAAATTTCTTTTAATGGACATATTGTATCCAAATATGGAATATTTATTGATCATGAGAAAAATAATGTAATCAAAGAATGGAAAAAATCAATGAGTATAAATGAGTTATGAAGTTTTATTAGTTTAGTAGTTTACTACAGGCACTTTGTCCAAAATTGTACTCATTTTGAAAAACCATAAACCATGATCACATATAAAGTTGTTAAATTCATTTGTATAAAATATTATGAATAATATATTGATTAATTGGTGATAAGATTATTTATTGATCATTTATTGACATTACCATCTTGGAATGAGGGGTTTGTGATTTATAGTGATGCATCCATGAAAGGAATTTGTTGTGTTCTTAAGAAAAATTATAGGGTTATTTCATATCCATCAAGGCAGTTAAAAATTCATGTACAAAATAACAAAACTCATGATCATGAGTTAGAAGAAATAATCATTTCTCTAATCTAATAGCGACATTATCCCTGTGGTGAATAATGTGAGATATATACTGATCCCAAGAGTTTAAAATATATTTTGTCACAGAAAGGACTCAAAATGAGAAAAATTAGTTAACTTGAGATACTTGAGGATTACGATTGAAGAATACAATAGCACTAGAGAATGAAAATATTGTATGGGTTTGTTTATGTAGAAATTACCATGTATATCAGAATGATATGAGTATTTAAATGGATTTTATGTCAATTGATCTAGTAATTATGGATATGGGAATTATCAAGGAAGGTGAAACATCAATAATTTTTCAATTGCTTTCCCAAATATCATTACGAGAATGGATACAAAGTTAGCAATATGATGATGAGTAGTTTCATATGAAATTTAAAGCTGTAAATGATTGGAGACTAATTGAATTCATAATTGAAGAATGTATTTTGGAATATGGGACGAGTATTTGTGTTCCGTCTATACCTGAGCTAATAAGTGTATTATTGGATGATGACAATTGATCAATATTTCCTACACATCTTGGTGTAACTAAGATGTGTTATGAAAAGAAGGAAATTTATTTGTGGGACAACATGAAGAGTTAGATTTTTGATTATGTGCCCATATTACGATAAACATTTTCATGTGGCTACCAACTAATCCTCGAAGAAGTTATTTGAAAAGGGTTATTGTCAATTGTCTTACAAAATCTACAAATTTGTTTGCTATAAGAAAAGATTTTTTACTTAAATGTTTATAAATACTATATATTAATGTTATTTTATTACCTCATGGTGTAACCCTATTTATTATTTTTTTTCATGATCCCCGTTTTACCTCACAATTCTAGAAATGTCTTTAGAAGTACATAGATACTCAGAATTGTTTGATCACTTCCTACCACCCATAAACTAATTCAAAATCAAAATGGAAAATTCAAACATTATGAGGCATGTTTAGATATTACTCACATGAATTCCAAGGTATGTGGGATCAGTATTTACCTATTGTAGAAATTTACTATATCAACAGCTTCCATTAAAGTATTCAGATGGCACCATAAAAAGCATTATTTGGAAATAGTTGTCAAACACAAACATGTTGGGATGATGTTGTTTAAAAAAAACTTGTAGGCATAGAAAATTTTGAGGATATAACTGAAAATGAAAAGATTATTTATATCAATATCAAAACAAACTCAATGTTTGAAAAATATCTATTCTGGTAACCGAAGGCTTTGGAATATGAAGTGGGAGATATTTTTTTCTTGAAGTTAGTGCCTAGAAAAGAGTTAAATGATTCGGTAAGAAGGGTAAATTAAGACCCATACAGATCAGACAATTTTAAATACTAAAAAAAATTATGCTCTAGCTCAACGTGTGGAAATGCCGCCAAGTGTCTTCAATGATCATGATGTGTCCCACATATCACTATTAAGGATATCCATTCTTAACTTAATGCATGTACTCACATATAAAGATATAGAATTGGAACCCACTCTATCCTAACGTGACATTCATATCAAGATTCTTGAAACTATATAACATGTGTTGAGAAATCTTACAATTGTTCTGGTGAAATATTGTTGGAGAAACCATACAATGGAAGAGGTGATGTGGGAACCTGAGGAAATTATGGTGAAGAAACGCCCAAATATTGTATTCATTTGTTATTCTATAAATTTTTAAGATGAAAATATTTGTATTAGGGAATAATTGAACTCCACAATCATCCACAATATGCATCTCTTTAAATAATTAAACAGATTGCAGTGCACACAACAACGAGTTCAAGCGCACAATAACCTATCAAACTAGCTGTTAAAAAAAAGTCATGAATAGTATATATCAAATTAGGAACTTTATGAAATTTTATTTGAAAATATAATTCATTATTAAAATTTTAATATCAAAATTAGATTACTATTAATTTTATGTGTTATTCTAAAAAAATCCAATTTTTTTTGAAAATTGCAAAATACTATATTATTGTGAAAAAACCGAAATTCGCATTTAAATAATTATTCTACATTAAATGTATTGTAATTTAACTATTTTTCAAAAATAAATATATTAGACCTATTTAGGTCATAGAAAAAATATTTATAATAGAATTTGTAATAAAATGTTATTAAACATTTGAATGTCTCTTTTACCCACCTTCGAACCACATCTGTGGATTGGCATTAAATGTAATATTACCACTTCATTGAATTAAATTTGAAAAAACAGAACTAGATGGTAGAAATCAGTATGAAAAATTTGGTCTAATATGATCAATATAATATGTGGTGAATAATAACTTTGGATTTTTATTTACCACAGTTAAAGGGAAATATTATAATTAAAGGAAAAATAATATTTTAATAATACAATATTACCCAAAGACATGTTCTAATTTCATTGGATATGTGTTGTTTTACAAAAATAAAACATAGGTATAAAATATGATCCTTTGTATGCCACTTTTCTACGGTTATGAGTTGTGAAATTATTTATTTAAAGAAGAGCTAAAAATGTCATATACAAATTTTAACAAATATATAATTTTTAATATGATGAGATATAAATGATATAGTTTAATATAAATAGTAAATTGAAAGATAAAATCATTATCTACATAATAGTAATTTATTTTTATTTATATTAAATAAATAATTAAATTCAATGGTGACAGAATAATGATGCAATAATTGAATTAATAATGGTTGAATCAATTAAATGATATTAAACATACTAAAATAAATATAATTTCACATAATTAATGACAAAAATAAATTTTATGGACAACATAGACATGTTAGTGACATATTGGATGTATTTTTACTATTTTATCATGTTGTTTAAATATTTTTAAAAATACAAAATATCGAAAATTGTATGAATTTACATATATGATACTTTAAAATAAATAATATTTTATTAAATATTAAAAAATACATAAAAATATGAGGTTCATTCAACTGAATAGGATGATTTTGAATATGTCATTAATGATCATATTAGTGGTGTTAAGGAATTTTATAGTAACTATTTTAACCATATTGTATAAAAAGACTAGTAGACATGGTAAAAATTAAAATGTTTGACTATGTCATAATCCCAAACAATAATGTTATTTTTTTCATGGACCTATCTAAACATTATTGGACATTAGTATTTATACACATATTCATCGTATCCAATAATTAACTCACATTGGAACTATTTAAAACCAAAAATAAATTTATAATAAATTAATAGTTTTGGTTTTTTCAAAAGTGCCCATCCCCTCTATTATAAAAGCGCATCTCTCATTCATTTTATTCACACCACTAATGACATTTGTTACAGACAAAACCAAGGCCCTTCACTTACTAATTATTCTCATATCATCCTTGAAGCAATACATTGGGATGAAATTCATCGTATGGAGTCCATTGGTGCAAATCAAAAGGATACGCTCAATGAAGATGTAATATCTTTACCAATTAAGTTCAATTAGCTCTCTTGTTCTACTTCTTCTTCCTATTTTATCTCAATACCAAATTAATAACTATAGTATCATATACATGATGCTATTTTATTTTAATTATGGGAAAACCATATTCCACCTTTTAACTATCTTAAAAATAACAACATCAATGTGTGCGTACGTATGACTTACCATCTCCTCGACATAGTGTAATTTGTTATTCAACACTGATATATTTGGAAGGATATAATGATGAGTATAATGGGAGTAAATAATGAAAATAACTTTATATTAATTCTTTATAATTATTATAACATCAATTTCATACCATTTAACCATTAATGAAATGATACCGGCACTCATGCGTGCTTACGACATACCATCACCATGACACGGTAAGATTCGTTTCCCACATTAACCATTCAATAATGATCAAAATTTCTATAATTTGATTAAATAGCATATTTATGATCTTAATATCAGTATGTATTTGAATAGAACACATCCTTTATATAATAAATAGGACTTACATAATAAAACATGCGTATGAAAATGATGTTGTAACCACCCAAAATAAAGGTAATACAAAAATATTATTAACAAAACAATACAAAAGAATCATATATGATATTATAAATATGAATTCTTTTCTAGTATAATTTAATAACATACATTAACCATTATATAGGATATTAACACAACCTCAACTAAATGAATGAACAAGGAAAGGCTAAATTTTACAATATGTTAATTATCCGAGATTGTTTATATGCAAGTATCTACCGGGACATCTTGAACATCAATATCTATTATAAAAAAAATTATTTTCATAATATTTTCAACAATTTTTTAAAATCTTATCTGTCCATATTTAAATTTTTATAACATGTTTTAAAATTAATCTTTTTGTTATTTTCCAAACGAGTTACATTAGGACCATTTCGACAGATTAAGGAATGAATGTTTTTTTAACTTAAATAGAGAAAGAACTATTTTCATTCGATAGAATTCATTAACATTTTGAAGCTTTCATTAAAATATTACAAATTTATTTTCATAACACTAGTTTTATTTTATAATTATTCAGAATTTAAATAATTTCATATAAAGAGATATTTCTCTCAACGAGTTTTAATGAATTTAATTTTCATTTTCATCAATTTAAATACATTTTGTTGAATTTTATGCTTTATTGTTCTTGATTTGTTATTATAACATATTACATATTTTATTGAAGGTTTTATGATATTTTTTACTATGGTTGTACTATTTTGATACCATTCATGGATTATGGATAATGTATTAATTTTTTTTGATAGTTTTAATGTGAATGTTTATGTTATGTCTCATGATTTTAATATGAGGAATGCATTGGACATAATAAGTGATAGGTGGGGCCTACTATTTCCCCTCAATGCATCGGTAGGTCTCATGAGATTATCTAGTGTCGTGGAACAAGGCCTTGATAGTATGGATATTTATGATCCTTGCACGAGACCTTGATGACATGGTTATGATGTTTGAAATTATGCATTTTCTCTTTATGAGATTAGTAATTGATATTGAATGTAATTATTTGACTAGTAGAAAATCCTTGGGAATATTTAAAATAAATTTCTTATTTATTCTTTCCATATTATGGTAAATATTATGTTTATAATTCTAGTGATTTTATTTCATACCCTAACTCAAAATGTTTATTCTTATTAAAGGTAGTTTCTCCTATATTTTTTATATTTACTAAGCATCTTTCCTCACCCCTTTCATATATTTTGTTTTTCCTCTGTACATGAAGATATATATTATTATTTACATATAAGAATAATATAAGGGATATGAGTATTTTTAAAGTGTTTAATATGTTGTTTTTCATTTCAAATTGTAATGGAAAATGTATGTTCGTATTTTGTATTTCAAGGGAACTAAACTGATCAGTTCTTTGATATTTTATTTCATGGGATTATTCCAAAATAACAAAATAAATTACTGACTATTAGAAATTAGGTCTGGGAAATTACATGTGTAAATGTAATGTGAAAAACCTAGGCCTTTAAGCTACGTTATTTTTCACCTCCAAAACGTTTTCCTCAATGGAATTTAGTTTCACCCCGACTAGTGCGAATGCCATAGAATGAATCCTTTTAATTTATCCCATATCATGATTCTATATCCTCTTTAAAAATGATTAGGACTGAACTGTGTAGACATTTATATCCTATTATCATATACCAAACATCTCCCATTGAATTAGATAAGGAGGGGACATGGCCTTAATGATAGCATAGAAGAAGGAATTATCCCAAAATAAATGATAAAATTTTTGTAATGCATTATACATCAGTGGGTGTCATTCACATTGACCTAGAAGACAACACGACACAAATACCAAAGTGATCCATGTGGTTGTTTTAGTTAATTATATAGTCACATAGAAATTTTTGAAGGAGTTATGCATACCTGAAACCAATGGATTTCCATGAATACTGAAATTAACTCAACTAATCCATAGTTACCTACTTAAATAGAATCTAATAATAAAATGGTTAAGTATAATATTTATCTTCATCAACCACATGGAGAGGTTGGAGACCTTACAATAACGGAAATATTTTCAGAACCAGTGAAAGAGTTGAGATAATTTAGAAGACTCAATACATAATTACTCTAAGGCATCCTTCTTGATGGATATTTTCTACAGGAACATTCCCAACCCACACTCCCAACCAGAATGGCTTGTCAATGTGGGATCACCAAAACCACTAATGTGAAGTCATAACATCCATTCAACATGTTGTTCCAAAAAATATATATACTTGGACCCAACATAAGTAGGTTATGAGTTCCCTTGAGTAGTTACAAAACTAAAATGGGGCAAGGTGAATCCTCATAAACCTATCGCTATAGGATTCCCCTAGAATATACCAGCATTACTGCCATAGTTTTCCCTACCTACTACTACCCCTATTCAAGCTACTACTCAGCTATACATTCCTCATGGTGTCTTGAATACGATTGAATTTCAAAAAACATGATTAGAATCTACTGAGTAATGACGTGTAAAAGTACAACTCAAATAGAAGCATGGCCTAAAATGGGTTGATCTGACTCTTCCCCCCGTGAACATTGGTATCCCTATTTTTACAATTTTTTTGGGTATAGTGGGGCCTAGAGTAGAATATAAAAAATTACAATTTTTTTGGGATCCCATGATGGGGACTCCTGGATAATAAGAGGAAGTAATACTCGAAAATTCATGCAATCACTATAGGGACAAGCCATTATATCATAGACTAGTCTTCCAGTTCGATCAATTAATGTGTGGGAATATATCTATCATAATTTTTTGTTCCAATTCACCTCGACATTACTGGAGATAATTTTACTCCACCTATTGAATTAAAAAATGAGTTTTAAATTCGTGCTCTTAGATTTATTTACTTGGTGGAAGTGATTGACTTACTATTTACACATAAATATATATCAATAAAACATTTTCCCATATATAAAGGGAATATTCATGATGATATGAACACACAACTCATAGTTGTCATATACAAAGCAGGGGTTGGGGACTTGCCCCAATTTCTCATAGAGATAAGTACTCCATCTCAAAGGCCAAGGCTACGTCCCAAGTAATTTATTCAGGTGAAGGAAAGAGAATGGGGAAATCATAGGTTGCCATTGTTATAGTTATTTAGGACCTTGCACATTATCCGACTCAAATGACTCCACTATAACATATTATTACAACTCTTGAGTGTCATTTTTTTTACAACTAATTAGGATGACCAACGATATAATATTTGAATGTTGTTTGAGGAGGTGAATAACAAATTTTGTTATTTTTTTAAGTAATCATGTTCGTGATTACTTATTCTTGGAATTGGATAACAACTTGACAAAGTTTAAAAATCCCGAGAATAATAGAATATATAGAGATGAAGATATCAAAAAACATTTCCCCTTCCTCTGTGAATTGGGTCCGAAAATACATGATTGTTTTTTAAAATATTTAGTAATGAAAATGATGGACTCTTTGAAAGTTAATCTATGAATCCCACGAGCCAACGTAGAGAATGTTTCCACCACCAATATAAAGGAGGAGAATGAATGGAACATGTTTAATAGAAAAGTTGTGATGAATTTTAGGGACTGGACGGCTAGAATGAAGATCCACTAGACTCATAATATCATCCATTCATTGTTTTAACATCCAACCATGCCCCCAGTGACCTCTGTTGTGTCACAACCTACATTATCAAAAACTCATTCCTAAAAATATAGTGTTATAAAAAATTGTATGGGTGAAAAACAAATAAAAAAACATGATGAAAATGTTACATGGACAATGTTTTGTTTGATGTTAGAAAACATCATCCTTATAGTCACAATATCATAGACACTACCATGCCAAATATTAGAACAAGATTTTACCCATCATAAGGAATATCTCATAGAAGAGGAGTAGATGTCCAGTTCTATTAATTTTATTCACTTAATGGATCCATTCATAGAAAAGGAGTTTATTATGAACCGTAATTACATACATTATATTTGGGAAACGGGGGAAGATGCAATCATATTTGGGGATATAGGGGAAGAAAGATTCTTTCAAGGAGTCACTACACTAACCACATCCCTTCTCAAATATTCTACACTACGGAGACTCATGGGAGAGATCTCAAATGAAATTTGAAATATCATGAAGGATCTACCACACATTACTGGGTATTACCTAACATGATCATCCTACATGATTGACTTAAGGATATGTCTTCACATAATCATCCTAGATGTGTAGAAAGTCATATTTTATCAAATCTAGTGAGAGAAGAAACACCTTCAACACATTTTATATGGGATGATCCATCCACATCATTTACATTAGTTCATAATGTGATTGAAAAAGGGAACCACCCTTATGATAATCATAGACCCTTAGTCAATAATTAAGATTTTTGAAATAATTATAAATGGTGTTGGTAATGTTTTCAATCCTTGATGCTCTAATTATATTAAATGTCCTCCACGAAGAACTTATAGAGGATTTTCCAAACCCCCATAAAATAGATTTTAAATTTCCTAATTCCCAAGTATATCATATAGAAAAAAATCATACAGAATGCTACAAGATTGACTCCTTCATGGAGAAGGATGATGATTCAATCATTTAAGGACAAATATGACATATATATATATATTAGTAAATATAAATTGCATTAATATATGTTGATCCTTCATGGAAAATGACTCAGGAGCCAATTTAATTTCAGTCCAAATAATCCATCAACTAGGTTTTAACGAATCCAAATTTCCCCCCTTTTCTATAATGTTACAGTGTAATTGAAATGATGAATTAAAGACACATCAAGGATTAGTTTCTGTATCTCATATTTGACTCATAATTATTGTTATTTCTATATGATATGGTCTTATACAATTTTTTTTGGAATTCCTTTCTTACATCAACATGTGGTTATTCCCACATTATACCACTAATTCCTCAAATATATCATCAATTTTAAAATCAAGACACTTTATGGATAATATTATCTATTTAAATCCTCTGAGTTAGAACAAAATAACATAGAATTTTACCAGTGTGATGGGAAGAATCATATGAAAAATGAATTTTCATGATTCAATCCTGGAGATGGTTTATAGATAATTCCTATCAATATTTTAAAGAATCTTAGTTCAATGTACCTAGTTCAATTCAATCAAGTCGATTTGGTTGACCCAAATTCAAGAATAGATTCAATGACTTATGTGACATTAATTGTGAAAACAATACCACACAATGTTATGGAAGTTATAAATTTTCCATGTATTGAAGAAATATATAATGAAAATTCCCTCATTTAATATCTTAAGCATTATAAAATCCTTGAAAAATCATCTATCCCTGAATTCATTGTCATGATACATCAAAATAATAATATAATAATTATATTTCCCTCATTTTCCCTTTAGATCTTCAAAATTTAATTGAAACACCAGTGATGATAGAAGTATATGTTTCACCTTATGAATGTTGAAATGATGACTCCTCCCATACATTTCATAAATTTTCTTCATAAACTACTTCTTATGAAGACATGAAATGTTTAAATCACAATGATTTTATTGATGAGTAGTACGTTATGGATTCCCCTACGACATTTCAGGAAGGTATCTATACCACCACTGATGAGATAAATGATATAAATCCGTGTAATGAAATAATTACATGACCCTCTGTGGTAAATGAAACCATGAATTTTAATGAGAATGATTTATATTCCTCCTTAATGATGAAATACTATTACTTTTTCCCATAGAATTACATAGTGATTCAAGTGCTCGATCTCAAGATAACCACCCATCTCTTTGAAATGATACAAGAACACTAGGGATATGAAAATAAACCAAAAGGATACACTTATATCTTTCATCCAAAAATTGTGGTTGAAGTATACAAGACCATCATGCCAGAAATCATCCATGATGTTCACTATCTATATTGTTTGGCTTTCATCTCCCTAAATTAGAGGAAGAATTGTAAAATCAAGTTCAACATTAACTTCTGAGATCTCATCCAGCACTACCTTAAAGTTGTCCTTCCAGTTCAAATCACAGAGTCACTAATTGATTCATTATGTGGTTCTCAATCCCTATCCTTCATGAATGGTTAATCAAGTTATAATGAAATTTTGAGGACATTCAAATATAATAAATCCACTACCTTCAGGCCCCCCATGGGATTGTTCCACTAATAGGTAATTCTATTAGACTTGAAGAATTTTGGAACCTAAAACCAACATGGAATACATCACATATTCAAACCCTTCCTTTGGGGAATACTATTGAGTTTTGTGTTGATGATTGTGTGATTTAGTCCAAAAAATGTTGTACCCTCTTAATGACTTGGAGACCACCTTTATCAAATCTGTGGTAGCACATCCAGATGATGATCCCCAGGAAATGTTCTTTTTGGGTCACCTTATGAAACTTTATCGGCTTAATTGTACACCGTTAAGGTATTTAATTTGACCCAGTGAAGACATTGTATATCCTTACCATGTAAACTTTTAAAAACCTATATTATTTGAGAGGACATAAAGGCCACATATACTACATCACGCACCTTATTTCCAACCTCACAGGAATGTTTTTTCCTTGAACAATGTTGTTAAAAAGTGGATCACATATCTATGGGCTAGTTACATTCATTAATAATTTGAAATTCCCAGGAAAAATCCCATGATCCCACTAGTGGTAATGCCACATAATTCAGGAATGCCACATAATCTATATACGATACCATTTGAGAAATAACTAGTTGATATCCTTCATAAAATAATGACACTGGAAATAAAAAATACATTTATTATCCCATTAAAAATATTCTAGATATGATGACTCTCTATTTTGATTTTAATAAGAGTTTTCTCACATTGATCATCATAGTTCATAAGATGAGGAACTACTTAGAGAACCACATAGTCCATTTGGTCCCTAACAATAAACTATTCCAATATATCCTCAATATTCCTATATTCAAAAGATGTTTAGAATGGGGTGTGGTTATCATGAAACATATGGAAATACGATTTTTTTCTTATAAAGAAGTGAAATGATAAGATCTTGAATGTTTTAATATAGATCACCCATATATAAAAACAAAAAACATTAAATAATGATGTACTCAATGAAGATATATTTTATATTCAATATGGCCCCCAAATGTGGAAAATGTATTATTAATGTGGTTATAGGACGCCAAAAGGAATGAAAATGGGAGACAATAAGCTCCACAACTTCGAGTTTGGGATCATTCTCATTTCTTAAACAAAGGTTGTTTTACCTCACTCCTTACTATTATCATAAGCCTTCAAAAATAATGCTAAAGAATGTTGTTATATTAATTTAGTCATAGAAAAGGCATTCCAAATATTTGTGAGATAAATAGATGTAAAATGTTAGTCAATACAGGTAATCCAAGACATCAACATTATCGATGACCTCAGAACGGAATAGAAAATTCCCCTAATTAAATATGTACAGAGTTTAAATGAAGAACTCCCCATGAAGGAAACAATTAATCACATCCCATGATCATTAAATGCATAGTCATCTATATTGGAGAATGAATCTCCGACTTTATTAGATCCAAACTGATATTGAAACATTCATCACGATTATACATCACAAAATGGGATCCCCTTTTTATAATGTCACAACCGATAGAATCAATAAATTTAGTCCTATCCCAATCCACATGGGGGATAAATCCCAAAATAAAATACTTTCATAATAGTGTACTATTTTAAAAGGGAGATATGAAAGAGAAACTCTAGTGGTGAGATAACAAAATCAATCTTTGTGACAGAACAAATCACAAGATATTCCTCTACAAATGAGGCTTTAATGAAGTCCATAAATGAATTGATGCATAAGATACTACTTATATCATGAAACAAGGAAAAGTGGGATCATTTCATGACCACTAGTTTGGGGTCAATGGTTCTCATCTAATATAGTTGAATGGGTACTACTGGCCCACTATGATATAGGATTCCACAAAAATCACGATGGATTTAAATTCCTTCCCTGTGAATTCCAAAATCATCCATAAACCCCCAGTTTAACTAATTATAGCCACATACTCTAGGACAATCTTCAAATGAGGAATAGATGTTATGGGGATATAACCTCTAGATACACCAAATAGTTCAAATAATTATTAATAAGTACACACTTATTAGAAAAATTGAATAAGGAAATACGCCTAAATGAATTCAGATCAAAAATAATTTTTTGATTTGTGAAGGCCAACAACATTATCAGATTTGGTGTCCATTATACAAAAGAGACAATAAATGGAATGAATTTCCATTCTACTAAGGAGGAAAAGTTGTATCTGTAATATAACAACATATCCAACCACTTGTTCCACCACCATATAGTTTTTAATGGAACGATAGAGGCCATTAACATGTACATATCATGCATACTAAAAAATATGATGGACATGGATAAGAAGTATCATCCTATTAATTTATTTCATGACTTGTTGTCCTACCAAACTAGAACCCGTACTACCACATCGACAACCGTGTATTCAATTGTATAAGAGACAGAAAAATTCCATTCCATTACAATCCAATTTCCATCATTTCGTATTGCGATATGTGACCAATTATCCACAGGTAATAAATCCATGAAATTTTCTAGATGAATTTCAAAAACTCGATGATAAAATTTTGAACACATTATATAATGAACCATAATTTTCATACATAGAAATTACATCAAAATTAAAGAATATTTTTTATAATATATAATAAATCCACAAAAGGACCATGTAGGTGTAGTTTTTTAAGAAATTCGGAGTCCTAAAAAACTATTTCATAATACATCTACATTGTCCCCCTCTTTTCCCTTCATATCTAGACCCCTTTTTGATGTATCTTTCATAATATTCTTGATCAAAACCTGGGAAAAATAAACATAATAAAAGGTGTGCTAAAATTATCATTATGGTTATAGAAGGGAGATATTATTCATATCATAATCAAAATAAATAAAAACATAACATTTGTAAATCTTATCCTGTATTAAATAATCATTATATCATTAAATAGGATAAATAATAAAGAATCGATGAACATATTAACAACATACGACATGGAGTTTTTGGCATACAATAAGTATATAAAATCATTTAATATTAGTCAAGGATTATTTCGAAGACCATTATTGAAGAAAAAGTCTATTACTAATCCTAGTTGGCACATCATTCGAGCCAAGTATTATTGAACTAGATTTACATGTCGTTCCATCCCTATATTGCTGAACTAGTTTTACTTTCTGTTCCAGTCATGTAAATATCATGATATATAAATTAATACCCAATTTATTAGAGTAAGATATAGGTCCCACACATCTTATAAGGAAATCATTCTTATGTGTGAAATAAAAAAATTAATCATTAATCATTGCATAGCCCCTCGAATATAATGGGTTTCATAGACGTCATTTCATCACAATCCATATGAAAATATGGATTTCATAAATATAATTCAGTCATAAACATAATACAATTATAGTGATAATAGGGATATAAAAATAACATAATTTAATTAATTTCATCTTAGATGGAATATAAGTTTGATAAACACATGAAATTTATTCTTGAGGAAAAAATCCTTTTTTCATTAAAAACATTATCGTTTTTCAAAATAAAACCCAATTTTAGAAAAACAGTTTCTTTGAATATAATATTGAAATATTGTAAATGAATATTAATCTAAATAATACTTTTTTAATGAATAAAAATCCATTCATTTCATATAATTTAAAAGAAAAAATGTTTCTCATACTTTTATCAGATAAGTCAAAATGAACCAATAACGAAAAATGACAGAAGGGTAATTTCATAACATTTTAAAAAAACTTACCAATGGGTAAAATTTACCTAAAATAATTGAATAAGAATATAAATAATATTAAATAATTAGAAAACATTGCTGTGGATGATAAATATACCCTAGTAGATACTTCTGTACAAACAATATTAGATAATAATGAGATTGAAAAATTATCCCATACCATTGGTTTTATTTCCTTTGTATGTGTCCAAAATTCCTATATAATGAATTAAATATATTAATATTTTTATTCTATAATCATATGATTTTTTATTATATCATAAATATTTATATTAATATCTGTTTATTAATGTCATTTCATTAGAAATCATTATTTGGGTATAAACAACTTCATTTTTTATTCATGTTTTTTCAGATATGTTCTTGGTCCTCTTCTTAGTATATAGTAATATAAATTATATAATTATATTATTTAAATATATATAATATTTATTCATTAAATTAATTTATATAATCATGCTTTTTTGAAGATAATGTATAATGAATCACAATGCATTGTGGTGATGGTAGGTCATACGTACACATAAGAGATGATTTCATTCCCATAATTGTTGAATGGTATTAAAGTAGGTGGTGTATAATATTTCATAATAAAAATCATGTTATAATAATAATATAAATTTTTTATTTCTATCATTATACACATCCATTTAATGTGTAGATAAAAAATTAATTACACCACATCGTGGAGATGGTAAGTCGTATGTACACACTTGTGGGGATTTTATTTTTCGTAGGATGGATATGAAGTGGAATATTTCTGTTATTTAATCATAACAAAATTCTAGTATATAAGTGATAGTGTATTCATTACATTATTATAAAACAACTCTTTATGTGGTAGTAGAATAAGAATTAATTTTTTAGAATTGGTAGAGGATATTACCTCTTCTTTGATGTGATTCCTCTAAATCTTCTCTATGAGCACTGGGGTTTGTATTTGAATAAATCTAGAACCTCAATAATTTGACTAGGGAAGTTGATAAGGGAATATGGAAGGGGATGGAAGATATTGATTTTTCAATGTTAATTGAAGAGTTTAGGGATGAGGTTCCCATTTATTATTGAGGTGCGGGGCACTTTTGGGATCTGTAAAAATATTATTTATAATAAAATCAATCCCAATAAAAAAGCCTCAAAAAGTTCTCAATCGATAATATGATATGAGATACGGTTATAATATTATAAATTAATTTATATTTTTTATGTGTTTTGTTTCATTTAATCATTATCATTTTAGTTAACACATAATTATTATATTTACTTTTTTAAATATGGTAAAGAATATTACAATATTAAAAGGATAGAATATTTAATTATTTGATTTAAATTATCCATAAATAGATACCATATAAAATTTTATATCATTTCATAATAATTACCTATTTAAAAAAAATTTTATTTTTAAATAATTTAATAATCCATTTGTTTGATAAACAATCATTAGTGTCAGTTTTGACACAATTCAAATAACTTAATTTTAAAAATATTTAGATAACAAGTTCACTTAAAAGAAATTTTTTTATTATATTTCTATGATCTCAAGGGAATCTATAATTTTTTTATACATATAATGTTTCCCAAATTTATTTATTTGAATATTTTTGTTACCATTTTTTTATTATCACTATTAATAAAATAATTCCCATAATAATTTTTTTAATTATTTAATATTATTATACGTTGAATAATGAATAAAATTTAAAAATTGTGATAATGTTATTTATACTATAATTATGAATTATAATTTTAGTCCAATTTATCTTCTGTAAAATTAAACATTTAAATTGCTAAACATATTAAATAATGAAATTGATAGCTTTAATATCAATTTATAAAAAATATTTTAAGTCTCACAATCTCATCTATATGGTGATATAAGGTTACTAACTCTACTCTTTGATGGTTATGGCAGATATATACTTGTAAAATAATAATTGGTCAAATTCTTGGGTCTTTTTATTGTTATTATCTTTTTAATATAAATTTTTTTATTGATTTCTCATTCATTAATTAATTTGTACATCATCAAATTGAAAGTTCATATAGTGATTAATTATTTATTAAAAATTAAAAATAAATTAAAATGATAAATAAAAACATTTTATATTTCAAATTATAATTTATAGACATATATTTTTAGGAAAACTGTGGGGATTAAGACCATAGAATATGATGTGGAAATATCTTTGTGTCTTGGTGGATTTAAAACATATGTGTCATAGAACTCTTGGATATATTAGTTTACCATGATTGAGCTAACTTTATCACACAAATTGAAGAATTAGGTTTAGAATTAGAGGGTACATGATCATACTGATTAACCTATTAAGATTTCAGAATTTCTTTCTCTTTATCATAACTGAATTGATGATGTGGTATGAAATGACCCCATGACTCTTAATCCAGAATATTTTATGTCTCACTGCCATTAGAAAAACGATGAAGACTTTTACATTGGAATAAATTTTATAAAACAAAAATATAAAATCATATAATACTATTAGATGGATGACAATGATGAAAGTAAAGTAAATAACATTTCTAGAGGAGAATTACATTTGGAAGGGTGGTTCATATCGTCCAAATATTTGGGATATAAATTCCATATGCGTCTAGACTGGTCTGGGGACCTTTAGGGGTTAATATTAATTATATTTTGAACATCTAACTTTTTATGATATCTTTAGTATGATATTAACGATGATGACATCACCACTAATATTATATTGGGAATTAAGGCAATGAATTTAAGACATAGTCATTCTCAAATAGTATCTTGGGCATGACTACAGAGCATTTATAATGCCCACACATTAAAATTCATTTATAATATAGTTCATTAATGTCTAAAGTTACATTTCTTATTACATAAGGGAAAAACATCTTGGTCAAACATTATTTTGGATTATATAACACTACCTATCTATCAACCATTATTTTTTGAAAAACACTTTAATGAGGATGTAATTTAAATTTTTTTTCTTAACATATGATGTAAATTAATGTAATTTTTGTTTTAATAATGTCCCATTCAATTGGTTTAATATTAATTTTTTCATTTAATTGAAATATTCATTCGTATTACTATATTTTGATTAATTATAAATATAGTTTTTTTTATTCTTTTTAAATTTTAACATGTGTATAAACTTAATCATTCAAGATATGAATAAAATTAAAAAATTATAATTAACTAAAATTAACACAATAAAATTGTATATTAAAATAATAATAATATAACATGGAATACATCTGATAATAAATAATTATATAATATGAAAATTAAATAATTTTTTTTAATATTTTTAAATTTATATTATCTTATAGATTATGTTGACCAAAATTGTCACAGTTAGTATCATAAAACCAATAATGTGAAAAACATCTTGAATGTATGATGAATTATATTTTAACTCAACTAAAAATAAATGTAATGAGATATTTTATTTGTAAAGTTAACCTAGATTGAACATTGAGAACATAATTGGGGTAATTATTATTGTTATGTAATCATTATAAATGAACTATAAAAATTGAGTAAAATAATAGTAAATGTATTACATCTTTTGAATTACAAGTTAATAGTAAATATAAATAATGATAATTTAAATAATAATGTGTGTGTGGGTGTGTATTATATTTATAAATAAATTATTTGAAATAAAATATTATATTTTTAATATAATAACAATTTATTAAATCATATTGAAAAATACTTTTCAATCTAAATAATTAGTTTTTAGAATTATGATCAAATTAAAAATAATACTTTTGAAAAATAATTTATAAAAAATTGTTTCTAAAAATTATTTATATTTATTAAAAATTCATTGATAAAATTTATATTACTAGTATTTTTATAAATAAATAATTTTAAATTAGTAAGATTAATTTCATATAAGGTTAAAATGAGAATTTTTTTAATGAATTTTTATTCTATTTGTGATTTAGTTTTTACTAATAAAATAAATTTATCAATATTAATGAATTATTTTAATGAAATATATTATATATATTATTACAATTTACTATTAATTATTATATGTTCGATAAAAATATTAAATCAATCATTAAAAGTAAAAAAAAAATATTTCTCATAAAATTGTTGTTATATGATATGAATTTTTATTTTAAATTTAACTATAATAAATGCCAAAAAATGAATATAGAAAAATTAATTTATTATTGGGAATCATAATTTGGGAACTAGGTAATGATTATAGTTTTTTTTGTGAAAATTTAGATATGATGTTATAAGTGAGATATCCTTACGAATTGTAAAATGATGAATGAGATTTAAAAAGGAAGTAATGAAATGAGAAATTAGAAAATATTATATTTAAAGGTACTGATGATTTAATTAAGGACATATACGTATACATTTTACCTTATGGAATCTCTTTAAATGTGAAATTTCACTTCTAATTATTTAAATAAATACTATTTTTAAAATTTCCACTGAAACTAACATATAAAATTGTCCCTCCTCGTATTACATAAAAAAATAGAACCTAATTTTATTTACTACTAAATACATTATTAATTAAAATTATAATAGATACTTATTCATTTTTGGAATATTTTGGTCATAATAAAGAGCCTATAATTCATTGTTCCCAATAGAGTATTTATGATAAGATTCATCACTACAACAAAAGTGGTATCTTGTGCATAACAATTAACATTTAACATCATCATAAACAACTTATATAATTTCATTTTATACCTTAATAATAGTTAATTTCAATTATCATTTTTATTAATATCATTGTAATTATAATAATATTCATTCATACACATTCATTTGAAATAACACGTTCTTGCATTTGACTGTTTTTCTAACTACATGAACATTTCAACAAACTCATAATTCGGAAAGTATTAAATTCTGATATTATGTTGAAATACTTATTATTTTAAGATATTTCCATAGTTATTTTGTATTAATATAAATAAATATAATCAATAATAAATTCATTTTTTTATTAAATATTCCCCAAAGGGGATATTTTAAGCCATCCTCAATAAAGTGGTATTGTAACACCCGTGAAATAATATAGGATCTCCAAAACGGTATAAAATAAACCTATATCATATTTATGAAAATTATTGCAATTGATTGAATAATTGAATTGATAATGGACCAGAACCACCATACTAAAGCTAATGGGGAATGAATGAAACAAATAACACATAATGATTAATATTTGTAATTAATGAATACTAAATTGAAATTATATAAAATAATCATATTTTATAAATTAAATTTATCATAAATATTGTTATAAATGTATGAATAATAAAACTATATTTATTTTATATAGATAATGATCTTGTTTGACAATGTTGGAATTTGAGGGAAGGTTTTTTAAATGTTTTCTATAAGGCTTGTATAAGGCCCCTGCCTTAAACCTTACTTAATATTGAATTAAATGAATAATTCACATTGAGGATCTTTCAGGTATAGAGTTTTAGAGAATTAGAACATAACTATTACATCTCAAAATATTATAAAGTAGACACTTCTACTAGGTTTCCATAATAAAAAAACTCTTAAAAAGAAACATGTCTACTTCCATGTTTTATATAGCATGACATTCCCTTGATCCCATCCTTGACCTTATTCAACAATAAGTCCTGTGAAAAACATTTCAAAAAAACTTGGGGTGAGCATAAAAAGATCAGTAATGGATACACAAAGAATGAAAACTGTTAGTTTTTCAAACATCAAGTAAACCATGTATACTCTATCAAAGTAATACCTTCACCTTCATGAAGTAGTAAAAACTCTTCACTGAATAAAGTATCATTACATACCTTTTTGTAACCAAAGGATTACCATAAAACCCATATAAAGAACACATAACATATATAAAGGTAACTTGGGATAGAAACATACTTAAGTTGAATAACCATACGGTCGACTTCCACACATATCACTTAATGGAATAGCCATACGGCCAATTTCCATACATACATAATGGAATAGCCATACGGCCGACTTCCATACCCAATGCATTGGAGGTTATAACGTAACCACCCATCCTGGTATTCACGGCACCACCCGTCATATGGTTTATCACGTAACCACCCGTCAAATGTCCAAGTACCAATATAAAATCATAAAACATAAAACCAATATAAAGGAATGATAACATTTCCACATTTCAATCACAATATATCATAATACAATCCTTTATCACAACCATTTTCAATACCAAAATACATAAAAGAGTATATGGTATTTATTTTATTTTAAAAAACATTACGGCTTGTTGAGGAAGCCAAAGACCAAATAATACTCGCGGCGGCGGAAAAGGTCATTGTCACCGCGTACGTTAAAAAATAACATTCCTTTTTGTCATTTAGTAAAACGCTTCGTAGAAAAAGATTCCTTTTGTATAAAAGTAAAATTCAAAGGGGTTTATACACCGTATAAAAGAAAGTTGTGTTTAAAACGAAATATGCCTCAATGAAAGGAGATTGAGACGAAGTCCCTTACCTCAGGTCCGACTTGACTCGATCATTCATTAACGTCCTGAATAATAAACTTGAGTTAATTTATATTTTCTTAAGAACCTTTTCATGTTCATTATTCTTTTTATATCACTTATTGACATGTTATAAACATTATGTAACCATTTAAGTTAATAATGTTTGTTTTGTCGATATTTGGTTCTTAAGTCGAAAGTGGACTTCTTACAATTATATGTTGTTCTTGTGGTCAAAGGTTCTTTATATCCAGAATGAAATTCCTGATTTGGATATCATATATATCATATATATCCAGCATATACATATATTTATAATATTACATAATCATTTATAGATAAGAAATGAAATGCACCATTCATGGAGAGGGTAAGCCGTACGTACACATGAACGCTACATTCATTTCTTTGTGATATTAATGGAATTAAAACTAAATGATAGGTATATATATTTTAATTCCAGAATTATATTCATCATTTAGATATATCATTCATTATATATATCCATTATATACATGTACTTTTAATAGTACATTACTTTTGGGGATAAGAAATGAAATGCACCATTCATGGAGACGGTAAGTCGTACGTACGCATGAACGCTACTTTCATTTCTATCTCATACTTTAATGGAAAGAAAAAATAATGATATATAGGTATATTATAATTCCATTATAAAATCATATATAATAACATTAAATCCATCCTTTACATTTCCCACATATGGCATTAACGAATCACATAACTTTGAGGGGGCGGTAGTCCGCACTTCCTTAAATGAAGATATCGTTTTTACCCATAATGGAAACCATAAAGGTATGCCCCAAATGAAAAATACAGAATCTTAAGGAAAACATAAACATATTATATATCACATATAAATATAGTGTCATCTTAATGGCCACCTTTGAAGGTGTTAAAAGAATGTTGAACAATCATCGTTTCAGGAGGCAGAAATTCGCCATCCACGGAAACAGTATGTTCTTTTACAATTAGATGCAGGTGTGTGTAAGTTTAGATCGAATCCTTATTATAACAACATCCTAGTATTTTGAGGATACTGGAGTTGTTACAGAATAAAAGGATAAAAAGAGTTTAGTGGGTTGGAGAAGCAAAATAAAACAAAAGGTCTCAAAAGAAGACATTACCTTAAAATCGGGTAACTCCCCTTAGTTTGAGCTCAAAGGATCTCATGGGAAGACTTCTGCCCAAAGTGAGGATTCAAGGAGTAATATAGGGATGTGGAGAGCCAAAATGGGCAGGGTTTGGCCGAGCCAAAGGCTTTGGGAGTGTGGGTAAGGAGGTAGAGGTGGGGGCCTTTTATAAGAGGAGAGGAGGGTTACTCTTGGAATGTAAAGAAAAGTCACTTTATTTTAAAATGGTATTCGGCTTTATGGGGTCCCACATTGATTTATTTCTAGGATAAGGTGATAAGGTTTCGAAATCCACTCATATAATAGGTTTTGGACATGTGTAGGTCTTAGATATTACATTATCTTTCCATTTTATTTAAATCGTTAAATAATGAGGTCATCGCTGCATCATCATGATGTCATAAATAATATAATTTATTTAATGTCTAAAAATTATAAGAAAACTACTATGATGTAGGAAATCGTTTTATCTTTCCAATGACTATATATAGTAAAATATCTAACTTGTATAACCCCATGTAAAAATTGTCTTAGTAAAACATTTCATGTGTGTGTCATTTTTACTTCAACATTAAATAAAAAGTTATTTATGTCATTTCCCAACCAAAGTGGCTCCATGGGGTCCCCAAGTTGACCCATGGATTGTCCTGGTCGGCCATGACACATTAAATAAGGGTAGGACATGTGTCAAGGTATTTTCATTTTATTATAATATCATTTTTTCCTTAAATTGCACTAATTACCTCTAATCGCGATTAAAAACATAATAAGTTACTATTCACAAAAAAATTATTTTTATCTCATTGAACCAAATTTTACTTCTTAATGACAACCATGTATGTCGGATTTTTGAAATTCAAAAAACAGAAGTGGTAAAATTTTATTTAAACGAAAAATCAGTTTTTATAAGTACCACTTAGTGGTTTCACTATTCATCAAAAATTGATGTTTTTCAAAAAAATACCAAAAATTCACCATAAGCTATATATATGATATTCCGAATTCAAAAATGAAGTCCATTTTACAAAATTCACAACATATAAGTTGCATTAATTAATTTAATAATTAATTCCCACTGTCAGAGCAAATAGCGTGTTTTTATGAAACAATAAGTATCAAAAGATTGACACTAGTTTAAGTCCGATTTCAAAGTGAAATTAATTCCAACGTCCACTATTGGATTTAATGGTAAAAATATTTTCTAATTTCACTTTAAAACCAATTCAAATTATAATCTAATCATATAAATATATTATATTAAAAAGAGGTTTTGAATTAAAATACAACATTTTAAACTATTCATTAAAAAATGAACTTTATCGGAAAGATACAAAAAATTTACACAAAGTAAATTTTGATGTTCCAATTATAAGGAAGAGTTATATTTGCTCCAATAGAATTTATAAGATTGATCAAAACTATATTTAATGATGGTTCGCCGTCGAAAGGTGATAAGTGAACCCTTTCTGAAAATTAGGGTATAAATGCCTAAAATTGAATTCTTTCTGTATTTTAAGCCTTTATCTTTTATTGGATAAATGTAAAAACATTTAAAAACATATATAATCATAGTTTAGTTATTTCTATCCATTCCCGCCAATACAACGGCTACGTGTTAATTAACATTTAAAATAATATTATTTTATTACTAGTGTGCAACGTAAGTTTTCAAAGAAACTAATCGTTGCGTATCGAGTACGCTATCGAACGTAGAAACCCCTTTTAATTAAAATTAATATTTAATTCGTAAATATTAATAAATATGAAAATTATTTATTCTTTATTTACCTGGGATGTTACATCCTTCCCCCATTTTGGGAATTGCGTCCTCGCAATTTTATTCACTTATCAAAATAAGTGGGGGTATTTATCCCTCATTGCATTTTCAGATTCCCACGCTGCCTCTTCAATCACATGGTTTTTCCACAAAACCATTACCTGATGAATCACCTTATTCCTTAACACCTTCTCCCTCTGGTCAAGAATCTGGACTGGTTGTTCTTCAAAAGATAGGTTCTCCTCCAGCTGAACTACCTCTGGACTCAAAACATGAGATGGATCTGGCATATACTTCCTCAACATCGAAACATGAAAAACATTGTGTACCTGAGATAAAGTCGGAGGTAAACCCACTCTGTATGCAACTGATCCAACTCTCTACAGAATTTCATATGGTCCAATGAACCTTGGACTCAACTTTCCTTTCTTACCAAATCTTATCACACTTTTCCAAGGAGAAACCTTGAGAAAAACATGATCACCTACCTCGAAAGATAGATCCTTCCTCCGGTTATCCGCATAACTCTTCTGCCTGCTCTGAGCTGTTCTCATGTGCTTCTGAATCATCTGAACTTTTTCTTCCATCTCTTCTACCAATTCTGGTCCCATCAGCTTCCTTTCACCCACTTCATCCCAAAATGTTGGTGTTCGACACCGCTTCCCATATAATGCCTCAAATGGTGCCATCTGTATACTGGAATGAAAGCTGTTATTATAAGAAAACTCAACCAAAGAATGATGTTGGTCACAACTTCCCTGATAATCCATCGAACAAGCTCGTATCATATCCTCCAAGGTCTGAATTGTTCATTCTGACTGCCCATATGATTGAGGATGAAAAGATGTACTAAAATTTAATTCAGTACCCAATGACTTCTGAAGGCCTTTTCAAAAATTAGAAGTAGACCTGGGATCACGGTTAGATACAATGGAGAGAGTAAATCCATGTAACCTGACTATCTTCTTAAGATACAAATGGGAATGTTGATCTAGGGAAAAAGTATCTCGTGTAGCATGGAAATGAGCATATTTAGTCAAGCGATCAACAATAACCCAGATTGCATTATTACCTCGAGCTGTCCTCAGTAATCCCACAACAAAGTCCATGGTTATGTTTTCCCATTTCCACTCCGGCACTACTAAAGGCTGAATCATCCCTTTAGGTAACTGCCACTCTGCTTTAACCTGTTGACAAGTCAAACACTTCACAGTAAAATCAGCAATATCTCTTTTCATTCCATCCCACCAGTAATACTCCCGCAGATCTCTGTACATCTTAGTACTGCTAGGATGAACTAAAAACGGGGAACTATGAGCCTCACATAACAACTCATTCTTCAAATATGAATCACAAGGCACACATAATCTTTTCCCAAACCTCAAAAAACAATCATTATCAGTGTTTAATTCAGGCAACTTACCTTTCTAAACCAGCTCTACCTTTTTCTGGAACTCGCTGTCTTACTTCCGTGCTTGCTTGATTCTGTCTGATAGAGAAGATTTCACAGATACCTGAAACAAAACAGAAGGACTTCCTGCACCAACAAATTCTATGCTAAATTTCATCAAATCAAAAACCAAAGGATCTCATTCCAAACGTAGCATGGTTAATGAAGCATTACTTTTTCGACTCAAAGCATCATCCACTTTATTTACTTTTCCCGGATGGTAGTGAATTGTACAATCATAATCCTTGTTTAATTCCAGCCATCTTCTCTGTCTCATGTTCAATTCTTTCTGAGTGAATATATACTTTAAACTTTTGTGATCAGAATATATTTCACACTTTACTCCATACAAATTATGCCTCCAAATTTTTAAAGCAAAGACAACAACAGCTAATTCCAAATCATGCGTAGGGTAATTTACCTCATGGGTTTTCAACTGTCATGAAGCATAAGCAATTAACTGATCATTCTACATAAGGACACAGCCATGTCCCTTCAACGAAGCATCACTGTATATAAAAAACTCAGCATTCCTGGAAGGAAGTGCCAAAACTGGAGCATTCACCAATATTCTTTTCAACTCCTGAAAACAATTATCACATTATTTTGTCCAGATCAACTTAACACCCTTACGAGTTAGCTTAGTCATTGGACTAGATAACCGTGAAGAATTTTCAACAAACCTTCGGTAGTTAACTGCTAAACCAAGAAAACTACGGATCTCAGTTACATTTGTGGGTCTTGGCCATTCTTCAAAAACCTTTGTTTTTTGCATGATCAACAGTTATCCCATCTTTAGAAACAATGTGACCAAGGAAAGAAATTTGTTGCAACCAAAACTCACACTTGATGAATTTTCCATATAGTTTCTTTTCTTTTAAGGTTTTCAAGATAACCCTTAAAAGACTTCCATGATCCTCTTTAGTTATAGAAAACACCAAAATATCATCAATAAAACAACCAACATTTTTCACCTGAGTCAATTAAGCCATCACTGTAGTAAACTGCTCAATTCTGATTCTGACCATCTCAGTATGCTGATTTGGAAGGTCATTTCCCTCAGTATGCCTTCCCAAAAAAGCTGTTCTGTTTTCTCTATGAAAAACCATTCTTAACACAGAAATATCTTAAGCGAAGCAACATGGTAATCTGTAAATGCTATATCATTTCAATCATATTATAAATTAACACTTTTCTAACTCCTAAAGTTGTCCAAACCGACCTTTGATACCAACTATAAGGCCCCTGCATTAAACCTTACTTAATATTGAATTAAATGAATAATTCACATTGAGGATCTTTCAGGTTTAGAGTTTTAGAGAATTAGAACATAACTATTACATATCAAAAGATTATAAAGTAGACACTTCTACTAGGTTTCCATAATAAAAAAAACTCTTAAAAAGAAACATGTCTAGTTACATGTTTTATATAGCATGACATTCCCTTGATCCCATCCTTGACCTTATTCCACATTATGTCCTGTGAATAAAATTTCAAAAAAAATTGTGGTGAGCATAAAAAGCTCAGCAAGGGATACACAAAGAATGAAAACTGTTAGTTTTTCAAAAATCAAGTAAACCATGTATACTCTATAAAAGTAATACCTTCACCTTCATTAAGTAGTAAAAACTCTTCACTGAATAAAGTATCATTACATACCTTTTTGTAACCAAAGGATTACCATAAAACCCATATAAAGAACACATAACATATATAAAGGTAACTTGGGACATAAACATACTTAAGTGGAATAACCATATGGTCGACCTCCACACATATCCCTTAATGGAATAGCCATACGACCAATTTCCATACATACTTAATGGAATAGCCATTCGACCGACTTCCATACCCAATGCATTGGAGGTTATAACGTAACCACCCATCCTGGTATTCACAGCACCACCCGTCATATGGTTTATCACGTAACCACCCGTCAAATGTCTAAGTACCAATATATAATCATAAAACATAAAACCAATATAAAGGAATGATAACATTTCCACATTTCAATCACAATATATCATAATAGAATCCTTTATCAAAACCATTTTCAATACCAAAATACATAAAAGATTATATGGTATTTATTTTATTTTAAAAAACATTATGGCTTGTTGAGGAAGCCAAAGACCAAATAATACTCGCGGCGGCGGAAAAGGTCGTTGTCACCGCGTACGTTAAAAAAACATTCCTTTTTGTCGTTTAGTAAAACGCTTCGTAGAAAAAGATTCCTTTTGTATAAAAGTAAACGTCAAAGGGGTTTATACACCGTATAAAAGAAAGTTGTGTATAAAACGAAATATGCCTCAATGAAAGGAGATTGAGACGAAGTCCCTTACCTCGGGCCCGACTTGACTCGATCATTCTTTAATGTCCTGAATAATAAACTTCAGTTAATTTCTATTTGCTTAAGAACCTTTTCAAGTTCATTATTCATTTTATATCACTTATTTCCATGTTATAAACATTATGTAACCATTTAAGTCAATAATGTTCGTTTTGTCGATATTTGGTTCTTAAGTCGAAAGTGGACTTCTTACAATTACATATTGTTCGCGTGGTCAAAGGTTCTTTATATCCAGAATGACATTCTTGATTTGGATATCATATATATCATATATATCCAGAATATAAATATATTTATAATATTACATAATCATTTAGAGGTAAGAAATTAAATGCACCGTTCATGGAGACGGTAAGCCGTACGTACGCATGAACGCTACTTTCATTTCTTTGTCATATTAATGGAATTAAAACTAAATGAGAGGTATGTATATTTTATTTCAGAATTATATTCATCTTTTAGATATATAATTCATTATATATATCCATTATATACTTGTACTTTTAATAGTATATAACATTTGGGGATAAGAAATGAAATGCACCGTTCATGGAGACGGTAAGCCGTACATACGCATGAGCGCTACTTTCATTTCTATCTCATACTTTAACAGAAAGACAAAATAATGATATAGAGGTATATTATAATTTCAGTATAACATCATATATAAAAACTCTAAATCCATCCTTTACACGTCCCACATATGGCATTAACGAATCACATCACTTTGAGGGGGCGATAGTCTGCACTTCCTTAAATGAAGATATCGTTTTTACCCATAATGGAAACCATAAAGGTATGCCCAAAATGAAAAATACAGAAGCTTAAGGAAAACATAAACATATTATATATCATATATAAATATAGTGTCATCTTAATGGCCACCTTTGAAGGTGTTAAAATAATGTTTAACAATCATCGTTTCGGGAGACAAAAATTCACCATCCACTGAAACAGTATGTTCTTTAACCATTAGATGTAGGTGTGTGTAAGTGTAGCTCTAATCCTTATTATAACAACATCCTAGTATTTTGAGGATACTGGAGTTGTTACAAAAGAAAATAATAAAAAGATTTTAGGGGGTTGGAGAAGCAAAATAAATCAAAAGGACTCAAAAGAAGACATTACCTTAAAATCGGGTAACTCCCCTTAGTTTGAGCTCGAAGGCTTCCTTGGGAAGCCTTCTGCCCAAAGTGAGGCTTCAAGGAGTAAGAGAGGGATGTGGAGAGCCAAAATGGGCAGGGTTTGGCCGAGCCAAAGGCTTTGGGAGTGTGGGTAAGGAGGTAGAGGTGGCGGCCTTTTATAAGAGGAGAGGAGGGGCACTCTTGGAAAGTAAAGAAAAGTCACTTTATTTTAAAATGGTATTCGGATTTAAGAGGACCCAAATTGATGTATTTAGAAGATAAGGTGATAAGGTTTCGAAATACACTCATCCAATATGTTTTTGACATTTTTAGGTCTTAGATATTACATTATCTTTCCATTTTATTTAAATCGTTAAATAATGAGGTCATCGCTGCATCATCATGATGTCATAAATAACTTAATTTATTTAATGTCCCAAAATTATAAAAAAAAATACTATGATGTAGGAAATAGTTTAACATTGTAATGACTATTTATAGTCAAAAATATGACTTGTATAAACCCATGTAAAAATTGTTTTAGTAAAACATCTCATTTGTGTGTTATTTTTACTTTAACATTAAATAAAAAGTTATTTATGTCATTTCCCAACCAAAGTGGTTCCATGGGGTCCCCAAGTTGACCCATGGCTTTTCGTGGTCGGCCATGACACATCCAATAATGGTAGGACATGTGTCAAGGTATTTTCATTTTATTATAATATCATTTTTTCCTTAAATTGCACTAATTACCTCTAATCACGATTAAAAACTTAATAAGTTACTATTCACCAAAAAATTATTTTTATCTCATTGAACCACATTTTACTTCTTAATGACAACCATGTATGTCAGATTTTTGAAATTCAAAACACAGAAGTGGTAGAATTTCATTTAAACGAAAAATCAGTTTTTATAAGTACTACTTAGTGGTTTCACTATTCCTCAAAAATTGAAGTTCTTCAGAAAAATACCAAAAATTCACCATAAGCTATATTTGATGTTCCAAATTAAAAAATGAATTCCATTTTACAAAATTCACAACATATAAGTTGCATTAATTAATTTAATAATTAATTCCCACCGTCAGAGCAAATAGCGTGTTTTTATGAAACAATAAGTATCAAAAGATTGACACTAGTTTAAGTCCGATTTCAAAGTGAAATTAATTACAACGACCACTATTAGATTTAATGGTAAACATATTTTCTAATTTCAATTTAAAACCAATTAAAATGATAATATAATCATATAAATAAATTAGATTAAAAAGAGGTTTTGAATTAAAATACAACATTTTACACTATTCATTAAAAAAATGAACTTTATCAGAAAGATACCAAAAATTTTCACAAAGTAAATTTTGATGTCCCGATTATAAGGAAGAGTTATATTTTGTCCAATAGAATTTATAAGATTGATCAAAACTATATTTAATGACGGTTCTCCGTCAAAAGATGATAAGTGAACCCTTAGTGAATATTAGGGTATAAATGCCTAAAATTGAATTCTTTCCGTATTTTAAGCCTTTATCTTTTATTGGATAAATGTAAAAACATTTAAAAACATATATAATCATATTTTAGTTATTTCTATCCATTCCTGCCAGTACAACAGCTACGTGTTAACTAACATTTAAAATAATATTATTTTATTACTAGTGTGCAACATAAGTTTTCAAAGAAACTCATCGCTGCGTATCGAGTACGCTATCGAACGTAGAAACCCCTTTTAATTAAAATTAATATTTAATTTGTAAATATTAATAAATATGAAAATTATTTATTCTTTATTTACCTGGGATGTTACAGCTTGTTTCTAATTATGAATGTATTTTCATTGATTTTGTGAATAGGAAACCCCATTGAAATATTTTTCCAGTAATAAAATATTAATAAAGGTATTTGAAATTCAAATTCAATCATTATCCTTCATTAAATTTCTATTTAAATATATTCAATAATTATGGGTTCTTTTAACTCAATGTTCTTTAAAGAGGCAATGCTCAATTAAAATTTACTTTGTTCTTATAATTTTTGATATCTATATCATTTTCTATATCATATGGTATGTTCTATTTCTATAATGAAATTATATTTCTTTAAAAAGATACACTTTTTTATTAATTCTCATTTTAAATAATGTATTTTTATAAAGGAAGACTCTCACCATAAAATATCAAAATTTATCATCTAATTCGTGTTTTATCTTATAATAAATATTTATTTTTATTATTTTTAATGTTAAATATTTATTTGATTATATGAATCACCTATTTATAATTACTATTTCTTTTATAAAATTGAATTTATTACCTTGTTTATCATCAAGGATTACATAAAATTATTTCGAAAATAGTAAAATGAAATTCATGTAACATATATTATGTTCTTATATATTTCATTCAAAGCCCATTATAATTTTATTTCTTATAAAATTTCAATGATAATTTATTGGAAAATATTATTAATTAAATAATAATTTAGCGAACATTGTGTGTTTTAGAAATAATTTTGGAAGTGACATCTAGCATTGTTTGAATTAAAATGAAACTAAAACATTATGAAAATAAATTTGGATTTTCATTAATATCATTTCTATTATATATTAAAATTATATATCAATTTTTATTATATAAATATAATAATATTTCATATATTTTTGGAAAATTATATTTACGTGAGTTCTATCTTCTATTGTTTTTATTTTTTCATCACAAAAAATCTATAAAACATTGTTCATAAGTAATCTCTAATATGATGGATTTTTTAAAATTTTAAAACAGTTTTACATTAACTCATTTGAATAATTTTAATGGTTTCTTTTTGATCAGTACAGATTTTTTCACAAGTATCATGTATTCTAATAAAATCCATTGATCCAACTCTTACATTATATTTACTTATAAAAGTTTAGTTTTGAAGATCCTATTTTTAAAGGATCAATTCCATTTTAAGAACCTTGTACTTATTTTATTTGATTAATTAATATTCAGTAATATAATCATATGAATTGATTGAAAAGGGAAAACTATCTATATTTTCACATATACTTTTATTAAATTTGGGAATGCAAGAAATTGTATCATCAGTTATTAAACAATTTATTTATTTATTTTAATTTTCATTCATGTTATCATTCTACTAATTATTTTACATGAATGTTAAAATAGAAAAGGTAATGTTTAGGTGAGAACTGTACAAATTAAATCAACTAGTTAAGTGTGGTCCCTCAAAAAGATCATCTATTTCATATATGATCAAAATCATAAAAAGAAATAGTAGGACCACCATCATAGGTCAGACGCCACTGAACCAAACTGAGCACAAACACAAAACTCCTTGGTGAAACACCATTATAAAAGCCATCAAGAGACCCAAAATGATCCAGTAAGTTGTCTAAGAAGACTATAATGGAGTCTTTCATGACGTATATTTGAAAATGGGAGAGGGGAATAGATAATAGTGGGACCCAGCATGTGAAAAACAAGGAATAAATATTCTACAATAGGGCCAAAATTAGAAACAGAGTCTTACAATAGAACATTCAGAGGGGACTAATAATGGTTAAGACTTTTTTTATATCTCTCAATAAAGTGAAACCACAAGATTGAAGAACTGATTGAACCCAGTGTAAATGGAACACCAAACTAGAATGAGGGAAAAAGGCTCCATCGGATCCGAACCAAACTAATATGAGGCCCTAGCATGGGAAATAAAAAAGACATTAATATGGGTTTCTCTAGATCATGGTGAATGAATGTGGATGTTTTTTGACAGAGGTCCAGATCATGAAAATTTTGGGGTGGCCTAGATGAACACCACACTGAAACATCGATAGCGGTGAACCAGACCATCGATAACTCAAGACGAGGAGATTCTCATGACATGTGAAATTTTAGGTTATCTAACTCCACTATGTTATACATATAGGTTACTCTTATACTTGTAAACAATTTAATGATGGGATCAATAAATTTCCATCACATATATTATGATTTTCTTTGCTTATGAACATTTTACATTTTTTATTTCATTGATAAATGCATTTTGATTATTATATTGATTTGATATTTTTATTCATTTGTATATTTAGGCTTTCATGATGATACATTCATAGTTATAAATTCCCATATTTATATTAGATAATACTATCATATATAAGGATCACATCCAATTATATCATTCAATTAATATAGTATTTCACTTATATACATGATTTTTCATGTTTTAATGGTCTGATGACAAAACCTCTATAACTCATTGATATGTATTTTCCTTTTTGAGAAATTAATCTCATCCTTTTCCCTTAATTTCAATTTTTCATTAGAATTGATGAAATGTGTTATGTAAAATATTCGTACAAGGATACCAGCAGTGGATATTTCTATGGGATTGATTGAATATTTATTCTATAATAAGATTATTAGGTATATAATATCAAAATTAATTAATTATTTAGTTTTTGATTTTATATTCTCTAATATATAATTTATAATAATGTGATTTTTTTAGAAATATATGTTGTATATACTCTGATCTTCATAGTTCATACCAATTAAGTGTTTAGTTATACGTATAAGTTAGGCTATGAAGTATTCAAAATTACATAGATCGACTATGATGGCAATAAAAGAGTGATTGGATGATATAATTATATCATAGATAAAACCAATAGTGATATAGTTTAAACCAAATTGGTGTTAAGTTAGAATATATTATTATTAATTCTTTAGATAATATGGTGTTTTACATTAATATTTTTTTAATTAAAATAATTGTTTTTGTTTTAATATATTGATGGAAATAGAAGTAAATATTAACCATTTATTCATTTTAAAATTATTTCCACTATTAATTAATTCATTTTATGATTTTTTATTTCTTGATTAATTGAATCATATTTTATTAAAATTTTATCTTTCTTGATTTAAGCAACGAAAATTCATCATTACCATATTTATTTTATAATTTTAAAATGATATATTGTCAAAATTGTTCTAAATATCACAATACAATAATGTTAAACTTATAGAATCCCATTCTTATGTATGATTATTTATTATTTTTAATGTACCACACATTGAAAATTTGGTTGAAAAAAAAATATAAACATATAGATTATGTGAGGGAAATAAATAGTTCTATAGTCATTCCACAAAATCTATTGTTATTTTTGTAATATATTTCTTTGTAATATGATCATTCCATAAAAAAATTCGTTATATAATTAAATAAATATAATATTGGTTATGAAATTTTTTAAGTGTGTATTTTTTTTGTAGAATTTATCTTTAGTTGAATATAAATCATATAAGATATTAATAAATGTAACAACTCTTTATTCAGATATAATATATCATTAATATAATTTTAGATGATTCATATCATCACATACCATTGATTACAATCCTTAATAGTTAAAAACTAAAATTTGACAGCAAATACAGAACAAAAATATTTATCAATAAAAAAATTATAGGATCATTTGTACCCACTAGTATTAATATTTTTAAAACTAAACCTCTAATATGAAATAACATCGAGAAGGGATAAATGAATTTTTGAAAATGAAAAATAAAAATATTGGAATTTGATGGCTGATTCAATAAGTTATAATGATATTAATTCATATAATGTAATGGGTGTAATATACCTATTATATAACGATTTATAATCATATATAACCATTGTGTTTATTAACAGTAATCATAATAAAGATTTAGAATTATCATTTTGTAGTTAAAATAAATTAACGTGCTTTAAATGTGTGTATATATGCATATTCACATAAATTAATTATTTTCAATAATTTAAATTGTTTTTAATAGAATAAAGTGATAAAAACTCTATTGTGATAATATCATACATTACAATTTTTTTTTGAAATTTGTATTATTTTCAAAATTATTACTTTTTAAAAATATTTTTATTTAAATTTGTTATAATTATTCAAATAATTAATTAAATATAAATTTTACGATGAATATTATATTATAGTTAGTAGATGAATACAAAAATTTAAATATGTAGGAATATATTCATTTATAGGTACAAATGATATTTTTGAAAGAAATGTATTGTTAATATGTTCACAAATTATATATAATTAATTGGAGTAATTATTATTAGTGAATTATTAAAACAAATTTTTTATATTTTACATAATTATAAATGAAAAATTGAATATTAATTGAAGGGAAACATGTTTTTGAGGAATTATAATTATTCTATTTTATGTACAAACATATATTTCTCTAAATAATGTATCTATATGACATAGATTTTTAAATAAAAAATAAATTTAAAAATATCTCTAATGTTAATTTAAAATAAATAATTTTTTAATAATTGAAATCATATTTTTAAAATAACATAATTTTAGTGCCCTGATCATTGAGCAACATAAAACCACACTCACAGCTGAAGTACCACTAGGCACTATACAACCCTCCTAGTATGCGAAACGATAAAAACGATTTTTGAGGATTAAATAATGTTATTGTGGGAAGACTATAACCACTAGTGGTGAGGAAAATAAAGGTAAAAATAACTATATAAGTGGAATAAATACCATGCATAGGGGAATAAATAACAATAGAAATATCTAAAGAACAATTCAATAATATGGGAAAAACATACATTCCCAATGTAAACAAATACCTTAAGTTGATAACACTCTATGACATGTAATACAAGAAATAGAAAAATAATCATGGTCACATGTGGGAAACCATCAGTGAATATATATATCTATAGAATTATGAAACGAAAGGTCAAAAACTGCTAATTCAAAAATGACCTTGGAACCTTGCATTCTATCACATGAAAAAGGTCTAACATGACCACTAGGGTCCAGCTCCTCTGATCGTTCCCTTACTAGATCGTAGTGAAAAATGGTCTACATACATCTCAAAGGGCCCGTGTAGGGCGTGAGAATGAATATGAGTAGGCCAAAACTAACATGTTCATGTCTTATATCCATTATAATACGGGTGATCAAAATATAATTGTAATGGAAACCAATGAACTATAATAAGAAGACCTACTTCCCTTATTTTCAGTATCCCAAAGGAAGCATTCTACATGATTTAACCACCACTGTCAATCTCAGAATACATTACCCCATTTATATATATAGCATAATATATAAGTATATTAATATATTACTACAATAGCCGAGATCAATGGAATAAATCCCAAGGCATTCCCTGATGAAATATTTCTTGGTGAACCCTTGGGATCCACCTCAAAAATATGTTACTATCTATAAGGCCCCAGCCTTAAACCTTACTTAATATTGAATTAAATGAGTAATTCACATTGAGGATCTTTTCAGGTTTAGAGTTTTAGAGAATTAGGACATAACTATTACATCTCAAAAGATTATAAAGTAGTCGCTTCTACTAAATTTCCATAAAAAAAAAATCTTAAAAAGAAATATGTATAGTTCCATGTTTTAGGTAGAATGAATTTCCCTTGATCCCATCCTTGACCCTATTCCACGCTAAGTCCTGTGAAAAACATTTCAAAAACTTGGGATGAGCATAATAAGCTCAGTAAGGGATACACAAAGAATAAAAACTGTTAGTTTTTCAAAACTACAAGTAAACCATGAATACTTTATCAATGTAATACTTTTCACCTTCATGAGGTAGTAAAAACTCTTCACTGAAAAAAATGTATCATTACTTACCTTTTTGTAACCAAAGGATTACCATAAAACCCATATAAAGAACACATAACATATATAAAGGTAACTTGGGACATAAACATACTTAAGTGGAATAACCATACGGTCGACTCCCACACATATCACTTAATGGAATAGCCATACGGCCAATTTCCATACATACTTAATGGAATAGCCATACGGCCGACTTCCATACCCAATGCATTGGAGGTTATAACGTAACCACCCGTCCTGGTATTCACGGCACCACCCGTCATATGGTTTATAACGTAACCACCCGTTAAAATGTCCAAGTACCAATATAAAATCATAAAACATAAAACCAATATAAAGGAATGATAACATTTCCACATTTCAATCACAATATATCATAAATATATTGACATAATAGAATCCTTTTTCAAAACCATTTTCAATACCAAAATACATAAAAGAGTATATGGTATTTATTTTATTCCAAAAACATTACGGCTTGTTTAGAAAGCCAAAGACCAAATAATACTCGCGGCAGTAGAAAAGGTCGTTATCGCCGTGTACGTTAAAAGAAAAATACCTATTTGTCATTTTGTAAAACGCTTCATAGAAAAAGATTCCTTTTGTATAAAAGTAAAATTCAATGGGGTTTATACACCGTATAATTGAAATATGCCTCAATTAAAGGAGATTGAGACGAAGTCCCTTACAAAGACGATATCCTTGGTTTAAAGATAAATAAATTACATAATTATGTGTGACAAAAGAATACACCAAATATAAGTGGATATTAAGTGTAAAATAATCAAAGGTTATTCACATATATTCAAAGGATGACATATTCAATAACAATATATTGAACCCAAAGAAATCGAAATTGGGTTAAGAAGTTCCCTTGACAGCCTAACGGCGTCACATCAAAATGAGTTGATGAGAGATTAAAAAAAAGGGTATCTCATCACATGGACATAAAATTTACATCAATAAGGATATATGAGAACATATCCCAACATAACAATATGTAAATTAAAAGACCCAACAAAATAATTCTTTCAAAAAGAGGAGGGTGAAAGGTTCCCTTACCAACTTGGGTAACTTTCGAAAAGTACACCCCATTGAAGAAGTGTCATACAATGAATATGTAAATACCCATAAATGGAATTATATTACAAAAGGAGTGTAATAGTGGGTAGTACATAATCCACTCAATGGAAATTGTGGAAAATGTAGCATAAATCTCACGGGAATAAAAGTGAGATGAAAAATCTCTTACGAAAACTCGGCAGCCTAACGGCGCCACTTAAAACATCCAAAATGGATTGATGAGAGGAAATAGGGTCTCTCATCACATAAACATACTATTTAAAGAATGAGTAATATCAAATAACATCCCCCAACATAACAAATAGGATCTTAAAATAAGTGACATAAATGAGAGTACTTTAAAAGAAAGAGAGAGGTTAGATCTCTTACGAAAATTCGGCAGCCTATCGGCGCCACTCAAAACTTCCAAAATGGATTGATGAGAGAGAATAGGTTCTCTCATCACATGAACATAAAAATTACAGTAAGATTAATATAAAATAACATCCCAATAACAATAAAGATGAGCTTTAAAAGGAATGACATAAAAGAGTGTACTTAAAAAGAAAGAGAGGAGTAGGATCCCTTACCTCGGGTCCGACTTGACTAGATCATTCTTTAACATCCTGAATAATAAACTTGAGTTAATTTATATTTTCTTAAGAACCTTTTTCATGTTCATTATTCCTTTTATATCACTTATTTCCATGTTATAAACATTATGTAATCATTTAAGTTAATAATGTTTGTTTTGTCGATATTTGGTTCTTAAGTCGAAAGTGGACTTCTTACAATTACATGTTGTTCATGTGGTCAAAGGACATTTATATCCAGAATGACATTACTGATTTGGATATCATATATATCATTTATATCCAGAATATACATGTATTTTTAATATTACATAATCATTTAGAGGTAAGAAATGAAATGCACCATTCATGGAGACGGTAAGCTGTACGTACGCATGAACGCTACTTTCATTTCTTTCTCATATTAATGGAATTAAAATTAAATGAAAGGTATGTATATTTTAATTCCAGAATTATATTCATCATTTAGATGTATCATTCATTATATATATCCATTATATACATATATTTTAATAGTACATTACATTAGGGGATAAGAAATGAAATGCACCGTTCATGGAGACGGTAAGCCGTACGTACGCATGAACGCTACTTTCATTTCTATCTCATAATTTAATGGAAAGAATTAATAATGATATAGAGGTATATTATAATTCCAGTATAAAATCATATATAATAACTTTAAATCCATCCTTTACACGTCCCACATATGGCATTAACGAATCACATCACTTTGAGGGGGCGGTAGTCCGCACTTCCTTAAATGAAGATATCGTGTTTACCCATAATGGAAACCATAAAGGTATGCACAAAATGAAAAATACAGAAGCTTAAAGAAAAAAAATAAATATATTATATATCATATATAAAAATAGTTACATCATAATGGCCACCCTTGAAGGTGTTAAATGAGTATTGAACAATCATCGTTTCAGGAGGTAGAATTTCGCCATCCACGGAAACCGTATGTTCATTAACCATTTGATGTAGTTGTGTGAGAGTGTAGCTCGAATAAATCTTATAACAACATCCTAGTATATTGAAGATACTGGTTCTGTTACAAAATAAGTAAATAAAAAGATTTTAGAGGGTTGGAGAAGCAAAATAAAACAAATGAACAAGAGAGAATGAATTTCCTTTAAAAGTGTAACTCCTTTTGATTTGAGCCTAAAGGCTTCCTTAGAAAGGATTCTTCCCAAAGGTAATCCTCTAGGATGAGGAGAGGGATGTGGAGAGAGTAAATGGGAATGGGTTTGGCCGAGCCAAAGGCTTGAGGAGTGTGTGAAATGAGGTAGAGGTGGGGGCCTTTTATAAGAGGAGAGGAGGGGCACTTTTGGACAGTAAAGAAATATTACTTTATTTGAAATTTGTTTTCGGTTTTAAAAGGTCCCACATTGATATAATTCGTGGATAAGGTGATAAGGGTTCGAAATACACTCATCCAATTGGTTTTGGACATGTTTAGTTCTTAGATTTTACATTATCTTTCCATTTTATTTAAATCTTCAAATAATGATGTCATCGCTGCATCATTATTATGTCATAAATAATTTAATTTATTTAATGTCAAAAATTATAAAAAAAATACTATGATGTAGGAAATATTTTTTTATTTCTAATGACTATTTATAATCAAAAATCTGATCTTTATAACCCCATGTAAAAATTGTTTTCATAAAACATATTATGTTTGTGTCATTTTTACTTTTACATTAAATAAAAAGTTATTTATGTCATATCCCAAGACAAGTGTCTCCATGGGGTCCCCAAGTTGACCCATGACTTGTCTTGGTCGGCCATGATACAACCAATGAGGTTATGACATGTTTCAAGCTCATCGTTTTTTATTAAAGAATTATTTTTACCTTAAACTACACTAATTACCACTAATCGCGATTAAGAACTTAATAAGTTACTATTCACCAAAAAAATTATTATAATCTCATTGAACCACATTTTACTTCTTAATGACAACCATGTATGTCGGATTTTTGAAATTCAAAACACAATGATGGCAAAATTTCATTTAAATGGAAAATCAGTCTTTATAAGTACCACTTAGTGGTTTCACTATTCATCAAAAATTGAAGTTTTTCAGAAAATTACCAAAAATTCACCCTAAGCTATATTTGATATTCCAAATTCAAAAATGAAGTCTATTTTACAAAATTCAAAACATATAAGTCACATTAATTAATTTAATAATTAATTCCTGCTGTCAGAGCAAATAGCGTGTTTTTATAAAACAATAAGTATCAAAAGATTGGCACCAGTTTAAGTCTAATTTCAAAGTGAAATTGATTCCAATGACCACCATTGGATTAAACGGTAAAAATATATTCATATTACACATTAAGAACAATTCAAAAGATAATCTAATCATATAAATAAATTAGATTAAAAAGAGGTTTTGAATTTAAAATACAACATTTTACACTATTCATTAAAAAATGAACTTTATCAGAACGATACCAAAAATTTACACATAGTAAATTTTGATGTCTCGATTCTCAAGAAGAGTTTTATTTGGTACAATAGAATGTATAAGAGTGAAGAAAACTATATTTAATGATGGTTCAACATCAAAAGGTGATAAGTGAACCTTTAGTGAAAACTAGGGCATATACGCCTGAAATTGAATTCTTTCCGTATTTTAAGCCATTATATTTTATTGGATAAATGTAAAAACATTTAAAAACATATATAATCATATTTTAGTTATTTCTATCCATTCCCGCCAATACAACGGCTACATCTTAACTACCATTTAAAATAATATTATTTTATTATTAGAGTGCAACGTAATATTCCCAAGAAAATCATTGTTGCGTATTGGGTATGCCATCGGGCATAGCATCCCCTTTAAAGTCATATTAATATTTTATTCAAAAATTTGGATAAATAAGAATATGTCATATTCTTTATTTACCTGGGGTGTTACATCGTTCCCCCCCTTTTTGGGAATTGCGTCCTCGCAATTTTTAAAATTGAGCTTGGAAACATCCTTGAAAGTCCCACATCGGAAGAAGAGTCGGTAAAACAATCACTTTAAAATAAAGAAAGATAAGTGAAGAGGTCACCCGAGTTAACCCATACTAGGACTCCATGTAGGAAAACATGGACATGGAGGAGAAAACATAGGGTCATGTTCTGATGGAGAGTGATAGAAAAAATGTTTAGGTGAAAGTTAACAATAAGAAAATCACAAACTTGTGATGGGTTAAACGGTGTTGGGTTCCCCAGTAGGAAAAGTTAATAGACAACATTTTTGTTTTAAGTTACTTTTTATTGAGGAATTTATTCATAAGGAAACATAATCACTTATCATGTTGACTTTCAACTTTTACTAGATTCTTTAATCAAACTCATATATTTTTTCAAAAGACGAGTATTTAGGGAGACTTGTTCCCATTAAGAGTACTATAATCAACTTCTAGAGAATCACCTAATACACAAAAGATAACTATATACATCCCATGTCTTTAGGCTTTAACCAAAACCAAAACCAAAAAGATTAGTACAAGATCAGATAACCCAGAAAAGGATAACCCATTAGAAAGAAAATCTATTCTTAATCTCCAAAATTTGTCCAACAAAACCCAAAGTTCAACGAGGACCATCTGATAAGAAATTTTTCCATAAAATTCCTCAAAGTAAACCAATCTAAGATTGAAACCCAAACATTTGAAGGATTTAGTCACATAGTCTTCCAAGTTAAATCGTAACATTTATCTCCAAACAAAATCAGTTGCTCTTAAAGTCTCGCATTGAAAAGTAATTATCCTAATCACATATCCTCCATGATAGGTTAATAATTTTCATAAATAACCCAAAATCAACTTACTCTTAATTCATAAAATAATATAACTAAAAAGAATCAGTCAAAATAACCAGCGACTTCACGTAGTCCAGTGGTAGGTGATAAATACCAGTCGCACTTTGGTTGTGGGTTCGATTCCCGCAGCTTTGTCCGACGCGACGGGTAGTCACACGGTCTGCGTGTTGTTCTTTTTCCAAAACTATATAATTCTTAAAATATTCCCCAAAATGAGATAAAATCTTCAAAGATGATCATAAAATATTTTAACCTCAAGTTTATCTCATGCCTTTCATTTTCCATCATAACATATAATAACCCATAATTACCTCAAAAGTAAGGATCATATAAACCCTAATGGTTACCTTAATAATTATTACATGAATTTCCACATCGAGTTGGCCATCTCATACATGATGCATTAGAGAACTCACCAAGGTTGAAGTGGTTGATCATGACTCCTTGATAGTTGGTTTAGAACAACCATGAGATTCTTCATTGAATCCCCCATCTCATCCAGTCTCTTAATCAGAGAACCACCACAGTTTCCTTCAAACCCATTGTCACTTTGGTGCCTGCTAGATCCAGCCATTTACTAAAAGCAAAAAGGTCAGTGTGAGTATATCAAAAAAACCATCAAGTACCAATGAGGAAGATAAACACTAAGATATACTTACTCATTCACTTTATCTAAAACTAGGACTCTTTCTGAAATCCTAACCATTATGGTAATGTCACTTATGCTTAAAGAATACCCTAACCTCTAAAGTTATCTAAACCGACCTTTGATACCAACTATAAGGCCCCGGCCTTAAACCTTACTTAATATTGAATTAAATGAGTAATTCACATTGAGGATCTTTTCAGGTTTAGAGTTTTAGAGAATTAGGACATAACTATTACATCTCAAAAGATTACAAAGTAGTCGCTTCTACTAAATTTCCATAAAATAAAAACTCTTAAAAAGAAACATGTATAGTTCCATGTTTTAGGTAGCATGACTTTCCTTTGATCCCATCCTTGACCCTATTCCACGCTAAGTCATGTGAAAAACATTTCAAAAACTTGGGATGAGCATAAGAAGCTTAGTAAGGGATACACAAAGAATGAAAACTATTTGTTTTTCAATACTACAAGTAAACCATGAATACTTTATCAATGTAATACTTTTCACCTTCATGAGGTAGTAAAAACTCTTCAATGAAAAAAAAGTATCATTACTTACCTTTTTGTAACCAAAGGATTACCATAAAACCCATATAAAGAACACATAACATATATAAAGGTATCTTCGGACATAAAAATACTTCAGTGGAATAACCATACGGTCGACTCCCACACATATCACTTAATGGAATAGCCATACGACCAATTTCCATACATACTTAATGGAATATCCATACGGCCGACTTCCATACCCAATGCATTGGAGGTTATAATGTAACCACCCGTCCTGGTATTCACGGCACCACCCATCATATGGATTATAACGTAACCACCCGTTGAAATGTCCAAGTACCAATATAAAATCATAAAACATAAAACCAATATAAAGGAATGATAACATTTCCACATTTCAATCACAATATATCATAAATATATTGACATAATAGAATACTTTTTCAAAACCATTTTCAATACCAAAATACAGAAAAGAGTATATGGTATTTATTTTATTCTAAAACCATTACGGCTTGTTGAGAAAGACAAAGACCAAATAATACTCGTGGCGGTGGAAAAGGTCGTTGTCGCCGTGTACGTTAAAGGAAACATTCCTTTTTGTCGTTTTGTAAAACGCTTCGTAGAAAACGATTCCTTTTGTATAAAATTAAAAGTCAAAGGGGTTTATACACCGTATAAACAAAATATGCCTCAATGAAAGGAGATTGAGATGAAGTCCCTTACAAAGTCGGTATCCTTGGTTTAAAGATAAATCAATTACATAATTATGTGTGACAAACGAATACACCAAATATAAGTGGATATTAAGTGTAAAATAATCAAAGGTCATTCACACATATTCAAAGGATTACATATTCAATAACATCATGTTGAACCCAAAGAAATCGAAATTGGGTTAAGAAGTTCCCTTGACAGCCTAACGGCGTCACATCAAAATGAGTTGATGAGAGATTAAAAAAGGGTATCTCATCACTTGGACATAAAATTTACATCAATAAGGATATATGAGAACATATCCCAACATAACAACATGTAAATTAAAATACCCAACAAAAGAAGTCTTTTAAAAAGAGGAGGGTGAAAGGTTCCCTTACCAACTTGGGTAACTTTCGAAAAGTACACCCCATTGAAGAAGTTTCATACAATGAATATGTAAATACCCATAAATGGAATTATATTACAAAAGGAGTGTAATAGTGGGAAGTACATAAACCACTCAATGGAAATTGTGGCAAATGTAGCATAAATCTCACGGGAATAAAAGTGAGATGAAAAATCTCTTACGAAAACTCGGCAGCCTAACGGCGCCACTTAAAACATCCAAAATGGATTGATGAGAGGAAATAGGGTCTCTCATCACATAAATATACTATTTAAAGAATGAGTAATATAAAATAACATCCCACAACATAACAAATAGGAGCTTAAAAGAAGTGACATAAAGGAGAGTACTTTAAAAGAAAGAGAGAGGTTAGATCTCTTACGAAAATTCGGCAGCCTATCGGCGCCACTCAAAACTTCCAAAATGGATTGATGAGAGAGAATAGGTTCTATCATCACATGAACATAAAAATTACAGTAAGATTAATATAAAAGAACATCCCAATAACAATAAAGATGATCTTTAAAAGGAATGACATAAAAGAGTGTACTTAAAAAGAAAGAGAGGAGTAGGATCCCTTACCTCGGGTCCGACTTGACTCGATCATTCCTTAACGTCCTGAATAATAAACTCGAGTTAATTTCTATTTGTATAAGAACCTTTTTCATGTTCATTATTCCTTTTATATCACTTATTTCCATGTTATAAACATTATGTAATCATTTAAGTTAATAATGTTTGTTTTGTCGATATTTGGTTCTTAAGTCGAAAGTGGACTTCTTACAATTACATGTTGTTCGTGTGGTCAAAGGTTCCTTATATCCAGAATGACATTCCTGATTTGGATATCATATATATCATTTATATCCAGCATATACATGTATTTATAATATTACATAATCATTTATAGGTAAGAAATGAAATGCACCATTCATGGAGACGGTAAGCCGTACGTACGCATGAACGCTACTTTCATTTCTTTCTCATATTAATGGAATTAAAATTAAATGATATGTATGTATATTTTAATTCCATAATTATATTCATCATTTAGATGTATCATTCATTATATATATCCATTATATACATATACTTTTAATAGTACATTACATTTGGGGATATGAAATGAAATGCACCGTTCATGGAGACGGTAAGCCGTACGTACGCATGAACGCTACTTTCATTTCTATCTCATACTTTAATGGAAAGAAATAATAATGATATAGAGGTATATTATAATTCCAGTATAAAATCATATATAATAACTTTAAATCCATCCTTTACGCGTCCCACATATGGCATTAACGAATCACATCACTTTGAGGGGGCAGTAGTCCGCACTTCCTTAAATGCAGATATCGTGTTTACCCATAATGGAAACCATAAAGGTATTCCCAAAATGAAAAATACAGATGCTTAAAGAAAAAAAATAAATATATTATATGTCATATATAAAAATAGTGACATCATAATGGCCACCCTTGAAGGTGATAAATGAGTATTGAACAATCATCGTTTCGGGAGGCAGAATTTCACCATCCACGGAAACCGTATGTTCATTAACCATTTGATGTAGTTGTGTGAGATTGTAGCTCGAATAAATATTATAACAACATCCTAGTATATTGATGATACTGGTGTTGTTATAAAAGAAGTAAATAAAAAGAGTTTAGAGGGTTGGAGAAGCAAAATAAATCAAATGAACAAGAGAGAATGAATTACCTTTAAAAGTGTAACTCCTTTTGATTTGAGCCTAAAGGCTTTCTTCGAAAGGATTCTGCCCAAAGGGAATCCACTAGGATGAGGAGAGGGATGTGGAGAGAGTAAATGGGCAGGGGTTGGCCGAGCCAAAGGCTTGAGGAGTGTGTCAAATGAGGTAGAGGTGGGGGCCTTTTATAAGAGGAGAGGAGGGGCACTTTTGGAAAGTAAAGAAATATTACTTTATTTGAAAATTTGTTTCGGTTTTAAAAGGTCCCACATTGATATAATTCGTGGATAAGGTGATAAGGGTTCGAAATAAACTCATCCAACTGGTTTTGGACATGTGTAGTTCATAGATTTTACATTATCTTTCTATTTTATTTAAATCTTCAAATAATGATGTCATCGCTGCATCATTATTATGTCATAAATAATTTAATTTATTTAATGTCTAAAAATTATAAAAAAAATACTATGATGTAGGAAATCGTTTTATCTTTCTAATTAATATTTATAATCAAAAATCTGATCTTTATAACCCCATGTAAAAATTGTTTTCGTAAAACATATTATGTTTATGTCATTTTTACTTTTACATTAAATAAAAAGTTATTTATGTCATTTCCCAACCAAAGTGTCTCCATGGGGTCCCCAAGTTGACCCATGGATTGTCTTGGTCGGCCATGACACAAACAATGAGGGTATGACATGTTTCAAGCTCATCTTATTTTATTAAAGCATTATTTTTACCTTAAACTACACTAATTACCACTAATCGCGATTAAGAACTTAATAAGTTACTATTCACCAAAAAAATTATTATAATCTCCTTGAACCACATTTTACATCTTAATGACAACCATGTATGTCAGATTTTTGAAATTCAAAACACAATGATGGAAAAATTTCATTTAAACGGAAAATCAGTCTTTATAAGTACCACTTAGTGGTTTCACTATTCATCAAAAATTGATGTTTTTCAGAAAATTACCAAAAATTCACACTAAGCTATATTTGATATTCCGAATTCAAAAATGAAGTCTATTTTACAAAATTCAAAACATATAAGTCACATTAATTAATTTAATAATTAATTCCCGCTGTCAGAGCAAATAGCGTGTTTTTATAAAACAGTAAGTATCAAAAGATTGGCACCAGTTTAAGTCTAATTTCAAAGTGAAACTGATTCCAATGACCACCATTGGATTAAATGGTAAAAATATATTCAGATTACACATTAAGACCAATTCAAAAGATAATCTAATCATGTAAATAAATTAGATTAAAAAGAGGGTTTGAATTTAAAATACAACATTTTACACTATTCATTAAAAAAATGAACTTTATCAGAAAGATACCAAAAATTTACACAAAGTAAATTTTGATGTCCCGATTCTCAAGAAGAGTTTTATTTGGTCCAATAGAATGTATAAGAGTGAACAAAACTATATTTAATGATGGTTCAACATCAAAAGGTGATAAGTGAACCTTTAGTGAAAACTAGGGCATATAAGCCTAAAATTGAATTTTTTCCGTATTTTAAGCCATTATATTTTATTGGATAAATGTAAAAACATTTAAAAACATATATAATCATATTTTAGTTATTTCTATCCATTCCCTCCAATACAACGACTACATGTTAAATACCATTTAAAATAATATTATTTTATTATTAGAGTGCAACGTAAGATTTCCAAGAAACTCGTTGTTGCGTATTGGGTACGCCATCGGGCATAGCATCCCCTTTAAAGTCATATTAATATTTTATTCACAAATTTGGATAAATAAGAAAATTTCATATTCTTTATTTACCTGGGGTGTTACACTATCACCATGTTATATTAATCTTATCACCGGATGTCCAAGAGGCACACCCAAATAGTAATTATCTAGTCCATCAAATGACACCTTAAACCAAATCACATTGTTTCAAAAACCAAATGTCTAATTAAAAATGATATCTAACCTACACAAAAAATCATTGTCATCTTGTTTCCTGACATGAAAATGCACATTGGTGTATGTCCTACAAATATCTTGACCCAATAGAACCACGTAGCATTGAGAGTCTCATCGCCCAACTAATGGTCTAATCACCATCAACTGATGATCCGTCCCCATCAATTTGGATTTCTATAGGAATAATACTGAAAAATATCTGATGTTCAACACCTTCTCATAATACACAAAGACTACAGGGGCATCATCTGACACAAGTGGACAAAAAACCTAAACATGAGATTAATCAATGCGAACGAGAATACAATAGAATTTTAGTCGAGAAATGATGTGTGGAAATCATCCAAACAACCATTGACACATTGTTCAGTACCTCGTGTCCCTTCAACCTGGATATTATATCCTGATTTCCATTTCCATCTGTAGTTCTGAGAGTGAATCCCTCACAACAACGATCACATTGCCTCAATATAATGACTATGTCACCCTAACAAGTGATCAAAATCACACTATGATACCCCAAATATTCTATTCCTGATGAATCATGTCAACCCATTTAATGTATTCAAAAAAACATCAATCCTCATGACATTCCCATCATTTTCCCATTGAACTGTGAATATCTACATAAACAATCTAATTTATTTTGTTCAACATAGTCTAAGTCAAATGTATGGCCTAAACTACAATATTAGGTTTCATCATTATTCCGTGAATGGCCATCTGTTGTGTATCAGGGGAATGCCCATACACATCTCATATCGTCAATTTAAAAATTTAAATATGTCTAAATTTTTATTTGGGTCTCATTTTGTAGATATATTTAACTTATACAGTTCGAAACCATAAAAATCATTATAACATGGGTAAATCACGGCACCACCTGCCTCATACATGTAGTTTTTCCCTCATATGATATCAATTAATATATCAAACTGAATCAGATTAACTTATAAATTTAGATGATTTCCATAAAACAGGGTGAAATGGATTGCCCATATTTAGAGCACAATATGTCTATGGAAAATAAGAAAATGGTCTAGGAGATCAAATTCTTTGCTAAAAATAATATTTATCCACTAATGGATAAAAAGTATTTGGTTTCATGATAGATATATCAAGATTCGTATAAAATAATGGTAAGGCATGTTATCTCCCTAGGTGCAGCATTTTCTATCAATGTAGAAGAAATAAAATGTGGTGGGTCGATCCGTCTTATCTCTTTAAAAAAATGGTCTTCCTACAACATGCATGACTTTTATTATTTTACATATCTTATATTGTGTTCATGATGTCTAACCTAATTAAATTTCATGTGTTTCTTTGTTGTACCACCAAAGGATTCACACCTTGTTAGACATCGTGTGAATGACCTGCACATCATTTACGGGTTACATTATGTGTATTTCAGGATGATGCTATTTAATCTTTTTAGGACCTCTTTCTATCCTATTATGTTCACCCAAACACATTATACTCACAGTAAACCATAAAACATTCCTGTTAAAATATATTGGGTCTCAAAATTCCATAATTATGTTCTAAAAGTAAAAACATTATCCCACTCACTAAGCTAAAAAATTAAAATATACCCAAAAAAACCCAGTCAAAAATTTGGGACTTTACAATGTCACCACCACAGTATAAGTTATCTCCAACATATCAAACATTACTTAGAGATAGTTTTGAACAAACCAATATGGTATCATATCACCCATTCTACCTAGTTATTAAGTTATAGGAAAAATAGATTAGGGTGCTCCCCACCTTAGGAATTAACTACAATTACAATTGTTGACCCCAAAAAAGCATTACCATGGTCCATAAAACATCACAGATATCAAAAATGCATTCCCTGATTCACTTTCACTCGTGTTTCTCATTATGCGCTCAAGTCATTATCATGTCATATTAGACACACATCAAGTACCACAACTCATCAAATACCCACCATGTGACCATGTCACACTTGAACCCCATGAGGTTCGGAATCTCATCAGATTCTAAAATTTACACACAAATCAACACGTTCTCAAAAGAATCCCAATTTTTATTCACATTATACATTAGCCACATTGCATCGATTCCACGATGCATATGAAGCCCCTGCATAACACTCACCACATTGATTTCTATTTGAATTTTCAAATTCAAACACATCATATATATATATATATATATATATGTATATCACACATCATAATCGATTCCATCCTACTAAACAACACCTCATCAGTCTAAACCATACACATGAACCTTGTATATCAAAATTGAAAAAATCCACTAAATAAAAAGTATCTTGTAAAGCATTTAATCATAGAATATCTATAATGGCAGTTGTCTCTCCAAGTAGATATTCACCTAGAATGTCTATTGCATGGAAATGAACTAAATTCAGTCTTCTCGAGTCCTAGCTTCCTTGAATATATTTACTATATATCAACCATTGTTCTCACTAATGGGTCCTAGTGTCTTTGCCACAAACTCCATGAGTTAATATCTTCTAGATACCAGTAATTAGTACTACTCATAGTCATAACTTAGACACTTGATATTGAAGCATTCAATATCTCTAAGATGTATGAAAAAGATTCTTATAGATCCTATCAATATATGAAATCTACCCATAGGCCAAAAACCCTTTTGAAGGATGCTCACATTGAGTCTGTTCATGTCTCATCTACCAACACTAAAATCACCATGATAAATACACACTTCTCGGGGGTTAACCAGAATCTCTAGGCTAAACAACATATTGAGAACCATCCCAACCCTAGTCCTATCTACGTGATGCATCCACATGAATGGCATCTCATTCCATCACCTGGCTCATATATTACATGTAAATCAGATTCCCCTCAGCTATCCATACATGGTTCCCTACCACTATGAATGAGATTAAAATTATGATGTTCACCTTCACCCTGATGGAGTTTCATAAAACATCCTTGAAACACCACCCTCATTATATGATCTCCCACCATACAACAAAAAAATAACGACCTGTCATTGAACATGTATGCATAGTCCCTGAAAGGCATGTCTCCATATTGAGGGTCCAAGAACACAAGGACAATTTCCAACCATATCATATCTAGACTGATGTCATCGAATAAATTATCCTCAATGTCCATATATTATATCCCCATAGTTCTACCACCCGAACCATTACATCCCACCAATGTATTATGGGTTTGATGACTATGTATGTCACAAACTTCACCCATTAACATAGAGGTTTGTCGATATAGACAATGATTTTCTACACCAAAATTGTCTTATTTTCAATATCCTCGTTTCCACCCTAACCCCAATATAGTGGTGGGTTTTAAAAATTATAATTGCATGTCTGGTACACCATAGATGGATCATCACCATGAGTACCATTATCAATGACCCGAATAACACAAGCCACACATGCTCTAAGATACTCTTCAATCCATGGACCATAATATTTTATATCTTCTCAGTGTTCCGTATTGAACTAATATTTAACATCTGACTATATCTATGGATCATGATAAGCCCTACCCTTTGGGGCCTCATACTGACACTTAGGGATACCAACTCATGCATACTTATACGGAAACAATTCACCAACCTCCTGATGTTCCAATGGAGCCTATATATGAGGCATCATATTGATTACCAATAACATGCTTATGAATCTATAATATTATATATAATTATCTCATATAGGTAATTTTGTAACTTGCATCAAATCCCACCACCCTTCACACTACCCTACTACGTCCTCCACCATAATATTTGGCCTCAACTCCCCTTACCTTCCCATATATGTGTAAGGTTTCATGTAAATCCATGCCTCATTGAACCATAAATACCACACGAATTTTATGAATCAATAATCCCTTGGCCTCATGTCCTCTGATCATCCTATAAGAGGGTTATGGGCCATATTTAATCTGCGATAGCTTTATATAATTCCAACAAAGTGGGTATATATTAAACAATTCTCTATATTTTTTGTTGAAGTTTTAATCATCCCACACATATCGTAAAACATTTTTACTCATATTATAGTTAGGAACGTATATCAAATGAATATCACAAGACAAAACATCCTACCATGATTTTATGGGAACCAAATGTCGGGGCATGCAGAGTAGAATTCGGGAAATTCAAGGCTAAGGAGGAGAACATTTTTCAGCATTATTTTTGGACACTATAAACAACCCATCCCTTTCTTCACAATCTATGCTACAAATTAATATATACTATAAGAACACATAGATATAAACACTCTATATGTTCTTACCATTATGAGAATCAAAATCTCCCATTCTATATCAGGATATGGGCCATAATTCATATAATCGCTAAATATCAACCCCAACCACACCACTCGAGGTTGAAATATAACCATCAATAATAGAGAAAATAAATATCACAATTTAACCACACATAACACTTTTTTTATCTCCTTTTTATGTCATTACACGAACCCAATCATGATATCTATACATATTTATGACAACATATTAATCTTCTCTCTTCTATAACCCAAATAGTTTGATAAAAAAAATGGTCAAAAATTGATATCAGTTGAATCCCTAAAAAAGGTTTTCTATATAATATCATAGTAATGTGATTTTAAATAAAAGAACAAAATAATCCTATATATTACAATATTTAGGGCTTTGACTCGAGAGCCAAATAAAATTATTCCCCTGGATGGAGTACCATTAAGGCATAGATATGCCTCCCTGTATTCCAGTGGGTGTCAACGTGTAAAGGAGGTGTAAATTGGTGATAGTAGGAAGGCTATAAACATTTTAATGATGATAGTAAGGGTATATAACAATTATAAATAGAGATTAATAACCCTGATCTATAGAAAAAAATAATAACTAGAATATTGAATAAATAATACCAAAACATTAGAAAAAAAATATAACAAACATTCCAAAATGAAATAAATACCAAATGTATATAAAAATCCACAAAAACTAAAACAATATACAAATACATAGTGTAGGTATCATGTGTTCTAACAATAGTACATTCATATCTAGGGAATTCTAAAATAAAAGGTAAGCTCTTACTGATGCAATAACAATTATAGTCCATTTCCATCAATCCCATGTAAGATATCCAACATGAAAACTATTTTCCATCTTCAGATCCATGTCCTTATATAATCACATATACATAATTCCTAGACACATCCCAAAGGGCCCGTGTAGGCTATGAGAAAGAATCTATGTCGGCCACCACTATTGTGTGCCAATATTACATCCATGTTTATGTTGGTGTTCAAAATATAAGTCTAAAGGTATCACATGGAAATATAAATAGAATAAATGATATCCTTATTCTTAGAAACCAAAATGAATAATTCTACCTACTTCATCTAATAACATCAACTCAATATGCATTGTTTTTAATTTGACAATGAAAATTAATGGAATGAATTGTAAAATTTTCAAAAAGGAACATGTCATTCCTTTCATGGATTTTTGTGGATTTATGGAATTAATATATGACTTCCAAAAAAATATTTTAAAAAAACTAAATAATAATTAGATAAATATTATTCATAAATTAACCTACAAACATGACCATTTCCTTATTTTTAATATATAAACTGTAGTGTGGAAGTCTAATCTCAGATGAGTTTGAGTAGCATCAAAAAAACTACCACAAATTGAATAATAATATCCATATGAATAATAACAAAAATATTTTGTAAGAAACACAATAAAGAAATAAATTAAACAAATATATGTTTTAATATACTAATTATAAGTAAATGTTTGTATTTTGAAAAATAGATATTTAGTTTATGATTTCGGAGAGGCATCACTATTTCAATTCATGGAACGACACTAGATCTAACATGAGGGAGGGTGATAAATTCTAACACTAAAGGGGTGAAATGGGTTTGAGGGAGAATATATCTGTTGAGGTTTTGGTGAAGTAAGACTTGAATTATAGATAAAAACCATACAAAATAAACAAAATATATATGGAATAATGTAAACAAATACATGGTTCATTATATAATTTTTCAAAAAAAAAGTAATTTATTTGTTAAAATTATATTTATATATTCTCGAAGAGTTTCCTTGATTACAATATATTCTTATTTGGGACTACTAATGTCATAACAAACATAATAAATTTTCTGCATGGTAAGTCATACATTTTAATAATATTATTTTAATATAAAAAGGAATATTTAATACATTGTGAAAAGATATAATAAAACATAGTTTTAGATTCCCATTGAACTATAATTTATTTTTAATGGTTTTAGGGATTTATATCCACTATAAAGATTCCAAATCCATTATATATGGTCGACACTAATGTATAATAAATTTCTACATTGGGATCTACATGAACGAATTGTGATCTCCCAATGAAATGGTCATATTAGATTGACTGTTCATCAGACCTAGAGGTTGTTTTATTCACTAGGTGGATAATATATAAATTCTTGTTTGTTTCATCTATGATAGAAAATAAATACACTGAATTTGATTCCACTATGAATGTAAATTTTTTTTCCCATCCACATTGAAATTCACCCTCATAAATACAATTTTATCAACTTTAACAACAATCCTATTTTCTACCAATTTCTAATGGAATATCATCATTTGAAATGATTTATAATCCAACTCATTTATTTGTTCGAAAATGTAAATATATTATATATTTTTATGAATTATTTGTATATCATTTGAAACAAATTTACAAATCAATACCACAATAAGTGTAACTCCATTATTTTTCTTCAAACTCCATTTATTATGTTGTGTTTTATTGAAAACAAAACTATTTATTACAATACCCATGTAAGATATAAAAGTTTTATTTGGTACCATATATTTCCATAAAATTCAGTTGAAAAGTGAATTTGAACTTCTAGACGACTCCTTAAAAATTTAAACTTTGAATCATGCTTGGAACTATTGATTATGTGTATTTGATATCCTTCATTTATCCCTTGATGTATTCAAATACCTTAGAATTTATTTGTGGGATGGAGTGTATAGATCATCATATTCAATAGTATGTGAAATATAAATTTAAGAATACTCTCAATTTGGGAATTTTATTGTAATAACATATCTTCCAAAATCCATTCTCCCAAATGAAATCCCTAGTGATGATACTTTTGGAGACAGATACCATTAACATTTGAAAGGTAATCAATATAGAATTCACCAACATCATCAATAATTTATTTTTATTCAATACAACAATGTACTAGAATTCAATTCATGACATACCATTTCAAAATAATCATATGAAAATAAATGAGGTATTACATCTTGTAATTGACTGGAATATATAATTGAACCTCTCCAAACAAGTTTAACATATTTATTACCATTCTATTAAAAAATATTCGTGAGAATAAAATATATGATTTATATAATAAGAGTAAAAGATCGTTATTCATGATTGGAAACCTTGTCGGGTTTGTAATATTACTATATATGTTTTTGAAAAAGAAGAAAATTCGCTTTAATTTATGACATATGTTTTAGAAGGAGAATATATTAAAAGAAAACAAGGATGAAATACTTCATCAAAATATGTTAGTCGTGTGATTTTAGTCCCAATAAATTTCATTTATTCATTAACATGATATTATTGATATTCATTAAATACTGCAATAGAACATTGATACTATTTAGGGAATGGAAAAAGTTTTATTATTTCATATATGGAATGACTGTAGGATCATGGATTAAAACAATTATTCTCTTTACCCTTCACAAGGTCTAACTATTCCCTTATACACATGTCAATAATGAAAAACCTAGCCTAGATTCTTTTCTTAATTTCATTAGAAAAATTTATTAATTTAGAAAAAACATTATCAAATAATTTGTTTTCTATATTCCTCATATGAAGAAACTTATTTATGTACGAACAATTCCAATATATTATTTTAAATAAAATTCATATTTTTTTCCAACCTATTTTTTTTTATTGATTTTCAAAAATGTTTTATTGAAATCAGGTTCAATATCTATTTCTATATGAAATATTTGATCACCCATTAGTAGAGATAATGTTGTACCATATTCTATATTTTCATTAGATGTTATCATCTTGGTTCGTTATTTATTTATTTGAGGTACACGTTTTTATATCTTAAATACCCAGGATTTGAGGAATTTTTATACATAACTAGGTATATGAATTTTTCCCATATGGGACACCCCAATATTTATTTAATGACAAAACATGGTAAATTTCAATTATCATGAAATTCATTTATCATCCCACAAAACATGGACTTCAATGTGAATTCTTAACTTATATAAGAATCGTAGACTTTAACACATGTATCCCACATCAAATTTTGATCTCCAATCAATGGGTCTAAATAAAAATCAATATCATTATATTGTATCTTTCATTTAGATATAATAAGTGAAAATAAAACTTATTTGAGCTTCAAGGATAACTATGGTGTAATGATATAATTTATAAATATGACATGTCATATATTATGAGTACTAAATTGTACAACTATAGCATTTATTCCACCTATATGTAATAGAAGACAATATATTCTTAGCTAATTTCCATGTTCATGATACAAATAACCAATTTTCATCCACTAATTTGAATCTATAAGATGTAATAGTTTCCCATCATTGATTATTTTATCTATTTACAATGTCAATTATCTGATTGTTTCATGAAATCCCTATGGTAGTATTAAACCTTGAATGATATAAATGTACCATACAACGTTCAAATGACTTGATTCATTTTTATTTTATCAATCCCGACAACAATTATAAAATTTTATAACTGATTTATTGTCCCTATTAAATAATATATATTCATTTAGGGAAGAAATATTTTTTTTAGATATCATTCCCATTGAACATAGAATTCATTTTGCATTATATGATCAATATGGAAGTTGATTTTCTATTTCCATAATATCATTTAGGTGACCTAGTAGTTCTATAAAGATGGTGTTTCTCAATCATATACTATATTTAAAATTATATAACTTTAATGTTACTGAAAATGATCTTTATCTAGTACAACTGGCCTAAATGGGTCTCATTGAACAATTATTTATCTTTACAATAATCTTCGGATAATAATTAATGTTACATTCAATTATATTTTTATTAATTCTATATTATCTCCATAATTATTTTCATTTTTATTCATATCAAATACTCCATAAACTACAGAATCATCTCAATGTATTTGAACATTCAATTTTCCTCCATTTTAGACTAATATTTATATCTTTGATCTATTCCAAGAAAAATCAAAAAAATCAATAACACTTCTGGTCTCATTTGCCTTAGATAAGAAGCAAATAATCATGTACTAAATATTTGAGATGGGCCATATGTATTATTTATTGGAAACATGATGAACATAATAACAATATCATTAAAATCATTAGTCAAACGATTTCATGCGTCCATTTTTGATTTTCTTCCATCCTATTATTTTCATAAAACATTAATTTTGTAAAATAAATATTAATGTACATAGAAGATATTTGTTGTCAAAGGGGATAGTTTTAGAGAATTATCATAAGGGGAACCCAGATTTGATTATTTCAAATAATTTCATTATGATTTATTTAAAATGGGTAATTTAAATTAACAAATATTACTATATTATAGTGGTGTTTTCTTCTTTATCAATCCAGAGGTAAAGGATATAGAAAACTATTGTTAATATCTACTTCACCTCCTAATCAATTTTTATTTCATTCTGTTACATGAAAATCATCTCCCATAACTTATCTACATCAACCGATGTTATATTAACAAAAACAAGTAGTAGGCATCCCATATCAGGTACTGGTGATCATTTTGGATAAAAAATTCCCAGAGTAGTTCAACAAAAATAGAAGAGATGTGTGAACTATCTCGAGAAACAAAATGTAATGATAACTTTTGGGGGGAAGAAGCTGATTAGGAATAATCCAACACTTTATTATCATAAATATTGGTGGTACATAACTTTTTACATAGTTTTTATTCCTAAAAGAACCAAAATTATTGAATAAGATATTTTCCTATGGAAAATAATAATAAACCACAGAAATTAATTCACATTAAATCTTATGTCATTATTGATTATAGAGTTGTATAATTTATTAAGAATAAAATTTATAAATATCATAAAAATTAAATTGATCCTCATATCCATAGATAATATATTTTATTTAGTTAAGATATAATATATGAAACTAAATATGGTTCTTCAGTTGATTCTAAAAGGAGAACACAACCTGAAATGTTGAAACAACTATATTAGGAATTCAAAATTTTAAAATTCAAAATTTTTCATATTGATAGAGGTCAATATAATAATATTATTAAAAAATATCATATGTTGAAAACTATAGATAATGAACTCAATCTATATAATGAAAAAGCATCTTAAAATTGCATTGCATTATATAAAGAATCAATTAATGGTAAAATATATTATATTATGAGAAATAATACTTCAATCAATAGAAAAATTCAGAAATATTGAAATCATATTGGTTGTAAATATTTTTTTAGAAAAATGTATGACTACAATGATAACACTAATGTTTTTATTTCTATAATAGAAATCAACGGTTTTATAAAATGGAATGGATTGGTTATTTTTATACATAATCACATTTAGGTATAATTAATTAAATAATTATATTATTTTCTTTTATATTTTTAAAAACATTTTGGGTTCATTAAACCGATGATAAAACTATATTTATTAATTGATATATAAATAAATAAATTTACATAAAATAATCAAAAGATTCCTATATATTATAATTAATAGAAACTATTAAAATTAGATAAATATTCTTATGGTTTTAATGAAACAACTAAATGGCATGATAAGAATTATTCTAAAAACATTTGTCAGGTATTTTTACATGATAACTAATTAAAGTACATTTTTAATATTAATATATTAATAATAAGATATTATCTATTTCAATGATGATGATGTATTAATTTTTTAAAGAAGCTTGACTGCTGTTTATGGTTTGAAGAAATATTTATCTCTTAGGATTAAAATGAATTAAAATAGGATTATGGATATTATTATTATTATTAATGGAAGAATACATGGTGGAGCTTATTAATTATTTGATAATCATTATATCATAAATAAGTTGAATACATATTATCTTATTGTTTTAAAATATGAAAATATAATATTTTACTCTATTTATAATTGTTTTATTAATACACACACAACTGTATCTAACAAATAAAATATAGTGTAATTTTTTCTTTAATTTATGAGACATAATAAAATTAACCCTATATAATTTTTTTTGTAAAATTCATGTATATTATTTTAATTATAGAATGGATCAATGGAAATGTATAAATAGATTATTTTTATGCTGAGATAAGGCGAAATATTTATTGTTTATTTCATAATGATTACTTGACTACATTAATAATGCACTAATTCATGTCAAAATATCATCATGGGAGATTATCAATCCCAATTGTGATGGTCATTTAAACTTAGAGATTATGTCAATTTTGGGGAGGGAAATAAATAGGAATTTAACATTCAGCATTAGAGTCAAAATTTCCATCATTATAAACTTGTAGAACAGAAAAAACAAATCAATAACTTATTAAATGAATTTATGTAATGAAATATTCTAATATCACTAATTTCATTTAATTATAGTAGTAATGTAAAAATGTGAAATGATGATAGTTTCATGTATAATGTAAATTATAAAAATATTTGATTTAAATGTGATATGTGTGAAATATTTTATAACAGAAAACTATGATAATTTTTATGTAAAATATTATATGAATAATGATGACCCATTTATAAAATATATTTCAAGGGATATTTCTGAATAAAATAATAGATAAATTTTTCTAAAACACATTAATTTACCTACTTATTTTAAATCATGATCATACCATTATGCAATACACAACCCTATGTATTTTACAAATCTACCCAATGATTCCGAAGACATGTAAGTGTAGGCAAAAAATACAACACATCACATATTAATATAATATAAATATTTATAAGAATTGTTCAAAAAACATACTCTCACTCATTCCATGAAGCAACCTCTAATGAACATCCCCCTATATAATAACTTAATCAATATAATGATATCAATGATCTATGATCAAATCATATTACAATAAAAACAATATTTCACTTCTCAATAAACATGGGGATTAACTTCAAGGGTGTATATAACACAACATAATTATTGTATAAGGAAAACATATCAAACAAATATTACTTACTTTTATAGTATTCTAAAATATATCTAACATTCCATCAAAATAGCATCAAAAAAATTGAAATAGATGAATGGAAACAATACATCCATGTTCCTTGATAACCAAAAAAACTTCATTAAAAATAAGAAAATACGGTGTAATTCATAGAAATATTTTATAAAAACATAATGGTAATTAATTTTAATTCTTAATAAATAATTACATGAAATATCTATCGATATATTAAGTAAAAACATTATTCTTATTATTACAAACCTTCTTTTTATGTTAATTCCATGAAAATAAGTTAAAAAAATTTAATCAGAAGAAAATATCCAGTCATGTTAGTGAAATGTTTTTAAAAAGACGTGTAAACCTTTGAACCCATCATAGATAATTATAATAGAATTTACATTAGATAGAAACATGGATACAATAGATATAAGAACTCATGGTTCCATGTTTAAAAGAATGTGAATGGATCAACTTACCAAAATAGTTGAAATTGGAGTGTGGAAGTCCTAATACAATATAAAGAGGAAACAAAATCCCGTAAAAGATTAAATATACCAAAAATCATAGAGAGCCCCAATAATAAATTTATTCCGTAAGGGAAAGAACTGATTAATGAGTAATAGAATGTGATCCAAAACAAAGACATGAAAAACAATATCATTATGCAAGAAAAATTAGTGAGGAAGAGGATAAAAATTTACACACCTTGGATTGAATCATTGATTCATCTGATAATGATTATGATATCATGCGTGAAATCATGGATTGGTTAGAGCCTTGGATTCTTCAATACTTGATTCATTAAAACCAAGGATTTAAGCATTGGATTCGTTCTAAACATAAGGATTCATCGGGGAGCATAAGTGGGAGTTGGAGTCAATAGATAGCATGTGAAATCACGTATAATTCAATCATTGTTATCGTTACTAAATAGATCGAGTAATCTTTTATCAGTCCTTCTAAAAAGAATTGACAAATATACGTTTTCTCAACGGTAAATTAATAATCCATGATAAAATAAATTATTAGAAATACTAAAAATGTGCTAATAAAAAAAGTGCTTCTCAGCGCTAAAAAATAAATGATAACCTGAATCATTATCAGTAATAAAATTATAGTGCAGATAAAGGATTTTCTATAATAATAATAATAAATAATTTTTTAGGAATTTTTATATAATTATATATATATTTTTATTATTTTATAATTACATAAATATTTAAATATTTATTTATATTTATAAATATATGTATATCCATATGTACTTTATATAAATATATATCTATATATATTAAATAGATAGAAATTTAAAAATAGTATCAATATTTATTATTAAAGGATGTTTATTATAATTTTGTAAATATAATTACATTTATATCATTATTTATATTTATATAATTAAATATTTAATAAATATATATAAATATAACTATAAATTTATTAAATATATTCATTATATAAATATATCTGTAATAAATATATAATAATTTAAACTTATATAGAATAATTTTACTATTATTTTAATATATAAATAAATAAATACATTTACAAAAAACTAGTATATATATATATATATATTTATATCATGGTATATATTTATATAAGTATATATATATATATATTAAATATATATATATATAAATATAAATTATGAATATAAATATTATTATAAATATAAATATATAAATATATCCATTATTTATATATTGTTATTATAATTTAATAATTAATAAATTTATATAAATATTTATTTATAATTAAATAAATAAATTTATATTAAATAATATTAATTAATTAATTATTATATATAATAATTTATAAATATAGTAATTATAAAATTATAAATACATTAATTTATACAAATTTAAAAATATAATTTTTACAGTATTTATGAATATATAATGTTAACTGCATGTATGATAAAAATGATTGAAATAGAATAATTAAAAATGGGTATAATTTATAACTATCGAAAAAATGGATATTTTTTTTTGTAAAATATATATTATTACTAAAATATTGATAAATATATATATATATACATATTAAAAATATTAAGCAACAATTTATAAATATATATAAATATATAATATAAAACTAGTATATTAGTGAAAAATAAAAAATAAAAAATAAAAAATAAAAAACATTAAAAATGAAATAATATCCAACTATAATAAAATTAAAAATAAATAAAATTTACTAATTAATGACATAATTAATTATAAGGATCATTTTTTAATGAAATTTTAAAATGATTAAGAAATTTATTAGATTAAAAATAAATTTTTTGTATGTGTTTCTATATATGTTTTCATACATTACATCAATATTTGTGTGTGTGCATGTATAAAAAATGAAATAATTACATATATGTATGTGAAGTCAATATTACACAATATATATATATGTAAAATTGAAAATTCAAATCACATTAAATTATTTCCATTATATGACGTTATTAGTCAATATTTTTAATTCATAATAATTTATAACTATAAACCATCCATCATTTAATATATGACTTATTTAATGTAAAGCATAAATATTTTGTATTATATGAATTATAATCTAGAAACATTTATATAAATTCATATATATATATATACAATATAAAATTTATTAATATTAATAATATATATACATTTATATTAAATTTATAAATTTTATAAATAATGAAATAATTAATAAATATTTATAATATTTTTCATCATCTAGTCTTATGTTTAATTTTTTTACCTATTTCAATATTTTCATTTTATATATCTATAAAATTAATATATTTTATTTATTACAATTTAAAATTTATATATAGTATATTATGTTTATTCATTTTTCTAATAATTTTTTAATTAAATTATTTTTAATATTTTATTAATTTTCTTAATTTTAATTTTAATTTTATCAATTATTTCATTTTATTTAGGATCATTATCATAAAAAAAACATTGCTAAAAGATATCCTTTATTAGCAATAAAAATTATTCCCTAATAAAGGGTACACTTCGTCAGTGCTAAAAATAATTGATATGTTTTATCATTGATAAAGGATACAGTTAAGCATAGATATAAAAAGAGCTGATAAATGATACCTTTTATAAGTGTTAAAAAAGAATAGATAAAAGGAATACTTAATCAATGCCTTTTTATCACTGACAATAGGCACTTATAACAACTCTTATTTCTAGAACCGGTAAAGGCCAGTGCTGTTAAACAGCTATTTTATAGTAGGTATGTGAATTTATATTTTTTGTTCCGGGAGAAATATCAACACACTAAAAAGAATTATCAGATAGACATTATTTAGATCAAAAATCAATAAGTGTAATTTCTAAAATGGGAAGTTAAAAGTTTGATCATTAGAGAAATAAATAATTGACAACTAAATGATTAAATTAAATAGTCAATCATGAATTTTACATTTATCTTCTTAATGATACATTTATATTAATTGATTAATTTTTATTTTTTTATTCACTAATAATATGCATTCAATTGTTAATTCACCTCACATGGAATTTTTTATTGACCACCATGTTATAATTTATGAATGAAATTCATCAAATTGCTCGAGAATATGTCACTTTCCATAGACTAGAAATATATCTAACATCTAAAACACGTAAATAGAAATAAAATAATCATGAGGGCGTCATTATTATGGTAAAAATACTTTGAGGATAAGGGGAAAATCATTTAATGTTGAATGAAATTGTAATTCTCAAAAATGTTGTTTTATAAAATGTCACATTTCGTGATAATTAAAAATAAATATTAATGACCCATAAATTTAAAAGAGATTCTTTTCTTTATTTTTTTGGGATTTTACGAGTACATAGTTTATGACGGCACATGATTCTGAGGCCCGGTATGTCCGGAATCAATTTTCGAAGTTTAGCTCGGGTAAGTTCAGTGAACAAACGAGCGGGTTTTTCTATCTTTTGAACCTGTGATTGGAATTGAAATCTGAGGGCACTGATGAAACCACAACGCCGATAATTGCTTAAGAGGACCTTTATCGAAGATGCGTTTGCTCGAGGGGAGAAGTTAAAAAATTTTGGTTTAAATGAAAAATGAATAAATTTGTGGTACAAATATATTTCTAATTCTAAAGTGGTTTTATCATACATGGGGGAGTAGGGTGGGACCCACTAGCATCCTAACAACCCATGTGAGGATAAATGTAAGGTGGGACCCGCACGAGCCCCAACCTCTTCACCTTCTATAACCCCTTAACCCCTTGGAATTATTTGTGTAACCCTTCCACCTTTTCTCTCCCTCCCTCTTAACTCTTGTCAACACAATTTATACAATTAATTGAACCACGTCAATTAGTTAATGACGTTTTTTGAATTCTTGAATTTTTAAATTCTTGGAAAAACAATTAAAATAATGGGTGACCTTATTTTATTTGGGTTGGATTTTTGTGTGGGATTTTGGGGAGATATCCTTGTGTAAGAAAGAAGGAAGCTCCACCATCGTTGAAGGGTGTCATTCTCTCTGCGAAGAACAACACCTCTTCGACGTAGAGCACCGAATCCACGAAGATCAACGTCGCACAATACTCTTCTTCTCTCCACGATAAAAGAGGAGACGTTATTTCCTCGGGTGCACACTGATGACAATGTAAACGACACCATAATCCACGGATCTTGACAACCGTGAACATCTTTACGAGGTAGGGGTTATGTTCAATTTTAATGAATTAAAATTGTTCTTTGATTGGCCGTTGAAAATATCGTTTACTTTGGACGCTTGTTATAGTCATGAAGGGAGGAGACCAGACTGCACAAACACGACTGATCCTCCTCCCCTTTTCTTGTTGATCTTCGTTGATGATTATGGCAAAGGCGGAGTGGTGTCATTGCACCATGCAGGAACAAATATGACCGCAGCCAGAGCGGGCCGTGGCGGTGGAGCGCGGCGCCGTCGCGCCGCATCGGTGAGGCCGAAGGAGGTTGCGGCCAGGATCGGGCCGCGCCATAGGGGCACGGTGCCATCGCAGTGCGCCGAAGAATCAAGGGGGGCTTCGGTCAGGGCGGATGAGCCCGACGCCTTCGAGCCGTGCCTGTCAGACAGGAGACGCGGCCTAAGGCCACGACAGTCATCAAAGGGACTGCTGGCTGAGCCGGCCGCCATCGCCACCTAAAGGCGGGACCCAAGCGGGTCCCGCGATTACACCAAGGCCAGCCATTACGGCCTTCTGTTTTGGAAAACTGGGGGGGGGGGGGGTGTAACCCCCCGACCGGTTATTTGGGCGGACCCCATGGGTCCGCCATTTAAGAGACCAGGGGGAGGCGACCCCCTTTGCGCCCCGCTCGGCCAGCGTCGAGTCGCGGCCGGCTTCCGAGCCGGGCCACTGGCCACACGGGCTGGGCTAGCTATGCCCTGCCATGGGCTGGATCATGCCCAATCGGGCTGGACCCGCACCCGTGTCCGGTCGACCCGGTTCAGGCCGACCCAGGGGTATTGGGCTGGGTCGGACCGGGCCCAGACCCCCTATTTTCGGACCAGGTTCATTCAAACGACCATATCATGGGCTACGGACATCTGATTGACACACCGTCAGTTGTGTAGGGATCCTTGGATCGAGAAAGTTGTTTTGTTATATTACACCAGAGGTTTCAGCAAAGATTATGTATGGCCAAGTTGGTTTGAACCCGAAACCAACTGGGCCCTTGGAGCGAAAACGCTTATAAATTATGGACCGAACATCTGATTGACATACCATCAATTACATTGAATTCCTCTTAGTGAGATGGTTTTTTTGGATTAATACACTTGAGGTTTGGATGCAGCTAGTATATGGTCGGGTTGGTTTTAACTTAAAAACCAATCGGGCCTCTGGGACAGAAAACCCAATATCTCTCAGACAAGGCATCTGATTGACGCGCCGTCTATCCTGTTGAGTTCCTATTGACGAGACGGAAATTTTTGATACATAAACTCTGGAATTTGTGACAATTGATGTATTGATCCCCTTGGCTCGTGGAGCGGACCCTCCTAGAATTGAGCGTGCTGTGTGCGGGAACCCTAGAGCAGGCTGCGACTGTGATGATGACCACGACTGTACTTGGATCCTCCATGGGTTCAGCAATAAAGATGCCTATACATGGATCCTCTGTGGGTTCGGCATCGACGACGACTGTACTTGGATCGTACGTGGGTTTGGAAGCAATGGTTACTTTTCTTGGATCCTACGTGGGTTCGGCAGCGATGAATTCTGTACATGGATCCTATGTGGGTTCGGTAGAGGAGATGATTCAGAGTGTACATCTAATCATCTCCACCCATCTTCAGGAGTAGTGTACCCTTGTGAGATGAGTCTAAAAATCCAATCATTATCATCGATAAAATTGACTTGATTTCCTATGTGTATTGGGTTGTGCTTTCCTCTGTGGACTGGGTTGTACTTTGGCTCGTGAGTTGGAGCCGAACTGGAATTGATAACTTAGGTATATGTATGGGCATATACCTAAGTAGAGTTGGTTGATACTTTGTGTTTGTATCTTTCCACTGTGGTTTATCCTTTCTGGATTCTGGGAGACCTACGGGGTCTCAGGGTCCCTACTGAGTATTGTATACTCACCCCTGCACGGGCTATGCCCACACTACCTTGTGTTGGTTGCATACGACGGACATCACAGATCGTGGTTGGGGATTGAAGAGCGGGACGATATCCGGAGGTGGACTATCAGTCAAGATGTACACGGATCGGACGACTGGACCCGAGGAGTTGAGGAGACCATCTTCACCAACCCTTCAGGTGGGATATCCGGAGGATGACTCTGTGGTTGTTGATTTACTTTACTGTTGATGTAATGTCTTTTTCATTGTACTGTACTTTCAGTTGGGTTTTTATTCTGGCCCATTTAATTTTCAGCACATACTTTTGTACTTATTTTACTTAGTGTTTACTTTATATTGCGTTCTCTATTGTGTTTGTTTACTTATATAAAGGTAATGCCTTCCCTTTTATCAGAATTTACGCCTTTGCTGCTATTCGCCAGCCCCTGGCCTATGGGAGGCAGGCTTGGGGTAGAACCAGCATGAGCCCCGAGGATGAGTCGTGACAAATTGGTATTAGAGGAGTCGGTTCTACCGCTTATCTCAAGACTCTGATCATTATTTTCTGTGAAGCAATAGTGTTATGGGTACTGAGTGTGGTTTTCAGTCTAGGGAGTCCAGTGTTGGTGCGGCGACCGACATATCCATACCCCGAGACCCTGACTTTTGATTTCTGACTCAGTGCATGAGAACACTGATTGCGTGTGTGTTCCAAGATTTTCCTTTGTGGTCTCTTTGTGTTTGGTCACCAGGTATACTGTTTGACCGTGGAACACATGTTACTTTCATGGATGTCCCCACGATGACATCCAGCTAGGGATCCGAGCATTGTGCGATATGGAAGCCCCCCAAGCGACGAGGACTCGGTGTAGGGCCCCATTACCGTGGAGGCACCAAAGGTACCTCTACCCTCCGAGCCACCGATACCACCAGCCCCAGCAGTAGAGAGTACATGACGCCTGAGTTTGCGGAACGAGTTTCATAGACAGAGGCCGCCCAGGTTCCGCAGAGAGACGGACCCTCAGGAAGACAATGACTGGATGGAGGCTGTTGTTCGAGTTTTCAGATTGGTAGGAACACCAGGATATCTTATGGTGATCCTTTCGGCGAGTCTCATGCACGCGGAAGCAGCTAGATGGTGGAGCCTGATTCTCCAGGTGCAGGATGAGGCATCTCTACTTTTGATGGACTTCGAGAGCCTCATTCGCTCGGAGTTCGTTCCAGCCACCCTCTGTGTGCTGCACATCTAGGAGTTACTACAGGTGCAGCATGGAAGCATCTCAGTAGCCCAGTACTGGGTGAGATTTACTGATCTCTCGCGCTACTCCACGGACATCGTACATGACCCATTCTTCCAGTCCTGGACCTTTGACCAGGGACTGAGGCATGAGATCAGGGCTTCGATGATATCCCTCAGTATTCCGACGCAGGAAAGAGTACTGGAGCGAGCCTTACTTGTAGAGAGCATCCTTGCTGAGCCTGCGCCAGCAGTGAGACCTACCGTAGGGTGACACGTGGTGGAGTCATCTGCAGTCAGCAGTAGATAGATGTCGTAGAGGTCCATGAAGACCAGACCATCAGGTGGGCGGCCTCAGGATACTGGTTTGGATGTGCGGGGCACACGAAACAGAGCCAGTCATATGAGGGGCAGGCAGTTCTATGCATGCGGTGGGCAGGGTCACATGGCTCGAGACTGAATGTCTCGCTATGCTGATAAGCAGCATATAGTAGAGGGACCTCCCAGCCAGAGGCAGAGCTTCGACCATGGAGGTCCTCCAGGAGTGTGCATATGTGTCATTGGAGTTGGCTGAGAAACATGTGGTGGACGACGTTTCGAGGCCCTACCACCACCACCACCACCACCAGGAGGTCCACCCCGACCACAGGGAACTGGTGGACAAGGGAGAGCACATCTTCATTCAACTGAAGCTTACGACCATGGAGATTCGGATGCAAATAGACAAGAGCATGACGAGTTCCAGGTGTAGAGGTCTTTTTGTTCTTCTTGCTTCTAGTTTCCTTAAAGTTGTTGTTTGTGGTTGTTATGTATCTTTTTACTTTGATCTGCAGTAATAAAAGACACTTTTCCTTGTGACGTTTTATTTACTGCCTTTATATGTAGTTAATACTACGAGGCTCTATTTAAAACCGTTAACTTAACCCTCATATTCGTGATACCAGCTGGAGGAGACCCAGTGACCACATACTGATTCCGACAGTGTGACTCAACCCTTGGAGACAAGAGTGATGGTTGGATCTCTTGGTAGTAGCGTCGAGTCCTTACGACATCAACCATGGCATGAATTAGAATCGTTCATGTCATGAACGACTATATTAAGCAATGGACACGGTTCACCCAGGGGATGATACCAGACTTCTCTTTTTGAAAAAGGAGAAATCTATATAGCTTTGATGAAGAAGGGGAAACCCTTCATGTTGTCAGATAGATGCCAGCAGAGCTTCCAAGAGCTGAGACATAGATTGAACAGTGCACCAATCACGAGGCTACTGGAGGAGGGCGTAGGGTACGTAGTTCACTGCGATGCATTAGGGACCGGGCTCGGGTGTGTCCTGATGCAAAAGCAGGCAGTGATCACCTATGGTTTACAAAAGTTTAGGCAGCACAAGCAGAACTACGCTACCCATGACCTGTAGTTTGCACCAGTGGTCTTCTCCTTGAAGATGTGGCTGCACTATATGATGGGCGAGCTCTTTACAGTCTACTCTAACCACCAGTGTCTTAGGTACGTATTCTCGAAGAAGGAACTGATCATGAGACAATGGTGATGGCTCGAGTTCTTCCAGGACTATGACTTTTAGATAGTCTATACTCATTGGAAGGGGAACGTAGTAGATGATTCTCTCAGCAGGAGTTCGGGCATTCAGCTACTAAGAGAGGCGACCGAGCAGTTAGCTGCTTTACAGATATTCTTCATGGATAGATATGGGGCCGCCTTTCGACAGTCTCTCATAGTCACTCCTCCACTACATCAGTGGGTCAGGAAGGCAGAAAGTGGGGATGTTGACTATGAGACTTGACGTGCACAGATATCCACTGGACATGCACTTGATGGATTTTTTGTAGGAGGAGAGCACGTTATCCTTTTCAGAGGACATTCCATGGTACCAGTTGCATTAGAGTAGTAGGTTTTTAGAGAGTCTCACACATCCCCATTGGCGGTACATCCAGAAGTAGTGAAGATGTACCGGGATCTCAGACGACAGCACTGGTGGTCGGGTATGAAGAAGGTTGTGGCAGAGTTCATTTCACGATGCCTCACCTGCCAACAGGTGAAGGAAGAGAACCAGGTACCAGCAAGCTTGGTACAATGCTTAGAGGTCCCGAAGTGGAAGTGGGATGAGATATCTATGGATTTCGTGACTGGGCTTCCACATACATACAGAGGACACGACTCCATCTGGGTGATCGTGACCGACTCACAATGTCGGCCCACTTCTTACCTATCAGAGAGCAGGGCTCAGTGGAGAGATTGGGATGCCTCTACGTTTATGAGATCATACGGCTTAATGGTGTGCCACCGTCTATCATCTCTGATTGAGACGCTTGCTTTACTTCACGGCTTTGGAAGGGGTTGTAGGAGGCATTTGGGACTCAGCTACGTATGATCACCACCTTTCACCCTCAGACGGATGGCCAGACTGAGAGGACCATTCAAATTCTTGAGGACATGCTCCGTGCATGTGTCCTCAACTTTGTTCGCAATAGGGAGGATCACCTACATTTGGTGGAGTTTGCATACAACAACGACTACAACTCCACCATCGGGACGTCACCATACGAGGCATTGTACGACCGACCTTACAGATCACCTATGTGCTGGACTGACCCTGAAGAGTCTATACTTGTAAGACCAGAGATGGTTCAGGATACGATAGAGAAGGTGCAGATCATCTAGGAGTGGATGAGGACTGCACAGAGCAGACAAAAGTCCTATGCCGATTGGAGGCGGAGATCACTGGAGTTCGAGGATGGCGGCCAAGATTTCTTGCGGGTCTCACCTCGACCTGGATTACGGAGACATGGCCAGGGCGGGATGTTATCTCCACACTTCATCGTAGCATTACATGTTCTCAGAATGGTAGGAGAGGTGGCATATTGCCTGGCACTTCCACCTCAGTTGCACCGGGTGCACGACGTCTTCCACGTATCTCCGATGAGGAGATACGTGCATGACCTGACACATATCGTTGATCACAGGGATCTATACATCGATGATGGGGCTACTTTTGTAGAGGTCCCCGTGGAGATCGATGATTGATAGGAGCAGGTCGTACGTGGACATTAGATTTCTCTAATGTGAAACAGGTGGCAGCACGAGAACCTCCAGGAGAGCACATGTGAGCGGGAGGCACAGATGCATGTACAATACCCTCTTTTGTTTCTCTAGTTTATGAAGTAGCTTTACGTGGACATAATTCACTGAGGTGGTAGTAATGTAAAGACCCGAAAATTTCAAGGAAATCTTTTTCTTAAATTCTTTGGGGTTTTACGAGTACGTAGTTTCTGACAGCACTTGATTCCAAGGCCCGGTGTTCCTAAAATCAATTTCCAATGATTAGCTCGGGTATATTCAGTGAACGAATGAGTGGACTTTTTTATCTTTTTAACCAGTGCTCAGAATTGAAATCCAAGGGCACCGATGAAACCGCAACCCCGGTAATTGCTTAGGAGGACCTTTACATAGATGTGTTTGCTCGGGGGGGGGGGAGATGATAAAAAATTGTGGTTTAAATGAAAAATGAATAAATTTGTGGTACAAATTTATTTCTAATTCTAAGGTGGTTTTATCCTATATGGGGAAGTTAGGGTGGGACCCACTAGCATCCTAAATACCCATGTGAGGATAAGTGTAAGGTGGGGCCCGAACAATCCCCAACTTCTTCACATTCCATAACCCCTTAATCCCTTGGAATTATTTGTGTAACCCTTCCACCTTCTCTCTCTCTCCCTCTTAACTCTTTCTAACACACTTTATAAAATTAATTGAGCTACTTCAATTAGATAATGAAGTGTTTTGAATTCCTGAATTTTGAAATGCTTGGCATAATGAAATAAAATAAGGGGTGGCCTTATTTTAATTTGGGTTGGCCTATTGTGTGGGAGTCTGGGGAGATAGCCTTGTGTATGAAAGAAGGAAGCTCCTTCATCGTTGAAGGACGTCATTCTCTCCGCGAAGAACGACACCACTTCGACGTAGATCACAGAATCCACAAAGATCAAAGACGCGCAATACTCTTCTTATCTCTGCGAAAAAAGAGGAGATGTCATTTCCTTGGGTGCACAACGACGAAGACGGAAACGACGCCATCATCCCCGTCGCTTGACAACCGCTAACTTCATTACGTGGTAGGGGTTAAGTTTAATTTTAATTAATTAAAATTTTCCATTGTTTTGTCCTCATCATCTCGTTTACATTGGACTCTTTTTATCGTCATAACGGTAGGAAATTAGAATGCACAAACAGGGCTGATCCCCCTCCCCTTTTACTGTTGATCTTCATTGATGATTGTGGTGAAGGCGGAATGGTTCCGTTTCACTGCACAGGAACGAAGAGGACCACGAGCTGAGCGGGCCACGACAATGGATCGCGGCATCGGCACGCCGCACCGGAGAGGATGACGGAGTCCGCAGCTAAGAGCAGGCAGCGGCAGAGGGGCGCGGCGTCATCGCGCTGCACCGGAGTATCAAGGGGGGGGGGGGAACAGTGGAGGGTCGCGGTGTCATCGCGTCGCGACAGTCTTCAACGGGGTGGTCGACTGAGTCGGCTGCCTGCGCCACCTGGAGGCATGGCATGAGGGGGTCCCGCGGTTACACCACGACTGGTCATTATGAACAAATGTTTTGGAAAACTAGGGGGGGTGTAACCCCCCCAATCGGTTCTTAGGGCGGACCCCACGGGTCCGCCGTTTCAGAGACAAGGGGGTGGCGCCCCCCTTTGCGCCCCGCTTGGCCAGCGCCGAGCCGCGGCCGGCTTCCGAGCAAGGCCGTAGGCCACACGAGCTGGGCCGGGCGCACCTCGCTGAGATGGGCCACACCCAATCAGGCTGGACCCGGACCCAGGTCCGGTCGCCCGGTTCGGGCCGACCTAGGGGGTGTTGGGCCGGGTCGGACCGGGCCCAGACCCCCTATTTTCATACCAGGTTCGTTCAAACACCCATATCTTGGGCTACGGAACTCCGATCGATGCACCGTCAGTGGCGTAGGCATCCTTGGATCCAGACGGTCATTTCGGTATTTTAAACCCAAGGTTTAGATGAAGTTTGTGTTTGGAGAGGTTGGTTCGAACCCGAAACCAACCGGGCCCTTGGAGCAGAAACACTTATAACTTAAGGATCAGATGTCCGATTGATGTACCATCAATTACGTTGAATTCCTCTTAGTGAGATGGTTCTTTTGGATTACTCTACTGGAGGTTTGGACTTATCTTGAGTAAGGTCGGTATGGTTTTAACTAAAAAACCAACCGGGCCCTTGGGATGGAAAAACCAATATCTCTTAGACCGTGCATCCGATTTACGTGACGTCTGTCGTGTTGAGTTCATATTGACGAGACAGAACATTGTGACACATCTACTATGGACTTCGTGACAGTTGATGCATCGAACCCCTTTACTCGTGGAGCGGTCCCTCCCAGAATCGAGCGTGCTGTGTGCGAGAACCCTAGAGCTGGCTGTGACTGTGACGACAACGACCACTGTACTTGGATCCTTCGTGGGTTCGACAACGTGGACGACTGTGCTTGGATCCTCTATGGGTTCGGAAGAGATGACGACTGTACATGGATCCTACATGGGTTCGACAGTGATGGTTACTATTCTTTGATCCTAAGTGGGTTTGGCAGCGACGACTTTTGTACTTGGATCCAACATGGGTTCGGTATAGGAGATGATTCAGAGGCTACATCTAATCATCTCCACCCATCTTCGTGAGTAGTGTACCTGTGTGATCTGAGTCTTGACTTTCAATAATTATCATCTATAAGATTGAATTACTTTCCTATGTATATTGGGTTGTCGTTTCCTTTGTGGACAGGGTTGTACTTGGGCTCGTGAGTTGAAGCCGAACTAGAATTGATAACATAGGTATATGTATGGGGATTGTAACACCCCAAGATTTTATGAAAAATATTTTTTTAATTTCATTAATGTCTTGTGTTGTATTATACACCATTATTACCTTGTGCTATATGTAACACCACATTAGCTTTCAGTATATGCAACACTATTCTTGGATCGTGTTACACACAATTTTGATAATAGTTATTCTATGCAACATTGAGTATATATATATATATATATATTCAATTTATAAATAAAATATGGTTGGATTATGTTATACGAAACAACGAAGGATTATTTCACAACACGCAACCCTAACTTGGCTTGCATTACAAGCAATTGCGACCTTCCACGATAGCGTGTGTAGTACGCAATACCGCATTTCACTAAACAACGATATGCTTTTAAAATATTATTAAAACTAGCCGTTATTAATAGTAATAACCACTTTTTGAAATTTTGTAAATTTTATTTTTCAAAATGGACTTGATTTTTGAATTCAGAATATCGAAATTAGCTTAGGGTGAAATTTTGGTACTTTTCGGATAACTTTCATATTCTAATGAATAGTGAAAATTACTAAATTTTAATTAAAAAGAACTTTTTTAATAGAAATAATTAACAGTGATAAATTATTAATTTGAGTGGTTTTAATGTATATTTAGAATATATTTTTATAATTTAATACAATTATGGTCATTGGATGTCATTTCACATTTAAACAAGTTATAAACAAGTTTCAATCTTTTGATAGTTATTATCTCTTAAAAACACGCTATTTGTTTTTACGATGTGAATTAATTTTTAAATTATTTAATGTAACTGATATGTTTTGAATTTGGTAAAATAGACATCATTTTTGAGTTCATAATATCAAATATAGCTTAGGCCTAATTTTTGGTATTTTTCTGAAAACATTCAATTTTTGATGAATAGTGAAACCACTAAGTGGTAGTTAAGAAAAACTGAATTGTTCATAAAACTTAATTTTACCACTTCTGTGAGTGGAATTTCAAAAATCCTAGAGACATGGTTGATTTCAGTATGTAAAATGTGGTTCAATGAGATGAAAATAATTTTTTGGTGAATAGTAACTTTTTACTTTTTTTTACCACGGTTAAAAGTAAATAGGGTAAGTAAGGGTAGAAATGATATTATTATTACCCTAACACATGTCCTAATTCTATTGGAAAAGTGTAATTCGACCAAAAACAAACTTAGGAATAAAATATGACCATTTAGGCCCACTTGAATTAGATTAGGACATTTATTATTAATTTATTTAAAGAAGGGTTAAAAGAGTTAAAATCAATGTTTATTTACTAAAACATTTTTAATATGGGGTTATACATAAGATAAATTCGACTATAAATATTAATTAGAAATCTAAAAATATTTCCTACATAATAGTATTTTATTTGTAATATTTAGACATTAAATAATTTAATTTATTTATGACACAACGATGATGCAGTAATTATTTTATTAATGAAATATAGACATAATTGATGTTATAAATACCCAAATAAATATAATTTGAGACTTTTTATGAATTCCACTAATTTTATAGGTTACTATGACATGTTCGTATTGATATAATTAACTTTTTTCGAACATATCATTCTGTTATGATTTTCACAAAAATCAATTACTAAATAGTGTCAAAATTGACATAAGATAGTTTTTAAAACAAATATTATATTATTAATTGTTATTTTATTCCTAAAAATATATGGTTCGGACAAATGACTTAGATAAGGTTATATATATTAATAATAAACAATTTGGGGTTCGTTTGGCTTCTTATAGTAAATTTATTAACCTTATAGTGTAAGAACACAAGAAGACACGGTAAAAGTAAAATTATTTAACTTAATGTTAAATCTAAATGATAAGGTTAAAATAGGAACCTAAACTTGTATAAATTCTAATGGATGAGAGGATTTAGACCCATCCCCACCTTATCCTCCAAATAAATCAATTTGGAGCTATTTAAAACCGAAATTGACTTTATAATAAAATAATAGTTTTAGTTTTTCCAAAGGAGCCCCTCTCCTCCCTTATAAAAGGGCACCTCCTCCCTCTCTTCCTCACACAACTTTGAGCCTTCAAGCTCGGCCAACCCCTGCCAAATTCTTTTCTCCACTTCCCTAGAAACATCCTAGAGGTTTTGGTCTTCTTCAAAGACCCATTTTAGTGCCCTAAAAGGAGGTCTCAAAGAAGCACTTCAAAGAAGAGGAGGTTCAGACACTTACGAAGAAAATCAGACCTAAGGTAAGGGAAATATCACAATCTCATTTTTATCTGAGATTGTTTATACGTTGGAATTTACTGGGGTGAATTTTATCATCCACATCCATGTTTCCTCTATATGTAATATTATTTCCATCCACGTACAATTGTTTAAATCCAATTTTACCCTTCGGTGAGTTTTTAGTAAAAGATATGAAAGGAATATTTTGTCATTTTTCGTACGAGGTACTTTTTGACTTTTCTGATAAAAGTATGAGAAGAATTTTTTTAACATATATGGCATGAATGTATTTTTAAAACATTATTTCCAAGAAGCTTCCTTTACAAGTTTTCAAGTTTATTTTTAATCAACTTCTTTTAGTTTAAAATTGTATGACATGTTAAGAATGGAAAAGATTTTTTGAAGTAGAAAGGATATTTTCTTCAAGAATGGAGTTCAAGCGTTTTAGAAAAATTATTTTCCATCTAAGATAATATTGGGTTCTGTTTCTATCCCTATTGTTACATGGACTTGATTATGTTGTGATGGAAATATTTTTATGAATTCCTTTATCTTATATAAATTGTTTTATGATGTTTAAGAATCCCATTTTTATTACACGGGTTATTCTATGATGTATGGTTTATGATTTTGTGGCACACATAAGAATGGTATCATTATGAAATGGGTGGGACCTATATCTCCCTCCAATTCATTGGGTTAAGATTTTATATCTCATGAGATAGACATGGCTGGAATGGTAGGTTATACCGGTTTAGTGAAACAGGACTGAAACGAGGGTGACTCGGTTCAGAAAGGGACTTTGTCCACTAAGATAGTCTTGGCAATGAGTCTTGACTAACAAGAAATGATTCTCTATGATTATGTGTGCATGCCACAAAGTTTAATGTTTTAAGTTATGATTATTGTGATTACATTTCACTGCCATGAGTTATCCCAGGTTATGAAATTATGATCTCTTTTACAGGTTAAGATTTCCAAAAGTTATGTGCTTATGTATATGATGTGATTGATATTTCTTTTGTTTACCCTTACTGAGCATTTGAGATCACCATTTTATGTTTACTTTTCCCCAGGATATAAAGAAAGGTTTTAGGTATAAAAAAGATAAGATCTTTATGGGAGATGTTGAAGATCTTTCACCAGGATTAGAAGATTATATTCTGAGTTTCCAAAGACACTAAACTATTACGATCCTTGTGTGTGTGTTTTTTTATGTACTAAGTATTCCGCAAATGTAATGTAATGTCAATGTACGTCAAGCTTCGGGTCTCTACAGTTGGTATCAGAGGAAAGGTTTTGTCATCCTTTGGAAACTAGGATGCGATAACTTTATTGAGATCCCTAGAGATATTTCTAAGGTATGTCTAGGGATGTCCCAAAAGATAAGTATATGTATAGGATAGAGTCCTAGAACTGCGCTAACGATCTTAGAATTTAACCTAATATGTTAGATATTGAGGGTACTCCCCCTTTACTATGTTGTTTTCTCTAGCATGATTTTTTCCTCTCACAATATTCTTTTTGTGTTTTAGTTAATGGAGGGAACCAGAAAGAATTCAGTTAACATTGAATCCAATGGACAAATTGGTGACTATGAGCAACAAAATTGTGTAATTCCTAGAGAGAAAGATATTGTGATTATGCCGAATTAGTCATCGTGATATATGATTAACAAGGTGAAATTTAGTGGTATGCCTAATTCATCAAAGAAGAGGAAGAGAAACTATTATGCATGTTCTCATGTTAAGGAGCATAAAGAAAGGAAGATTGAGATTTCTAAAGAAGGGAAGAAGAACCTTGAGGAATACCTCAAATGTAGGGACCAATGTTATCTGTGTGGAGAAAAGGGTCATAGAGTGATAGATTGTTGTGGAGTTCAATGTCTTATTTGTGGAGAACATGGGCATTACCCAACTCAATGCCCTGACCTAAAAAGATACTTCTAAATCAAGGAAGGACTTATTCCAGGACAATCATTAAAGTGGATGGACTGAAGTGTTTATGTATTGGTATTCAAGAATAATGTTCTTGAGGTACTTATATGGTGTATTGAAATATTTATGTATTGGTCTATTGTGGTTTTCAATAATTTTAAGGTACCGGTAACCATGAAAAGTAATTCAAATATTTCTGAAAGTAGATGATATGTGCATAATGGAGGGATAAGGAGAAAATGAAATGTTTGACAGTATTCATGAGCTCATGATTGCTATAAGGACTAAGTGATATCATGGTTTGAGTATATAGAATTTTGAGGATTTTGGTATGTGGAAAGTGTTAACTTTTAACTGCATTCAAGTTTTCACTAAGGTTCAATGGGTATTCAAGAGAATACATGATTAAGGACTTTTAATGTTTGGAATGTGACCAATAAGACATATCTTATGATATATGGGGATCAACGATGGTATTAAATCTCTGGTAATCGTTTTCACTATATTATGAGAGTGGACTGCAGTATTATGGATAAGCCTAAAGATTAGAATGGACTCTGTTGGACATAAGTTAGTATTGTTTAAGGATAAATGTTTTTCGATATTATTGATGGGATGTTATAGTAATATAGTTTTAGTAAAAAGGACAACCTGCAGGACGGGCGACAACCCATCACGTCGGGCAAGGCTGTGGGAATCGAACCCACAACCGAAGTGCGACTGGCCTTTATCGCCTACCACTGGCCTATAGGAAGTCCCTGTTTAGTAGAAACTAGTTTTATTATATTATGCAGTATGATATATGAATTATAAGTCCATTTTAGGAACCATATATGATTAATCTCACTATAGATGGACTTATGTATTTTTTGATAACTTTTCTAACCTTTTATTTGAGACAGATAGAATGACCCATCATTCTATCACATGATCTGCTAACACATCACAAATGACAAATTCAACTTCATTTTTTTAAAAGATGAAGTGGAAATTGTCCAAAGAACGACAAACGGTGAGACTATACCAAAATCACGAAAGTATTTCATCTAATTCCAATATCATCAACTTTAGGGAAATGATCTTGAAAACCAAAAATGTTGTCCTAGTCCTCTTATATCTAATGAATCATATGGTAGCTTAGATCATCACAAATTTATGGCTTTGTGATTGCTGGATTTTCCATATCCATGTTCTCTACCACTCTCCATCAGAACATGATGGTTAGATTTCTCTTCCATATCCATATTTTCACCTATGTGGAAACCCAGTGATTAGTTTATTTGGGTAACCGTTACATTTCATACTTTTATTTTTAAAGATTGGTTTTGGTAATCTTTTTTATGATGTGGGTTTCTATTAAAGAAACTTTTGAATAGTAAACCATTTATAACCCGGACGAATTTCGAGGGCGAAATTCATTTTAAGGGGGGTAGAATGTAACACCCCGAGATTTTATGAAAAATATTCTTTTAATTTCATTAATGTCTTGTGTTGTATTCTACACCAAGATTACCTTGCGCTATACACAACACCGCATTAGCTTTCAGTATACGCAACACTATTCTTGGATAGTGTTACACACAATTTTGATAATAGTTATTCTACGCAACATTGAGTATATATATATATATATTCAATGTATAAATAAAATGTGGTTGGATTCTGTTATACGAAACAACGAATGATTCTTTCACAACACGCAACCCTAACTTGGCTTGCATTACAAGAAATCGCGACCTTCCTCGATAGCGTGTGTAGTACGCAATACCGCGTTTCACTAAACAACGATATGCTATTAAAATATTATTAAAACTATCCGTTATGAATAGTAATAACCACTTGTTGAAATTTTGTAAATTTTATTTTTCAAAATGGACTTGATTTTTGGATTCGGAATATTGAAATTAGCTTAGGGTGAAATTTTGGTACTTTTCGGATAACTTTCATATTCTGATAAATAGTGAAAATTACTAAATTTTAATTAAAAAGAACTTTTTTAATAGAAATAATTAATCGTGATAAATTATTAATTTGAGCGGATTTAAATTATATTTAGAATATATTTTTACAATTTAATACAATGATGGTCATTGGATTTAATTTCACATTTAAATGAGTAATAAACAAGTTTCAATCTTTTGATAGTTATTATCTCTTAAAAACACGCTATTTGTTTTGACGATGGGAATTAATTTTTAAATTAGTTAATGCAACTGATATGTTTTGAATTCGGTAAAATAGACATTATTTTTGAGTTCATAATATCAAATATATCTTAGGCCTAATTTTTGGTATTTTTCTGAAAACTTTCAATTTTTGATGAATAGTGAAACCACTAAGTGGTAGTTAAAAAAAACTGAATTGTTCATAAAACTTAATTTTACCGCTTCTGTGAGTGGAATTTCAAAAATACGAGACACATGGTTGATTTCAGTAAGTAAAATGTGGTTCAATGAGATGAAAATAATTTTTTGGTGAATAATAACTTTTTACTTTTTTTACCACGGTTAAAAGTAAATAGGGTAAATAAGGGTAGAAATGATATTATTATTACCCTAACACATGTCCTAATTCTATTGGACAAGTGTAATTCGACCAAAAACAAACTTAGGAATAAAATATGACCATTTGGGCCCACTTTAATTAGATTAGGACATTTATTATTAATTTATTTAAAGAAGGGTTAAAAGAGTTAAAATCAAAGTTTATTTACTAAACCATTTTTAATATGGGGTTATACATAAGATAAATTCGACTATAAATATTCATTAGAAATATTAAAATATTTCCTACATAATAGTATTTTATTTTTACTTTTTAGACATTAAATAATTTAATGTATTTATGACTCAACGATGATGTAGTAATTTTCTTATTAATGAAATATTGACATAATTGATGTTATAAATACCCAAATAAATATAATTTGAGAATTTTTATGAATTACACTAATTTTATAGGTTAATATGACATGTTATTATTGATTTAATTAACTTTTTTCTAACTTATCATTCTGTTATGATTTTCACAAAAATCAATTACTAAATAGTGTCAAAATTGACATAAAATAGTTTTTAAAACAAATATTATATTATTAATTGTTATTTTATTCCTAAAAATCTAAGGTTCGTCAAAATGACTTAGATAAGGTTATATATATTAATAATACAAAATTTGGGGTTCGTTTGGCTTTTTATAGTAAGTTTATTAACTTTATAGTGTAAGAACACAAGAAGACACGGTAAAAGTAAAATTATTTAACTTAATGTTAAATCCAAATGATAAGGTTAAAATAGGAACCTAAACTTGTCTAAATTCTATTGGATGAGAGTATTTCGACCCATACCCACCTTAGCCTCCAAATAAATCAATTTGGAGCTATTTAAAACCGAACTTGACTTTATAATAAAATAATATTTTTTGTTCTTCCAAAGGAGCCCCTCTCCTCCCTTATAAAAGGGCACCTCCTCCCTCTCTTCCTCACACAACTTTGAGCCTTCAAGCTCGGCAAACCCCTGCCAAATTCATTTCCCCACTTCCCTAAAAACAGCCTAGAGGTTCTGGTCTTCTTCAAAGACCCATTTTAGTTCCCTAAAAGGAGGTCTCAAAGAAGCACGTCAAAGAAGAGGAGGTTCAGACACTTACGAAGAAAATCGGACCTAAGGTAAGGGAAATATCACAATCTCATTTTTATCCGAGATTGTTTATACTTTGTAATTTAATAGGGTGAATTTTATCATCCACATCCATGTTTCCTCAATATGTAATATTATTTCCATTCACTTACAATTTTTTAAATCCAATTTTACCCTTCGGTGAGTTTTTAGTAAAAGATATGAAAGGAATCTTTTGTCGTTTTTCGTACGAGGTACTTTTTGACTTTTCCAACAAATGTATGAGAAGAATGTTTTTTAACTTATACGGCATGAATGGATTTTTAAAACATTATTTCCAAGAATCTTCCTTTACAAGTTTTCATGTTTATTTTTAATCAACTTCTTTTAGTTTAAAATTGTATGACATGTTAAGAAAGGAAAATTGTTTTTGAAGTAGAAAGGATATTTTCTTCAAGAATGGAGTTCAAGTGTTTTAGAAAAATTATTTTCCATCTAAGATAATATTGGGTTATGTTTCTATCCCTATTATTACATGGATTTGATTATGTTGTGATGGAAATATTTTTATGAATTCCTTTATCCTATATGAATTGTTTTATGATGTTTGAGAATCCCATTTTTATTACATGGGTTATGCTATGATGTATAGTTTATGATTTTGTGGCACACATAAGAATGGTATCATTATGAGATGGGTGGGACCTATATCTCCCTCCAATGCATTGGGTAAAGATTTTATATCTCATGAGATAGGCATGGCTGGAATGGTAGGTCATACCGGTTCAGTGAAACATGACTGAAACGAGGGTGACTCGGTTCATAAAGGGACTTTGTCCACTAAGATAGTCTTGGCAATGAGTCTTGACTAACAAGAAATGATTCTCTATGATTATGTATGCATTCCACAAAGTTTAATGTTTTATGTTATGATTATTGTGATTACATTTCACTGCCATGAGTTATCCCAGTTTATGAAATTATGATCTCTTTTACAGGTTAAGATTTCCAAAAGTTATGTGCTTATGTATATGATGTGATTGATATTTCTTTTGTTTACCCTTACTGAGCATTTGAGCTCACCCTTTTATGTTTACTTTTCCCCAGGATATAAAGACAGGTTTTAGGTATAAAAAAAGAGATGATCTTTATGGGAGATGTTGAAGATCTTTCACCAGGATTAGAAGATTATATTTCGAGTTTCCAAAGACACTAAACTATTACGATCCTTGTGTGTGTGTTTTTGTTATGTACTACGTATTCCGAAAATGTAATGTAATGTCAATGTACGTCAAGCTTCGGGTCTCTACAGGGATATACCTATGTAGAGTTGGTTGAAACTTCGTGTTTGTATCATTCCTGTGTGGTTTATCTTTTGTGGATTCTGGGAGACCTATGGGGGTCTCGGGGTCCCTACTGAGTCTTGTATACTCACCCCTGCACAGGTTATACCTGCACTACCGGGAGTTGGTTACAGATGACGGACATCGCTGATCGTGGTTGATGGTTGAGGAGCGGGACGGTATCCAGAGGTGGACTATCAGGTGGGACGTACACGGAGCGGACGACCAGACCTGAGGAGCTGAGGAGACCATCTGCACCCACCCTTCAGGTGGGATAGTCGGAGGATGACTTGGTGGCTGTTGATTTACTTTACTGCTGTTGTACTTTCTTTTCATTTGTAATGTAATTTGTGTTGGGTTTTATTCTGACCCATTTACTTTTCAACACTTAATTTTGTACCCAGTTTACTTAATGTTTACATCAGCTTGCGTTCTCTGTTGTGTTTGTTTACTTATACAAAGAAAATGCCTTCCCTTTTATCGAGATTTACGCCTTTGGTGCTAGTCTCCAGCCCCTGGCCTATGGGAGGCGGGCATGGGGTATCACGACACGGGCCCCGAGGATGGGTCATGACATTGATAAAAATTATCTTCTATTAAAGTTATCTCCCATTCCCAAGACTAAAAATAGTCTTACACTGGAGTAAAAAAATTGAAAAACACCATATCATGTATTACTTCTAATTTGTTATTTTACAAATTTTGTTACTATGGAAAATCTTATGTGTCCCTCATAACCATATATGATGAAAAGATTATCATTCTTATAGTATTGATTTATTATTCTTCCCAAGACACAACCCATTTCATTATATTTTTTTAACAGGGTGTGCAATGATTATAATGTATTTAAATTATAATCCTCTCTATAGATAATAGAAGAAATCTACCCCACACATATCAATTTTGATTAGTATTTCCCTTCCACCTTGACACTGCCCTCATCAAATATTTTTTTATAAATGAAATTTTAATTATTTAAATGATATTATCAATGGATTAAATATGGATATAACATATCTCTTTCTCTAATAAGGTTGTTCATTCCATCTATAGAATTTAAAAAATGAATAATGTGTTGTGGGTCAAATGATAATGGGTTGCACAAATAGTTGTCTAAATCATATGAAATATGATTCATTTATTTATAAATTTTATAACATGAAATGTATATTCAATAATATAACATGCCTGAATTTTTCAGGAAATATAAAACAGAAAAAAGGAGAAATATTTGTTGATGTATTTTTTGAGGAATATGATTGAAGGAACTATAAAACCACTCTTACCAACACCTATCGATTAAAATATATTTCTAAATTATATATATAATTCAATTTAGTATAAAATCTTAAAAAAATTTAATTTTAAAAAATAAAAATGTCCCTCAAAATATTGATTTGTTATATCACGGACCATTAGTGATCTCTAAAAATTCTTCCCCTCATTCTTATCATACAAATTTATTGACAACAAAATTTTAGAATGTGGCAGAGAAGTATCATATGGTGTTTATTATTTGGTAAAATATTCATTTAATAATGAGTCATTGTCGGCAATGAAATTAACATATGGAATTTATAAAATAAATAAACGTGGAGAATATAGTATAAAGGCATATAATATAATGGTTGACTATATTTTTTTCCGACACTACAAACTTTTTATATGTAGGTTTTTTCATCACATGTTTTTTTAATTTTTTTTGTTGAATTCACAATGTGTATGGGTTTCACGATAAGGGGTGGTCCTATAGAATCTTTTCATATTAGCTTATTATTATTTAAATGACCTTAAAAATGGAAGAACACAATTGAATGTACATAACATTTAGAATAAAATTTTAACTATTGGGGGATGGGGGTGCATGAACCTAAAAATAAAAATAAAAATAAAAATTATAAAAACATTGTTTTCCTCATAGAATTGATTTCCACATATTTTCATGAAAATATATATCTAGGTAATGTTTTTTACTATAAAAATAAGGTACCCTAGTCCAGATCTAAAAAGTTATTAAGATATGATTCCTCTATGTATATAGTAAATCCTCATTTTTTGAATCTAACATCACCAACCCGTTAAATAGTACCATATGAACATCCATGGTCCGAACCCTTCAGTTTTTTGCAGCAAAAACATACCATTATTTAGATATTTTTCATCTTCTACATTAATTTTTATAGAAGATACATTATCCATTCTTCCATCGATATGATGGAACTAGAATTCTTGAAAACTACCCTCTGTCAAATCATCACTTTTTTCACATTGATTCTTCATTACATAGTAAAAATTGAACTTCTTTTTCTCTCCATGAACTCATAATCTTAGTTCACATTTTTAAACATAAATCTATTCCCTTACAATTGTTAGGATGGTTTGTCCCAAAATTATAGGGATATTCTTATTTTCCATGTCCAACATAGGGAATAAAATTGAATGTAGAACCTTTCTAACTTGACTATGAAATTTATAAGTTGTATATGGTTACATATAACTATTATATCCTTTAATTGAAGATAAACTCCAGTTGGATTCATTTCTCTCAATCCCAGTCTTCTAAATATTGAATATGATAATATATTTATGATTTATATAAATACCATAAATCACAAAATAAAATGATAGCATTAATAATGATCTAAATATAAAACTACATAGATATATTTTCTTCTTCTATAGGCCTGTCGATAGCACTTGTAAAAACAAAAATATTTGTAGGATTTTTCCCAATTCTTCAAGATTTATTTTGTTTATCAATATATAATTAATGAAAATTGTCTAGCTGGGTAGTCATAGTTTTCGAAGAAATTGCTATATTGATTTGTAGTTTATAAGCATCCTTTAAGAAAATTTACTTTTTTCATCCATCATATCCTTCCATACTATATCTATAATTTTTAGAGTTAGATTGTTCCATGGTGGACCCTTTTCCTGAATAAACAATTTAACTTTTCTATAGATATGTTTTATTCAATTTTCTACTTGTTGTTTTTTTATGTTGTTCATTTTTTATTAACTTATTTCCATTATATTATAAGTTATTATTTTCCCACATTAAGGCGATGAATTTGAAAAATTAATGACGGTGCACTACAAGGAATTATAGCACTTCTCCACCCAACATATCGTGAATTCTATTTTAATTTTTCACTACTTGGTTCACAATATTTTAAATTACGTTGTTTTGGTTGATTGGGTATTCCATTATCTATTTTATGGTTTCCATATTATTTTTTACCAATATTTTTTGGGTAGCCTCTAGTGAATTGACATGAATCATTTGTGATATCCATAGTTCTAGGATTAAAAAACATGTTGTATTTATTGAAACCATTTTCATTGGATCTGTTGTTCTGAATGTTTTGGCATTAAAAGAAAAAAGTTTAAGACGATAATCTATATAATTTATTTTTTCAAAATAATTATCATGGATATTATAATTTTCTAGCAACACATAATGTTTTTTAGAACATCATTTATTTGGGTGGAACTGATCTATTATCCACCAAATTCCCACATCTCAATTGATCTTCATAAGACATCAATTGAAAATAATTATTGGGAATTTTATACAACGTGTAATAACTCTCTTCCATTGAATTTCTCACAAGTGAACGTTGCACTACGATATTAAATGTAGAAATATTAACCTATGATAACCCTATATGAATATATTGAATTAGTATACATTATTCAATGCCATGTTGAGGATCTTTTCTAATCATGATTTTAAATCAATTACTTGAAGTATATAAACGTTTTTATTTTATTTTATGAAAATTATATATAAATTTTCATAAATACATAAACTGAGAGGGGGAAACCAATTGATGAATTTTAGTTCAATATCCTATAATAACGAGATCATGTGAAGGGTCACTCCTTATATCCACTCTAATATTTTTTCTTTGATGGAGAAGATGTAAAGAACTAATAGTGCCATGTCCCTATGAAAATTAAGAAATCAGGATTTCTTGAAATATTATAGAAAAATCCCAATATGAAAATTTATGTCATCATGTGAAATAGTGATAAATATGATGGATTGGATGATCATTTAGATAACAACTATCATGATTTTAATCATCATAGTAGTAACATGTTTTTTAAGAAAACTAATACTAATACCCCAATATTAAGGGTCTTCTATAGTTGGTCGTTTAATACACTTATAGATTATTTCTATGTATGAAAAGTTATATTCCATAATATAAATCTATTTCATAAAAATTATCTTCATATTTTTTTAATCTATTAATCTACTTTTCCAATATCCTCTCGATCTAAAGATCGAAGCCATCTTTCCAACTATTTTTTATTATGTTTGAGAAATAATTCAATGACTTCATTAAAAGAAACTATATAAATAGAATACCATGTGTGAAATTTATAAAATGATAAGAAACAGAAATGTAAATTCCAAATACACTATGAATTAATTACACCATTCTCCACTAGTGGAACCATTTTTTATGTTTCACTAATGAGTTTTTATTTCCTGTAAGGATGTCAATGTACGTTTTTATACAATATGATCATGTCATAATAATTTGAAAATTATAGTCAACTGGTTATCAAGAACGATTAGTATAGAATTGGAAGAAATGAATTTCAAAGATTTAGTAAACTAAAATGAAAATAATTTATTGAGGGTTTCGAATAAAGATAGAGATAATAATAATGTAGTTTGGGTTTTTATTATTATATTTGGAAATGATTTTTATTGTTTTCTATATTTAAAATTTAGGTGAAATAATGTTCAAAAATTATATTTTTAATTTCATATGTGGTGTAATATTCAATATGAGAGAGGTCTAATGATCATATTATCACTTTCGTAACATTGCAATCCAGCTTCCCCCATAATTAGGAACATCAGGAAACTACCAAAAATAGTTTTTCTCATTCCAATATGTAATCCTAATTACCAAACACTATTTAATGTCTTGACATTTTCTACATTAATTTCTTGTGAAATTTTAAAAGGTCCCATTCAGATTCAATAATAAATGGTCATAAATTAATGAAATATAAATATATTGGAATTTAGAATAAGAAATTATATAATCACAAAATATATGAATTAATTAATTAAATATAAAACCAACACACATAACTACTTAAACTACATTCCCATATCATTATGTAGGAATTAACACATCAATAAAGTGTTGATAGAGTAACAGGGAAGAAGAAACAAGAATAAAAATAAAAATAAAACTCAAGCGAATGATTGCTGGAGGACCCTACAATAGATCAAAAACATACCCAAGGCCAGGGTCTCTAGATCAATCATTATATATAATAGCATGATTATAAATTTATAGATAGTCATAGTGTCTATATTTTGATTGAATTCTCTATAACTATTTCAATAAATGAGTCCGAAATGTATCCAAGGTCAAACCAGATCCTTATTAGAAATTAAGGCCATATTTGAAGAATTATATTCGATTCTCTATGGAATATTCATATTCATAGTAATTCATAAAAAATATATATCATGAAATATATAATGACACCCAAAAATATATGTTAACTCTAAAATATAGTTTCATTCCATCCAATGTAATCAAATCAACTTTTAGTTGTATTTCTTTAACCATAATTACAATGTTAATATTCTTTTTCTAGCATTTTAACTTCATTTTCACCCCATTTCATTATTTTTGAACCGTAGAAGCTTCCTATAGGTATCCTACGTAATGGAAGGCAAGGATTTAGTGGATATTTTAGTATATTTAGGATGTTTTTCTTTTTTTACATACATTATTTGTATCATTCAATTATTAATAAATACTAATACTTATAATCGTGAATTTATATTTTAAACCACAAGAATAATGAATTTTAAGATAGAATTTTTTGAAAGAAATATATGGATGATCTAAGTAGATATATTAAAATAGTAAAACCATATGTCACACATAATATATTGAATATGTAAATAAGTGGTAGGTTGATCAAAATACACATATTTTGAATAAGGAGAAATGAATAATCCTACAACATATATTATTTTTAATTTAAATTCCTTTGTGATTGATTTTCCATTTTTTTTATTATATGTATGTAATGGTATTAATAGAAAGAAGAGAAATACGTGGTCGATGAAATTAATGAAGTTGGTAAAATGATAACAAGAGTTATGAAACTATCAATGTAGTGTGTTTTTAGAATACTATAAAACGATGTAGTAAAGCCCTAGATTCTAAAGAAGAAGAAGAAAAAAATCCAAGAATCCCTTCAATGATTACAAGTAGTCCACGAAGAATTACATGAAATAATTCTATGACTAAATAAAGAATAATAAAAATGTTGTATATAATTGGTTGGATTCCTGTGGAGGAATAAGAGATGGAGTTTGAGGAAGAACAATATAAAGAGAGGAAAAACTTAAAATGTAATAGATAATGAGAATGACCAAATATCCATCAAACATACTAACAGTCTAGAGACTAAATAAGAATGGGAATCCCTCTTAAACATTAAATAATAATAACATAAATTTGTAACACTATTTTATTATTTAATTTAAGAATATAATGATGAAATGAATAAATTGTTACAGAGAAATAAGACTTCAAAAACCTGTCAGATTTTTAATCCCTTATATTTTCTTTTATTCTATCCTTGGAATGCATCCCAGCACAAGAACCATTCAAGATGAACAAATGGAAGATTAACATAATATCTTTCATGGATGGATAAAACCACAAGAAGTGGGAAATTTTTTTTTTATTATTTTAGGTCCCAATTAGCTATAGATGGTACATGTCAAGCTAAACGACCAAAAAAGTTTATCCACTAGGAGGAAACCTGAATTTTCAATTTTTTTCCTGTATATGGTGAGATTTTGTTATATTATATAACAAACTATCCCTGTGGTCAATTTGATTTAGATTTTGTCGATATTTTTTTTTCTATTACATCACATGATTTCTATTTATTTATTAGGATTAATAAAAAAAGCAATTACGATGAAGAATACAAAAAGATGAAGAAAAAATAAAAACAGAACAACATCAATGAATTGGAGTACTAATTATTTTAATATTTTTCATCCCTTTTTTATAGTATACAATTTTGAAAACAATAAAAATTGATTCCTTACATGAACTGAATTAATTTGATACTCCCATAAATGACGATATAATTTTCCATATACTTAATAATCAACGATAAAAAATCACATAGGATGAATATCATGACATGTTGGATAATTTGAATTATCAGGTCCATAGATGATAAAGATAACAGTGGTAATTTTATGAATCATAAAATAAAATAAATTTCTAGTATCTTAAGAATGATTTATAATGTGATTGAATTTTGGAATTTGATTCCTAGTAGCAAGAATTATGTAAAATAATAATTTGTGTACATTCCATGAAAATATTGACTTAATTAATGTCTTAATTCCTATTAATTCATGAGACCAAATATTTCATAATCTATTCTCTGATTATTCTTGAGTGAAATATATGGATTTTGAACCTAACATAACATTCATTTATATATTCTCAAATAAATGACTAAAATAACTCTCAATTGAAGTGATTATGGTGTTTTATTATGACTCCTATCATCCTATGACCTAGTTACACATTTTTCACAGTTATACCATATAATCTATGGATGACCTTGTTAGGAACCATCGATATTACAAGACAATTTTTCTTTTCTTACCCAATAATTGTATTTCGATTGATATTTAATTGAATAAGTGTTGGGGAGAGTTTATTCATGGTGGATATAGGAGGACGTTTCTTGAGAAGAAAATGATTACCTTTTATATGTGATTTAGGGTTGAGATTCATGACTAAATTCATTGTATTTCATTTTTTATACATCTTGTTGTTAAAATATTCTAATATTATAAAATAAGATGAAAAATAGGATTGTTTCTTGCGGTGTAAAAAACACCATTACTGTATTGGTTTTCAAAAAATCATATAGGTTTACTTGTTCAATTTGATAGTCTTCTAAGGAAATTGTTTTGAAAAAATTGGAAAATAAAATAATTATTTAAAAAACAGTAAGTGAGGGACATCATTAATTGTTATTATATTTTTTCATGATCAATAAAATTTTTCATTGTAATGTGTGGGAGGTGATAGTCTATTATGAAGATGGTCATTTCATTGAAACTTTTTTTGAATATCTTAATTCCTTGACGAGCCTTGTTTTCAGACATCAATTCATACATATCCCTACCACAGTGTCATTTTGGCCCAATTAAAAATACCTCATGATTAATTATGATATTCATCCTTACAAGGTCATGAATTTAGAATCTGTGGATGTTGATAGAGAAGATCATGTATACATGGTATGATAATACCTCTAACTAAATTGTTACCTTATGTGATGAGAGGAATGATTCTTCGCAAGGTAAATCATGAGTGGCATGGTTGTTGATGATATGTTAACAGTTTTAAGTGAAAGGTGGAATCAAATTCAGTTCTGAATTACAGATATAGAATAGTTATCATGTCATTATTCCATATGACATGTTATTTGATAATAATATGTTCTAAATTTTTTATAAGTATTATAAATTGGAAATTCTCTTTTTTATATGTGAATACATAATGTTTTGATGTTGGTATTTTTCTTGAAGAAGATAAATGGCTTTTGTGTGGGTGTATTTTATATCCATATCTTTCATATATATTTTCATGGGACATCATATGTGTTATCATTTAATAAAGATTAATAAAAATATAATGTATTTCTCTAATTTTATTGGATTTGAATGGAAGAACAATCATTATGGTGAAATATATAATTTCATAAATGAAAATTTGTAATTATGTGAATATTGGGACTCCACATGATATGTTGTGAAACAAGAAGAAGGATTCTGGACTAATTGGGATAAGAAATTCAGAATCTGGGAAGAGAAGAATTCACATTATTTAAGGAGTTCACATTATAAATGGGTAGGGTCAGAATTATTCTTAATACTACATTGCCCATTCATGTTGTGAGAAAGGTTAATTCATGCCTTATATGAGATTTATCCAAGTGATTCATGATGTGACTGAATTTGACATCATGAGATTGATGGGATACAAATAAATAATATGATAATTTCAATTTTATACTATTAAAACCTAATTTATTAATAGATCAATATATTTATTAGAGACAAGGCCAAAAAATTATTTTGGTGAAATATTTTTTTACATAGTGAAGTTGAAGTTAGTATAAAATTAATTTGACCAATTATTACAATATATCATCGGAAGTGGTGCTACATTAGAATGAGAGTGTATATATAACATGGAATATTTATAAATGAGGATAATACCATGGAGAAGGGGATAATTCAGCAGCCAATGTAGTGTTGTAGCTAGGGTTCAAACATAGGGATCATTTAATATTGTTATGTTTTTCAATTACATTATTTATTTGACTGTAATGTCAGATTTTTCTATAATTAATTCAATTCACATCAATTCAATCCTTTTCGTTTAATCTCTCCATTATTTGTTCTGGTATATTTTATTTCAGAGGCCGCATGTCTATAATATTCCAACCCTAGATGGGAGAGCATAATTGATCGATGTGGGTGAGTAAAAAATATTTTTATTTCTTTCTTCAATTGAATGACGTTGTTATTCAACTTTTATACTATTACAATTTATTTCATAATTATTTTTTATTACATCTTTAAAATAACATTTTTGGTAGTATTTGAAACCCATCATGATAAATTTAATTTATTCATGAACACTAAATTGGGTTATTCTATAGAAATTGAAATATAATCCTAATGCATCCATGTTATTTTAATTAAATATTAAATGAGTAATTATTATTATAGGACAAATTTAAAAGGTTTGACAATGTTTTATATCATTATAACTTACTAATTGCATGACAAATGGATATGATAATTTTATATCTATAATCATGTTTTAATTATAGAAATACAACCCATGGAAAATGATTTCCCTATCTTATTCCATTTTTAAAATTATATAATTCAATAAATTTGTTTCATTATTTGGGTGTAATATTTTTAATTAAAATTTTATGTCAACAAATTTAGTAAATAATTGTTTTTGTACTCCTCACACATTGTGTGATTGACCTCATAAATCCAATATGATAAAACATCATATCTTGTGTAGTTTAAGAGAATATAAATTTATAATATTACTATTATAAAAGATTTAACGACGCCATTTTGATAATTCATTTTTTTTATTTTATATAGAGTAGAGGAATGTAGCTAAACACCTATGATTAATTTATAATGAAAAAGAATTTATTATGAAGTTTATTTTTCTAATTTTAGTTTAGCTTTTATTTGAAGTATTTAATTTTTCATTTTGACAACTATGTTGGGACGTGGTGTTGTGTAGGGCGGATTATTATACCAATTATTAATAAGACACGCCACCAAAAGAGTATATATAATGTTAAGGGTTCCTAAATCAGAAGAATCTCTAAATTGTGGGGTGTGTCCATAAAAAGAATATTGATGGAAAAAATCATATTAATATTTATACGATTAATTCTATGCTCAATATTTGTGTGACACCTTCTATTAATCATTTTCTTGTGACCCCAATTGTCCTAGATGATAAATCAATAATTAGGATATGTAATACTACAATGATAGAATGACTAAATTGTCCAATCTATAAATTTTATCTCTATATAAAAGGATGGATGATCTACATAAAAAACATTGGAGACATGAATAAATGATTACACAGATAACTCCAATTATTTGAAATTTAAATTCCCTTTGTAATAATTTTGAATTAATTTATAATAAGGGAAAGGAATGGTTTTTATAGGAAGAAGAGGAAGTATTTGTTGAGGATGTCAAATATGATTGAAATACAATTGATGAAAATATGGTTGAGGATATAAAATAGAGAGTTTATTTGATACTAAATATCCTCAATGTTATAAACCTCTAGATTATGAATAAGAAGATTAAGAAACTGAGGCATCCCTTATATGCATACAATATGTAAACAAACAAAAATAAAATCCCATTTTTAACAGAAAAAATAAGAACAAAAAGTTGAAAAATATTGATTATATTATAAAATAGAATGTAGACTAGGTGGTTTAAGTTCTAAAAGAAATATATCATAAAAAGTATAAAAAATTAAGTAAGAGTAAAATGATAATATTTTCATTGAACACACTAGAACTATAGAGACTGAATTATAATGGTACTCAGTCATATAATTTCACATAGAAGAGAAGAAAAATGAATCTCTAAACCAAGAATTATTTGAAGAATATGGTGAAAAATGAATAATTGTTTGTGCAGTATGAAAACAATAATATCTTAAAATATTATAATTTTACAGTATTTTATTTAAAATTATAATCAAGATAGAACCCACCCAATGAACCATTCAAGAAGAACCAATAGAAGAGTAAGAGAATAAAAACCTTATATCAGAAGCACGCCACAGTTATAAGGTGATAAATCCAATACATTAAGCATTATATCAGTTTCTAATTATCTAATTACAAAATATGATCAGATAAAAATACATTACAATGATAAGATAATGGTATAAAACCTTGATTTTAATATTTAAATCTATAATTTTTTCCTCTTATTATATTAGTTTCTTAACTCTCCCCCTAGACTATTCATTCATATTTTTGAGACTAAATGTTTTTGATATTACAGTTTATCGTGATTTTTTGGTTTTTTAGGATTAAAGAATGAATTCTATCATGAGATGAAGGAAAAATTGAACAAGGAAAAAAATAATTGATAAACACCATGAAAGGGAAATAATTCTTTATATTATTCATCTCTATTTTTTCCCACACAAGATTTTGAAAAAAAAAAGAATAGAAATTTTCAATGAACTATATGAATTATGTTCTATAGTAATTTATTGGATTATTTTCATTTTAATAAATCCCTTAAGAGACCTAAACACATTGGTAAAATATTTTTACATTTTGAAATATTTTACTACTCATACCCATAATTAATATAGATATTAGTGGGAATTTTTAAAGTCACACTCATACATTAATTTAGATTTTTTAAAAAATGGTTTTTTAGTATGAATGATTTATTGATGTTGATTTATAGAATATTCCACTGAGTAATATTATTATTGATGTTCATTCAATGACCTAATTGACTTATATTATATTGCCACCCTCAATAGTATTCAAGAACTAATTTTCTACATTCAATTATAATTATTTTTTGTCTGTGAATCTTGGAGCATGTAATCCTACAGAAAATCACATTGATGTATTGTCAAACCAACAAATAATTAGATTCAGTTTCAAAACTATGGATTAATTTTACTATGATCCCTTTTATCTTGACACCCACCTTCACATTTATCTTATAAAGGCTGTATACCACATACAAGACCTTGTTAGTATGGGGATACATTTAAATCTCATAATTTACATTCGTATCAACTGTTTTTATTTTTCATGATATCCAGTTGAATGGGTTATGGGGAGAGGTTTTTCATCTTTGGATGTGATGTAGTTTCTTGAGTGGATGAATGTTGGTTATTTCATTGGTATTGGGGTTGTATTTCTTGATTACAATCATTTTTCTTCAATGTTAATCCCTTTTATTGATAAAATTAAGAATCAAAATGCTAAAAAAATGATGACAAATGGTTTATTTCTCATGTAGTTCAAAAATCATCATAACCATGCTATTGATTTCAAATTCATATGGGCTTTGGGGTGATTGTGAGACTTAAACAATGACAAACCTTACCTGAATACCCTCTCAAACTGGTATGAGAATGGAATTTTCATATATCTGAAGGGAGTTACGGATCCCCATTGTTTGACTTCTAGAATATTAGAAAACATCAACAAAAAGAGGTAATGATATCTCGCATCCAAAAGTATATGACAAGGAATATATACCCTTTTATCAAAGTAAACACTAGAAAAGAACCAGAACATACATAATTGTCCAAATTAGAAGAGAAAAACAAAATAGATTCAAAAAAAGGGGAACAAAAAAATGTCTAAGAGACAAGTAATGTATAAAAGTGAATCAAATACAAAATAGATACTCTAACAGTCTCCCTCGGATAGTGTGGGAATACTCAAACCATGTTACCATCCATCTACCAAATAACATGCTCATAAAAATCCTCACTACCTCACTATTTCCCGTTGCCTTTTCCTATATGAAAATACATAACCAAGTCTACTCACCAAAAACGGTAAATGAGGGTAATATATGAGAATTATAATGGAATTAATCAGGTGTTCCATATCAACTTTATGATAAATAACCCATGAATTATGAAATGTAATTTGAAAAAGTATGATATACAATTCAAATGTTGTTATATAAAAATCATGGAAAATAACTATTTTTTCCATTTTCCATATTTCAAAAAAATAAATTTATGTGCATTATAAAAGAATTTCATATAAATATATCGATATATCATAAATTGTATATCATCTGAAAAAAAGAATGAATCACTTATCATATTAATTTCAAAGAAGTATAATCAAATAGTAAAAATCAGTATATCCCATATAGACCATAAGAGGCACATTGGACATTATTCTATTGATCAAACACGGCCAGGAAAGCTCAGGCACTGAAACCAAGTATAGGAAATCATAGGTGCATCTAGCCTCTAGTCATATGCATCCTGTCTATAGGGAATACAATAACCCAATAAATTAAAATCCGAATTGGTCAAACACATCCCTAGAATAATGGGATTAGGTAGTTGATGAAATCCCCATGAGTAAGCCCCCAGATAGTTGATAATACCTGATGTTATACCATCCAAAAAATTACCCATTATTTATTATGTGATTTATTTTTAAAACCACTTCATTAATCTATTTCATCATTTCATGCCTTTAAATAATTTCATAAAACCCATTTAGATTTATTTCAAAAATAATATTCAATTTTTCAAAACTAGGAGAAAAGATTATTGTATAGAAACATAGTTCCAAACACACATAAAAAAATAACACATATCATTCCATTTCATTTAATAATATGATTCAGGATAGAAATAAATATTTTTCAACCAAATAGTAAAGAGAAAAAACCACCTAACTCAAATCATGATTTAGAGACTCCCATAGTGGAATCCACCACAACGAATAAAACAACCACAAAAAATAGGCTACAAAAACTATTGACATCTTAGAAGAGAATCAATTTTAAAAAGTGGTCAATGATGAATAGGAAAAAATCATACCACATGAACTCACACCCACTGCACCACACCCAACAAAGGATTGACCATCAAAATAAGATACCACAATAGATCATGAAAATAATAATAGAAAACATCCAAATGGGTCCACCAAAAAAATTTATCAATGAAACAATGCAATATCGATCAATCGAAATAATGAAACATAATAGATATCTTACGTAGAGAGTTTGAACACATTTTCCATGACAATCTAATTCTAAAAGAATCTGTTTTGAATGAATTAAGGCTCAAAAAATCACTAAAGAAGAGATCTTGGTTGAGAGGGGAGAGATAATAAGAAGGATGAATAAATATATCGGTCTGAGAAGACCATAAAATTTTTATTCATTACAATCTAAGAATATGTACCCCATTTACAAAAAGTGAAATCCCAATGAATCAGATAAGCTAAAAAACCAATATATAATTAATTAAAAATATGTCCTTTAATAGTACATGACATGTAATCATTCATGATGGGTATGTAGAGCATCACTAGATCCTGGAAACCATTACAAATCTTTTAATACTTACAAGGCATTTATGTCTCTTATATATAGTGTAAACTAAAAATCCATACATTAAAAGACAATACACCTTTGGTGTTTTCTAATCTTAGGGAGAACTATGCAATTACATTAACACGTTTATTCCAAGTCTATTCTAATTTTAAAAAAATATGTCCCATATCAATAGTTCATTTTTATATGAAAATGTATACCATCCTTTATAGTCCATGGGAACACCCAAATAAAGGGGAAAACTGAAAAAGTTATAGAATGTACCTAAATGTGGGTAATAGGATGTCATAAAATCCCCACCATAAGACATTGCACCTCCAGAAGTCATGTTTAATAATAAATTACAGTAATGAGGTGAGGTCACTACTCCCTCGTCAATAAATGATGACCTTAAGTCTCAATGCTATATTATCAGTGTCTCTATAATACAATGATCAATTTGATTGACTTTCATTATAATAATTTCACGTGAGAGTCAATGATTACTACAGGTTGGTCCATAATATATCATGTGGTCGTAACTCAATCGTTTCCCATATATGATCTTGAGAGGGATTATGATGGAGGTACTTGAGCAACAATATGTTGAAAAAATAATGGATTCATACAAATTAAACAGTAATTCCAAAAAAATATGATACCTTCCTAAGAAGCTCAATGACCCAATACAATCTATTATATGTCAAAGGAATCATCCACTATCTTCTAAGATGACGGTGGCCCAATCGGGTAGAATCATTCAAAAAAATCTATTAAACTATTGAAAAATCCAAATTACGATTCCTTCAATAACAATATTATTCCATTGAGATATATGCTATATCCATAGGCAAACATACATCCTAAACCCTCACAGGAATCTCTAGAAACAATATAGTCCCACTAAAGAATCGTCACCCACCTCAATCCAAAAAATATGTGATCTTCTTGGAAAACCATAGACATCCTCAAATGGATATATTTTAATAAATGAATAATAAATATTTTAATAAGAAAAATATACAATTACCAGATAGTTATCCAATGATCCACCAAAATCCATGAAAAATGCATAAATCATATTTCCTAGAATCTGAATAACATGCTCCATATTAAAATCTTTTTCTGGGAGATAATTTTTACTCTACCTGAAATGGGTCCACATCACCTCTTATACAATCATACATAATACTGTCTTAAACCTATGATCCCTACCTGAAATATTTGTATAAATAAACCAATGTAACCACATAATTTATATAACATAAACAATAAAAAATCATAAATTTTAGTTGTGTCGCTGATTAGAAATAAATGTGAAAATTTTACCAACTCGTAATTCACCACAATTATAGAATTCCTCAAATAGGGTTTCCATGATTTTTAACTAAAATGTATATGGATAATTATCCTATTTAAAAATAGGAATGTGAATAGGATGGAGAAATCCTGAATGTCCCATATAATCTACCATTATCTGCTAGTTAGTGTAGAAGAGGTACACATAATCAGAAATGTGAAGATTTATAACCCACCATCAAAATCAATATCACGTGGAAAAATACAAATTTATAGTTCTTGGATGAATGAACTATGAATAGAGATGAGAATTTAACGAAACTAAGCTCCTCATAGATGTTTTTATGAAAATCCACTATTCAAAATTCTGAATTCCACTTGAAGTGAGTGACTAAGTAGAAATGGTATCTCTACCATATAGGGGTTTATAAATTATAATAAATCCATCATCATTTTAATAATTATATAAAATATACTAAATGAGGTATTATGATCATTAACCATGGAAAAATACATTCAGGAATCTTCCCCTTGAATATCCAGATGAAAATGAGAAAACATCCTTATAAGGTTCTTCTCATCCTTTGATTCCTGAACTAATTGTAATGGCAGATTCCTAATAAGACAATATTCCACAACATTACACTTCCCCATGGTGTTGGAGATATCTATGTCAATCATATAATGGTATTCCACCCATCATCTCGTTCTAATTTTCAATTCATTCTATAAAAATATATAGATCAAAGTAATATAGTCAGAAATGACTATGAACCTCTCCAAAAATGTTAGTTCCACCAATACATCAGAACATGAATAACTGTGGAAATGAATAAATCAATATTGGTGTAATTATTTTCATAGTTTCAATTATTAAAATATCCATAATCTACCAGAAGATCATACATTATTTGAAAACAACCCAAACCCATTGAAAAAACATCTTATGAAACTACATACCCATTATCAAGATTATTTATGATCAATATGGGAGCTGATGCCCAAATACCTTTAATATCTTCAAAAAATGACTGCTTTTTTTCATCCAATGTGAATTTCACACTCTAATGGGTATTTGGAGCCAATGTTGAGGCATATATTTATAGACCGTTGGAGAACCATTAGTTTTGTCCAACATGAACAAATGAGATCTGAATATCATAGGCCATCCATGTCTCTCTCTAGTAAAAAAAAATATTACCATTTAAGGATCAAATCATAATCCACAATAATAAATCATGTTTATAATAAGGTTACATAATCTATTAATAATTTTATTTTGAAATTTTCCCTTAAAATGGCGACTCTTTAGGATTTCCAAAATAAATCTCTAATGGTTCGCATTTTCAAGCTTAGATCAATAGAAAACAAAAAAACATTTTATAAAAGTACCAAAAATATGTATATATACTAATTGAATTTCCAATAATCAAATTCATAAAAATGATAGGGTAGTTAGACAATGAAAAATTCATCAATTGATATTCATAGTGTCTATATGTACACATGAAAAACACTTTATGTTTAACAATCTCCCAAACACTGAGTTGATGACTACCTGACCAAATATCAATATCCAAATACTACTTTACCATTTAAATAATAGTTAATGTCATCTACATGAAGAAAATGATTCTTTTTTGTAACCACTACCTGGTTCAAATTCTAAGAGTCCATGCTCAATTGGTGTGAACCTTTTGTCTTTTTGGAAAATTACACTGGGGCTATCTATGGTGAAAAACTATGGTAAAATTAAATTTTCTTTCAAGTAATCCAACTGAATCATCACTTATTTCAGCATCACATGTCAATTATTATAGGAAGGTATAGAAATAGGATGCTTAACTAGAATGATGTTAATCAGTAACTCCAAATCCCTCACTAGAGGTTATGTGGACAGATCAGATGGGAAAACAACAGGAAAATCCTACACAACACTGGTATGATGAAAAACAAAAGAAACATCATCGAGATCAACTAAAATACTCAACAAAAAATTCTTGATCTATGGATAAGAAGATCCAACATGACCAGACCTCATATCTCACTTTCTTTAAACATCTTATAATCTCCCATAATCAATATGGAAAAAGAGACACCGATGTTAACAATAAACCACATTATGATGACCAATAAAAAAAGTCATCATGATGGTGATGTTAGAAAAATCCATATCATAAGAAATAAAATCTCAGACTAAATCTACATCATCTATTGATAGTGAAAAAGGGCATTAAACCCCTTTCACCTTTCTCATACAAGGAGAATTCCATAACTCCAAAAAAGTAAATGATTCCAAATCGAGGGTTAATAATATCATAAAATCTAAGATATAAACAAGTGGGATGAATGAGTATCAATTAAATCTATTCGTACTAATGATTTTATAAAGATACTAACTCTCATTGTCATTAGGAGCATATATCTGTCTTCTAGAAACTAATCTATTATGTAAAGGTGCTTCACTCAGGATGCCTATGGATGGAGCCCTAATGTCCTTATAGTATATAAAAGTGATCCAATAGGATTTGTTGTCAATGATGACTGTCCGTATTGATGTGTATTCATTGCATGATAGAATGGATGGATATGACCATATCATCCATAATTGTTAAAATTGTTTATAGGTGAAGGGGATGAATTCCAAGTGTGTATAACCTTTCAAATTTGATATAAATTCATTTTAACACCACTACATGTAACTAGAGGTACCAAATATTAATTCCAACAAGAACCAACTCCATCAATCCTATAATTATTTAGACACATCCCCTTTTTTAATGGATTTCCAGTGATGATTCCACTATGTATTAGGGATGGGGTAGATTATCCATCATTTCCTTTGATATTCATCTCTGTCATCAGCACTACTTCCTCTTTCTAAAATATTTCAGAAGCACTAGTAAATATAAATGAGATCTGAAATCCTGTTGTAAACCTGATAAGACCTTCTGTTCTTTATGCTATGTAATATTATAAAATTTTCATTGAAAATGAAGAATATCACTAAATAGATTGGTGTATGCCAACCTTAAACACTCTCTCTATAGAAAAGAGAGTAACACTAGATACATTATGATCATTATAAATTTTAGTCATAATTGATTGAAAAAATAGGATATTAAACCCTTACAATACATAACCATGTTATTATCCACCTATACCATGGAATCCCACTATCAATTGATGGGACCCCCTAGTCTGATCACTTTTTAATTCCCCTTCATTCACTTATGCGTATCTTGGTATCCTATCATTTGATCAATATATTCATGTCATTCCTCTAACTCTTGAGGTTTAGTTTTAAATTTAAATTATAGTGTCTTATCGTGAAATAAATCATGTTATCGATCCATTTATCCTACAGCTCCATGATGTACATAAAAAACAATGTTATGATCCTTTGGAACATTTTGGTCGACATAACATACTACATTTATGAAAACCTCATTATGTTTTTGATCCAATGGAGTATTAAAATGAGGAGAATGATTTGTTTCTTCTCAAGGAACTCACACAACCTCACTCAAAGGCATACTACTAGACACCAAACCATGTGAAATGTTCAAAAAACATAATAATGTTAGTTCAAACTAGAAACCACATTAAAGAAAACTAATATTAACATAAAAACTCAAGATGTTAGACACACAACCCAGTATCTATTGGTAACTTGAGTTCTATCATAGCAAGAGGTGGCCAAAAACTCACCACAATATTTCTCTAATGTACTTACACTCTTGTATACAATATAACCAATGGACCATGATAATTAATCCTGAGGACATACCACTTTGGATTCCAAACTGTTATGAACCCAACCCTGTGGCCCCCGGAAATAGGTACATAACCAAAATAATCATATACATGAGGGGTCTTCTGGATCCCTATGGGAAGGGAAATATCAGTCAATAAAACAAAAAACTAATAGTATGAATGATTTATGACTACATGAAGCATATATACTGACATCTATACTCATCTTCAGAAGGAAAAAATGAAAGAAAAAATGAATATATATATATATATATATCATAACAAAAAGACCAATATAAATAATAAATTTAAAATATAAATCAATCAATATCCAAGAGGCCGGTACAATTGAAAAGGGAAAAAATAAAAAATATATACTCCAATAGTCTCCCTGTTATAGCATGGGAAACTCCCACTATCTCACAATCTACATACCAAAAACCCATCTCATAGAAAACCTCACCCCCTCACATTGGTGTCTTTCATTTCCCTGTATTTAAATATATTACTAGGTCTATGAACTACCAAATGGGTATGTAGTGTGTGGGATAATAGGATCAGTATGGCCTCAGCCATGTTTTCTATATTAGGTATCTGAACAATAATCTAATCATTATCAAAATATTAAAAAATTAGTAATGATATACAATTTAGAGATATTTATATAAAAAAAATTAAACAAAATTTAATTTCCCTTATTTAAAAATTTCAAACATAAATCATCTAACAAATAATTTTATATCCATATATATCACATTTGATATATCATTTTAAAAAAAAGATTGTATGGGATAAAATATCAAATATATGTCAGTACAATAAAATAGTACAAACCAAAACAACCCAAATCACCCAATAATCAACATAGGTAACATCAATCCAAGGATTACACCGGGTCAGGATAGATAAGATACAATACCTAATATAGAAAATAATGTGCTCATTAGGAATCAATATGTACATTTAGTCTAGAGAGCATAGGAACTCCCAAAAAGCATAACTTGCCAAACAGTATAAAATTCACTAATATAGTTGACATAATGATTAGAAGAAATCCCCATGATCAAACCACCTGAAAGTGGGAAAGACATATTTATGTACCTTCCCCTAAGTACGCATGGATTCCAAGATGTTGTATCTTTCAAACCATTTTGTTATACCATTACATCATTTCATTCATTGAGAACCTATTTCAAAAATCAATTTCACAATTCTTTGAAAACCCATTTTCTATTTACAAAAACCAGGGGAAACTGTATTTTATGAAATCCTAGTGCAATCCAAAATAATGAAATTATACATATCAAGACATTTTATTAAAAAAAATATATCAAATATTGTAGCAATGATGTTCACCAACACAGAAAAGCGATAGAACCATATTATTTAAAACTCAGTTTATACAAACTCGTAATGGAATCCATCCTATAGAAGGAAAAAAACAAATTGAGGCCTTATTACCAATATCCACATCCCAAAATTGATTCAATTTCAAAATTGTTTATATATAAGTTGAAACAACATATACATCAAGAATTCACATCCGCCAAATCATAACAAATGGAGGAATGTTCCAATGGAACCTGACCACAAAATGGGTCAAGAATCAAATTAGAAGAAACATCACCATAAAAACACAAAAACAAGAGTAAAATTCAATGACTTAATCCTGATGGAAGGAAATGAAAAATAAAAAACGAATCTCATACCTTGAGAGTTTCGATGTAATTTATCTAATGATCTAACCCTAAATGAATCAAGACAGAGTGAAAAAATGATCCCCAAATCATCAGATAAGATCCCTTGTTTGAGAGGGTAGTTATTTATGGAATAATAAATAATCATATTAGCTTTTAGGAACCTTGAAATACATATAATCAAAATTTACAAGCCATAAAATCCTCAAGAAATAGATATGATGATAAACCTATTGATTATTTATTAAAAATTGATCTTTTAACATTAAATATTGTGTTATCCTTCACATTATGTAATTATATAATAAATTTATTCTAGAAAATATTAAACATCTTTTAATCCTTTCATGAAATTTAAATTTCTTGTAGATATATGAAAATATAGATTCTTACAAGAAAATTCATACCACCATGAACATTTTCCAAACTATGGGAGAACCATACAACTCCATTAACAAATTTATACCAAGACTCCATTAATTCAAAAAAAATATTAAATCCCACAAAAATTTGATTAATAGAAATATTATAATGGGATATACCATAAATCAGGTAAAACTTAAAAAAATAAAAAATCAAAAAAATTACTAAAAACAAAACAAGAGGACATCATCATTCATCATGAAATCTATTTTCAAGACTCTTTAATTTTCTATATGGGATGTGTTAGATTAGTAATTATATTTTGGTCTGAATCATTTAATTGAACAATAATTAATAAAATAACTGCATTTACTTTTTTACTTTATGTTCTTTTTTGGGCATTGTTGTTAACCAACAATTTTTATATTCCCTCAACTATAGATTAACTTCATTAAAATGATAAATCCTTCTTTATTAAATGTGATATTTGACATTATGGGGTGGAGAATTTAGAATCAGTGAAGCCCTATCAATATGAACGTTAATTTTTCTATTTGGTAATAACACTAATAAAATTGTTACCGTAATGGATGAGAGGTAAATTTCATTATCTGGTAAATCCTTACTATCATGGATGTTGATAAGATGTTTAAATCCATATGTAAAAAGGGTAAATTCCTTCTGTTGAAAATAATATATCAATCCTAATGTATTGATTCATTAGTGGGTATAAATTATTCTTTTAGAATCTTCATTTATAACATGTTTTTATAAGAATAATAATTTTAAAATTATTTTACTGATATGTCTACATTTTTTGTTTTGATTTTGATATGTTATAAGATCATGAGTAATGGTTTGAGTGTGGGTAATACATATATATATATTTCTCATATATATTTCCACATTCTTTTTCCTATGTCTTTAGTGAACAATTATTTAATTAATATGATATGTCTAACTAATTTCATTGGATTTTGTGCAACATACAAGGATCATCATTAGAGTGATATAGTTAATTTTAGAAGGGAAACTATAGAAATGGGAGAAAACATGGAAACATCATGTTGTGGCATGAAACTGGATGATTTATATTGGAATAAATTTTATTAGAACAAAAAAATAAGGGAATGGATGAATTTAATTAATGTAAATTATCAATGAATTTAATGGTTTTATTTGAAGAATTACACGAAAAACATCTCACTTGTTCATGCACTAATGAAGGGGAATTATCACCTTATATTTATAGTATATAAGGGATTCATAATTTTAATTCAATTAATGTCAAAAGTTTCTGGGGACGTTGAAAGAGTCTATGATGAATCATGATGTTAACTATAATCATTTCATTGGTTGAACAGTCAGAAGGATGTTTTAGATATGAAGAAACAAAATTCATTTCACAAATCATTAATTCATATCATGAACCAATCGTCAATAAGAATATTAATGTTATATGTAATCCAATTTGCTATCAGACTTGATGTTTCATTATCCTAGGACTATAGATGTTACATGGAATCCATTAGAAAGAGGTGTATAACATAGATAAATGGATTACTCTACCACTTGTGGTGAGCTACAATTATGGTTCAATCAAGGGATCATTGGTCACAATAATGTTTTACATTATGATATTTAGTTTTCTATTTTCGTGTAATTTAAAATTATTTTTAGATTAATTACATTAAATTATATTCACACATTTTAATTTAATATCTCTCACTATAAGATGTGGTTAATGTTTAATGATAAACTACCTTATGATAATAGGATTAACCCATACATGATATAGAATTAATATTAAATGGATACGTAACAATTTAGTCGATTTCATTCTTCTCTTATTCAATGGTTTTATTAGATTAAAATATTTTTTATGAATAAATGTATTCATGTTTTCTATTAAATCATAGATCAAGGTTGTTTAGTATTAAATCAAACTGATATTGTCAAAGGAGTTTTATCCACCAACACTGAATTGTGTTATTCTTCTGCAATTACAATTTTATCCTAATGCATCATATTTATTTTAATTCAATTTTCCATGAAATATTTTGATCCTTCAGCCAATTTATTTGTTGTTAAGATGTTTCTTAATAATAGAATTGAATTATTATGGAAGTAATGAATATTATTATTTTTAATATGTTTTTAGAATTTCATTATAAACAACCCTCCCTTGGAAAATAATTTTTTCCCTTCTTTCATTTTCTATTTGAATTTTTTTATTTAATATTTTTGTTTAATTTCATTTAATTTAATTAATTAATATTATATTACCAAATATTTTTCTATAAGTACTAATGTTTTAACTTAGAATTATTTTATTTTACTAATAATTATGATATGTTATTCCGTTATAGTTAGTGTGCTCTGCGAAAATTTAAATTTATAATTTTCTTTTTATAATGTTTTTAATGACATCGTTAATTAATATTAATTTTTTAACTCATTATTGTTGTCTAGTGAAATAATGATACATAATCTAGAATAATTTATAAGATCAATTTCTTTTTATATATCATTTCTTTATACTAAATTTTCATTTTTCCTTTTATTATCAATTATCAATTCTTATTTTTTCATGATTTGTAGTTTATGATATTGCACATGATGTATAATGAGAAAAATTATTGTCATGTCACACCAAAACTGGACTACAAATAATATCAGGGGGATTCAACTACATGGTAAGTGACAAATTTCATTGGTTTTTTCAAAATAAAGAGATTGAAAAATTGAATCATATTTTTATTAATATGATGAATTCTACCCTTAATAGTGGAGAGACACTTACTATGATCCAAATAGAGGAGGCCCCAATTATCATGTATACCAAAGGGATTTTTAGAATGAGAATATCTTTGAAGGAAGAATGAGTTGCTTGATTATGCAGTATATTCATATTCTAGATAATTTTATGGATTATCAAGATACAGAACATAGTTAATTATGGTAAATTTTTAATCACATAACCTGGATTATTTAAAATATAAATTCCATAGAAAATAATTTTCGGTTAATTTTGAATATAGGTAAATAATGGTTTTATGTTTATAGTGAGGAATAGGAAATTGAAGAAGTTATATTTTTTTGAGAAATCAAAAAACATAAAACAGGTATGAGTCTTTAAAATAAGCTTTTTTGAAGCATTATAAAAATTCTTAATGTGCAGATCTTTTAAATTTTAATATAGAATAAGATGGACCTCAAGAATCAACTGTCTGGATATAATTATACAATGATAAAAATAATAATACCTTTTCCCCCTTTATGAATTACAATAAAACAAAATGTTGTAAATTCATTATTGTATAGTAATGGTGAAAAAGATGTAGGAGAATAAAGTGGTACATCCCATTGAATTTAAGGATGAAGAAAATGTGAATCAAGATGAAAATGACTAAGTATTCATCGAAATCCCTGATATTCAAGAGACCACTAATGAATTGGATAACAAACTAAAATTTTAAGAATAATATGAGAAATTTGTGGGTCTAATTAAATATATAATTCCATAATGTGATAATGAAAAAGAAGACGTTATGAGGGATAAAGAGAAAATAAATCTTGATATATTTTGATTTCCTTGTATTTTCTTTAAATTTACCCTCAATATGATCCCACAAAAAGAACTAGTGAAGATGAATATTAGAAAATTATTTTAAGATCTATAAAAAATATAAAACATTGTAAAAAGAGGGTAATTCTAAAAGGATTAACTTTGTTTCATGATCCAATTTTCTATTTAAGGTGTAGGTTAAGCTAAATATTAAAAAACAATAAGGGTATTGGAAGATTCATAAATATTTATATAGATTTATTATATTTATAATTCTTTTATAATAATATTTACATAAATCTCCTATTGTTCAAATCATATATTTTGTTTTTTTTTAATAATATTTTAAATCTTTCACATTCAAAAGATTATTTTAGATTTTTCAAAATCAATAAAATATTTTTTGGTTGAGAAGAAGAAAAAAATGATGTAAAAAAATATATGGAACAAATTCATTGAAGGAAAAAAAATTTCTTTTAGTTTGGAATCCCTATTTTTTAATAAAATTATTTAAAACTAATGAAAATTTTCATGGACTTCAGGTGTTTGATAATAAAAATAATAATTTACTTATTTTTACTTTTCTTATCAATCGAGAAGACACGATCAACCTAAAAAACTATTTTTACATGTAATACAATTTTAGTTATCATTAAATTATGTTTTAATCACATTGAAAGAAATTATAAAAGTTACACTCATACTTTAATTAAGAGTATCTGGAAAATGTTTTCTGATATGATTGCATTCATGATGTTGATTCTGAGAAGGATACTATGAGTAAACTAATTATTGATTTTTATTCAATGGCCTAATTATATTAATTTATATTCCCACTCCTTAGATGATTCTAATCCAAATATAACATATTCTTTTATTAGATTTTTTCATCAGTGAAAATTAGGGAATGAAAACCTACTAGATTGTGAATTGATATCATTTTAATCATGGGATTAAAAAAATAAATATATGATATATTTATGGAATTTTTTTATGAGTCATTTTTCATAATTCAGTTATTTAAAATTATTCTACATTTCATATAGAATCCTTGTATTACCATGTATAAAGAAGAAACATCATGAGCCTATTTGTTTCTATTCATTAATTAATCGTTGTATTTATCATGATAATCAATTTAATAAGTATATGTGAGAGTTTTCTCATTGAGTATATGTGAGTTTTTTACATGGTAAGTTGATGTAGGATATTTAATTGGGATGTGTGGTGTAATTTCATGCTAAAATTCATTATATTTACCTTCTCAACAAAACTATTGTATAAAAAAAATATGTAAAAAGATGAAAATGGGTTGATTTATGGGCAACTCAAAAATATTCATTAACTAACTGATGATGTCAATATCATATGGGGTAATCTGAATGATATAAGAATTATCCTAGGTACACATTTCTAAAAGATAAAAAAAATAAAAGATATCAAAGAAAAATAAAACTACAGAGGTCCATCATTCAATATTATTACAATGTTTAGGACCGTTTACCATATGATTTGTGATGTCTTGGAAATGTAATTATATATTAGTGGGGGGGATTTAATAGATATTATATTTTCAATATAATTTATTACAATTTTTATTATATATTTTTCTCTTATCAATGTTTTCATATATCAATTCCCACATACCCTTATCTTCAAATTAATTTGATCCCAATTCTAAAGAACTAATGGTTAAATTTAATATTTTTATTTACGGTGTTGAGAATGTAGGATGAATGAAATCTGAAAAATTGGAAATTTAAAATAATTTATGTTTATAACTTAAAATAAATTCTATCCTTTAGTGATGAGAGGAAAAATTCATGATGATGTGTATCAGAAATAGAAAGGATGTTGATGATTTGTAGAAATTATTTAGTGAAATTTAGAAACACCATGAATTAAGAATTTATATATATAATGATTTTGTGGATTATTTATTATTTATTATTTATTATATTATAATTAATATATATGAAATTATTTTTTGAAGATCATAATTTTAAAATTCCCTTATTTTTATGGTCACATTGTGTATTGGTGTTTCTATTTTTATCAAGGATGACTAAATGATTGTTTGTGGGGGTGTTTGGTATCTATATTTTTTATAGAAAATATCATGGATTTTTTATTTTTGATTCCATTGAATACTTATTTCTATTATATTATTAGGATTTTTAATTTTATTGGTATTTTTATTCTAGAGATGTAAATCTGGGGAAATGTGGTATTTCACGAAACAAAATGATGCATTGTGAGAAGATATGGATAATTCTTGGAAAGGCAGTAAACCATTCTAGTGATATTGGTAAAATTATGATTACAATATAATTGTAGAGGAGGAGTTGAATTTACATCATTTATGTCATTCATGTCATGAACCTTTTTTGTTAATCATAACCCAAAAAATACAAAGCACATTCATGTTGTGAGGAAGGTGAATTCACACATTATATGTGCTTCGTAGAAGGGATTAAAAATGTTAATTAAATTCACATAGTGTGTTTTTTTGTGATAAAAAGGATATATTTTGATTCAAACTATTCAATATACTCATTTAAAAGATTGATTCATAAAAAAGTATGTTTCAGGGAAGGAGGAACAATATTCATGTTGTCAAACATGCATTCATGATGTGAACTCGAAGTCAATAGAAACTTTTTAAGATTTTTATTTTTCAATTTAATGGTGGAATTGATACTTCTTTGACATATAACCTTCAATGTGAATGGTACACTATTATAAGGAGGATAAACCCAAGAAGAACAGTATTTTTCAGATACTAGTGGAGAGCTTCCACTATAGTTCACACCTGAAGATAATTCATCATATTCAGATTTTTATTTTATCATGCCTATTTTATATTTCGATGTAATTTCAGATTTCTTAGTTTAATTACATTCATGACCCTTAACTCTTTATCATTTACTCTATCTTCAATTGTATTTGGATTATTTTTCTGTAGTGATCAACCGTTGATAATGAGATAACCCCATAAGAGACAGAAGAATCGATCAAATTAGGTGCATACTACTTTGTTTATATTTAATTATTCACTTTTCTAATTATTTTATACAATTATTTATGTTTTGGGATGCTTGTTTCTTTTAATGTTTAATAAATCACTAGACTACAGGGTTTATGAAAAGACTAACCCAAACATGATAATGGTAATTTATTCAGGAATGCTAAATAATTAAAATATTCTCAAACAAATAACAGATCCTAATGGATTATAGTTATTTAAAATTATCTAAAAATTAGTATTTAATATTCCATGGAATATTTATAAGTATTTTACACGTTCTATGTCATTATATTTGATTTATTTCATAACTCATGGGATTGATTATTTTTCATTAGTAGTAAGAATTTATTTCCTGAAAAAAATGACTGTGGAAATTAATTTATATTTATTTTAAATGTTCTAATTGATTTTTATTAATTATAAATAGTAATTTATTTAATTTTAATTAATTAATATATTATGACCCAACAATTATTCAAAATGTTTCCCAAACCACAATAACAACAAAGGTAATATATAAAATAACTATGAGTTCGGTCCCATAAAAAGCAGGGAACGAAGACAACATTCACAAAAACAATTGGTTATTGGATTTTAAGTAAAAAAACTAAACTAAATTAATGGAAAAATTAAAATACATATATATTAATAGAAAATAGAATATGTAATAAAAAATTGTTTTCTTTTGTGTTTTTTATATAAATAATATCTGACTACACTTCAAAATAATCATATTCATTACCTATATAATAAATAAATTTTATTGATATAATAAATTCTTAATAATTATCTATTGAGTCATGATTAATCATTCATCATGGAAAAAATATTTAAAATAACTCGTAACGATTATGGTTAGAAATAAAATGTTGATGAATAATAAAATTCCGTTCTTAGAAATCAATTTCGTTTTTCCTAATGGGTTACATCTACTACCAAAAAAAATAGTTCATTTATATGTTAGAAAATATAAAAAATAAATATAAAAACACAAATCTAATTGAATTAAACAATCATGAAAGTGATAAAATAAATAGAAAAAATTTGTTCAAACTAACTATGACTAGTTCTTCTCATCCCTATAAGTTTATCCAATTTATCTACGTGATCAGTAATAGTGAATAAAAAAACTGAAAGTGGAGATATTTTATGTAAAATAGTAATTATTGGTTAATGGAATTTAACTAAAAATAATTTTAAATTTAAAAAATACAAAATAAAAATGAATAAATAAATAATTATAATGAATGATTCCCAGGATGGATCCCATGAATAATCTCTCCACTAGTGGTTGAATGACCATTTTTTCATTAGTCTAATACAACATTAAATGTAATACCAGTCAAATATATAGTCTTATGTCAAAGAAGTTTGATGTCCCAAAATTAATTGAAATTGTATAACCTTTTAATTTTCTGTTGCCTTATGGTAAATTATGTGAAATCATGTTTCTTGAAGTTAATTTTAGGGAATTATCTCTGAACCACCTTCTTGATCAATCAAAACATCGAATGCGTATTGTTAATAACACATATCCACATTACCATGTTTTCTATGTAGAGAAATTCAGGCTCTTATTTTCATTATGAGTGTGAATTCCTTTCATAAAGTGAATAGATGGTAGAAATTTCCCTTCCTAATAGCATAAATGAGTGGAATATATTTTATCATAAGTCTCCATCAACACATTCATAACATGAATTAATTACAAAAAATAATTATTTCATTTTTCATATTATTGATTTTTCATTATCTTTTTTCTGGATTCAATCTTACTATTTTAATTTCCAATGTGAAGTGCCCTGATATTCTCACAATGCCAAAATATCCCTCATGAAATTTCTTATTTGATCAATATGAAAATAGTGCTATGAGAAAAATAATAGGACTAGATTATCATATTAAAAAATAAATATTAAATTAAAATTAATATACAACCACGTTAAAATAAATAAGAAAAACATAGATATCATATTATTGTTTCATCTAATTAGTGGTTATTTATCTTAATAACATATTTCCATTGACTGAGGAAAACTATTCATATATCAATATATTATAGTAATCAAATAAAAGAAAAATGTTATTAAAACCATTATTTGTTAATCATAATATTAATATATATATTTTTTGTTCATGTTATCATCCACGTTGTAGATACCTTATTAGTTAATGTGTAATAAAGAATGGATGGTGGGAATGGAGAATCTGTTGTGAAATATTTTCAATTTATTTTTAATAAATTTATATATATTAAATATATAATCTTAATACAATATTTCATAAACACTTTCATCCATATATAATAAATTTATGAAAACATGGAACACATATAAACTTTTACATGGTGTGATATCAATGTGGGTACCTTTTCTTTTTGAGGCTTGGGTGGAGTTCCAAGACTTATATTAACCCTATATGTTTCCATTTATTATATAAAAGTGGAGCCTTTTTTATTGACACTGGAAATATGATATAATATAGTACAAGATAAGGGAATCATAATTCATCGAATATTTATATAGTGAAAAAAATGAAGGAATTGATTAAATTGGTACCACCAGGGTTGAAATAGTTATAATGTAGATTAGTTTGAATAAGATATTATTCAATGTTTAAAATATCATATATTCCACGAATATCATCATATTCTTATAACATATTACATACTATAGGAATCATATCATAATGGATGAATTTAAATTTTCCTCACATATCATAAATTAAGAATGATCATATTTTATATGAGAGCAGGCACACTCACTATATTCATCTACATTTTCTAATGAAATCCAATAAATGATATGTAATGAGATCATATTTTTTTAAAATCGATGATGTATATAATAGAAGTAACCTATAGGTCCTCTCTTCATTACCACTTTAATCAATATAGTTATTCTGTAGGTTATCAATGGTTCATATCTTTTATATTAATATCACTATCATGTTATCATTATTCATTTTACACATTAATATTAACAATATTATGTGAATAATATTTCCATATTCAATTATAGTAACCCCCATGGATTCATAGTTTCATGATATTTTATGGATAATATATATTTGATAAATAATATACTTGAACAGAAATTATAATTTAAAACATTCTGTTTTGGAATTCCATTGTAAATTTCTCAATCTTCTTCTCAAATATTATCCATTCACAATTATGATAATTTTATCCCTAATCTAGACATTGACCTAATAAATGTGGAAAATAAATATTTTCAGTCCAAAAAATGATTTATTTTATTTATTTATCTCATAAATTTCTTTTCTATGAATATATAAAAGTTATTAAAAATAATTGATCCTCGAAAATTTGAAATGACTCTTATTATCATCCCATACCTATTCTAATTTTCATAAATGTGTTCAAAGGACTCATTTAAAATTTCCAAAATAATTTACAATTTTTAGAAAATTTCAAATTTACAATACATTAGTATAGTTGATTATTTCAATACAATAATTTAGTCTTCCACATTCATCTCATTGCTCTTCTGATGTATTCATTAGCTTTTTATATGTCCCTAGTCACTCTTTAGAATATCCTATTTATTATATCGAATTGGTCTTTTTAGTTTTTTGATGGCTGAACTAACCGTTCTATAATCATCATGATATTTTTTATATTTTGAGTTACAATTTTAATTTCATGAATTAATCGTCCAATTTCTATAAATTATCCTTATGAAATCACCGATAAGACTTCCAATGAACATCATATATAATATTTTATTTAATAATTAATCATCAAAATAAAAATTGAATGAGTTTAAACTATTTGAAAAAATATTCCAACAAATGAATATGATCTCAAAAAACATACATACCAAGTTAAAAATTCACACTAACATAATTGTATCTTCATGAATAGGTTAAAATAAAAATATAATTATTTAAAAATTCTACAGGGTTCTTCAATATCTCCCTTTGGATATTTTATTAATCCTTTTCAACACCCATGTGTGGAAGAACAATCACTACAATTTTGAATAGAAAATATATTTAAACTAAAATACTAAAAATAATTAATTTTGGTAGAATTTCATCCCATATAGATGTTAATTTTATGTCCATGTGATATATATTATCTTCCTCTCCATCAAAGAACTCATCCAAATGGTTTTCCACATTTGACACATTAAGAAATATTAATTATTAATGAAAATACAATAGATTTTTTATAATTTTGTCACTTATAAAAGAATCCAATATCATAGTAGAGGTTCTTCTCAATGTCCCTCAAGTGAGTGGTAATTCATGAAGACATGCATTTAACTTCCAAATCTCAAATTTGTCCTTGGGAATTTCCTTGGTAGAATTATAAACTAGTTTATCTCTTATAGAAATATAGTATAAATACATATTTCAATTAGAAACCATTTTTTTTATTATGTGGAACATGATATCAATGTGTATAGAGTTATATCAATCTAAAGTATTTATAATGTAGTGAAAAAACATTGATCGTCAGATCATATTTTCAATGAAATCTAGAAACCTGAACCCAAAAACCAAGGTCTAATGGAAAATATAAATACCTTATACCATTTATTTGATACAATGTGAGGTGACCCAATATAAAAAAACATTACCTATTTATCATTTACATCAGTTAAACATTAAATAAGAAAATACTAAATCAATTTCAAGAATATAATGTCTTGTTTCTATGATGATTTGCTATATAAGTAAATTAATTTATAATATTTTGGATCAAATATCCATAATTTTAGCCACATTAGACAACCATCATGACCTTTTATAGTCCATACTCATCTTCATAATCTAGGGAATGAAATTATAATAATTGGGTGAGAACAAAAGCTATGTAATGTAAAAAGTAAACAACATGTGACCTAGGGAATGATCATATGATCTAATGAAAACACAGTAGGTTTGAAATAAAATGTTAAATGTAACATATAAAAAATAAGTGTTAACGATGAATCACAGTTAAAGGGAATATAATAAATAATGTATACATGAAAAATGGAGATGAATCGTGAGATACATAACATGATCCAGGGATTATAACTATTGGCATATAGAATATAATTTTAACATGCCATTGAAGCAATGTTTAACAATGAACAATTGTGAATAAATACATATAGTGAAATACTAGTTTTTGTGAGTAATAAATTTTCACCCACACATAAAAAGTCCTCATAATTTTAAAAATTTATACCACATAATATTTAGTGAAATAGATGTATATTTTAATGTGTGTTAACTTAATTGTATCCATTTATACATGTCTCTTTGGATTGAAATGTCTACCCAATGAATTAAAGTAAAATATTGGTCAACACATGTCCTAACAATTATATATCAGTGATACTTGGAAAAAAAATTACATTATAAAAACCCATTGAATTTTTTTTCCATATCATTATAAAATGGCATCCGAAAAAGAAATCTATAATAATTACATTAATTTTAATATCTTGATAAACCCTTGGAAAATAAATTGGTATCCAATGGTATTGATAAATTTTATTTAAAAATATCCTTAAATTAAGATGATGGGGTTTTCGGTATTTACACTATATATATTATATATAAACAATTGACCCAAAATATCCCGAATCTACAAATATATAAGTATCTAATTGAACACTAGTCATGTGAGGAAATTTAATATAATTTATTTATAGAGGAAAGGCATTGGAAAAAAATATTTTCAAAACAATATATGTTTATTAAAGTGAAAAATAATGATAAATCATTATTATAATTGAAAATAACATTGAATAAGTAATCATATGAAATAAGGCAGAAGGTAACATTTTAATAATATCCCCAATCAAACCCCAAATACATAAATATATGTTGATATAGATGAAAATAATTTTTATGATATTTTGGTAAAATAATTGAAAAATTAAAAATATACATTACCTTTTGAAAATATTTATTAAAATAAAAATATTTTATAAATATTATATATTAAGGTTTTGATCAAGAATTATTGAGAGAGTAGAGTGGAAATTTCATTTATAATGACAAAACTGTGTAATGTTGTGTTCACATAGAAAAATATAAAAGTGATTCTGTTAAAATTTTTTCAGAAGTGGTCAATATGGATAACATTTTTTTTAATCCATTTTAAGTAATTTTAAAAAAATTTATAAAATGGTGTAAATAACTTAATTATTAAATAGTAGGGAAATATAAATAAATATCCAGTATATATGGACCTAGAAAAAAATACACTCAACATAAAATAATTGGTGCGTTAGATTATTTAGAAAATAAATAATCATTAAGACAATGTAAAAATAAATTATTGAGAATAAATTTTAAAAATAGATAACGAATATAGGAGATAAATATTATGGTTCCTATATTAAGGATTGTCTGTAAATTCCTAATATGAAATATCATGGAATTGAAATCAATATTTCTAAGCGAGATTGGTGAAAAAATTATAATATTAGTATAGTTTCATTGGAACCTAATTAATATGATATCCTAAAATTAATATTAAATGATAAAAAATTTAATATAATTCATAATTTTACATATCAAAATAATAGTGTATACCCCAAGTATGAAAAAATGTGTCATTAAATGAAATTTTTTAGGAAAACCCTTAGGAATTTTTAACATATTAATGGAAAAGACATCGAAGGTGAAACATTAAAATTTGTTTTAATCTTAATTAGAATTAGTTGAATAATATTTCATAAAATCAAATGTAATATTTCACAAACCATCCTGGTTCAACTTAGAATAGGTTTACTATGTTTGCCCATGATAATTCCCAAGTGGTGTTCTCGTTCCTCCTAAGATGGAAACTATTTCTAGGAATCATGATTATGTTTTTGGGAAAAATTTAGTGTATGAAAAATAAATAAATAAAAAAAATTAAATGGAAAATAAAAATGAATAGATATATTAAAAAATAAAATGAACCTACCCATACATCCATGTGACCCTATGAGTCACCACCAAACAGTAAACCAGCATCGTACAACAATGGGAAAAACTGAACTAGAAGAATCACTTAAACTAAAAAAAATAAATCTATAGGAATGAGAATTAAAAAATATTAGGGATACCATAATAAAAAAAATCTATATTCTAAACCTTGAAAATGATAACCAAGGCATGCTAGATATAAAATAAGACAATAAAAATAATGGTTTCTATGATACTCAAATTCAAGTAATTTGTTTCTTTTTTTCATGAAATTCATTTCTATTCTACACATATCCATAATAGATTCCATGAATGCATATAAATTTCAGAATTAATTGAAATAAATTTATATTAAAACATATTCATCAAAAAAATAAAATGATCGTCAAGGAATGAAATGTAAATAACATCACACAAACCATATGAATCTTAAGCTAGTATTTTAGTGATGTCTTATGGTTATCGTATCATAGTGATAAAAAAATTCAACCAAAATCTACATTGTACAATTTCTTGATCCATAATAGGGGAATGAATCCGAAGAACTAGTGGTCTCATAACCTATTCCAAAACATACAATATCCTCATACACGAACTGCTAGAGGGGAAAACATCCCATGTTGTAGTGGTCTTTGATCATGATTATATTTTTAGGTAGTGTTTTTGGATTGATCATGACAAGGGGAATCAACCCTCATTCATACTGACCTCCCAATCATATTTGAACCAATCTACAAACATAGGTAACCATGATTCCATTCTGTTCTATTTCAATTGATCCTAAGTTTTTATTGAGATAACTTGTATGAACATATCATTTTCCTTATCGAAAAACCCATCATACCATTCGACATTGATCTCCCAACTTGAGTTTACCCACTTCATCCAGGCCACAGAAAAATGAAAAATCCTTGACACTCAACGTAATCCAGAAATCACATGACAACAATTACATTACATGTCCACAATAATGGGGTGTGCCTCAAGAGGGTGAATCTACATTCACAACCCATTCTCAAAGTTCCAAAATAGCCTCATTACTTTACAAATCATATTTTAATTTTTGAAAACATAATAACTAGGAAATATAAATTTTGAAGGCCATATAAAAATCAATTAAACAATCATGGAAATAAAATTTTACAAACATGATTAGAAATATTCTTAAATTGAGGCAACACATTTAAGAAAGCAGAATAACAATTTGACCTTCTATTCATACAAAAACTAATTCACATTTAGAAAGAATCCAAATGTTGAAATTTCCCCTTCTTTAAAATCACAGAAATACACTTTTTCATTAAACCCAAAAATATAAACTATTTTACACACACTAAAAATATTTGGAAAAACCCATTAGACAGTCAAACCCATTTAGAAAACCACATTTATAAAAATATTGTTTTCGAAGGACTGAGTGTGAGAAATATACTATCATTTCAAAAACTAGGTCTAGAGTATATTTAAACCCATGATTCAATATTAAATAGATTGTTTATAAAATTAAATAATTATTTCTTACAACCATAACAAGATCTCAGATAATATATATACTATATAAAAAATGATATTTTTAAAATAACTATAAAATTACGGAATTAATATTATTGTGATAAGAATATAGATCCAACCTCAAAATGAAGTGGTGTTTTTTAAAACAATAAGAACACAAACCTTCCATTTACCACTAGCATTCATATTCACCAACACTTATATTCAAGGAAACCTATCCCCTATTTACATATTTCCATGGCCAGATATGTAAAGGGTATCTTTACCCATATCCTTATACATGAATATACTACTTTAGATATTCATGCATATAAATTTTTATGCATATGAAATAAAAAACCCTTACCCATTATATATATATTCATCCTTCCATATGTTAATATATATAAAGGGTAACCTATATACATCTATGAATACTTATGCATATGTGTATAATCCATAATGAAAACTGGCTCGAAACCACATCTAGGATGACAATGATGCACTAAAATGTTTTTAGGAACCCTAAAATTAAAAAAACTATAATTAGAATTAGGAAAATATGGCAGGTAGAAGGATACCAACCTCAAAATGATTGTGGGTAGTCTGAAAAAGTCCCTAACTGTCCGCCTTCTATAGAGGATTCTAAAAAACTTATAAGAATTCCCAAGTGGTCTATTGAAAACCCAAACAATGAATAAGAATATAAAAAATTGGAAAACACCAATACTAGGATATTTAAAGATTGGTAGGGGATGGGGGAGGGGATACCACCTAAAATGGTTAGAGGAAGGGTCTGAAGACCATACAATAGGGAAATGCCAAATAATTCACCAATGATCTAGAACATAATGTGATGGAGAGGTAGTTTAGGAGTGGGTAGTTGTGAATGTTTAAGGAAGAGGATAGAAGGGGGTTCATGTGAGATACAAGGAGGATTAAAAAAAATATATAGAGTAACTAAAAAATTAAGAAATGAAAAATGAAAAATAAAATATATTTTTTATATTATAGGAAAAAACATGGTTTGTGAATGTTTCTCCAAACCATGCCCTAACCGTGATATCCCAACTGGACAATAAAAAGGCCCTATATGGATAGCCAGTGGAGAGTTTCATTGTTTATAAAACCATTATCTAAAAATACAAAGTGAAGTAATACCTATAAATTCGCTCACACACTATTGTCTCACAATTACTCCTAACAGTGCGTCTCCCATGGACATGACTCCATATTAATTGAAAATTTTAAAATTCAAACCAGATGGGGCCTAAATCAATGTCTAGGATAACATTAAATAATAAAATTAGAATAATTATTCTTCTAAGATCATGTGCGACAATTCCCCGCACCAAAAACAGTTTCTTCCCCTTGAATGTCACCCAATTTCATCTTGTTCCTCACAAATTTTCCATAGGATCCTTATCACGATTCACATCATAATCCTCATGTAATTCAAAATTATAAAAATTTAGGTGGGTATTATTATAAATTATTTTTACATTAAAGTATTCCATCGAATAACATGATCTTTTTTAAAAAATTGGTTCAGTTTAACTTTCTATTAATATCCTAGAGAGATATATTCCTCAATCATCTCAAACTATTTTACCAAGATATTATTCATTATAATCATTAATCATGTATTAAATACCCCAATGACGTTGTAAAAATGGGTTCTTATCACAAAAAATATCATATGTGGTTATTTTATACCTTAGACATAACATAAAAGTATTTTAGTTGTGGACAACTATGAATTTAGTTATATATAGCGAGACATTGAGATGTTGTATTCTTTAAGCATGTTTCTCCCATGTCAAAAAATATTATTTTATTTATCTCTAATATTCAATTTTTATAATGTGTATAAAGAATATTATACTAATTTTAAATCCATGTTTTTCAATATAGGATAGAAATGGATTTTAGTATAACTCTTTATCATTATCAGATATGAGCTTCTCAATATATATCCCTAATAATTCCTCAATTATTCTTCAAAGTAGTTTAACCTCACCCACATATTTTAATTTATGTTTAATGGATAAAAATATTCTCATAATTGTAGTATCAACAGTGACTGTAATGAAGAAATGATCTCCCTGAGATGAATAGTTCTTTATTTTCCAACCCAAATAAGAATATATCAAATCAAGTATCCCGGTTGACTTGAATTAGTCCCATTCATCTCTTCCTTGTGTTTCCCCCAACTAGATAGATTTCATAGATAAATTCTCTTCGTATCCATATATATTGTATTTCAAATATCAAATATCATATGGAAATATTTTATAATAACATTTTATGGAGGTGAAAAAATACACTATTATATAACATTTCTTCTTTATAGAGATCAAATATCAATTTTTACAATAGTACCAAATTTTGAATGGGTTACCCTTAGTCCTTTATTCATTTGAGTAGAATTTATTTATTCTATCTTCTTCAAATGGAACATTTCTACTGTTAACATATTATCATTTAATTTATTACAAACAATTATCAAAATATAGTTTTTATGTTTAAGACCTTAAATAAATAGAAGTTCATTGAAAATCATATTTTGGGATTTAATTTCAGCTTTTCCAATTCTTCATAACATCAGTTAGCTCTCAATCACTAAAGAAGAAACCAGATTTTTTCTTTAATTTTCTTTTCGGTATTAATTTCTCCAGTCATAAGTGATCATGATCCATATTCAAGAATCAATAGGTTTCTCCTATTATTGTCATTAAGTGCAGCTTAAATATTAAATGAATTATATATCATGTTATCTCTAGTATTTTTCATTCATTTACAATCATCTATGTTTTTCTCAAAATAATGTTCATACATTCCTATAAATACTTACTATTCTAGTCACACAGACCACATATCTAATCTAGGTAATTGTACGTACATTAATATATTAATATGTTTATGTTTTCCAACAATATGATTCATTTGAATTTTTTTTGATTCCTTGGACATAGGCACATAAATTATTTTTTATATGAAACAATATAAGTGATATATTATTCAATAAAACATATTATTTATTCTCAAGTAATTCAAAAAACAAACAATTTATAATAAATAACATTCTTCAATAATTCATTTTAGTGTATTTAGGAATTCTATGATGGTGGCATGATTTATTTTTGCAATTTATTTAATTAGATTTGGGAATTCATTACTTATATAGGTATTCACAACTCCATTGCATATAGAAGTAACTATATCAAGGTTATTCTCAACAAATTATTTTTTTTAATTTTCTCTTGTATCCTCTTTCATTTTAAAAAATAGCTTTCCCATTTTGTGTGTCACATTATCTTTTTTATATGATATTTAGTACATTATTTCAATGAAATCTGAGATGATTTATAATTTTACTCAATATATTTATTATAAAATCTTATATATAGTTTTAATGGTTTTAATATACTATTAAAATATCAAATCTTCATTATCTATTACTTTTGATATTAGAGGAATTCTATTCCCAAAATCCTCTAATATTGTTTCCTTTTTGAATGATCTATAATGAGATACTCTATTTAATCAATATAATCAAATTCTATTCTATAAAACTCGTCATTGAATTTATAGAGGTTGATAAATTATTTTTACATAGTTTAAATTACCATATTATGTTATCCTTTCTATTGAATATTCAATACATGCTTATATTTTATCATGTAAACTAATTAGGTTTGTTCATATTCTTCAAAATAATGGAAAATTAATAATATTTTTCAATATGATCCAAGAATATACTTAATTTTAATCCATTAAAGTCACTTGATTTACTTATTTAATTAGTGTGTCTGTAATATTAATTCCAAAACATATTTTTTGTTTTATTTCTTTAATTATTTTTATTTTTAAAATTATTATTTCATTTTATACATTGAACTTAATACCCAACTATTTCTTCTTGGCCTCTAATCATCTCCCTTATATTAAAACTATAAATTATTATTTTTTGGAAAATATACAAAAATTGTTCAAATTACACCACACATAGGGAAGGTAAGGTGGACTCTTCCACTATAACAACTCTTTCCCCTTTCTATACATTTTAATGATTGGATCCATTAATATTTATGGTTATTTACTATTTTTATCACTATATTCTGATTCATTGGAGTAGATATCATCTTCCTCTGCAATAATGAGTTTATTATTGGATAAGAATTATAATTAATTTTCAACCTCATTAATTAAAATGTGGTCCTTTCTCCTCTCATAGTTGAAAATATTTTTATGTTACTCAATTAAATATAAATACATCTTTTCTTCCAAAGTAAAAAATAATTTGATAAACCATATCTGAAAGAATCCAGATTAATTTTTATTAATATTTGAATAATATATATTTTTTAAAAAATGGATTAATAGGTTTGAATATCTAATTAAAATTTTTAGGTAATAATTAAATATCACATTTCTAGTCATTCTGATGTCTTCATTATTTTTTATAAATATTATCAATAAATGTTCTAGAATTATAAAATGTTCACAATAAAAATTTCTTTGCTTATTCAAAAATTATTTTTCAAAATTGAGTCCAATTACCTTACTATATACTTCATCAAAATCATATGACATAATAATATTTCTTTAATTTCTATCCATTAACTTATTTCTCTCTTCATAAAAAATAATGGGGGAACCTCTCTGAAGAGGTGTAAAACAAAATCAATAAGATTCACTTAAAATGTTTTTATTATATCATTCATGGTCAAATTATGTTCTTAAAAAATACATGTCAATATCAATTGATGATTAGAAAAAAAATTATTTAAATATAATTTCTATTCTCCATAAATATCCATTGACTGAGTTTGATATCAAAGAAATCCTAGTTATGTTTGGTACTACTTGATGTTTCCTAGTTAGTTATAATATCAATGATAGTGGTATGGGGTGGGTTCAATTAGAGGTATGATTTTTATAGTTTATTATTTTAAAAATTAGCCAATATGATTTTTTATGGTTTTTTTAATATCTTCATAATATAATCACTCGCCAATTTACAATTTATGTAAGAAAAGAAATATCACATTGAAATTTATACGTGATTTTGTCTAAATATGGCTACATACATCATGATAAGTTTTGGTTGAGTTTTACGACCTAGATTATCACTATTTTTTAACTCATTTAAATAGTGGGTCGTTTATCTACTATGAATCATGAAAGGATATTGATATTAGTAAAAAATAATTGTATAATATATCTAATAATTTTTATATAGTAATCTAAATAATGAGGAACGTTTTTACACTAGAGAAAACCATTTTCATAATTATCTCATACTCCTAGGTATAAATATGGTGTTCAGTTTAGTTTTAAGATGTATTCACATACATGGATAAGATCTACTTACATATCCTTGTGAATTGACATCATAATGAAAATAAACATACAATATATTTTGTTGACCTATGTTCTTAAATCAACATAATGATTCAAGTACAAAAGAGAGAATTCACTCACACCATGGTATTCATCTATATCAATAAAATTGAAAAATATGAGTTTTATTTACATTTCAAACATTGACATATAAAAATATTGGAATAGCTGAAATTTGTTGATCGTATCCCCTTCACCCTCTTTGATATAGTGGTTCTGTAACTCAATAATGTAATATATAAAAAAATATTCAATATTTTATCATCAAAACTTATTTATGTTATTCCTTTATATCCTTGTTATTATAAAAATAATTTTTATATATTAAATTAATGGAGTTTATTTATTCTATAAAAGTTGATATTTTTAAGATAATACCTCCTTGTAAAATAATATATTTGATCTTGATTTATAATTTTAGTTATTTGAATTTAAAATTTTTAGGAATATCACTCTATGAAATTATGATTTAAACTATATTAAATCATTCCCAAATATAGAATTATTAAATGTTCAATCAACTGAACTATGATATATTAATGTTTGATGTTTATTTAAGAATTTTCAAATTTATTTTCCCCATTAATCATTATTATGGAAATATCCACAAATTATGTACATTAATTGATCGTCATAAAATACCACATGAATATGATGGAATTCAGATCCCTTTTAATTTTTTTTATCCAGAGAAAACATTCCTTGAATTCTCTAATCATCCATCCAATAGTTAAAAATAATCTTATGAAATAATCTAGTCACTCTTACAATGATATCCTATCACTCTTCTGATGTATGAATAGACCCTATTTAATTCTATTGTTACACTTATGAATATTTTATTAATCTTAAAATGTTTGATAAATAAAATTATTAAAGGCTGCGTTAACCATTTTAAATTCCCATTCTACATATAAAAATATCATAGTTACTCTATTGAAGTCAATAGAAACTATTATGGAGTTAGAAAATGACCCATTAAATGTATCAAATGAATATTCTAAATTAGAATATGAATGATCATATATACAATTATGTATTATTTGAATAAAAATTAAATGTCCCAATAACCATAAATAATAATTCAAAAACACTCAATATGTCTAAAAAATAAATTATTTGGAAACAATCATAAACAACTCCCTCTTATATTCATGAGTAATTAATAGAAAATAAAATTATTATTTGTAATTATATTAGGTTCTTAAAACTCTATTTCATTTAATGACTTTAGAATATCATAAAATCAATTAATAACCGATTTTAATTTCTGAAGATTATCATTCTTGGATGTATCGTTTATTTATTATGATAATCATATATAAGGATTATCATTAGGCAAATTATGGTGCCAGAATAGTTCAACTTTATAATGAATTAGTTGATGATAACATTTAATGATTTGATTTTTTATGAGACTTGGTCTTGTATTAGAGTCCACAATATTATTAATTGGAATGACACGGTTTACATTATCTATAAAATTATGTTTGTCTTAGCTGAAATACTTAACAAATATTGTGATTTTCTATAATAATTCATCTTCCAAATTCAATTGTTATATATCAAGGAATCTTGATAAATAATTTGATTTGATATTTTAGATACATTGTGTGTTTCATGATTTAATTATGATTCTCTACAGTTATACATTCTTATGTCTTGATTTATAAATAGGATATAATTTCTTATGATAATTTCATATGATATGTTTCCATTAAATTGGTATTTAACCAATGCTAAATATTTCTCACATATTTATGGTCTATAAATATACCTTATTTATCTTGTTGGTATGTTTTCTCGTTACTCAATGTTGGAGCACACTATTTTACAAATTTAATTATTTTCTAAAAAAATGAATAGTGGCTTATGCATGATATTTCTAAATTGATATCATGTGTGCAGAATTGAATTAAATATGTTAAGACATTATTCTATAATAAAATTATTAGGTAGATAATATGAGAAGACAATATATATTTGTTTCTAGGAGATTATATTTATATTTTTTATTGGTAATTTATAACTATACTAATTGTTTTAAAACCTATATTTGTAATTTTTGGTTATCAAATTTCATAAATGATACAATTTAAATTAGGGTACGCATAAGAGCCATAATGAATAATCCAAAAACCCATTTAGGACATAATTTCTGTATCATGTATCTCATGTTTTCAAAGTAAAAGATCCATTTATACTTGGATGAATATATTATTTTTGTATCAGTGTTAATGGATTCTTATTTTTAGAACACATTGGCGGTACCACTTAGAATCCTATTACCTTTAGATATTTTAAAAGATCCCCTAACATCCAAGGAGGCGTATTTATAATTTTTTTCATTATTAATTGTAATCCCAAAGATTCCACGGTACATTTCCCATAGAATAATGCAATAGATTGCATTGTATGCAAACATCGAAATTCAAACACACCACAACCAATAAAACATGACGTCATGAATAGAAATACCCACTTTTTAAAATTTTATAAATTTTTTCTTTCAAAATGGACTTCATTTTTTGATTCGTAATATCGAAATTAGATTAGGGTGAATTTTTTGTCTTTTTCTGACAACATAGAAATTTTGATGAATAGTGACAGAAACATTGTGTTATTGGTTAAAGCTAACATTTTATTTTATTAATTAATGGTATTATATAAATTTATTTTAGGAAAAAATATATACATAATACCTATATATCTTCATCTTTCTTCATCAGACTCATTTTATAATAAGTTTAGATATATAAAATTTTATGAAACTTTTTATCGTCTTTTACCCACCTCCAAGAAGCATTTGAAAATTTGTATAAAACAAACTTTTACCACTTTTGTGAGTTGAATTTCAAAAATCCAAGAGAGACTATTAATATAAATATGTAATATGTGGTTTAATAAGATGAAAATAATTTTTTGTTAATAGTAACTTTTGCCTTTTATTTACCACATTTAAATGTAAATAGGGCAATTAAGGGTGAAAATGATATCATAATTACACTAACACATGTCCTAATTCTATTGGGTAAGTATAATTCAACAAAAAATATCCTTAATAATAAAGTATGACCCCCTTTGGTCCCCTTGGAATTGATTAGTACATTTATTATTATTTTATTTAATGACGAGTTAAAAGTGTTAAATTAAAAGTTTAATAATTAACCATTTTTAATATAGGGTTACACACAAAATAAATTCTACTATAAATATTAATAATAAAGATAAAAATATTTCATACATAATGATATTTTATTTATAATTTTTATTCTTTGAATAATTTAATTTATATATGACACAATGATGATGCAGTAATTACATTTTTAATGAAATATTAGAATAATTGATATTACAAATATCCAAATAAATGAAAATTGAGACTTATGATAAATTGAACTAATATATAGATTAATTGGATATGTTATAGTTGGTTAAATAAATTTTATTATAAGTGATAATGTTTTTATGGCTTTCAAAAAAATCCAATACTAAACAGTGTCAAAATTGGCATAATTGAGTTTTGAAAACTAATACTAAAATTTTAATTAATATAATATTTTTTTTAAAAATATATGGATTGGAAAAATGACATAGATAATTTTATATATATTAATAATGAACTACATGGGGTTATATTGGCTTGTTTTAATATGTTTATTTTCCATATAATATAAAAATAGAAAGAGACATTGTAAATGTCAAACTATTTATCTATGAGTTAAATCTAAAATATAAGTTTAATATGATGACCTAAACATATCTAACACCTATTGTTTGGGAATTTTTAGATTCATCCCCACATTATCATTTGATTAAAAAATTTTGGAGCCATTAGAAACCAAAAATTATTTTATTATAAATTAATATTTCAACCTTTTCCTAAAGTGACCCTCACCTCTCTTATAAAAGGGCACTTCCCATTCTCTTAATTTCACACCTTTAAAGAATATTGGCTCTACAACCCCTACCCTAATATCCCCCCAACATTCATTTCATAATACTATATGCATTCCTTTTTTCATATAGCCATCATATGGTTCCCTTTTGATCAAATCAAATGGAAGAACCCGAAGAAGAGGTAAATATTTCCTCACCTCTTTCAAGTTCTTTTCTTCTTCTACTTCCTCATTAATTGTTGTTTTCATTATAAAATAAAAACTCTTGTATATTATATATATTGTTATGTTATTATAAATGTGGTACAACCATATTCATTATTCTATCAATCCTATAAATGACAAAGTCACCATACGTGTGTAGGTACAGATTACCGTTTCCACGTCGTGGTGTAGTTTGTTATTCGATCAATTAATTTTTTGGTTGGGTATAATAATGAGTATAAATGATGAAAATAAAAAATATAACATGTTAATTATTATTTATATATGATATAACATCAAATTACATATGATTTTTCCATCAATATAATGATATTGTCACTCGTGCGTACGTACGGATTACTGTATCCAGGAACATGATGAGATTCATTCTCCATCATAATCATTCAAGTATAATTTTAATTTTAGGATTAAAAATAATGTTTATTTTCATAATATCATTATGTATATGAATAAAATTAATTTTATCCACAATAGACATGGCTTACGTAACCAAGCATATAAAGGAAAATGATTTAGTTAGCACTCGAAATGATGATACTACTAAAATATTATTAACAAAGCCATATTATAAGATCATATATGATATAAAATTTACGCATATAGTTATTTTATAATTTAATAACAATTATTTAACTTTATAAAGGTGTTTAACAGACCATCGTCTATGGAAAAGTACAAGGTAAGAGTTAATTTCAGAATCTCTTTATTATCCGAGGTTGTTTTTATTTATGTATCTACTTGGAAATATTTATTATCCATGTATATGTTCTATAAAATAGTTCTAAAAGGGATTCTTTATAATAAAATTTTTAATAAAACATCATTTTAAATGTTTTAATGGTTAATTTTTCTAATCCTTTCTCATTAATGATTATGTTTTAAAAATGTTTTTAAGGATTTATTTATGTTGACATGGATGTTTTAAAATTTTAATTACATTCAAAATTATCAAAGTAGTATGGGATAATTTGATAAAAAATATATTCTAAATGACTTCCATTAAGATAATTTTCAATGATTTCATGAAAAGGGATATTTCTCTCAATGATTCTTTCTGATCATTTTCAATTATGTCAACATCCTTTACGGTATATTATTCCTGATCGAGGTTGATTTAATATGATACAAATCATCAATATTGAATTGGATGATTTGTGATATGTTTGATTGTGGATCTGTTATTTTTATACCATTCATGGTTTATGGATAAAGTATTGACATTTCATATGTTTGTTTTAATACAAATGTTTATGTTGTGTTTAATCCTTTTCATATGAGGAATGCATTGGACTTATTAAGTGGCGGGTGGAGCACGCTATAGCTCCTCGATGCATAGTTAGGTCTCATGAGACAAATTATAATCTTGACACAAGGCCATAACAAAATCTTATTTGTAGTCTTGGAACAAGGCCTTGACAATGAGGTAATTAAGTCTAGCTTTATACATTCCATAATTATGTAATTGGATATTGAAATTTCATGCGATTATTCAACTGTTATAATATTCGTGTCAGTTAGTAAATCACATTAATTGATTTTATATTTTCCATATTAATCTGAAGTTTAGGTTTAAAAGGCTTTTGTTTTATTCTTAAGCATTTCATTAAATGTTTGTGCCCATTTATGAATGTTTCCATTATATATTTATCCTTACTGAGCATCTGAGTTCACCCCTATCTATGTTTTATTTTTCCCAGGATGTGAAGAAGTATTATATGGTTAAACTGATGGGATAGTCTAATGATATTATTGTGTTTAAAAAGTGGACAAAATTTTGTTGATTTTTTATTTCATGATATAATGTAAAACATTTGAATGTATCTAGTACTTCTAAGGCAACTAAACTGACCGGTCTTTTACTACATGATTGACTATATCATGCCAATGTTATGTAATAATGTACTGACTCTGGGTAATTGGGTTCGGGGCGTTACAGTTGGTATCCGATAACATTTAGTAGAATCCATGAAAGCTAGATTTAGATCAACTCTGATTAGAGCACAATACCCTAAGATAAACATTGGATATTAGTATAGAAGAACTTCCTAAAATTTTGTTACTATAGATATTTTGTGAGTTTTTCAATAAATACATACCTGTTTTGATATGAGCATGTAGAGGTGGCTCTGGCAGAAATATACATCGGTGTATAACCTGAAAACACAGCATTGAGCTAGATTCGAACAGGAACTCGTGAACGACAATGAAACTTGCTGCACTCTTGGTAATGACAATCCAAGGAGATATTCTTAGGATTATTCTAATTTTATTTACAAACCATTATAAAGGGTTTATGAGCATATACATCCTCAAAGAAAACATTTTTATTATTTTTGATTATATCCGTAAACTATTCAATTTATGTTAAGTTTTTTACATGTTTGAATTTATGAATTGCGATTCATAAACTAATCTAGTGTATGCCATTATTTCAAAATGGTTCCTAGAGGAAGGAATGGAAACTGTATCAATGAACATAAAAAATGTAGGGATTTCCCTCCTACTCATGATAAGTATAGTGGTGGTGGTGAAGCAACTAGTGATGACCAACATATCACCATAGTTGGACAACTCACATAGGTTATTAATAATAACCTTACCCATATGGATCACCTAGATCCAAAATGCGAAGGCTCAATGTTAGACCGCTTAATGAGGTAACAACCACCAACATTCAGTGGGATTAAAAATCCATTAGTAGCTGAGAAATGGATAAATTCCTTAGAGAAAATATTTCATGCTTTGTGGAGTTGCAAAAGTGAAAAGGTTGTCAAGACATTTTATCCCCTAACAGGAGATGCATGTCAATGGTGGTCATTAATTCAAAACACATAGGAAGATGATGAAGAATTATATATGTAATGGAGGGAGTTTAATGTTTTTTCTTTAAAATATAATTTCCTCATGGCCCTTAAGCGGATATGGGTAGATAATTTTTGAGTATGAGGAAAAAGGAGGATGAGAATGTCACAAAGTATAAGGGTAAAATTACAAGTTTAGTAGGTAATGTTAAAGATTATATACATATCCCAAGGAGTAATATTGATCGATTCATTGATGGGTTAATACCATTCCTCCATCGAGCATTAGTCCCACAATCCTTTTTATGATACGAAGATATTGTCTCATGTGCTATCAAGATAGAAGCATAATTCTCAAGGTCTTATGACATTAAATCAATGTATTAGAAGAAGATATCTGTTCAACACACTAGAAATTTAATTAAGGGGAAGAAGGGAAAAGTTGAATATCTTGCCTGTGGAAAATGTGGGAAAAAACACCCCGGTACTTTCCTGAAGGGTATGAGAGTATGTTACAAATGTGGTGAAAAAATCCACCAAGCTCGTGATTGTAGTCGGAAGAAAGAGACTGTCAATGTTGAATGCTACCATTGTAGTGGAAAGGGGAATTATAAAAATTAATGTCCAAAATTCCAAATAATATTACCTCAGAAAATGCCAAGGGAGTAAGGCCATGCTTATGATTTCACTACTATGGAGTTTGAAGCTCCGAAAGATGTGGTGGCTGGTAATTTAATAGTTTCCTCAAGATTATCCAATGCTTTATTTGACTCTAGATCATCATAGTTTTTCATATCATCCCAGTTTTCTAAGAAAAATAGATATTTTAAATTTGACTTAAGAAGGGAGTTGTTAGCCAAAACACCTAAGGGAAGTAACATCAGACAATGTTTTATAAATCAGTTCCAATTAGAGAATAAAAATTTCCTTTATCAAATGATCTCATCATCATACCCATGATTGAATTTGATATAATTCTCATAATGGATTGGATTTCAGACCATGATGTGAATATTTATTGAAAGAAGAATGAGGTTACAAATTTTGATGATGATAAAGGGTACCTTATCTTTAGAGTAGAAACGTCACCACCTGTTTCTTATCAAGATACACCCCATGTAGCTCCACTAAATTCAATTAATGGGGAAGAAGATAATGAATTAAGCATGGGTGAGGAAAAGAATGTTCGATTAGCTGACATACCAATTGTGAAAGAATATGATGATGTGTTTCCAGAGGATTTACTAGGACATCCTCCAGAATGAGAAATTGATTTTTTTTTCATTGACTTAATTCCCAGTTCAAGGCCCATATCAAAGAACCCTTATAGAATGTACTCTTTAAAATTAGTGTAACTAAAGAAAAAACTATAAGAATTGAGTAATAAGGGATTTATTATCCCTAGTGTTTCTTTATGGGGAGCCCTTCCATTTTCATTAAGAAGAAAGATGGATCTATGAAGTTGTACCTTGACTATAGGTAGATCAATGCTATAAAAATAATGAACAAGTATCCCTTAACTCACATTGATTATTTATTCGACCAAATTACTGGAGTTTAATATTTTTCAAAGTTTGACCTTCGATCTGGATATCACTAGCTATTTGTAAATAAGGGAGACATTCTGAAAACCACATTTTGTGTCAAGTATGTGCATTATGCGTTTACAGTAATGCATTTTGTATTGACTAATACACCCTCTGCTTTCATGGATCTAATGAACAGAGTTCTGAAAGAATATGTTTATGAATTTATAGTGGTATTTGTTGATGATATCTTGGTATACTCTAAAAACAATGAAGATCATGAAAATCACTTGCGCATTATCAAAAGGACTCTTAGGGAAATGAATTATATGTGATGTTTAGAAAATACGAATTTGGGCATCATGATATTTCTTTTCTTTTCCATATTGTCTCTAAGGATATAATCCTTGTTGATCCTTCTAAGAAAAAGGCAATCCAGGAATGGCCAGCACCAATGAGTATAACTGAGGTACACAGTTTTATTAGTCTAGCAGGTAATTATCGACGTTTCATCCATAATGTTTCCCGATTGGGAAACCCATTAACCAAGCTCACATGTAAAGGGGTTAAATTTGTTCAGACAAAAGAGCATGAAGAAAATTATAAAGAATAGACGAGAAGACTAGACAATACTCTTATATAGACTCTTCCATCAAGGAGTAATGGATTTTTTATTTATTTTGATGCTTCATATAAAGTACTTGGTCATGTCCTTATGCAGAATGATGGAGTTATTTCCTATGCATCATAATAACTAAAAATTCATGAGAAAAACTATCCCAATCATGATCTTGAGTTATCAGGTGTAATCATTGCTTTGAAGATATAGAGATATTATTTCTATGGTGAAAAATGCGAGATATATACCGATCAAAAGAGATTGAAGTATATTTTCTCTTAGAAGTAACTAAACATGAGGAAAACACGATGGCTTGAACTACTCCAGGACTATGATTGCACTATAAAATACCACATATAGAAGGAAAATAAGGTGGTAGATGCTTTGAGGAGAAAGGATCATGGTGTTTTGAACAAGATGAGTGTTTAAAAGGATCCTATTCCTATGGATTGAGTAATGTTGGATTTTGGAAAAACCATGGAAGGATATACATCAATGATTTTTTAAATGGTTTCCAAACAGTAATTACTTGAAAGGATAAAGAGTTCTCAGACTGTTGATGAGGAGTTTTAAAAAAATATTAATGCTGGTAATGATAGGAGATTGAGTGACTCCATATATGTAGACGATATTTTGATGTTTAGGAAAAGACATTGTGTTCACGATATACCTAATCAGAAATGGGAATTGTTAGATGATGCTCATAGATCTAATTTCTCAATACACCCTAGTATCATTAAAATGTATAATTATTTGAAAGAACATTTTTGGTGGGGAAACAAGAAGCGAGAGATTGCTGATTTTTTGTCAAGATGTATGGTTTTCCAAAAAGTTAATGTTAGAAGACAACTTCCTAGGGGAGTTATGAATCCACTTCCCATACCTGAGTTGAAATGGGATGATATTACGATGGACCTTTTCATGGGGTTACCATAGACTACAAGAAATAATGATCAAATATGGGTCATTGATGATCTTCTTACCAAGCCAGCACATTTTCGTGCTAGAAGAGAAGATTTACCACCTGAACGTTTAGCAAGACTGTATATTAATGATGTTTGAAGACTTAAAGGAGTACCCATATCGATTTTTTCTGATTGTGATCATCATTTTACCCCATGATCTTGGAAAATTATTTTGAAAGACCAGGGTACCGAAAATCGTTTGAGCACTACTTACCACCCTCAAACAGATGGACAATCAGAATGAACTATTCAGTCCTTAGAAGACATGTTGAGATATTTCTCACACGACATTCAAGGTTTGTGGTATCAATATATACATCTGGTAGATGTTTTTAATAACATTAGATTCCATTCAAGAATTAAGATGGAACCATATGAATTATTATATGGAAAGAGATGCCGCACACCCACTTGTTGGGATGATATTTGTGAAAGAAAACTTGTATGATGCGAACTTGTTGAGGAGATGATGTAAAATGTGAAGGTTACCCAATCCCACATCAAAGCATCTCAAATTAGGCAGACGTGCTATGCCAATTATCGAAGGAAGTATTTTGATTTTTAAGTTGGAGACCATTTTTTCTTGAAGGTATCTCCATAGAAGGATGTTATACATTTCGGTAAGATAAGTAAATTGAGTCCCATGTACATCATACCTTTCGAAATTCTAGAACGAATTGGGTTTGTAGCTTAATGTTTTGCAATTACACCAAGTCTCTATAATGTTCATGATGTGTCCGGCGTATCTATGTTGAGAAAATACGTACATGACCCAACACATGTACATACCTATGATGAAATTAAACTAGAACATGATGGGTCTTAATGTGAAGAGCCTATCTAGATTCTTGATATAAGAGAACATGTGGTCAGAAACCGAATGAATCGTATGGTAAATGTTCTATGGAGAGACCATAAGACTGAAGAGTAAACGTGGGAACCCAAGGAACTTATGATGAAGAACCAGTTGAATCTTTTTATGCATTAATATTCTAGAGATTTCGAGGATGAAAATATTTGAAGGAGAGAAGAATGTAACACCACAAGATTCCACAGTACATTTTCCATTGAATAATGTAATAGTTTTCATTGTATGCAACTTAGAGATTCAAACACACTACAACATATCAAACTAGCCATTATGAAGCTCCGCAATCAACTGACGTTGTCCTAGGGTTTCCCTTCTCTCCACGGGTGCCTGTGTGAAAATTTCTTCGATACTCTTCTCTTGCTCGTCAGTTTGGGCTTCAGAGGATGGTTGCTTCTCAGGATCATGGATTTTCACTGCTCTTCTCAAGATTCCCATCTTCATCTAGGTATGCACACAATCATTTGTCAGGCTTGTCCGTGCTTGTTTCTCACTCTACTTCAGATCTCTTCTTCTCTAATACTGTGACATCGGTGGCCTTAGCGACAAGAGATTCATGGCTTTACTCAATGATCTCTGGTGGTTGATTTTAAATCCCCTACTCTTGATCCGTCCCTCTACTAGGTCCTCTTGCTTTGTCACTCAGAGTTTCTCATTCAAGGAAGATGGATTAATGGCAGCTGATTGACCTCTCTCTGACCCCAGACACGGTGATGCGCCTTCTAGCAGCACCAGTGCTTTTTGGGTTGTCTTCTGGCTGCTCTAAAGCCTTTCGTGTCGCGCCATTGGCTGCTCCTATTCATCCCGTGATGCGCTTCAATATTCTGCTGCTGCTCATGTGTCATATGGTTGCACTAGATTGGGGCCGGATTTGGTTATGTACATTAAGGACTACTTTGATTGACTTTGGTGGGATTTCTTTGGCACATGGTGTGGGTCTATTCTTGGATCAGAATATGGAGATGATGATGTTCTTGTTTGTATGTTACCTGTCATTGTTCAATTTTGATGTCATTCTGCTGTAGGTGGTTTTCTTGATTCGTGTTGTGTTAGATTGATTCACTTGGCGTTTTTTTGTAAAATTTGTTGTTGATGAGGACTTATTTTTAAAATTGGTTTTTGATGGATTTGAAAACATCGGTTTCTCCCTCATTCAATTTGGTTGACATTTCTATAGTTGTATTGGATATCGGGTGGGAGTCCTTGAAAGGGGGATTGGTGTGATGACACCCATCATCTGCCATTTGTCCGTTTTCATGGATGGGCACCTTGCCTGATATTATTCATTGTGTTTTCGGTCTCATTTTTTCTTGTATCAAGTTGATAGTGTTGTGTTTTTTCGCATAAACTATTGAGATGGCCTCTCAAAAGATATATAGGTACCCTAGTACCTATAATCCGGTCTTCCATCCGCACCTCGGTGTGGGTTTGAGGAGTGCTCTGCCACGTTGTGTTGCCCGCACAACATAGCTTCTTGGTAGGGGGAGAGGAATCTACTTTGACGGAACTCACATTTCATGGTCTTGAGGGGGGGGGGGGTGACGAGGTTCTTTCCGATTTTTGTTTTGATGCTTTCTTCCCTTTTGAATTTTTAATCCTTGTGTAGGTCTTCAGGTCCATTTTATTCTGGCTTCTTTGCGCTTTTCATGTAATGGGTTTCCTCTTCTCCCATTTCTTTAAAGAGGTTGTTTCTTTTTGGTTCAATAATGAGGGATTGACTCTCAACCTTTGCCTTAAAAGAACAAACTATTATTAATTGTAATACCAAATTTTTGAAATTTTATAGATTTTAACTTTCAAAATGGACTTCATTTTTGGATTCAGAATATCAAAATTATCTTAGGGTGATTTTGTTTTATTTTTATGAAAACACTCAAATTTTGATGAATATTGAAAGAAACACAGCATTATTGGTTAAAACAGAATTCTTATTTAAATAATTAGTTATTTTAGTTTAAATTATTATCAGTCAAAATATATACATAATACATATATATGTTCAACATAATTCATTGGAGTTAGTTTATAATAAGTTTAGATATAAAAAATTTATCGAACTGTTTACCATCTTATACCCACTTCCTAGAGGCATTTACAAATTTGTATAATACATAATTTTACCACTTCTATGAGTTGAATTTCAAAAATATGAGAGGAACAGTTAAAATTATTAAATAAAATGTGGATCAATAAGACAAAAATAATATTTAGTGAATAGTAACTTTTGAATTTTATTTACCATAGTTAAAATTAAATATGGTAATCATGCGTAAAAATTATATCATAATTACCCTAACACATGTAAAAATTCCATTGGATAAGAATAATTCAACCCAAAACCACCATATCAATAATATATGACCCACTTTGGTCTGCTTGAATTAGATTAGGACATTTATTATTATTTTATTTAAGGAAGGGTTATAAAAGTTAAATTCAAATTTAAATAACTAATCCATTTTTAAAATAGGGTTACACAAAATATAAATTTGATTATAAATATTCATTAGAAATATAAAATAATTTCCTAAATGATTGTATTTTATTTATAATTTCCATAAAATAAATAAGTTAATTTATTTATGACACAATGATGATGAAGTAATTACATTATTAATGAAATATTAAAATAATTGATATTATCAATATCCAAATAAATGTAAATTGAGACTTATGATAAATTAAATTAATTTTATAGATTAATATGAAATTTTGGGGTTTTTTAAATAATTATTATTATAAGTGATAATTTTTTATGGCTTTCCATAAAATCAAATACTTAATAGTGTTAAAAATGACATAAATTAGTTTTTGAAACAAATACTATATTATTAATTGATATATTATTCCTAAAAATATATTGTTTCACTAAAGGACTTATATAATGTTATATATATAAAAAAAATTAATCATATTGGGTTATCTTGTCTTGTTATAGTATCTTTATTAACCATATAATATAAAAATACAAAGAGACATGGTAAATGCCAAACTATTTAACTAAGTGTTAAATAATAAAGATAAGGTTAATATGGTGACCTAAACCTTTCTAAATCATATTGGTTGAGATGTGTTTGACCCATATCCACCTTATCATTTAAATAATACATTTTTGAGACATTATAAAGAGAAAATGATTTTATTATAAAATAATATGTCATGCCCATTCTAAAGTGACCCTCTTTTCTCTTATAAAATGGAAATTCCCCTTCTCTTAATTTCACACATCCAAAGCTTATTATCTCAGCCAACCCCTGCAAAAATATCCTCCCAAAATTCCTCCCTTCATTCTATTGTAATTTTATTGGTTATAAATCAAACCTAAGGATCACTATTGATCAAATCAAAAGGAATAACCCGAAGAAGAGGTAAATATTTCCTCACATCTTTCATGTTCTTTTCTTCTTCCACTTACTCTTTCTCTGTAGTTTCCATTATAAAATAATAAATCTTTTGTATTTTATATACTATGATGTCATTATAAAAAATGGTACAAAATTATTCATTATTCTATCCATCCTATAAATTAGAACGTCACCATACGTGCATACATACGAATTACTGTTTCCACGTCATGGTGTAGTTTGTTATTAAAACACTTATTATTTTTATGGGTATAATAGTGTGTATAAATGATTTCAATAATAAATATAACATGCTATAGATTCTGTATATATGATATACCATCCAATTACTTACGATTTAGACATCTATATTATGATATTGTTTCGCATGCGTACGTACAGATTACCATCTCCACGAATGTGATGAGATTCATTCCCAATCGTATTCATTAAAAAATATATTTCATTTTATGATTAAAAATAATGTTTATGAAAATAATATCTGTATGTATATTAATTATAGAAATCCTATCCATAACAAACATGGCTTACAAAACCAATCATATAAAGGAAAATGAATCAGTTAACACCAGAAATGATGATACTACTACAATATTATTAACAAACAAGTATTATAAGATGTTACATGAAATAATATTTAAGAATATTGTAATTTTATATTATAATAAAAATTTTATAACTATTATATAATAGTTTAACATTCCATCTACTAAGTAAAAGTACACGGTATGGGTTAATTCACAATCTCTTTATTATACGATGTTGTTTTTACGTAAGTATCTATTGGGAAATATGTATTTTCCAGGTTAATGTTTCATAAAAGTGTTTTCAAAAGGATTAGTTTTTAAGGGAATTTTTACTAAAACATCATTTTAAATGTTTTAATGGTGTATTCTTATAAACCTTGCCCATTAATTTCCATGTTTTCAAAATGGTTTTATGAATTTATTTAAATGGACATGAATGTTATAAAATGTAAATTCTTTTCAAAAGTTTCAATGTTTTATGGGATAATTTTATTCAACACTCTCATTTAAATGACTTCTTTAATATGAAATTTAAATGATTTCATGAAAAGGGATATTTTTCTCAGTGGTTTTTACTGATCAATTTCAACTATATCAATATCCTTTACGGGATATTATTCTTGATCAAGGTTGATTTATTATGATTCAAATATTCCAAATTTTATTGAAGGTTTTGTGATATGTTTGACGAGGGATGTGTTAATTTTATACCATTCATTGTTTATGGATAGAGTATTAACATGTCGTCTTCTTGTTTTAATATGAATGATTATGTAATGTCTAAACCTTTTCCTATGAGGAATGCATTGGACATAGTAAGTGATAGTGGAGCCTGCTATAGCTCCACAATGCATCGGTATGTCTCATTAGACAAACTAGTTTCTTGGAACAAGGCCTTGACAAAATCTTATTTGTAGTCACGACACAAGGGCATGACAATGTGGTTATGAAGTCTGGAATTATGCATTCCATCATTATGAAATTGGATATTGAAATTCCATGTGATTATTCGACTATTAGAATATCCATATAAATAAGTAAATGGCATTATTTGATTTTATCTTTGCAATATTGTGCAGAAGATTATGTTTAAAATGCTTTTGTTTTAATCTTCTTGATTTCCTGAAATGATTATTCTTATTTATAAATGTTTTCGCTATATTGTTATCCTTTCTGTGAATCTGAGCTCACTAATTTCTATTTTTTATTTTTCCCATGATGTTATGAAGTATTTTAAGTTTGACCTGTAGGGATTGGATAAGGATATAAGTGTGTATAAAAAGTGGATAAAATGATGTTGATGTTTTTATTTCATGATTTAACGTAAAAATTATGAATGTATCTAGTACATCCAATTTTACTATACAATTCCGTCTTTATGCAATTGATTCCTTGTATCATGACAATGTTATGTAATAATACACCAAATATGGGTATTTGGGGTTAGGGTGTGACATTAATCCTCTTTCTTTCAGTTACTGGTGCTTGTTAAGATACTGTATTGGTATGTAAAACTGATTTATAAATATTTTGTGACATTTTTATATCTTCTTATAATCCAATAGTATATATATATATATATATATTAGATAATAATTTATTCTAACTTTTCATACATGTCTTCTATCATAATTTTAAATATTTTGACATGGGTACGTTATTTCTATATAGAATATAGTAATACATATTATCATATTTTTTTACTAAGGACGTCATTTTATTATTTACTATAATTATAGAGGTTATTATTTATATTCTTTCATTATTTTTATCTAAATAGGTTGAATAATTAATGACGTTCATAGAAAACAATATTTTACCCTTCCACTATATTAAAATACATAATAAATGAAGAGAAAAAATATATATTTTTTTTAAATAACGTCAGTTTTATTTCATTATACCAATTATGAATTCTAAAAATTTGGATACACCGTGGGATTGAGGGGGTAATATTGTACCCTAGATGACCCATATCATAATACTAGTATAATCATAGTTTAAAAAAGTTTAGTGGTAGAATGGTCAATTCAACCCATATAGGATATTGATTGATTTATTTTGTTTACAGGTTAATGGCCCAATTAAATGAATTATTTTTGATCGATATAGGAATCAAGTATCCAATCCTCTGTTTTTAATCAATGTACTACAATGTAGCATAAGTGAGTTTTATGGAAATAGAAATCTACAGTTGTAGATATGATGAATGTAAATGCATTGTTCCAAGAATGTGTTTATAAGAATATAATTAAATTATTAAGATCCACCTTAATAGTATGTTATATAATAATATGCTATAATAATTATTCATTTTTAATTAGATCATGTGGTGTATATGGGGCTTTGACCCAGATGTCATAGTCACAAGGCATGTTCATTTGAAAAATCTCAACATTGATCGATTAGCGGATTCAATGATTTCTACACAATTTAGATATATACATATATAGATATAGGGGAGAATTCGATTCAGAATGTTTTATGTATAATTTTATGAAAACTCCTTTAAATGATTAATTGTTAGAAAATAATTGGGATGGATGCTTGGGATTATTTGAAGGGGTTACCAATGCATAGTTTATACATTATTATTGGGTGTGATCCCCTTGATTATATATTCTATTATGAGGGGAATATTCCAATTTCTAGTCACTAACTTTAGTTCAATATATACCCCATGGGATAAGGTAACATCAACCTTTTCTATGATGTCATTTAGTAATATATATGCTACAAGGACCAACTAACCATTTGAATCCATATTTCAAAATATTTAGTTTGTTTTTAATATCTGTGGAGGATGGAATCATGAAAGAATCTATTGGAAATATTATTTTTTGTTATAATGGAATACCAAAAAAATTACATTTTTCATTTTTTATAAAATTTATATATCTCAGATATATTAACGATCCCTAACAACATCCAATACCAGGGGAACTATAATGGAAATATACGACTCATGGCCTGGAATGTAGTATCAACATGGTGGTAAATCATATGGGTTCCCTAGAAATTAAAATCCATATTTTATAACAAAAGGACCCAAAATAATTGAATCCAATTTTGTCTTATATAGTAGTAGTGTATATTGAATTTGGGATAAACATTTCCCTAAAATAATTAGTTGTGTTTATCAATATGATGTTATTGTTATTGTAACACCCATTTCTACATATCACGGTCATAATTTAACATGTTAATGATATAGAATATAGACATTGAGGTTTGTCATGTTTATATTGATATTGGGAGTGGGGAAATTTCTACAAGTGTAAACCTTTCAATTCTGAGTACCACTCATCTTGAGAAAGGAGCCATCATTCTTATACATATTCCTTTTTAATTATTTGGTATATTACTCAATAATAATATTAAGTCTACTTAAACATCTTATATAAGTGGAACTTTTGTTTATTAAGCTGATAAAAATTATTTTCCAATCATTTGTGGTTCTATTTAAGGTGGAAATTCATCAAACATACTCTAATTAATGTTGAAACGAAAGACTATTAATTGAAATCTTATGATCCCCATAAAAATAATAATATTAGGGAAATTTAATATGACTTATCTCCGAATACTATTATTCAAATATGTGAGGATACTATTTTACAGATTTTTCGGATCCCTGTGATGTATTCTATGATATAACGTTAGAGGTACTATCAATACTAGTAGAACAATATCTTCTATAGGGAGGGAAGTGTGGTCAATTTTTCTTTAATTCACATTAATAATTTTTAAGTTCACTAAAAACCCAGAATATGATATGTTCTAGTCAAAAACATTATTCCATATTACTGACATTTTTACTATAGTCATGTCATGTAATCCTCTATATTGGACTCCGGTCTAAAAAATTGATGGGTTAGAATAATCCAACGCATATTTAGCATTTTACTCATTCGAAATACTCATAATTATCATCCAAAACAACATCAACATAAACGTATATATCATCCAACTACATTTTCAGTAATGTTTTATTTTTTGATATTCATGTCATTTGGGTCTATATTTTATTCATCATATTTATATTCATATAGATTTATGTGATTCTATAGGAGAATAAACAATTTATTTATTGGATTGGGTTCCATATAACATCATCCTATGTACTTTTTAATTACTTGTATAAATTAATATTAATATTAATAGTAAAACATTTATTTCATGATTCATCTTCTATTTAAATTTGCATGGTATAATTCTCTAGGAGTAACTTTCATAGTGAAATGTCAAAGCAGTTCTCCACTATGGAGATAAACTAGAAATTATAATAAATTATTACTCAATACATATTTTATAGTCAGATGGTATCACCTTATAGGAATCAAATGATATAATCTATCTGGGGTGGAGACCCGTAATTCATTGATTCACATTGTAGGGTATAATACCATGGTATGTCCGTGTACATTAGATTATAAGAACATGATTAAACAATTGAAATTGTACATTTATATTCTTATTTGGATGTTACAATCAGTATACATGTGTATTTATCCCTAAAAATAATATTATTATTTATGGGTATCATTTGTCATGAGATTTTTTGTATTAATGAAAATCATGCCAGTATCTGTTAGTAATTATGTAAGATATTATTAGGAAGTTATGAATGAAATTATATTGATGAATAAAGAGGGAAATTATTTTTCCATTATATTCATTAATAAATGATGATATCTCAAAAAAATATGAATATCGAAAAATAGAAATAAATCCTTTCTCATTATACTCTAGGGGAAGGTTATATATCATCACATCAAAGAAATACACATCATTTATAAAGGTTAATGATAAAATTATACAACCTACACGATCATAGATGTTGGTCGGAGTATGACACTCAAGAGGGGGTGAATTATGTTCCTATAAAAATTTCTGTTAAAATCATTATTTGAATGAATCCCCTATGTTAAAATTAAGAGACCCTAGTAAATCAATGTTGTAAATTTATAATAATCTGACTATTAAATTAATTTATTAGAAGATTGATTATTTCTCAGTTATAACAATATGATATATTGATTTGAATTTTGAAACTAATTTACTAAAAATACAATTTTATATATACTAATGAATACAAACTATCAAAGTGAAACATAGTATTCTGAAATATATTTTAAAATAGTGTAAACTAAATTTTAAAATGCAACTGATTAAAACAAGAGGATCAGTATCAAGATGATATATAATCCTCACTATTTGGTGATCATCTACAACTATGCATTTTAAATTAATAATAATTGATCCACAAACTAGATCTGGGTTTAAACAAAAATCTACAAATGGTATAGGTTAATGTGGACATATACCAGAGTTCTAAATAGAAAAGATATTACATCTTGTTCACACATTGGCCTCTAACATAGTTATTTAATGGGAAATATGGTGTAATAGAATTATAATGTGGGGATATCTTGTATCCACTAGTTTAGAATAGGGGACCATGTGTGCTTAACAAACAGATGCACACCCTGCTGTAAATGTAGTGAAAATTCACACAAAAGTGAAGGAAATAATGAAATAGAGATAGAAAGTCTCTTTGTGTTGTGAAATGAAGCTCTGCACTCTTTGCACACAGTAGATGTGACACCTAAGTCCTATTCTCGAAAAGGCAATGAAACAGAGTGTCATTGGAGCTCTGTGATCTAGTTACCATGAAGACAAGATTATCCTTCTTAATTTTTTTTGATTCAATGATTATTTAATATTTGATGACCAATAATCCTCCTTTAGTTCACAGCTAGTAGGAATGAGAGTTCTTAGTGTGTTTTTGTTCGTGTTCCAGCATCTCTACTCGTATATTCTTTTCTGTTGTTCTCTTCTTCTATACAGCCAATGTTCCCTGAATTCATCTAATTTCTAGAATCTTGTGTGGGCCGATAAAGAGCATGTGTATGAAAATCATACCTTAAACTATCCACTAACATATGAATTAATGTTGTCTGAAAAAATAATTAATTTAATAAGTTGAATTTAAACACTAAAATATCACCATTATAGTTAATTTTAAATAAAATAAAATTTAAAATGTTTGTCGGTGACTCCTTTTTAAATGAACATTATTTCTGTGACTCCTTCTATCAGTGATTCCTTTCTGGGTATTAGTGACTCATTCTATTGGCGAGTCATTATTTGTATATCTCCATGCACTGGTGACTCAAATGGGTTGGTCTCTCATTTTTCTCTTCAGGTAAGTCATTCCTTCTGTCAGTCCCTCAATTTTGTTTTAGTAAATCATCTATCGGTGATTCAGTTTGTAATTATAGTGAGACATTCCTTCTATTAGTTCCTTAGTTGAACTATCGGTTGGAAATTTACTCCATTGGTATCATTGAGTCATTTTGTGCTATTGGTGAGACATTCATTCTATCAGTGAGACATTCTTTATTTCAGTGTCTCGGCTGAAATGTATTATAACATGAATATATACAGTACTTGTTAAATACATATTTGATCATAGATGATCATCATTGAATATGCATTAAAATTAATAAACAATATTTAATTTATTGGACATGAATTGGTATGATTTTTGATTATTAAAACCATTAAAACCAAAGAGGGACCAACAATATCACCTTTTTTGATGTTCATAGATCATAGAATTATAATATACAATCAGTGGGTTAATAATATATTCATTATTTCTATTATATCCCACTAAATATTTCCATAATAAATTTAGATAAATTTCATACATAATCATAGTTAAAAAGGAATAGTGTCATGTATATTTCTCCCTCTTTTGGGATAATAAAAAAGAGTAAATATATTGTAGAAGAAAATGAAATAATAAAATAGGCATAACATAAAGAAGTGAAATAAAATATAATTTAATTTTATAATCAATTTTATATACAGTTAAGTGGAATACAACAAATGTAAAATCATGTACCCTATCAAAAAGTGATCCAAACTCATCCATGGGAACTGCATTGTCGTTTCCTTGGTTATAAAGATTAATAGTAGGTCTAGTTGATAGAGGCTAAGATAGTGGAGGATATGAAGGAATTTTCAAGGTAGTAAGTACAACAGATATAGGAGTAGAAGGGGAAAGGATAGGTTTTGTTGAATCATGACATTGGATCTACTCTAAGATTATTAGCATAATCAGGCTCAAAGATAGAGCAACTGACATAGACCGTGGTAGAGGCATTGATGTACTAAGAGAGGGAGCCGATCTAAGAGGTGTATTAGCTGGAACCACTATAGATTTACTCATAACATGGTGATAGGGCATCAAGATATTAATGAATAATTTTTCAATCTCACCACCATATTCCACAACCTTCTCAAAATCACCCTTATTATCCATTAACTTTTCCAAAGTATGTGTAAAGTCATTTAGTTTCATAACTTGTCATTAAATGATTGATTAACATGAGGAATATTAGGAATCTCAACCAAAAATTTAATTTGTCTTGTTAAATGGTTTTTGGTATAAATCCACTTGATGTAATAGTCCACAATCATTATGATTTAAGCATTGGGAGTTTCAGAACTCTTGGAGTAGAGCCTGACCATATAAGGAACATAGTCGTTATGTTTCCTAAAAATTTCATCTTTCTATTGTTCTATTCCACACAAAATAGTTTTCAATTCATCTCTAGTCACATTACTCACTACCTCAACATCATGTGAGTGGGGTATATGAGCTACAATGATAGATTAACCATGTACATTGTCTCTACATCCTATCTACAATGAGTAAAATCTAAAAAATGAAAGTGGAAAATAAAACCCTCATGTAATTTTAGGATTATAATCATGGATTTCCTATACAGAGAGGTCATGATTTTGGAGTTGGAAACAAATGCAGTCAACTCATTTCATAGCTTTTGATTATCTATCACAATAACTTCAGTGAGTGCAATTAGTTTGGGTATCACATGACCAATAACAGTCCAATAAAGTTGATTTTCGTCACATTCAGTCAATTTTAACATAACAATATGAAATGAAAAATTTATGATGGTGGAGAAAATTTCTTCCTTGAAACTATCAAAGTTCACTCTACTGATATAGTCACCTAGAATTTCAACTACTAAATGTATGGGAGGAGAATAAGAGAAAACTGTAGGAAGTGTCTCAGATTATACAGACTCATCCACCACAGGTCTCATTGGAAATAATCTATCTACTTAAGCATAAGAATTAGTACATTCTAAGATAAAGAAAATATATTTAGGATTCCTTTTCCATTCATATCACAATAAGTCTTCAAAAAGAATTAGTGTGTTAACTGTCACTACTTCACTTAGAGTTTCCCCCTAAAATCCATCTCTTCTATCTTGAAGTTACTCCTCAACTAGATCTCTTCTTACTTGCTACTCACCCTCTACATGATACCTTTTTCTAGGATAAACCAAATATGGCAAAATGATTATTTATGCTTGCACATCTCTTGGAACATAAACCACTTACTCTTCTAAATTATCAACTACTGATGAACTAGGAGGTTATACAATGGGTTCCGGATTCACATTACCATCCAAAACTATATTATCATCTTGATCATCAATAGTATGATCCAAATCACAATCACTCCCCCAATTGTATTCTGTTTGTATGATTTTTATGTCAAGATTCAACTAAATCAATTTAAATTAATTCCACATTTTTATCATCTTCGTCTTTCACACTGCTTGAACTACTATCTCATTCCCCTTCTTCTTGACTGTTTGTTTCTTCTCCAACATTATATTGATTTCCAACACACAAAAAGTTTCTCTCCTACTCAACACTACTAGACTCCCCTATTTCTTCATTATGAACTGATATTTTTTCTTTTAATGGAAGATCAAGAGGTTGATATTGTAGTCCATTGGAAATTATCCTTGGTCTTCCAGCAATATATACGTCACTCCTGTCATCTATAGCAGATCCTTCCTCTCTAGTAAGTTCATATCCATCTTCTTTATCCTCATAATCAGAATACTCAACATCTTTTTTTTCAGTCCTAGAATAGGTAAAGATAAATATCATTTCCTTGATAGATGATCAAAAGGATTAAACTTTTCATAAATTTTCTTCTCATCTCCATCTCATTACCTCTTCCAAGGATTCTAATGAATGTTTATTATTTTGAATATTTTAATTATTCAAACTGATTTCACTACAAGTAGATAATATATCCTCAGATTCACTGACACATAATTTTTCCTTTAATATGGCAGATATCATCCTAGGATATAACAAGTAATTTGTTTTATATTGGGTCTTTACCATTTCAATAATGTAAAAAATTAGGTATTTTCATAGATTCACCATATGCCCATTCATCATCAATTATAACAATTATACATCTTGATATGTTAATCACGCAATGTCTTCTATTATGAGACAATGCTATAGGAGGATGAATAAAAACATTAATATTATGTCACCATCTAACTCTTTAGTTATTGGAATTTTGTTCTCTTCATTTCCATCTAGAAAATTAACATTGTCTCAAAGAAAAAAAATCACTTTTAGGGTGACTACATCACATATTGTCGCCAAATATTCCTTCTTGTGGAACCATGAGGCATTCTACCAAATTCCAAGAAGAAAATAAAATTCTCCATTCTTTACTAACGATTTTATCCAACATACATCACTACCTCCAAAAAAAATTACAAAATTACATAGATCACATAAATAAGTGTATGATAGAATGCACATTAATTAATTGAATATCATTCCAACCATCCATGGATTTTCAATACCATTAATAAGAGAGACTTACTCTCAAAAAAATATTCTATGAAAAAATCCTTCTCTAGTGTCACCAAACAGTTTGTAAAAGCTATATTTATAGGATGAGATCTGATCAACTCTCCTTTTTTCCTTTTTGCAGATTGCAACTCATCTCCAGATCCACCTTCAAAGGTGTACGTCACTCTCAGCATTTTTTATGGTTCATTTGAAGGATGTTAGGTGAAATTACTGAGGGTATAAAGCCATGGTATGAGTTCAATGGTTAATGTGATAGTGTAAGAAATATTGTGGATCAACTAAAATTTATAATTTATGTAATTATAGATTTTAAATTCATGATTCAGTTTCAACGAAATAAATAAAACAACGTCATTTTGATTTAATGGAAAATAGATACATATGTAAGGCTATATAGGTGTGTTCCTAGCATTGTTGTTGGCATGGAACTGTCAGTATAACATTATCAGTGTTGGAATATCAATGTGTTGGTGCCTCCATGACCTAGTGTCGGCATGAAAAATATGGCGGTGTTGTCATGACATTGTATGGATGACATTTTTAGTGTCAGTGTTTCATTTGCACAAATTGTTTTACAAAGAGTTATCAACAAAACACCCTTAGGAATAAATCATTCCTAATTAATGTTTGATGTAATTCATTCATTCATAGTTCAATGGATTTGTGAATATTTCATAAAGATGATGTTCTGTGCCAAAAAATTCCAGAGTTATATCACCTTTTTTTAATTATCTCTCAATAAGTGACACCTTACCTCAATATATTTTTTACTATAATGACAAATATGATTTGTGGGGATAATAATGGAACATTAATTATCACATTTTATAGGGAAATGTAAAAATTGATATCCATAGACTAGTAATGTTTGTTTCATCCAAAAAATATGATCCCCTACCAGTAGCTATGTACTCAGCTTTTTTAGTAGATAATGAATCAAAATTTTTCATTTTACTACACCATGACACTAGAGATGGTCCCAAGAAGTGACATGTTATAGAGGCTCTCTTTATATATGACTTACAACCCTCGAAAATAGAATCAAAATAACTTACAAAATCAAAAGTATTTCCTCTAGGATATAATAGTGTTTTGTGGGTAGAATAATTTAGGTATTCTAAAATTATTTTAACCCCAATTAAATCAGAATCATTAGGATTAGATTGAAAATGAGAACACATAGAGTCACTAAACATAATATCATGCAGGAAAGTAGTCAAATATAGAATAATTCAAAAGATACTGTTATAAGTGGTTTGATCAACAGATTTACCAGTTTAATCAAGATCCAACTTACATGTTGTACTCATTGGATTTTCACTATTTTTTTACTATCAAAGTCAAAACTTATTAAAATATAATTATTGTTTTTACATTGAATTAGAATTATAGTTTCCTTATTTTAGAAAAGTATATGTCCAAGAAATAATATGATTTCCACCATTAAACACATTTAAAAATTACTATGCATCATTTTTTTAAGATCAACATAGAATGAATTTTTAGAAGATCAAAAAATAATATCATCTACAAAAATTTGAGATAATGAAATATAGTTAGAAGTTAGTTTAATTAAAAAATTAGTTTCATCTATACCATTTGAGAAACCATTATAAATATGAAATCAACACTGTCTATCATACCATGATCTTGTTGCTTCTTTTACACCATTTAAAGACTTTTTCAATTTAAAAACATGATTTGGAAAATGAGGTTTTGAAAAACTAGGGGGATGCTCAAAAAAATCCTCATATATATATATATAAAATTTTGAATCCACTCATAACGTCCATTTGATATATCTTGAGATTTAGATGTGCTATATATGAAAGAAAGTTTCTAATATCCTGAATTCTAGAAACTAGGGGAATTGTTTTCCACATAATTGATCACTCATTCATGACTATAACCGTGTGAAACCAATGATGATTTATTTTGTACAATATTACCCTCTTTATATATAATATTTATAAACACCCATTGAGTGCATATGTTCAGTGTGTATTTAGGTCTGTCCATTAGTTTCCAAACATTATTTCATTAAAACTTATTCAGTTAATCTTGTATATCCACTACCAAAAATTTATCATTTATTACATCATTAATTATTTCAGGGTTAATATGTGATAAAAATTCTTTATTCTCAAATTGGTTTCTCAAAGAATCACTAATATGTGTTCCTTTATCTATTTCTCGAACCACATCATCTAAATGATGAGTTTTAAATATTTTGTGGGTATAGAAAAAATGGGTTAGTTATTTCAAGTTCATCAAGAGGACTGGGTTCATCAAGACAAGAGTCTAGAGTATTTTATATAACTCAATGATTTAATTATGTTTTTAATAGCCTGGACAAAAGATTTATCATTTTTTTCTAGATTGGAAAGATCATCCTTAATATTTTATAGTGAGGTATTGGGTTCAGGTTGGTTTGTTTCATCAAATTTTACATATAGAGTTCTTTTCCACTCACTTAGTTATTTTTTAAAATACTATATATTCTTTACTAGAGGTTTAATAATCTTGAAATATTACATCATTACTTTTGGATGAAAATTTATGAATTTTTTTATTTTTATTATGGATATAGACATTGAGACCAAATAATTTGAAGTAACCTAATTTTGTTTTCCTACTGTTATATAGCTCATAGGGGATCCTATTAAGAATTGGTTTAATCATGACTCTATTAATCATATAAAAATATATATTGAATGTTTCTACCAAGAAATAGACATGTAAGTCATATTCATTAATCATTATCTAGGATAACTCTAGTAATTTTTAATTTATTCTTTCTACAACACAAATATGTTGGTGTGCTCTTACAGTGAACAAATTAGTACTATTACGATTTTGTGAGAAAAAATTATTCACACTATTGGTTTTCAAACTCATGGCCATGGTCACTTATTAATGACTCAACTCCAAGACCACTTATTTTTTCTACTATTCTAGAATACATGGTGAAATGATAGAAAGCTTCAAGTCATTAAGCATGAAATAAAGAATATGTATATCTAGAATATTAATCTTCAAGGACATATACATATTGAGTTACATTTAAACATGAAAATCAAGATGGTAAAAAAAATACATTTGAACCAACCCAGGAGGTGGATATGTTGAAGCCTCATTCATTGGTTTCTGTGTTATTTTAGTCTATTTACCCTTTATACAATGTTTATATATTTTATCATTTAGAAACACATTTTTCAGATGATATTTAACCAGTAATTTCCTAGAAATCATTCTAATATTATAAGTATTACAATGTCCAAATATCCTATGACAGAGCCAAGATTCTTTTTGTAAGACACTTAGCATTAAAATTGTAGAGAAACTAAGCAATCTAATTTCATATCATACATATTTTCAATCCTAAAGGTTGTAAATATGAACTTATATTTTTAATTCAAAACAATGAATTCATCATTTCCAAATTTTACATTAAAACCATCATCACATAACTGGTATATACTATGTAGAATGTATTTTGATCAATGAATAATATACATTGGAAATTAAAACAGAATTAGTATTTATAATATAGAAAATGTCTATTATTTTCAATTTAGAATTGTCAAAAAAAGTGAAATGACCACCATAAATATTTATGAGATTCTTGAAGCATGAGTAATATCCTGACATGTGTCTTGGAAACCCACTTTCCATGAACCATAGTGTCCTACAAGGTCTCTTAAAATAGATTTCCTACAAAAATATATTAGACATGAAAAGATTTTGTTACCCAGATTTTTTAGGTTCCATCAACATTAGTATTAATAATTTTTAGAACCCACACTTCTTTCATGGATTTCCTATAAGAATTTAGTAATTTATTTAAGAAATAAAAAATATTTGGTCCAGAAAACCCCATGTAGTAGAAGGATGTACTATTTTGGAACTAGTATAAAAAATATATTTTTGTATATAATAACAGTTCTTCCAAATTTGGTTATAAAATGATTTTTATCTTTCTTCACCTTTCCAGGTTTGTATACTATACCATTAGTATGCCTAGGAGAAAATTATTTATCTAGAATTTATGTAAGTGAATTTTACCCATTGGTATACATCTATAAGTAATTTTTCAATTTTTCATTTGATAACATAAGCTCATTATTTTCATTATGAAATTTGGATTTATTTTATTTCTCTATAGTAAGATCGTATTTAATAGTAGTGTTAAGATATTGTTGTTTCATAATGATTTTGTATTTGTCTTTCAATTAATTTATTGTAACTTCATGCATTTGGTAGTATTTTATTTTCATTTGTCATATTTTATGAATCGCTTTCATCTCCAAAATAATGAAAATTATATTTAGCAGATATAAGGGTTACCTCAGATGTGATTATCATTAAACACATGTTTTCCTTTCACCTTTATCACCATGCGATGATTCGGACTCACTAGAGCTATCCTCAGAAGCACTCTAGGCTGCCTTTCTTACCAACATGTATCTTTAATATTTGTCTTCGTATTACATGGTATATTTTATCTTAAGGCATTCAGCCTTTACATGTCCTATTCTCATACATTCATAACATACTATTTCATTTGAGTTATCAATTATTTTCCAATCCTTTTTCTAATTTCCATTGTTATATTATTTACATTTGATGTTGGGATTCTAGAGAAACATATTCTTTCGATAAATCTTTATAAACCTTATAGGTAATTGATTTATTTTTCCATCACAATCAGATGGTGAATCTTCATTACTTATTCTATCAGAATGAGTATGTATCCCTTCCTTCTTTTTATCTTTGAAATTTTTGTTTTTAAAATAAAATTAATATTTATTTCGTTCATCATCCTCCTCCTTGATGACTTTTAATTCATCCTCATAAAATGTCAACTTTCCTATTAGATACTTAATAGGAAACAAACTCATATCACAATATTCATTAATTGAATCATTGGATTATCTCAATCTTTTGGGTAGGAATCTAAGTAGCAGCCTGATTTTTTCATTGGAATCCACTAAAAATCCAAGAGTTATCATAGTATTGGCAAACTCATTCAACCAAAGATACATAGCAGAAATGGAATCATCAGTTTTCATCTTGAAATTATAGTACATAACAGTATTTATATTAAGTCTCATTTTATTGAAATTATTTTCTCCTTCATGTGAAATAGCTACGGTATCCCAAATATCATAGTCATATTTCCACGAAAATATTGTATTAAATTCATCATCTATTAAAGATAAAAACAAGAAATTCATATCATTACAATTAGTATTGTAAGTAGTTTTTGAGGCATCCCTCCATGTATTACTTGGAGTGTCTAGTATGACATAATTATATTCTATTACAATACAAATATCAAACCCCATTCTTTCTAAGTGAATTTTCATCTTTATTTTCCACTAGGAATAATTTGTACAATGAAAGTAGGGAGGTCTATTGGTAGCATAACATTATTGTCTGTTATTCATATTGAATAATAAATAATATATTTTTAATGATATAATAATTTATAACTATCATAAATTTAGAGATCATTAAAAGATAACTAAAATAATTGTTTAAATGATTTAATAATTCTTTTAAACATCCTTTGATAACAAATGTTTATCAGAGTTGGACACTTAAGAGGAATGGGGATGGGTGAATTGAGTTCCTATAAAAATTTATGTTAATAACATTATTGGGAAGAATTCCCTTTTTTTAAAAACATACTGCCTAGTAAATCAAAGTAGAAAATTTATAATTGTTTGAATATTCAATTAATTTATCAGAAGATTGATTATTTCTCAGTTATAACAGTTTGAGATTCTAATATTACTTTGGAAACTAATTTACTAAACCAAAACCGTTATTAATACTATTAAACACTATATATAAATATTAAACATAGTTTTCTGAAAAAATCATTAAAGAAGAGTATAATAAATTTGATAATACATCAGATTTAAATTTGAGATTTGGTCTCAAGATGAGACCAAATCCTCTATACTTGTTGACCATCATCCAATAAGTAGTTTGAATTAATAAACTTTTATCCACACCCTGGATCTACGGTTATACAATACTATACAATCTATCTTGTTAAAGGTAGACTTATACCATAGTTCTATGTGGGAAATGGATTAAGACTAGGTCATACCTAGACCTCTTCCATAGTTCTTCATATGATAAATATAGTGTAAGAGAATTGTAGTGTGAGGATATATTTTATCCTCTAGTTCATCATACGAGATAGTGTGTGTTTAATAGATAGATGAATAAACTTATAAAAATGTAGTAAAAATGAACACAATAGGGAAACAAATAAAGAGATATAGTTTATTAATATATATGTGTTCTGTAATTCATATCAAGATTCGTTGTATATAGCATATGTGAAGCCAGATTCCTATTCTGGAAACAGACACTGAAACAGAGTCTCACTAGATCTTTCGATTCTAGTTTCCAGGAAGATTAGATTCTCTTATTTAGTGTTATTTATGAAAATATGAATGAATCATTGATGCCAAATAATCCTTATTTAGTTAATAAATATCAAAAACGATAGTTCTTTGTGTGTTCTTCTGCATGGCCTAGTATCTATTCTCATATGATAATTTCTGTTGTTCTCTTCTTCTATACAGACCATGAACTACCAATTAGTTTTATATATGTTGTCTTTTTATGGCCAGCAAGGAGCATTAGGAGGTAAATCATACCTTGTACATTCCACTGATATTGTTATTATTGATTTCTTCTAAAAGAATTAATTTAATCATTATCATTAAAATAGTCAAATAAGACAGTTATAGATAATTTTAAAATAAATAAAATCGAATCAGTCTGTTGGTGACTCCTTTGTTGGTGAGTCATTATGTAAGTGACTCCTTCTATGGGGGAGTCCTTCGATTGGTATTAGTGACTCATTATTTTTGTCATTCATTCTATCAGAATCTCTATACACTAGTGACTCAATGCTTCAGTGCCTCTTTTTGGTTTTTCGGTGTTTCATTTATTTTTTTGTTGTCTCATTTTTATTATCAGTGACTTGTATATGAGTGTGTTGGTTTTTACTTTTGGTGAGATAATAATTTTGTCGATGTGACATTTCCTCTATAAGGGTCTCAGTTGAATTATCAGAGAGACATTTACCTTGTTTGTATCAGTTAGTTAGATTTTTTTGTTAGTGAGACATTACTTCAATCAGCGAGACAATCCTTCTGTTGGTGTCTCAGTTGAACTGCCTTCTAACATGAATATACATAGAATGTATTAAATGCATATATGATCATATATAATCATAATTAAATAATGATAAACTTAAATAAACATGACTGAAATTTTTGGGCATCATTTTATATGATTTTTTATTATTAAAACCATCAAAACCAGAGATATACCAACAATAGATATCGTGATAAATTAATAATATTACATATTGAGAATTTCTATGATGTATCATTACACTGCTACATAATATTCTTTACATATGGATTCCATGTAATTTTTCTAGAAACTATTATTAGATTTTAGGTGATTTAATCTAATTCAAATGAAATAATGTCCTAGTGGATCACAAACTAAGTGTTCCGTAATCTTAGTTAAATTATAATTTAATTGAAGATTTTATTAGAAGTATGTTTTATTGATTTTTATTGAATATTCATTACACATTTAGTTGAATGGTAAATAATTATTTAATAAATAAAATTATTCCATGAATTAATGAAAAAGATATTTATTTTCTAGGTTTAAGGAATAAATACATTTATTATATTTATCAAAAGTTATTAAAGTGATATTTTTTTATTTTAATAAAAGCTTATTATAACCTAAAAAATATTATTGAGGGTTTTGGGATGAGATTAATGATGTTTCAAAAAATTATATATTAAATATAGTATAAATAAAAAATAATTTTTTTATTTTACATGATTTTCTTAATAGGTGTTTCACATGTTATAACAATTATATTAATATTTATATTAATAATTTTATGTAATTCAATAAAGAATAGTTATTGACTAATGGACCATTTGGGATTTCAAACCCAATCATAACTTTATAAATCCATGTCCAATTTTTTTATTTATCTTCTTTTTTTGAAAGAAACAAGAAATTATTCCTTCATTCATATAAGATAACCCTCTTAAAAATAAAGTCATGAAATAGAGTGATTCTAATTATCCAATCTCATTATAATTTTAGATTATACAATGATTATTTCTTCCAAGGATATATTCAAATTTCATTCAATGATTGGTGACATAAGGTATTAGGATTAACTAGGCTGACACATGATGATTCTACTATAATGTTTCCTGATTTTACATGCATTTGTAGATCACTAAATTTTGGATTCTACCATATGATATTTTAATTAAATGATGACATGATTACACTGGTTTACTAATTCATTAATGAGTAAATAATTAAAATATAATGAAATTACACAATAATATTGGACTTAGTTAAAAATTATATGTGATGATCCTACCTTTTTGGTTCTAGAATAAGAAAGTAAACTAATTTTAAATATAATTCCATTTTTTGGACATTATTGATCATTTCCACCTTAGATTACTATAAAATTATGAAAAAAAACAATTAGATATGCATAATGGGTGGTTCTACTATGCCCAATACTTTAAAATAGTATTATAATACTTATAGAAATAAATACAAATTAGTTCATAATAATTTATACATTTTATGAACATATTTATACCTTTTTATATGAAATTTTTTTGAATACGAACCCCCCCCTCCTATATTCTTATTTTTGTTAGATATCATTGAAATTGATAAATTAACATTAAAAATTTTTAATGTCTCTGTTAGGAGATTCCAAGAGTTCGGATGAGATAAATCAATAGTACACTATTTGTTTCCCAAATGAACATCTAGTGTACAAATTTTTATTGAACCATGATGGATCATGTTCAATGTTGGTAAGAATACATTAAATATAAAATGAATATGTATTGTACAGACCATGTGTTTTTCAGTGTAGCATGGCATGTGGTCTGAATAGAAAACATACTATGTAACTCAATTACATTACATGTATTCAACATGATTTTACAATAAAATAAATAATAGTACTACGGTGTATAGTTCATTTATTATGTGAATTAGGTTCTAGTAAGACATTAATATAGAGAATATAAACCATTTATCTGGAATATAGTTTGTTTACCTCACACAATTCCATGACTAATAATTACTACCAATCATGATGTGTGTGTCACAAATATGTGGAAAATATACTACATGAGGTGTATCCCAATTAATAATTATGTAATATATTTTTCCTCATGGTTATAACATAATTCAAAGGTAAACATCAGTGATATATATAATCCTACTAAAATTTATTTGGTTTATATATCATGTGATAGTACATTCCATGCGATAAAATTATTAATATTATAATAATTTAATTAATGTGTTAATAGAAGGTGACATCATTAAACATTACGTAATAATGAATTAGTTTAATAATTAACATTGAGGTTCTTTTTATCTTTATAATTTTAATGAATTATTCCATAACTCTTACATTACTTCCCGAATATTACTAATAAGTAACTTCTACTCAGTATCAATTCTTTTCATAAAATAAAAACTATTAATAGAAAACAATAATTAATTTCTAGATATATGTTTTCTTGGATACTTCATTTCTCTTACCCTTCCTTATACCCTGTGATTTTTTTTTCAAAAACATGGAATGAGCTTAAAATATCAGTAAGTGTTATGATATAAATAAATAAAACAATATTCCATAAATACATACAAAACATAATCTCTTTGACATACCTCGTGAAATAATAAGGTTTATGAATAACATATATAAATCCATAATAATAAAGGTAACTTATGGAATCCATATCAAAAATTACATTTCCGTTTTCATAGCTACATAGAGAGTTACATTTGGAATACCAATCATAGTATATTCCCTAAATCTCTTGGGGGAAGCACTAATGTTTACATCTGTCATATTACCCAATACATTATAGAGCTATCTCACGCTCTCCCTCCCTTGTATTATCATGGAACCACCCGTATGTGTAAACAATGCCCAAGAACCTTAAATAATCATAACACATTAACAATTATAACAGAAAGATAACATTTGCACATTGAAGTCAAAATATAACATAAAATATAGACATAATCAAATCATTTTCAAAAAAAAATTATCTATACCAGAATACGTAAAATGGTAACATATTATATATTTTAGTTTTAAAAACATTAATACTAGTTGAGGAATCCAAATATCAAATAATTCTTCTGGTGGAGGAAAGGTCATTGACACCACATACGTTAAAGAGATACATTCCCTTTGTAGTTTAGTAGAAAGCTACGTAGAATAAATATTCCCATTGATTGAAATTAGATTTATAAGGGATTTATACACCGTATAAAATAAATTCATTTATAAATCAATGTATGCCTCAGTGAATGAAGATTGAGACAAAGTCCCTTACCTCGTGTCTGACTTCACACGTTCATTCATTAATATCCTAAATAATAATATAATGTTAATTTATACATTCTTCAGAACCTTTTTATTGTTTATTATACCTTTTATATCAATTAAAACAATGGTAAAAACATTAAATGTTAATTTAATTTAATAACGGTTATTTTCTTGATATTTGTTACTTGAGTTGAAAATGAACTTCTTATAATTTCATGGTTTCAATGTGGTCAAAAGTAAATAATCTCCATAATGATATTCATGATTTACATATAATTTATATCATTTAAATTCATTATATATATATATATATATTTATATGTATTTATTATGCTACAGAACATTTTGTGATAATAAATGAAATGCACCGTTATTGGAGATGGTAATCCGTACGTACACATGAACACTTATTTAATTTTTATTTCATATTTAATGGAATTAAAAAATAATGATACATAGGTGTATTATAATTCCAATATTATATCATATATAACATCATTAAATCCATCCATTATGCGTTCCACATATGGAATGAATGAGTCATATCAATTTGAGGGGGTGGTAGTCCACACTACCTCAAATAAAATTATCATAATTACCCTTTATGGAAACCATAATGGTATTCAATAAATGAATAATAATGAAAAATAGAGACAATATAAATATAGTATATATCACATTTAAATATTGTTCCATCATAATGGCCACTATGGGAAGTGGTAGGAGATAATTGAACAATCATCATTTCGTGAGGCAATAGTTTGACGTCCATAGAAACAAAAAGATCATATCCATTAGATAGAGGTGTGTGTAAATGTAGTTTGAATAATTCTCATATTGAAATTCATATATATTGAATATAATTTTGTTGTTATAAAATAAAGGAATAATAGAGTTTAGCAGGTTGGAGAAGGCATATAAATAGAAAATAACTTGACAGAAGACGTTATCTTTAAATCGTGTAACTCCCTTTTGTTGGAAGAAAAAGGCTTTATTGAATTGACTTATGCCAAAAGAAATGATTATAGGGGGAATATAAAAATGTTGGGAAATTTTTAGAGTAGAGTTTGGATGATCAATGTGGCTGGGGTGTGTGTGGAATGAGATAGAGTTGGTGGCCTTTTATAAGAGGGAGGATGTGCTCTTTAGGAATGTTTGAAAGTATTATTTTATTATAAAATAAAATTCGGATTCAAAAGTACAAAAACTCCATAAAAGAAAACATAAAATGAATATAAGTAGAAATAATATCATCCAACAATTATTGGATAGGTTTTTGAAATTTTTTATTCGTTATATTTTTTATTAGACCCTTTTTTACACTTACCGTTTTATCAAGCATTTAAAACTATTACAAAAAAAAACTAGTTACAAAAACATGAAAAATATAAAATCAAAGTGGTAATAATGATGTTTTAAACTTTTGATAAGAATTTTAACTTATCTTAGACTATTGTTTTTATTGTATTATATTTAATAAAATATTATATATTTTAAAATACGAATTATGTAAATTTTGACAATATTCATATCATGGATTTTTAAAAATACATAATAACTTGTTTGATTCAAAAAACCTGATTAATATAAATTTAACATGAAAATGTCATCTATAAAATTATTTTATGATATCAAATATCAAAATTAAATTTATTTTAACATTTATAATATCTATTATTTGATTCCTTTATTAATGACACAATCACTCCATCACCATTGGGTTGTAATTAAAATTTTTTTAATGTCTAAAAATTATAAATAAAATAACATGGTGTAGGAAATTATTTTATCATTATAATAAATATTTATATTAGAAATTATAAAATATATATTCCTATATAAAAATTGTATTACTAAACGATTTATGTTTTCATTATGTTTTCCGTAACATTAAATGGTTTCTTATAAACTGACATAGCCACTTAAAACTGGCTCCGTGGAGTGCCAAAATCAACCCATGGATGCCTATAGTTAGAAATGTATCATAAAATAGGGTTAGTAACCATGTTATTTTAATTTAATATTCTTATAATATTAACTGTTTTCCCTTATTTACCAGATTTACGCTTTAACCAGGGTAAATAAAATTTTTACTGAAATAACTATTTGTAATGTCTAAAAATAAATGATACATATGTAAAAAATTTTCACAACCTGAATCAAAAAATGGAATTATGTTTTCCAAATTAAAAACATTTAAGTTTCATAAAATAATTTAAAACTATTTCCCATTGTCAAAAAAATAGTGTGATTTTAAGAGATAATAACTATCCAAAGATTTTCATGTGTTTATGTATAATTAAAAAGTGAAAATACGTCCAATGTCAAATATTGGATTAAATAGTAAAAATATAATCCAATTACTCCTTATATATAATTAAATGGACAATTAAACTATATAATATAATCATATGAAAAGACAATTTTGACATAAAATTAAGTATTTTTCACTATTCATTTAAAAATAAACATTATCATAAAAATATCAAATATTTACCAATGTAAATTTTGATTTCCCTCTTCTAAATAAATTTATTATATTTTTTAATGGAACATATAAAATTTACAAAAACCTCATTTAATAGGGGTATTCGATCAAAATGTGGTAAACCGACCTTTTAAAAAATTTAGATTTTTTATGCTTAAAATCATATTCATTATTATTTTTAGCCACTATGTTTTAATGGATAAATGTAAAAAAAATTAAAAACCAAGTATAATCATATTGAATTTAGTTTAGTTCATTCCCACCAATACAAAAACTAGGTGTAAACCACCATTTAAAATTATAATATATTATTTTTTTCTATATGACTCAACCTTGTGTAAAACATGTGATTTCAGAGAAACCCAATGTTGTGTGTCGAGTACACCATAAAACATAACATCCCATTTAAACTAAAATTAATATTAAATTCAAAAATATTATTAAATAGGGAAATATCATATCCCTTATTTACCTAGGATGTTACATCCTTACCCCTTTTGGAAATTGTGTCCCCTCATTTTTATTCATATATCAAATAAGTGGGGGTATTTATCACTCATAGAATTATCCGATTCCCATGTTGCCTCTTTAACAATTTGGGTTTTCCACAAAACCATTACCTGATGAAATTACTATATTATCATCATTTTCTCTCTTCGGTCAAAAATATGGATTGGTTGTTCCTGATAAGAAATATTCCCTTCCAAATGAACAAACTCTAGACCAAAAACATGAGATGGATCTGGCATATACTTTCTCATCATTGAAGCCTGAAAAATATCATTTACCTAGGATAAACTTGGAGGTAATGCCACTTTTTAGGAAATTGATCCAACTTTATCTATGAATTCATAGGGTCCAATGAGCCTCAGACTCATATTTCCATCATTACCAAAATTCATCACACTTTCCAGGGAGAATATTTGAGAAAAACATGTCAACAACCTCAAAATAAAGACCCTTCTTCCATTCATCTGCATAACTTTTCTGCCTACTCTATGCTATTCTCATGTTCTTCTGAATCAGTTGAACTTTTTCTTCCATTTTTCTACCAATTCTACTCTAATCATCTTCCTTCCACCTACTTCATACAAAAAATGTATAGTTCGACACCACTGTCCATATAATTACCAAAATGGTTCAATCTGAATACTGGAATGAAAATTGTTATTGTAAGCAAAATTCAGCTGAAAAAATGATGTTGGTCCCTAAATCAACGATAATGGATTGAGAAAGCATGTATAATATCTTCCAATGTGTGAATTTATCATTCTGACTGACCATATGATTGTGGATGAAATGTTCTACTGAAATTTAATTCATTACCCAATGACTTATGAAGTACATTCAAAAAGTATAAAATGAGCCCAGAATCATGATAATATTCAATAGAGAGGGTAAATACATGTACCCTAACTATCACATTAATATACAATCAAGAAAGTTGATCTAGAGAAAATGTATCTCGAATTGGAAGAAAACGAGTAGATTTAGATAATTGATCAACAATAACCAAAATTTCCTTGTTACCTCGAGAAGACTTTTGTAATCCCACAATAAAATCCATGGAAACATTTTCCCATTTCCACTCTAGTACTGGAGAAGGCTGAACATCCCTTTCAGTAACTTCCACTCCTCATTAACCAGTTGAAAAATCAAACATCTCAGGGTAAAGTCAGAAATATATCTGTTTATTCGATCCCTCTACTAATACTCCAGAAGATCTCTTTACATCTTTTTACTGCAAGGATAAACTGAAATGGGGAATTAATAACTTCACATAAGAAATCTCTCTTTATCTGTGTATCACAACACACACATAATATCTTCCTAAACCTCAAAACACATTCTCTATCAAATTTAATCTCTGGTAACATACCCTTCGGAAATAATTCTACCATTTTCTGAAACTCACTAGCATATTTCTGCACTGCCTTTACTCAATATTCTACTTGCGATTGTACTAAATCCTAAAACAAAAAATGGGAATTTTTGATACAGAAAACATCTATGCCAAATTTCATACAATCCTTAATGAAGGGATCTTCTTCCAAATGTAACAAGGTTAATATAGCATTTATTTTTTTGACTAAAAGCATCGACCAAATTTTTTTCTACTCATTGATGGTAATGAATTATTCAGTCATAATCCTTGATTAATTCTAGAAACCTCCACTTACCCATGTTCAATTATTTTTGATTGAATATATACATCAATATTTTTTGATCAGTGTATTTTTCACAATTTATTCCATAAAAATGATGCCTACAAATTTTTAAAGCACGAACAACATCATCTAATTCGAAATCAAGTGTAGGGTAATTTAACTCATGAGGTTTCAATGGACGTAAAGCATAAGAAATTACATGATACTTTGGATTATGTACACATCCTGGTCCATTCATTGAAGAATCACTATAGACAAAAAATTCACCATTTTTAGAAGGTAATGAAAAAATTGAAGCATTCGGAAATATTTTTTTAAATACCTTAAAGAAATCATTAAATTTTTATGTCCAAATAATATTAAAAGCATTCCGAGTTATATTAATCATTTTTCTATATATGAATGAAGATATTTCAACAGACCTCCTGTTATAACCTTCTAAACCATGAAAAATGCAGACCTCGGTTAAATTCGAGGGTCTTGGGAATTATTCAAAAACTTTTGTTCTAACATGATCAATAGTTATACCACTTTTTGATACAATGTGACCAAGGAATGAAATTTGTTGTCACCAAAACACACACTTTCTAAATTTCTCATACAGTTTCATCAATTTTTATGATTTCCAGACTACTCTCAAATGACATTCATCTTCTTATATTCTTTTAGAATAATCCAACATGTCATCAATAAACAAAAAAAACTTATCAAGGAACACATGGAAAATTATATTCATAAGATCAATGAATAGAGTAGGTTCATTGGTTAACCCAAAATACATAACTAGAAATTCATAATGGCCAAATCTAGTATGAAACACTGTCGTCAGAATTCCTACTTCCTTTCCATTAAACTAATGATACCCCATCATCAAATTAATCATAGAAAAATACAGATCTTCCTAGATTTGATCATACAAATCATTGATATGAGGAAAAGGATACTTGTTCTTAATAGTGTTGTTATTCAAGTATCTATAATCAATTCATGGTCACATTAAACCATCTTTAAATTTAACATACTAGACTGGATCAACTCATAGTGATGTGCAAGGTAAAATTAAACCTTTATTGAATAACTCCGGCAATTTCTTCTTTAACATTAAAAGGTCAATTGCATCAATTCGATAAGGGGGTTTTGAAATTGGCTTATTATCAATAAATAAGTCAAATGTACATTCAACTTCCCGATCGGGTATTATACCAGTAAAGTCATCATGAATAACATCAAGATACTCATTTATCACTGGTAGATCAATAATATAAATAGATCCTTTATTTTCCACAATATATGCAAGGTAACATTCATTTACATATTTTTATAGTTTCTCTGATTCCTAAAATATTATGAAAATTAAGGTTCAATTATTGTACACAAACTCAAAATATTTATAAAATGAAACCACTTTAGCTCTATCTTCAATAATTGTATAATTAACAGAAATACAATCTATAACAAAAATAACATAAAACTCTTATAGAGGAAAAACAATAATGTTTTCAGGTAGATTCTTACTGCAAAGAAGGTTTTGAAGTTTCTTATAATTTCTTTTTGTCAAAACATTTCTTCCTTGGGTTTTTACCATAAGCTCATGATTCATATATTTATATGAAATTACCAATTTACATGAATTTTTTTTAGAAATTAATGAATGTGTATACCCTGAATCAAACATCTCATTGGATTAATCTGAATAAAGAGACAATGTACACGATACTAATTCAATTCGATAGCCCATAATCTATTAAAGATGTTTCAAAGGATTTCACCACCCCTTCTTTCATGTTTTCCAACTGCTTTCCCTAGGATGAGTTATTCATTGGACACTAATTTTCATTTTAACCGATTTAATTACACTTAAATCATTTAACTGACTATAAATCATATTTTTTTAGCATTTCCCTGATCTTTTTCAGTGCAATTATGAGCCATATGCAACATTTTACATCATCGGTATCAATTAATAGAATTCAAAAGTCATTCCCTAGTGTTCCATTTACCCTAATTTTCAAAAAAATATAAACTGATGTTTCTTACCATTAGATTTATTTGATGATATCTTCCCATTAATCTACCACATTGGCCACTTATTCTGTTGTTTGTCAAAGAACACCTAATAATTGGGAAACTCCATTTCCACCTTCTTCGTAAATCAAAAAACACTTTCATAACATTTGAACTTATTAGAATATAAATCCATTTGATACATTTTCTTTAATCCTGATTAAAAATGGTTGATTTTACTATAAATATCTCTTATGAAATTTGAATCATACCTTTTTAGTCATGTGAATTTTTCTTCATAATAACCACTGATTCAACCATGTGCCTCCATTTATGGAATTTTTTTCTATCCTATGATTAACCACCTTAGGAGAATATTTCTCAAGAAACATAACTTTAAATTCATCCCAATCAAAAGCATCAATATCCTCAGTATCCCTAATATTTTTCACCATCAACCACCACTGATTGACATCACCTTCAATACTGTAACAAAAAAGAATATCATTTTGATGTTCTAAACACCCCATGTCAAAAAAATCTCCTCCAGTGCTTTAATCCACCCTTCAATTAGCACAAAGTCAAATGATCCTCTGAATTGTTGGGGATGTTGCCTCAAGGAATGATCCACTACTAGAATGTTTCACTATAGTTAATCTGTATAATATCATGCATGGATAACAACACCATTTATAGCCTATGTAAACTATTCGATAACTAGAACAAACTGTTCAGTTCTTATTCTGACTATCTCAGGCTTTTTATTTGGAATGTTGTTTTCCACCTAATGTCATCTCACCATAGTTTCCATAGTTCATTCGTGGAAAACCATTCTGAAGACAAAAATATCATTGGAAAAGAAATATGGTAATGTTTAAATTTAATATAATTTCAATATTACCATAAATAAATTTATGGATATTAATTTAAAAATATCTTATCTCATAAAGTTGTATAAACATCCATTTGATAACAACTACATAGCCCCAGCCTTAAAAATTTCATAATATTTAATTATGTATATAATTCAAAATCAGGATCATTTTATGTCTATAGATACCAATAATTAGGACATAACAATTACATTACATCCCAAATTTTAAAAAGTACACACTACTACTCCGTATCAAGTTTTGTCATTAAAAAACTATTAAAAAAAACAATAATTTTTATCTTGACATAAATGTTCTTGAATTTTTCCTTTCTCTTACCCTTCCTTATATCCTATGAAAAAACATTTAAAAAACTATGGATGAGTATAAAAATCTTAGTACGGGTTATAAAATAAAGAAAGAATCCATTATTCCATAAATATAAATAAAACATAAGATCCTTAACATACCTCATAAAATAATCTGATTAATGAATAACACATTGAAATCATAAATCATAGAGGTCAATTGTGGCATCAATATCATACTAACATTGTAGCTTTAACAACAACATTGGGAGTTAAGTTTGGAATACCCTTCAAAATATATTCCCTCAATCTATTTGAAGAAACATTAATCTTTACATCCATCACCTTACCCAATGCATTAGAGAGCTATCTCAGGCTCACCCTCCCTACGTTTATCATGGAAGCACTCGTATGTGTAAACAATTCCCATGAAACATAAAATAATCATAACACATTAACAAGAATAAAGAAAAGATAACATTTTCACATTGAAATAAAAATGTAACATAATATATTGAAATAAAAAAATTCTTAAACAACCAAATCAATAATAAAATACATAAAAATAGAATATGGTATTTATATTCCTTTAAAATCTTTATGGACTATTAATGAATCCATATATCAAATAATGCTTGTAGCAGCTGAAAGGCCCCTTTCACTACATATGTTAAAAAGATAAATTACATTTGTCTTTTAATAAAAAACTACCTAGAAAAAATATTACCTTTGAATGGAATAAAAATTCATAGAGGTTTATACACCGTATAAAATAATTTCATTTATAAATCAATGTATGCCTCAATGAAAGGAGATTGAGACGAAGTCCCTTACCTCGTGTCCGAATAGACTCGTTCATTATTTAATTACCAGAATAATAAAATAAAGATAATTTTTTATTTCATCATAACATTTTTAAGTGTTTTTTTATATCACTTACTACAACCTTATAAAAATTTCATAATCGATTATTATAATAACGGTCTTTTTGTCGATATTTGGAACATGAGTCAAAAATGAGATTCTTATAATTACCAGTTGTCCATGTGGTAAAAATTCCATTACATCCAGAATAATATTCACGATTTAGATATAATTTATATAATATATATCTAGTATTTATTTGTTTTTATAATATTACATAACATGTGGAGATAAGAAATGAAATGCACTATTCATGAAGATAGTAAGCCGTATGTACACATGAATGCTACTTTACTTAATATTTCATATTTAATGAAATGAATACATAATGATACATAGGTATAATTAATTTCTAGAATAATATCATATATAATTTCATTAACTCTGTCATTTATACATTCCACATATGGAATAAATGACTAATATCAATTTTATGGGGCGGTAGTCTACACATCATCAAATTATATTATTATATTTAACTATTATGGAAACCATAAAGGTATGATATAAATGAAAACCACAGAAACATGGAAAAAAAATATAATACATATATCAAATAAAAATATAGTGCCATCATAATGGCCACCATGAGAGGCGGTAAGAGATAATTGAACAATCATCGTTTCGTATGGCAGCAGTTCGTCGTCCACAGAAACAGTATGTTTGTATCCATTAGTTGGAGGTTTGTGTTAGTGTAGATTGAATATTTCTCATAACAACATCCTAGTATATTGAATATAATTATGTTTTTATAAAATAGTGTAATAAATTGGGTTTATTGGGTGGTATAAGGAAAATAAAATAAATTAATGTGACAGAATACATTACCCTTAAATAGGGTAACTCCCATGGGATTAAACACAAAGGATTTATTTAATTGACTTAATCCCAAAGTAAGACTTCTAGGTTTAATAGAGGGATGTTGGGAGCTTATTTGAGAATATTTTAGATTAGATAAGTTTCTTGAGAGGTGTGTGCAATGCGTTAGAGGTGTTGGGAATTTATTAGAGGGAGTAGGGGTGATTTAGGAAGAATTGAAAGTATTATTTTATTATTAAATTATTTTCAGTTTCAAAAGGTCCATAACACATTAAATTATAAGTTATGATAAATATAAGTCAAATAAAATTATACAATAAAAATTGGATGTAATTTTTATTTTTTTTATACTTATATGTTTTATTTGACCCTTTTTACAGTTATAGTTTAATCATGGATTTTACATTTTGAGAATAAAAATAGTTACCAAAACCTGAAAAATATCTAATTAAAGAGTGAATAATAAAATTTTAGAATTATGATACCAATTTTTTATAATTTTATAATTTGTAAAATTTTATAATATTTAATATCATATTTTATATTTAAAAATATGAGTTGTGGAAATTTTGACATTATTCAAATCATGACTTTTTAAAAATCCATATTTACTTGATTGATTCCAAAAAACTACATTAATAAAAATTTAAGAGTTAAATATCTTCCATAAAATTTGTGGAGGATATCAAAACAACCAAAATACATTTATTTTTACATTTATAATATAATTTATTTGAATCCTTTATTAAGGAAGTAATCAACACATCCCCATTGAGTGAAAATTAAATTTATTTACATAATAAATAAAAATGATAAATTAAATACGATGATGTGGGAAATATTTTTATCTATATGATGAATATTTATATATTATAATAACACTTATATAACCCCATCTAATAATTTCTTTACTAAATAATATATTTTATGTTTCATTTTACTTACCATTAAAATAATTTTTATAAAATGTCATTTTCACTTACCGTTGGATCCTTTGGGTTCCAAAATTCACCCAAGGATTCCAATGCTCAGAAATGTATCATCAAATAGGGATAGATAATGTGTTAGGTTAATTTAATATTTTTATAATATTATTTTTTTACCCTTATTTACTAGATTTACCCTTTAACCATGGTAAATAAAATATTTACTAATGTTAGAATTAATAATGTCTAACAATAAAAGATACATATTTAATTTATTTATTCCACTTAATTAAAAATATGGAATCCGTTTTACCAAATTCAATGTAGTGATGTATCAAAAACTAATTTAAAATTAATTCCCATTGTCAAAACCAAAAAGTGTGTTTTTAAGAAATAATATCTATCAAAATATTGACATGTGTTTAAGTCTTATTAAAAAGTAAAATTACATCAAATGATAAAAATTGGATTAAATGGTAAAAATATAATCCAATAGATATTTAAAAACAATTAATTGGACAATCAATCAATATAAATAAATTAGATTAAAAGACAGCATTGACTTAAAATGGAGTATTTTCACTATTCATTAAAAATGAACTTTATCAAGAAATACCAAAAATTTACTAAAAGAAAATATTTATCACACTCTTGTAAATAATAAGTTTATTTTGTCAAGAGAAACATATAAATGTTAAAAAACTAGATTTAAAATGGGTTCTCCATAAAAATGTGGTGAAACGACCTTTTAAAAATATTAGAGTTTTCTATGCTTAAAATCAGATTCATTCTCATTTTTAGCCTATATATTTTATTGGATAAGTGTAAATAAATTTAAGAAACAGGTATAATAATATTTTAGATATTTTTATCCATTCTCACCAATTAAATGTCTTGTAATTAACTACCGTTTAAAATAATATTATATTATTATTTTTTAGTGTGTCTTAGCCTTGTTTGCAACATGAGATTTTGGAGAACCCCATTGTTTCATGTAAGGTACACAATCGAACATTGCATCCCTATTAAAGCAAAATTAATATTTACTTTAGATATTATAAATTTTTTAAAATATAGTATCCTTTATTTACCTAGGATGTGACTTCCTTCTCCCATTTTAAAAATTGTGTTCTCGATATTTTTATTCCTTTATCAAATAATTTAGGGCATTTATCCCTCATAGAATTCTCATATTCCCATGTCACCTTTTCACCCATATTTGTTTTACACAAAACCATTACCTGATGATTTACCTTATTCCACAACACTTCCACTCTTCGGTCAAGAATCTGGACTGGTTGTTCCTCATATGAAATATTCTCTTCCAACAGAACTACATCTAGACTGAAAAAATGAGATGGAACCAGTATATACTTTCTTAAAATTGAATGATGAAAAACATTGTTTACCTAGGTTAAACATGTAAGTAAATCCACTCTGTTGGAAACCGATCCAACATTCTACAGAATTTCATAGGGTCAAATGAACCATGGACTTAATTTTCCAATCTCACCAAAACGCCTCACAAATTTCCTTGGAGAATCTTTGAGAATGACGTGATCACATACCTCAAAGGAACTAGCCATCATCAAGTCATCCACATTACTTTTTTGGATACTCTATTCTATTATGATGTTATTCTAAATCTATTGATCTTTTTTTCCATTTATTCTACAAATTCGGGTCCCATCATCTTTTTTTCACCATCTTCATCACAACAAGATAGAGTTTGACTCCTCTTTCTATATAATTCCTCAAATGGTTCCATCAGAATACTGATATGAAAACTGTTATTGTAAGAAAATTCAACTAGAGGATGATGTTGTAACCAAATTCTTTGGTAATCCATTGATAAAGAACGTAGAATATCTTCTAATGTCTGAATTTTTCATTTTGAATGCCTATCTAATTGTGGATGAAAAGTTGTACTAAAATTTAATTCATAACCCAATGAATTCTGAAGGACCTTCTAAAACATAGAAGTGAACATGAGATTAGAATGAGATACAATGAATTGGGGGACCCCATGCAACTAGACAATCTCTTTAATATACAATCGAGAATGTTGGTTGAGAGACATAGTATATTGAATTTGATGAAAATAAGCATATTTAGTTAATCGATCGACAATAACCCATGTTACATTGTTACCTCGAGAAATATTTGGTAATCCCACAATGAAATCTGCGGAAACATTTTCCCATTTCCACTCTGGCATTGGAAAATGATAAATGATCCATTTTGGTAACTACTTATCTGCTTTATCCTTTTGACATATCAAACATCTTAGGGTACAGTAAGAAATATCTTTTTCATTCCACTAGACTAGTAATACTATTGAATATTTTTTTAAATATTATTACTTACTGGATGAACTGAAAATAGAGTACTATGAACTTCACATAACAAATATTTCATCAACTATGAATCACAAGGAACACATTGTCTCATTAAAAACCTCAAAAGGAAGTCTCTATCAATATTAAACTCAGATAGCATACCCTTATGAGATAATTCTACCTTTTTGGAATCTTTTTTCCATCTTTCTACACTTTCTATACTCTATGTATAATGGATGATTATTGTGATACCTGAAAAAAAGTGGACTTACCTGCACCAAAACCATCAATTCCAATGTTCATCAAATCGTTAATCAAAGGATCTTGTTCCAAATGTAACAAGGTTAATGTAGCATTATTTTATGACTTAAAGCATCGGCCACATCATTTTAATTTCATAAATGGTAATGAATTATTCAATCATAATTGTTGATTAATTCTATCCATCTCCTCTGTCTCATGTTCAATTATTTTTTATTGAATATATACATCCAACTTTTGTCATCAGTATATATTTCACACTTTACTCAATACAAATGATGCCACAAAAATTTTAAAGAAAAATTAACATCATCTAATTCAAATAATGTGTAGTGTGATTTTATATAGGATGTTTCTACTGATGTAAAGAATAAGCAATTACTTAATCCTTCTGTATAAGGACACAACCAAGTGCTTTCAATAAATAATCATTGTTAATAACTAAATCACCATCTCTATAAGGTAATTACAAAACTATAGCATTCCCTAATATTATTTTAAATTATTGAAAACAATAATTACATTATTTTTTCTAAATGAACATATCACCTTTTAGAGTTAACACAAAACATGGGCTACATACTTGGGAAAAATATTCTACAAAACATCTGTAATAACCCTTAAAACCAAGAAAACTGTGGATCTTGGTTATATTTGAGGGTCTTGTCCACACTTCAAAAAAATTTCTTTTAGAAGGATCAACATTTATTAATTTTGTTGAATTAATGAGACCAATTAATGAAATTTTATGTAACAAAAACTCACACTAGATGAATTTACCATATAATTGTTTTTCTTTTATTATTTTAATGAAAATTCATGAATGGATTTTATTCTTTTATTAACTTTTAGAATAAACCAAAATGTCACCAATAAACAAAAAGACAAACTTTTCCATTAAATCATGGAAAATTCAATTCAAAATATCCATGAATAGAGAAGTTAAATTAGTTAACTCAAAAGGAATAACTACAAATTCATAATGGCCATATCTAGTATGAAACATTGTCTTCAGAACTTTTTCTTCCTTTAATTTCAATTGATGATACACCAACATTAAGTCAATCATCTAAAAATACTGATCTCCCTAGAGCAGAATAATCAATTCATCTGTATGAGGAAAAGGAAAGTTGTTATTAATAGTGTTGTTATTAAAGGATCTATAATAAATGAAAATTATCATTGATCCATCATTCTTTTTAACAAACTTGACAAGATCACCCCATGATGATGTTCTAGGACGAATTAAACCTGTATCTAATAACTCCAACAATTGCTTCTTTTACTCTAGAAATTTGATTTTAGCCATTTGATAAGGGGGTTTTGAAATTTTCATAGAATCAGAAACTAGGTCAACCTTAAATTAAACATTATGATTAGGTATTAAACTAGGAAACACATTAGGAAAATCCTCCTCATACTCATTTACCACAGGCACATAATTACTCTGAAAATTTCCATTTTATAAACAAAATGTTCAAGGTAACATTTATATCCATATTTTTACTAGATTCTCAGCTTCCAAATATGTTATCAAAAGTAAGGGTTAATTCTTTTACACAAATTGAAATTATTTCTGATTATAAACCACTTTTTCTATACAGTCAATATTAGCATTATTAACGAAAATCCAATCTATAACCAAAATAACATCAAACTCTACTAGAGGTAAAACAATATGATATGCTGGTCGATTCTTTCTGTACCCAAGGACATAAAAGATCTTATAACTTCTTTTTTTCTCAAAATTCAGTCCCTGTGTTTTTACCATAAGTTCATGACTTATATATTGAGAAGGAATTCCATATATATTAGAAAACCTCCCAGAAATGAATGAATGTGTAGACCATGAAACAAACAACACATTTGTTTAATATGAATACATAAATAGTGTATCTAATAGTACATAAATCTATTTCTCCACATCTAATGAAGTAGTTGAAAAGTATTTCACCACCACATTTTCCTTGTCGACTGACTGATTTCTCTCAGTTCTGTTCTTCATTATACCGTAATTTTCATAATGACCCATTTCATTGCACTTAAAACATTTTACTGAATATAAATCAGAATTTCTTATAGAATTACATTGATATTTTTCAGTGCAATTTTGATACTAAAGCCCTATTTTACCACATCAGTAGCACATACCATAATTATAAAGGCATTCCCCAGTGTTACGTTTACCATAATTCTCATAATCTGTAAAACTTATGTTTCTTACCATGTTATTTTTTTGAAGAGTTCCTCCCTCTTGTCTGCCACAACGACCACTTATTATTTTGTTTTTTTAAAGAAAACCAGTTCATCAGCAAACTCCATTTCCACCTTCTCCAAACATCAAACATGTTTTTCATAACTTTTGAACTCATGAGAAACTAATCCCCTTTGATACATTAGCTTTCATCTGGTGTAGAAAAATGAATGATTTTACTAACAAAATCCCGTATGATATTTATAGCATATCTTTCTAGTTGAGTGAATTTAGCTTCATAAGAAGCCACCGAGTCATCATCCTACCAGAATTCTAGGAACTGTTTTTCTATCATAATATTAACCATATTATGAAAATATTTCTCAAGAAACATTACATTGAATTCATCCCAATAAATATAATCAATCACCTAACTCTCCATGATATTTTTCACCATCGACCACCACTGATCAGCTTCACATTCAAAACAGAATACAACAAGACTATACATTTGATGTTTTGAACACCCCAGGATATCCAAAATCATCTCCCATGATATAATCCATCATTCATGTAGCATAGGGTCACATGATCCTCCAAATGATGGGTGATGTTTCCTCGTGAAAAGATATATTATTTGCATGTTCATGTAGGGTTGATTCAGATGATCTCGTGAAAGAATACCTCAACCATTTATAACCGGAGTCAATTGAACCATCACTGAAAAAATTGTTTAGTTCTGATTCTGACCATCTTAAGTTTCTAATTTATAAGGTTTTTTTCTTACATATGTTGTCCGATCGTATCTGACCTATTTTCTCTGAAGAAAACCATTTTGAACACAGAAATATCTTAGGCGAAGCATCATGGTAATACGTAAATGCTATATCATATTCAGTCTTACCACAAATTAATTTATGGTTATTAATTAAACAATATAATAACTCCTAATGTTGTCTAAAACTCTCATTGAATCCATCTATAAGGCCCCCACCATAATCATTACATAATCTTGAATTAATTTAATGATTCTCATTGAGGATCTTCTTAGGTATAGTGTTTTATAGAATTATTCCATAACTATTAGATTACATCCTAAATAATAAAAAGTATACACATCAACTCATTATCAATTTTATTCATTAAATAAAAACTCATAAAATAAAAAAATAATAATTTTCATGATATAAATCATGTTGAATTCTTACATTCTCTTACCATTCCTTATACCCTATGGAAAAAACCATTCATAAACATGGGATCAGCATAACAATCTCACCATGGGTTACAAAATAATGAAATAAAACATTATTCCACAAATACATACAAAACATAAGCCCTTTAACATACCTCGTGAAATAAAAATATTTATGAATGACACATAAAAATCATAAATCGTAAAAAAACTTGTGGCATCCATATCATACTTACATTTTATCTTTTACAGCTACATAGGTAGTTACATTTGGAATACCCATCAAAGTATATTGCCAAAATCGCTTCGGATAAACATTAAAATTTACCTTTTTCACATTTACCAATGCATTGGAGAGCTATCTTGTGCTCTCCCACCATAGGTTTATCACAGAACCACCCATATGCGTAAACAATTTCTAAGAAAACCAACATAATCATTACACATGAACAAGAATAAAGAAAAGATAAAATTTATATATTGAAATCACAATATAACATAATATATTGACAAAATAAATAGATTTCCAAATCCATTTTCAATATCATAATATATAAGCCGAGAATATGGTATTTATTTTTCTTTTAAAAACATTAGGTCTTGTTAAGGAAGAAAAATATAAAATAATTTACGCACTAGCAGAAAGGTCATTTTTACCATGTACGTTAAAAAGAAACATTTTTTTTGTCATTTAGTATTACTATACATAGAGAAAATATTCCATTTGAATGAAATTAAAATTCAAATTCATTTATACAATTTATAAAATAAATTCATGTATAAATAAATGAATGCTTCAATGAAATAAGATTGATACGAAGTTCCTTATCTCATGTCCAACTTGAGCCGTTCTTTCTATAATATCCTAAATAATAAAATAGAGTTAATTTATAATTTCATCATACCCATTTAAAAGTTTATTATTCATATAATATCAGTTAATACCACGTTATAAACATTACATACTCATTTACATTAATAACAGTCATTTTTTTGATATTTCGTACTTGAGTAAAAAATGATCTTTTTTTAATTACAAGTTGTCAATGTGGAAACAATTACATTATATCCAAAACTATATTCACGATTTAGATATCATTTAATCATATATATACTATATATATATGTATTTATAATAGTACATAACATTTGGAGATAAAAATTAAATGCACAGTTCATGCAGATGGTAAGTCGTATGTATGCGTTAACACTACTTTCATTTATATTTTTTATTTAATGGATTGCAAACATAATGATACATAGGTATATAATATTTCCAGTATAACATCATATATAATTTCATTAACTCCATCTTTTATACTTTCCTCGTATGTCATGAGTGAGTCATATCACTTGGATGGGGGTATTCCACACTTCCTCAAAAGAAATTATCGTATTTACCCATTATAGAAACAATAAAGCTATGATATAAATGAAAAATTCATAATCTTGGATATAATATAAATATAATATGTATCATATATAAATACAGTGTCATTATTATTTCTACCATGAATGGAAGTAAGTGATAATTGATCAATGATCATTTCGTGTGTCAGTAGTTCATCATCCACAGAAACAGTACATTCATATCCATTAGATTGAGGTGTGTGTAAGTGTTATTTGAATAATTCATATAATAAAATTCTAGAATATTGAATATAGTTGTGTGGTTATATCATAAATTAATACATAGAGATTATGTGGGGGAGAAGTACAATAAATAAAAAGAACTTGAGAGAAGACATTAACTTTAAATCGGGAAACTCCCTTCAGTTTGAACAAAAACGATTTATTTAACGGCCTTATTCCAAAATTAAGTCTTATAGATGGAAGAGAGATATGATGGGAGATTATTGGATCAGAGTTTGGATGATCCACGGGGCATGAGAGGTGTTTGGAACCGGTTATAGTTTGTTTCCTTTTATAAGAGGGTGGAGGGGATCTTTAAAAATGTTTGAAAGTATTATTTTATTATAAAATTATATCTTGATTCAAAAGTTCAATAACACCATAAATTCTATGATAAGATTTATATAAGCCCAAATAAAATCATTCGATAAATATTGGGTAGTTTGTGGTTATTTTTAATCCTCATCATTTATATTAAAGCCTTTTTTACTCTTGTTGTTTTATCAGGGATTTATGATTTTGAGAATAACAATAGTTACTAAAACATGTCAACTATCCAATTAAAAAATAAATAATAAACCTTTAGTATTATAATAACTATTTTTATTAATCATAGATTTTTTCTAAATTTAAAATATTTAATAAAATCTTTTATATCTTAAAATAATAATTATATCAATTTTTACACTATTTATATCACGACAATTTAAAAATCCATACCAACTTGATTGATTCGAAAAAAATTAATTAATACAAATTTAAAATGTAAATAGCCTCCATAAAATTTTTGGATGTTTCAAAACAACAAAATTACATTTATTTTAACATCTACAATATCATTTATTTGAATCCATTATTAATGAAGCAATCATTTCATCACCATTGTGTCATAATTAAATTTACTTATTTAATGTATAAAAATTATAAAAGATTTAACATGATTTAGGAAGACGTATTATCTATATATTGACAATTTATAGAGGAAAATAAAACTTATATAGCCCCATATAAAAATTATTTTAATAAAAAAATATGTTTTTGTAACATTTTCCTTAACTATAAAATAATTTTTATAAAAAGTCATTTTCACTTACAACAGGCTCCATGGGGTTCCAAAATGGTCCAAGGAAGACAGTGGTAGGAAATGTATAATACAATAGGGTTAGGGCACATGTCATGGTAATTAAATATTTTTATAATATTATTTTGTAACCCTTATTACCATATATAACCTTTAACCACAATTAATAAAATATTTACTAAAGATACTATTCATAACATCTAAAAATAAAATATTCCTATTTAAACAATTTGTAGATAATAATTACAAATTTAGAATCCATTTTTTCCAAATTTAGAACAGAGAAGATGCAAAAATTAATTTACAATTTAATATAGTAGTAAAAATCAAAATGTGTGTTTTTAATAAATAATAACTATCAAATAATTGAAATCTTTTTATGTCTAATTAAACAGTATTGTTACATAAAATGATTATAATTCTATTAAATTTCCAAAATATAATCTAGTTAAAATTTAAAACCAATATAATGGACAGTCTATCTATATAAATAAGTCAGATGAAAAGACAAATTTGACATAAAATGCAGTATTTTTTACTATTCATTAAAAATGAACTTTATCATAAAAATACCAACAAAATTACCCAAAGTAAATTTTTTATGTCCCCCATATAATAGAGAATTTTTTTTTCAAATTAAACACATAAAAGTTACCCAAACTAGATTTCAAAGGTGTTCTTTATCAAACGGTGGTAAAATGTCCTTTTAAAAATACTAGATTTTTCCAGGCTTAAATTCAAATTCATTATCAATTTATGACTATAAATTATATTAGACTGATGTAAAAACATTTATCAAACATGTATAATCATATTTTATTTATTTTTGTTCATTTCTGCCATTATAACGACTGGTCATTAGATACAATTTAAAATAATATTATATTATTATTTTTCAGTATGTCTCAGCTTTGTGTTAAACTTGATATTTCAGAAAAACCCTATTATTGTGTATTAGGTACGCCATCAAACATAACATAACTTTTAAATTAAAATTAATATTTTATTCACAAATATTAATAAATATGAAAATATCATATCCTTTATTTACCTGGAATGTTATAGTTAAATTATTAAATTCATGCATTTTATGGATTTTATAAATAATTTTCACTATTTTTATCAATATCTTCACATGTAAACCAATTTACATATATTTTTAGGAATATTATTGATATATTTAATCTATTTATGTATATTACATGAAATGCATTCAATATGGCTTGAAAATAAACATTATAATGACTTTGACGAAGATTTCGGACAATTAAAATTCATTTTTAATAAGTTAACTTTGGTACATTATAAATTTAAAATGAATTTAATATATATAATTTGTATAAAATAATGGATTTTGGAAATTTCATTATAGTTTTGATGGATGTATGAAAAATCGAGTTAATTAATTACATAGATAATAAGTTCGATTAATATTATTAATTTGACCTAATTAATGATCAAATTGAGGTAATTAATATCAATATAAAAAATATATATTCATTTCATGAATTCTATTTATTATGATAATTGTCCATACATGTGTTTTTAATTGGATTACTTTTAATTTTTTTTTTTGAAACACATTTTTACCTCACTATTCATCACCACATGTCATTATGTAAGGTCATTCATTCATTTTGTATCAATTGAGAAAATATCCTAAAGAAATCATATATGTACCTTCAAATCATTGTTAGTAAATACTTTAAATTAGATGGCTATAAATGCCAGTATTGGGTGGGTCATGTCTGCAATGAAGTTGACACAAATCTTTTCAATTCATATTATCATAGGTCAAATGTTATAGCTCAAACATGTAGATGTCCAATGGTTTATTCCCCTAGGTATATAGTCATCTTATCATCATCTAAATAAAACAAATATTTAATTACATTTATGATCATAAAAATAAATTTATATATTTTTATTTGTTTAAAGAGAATTTGTTATTTGAATGGATGATGTTCACATTTTAAAAATAAATTAATATAGTTACCAAGATAAAATTAAATAAACTCAATTGTGCATAGTTTATCAAGAAATATTTAAAATATTATTTAAATATAAATATAAACTAATAATAATTTAATATAAAATAAAAAATTAAAATATAAAAATAAAGAAAAAAAATAAACCAAATAAATATTTAATGAGTAGGTAACCTTATATTACTTCTGATAACGTAAAACTAATAGTGAATATCGAATTATAGGCCCATGCCATGGTGAATTTAATTATTGGGCAAATATACATAGTTATTTTCATTAAATTATCATATTTAACATACTATGTAGACTACTCGAGAATTCCATCTTGTAGTAGATAGGTTAGGGTTGAGTAAATAGTTATCTAGGATCTTATTATTGGGGATTTCCCACAAGAAATCAATGAGTTTTAATTTAATAATGTGGAAGTGTTAAACATACCTAAAATATTCAAAAAAAAACGTATCAGACCCCTGTCTATGTTAGTACATGGGAAATATAAGTCATTTCATATATAATATCCATATGAAAAGGTATTATATAATAGAATGTAGATTATATTTGGTTTTAAAAAAATAGTTGCAATATATATAATTATTTTTTTCTTTCTATTTTCTATAATCCATATAGTGTATAAATATTACACTGTTAAATATTTTTGAATTTGAATGCAGAAAACATCAAGTATATTACTAGATTCAATAGAATACAAGGATATCATGTTAAATTGATCAAATATTTATGAATGGTATTGGAACATAGATGATATACTAATATATAAATCAAAATCTTCCATGGTAGAAACAATGCATCATGTTTTAGTTGAAAAAATAGCTAGTGAGGAATAATTACCAATCAAATTTAAACCCAGATAAGATGCTTTGAATGTCCAATGATTTATTTTATACTCTATGAAATGTGATATTATAAACGAATATGAGGATGTTTATCTGTATAGAATCATGCGCCACCTATATTATTTTTATCAAGAGAAGTAATGAAAAGAGAGATATGACATCAGTAATAATCTATTCATTTTCATTCATATTGATTTGTTGCCATCCTAGAAAAATGTAGTCAAGATTTTTGGCTTCTTTGAGTAATTAAACATCAGTAGTGTTGAGATCTGTTACTATATACACACATATATCATACAATCATCAATACATAAAATCATATCTAGTTGCATTGTTAATTATTACTCCTCAAATTGTGAAAATACACTATCAAAAGCTCTGCCAATAGTTATCACAGATGAAAATGAAATGATGAATGGAAAAATGATTTCATCACAGGGAATAAGAAAAAAAAACATATAAAAGGGACCCATTAATCATTTCCTGTATAAATATCTATAGAACTGGATATCCATGAGGGGGAATATCTAATAAAATGAAAATAAATAAAAAATTATCTAATTTATATGTTGCAAGATTTAGAGATGAAAAAAGTCATTCAACTAGTGAAAGAAGGAATGGTAATACTCTTGTGAGTTTTCTATAGAGTTTAATATTAATATGTATAAACATTGGATATTAGATATAGGTTATTTTTATATCATTTTTATACTAATAAAGGAAGCATGTTGATTGTAGAAGATTTATAGATGAGTGGTGGATCATTGGGATATTAATTTATTAAAATTTTCAGCTTCGGTTATAGGAGAATAAAACATTTAATTAACAAATTACATGATATTTATTTTAAATAAAATAATTTACATTTCTTTAAAAACATATGATGGAGTTATTTTAAATATATATAAATAAATATGTCCACATTTAGAACAATTGACCTATTAAACTATGAAACAACTGAATAATTTTATTTTTCTATTAAATTATGAAAATTAAAAATTTGTAATTGATATTGAGTAAAATTTACACAAGTGATTTGACTACCAAATATGGAATAACTATCTTGGTTGTGTAAAAGATATTGAAATGATAAGTCATAATCAATATTGCCATTTAAGATCATTTCATTTGAATCTAGTATGAATATTTCACAACTGATTACATGGTAATATTGAAAAAAAATCATTTTTTGTTCATTGTCAAAGAGATAAAGATATTCTATATTAGTTACACAATGATGGGTGTTGATCATTAAATATAGAGTCCAAAGGTGGGTACCCTTTCATTCCAAAATTCATTGTTGACATGAATATATGTATTTTATTGAATTTCTGAGGTATAAGTCGGAGTCATTTGAGGAATTAAAATAATTTAGGAATTTTATAAATAATCAAATTGGAAGAAAGATCAAATTTATTCGATCTAATTGAGTCTGTATATATAAAAACCAAGAGATTCACAAGGTGTATGAGATTCTATATTAACTGATTTTACATTATGAACTATAATGGAATGGTGTTTGGAATAGAATAAATATATCTTGATTTGAAGGGTGAGGTTAATGATTATTCTAACATATATTCTCTAATCATTTTGGGGATATTCATTACACATTACATATATATACTATACAAAGTTCCAATAAAATCCAAAAAAATAATTCCTTTTGAAATATAGAGTGAAACAAAATTAATTTAATCATGTTTGGGGTTCAAATGAATTTTGTAATTGAAACATAAGAACAATATATCACCCTTAGGATTGGATGTTATCATTTTCGGGTATCGTATTGAAATATGGGGATATAATCCACACAATAACTCGAACAATAAGGTTACCATTATAACATCATCGATTTTTACTTAGTGGGAGAAAATCCCCTTGAAGGGTTGTGAGAGGGAGATTTAGTTCAATGAAGTTGATGATGATGATACATAAGAGTTGGTAAAAGAATAGAATTCAAATATCCCTATAAGATATGTTATTCCTAAAACACGTGTATTATCTAATAACACTAGATATGTTAGAGAACCAAAATGATATTTGTTATTTTCAACAATAATGGTGAGCCATTATGGATTTAAAATAATGATACCCTTTCCTATATTGAGTTAGTATAGAGGTAATAATTTTCAGGATTACATGATTCCCTAAATTCAAATATGGATTGCATGTATGGGAACTAAATATGTTCTAGTGGACTCAATTATTGATGTAGATTCATCTGGGTGGAAATGTGTATTCAAGAGAAAATTCATAAGTAAGGCAGTGTGAATACATATAAATTATTTCCAGTGGATAATGTGTTTAAACATCATAAAATAAATTTTATGAAAAACTATCACTCAATTGTATATATGTTTAAATAAACATTATTCTACATGTTATAACATCATTTAATGACTACTATTTGGAAAATTGATTTCAAAAAATACCTCCCTAAATAGAAAATTTAGCAATATGTCTATATAAAATTACAAGATGGCATTTGGACTCAAGGTAGTGCCAATAATGTCTGAACGTTGTAAAGATACATTTATAGATAAAAGAAATTATCTTAATCAGGGGATATATTTTTTAATGAAGCTATAAAATATCTTGTCTTCATTATGATTGAATATAATAAATGTGCTTAAAATAAGTTATATGTGAGTGTAGTTATTATCCTAATAGTATATGTTGATGAGATATTGTTTTTTTAAATGAAATTATAGTATTGTAGTTAGTTAAGGAATGGTAGAATTAGTTACTCTCAATATATTAATTTTGTGAAGGAGACAATATTACAGGGATTAAACCTATATTCCAGGAACTAATATTAGTTTTCATTGAGACAATTGTAATATTGGATTATTTCAGTATATTGACTATCACCATATAATAAATGGTTTTAATATGAAAAAATAAATTTTATAAGATCTATTCTTACCTAACATGGTATACTTATTTCAATGAAAAGTTTCCCTCAAACACAATACAAAATAGAAATATTTAGTAAGTTCCAATATAATTGTAGGATTGAATCAATCATGTATTCTTTGTTCTCTATAAGGATATATTATTCATATACCTTGATCATTATAGGATGATATGAAGATAATCAAAATTAAATGTATTTATATTCTGTTAAGAATATCATTAATTATCTAAGGCATACTAATGATATATTGTAGGAGTATGAAATAGATGGGGATCTATTTACAAGGGGTCATATAAATTCCATATTATTATTAAATTATAATAATATGGCATTCTATTAATAATATGTTTTATATTCCAAGTAAAATTCATTGAGTTGGAAGAGTTTGAAGTTGCTAGTTTTCACTGATTCTATATTTATGTGTGTGAATATATCGGCTATTAATATAATTGATGTTTTTATTTTGATGATTTATTTATAAACTAATGTGGTCCCTAAATGTTTATAGCCTATAACATTATACTTATATAATCATATAATAATGGTTCTTGTAATGGGGATATGTTAATTCAAATAGAAATAGAAAACACTCCAAAAGTTTCACCTCTAGTGTTATTTTTATTAGATGTGTGCTGTTATAGAGAGTAGAGATTCCAAAGTAGAGAAAGTGGTGGAATCCTTAACAAAGGACTTATCATGGTAACATCATGAGTATCGTGTGAGAGACAACTTATAGAGGGGGTTTAGTAGTTGTCTCTAGCGCATGTGAGAGTATCCTAGATGTTTTCCCATAGAACCGACATATATAAAATTTATGATTACTTGTATTCACTGTTTTTTAATATTTTTAAATTGATCTTCAAATCATTACTTTTTTCAGTTTTATATATTATTTGTTAATTTTATTCGAGTAGCTCTCTAATATAAAAGTGATAGATATTCCACACCATGAGGAGCTCATACAATTTCCATGTTATTTTTCATAAATAAATATTCTATATATGTGTAATATCATTTTATTAGGAAAAAATAGTATATTATATTTGGGTTTATTTTATAGAACATTTTTACACTTCTCATGTAGTAGATAGTTAAAAATTTCTATCAATGATATTGTAATAACATGATCATCAAGGCAGGAATCTACATTTATATATGTTCTGGTTATTACCATATGTGGATGGGTGAATAATTAAATATAAAATATTAATAAAATAATTTTACGTCAATATTCATGTTATTTTATATATTTTTAGGAAATTTGGTGACATATGTTCATGCTAAAATATGATAATTTGGGAGCGTCCGGAGTCATATTACATTAAAGAATAATGCGATAAAGTTTTTTTCTATTGTGTTTATCAATATATGAGTATATCTAAGACCCTTTCATGGGAATTAAAATAATTAAATAAATCCTTGTACATGGTTTAATGTGGGAAGGATCAATTTAAAAATTTTGAGGAAAGGGAAATTGAGAACCTGAGTTGATGAAATTGGTATGAAAAAAATTTAATAGAGGTATTATAATAAATAGATTATATTAATTTTTTTTCATAATAGGTTTTATAGAATGGTGAAATTATGTTCTTTCACTTGGTGTACCATTGAGTGTTTTATTTTCCTTATGTTGGAATTTAGTTGGTTGAATGTAATTCCACAAAAAATGAGGCATAGAGGGTCGCAAACATATTTTATATGCAATAATAGTTAACATTTATTTGAATTTGACATATAAGACAAAATATTATTCAGACATTGTATCTAAAAAATAATTTTTATATTTATTTATCAGTTATATTTAATCATAAAATAATTTTTAGAATTATTTTTTTGTTTAATAATGAAAAACATGTATTCAAAACATGTATTTTATTTATCATCAAATATTGTAGTAATTATTATGTTTGAAATAATTAGTCACAATCTAATGCATGATAAATATTGAAGAGGGTTTGAGAGAGAGTATAAGTCTTCATATAGAAATATTATGTTTAATATCATCAAAATAGAATATAATTTATTTATTTATTAAATATTATATATTTATTCTTAGTTCTGGTACTTATCATGAAACTAAGATTAATATTTATATTTTTATTAGGAATAGGGTTCAATGTGCAATATGGTATTGTAAAATTGCTTATGAGTAATTACCAACCATTGAATATAATCATAAATACTCGATCATATCACATTATAGGGATATATACATATTGTGAACATAAAACCAGAAGTTAATTCTCTCAAGACCTTGATATAATCCCCTCAATAAAACACTGATGATCATAAGTACTAACTCTGTTCCTTTATCTTAATCGTATAAGAGAATAAATATATTATTTATTTTGTGAATTGATTATTTATATAATTGATGATGAATGATGTGAGTGATTAGGGTTGACAGTGATTACACTAGATGACTCTATTATGATGTTATAGGATTTTGGGTCACAAATGGTTCATTACTAGAGTTATTATTCACATAAAACATGTTATATAATGACGATAATATTATAATGTACCCAAAATTCATCGTTTAGGAGTATATTAGAAGATAAGGGAGTTATCCAATTATCTATAAATTGATAATTAATTTTATATAATGATTCGTCATTTCGTCCAACATCCTCGTTTCAATTAAACTCATGTTTAATTATGTCTGAAATGAAGTTGTTCATTATTAACATTTTTGACTATCAATTAATTTTAAAAAACCAAGATGGATATGTAAAAAAGCTATTTTGGAGACCATGAAATGTTTTAACTGCAATATTAGGTTGTTTAAAAATTATAATATAAAATTATTGCAAAACTAATAAAAATATGAAGGGGGTAACATCAATCAGTTTATAATCTCTATGTCAGATAAATTGTTGTCCATTCCCAGGGGATAAACTAGCTGATGACTTCATGGTGATACAATCATTGACTATGATTCATTGGGACTATAAGACCTAAAGTTAATGTTTGAATCGTGGTAAATACAAATATATATTTTTATATGATCTTTTTGATGTTTTGAATCACCTTTTTTAAAATTAATAAATACATGATTTGTTAACTATGTGATAAATTAAATATTTCATCTATGTTAGAAACCATTATTTTTAAAATATATTACTTTGGTGTCACGGTACAGATGTATATATTTTATTATTGACTATTGGGTAATAATATCGGTTGGTTGTTGATTTTCCCTAGTCATTTATCATCAAAATAATAGTTTACAAGTCATATTTTGAATATATGGAGCTACTTAGAGTAAGATATCAGTGGTGGTTTTTTTCTCTTGGGGAAAGAATTAGTGGGTGGGGTTAGTGGCACAAACCTATTTGGAAGCTGGAACCTATAGTATAATATAAATTTAAATACTCGTCATTTTATGGATTTTATTTTGAATTACGACATTGGGGATTCAAATATATAATAAAGATAAGTTTTCTCTAATTAGTGTGGTATTATTTCCCCAGGTTTTGCCTCCTAAAATGTGAAAATACATTTATTACTATGGATGGGATTTCCTCCATAACATATTTTATAACAATTGGTGAACAACACTATATATGAAAATAAAGGATGGTATCCTTTTTAGGTGTCTCATTGGTATCATACTAAATATATATATATATATATATATATATCTCATGTTTCCTCTTTCTCTAGGATGGATAGAAGAGTGTTGTCATGTTTGGGATAAATTCTTTAATAGGTTGGAAATATTCACAGTGGCTACCAATATACATATTTTCCTCTATAACTAAAATAGGTGGGGTGTCTTAATCACTTTAATGGCATTCTGTGTCCCTACGTACAATAGGACCATACTATAATAGACTTATTTATATTGTAGTTCATTGATTATATTTTTTTACATGAGTTATATTAGAAAAAATTGAAATCATTTATAGAGATTTGGGGAAGATTGAATGATATATGAAATGTACATGTCGTGTATAATAATCTGGTAACCCCTTTTCAATGAATCAAAAGTGGCTATTCGTTTCCCTCATTCTAGCTGATAGTTCTATTAGATAGACATTCTTCCAAATATTCTTTTTTTTGTTTAAAAAACAGTATTGTATTAAAATAAAATACCAATAAAATATATATAGTTGTCAAATATAGTTTCTAGGAAATTGAACTCTATAAATATTTCACAATTTTTTTCAAATAATTCTATGTTTCCTTCAAACGATTCCTCACCTCTTCCATATTATATATATATTAGAAATTTTTATGTATCGGGTTTTGTATTCTCAAGATGAAAGTATGGAAGGTTGAATTATCCCAAAAAAGATTATAATTTTCTTTTTTAGGACGCTCTTAGAGATATATGTAACATTCATTAAGTCCGATATAATAATTTTGACAGCTAATTTTACATTGATTATGTCCATCAAGAGGCAAAAAACTATTAAAAATGATATATTGACAATAATATACATCAAAGGACAATGTAAAAATTTAAATCATTACATGGTTGATGCATGGGGAATATCATGATTATCAAATGAGGGTGTCTGTATAATTACTGTATAATTTTAATCCATTTAGTGAAGAAAATTATAATTTAATCCCATTAAAAAGGAATTAAATAATATATTCCATACATAAAATTCATAAGGATATGATGAGGCTTAAATCACTATTTTATGAAAGAGGATAATTATTGAGGGTTACAAAAAATAATGAAAAATAATGATAATAACATGGGAGAGTAACATAATATTTTAATCAAACATGGTACTATATGAGGGATTCATTAGTGTTTGGTATGATTTAGGAAATATTTTTTGTCTATAATAGGGTTTAAGTTCTACTAGGAATAAATTATTTTTTTCTAGAGTTTAACTCATTCTATTAATAATTTATGATTTAAATAATAATTTTGTTTCATTCGAGAAGGAATAAGGTTTTATTGATCTATAAAAATACTTATAAATAATTATTATCATCATTTTGTTCTTATGTTATTTTAAAAAACATAATACAAAATATTTTAGTTTTTTACTTAATAATTTTCAAAATATTATAATTAATAATGCATTTGAGTCCATTTTAAATATAATTGGACATTATTTTTTAACATTAGTTTCATCATTTGAATATAAAAATTCATTTACTATGTAAAATTTCTTATCTTTTAAATTATATTATTGATCATAGGTTATAATTATTAATTCAGTAATATTATTATTTTCACATCAATGACTAACATATTTTAATAATTATTTTTTAGGGATAATATGTACCAATCATTGACATTCCAATCACCCAGATGGTATATATGTTTATAACCATTTAAGTGAACTAGATAGAAAATGTCTATATCAAAACACAATGGAGTGAAAAAATATTTGGTAGATACATTTATAACCTAAGAATCATAAATTTCAAATGGTGCCATATCAAAACCTTGGAAAATGAATGTAATTGATTCCTCTGATAAAAAACATAATGTAATAAAAATTGACATTGAAAATTATTTTTTTATTACTCATAATTGAGGTAATATAATAAAATCAGTGGCATGAACCACTATAATTATTTATATCATTTAGTTCAACATTAAAACAATACTCTGATATCACTTCAAATTTTAACAATACACAAAACCTCTAGACATGTTCACTAATTCCATCATGGAATAGGTCCCATTAGTTATATATTTAATAAAATATAACATCCACAAATAATATATTCCATATATTCCCAATAAAAATAAATATCTATAAAAATATTTGAATTGTTCTATTGAACAATACTATATATTTATATATATATATATTTAATAAAGTTGAATATCATAGATGATCATATGGTATAAATGGATATAATTTGTTGTCTAAGTAGAGGAAAATGAAAATAAAATCATTCATCATAAAAGATATTTAAAAAACATTGTAACTATATTATAAATATTAAATATGTATTTTCCCTAATGTGAGGACTCTGGGAGAGTATAACAATTCTTTAAATCAATGATGGAATTCAGGAAAACGACGGTGAATATAGGAGAGTGATTTAGTAAACACTATGGAATTATTGTACACACTATAATATATATATGTATTTCAATAAATAATTTGTTTCTTGAATAAAAATTCTAAATGATTTATAAAATATTTTTTAATAAAAATGATTGGTATTTTATCATAGATATCGGTGAAGTGATCAAATGGATATGTGTTAGTGTTCTTCTAAACATGGAATATACTTCTAGTGTGTGTGCCTATGTTATAGGGGGAATCATTATTCTGGTGAGGGATTCCAAAGGTTCTCACAAGAACATTAAGATAAATTTTCCATTATTCATTAATTTCATATTTGACTACAATTTCTATCTCCATACATTATTATTTCATAAATAAGAGAAATGTGTTTAAATATATTTTCCATTTTTGGAACAACATAATTATTTATTTTTATGAATATATATCATAATTATAATATTTATCTTAAATATGATGGATGAATTCTTAAGGTGATTGATTGATGGAGAGAACATAAAATCATAAAAAATGCATTGATAATCGATATTATATCCCACATTAGTTATCCAATGATGTTGTGAAATATAAAATGATTAATCTAAAATGTAATCACCTCATTTAGACAAAAAATTCTCGTCTTTTATAGATTACCTACATCTAAACATGTTTGATCTAAAACCACACCTTTTTATCTTTAATAACCATGAAATAAAAACATATGCATAATTGATTGTTGTATTTTCAATATCTCTGATTATGTGGAATCTTTGCTCATATTTGTGGACTGACAACCAATATAATATGGACTGATTTGATTTATATGAAATCACAGTGATTGATTGATACTAAATATTTATATTGATAGTTTTTTTGTTTTATATTAACATGAATAATAGAGATACTTTGGTAGTTTTGGTTAATTTCCTTTTCTTTAACCAGTGTTATCCACTCTCAGTGGAAGTGAGAAATCAATTTATCAACACTATATTAGGTGATATGATAATCTTCTCCTCTTCTAAAATAAATATCAACATTTATAACATAAATTCCCACAAATAATACCCATAAATTAAAATGTATATTTCTATTTAGAGATTATTGAGAAGGATACAAGTAAATAGTTATAATTTACAAAGAGGGTGAGAAATAGTAATTGTATTCAATTATTTTTATTTTTAATTATCAATATATTTTGTAATATATTATGTTTAATATTTTCTAAATTATCCAAGAAAAAATCACTATGGAACCAAAATATTATAAATTTAAATTTTTAATGTTCTATAACTCAAAAAGAATGGATATGTGCTAGGAATGATGTTGAAAAACCAGTGATCACATGAGCAACTAGTTTCAACATGATGGATACAATGAGTAGGATTTATCCTTGGTTGTGTGATGGAAGATATATCTCCAAATAATATTAATGTTACCCCACACTAAAAATTGATAGAATAACGAGAAGAGTTATAAATAGAGAATCACTAATGATTGTATCCATTTAGTAATTTAATTTCACGTTTCTTCCTCTCATTATTCTTCTACATATCTTCATCTTTAAATTCATAGTATCTATAATTTACACTGAATTACTATGGAAAAATATTATAATATACTATAAGGATCCTTATTTAAATTGAAGGAACATATTTCACAATTTTAACAACTTTTTTTTATCATATTTGAATTGGAAATTAAAATGAAAATAAAAATCATTGACATCATATTCCATTTTCTTATCTAGATCCATTGGATATATTTTTTCAATATGAACCAATTAGATAAATATAAGATACATTAAGAATCATGTTAGTGTGTCCCCTGATGAAATAGATAACCCTAATTAGAAAACAACATAAAATAAGACACTAGCATAAATTATATCATTGTCGTGATAATTGGAGTGTGACAATTACAATTATTGTTAAACCAAATGATTCATACTGTGATAATAAATTTCCCATTAAATTTCTTTAAAAATCATATATCTATTTTTTGACATTTTTATTGTGGTGTGATGTTATAAATAAATTTTATTCTAGATAGGTATCAAATTTTCATGCCCTCATTACAATATTATAGTTTGATCTATCATGATGCAGCTTATATTGTTAAGAAAAAACCAATTCACACCCATACTGGCTAAATTTCCATACAAGAGTATAATAATATTATAATAATTACATTTCAAATTGAAAAATTATATATTCTATCATACAACATGATCTATCAAATAATCCATACTTATTAGATGATAATTTTTCATAAATAAATAAGTGTTTTATTAAATTATATAAGTATTATATGCATATAGTTCATATAGAAACCAAAAACACATTAATTCATTAGAAAATATCAATATATTCGTTATCTATGAAACTAATGTAAGTGCCAAAAATTACAAAATGACATATAATATAAAAGGGAAATGAGAAAATGGGAATACAGGGATCAACCTAATCTAATAGAACTATCCCACACATGGAAAATAATGAATAAAAAAATTAAAACTTTACAAATAAATAAAAATATTATAAAATGAAAATTTATAACCATATGAGTAATTATAGTGAATATAGAGTAAATTAATTGAGTCATATTTAGAGGCGGTAATGTGACAGTTGGAATAACAATGTAACCATTATAGTCGTATATTAACCATTATGAATAGAAATTTAAAATTAAAATAATAATATTTTATATAGTTTATATTTATCATGAGTAAAATAATTAGATAAAAATATTATAATTTATATAAATAAGTATACTGATTAAGAAACTAAAAAAAGAATTTAACATTTGTAAGAATCTTTATTTTGAGTTTCATCATAAAAATCATAATTTTTATATTAATAATTAATATTAAACATGATATAATTTTTTTTGTAAAATGAATATAATATTTTATATTATAATTTCAAAACTATGCATTGTTTTTTTGGTAGTATTCTAAAATAAATAAATTTTATATTGAATAGTAAAAATGCAGTTTTTCTCATAATTAGGGTATATTAAATTACATCATTAATTAAATAAAATTTTCATAATAATTTCTATAACACAATTTTCAGAAAAAAAAATTAAATTCATTACTTTTTCATTAAAATAAAACATTCTTTGTTTACATACCTAAAAATCATTTTACAAAAACTAATCTGAAATGTGATGCTTAAATTATTTTTGTAATTTTTTTATAAAATATGTGATTTATTATTATAAATGGGGTTACATTCTTAATAATGTTATAAAATACTTATATTTTATTTATATTGTCAAAAAATCACAACTACATGTTTTATCTATGCTATAATATTTTATTTATTATTTGTTTCTATAACACCCTTATCCTTAAGTATAAAAAACCCATCTCCCTTCTAATGGAAAAACACTCCTTCATCACATTAAAAATCCAATGATCTACCCAAATCACATATATTGAAAACATATCAAACATAGGGATGTGATGGATAACTCCAAATCCACCCATCAATGATGATTATTTTTGTATAAGTGAATCCACCCCATGAAAAAAGTATGTTTTTCAAAACCTTATAATATTTTATCATTAATCATTATATTTTCCCGAATGCATTCAAAATAAATGCATATAAGATATAATTTGGAATAATTTTTATGTTATGTTAATTAATTTAACGTACTATAATGAATTATAATTTGTTATTATTTATATTTTTTTATGATGTGTCTTCATATTTGGACAATGTCCCCATAAACAATTTGTTAACCATCAGTAAGGATGTCTCCAACTAATATCTTATCTCCAATAATTAGATTATAACAATAAAATATTTAGAATATATAAAGGTATAATTATATGTATTTAATCTTTTGGAATTAATTTAAATAATGTAAAAATTACCTTGAAGAGAAATCAAATAATCGATTAAAAAAATAATTTTTTAAGAAACAAAAAACATCTAAATTTGTAAAATTAAATTAAAACAATTCCTAAATATAATAAAAAATATTATAATTGGTAGATATTAGAAAAAATGAAAATAATTCACATATGGTTCAATGTTTTAAAAAAAATTCTTTTTTATTCAAGTGGTAGAAATGTGATGAAATCAAGTGGGATTCATAGTAAGGGGATTCTAAAACCCAATTAATTTTCTTTAGGTTATCCACATTTCATGATATATTTATAATGGATATTAAATAAGATATAAAATATTTTTTTCACTATTATTTAATTTCATCTTCATGCATATTCATTTTTGCATCTTTATTTTTATGAAAAAAAAACATTCAATTTTGAAAAATACATTTCATTAAAAAAATCATTAACACCCCTGTCACGAACCAACCCGGGTCGACCTTGAACCGGTCACCCGAGCCAGTCCGCGACATGGCCCGAGAGGCATTCCCGATCCTCCTGGGCTGGTGACAAGTTCCAGGGCATCAAAGAGTGATAGAGGGAACGATTCATCCCAAAGAAACTAAATAGAGCAGTGGAAAGAAAATAGAACAACACAAATAAAATAAACAACACGAAAAGAAATAATGACCAAAACAACAACTAACCTGACCACGACCAAAATTCCTTGCGACTTCGAGAGTTGCTCACCGGTCCACAATCAAATCTAGCCCACAACGAGAGAGATCAAGTCAACCTGCAGTAGGAACTAAAAACTGGAAAACACTATAGGCGTGAGTATTAAAACTCAGTAGGTAAGCCCGGCTAATTATATTCCCAATGGAAATACCCTTAAATAAAGAATTTATCAATTCCAGGTTTGAACTAAATTATAAAATATTGGTTTTCACACACACTTTAATTTTTAAAACAAGTAACAGTCCACTACCCCTTTTAATTTTGAACAAGTTTAATGTTGAAAGAAACAGGTGATTTTCATTTTAAAACATTTTGCGAAAAATTTAGAAATTTCAAACTTTAGTTGTTAGTCAAAAGGAAAATCACACACAACACACACTAAGGGCAGTGAGAAACAGTGGCACACAAGGGTCGGCATCCAAACTCGACCTCTCAATCTTCTGCCACATACAAATAAACACTAAAAGAGACATGGGTCGAACTTAGGAGATCGTGAACAATACAGAACGTACTATACATGTGACTCATCCTGAAGGCATGCCCTAACTCGATGACGTCATAACCCCCTAATGCTCGGCATAGTCCAACATGGCCTAACCGAGGGGCCCAATCCCCATAGCAGAAATAACTCAGTATTCCCCTGCTATGGGGCCACTAGCCAGTGCGTGGTCTAAAATAATGCCGCAATCATTCTCAGAAAATTCACTCAATATGCCAGGTTACCATGTCAACACAAGCAATAAAAAGGGGGTGCGACGAAAATGTAGATTATTCAGTCACAATGCACAGACATCACATACAGCTCACGGAATCAATGCACACCAAAGATCACCCCCCCGAGTGGGTTTTCAAAAATAATCTATTTCATTAAAGTGCCAAACGGGCCTTCACCAATTTTAAAGTAAAACCTCATTTCTCAAAAAAGATCAAAACACTTGTTCAGAATAAATCATTTATCTTTAAAACTAGAAGTACATTTGAAATACCGTGAATTATATTTAAAGGCCAATCAGGCATTCTTTCAAAACTGGGTGTCCGCCCGTCAAGAAAATGTCATAAGTGTTCGGTATAAAATAAACAGCTCTTTTCGCACTAAATAATAATTTAAAGTTTTATTATCTAATATTATTTCTAATTCTTTAAAAATTAATAAAACATCAAGAAATTAATAAATTCTAAATCTATAGGTAAGTGCAAAGGGGGACCTACCTCGACACGCAGTGGACACATGATGATGCGATACTCCTCGCAATGGTGCGCAACCACGCAAGACGATGACCGTAGTATCACGGTTTTCATCACCAGCACGCTGCAACCACCGCATAAGAATTAAAAACACATAACCAGTGAACTAAAACAATTCAAACAAACAAACAGAGCAAAGATCATTTCGACATGATTTCAAAACACACTGTGCACCATCTGAAATGTTTAATATGCCCCTATAAAATTTATTAAACCATTCCAAAGACACACACCACCTTATACACCCAAAGCCCCTTCAAAACCTTTGTTATGATCAGTCGCACAGCCTCAACATGCCAGAATAAAAAAACGCACGACTTTCATTTCCGAAAAAAAATAAATGTACATTTTATTGAAAAGAAATCAAACACAAACTAAATTCTTTTAAAAAAGAAAAACAATTTTTCACTAAGCTAATCAATCGAAAAATGCCAAATTAATAAACTGAATGAAACAATTATCCAAACAAGGGAGAACGAACTATTTCAATATGATATCATCAATTTAACAACAACAACAAATACCTAGCAACCCGAGAGATGCAAACCTCAGGTAAACAAAATAAACTTAATTTAAAGAAGAATAAGCAATGAGATTCAACCTCAATAAGGAAGAAACTTTCGGAATTCCGAAGCGAAACTTCAACCGCACATTGTTCGCACCCCAATACGCACCACAAGTGAACTGAAAACGGTCCTAATCCATAATTTGAACCAAAAAGTGATTAAACAATGACCCTAACAAACATTATACCTGCCGAAGGCCCAAAAACTCAAAGGATATGAGGAGAGACCTTCTCGGAGGTCTTGCGCTGGTGGTCGCGGGTCATGTCCAGAGGAAAGATGCTGCAAGCAAGTCATGTTACAAGGGAGAGGACGACATGTAGAGCTACTGGATGGAAGGAAGGGTCGCTCGGGAGATAAATGGTCTCCAAACAGGTTGGCCAAAGGGGGTTTTCTGCTGGAAGAAAGACGGTTCTGGTCGTCCGAGGCGTGCACAGGAGGATGCGCGGACAGGGAGGTGGAGGCCAACTGGTGGTCGAGCAGGAGTGTGGAGGCGTGGAGGGACGGTGCAGCCGAACAGTGGAGGTAGGCGCGAACCAGGTGGGGGTGACCAGTGGGGAAGAGGAGAGGGAGAGGTAGGTCGGGCCGGGCTTCAGCGCACAGGGCAGTGCAGATAGAGGTGGGGGAGAAACACACTGGGCATAAGGGGTATGACACGATGAAGAAATAAAAATAGGACAGGAAGAGTTCCAGTGGCTGGTGTGGAGGGCGGCGTGACACGGAGAGAAAGCAGGGCGGAGGGTCGCCGAAGAGCCGTGAGCAGGCGGTCGAGGGGTGCAGGAAGATGATAAAGGGTGGTCAACCGGTCATGCGGGATCGATGGGAAAGAGAGGGGACTGGTGGCGGCGCAGAAGTAGGGTTATAGGGAGGGGCTCCTCGTGATGGGAAGAGAGTCAAGGGGATGGTGGCAGGAGAGGAAAAAAAGAGGAGGAAAAATAATATAGAAAAAAAAAGATGAAACGTAAATGAAAATAAAAAAAAATAATAAAAATGAATAAATAAATAAATAAAGCAATAATCTATAATAAATATACCTCGATAAACCTCAATAATTATAATTGTAATAATAAAAATTTAATAATATTATTAATAACAATTATCATTATTATAAACCTAATTAAAACAATAATACTAATAAAACTTATGTAATAAAAATTTGTTTCAAACTTTAATAATAATAATAATAATAATAATAATAACAATAGTAACCACTAATAATAAAATGATAATAATAATACGAATTCATATCATTTTAATAATAATAAAATTAACGAAGGGACCATACAGTTGCATGGTCGAAGCTGCGCGACGTCGCGCTCCACCCATGCGTCCAATGATGTCAAACTCAAAACACACACTTTTCATCCTAAGTTAAAAAAACAAAATCGTTCGCGACTCAAACCGAACCAAAAAAAGAATTTAAGGCCAAGCGAATAATAAAATAAAATAAACACGCTTTTAGGGGTGCGACAGTTCTCCCCACCATAACGCTTTCCACCCCCAAAAAGCCACAACACTATCCAGCCGATCGATCAACACCTAAGGATTCCACACAACAAGATCCAACCTCTCATCCCAAGGACATCACACTGACTACCAACGGGACTAAACCTCTTTGCTCAAAATAAATCACCAATAGAGGGGAGGCCTGAACGGTATCCCCACCATAAGAACTCGACTAGCATTCGATAACAACTTAAGAGAAAACCTAGAGAGACGGTGGGTCTCCCCACCATAAAGAACCAACCTACTAGCGCCCCAACCAGAAGACCAATTTAGATCTGTATCAGGCCTTACCAAAGCTAGAAAGAGCACAATAAGAACATTTAAAACATTCACTCCCGTCTGAATGGGATAATAAATGAATCAAAACTCCATACGAAATGTAAACCCTAACCCCATGGGTGGGGAGGGTGGGCCCAAGGATCAAATCACCGAAACTACGACATATGACTACTCACGGCCCATCACTTTGGGATGGGACACAAACCAGGGCCGCAACTAATTTACATCAGTGGCCCATGCAAAGTCACTGATCAGTAACTTACATCCAAGAGGCACGATTCCCGACACTACGCGAGGGATAAGTCCATCGCACGCTTTGCGACAAGAGGAAAAATACAAAGATAGAGAAACCAGAGCAGCAACACCAGAATTATCTCACCACACAGTAGAGGCACAACTCTAACCAGACTCCTTAAAAAAATTCCCCAGGGGGTTCCTGACTACGCACTGGCTTCACTTCAAGACCTTTTGGCTGGAGCTCTGATGGATGAAGCATCTTCTGCCTCGCAGTCAGGTCCTGATTATCCCAATGAGAAACATACATCTTTTCATTTGACAAAAGAAAGGACAAGATTTTAAAATTTAAAAACATACCAGAATTGAAAGCCGAGGTTCGTCAAAAGACCCATGAAGTTCCCATACATTTCAAACCTAAAACAACACCCATACAAAGGCCACGACAATAGATCACTTAAACTGAAAGGAAACGTACAACGGAAACATTGAAAAAAAACCTTACATCACATTACTCCCGAGAACTTCCTCTGCGACGCTTCCTTGCAACGCCCCCACAAAATTGTCGAAAGTGACCTAAGAGTCCACATGCCTGGCAGGACTTCGGAGTGCTTGGGCACGATGAATTCTTCTGACCCGGCTTGCCACACTGATAACACACAAGGATCTCTTGCTCCGAAGAGGTTGATGAAAGATCCTGAGGCCTCTTGATTCCATGACCTTCTCCATCCACATTCATTTGCTTACTCATCTCCTTTCCTGAATCTCCACCACTGCTCATAGGGATCAAAGGAGGGAGAACTACTTCGAGCACTCCTGCCATTGCGGCTTCGACATGAAAAGATTGTCTTGCCACATCGACAAAAGGAGTTAGGCTGGAATCTGAAACCTTTGACTGTAGATCAGGGCGGAGACCCACCTCGAAGCATCGATCCTTCATTGGGTCATTCGTGTCATACTCTGAATCATAAGGTACTAGCTCCACAAAGCGATGGAAATATTCTAACACGGATCCGCCACCCTGCTGCAGACAACACAACTCTATCCCCTTTCTCACCCTTTCTTCCTCAGTGAAATACTGACGAATGAACGAGGCCTTGAAAAACTCACAAGTAATTTCTTTACAGGACTTGTTCCGAGACACTGACTTCAACCACATCCACGGTGAACCTTCAAGCATGAAGGTCACAAACATGACCTTCAAAGACTCGGGCAACTCAATGAGGTTAAATTCCCTTTTAAACTTCCGCATCCACTCCTCTTCCACGGATGTTTTTGGTTGACCATAAAAGAGAGGTAGATCCAACTTTCGAAACTCAATCATAAAATCCTTAGGTTGATCAACCACACTACGATCACCCATCGAATATTCAAAAGGATAACTGCTAGACAAGGAAAGGACAAAAACCCAATCAAGGCCAACTCAATGAGTGAATAAAGCCTCAAAATCAAACACTGCATAAGTGGTAAGTTCAAAACACAAGGAAGCAAGTTATCAAAACATCAAAACTTTTCTATTTGAAAACATATTTAATTTAAATAAATCTTAGTGGGTTAAACCTTCGCCATTAATATCCCTTAGTGTCTCACTCACATGCATGTATCCATGCCACCTTGGGCATCCATCCACTATACCAGAAATCCATCTGCATTTCTAACATACTACTATGCATGTGAGCACTCATAGGAACACCAAGGACAAACAATGAAACTTTATTTTTTTCCCAAAAGAAAATCATTTATACACTTCTTTTAAAACAATCTACAAATTAAGCATGTCATTTCAAACAACGATTTTTTTTCAAAACCATCTTTTCTGATTCAAACCAATTTCAGAAATCAAGGGAAACCCAAAACAACTCAAACATGGGACTAATCTCTGTGGGTGACTTGACCATATGGTTGGCGGCCATATACCAAACACATCACTGACATAGAGAGTCTTCTTGGACCATGCCCCTAGCTCTGCATGGCTTGCCAGGCCGTGTGGGTTAGGAGGACTAGTGGCCCAAACTCCCATTGTCGTATCCCAATCAGAAAACCATTCAATAAAAACCCAAATAAACAAATTAAACTAGACTTCCTATGGAAACATGAGGATCAGTATGGGTAAGATTTCGCGACGCTCTTCTCGCACCTACCCCTCAAGTCCTGACAATCCTACCCCATCTACCTTGACATCCCAAATAAAAAAGGGCTCTCTGAAAAGTGAGGTCTGCTAAGAGCAAACCTCCTCTGATACCATTTTGTCACGAACCATCTCGGGTCGAACCTGAACCGGTCACCTGAGCCGGTCCGCGACATGGCCCGAGAGGCGTTCCTGATCCTCCCGGGTTGGCGACAAGCGCCAGGGCATCAAAGAGAGATAGAGGGAACGATTTCTCCCAAAGAGAATAAATAGAACAACAGAAATAAAATAGAACAACACAAATAAAATAAACAACACAAAAAGAAAGAACGACCAACACAAAACTAACCTGACCACGTCCAAAATTCCTTGCGACTTCGAGAGTCGCTCACCGGTCCACAATCAAATCTAGCCCACAACGAGAGAGCTCATGTCAACCTACAACAGAAACTAAAAACAGGAAAACACTATAGGTGTGAGTATTAAAACTCAGTAGGTAAGCCCGGCTAATTCTATTCCCAATGCACATACCCTTAAATAAAGAATTTATCAATTCCTGGTTTGAACTAAATTATAAAATATTGGTTTTCACACACACTATAATTTTTAAAACAAGTAACAGTCCATTGCCACTTTTAATTTAGAACAAGTTTAATGTTGAAAGAAACATGTGAATTTCATTTTAAAACATTTTGCGAACAATTTAGAAATCTCAAACTTTAGTTGTTAGTCAAAAGGAAAATCACACACAACACACACTAAGGGCAGTGAGAAACAGTGGCACACAAGGGTTGGTATCCAAACTCAACCTCTCAATCTATTTCCACGTACGAATAAACACTAAAAGAGACATGGGTCGAACCTATGAGATCGTGAACAATCCAGAACGTACTATACATGTGACTCATCCTGAAGGCATGCCCAAACTCGATGACGTCATAACGCCCTAACACTCGGCATAGCGCTACATGGCCTAACCGAGGGGATCAATACCCATAGCAGCAATAACTCAGTATTCCCCTGCTATGGGGCCACTAGCCAGTGCGTGGTCTAAACAAGTGCATCAATCGTTCTCAAAAAATTCACTCAATATGCCAGGTTCCCATGTCAACACAAGCAATAAAAAGGGGGTGCGTCCAAAATGTAGATTATTCAGTCACAATGCACAGACATCACATACAGATCATGCAATCAACGCACACCAAAGATCACCCCCGAGTGGGTTTTCCAAAATAATCTATTTCATTAAAGTCCCAAACGGGCCCTCACCAATTTTAAAGTAAAACCTCATTTCTCAAAAAATCTCAAAACACTTATTCAGAATAAATCATTTATCTTTAAAACTAGAAGTACATTTGAAATACCGTTAATTATATTTAAAGGCCAATCAGGCATTCTTTCAAAACTGGGTGTCCGCCCGTCAAGAAAATGTCACAAGTGTTCGGTATAAAATAAAAAGCTCTTTTCGCACTAAACGATAATTTAAAGTTTTATTATCTAATATTATTTATAATTCATTAAAAATTAATAAAACAATAAGAAATTAATAAATTATAAATCTAAAGGTAAGTGCAATGGGGGACCTACCTCGACGCGCAGTGGAAACATGATGATGCGACACTCCTCGCAAAGGTGTGCAACCACGCAAGACGATGACCGCAATATCACAGTTTTCATCACCGGCACGCTGCAACCACCGCATAAGAATTAAAAACACATAACCAGTGACCTAAAACAATTCAAACGAACAAACGGAGCAAAGAACATTTCGACATGATTTCAAAACACACTGTGCCCCATCTGCACTATTTAATAAACCCCTATAAAATTTAATAAACCATTCCAAAGACACCCACCACCTTACACACCCAAAGCCCCTTCAAAACCTTTGTTATGATCAGTCACACAGCCTCAACATGCCAGAATAAAAAAACGCACGACTTTCATTTCCGAAAAAAACTAAATGCACATTTTATTGAAAAGACATCAAACACAAACTAAATTCTTTTAAAAACGAAAAACAATTTTGCACTAAGCTAATCAATCAAAAAAAAATTCCAAATTAATTAACTGAATGAATCAATTATCCAAACAAGGGAGAACCAACAATTTCAATATGATATCATCAATTTAACAACAAATATGAATAACTAGCAACCCGAGAGATGAAAACCTCAAGTAAATAAAATAAACTTAATCTAAAGAGGCATAAGCAATGAGATTCATCCTCATGAAGGAAAAAACTTTCAGAATTCCGAAGTGAAACTTCAACTGCACATTTTTCGCACCCCAATACGCACCACAAGTGAACTGAAAATAGTCCTAAACCAGAATTTGTACCAAAAAGTGATTAAAAATTTACCCTAACAAACCTTATACCTACCGAAGGCCCAAAAACTCAAAGGATATGAGGAGAGACCTTCTCAGAGGTCTTGCGACGGTGGTCGCGGGTCATGGCAGAGGAAAGATGCTGGAAGCAAGTCACGTTGGAAGGGAGAGGATGACATTTAGGGCTTCTGAATGGAAGGAAGGGTCGCTCGGGAGATAAATGGTCTCCAAACAGGTTGGCCAAGGGGGGTTTGCTGCTAGAAGAAGGACTGTGCTGGTCGTCCGAGGCGTGCGCAGGAGGATGCGCGGACAGGGAGGTGGAGGCCAACTGGTGGTCGAGCAGGAGGGTGGAGGCGTGGAGGGACGGTGTGGCCGAACGGTGGAGGTAGGCGCGAACCATGTGGGGGTGACCAGTGGGGAAGAAAAGAGGGAGAGGTAGGGCAGTCGGGCTTCAGCGCACAGGGCAACGCGGATAGAGGCGGGGGAGAAACACACTGTGCATAAGGGGTACGACATGATGAAGAAATAAAAACAGGAGAGAAGAGTTCCAGCGGCTGGTTTGGAGGGTGGCGCGACGCGGAGAGCAAGCAGGGCTGAGGGTCGCCGAAGAGCCGTGAGCAGGCGGTCGAGGGGTGCAGGAAGATGATAAAGGGTGGTTGGCCGGTCATGCGGGATCGATGGGAAAGAGAGGGGACTAGTGGAGGCGCGGAAGTAGGGTTATAGGGAGGGGCTCCTCGCGATGGGAAGAGAGTGAAGGGGATGGTGGCGGGAGAGGAAAAAAATAGAGGGAAAAAGAATAGAGAAAAAAAAGGAGAAACATAAATGAAAATAAAATAAAAATAATAACAATGAATAAATAAATAAATAAATCATTAATATATAATAAATATACCTCGATTAACCTCAATAATTCTAATTGTAATAATAAAAATTTAGTAATATTATTAATAAAAATTATCATTATTATAAACCTCATTAAAACAATAATACTAATAAAACTTATGTAATAAAAATTTGTGTCAAACTTTAATAATAATAATAATAATAATAATAACAAAAGTAACCACTAATAATAAGATGATAATAATAATACGAATTCATATCATTTTAATAATAATAAAATTAACGAAGGGACCACGCAGTTGCATGGGTGAAGCCGCGTGACGTCGCGCTCCACCCGTGTGTCCAATGATGTCAAACCCAAAACACACACTTTTTATCCTAAGTTAAAAAAACAAAATCGTTCGCGACTCAAACTGAATCAAAAAAAGAATTTAAGGCCAAGCGAATAATAAAATAAAATAAACCCCCTTGTCGGGGTGCGACAACCCCCTTGTGTTATTTCTATTCCAAATTAAAATAAAATTATACACAAATTTACAATCATCCAATTTAATTTCATTACCCCAATGTTTAGTCATGAATGTATTATTTATTAAATCGTTATGAATCCCAATTTTTTCAAGTGTTATTTCATCATTATGATTGTTACATATTCTATGTGGAATGCATGATTTTATGTGTTTATGATGTTATGTATGGGATTTTAGTAATATATCCCTCCAATGCATTATCTAATTTGATTTATCCCATGAGATTATGTGTATTATTAATGAACATTATTCTATATTTTTTCACAATTCAAATGTTATGAATATGCACATATGTTATGAAATAAAACCATGAATGCTTTGTTCCCAACTATGTGTGGTATTTTACCACTATGACATGACGTTTCAATTTTATATGTAACCAAATAACATGCCTTTATAAGATATTTTCATCATTATTTAAATTATGATCTTATTCTTAATATATGATAATCAATGTTATTATTACACTTTTCAAATTGATAAATGCCTCATATTACATCTATTTTATTATTCCCTTAACATGCATTTTAGTTCACCCATTCCTTGATGTATATCCTCATGAGAATACATTCACTAAAGACAATTCGAATGATTTTATGTGGATAAAGAAGAAGTATTTTAATAATTTTTATAATTTATTATGTAAATGTGATATATGATCCTAATTTTTCCAGGGGAGTAAGCATTTCAAACCTTAAATGTATAACTATTATGTTTTTTCATTAAAATTATTTAATTTTCATGGAAACAACGTACTCTAAATATAGTTTATAATAATGGTACAATTTATTTAATTTACTAATTAGGATTAGAAATAATTCTTCAATTCCATAAGTATAGCTCTATGCATAGCCTAGAATCAAGTAATATTTTTTAAAAAAAATTTAAACAAAAGGATATGATATATATTTATATTAGAAAATATTTTGACATATAAATAATATATTTATTTAGGATTTGGTTACTTATCTCTTGTTCAAACCATGTTTATTTTTGGAAATAATCATAATTAGGAGAAACTAGTCCAACAACACATGTAAGGAATAAGAAAATGATTGTTCAAATGATATCCTTAATGCCACAAAAGGTGGAGTTCAAAAATTTGTGGGGAATCTTATCTAGTTTTATCTAGTATTGATAAATAAGAATATTCACATTGAACTCACACATTTAAAAAATAAGGAGCATTGAGAAATTGAGTCTTCTATGCATAAAGGAACTCCAATTTTTAATGGATCAACCGATAATCTTTTCACATGAATATAGGTTTAACTCAATGGATAACATATTTCCAGTACTCCACTCTTCAGAGAATGATATAGTGACTCTAGATATGAATTGTTTGAATTGAGAAGCTAATCAGTTGTGGGTGTTTCTCAAGAAACCCATGATAGAGGATAAAATGGAATATATGGATTCATGAGACCTTATAATAATATTTATTAATATGCATATCCCTAAAAATATTTTAATAATGATATAGAGATAATTAATAGATTTAATAAAAAATTAATTAGAATATTTCACAACATTGGTGGAAAAATTAAATAATCTTGATAAATAAAGCCCATGGATTATTATAAAAAATTATTATTCAATATATTCAATCCCTAGTAGATTAAAACCCCACCTTCAAAAGGTACTAGATATCTAATTTTTTTAATTATGATGAAGTAGTTCAATTTTCCCCCAAATATTAGATGGAGTTTCTGGAATTTTCCCATGGTTATAGAAATAAGTATATAAGAATGAAGTTTCAATATGGTGGTGAAATGAAAAATTATGAAAGATGTTTAAATCAACAACATTACCGAAATGTGCAGAGAAAGATCATAATAATTTCCTCGAAGGGGTAGTTAAATTATTCAAGTGTGGGACATAAGTCCACAAAACTAATGAATGTCAAAATGATACGAAGAATATGGCCTATATTATTGATGCAGGAAACAAACCTAAAAATGAACCTCCAATGTTTCAATGCATCCACTACTGGGGGAAAAGACAATATTGAAGCCAGCGCAATAAACAACCCTTCAGTGTAATCATTATCAGTAACCACAAAATCCTGTGAATAATTGGAATGCATATACCATCACTACTACTAATTTTTTTCATGAAAAAATAATTTTACAAGGGACACTAATTAATCACTATAATATGGATTTTTTAGATTTTTTTGTTAATTTTTTTATAATATCATAAATGTGTTTTATAACTATTGAATTTGAATATAGATACATTAATCTATAGATATCTACAAAAATACATCGTGGTTAAATCATAGAAACCCATGTGATGGTCTCTTATCATATTAGATTGTGTTGGAAGATTATTCTTGTGAATCATGTAATACTTCCCTATGTGTAATATTAAACTATATTAGGCATGGATTGGTTTCCATTATATAGATCTCTCATCAACTATTATGAAAATGAAATATATTTTAATATTCAAAACCAGTTCATGATCCTATACAAATTCATTTAAGATCATAAATAACCATTTAAAAATTCTATAATGGTTTTCATGTTGATACCTTATGATGAATCATACCTTTTGCAATTTGTTGAGTCAAAGGAAGGTATGAACCAGGAGGAAATGGAAATTTTTAGGGATCCCTAAGATGTAATTCTTGAATTATTACATATATATCCTAAATATTTGTAGGTATAGTTCTCTATATAATATATAAGTAGACCCACTACCGTATCAAAATGCCCATATAGGATGGGTCTGATGAAATAAGAGTAGTCAATGAAGTATATTAAATATAATTTGGAAAAACGGTTCATACACAATAGGGAATCACATTTGGGTGTGCATGATCTCTTTTTCATGATAAAGAACGGACCAATGTGAAAATGATTTAATTGAGGGGAGATCAATTAGAAAACTATTAATAACATGTATCATCTAATAAGTATTAATTAATTTTTTAATCAAATATGAAGAGATATGTAATTCTCGATGGTGGATAATCACTCAGGATATCATTAGATGAAGGTGAAAAAGGATGACATCTTGGAGGTATCCTTCCATACAAGTTATCAATATTGGAAAATCACCACATTACAAACGTTTTTTAATATGGTGGCAGTTTATACCCTATCAATATGATTCTATAGTGGTTTCATAAAATGACTTCTAATTTGGGTGTCAAAAACCAATACATGGAAATTTTTTCAATCTAGCAGCAGTTTTTTTCAGGTGTTGTAGAATCCTTTTTAGTGGAAAATTTTTAGGGTTTTTGGGGCAGTTTCGAAGGACAACAATCGATCTTTTTTTTACAGTTGTTGTGACCAATACAAAAAATAAAATTTTCCCCACGAAAACCCCATCTAACACTGCAAAACCACCATTAAAATACCTAAACTATATTATAATAAAATTTTCTAAAAAGAAAACAAAAATAGGCTACCACATTTTAGCAGCGGTTTAAACCACCTCTAAATGTATATTAAAATATTAAAAACTGCTGCTTGTTCTATTTCCCCAGTAACAGTATCCTGAAAAAAATTGAAATGTTTATAGAACAGAGTAATCTAATCCATATAACAGTATTCAGTAATCACCCATCTAAAATACAAATATAATCATCCTAACTTAAGTAAAATTAAAATATGTTTGGTTGCTACTCAATGCCACACATGATACATAAAAAAAATATGTTTGGTGACTACATTTTATCGTACATGATACATAAACAAACCTACTATTTCCAAATTTGTCAAACATATCAAGAAAACTATTAATCAGTTTTTGATGATGAATACAGCTCTTCATCCTCTCCACCTCTATCTATACATCCTGGCACCGGCACCTATAAGAAGGTTATATAGTAAATTTAAAACTGTTGTATATTTTTATTTCATCTTTAAACCAATAAATTTTTGCAAACTAAATAATTTTTAATTTTCGTTACTTACCTACTCACTATCACCCATCATCGATGCCATATCATTTGGGATAGATATGGTCGTCTTCTGATATAAATCTTTCGATAGTTTCTACAAAGAGGATATCTGAGTCCATTGATCATCATTTTTTTCATTGAAAGAAAATCTCTATGAGCATCTCTGGATAGGGAGTGACTACAACCAAGTGTATATGTTTCATCAACCCCCAATGTTCTTCCAAAGGCCTCAGATTGTATGGGTCCCATACCCATCTTATGCAATCGACCATGATGCTCCTTCCCAAGCACTTGACCAACTAGTTCAGTCTTGGAGACTGTGTGGAACTGTGCGATATTGGCTTCTCATAGTTATTTAATTTGTACATATAAATAAAATATCATTCATATTATAAGAAATATATTTTAAAATAGAAAAAAATGAATATATTTAATTATAATGAAAAATTAATTCATACCTCAACGTCGTTGGAAGACTCAATAACAAAACTTCCTTCAGGTTTTTTATTAACGACCAACCACAATTATGTTCGGGATGATGGGTGCCCTAAACTCTATGAATACACTAAACAAGGATAAATAAAAAATTATGATATTTAAAGTAGATACAATTGTATTATTAATATTTAATATAATTAAAAGATAACCCTAGAAGATCGGATTCTAGAAAAACTCTTTGACCCTACAGTATGAGGGATGAGTTTCTTAGACCAGCTCGATGCTTTCTTCCTTGAAAGATCTCGAAGTAACAAAAATGTAACTTAATAGTAATGTATTAAATGTAATATCTTTTTAATATACATGTATAATTGTAAAATTATATTAATGTAATAATATATATTGAAATACCATCTGCTTCTCATCACGATGTCTATCAACAAAAACTTTTCATTACTCTATGGGTACTACATTGGGTACCTTGTCATACACATATTGGGAACTCAATGTAGTATTGTTGACATCGCCCCATAATATCCATTTAAAGTCTTCAGAATTTCATGATTCATGTAAAACTATATAGGATAGTCTTATTCTATTTAGTGGAAATATAAATTCAGGTATCTCTATGTCATATTGACAGTGTTGTGTTTTAAGATGATGCAATGCCCATTGATTTGAAAAATAAAAATTTGTATCATCAAGTCCATTAATTAATATTTTACAATATGGGATATCATGACCATTAATTATGACTAAAATAAGAGGATATAATTTATAGATACTAAAAATAATTAATATAAATTATCATTTATGGACATTACAATTAGAAATAAGTAACATCATATCTGTATATTCCATGTGAACATTAATCAATTTCATGTCCTTAAATTAGTAATAAAAATAAGTAATTTCATGTACACTATAGATTTTATTAATGATGTAATCAAATACCTTCCAAACTAAATTAATGGATAAAAAATAACACTAAATCTATTATTCAATTAATTTAATAATTTGAGCTACTTTTTTGTTAAATATTATGAGGGGACACGGTGTATAATATGTTCCAATACATCATTTTGTTGACTGAAAATATCAAAAGTCGCTAGCTAATTCGAATCCTAAAATGAATTAGTTGTTCTTAGGTCAAAAATATAACCTTTTTCATCATGTAATGTTGTGAAACTGACTCATGTGGTTTTTTATTAGAGTTACTCAACCTCCAACCAGATATCAAGGTATCCTATCATATATAGAATTAAATTCATACAAATACTTTTTTGGATTATCTATTTTAGTAGAAACACAGTTAATGCATGTAATATGGAACAACACAAACCTAATATAAAAAACATTTACGTAATAGTGTGATTCCACTAACCATATATTAATAGAAGAACCCGTTAGACTATATTTATTCACAATTGAATTGAATTTTCAACATTTAATTTAGGAATAATAACTATAGGATATGAACATTAGATATAAACAGTGAATGATGGTATAAAATATTATGTGGGAGTCATTTCCATCCTTATTGTATATTATAATTAACAATATATAATATAATATTCTACTAATCAAATAAATAGATAAATAAAAAATTAAATTCCATTTCATGAATTTAATGTCATACATTTCTAAAGCAATTAAATTTTACCAAAATAAATCTTATAGAATGACTAGGAACTCTGAATGATTTTGAAAATAAATAAATATATATGTAAAATACTACATGTTTTCATAAATAATATCATATTTTATTACTAGTATATAGGAATAATTTTGTGAGAAATATAATTTCTAAAACCTTGGTGAAATGTAACCATGAGAATATATGTTCTGCAAATGACTGATAACACATATCCATTCATATTAATAACATTTATTATATAACCAATATATACCAAACACACACATAGACAAATATATATATATGAATAACAACATAACTCTATGGGAAATAGAAAATTATTTACTCTATGAGGAAGTTTCAAAAAACAGTGTAAGAATTCAAAAAGCTTTCCAATTAAGAAAAAAGATTTTATTTTAAATGGAAGGAATCTAAATTTAATTATAACTAAAAAAACTAATCATTAATGATATAAAATATGAAATAATATATATGTTACATAATTGTTTATTGAAAAAAATAATAATTTATTTTATCAGGGTTAATACTATGAATGAATGAAAAGATAAACTATTATCAATAATGTTTTCGATCCTCAAATCTATACTATCAATCAAATTTAATATAAAGTCATTATCAAGAAAAACTAATCATTGTGAGTTAATTATACAAATTATATGATGATGTGTCTAATAATTTTAAAATAAATCTTAATATGCTCATACATTTCTCTAGGAAAACAGATCAATTACAATTATTTATCATTACCCCTTAATATTCATTCTACTATAAAAATGTCTAGAAATAAAACTGTAAGGAACATTATACTCACATAAAATTAATAATAAATCATAACTCATAATAAAAAACAATAGTATAGTATTTATAATAATATTATTTAGATTCATGTCAAATGTGGAAAAATATGATCATCGGATCATACAATGTAGAGAGAGGCATGGTGAAGAATGGTGAGCCAAGGGCTGGTGAGGGTCAGCGGGGAATGAAAGGGAAAGGTGAGGTGCGTTGATTGGCAACAATGACTAGTGATTAGGCTTGCATGGTGATAGTTAGTGGAGATCGTCGATGAGAGAGAGTAGGGTTCAGGGAGCCTCGGGGTCGGGGTTGGGTGATTTCCGGGGAGGGGGAGAGTGTTGAATGTTAAAAAAATGTAATTATTTAGCGGCAGTTTATAAAAATCACCACATATATTTTAAAAATATTATATGCGGTTTAGTAAACCACAGTTAATAAACCAAGACAAAATGCACAGTTTTTTGTAGTGTTTGGGAACAATGTGTTCATCGCCATTCCATTTGTACTTACAAATACACCTCAAATATACATGGATATAATTTATATACTATATAGAGACCACATAAACAAATTTTCAGTAGTTTTTATCGATGGTAATCTCATTTTCTCTAATATAATGGAGGAACATGCAGAGAGACTATATATTGTACTAGAATCATTGCGAGAAGAGAGAATGTATGCTAAGTTTAGAACTGTGTCAATTTCACTAAACACGTCACATTCGTTGGGAACCTAATCACAAGAGAAGTAATTTCTATGGACCCTTCCAAAAAAAAAGTAATCATTGAATGGCCTAGAGATTTTAGATTAATGGATATTCATAGTTTTCTTTTCATTGTAAAGTACTACTGATGTTTTATGATGAAAATATCATGATTTTATTTCATTATCAATGTTTACATAGAAATGGAAAGATGTATATCTATAAAGGATAATGTGATCAATCATTTAAGGAGATCATTAAGTGTATACTAAATGTATATGTACTCACACTACCAATAAGTGGATATATTTATGTGATATACAGAGATTCCTCAGTGAAATGATTTGTTTATGAACACATGAAAAAAGAAAAAGTGACATCATATGCCTATCAACAGTTGATGATCAATGGGAAAAACTACCTAATTCATCATCTGAAGATTTAATCTCTAATACTAAATTTGAATATTTTTATGAAAAACCTACATGGTGATAATTGAGACACATATAGTAAACCCAAGAATATAAAGTATATATTAAAAACAAAGACTCTCAAAATGAATCAAATGACATGGTTAGATATGACAATGTATTATCACAGATCTATTCACTACCATCCAATAATGGAGAAAAATGAAGCTGATGATTTAGAAGAATAGATCGTACTAATATATCCATGATGTAGATTGAGGAAGACTATATCTTCATGGAAATGAAACAGAATGATATGGAAATCCATATAAAAAGAAAGACATCATAATTTTCCAAAATTATTCCCCAAAAATCTCTTTATGAAAAGATCAGGGAAGCATAATTTAATGATCTATAGAATTGAAAGATGATGAATGATTTTATAGAAGGGAAGTATAATTAATTGAATATCGATGATCATATTTTTATTTGGTTTAAAACTATGAATTTTTTGACTTTACTAGTGGTGATAATGATATAGATATTTGATAATGGAAATATCCCATCATTATCAATCCATCAAAGAAGTTCAAAAATTTACTGTAAAATTATGGAGTACATTTTGTTGGAAAAATGATAATGGTGATTGGGGAGAATATAACACAGTTCCATTTATTTTAAAAAATAATGTAGTGTGGCAAACGTACAGGCAGAAGATGCAACCAATTCATATAATGATGTGTAAATGTGAGAATGTCGTGGTGGAATTTATCATTGGTCTCCTGAAGACATCCAAGGAATCTATAGAGACTCAGTTTCTTCTTTGTAATACTTTGGGAAACATCTATAATTATTTCTAAATATATGACCTGAGTCAATGTGTGATTTAGAGGTATGGTGTGCATGGAATTAATTTTATTAAAATAATAATAACATTTTAAATCACGCATTATAGATTTAAGAAACAAATGAGATCAATATAAAATGATATCGAGGATAAAAAATATAATACCACAGTTGAATCCCTAAAGTTAATTTTATACTAGGGATGACATAAACGTGGTAAACGTGAGGCATTAAAATATTACAAAAATTATTGGGAGTGTTTAATAAAAATATGTAATTAAATTTATTTATTTAATTAAACACCCACAACATAATTTCAATATTAATCATACCATTATATAGAGGCCACCAGGTTAATCTGCATAACCCTTGGATCATTGAGAGGGTCTCCAACCACCTCCTATTAGAAAATAAGAATCAAATGATGATGAGACTCTCGATCGAGAGGCTACGAATGAAATTAATAATTATATTCATTATTGAGTGAATTATTCAGAAGTTAACGATCCTGAAATTTTTAAGTCTCATCAATTATTGGATTCATAAACTATTGATTATGTTGTTCGAATATAATATTACAATTTCATTGAGCTTTATGACCTATAATCCTTATAATGCACCATGTAACAATGTTAATTAATTAGTCAGTTTCTCAAAACCTATGTATCCCTTCTTTGGGTTAATTTTATATAGAATCATTTACAACTATATTTCACATTTTTTTAATGTTCATTTATCCAATTGAATACTCAGATTTGTCATTAATTAGCATGTGAGGTCTCATTTTGACATTGTTGTGCAGGACAGAGCCCAATCTGACCATTGAATTCACAACAGATTCATGTACAACGAACCTAAAAATGAATCCAAGGATGACACAATTTATTTAAAAGTCAAATTTGATCTATATGATTATATGTGATACAAATTAATTAAGGTATGTGACACCATCCCTTGAGAGGGAATCCAATAATTGAACAAACCATTGAGATCTAATTTTTATCCACTGTATGCCGAGAAATTACAAGAATACGATGAAACCACCATTTTTGGTCGGTCAAACAATATTTTTAAACAGGGATTTTTTAGATCTAGATCACATAGATTAGATATATGTTTCTTTAAATAAACACATGCCTTATTTTCCAATACACACACACACACACACCATGTATTCAGGTACTTCTAGTGGTTACGGTTTCACATAGACGTGTATATGACATGCCCTACGGAGGGGCCACATGAAATGTAATCACAGCTGAACACCTCAAAATTTAAAAATGGTGAAAACATAAGATCCCATGTATCCTTTAATGTCATGTATTGTAGGATTGAAATAGTTCGCTTCGTAGAGTATAAGACCCAGTGCCGGTAGCACATCTCGAGTGGTGTCATGGACCTTATACTCCATCTATTGAAGAAAAAAGACATGTGCAGTAGTATACAAACATATCATGGAGCACACGTAATATATCTGGTGGTAAATTAACTCCTTGTATTCCACCTACACACCTTATATATATACATGTTCTACCATCCACGTGGCAGTTGGAACATGGCTTAGCAGCACAGCAGGACCAAATTCCATATGGGCCCTTACCTGCTGTGTATCGTATCATTCCATTAGATGAAACATAAAATTCTTGTATCACCTTATTATGGACTTGGGTTATATCCCACAAGTTTCTTATACATAGTGTTTTTAATCATAGATCTAAATGGTAAAATATACGTTGTATTTTTATGTATAATTCGTGATTTACATGCCTGAATACAATTTGGGTGGTGCTCGATGACAGCAGTGATCCGGAAGAATCATTATAGTGGAACCCCATGAAAGACTATGGAATTAGTCCTATATCTACCTACTATGTGTTACCCTATGATGTGGTGGTCCATGTTTCCCCAAGTTATATAGTGGTACCCCCATTTGTACTAGGTATATGGTCCTCAATCTACTTTGTGTACCCCCATATTGAATCATGGTGTATTCTCCATCTGACAAGAGGTACCCCACATATCAGATATTGTAAGAATCATTGTTACATTGAGTGGTACTCCATGTTGAACTAGGTCTTGGATACATTATCTATCATGTTATTCCCAAAATCAGATAGGGGACTGGTTCTCTTTAATTGAGTGGTATCACCCAAATTCACTTGGACACAAATCAACTTCATGGAAATTATTCCACCTCAATTAGGTGGCATAGTGATGGGGAATGGTCCCTCTAATTGATTACTTATATTGAATAACACATGATATTTTGGGCATCATTGGTGGAATTTTCTAACAGATGAGACATCTTTTCTAGGATGGGTTCTGTGATGGAGACCCCCTTCAATCTCTTTTGGGATTCATTAGTTTGATTATATATATATATATATATATGTAACCATGTATTTGGAATTTGTAATCTATTGATTTGTGTTGAGCTATCTGTATATTTTTTATCATGTTTGTTACTGCTCTCCCTTTAGATTTTGTTGTATCCAATTGGTTATATAAATAATATTCCCTCCATGGTTTGTTCTCGTATGTGTTGTGTCTTACATAAGTGATAGACAGTTCAAAATTTATTATAGGGGAAAATAGGGATAATTGGGGAATTATAGCACAAACTAGGGTTGATAATTATATATTTGTAGACGACGGTCATAACATCTTTTCATTACTAGTTTTTTTATGGTCTTATTTATTGTTGGGGTATTATTTTTTTCCCTCAAATTTCAATTTACACATTCATTCTCTTATACACTGTGAGTAATTTCTCATGATCATTTTATTTTCTAGACATTTCATAATTTTAGTATTATTTATAAGACCATTTTCATTGATATTGTTGGGTTTGTGCATTTAGATACATTTTGTTATTTCCTCCAATTTTGTTTATTCATTTTTTTCACTTGTCGCCACCCATTGCATTTGGAGGCTGGCTTTGGTTATTTGTGGATTGAGCTATGTTGGGTAGGGTCATGATAGATTTCTTTCATTGTAGTTCATACCATGGGACAATGCATTGAGTAGTTCCCCTAAAATGATTTGGGTGGGATATATGAAAACTATATCAACATATTTCAAGTGTGTAATTCATTCCATGTAATCTAGTGTCGGTTCAATCGACGATGTATTCATTCACCCTGACCATGGATTCCTAGTTATCTTCATGGAAGACAGTGACATTGGTTTCCAGGATTAATAGTGCATTTTTTATATTGGATATATTACATTGTCATCAATTCTTGATTTATATCCCTAATGTGTATATATATAAGCATCTGACAATGGAACAACATAATTAACATATCGGGATTCCTCTATGATGAAATACATCCACGTTACTATTTATGGACAACAATGGTGATTTTATGAGTTATGTGGCCTTATTTCAGAGTACACTCCCGGAGATTCCTCTTCCTAGTGGATATGTTGATTCACACCCACTTGTTAAGATGATAATCATAACAAATGGTCTGACTAAATATTTACATAGGTTTAGCACAACCTATGAGATCAAATGCAATATTCCATTGTGGTTGTGCAAGGAGCCATATCCACATGTAATGGAGGATTCACTAGAGTCGGTGGTCCATGATTAAAGGATTATATGGAAACCTATGGATCTAGTGGTGTAACTTGAAGTGAGAATATTCCAGGGAGAATCTAAAATTTTGGGGATTCATGTTTGGTAGATACATTATGAGTTGACACTCTTATAGATAGGCTTCCAGTAGCTATTTCATGAAGAGTAATACCCCACTGGGTTGTTCTTGGTTTGGATTCATGAGGTTCTAGAGTTGTTTCATGGGGGGATAGCAGTGTAATGTTATGATACAAGCACACAAACCATATGGTGTACCCCCAAAAAATTGCTGGTGATTGATACTTCATAGTAAGAAAGTTTTAGATGGGGTTCCATAGAGATATATTTTCCCATATAGTGCCCTTGTGAATTGTGATCCATTTCCGGGCTGTAGGAGAGGGTGATTTTCAAAGGGAGATTCCTATTATAGGGAGACCAGGAAGATGGAGGTAGTTGTGTGAATTAAATCTATGAGTTATCTGCTGCTATTATGAGGAGGCAATCAAAAGGATATTGGCACATGAGACATCCCGATGACAAGATTCGGGCACATGGTTGTGTAAAATATAAACCACTCATGGGACCATTGAAGAGTGTAAAGTGGTGGTGTTATTCATGTGTAGGTATAGGTCATAAGAAATTTTATTTTCCAACCTAACATGTCGAGGATCATGGGCATATTGCGTATGGACTCCGAAGGTATACACAACATCGAGAACATGGATCTCCTAGAAGAGGTCCAAGAGGGCCTCAGGTAGGTGGATATAGAGGAGGATAAGGTATATGTCATGTAGGATGTGTTGTGTGTAGTTTGAGACATTATATGATCTTATCATCACAAACACTACATGGTCCACTTCATAGTTAGGGAGATAGTGGCCAGGGGTGTAGACTATTATATGCTATGGGGGCATATGAACCAACATCACACAAGATGATCAGAGGTAAGAAATTTTTTTACTATACATATTAATCTATATTATTAGAAATATTTTAAATTCATTTATTCATCACTTTAATCCTCATGTGTGATATGTAGCTCCAAATTTTTGCATTACCCCAGGGGATGCATCTTGATCATCCAAGGGGATCACATCTTCTATATCGTTTTCTACTTGTAGTGTGAGATATATTTTGGTGGTGAAAGATTCTCCATGGCCTATCAGTCATTATGATGATATCCTATAATATCATCTTGGGTTTTGATTGGGTTAATATGGTGACAATATAGATTGACTATAATGAAATATGAGACTGATTCCATCACACTAATGGGATAACATTATCCATTATGGGAGGGAGAGTTCTCATGGATATGAGACATGGTTTTTCATGTTTGAGGAAACAATCCATTACCCAAAATATGCTCACACTATCCCCTGGTGTATTATTCTACCATGCATATAAATTCATTTGGGTTTGGAGGATTTCATGAAGGTCTTCCCCGATGACGTTTCAGATCTACCTATAAGGTGATATATGGATTTTTTCATCAACATGCATCCCAGACATGCATTGATATTTTCTATGGAATATTCGATTCCCATTAAATGCTCTAGGTGTCTCAGATGAAATTGGAAGACTATTAAGAGAAGTGTTTTATCCATCCCATTGTATCCTCCTATGCAGTTCATGTTTGTTCATGAAAAAGGAGGAAATGATCCTATGGATTTTTTTGCATTATCATCACATTATCTAAGTAACAATAATGAATAAATTGTATCTTACAAGGATTGATGACCTATTTGATAAATTTTGTGGTGGGATATGGCACATGATGATCAGTCTCATTTCTGGATTCTTCTAGTTTAGAGTTTATGAGGCTGATATTCTAGCTTTAGTTTTATGATGTCTCTATAGACACTATGTGATCATAGTGATTTGTTATGGTGTGGAAAATTCACCCATTATGTTTATCGATTTTACGAACCAAATCATTTTTCTATTCATCGGACTAGTTTGTGGCATTCATCATTGAATACATACAAATATACTCTCCATTTGGGAAAAACGATGAAGAGAACATGATGATGGTCCATGATTTTCATTGAGAGTACCAGAATTATTTTAAGATCTTGAACATTGATTTATGTGTTCATTAGGACTACATTTAAGATTTTGTTATTTCATATCATAGATTATCTTGGGACCTAGAGAAGTTCGATGCAATTATTTCATGGGAACCACCTAAGGGACAGTTAGAGGTACAAAGTTATCTTGTCTAGGTAGGGTACTACTAGATTTTTATGTGATACTTTTATATGATTTCATCCCCTTTGACTGAACTATGCGTAATGGGTTACTATATTCCTTGAATGATATGTTCTCAAAATCATTTGAAGAGTTAAGGCCGATCTTGATGAGTGAACCCTTTTTAAGACTACTAGAGGGTGGCATGTTGTATGCAGTGTTCTTAGATGCCTTAGGATCTAGGATCAGCATTGATTTATCGTAATGGTAAGAATTTATCAAATATGAGTAGAGGTATTTGAGAAACCATGAGTAGAAATACGTGTCTCATGTCCTAGATTTGGAAAAATAAATTATTTCTTTGATAATTCAGAGGATCAATCCTCTATTAGAGAATTGATTGTTTTAAGCATACCATTACAGTCTCAAATATGTTTTCACAATGAGATATGTGAAACCAAAATTGATGATTTTTTTTGATTTAAAATAGGATGACGAATTTGAGATAGTATATAATCCAAGGAATGGTGACATGTTAGAAGATTACCATAGCAGGATGTACGAGTATCATCTGGTTTATGAGGTGTGTGTGGAGTGGGATTCCTTCTATCTGCCCATAGTTGACCAGGTGGGTGAAAAATATTTTTAGTCGATGGTGTGGATTATCATACTTCTTATAAGGTTTTAGAGTCTTTGTTTATAGACATAAAATGTGAGGTCTTATATGAAAATATATCCTCATAATATTTACCATTTGCTTTATCAGAATGATGGAATTACATCATCAATTTCCATGGACTAATAGTGGACCAATTCATAATACAAGAGGGGTGATGAATAGTTTTAAAATTATACATTGGATTTACATCCTAGTATGTGGAATATGTGTATAGAACTTTATCATATGATCCAGTGGGCCGACATAAGATAGAAAATGGGGGAGTTCTTCTCTCGAGGCCTCACCTATCAGAAGGTGAAGGCTGAGTACCAGGATCTGATAGTTTGTTTTTTAGATTTTTGAAATCATAGTGTATAAATGCGATGGTATATGAATAGAATTCATAATAGATCTTTCATGAAGATAGAGAGGTCATGATTCTATCTAGGAGATATTTTTATAACTTATAATTCTATACGTTTCATTATTAAAAGGGAGAGAAGTATGGTGGAGAGTTTGAGGTAGCTGTATGTGTGAGATATTTTTCCCTTCATGGGATTACATAAACATTTATCATCTAATTTAAATCAAAATATATTCCATGGTTGTGGGGATAATTTCACAAGGCATTCGAGACCTATATGATAATGATTACATACATTCAAAACATATATATTGGTAGAATAAGCTTACTATTTAGGTTTTGGTGGATATGGTAATTGATATTATGTTAGATTGTTGTTGGATATTGGGGGATCACTTTACCATGGTAAAATTTAGATACAATTATAGTTACCACTATAATATTGGTAGCACAACTTCTTTGGCCCTTAGTAGGAGATCCTGCAGGTCACCCTTATGCGAGATAGAGATCATAGAGGTATCACTTGTGTGTAAAAAGGTGGTACATGAAACGATTGAGATGGTCCATGTCATCTGTTAGAGAATGAGGAGCAACCAGAAAAGGAAAATATCATATAAATAATAACATTGTAAACCCTTTTAGTTCAATTAGTCAAACCATTATTTCCATATATTCTCACCATGATGAAGATTATAGTGGTATAGAAGGGGAGGAGTGTTATGCTCAAGGATTATCCGGCTATTGATGATCAAGTAGGGGTTTGGTGGGGGTTTCTACAACCTCACGCTACACCCACTGTGTCAATTGGCTTATAGTGTTTTTCACAAGTTTCACCTAAGAAAATATGTGGATGAACCCATGCATGTTATTAAATGAGACGAAGTTTACACCATGGAGAGAACCACTTTCACAGAGAACCTATTTTTATCTAGGATCCATAGGAGGGGGCCCTATGTGGATGGACAATTCCGTTGTCTCATGTGTTTTGGCAACATGGGAGGACACTAAAGAGGCCCTAAGTGCTATAGAGGTAGATGCATGCTCGGTAACCAAAGATTATTTATTAGTATTTCTATTCGTGGAAATAGTAAATGATGCAATGATGTAGAGATCATTTTTGTGAATTTTATTACCTAAAAATATTTATAGATATTTTTTGGAGCTTGGTGCTATGATGGCATGTTATTATGTGGCCTGGTGTGTGAAGAATTGATAATATATATATATATATATATCAATATATTATATATCATGCACGATAGATGTGTTAAATGAAATGTTATACCTCTTAAATGTAATATAATATGAAAAATTTGACACCACAATAGAATTTTAAATGTGAGTTTTACCTCATGTTTGACCTAAAGGTGTTTAATGGGGGGGTTTTGAATAATTCAACCATTAGCAAGTGCATTTAAAAAGAATATTAAATAAATTTACATATTTTATAAAATAATTTTTTCCTAATATCATCCATAAATACCATATTATGGAAGGATCTCTAGGGTTGTCCACATAATCCCGGTATCATTTATAGGGTATCCATCCACCTATCATTGGAGATTCATAATCAGATGATGAAGAGATTCCAGACCGAGGAAAATAGATATTCTACAAACAAAATGAATCATTTTCTTCATCGGTAACTGTATTTTTCAATGTCTAATGGTCCATAAGAAGGTTGTAATCATCAATTTTTTGAATCTCCCCCAATTTATTTTTTTTCTTAACATGATCTTACTACATATTTGATTAATGTCAATTCTAATACTTTTCATTCGATCAAATTGTGATTTAAATTATTATTCAATTTTCTCCCCCAGGTAATTCCCGATTTGTTTTTGGGAGAGAATGAATTTCCAATGATCATTTTACCGTTTTTATTTTTCATTTATCCTAATAATGATTTTTTATTATGGACCAATTACCCAATGGCATATCTGTTCGAGTTTACTGTGTAAGACCATACCTAATTAGTCCTTTATATTCACAAATATTCATGTATTATGGATGAAATAATCAATAATAGATGGAAATGATGGATTTTTGAGTTTTTTGTGATTGATTTGATGATCCAGGTTCCAAATCACTTTAGATGGGAATCATCAATGGGTGAGAAGCCATTTGGGAATTTCAGGAACCATCATGATCTTATTTCCAGCCATTCGACTGTTGGAAAGGATTAACAGAGGAATATTATACTTTTTTGTTTGGTAAAAAGATATATTTGATGGTGGATTGGACAAATCTAGAATGTGGAGTTCAAATATATAATTTTATGGAAACCCCAACTACACTCCATGTATTCTAAAAAACACATGCAGTGTAGCCCCATTTCTATAGTTGTTGGTATTGTATTAGGAGTTAAATATAACGAACCATGTTTTGGGGGAACATGTTGTGTAACCCTAGGTTACTGGATTAGCATGTATTGGGGGTAAATTCCTTGGATCCCATGGGGAATTTCGTACAATGAATGGAAGACGAAATAACATTTTCTTTGAGGAGTACACAAGTTTCAGAAGATGGATCATGTTGAGTACCAAATAAGACCATACACACTGTGCACCATAGTACAAAGACATAGACAAGAGTATTCAAACATGGATAGTAAATTGGAAGGACTCCAGTAGGATGAAAAATGTTGTATTTTCTACTTACATGTTGTGTATTTCTACATAGTCATTCATTAGTGTATCGAATGGAACACAATAAGGTAGTGGAGTGGGACCACACATAATGTTGGACCCTTAAACCTCTTATATCCATTCTTTCATTCAAGGAAAATGAAACATATCAAATCTATTTCATTTGGTCTCATATCTTGGAACATAAGTATCCTATCTTGATTTTTTTATCATAAATTGAAATGCTGGACTCCTTAGTAGAGAATTTCGATATAATTCACGATTTTAAGGAAATAATGCTTATTTTGGTTGTTCTTGAGGATGGATGTGATCTGTAAGGGCCATTAGAGTTGCACCCCATTGAAAAACAAGGGTGCATGGACTCTATCCACTCAATTAGTGTGACCCCCACCGTAGAGGAAGGTGTGGGTCCTCTATCTATTGAGTGGTACCAACCATTGGAACCATAGAATGTTTCCTCTCTATAATGAGTGGTACTCCATTCTATAATTATATTTCAGGTCCTCTCTTTGTCAAGTGGTACCCAACCTATCAGATAAAGTTTTGGTCTTCCCTACATAGAGTGGTACCCTATTGATATAGAAAGTCACATTTCCTCTATCTATCAAGTTTTACCCTTATAGTATTGGATTCATGTCCACCTTATATTGATTAGTTTCATCCTAATGAACTAGGGAATAAATTCCCTATATAGATATTGTTCCACCTTGATTGTGTGATGCAATGGTGAGGTTTGACACCTAGGATTAATTATTTTGACTCACATACATGATTATGGTAAATATTGATGTAATATTTGAACATAACGAACTATTATCTTAGGATGGTCTATGATATAGAGACCCCCATCACTCTTATTTGTGTTTATTTGGTTTGAGTATATATATGTATCCTTGTCATTGAATTTTGTACTCCATATCATTTCATTGATCTGTCTTTATATTTATAATTTTTTCTCTTAATTCTCCCATATCCACATTTGAGGCATCCTTCCATGTATTTATATAATAATCATTGCATGGGATTTTCTTGCACATGTCTTGAATTATTCATTAGAAAGACATGTCAATAGTGACTATTGTGGAGCAAAGGGGTACCTAGGGAATTGGTCCGCATATGGTGGCCAATGCTTGGAGGGAAGGATATGAGATCTATCAATATATTTATTTTACAGTTGATTCATATTGGATCATGTTTTGAGTTTAGAGTGTATTTTCCCTTACCTTTCATTTTACACTAATGTAATATTGTAAACCCTCTTGTTTTTTTATTCATGGGTTATTTTTTTTAAATTTTTATATTTTAGTATTAATCTTATACACCATTTCATCAATATATTCAAGAGTGTTCATAAAGGTGAATTGGTAAAACGCCTCCCACATAGGTTATGCCATTCGATGCTTGTTTGTACCCTTGGGATATGGAGATGATGTGGAGTAGTTGCATCTCGATCCCCATTGGTTCGGGTAATGATATTAACTAGGTGTTCAGGGTTATAGTAGATTGTCTCACCCTGACTCCCCACATAATTATTATTCTAGAGGATTTATCACTCTATCATCTTTCCATGATTGCAATGAACCAATTTTTTTAAAATAAAATTCCATTTTAAATTAAATTAAATTTCATATTATGTGTTTTGGTTGTAGAAAACACATGAAATTATTTGGTATTATTATATAAAATCATAATTAAAATAACATCAATCATCATAAATGTTGATAATATAGACATTGTAAAGTGATCATGTGATTAGTATTAATATATTATTTTCACAAATATAGTTGACATAGATAATTGACTGGATGACCTCTACTAGTGTTATCATACATTATGAATCACGTTAATTGAATATTTCATAGTACATAACATCACTATGATTTCTCTTGACCAAGAGAAATCTAGTATCAAACAACTTATGCATTAGAAAAAACATTTATGTGAGAAGTTAAAGCTCGTTGAGATCACACCACATGTTATGAATGTCAAACCACTCCATTAAATTCTCACCATCAGGAAACATACCCTTAGGTAGTTTTTTGATGTAATAAAACGATATTTATCAAAACACTAACAATATTAATGGGTATATTTTAGAGAATGATAAAAATATTTTCTTCTTATTATCTCTTCATAAATGATAACAATTTTAATTTGATAAAACAATTAATTATATGATTACATTCGAATTCAATTAAAGAATTAATTTTGATGAGTTAACGGATATTTGATATAAATAATATTTTATCAAAAAAAATTTAAACATTATTATTTATTATATTGAGTGGACAATATAATTTTTATTAATTAAAATATGTTCCTAACAAGGATTTGAAAGATGTTTCTATTAAAAAACATCACATTTTTCAAGTAAAATTTGATTCTATTTTAAAAGTGAAAAATCACACAAATGTAAAATTAGAGTGTTAAAATAATGTTTTTAATCATATCATAGATATTTTCCAATATTAAATTTTCATTATTTTCTGAGATAGTAATATATTTAGTTAATATTTTAATATGGAATAAAAATACACTATTTCTTATGACATCATTATGAAAAAAATGATGTAATAAATACTATAAAGTTAATCCATGAGAAATATATTTTTTCACTTTAAAATAATATTATATTATGGTTATGATAATAAATTTTTTAATTCATTTTTTAATCCTTAAAAACATATAATATATGGATTGGTTTTAAATTTATTCCATTAAGGACATGACTCTTTTCCACATCACCAGGGGTATGATTTTTAATAATTTTGGACCTTGGCCTTATAAAATAATTAATCCCACATTTATTTGTCATAAAACATGTGAAGAACCCATGTGATGGTTATTGTTTGTCGTTATTTTATTATATGGAGTCTAAATACTATGTATGATAAAAAATAAAGTACTCCCTCTCAACATATACATTAACCCACATAAGCTCACATTTATATTCCCTCAATAACTATTAGGAACATCCAAAAAAATCCTTACCCGCACTAGTTTCATCCAAGGTTCCCCCATTCTCTAAAGAAACTCGTCATTAGCATTTCGGAATCACTCTCTCTAGCTAAGTGATCTCCCACTATAATTTTTATTCAAGCACCTGTTTTATTTTATTCTTCTTAATTTAAAAATGTTAATATCAGGATATATTCTTTCATATCCATTGTACTATAAATTTGACTTATTAGCGAAGATATACCCCATTAAATCTCACTACTACCTCAAATGAACTACTATTTACCTTGGTTACCATGTTGAAATTCAGTAACAGATCAACTTATTTTCCCCTTCATTCATGCATCTTCATTAACTTGTTCATTTTATATCCAAATTATAATATGTTAATATTTTATTCCATATAATACATCACATATGTTTATTCAATGATGGAAAATCAATATTTATATCACTAAACCCCCATGAACATTTATTTGACCATGTTAGGCTATTGAAATATCACTACAAATTTCCATGCCAAAATATTTTGTAATGAATACCCTTAAACATTTCCAATCATAATTTTTCAGCATTATTATATTTACAATATTTGAATCAATAATTAAAGGTTTCTATTCTAAACAATAGGATATTAGTGTAAAATGTGATGTTAAATTATTCCATGTTGTATGATTTATGTGGAACATGTTTGTATGTGAATGAAATGAATGCCATATGTGCTCAAGAAATTACATACTTTTAAAATGAATTGGGTAATGTTTTATTCATGTGGTACATCTTGAATGGGATTCAGAAGTGAATATAATCCATCATGGGATATTTTACATCATTATTTATCTAAATTTATCCATGACCGATGTTTTTGAGGTCATGATTTAAATTATTTCCACATTTCCCATTGTGCATTTATGTTATCTTGATATATCAATCCTCATTGTTAATTTTTATGATTATAGCCCCATTTATGTCTCATTGATACATGTATTAACATGAATCCTACACATTCATAATTTTATTCAATTTTTATTCCAATTACAATATTTATTATAACATCCATATCATTTTACATGTATTATTAAATGATTTTATGAATAATTATCCATCAAATACATACTGAGGATCATAATTCCTAGTGTCTTTGGATGATTAGATACATAAATAGAAATATTGAACCCAAAATAATATCATCATTTATGTAATCATAAAAATGACCTCTTAACACAATTAAAACCCTTACAACTTAATAAGATATTCTAGATAATACATGAAAAAGTGAAAAGATAAAAAAATAGTAAATGAATATATATATGAATATAGAATAACAGATGGGTTAGAAGGAATAACACAATGACATAAAAAATGAATAAAAATTGAATATACATATAAAAGAATAAAAAATATAACATGAGATCATTTAATAATTCAATTATAGTAATGTGGAAGAAATAGAAAACATGACATAAGAATGAATCATGGATCGCTCTATATACTGGAGCACATGTTAAGGGTAACCACCAAGTTTGTTGAACATGGAGCACGAGTCAAGGCCAAACACCATGACTATTGCAGATTACATCTGATGATACTAAGAATTACCAAATTCATTTAAGCACTATCTAGGCACACCCAACATAACATCTTCATAAATATTTATTCCACATAATGAATCATACATATGAAATCAATCATATACATAAGTCTTACCTATGCAATGAATTTGGTATCGTAATCATGTCAAAAGGCATTTCAAAATGAGAATATCAAAATAGTTTCCATGGAAGAATGAATTTAAAAAATACATAGACATTAATAAGTTAAAATATAAATAGATAATGATAAGTTATATTAATCTAAAGTTAAATATTGTTAAATAAATATTTTAATCCTTCAATGTATAAAATTTTGACTCAGTTAATGGAAAATATTATAGAGTATTTAAAACAGATAAAGAATAATTTTTTAAATAAATCAAGTAATGAACCAAAAAATATTTTAATTATAAAATTAGTTATTTTATACAGATAATGTGGGATTAATATATATTTTATAGTGTATTTGAAAATAGAAAATAAGTAAGGATGTTCCCATGAAATGGGCTTGCTTATCTGGTAGATATTAGAACAAGAACATTTTTAAAACATTTATATCCATTAATGAAGTATTATATTATCTGGATTCATGAGAAAAGAACATATACAAAGATATTATATTAAGTATAAAAAAATAAGATGATTTACATTACCATAATTTCATAGAAAGTGTAACACGAAAGAAAAATGGTTTCTTGATTAGAATCCCTTACCTTATATCCTAAATGTTTCTTCAGAAGTACATAATTTATCGAACAATCAAATAAGATTAATTATTTAATATGTAAATAGCATATTATATATATATATGTGATTTATTAAAATTTTATTAAGTTCGTTCACGCCATTTTTTATGTGTAATAATATAAAATTTCATCATTTAGGAGTGCTCGTTTCCTTGGTTTTCCTGATCGGTTTTCTAGTATACATGTATGAAAAATCATGTAAAATATGAATTGGTTTAAATAATTGAAATATTCTATGATAATTATTTAATATAAATTTAATTGGTTTTATAATCATTTACTTTTTTATGAGGATGAATCATTATTTTTTTTGTTAGTGATTATCATTTGGATTATATTGGTTGTTTTGATCATCACAGTGAGCTAATTTTGTTTTATCATTTATAAATATTAAAATATGTTAGTTAAAGAACATAAAAAAATTTATAATATAAACATTAAAAAAAATTTCATCCAGTATAGTGGTATTCTAACCATCCCTTAATCTAGTGAAGGATAACTGAAATATTTCTTCCTTGATGAAGATAAATAAACACCTCATAGATGACATTTTATCATTTTTAGAATAAAGTGCGATGAGAGGAGGTTTGATGATGGATTATTCAATTATATAATTAATATAAAATTGAAAATTATTAATTGGATATATCAATCGACTAGTATTAAGTGAGGTTATGTCATAATAAGAAAAAAATATTGAAAATAATTTAAACTAAAATAAGGAAGACTTTTTTTATCAAATCCTTCTCTATGAGAACCTCTTTAGGGGGATTGGTTTTGGTCTTTTGTTGAGAACAAAGTCCCATAGACATGTCGGGAGTTTTTGGATGATTATTGGGTATAATTTAGACAATTCTCAATGATTGATTTGTGTGAGGAGATGAGCTAGTGAGGAGTGGTATTTATAAGGGTGAGGAGGGTGTTTTCTCATTATTATATTCATTGGATTATTAATTGGGATGAATACTTGGATTATATTTAGTATTATCAGTAAATATATTAAAAAATGATGTATATATCAATATAATGGTCTTAAATCAACCATGAATCATCTAAGATACAATAATTCACATTTTTTATATATGATAAATTTTCATACTTAACTATTCACGAAAAATTTGAATGTTTTTTGAAAAATCAAAAAAATTTACCTAACTATTTTATGGAATGTTGAATTTAAAAATGAACTCCATTTCACTACTCAGTGTTTAATTTTTTATTTAAAAAACATCAATTTAGTTACTATATGATATAGATAGATCATAAAAGTTTTAATGGGATACCTAAAGATAACTTTTACTTTCATAGCTAAAGGTTAATATTGTAATGGCTAGTTTACTTTTCATAAGTGCCATGTTACTATTCCAAATATCTTGTTACTATTCTATTGGTATAGGTTCTATAGCTTCTTTAAATACCTCATATTAAATTAATTATTCATTTATAATGTTTTTAGTGATCTTTATGGGATTTAATGTGTTTATACTATATGAAAAAACGAAGATAATTTTTATTGATATAATTTAGGGTCATTACATTCTTCACCCATTATGAAATTTCTCCCTCGAAATTTTATTTTACAAACTGTGGGGAAAACATGTGAGGGTAATTCCCCTTAATTATTTACTAGTGTTCCATTGTTGTCTCATCATAATTATGGTTCCACCATAGTACATTGACCAGGATATTAGTCTTGTAGTGTATAACATTATCACTATGGTCCAAGATCATCATTGGTTATGACATATAAAAGGGATCATTCTCCAACTGCACCACTATTTCCTCTGGAAATGAGGATGACCTCGTTTGTTTAAGGATAAAACATTCCAATCAGTTTCTAACGAGTTTGTTCGTTGAACCAGAAACATCCAATGATTCTATATCCATTTGGGCATACTTTCCAAAAGGTAGATGCTCATTAGTTGTGGACTGATGAGGCTTAATAATTTTTATTGGTCGAGAGGATGGGAGGTCTAACTCATCCCACCTTTTGAGGGTAATTATTGTCTACTCTAGGAATCTTTTTATAGATTTAAGTTACGTTCGTGGATCGTTATTACACTACCCATACTGAAAATGGGCTTTCCTTAAGATCTGACAATCAATGATTAATATGTATGAGATTTAGATTATCTTTTATATGTATTTGAGGTTCTTCATAGATATATAATAATCTGTATTTGTTATAGATTCTTAGACAATGGAATCCTGCAACACATTATATAAAGATTTATTGGTCATTATGATAACCATACTGGATTTAAATCCACTCACCGATGCAATTAAAGTTTATTGTCATTCAGCAGGACAAGAAGTATTTCAGAGTTGGGATCGTACCCGCAGAAGGGATACCTACGTATCATTGTTAGAAAAGGAATCAGAACCCACATAGTTGACGAATTAAGAAAAAGTATTAACGTAATATGGGATGGATGAGAATTAATGGGTGATGGACTTGAACCTCATAAAGGCTTCCTACTTACTCTACTTTTAAGGTAGAGATCTACGTCCATGTAGTTCGGTTTGGGAGTGTGGGGCATACGTATGATTAATGGCCCAAAGAGATGTGGAGTGCTTACATTTACACTCTATGCTCACATGAGTCATGCTCGGTGTGAGAAACAAGAGGTATCAGAAAACCTAACAATTTGGTCCATAAAAGATACAGTCACAAGAAATGATATGGGGCTTATGTACGTATGATTTCCCAAATATATAAAGATCAGGACTTACTTTAGGGAACAAGCCCAGAAACAAGGTCCATAAAGGTATATGTGCTCTATGATGATTTTTATACTCTAACATGGGGCTTACACCTGAGAAGGATTCCCAAATTAGGAGGAGAATTATGATTGGGTTTTATTCCTGAGAAGTAAGCCCAAATCAAAAGATGTTAAGACTGGTTAGGTGAAATTATGACTAGGGATTACTCCTGAGAAGGAGGCCCAGGTTTAGGGAATTTGAGAACTGGGGCTTACTCCTAAGGAGGATTCCCATATCTGGGAACTTGGGGCTTACTCCTAAAGAGGATTCCCAAATTAAGGAACTTGGACTGGGACTTACTCTTGAAAATGAGGCCCAGGTTAAGGAGTTATGATTGGGACTTACACATAAGAAGGAGGCCCAAAATTAAGGAACTTGAAGACTGGGGCTTACTTCTGAAAAGGAGGCCCATGTTAAGGATCTTCTCTTCTTAAAGTATGAGGTTGAATCCATGATATATATAACCTTAATTACATAAAGATATCCAAGTCATTATGTTTTGAGAGATGTTCCACAAAATTCCATTCATATAAGGAAGCGAACCAAGGTATCATGCCATAAATGGATTTGAAGAGGATTATGAATGGTAAATCTTGAACAGGAGAGGTGGATTTGAAATAGAGATGAATGGATGGGAGGGGCACCCAAAAGAAGGTAGGTGTGCAGGTCCTATTTGGAGGTGTAGGTTATAGTCTCACAGTTATACCTGCATGACATATAGGTACATGCGCGATGGTCAACCCATCGGGAAAATCATGGGCGAGGCTTGGCTTAAGCCCTTAGTGTTATCCCTAAATACATTTAAATGAGTGGCGCGCAAGTTCTATTGAAGGGATAAGGTGGCGCACAAGTGTCTTCAATTACCTGATGGTTTAGTCAATTATACGTGCATGTGTTGATGAATTTCAACACTTAGGCCCTATTCCCTCCCTTTAGATCTTCTATTCTATGTAAGAAATTACATTAGAAGTGTTCGGAAGGCTTTGAGAAGAGACTAGGGCACTGAGAGCTCAAATATGAGTTTCTGGATTTTTTGTCCCCAAAATGGGGGGCCCACAAGGGGTATTTATAGTATTTTGAAGGCCGTGGGTGAAAATAACTTATGGAGTGCATGTCACCTGTGCAATCAATATGAGGCATGCAAGTATACTTGCACGACCATGATGAAACTTGCGTGTCCCATGTGAAAACAAATCATTGTCCATGCCTTTGTCAATTTTTTATGTTTCATCAAAGGATGAATCACTTTATGTTAAGGTATTCCCCTTTTTCAGTCGTTATATTCTGTGACGGAAAACAGCATGAAAAAAAGTCCCTCCTCAGAGTTGGATCTGAAAGGAATGAGGATGTAAATATAAGTTAAAGAAGAATGCATAGTAAGGGTGGCACAAAAGTTTTGAGCGTGCAAATATCAGCGCATAGGTGAGAGGCGCGCAGATGGCGTCGCGTAGGTGCGAACCGTGCAGACTTCGGCGCGTAGGGGTGCGGTCAAGCCTATAAATATGCGCCTCATTCTCGCGCAAAGCACCCAGATTTCAAACATTCGAGCTCTCGCCGCGCAGGTTTCCTTTATCATGCAAGTAACTTGTTTTCCACTAGTTCGTTGTGTCGCACTTCTGTAGAGGTATTTGGACTTGCGTCGTGATACCTGCATGCCCAAAACATGCGCGACACAGTTTCACTTGCACGCCAACAGTGGACTTGCGCACCCTAATTCCATAGCAATTTTTTCGAATTTCTTCACAAATTTTATGAAAAATAAACTCAATTAAGAGTTATTTATTCGACCTTTGTGCAGATTCAATGGCTCCTAGAAGAATCAGAACTACTGATGAACTAGACAGCAAGCTAATTGAGGATATGATAAAAATTGTAGGCCATGATTACTATGATATCTGCAATAGCACTCTTCTAGATTTTTCCAAGTACTTGAAGAAGTATCATCTTAAATTTCCACATAGCATCTACTTGCCTCTGTATGGGCATGGTCATATGCAAGACATCAACATTCTAGAGGTAAAGAACTATCTCACAAATTCTTGGTTTTAGAATTACACCAACATTGCTTCCAAAAATTTCTCAAGTGGAGGAACATTTACATATACTAGAACAGTGGAGAAGGACAATATGATGAATCACATCCCTTGTGTGCCAGATCTGAAACCTCACACGCCTGAGCTACAACCACATTGTTATCCTTCAATATTCCAAAAATTCTGAGATGGATCAATACAATGGATGGAAGAAGAGTTGGTAATTCCGTCCTAGAAGAGGTGTGAAGCCAACGTGGATGTGGGCATACTGGGTGCGACAAACCTGTGTAGATTTTGTTGAGGATTTGAATGGAGTTGTGATATATGATGCCTTCTAGGCTGGGAAGACATATGTCTATAGAAAAGATGAGTTTGTGCTGGAGAAAATCAGCTGATGGATCCTAGAAACCAATTCATTCTATCCAAATCATGGAGAAGTAGGCATAAATTTGTGGGATGTATACAAGATCTCATGGGTCCAATTATTGGTGACATGTATGATGAATTCATCCTCCCCAAGCTGACTTGGAATGATTCCGAGAAGACTCTGGCTTTGGATCGGGAGTTACTAAAAATTTTCCAAAATATCAAGAGTTAAAAGACCCCCTAACTCATTTTAGAAAGGTTATTCATCCAGAAGAGTGGATAAATATGTTTTTACCAAGAAATAGGAGAAGGATTCGAAGGAGACGGGGCCCACCTATACTCATCCTACTACCTACCCTAGAACAGAAAAGAGAGGTACTCTTGGAAAGTTCTGGCTGACCCTGGAAGCAGGAGAATTTGAGAAGTGGGGATATGAAGTAAATTAGAGAATCCCAAGAAAGACCCGTCTAGTGGGATTCATAGCCTTGTAGATCAGTGTTTATCTTCTACTAGTCAAGGATTTGAAGGGAGGCATCAGGGCAGGGACCATTGTTGTGGCAGCCATGTTGGATGAGAAAAAAATGGTTGGGTTGGACACCCCCATTTTGGCAAAGATTAACATGAGCATACTCCATGTCTTTATGGTTAAGTCTCCATTGAGAATAGTGGGACCATTCCATGTTTTGTGGGGATGGATTGCCACTACATACAAGACATATGCTGTATATAACGGAGTACATATTCCTAGAAGCACATTCAGGCCATTAGTGCTGGAATATTCGAGAATTTCTCCATTAGATCTCTACATCTTTCATATAAAGGTGAGGATGAGCATGTTCAATGAATTAAATTTCTTTCCTTATGTAACCCTCCAACCGGGAGGTTTGTTGATGATGTAACCGCCAATTTTGAATTCAGGTCATAAATGCTGGCTTGCAGAGACGGTGTATTGGCCACCAGGATTGGTAGAGAGATTATATTTGGGGCCTATTCTCTATATAGTTTTGCACGTCAATTAATGTGTCTGTAGCAGACTGTTGTATCCCCTCCTATGCATTTCAGGTCAGAGCAACATCCGATGGTTTCCCGACAACTATGGAGAAGACTGGCGCATTGTTTTATCTACCATTTCATAAAGCGGTGAGTAACATGACTACATGGTATACCGAGACTGGATATCATCATACCCTGAATGGTTTTTTAATCATTCGATTCATCAGGTGGGGAAAAATAAAAGAACTGGAGAGAAAGAAACCCTTCATCGGAAAGGTGATTCTTCACGACCCGGAGCTGATTGACCAGGTTCTTCACCTAGGGCTGACTCGTCGGATTCCCAAGATGGGGATGATGAAGCACAAAATGCATCAAAGTGGCATCATGCCAGATATAATCTTCCTGTTAGAATCAAGATACCAACTCCATCAACTCTTAGTGAGTTACTTCATTGGGTAAATTTAATCATCATTACCATATAACGAAACAAGTCTTATATTCTTATACATTATTTGTAATTGTAGGAGCTGAGAATAAGGTGAAGTCTAAGATTGTAGGACCCTCCTCGCAGCCTTCTGGTACAAATGTTGAATATATACGACCAGAGGCTGTCGAGACATGGAAAAGTTTATATTGCGATGCTGAAACTTTCTGGATGGATCTGTGTGAGGGGCTACAAATCCCTAAAATATGGAATCTTTGGGCTTCTATAGATATCCATTTCAAGGATAACCCCGATGAAGAGCGGGATAACATCAGAGAGATGGATATGCTTATATATGCCATTGAAGATTCTATTCCTGTCAACAAGCGGGTAAAAGAAAATGATAGATCATGGCATCACTGAGGGGACTAGTGGTTCTTGAGATGAGGAATGGCATGATTACATGGCTCTTGAAGATTTAAGTTTCATTCCTTATTTTATTTTAAATTTAATTTTAGTCAATGATTTGTTAATCTGGAAAATTACATTCCTCATCATGCATCTTGAAAAGAAAGGAACTACTGAGGTTCCTTCACCATTGTATAGCCCTGATGGTACTGCCATCGGGGAAAATGAATCTCCTCATGAGCTGGGCGAGATATATCCAAGCCAACAATCCATGGAGGAGGAGTAACACTGGCTTTTCATTCTCAAATTCTTGTATTTGGAGATGATGATGTCAACACTCCTAGGAAGCAAAAAAAGTAAAAGCAATGAAAGAGTAAGTCCATAGCTAAACGTTTTATCAGTAGTGGTAAGTCCTTCAGATAGTCATGAGTATTAACACATGAAAAGGTTGGTCATACTTCTTGGGATTGCAAGGGCTTAATCAATTTCCACTTTTAGGGAGAGGATTGATCCTCCTTTGAGGATGATGGAGGGTATTGGTGAACTGTCACAAGTTCATGCTGGCTTGGCTGCTCTTGAAGAGGAGCCAGCATCTGTTCCCAGAACCACTCCTACTACTACTGTAAGGAGAAAAGAGCCTGCATCTGTTAAATTAATAATGATTCATAAGATGTTAAATGAAAACATCATCTGAATTCCATTCGGTGATACTGTAAGTTCAACCCCTGCACCAGATCATTTTGTGGCCACTGCAACGGATGTCATACTTTTATCTGAAGATGATGTCCTGGGTCAGAGGCCACAAAATGAGGGTTTCCAAGAAGATGTATTGAATGGTCCCACTGGTGAGACTAACCATGAATCTGAGATAACATTGGATGAAATAATGGAACTTGGAGAAACTTTTGATGATTTTTTAGATCATGTTAAATTACCATGTAATTTAGAAGATTTTGGATGTGAGTGTTATCCTTCATCCTGTTAAAAATAACTTCTTATTACATCTCTAACCATTATTGATTAAAATGTGCAGTTCCATCTGAACAAGTTGCCGACCTACAAATGCCTGAAGGGGGTACATATAACCCTACTATTGAAGAGGCACTGGTTCAAGTGGAGCTGAACCCGGTATAGATTCCTCAAACTTGTCCTAAAGATACTGTTGAAGAAATGAAAGATGGGGAGGAGCCTTCTCCTACTGTTGGTATACCATTGGGCAAGAGATAACAATATTTGTGGCTGATTGCCAATCTACTTTTGTTATCCTTTGAAACTAACCAAAAACATTCATTTGACTATGAAAGGACATCAATTTCAAAGGCTAGATCTGGAGGTGAAGCCTCAACCTCAGCCCCAATGAGAATAGAAATAACAAGGGTCAGGGGGGAAGAATCAGAACATGGCACTTCTGTAAGTGCAGTAACCTCAGATTATATTCCCCCTTGTGATAGTGATGCTGAGTCCGACTTGGAAGTACAAAAGGTGCTCCAATTTTCACGATGCAAGTCATGGCAGAATATATGTAAGATCATATCTGATGTGACTCTAGAAGAGTTGTCATCAAATATCCCCGGATTGTTATCCATGTTCGTTATGTTGGGACTTGGCAGTTTGGATATCAAGAGATCCATGCCGTAGTAAAACAAGTCATCTTAAGAAGGGATCAGGAGTAGAAGTACCATCAAGATTTGACCTGGGTCAGGCTATTAGCCAATATTAGTGAATTTGAGGCTGCGGTATCCCGAGATGAGGCTGATCATGCTTCCATGTTAAAGGAGCTAATGCATAAGATCAAAAAGAAAGTCATCCAGCTGAGGCACCTTCAGCAACAGTTAGATTCTGTTACTAGGGAACATGACCAACTTAATAATTCATTGGATGGAGTTCAAACGAATGGTATTAAAGCCATCAAAATTCCACGAAAGAACTCCATCATGCTGAAAAGTGTGAAGTTGGTCGAGTGCATGAGCTTAAATTGGCTGCTGATGAAGCTCGGGATTCCATAAATCAAATGAATATTTATGCAGACAGCCTTTTATAATTCTCGGAAAAGATAAGATACTGCAATCTGTGAATGACTTTCTAACTATTGTGCATCAAATGAAAAACACTTTCATCTTCAATCATTTTTTCATGCATTCTATTTCACTACCTTCTTTAAATTTTTACTTAATCCAATGGGCCAAGTAAGAATAGTTTTATTTTTACTAGGATAATTATAAATAACCCTAAAAACATTGAATCTTTTAATTGCTCAATATTACCTAAATCATACAAAATGTATGTTTAGTGAGCTGGGACTTGACTTTTGTTAAGATTTCCCTTGTCTTTTTTAGGCAATTTAATGTCATGCACATCGAACATAAAAAGGCTAATGTTTAAGGTCGAAATATCTTTGACCGAATGGATTAAAATTGACTCAATTACTTGATCATTTATCTGAAAACATATTACCATATTCAGGTATGGAGGAAAACATGTAAATTATGACTTAAGAAATTATGAATCTGCGGAATGATATGAAAAAGGGATAAAAGGCATTAGAAGAAGTATTTCCCAAGAATTAAGTTACCACTATTTAACAAACCCATTAGGGGGTTCCATTATTATGGGATGATTAAGGTCATTGGATGTATTGTTAAATAATAGAATCTCTTGGCTGATAGGTCTGTTATGTAGACTACTTATACAAGGACACCTAAGGGGATGTGCTGCACAGTCAAGCAAAAGAACTCTCATAAATTTACTTTTCTACTTATAAAAAGCCTGTGAAAGTTTTTGGAGATTCAAATTTTCCAAAGCACATAGTCTGCTTAATGGAGAGAGGTACTTGAATATAGAGATGATATTTCCAATCAAGAATGTCAAAGAATTGGATGAATGTCACCCCCATGAGGTCTGAACCAAACATATGGGAAGGGAAATATTAACCATAGATTTGAATACATTCAGAACAAGAAAAATTGTATTAGAAAAATATGTTAAGGATGTCTGTTTTTGCGGATCCCTACATATTTTCATGAAGAGAAATAAAGACAAATTAATTTTTCTTCCCAAGAATGAAGTTACCACTATTTGACAAACCCGTTAGGGGGTAAAAATATGCAGGGTTCCCTAAGGGCATTGGCTGCATAGTCAAATAATAGCTTCTTTTGGAAGATAGGTCTATTATGTAGACTGTTTATGCAAGACTGTCTAAGGGCACGTGCTGGATAGTAAGGAAAAAGAACTATCGGGTATCAGACATTTTGTGACCAGAAGTCAAGAAAAAAGGATTATGGAAATCTGGAAGTATTTAAGGTTTGGAGTATGACACATCAAAATGGGAATTGTTCAATGCATGTAGAGATACACAGACCAATGCTAACCATAATTATGTTGTGGCTAGGTCCTGAATTGTGGTACTGGACTTTACTACGTATCCCATAAGGATGGGAATAAAGACATACATAGTTTTTGAAATACAGTTTAATGTCATGTGGGATGATAGTATAGGAAATCTTAGTTTATGGTCATAGAGCTCGGACCAAGGGGAACTTATCAGCCAGGGGACTGAAAGTGGAATTTTGGTTTAGGTCCAAAGACTTGCGGCTGAATTCGAGGGAAGCTTGAATGTTCCTACGTATCCCATAAGAATCTGAATAAAGCCGCACGTAGTTCATGAAATACCCTCTGTACAGATTTTCTTCATACATGTGATGGGTGAAAGGGGACTTTAGTGCAATGGTGGTTTGTCCCAAGATAAAAGGTTCGGGAATTTCCATGTATGCACGTAGTTTTTAGAATATAACATGATTGGAGATCAATGTAAATAATGATTCCCTCTCAGGTGAGGGTGTTAAAGAATGTTGTAGTTTATTGTCGTACAGGAAAAATGTGTGAATATTTTAACATCATATAGAAAGGACGATGGTGAACCAATGTAAAAAGTATTGGTTCTGGGGATTCTTCACAGATCAACATCTTATGAGATGGAGGTGAACCGATGTGAAGAGATTGGTTTTGGGCTTGAACCACAGGAGGTTTCCTATGTACCTAGCCTAGAAGGCAAGGATCAAAGTCTGCTTAGTTAAATTAATGAATTAATTATTGATCATGTTGTTCTTGAGGAAAACGACCTAAAACATTGTGTCGGGACATACACATGGTTAGTGGCCTATAGAGGGTGTTATGGTTGAAGTTTCCTCTAAGCTCATGTGAGCCATACTCAGTGTGAGAAAAAATAGGTAGAAACAACCCTGACGATGCATAGTTTAACATCCTATAGGACATATTAGGGGAATATGTAGTTTAAAGTCCTGTAGTGAGGACAATTGGTGCTGTACAGTTTAGTGTCATGTAGCAGGGACAAAATACAGTTTGAAGTCATGTAGGACGAATGTAGGGACACAGTTTAATGACATGTTGGATGTCAACACAGTTTTGTGTCATGTTGGACAATAAGGGTGTTGTACCATTTAGTGTCCTGTAGCTAAGAAGAAGTGGACAATATAGTTTAACGTCATGTTGGATGAAAGGGGGACTATGCAGTTTAATGTCATGCCATAAGGACAAAAGAGGACACAGTTTAATGTCATGTTAGGCGTATTTGGGACTTTTTCACAGTTTAATGTCATGTTGGATGATGGAATAGTTTAACATCATGATGGACGATGGAGAGAATAGTTTAAGGCCATATGCATGGACCAGAGATTATGCGGTTTAACATCTTGCTAGATATAAGGGACATTTATACAGTTTATCGTCAATTAGTTAGGACATCACAATTTAACGTAATGTTGGACGAATAAGGGACTGTGTAGTTTAATGTCATTCAGTAAGGACTTAAGATGGGATGTATATTTTAACGTCATATAGCAAGGATGAAACAGTTTTACATCATGTTGGATGTAAGTGAAAATAGTTTAAGGAAATATTCTTGGACCATGGTATTTTTATTATACAAAATACTTCATCAAGAATCTATCATTGGTTGGAGTAGTGATGAGTTCTCCATCCATTGATATTAAGCAATAAGCTCTATTGGAGTATAAATTATGTATTGAATAAGGTCATTCCCACTTTGGCTCATGCTTGGGAGGTTTCTTTCCTGGTGTCATTGGATTTCTAAGAACCAATACAAATTCTCCCTGAATGAATGAACAAAGATGAACTTTTTTATTGAAATCTCATGCTATTCGATTCTGATAGACTTCCAAGTGATGAAGGGTGCACAATCTTTTCTTACCTAATCATTCAAATTCATCCAATCACTTTTAATATTGTTCATATATAGATGAATGATCACAAATGGCTACCCTGAGTGAGGGTAATTGAACTTCAATGTGTAAGACTGCTTCCGTTCCACATACCAATGAATTTGGAGTTGACCGCGTTGTTGTGCGGGTGGGGGTCCAATAAGCCCATAAAGCATGAAAGAGTTTATCAGGCCATAATTTATTATCTTTATCCACCATATATTCTAGTATATTTGAAAGAGCCCTTTTGAAATCTTCTATTTGGCCATTTTCCGCTGCATGATAATGAGAGGAATGGTTTGATTTGATGTTATATTCTTGATACAACATCCTTACCTCGGATGAAAAGAATTTTGTTCCATTTTCCGTCAATATGGAATGAGGGACAAAAAATCTTGTAATGATGTTATACATGATAAAGCTAAAAATTCTTTTAGAACTAACTTCTTTGAGAGGTATTTCCTCTTCCCATTTGGAAAAGAAGTCAGTAGTAGTAAAAATATACATAAACTGGTTGGATGTAGCTGAAGGATAATGTCCTACTACATCCATTTCCCATGTGGCAATTGGCCACGAGTGTTTAGAGGTATTGAGCAACTCTGCAGGTTGATGAATGAATTTGGTATGTACATGGAAATAATACAAAATCTTTATGAAATCAACACAATATTGTATCATTGATGGCCAAAAGTATCCATGCATTCGAATTTGATCAGATAGTCTCTTTCCAGACTGGCAGGTACCCCAGACTCCTGCATGCACTTCATTCATGACAACCATTTTCTCTTCACCATAAATGCATTTGAAGAGAACTCCATCAAAACCTCTTTTGTATATAATTTTCTCTAGGTGATTTGGAAAATCATAAAGAGTAAAATTGACCACACGTCACCGGATTTGTTCTTTCCCGACTCTATTAGGTGGAAGTATTCCATTTTGAAGGTATTCCCTGATAGGTGTCATCCATCCTGTAGTATGACCAAATGGTTCTGGAATGGGACTAATTTAATTGATTGCCACTGTTCTAGTTTGAACATTATGTGAAATTATACGACGGTGGGTAATAATGATGGTTGTCTCATCTTGATTTGGATCTAGCAGAGCTATGGATATATTATCCTGTGGATCATCTTGAGCATTTTGTGATCACAGGACATAAGAAAATGTCAGTTCCGAAGAAAATTCCTCCATTAACTTTATGACTTAATCATACAAAGGGATTAGTTCTTCTTTTATGATTGCATAATCCCTATTGAGTTTTTTTATTACTAGGTCTGAATCACCTTTCACCTTTAACTGATTCACTTGTGCTTGAACCGCCAACTCCAATCCTGCGATGATAGATTGGTATTCTGCTTCATTATTTGTACCGCCTTCCCAAAATATGAAAAAATAGGGTAGCACTACCTTTTCTGGAGAAATGAGCACAATTCCTATCCCAACATTGTTAAATTTAGGATCCTCTATTTTCATCTCTGTTGGACTTCTGAAAGCCCCATCAAAGTACATTTCGTATGATTGAAGAATATCATGAATAGAGAATGCTTCCTCATCAGGAAGTTCAATATCTGATGATTTAACTTCTACTTAAGGGTGTTCAGCAAGGAAATCAGCCAGATCTTGGCCCTTTATTGCATTTTGAGACAAATACAGGATATCAAATTGCTGGAAGATAACTTCCAACCTCTCCAGACATCCCGTAAGCATTAGATGACTAAGGATGAATTTAAGAAGGTTATTACGAGATACTAATTGGACCTCATGATGCTGCAAGTAGTGTCTCAACATCTAAAATGAAATGATTAATGCTAGCCAGCACTTCTCAATACTTGAATATTGGGTTTCTCCTTCATGCATAGTCCGAATGAGATATTAGAGGTTGTTTTCATTCCCAGCATCATTCTTCTGGTCATGGAAGGAAACCAATGATCACTTTAAGGTTCTCACATAGAGGATAAGTGGTCTTCCTTCAACCGGTGGAACTAATACCGGTGTACTCAAGAGGTATTTCTTTAGAATATTGAGTGCTTCTTGAAATTCTTCAGTCCAATAGTAAGTGACTCCCTTCTTCATCAATTTGGAAAAGGGTAAACTTTTTCCTGCCAAATTGGAGATGAAACACCGAATATAGGCTAAGAATCCATAAAGTCCTCTCAATTATTTCAAATTTCTAGGAGGTGACATAGCAAGGATTGACCTTGTCTTCTCAGAATCGACTTCGATAGAACGATGGCATAAAACAACGTCGAGGAATTTTCCTGAGGTTACCCCAAAAGAACATTTAAGTGGTTCGTCTTCAAATTATGATGCCGATGTTTCTGGAATATGATTTCCAAATCAACCAAGTTATTATAATTTTTCATGGTTTTAACCACCAAAGATTCCACATAACATTCAACACACTTCCCTAAAAAGGGATTAAAGATACAAAGCATGTCACGCTGATATGTTGTGCCTGAGTTCTTCAGGACCAAGGGCATTACCCCATAGCAAAACACACCCTGATGGGATCTTAAGGTTTTTGATTCCTCTTCTTATGGAGCCATTCAGATTGGATTATATCGCAAATATCCATCCATGAAGGAAAGTTCTTCATAGCCAGCTGTTTCCTCTATTTAGAGTTCTGTTATCGGAACTAGAAAATCATCCTTATGACAATGCAGATTAAGATCCCTGAAATCAATACAAACTCTAGTTTTCCCATTCTTCTTTTTCACATGGACAATATTATCCAACCACTACGGATATTGAACTACTCCTATAAAATTTTCTTTGTTAATCTTATCCACTTCAACTTCAATTTTGGAATCAAAAGTTGGGTGTGTTCTTCATGCATCTTATTTAAATCCTCGATGTTCTTCTAGAAAACACAAATGATTAGTAGCAACATCAGGATCAATCCTAGGAATCTCTATATAGTTCCAATCAAATATATCTAGATTTTGCTTTAAAAATGAAATATACACTTCTTTCTCTTTAAGAGTCATGGTCGTACTAATTAAAGTGGGGTGTGGATCTTTTTTTGTACCATGATTTATTTCTCTGAGTTCGTCCACAGTGGTAGAGATACCCTCTTCAAATGCTGGAGGAGTATATCTAAGATCTTCCCCTCCTTATTCAACATGTGGTATCTCTTCTGCATCAGCATTTATATTAGATGATGAAGCATGATATTCATGATCAGGAGAGATGTTAAATTTTGAACATCTTGAAGAAGAGGCTTCCATTTCATTCACTATTGATGATGAAGGGTCTTCCTTGGGTAATAAAGAGGAGATGATGGATTAAGAATAGACATTATCGTTCACCTCTGACATTTCAATAACTTCTTATGGACTGGTTGGCGAAGTATAGACTTGCTGGATTTTAGAAGATGAGATGAAGAAATATCTATTTGAGCTTTCATCATTGATTTGTGAATCACCAATTTGTCTCATGCTGTCTGGCTTGATTGTCATTATTGAAATTATGGAAATTTCGATAAGAGTATTTGGATTCAGGTCTATATTTTCAATTTTACTGATACGCAACACATAATCTATACTAACATGTGTGAATTGATTTATTGGAATCATTTCCAAACCATATGGAGCATTAACCTTGGTAACAACCTTTGTTGTGGATTTCTCCTTAACCATCATGTGGTAGAATTCTTCCTCAATATATTGAGATTCACATGTTTTGAGGTGGGTATTATCACCATACAATGTCCCAATTTGACCATCGAAACAATATTTGAGAAATTTATGGTATGATGAAGGGATATCCACATGTTGATGTAGCCAAGGTCTTCCAAGAACAACGTTGAACGCTATATCGTGTTCAAAAACCATGAAATATGAATTGGATACAGGGTCTCCAAACTAAGTTCTGAGTGTAATCTCTCCCAGTGGTTCTTTTTCATTTTTTATCAAATCCTTGTAACATCAAATTATAAGGAGATAAATCAGATTCTGTGAGGCCCAATCGACGAAGTGTACTAATGGGGATGATGTTGACTCCTGAAACATTATCAATGAAAGTTATTCAGATGTCTACACAATTTAATGTTCCAAATAAATACAAAGGTTTCACATGTCCATGCATGACATCATCTTCATCTTCATTTGTAAAAGATATCACTGCATGGAATTCTGCAGGATTATTCTCTACATGGTAGACTTCAGCAGCATCAATTTCAGTTTCGAACTCCTGAGGACTTGACAAAGCCTCAATGAGTGACTCCCGAAGATCTTTGGATAGATTCAAGGCATCCAAAATTGATAACATGGCTGGTACATGGGAAAAATGTTTCAAGACATCATATTTTTCATCCAATGGTTGGCATTTTCCAACTAGAAGATGTGTTTTTGCAAGTTCCATAGAAGTTGATGCTTTGGAAGTAGATGCATCTTTTATTGGGGTAGGAGTTGGAAATACTCATGTATTTGGATTATTAGACCGAATAGGTCCACTTAATTGCTAAGAGGAAGAAGGTGGATCCTCAAACCGGTCCTACAGAATAATTGTTCCAAGACTGAATATGCTATTGGTGGAATTATTTTCTTGTTATTGTGGAGCCCGCTGAAGGGTTCTTCCACGAGTTTATACTACATACACAGTTCTAGCAGGGGAAGAATTGGAATAGTGGATTCTAGGATATCAACTTCTTCCACTGTATCCCAGACCTCTAGAACTCCCTTTAATTCCACTATTTGATATAGGGAAATCAGGCTCATCAAGATCAATGCTATGACCGACATAAGGATCCGTTAAATGAATCTTATTAAATGAACCAAAGATCAACTCTTCATCTGATGGGGATTCTTCTTGATTAGCTAATTTAGGCCATGCCTTTTGGTGGGACGGTGCCTGTGGCTTTGATGTAGATGGAATTAAATATTCCAGAGTCAAAGACAACATGGGCTTTGACACGATCTCATCTTCTTCTGATTGTTACTCTTTCTTTGAATTATGTCGTTTCTTTGAGGATTTTCCCTCTGATGAAGAGGGTTTTGCAATGGCATTCGTAGCAGAAGAAAAAATTGGTTTCTTCAATTGCATTTTCAAAATTTCTTGAGTTTGGTTGATCAATTTCCTGACCATCCACTCATCATATTTCTGCATATTTTTTTTGTTGACTTTTTACCACTCACCTTCTTCCTCTTGATTTGTAGCAGTAACACATGCTACCTGAGCTGATGAACCTTTTAGTTTGACATGTCCTGAGTCCAGCATCTTTTGCAGGATGTCTTTAAAGACAAAACACTCCTGAATGGGATTCCCAAACATCTGATTAAATGGAAAATAATTGGGACCGTCTTCATCTCCTTCCTTATTTGGCCTTTTGGGCCTTGGCAATTGAACCAAATTATTTTCCAAATCTGAAATGAAGTAACCAAGAACTTGTCCATTTCGGAAAGAATAATCATTACTCTTTAGATCCTCAAATTGTTTTTTCCTTTGATCTCTTTGATCATCTTGACGAAATGGCCTCTGTTTTCAATTCTCAAGCGGTAGAGACCTTTGAGAATATGAAGGTATTTAAGTGCAAGAAGGTACAAGTTCTTGTTTAAGAGTGACTGTAGAAGTCTCTTCTTTACCCATTCTCCTTCCTGGAGCTGATGGAATTACACAAGATTTATCCTTAGTCTTTATATTAGAGTCTTCAATCTGCTGAGTGAGCAATGTAAGGTCTTGAAACCCTCATGTGTATTTCACAGGGATCAACGACATGCGTAATTTATCAAGAAGATTTACCACACAAATTGATAACAACTCTTCATGAGGGAGTCCTAAGCTACGAGAATATGTTAATACCTTCCAGTGAGCAATGAAATCTGAAACCCTTTCCTTGTAGCTTTGCATACAATTTTTAATATAAAAAACTATTTTCATTGGATTAGTTGAGCTGAATTGACCAATGAATTGTTGACAAAGATCCTCCCACCTGATAATTGACCAGGATTGCATGTTTGTATTATAGACAAAATCAGGCCCTTTTAATGACTGTTTAAAACACCTGAGCTTAAGTACTTCTTTTTGCTGAGGGGTTCCCATCATAGGATCACAACGAGAAAAAAAAAGTGTTATGTGTTGCTCTGGGACTACTGAACCATTAAATATTGGGAATGTGGCACTTTTAAAATTTTATGGGGGAGGAATTGCATCTACCCATTCAGGGTAAGCTCTATTCTCCAGTTGAACCGGTGCACACTTTCCTTCCATAGCTTCCAACTAAGCTGCTAATTACTCAATGGTAGTCATTAACTTCTGAGAAACATCTAGTTGAACATGGACCTTTGCAGGTGCAAGAACTAGTTTTTGGACAATTGTGGCGACCAGGACAGCCACTGATGGTAGTATTGACGGTTTTTGTTGTGTATAACCCATAGGATTAGACCTGTGAGGGTGTAATGTTAAAGGAGTATACTCTTGATCCATCTAAGTAGCCAAAAAAATTTCTCTTGGATGACTAACTCTAGCACACATCGGAGGAATACTACTTTGAAGTAGTTCTGCATTCAACCTCCTTAATTACTTCATTTCTTCCTCCTGTTGTTTAAATCTTTACTCTAGTGAGAGTGAGTGGACTTCTCCAGAGGAAGGTTATGTAACCTGATTCTTCCCTTTCCCTTTGTTGGATGCCTTTTGGAGAGGGGGATGTTGGTTATTTGAAGGAATACCGAGATTTTGGGTAAGTCTTTGATTTCTTCTACGCACACCATCTTCATTTGTGTTTGTGTGTACAACATCTTGAGCATGAACTTCTTCATCTGATTCCTTTGAGTGAGACTCATATGGGGGATCAGCAACAATGTCATTGATGACATTAATTGATGCATAACACATTGCATCCCTTCTATCCTCATTTCTGTGATACTATCTTTTTCCATGTCCTTGGTGAGACACTTCCTTTTGCTGATTTAATCCCTCAATAACTTCTTAACGAACAATAATTTGGAGGTAATCTCTTGATAATTTTGATCTTCTTCACTCTTGGGGTGTCTTCCTTAATCGAGAGAAGACTGAAATTCTCTCATGATGAGATTGAGGATTTGAAAAAGTCCCTAGTCTGGTGGACTGGGGCTATTCCTGTTGTTCTTGCTCAACTCCTCAAATCCTATTTGTTGATTCTGAGGATTGGGAAAAAAGTGTCCCCAACCTGAATAGATGGGGTGGTTCTTTAGTTGTTATATCTGAGACCTTCTTAAAAGTTCTTCTGATCTTGCAGACATTAGTCCAGAAATTGACTGGATGCATTAACCTGCATCGACTCAAATCACCTGGTTCAAATGAACACTAGAGGATTTCTGACACATTTATCACTTGATTATGTGCACGATCTAAATGAGAAGAATTTTCAATGTTTTCATTTTCCAGATGAAAAATTTATTCGACAACTTGTTCTCTGTATTCCTATCTTTTGGAAGAACTAGTTGAGACATGTTTCTGAGCAAGCCTTTGATTAAAAAAACCGATTGAATGTGGCCAGTCATGGGCAATAACATTGCATGACACCACTTTTGGTGGGCATAGTTGATTGGAGTGTACAATATAATGCAGCTATCCATGAACACCCCATCCCCTGATGTGAATACAGATGGGGCATTGGAAATTAACTCATGCAAAAAAAATTAGTGCACCAATGCATGAACGCTGAACGAATCTCTGCTACTTTTCAGCCTTCAGATATCGAGAAACTGAGAGAGATACTAAATAAATATGGCATTGTAACCCTTTTATTATTTTGACATGATTTTCATATTCATCATAAGATAATATTTTCTTTTTCAGTTGAAAAAGTGTTTTTCACATTTGAGACTAATATCTTGAATACAATCTTCTATCAACATCTATGGAATGTCATACTGTGAGTCAACCAAAGGCCAAAAAATGATTGGCACATCACCTTTCCCCAGTTGTTTTCTCATATTCAGTACTTCCTCCTTATCATTTGATGAAGATTCTTCTACATGTATAGACCAGAGCTGGTGCTTCCTTGTTGCTTCATCAGATTCAACATGATCGGTAGAGAACTCACATATAAAACTAGAAGGTTCATGACTCAGGGGTGGTTCAGAGAATGACCTACACCCCGAGATATCTTCTGGTTGAGAAATTATTTCACCTGCTAGCAGTAATGCATCAGACATGACTGGATTTACATTTGAAAGTACCTCAAGATAAGAGTGCTTTCTCATCACTACATTGTCCATTGGATCATTTTCCAGGAAATGTGATTTACTACTTCAAAGAGGACTTTCACAGCTAAATTCATCATCATGGGGAGGGCCACCACGGTGGGATACAATAAATGATAGAACATTTTCTCCGTGATCTTATGGCCACACAGAGGTTTATCGTCATCTGAAGATGATACTTCAAGATCGGCCGAACTGTCATGAAGAAAGCCTTCATGAGGAAGTGTCTGATGAAGACCTTTGGAATTAATGCTCCCACTATTGGGAACTGAGAGAGTATAACATTCAGTTGCAAAAGATAATTGTCTATGTGCATCAAAAACTCTAGCATCGAATATGGCCTTATTACAGATTGGCCCTTGATTTCTTGACTGTGCTGGACGATTATTCTTCTTAGACACCTTCTTACTCACTTTGGGAACCACTTGTTGACGAAAGTGGTTATTATGGGCTGGTGTATGTGCCTTCTTAGGTGAAAAGATCAGGTTAGGCTGATTATCTCCAATAGAATAAGGTGTATGTGCTTGACATTGTTGTCCGTATGATATAGGGGAATATTCCACAAAACCCTCTTGGACTGGAATAGAGGTGTGTGTCTATTTCGCAGTGATCTGTTGATGTGTCACTCCACAGGTAGCGATAGATTTTTATTTCATTCCCTGTGATGCTATTGAAGCTGTTATAATATACTGTCAGGCATCCAGAATATGATCCGGGATTTTCTTCTGATCTTTCACCATTGAATGAATATGCTTGGTGACATCAGCTTCGAGAATGGGGATATACATCCATTTCGTGCTTGGAGATGGTGTATATTCCTTCTCCTTTCCTCCTTTTCCTGTCAGTGAATTTTGACAGTACTCATGTGTGGGGGCAGAGAGTTGAGTCTGCCTCTTTTTTGTCTTTGGGGCTTTCCAATTGACTTCACTGGGTGCTACCAAATGAGACTGTTGGTATGCTGGATCAATACTAGCAGGTGTATGCGTCTCATGATTGCACTCCGCCAAACGTGGTTGATGAACTTCCTTCAATACCGGAAGACGAGACTGCTGGTGGGATTGATTATTGTAAGCAGGTGTATGTGCATGTTTACTAGTTGTCAACACATTGGGTTGGCGGGCTTCATCGTATGTAGTCAGACGAGTCTACTGACTAGCTGATGATTTACAAACATGTGTATGTTCCTGTCTATAGTACTCCACCGGAATTGTATCGCGGGAATGGCGTGTTGCTACCAGACGAGCCTGCTGGACAATGGAATTAAAACAGACGGGTGTGTGTGCCCTCTCGTTGCTTTCGACCAAGTTAGGTTGGTGAACTTCTTCGGAAATGGCAGAGATAATAACCTGATAACTGTTGACTAGTTGTCGCCTCTGGTGGTTCGTCTTGCCTTCTCAGGTTCGAGGAACCTCAGCCGAATGCCTGGAGATGACACCCTCAGCATGTTGAGGGCGCACTACCACACGAGTCTGGCGGCAGTTATTGGTGAGAGTCCTCAGTATGGACTCATGTTTCCTTTAATTATGGCCATGAATGACCTTCTCATTAACCTCGTCATAATTTGGGAGGGACTTTTTATTGCATTTCGGGGATAACGACCCGAAACGGTTGGAGATGGTGGTTGGCACTGCCTGCATCTTGATCACTGGTCGTCGCTGCCCGGACGACCAGGGTGAATTATTGATGTGGAGGGCTTGTCGACCAGCCTTCAGAGTCCGAATGGTACCATGTCAATGGTATTACATAACCTGTGCTTTTGATACCCAATGTTGAAGATGCTAAGTAGGTGATGTCGTCCTCATAGAAGATGACGATCCAGCAGGAGTAGCGGCAGGTGCATTCACAACAGAGGTATTCATAGCAGAGGCATTCGCAGGTCTGAACATAAGAGAAGCCATTTATTTAATGCATAAGATCTTGGAAAAGAGTTCCTGTTTTATATAACAGACATAATCAAGATAAGTTTGGCCACTACATATTTTGGATGAGCACATATGTTATTGATTGTTTTGATGGACCTCTGATTGAGTTTAAATTGCGGCCCAACAAATAAGTAAAACATCATTTTAACTTGGTTAAGGATTCACATTGTGTTCACCATTTTTTTCCTCTGGAAATTGGGAAGACCTCATTTGTTTCAGGTTCAAACATTCCAATCAGTTTCTAACAGGTTAGTTCATAGAACCGGAAACATCCAATGATTCTATATCCATTTGGACCTACTTTACAATGGTAGGTTCTCATTATTTGTCGACCGATGAGTCAAAAGAATTAGCATTGGTCAAGAGGATGGGAGTTCAGAATCATCACACCTTTTTGAGGGGAATTATAGTCTACTCTGGGACTCTCTTTATAGATTTAAGTTATGTTGGTGAATCCTTATTACACTACCAGGTATGAAAATGAGCATTCCTTAAGATCTCACAATGAATATTAATGTGTATGAGATTTAGATAATATTTTATATGTATTTGAGGTTATTCATCGATAGTGAATCATCTATATTTGTTATATATTCTTATTCAATGGTATCCTTAAACACATTATATTAATATCTCTTGGTCATTATGATAACCATACTGGTTTTAGAGCCACTCAGCGGGGCACTTGAAGTTTATTTTCATTATGAAGGACATGGAGTATTTCAGAGTTGGGATCATACCCGCAGATGGGCTACCTATATATCCTTGTTAGAATAGGAATCATAACCCACATAGTTTTGTAATAAATATAGGGTTTTAACGTCATATGGGATGGATGTGAATTAATGGGTGAGGGTCTTGAACCATAGAAAGGCTACCTACGTACTATAATTTTAAGGTAGAGATCAAATTCCACGTATTTCAGTTTGGAATTGCGGGGATTACGTATGATTAATGGCCCAAAGATATGTGTCGTGGATACCTTTAGATTGGAAGCTCACGTGAGTCGTGCTCGTTGTGAGAAACAAGAGGTATCAGTAAAACTGACAATTTGTGCCATGAAAGATGCGGTCACAAGGAATGATATGGGGCTTATGTATGTATGATTTCCCAAATAGATAAAGATCAAGACTTACATAAGGTAAGAATCCCGTAAACAATGTCAATAACGGTATATGTGATTTATGTATATTTAGATACTCTAACTTGGGGCTTACTCCTTAGGAGGATGTCCATATTGGGAGGAGACATATGATTAGTTTTTATTCCTACATAGTAAGTCCAAATCAAAATAAGTTAAGACTAGTTTAGAGAAATTATGACTAGGGCATACTCCTGAGAAAGAGGAATGTGTTAAAGGAATTTGAGAACTGGGGCTTACTCCTAGGAGGATGCCCATATTTGGAAACATGGGGCTTACTCTTGAAGAGGATTCCCAAATTAAGGAACTTGGACTGGGACTTACTCATGAAAAGGAGGCCTAGTTTAGGGAGTTATGACTGGGACTTACTCCTGATAAGGAGGCCCAATATTAATGAACTTAAATACTGGGTCTTACTCTTGAAAAGGATTCCTAGGTTAAAGATCATCTCATCGTAAAGGATGAGGTTGAATGAATGAAATCTATAACCTTAATGACATAAAGATATGAATGTCATTAGGTTTTGTGAGATGTTCCAGAGAATTTATTTCAGATAAGGAACACAACCAAGGAATCATTCCATAAATGGATTTGAAGTGGATTCTAAAGGCTAACTCTTGATGAGGAGAGGAGTATTTGAAAAAAAAGATTAATGGAAAAGAGGGGAACCCAAAAAAGGTAGGCGCTCAGTTCCTATTTGGGCGTGCAGGTCCTGGTCGCATAGGTATACCTACGCGACACATAGGTACATGTGCGATAGTCAACCCATAGGGTAAAACATAGGCGAGGCCTGGGTCAAACCCTTTGTGTTATCCCTAAAGACTTTTAAATGAGTGGTGCACACGTTCTATTGAAGGGGTAAGGCGACACACAAGTGTCTTCAATTACCTGAAGGGTTAGACACTTAGGTGCGCATGTGGTCATGAATTTAAACACATAAGCCTTTATCCCTCTCTTTAGACCTTCCATTATAGGTAATAAGTTACCATATATGTCTTTGGATGGCTTTGATAAGAGACTAGGGCACCAGGAGCTCAAATATGTGTTTCTGGATTTTTTGTCCCCGAAATGGGGGGCCAACAAGGGGTATTTATAGTCTTTTGATGACCTTGGGTGAAAAACAATTATGGCGCGCAAGTCACGTGCATGATCAATATAAGGAGAACAATTATACTTGCATGACCCTGATGAAACTTGTGCGACCAAAGTGAAAACAAACCCTTCTTCATGCCTTTTTCAATTTTTGTTGCTTCTTCGAGGGATGCATCACTTTTTGTTAAGGTATTCCCCCTTTTTTGTCATTAGATTCTGTGATGGAAAGGAGCATCAACAAAAAAATTTGAATTCAGTATTTGAGATATATCTAGTATATACTTCATCAAGTGGGATACATGCAACACATAGTGTACATGATACTTTTTTGGAGGATGGGAGTATCGATAGGATAGAAATCCAACATGATCAAGAATCTAGAAAGGCTTGATGTACCTGGCACATAGAATTTACTTCTTCCCAAATCCCATTATCCACTTCCATAAAAATATGTCATGGAATATGATATCTCCAATGTTATGATCAATGTATAATCCCTAATTTTCTACATAACTCTTCTTTTGATTTTGGTCTTCTTGGATATACTGCAAAATGGTTTTCACAATTTCTTCTATTTATTCCACCATTTTAGGTTCCACCATATTATGTTCTCCAATATTATCCCTATATGCCATTGTTCTACATATTATCCAATAAAGTGCTTCATATGGATCCATCTGGATGCTAATGTGGAAATTATTATTGTAATAGAACTTGACTGGATACATATATTAGTACCATTTTACATTAATGTCCATAAAACATTCTTATTACATCATTTCCAATATCAGAATAGGTGACTCAAAATTAGCATCAAATTGATGATGATAGAAAAAATTTATGTTCAGTTCACTGTTTAAGGAATGTTAGTGAATTTTCTAGACATTAGAGGTGAGTCTCATATCTCAATCAAATAACATTGATATTGTTAATACATAAATCCTTAGAAATTCCATAATATATCTGTGTTCTAGCAGATCATGTTAGAAGACATCTTGAATTTCAATAATTAGATTGTTCATTAAAATATGATCCACAAAAAAACATATATCATTGTTTTATCGAGATGTCTTCAAGTGTCCAATTAAAAAGACCATCGTGGTGTTTTCAAATTTCATGTTTTTATGGGTAATGTTTGAAACATCCCGTTTGATATTTTCCTTTAATCCATCTCATTCTGACATACCATGCACTGTGATATATATTTAACAAACCTCTTATTCATATTTTCTCAGCAATAGTTCTCTGGTTGATCTTGATACATCTTTGTAGTCCCTAGATGAATAAAGAAGGTCGATCTATGAGGGTAATTTATAAGCTTATTTGTTACCACTTAATTTCATGGTACATATAGTCATGAATCAATTCTACCAACACCCTACACATCCATTTGGAACATTTAGGATTTTCTATTTATGATAGCTTCCACCATTTTCTAAATTTTCACATCGTTTATTTGAGAATATATTATTTTCTCTAAATGGGATGGTTGATGAATACCTTTAGAAAAGACTAATGATTTTCCATAATTACTCTTATATCCATCCTTTAATGGTCATGTAATATTGGATCCTTCTCAAATATTATTATTGATTAATATACATGGTGTATTCAACATAGAGTATTTACCGCTTAATTTCATTACCATGATGATTGGGGATTAAGTAGTAATACTATTTGTTGAGCTGTAACTGTCTTCTCTACTCTATATTAGGCACATTCTATTTGAATATATATTTTAGACTATAGTAATATATATATATCTGACAAATCTCCCCACATATATATTGGATCCATATTTTAAACACAATGATCATTGTTTCCACACTATATCATTCATAAGATAGTTGTTCTTATAAACATAATTAAGTCATTCTCTATCAATTTTTCATTTTGGATTATTATATCTCTTAAACCCTAATTTAATGCATTTTTGTACACCCCAATGTGTTCCCACTCAATAGTATAGTGAGAACAAGTGCATTGATAGACTTATTTTTGACTTCATTAATGATTTCATTGTATTATTATGTCTAGATGTGCATTAACCCTTTCATATTATACTTAGTTAGTTGGTTTTTCAATTTCATTCTGTTCCGAACAAATTATTAGTTGTACCCATCTAAAATAATGTAGATGTTGATCTCCATTACAAATGATTCCATGTTCTTGTTTTTGACTTTATTTGTTTTGTGACGGTGTATATATATAATTTTGTAGCTAATTACATTCCCCAATAGTGATACATAATCCATAAATTACTAAAATTTACAACAAATTTCATAAATATTCTCACAACACAATATCATTAGAACAGAATTAAAATTATCTTGGTGTTCCTGCATTCCCTTGGACTATATCGTAATACCAAAAAAATTACTACCCCAAATATTGGATGGTGATATCTAATGACTCAAGTCATTAAATTGAAGAAAGTTTATGGAGCATTAGTCAGTCTGAGGGGAATCTTTTTGAATCCAGAGTTTCCATACCTTATTTATATGGTTGTATTGGTAATATATTCCCTATAATTATTTAATTGGTGATATCCTAAAAAAAGTCCACATTAGAGAAATCCTTAGAATAATGTAGTTGATTTAAAAGTTCATCTATCAATGGAATTGTATATTTGTTCTTTATCATGATTTTATTAATCATAGGTTAATTAATTTAGAGGGGCATTAATCCATAATTCTTATTGATGAGGAAGACTGGTTCACCATATGATGACACACTCGCATGTAAAAACCCCATTATTGGATTATCCTATAACTTCTTCATCTGTTATTCGAGCTCAATGTTGTCCATTCAAAAAAGAGTATTTGTTATAGCATGAAATATAAAAAAATGTTCAATTGTGAAATCAACCAATCGATCACTAGGAAGACCCTAAAACCCTTCAGGTATCACATTAGTTTAATGCCACACAATAGGCATTTCATTGAGCATCATAGACTCCATTGTCCAATCCACTTATTCTAGATAAGCTTCTCAAAAGGAAATAATATAAAAAATTGAGATAATGATTTGGATGAATATTTATCATCTACCTTATACTTGTATATAATTTTAGGATTCGTTAGTATGGGAATAGTGATCTCCCATTCACGAAAATTGATGTAGTATTTTTAAAAATATATCAAATCCATTCGCAATAAAGAATAAAAAAACACCAAAAGATATAATATGAGATTATATGCGAGGTAATTTCCTCAAAAATTAATTGGGGAGGAGTTATAAACATCAGATATAATAATTTCCCTATTTATTATTCTCACAAATAATTCAATATCCATATTTTGTGGTTGTGTTGGAATAATTATGCTAATCATTCATGATATTAAAGAATGCATTGACCTAGAATCTAATAGTACATTTTGTATTCATGAATGATTGACTAGAAAACATATCACCACATCATTATTAGGTTACAACTAAACATGTGTGATATCATATACCCATCCTTACAAACAAAGAGTACATTATCATTGATTGCGTAAATAACCTTGGATTATAGAGATGTTTCGCATAATGAACATCTTCCATAATGTTGGAACAATGCACCATATGCTGAGTGCTGATATGAAACTTTCCATATCCATTCACATTAGATGGATTCATCATATCATTTCAGTTGTTATTATCCAGATTCAACATTATTCCACATTTTATGAATTTCTTGGTTGACTTTAGGTAGTTCCTGTGAGGATTCTAACCAAAATATTGATATGTGGGGTGTTGGATTTTATTTCCAACATGGGATTTATCTGCTAATAGTAAAGTTACCCTATCATTTCATAAAATAACATTACAAAAAATATTTGGTATATTTAAAAAATATCCAAATAGATTCCAAAATATTGTACTACTCTAGTTTTGTTGGAAATATGGAAACCTATAAAATGATACATATTTGTGCTACATTATGTCCCACTAGGTTATTTATGAATAGAACTATTCCTAGTCACCTTAATCAAAATATAAATCATCATAAAATGGGGATGGAAACCTAAAAATAAGTGAGCTCAAAATTTTAGAAAGGGAAAAAATGGGAGATATTCAAGCATAGTCCTGGGCATAAAGGTATGAAACAATTATCCACAAGATAGATGATCATACCATCCATTTAAAAGATAATATAAATGAATCACGACGTAATGCTTGGATTCTCAAAAGACATGAATAATTAAAAAATAAAGAACATAATCCTTGAACTTATTACCAATGAATATAACAATAACTATGGGAGACAAATAGACATATAATAAGATTTCCACAGTAGCCAAGGCAATGCTTCCATGACCATCACAATGGACAATGTTTTTTTAATTGGGTTCACACCTTGTTTATGCTCTGTATTACTGGATTTAGTTCATTTTTGGGTAGAACCATTTAATAATATACCACGTTCATTTCTCATTCCATCAATGTTTATATCAAGTGATATAAATCATTATCCATTACATTGGAGGGAGATATAGGTCCCACCCCCTCATTGTGAAATGATACATAAATGTGCCAGAAGATTATAAATAACCATGTCATATCCAATTAAATGAACTGAGTATTATAAACATGTAACCATATCATAACATGTGGAAATTTATAGGTTTAATAATAATTTGATCATGAACATAACCTATGAAAATAAGTGGTTTTCATGATTATAATAAACATGAAGGATAAATGGGTTTTAAAAGAATATAACATTGGAATGTGAAATGGGATTTATAAACATCTTTCCATCAAAACATAATATATTTCGATAAATAATATAAATTGATTATATTAATAATTTCACAAGAAAGGAATGATTAACAAAAATAGATTATATCATAGATGGTAAATAATTTGGAAATATGATTTAAAATCATTTATTGAGGAAAATATTCTTTCTATAATGAAAAAATATTTGGAATCTTAAACCATTTTAAAGACATTTTTCATTGAAAATTGATATTAGAACATATATGGAATAATCTAAAACAAAAATTAATTAAAATACATATTCTTTGAAAATATTCGTCAGATATGTTTTGAAAACATTTATGATTGAATTTTTCAAAACAATTTAAAAAATAGTTTTTGAATACAATAGATTTTTTGCTAGAGAGAGACGAACATATTTTACTTAAACACCAAATCATAAGTACCAAAGAGCAGGAAAAGGTATTGATATGTGGATATGTTTTGAATAAATAGATAATAGGTAAACTCATTACTTTTCTGGAGAGATGGATCATATTATTTCATCATAGGAATCACAAACCTAAACTATCATGAAAATTGATTAGATTTTCTCGATAAACACTAATAACATGATAAAATGGGATCATGTTTTACAAGTAAGAAAAAAAATGAAGCTTAAAATATTTTTAAATAAATTAAATTCGTGATAAAAAATTTAAACTTAAACTCTATAAACCATTTAATGATAATTTAGGTGTATAGCCAAACATGATTCTCAATGAATGAAAAATTGAGTCAAAGCTATTTTACTGAATTTAAACCTTTTAAAAATTAAACACCATTAAAGAAAGATCCAAAAATGGATACATGAATATCAAAAAACATATTTATAAGATACATATAATAAAATTATTGGTATTATATAAAATACATAAAAGTAAAGAGTGTTGAACATTTCATGTATCTCATGGAAATAAAAACGTGGGATGAAATCCCTTTACATTGTGTCTTGACTCTCATCATACTCATTGAAAACAACTGTATAAAAAATAAATTATTATAAATATTTTAAAGATCCATATTCTCAAATATATGTTTTTATTATAATCATTTATTACACAGTTCTTAACAATCCAACATTATGGTTTCACATCGAGAAAAATGCGCTTTATTCTTCACATGTGTATTAATTTGTAATATCTTTGGCATTTATAAATTATATCCTGATTTACCACATATAAAATGATATAAAAATTTCCTATATAAATTATATTTTCAATATAATAATATTTATAATATTTAAATATGAAATGGAATACACTGTTCTGAGATATGGTCGGTTGTACGTACTCATGAATTCTATTTCTATTTAGTAGTCGTATTTAAAGAAAGAAAGTAATATATATATATATATAGTTATTTTAATATATATTTATATATATAATAATATTATCTGATTTATAATATCATATATTTATCATATATTCACTAAAACCATCCTTGATACAATCTATGTACTGTATGAATGAATCATATCGCTTTGTGGGGGCGGTAGTCCACACTTACCCATATGAAATTATCATATTAACACCAAATTGAAATTAAAAAGATGTGTGTTGTAAAATGAAAAATATTATTAAATAAATAATTAATATACTATATACCATATATAAATAGTTTTTCCATCATAATTTCTAACCTGATAGGTGGAATGGAATGATGAATAATCGTCGTTTAGTGAGGGGGTTGTTCCCTATAAAAATAAACAGAATATTCGTTATTAATTAGATGTAGGTGTATGTATGTGTAGGTTAATACCATATCCTAAAAGCATACTAGAATATTTATGATATTGGATTTCTTATAATCATGGAATAAATAGTGTGTAGGGGTGGAGATGAAATATAAAATAAAGGAGCTTTAGATAAGGAATTACCTTTTAATCTTGTAACTCTTTTTGGTTAGTGCCAAAAGGCTTTCTTGGATTTCTGTCAGACCAAGGGAAGGATTCTAGGAGAAAGGTAAGATTTATGGGAAGTTTAATTTGTATATATTTTCTTAACTTAAGAGGTTTCGTATGTGCGATGAAGTGTGATAGGTGGTGGCCATTTATAGAGAAGTAAAATGACCCACATGGAATTTTTTAAACAAGTTAGTTGTACACATGTTTTTAAATAAATATTTCATAACAAAAACCAACATAAATAATGAATTGATGGATTAAAGATGAAATATTTCAATAAATTGGGTCTTGGAAAATGGGTAGATCTTTTGGGCTCCTATTATTAGTGTCTATATTCTAATTAAGTATAATTTCACCTTAATCACTGTGATTAATTTTGATAACATTTACTAACCATTTTGGTAAAAAATAAACATGATATAAATAAAAACATAAAATTTTAGTTATTTTTATTTTTTATTTCTTTTTTCAAAGTTCAATTTACATAATGGTAAAAATTAAGATAAATGCTAATTCCATAGATGAGATGATATTACGGGTCATTAATGTAGAAATAAGTTCAAAAGATTATATTGTTTTTTATTAAATTACAAAGTTAAATTTATTATAATTAAATATTTTTTATTAATATATGTACAATTTATCTAATGCTTCTTTAAAAAAATGTAAAATTCAATTTTAACACAAATAGTTTTTTAAATTAAATCTCAATTTTTAACCTAAAAGCTGTGTTTTCCACTATTCATCAAAAAAATGTTTCTCTAAAAAATCCCAAAAATTCTCCATAATCTAATATAGAAATTAATAATCAGAGCATAATGTTTATTTTCTCAAAATCAATATAAAAATGTGTGTAAAATTAATTTAATTTTATTTTATAGAATAACATTTATAGTAGTTCATTCAAAAATACTGTATTTTTAACAAAAAACCTCTTTATAATACAAATTTTATTTCCTTTAAAATATCATTTATTTATATGGAAAAATTATAAAAAATATTTTAAAAATATTTATTAATATTCATATTACTATATTTTGTGTATAAGTTATAATTATCTCATTTTAATAATTATAACAATTAAATGATGTATCTTAGATACATAAGTGTTACATATAACACATACCAAGTTTACATTCTGTATAACATACATTGTGTTGATGTTTTTTTGTAAAATATTCCATGATCATGTTCTGTCTAATTTAATTCAAGTTCATTCCATGTGAAAGAAATGTTTTACGTAGCACATTACATGATATAAAAAAATCTATTCTAATATAAAAAAAGTTTTATAAAACATGATTTGTTACTATATACCCCATCCCCCATAAATTTAACTTCACCAAAAAATTTAGCCACTCGGGTAAAAACAATTGAGTATACTTATTCTTCATTATAATATCATGTTTCCACATAGCATCCTCTAACTATTGACTTATCCAAAAAATAGATATTTGGTGTGTTTTCTTGTTTCGTAGAACTTCCTATGAGCAGTCCAGAATCTCAACTAGTTTTTTGTTGTATGAAAGATCATTCTCAAGCAGTATAACCTCTGAGATTAGTAAATGTAAAGGGATAGGCATGTAATTCCTCAGTAGAGATACAAGGAACCCATAATGGAATTGAGGGAGATTTTGATGAATTTTTGAGTGATAGGGAATCTTCTCAACACGACCAATAAAATTAAATGGATAGATATACCAAGGGATTAAATTCCCATTCTGCTCGAATCTCATTAATTTCATCTAGGGTGAGATTCATAGAAAAACCTTTTCACTAAATTCAAATTGGAGGTCACATCAGGGATTATCAACCCAACTATTATACTGACTTTGAGCTTCCATTATATGATATTGTATAGTTCTAAACATCTCATCCATTTCTTCAGCAATCTCAGGTCCCAATATAATTCTTTCTACAACTTTATCCCATCACATTGGAGCTCTAAATTTATTCCCATATATGGATTCATATAGTTCCCTATGAATTCTGAAGAGAAATCTATTTTTTTTTTGAAAACACCCCTAGAAAAAAAAATTTATCCCGCCCACCATTGAAATCATGAGAATAATATCTCAACATATTTTCTATGGTTTGAATTGTTCTTTTAGACTGACCATCCATCTAAGGATGATAAGCGTTGGGAAGCATAATTCATTATTGAGTTCATACTGAATAATATTTTATAAAATTGAGGTAATCCTCATATCCCGATCTGATATAATGGAACGTGGTACTATAAAAATCCTTACAACTTCTTTAATGTATATCCTAGAATGCTGATCTAGATAGATGTGTCATCTAAAAGAGATGATTTATGCTGACATAATAAGGTGATCAACTACCACCCATATAGAATTAAACACTTTATAGAATTCTGGGTTTTCCATTGGAAAAAATGAATAGTTATCTTCTACCATTTCCATTCTAGTATGGGTTATAGATGTAAAATACCCTTTGACATTTTCCTTTCACACATATAATATAGGAATTCAAATTAGTAAGATGAAAACTCTACAATGTCAGTTTTTATTCTATCCAACAAGAAGTATTCCTTCAAGTCTATATATATATATATCAATGTACATCCAGTATGAATTGATAATTATGAACTACAGGCTTCATATAATAACTCTTTCTTCAAATATTTTATAGATGTAATATATATACAACTTCTAAAACAATTCATTCCTTCCTGATCAAGGTAAAACTCGTGAAAATTTCTAACATCTATTTTTTATCTCTTCATCTCCTTTTATGGCTCCACAATCATCACATGGATTGAGGGTTGAACATTCATTTTAGAAAGATATGATTTTACCTCTTCCTTCCATATTCTTATATCTATCCATTCACATATATAAATATTGGATATTTTGAGATCATATTAATAGAGATTCTAGCATAATCATTCACACTCAAAGCATCAGCCACCTTGTTTGGTTTCCCTGGGTGGTAATGTATTGATAAGTCATAATCTTTATCAACTCCAACCATATTCTCTGGAGAATGATCAAATACTTCAATATTAATATATATTTATTTCATTTTTTATCATTATATATATCACACATTTCTCCATATAGATAATTCCTTCATATCATTAATTCAAAAATAACGAATGCTGACTCTAAATCATGAGTTGGGTAAATATGATGATGAATATTCATCTTCACCAAGGAATAAGTTATAACCATATTATTACTTATAAGAACATAACACAATCACTTCATGGGTACATCAATAGAGATTAAAAATCCTTCCCTAATATTGGGTAATGTATCCATAGATGCACTAACTAACCTTCTCATCAATTTCTTGGAATGTTGATCACGTTTATCTTTATGGATGAACATTACAGTCTTTCAAGTTAACATGGTTATAAGATTTTATATTCAAGAAATAATATTCATAATCCATCGATAATATCATGACAAACCTAGGAATATATGGTTTTCAATCACCATGGTTGGCCAAGGGAATGAGTCAATAACCTCTATCATAATTGGATCTACTACTATACCATCTATTGAGATTACGTTACCCAAAATGAAACATTTTGTAGCCAAAATTAAAAAATTTTAAATTTTTCATAGTGCTTCTCCTTGGTTAGGGTGTTCATTAAAATTATCATGTTATTTTTTTACACTTTCTTTTTCACTGATTAGGTAAGAATATCATCTACGAAGTCTAGCACAAACTGATCTAATTAATCTCTAAATACTCGATCATTTAAATCCTTAATGATAGTAGGGGAATTGGAATGTCAAAAAATCACTACATATTCATAGTGTCCATACATTGAATAAAGTGTCATCTGGGTTATATCCACATATGTGAACTTCAATTGATTATATCAAGAATGATGTTATATCTAGGAAATGTACTGATGTCCATAAAGATGATCAATAAAGACATCAAAATGCGGAAGATAATATTTTTTTATTAATGGTGATCTTTTTAAACTCTATAATCAATGTAGAGTCACATTGATCCATATTTCTTTTACAAAAAAACATGTGAACCCATTGGAGATACACTTGTCTAAATGAATACCTTATCAAGGCATTCATGGAGTTTCTTCATCAATTTCTGTAACTCAGTTAGAGATATTCTACAATGAGTATATGAAATTGTAGTGTATCTAGGTAGTTGTGGAATCAACTTAATGTGTTTTTGGAAGACTGTGAAACTCTTCTATAAAGTCATCCAAAAAGTCATAATCAATAGGCATATCATTGATGTCAATTTTCTGCACAATAATTTGAGATAAGAAACCCACATAGCTGGGTATTAATACACATACACTGGATGAAATATCTATTGTATGTTCATAGATATATTTAAGTTCATGGATGATCATAGGATATTTTGAAATATCAAAAATAAAATCACTTCCTTGAAATTTTATGAGGGACTTATGAAGGGAATGCTAATCCATTCCTAATATGACATAAAACAAAAAAAGGAATAATTAAAATATTATCACCAAGATCATTCCGACAAAATTAAACAGGAGATTAATCACATACTTGAGATGAAATCATTGTACCAGTAAGGAATTTTATGTATATTTACATATATAATTGTTTTGGGGGAATATTAACTCTCTTAGAAACATCTTTTGATATGAAATATTGGGTATAATCATTTATGAAATTATTAGTTCTATAGTGGATTTTATGGTTACCTTACATCACATCATTATCTCAAAACTCATAAAAAATATTGATTTAATTATATTTCCCCTATCCCTTAGCATAATTGGTTATTAACATTTATAATTATAAAAAACACTTATGTTTGGCATGTAGTTAGAATAATTAATGTTCTCTTTACACTTGTAGAACTAAAATGTGGGAGTGGCATTATGTGAAGTTATCTCTCCATTAGTAATTTGAACTAACCGGTTCCCATCAATTAGACACTCAATTTCTTGTCTACCTTCCTTTACACACATTAAAATTTTAGTATACCCATTAATAAATCCTCTATGCTTCTTACAACACTTAGAGTATAATGAATAAAATTATATCCTTTTACCATGGTTTTTTGAGATTCCATTGAACACCGTATTCCTTTTCATTTCAAATCTATGTGGTGGATATATTACTCCATCCTCAATTTCATATTTCACATCACAATTCATAATCTCTTTATAGTGACTATAATCTCATATGGGCAGTGCCGCTCAGATACATGTTTGTAAGCCACTAAAGAACCTATCAAAATTGTAATTGGGTTGGATGAAAAATCCTTAACAGTACCTAATACGTCCCATGAATGTATCCTCGTTGGTACTGACGGATTCATGATCACATTGCTACAAATAAAGGAACTCTTTCTCCATCATGGTATGATGAATATAAGGAATGTACATATTGAAAAATGGGTTCTTGAACTCTTCCAAATGCACAGATTGAATGTCATCATTCTTCCTCATATTCATGATTAGATTCCACCACTAGTCTTATTGTCCTTCTAACTAATATGAAATTAAAATGAATTTCTCAATCTCCAAACATGGGATAATATAGAATATATTTTTATAATTATTTATCCATTTCTCAGAAACAAGTGGATCAGAAGGTCATATTAATGAATATGGACATTGGCTCATGAAGGATTCCTTTGAATATTGGCCCTATCTTTTCTAATTTGTAATTATACTATTATTTATAGCTTTGAAAAGTTGTGTGATTATATAAACTATGTTTTCATTCAATATCCCATATAATGTTTTTCTCATGATGACAATTCCTGTGTTTTTCCATTTTATTGTCCATTAATATGGTTCCTTCAACTTATTGAAATTGAATAAATCCAAATGCATAAAGTAAGAAATAAATTCCATGTTGCTGAACCCCATATTAAGGAAAACTAACTTATACGATGTCTAGATTATAAAACCATACTTAAAATATGAAAATTCAGTTTATCCTATTTTAATAACAGCCAAAATATATTTATATCCTTTATGATTCTTTATTAGGAGTTGTGAATTTCCAAAGAATATAACCATAGTGTTTCATAACCAGGTGTGCAGAAAGGCCCACTATCATGTAATAGATTACAAAAATTTCTAGTCAGGAACATCATTTCAGATTTGTTACACTTAGGTACATTGGTTCCAGATCCACAAACACTTTTATAATCTTACTAGTCATGTATTTCTAGGGAAGCTCTCAATCTATACTTCACCAAAATTCCATGAATTTTTCTGATACTTTTACATCTTCTTAGAATTATCCTTATAAAATTACGTAGAGTTCCCACTATTTATTTATCATCCAATATTCCATTGGATAACTAAAAATTTTCATGGATACAAATTATAGCATCCCTCTCTTTTCATACAATAACATTACATAACTTTTTCAGAATAATAAAACATTATACTAATTGTCCCCCAAATACTGTACTAGTCTAGTGTCCTTGGAAACATGGAAACATTATCACTAATATATAAGTGAGTTATATTATCCCCCAAAAGTTTATTTATTACTAGAACTCTTATTATTCCAATAAAACATAATAAATATATTTATATATTGAGGAAGAAAACATTAAAAGGGTTGGGTTGAAATTCTTAGTAAGGGTAAATAAGAAAGATATTTACGAATAATCATTAGTAAATGGTTATGGGAACAAGATCATGAATATATATATAATCATACCCTTCATATTAATGATTAAATACATGAATAAAGCCATACATCATTGTTGTGAACAAGATCTGAATCTTATGGAAATAAAGTACATAATCCATGAAAACATATCATTGAAAAAATTAAGAATTTTGGAAGAAACATATGTATATAATAGGATTTCAATATTATCCAAGGCATTGCTTCCAAGACCATCTTAGTGGACCATGTCAACTATTGAACTTGGTTCACAACACATTCCATCCCATTATTACTGAATTGAGATCACCAATTATTCCAGTCATGTATTACTGAAACAATTTCATTTCCAATTCCATCCCTCTAATACTATACCATGTTCATTTATCATTCCATCCATGTTTATCTCATGATACATAACTCATTATCCAATACATTGTAGTTATATAAAGGTCCCAACCATCTCATAGTGAAATTATATAAACATTTTCCCGATGATCCTAAATAATGATATCATAAACCATGAAATTAAATGGGTATTATAGACATGTAATCATATCATAACCTATATAAAGTCAAAAGTATCATAATAATTTCCTCATGAACATAACCCATGAAAGAATGTGGGCTTAAAAATCAAATAACCCGTGAATGTGAATTGGGTTTCTAAATCATATAAAGTCTGAATTATATACATGTTTAATATACATCATTCCATCAAAACATGATCCATATAGATAAATAATAAGAATATAAACGTTTATTAATTTCCAAAAAGAGCATGAGTAACACCAATGGATGTATTCTTAAATGAAAAATAATTCTGAAAGATCTTATAAACACATTTCTCAAGGAAAATCTAATTTCAACATTGAATCACTTTTTAAAATACCAAAACAATTGTAAAAACATTAATCTTTGAAAATAGATTTGAAAAATTATAAAGGAATCCTTGAAAACTAAAAAACTTTCTAAAATTTTTTTCCCATGAAATGGGCTACAATGAGCTTTTGAAAACATTTTTTGAAATCCTGGGTTTTAAATACAATAGATTTCCTACTGTAGAGATAGATAGATAGATTTTACATAAAAAGGATATCTTAATTACTAAAGATGAGAAAATGGAACTAATACATTGATATATAATGAATAAAACTATGTGAAGAAAAATCACCAGTGTTCTTGATATATGGATCATAATATTTCATTATTGCAATCATCTACAAAGAAAATATCGAAAAGCAATGAGATTGTCTCAATACAAAAGTATAACTTGAAAACATGGGATCATAATCTCCATGTAAGAAAAACAAAGTAAAAGAAGCTTAAAAATCATGAAATATATTAAATTCATGATATAAAATGTAAAATGGATGTATATACACCTCTAAAGTGAATTTTGGTGTATAAAAAACCATGAGTCTCAAAGAAGGAAAACTGGGACAAAAATATTTTATAGATTTTGTAACTATTGAAACATAATCCCAATGAAATAAATATCATAAAATAGATATCTGAATACCCAAAAAATGATTATAATATATATAATACATTTAATGTCTTTATATACACCACAAAAAAATAATGAGTGACGAACATTGAATGTATCTCATGTAAATAAAATGTGAGATAAAATAACCTCACATTGTGTTTTCAATCTCTTCATACTCATTCAAACAACCTGTATAATAAATATAAATTAATTATAAATAGTTTTAAGAGATATATGATCATATATATGGTTTGTTTACAATATTATTTTCCCATCTTGTTAACAATAATATGTTATGTTTTAACATTGGGTAATATTCGATTTCTTCTACGCATGTGTCAAAATTTGTTATATATTCTGAATTAAAAATTATATAATTATTTCCACCATATATAAATTTATATAAATATTAATCATATAAATTATATTTTTATTATATAAATATATGAAATATATAAAAATGAAATAGAATACACCATTCATGGAGATGGTAGGCAGTACATACACATGAACACTATTTTTTATTAATTGTCATTTTGATGGAATGAAAGTAAAAGAAATATTTGTTTATATAGATGAATATTAAAGTGTATTTATGATATCATATTAATATTATTTATTCCCTAAAAACATCTTTAATACCATTTATTTAGTGTGTAAATGAATCATATCATTTTAAGGGGCGGTATTCCACACTTTGTCAAATGAAAATATCATATTAACACCAAATAGAATGTTAAAAATATATATGTTGTAAAAAGAATAATTAATCCTAGAAAATAAAATAATTAATAAATGACATATATGAACATAGTTTCCATCATAATTTCCACCATGATATGTGGCATGGAAAATTTCACAATCATCATTTCGTGGGGTAATAGTTTTCCATACACATAATCAGTATGATTGTCATAAATTAGATAGAGGTGTGTGTAAGTCTATATTGAATGAACGAATAAAAATAACACTATATTTAGGTACTGGTTTTTTTATAATAAAATTTTATAATGACAGTGCATGGGAGGATAAGGAAAATTAAATAATGATGATTGAGAGACGATGTTACCTCTTAATTGAGTTACTATTTTTTTTGTTCCTAATGTATTCCTTTCAATGCCTTATGACCAAGGGAATGCTAATAGGAGGAAGGGAGGATTTTATGTAAAGAAAATGTGTAGAGAATGTCCAATCATATTAGGTTTGAGATGTGTGAGGAATTGAGAGAGGTGGTGATGATTTATAGGGAAGTAAAATGACTCACTTGGAATATTTGAAATAAGTTAGGTGTGCACATGTTATAAACTAAAAGAAGTCCATAAAAACAATATAAATAGATAATGAAGTTTTATGATAGATATATGGATAGAAAATTTTATTTGGAAAATTTAATAGGTTATTTCTACCCCACATATTATGGTTTAGTCAATAATTAGGCTTAATTTCACTTTAATCAATATGATTAATTTTAATCACATTTACTAATCATTTTAGTCCAAAAAATCTACATGATGTAATTAGGATCCCAATATTATAAATATTACATAGTTTTATGTTATATTTTCTAAATTAAATTCATTTAAGAAGAGAAATTAGGAATAATGATAATTCCATAGACGAGATAAAATTAATCGTCTCTAAAGTTGAAAGAAGATCAGATGATTATAAAGTTTTGATATTAAATTTTAAAGTGAATTACATTATAATGACTAAATGGAATTAATATATTTATAATTTATATAATTTTACCTTTAAAAAATTAATATATTCTATGGAATTAATAAATTTTTAATTTAAAAGGCAGCATTTAACCTAAAGGTGGTATATTTTACTATTCATCAAAAAATGGAGTTTTCCTTATATATCAGAAAACATAACCCTAAGATAATTTTTTAAATTAAATATTAAAAATATAATTTATTTTATCAAATGAAATTTCTAATTGTGTCTAAAATAAATTTAATTATTTTTCAGAGTAAGACAATAAAAGCTGTTCATTCGAGAATACAATAATGTTAAACATAAAAAGTATTTTTCAAAATAAGATCGTTCATTATAAATATGTTTTATTTAGATAATAAAATTATAAAAGATATTTTATTAGTATTTATTTCAATTAATATATATAATTTTAATGAAATTTTTATAATTATCTCATTTACGAAATTATACAAATAAAATGTTGTTTCATCGAAACATTGGTGTTTCATTGAAACATTAGTGTTTCATGTAACATATGTGAATTCAATATTCCATGAATCATATAACAAGTCGATGATCTATGTAATGTACACCAATTGAATGTTCTGTGTAACATACTCTAATTCCATTCTGTGTTAAATGAATTTTTGACATAGTTCATTGCAAGAGAAAAAATGAAAATATATTTTATTCTAAAAAAATAAATAAAAACTTTGGTTGTTACAGATGGTTCCATATTAAAATACATTTTCCACTTTTTATCTCTGGTCCCATGAGATCAATGATAGTATTATACCTCTATATGGACTTTAAGGGATAAACTTACAATCTTCTAATACCATTCCATATCTTGAATCACCAATGATTTTTGTAGACTTGGCTTTTTTCTGATAATGAAGTGATCCATCTCTATTTTGGTTTTAATGACAATTTTAGAGGAATACCATATATGCAATGTAATTTTCTCTTCATACACAAAAATAAAATCATCTTCTATTTAAATGAATACTAGAAACACCCTTTCTATCTTAAGAAAGAGTGTCTGGGTGAAATATTTATTGAATAATATTTTTTTGAAATCATCCCATTCCCTAGAATAACATTCATTTTTTAAAATTAAACTCTTGATTAGTTTCCACCACTGATAAATAACCCCATCAAAGTCATAGATTAAAATCTCAATTTCCTCATCTTTTGGGCCCTAAAATGTATAGAATATCCTCTTCATTGAATTAATCCCTTGTTCTATTATGAGGGGATTATGATATCCAAAAATGATTGGAGACATTTGACACATGAATCCATCGAGCACAACTATCAATCTCTTAGAATATGGTGCAGATTCAGAAATAATCTTGTTATTATTCATAACATAATCTTGATGAGAATGTACTAACATGTAATTTTGAGTACCCATTCCCATCATATTTTTAGTATATGTAGGGAAATTATCATATTTCCCATCACATTTATTGCTCACACATGATCTTCTATTTCCATCCTTTACATATGAAAATGAAAGTAAAATTTGGTAGTCTTGAATAATTATCTAATATTAATAGAATAAGTAAATATTGACCATATTTGTATTACCATATAAATAATATTTATATACTATGTTTTGATAGACTATATTTCATTTTATGTCATCCACAGTGATAGAATTATCCCTAGCGTACTTAATAAGGTTCACTAGCCCTAATATCCATAAACTAATATACAATGCTCAGATATAAACAATAATAACTCAAGACTATCAAAATTATTATTAAATGATTTTATACATAATGATCCTTCCAATAAAACTGATGGATCATTATTGGTAGTGTATCTGGATGATTAGATGCATAATTAGAATGCATGACACCAAAAATACATGTATTTAATCTTTTTAATGATCACATACCACCCTTTGATCCCCTACATCAGTATATGATATCCTAGGGAATACATAAACAACAAGATTATCTATAAATCCTATTAATGGAAAAAATAACTGAATTAAGCGTAAAACATTGGTTATAGTTCATTACATAATGACATTAAAAAGGCATGAAACATGAATAATGAATGAGAAGAATAAAATATAGAACATGGGATCATATAATTATAGACTCAGGTTAATGTGTATGAATCTTAAAATATGAAATATGCATGAGTCAAGTCTTATTGCACATGGAATAGAATGAGGCGAGGCTTACCACTACGACCGTTTAACCTAGGGCAGGAGTCAGGGATAACCACTAAGACCATTGGAGAAGATTCCCTTGGAAACTAATAAATGCCCAATTATTTTGAGAAATATCTAGGCACACACATCAGATAATTTTCATAAATATGGGTTCTATATTAATATTAATATGTAAGGAATAATAACACAACGTATGGGTTTCCTAGAAAATGAATTGGGTTTCATAATCACGTCCAATGGAAATTCAAAAGGTAATATCATAATAGTTTCCATTAAATAATGTATTTTACTCATAAAATGACATCAATAAATTCAAATATCCATAGATCATGATAATCGATTTCAAGATGATGTGAAAACATGTAAAAAATGTTTTGAAACAATATAATTAAAACATTTTAGTGCGGTTTAAGGAAAATAATAACGAGTATTAAAAATTTTCAAAGAAAAAATTTGTTATATAAAACAAGAAATTTATGAAGATATATTTTCATGATAAAATGCTTTATTTTATAAAAAAATGGTTTCTTAAAACAGATTATATTGTATAATTTCAAATGGAAAAAATCAAGAATTGGAATTGAATCGATAATACTTATAGAGAAGAATTTGCAACAAAATGTTTCTAAAACATGTAAATATCAATGAAAGAAGGTTTAAATGAGATAGATACATGATTTTGAAACATATAAGTAGATTTTATAAGAATTATATAAAAATAAAGGAGATATATATTTGGGTAAAGAGTGTGAAATCATAACCCGAATAACAAATGGATGTACAGAAAGAATAACATACCACGTATCTAAAATAGTTCTAACATTTGTAATTAAGTTCCTTAATAATAAAATAATATTTATTAATTAATAAATAAAAAACATATTCAACATTTAATTGTTATATTGTTGTTTTATTACATTAATTAATTGAATTTTTTATTTTTTTAATGACTCAATATTGAGGAGTGCTTGTTTACTTGGTTTTCATAATCGGTTTACTTGTATATGCGTATGGAAGATCCTTTAATGTAAGAATAGTTTTCCAAAACTGAAAGTATGTTTTATTAATTATATAATAGAATATTTAGTTTTTTGATAATTCATTAGGTAATTTGGTGTGAGAACAAATCATTTGATAAAATGGTTATGATAATCATTTGAATTAATTTGGGGATTATTCATCATCACAACGAACTCGTTTTGTTCTATCATTTTATTATTATGTATATTTGTTTGTTATATTAATAAAAAGTTTTATAAAATAAATTATAATTCCATATTAATCAATTATAATTGTTTTATGAATAGATTTTATGGTGATCAAGGAAATTGAAAACATGTCATCCTCAAAGGCGATAAATCAACACCTTGCGGATGACATTATTCATTTTTTGAATAAAGGCATAATATAAATGGTGTGAGAATGTATTATTCAATTTTTTTTATAAATTCACATTATATATATGTTAATTAAATTTTATGTAAAATTATATTAAACTAGGTGATGTGATAATAAGAATATAAAAGAACATGAAAAGAAACTAAAAGAAAAGAAAGAGGATTTTAACTCTTCAATCCGTATCCATGCGAACCTCCTATGTTGGACAAATTTTGTTATTTTTTTAGGCCAATATATCCTATAAATGGTGGAGTATAATTGGATGGAAATTTGGTAGAATTTATATAGTATCTAGTGCTTGTAATGTGTGACAATAAAGGGTGTTTAAGGGTGGTATTTATAGTGGTGGAGACGGGTGTTATCTCATTTATTTATTTATTAATTTATTAATTTGACGCATAAAAATGAAATTTTTGATTATTATCACTAAATATTTTTATATATTCACTTATATTTTGGAATTATAAGCTTACATAATTCATACATCATATATTACACAATATTTCATTTTTATGTCTAATACCATAAATTACCGTTTTTTGTATTTTCCAGAAATTGAACTATTTTAGAAAAAACCAAAAAAAACCCTAACCATTAATATATGTGTATAATTAAAAATTTAACTCACTTTTCTCAAAATAATGTTATAAATAAGAGAAATTAACATTCTATTTAAATTCATCATTTACTCAAAATATACATATTTTAAAATTATAACTGATATTATAATACATTGAAAAATTTATTAATGTCTCAGAAAATTATCATATAATCATAAAAAATATTAATTTTTTAAAATAATTTATGAGAATAAATTTTATATTAAATTATTATTTTATTCATAATAATTTAATTAAATATTTATGACCTACACAAAATACAAACACATAATTTATCATTTCAATAATATATATTTACCTTTTCCAAGGTATAGATATATCATAATCCTATTAATAAAATAATCAAATATTATTTATAATTTCATATTTGTAGATACTATTCTACTGGACCGTTTACTATTAATATGGGTCACATAACATTTCAAAAGGTAATGTTACTATTCCATTGGCATATGTTCCTTAGCTTCTAAAAATTCCTATTTTTTAATTAATATTCATTTATAATGTTTGTCTTGTGTTTTTTATCTGATTTTATGTGTTATATACTATACTAAACTAGAATAGAATTTACAATGACATTATTTAGGTTCATTACATTTAAATCTCACCCCTACTCTTATGTGTGTCCCTAGATTATCCTATGGAGTTTTATGTATGATGGAATAATATAAGCATGTTGATTATTTTTTCAATTATAGAGATGTATTCCCTATTTGAAGTTGATTTTTAATGTATCTAATTAACAAGAACACAATAATTATCAATCTTCTGGGTCTTATTATGTGTAATGGTATGTATGAAATCATTAATTAATTTTTAATAGAGACTTGTGTTGTCAAAGTTTGTAATAATGTGATATTTAGTTAGTTTTGGGATTTGGAATAGAAAACACTTGTGAATGCATTAGGTATTAGACTAAAAAAAGTAAAACATCACTAAATGTTTTTAATGAATAGATTAAGTGGATTCCAAGAAAATAAATCATTTCTGGGTAGTACATGTTGATGTGGCTCTCAAATAGATGTACATAGAGGTATAACTTTAAAAAACCACTTTGGAATCGACTCGATTTGGAATTGGTGTATGCAAATTGGCCTTACTACACAAGAGGTTCGACCCACCCATTGTATATGCATTGGTAAATTCACAAGAACATTAGAAACAATTATTATTGGCACAAAGATTACAATAGGTGTCTATGGTTGAAAATAGATCATAGATAACATATATTAAAACATATATATCTATAAGTTAAGGAAATAAGTTTTATTTATATGTTATCCCTTTCATGTTATTGGATATTAATTTATTATTTTAATACTTTAAAAATGTACATCGATAAGACACTTTTCGATGAATTAAATGGTAATAAACATAATCAAAAATTGGAATGTAGGGTTATCACGCATTTTTTGGACATTCATTGAAATTAGGCATGTTTAGTAAAACTATTTAAATACAAAAAAAATCTTGGAAGTGGAGATTTCAGTGAAAACAAAAAATGGTGAAATTACATACTCCAAAATTATATAACTCATCCCATATCAATATGGAATTAAAATACCAATGAACATTATGACACAATCATTATTATATTATTATTTAATTCTTGGTATGGATTGGATTCCAATATTTGGAGCCAACATAAATTTTTTTGAGAGGGAAATCACACTTTGTATTATGAATTAGCCATTGATTATATTTAAACACAAGGAGATTAATGAATATTATTTATAACTAATATATCATGCACTGTTATTGTATCCCTATAAGAATATGTATATAGATCAAATGTATGAGTATAAGGAAAATATTATACTTGAAGTCATTCCCTTTGTGATGGACTACACTGATGTATTTTTATAAAGATTTTCAAAGTATTCCCCTGAACCAAGAGGTCAAATTTTCAAATAATTTTATACTATGTTAATTTACATTATCCATGTTTCTATATATAATTTATTTTATAGATCATTATTTGATGAAGAAAAAACCAACGTGGAGTCTGGAGAAAGGGTTCATACGTAATGGTAATTCACTATCGGTTGAAGTAGTCATTTTCGTCAAGAAGAAGGATTGGTCAATGTGACAATGCATTGATTGTCATGATTTTAAGAATAGGATGAAAAAGAACTAGTAACGTCTTCCACAGAATGTTGTTTAATTATATCAACTATGTGGATCCTAATACCTCTCCAACATGACCCTTCGATCAGGGTATAACTATGTAAGGGTAAAGAATGAGGATATCCTGATGACGTTTTCAATATAAGGTACAACACTATAAGTTCGAAGTAATTCCACTTAGAGTCAATAATTCTCAAAAAATAATCATATAAAAGATGAATATAATATTTATATATTACCTCAATAAATTTCATTTAGTATTTATAGATGATATTCAAATATACTCCAAAAGTTAGGAGGATCATGATGGGGATCTGTGTGATGTTCATAAGACCATATTAATTGAGAATCATTATTTAATGTATAGAAAATGTTCTTTGGAGAAGAGGGAATTATAATTATTTTTTAATAGTATCACAAGAAATAGGATATTTGGTCACCCATCAATTTTAGATGCAGTTGAACCATAGTCAAGGCCAACAACTATGATACAAATCCCTTGTTTACTTGGATTAGCATGGTAATATCGTTAATTTTTTATAAAATTATAATGATTTAGAAACCCTCTATCAATGATTACATGGAAGAGATTCATGTTTGTATGGTAATATTATGTAAATATTACATCAATTGGTTGTAAAGGAGTCTTATCACTACACTTATTCTCACACTGCCCTCAAGAGTGAACATTTCATGATATCCAAAAATGAATAAAATTATGGATTGGGCTATGTGGTAAAACATAATGACAATATGGTAGGTTATTCTTTAGTGAATTTGAAATTTAATGTATTGAACTACCAATATCATTATTTGGAGTCAGTTATTGTGAATTTTTTAATGAAATTATTGTCGAAATAAATCATCGGTGAGATGTGTGATGTATATAAGAAACAAAATATACTCTATTACATGTTCACATAGAAAGATCTGAATATGAGAAAGCAAAGATCGATAGAAATGATCATAGAATATGATAGTTAAATCCATTACTATCTTGGGAATGTGAAAAAATTGTAAGATGATGAATTTAGAATGATTCATTGAATTTTATGCATGGCTATAGCTGTGAAGGATATAATCTTCTTATAATTGAGATGGTTGGATATTGGAATCATAATGAATGGAATAACATCAATCCATTCACAAAATATTCATCAATAATCCATTCTAGATAGGGAAAATTATTCTCAAAAAGATTATGTGGTAATTTAGAATAATGTTGAACCTATACCAAAATGGAAATGATCTGAAATCAAAAATATCCAAAATGATTTGTGAGATTTGATTCATGACTATGTGTAGTATCAAATCCAATGTGAAAGAAGGATGTTCTAGATGTTTCACATAGATTAACCATCTCTACCCATCCGAAAATAATGAGGATGTATCGAGATTTATAAGAGACTATTGGGTATAAATATTATAGAAGAGACCACTGAATATTCATTTAGAGTTATTTTATAATAGCATATAAATAGAGAAAATCATACATCCAAAGGAATAATGAAACCCTTACCCGTATCAATAATGAAATAAAAAAACATAACCACATACTTTTTCATGATTCATAAATGGAAATGAAGTTTAAATAAATGTAAACATGTTATGGTCGACCATCTTACAATGTCTTATCACAAAATCGTGATATAATAATAATTATCACTCAATATGTAAGCAAGGATATATTTTAGAGAATTATTGAGGCTGTATGGAACACCACTATCAATTGTACTTAATCAACATCCAAGATTTATCTCTATTTTCAGGACTACACTCATACATGTTCTTAATAATGAGTTTCATATCATAACAAATTACCACTCTGAAACACAAATCCAATCTGAGTAGACTATCCATATAACTGATATATTGTTGGGGTCATTCTCAATTGATTCCATAGTAGGATGAGATCACCATATTCTTCTGGAAGAGTTATTATATTATAATAGTTTCCACTCAAGAATAAGAATTTCTCCATATGATTCCCTTTAAGGGAATAGGATATTAATACATACAAGCAAGGATTATGTTGGGGAACATAATCATTTATGTCCTAAAATGTTCTAGGGAATGCTGTAAAAGTCTAACACTATTCAGAAACATATAAAAAAAGCTCATAGATGAAAAAAATCATGCTTAAAATTATTAAAGGTACACATATATTGATGTTGTAAATAATATATTCCTCTATATATCCCTAATGATTAAATTAATGAGATTTGGGAATAATGGAAAAAATATTCTAAGATATATATTTCCCATTGAAAAAAATTGATCACATTGGAGAGGTGGAATATAAACTAGTTCACCCACATAACATATCTCAAGTACATTTTGTATTTAATGTGTCTCTCTTGAAGAACTATATAACTTATCCATTTCATCTACTCAATGTAATGTTCGTATATTTTGTGAATTATCTCCCATAAGAGGAGAAACTGGTTAAGATCTTATAACATAGAGATAAAATTATATGGAATAAGACAATAAACTTGGTCAAAGGGTTATTGAGAAACCACATATTTTACAAAGAAACCTTTTAACTAATGGAAGTGATGAAACATGTATAATATAATCTATTTTATTGTGTCAAATTAAAATTTCCATGGTGAAATTTCTAAATGTAGGAATATTGTAACGTCCAAGATAGTTATAAATAAAATTCCATTTATGGTTGAATTAAAGGTCTTATTATGTGTTATTTTAATAAAAAAATGATTTTATTTAGTTATATTATTTAGTATATGATTTAAAAGAACAAAAATAATCACAAACATTGATAATATATTTGTTGAATAGTGACCACGTGATTTTTATAAATATAGTATTTTAACAAATCCAACTGACATAGACAAAGGATGTGATGGCCTCAACTAGTAGGACCTTACCCAATGAGTACCATTTATAGTTGCATCCATGGGTGATTGAATCCTTGAGATCTTCACTAGACCAAGTCCAAAATTTTATCCAACTACTTAGGCATAAGTGAAACATTTTATTGGAGAGGTTCATGCTCAACACGATAACGACCCAAACCATGTATGATGACCCACCCAATAAAATTACTATCATCCAACACCATACCTTAGGTTATTTTCTAGTTAAATAAAGGGTTAGGTATCAAGACTATAACATTAATATTTTATATTTTATATAATAATTAATAAATTTTCTTTTTATTTTCACTTGATAAATGATTTCAATTATTATTCAATAAAAGACAAATTAAATGGTTGGATAATATTCAAATTCAATTAGGAAATTATAATTATTAATTATTGTATTTTTAAAATAAATAATATTTTATGAAATTATTAGTACACAATATATTTTATTAATTATAAATGATCAATTATTTTTTTTCTAGTCAAATATATTTTAATACTAGTTTGATAACAATTATTTTCAAAATCACATCATTTCTAAATGATTGTAGATTATATTTTAAAATAGAAAATTCAAGTATTAAGAAAATTATTTGGTTAAAATGAATTTTTTTGAAACATATTGTCAATATTATCCAATAGTGAATCAATCAATATTTTCAGAGACAATAAAACATTTGAGAAAAAATTAAATACATTATAAATATACGGTGTGTATTATGACATAATAATCACCAAAAAACGAGGATATAAATAACATAATGGGTATCCAAGACCAAATATATGATCCCCTTAAAAATAATTTAATTTTATGTTTAATTCAATTAATTTATAATTCCTTTATGAATCCATTATATCTTATAATATATTAATGGACTTTAAAATCATTTATATTAATGAAGGACTCACATCATGAACAATTAGGGTAATATTTTATTAATTTCATCCCATCCCATTATAAAATAATTATAACCACAACTGTTTGGAATAAATCATCAGAATGTACCATTGGATGTTTTTTGGATTTGTTTTTTTATTATGTAGATTCAAAAAACAATGTTTGATAAATAGTAAAAAACTCACATAACATTTATTATATATACCCACGCATGATCCCATTTCACTTAACTCAAAAGAAATATGTTACATCCTCACTCTTCCCTCCAATCTCTAGAGTAATCGAATAGCTCCACCAAGCTCCCACAAAGATCATCTAAATGATTTTGGAATCACTCTCTCGGGGAAAGGGATCTCCCACTCTAATTTTAATTAAAAAATATCTTTTTTTATACTTATTGACATCCATTTGTTCATACTGGGATATGATCTTCTATATACCCTTTAGTATAAAATTTAATTTTAAATTATTAGAGACCCCTTTCACCCTCATTATTCCCTCCATTGATAATTTAAAGACCCTGATTATCATTGAAAAATTTAATAAGTGATCCTCTTCATTTCCTCATTATTCAATTATCATCATTTAATAAACCTTTTATATGACATTACTACTATTGGGGTATGATATTTCTTATCATCATTACAAAACCTATGATTCATCAATTATGAGATACACATTCATTCTCATTAATGCCCTATGAACATTTCTATGACCCTGTCATGCTACTAAAATATCACCATGATTTCCCTAGACCAGTCAATTTAATAGTGAATACATATACCCATTTTATATAATATTTTTTTTACAATTATGAAATTATAATTCATTTATTAGGCTATAATATGTATTTATTACATACAAATTGATCATGAAAAATTGTTTATTGATAAATCATTCCATGTTTAATTATCAATGCGGCACACATATAAATGTGAATGAAATGAAATTGATGGGTGCACAAGGGATTATATAGTGATCCAAGGAATTCGATAATTTTATAGAATTAGGAGGCATCATTTATGTGATAAGCGAGTGATCTTAAACCATCACCAGAATTTTGGCATAATAATGTCTTTGCAGTTATCCTTGACCTGGGTTAATGATTTCATGCTTTATGTGTATTTCATGTTTCCCATGATTACTTTTATATTATTATTCAATATCATTCTACATTGTTCATGTTTATGAATCTCGCCCCTTTTATGTATCATTGATATTCCTAAAGTCTAACATGAAATATTTTGATCATTATATTACATTTTTATTCTTCTTACATGCTTTATAGCTCACCTCCTTCTTATGTATGTCCCCAGGTTATCCTATGCCATTCTATATATGATAAAATAATATGATCATTTTATGGATGTTATCAATACTGGAAATGTATCCTATATTTTATGTTTTTATGTAATGTAAATTACTCCCAAAATTCACTATAGTTCTTGATTTTCTATTTTGTATTATGTTTCATCATTTTTCATATATCATGAATTAATGTTTAATAAATAGTAAGATTGTAAATGTTTTATATATGATAAAACTGGTGATATTTTATTAGTTAGGCCATTAAATTATTTTTTATCTCGATAAAAAATCTTTTCTAAATTCAGCAGAATTCTCCAATATAATTTGAGTACAAAACTAAATTCTATATTGGCCTATCACCATAAAACTGACTGCAAGATTAAAATAACATTATATAATCTAGGTCAGGGTAAGGGCCTCCTCAATGACATTAAATGTTGGATGGGATAAACATCCCCCATTAATTGTAATCCCATAGAAAAAAGTTTCAAAAAAACTATTCAAATGGTTCCTTGCGAACTCTATATTGGAAGTAACGAATACCTTTTAAATTTTGGGACAAACATTGAAGAAAAAAGATACAGGCACATAATCATTCTTGTCAGTTGAAAAATAAGGTATAATCCACACAACAAAATATATTAGCTCGTATGTAGTATTAAAAGAGATACGATAGAAGCTATTGAAGGGAATTTGATATTAATGTAAGAGATATTGTCTCCCTTCGAATATCCCCTTGGAAGTGTGTTATAATGTTTAGAAGTAAATTAAATCTTATCCATATGTATATTTTAACCATTTACACACTTTTTGAACTATAATAAGAGACCTGTAGGCATGGACTTTCTCCAAACATATCTCATGATCATGATGTGATGGAAATATCGCTCTTGAGGTTGTATAAACCCAACCCTTCACAAGTATTGAATCTAGAGGTGGTAAAAATTGAGAATGACCACAATTATGAGGAGAAACCAATGATGATCATAGACCATGGAGACAAATATCTATATAACGGCAAAAAACACATAGTCAAATTTCTCTACTGTTACCATATGTATGAGTATGCAACCTGGGGACTAGGGGAAAGAATGATGAAGTGCCCAGATCAGTGTGAATCACTGAGAGGGGGAGGGGGTGAATCAGTGATCCCTTAAAACTTTTTACTAATTGATTCTTTATCAATTAAACCTCTATGGCTGGTTAAAGCCTCGATCCACTCTTCTTGTATCTCTCAACATTTCCCGGATGATGAAGTAATGAAAAGGCACAGGACACAAGGATTTACAAGGTTCGGCACCAATGGCCTACATCCTTGCCATGCTCTACCAGCATGGATTCTCCCATTATAATCTGTTAGTATTACAATGGTCGATACAGCTTCCCACCGTATCTCTCCTGAGTCCCACAGGAGGGTCTTTATACTGCGTCCCACAGTGTTACCAGAGTCCCACTGGCCTGATCCAGAATCCCACTGAAGACTTCTTCTCCCTGAGTCCCACAGGGTCTTCTCCTGGCTCCTCGAGTCACACGAGTAGCTCTTCTTCACTTTAAGTTCTTTAAGAAACTTCAGCAGTCTGGGATAAAGACTGCTGGCCTTGCTCTGTACCTCTGATCACTTGAGTTGATCAGGTCTTCTCGTCTTGCTCAGGATTTATCTCCTTCTTCTAAGGATGACCTGGCTTCCCTCCAACTACTGAATACTCAGACAAATGATGTCTTTAAATTCGGTCTGGTCCAGTCTCAGTTCAAAACAACTTCATGCACTGAATGCATGGCATCACAATATCTTCAAGATCTTCTGGTCTTGCACTCCTCAAATGCACACAACCTGATTTAGCTTTGTTCACGTGCGCACGTGCATGCATGCATGCATGCACTCCCCTTCTTCTCTTCTTGGTGCAGTAAACCCTTAGAGGGTGTAATTCTTTTCAGCACACACCTACTTCTCAAACTTCACACACTTTAAGCAATTTGTCTACACACATAAATGTGTGTTCTTCTCTGTGTGGATGTCCTCCCTTTTCTTCTTCTAAGTGTATACACACTTCTTAGTGCACACACCTAGGTTCGGCCTTCTTGTTCTTGTTTTCTCACACACACTTCCTTTGATCAATTAGCAAACACAAGGCTTGGCCTACTTCACTTACTAGGCACACACACTTCCTTGTTCTTTTAATCTTCTTCAAAGTATGCACTTCACTTATGCACACACTTGGTTCTTCATGTTGTACACACAAGGGCTACGACCTCTTCTTTAAATCCACACACAAAGTGTGTTCTTCAATTTGGCACTCACACAAGGTGTGGTCTCGGCCTCTACTTGCACACACCCGAACAAGTGTGCTCTTCCTCTTCACTTAGCACACACAAATACACTTAGGCCTTGGGTCTTCTTTGGTTGCACAAGGCTACGGCCTTTCCTTCCCTTCTTGCACACACACAAGGCTACTGCCTTTTCTTCAAATGCACACACCAGGGGTGGCCTTGTCTTGTTCACACCCACTGCCCGTAGGGTATTCTCACTTGAACCCTTTCTACAAGGAGGCACACACGGAGTCTCGGTGCAAGGGGCAGCCGCGCAAGGGTGCTTGGTGCAAGGCAGCGCACAGGGTGCCTGAGTAACCTATGTCTCGGGCACAAGGGCCGCGCAAGGCCTCGGGTGAAAGGCACCTCGGGCTTCAACAGTGGGCGCGCAAGATGTTGCGGCCACGGGTCTTCCTGTCGTGCAAGGGAGGCGCGCAGGGGACCTCTTCTTTCGCGCAAGTATGCGCAAAAGGATCTCACGGAGCCTCTGATGGCTCCGGGCTTCACCGCCGCGCAGGGGTGCGCGCATGCTCTTCTTCGCGAGGCAAAGGTGCTCTCACGGGACTCCGGATTTTTCAACAAAGAATCAGCAGCATTTTGAGAGCCTCGGATGCTCCTTTTATAGGCAAGAGATGCCTCACATGATCCGCGTGTTTCCAACTTAAATTCCCGAAGATTTCGGATCTTTGAAATCTTTAAACGAGCCGCAAATCCCATTTTTTATTTTCTGTTTCACGCGAGATCGCTTATGTTTAGGCCTTCTTCACGTGCATGCATTTTAACGTGTGCATGGCCTCTTTAATACTTTGAGCACAAACAACGGGCCTCGCACCTCCTGTTGCTTCGGCCTTCATCGAATTTTCTCTTTTGTTGCATGCAGGCTCATTTTAATGCATGGTACTGTTCATTATGGCCAGACGAGCACGAGGATGCCTTCGGTTTACCCAGGGGTGGCCGGGAGCTCGAAAACCATCTTCAGGTTGCCTCTGGTTCGAGCGGAGCTCGCGGGAATGCGCGGGGAGGCCTCTGCCGAGCTCGGTGAAGAGGACGAGGCCGGGGCCGTCGGATCAGATCTTCAACGGCCTGGATTAGATCGCGGCGCCGCGGATGGATCGTGCGGCGCAGATCAAGCGCGCGATGGCTCGGACGGCCAGGATCTCTTCCGCGGGAAAATCCCGCGTCCCACATCGAAACGGCGGCCGAATTTTCCGCAGCTTATTACCCAAGCGCTGCCGGCCTCCCTTCAATTGAACTTCTCCCCTCCCGGTGCCGCCCCGCACCGGGTTCTTCCTGCGGGCGCGCTCTGCGCCCACTCTATGCTCCCTGCGGGCGCGCTCTAGCGCCCACTATGCACCTCGGGCACGCCACTGGCGCCCACTATGCACACTACGCTCCTCCGGGCGTGCCCCTGGCGCCCATGCGGTGTCTTGGGTGCGCCCTGCCGCCCTGGCTCGCCCCACGGGTTCCCCCAGGCGTGGTGCCCTAGTGCCCATGCCTTGGGGTTGAACCCCCAAGGTGCCTTGGCTGGCCAATTTTTTGGCTAAGGCAAAGAATAAGGACTTTGTCAAAGACAAAGTTCTCCTATGAGTATAAGCCAAATGCCACTTCTTCCAAGCCATTCTTCCACTTCATTTCTTCTCATCTTCTTCTTCATTTGAATTCCTCAATGCTTCTTCTTCATTAGAATTCCTCCAATTCTCTTCAACATGTATTCATTACTTAGGAATGGAATTCCCGAAGGGTCTTCCTTCAACCGATGCTCCTGAAACAAATAATTCATCAACTTTCTTCAATGATCCAATCAGAGATCAAGTTGGATCATCTTCAAGTTCACATGCACTAAGTGATAGTGCATGGACTTCATTAATCCACTTCATCCACTTAGGAGTAGTGGATGGTTCTCCTTCACTTCCTCATGCATTGTCAATACAATGCATGGTTCTCTAATCATGTTGTGACATTGTATCATCAGGGTACAAGTTCTATGAACTTAAAGAGCAGCTCAGCAATCGTCAGATTTACATGGAGAATGTTTCAACCACAATTTCCAATATCACTTAGTGAATCTCCTAAGTGACATTCATCTTAGTACCATGGCCATTCTCCTTCATCACCATCACCATCACATCCTTTGACATTCACATCTTGACTCCCTGACATCCATTCATTCCAAGACAAATTCATGCCTCATTGACAACAAATGCAACACAATGCACTTCAATCTCCCCCTTTGTATTTGTTGTCAATACACTCCTTCAGCACATATGAATGGGTCAATATGTGTGACAATATTTTCTCCCCCTTATTGGCAATCAAATGCAAAGGTGTGGTGTGGTTCTCTTTCAAAAATCTCTTCCTCCCTATGAAAAGTATTTTCTTGAAAAACACTGAGAGAGGGATGATGTCACATGTTCTCTTTAGCAAAGAACCTTTAGTAAATCAACTCTACGTCTACTCGGGCTAACCCGGTGTAGAAAACAAGAGTGATGTAACCAAGGAACTCAATGTTGTCCAACATTTACTGTACATGTGAGATCATGCTTCAGGGGTTTGAAATTTTTCAGATATATCAATGAATTTGCTAAATCCTGCACATACTTCACAAAACACATTAGAATGTTCAGGTGCAAAGAGAAAGCTTCCCCTTTCATCCACTTTCTCAAGATGATATTAATTTCAGAACATCATCTTCTCCAGATTGGCTCCCCCTCAAGGGGTGCACTCCATTCTGTCCAAACCACTCTCCAGATGAGAATGATCATCTCCTTCAATTCCCTGCAATGTTAGCACATGTATATACCAAGAGTATAAGGGAATAAGATGGAACCTCCTTGGTTCATCAATGTGAACAACAAGGTTGAGAAGATTCTCTCAACCGAGATGTCCCATTTTCACCATTCTTCACACTTGCACATTTGATCTTCAATGATGGTTGTGCTGGTGTGGATCTCAATACATCTTCATGTGAAATATTTTTCTTCCCTTTTGCCTTAGCAATTGCCAGAACTTCATCTTCAGCTCTTTGCAGATCTTTGGCAAGTTGCAACTGATTTGGCCATATGACTAGTAAGTCACTTGGAAGTGTGGCCTCAGTTCTGGATATTCCACATGGTTCCTTTGATGCTTTCAAGCTACCTTTCTTGGGCAACTTGTTTTCAACCAATCCCTTCTGCTTCTTCAGGATTGATTGTCTGTTTGAGTCCGGTCTGCCTCTATTGAATTTCATGGCTTGTTCACAAAGATCCATGATATGTCCTTTCTTGCCACAGTAGAAGCATGTCTTCTTGGTGGTCCTTCTGGATGCATCACCCTTCTTGGATTTAGACTCCAAGGTCTTCTCTTCATTCTTCAAACTCTTCTTGGGAGCATCTTCCACTTTCTTCTGCTTGCTTCCCAAGGAATCTTTTTGAGCCAGGTTCAGTGATCTTTTCTTCTTTTGAGCTCTGGATACAGTTGGAGATTGACATGTATCTTTTTGACCACTTTTGCAATCATCCCAGATGTTGTCAAGTAATCCAAATCTATTTGCAGTAAACAGATGTCTCTGGACCTGTGGATGTTGCTTCTTTTCTTCTGGCTTGCTCCCCCTTGGCATGGGCTTCCTTTGTGCTTTGACATTTAGTGGATTGTACCAACAATCATTTGCACAGTGCCCATACTTATTACAACACCAACATTGTCCCATGAATCTTGACCTCCTCAGTCCTTCTGATTGTAGGGAACTTTTCTTGACCTGTTGTGCTGTTTTAGGAGAGCTCTGCTTCTTTACTGTCTTCATCCATATTTGTTTGGAATTATTCTTCCATCCTGCACTTTTTGTGGAAACACAATTAGAAGCATCAGTACAAGATGGTATGGATGGTACCTTCTTTTGAGAAGTTGTTTCCCTTTTATTAGAGGATGTCTTTCTTTTAGAATCATCCTTCTCAAAGCTCACTTGAGTAGCAACATTTCTTATTTCAGCTGACTGGGAGGCTTCAGCTTTGGGTGATTGCAGATTTTTCAATATCACCTCTAGTTCTAAGTATTTCATGTTGAGGGAGTTCTTCTCATCCTCAATTGTTCTTAGCCTTCCTCCCCATTTCTCTTCCAGCTATTTTATCTGGCCTTCATGCACTTTCTTCAATTATTGCAATGAATTGTCAAGCTCCTTCACCCTTTTGACTTTGTCTTCAAGTTGATCATCTTTAACAACCATTGATACTCTATGCCTCTTCTTCAGTGCATGGTAAACATCTTTGATTATTACATTAAAGATTTCTTTCTCAGAAAGACTTCTTTGCAATTCTTCAGTAGTGTCTTCATATCTTTCATTGCAAAGAGATAATGTTTCATCTTTAGCCTTCACTAGCTTTCTGAGAGTGTTGGTTATGCCAACCCTTTTAGCCAACTGATCTTCCATTGCATTGGCTTCTTCTTCTAGCTGTGATTTTTCTTCATGAAGATCATGGATGCCTGTAGCTATACACTTTTCCACTTCCATGGGAACTGTCTTCTGAAGATATTTGAGGGCACTCTGAAGATCATTCATTGTTTCTACTTCATCACAGCTAGGACAGGCTTTCTTCATCTTCTTGGCCTGTTTCTTCTTTCTATTTTTCTGAGTCTTGGCAGATATCTCCATTTGAGGCTGGTCACTCATTTCCTCAAATCTTCACTCCATATAGACTCTCTTGGATCTTTTAGAGGGAACCTCCCTCTGATACCAATTGAAGTGCCCAGATCAGTGTGAATCACTGAGAGGGGGAGGGGGTGAATCAGTGATCCCTTAAAACTTTTTACTAATTGATTCTTTATCAATTAAACCTCTATGGCTGGTTAAAGCCTCGATCCACTCTTCTTGTATCTCTCAACCTTTCCCGGATGATACAGTAATGAAAAGGCACAGGACACAAGGATTTACAAGGTTCGGCACCAAAGGCCTACATCCTTTCCATGCTCTACCAGCATGGATTCTCCCATTATAATCTGTTAGTATTACAATGGTCGATACAGCTTCCCACCGTATCTCTCCTGAGTCCCACAGGAGGGTCTTTATACTGCGTCCCACAGTGTTACCAGAGTCCCACTGGCCTGCTCCAGAATCCCACTGAAGACTTATTCTCCCTGAGTCCCACAGGGTCTTCTCCTGGCTCCTCGAGTCACACGAGTTGCTCTTCTTCACTTTAAGTTCTTCAAGTAACTTCAGCAGTCTGGGATAAAGACTGCTGGCCTTGCTCTGTACCTCTGATCACTTGAGTTGATCAGGTCTTCTCGTCTTGCTCAGGATTTATCTCCTTCTTCTAAGGATGACCTGGCTTCCCTCCAACTACTGAATACTCAGACAAATGATGTCTTTAACTTCGGTCTGGTCCAGTCTCAGTTCAAAACAACTTCATGCACTGAATGCATGGCATCACAATATCTTCAAGATCTTCTGGTCTTGCACTCTTCAAATGCACACAACCTGATTTAGCTTTGTTCACGTGCGCACGTGCATGCATGCATGCATGCACTCCCCTTCTTCTCTTCTTGGTGCAGTAAACCCTTAGAGGGTGTAATTCTTTTCAGCACACACCTACTTCTCAAACTTCACACACTTTAAGCAATTTGTCTACACACATAAATGTGTGTTCTTCTTTGTGTGGATGTCCTCCATTTTCTTCTTCTAAGTGTATACACACTTCTTAGTGCACACACCTAGGTTCGGCCTTCTTGTTCTTGTTTGCTCACACACACTTCCTTTGATCAATTAGCAAACACAAGGCTTGGCCTACTTCACTTACTCGGCACACACACTTCCTTGTTCTTTTAATCTTCTTCAAAGTATGCACTTCACTTATGCACACACTTGGTTCTTCATGTTGTACACACAAGGGCTACGACCTCTTCTTTAAATCCACACACAAAGTGTGTTCTTCAATTTGGCACTCACACAAGGTGTGGTCTCGGCCTCTACTTGCACACACCCGAACAAGTGTGCTCTTCCTCTTCACTTAGCACACACAAATACACTTAGGCCTTGGGTCTTCTTTGGTTGCACAAGGCTACGGCCTTTCCTTCCCTTCTTGCACACACACAAGGCTACTGCCTTTTCTTCAAATGCACACACTAGGGGTGGCCTTGTCTTGTTCACACCCACTGCCCGTAGGGTATTCTCACTTGAACCCTTTCTACAAGGAGGCACACACGGTGTCTTGGTGCAAGGGGCAGCCGCGCAAGGGTGCTTGGTGCAAGGCAGCGCGCAGGGTGCCTGAGTAACCTATGTCTCGGGCACAAGGGCCGCGCAAGGCCTCGGGTGCAAGGCACCTCGGGCTTCAACCGTGGGCGCGCAAGATGTTGCGGCCACGGGTCTTCCTGTCGCGCAAGGGAGGCGCGCAGGGGACCTCTTCTTTCGCGCAAGTATGCGCAAAAGGATCTCACGGAGCCTCTGATGGCTCCGGGCTTCACTGCCGCGCAGGGGTGCGCGCAGGCTCTTCTTCGCGAGGCAAAGGTGCTCTCACGGGACTCCGGATTTTTCAACAAAGAATCAGCAGCATTTTGAGAGCCTCGGATGCTCCTTTTATAGGAAAGAGATGCCTCACATGATCCGCGTGTTTCCAACTTAAATTCCCGAAGATTTCGGATCTTTGAAATCTTTAAACGACCCGCAAATCCCATTTTTTATTTTCTGTTTCACGCGAGATCGCTTATGTTTCGGCCTTCTTCACGTGCATGCATTTTAACGTGTGCATGGCCTCTTTAATACTTTGAGCACAAACCACGGGCCTCGCACCTCCTGTTGCTTCGGCCTTCATCGAATTTTCTCTTTTGTTGCATACAGGCTCATTTTAATGCATGGTACTGTTCATTATGGCCAGACGAGCACGAGGATGCCTTCGGTTTACTCAGGGGTGGCCGGGAGCTCGAAAACTATCTTCAGGTTGCCTCTGGTTCGAGCGGAGCTCGCGGGAATGCGCGGGGAGGCCTCTGCCGAGCACGGGGAAGAGGACGAGGCCGGGGCCGTCGGATCAGATCTTCAACGGCCTGGATTAGATCGCGGCGCCGCCGATGGATCGTGCGGCGCAGATCAAGCACGCGATGGCTCGGACGGCCAGGATCTCTTCCGCGGGAAAATCCCGCGTCCCACATCGAAACGACGGCCGAATTTTCCGCAGCTTATTACCCAAGCGCTGCCGGCCTCCCTTCAATTGAACTTCTCCCTTCCCGGTGCCGCCCCGCACCGGGTTCTTCCTGCGGGCGCGCTCTGCGCCCACTCTATGCTCCCTGCGGGCGCGCTCTAGCGCCCACTATGCACCTCGGGCGCGCCACTGGCGCCCACTATGCACATTGCGCTCCTCCGGGCGTGCCCCTGGCGCCCATGCGGTGACTTGGGTGTGCCCTGCCGCCCTGGCTCGCCCCACGGGTTCCCTCGGGCGTGGTGCCCTAGTGCCCATGCCTTGGGGTTGAACCCCCAAGGTGCCTTGGCTGGCCAATTTTTTGGCTAAGGCAAAGAATAAGGACTTTGTCAAAGACAAAGTTCTCCTATCAGTATAAGCCAAATGCCACTTCTTCCAAGCCATTCTTCCACTTCATTTCTTCTCATCTTCTTCTTCATTTGAATTCCTCAATGCTTCTTCTTCATTATAATTCCTCCAATTCTCTTCAACATGTATTCATTACTTAGGAATGGAATTCCCGAAGGGTCTTCCTTCAACCGATGCTCCTGAAACAAATAATTCATCAACATTCTTCAATGATCCAATCAGAGATCAAGTTGGATCATCTTCAAGTTCACATGCACTAAGTGATAGTGCATGGACTTCATTAATCCACTTCATCCACTTAGGAGTAGTGGATGGTTCTCCTTCACTTCCTCATGCATTGTCAATACAATGCATGGTTCTCTAATCATGTTGTGACATTGTATCATCAGGATACAAGTTCTATGAACTTAAAGAGCAGCTCAGCAATCGTCAGATTTACATGGAGAATGTTTCAACCACAATTTCCAATATCACTTAGTGAATCTCCTAAGTGACATTCATCTTAGTACCATGGCCATTCTCCTTCATCACCATCACCATCACATCCTTTGACATTCACATCTTGACTCCCTGACATCCATTCATTCCAAGACAACTTCATGCCTCATTGACAACAAATGCAACACAATGCACTTCAAATGAAATAAAATTAACTTCAAATATTCTCAACTGATAACTTGAGTTTAAATTTTATTGATTAATTTTCTAAAGGGGTGAAAAATGTAATGACTCAAAAATTTTAATTGATTATTTCCTCGAAAATAAATTTTTATTATATTATATTATATTAATATTATAATCGTAGATCATATAGGGAAACAAACAAACCTAAATTCGTTAATTACGATAATTACACTAAGAATTTATGGAACTAATTAATATTCAAAATATTATAATTAGATAGAAAAAAGAAAAAAGAAAATCTAATATTTGGAAATGTGGATCACTTTAATTTACAAGAATCATCCCACCCATAAAAAACTCTGCAAAAAATAATAAAAAATTATAAATCCAATTAAAAATTATTGAATAAAAATATATGACATTGGAATAAATTGTAGTCAATATTTATTTAATGAATTATGTGGTAATTATATTAGGTGATGTAACTGTTGGAATAATAATGTGACAATTGAAATAGTAAAATAATCATTGGAATAAAAATATAACAAAAATAATAATAAAATGATTTATAAATAATACTTATAATTATTAATTAAAGTAAATATAAATATTATAATTCCTTAAAATAAATCTCTTGATTAAAAATCTAAAATAAAATAGAAGAACATTTTTAATAATGTAATTTAAATTTTTGTGGTAAAAATCTTAATTTTTATTATAAAAGTTAACATTTACTAAGATATAATTTTTTTTTGATAAAATGAATTTCAATTTCTAATTAATATTTTCTAAATTTAGAATTTTTTTTCATTATTCAAAAAATCATCAATTTTGATGTTAATAGTAAAAATACACTATTTCACATAACTATTGTATGTTAAATTACAACTTCATGATGTAATAATGGAAAAATAATATCTAGAACATTTTGATTCATTAAAATACATTAAAATGAATTTAAAATCCAAAATTTTTTCTTCCATAACCTATGTCAAAACGGATACATTAAAATAACTCTTTTCCATTTTTCAACATTCCTTTTTTATTAACAAAGTTAATGTGAATTATAAATGTTTTTAAAAATCATAAATTATTCCAGTCTATTTATATTTAATTTATATTTGAACAAATACACTATTACATGCTTTACCTTTGATATAATTTCTAATTTCATGTTTTTTTCTAAAAATACCAATATCCTCATGTATAAATAAACCCTCCCCATCCCCATGGAAAACCACCGCTACATCAATTGAGATAGTCGGTTTTTTTCAAAACGATATCTCATATTCCATTAGAGTCCGTAGTAGAGTGATGAAATAATCTAACTCTGTTCATCATGTAATTCTAGTGTTGTTAAAGTAAAGCCACACATTTGAAAGAGTGTGTCCTTTCTCAAAAAATAGATTTCATCTTTTTCTTGTTCTATCTTTTTTCGCAATTTCATTAAACATAAAATATATTATAATTTAACTAGGTTTAATTATTGAATAATATTAATGATGGTAACCTACTATAAAAATTAAATTTTTTCATATTTATATTTACTCTCCATTTGCATCAAATTTGGACAGTGTACCCCATTGTAACGGATTAACAAACAAGGAGGAATTTTCCAACTGCATTATTACAATAATACCAATGGCAGGTAAAACTAATGTATTGATTATATATAAAGGTACAAATATATTCTTTTATAATATTTTAATACATTTTAAAATATATAAATTAACTTGAACAAAATATAAAAAATCATGAAAAAGGGGAAATGTTTTTAGAAAAAAAAATATGTCAAATAATTTCCCTACAAACATGGTAATTAAGAAATAGAATCAAATTATTATGATTTATAAATATTATAATAATTTAAAATAATAAACATATATATAAATGTTTTAATAAATATATGATTAATATTAATAATGAGAAACAAAAATCAAATAATGTCGAATATAAGGTACGAGGATTATCTGACCCATCCCATTTTTTCAATTGTCCCTAATTAATTGCATCTTCAGTAAGTATACTCCTCCAATATTCCATAAATATCAGTTATCAATTAGTAATTTTTTTGTGTATAAACACATCCACAAAATGTTTTAATACTAAAAAAATTATGTCACAACCTGACCATACCAGGGCTCGAGCCGCAACTACCCCAGGCCCGCCTCCATAGGCCAGGGTCTGGCGACTAGCGTCGAAGGCACAACAACTCGGGGAGGCCTTTGCCTAAGCACCTGTACATACACACGCTGCAAACTCAATGCCAAACTGTAGAGTAAAATAAAAGACAAGCAGAGTAAAAAAAACAATTGCTATATATAAACCACAGAGTGCATCAACCTCTACAAGAAACAAGTAAAGTGCTGAAAAGGAAAAAGGGGAAAACACGCGCCCAACCAAAAAGTGCCACAACCCGGCAACAGGTAAACGAAAAGAAACAGCCGACGGGTCTGCCACCTAGAACCCGGCCACGACCCCCGCACGTGGTCCAAGCTCCCAAGCTCCTACGCTCCACTGAAGTCACGACCAACATGTCCGTCGTTTGCAAGGGCACACCAAGTGCGGGCAAAGCTCAAGCAGGGGTGAGTATAAAAATACTCAGTAGGATACCCCGAAGGCTCGAGGGAGCAACAAAGGAGGTACTGAAGGGTGATCAGTAGAGCGAACAAGGAATAGAAAGGAGTACAACTGGAAGTGAAGTAAAGAGTCCAGCTCAACCCAACAAGAGAAAAGAAGTAGACTCGTCCAGGCACAAGGAGCTGGAAACGGTGAGAAGACGAACTTCTCATCGAGTCTTCCCTACCTATAGCAGGAGAGTAGAGTCATCCAACCACGAGAAGCAAGACACAGAAAGAACGTGGCATACCTCGCGCGTCTTCGCCTCTCCTGAAAGGAGAGTAACCAAACCCAAGAAGTGGGTACCAGAAACAAGGTATATACATATCCTTATGCTCTGCCAAGATGCCCGAACAAACTCGTAAGGGGATCTCCATCTCGTAGCTTAGCCCAAGAAAACAAGTAGCAAACAGTCTCAGACATAAACCCATCATCGATGCTCAGCATCCCACACGTCTTCCCTGAACCGCAAGCCAAGGGGCTCAGTCACCGCACCTTGATACTATCCGCTTTGGGCAACACTGACTCGCCCGCACAGTTTTAGATCGCGTCGCAACAATGCGTCTCGGTGGGGAAAGTGCCCCTTGTACATGAGAGTTCTAGGGAAATAAAACCACGCCTCATCACTGCCCTACAGTCGAGAGGTCTCCTCACAGTCATGCAGTCACAACATCGACCCGTACAACCAAGGGTCCCGCTCCGGAAACCACGGAGGAAATCCACAGACTAGCCTAGTCGAGAGGACTGAGTCTAGAATGCTAACAGGTGTCCCACTGCCCAACCCCACTGGAGGGTAATTCATAACCAAATATCGGGTGTCACACTGCCCAGCCCTGCTGGAGGGTAAACACTAATTCATCATCAGGCGACCCACTGCCACCCCCGCTGGAGGGTAGACCTTAATAAGACACTGGGTGACCCACTACCCAGCCCTGCTGAAGGGTAAACCATAACACATCATCAGGTGACCCACTACCCAGCCCCGCTGGAGGGTAGACCTGGAATAAGTTGACAGGCGACCCACTGCCCAGCCTTGCTGGAGGGTAGACCTGGAGCTAGATGATGGGTGACCCACTGCCCAGTCCTGCTGGAGGGTATACCCTAAGAGGTCGTCAGGTGACCCACTACCCAGTCTCTACTGGAGGGTAGACCCTAATAGCGTCGGGTGACCCACTTCCCATTCTCTACTAGAGGGTAAACCCTAGAAGTCAGTGAGCAACCCACTTCTCAACCCTACTGGAGGGTAAACCCGAAGAAGTCGATGAGTAACCCACTGCCCAGCCCCGCTGGAGGGTAGAACTGAGAACTGATCTAGACATCTCCACTAGAGGGCACAACACTGGCCAACTGAACATAGAGTGGGAATCGCGCAACCTCCCAACTCCAGAACAACCCACCCAAAAGAGGTGCAGCGTCTGCTCCAGCACTGGGTGTCACCAGCACCGCTACCGGTCGATCCATCGCGAGCGGAACCAGTGGGAGACCACTCAACCCTGCTGGTCAAGAAAACGAGTACAAAGCCAGGGGAAATAAACTCCACCCTGCTAGCCAAACAAACGAGCACAAAGGGACCCTTTACGCTGCGAGGAGTCCAACCACGTAAAGCAGATCACCACACGCACGAGGGGACCACACGACGTGTGGCCCCAAGTCAACCCCAACTGAGCGCATAGACATCCTCAGGTACAAACATCCACACGTACCTCCAATCCCTCTCGTATACTCCCGGAGTATACCTCATTTCATCCCAAAGGCTATCGTGCACATGACACCCAACGCCAATGCGAAGGTGTGTCATAACAACTCCACCTCAAAAGGCCAGGCACGGCCAACCACATTACTTCAACCATTTACATCACTCACCCAAGAGTGTGTGCGATCACTCGCCAAAGGTCCGCTACAAACACGACAGAAGGACCGCCACCGGGGAACCTCCACATTTACACATTTAACAAGATCACGTAACAGGCTCCGCACAACCAAATGGATCGCACCGTTGTAATCCTCGCGAAAAAACACGTGAGATCGACTACTTACTCGCCTCCAACGGATATCCGAAGAAAAAGTTCACCAACACCGCCTCGCACCCGTACGGCGTCCCGTGATCCCAAGCCTCGGCCCAAAAAACAGTCGGGCGCATCGCACTATTGCGATCCCCTCGGGAAAACACGTCAAAAGCACTACTCACATTAGTGGAAAGAATATCCGGAGAAAAAGATGCTTCCCGGCGCACCGCACACGAGCGGTGCCACGTGGGACCCGCATCCCGGTATCGAAACTAAACGAACGGATCGCACTGTTGCGATCCTCTCGAAAAAGTACACAAAATGGACTATTCACATGTCCAAAATGGTCTCCCGGTGATAAAGCTGGAAATCACCGTCAACTCCCGAAACGGCCCTCATGGGCCCCGCACCATCGTGCCGAATTATAGCGGGAAGACTGCGCCAACGCGATTCCCTCGTAAAAATAGCCGACATCGACTGCTCGCACGCCCCGAACGGACGTCCGGTGAAAAAGGCGTGAAACGGTGTACACAGCTCGAAAGACGGGCAATGGGGCCGATGCCTCAAATCCAGTTCCAACGCCCGAAACCGCCCTGGAAACCTCCACCTATGTGCCAGGGTCGAAACGCCGTTGACGATGCTCAAAACGGACGTCGGACGCGTCCGCGCCATCGAAAACATGAAACTCAGGGAATACGCTCGTCCACTTAAGGACACATCTCTCCTCCACGACCCCTCGTTTCGGGAATTAAAAATTCCCAAAACCATCTCAAAAAGACCGTCTCTGTGCCAGGTCCGCGCCGCCGCAGACGGCATGCAAAACGGACGCCTGTAGCCCGAAATACGGGCATCCGAAGATTTTAAAAGGCCGGTCCGGCCGGTCCGCCCCGCTTGAGCCGGCCCTCTCCGGCCGGCCCGCCGGGACTGCGGCCCAGCTGCCTCCCGCGTGTCACACCACCCGCGCCGCGCGGGCGGTTCCTCCATCGACCCGCCGACAGGCCGGTCGGCCTTTCCACGCGGAGACCCGCGTCGCGCGGGTCTCTGCCCAGCCGCGGGGTCGCACAGCGCAACCCCGACCCTCCTCTCGCCGGCTCCCGCAGCTGGCGCTCTCAGCCGCCGCCGAAGGCCACCGCCGCCTCCCGGAAGTGCCGCCGCCTCCCGGAAGTTCCGCCGCCACCTGGATCGCCTGGCCAAAGCCCCTGCACCCTCTGCCGCTCGCTGCCCCCTCGGACAGAAGCCACGCCGTGCAGAAGCTCCCCGGACCACCACGCTGCCGCCGCAAAATCCCAAAACCCGCAAACTTCTGTGGGTGCTTGCGACCATGTCCGAACTCGGATTTTCGATCCAAAAGAGGCGATGGGAAGAACAGAAAACGTACTACGCATATACGGGCTTTTTTCAAAGATTAAACATCAAATCGACGCATAGAATTAAATTCAAAGGGCGGTTCGGAAATGAAAATGCAACGAAAACTCCTACCTCGCGGGCGTTGCCTGGAGCTTTGCCGCCGAACCGCCGCCTTCCCGGAGCTCGCCTCGCCGAAGCTCGCCTCGTCAGAGCTAAAGGAGGTGGAGGAGGGTTTGAGGGAGAAGAGGAAGAAGAAGAAGGGTGGGGGGTGTTTAATTACAAAACACTTAAACGCCCGCCCGACAGCCCCGAACCCGAACTCTCATCAGGGTCGAGGTTAAGCCTCCCCTAGGGTAAAAACGACCTCCCGAGCACAACGTTGGTCTCAGAATTTAAATCCGAGACCCCGTTCAAAAGTTATAAAATTTAACGTCCGAAGCCGCTAAATTACGAAAACGCCACTGGGGCCATTATTCACAAATGGCCCGCGCCCGCGAAACTTATACCCCTCCTAAGGTAAACGGCGCATTCCGAACACAACAATACCCTCAGTTTCTTAATCCGAGAGACCGTTTAAGAGATACTAGTGTTCCACCATTAAACGAATAAATTAATTTATTTAATTTATCCGTTTAACATTCCAGGAGCGGGCGAGGGGTCCAAACATCCCGCGCCGACAAATTTTATGTCATTACTAGGGTAAAAACCCCATTCCAGACCCATCCGTGAACTCGGATCTCTTATCCGGCACTCCGTTTAGGAGTTATCTCATTTATTTAGCGTTTCCAGTGTGAATGCACTAAAAATTTAATTCCGGCCACTCCGGGGCTCGGAATCGCTCGCCCTCAGAAGGCACTGCTCTGGAATATTATCAAGAATATTCCAAAGTCTTTCTCAGCAAAAACCGGGTTCTTAAATCATTCCCTCCATCAAGAATTTCGTCCTCGAAAAGCAAAACTAGGGAGCAACACAGGGTACTAAGCCCACACCGGGCTTTCCCATACCCAGAAGAACCCACACACAGCTCTGTGCCACGCACACAGACCAAAGGATTGATCTGTTCATGCGGGGTCGGCCCTTTCCGATGCCGTGCACCCATTCCAGACTTTGGGGTTAGGGCAAGGTGGTAGGGTACCTCGCCATCCCTTTGCACGGTCTCAAAACTAGCCGCGTACTCGGCAACCTTCATCCCTCCCTGCTAAAACTGCAGGAGCTCAAGAATCCGAACGGAGCACAAGCAGGAGGGGAAAAACTCTTCATAGAGAAACAACTGAAAGTCATCCAACGAAACTGACAACTCGTCAAGAAGCTGAGTCACTAGACTCCACCAACGCCAAGCCGATCCACGGAAACGGCTGGCTGCCAAAGCCACTCTCTGATCTATCAGCGTCTGTACAAGCCTGAAAAGGTGAACCACTACCTCGAGCCAAACCTCTGCTGCCTGAGGGTCTGGCTCACCACTGAACCTCAGCGGTCTCTGCCGCTGGAACTCACAGAGCGTGCTCAACCTGCGCTCATGCTCAGCCTGCTCTGCTGAAACTATCTGATGCTCAACAGGTGGGGGTACTGCTACCGGCCCACCCAGAGAAAAGGGCTCACATGATGGGTCCTGGACTGAGGCCGTGTAGCTCACAGGGTCGTCGTCATGAACCAAAGCTGATATCTTGGCTGACTGTCTTCGCGGAGACATCCTCAATATTATCAAGGAGTGCTGCGGTCAGATGAGCATACATGAATATACCAATACAAAAACGTCGATGGGGAGCTGACTCAAGAAGGATAGTCAAAGTCTCAGTCCTATGTGATGCACAAACAAATTTTTCTACAACACGTGTCTCAGCATGCCGAGTCGACAAGTGGGTTATCAAGGTCCTTGTGAATGGATACGTCGGCCGCCGCACCATCACTCGACTCCCTGGCCTGAGAGACGCTCTCGAGACATGTTAACATTATTGCCCTATATCCCAACCAATTCCTCTTTTAGGGACGTCTGCACAGTGCCCCAAGGAACGAACCACCTCTGATACCACTTTGTTACGACCCGGTCCTACCCGGGCTCGAGCCGCAACAGCCCCAGGCCCGCCTCCATAGGCCAGGGGCTGGCGACCAGCGCCGAAGGCACAAAAACTCGGGGAGGCCTTTGCCTAAGCACCTGTACAAACACACGCAAAAAACTCAATGCCAAACTACAGAGTAAAATAAAAGACAAGCAGAGTAAAAAAGAACAACTGCTATATATAAACCACAGAGTGCATAGACCTCTATAAGAAACAAGTAAAGTGATGAAAAGGAAAATAGGGCAAAACACGCGCCCAACCAAAAAGTTTCACAACCCGGAAAAAGGTAAACGGAAAGAAAGAGTCAACGGGTCTACCACCTGGAACCCGGCCACGAACACCGCACGCGGTCCAAGCTCCCAAGCTTCTACGCTCCACTGACGTCACAACCAACCTGTCTGTCGTCTGCTAGGGCACACCATGTTCGGGCAAAGCCCATGCAGGGGTGAGTATAAAAATAGTCAGTAGGATACCTCGAAGGCTCGAGGGAGAAACAAAGGAGGTACCGAAGGGTGAGAAGTAGAGCGAACAAGGAATAGAAATGAGTACAACTAGAAGTGAAGTGAAGAGTCCAGCTCAACCCAACAAGAGAAAGGAAGTAAACTCATCCAGGCACAAGGAGCTGGAAACGGTGAGAAGACGAACTTCTCGTCGAGTCTTCACTACCTATAGTAGGAGAGTAGACTCATCCAACCACGAGAAGCTAGAAACGGAAAGCACGTGGCATACCCCACGCGTCTTTGCCTCTCCTGAAAGGAGAGTAACCAAACCCAAGAAGTGGGTACCAGAAACAAGGAATATACATATCCTTATGCTCTGCCAAGAAGCCCGAACAAACTCGTAAGGGGATCTCCATCCCGTAGCTCAGCCCAAGAAAACAAGTAGCCAACAGTCCCAGACATAACCCCATCATCAATGCTCAGCATCCCACACGTCTGCCCTGAACCGCAAGCCAAGGGGCTCAGTCATCGTACCTTGATACAATCCGCTTTGGGCGGCACTGACTCGCCCGCACGGTTTTAGATCGCGTCGCAAGAACGCGTCTCGGTGGGGAAAGCGCCCCTCGTACTTGAGGGTTCTAGGGAAATCAAACCACCTCTCGTCACTGCCCTGCAGTCGAGAGGTCTCCTCACAGTCCAGCCGTCACAACATCGACCCGTACAACCAAGGGTCACGCTCCGGTAACCACGGAGGAAATCCACGGACTAGCCTAGTCGAGAGGACTGAGTCTGGAATGCTAACAGGCATCCCACTGCCCAACCCCGCTGGAGGGTAATTCATAACCAAATATCATGTGACCCACTGTCCAGCCCTACTGGAGGGTAAACCCTAATACATCATCAGGCGACCCACTGCCCAGCCCCGCTGGAGGGTAGACCTAAATAAGACACTGGGTGACCCACTGCCCAGCCCTGATGGAGGGTAAACCATAACACATCATCAGGTGACCCACTGCCCAGCCCCGCTGGAGTGTAGACCTGGAATAAATCGACAGGCTACCCACTGCCCAGCCTTGTAGGAGGGTAGACCTAGAGCTAGACGACGGGTGTCCCACTGCCCAGCCCTGCTAGAGGGTAGACCCTAAGAGGTCTTCGGGTGACCCAATGCCCAGTCTTTGCTGGAGGGTAGACCCTAATAGCATCGGGTGACCCACTTCCCAGTCTCTGCTGGAGGGTAAACCCTAGAAGTCAGTGAGCAACCCACTACCCAGCCCTACTGGAGGGTAAACCCGAAGAAGTTGATGAGTAACCCACTGCCCAGCCCCGCTGGAGGGTAGAACTCAGAACTGCTCTAGACATCTCCACTAGAGGGCACAACACTGGCCAACTGAAAACGGAGTGGGTATCACGCAACCTCCCAACTCCAGAACAACCCACCCAAAAGAGGTGTAGCGTCTGCTCCAGCATTGGGTGTCACTAGCACCGCTACCGGCTGATCCATCACGAGCAGAACCAGGGGGAGACCACTCAACCCTGCTGGTCAAGAAAACGAGTACAAAGCCAGGGGAAATAAACTCCACCCTGCTAGACAAACAAACGAGCACAAAGGGACCCTCTACGTTGCGAGAGTTCCAAGCACGTAAAGCAGATCACGACACGCATGAGGGGCCCAACAAGCACTCCCGTATACTCCTGAAGTATACCTCATTTAAGCCCAAAGGCTATCGTGCACACGACACCCAACGTCAACGCGAAGGCGTGTCATAACAACTCCACCTCAAAGGCCCAGGAATAGCGAACCACATTACTTCAAGAATTTACATCACTCACCCAAGAGTGTGCGCGATCATTCGCCAAAGGTCAGCTACAAACACGACAGAAGGACCGCCACCGGGGCACCTCCACATTTCCAAATTTAACAAGATCATGTAAGAGGCTCCGCACAACCAAACGGATCGCACCGTTGTAATCCTCGTGGAAAAACATGCGAGATCGACTACTAACTCACCTCCAATGGATATCCGACGAAAAAGGTCACCAACACCGCCTCGCGCCTGAACGGCGTCCCGTGATCCCGAGCCTCGGCCCCGAAAACAGTCGGGCGCATCGCACCATTGCGATCCCCTCGGGAAAACACTACAAAAGCACTACTCACATGAGTGCAACGAATATCCGGAGAAAAGGACGCTTCCCGGCGCACCGCACTTGAGCGGTGCCATGTGGGACCCGAATCTTGGTCCCGAAACTCAACGAACAGATCGCACCGTTGTGATCCTCTCAAAAAAGTACACTAAATGGACTATTCACTTGTTCAAAACGGTCGCCTGGTGATAAAGCTGGAAATCACCGTCAACTCCCGAAATGGCCCTCGTGGGCCCTGCACCATCGTGTCGAATTACTGCGGGCAGACTGCGCCAACGCGATGCCCTCAGAAAAACACCCGACATCGACTGCTCGCACGCCCCGAACGGATGTCCGGTGAAAAAGGCGTGAAACGCTGTACGCAGCTCGAAAGACGGGTCGTGGGGCCGACGCCTCAAATCCAGTTCCAACGCCCGAAACCGCCCTGGAAACCTCCGACTCAGTGCCAGGGTCGCAACACCGTAGACGACACTCAAAATGGACGTCGGACGCGTCTGCGCCGTCCAAAACAAGAAACTCGGGGAATATGCTCGTCCAGTTAAGGACACGTCGCGACTCCGCGACCCCTCGTTTCAGGAATTAAAAATTCCCAAAACCATCTCAAAAAGACCGTCTCTGCTCCAGGTCCGTGCCGCCGTAGACGGCACGCCAAACGGACGCCCGTAGCCCAAAATATGGGTGTCCGAAGATTTTAAAAGGAAGAGGGGGACCCTCTTCAGCGGGACCGGCCCGGTCCGGCCGGTCCACCCCGCTCGAGCCGGCCCGCTCCGGCCGGTCCGCCGGGACTGCGGCCCAGCCACCTCCTGCGGGTCACAGCGCCCACGCTGCGTGGGTGATTCCTCCACCGACCGACTGACAGGCCGGTCTGCCTTTCCATGCGGAGACCCGCGTCGCGCGGGTCTCTGCCCAGCCGTGGGGTCGCCCAGCGCGACCCCGACACTCCCCTCACCGGCTCCCGTAGCCAGCGCCCTCAGCCACAACCGAAGGCTGCCGCCGCCTCCCGGAAGCGTCGCTGCTGCCTGGATCGCCTGGCCTACGCCCCTGCGCCCTCTGCCGCTCGCCGCCCCCTCGGACAGAAGCCGCGCCGCGCCGATGCTCCCCGGACCACCACGCTACCGCCGCAAAATCCCAAAACCAGCAAACTTCGGCGGGTGCTTGCGACCATGTCCGAACTCGGATTTTCAATCTGAAAGAGGAGATTGGAAGAATAGAAAACTTTCTACGCATATACGGGCTTTGTTCGAAGATTAAACATCAAATCGACTCATAGAATTGAATTCCAAGGGCGGTTCGGAAATGAAAATGCAACGAAAACTCCTACCTCGCGGGCGTTGCCTGGAGCTTCGCCGCCGAACCGCCGCCTTGCCGGAGTCGCCTCACCGGAGCTCACCTCGCCGGAGCTGAAGGAGGGGTAGGAGGGTTTGCGGGAGAAGAGGAAGAAGAAGAAGGGGGGTGTTTAAGTACAAAACACTTAAATGCCCGCCCGACAGCCCCGAACCCGAACTCTCAGCAGGGTCGAGGTTAAGCCTCCCCTAGGGTAAACATGACCTCCAAGAACAACGGTGGTCTCGGAATTCGAGACCCCGTTCAATAGTTATAAAATTTAATGTCTGAAGCCGCTAAATTACGAAAACGCCCCTGGGGCCATTTTTCACATACGGCCCGCGCCCGCGAATCTTATACCCCTCCTAGGGTAAACAGAACATTATGAACACAACGATGCCCTCGGTTTCCCAATCCGATCCACCTTTTAAGTGATACTAGAGTTTCTCCATTAAACGAATAAATTAATTTGTTTAATTTATCCGTTTAACATTCCAGGAGCGGGAAAGGGGTCCAAACGTCCCGCGCCGACAAATTTTATGTCATTCCTAAGGTAAACACCCCATTCCGGACCCATCCGTACACTCGGATCTCTGATCCGGAACCCCGTTTAGGAGTTATCTCATTTATTTAGTGTTTCCAGTGTGAACGCACTGAAAATTTAATTCCGGCCACTCCGGGGCTCGGAATCGCACGCCGTCTGAAGGCATTGCTCTCGAATATTATCAAGAATATTCCAAAGTCTTTCTCAGCATAAACCAGGTTCTTACAAATTATTTTCCAAATAATATTTTATTTCACAAAAATATATATGAATCTTCATGTTTTTATTCTTATCCAAAGAAAAATATTCTTATATCACAATTACTGATCTTAATTTTTCATTTTATAGCGCTATATTGTTTTTCCAAAAATGTAGTTTTTTTAATCCTTATAAAACCCTTTAATTTCAAGTGGCTATTTACTTACTATGATTGTTATAATTTATATTTGATAGTAATGATTTTTTGGATTTGATGAGACATGTGGGCCACAGATTTTATATCCATACTATGAATTATAAAATGTGGTTTATCTAATGAGATTATTTTTATTCTACATAAACATGATTATAACATTGTTAATAATTATGATGCTCTCATTATGAACATCATTTATGCATGAACATGATGCTAAAATTGTTTACAATATAGTGGGATATTTGGGCACTATGTCATGATGTTAATTTGTTACATTGACACATTCGATGAATTTATTAACTGTATCTATCATGATATTGATTATGGTCACTTTTTTATGATATGATGATTATTATTATTGTCAACCATTTTCTATTGATTAATTTATCTTATTGATGTTATGTTTACCTTCAAATTAAAATTCTTTTATCTAACCAATTTATTAGATATATATATTCAATTGACTATATGTACTAAAGAAAATGTGAATTCATTTAATTGTATAATGAATACTAATTTTAATAAAGATTATTCCTTTATATGTATATGTGATGTATGATCCTATGTTTCCGTAGAAATAAAACCATTTTATTTTTAGAATTTATAGTTATTATGTTTTTAATTTTATAAATTACGTAATAGTTATATAAGAAAATATAGGTTCTGTATAATCTAAATGTCATGATTTATCCTTTTAAAACATCATTATATTTTTCACTTCCATAATAGTTTGAACCCTTATATTAGGGTTTAATTTAATCTATATCAACATAAGATTAATGTTACTATGTGTACATACATCTTGATGATTTTAACTCCATAAGATTGAACGATACATTTTTCTTTAAATAACATAATAGCTTAAGATGTATGGAACTTCGAGTTCTCGCACACCATGACCAATAAAAATAACCATTTCAAAAAGATGTTATGTATAGTAATGCCCACTTTTTGAAATTTTATATTTTTTTTCTAAATGGACGTAAATTTTGGTTTCCGAATATCAAAAATATCCTAGGGGTATTTTTTATTTATTTTTGAAAACATTCAATTTTTTATGAATAGTGAAAACCAAAACGTTATTATTTAAAACCGTATTCTATTTTAATTATTATTATCATTATTTAAATTTAATTTTATGTCAAAATATATAATTAATACCTATATTAGTTCAATGTAATTCATTGGAGTCATTTTATAATAAGACTAGATGTCTAAAATTTTAATGAATTTTTAATGACTTTTACCCACCTTCTAGGCACATTTGAAAATTTTCATAAAACATAATTTTATCACTCCTATGAATATAAATTCAAAATTACAAGTAACATGGTTAAAATTAGAATGTAAAATTTGGTTCAATTGTTGGAAAATAATATTTTTTTGAATAGTAACCTTTATATTTTATTTTCCATAGTTAAAATTCAATAGGGAAATTAAACATAAAAATTATATTATAATTACTCTAATACAATCCCTAATTCTATTGGATAAGTGTATTTCAATGAAAATCTGCCTTAGTAATAAAATATGATCATTTTTTGATCTATTTGGATTAGATTATAACAATTATTGTTATTTTATTTAAAGAAGTGTTAAAAGTGTTAAATTCCAATTTTAATTAGTAATTAATTTTCAATATAGTGGTATACATAATATTAATTTAACTATAAATATGAATTAAAAAGATAAAAATGTTTCCTACATCATATTATTTTATTTATAATTTTAGGACATTAAAAAATTAATTTTTTTATGACACAAAGAAGATGCAGTAATTACATTATTAAAGAAAGATTAAAATAATTGATATTATAAATATCCAAATAAATGTAAATTAGACTTTTGATGCATTAAAATGAGTTTGTCAGCTAAATTTACATGTTAGGATTGATTTAATATAGTTTTTTTGAAGTATTCATGTTTTTGGACATTTACACATACCAAATACTAAATAGTGTCATAATTGACGTAAATGATTTTTTAAAAGAAATAATATATTATTAAATAATATAGTATTATTAAAAATCTATGTCTAGGTCAAAGGACTTATAACAATATATATGTAATTAATGAACTGCTAGATATTCTTTTGTCAGTTTATAGTATGTTTATTAACCATGTAATATAAAAATACATGAAGACATTGTAAAGATAAACTATATATATTTTAGTTAAATCTAAAAGATGAGGTTAATATGGGGACCTAAATTTGACTAAAACATATTGGTTGAGAGGATTTATACACATACTCAATATAAATCCATTTTGATCTATTATAAAATGAATATTATTTTATAATAAAATAATATTTCAAGCATTTCCTAAAGTGACCCTCACCATTCATATAAAAAGGTACTACTTCTTCACTCCAAATCACACCTAAAAAGATATTTTCCTTAGCCAAATGCTTCTATAATATTTTAAAAACTAATCTCAAATCATCCTAGATTCCTTACGTTGATTATAAAGACAACCTAAGAGCCCTTTGGTTCAAATGAAAAGGAAGAACCTGATGAAGAGGTAATTACATCATCGCCTCTTTCAATGTTCTTTTATTCTTCCAAATCCTCTTTCTCTATTGTTTTCATACCACAAAAATAACTCCAGTACATTATAAATACATTCATATTATTATAAATATTGTACAAACATATTCATTATTCTATCCATCCTATGAATGACAGAGTCACCATACCTGTGTACATATGGCTTAACGTCTCCACGTCGTGGTGTAGATTGGTATTCAACACTTCATTATTTGGATGGGTATAATAATGAGTACAATTGATGTAAATAATATATATTACATGTTAATGATTATTTATATATAATATACCATCTAATTACATACGATTTCACCACTAAAATAATGATATTGCCTCCCGTGTGTACGTACGGCTTACCATCTCAACGACACGTTGACATTTCTTTCCCCATCATAACCATTAAAAAATAATTTTAACATGATGATTAAAATAAATTTTTATGAACATTATATAATTATGTATATGAATCAAATACATCCTATCTATAAGAAACATAATTTATGTAATAAGGCATATAATGGAAAACGAATTAGTTAACAATCGAATCAATGAGACTACTGAAAGATTATTAACAAATCAATATTAGAAGATCTTATATGATATCATATTTATGTATTTGATTTATGAATAATTTAATAAAATTATTTATCTATTATATAAAAGGATAATAATCCCTCGAATAAGAAAAAGTACAAGGTAAGGTTTATTTTTACAATCTCTTTATTATCTGAGGATGTTTATATGTAAGCATCTATTGGGAATTCATTATGATCCTCATATGTGTTTCATAAAAATATATTTCAAAACATTTTTACTATTTCTTAGAATATGGTTTAATTACTCATATGGGTTTGGTTGCACTCTTCGTTACGACACTTTTGGGGGATATGGTTAGGATAATTCACATTTTCATTACAAACCAATATGAAGGATTTATGGGTAAATAATTTCTCATAGCAATTTTTTTTAGATTAGGTATTATATGCAAAAACTTATTAGTTTATGTTAGGTATTTTACAAGTTTGGAATTAAGTATTTTGATTCAAAATCTAGTCCAATGTATGCCATTGTTTAGAAATGGAATGAAGTGGAAGGACTCAAAACTGTATCAGGGAAAATAATCCATGTCGGGATTTCCCAACTACACAACATAATTATAGTAGAGTGGATGTTGAAATAGGTGATGAGTAACTTATAAAAATGAAATGAAAACTCACTCAGGTAATGAATAATAACCATACATGTATGGATCACCCTGAGCCTCAACGCGGAGGAATAATGTTAGACCACTTCATGAGGAAGGAAACACAAAAAATTAATGGGACTGCAAATCCATTTGTAGCTGAACAATAGATAATTTTTTTAGAAACAATTATTTCATGCTTTAGGGAGTAGCAAAAGGGGAAATGTTTTTCATGTTAGATTATCACCTCACAGGATATGTAGATCAGTGATCATCATTAATTAAAAACAAAAAGGAGGATGATGAAGTATAAAATATTGAATGGAGGGAGTATAATAATATATTATTAGAAAAATACTTTCATCGTGACCATAGATTGGATATTTAAAGATAATTTTTAATGCTAAGGAAAATGGAGGATGAGAATGTCACAATGTATGAGGATAACTTTAAATAAATAGAAAGGAATGCTACAGATTATATACGTAACCCAAATAGTAAGATTGATCGATTCATAGATGGGTTAAAACCATTTCTCCATATAGAATTTGTCTCACAATCCATCTCATCATATGAGGATACTACCTCATGTGATATCACGAAAGAAAATAAATTCTCTATGTCTTACAACATTAATTAAATTCCAGAGAAGAAAAGATCTGATGAACACTATGGAAAAGAAAATAAGGTGTCGAAGGGAAATGTTAAATTTCCATCCTACTGTAAATATGGGAAAAACACCCTAGTACATTCATGAATGGGATGTGTGTCTATTACAAGTGTGGATAAAAATTCAATGAAGCTCGTGATTTTTAGGGGATGAAAGAGGCTGTCAATGTTAAATGATTCAATTGTAAAACAATTGGGCATTATAAAAATAAATGTCTAAATAGTCAAGAAAATTTACCTCAGAAAGGGCCAAGGGAGAAAGGTCAAACTTATGCAATCAAAACTGTAGAGGTTGAAGTTTTGGATGATGTGGTGGCTGGTATATAAATCATTTCTCAAATTCCCCCAATGATTTATTTGATTATATATCATCATATTCTTTAATATCTTTCTAGTTTTCTTAGAAAATTAGATATTTAGAATTTTATTTAACAAGGGCATTGTTAGTAAAAATTCCTAATGGATATATCATTACAACAACTTTTTATGAATTAGTTACCATTATGGCATATAATCATGCTTTATCTACTCATCTTATTATCATACCCAATATTTAATTTGATATAATCATTGGTAAGGATTGAATTTTAGACCACGATGCAAAAATTTATTCTAAGAAGAAGTATGATACAATTTTTTGATGTCTTTTAGGAACAGAATATATTTTGAGTAGAAACATCACAATCAGATTCTCATCTAGATCCACCCACAGTAGCTCTACTAAATTCATCTATTGGGGAGGAAGAGAGTGAAATTAATATGGGTTAGGAGATGAATGTTCAAATAGAGGACGTTCCAATTGTGCAATATTATGTTGATTTGCATCGAGAGGAGTTACATGGACAACCTCCAGAACGAGAAATGGATTTTTCCATTGATTTAATTCCCAGTTCAAGGACCATATCACTGAACCCTTATAGAATGGCCACTATGGAATTATTGTAACTAAAGAAACAACTATAGTAATTGAGATAGAATAGCCACTATGGAATTAGTGGAACTAAAGAACCAACTAGAGGAATTGAGAAAAAAAGGTTTTATTCCGCCTGCTGTTTCTCTATGGGGAGGCCCTATTCTTTTTTTAGAATAATGATGGATCTGTGATGTTGTGCATTGACTATAGGGAGACCAATGTTATAAAAATAAAGAACAAGTATCCCCTACCCCACATTTAGTACTTATTCAATCAAATTCATGGAGGAAAATATTTTTCAAAGAATGACATTCAATCTGGATATCATCATTTGTGCATGAAGAAGGAATACATTCCAAAGAAAAAAATCAGTACACGGTATGAGCATTATGGGTTTACAATAATTCCATTTGGACTAACTAATTCAACATATATCTTCATGGATCTAATGAATAATGTTTTAAGGAATATCATAGTGATTTTGTAATGGTATTTATTGATGATATCTTTGTACACATAAAAAGAAACGATGATCATGAAAATTAATTGTGCACTATTCTAGAGTCTCTTCGAAGAATTTAATTTTATGGTATTTTCCTCACATGTGGATTCTTGCATCAGGATATCTCTTTTATTGGCTATATTTTCTCAAAATATGGAATCTCTATTGATCCTTCTAAGACAATTGAAATATAGGAATGGAAAACACCATAGAGTAAAACTGTGGTAAGCAATTTTATTGTTTTAGCATGTTATAATTGGCATTTCATCAAGAAACTTTCTAGATTAGCTAACCCATTAACAATGCTCACACCTAAAGGGGTTAAATTTGTTTGGAAAAAATATTATGAAGAATATTTTGAATAATTGAAGAAAAAAATCAGTAAATTTTCCTATCATGACTCTAACATCGGGGAATGACGGGATTGTTATTTATAGTGGTTCTTCAAAGAAAGGAATTGGTTGTGTCCTTATGAAGAATGATATAGTTATTACCTAAGTGTCACTGTTTCTAAAAATTAAGGAAGAATACTATCTTACTCATCATCTTGAGTTAGTAGTTGCAATCTTTGAATTGAAGTCATAGAGAAACTATATTTATGGTGAAATATGTGATATATATACCAAGAACAATATTTTGAAATATATTTTCTCACAAAATGAACTCAACATTAAGAAATAAGGAGGGCTTGAACTACTCAAGGATTATGATTTCACTATACACTACCAACCAAGGAAGTAAAATATGTTTGTAGATGATTTGAGAAGAACAGATCATGGTGTTTTTAACAAGAAGAGAGGTTAAATGAATCCTATATTCATGGGTCTAGTGAAGAAGCATATGGGAATAATTATGGAAGTTGAAACACCACTACGTTTTCAAATTGCTTCCAAAAAATATTTACTAGAAAGGATAAAACATTCTCTTACTAATTACGATGAGTTTCTAAAGAAAATTAAACCTGTGAATTATGAGAGATTGATTGAATTCGTATAAGAAGATGGAATTTTGATATATATGGGAATAGTCTCTATGTTCCTGGAATACCTATTCTAAAATGTGAATTTTTTGATGATTCTCAAAGATCAAATTTATATATACGCTATGGTATCACTAAGATGTCTAGAGATTTGAAGGAAATTTTTTTGTGGGACAACCTAAAGTCGGAGATTGATGATTATGTGTCAGGATGTATGGTTTTTCAATAGGTGAAGGCTAGAAGACAACATATTAGAGGAGTCATGAAACCTCTTCCCATAATTGAGTGGAAATTGGATGGAATTATGATAGTATTTTTCATGGGGAGACCATGGAATCTTAGAAGGAATGATGAATTATGGTCATTGTTGATCATCTTACCATGTCAGCACATTTTCTTACTATAAGAGATGATTTAACACATGAACGTTTAACCAAAATATATATTAATGATTTTGTTAAAAATCCATGAGTACCAAAATAATTTTTTTCTAATCATGATCCACATTTCACATCATGATTTTGGAAAAGTCTTCATACATCCCTTGACACCGAACTTCATTTGAGAACTTTAAACCACCCTCAAACTGATTGAAAATCAGAACAGACTATTTAAATCATAAAATAAATGTTGAGATACTATTTACATGACTTTCAATTTATGTGGGATCAGTATTTACCTCAATTAGAATTTTCATATAAAAATGGATTCCATTCTAGTATTCAGATGTCACCATATAAAGCAATGTATCGAAAGAGATGTCACACACGAACTTGTTGTGAAGATGTTAGTGAAAGAAAACTCATAAGACCAGAACTTGTTGATGAATAAATGTAAAAGGGGAAGATTATCCAAAACCACGTCAAAGAAGGTCAATTTAGGAAAAAGAGGTGTGCCTATAACATATGGAATAATTTGTAATTTCAAGTTGGTGATACTTTTTTGTGAAGGTATCTCCATGGAATGGTGTTATATGATTCAGTAGGAAGGGTAAATTAAGTCACATGTACATCAGACCTTTCAAAATTCTAGAAGGAATTGGAGATGTAGCTTACCATTTGGAAATGCCTCCATGTCTCTCCAATGTTAATGACGTGTTCCATATATAACTATTGAGAAAATACACTACCAGCCTAACACATATACTCACCTATGAAGAAATAGAATTGGAACCCAATCTGTCTTATCATGAAGAGCCTGTCAAGATTCTCGATATCAAAGAACATGTGTTGAGAAACCGGATAATTTTCCTGGTAATAGTTCTATGGGGAAACCATAAGATGGAAGAGGCAACATGGGAACCCGAGGAACTTATGAAAAAGATCAACCATAATATTTTTTTAGAGTAAAAATAATGATTTTTTTGAATAATGTATTTGAAGGAGCGGAGAATATTACACCCCAATCTTCCACAATATGTTTCTCTTTGAATAATGCAATATCTCGTGATGCACAAAACTTCGACTTAGATCACACTACGACCAATCAATCTTGCCATTTGATAAGTAGTTGTGAATAGTAATACATGCTTTTTGAAATTTTAAGAATTTTATTATTCAAAAAGGTCTTCCTTTCTGGATTCAGAATATCAAAATTATCCTAAGTGGAATTTTATGTATTTTTCGGAAAACTACCAATCATTGATGAATAGTGAAAACATTGTGTTATTGTGTACAACCGAATTTTATTTAAATAATTGTTATTTTTGTTTATATTTATTTTAAAATTATTATAGATGCATAATATCTATATTAGTTTAATGTAATTTATTGGAGTCATTTTATAATAATATTAGATTTATTAAATTTTATTGAACTTTTTAAAGTCTTGGACCAACCTTCTAAGAACATTTTCATATTTTAATAAAATTAAATTTTACTACTTCTCTGAGTCCAAATTAAAATTCTGAGAGACATGATTGACATAATTAAGTAAAAATTGGTACAATAAGATTACATTTTTATTGTGACTAGTTACTTTTGAATTTTATTTTCTATAGTTAAAATTTAATACATTAATTAAAGGTAATAATGAAATTATAATTACCCTAACACATGTCCTATTTATAATGGATAAGCATATTTCGACAAAAATCATCCTTTGGAATAAAATAACATCCTTTTCGATCCACTGGGATTGGATTAGGAATTTTATTTTTATTTTATTTAAAAAAGTGTTAAAGTGTTAAATTCTTATTTTAATTACTAAATCATTTTTAATATTAGGATATGTAGAAGATAAATTATACTATAAATATTAATTATAATGATATAAATATTTAAAACATCATGATATTTTATTTATACTTTTTAGGCATTAAAAAATTAAATTTATTTATGACACAATGAAGATGCAGTAATTACTTTATTAATGGAAGATAAAATAATTGGTATTAAAATATCCAAATAAATTTAAATTGAGACTTATGATGCAATGCACTAATATTCATTGTTATTATGACATGTTAGGATTAATTTAATGTATTTTTTTGAAGTAATTTTGTTTTTTTGACTTTCACAATATGCAAATACTAAATATTGTCAAAATTGAAATAAATAGGTTATAAAATAATACATTATTATTAAGTGATATATTCTTCCAAAATATCTAAGTATTGTCCAATGGACTTATATAATGATATATATGCCAATATATAACCACTTGTGCTTCCCTTCAATTTTTATAGTAATGTTATTAACCCTTTAATATAGAACATACAAGAAGACATTGTAAAAGTTAAAATATATAACTAAGAGTTAATTATAAAAGATAAGGTTAATATGGTGACATAATATTTTCTAAAACCTATTGTTTTAGATTAATTCGACTCCTATACACTGTATCCTTGAAATATATCAATTTTTCAACATTAAAAATCAAAAATGTTTTTATAATAAAATAATATTTCAAACTTTTCATTAAGTGATCCTAACCTCCCTTATAATAGGTTACTTCCCCTTCCCTCAAAATCTCACCTCAAAAAAAATTTGGCTCTGCCAAAACCTGATAAAATCTCTTCCCAACTACCCTAAATTCATATTATAAGCCTTATAATGATCAGAAATCCACCCTAAGGATCCCTTTTGTTTAACTGAAAAGGAATAACCTGAAGAAGAGGTAATTTTATCACCACCTATTTCAAAGTTCTTTTCTTCTTCCACTTACACTTTCTTTGTTGTTTCCATACCTAAATAATATCTCCAGTAACTTATAAATACTATTATTTTATTATAAATATGATACAAAAATATTCATTATTCTCTCCATACTATTTATGGAAAAGTCTCCATATGTATGTACGTACGGATTACTGTGTCCACGTCATGGTGTAATTTGTTATTCAACACATCATTATATGGATGGATATAATAATGATTATAATTTATGAAAATAATCAATATAACAAGTTAATGATTCTGTATATATAATATATCATCCAATTATATATTATTTCTCTACTAATATAATGATATTGTTTCTTGTGCATACGTACGGCTTACCCTCTCCATGATGCGATGAGATAGCGTTCCCCATTGTAACCATTCAAGAATAATTTTGATGTTTTGATTAAAAATTATTTTTAAAATCTTAATATCATTATTGATATTAATAAAATAAATCCTATTCATAATAAATATAATTTATGTAACAAGATATATAATGAAAATTGGACATGTTAACACCCGAAACAGTGTTACAACTAAAATATTATTAACAATTCAATATTAGAAGATCATATATGATATTATATTTATGTATGTGGTTATTTTGTAGTTTAATAACAATGATTAAACTATTATATAAGAGTTTAACCTGCCATATACTATATAAAAGTACACGTTAATGGTTAATTTTAAAATATTTTTATTATCCGAGGATGTTTATACGTAAGCATCTACTGAGAATTCATTATCATACTCATCCGTGTTTCTTAAAAATTTATTTAAAAACATTTTTAATATTTAATATAATATGGGTTAAAGTAATTTATACCCTTGTTTGACTTTTTATAATAAAAAATTGATTGTAATCTTTCCATCGTACTTTATGACTTTTCGAAAATTATGTTAAGAATGTCTTTTTAAGTTAAACTGTGGGTGTGACTATTTTCTAATGTTATTATGTCTCTAAAACTTCCCTTATAAGCATATAATACTATTACAAAAATTATTTTATTCTATTATAATTATTTGACATTTAAATGCGTTCAAAATAGAATTATATATTTCTCACAAATAGATTTTATTTCATCCATGTCAACATAATTTGATTGCTTTTACACTTATTTGAAGATGATTTATTATGATTCAATCTCCCATATTGTGTTGAAGGTTTTTTTATATGTTTGACTATGGATGTGTTATTATTTACACCATTCATGTTATATGGATAATGTATTCACATTTCTTATGCTAGTTTTAATACGAATGTTTATGTTATGTTTCATCATTTTCATATTAGGAATGTGTTGGACTTAGTAAGTGATAGATGGAGCCCGATATTTCTCTTTGATGCATCTATAGGTCTCATAAGAAAGAAAACTAGTTTCATGTCATATGTCATTGAAAAACTTTTATTTGTTATCTTGGAACATGGTCTTGACTATGTGGTTATTATGTCTTTAATTATGTATTACATCATTATGAAATTAGATATTGATATTACATTGGATTATTTGACTTATTGAATATACTTTTGAATAAGTAAATGGATTTATTTGATTTATCATTACTATATTAGGAAGATATTTAAGTATAATAGGCTAGGGTTTTATTCTTATTCATTTCATTAAATGTTTATTCTTATTTATGATTGTTTCCACTATATTTTTATCCTTACTAAGCATCTAATCTCACTTCTTTCTTATGTTTTATTTTCCCATGATGTGAAGAAATATATTATGATTAACCTGCAGGGTTATTCCAATTGATATGAGTGTGTTCAGTGGGGAAACAATGTTGTTTTGTTTTTATTTCATGACGTAATGTATAACTTATGTATGAGTCTAGTACTTCGAAGGATAGTAAAATAACTTGTCTTTCGAAACATGATCTCTTGTGATCATACAAATGTTATATACTAATACACTGACTCTAGGGTACCAGGGTTGGGGAATTACAATGAAAGTAATTTAAATGAGATCTAATTTTAAATAGTATAAATTCTAAACAAACTTTATTATCTTATTTCAAATGTATGTTCAATTTCTATATTATGTACAAAATAACATCATATCGAACAAAACCCCCTAATCAATACAAATTGTACATGATTCATATAAATAAAAATGCTTTGACATTGATATAAAACATCATTTTCCTCTAACATATAACATTAAATTCCCCATAACATTGACAACCTCCACCTTATAAAAAACCTTTTCTTTGTTCTAATTTATTATATCAAAAAATTATTATCTCCAAAATAATTTATAATATTCTAGTAGGAAAAATATACCCCATTTTTTAGTATATACATAAAAATTGTATTGTATTCAAACATACAATGTAAAAAAACTGTTTATAATATATATGAATAATTATTAAATCATTTTAATCCTATATAAGTGAAATTACTATAGGATGATCAACTATAAATAACACTAAAAAAATTCCATATGGGTCACTTATATCCACATCCCTATGTTCATTTCATATATGTTCAATTCTCATTATTCTACATCATCTTCATAATAATTATTGAATGTTGTAAAAAATATTCATCACGGAGGATTATCAAAAATGTAGAATGGATCACACACATTGACCTTAAATACACTATATTCATTAATTTCCTAACTAAAACCCATAAATATATGCTCATATAATATTAGTGATCTCCCCACTTTGTTTCAAAAAATATATTTGTTTTATCTATACAGTTTGTTATTCTACCATCGAAAATCATTCAAAATAAAATAAATGATGTGAATTAATGAATTTATCGTAAAATAATTGCTGAAATAATCCTCCCATTATATAAAAAAAACTATAGTTCAATTGATAGAGGGAACTAAACTATATAACTTATAATCAAAAAAATAAAGTTTTAAATCCCATAATTATCCTTGTTTTTTTAAATGAATTTATGTCAATTGGTTTCAGGAACACATCCATTTTTTTCATAAATGATAGAACAAACACTAGTTTAATACTACATTTTCCACTATAATTGTGATAAAATGATACATTATATAAATTTCTATTTGGAATGGTAAACCCCATTTATTAATTGATTAATGGGTCTAAAATCAAAACAACCCATCATTATTGATAACATTACATGTAGAAACATGTACTTTTCATAAACATGTTTTAATTTATTTTTTGATTCAATGAAATGGACAATATAAGTGGGTAAAATATAAAGTTTAACTAAATAACTTAACTCATAATAACTTTCCGATCATTCTATTAGATAATAGATGTCGTCTTTCCATTTTTTTTGATATTTTTAAGATTCTAGTCTCATTGGATTTTAATAAATATAAAATAATTTTTAAATTAATATATATTAATCAAGTTCATAAGAGCAATGTTATATATTAAAAAAGCACAGATTAGAATTTCTATATTTTAGATTTCTCTATATTAATTGTTTTTTATTTTTTAGGGTATAAATTATGTTGTAATTTTTGGATCCATATATCAAGAATTTCTGAGTTTTTATTTACATTTAATAAATAATCATACTCTAAACTATTAAGAATATTATATATTTTTATTTGATTAGTAGTGATGCATAATGTGTTTGTTCAGATGGATATTTCATGTCAAATAATATCGTTTTAGAGTGGATATGTTATTCTAGTTTAGCAAGGATTAACTGATGAATTGTTTGACCTGGTTTACCATAAGATAAAGGGGGTAAACTATAAAAAGTTAGTATAGGTGGAGTAATTATTTCATGAAATTAACTTCATCAATTAAAATATAAGACACCCATATAATTAATTCTTGTTTAGGGTGAATAATATTAATAATAAATTATTGTGTTCTAGAAGGAATGAATAAATAATTTTTAAAAAAATTTATTGACCTCATAAAATGTTATTGAAATGGATATTTTGATAATGATAAAATCCAAATTTTTAAGGAAAGATAAAAATATTTTACAACATTATAATAATATATTGACTAAAATTACAATGTTATTAAAATTATATAAAATTAATAATTAAAATTTTTATATTTCATGTTTTCATTTCTTTGACAAATACTGGAAAAGATGAAATTGTGAAAAAATTAATATTTAATAAAAATATATTTTCAAAAAAAATATTGTTTTGTTATTATAATGTGATTTCAAATAAATAAACATGTATTAAATGTGTAATCACATTATTTATGATTTAATACTAACAAGTATAATTTTTTATTGTATTAAACTAATATTTTTCCCTCCAAATATCCATGTTCATTAGAATGATAAACATAATTGAGAAATAATGTATAAGGTAATCTAAAATTAAAATTTTTATTTTTACCTTTACCTATTACTCAATGAAGTTGAATGTGAACATGTTTTTGGGTGATTAATCATCCCCCACAGATCATTCGTCTTCAATTCTTAATCCCAACTCATCCCACATGAGAACTGCTCTATTTTTACTAATGAAATTTTATCTAAACAAAATTGAAATATTTTTTTTGGATAATTTATTGCCATTTAGGGAATCTAAAATGTATTCATTAAAATGGAATTGATAGATTTTGGATAGTGATAATGGATATTGAAGAGACACTAGAGTGGGGCCTCAGATGTGTTTGGGTGTTGGGACTTATTGAAAGAAAAACGAACACAATTTTCTTGACGATATTATAATGTGAAATCATTAATATTATTACATAGTTATTTTGAGAAAAATTATTTATCCATGGGTTGTATATTTACTCAACTCACACACTATGTATCCGATTAGTGGTGATTATATGGGTACATGGATTTATAAATTTTAGATGTCAGGAAACCCTAGGGCACACATCATGTTCTATGGGGTTTTTTTCCTTAGGGTGTTCTCTATATACATGTTAGTCAGTATATTAGACCCACCAAAAAAGTAACCAAAAATACTTTCCTTGTATATTGGATGACTAACATCGTTGTGTATATGATTTACATGATGAAAACTATCATTACCCAAACAATATGTCTTTTAATGTAAAATAGTTTACATCTCGTGAGATGGATTGAAGTGTAACTAGAGAATATGAAACTTTGAATTCCAATATGTGAAATCATATACATTAAGAAAATTATGTGAATATTTATTCCTATGTAGACTTCAATGAGAGAACATAACAATCTTAGTATTAGCAAGACACCGTGAATGCTCTAGGGAGTGTCGTGCATCCCTTATAAATGAGAATGACAATAGTAGAAAAGGAATGGAAATCCGTCAAGGATTAAATACTATGAACATTTTGGGAAGTAATCAATTATTATATTGTTTATGGAATTTTTCATATCATCCCCATATATATTTCTTTATGATTAATTATTAATATATCTTTTTTGATTTACCATATATCACATAGTGGATCATGTTTAATGAATTTATAGTTTTACAATATTCACAGGGTAAACGATCCTCTATATATTTTTGGAGAATTATTCAATATATATGTGAGTTTTTAAGTGTGGACATGGTGAATATACCCCCTATTAGAATAACTAGTGATGGGATGTGGATTAGTAAAAAAAATTTGGCGTACTCAAAAATCATATATTAAAAGGGAATTTAGTTTAAAACCTTGTGTTTTAAGAAATTTATTTATGAATGGTATTTCTACCCCCTCACTAATGATTCATTGTGGGTCATCCAAATTATATCTAGGGTCATTCAACTGCTCATTATATGGTGTGTCTGTCCTAAACCTACAAAAATTGGTGTTTTTAAAGGATAATGTATGTCAATTGTTTACATGTAATGGTATGGTACACACTCTACTAAATTATATTCCTCGGTATGGTTTGGGTAACCTATTGTTGTTACTATATGTTTTGGTGTGAGTTTTTATATATGGATAGATATGAAGACACGTGCTTTTGGTTACTAGTATTTTAACATGACATGGATAATTGATTTCCATTTCACTGTGTCCTAAAACCGGGCTATCAATTTATTGGAATTATGATAACATATGATGATTTAATATCATAATATTAGTGTGATAAAAATCATTATGGATTTGAGATACAACTAATGGTATTATTATATTACTATGGATATATTAACATGAGATAATAACTTTACCTAAATAGTGGATTTCCATTGGATTCTTAAATGTATAGTTATTAAGTTTTTATTTTTATAAACGATGTAATTATTATGTAAAAAATGAAGGGTTTGTATAATCTAAATGTCATGATTTAACCTCTCAAAATGATATCATGTTTTACTCTTTCATAACATTGTGAACCGTCTTATTAATGTTCTATTTAATTTGTATAACCATAATTATAATTTCAATAGGTGTACATTACATCATTATGACATTACATTTCATGAGATATATTCGTAAATAGAATAATTTCTCAAAAAAGCATTTCAACAGAGTTACAAAGTACAGTCATCCACTATAATAGGTACAAAATAACATCATATATAATAAAAACCCCTAAATCAATAGATACTCTATATTAATCCAATAAATAAAAATGTTTTTAAAATAATATTGAAAATCAGTGTCATCAACCATATACCATTCAATTTCACATGACTTTAACAAACTCCACCTTTGATGGAAAATTATCTTTGTGCTAATTCATTATCAAATTAAATTGATATTCTCAACAATAATTTATAATTTTATAGTAAAACCAATCTACCCCATTATAATTTATTATAAGCCAAATAATTATATTATCATAGACCATAAAATGTAGAAAATAGTTTACAATATAAATAAATAATTATTCAATCATTTGAATCCTATATAAGTAAAATTATTATAGGATGATAAACAGTAAATAACACTTAAGAATTATTCCATTTGGGTCACTTATATCAACATCCAAAAGTTCTTTCCACATCATTTCACTTATCATTATTCTATATTTTCTTCAAAATAGTTATCTAATGTTGTAAAAATCATTCATAAGAGAAGATCAACAAAAATAAAATATAATAGTTCACACACATTGACCATTAAAATTTTATATTCATTACTTTCAAAATTAAAACCTATTAAATATGTTATCATACTATATAAGTGATTTCCCACCCATTATTTTCAAAATATATATTTTTATTATCATCCTATTTTATTATTCTCCCATTGAAAACCATTCACATAAAAGTAAAAAATGTGAGTAAATTAATTTATCAGAAAAGAATCCATGTAATAATCCCCCCTTTAATAAATAATATAATTAGTTCAATTTATAGAGGAAAATAAACTCTAAAACTTATCATCAAAAAAATTAAGGTTTGGCTCCCATTATTGGCCTATGTTCTTTAAAATAATCCTTTTTAACTAGTTTTAGGATCACATCCAATGTTTTCTTAAATGTTGGAATGATTTCTAGTTTTAACAATAACATTTACACTATAACTATGATAAAATGATAAGTCATATCAAATTTATTTTATTCATTATGATGAACATAAATTATTATTCATTAATGGTTCTTCAATAAACAAATACAAACATTATTTATAACATTACATGTAGAATCATGAAATTTTCATAAAGAAACTTTAATTTATTTTTTTTGGAAGGAAAGGGACCTTAAAAGTGGGTAAAAGTTTATGCTTAGAAAAATAATTTAACTTATAAAAATTTTCTTATAATTTTATATCATAATGGATGTAAATGTTTTCTTTTTTCATTTTGGTAAGGTTCTGATGTCGTTGGATTTTAATTGATATTAAATATTTATAAAATTAACCTATTTTTATCATGATCATGAGATTATTTTTATTTATTAAAAACATCACGGATGAGAATTTATATATTTTGGGTTTCTTTTTATCGAGGGTTTTCCATTTTAAGGGTTGAAATTATATGATTACGGGTTGATCCATTAATTGATATTTTTTTAGTTTTTATTTAAATATTTCAAATAAACAAACTCATAACTCTAAATGAAAGTGAATATATTTATTTTAGTTATATTAATTCCTAATTGGTTTGTTCACATGGATATTTCATGTTATATAACAGGTTTCTGGAGTGGATATTTTAATAGAGTTGACCAAGGCATAATTGATGAATCTTTTCACATGTTTTATTATTAGTTAATTGGGGTAAAATCTAAAAATTCATTATAGATGGAGTAATTATTTCAGGAAATTTATTTTATCAGTTAAATGGTAAGATCGCCCATATCAGTTTTTCCTTTTATGGTATATTAATATAAAGTGTAAATTCAAGTGTTTTGGATTATTTGAAAAAACCATTTTTACATAAAACAAATACCTCAGAACATGACTTCATCAAATGAAATATTAATGAATAGAAAATTAAACAAAATGGTAATAAAATATAGTATTTGAGATAACTAGTTTACTATCATAAAATAATCTATGACATCATAAAGAAATTTCTTAATACAGAATAAGTTGGATAATTTGATGATGACAAAAATTTAAAATTTTAATTGATGATAAAATATTTTAACATATTATTATTCCATTATTTAATTACCATTTCATAAAAATGATTTAAAACCAATAATAAATATATATTTTTTTTCAGTCACTGCTAAATTTCGGAAAAGTTAAAATTTAAAAAAATGAATATTTATGAAAAAATAATTTTATATAAAAAATATGGTTTTGTATTCATTATGTGATTTAGAATAAATAAACAAAGATGAAATGTGAAATCAAATTATTTATGATTTTTTTTGCTAGCATGTATCATTATTTAAATTTCTAAATAATTATTTTATCCTCCTAATATTCATGTTCATTGGAATGAGAAACTTCTTTAAGAAATAACGAATAAGATAATTCTAAATTTTATATTTGATTTCTACCTTTCCATGTTCTCTAATGAAGGTGAATGTGAACATGGTTTGGGTGATTAAGATTCCCCCAAAAGTCATTGTTCTATATTTCTGCATCAAAATGCTTCCCACACTAGAAAAAATCTATTTTTAATAATTAAATTGTACCGATTAACTAATGAATTAATTTTAATTTGGATAATTTATTGACATTAAGGGAATCCCATAAGTATTTTTTACAATGGATGTCATATATGTATGACAGGGATAAAGGATGTTGAAGAGTCTCTACATTGGCGCTTTAGAGGTGAGCTGGTGTTGGTACATGTTTAATGTAGACTCAACATAATTTTCTATTGATTATACGATGTATAAACATGAATATCAGTAGGAAAACCTTCTATTATATATTATTTATTCATGTGTTGTATATTTCCATAGGTCACAATCTATATAACATATAAGTGGTGATAATATGGTTACAATTCATTAGAAGTGTCACATGTCATGAAACCATAGGACACAAATCATTTTACACTAGTTTTGTATCTTCAATGTGTTCCACAAATATAATTTAGTCACTATTTCTTACCCACCTCACAAGTCATCGAAAATGCATTCCATGTATATTTGAAGGAGATACTCAATGTGTAAATTATTTAAACTAAAAGTAACAGTATATACCCAAACATTATGTATTTTAATGAACAATATTTTTACATCTCATGAGATTGATTGATGTGTATCTAGAGAACATGAAATTATAACATCAGAAACTAGAATTTATATAAATTATTAAAATTCCACGCATGTTTATTCAAAACATGGACTCAAATGATAAAAACAATAGATTTATTAGAAACATTAACGCCATGAATTATATAGGGAATTTTGTGCATCATTTCTAAATGACAAAGACCATAGTAGCACATGACTATAAATACATCAAGGCTTAAATACAATTTAATGTTTTGGAAAATATCAATTATTTCATTGATAATAAAAGTTTCCAAATCTTCCCATGATGTATTTGTTTTTAATTAATGATAATTCTATCTTTTTTTTATTTTCTATGTACCACATCGAGGGTTATGTATAATTATTTTATAGTATTTTCCAGTACTCTTATGATAAATAATCTTAAATAGATTCTGGAACAAGGATTGAATATATAGGTGAGATTTTCAGTGTGGACATGGGTTGTGTAACCATTAAAAAACATCATTGGGAAATGATTTGGATCATTAATAAAATTTTGGGGTAGTCATATATCATATAGTAAAATTAAATAGAGTATCAATCCTAGGGTTGAAGACCACCCTTCAAGAATGGTGTAGTTATGCCGTTTATTATGATTTAGTGTTGGTCCCCTATACTATAACTGGGGTCAGTCACCCTCTCGTCAGATGGTGTGTGTATTCTACACCTACAAAATTTTTAGTTTTTCTCTGATAATTCTATTCATTTTTTAATGTTAAGGTATAGTACATGCTCTATTAAATTGTAGTCCTCAGTATTGTGTGTGTCTCCTATTTATATTATTATATATTTTCATGACAATTTTTATATATAAGATGATATGGAGACATGTGATTATGGTTCCTAGTATTTGAACTTGACCTAGATAGTTTATTTCCATTGAACTATATCCTAAAACCATGCTATCAATTCATGGGTATTATGATGTCTTAGTTTGTTTTTATATTGGGATTTATATGAGATAAAAATCAATGTAGATATGATCTATAAATAATATTAATATTACATTACCTTGGATGTATTAACAATATAGAATTACTATTCTTGTGTGAAACTTATTTTTGTTTCCCTCTATCATGTGTTTTCATGTACCATATTTTTATATATTTAGTTTTCTTCCAAGGAGTTCTTCTAGATTTTTCATAATTAACCAAACATGGTATTTAATGAAACATTTGTTTCATGTATTCCCACAAGGCACTGTTCGTTTCCTTTTATAGGTAGGTGCTCATATTTTTTACAACTGAGAGATAAAATATTTTTCAGTTTGGCAGGTCAAATCCAATAAAGATATTTTTTGTCATTTTACAATGTGAGAGGAATTAATTTATTAGTTAAAATGTATTAAATATTATATATTTTGTATATAAATAATCATTTATTTTAATAATCTAAATATTAATATATCATTTGTAGTATCTCTATTAAAATTTAAAATTCTATTGTTATATTTGGTGAAATTATTTAATTTATTAAGGTATATGTTTTATTTATATAACAAGCCTAGAATTGTGTATTATTTGATATAATGATAAAAACACAAAAGAATACAATAAGAATATTTTATTATTCTTATTTCATTTTTTTATGTGGAAGTGGTTTGCCCATGTGGTAATTATATAGAATTATATAGAAATATGTGTTTAGATAATATTATACTATTGGAGAATTATAAATTGAGCATTAATAGTGGGTAAACCATTATAAGTAATTTTTATTGAATAATTTAATGGGATGGAAATATAATTTATAATATTCAACCCCCCCCGATTCATGAGATGATTCTCCTATATAATGTTTTTTGGCATAATAAACTCAATAGAGAGTGCATCACATTATTTAAAACTTATTACCACCCTTGGGATGATGAAATTATTTTGACTAATAACACCCAAAAAAATCATTCTAATAAACATAAAATATAGATTAAATAAAAATCAATTCATGTGGTATACATCTATTTGGAAAATTGACACCCTGATTATATTATGGGACTCAATTACCTTCATTCCAAATTAATTTTATTGAGATACATTAATTAAAACTTTTATAATAAAAAAATAATAAGTTAAAAAATCATTAATAGTGATTTTAAAACTTTTATTATAAAAAATATTTCATTATATTTATTAATGTTGTTAGATGAATTAGGGAATTTTCTCCATCACATATTTATAAATTATTGAATATAATATTGTTCATTTAAATTATATTTTATATAATTATTTCTTTCAAATTAAAAACATTATATATATTTTGGAATATAATATTATTCTTTTTTAAAATAAATAAAATGACAATATAATTTATTTTCTTATGAGAATTTTTTCTACTTTGGATTCTATTTTTATTTTTCATATAGGTATATTTCATAAATTATATTGGTTTTCTCTAAATTACATATTAAAAAATGAATAGATTAATATTTTGAATCATCAACATATCATATGGATAATTTATATAATACATAAACAATTTTATTATATTATGAAATCCTGATTAATATATAAATAATTTATTATAGTATGGGTTAAACAACATAATAAACCCTCCATGTATATCTATGCTTCAAATTAAATAAATTCACATTGATGATTTAACTATTTTGATTTTTTAGTAAAACATCACCCTATGTTGGAAAATATATTTTTGACTAAAATAATAATTAAAATTATTCCATAATCATCAATCAAATTACATTATTTCATGGAAATCCATATTTTGGCTGAGATATGTACATAAATCTATATAGGTTTGTATGAGATTTTGTCGGCCCCTATTCTAATGTATCATTGTCAGTATCCTCAGTAAAATACTCTCTCAGTGTTTTAGGGAACTGTAATGAATATTAGACAATGATAAATAGTTAAAAAATGATGTGTGGTTTGAATGTTTGGACAAAAGTTGTGTCATGGGTATAGGTAGATGTTATTATAATTTTAATAGAGTGGAATAAAAAATTCTAGTGTTATAAAGACATTAAAACTCCATAGCGAGAACATCCCATTTATTCACATTTTAGGTTCTATTAGATGTTTATTCATTTTCATTGAATGTAGATGTATTTTTTCTCTAATATATTAATGGAATATATAGGTAGTCCTGAAAAACGGGGTTTCTAGTGAAATAAAATTTTAATGTTTTTTGAATCCTAGTCCTGCACTATATATCATGTAAGTTCATTTCTCATTGTGAATTCATTTAAATACCAAATAATAGAACTAGACCACAACATTTATTCTATAAGATTAACACTATATTTCAAAAAAAAATAATGTAGTGTCTATAGGCTATATATTCTAGGTACTTTTGTCGAAAGTACACACCATGTATTTCATGGCGATGTTTTCGAAAACTCATAGAATGCATGTTCATGTACATAGTTTACATGTATTCCTTACCTATAAGATATAGATATTTTTCCCAAAAATACACCATCTATTCATTCATACATGACAGAGAGACTATATAATGAAAATGATGATCCCTTCCATAGTGTATTATAGATTATGTACGATACAGAGATATGATTAGTAAATTGTAGTTATATATATATTCTTTATATCTTGCTGACCAGGTTCCAGACTCCACGGTATGTTTTGTTTTCATGGTAAAAATGTTAAGACATGGTATATAATTTTACAATAAAGATTAACCTCATATATCAATGAATGTTGGATGATTTATATGGAATCATCAAATGGGGGATCACTCAATATTAGGTATTTGAAGGTAGTATACACAATGGATTACACTAATGGTGGGGAAAATGAATGTTCTTCTTTAGGTTTGGATATTGTTGTCCTTTTACGATTAATCTTGGGTGTTAGGAAGAGATATGGGACTAAGGTATTAAAGAAGAATATAAGAACATGATAATGTATGAAAGGATATAAATTTATTTTCTTGACGTGGAAATTCATGCTATGATAATACGGGTCTTCCTCAGAGGGATATGGTTTTTTTCACTCAAGTTGTTTCAGATGTATCCAGGTGTCCTTAGTAAATAATTTATAATTAAATTAATTGATTGAACCGTTCATTATATTGAGGCAGAATATGCTACCAATTAAATCTAGGAGTATTTTTTATCATCTTGATGTAGTTGTTATTGTTTCTTTGTATCCTTATTGTTCACATTAAAAAATATGGACCAACAATATGATTTGGTGGTATTAAAATGATGGATGTGGTTATGTTTAAATTTTCTGCAGGGGTTTTGTTGTCCAATAAACAATAGATTATGGGGAAGGATTTTCTAATGTTGGGATTTCGTTTATTTTTGTACTCATGAATCTAGTATGTATCCCAGTCAAAAATATTCACAAGATAAACCATACAACTAGTAGGTTCACATTTTGAGCCCATGTATATTAATTATGAACATTCAGTTCATTTTTCATAGGGGTAGGGTTTGATTGGGAATATTGGTTTCATTATTTTAGGTTATTGGATTCTAGTTAAATGTTGGGAGTGTAATGCTTTCGTAACTGTAACCTATTTCATGAGACTTTCTGAGATTTTTGTTAATTTTTAATAGCTTTTAACATGTATTATCATGAAAAAAGTTTCATTAATGAATGATTTTCTTAAATATATTTATATTCTATTTTTATTAGATCTTGAAGTGCACTGTGTTGCATTTGTTGTCAATGAGGCATGATGTTGTCATAAGATGAATGGATGTCAACGAATGTCAATATGTGAATGACAAAGGATGTGATGGTGTAGGTGAGGAAAGGAGAAAGTCCATGGTACTAAGATGCATGTCACTTAGGAGATTCACTAAGTGACATAGGATGTCAAGGAATGTCAAGATGTGAATGACAAAGGATGTGATGGTGTAGGTGAGGAAAGGAGAATGGCCATGGTACTAAGATGCATGTCACTTAGGAGATTCACTAAGTGACATAGGGTGTTGTGGTTGAAACATTATCTATCTATATCAGACGATTGTAGAGCTGTTCCTAATGTTTCTATACTTGTATCAAGATGATACTAAGTTACACCACTTGATGAATTGATGATGATGGAGCATCATCATTACATCTGACGATTGTTGAGCTGATCATTAAGTTCCAAGAACTTGTATCAAGAGGATACAATGTCACTCCAATGTTTGAAGACCATGCATTGTATTGACAATGCATGAGGAGATGAAGATCATCCATCCATGACTACTGAGTGGATGAAGTGGATTAAAGATGTCCATGCACTATCTCCTAGTCTATGTGAATTTGGAGAATTTGATCCAACTTGATCTCTGATTGGATCAATGAAGAACATTGAAGATTATGTGATTCAGGAGCTTCGGTTGAAGGCATAAACCTTCGGGAATTCCATTCTTAATTATTGAATACATGATGAAGAAGAATTGGAGGAATTATAATGAAGAAGAAGAAATAAAGAAGAGGAAATGGAGAAGAGGAAGAAATGGCTTAGTGATTGAAGTGGCATTTGGAATTGGAAACTTGGTTACTTTGTTTTTATACAAAGTCCTTAAGTCTCTACTCTAGCAAAAAGGAATCCACCAAGGGCCAGCCTTAAGGGTTCAACCCAAGGCACATGTGGGACTAGGTCACCACGCCCAAGGGGATCCCATGGGGCCAGCCCAAGAGAGGTCGGGGCCGTGTATAATCCCCAAGGCCACGCGGTGATGAAGCCCGCGCAGCGTGAGCGCGAGAGAGCACCCCGTGTGTGCATAGTGGGCGCCAGTGGCGCGCCCGCAGGGAGCAGAGGTGGGCGCAAGAGCGCGCCCGCAGAGAGAACACGGTGCGGGGCGTCACCGTGAGGGGGGAAGTTCAACTGAGCGGCTGTAGAGAGCGCTTGGGTGATAAACCGCGAAAAAATCGGCCGCCAATTCGATGTGGGATGCACATTTTTGCCGCGGAGAAAATCGTGGCCATCAATCTGATCTCGCGGACGATCTGCGCCGCACATCTCATCGCGCCGCTCCCGTTCAGATCCAGGCCGTTGAAGATTATTTGATCACCTGATCCGACGACTCCCCGTCTGTCTCCTTCCTTGAGCTCAGCCGAAGGCCACCTGACGTCCCTGCTGAACCAGTGGCGCCTCTGAGTGATGATTTTGAGATCCCGGCCACCATTAATCGAGCCGAAGACACCATTGAGATCGTCTGAGCATAACAAACACATCCATGCCTAAAAATGGGTGTGCATGCAACAACGTGAGAATTTGGAGTTCGGACGAAGGCAAATGAAGTTCCGAGGCTATGTTGGTTAAAATTTTGCATGGATCACCCTTAGACGAAGGCCGTGCATCCGTTCTAAGTCGCATGCACGTAGAGAAAAAAAATAAAGGAAGAGACCCGCGTGGAAACAGATCAAATCAAGATTTGAAGAATCTTTAAAACCTGAGAATTTTGGGAATTTGTATTTATATCCCGCGGAAGATTTTGCACCGCCTCTGCCTATAAAAGGATCACCCAAGACATAAAATTTCTTGCTAAAAAAATTCGAGAGAAGTCCCATGAGTGCCTTTGTGCCTCGCGAAGTAGAAGCCCCGCGCACAATTGCGCGGCTGAAGTCCCGGTGCCACCAGAGGCCCGAAGGTCCCCTGCGCGCATCACTTGCATGATAGGAAGAGCTCTCCCTGCTCGCATACTTGCGTGGCAGGAGAATCTTGCGCACCCAAGGTTCTCTTACACTCTTGAGGCTTGCACGACCCGAGGCCGCATCACTTTCACACCCCGTGGTTGGTTGAGCCTTGCACGGCTGCCTCGCACCCGAGGCCTTGCACGGATCTTGTGCCTTGTGCACCTGCGCGAAAATGGAGTAGAGGAGAGGCCACACCAAGCACTTGCGCGCCTTCATATTGGCAGTGTGTGTGCAAAGTGAATGAGGAAGGCCGAGACATTTTTGTGTGTGCATTCTTGAAGAAACAAGTTGGCCCAAGATTAGTATTTGTGTGTTCAAGAAGAAGAAGGCCACAACACACCCCGTGTGTGTGCAAAGTGGGAGAACACCCTACGGGCAGTGGGTGTGCAAAGGAGGAAGGTCGTAGCCTTGTGGGTGCACACTTTGAAGAACAAATAAAAGAACATATTTTGTGTGTGTGCAAAACAAGAAGAGGAAGAAGGCCAAGCTGTGTGTGTGCATAAGGAGTGTAGACCACAACAAAGAAGAACACATTTTGTGTGTGTGTGCAAGAGGAAGAAACACGTTGTGTGTGCTAGACAAGAAGAGGCCGAAACCTTAGTGTGTGTGCAAAGTGAAGTGTACACACTAAGAAGGAGAAGAAGGAGAATTCTCACACTAAAGTAGAACACACATTTATGTGTGTAAACAAATTGTACAAAGTGTGTGAAGTTCAAAAAAGTGTGTGTGCTTAAAGTAATTGCACTCTTTGAGTGTTTATCACACTAAGAAGAAGAAGGGAAATGCATGCATTCATGCATGCACGTGAACACGTGAACAAAGCCAAATATGGTTGTGTGCATTTGAGTTTTCCAAGACCAGGAGTTCTTGAAGAGTTTTGAGAAGCCATGCAATCAGTGCATGAGGATGCAGAGATGCCATGCACTCAGTGCATGAAGTTGATGTGAAGTCAGACTGAGGCCAGACTAAAGTTAAAGATATTATTTGACTGAGTTTTCAGTAATTGAGAAGAGCCTGATCAACTGAAGTGATTAGAAGTCTTGAGCATGACCAACAGACCTTATCAGAGGCTGTTGAAGATTCTTGAAGAGAGAAGCCAGGTCATCCTTAGAAGAAGGAGATAAATCCTGCGCAAGACGAGAAGACCTGTTCATCACAAGTGAGCAGAGGTACAGAGCAAGGCCAGCAGTCTTTATCCCAGACTACTGAAGATACTTGAAGAATCATAAAGTGTAGAAGAGCTACTCGTGTGACTCGAGGAGCCAGGAGAAGCCCCCTGTGAGACTCAGGGTGGAAGAAGTCTTCAGTGGGATTCTGGAGAAGGCCCGTGGGACTCTGGTAACACTGTAGGATGCAGTATAAAGACCCTCCTGTGGGACTCAGGAGAGATACAGTGGGACTCTGTATCGACCATTGTAATACTAACAGATTATAATGGAAGAAACCATGTTGGGGCGTATAACCAACATGGAAAGGACGTAGGCCTTTGGTGCCGAACCTTGTAAATCCTTCTGTCCCGTGCCTTTACATTTACTGCATTACTCGAGGAAAGGCTGAGAGATACAAGAAGAGTGGATCGAGGCTTTAACCAGCCATAGAGGTTTAATTGATAAAGAATCAATTAGTAAAAAGGTTTAAGGGATCAATGATTCACCCCCTCCCCCTCTCAGTGATTCACACTGATCTGGGCACTTCAATTGGTATTAGAGAGAGGTTGCCCCTAAAAGATCCAAGGGATTCTCTATGAAGTGCAGATTTGAGGAAATGTGTGACCAGCCTCAAATGGAGATATCTACCAAGACTCAGAAAAATAGAAAGAAGAAATAGGCCAAGAAGATTAAGAAAGCATGTCCTAGCTGTGATGAAGTTGGAATAATGAATGATCTTCCAAATGCAATCGAATATCTTCAGAAGACAGTCCCCAAGGAAGTGGCAATGTGTATATCTACAGGCATCCTTGATATTCAAGAAGAAAAATCACAATTAGAAGAATAATCCAATGCAATGGAAGATCAATTGGCAAAAAGGGATGGCATAACCAACACTCTCAGAAAGTTGGTGAAGGCTAAAGATGAAACCGTTTCTCTTTGCAATAAAAGATATGAAGACAGTGCTGAAGAATTGCAAAGAAGCCTTTCTGAGAAAGAATTCATTAAGACTGTGGTCAAAGATGTTTTCCATGCACTGGAAAAGAGGCACAAAGTTTCAATGAATGTCAGAGATGCTCAACTTGAAGACAAAGTAAACAGGGTAAAGGAGCTTGACAATTCATTACAAGAAATAAAGATGGTGCATGAAGACCAGTTAGAACAGCTGAAAGAAAATTGGGAAGGAAGGCTAAGAACTGTTGAGGATGAGAAGAACTCCCTTAACATAAAATGCTTAGAACTAGAGGTGATATTGAAAAATCTGCAATCACCAAAAGCTGAATCCTCCCAGTCAGCTGAAAGTAGAAATGTTGCTACACAAGTGTGCAGTGAGAAGGATGATTCCAAAAGAAGGACATCCTCTAATAAAAGGGCAACATCTTCTAAAAGGAAGGTACCATCCATACCATCTTGTACTAATGCTTCTAATTGTGTTTCCACAAAAAGTGCAGGATGGAAGAATAATTCCAAACAAGTATGGATGAAGACAATGAAGAAAGAATGCTCTCCTGAAGCAGCACAACAATTCAAGACAAGTAACCTACAATCAGAAGGAATCAAAAAGTCAAGATTTTTGGGTCAATGTTGGTGTTGTAACAAGTATGGGCATTGTGCAAAGGATTGTTGGTACAATCCAATGAATGCCAAAGCACAGAGGAAGCCCATGCATAGGGGGAGCAAGCCAGAAGAAAAGAAGTATCATCCACAGGTCCAGAGACATCTGTTTACTGCAAATAGATTTGGATTACTTGACAACATCTGGGATGATTGCAAAAGTGGTCAAAAATATACATGTCAATCTCCAACTGTATCCAGAGCTCAAAAGAAGAAAAGATCACAGAACTTGGCTCAGAATGAATCCTTGGGAAGCAAGAAGAAGAAAGCTGAAGATGCTCCCAAGAAGATTATGAAAAAGGAAGAGAAGACCTTGGAGTCTAAATCCAAGAAGGGTGATGCATCCAGAAGGACCACCAAGAAGAAATGCTTCTACTGTGGAAAGAAAGGACATATCATGGATCTTTGTAAAGAAGCCATGAAATTCAATACAGGCAGACTAGACTCAAACAAACGATCAATCCAAAAGAAGCAGAAGGGATTGATTGAAAACAAGTTGCCTAAGAAAGGTAGCTTGAAAGCATCGAAGGAACCATGTGGAATATCCAGAACTGAGGCCACACTTCCATGTGACTTACTAGTCATATGGCCAAATCAGTTGCAACTTGCCAAAGATCTGCAAAGATCTGAAGATGAAGTTTTGGCAATTGCTAAGGCAAAAGGAAAGAAAAAGATTTCACATGAAGATCAAGTTCTGTGTGTGAGGTGCAATCAAGCTGGACATACTAGTGATAAATGCATGATATTCATTCCAGCTCAGAAGGGATTCTTCAAAAGAATGAAGATTGCACCAGGAGACTCTAATGCTCAGAAGGCACCTAGAAATACAGGAGTCACACACAAAGAAGTTAAAGAGGTGTTGAGATCCACATCAGCACAAGCATCATTTAAGATCAAATGTGCAAGTGTGAAGAATGGTGAAAATGGGATATCTCGGTTGAGAGAATCTTCTCAACCTTGTTGTTCACATTGATGAACCAAGGAGGATCCATCTTATTCCCTAATCACTTGTATTTACATGTGCTGACATTACAAGGAATTGAAGATGATGATCATTCTCAACTGGAGAGTGGTTTGGATAGAATGGAGAGCACCCCTTGAGGGGGAGCCAATATGGAGCAGATGGTATTCTAAGATTTAATACCATTTTGAGAAAAGCTGAAGGTATTCCAATCATACTTTCATCCCTTGTTTCTTAATTGTATTCATCATGACAATTAAGGGGGAGTATTGATTGAAGGCAAATGGTTTAAAGGGGGAGCTTTATCTTTGCACCTGAACTTTCTAATGAGTTTTTTGAAGTTGTGCAGGATTTAGCACATTCATTGTTATATCTGAAAAATTTCATGCCCCTTGAAGCATGATCTCACATGTATAGTGAATGTTGGACAGCATTGAGTACCTTGGTTACATCACTGTTTTTTTCTACACCAGGTTAGCCCAAGTAGACTTAGAGTTGATTTACTAAAGGTTCTTTGCTAAAGAGAACATGTGACATCATCCCTCTCTTAGTGATTTTCATGAAGATGCTATTCAAAGGGAGGAAGTGATTTTTTGAAGAGAACCACACCACACCTTTGCATTTGATTGCCAATAAGGGGGAGAAAATATTGGCACACATATTGACCCATTCATATGTGCTGAAGAAGTGTATTGACATCAAATACAAACGAGGAGATTGAAGTGCATTGTGTTCCATTTGTTGTCAATGAGGCATGATGTTGTCATAAGATGAATGGATGTCAAGGAATGTCAAAATGTGAATGAAAAAGGATGTGATGGTGTAGGTGAGGAAAGGAGAATGGCCATGGTACTAAGATGCATGTCACTTAGGAGATTCACTAAGTGACATAGGATGTCAAGGAATGTCAAGATGTGAATTACAAAGGATGTGATGGTTTAGGTGAGGAAAGGAGAATGGCCATGGTACTAAGATGCATGTCACTTAGGAGATTCACTAAGTGACATAGGATGTTGTGGTTGAAACATTCTCTATCTATATCAGACGATTGTAGAGCTATTCTTAATGTTTCTATACTTGTATCAAGATGATACTAAGTTACACCACTTGATGAATTGATGATGATGGAGCATCATCATTACATCTGACGATTGTTGAGTTGATCTTTAAGTTCCAAGAACTTGTATCAAGAGGATACAATGTCACACCAATGTTTGAAGACCATGCATTGTATTGACAATGCATGAGGAGATGAAGATGATCCATACACAACTACTGGGTGGATGAAGTGGATTAAAGATGTCCATGCACTATCTCCTATTGTATGTGAATTTGGAGAATTTGATCAAACTTGATCTCTGATTGGATCAATGAAGAACATTGAAGATTATGTGATTCAGGAGCTTCAGTTGAAGGCAGAAACCTTTGGGAATTCCATTCTTAAATATTGAATACATGATGAAGAATAATTGGAGGAATTCTAATGAAGAAGAAGAAATAAAGAAGAGGAAATGGAGAAGAGGAAGAAATGGCTTAGAGGTTGAAGTGGCATTTGGCATTGGAAACTTGGTTACTTTGTTTTAATACAAAGTCCCTAAGTCTCTACTCTAGCAAAAAAGAAGCCACCAAGGGCCAGCCTTAAGGGTTCAACCCAAGGAACATGTGGGACTAGGTCACCACGCCCAAGGGGATCCCATGGGGCCAGCCCAAGAGAGGCCAGGGCCGTGTATAAGCCCCGAGGCCACGCGGTGATGAAGCCCGCATGGCGTGAGCGCGAGAGAGTGCCCCGTGTGTGCATAGTGGGCGCCAGTGGCGCGCCTGCAGGGAGCAGAGGTGGGAACAAGAGTGCGCCCGCAGAGAGAACACGGTGTGGGGCGGCACCGTGAGGGGGGAAGTTCAACTGAGCGGCTGTAGGGAGCGCTTGGGTGATAAACCACAGAAAAATCGCCCGCCAATTCAATGTGGGACGCGCATTTTTGCCGTGGAGAAAATCGTGGCCATCCATCTGATCTCGCGGACGATCTGCACCGCACATCTCATCGCGCCGCTCCCGTTCAGATCCAGGCCATTGAAGATTATTTGATCGCCTGATCCGACGGCTCCCCGTCTGTCTCCTTCCTTGAGCTCAGCCGAAGGCCACCCGACGTCCCCGCTGAACCAGTGGCGCCTCCAAGCGATGATTTTGAGATCCCAACCACCATAAATCGAGCCAAAGACACCATTGAGATCGTCTGAGCATAACGAACACATCCATGCCTAAAAATGGGTGTGCATGTAACAACGTGAGAATTTGGAGTTCGGCCGAAGGAAAACGAAGTGCCGAGGCTATGTTGGTTAAAATTTTGCATGGATTGCCCTTAGATGAAGGACGTGCATGCGTTCTAAGTCGCATGCACGTATATAAAAAAAATAAAGGAAGAGACCCGGGTGGAAACTGAGCAAATCAAGATTTGAAGAATCTTGAAAACCCGAGAATTTTGGGAATTTGTATTTATATCCCATGGAAGATTTTTCACCGCCTCTGCCTATAAAAGGAGCACCCAAGACATAGAATTTCTTGCTGAAAAAATTCGAGAGAAGTCCCGTGAGTTCCTTTGTGCCTCACGAAGTAGAAGCCCCACACACACTTGCGCGGCTGAAGTCTCGGTGCCACCCGAGGCCCGAAGGTCCCCTACGCGCATCACTTGCATGACAAAAAGAGCTCTCCCTGCCTGCATACTTGCGCGGCAGGAGAAGCTTGCGCACCCAAGGTGCTCTTGCACTCTTGAGGCTTGTACGACCCGAGGCCGCATCACTTGCGCACCCCACGGTTGGTTGATCCTTGCACGACTGCCTTGCACCCGAGGCCTTCCACGACTCTTGTGCGTTGTGCACCTGCGCGACAATGGACTAGAGGAGAGGCCGCACCAAGCACTTGCGCACCTTCATATTGGCAGTGTGTGTGCAAAGTGAAGGAGGAAGGCTGAGACATTTTTGTGTGTGCATGCTTGAAGAAACAAGTTGGCCCAAGCTTAGTATTTGTGTGTGCAAGAAGAAGAAGTCCACAACACACCCCGTCTGTGTGCAAAGTGGGAGAACACCCTACAGGCAGTGGGTGTGCAAAGGGGGAAGGCCATAGCCTTGTGGGTGCACAATTTGAAGAACAAATAAAAGAACATATTTTGTGTGTGTGCAAAACAAGAAGAGGAAGAAGTCCAAGCCGTGTGTGTGCATAAGGAGTGTAGACCACAACAAAGAAGAACACATTTTGTGTGTGTGTGCAAGAGGAAGAAACAAGTTGTGTGTGCTAGACAAGAAGAGGCCGAAACCTTAGTGTGTGTGAAAATTGAAGTGTACACACTAAGAAGGAGAAGAAGGAGAATACTCACACTAAAGTAGAACACACATTTATGTGTGTAAACAAATTTTACAAAGTGTGTGAAGTTCAAAAAAGTGTGTGTGCTTAAAGTAATTGCACTCTTTGAGTGTTTATCACACTAAGAAGAAGAAGGGAAGTGCATGCATGCATGCATGCACGTGCACACGTGAACAAAGCCAAATCTGGTTGTGTGCATTTGAGTTGTCCAAGAACAGGAGTTCTTGAAGTGTTTTGAGAAGCCATGAAATCAGTGCATGAGGATGCAGAGATGCCATGCACTCAGTGCATGAAGTTGATGTGAAGTCAGACTGAGGCCAGACTGAAGTTAAAGATATTATTTGACTGGGTTATCAGTAATTGAGAAGAGCCTGATCAACTAAAGTGATCAGAAGTCTTGAGCAAGACCAACAGACCTTATCAGAGGCTGTTGAAGATTCTTGAATAGAGAAGCCAGGTCATCCTTAGAAGAAGGAGATAAATCCTGATCAAGACGAGAAGACCTATTCATCACAAGTGAGCAGAGGTACAGAGCAAGGCCAGCAGTCTTTATCCCAGACTGCTAAAGATACTTGAAGAAGCTTAAAGTGAAGAAGAGCTACTCTTGTGACTCGAGGAGCTAGGAGAATCCCCCTGTGAGACTCAGGGTGGAAGAAGTCTTCAGTGGGATTCTGGAGCAGGCCAGTGGGACTCTGGTTACACTATGGGACGCAGTATAAAGACACTCCTGTGGGACTCAGGAGAGATACAGTGGGACTCTGTATCGACCATTGTAATACTAACAGATTATAATGGAAGAAACCATGTTGGGGCGTATAACCAACATGGAAAGGACGTAGGCCTTTGGTGCTAAACCTTGTAAATCCTTGTGTCCTGTGCCTTTACATTTACTGCATTACTCGAGGAAAGGCTGAGAGATACAAGAAGAGTGGATCGAGGCTTTAACCAGCCATAGAGGTTTAATTGATAAAGAATCAATTAGTAAAAAGGATTAAGGGATCACTGATTCACCCCCTCCCCCTCTCAGTGATTCACACTGATCTGGGCACTTCAATTAGTATCAGAGGGAGGTTGCCTCTAAAAGATCCAAGGGAGTCTTTATGAAGTGCATATTTGAGGAAATGTGTGACCAGACTCAAATGGAGCTATCTGCCAAGACTCAGAAAAATAGAAAGAAGAAACAGGCCAAGAAGATGAAGAAAGCATGTCCTAGATGTGATGAAGTTGGAATAATGAATGATATTCAAAATGAAATCTAATATCTTCAGAAGACAATCCCCAAGGAAGTGGAAATGTGTATATCTACAGGCATCCCTGATCTTCAAGAATAAAAATCACAGTTAGAAGAAGAAGCCAATGCAATGGAAGATCAATTGGAAAAAAGGGTTGGCATAACCAACACTCTCAGAAAGTTGGTGAAGGATAAAGATGAAACTGTTTCTCTTTGCAATAAAAGATATGAAGACACTGCTGAAGAATTGCAAAAAAGCCTTTCTGAGAAGTAATTCTTTAAGACTGTGGTCAAAGATGTTTTCCATGCACTGGAAAAGAGGAACAAAGTTTCAATGAAGGTCTGAGATGCTCAACTTGAAGACAAAGTAAACAGGGTAAAGGAGCTTGACAATTCGTTACAAGAAATGAAGAAGGTGCATGAAGACCATTTAAAACAGCTGAAAGAAAATTGGGAAGGAAGGCTAAGAACTGTTGAGGATGAGAAGAACTCCCTTAACATAAAATGCTTAGAACTAGAGGTGATATTGAAAAATCTGCAATCACCCAAAGCTGAATCCTCCCAGTCAGCTGAAAGTAGAAATGTTGCTACACAAGTGTGCATTGAGAAGGATGATTCCAAAAGAAGGACATCCTCTAATAAAAGGGAAACATCTTCTAAAAGGAAAGTACCATCCATCCCACCTTGTACCGATGCTTCTAATTGTGTTTCCACAAAAAGTGCAGGATGGAAGAATAATTCCAAACAAGTATGGATGAAGACAATGAAGAAAGAAAGCTCTCCTAAAGCAGCACAACAATTCAAGACAAGTACCCTACAATCAAAAGGAATCAAAAAGTCAAGATTTGTGGGTCAATGTTGGAGTTGTAATAAGTATGGGCATTGTGCAAAGGATTGTTGGTACAATCCACTGAATGCCAAAGCACAGAGGAAGCCCATGCCTAGGGGGAGCAAGCCAGAAGAAAAAAAGCAGCATCCACAGGTCCAAAGACATCTGTTTACTACAAATAGATTTGGATTACTTGACAACATCTGGGATGATTGAAAAAGTGGTCAAAAAGATACATGTCAATCTCCAACTGTATCCAGAGCTCAAAAGAAGAAAAGATCACAGAACCTGGCTCAGAAAGAATCCTTGGGAAGCAAGCAAAAGAAAACTGAAGATGCTCCCAATAAGATTATGAAAAAGGAAGAGAAGACCTTGGAGTCTAAATCCAAGAAGGGTGATTCATCCAGAAGGACCACCAAGAAGAAATGATTATATTGTGGATATAAAGAACATATCATGGATCTTTGTAAAGAAGCCATGAAATTCAATAGAGGCAGACTGGACTCACACAGACGATCAATCCAAAAGAAGCAGAAGGGATTGATTGAAAACAAGTTGCCTAAGAAAGGTTGCTTGAAAGTATCGAAGGAACCATGTGGAATATCCAGAACTGAGGCCACACTTCTAAGTGACTTACTATTCATATGGACAAATCAGTTGCAACTTTCCAAAGATCTGCAAAGAGCTGAAGATGAAGTTCTGGCAATTGCTATGGAAAAAGGAAAGAAAAAGATTTCACATGAAGATCATGTTCTGTGTGTGAGGTGCAATCAAGCTGGACATACTAGTGATAAATGCATGATATTCATTCCAGCTCAGAAGGGATTCTTCAAAAGAATTAAGATTGCACCAGGAGACTCTAATTCTCAGAAGGCACCTAGAAATACAGGAGTCACACACAAAGAAGTTAAAGAGGTGTTGAGATCCACATTAGCACAAACATCATTGAAGATCAAATGTGCAAGTGTGAAGAATGGTGAAAATGGGACATCTCAGTTGAGAGAATCTTCTCAAAATTGTTGTTCACATTGATGAACCAAGGAGGTGATTCCCTAATCACTTGTATTTACATGTGATGACATTGCAGGGAATTGAAGATGATGATCATTCTCAACTAGAGAGTGGTTTGGATAGAAAGGAGAGCACCCCTTGAGGGGGAGCCAATCTGGAGAAGATGGTAGTCTAAGATTTAATACCATTTTGAGAAAAGTTTAAGGTATTCCAATCATACTTTCATCCCTTGTTTCTTAATTGTATTCATCATGACAATTAAGGGGGAGTATTGATTGAAGGAAAATGGTTGAAAGGGGGAGCTTTATCTTTGCACCTGAACTTTCTAATGAGTTTTGTGAAGTTGTGCAGGATTTAGCAAATTCATTGTTATATCTGAAAAATTTCAAGCCCCTTGAAGCATGATCTCACATGTATATTGAATGTTGGACATCATTGAGTACCTTGGTTACATCACTCTTGTTTTCTACACCGGGTTATCCCAAGTAGACTTAGAGTTGATTTACTAAAGGTTCTTTGCTAAAGAGAACATGTGACATCATCCCTCTCTTAGTGATTTTCAAGAAGATGCTATTCAAAGGGAGGAAGTGATTTTTTGAAGAGAACCACACCACACCTTTGCATTTGATTGCCAATAAGGGGGATAAAATATTGGCACACATATTGACCCATTCATATGTGCTGAAGAAGTGTATTGACAACAAATATAAAGGGGGAGATTGAAGTGCACTATGTTGGATTTGTTGTCAATGAGGCATGATTTTTTCATAAGATGAATGGATGTAAAGGAATGTCAAGATGTGAATGACAAAGGATGTGATGGTGTAGGTAAGGAAAGTAGAATGGCCATGGTACTAAGATGCATGTCACTTAGGAGATTCACTAAGTGACATAGGATGTCAAGGAATGTGAAGATGTGAATGACAAAGGATGTGATGGTGTAGGTGAGGAAAGGAGAATGGCCATGGTACTAAGATGCATGTCACTTAGGAGATTCACTATGTGACATAGGATGTTGTGGTTGAAACATTCTCTAATTATATCAGACGATTGTAGAGTTGTTTTTAATGTTTCTATACTTGTATCAAGATGATACTAAGTTACACCACTTGATGAATTGATGATGATGAAGCATCATCATTGCATCTGACGATTGTTGAGCTGATCTTTAAGTTCCAAGAACTTGTATCAAGAGGATACAATGTCACACCAATGTTTGAAGACCATGCATTGTATTGACAATGCATGAGGAGATGAAGATGATCCATCCACAACTACTGAGTGGATGAAGTGGATTAAAGATGTCCATGCACTATCTCCTAGTGTATGTGAATTTGGAGAATTTGATCCAACTTGATCTATGATTGGATCAATGAATAACATTGAAGATTATGTGATTCAGGAGCTTCGGTTGAATGCAGAAACCTTTGGGAATTCCATTCATAAAAATTGAATACATGATGAAGAAGAATTGGAGGAATTATAATGAAGAATAAGAAATAAAGAAGAGGAAATGGAGAAGAGGAAGAAATGGCTTAGAGGATGAAGTGGAATTTGGCATTGGAAACTTGGTTAGTTTGTTTTTATACAAAGTCCCTAAGTCTCTACTCTAGCAAAAAGGAAGCCACCAAGGGCCAGCCTTAAGGGTTCAACCCAAGGCACATGTGGGACTAGGTCACCACGCCCAAGGGGATCCCATGGGGCCAGCCCAAGAGAGGCCGGGGCCGTGTATAAGCCCCGAGGCCATGCGGTGATGAAGCCCGTGCAGCGTGAGCGCGAGAGAGCGCCCCGTGTGTGTATAGTGTGCGCCAGTGGCGCGCCCGCAGGGAGCAAAGGTGGGTGCAAGAGCACGCCCTCAGAGAGAACACAGTGCGGGGCGGCACCGTGAGGGGGGAAGTTCAACTGAGTGGCTGTAGGGAGCGCTTGGGTGATAAACCGCGGAAAAATCGGCCTCCAATTCGATGTGGGACGCGCATTTTTTCCGCGGAGCAAATCGTGGCCATCCATCTGATCTCACGGATGATCTGCACCACACATCTCATCACGCCGCTCCCGTTCAGATCCAGGCCGTTGAAGATTATTTGATCGCCTGATCCGACGGCTCCCCGTCTGTCTCCTTCCTTGAGCTCAGCCGAAGGCCACCCGACGTCCTCACTGAACCAGTGGCGCCTCCGAGCGATGATTTTGAGATCTCGGCCACCATAAATCGAGCCGAAGACACCATTGAGATCATCTGAGCATAACGAACACATCCATGCCTAAAAATGGGTGTGCATGCAACAACGTGAGAATTTGGAGTTCGGTCGAAGGCAAATGAAGTGCCGAGGCTATGTTGGTTAAAATTTTGCATGGATCACCATTAGACGAAGTCCGTGCATGCGTTCTAAGTCGCATGCACGTAGAGAAAAAAATAAAGGAAGAGACTCGCGTGGAAACAGAGCAAATCAAGATTTGAAGAATCTTGAAAACCCGAGAATTTTGGGAATTTGTATTTATATCCCGCGAAAGATTTTGCACCGCCTCTTCCTATGAAAGGAGCACAAAAGACATAGAATTGCTTGCTGAAAAAATTCGAGAGAAGTCCCGTGAGTGCCTTTGTGCCTCACGATGTAGAAGCCCCGTGCACACTTGTGCGGCTGATGTCCCGGTGCCACCTGAGGCCCGAAGGTCCCCTGCGCGCATCACATGCACGACAGGAAGAGCTCTCCCTGCCCGCATACTTGCGCGGAAGGAGAAGCTTGCGCACCCAAGGTGCTCTTGCACTCTTGAGGCTTGCACGACCCAAGGCCGCATCACTTGCACACCCCGCGGTTGGTTGAGCCTTGCACAGCTTCCTTGCACCCGAGGCCTTGCACGGCTCTTGTGCGTTGTGCACCTGCACGACAATGGAGTATAGGAGAGGCCGCACCAAGCACTTGCGCGCCTTCATATTGGCAGTGTGTGTGCAAAGTGAAGGAGGAAGGCCGAGACATTTTTGTGTGTGCATGCTTGAAGAAACAAGTTGGCCCAAGCTTACTATTTGTGTGTGCAAGAAGAAGAAGGCCACAACACACCCCGTGTGTGTGAAAAGTGGGAGAACACCCTACGGGCAGTGGGTGTGCAAAGGAGGAAGGCCGTAGCCTTGTGGGTGCACACATTGAAGAACAAATAAAAGAACATATTTTTGTGTGTGTGCAAAACAAGAAGAGGAAGAAGGACAAGCCGTGTGTGTGCATAAGGAGTGTAGACCACAACAAAGAAGAACACATTTTGTGTGTGTGTGCAAGAGGAAGAAACAAGTTGTGTGTGCTAGACAAGAAGAGGCCGAAACCTTAGTGTGTGTGCAAAGTGAAGTGTACACACTAAGAAGGAGAAGAAGGATAATACTCACACTAAAGTAGAACACACATTTATGTCTGTAAACAAATTGTACAAAGTGTGTGAAGTTCAAAAAAGTGTGTGTGCTTAAAGTAATTGCACTCTTTGAGTGTTTATCACACTAAGAAGAAGAAGGGAAGTGCATGCATGCATGCATGCACGTGCACACGTGAAAAAAGCCAAATCTGGTTGTGTGCATTTGAGTTGTCCAAGTCCAGGAGTTCTTGAAGAGTTTTGAGAAGCCATGCAATCAGTGCATGAGGATGCAAAGATGCCATGAACTCAGTGCATGAAGTTTATGTGAAGTCAGACTGAGGCCAGACTGAAGTTAAAGATATTATTTGACTGAGTTTTCAGTAATTGAGAAGAGCCAGATCAACTGAAGTGATCAGAAGTCTTGAGCAAGACCAACAGACCTTATCAGAGGCTGTTGAAGATTCTTGAAGAGAGAAGCCAGGTCATCCTTAGAAGAAGGAGATAAATCCTGAGCAAGACGAGAAGACCTGTTCATCAAAAGTGAGCAGAGGTACAGAGAAAGGCCATCAGTCTTTATCCCAGACTGCTGAAGATACTTGAAGACGCTTAAAGTGAAGAAGAGCTACCCGTGTGACTAGAGGAGCCAGGAGAAGCCCCCTGTGAGACTCAGGGTGGAAGAAGTCTTCAGTGGGATTCTGGATCAGGCCAGTGGGACTCTGGTAACACTGTGGGACGCAGTATAATGACCCTCCTGTGGGACTCAGGAGAGATAGAGTGGGACTCTGTATCGACCATTGTAATACTAACAGATTATTATGGAAGAAACCATGTTGGGGCGTATAACCAACATGGAAAGGACGTAGGCCTTTGGTGCCGAACCTTGTAAATCCTTCTGTCCTGTGCCTTTACATTTACTGCATTACTCGAGGAAAGGCTGAGAGATACAAGAAGAGTGGATCGAGGCTTTAACCAGCCATAGAGGTTTAATTGATAAAGAATCAATTAGTAAAAAGGTTTAAGGGATCACTGATTCACCCCCTCCCCCTCTCAGTGATTCACACTGATCTGGGCACTTCAGATCTAGAAGATGAAAATGAAAATTAGTGGTAGAGACAATATTTTATATTCTACATGTGTTTTATTAATTGTATTTTAAAACATTCACCTTATTGTTTATTCAATTTATGTATAAAATTAATAAAATATTTTTAGGATATTGTGACCCACTTTTTTATATTTGACAAAAAATTAATATTTGAGTTTCAATAGATGGATCCATTAAATATTGTAAATGTTAATGTTTTCCTATATATTGAACTTGGATGTTTTTATTTGATTATTTCATTAGTCTTTAATCATTTCATTTTATATGGATTTGATTTTTATTGGATTTTGAGTAATATATATTTAAATAGATTTATTACATTTATCAAATAAACAACTATTTATCATATTCATGTGATAAGTGTTATATATTAAATATAAAACCATATATAAATTTTTATATTATGGTGGGATCTACAATATGTTGTTTTCCAATGTGAGGTTGAAATTATATTCTCATGTGTTATGTGATGGATATATATTTTTATGTTTTCTAATTAGACAAAATAAAAATACTCTTATTTAATAAAGATAATATTTTTTGTGTATTATGGAAGTGCATTTGGCATGGAAACATGTAAATTTCATTTTATATTAAATGGTTGTTGAGTGGGTTTCTTTATTATAGTCCACCAAGGGTTAATGAGAGAATTTATGAGGTATTTGTAATGTGAATTAACAATGGAAATCATGGAATAGTCCTAATAAATGGAATAATGTCATCAATAAATATAATATATCTTTTGTTATATATGAAATCTCATGTCTCATTTTTCTCTTTTAGTGGGAAAAAAGATAAATAGATAAATCTCGATGCAATTATTATAATAAAAACCATTCATAAAATATAAATAACAAACACATAGAACATCATCATGAAAATAATTTTTTCAGAATTGATGATTATAAAAAATATAACAGTTTGAATAGATCAATTTTCCTCTATTATTTTAATAAAATAAATCATATTCAGATATATTTTTTTAAATGATATTGATTTATATTTTGAAAATGAGAATAATTTTAATATCCTATATGGGAAGGAATAATCCTAATAAATAGTAATTCAACTATTTGTTATTACACATTTCTAATATATATTATAAATTTCAAATTTCATTATTATATTGCATTTACATGATGTTTTTAGGATAATGGAAAAAAATTAAATATGACTAATGAATAGTAACAAAATATTCAACTCGCAAAAAAACAAATTTTTTACATTCTATAAGGTTGTATAAAAAATATATATATGTGTAATAATTATTTTTATGATTTTAGGCAATGATTTGTTTTTATTATCAAATTAATATTTCACATTTTTATTGTTCATTTTCTTTAACAACTTGATGATCATTGGGAAATAATGAAATGGACAAGGGATAATTTTTTTTCATTTTGGTCATTATGTGATCCTCATGTAATAGAAATGAGAACATGGTTTGTGAGGTAATTTTCCAAATTGAGCAACATTTATTTATTATCCATCCCTATTACTCCCATAATGGACGTGCATTAAGTTATATAATGCAACATTGATTATCGACATATAGTTTTATTTAGAAAACAGACACACACTAAGGGAATATAAATGTTGTTCTTTAAAATGTTTTTAATGGACAATGGTTGATGATAATAGACACTACAGATGCATTGTATTGGTAAAATTATGTTTTGGAGTGGTTTTGATATACATTAGTGATTTCCATCCTTGATTTTATCTAAATAATGGGTTGTGATATAAAAACCCACCAAGGAAGAAGCTTCCTGCTGACATTACTCAAATAATAGTATATAGTACCTTAGTGATATTATCATTTATACTAAATTTTATACCTTATAATTAAGTGTATATATAAATATTAAAGGTTGACTGAACATAAGTAACAAATTGGGTTCTTCATGACATATTTCCTTGGATTATTATCCACATACATGATGGGTTATTATGTTACACCAACATGACATGTCACTCAAAATAGATGAACTATATATCTTTCTGAGTGGATTAACATGTATAGAATATACTTGAAACAATAACTAGATAAAACAATAATATATGTATTTTAATTTAAATTTAATTCTTCATTATGAGTATTCCTCACCATGTATACAATTTACACTTAAAGTAGCCACATGATACCACATAAAAAGTATGTTAAGTATATGAGATATATTACACTACCAAACATAGACTCCCATAATAGTACACAAATTCACTTTCATGAGTATACTATGTAAACTTTATCCTCTAGGAAAAACCATATTAACTATTTCTACTTTGGAAGGACAATGATATCTCCTGAAAATCAATTATTTATGGTCGTCCCACTATATAATTTAGGGGAATACCATGTGTACTTAAACATTTAATTAATTTTTTATATATTCTCACATGAATTATTATTTTTGATAAATTAGTAATATTCCCTATGATATCATCCATGTAGTTTTTGGTATTTTAAATTTTAAAATAGTAATGGTATTTTAGGATCTTTGGATAAATGATATTCCAAATATTCATTGTGATGGTTCTAGCATATTGGATAGATGTTTAGTGTAGACGTGTGATAGGTAAGCTAAATAAATGTTCTCTACAAAGGGTAAGGGTCCATTATATATATTCCTATGTAGGTAACCCCCCTCCCCCAAAAAAAAATTATATCTTGTAAAATGGTTACCCTTATTTGGTTTTAGTTCCCTTGTATGGGTTTGGGTTTGAAACCTCATCAATCGAAATGAGGTGTGGGTCCATTATAATTCTAGTCGAGTCAATAACCATACCATGCGATTGGGTGGGGGACATCAACATTTATATTTAACCATTTATATATTGTATAGTATGTATTTTATTTTTTATTCAGTTTTTGTAGACCCTAGACTATAAATAATGTTATTGGAATCCTTATATTCCATAATGTTGATATTATATTGAATTTTTGTTTATTGTGGGATAGGGGTAGATATTACAACCTATGATTCAGGTTAAAATTATTAATATAAGATATGTAAACTCAACATTCATTGAGATAATACAAAAACACTAGGTAGTATATTTTGGGATATTTGTGAACTTATGTGTCATTTATCACTTTATTTTAGTGAAATATGTATAATTATGGAGATGAGATGGATGAATGGTAATTTTTCATTCTTATGATTATATTAATACTATATAATGAATGATCCTTTGGAATAATCCTTTCTATTTACCCATGAAATGTTCTTTAAGAAAACATATTATTGCAACTATACTATATTTATATGAAATTCTACATGGTATGGTAATACTTTACTCTTCATGGGAATTATTACTGCTCATGTTTTCTTTGTGCATATATTTTATAGGTTTGTTCTTTTCCTTGGTGGTTGTAAAGATATTTGAGATAATGAGTTATAGTAGATGGTTGTACATGGGGGGTATCATAATGTTGGATGTAAATATAGGTTATCTTGTTGTGATAATGCTTCATCTCATTATGGGATATTGTTTCCCCTAGTTATTTTCTATTTACATATTCATTTTAATTTAAATTTTATTGTATTTATATATTACATTATACTTTTCATTTGATATTTTAGGCAAGGATTTTAAATGTATTGTTATTTTTATAAATATATATTTTATACATTACTAATTTAACATAGTGATTCAACAATAATATATTGTTTTATAGGATTGGTATCCCAATTTATGTTGATACCATCATGGGGACGTATTAATCGACTAGACTATTAGAGTTCAGGCTGGATTTTCAAATTTATCTTGCTTTAGGCCCTAATACGTTCTTGGTGGGTTGTGTTATGTCATCAAATGAACATCATTATATTATAATTATATTATAAAAGAAATGTGTTTAATCATGGTTTACAATAATATACTCTACCTGTGATATATGTAATGTAAATTATTTTTTTGTTCTTTTTGGGAAATTTTATCCCCCTTTCAACAAGAACAAAAAATACACAACATACTGATATTTTATCATCATTGTTTCTAGTATAAGTATCATATATATATGTAAAAAGACAGATATATACATTTTTATAATATTTTACTCATGAATAATAAATTATATTAGGTATCTAAAGATATAGTTTACATTAATAAGATCTGATTATTTAGTTCAACTATGAAATCAAGAAAATACTATAAAAATATAGACTAAAAGTAATCATGAAATAGTAATTTATAGTTATCTAAAAGAAATTATATGAACTCCCTTGAATTATATTTTTTCATGTTCGTCATATAAAATCTTGGATAACAATAGGGGTAGAAAAATGATTTTAATCCTTTATATGATATTTTTACTGATATTCTCATACATATTTTTGTTGGTAATGAAATATATGGTCTTCCCCATAATAATTTTTATAAACATAAAAAATACTTCAACTTGTTGAGAATAGAAATTAAAAAAATATTTATAATTTCCAAATTAATGTAATGAAAAATATATTATTTATTTCTAGGAATGATTATATCATAATTATAGTGAATAAAATTATAGATACATATCTTTAAAATTGTATATATGATTTTTCTATAAACAATTTTCTTTATTGGTTGATGTGACATCAATATAGTGTAAAATGTTTCATTCCAAGAACATCCATATGGATATAACCCCTAAATAACCCTCAAAAACCTAAAAACATATACTTCATCTTCTCCCATAAATAATCCAAAAAGGATTTTACTATATAACATCTTCTTATCACTATAGATAGAGTAATTCAGACCTAACACCCATATAAAAGGTTATGTATTTTCCTTGTGAGTAAATGGAATAACAATTAAAAACTTATTCATATACCAAAATAATAATAATTTTTCAAAAAAATTAAATCTGTTTTCAAATATGTATTCAGTGATAAAACTTTTTGTGTTGTTTGTCATCATGGATAATTTTTTATAAAATATTTTATGAAATTCCAAATTTATTTTAAAAAAGTGTCATTGTATTCATTAGATACCAACTCTGATGTATCATTATTCAGGACATAATAAAACATATCATTTATTTCATTAATTCCTTCTTGATATTTCAAAATATATTTTACATATCATTACTCAAATTTAGAAAATAATGAGGTGTTCAAATTCCAAAAATATTATCTTAGTTTTATTATGTTATCTGTGATAAAATATTCAATGATGAACTCTCAAATATATCCATAACCTTATTTTTGTTGAAAAAAAATTTTCATCAGTAATGGACATAACTGAATAATCATATTCAAAATATACATAATTCAATTTTGAATTTTTCAATGATATGACCACCAATATCATAATAAATTATACCTTGTAATTTCCATTCGTCTAAATATCATATTGATGTGTATGTTTATTCATTTGGTGTTAAATGAAATTCATATCCACGCTATCCAAAGTATCCCATGTTTCAATACTATATAAATGGTATCATGTTGAACATGATGATAAATTTGAAATATACCTTCAAAAAAACTATGATTGATCTTATTAATGTAATCACCTTTCACCTTGATAAAATATTGGTTTCTTAACACCATTAAGAATATAATGCTCTGGGTTATGTAGTACATCACTTACTTTGACATATTTAAATCCAGTTGCAACAAATAACAATTTCACATCAGAATCACTGTGGTAAATTCACATTTGGGGAACTGTTATGAGGTATTTTTCACCAACAACATGATGAGAACCATTTCCAGAAATCTCATATTATTTTACTCAGAATAAAATTCATATGTGGAGAATATTATTCACCCCTTAAATTGTTAATACCAAAACATTTTATATATTCTTAAAATTTTACATCTTTTTTTAACAACCAGATATTTTATGAGAATTATTCATTTAAATTTCATTGATGTCTTGTGTTGTATGCTTCACAAAAATTATCTTGTGATATATGCAACACCGTATTAGCTTGCAGTATACACAACACTATTCTTGGCTCGTGTTACACACAATTTCAAGTTCATTTTGAAGAAATTATTATACGCAACATTATGTATAGATTTTGTTTAATGTATAAATGAAATGAGTTTTTATTATGTTATACGCAATAACAAAGGGAGAATGCACTACATGCAACATTGACTTGGCTTTCATGACACCCAATCGTGACCTTCCTCGATAGCATGTGCAGTACGCAATATCGGGATTCCCTAAACAATGATATATTTTTATAAAATTATTATGAAGTAGTATCTACATTTTGAATTTTATGTCATTATAATTCATCTTACACATTTTATATAACATGGTATGAGAACAAAATAAATTGTTCGGGTAAAATAAGTATTTTTCAAAAACTTTAGTTTTGACACCTTTTGATGGCGCACCCACATTAAATTTATTTATTTTTACATTTTATAAGTACAATTTGAAAAAATAAAATTCTTCTTTGGAATCAGGATATAAAAATTTACTTTGGATAATTTTTTCATATTATTCTGATAACTTTAATATTTTAATGAATAGTAAAACCATGCTATATTTTAATTGAAAAGATATTTTTTCATCACAATAATTTATGTGGTTAAATTATAATATTTAATGGTTTTAAATTATAAATAGAATATATTTTCACCATTTAATATAATTTATGTCATTACCATTAATTTTACATTGAATTCATAGGTAAAAACATTTGAATCTTTGGCAATGTTTTAACTTTTAAAACCTGTTTCCCAATAATGGGATTAATTATAAATTAATTACTGAAAGTTATGTGTTTTGAATTTTAAAAAATGGATTCCATATTTGAATTCATTGTGTCCAAATTATGTTAATAGGTTAATTTTATTTTTTTGATATTATGAATAGTTACTACGGTAATTTTTATTTACTGTTGTTAAAGGAAAATTGGGTAATTAAGGGTAAAAATAAGATTTTAAAATTACCATAACACCTGAAAAAATTCTATTTTATGACTAGAAGTAGACCCATATCACCTAAGGGTCAGAATATATTCATTTCCCGGACTTTTGACAATGAAAAGTTTTTATTTATTATTAAAACCAAAGAAAGTTACAACATGTCACTCTCTTAAATCTTATAAGTATAATCATTTTAATTGAGTGATAAACATCATGAAAAATCGAAAACAAATAGTCTACAGAAACAACATAACATTATCTACATAATTTGAACTTATTTAGAATTTTTATAGATTAAATAATTATCATTAATTGTGTCACAATAGTGATATTGAAATTATTTTATTGATTGAAATATCAAATAAATGGTCTTAAAAATATGAAAATAAATATTATATGAACTATTTAATGTTCTCCACTAATTTTATAGATAAATATGACATTTTATGAATCTATTAAGTCTTTTATATCGAACATATATTCTATGTGGATTTTATTTAAATTCAGATAAATGAATAGTGTCAAAATTGACAGTATTGTTATTTAATAAAAATAACATAAAATAAAATTGTCTTAAAATAACAAAAAAATTTAACAATTACAAATTAAAATTTATATTGTCTAATGTATCATAAATAATCCAATTATGGACAATTAAAAACACATAAGTAATTATTTATAACAAGTTAAAATTTAGAATCTTATAACCAAAACAAATTAAATAGATCAAATAAGGATAAATCTAGTTAATAATTTTTAAAATAAATTACAAACATGTCTAAATTTTATTGGATGATTATATTACAACCTTATCTTTTCTAAGTTCTGATTTTATTTATTTTGTAAGTTTTTTGGTGGGGTTTAAATTTATTATAAATTATTATTTTTGAGGTTTCCAAAGGTGCCCATCTCATCGCTTATAAAAGGGAACCTCCTCCCTCTTATCCTTACAAAATTTTGAGACTTCAAGATCTGCCAACCCCTTACCATTTCCCTTATCAACTTCCCTAGAAAAATTATAGAGGTTCTGGTATCCTCAAAAGTCCAACTCTAGTGCATTAAGAGGAGGTTAAGAAGAGGCCGGTCAAAGAAGACGAAATATCCTTTACCGATTCATTCCAATTTATTTCTTCTTATACTGATTCTTATTTATTTGTTTCATAATCAATTAATAATATCAGTATCACTCAAATAATGATATGTTATTATAAATATGAAACAACCCTATTTCATCTTATATCCATCATACGAAAAATGAAATCATCGCGCGTGCATACTTAAAGAATACCGGATCCACGTCGTGGTGTAATCTATTTTCCACCACCACCTTACTTGGATGGGTATAATAGTGTAAATAAATAACTATATATGATTATTGTAAAGTGATATTTATTCTAAAATATTATTCATACACTGGAATACAATTCCACTATCATGGGAATGATATCATCGCTCGTGCGTACGTACGGACTACCGTCTCAACCAACACGCTGAGATTCATTTTCCATGATTCACCATTCAAGTATGATTATAAAGTATATATAATAAATAATCATGAAAGATATTACATAATAATGATACTGGATTTATGTACATATATGTTTCATTTTCTTAATTCCATTTAATTCATTAAGGAAACTAAAACAGCGTTCATGCGTACGTACGACCTACCGTCTCCATGAACAGTATATTTCATTCAATTTATCGATCTATAATATATATTGAATATATGTTATATATAAATCATGTTTTACTTTCTGGAATTATATAAATCAGGATTTAAGTAATAATATCACGAACAAATGTCGAAACACGTACGATAAATGAAACGATTTTACCCAAAACGCTGCATTTACATAGAATTTACAATAGAACGGGTAATATGAAGTCATAAGTGAACCATATATGATATCATAACAATGAATATGATTATTTAATAAGACAATGACATTATTTAAATATTTATACAGGAGGTTCGAATACATATGAAGCATATCGAACATAAGGTATGAGAAAATTTCACAATTTCATTTTTATCCGAGATTGTTTATACATCAAAATTTACTGGGGAATATTAATCATACACATCCATGTTTCCTCAATATGTAATATTATTTAAATCCTTCTACAATTTTTGATATCCAATTTTACATATTAGTGAATTTTTTGTAAAGGATATGAAATGAAACTTTTTTTTGTTTTAAGTACGAGATACTTTTTGTCTTTTTTGGCCAAAGTACGAGAAGAATGTTTTTTTAACTTATGCGGCATGAATGGATTTTTATGGTTTCATAACAAATTATTTCAATGAAGCTTCCTCTACAAGATTTCATGTCTATTTTCAAAAAAATCCATTTCCTTTAAAATTTCATGGAATTTTATGAAAAGAAAATGATTTTGAAGAAAAAGGATATTTTCATCAAGAATTCATTTCAAGTGTTTTATCAAAACCATTTTCCATCTAAGATGACATTATTTCATCTGTGTATGTTTCAAGTATAATGTCTCTATGATTTACATGGATTTACTTTTCTTATGATGAAATTATATCCATTTGTTTTATATGGATTATGTTATGATGGTATGATGTTTATGAAACCCATTTTATTCATTGGGTTATGATGAATGATTTATATTTATGTTGTGGCACACATAAGAATTATTTCATTATGAGATGGGTTGACCTATATCTCCATCCAATGCATTGGGTAGATATTTATATCTCATGATATATAAATGGATGGAATGGTAAGTTAATCTGGTTCAGTGATACAAGACTGGAATGAGGAGTGAACTATATTCAGAAAGGGACTTTGTCCACTACGATAATCCTGGCAGCAATGCCTTGGATACTATGGAAATCATATCAAGTACATAATGGTTTTCCACAATTAAATGTTTTATTCCCATTATATTTTATCATGATTGATGTTCCTTTATGATATATGCCTTACATACTTCCAATATTTATTTCATTGCTCAAGATTTTGATGTTTAGATTTTATGTTCATGTTTTTGCATTCAAATGTTTATGGATCGTTTTATGTTCCCTATGTTTACCCTTAATGAGAATTTGAGCTCACCCTTTTTATGTTTTCTTTTCCCCAGGATATAAAGAAAGGTTTTAGGTAAGAAAATAAATGGGGAAGATATTTATGGGAGTTGTTGAAGATCTTTCCCTATGATTAGAAGATTTTGTTCCCAGTTTCCAAAGACACTAAACTCTTACTATCCTTGAGTATTGGTTTTTTATATATTAAGTATTCCTCAAAACTAATGTAGTGTCCAAGTACGTCAGGTTTGGGGTATCTACAGTTGGTATCATAGGAATGGTGTAGTTAACCTTTGGGAACTAGGATGTGGAAACATCAGTGAGATCTATAGAGATATTTCAATGGTATGTCTAGGGATGTTCCTAAGGTTATTTATAAGTATAGGTTACAGTCTTAGAATTATTATAACGATCGTGAATAACCTATGATTAAACCTAAGATGATAGAGATTGATAGTACCCCCTTGATTATGTTGTTTTCCAACTATGATTTTTTTCTATCACACTATTCTTTTTGGGTTTTATAAAATGGATGGAAATAGGAAGATTGAAAATAATGGATGATATGATGGACAATGGAATGATATTATTTATGAGAAACCAAATGAAACTAGGTTTGGAAGTCCAAACATCGTTATTATGCCTAATAATCAATCTCATAATATGGTAAATAATCTCAACTTTGGTAAGTTTCCTGACTCAGATAATAAGATAAAAAAGGAGTTTCATGTTGATCATAGGGGAATGGAAGTTCAATTTCTATCATGTAAATCATGTGGTAAGAGGCATCAGGGAGAAGGTTTCAAAGGAACTAGAAGACATTTTGGTTGTGGAAAAGAATGACACATCGCCAATAATTGTAAAGGAAAAGGTACAGTCAACACCATGGGAAAGGATAATGGTATTGCTAAGACATAAAAAATGGTTAAATGTTTTAAATGTGGAATGTACGGGCATTATGAAAACCAATGCTCAAAGGGAATATTTCATGAAGAGAATCAGCATAGTCTTATGGGTAGTATTTATGTTGATGATGATGAAGAGCCTACAAATGATATATGGGATGAGAGAAATTAAGAAGCTCAGTCAGTGGTTTAAAATGGTAGTGTAATGATTGTATGTTTATCAATAATAATGTATGCTACTATGGAATAAAGAGAAATATAAGGATTGTTACACTTTTGTCTTTCCTTGAGTTTTTTAAAGTATATGATGAATGGTACCGGTAACCATGAAAGGTTATTCAAATATTTTTCAAAGGTAGATGATATGTGCATAATGAAAGGATAAGATGATAATGAGATGTTTGATAGTATTACTGAGCTCATGACTGGTATAAGGACAATGTGATATTATGGTTTGAGTATAAAGATTTTTGGGATTTTGGTATGTGGAAAGAGTTAACTTTTGACAACTTTCATGTTTTCACTAAGGTTCAATGGGTATTAATTTTTCAAGAGAACACATGATTAAGGAATTCACATGTTTGTAATGTGACCAACAAGATATATATATATATATCTTATGATATACGGGAGATAAATGATTTTATTTAATTCTTGGTGGATGACCTTTCTAGTAATCATTTTATTTATACTATGAAATTGGATAGATGTATTTTGGATAAACCTAATGATTGGAATAGATTAAGTTCGACATCAGATAATATTGTTTTAGGCTAAAACTTTTTGTTATGTTAAAATAGTATTGTTTTAAACAAAGGAGAACTCATAGGACGGTCGACACCACGTCGCATCGGACAAGGTTGCGGGAATTGGACCCATAACCAATGTGTGACAAGCCTTTATCGCCTACCACTCGCCTATAGGAAGTCCCTGGTTAGTAGAAAGTAGTTTTGTTTTATTAATAAGGATGATAGATTATGTATATGTCCAATTTTGGAACTATATCCGATTAATCTCACCATAGATGGACTTATGTATATCCATTTTTCTAAATTATGTTTCAGACAGATGGAATGACTTATCATTCTATCGCATGATCTGCTACAACTTCGCAAAAGACAAATTCAACATTATTTCTTTAATAGATGTAGTTTAAATTATTCTAGGAATGAGAAATGTTGATATTTTACCAAAATCAAGTAAGTATTTATTTTAATTCAAAAATTCTTCGACATTTTGGAAATGATCTTGAAAACCAAAAATGTTTTCCTAGTGCTCTAATATCTGATGAATCAGATGATACCTTAGATCATTACAAATTTATGGCATTTTGACTGTTGTATTTTTTCTTAGCCCTGTTTTCTACCACTCTCCATCAAAACGTGATGGATAGATTTCTATTTCATATCCATATTTTTAACATTTTCCTCCTTTGTGGGAACCCAAGTGATGAGTTACTTTGGGAATCCATTTTATTTCTAATGTTCATTTTTTAAAATTATGTTTTAGTATTCCTTTTTACAATGTGTGTTTCTATGAATGAAACATTCAAGTTGTAACCAATTTATAACCCCAACGAATTTCGAGGGAGAAATTCATTTTAAAGGGGGTAGAATGTAACAAGGTGAGATTATATGAGAATTATTCGTTTTAATTTCATTGATGACTTGTGTTGTTCGCTAAACAAAAATTATCTTGGGCTATACGCAACACTGTATTTTCTTTCAGTATATGCAACACTATTCCTGGCTCGTGTTACACACAATTTAAAGTCCGTTTTGTAGAAATTTTTCTACGCAACATTATGTATATATTTATTTTAATGTGTAAAAGAAATTAGTTTTGATTATGATATACACAACAACATAGGGAGCTTGCACTACATGCAACCTTAACTTGGCTAGCACTACACGCAATCACGACCTTCCTTGATAGCGTGTGCAGTGCGCAATATCGGGTTTCACTAAAAAATCATATATTGTTATAATATTATTATGAACTAGCCATTATGAATAGTAGTATATAAATTTTGAATTTTATGAAATTATAATTCATATTACAAATTTTATATAACATGTTATGAGAACAAAATAAAATTTTCGGGTAAAATAAGTATTTTTCAAAAAATACAGTTTGTCACCTTTTGATGGCACACCCACATTAAATTTAGTTTTTTACATTTTTATAAGTTTAATTTGACCAAATAAAATTCTTATTTGGAATCAGGATATAAGAATTATTTTGGATAAGTTATTTATATTATTCTGATAACTTTCATATTTTAATGAATAGTAAAAACACGCTATATTTCAATAAAAAGACTTTTTTCATCGAAATAATTTATTTGGTTAAATTATAATATTTAATGGTTTTAAAGTTTAAATATAATATGTTTTTACCATTTAATATAATTTATGTAATTACCATTAATTTTACATTGAATGCATTGGTAAAAACAATTCAATCTTTGGCAATGTTTTAACTTTTAAAATCAGTTTTCTTAACAACGAGATTAATTTTAAATTAATTACTGCAACTTCTTTGTTTTGAATTTTGAAAAATGGATTCCATATTTGAATTAAATGGGTCCAAATTATGTTAATTGGTCACTTTCATTTTTTTATATTTTGAATAGTAACTATGGTAATTTTTATTTAGTGTACTTAAAGAAAAATCATGTAATTAAAGATAAAAATAAAAATATAAAATTTCCATAACACCTTCCAAATTTCTATTGGATGACTAAAAGTCAACCCATATAACCTTAGGGTCAGAATAGATTCATTTTATGGTCTTTTGACCATGAAAATAATTTAATTATTATTTAAACCAAAGAATGTGACAACATGTCGCTCTCTTAAATATTATAAGTATAATAATTTTAATTTAGTGATAAATTCATGAAACATCGAACATGAATAGATCTGGAAAACTAATAAAATTATTTACATCACGTGAATTTATTTATAATTTTTAGGGATTAAATAATTATCATTAATGGTTACACAATAATGATGTATTTATTTTATGGATTGATATATCACATAAATGGTTTTACAAATATGAAAATAAATATTATAAGAAATATTTAATGTGCTCCAATAATTTTCTCGATAAATATTACATGTTATGAATCTATTAAAGCTTTTAGTTTGAACATATCTTTTGTGTGGATTTTATTTAAATTCAAATAAATGAACAGTGTCGAAAATGACACTATTATTATTGTATAAACAAAAAAAATATAAAATTGTTTAAAAAACAAAATTATTTAACAATTAAAAATTAAAATTTAGATGGTCGAATATTTCATAAATAATCCAATTTTGGAAAATTCACAAAACATAAGTAATTATTTATATCTATTTATAATTTAAAATCTTATAATCACAAATAAAATAAAATATATTAAATAAGGATCAATCAGGTTGATAATGTTTAAAATAAATTACCAACATGTCTAAATTTTATTTGTGGATGATATTACAACCCTATCGCATCTATGATCGGATTTGAGTCCTTTTGGATGTTTTTATGTGGGGTTTGAATTTAATATAAATTAATATTTTTGAGGTTACTAAAGGTTCCCCTCTCCACCCTTATAAAAGGTCACCTCCTCCCTCTTCTCTTTACACAATTTTGAGCCTTCAATATCGGCCATCCCCTTCCCATTTCCCTTATCAACTTCCATATAAACATTATATAGGTTCTGGTCTCCTCAAAACACCAACTCTAGTGCCTTAAGAGGAGGTTAAGAACAGGAGCGTCAAAGAAGAGGTAATATCCCTTACTGATTTTTTCCGACTTATTTGTTCTTCTACTTATTATTCTTTATTATTTTAATCATAAATTAATAACATAAGTATCACTCATATACTGATATGTTATTATAAATATTAAACAACCATATTTCATCTTCTATCCATCCTATGGAAAACGAAATAATTGTGCGTGCGTATGTACGAAATACCGTCTCCACGCCGTGGAGTAATCTTTTTCCCACCACCACCTTACTTGGATGGGTATAATAGTGTAAATAAATAACTATATATGACTATTTTAAAGTGATATTTATTCTTAAATATTACACATACACTTAAATACAATTCCACAATCATGGGAATGATATCGTCGCTCATGCGTATGTACGGACTACCGTCTCCACAAACGCGATGAGATTCATTTTCCATGTTTAACAATTCCAGTATGATTAGAATGTATATATAATAAATAATCATGAATGATATTACATAATAATTATAATGGATTTCTGTACATATATGTTTCATTTACTTAATTCCATTTAATTTAATAAGGAAACGAAAATAGTGTTCATGTGTACGTACGGCCTACCGTCTCCATGAACGACGTATTTCATTCCATTTATCGATATATCATATATATTTATATAATGAATATATATTATATATAAATCATGTTTTACATTCATGAATTAAGTAAATAATGATATAATTAATAATATCAAGAACAACATGTCGAACACGTACTATAAATGAAACGAATTTACCCAAAACACTGCATTATCATGGAATTTACAAAAGAATGAGTAATATAAAGTCATAAGTTAACCATATATGATATCATAACAATGAATATGATTCTCTAATATGTTAATAACATTATTTAAATCAATATACAGAATGTGAGGATACATACGAAGCATATCGGAGATGAAGTATGGGAAAATCTCAAAATCTCATCTTTATCCGAGATTGTTTACACTTCAGAATTTACTAGGGCATATTTATCATCCACATCCATGTTTCCTCAATATGTAATATTATTTATATCCTCTTAAAATTTTTTAAATCAAATTTTACCTATTTTTGTATTTTTATTAACGGATATGAAAGGAATATTTTTTCGTTTTCAGTACGAGAGACTTTTGCCTTTTCTGGGCATTGTACGAGAAGAATGGTTTTTTAACATATACAGCATGAATGGATTTTTAGGGTTTCATTGCAACTTATTTTAATGAATATTCCTCTAAAATATTTCATGACTATTTCCATCAAAATAAGTTTCTATTAAATGTTCTTGGCATTTCATTAAAAGAATATGATTTTGAAGAAGAAAGGTTATTTTCATCAAGAATTAATTTCAAGTGTTTTATCAAAACAATTTTCTATATAAGATGAGTTTATTTTATATGTGTATAGTTCAATTATAATTTCTATATGATTTACATTGTTACACTTTTCTTATGATGAAATTATATCCATTTGTTTTATAAGGATTATTTTATGCTGGGATGATGTTTATGAAACCCATTTTATTCATTGTGTTATGATAAATGATTTATGTTTATGTTGTGGCACATTTATGAATGATTTCATTATGAGATGGGTGGGACCTATATCTACCTCAAATGAAATGGGTAATGATTTATATCTCATGGGATAGAAATGGTTGGAACGGTAAGTTAATCCGATTCAGTGATACAGGACTGGAATGAGGAGTGAACTCGATTCAGAAAGGGATTTTGTCCACTAAAATGGTCATGTCAGCAATGTCTTGGATACTATGAAAATCATATCAAGTGCTTTATGGTTTTCCACAATTACATGCTTTATTCCCATTATATTTTATCATGATTTATGATCCTTTATGATAAATGCCTTATCTACTTCCAAGATTTTTGTCTTTTCTAAAGATTTTGATTTTTAGATTTTATGTTCATGTTTTTGCATTCAAATGTTTATGGATTGTTTTATGTTCTCCATGTTTACCATTACTGAGCATTTTAGATCACCCTTTTTATGTTTTATTTTCCCCATGATATAAAGAATGTTTTTAGGTAAGAAAATAAAAGGGGAATATCTTTATGGGTGATGTTGAAGATCATTCACCATGATTATAAGATTCTGTTCCGAGTTTCAAAAGACACTAAACTATTATGATCCTTAAATGTTAGTTTTTGTTATGTATTTAGTATTCCGAAAAGGTAATGTAATATCAAATCATGTCAGTTTTGGGGACTCTACATTTTTATTTATAACCTTTTTTAATCTAAAACATTTTTAATGAGAATCCACCATCCATTTCTAAAATTATTTTAAAAAATAAATATCCTCATTCTTTGTGATTTATTCGTCATAAATATTTTACCTGCAATATGAGTGAATTAATCTAAAAAATTAAAAAAACATTTATTAATTATAATATTCATCATTATATAACCAAATACTTTTGAGATCCATTGGGTGACATTACTGAATCTACACTTTTCTAGTAATGGATGAAATAATCATCCAATTTTGGAATATAGAGAACATAGTTTTTTTAATATTATAATTATATGTTAATTAAGAAAAATCTTTCATTTATTAATAATGGTAATATTTTTGGCCAATGTGGCAAGGTCTTTAATTCCATATTTTATTTTCATCCAAACAGATTTAGCAGCATGATTTTTATGTATTATCAATCTAATTTTAAACATACTCATTATCATTAAGTTAGTATATCTCAATTATTCATCCAATACAATGAGAATTCACCATTTTTAAATCCATATTTATTTCTATTATCATAAAATTGAGAAAAACATAGAATTTTTTTTAGCAACCCATCTATTTATAATTTTTTATTTGATATCATTTTTTATGATTATATGGATGGTGAACCAAATCATCTTATCTTGAGTGATCGATCATTTCTGAACGAAAAAATATATTTCAATTTTAATTATCCTTTATGATATTGAAATATCCAATAATATATAAAGAGAACCCACTATACAAAACCCATCATTGTTATTTTTTATATGAATTTATGAAAAATGAAACAACAAATTCCTTCTACTTTCAAATATCATTATTATTTTCAGAACATTAATTATTGAAATGTTTACTGTGTTTCATTGGTATGTTAGTGAATAATATTATTTTATTGTGACCCTATTGGTGACACATTAAATTAACATTTTCATATGATTAAATATAGTTCTGAACCATTATTAGATATTTTTATAATTATTTTTGGACATTTAATATTTATGTGTTTCTGATTCTCAATCATATTTTAAGCTATTTATACAAATGGTTAATAATGAAATAATTACTTTTAAAATATTTGATTCCATTTTACAAATTCCTTCATAATACATGTATTATACATAAATTAAGTATTATTAATTGTAATATTTTTCATGTACATTTTATGTTACCTAATTTGTATCTTCAAATTTTTTATTAAATTCCATCCTATGTAATAAAAACTAAAATTTTCGATTATGAAAAATATATTAAATTTTTATAGTCTTCCTTCCAAACAATTTCATATCCTAATCATTGGATGTTCTAACATTAAATTATTTTCAATTTATTTATAGGTTATTATGAATTATCTTTCTTATTGAGTAACAATACTTTATTCATCAATTTCTTCAAATCAGTATTTTCTAAAAGAATATTCACAAAATATCAAAATAAATGAAATATTTATTTTAAAATTTACCAAGTACCTATATTTCAATTATTTATTAAAATTATTCACTAATAATTCCTCATCATCATAAATAGAAATAGGAAACATGGGTTTAAACATATTTAACTTCTTATCCAATAAATGTTTTTTGAAAAAATTGATCAGTTTATCCTTTTATTTACCATCCTCATCTATTACAAAACTTAATTACAAATCATAAATGAGTACATTCTTTAAGATATCAATTTATTTTTGTCAACATTAATTCATTTTCGTAATCTATGTGGTCATTACTTCTTGATAATTAGGAGAATGTATTTCCATTCTTATTTTCCTTCTCTTAATATTAGATCATTGAATTAAATTCATGGATCTATTATTTTATCATCAAATCCTAATGTGTTTACTTATTCCATTAATTATAAATTTTTAATCCATAGTTATTTATTATATGGTGAATTGTTCAATCTATATTTTTCACAAAAAATTCATATGATGAAAAAATATGTACATCTTCTTATCTAATACAAACATCATTAAATTTAAATATGAAATTTATATTATTTGGTATTTTGAAACATTTACCATTTCTAAGTGAATATAATTATGCCTTCTAATGTATTATATAATTCTCCTTCTAAAATAATTTTGATTTCACATCCTTATATTAAAAATAATTATCTTCTTTTAATGTGGTAAAATTTTCTATGAAATGTTCAGTACCTTTAAAATGATACATTTTAGTGGAAACATTCTTCAATACATTCCCTCACCTAATATAACGCTTCTATTAATAGATGATATAAGTTTGTAAAACTAGATCTGCTAATTTTATTATTGATAAAAATTATTTTATTTATTAAATTATTATTTTCTTATCTTCTCATTATTCATACCTTTAATTGATATTTTCATATTAACGTTATTATTTTTCATAAAAGAACAATTTTTCCACTATTCGAAAGAAATTAATATTCTATATAAATAATATAACAAATTGTTTTTTGAATAGAGGTAATCATGATCTTAACCCATTTCAATAAATATATATGTAATGATATATCTTATCATTTAAATGAATAATAATCCTTCAAGGTTCCTCATAAACCAATAATGGTCACCGCTACTTCATTATGCCTTTTGAGGAAGCCATAAATATATTCATTGTCATGAATTTGAATGACTACAAAATTAAATTTGAAAATTAAATATTTTATTCATTAACCATTTAATATACTAAATAAATGTTATCTAATTTCCTCCAAATTTCACATTAAATCATAACCTCTATTCATATAATGATTTCATCCTCACACTATGGTGATAAAATTTCATTATTTGAACCAAAAATGTCATAATTATTATTTTTATTAACTAATATCATTTATGAATGTCTAGAATGATGAACATAGTTATTTTTCATCACTTTTTCACATTTAATCAAATAGTTAATATGAATAGATTTTTTTATTTATATATTAGATTGTTTTTCCTAATAATTATTGTAAATAAGTTGATGTTCACTAAATTAATTTGATACATTAACAAATATATAATGTAATAAATTACATAAAAAATAGATGGATATCATTAAAAAACATAATAAACCAATTCTTTATTAACTAAATCTTCTGAAATGTTTTTAAAATAATTTCCAATACACAAAAAAATTTGTAGTATTAACGAAGTGATTGCGGAAAATCTATAAATTCAATTACTTTTACATAAAATCATTATGAAATATTATAAACATATTTACATGAAAGACTATAAGAATATCCAAGTCCACATATACACTTCAATACTAAAATAGTAGGAATAATGTTTTTAAATGGTTTCCAAATAAAAAAATGTCTATATACAATCCATGATCTGGTAAAATCCTTGATCACATTATCCACAAGTGTCAACATATTGGATACTATTATTAGGTATAATCATAATACACCAGATATATAAATAATATCTCTTGTTATATAATGTTCCCTCATATAAATGAGGATACAATTAGATTAAAAATATAAAATAAGAGTATATTTAAGAAAAGTAGACATCTATAAAGGTGTATTTGTTCTAATAACAATTATTATTATTATTATTCACATATTTCCCCTAATACAATTGTAATTATATCATATATGTACCATTTATTTTACTTAACTACATCAATCGTATACATCCTTATTCACATTCAACCCAACATTCACAATGTAGAGAGGACTTCATTATCTTTTTTAGATTTATTTTTAAAATTAGAATTCAATTATAATATTTATTTTTCAGTATCCTTTACTTCTTATAATGAAATTTAATCACTTTAATTCATCATATTATGAAAAAATAATATTTTTAGACTTGAATATTCATGTTGGAGTGTCCCATGAAGAACAAATTTAGGCACATCAACAAAATAAAAAAAATAATTAATCAATAATTCACAACATAATCATTATTATCTTACAAGATCATTATTATCATCACACAAAAAATATATTCATTTCCCCCACCCAGTTTCCCTCTTACCACATTACAAAAAATTTACTTATTTTACCCTCGTGTTTATTATTACGGTGTGATATTAAAAATATGTTATAATACAATGAAAGATAATTATATTATAATGTCAATACTAGAACATTGTTCAAATAATCAGGAAAATAAATTATTCCATAACATAAAATAATACTTATATCAATAATAATATAATTTCAATACATGTGTATTATGACATGACATTCAACATCTCATAGAGAGAATATTTGTCTCATTTATAAAAATAATTCCTACATGATTCAATACAGTAGAATAAACAAAATATTTTGTATATGAAAAATAATGATTTTCATGTAAAGAACAACTACATCATAAAATTATTGTATTTTAGAGTTCAATAATTATATGTAATAATATAATATAGAATTATTTTATGTAACTAACCATAATATTTCAGTTTTGAATAGTATATTTTAGTGTTATCATTAACTATGAACCATGGTCACCTAAAAACATCAATAATTATCAAAAAACGACATCTTATCAATTAAAAACTCTTTAAATTCCGAAAACAAATTATAAAAAAACTCAAATAAACTAAATCATAATGACTCATCATTAAATTGAGCATGATTCATATGATAAGAACTGTTTCAATAACAATATCCAACATCAATGGAATGTTCCACATCCACTTTAACATAATTACACAATATCAAACATTAAATTCGAAAGATAACTTTTTAAAGTTATTTTCAATATCTCACCAATATTATTATATAAAAAACATATAAAATTTTTATTTCAACAATTATATAATCCACATAGGATTTTAAAATCAACAATTTAGTATTTTATTTCAACATTTACAGTTTTATCCTAGATAGAAAAGAAATAATAAAATTTCTTCGGATATCTTAGGGTAAAAATTATAATAAAGGGTGATCTCATAATCAATATAATTGGATAAAAATTTAATCATTGGTTGAGGTAAGGTAACATAAAACATTCATAAAATATAATTATAGAATAAATGGAAAAAATTAACCAATGAAAACATGGAATAAGTGAAACAATATAATAAGGGCCTGATATTTATGATAATCATAAAATATAGTATTAATATAAGCCATGAAATTATAAAAACTCACTATGTATCATTTCTATGATTTTACAATATAAGAGGAAAAGCATTCCAAATCGCATGTATCAACACCAACCCCAATAGCCTAGAGTTGGTGATTATTTAATATCAGTTTCCTAAATACAAAAGCTCAAATACACATGGATCGATATGATTTTTATTCATGAAGAACTATATATATATATGGTTATATTATTACATTTTATATTAAAAACATAACAATGTAAAATAAACTACATCCTTGAAACTTATTAATATATTTAGACTTCATAACACGGGGAAGGAAAAAAATAAAGGGGTGATCACAAATTATAATTATCTGTTACCCAAGTCAGTAATAAGTGAAGTATGATCAATAAAGAATAAGAATTACGACAAGGTAAATAATAGAAAAAGTTACATTCCCTCAATAAATTGATAGTGAATATACATCCATATAATTTATCCTAGTTAAAAAATCAAGGAATGGAATAACTGAATACTAAAAAAAGAAAAGGATTAGACTTATTTCATCATATATCAAGAACAAGAACCATTATATCATCAAGATGGTTCATGTATGTCAGAAGAAACACATATATGTTTATTTTTAATGGAAAAGTATGTTTTTTTTCAATAAATGGATTTTTTTCATGAGACATGTCGATGCATGAGGGGAAATCTATAATTGATCCCACCTTTTAGTGAATGTCCAATGAATTATTCAAAAATATATTCTATTGAATTAAAACATTAAAATAATAACATGTATTTAAAAATGGTATATGTATAAGAAAATTTTCATATTAATGACTTTATAAATATGGATATTTAAAGAACTCTATAATTAATGATGATTATAAATAAAATACCCCACAGAAAGAAAAAATGTTGAATATGGCATTCCAAATGATAATATCATAATGGTTTACATTATATAATCTATTTATATCATTCATGTTGATTAATATGGTAATTATGGTGATTAACATGATAAATGATGTCTAACTGATTAGAAATCATCTAAAAATAGTGTTTAAAAAACATTAGAAATAAATAATTTCACTTTTGTTAAAGGATAACGTTAAAAAAATTACATTGGAAACAAATAATCTTTTATTTTTAAATATAAATTAACAAATTTACATTTTCAATAAATTATTATTCATTTCATTGGAATAAGTTTCTATTAATATAGTTTATTTATTTTACTTTAAATGAGGATGAAATTGTGAAGTTCTCATAAATTGGGAATTCTTATCAGGGGAATTGAAAAGGAAACAGTAAAAACATGTATTTAACAATTAAAGAAGGATTAATTTCACTAAATATCTGTCTTATAAACATATAAAAATAATTTTTATTAATTTATAAAATGAAATAATTATGATGTTAGGGTAACAAGATTGAAAATTATACCTGAAGGTAAACATAGAGTTCGGATGGAATCCAATAACATATGTCAAAAAAGTGTTATTAAATTGCACTTTATGTCATATATAATGAAATTATATTCATTTATAATTTAATTAATATCCAATTCAATATATATTTTATTTAATTTAATTTTATTAATTTCATTTATTTCTATTATTATGTGGTATAAAATTCAATTTCATCATTTGAGTGTGTTTGTTTCCTTAGTTTTCATGATTTGTTCACTTGAATATATGTATGAAAGATCATGTAAAAAGGGATTATTTATCTATAATTGAAATGATATGTTATTAATGAACATCAAGAATTTTAATTGATCTTATATATCATTTTGTTTCTTGATATGAGGATGATTCAATAGGTAAATGATTAAATATTATTATTTACATTATTTTGGTGTTTTCCCAATCATCACGAACATGTTTTTTTATTAATTAATATTAGCTATGTATACTATTTCGTGAATATTATAAAACATATAATATTTATAATAAAATATCACTTAATCATAGTAATGAATTTATGAGAATTTATGAATGTGGTAATGAAAAATGAGAATGCATCATCAAAAATGGTGGTAAATAGAGACAACATAGATTATGTTTGATTGTATAAAATAGAATTAATAGGATACATGGTATTATTATTGAAATTACATTAGACTAATATAATAATAGAAAATATATAAATCACTATTTATAATTAACATTTGGATATAGGAGATAAGGAGAGGATAAGAAATGAATGTTAATTAAATGGAATTAGAAGAGAACGAATTAGTATTTTACCTTTTGATTACTTCTCATTCAGAACCTTCTAAATGGGGATGGTATTATACATTTTTTAGAAAAGGTTATTATATATATGGGGTAGAAACTCATGAAGAAAATTGTGCAGCGATTGGAAAAGATCCAATAACGTGACCTTTTTTTATATTATTATTAAAACAATTTAATGGAAAACTACATAAAACCATTACACAATAAGGGCCCAATGGTGTAGTGTCTCGGGAAAATTAGGACCATACTTAAAATTTAAAAAATAAAGCACCAACATTTATTTAATTCCTTCTTATCTATATTCTTATATGCCCTAGATTTATTCTTAGTACAAGTAGTCACCTGAGGATATTCATCAAAAATGTGTTAGCTAAAAGACCAATAATTGGATAGATAAGTACATGAAAAATATAGAATGGTGTGATCATAATCATCATCATCACGACATATTAATAAGATTATAATCATGAGAGGAGGCATTAATGAAAGACTAGAAATGGGGAAATTCATAAAACTGAAGCATCACGTCAGAGTGGTAAACTACCAGACATAGTTGTGAAAAAGATAGCATCATGTTCACACGTATTCCACTTTATGTCATGTTGTTGATAAAATTTTTTTGCTGAAAATTATTTTATTTATTTTATTATCAATTCACTTTAAGGGAAAGTGAGCAAACCCATGTCCATCAAAAACAAATAACAACAAAAAAACTCCAAACAAGTACTGGTCCTGCCTCTACCCAGCAGCTCAGCATTAAAAGGCCTCCATGAAAGCATGAGACTCGGCAAACAGTCCCATGCAAGGATGCATAGGCATGGTACATATGGCCAAGCCATACCCTCTCAGTCTTCCGCTCCAAGTGACATGCAGAGGCGATGACCTTGTGCTCTAAACCTCATCTAAGGCAAGACCATAAAGCTTGTTGGAAAATCCTGAAAACACCACGATACACACAAACTAAAGAAGCACTGCAACTTATCCAAACATCTCAAGAAGATGAGAGCACCCTATCATTAGTCAAATAATTATAAAGCATCTTTGTTGAAAAAAAGCTCAACTATACCTGTAACAGTATCTCTAAACAACCTCCAGGATATAGCGGATACCTGGGTGTGCGGGTCTCCCCTTACCAGGGCTTCAAGCGATGAGGTCAATTTGTCCCAGACCTATATATACTCCTCCAGTCTAATTATCCCCTTATTGAAGACCTAAACTAGGATCATGTCCTGTTTGTTGACCCAAAAATATTGTTCTTCATTAACCTTCAATTCAATGTCCTGACCCATCATCTTGGCCGCTTCCTCTTCTGACGCATTGAGAAATAACACCTCCTCTCTCACGTCATCATCCAAACATAAAATCAACTCCAAGGGAAGTGCAGAATGGCCAGGAGGATCCAATAGACCGCTGACCCCACTGTTCAACTCCTCATCTAATTTCATTTTTTCTGACCGAGTCTTCATGGGCGGTGCTAAAGATGTGTGATCATTCCTGCCCATCCTCCTCCTATTTCTCTTATTGCTCCTCGGACTGGACTCCCTAGCAGATAAACTCTTACTGTTGGTAATTTGTTCCTCCACCCCAAAGCCATCGAGATTCTTCCTGCTTTTCTCCTCTCCCTCAACCGCAACTTGTGCTACATATGCCGATCCTACCTCCACCAAACCGTCAAACCTATTACCCAGGGGGATTGGGGTCTGAGTTGAGTAGACCAGACTCCCTTGCCTCCCCTTACTGACATCTGCCCCGCCCTTCCATTCCTTCATAGTATCCAAACCAAGTAACTCCACATGCTCACTACTGGATGTGCGGACCAAGAACTGGCCCCCATCCAACTCGCCTTCCACTCGGACCTCCATATGCTGGGATTTACCTTTCTCCTGCATCCTAACGCAGGGAGTTCCAGCATGATCTGACTTCAGCCGGTTGAAGGGGGAGTCTGGATTGATCGCTACATCTTCCAAATTCTGAAGCTGGTCTCCAAAGGAGGAAACTATCTCCCCATAATTTTACCCTAAATTAAATTCCTCATTCTCCTCCTCCTCCAGTGCTGAGAACCGGTTCAAGGAGCATGGATTAGCGCTGACCAGTTCCGTGCTGATCAGTAGGGGATACTCTGCAACATCTTCATTTGTTGCATGGTCGAGACTGCGTCCCATGAATTGGTGTCCACCACTGCTAGCATTATCTTGAGTCTACAAGGAGGGCTCCATTGCCTCCCTACCAACATTAGTGTCGATGGTATTCACCCTGATATCATCCTTGAGCCTGGTAAAAACACTAGACACCGATGGGTTTACACCGTGCTTTGCAGCAGGTGAGGAGGGTTCAGCAAGACTTAGCCTATTTCCTCTAGGCCCGCTATCTCCTCCATTGCTGACCATCGAAACATCTCTGGTCTTCACAATATCAGACTTCTAGTGGCCATCTCATCGGAAGAAGGCCTTGGTGTTTCCCAGTCTATGGCAAACTAAACAAAAATCCATCCCATGATCAAAGATCACCAGTTTCTTGCATCGGATCTCCTCAGCAGCATCCATCCAAATCGTCTCCACCGGCGCTCTTGAGGTATCAACCTCCACGCACATCCATGGGTTGATCGGGTGGTTCACCGAGGCTGTACAGGTATGAACGCACAGAAATCGCCCAACTATGTTCCCCAACACACGCATGATAGCTGGATTTTGAAAGGAAAGGGGAAGCAGGGGCAACCTAATCCAGACCGGAATGAGGGGGGAATCACGGTTCATATGAAAAATGTAGGACCATATGCTTAAATGGAACTCATACCTTCCACAATTCCTTGGAGAGAATGCAATTGCACGAACCATGTCCTCCGAAAAAGAGAAGCGGACCATCAAACTCCGTTTATCCAGCAAACCAACAACCGGCTGAAGCTGAATTCCCAAAGATTTGGCGACGAACCTGTCGAAATCGTCCACTGAAGGTCAAGACTACCTGAAGCGAACAATCAAAGTCAGATCAATGAGACCGTCATCTTCCAAGATCTCCAAAACCGAGAGAGGCACCACGGGGTCTCCGTTCAAAAAGCCATGAACCTTCGGACCGATCTGAATCTCAGGAAAAGGAGGGTACAAATTAGGGTCAGAAAATCGGGTGAAACGATTCCGCCGCGTGACCTCCTTCTCATCCACCCCCCCCCCCCCTCCGGCTTGCAGCGGAGGGGGGAGATCCACCGACCCCATTAGTGTTAGACGACCATCATCTCGAGCACAGGCTCCGCCACGACCATCAACATAACATTCACCAATAGAAACTAAGCCTTTACCAATGGATTCAAACCATTGGTAAAGGCTGCAAAAACATTGGTATATAGTATACCAACGGTTTGGAGAACTGTTGGCAAGTAAGGCGTGGTCGTAGCCCATTACCAATAGTTTTTGTATAACTGTTGGGAAAGACAGTGTAGTTGGATTATTACCAACGGTTTTACAAACTGTTGGCAATAATGGCAGTGTAAATGTGTTTACCAATGGTTTCCTGAAACTGATTGTATATATGGTATACTAAACACTTTACCAACAGTTCTATACCATTGGTATTGTTTTAAAATTTCTATTTCCAGAACTATTATTCCAACGGTTTTGAACTGTTGTTAATGTGTTTTTTCATAACTATTATACCAACAGTTTAAAACTGTTGGTAATGTGTTTTTCCAGAACTGTTGCACATCAGCCCTCCAGTAGCCCCTCTAGTATACACCTGTATAAAAAATATCACAAAAACCACATACATAGATAAAAAACATAAATAACACCTAAAATAGCACAAAACAAACACATAAAACCATCAAACTCTTCTAACCATGTCATGTACTATAATTCCCTATTTCAATCATCATATGAAAACAATCATCCAGTAATGTTAATAATAGTTTCAATAACTCAAACATTATTTACACCCACTTCTATCTTCAAATGAAAACCACTCTTCCATTAGTAATTCACCTCAACCCTGCACAACCCCCCAACCAGCACAACCCCCATGTCCCCATCAAATTATAATAGGAAAAATAGTCTGAGAAATAATTATAAGAGTTGAATAAGAGTTTAAAATTATCTCAAATTCCAATTTTTTTTTCTGATCCTAGATTTTGGTATGTAATGATTTGTGATTCATTTTTTATTGAACATTTATTTTTTATAATATATGGTGAAAAGGTATTTTCTTAGCATTCTCGTCGCTTATGATCCCATGAGTGAAACTACCCAACTCAAGAAAAAAATTTTGTGACTATCATTGATGAGTTTAAATTTTAGTTGTTGTATTCACTAAAAATGATGTCCTTTTGAAACAAAAGAGAGACACATTGAGTGGTGCCAGCCAAACCTCCCCTCGAATTGAGGTACGGTTGACTCGTACACATCAAAAATAACCAATGTATAGTTTTCCTAAAGTATCAACACAATATGAATACGTTTGGATGGTTTTCCATATGCCGGTTGTTTTTACATAAAAGTGTATCCATTTTAAATAAATGAAACACACTTTGAGTTTTACTGGCAACACCGTGCCTCAGATTGAGGCAGGGTTGACTCATAAAAGTCACAAATGACCCATGGATCTTTTTCCTAAAGTATACAAAGAATCTGAACGCATTTGGTCCGTTTTCCATATGTCAGTTGTTGTTTTCAATTAAAATATTGTCCATTTCAAAGAAACGTGAGACACATTGATTGGTTCCATCCACACTGTTCCTCGGATTGATATGGGGATGACTCTTACACATAAAAAATGACCCATGGATTGTGTTCCTAAAGTTTAAACAAAATATGAATGCATTTGGTCAGTTTTCTGTATGTGAGTAGTTGTTTTCGCATAAAAGCATGTAAATTTTAAACAAAAGAGAGAAATTTTGAGTGGTGGAAGCCACACCGCACCTCGAATTGAGGCGACGATGACTTGTACACATCACAAATGACCCATGGATCGTTTTCATAAAATATCAACAGAATATGAATGAGTTTGGTCCGTTTTAAGTATGTAAATTGTTGTTTTCAATTAAAATATTGTCCATTAAAAAAAGAGAACTACTTTGAGTGGTGTTGGCCACACTGGCCCTCGGATTGAGTCGGGGTTGACTTTTTCAGGTCACATATGTCCCATGGATCATTGTCCAAACGATTCAAAAGATTCTGAATGCATTTGGTCGGTTTCTCGTATGTATGTTGTTGTATTCACTTAAAATGAAGTCCTTTTGAAACAAAAAAGAGACTCTTTGAGTGGTGTCGGCCACACCGCACCTTGGACTGAGGTGGTGTTGACTCGTACATTTCAAAAATGACCCATGTATCATTGTACTAATGTATAAACACAATCTGAATTCATTTGGAAGGTTTTTCGTATGCCGATTGTTTTTACTTAAAAGTGTATCCATTTTAAACAAAAGAATAAATCATTGAGTTGTACCGGCCACACCGTGCCTTGTATTGAGGCGGGGTTGACACATACACATCACAAATGACCCATGGATCATTTTCCCAAAGTATCAATAGAATCTGAATGCATTTGGTCAGTTTTCCCTATGTCAGTTGTTGTTTTCACATAAAATGTTGTCCATTTCAAAGAAACGTGAGACACTTTGAGTGGTGTTGGCCACACCACACCTCGGATTGAGACGGGGTTGACTTGTACATGTCAAAAATGACCCATGTATTGTTTTCCTAAAGTTTCAACAGAATCCGAATGCATTTGGTCTATTTTTTGTATGTCAGTTGTTGTTTTCACATAAAAGCATGTCCATTTTAAACAAAAGCGGGACATTTTGAGTCTTGGGGGCCACACCGCACCTCATATTGAGGCGGGGTTGACTCGTACACATCAAAAATGATCCATGTATCGTTTTCATAAAATATCAACAGAATCGGAATGCATTTGGTCCATTTTAAGTATGCCAATTATTGTTTTCACTTAAAATTTGTCCATTTAAAACAAAATAGATAGACTTTGAGTGGTATCAGCCACACTAGCCCTCGGGTTGGGGTGGGGATGACTCGTAAACATCACATATGACACATGGATCATTTTCCTAATGTTTCAATATAATCCGAATGCATTTGGTTGGTTTTCAGTATGTCATTTGTTGTATTCACATAAAATTATGTCCTTTTGAAATAGAAAAGAGAAATTTTGAGTGGTGCTGGCCACACAACACCTTGGATTGAGATGGGGTTGACTCGTACACAACCAAAATGACCCATGGATCATTTTACTATTCTATCAACACAATCTATATGTGTTCGGCCTGTTTTGACCACCCCACACACACTTTTCTAGCGCGCCAAACACCTAAAAAACACATACTCAACCATGCAGCACAAACTGCACATCCGAATGACGTGCCTTCTCCTCGTAAACCTCATGAATAATAATCAGGCTGTTATCGTGTGAATTCAATTCATTCTGATGTCATTTGGCATGCATTTGACTGTTAAACGCGTGTTTTGGCCATCTACGACATGCGAAGTGCGTTTTCAGTCATCACGGCCACACGACACCTCCGATTGACGTACCAAATAGCTGATCATTTCACAATTCACCCACACTTTATATTAGTCCTATTTCATGGAATTCAGAGGTCGTTCGGCCAGTTTCGACCACCCCACATGCGCTATTCAAGCACACCAAACACCTAAAAAACACATATTCAACTTTATCACGCAAACTGCACGTCCGAATGACGTGTCGTCTCCTCGTACACTTCACGAATAATAATTAGGGTGTTTTCGTGTAATTTCAATTCATTATGATGTCGTTCGACATGAATGTGTCCCTTAAACGAATGTTTTGACCATTTACGACATGTGGAGTGCGTTTTCAGCCAGTGCGTTCACACGACACCTCATATTGATGTGAGGCCTTTCTGACCAATTGACAATTCACCCAAACAGCATGGTCGTCCGATTTCATGGCATTCTGAGGCCGTTCGGCTAGTTTCGACCACACACGTGGGCTTTTGAAGCGCTCCAAACACCTTAAAACGCATATTCAGTCGTGTCATGAAAAACACATGTCGGAATGATGTGTCATCTCCTAATACACCACAAAAATAATTATTAGGGTTTTTTCGTGTGATTTCAAGTCGTTCGGATGTCGTTCGGCATGCATTTGACTGTTAAACGCATGTTTTGGCCATTTACGACACACATAGTGCATTTTCGGCCAGCGCGGTCAGATGAAACCTCTGATTTACAAGACGTCTGGCTGACCATTTCACAATTCACCCACCCTTTGTTGTTGTCCGATTTCATGGCATTCTGAGTCCGTTCGTCTGGTTTCGACCACCCCCCGCGTGCTTTTCAAGCGCGCCAAACACCTAAAAAACACATATTCATCTGTGCTACGCAAAACACACATTATAATGACATGTAGTCTCCTCTTTCACATCAATAATAATAATTAGGGTCTTTTCATGTGATAGAAAGTCAATACGATGCCTTTCAGAATGCATTTGACCGTTAAACGCATGTTTTTGCCATTTACGACATGTGGAGTGAATTTTCAGACAGTGCAGTCACAAAAAACCTCCTATTTACATGCCTTCTAGCCGACCATTTTTCAATTCACCCACCATATATTGTCGTCCAATTTCATGGCATTCCGAGGATTTTCAGCCTGTTTCGACCACCCCACTCGGGCTTTTCAAGCGCGCCAAACACCTTAGAAACAAATATTCAGCCGTGCCGCACAAACCGCACTTCATAATGACATACTTTACCATCGTACACCTCACTAATAATACTTAGGGTTCTTTAGTGTGATTTCATGTCATTCTGATGTCGTTCGTAATGAAGTTTACCTTTAAACATATGTTTTGGCCATTTACGACAGCCAAAGTGCGTTTTCAGCCATCGCGGTCACACAACACCTCTGACTGATGTTTCGTCTGGCCGACCATTTCAAAACTTACCCACCATTTTTTTTTGTCTGATTTCATGGCATTCAGAGGTTGTTCGGCTGGTTTCGACCACCCCACACGTGCTTTTCAAGAGGGCCAAACACCTAAAAAACACATAATCAGCCGTGCAGTTCAAACTGCACGTCTTAATGACATTCCCTATCCTCCCACACCTCACAAATAATAATTTGGTATTTTCGTGTGATTTCATGTCATTACGATGTCATTCGGAATGCATTTGACCATTAAACGGATGTTTTGGCCATTTAATACATGCATAGTGCATTTTCGGCTTGCACGGCCAGCCGACACCTCCGATTCACATACAGTCTAGCCGACCATTTCAAAAATCACCCACCCTTTATTGTCGCCCAATTTCATGGCATTCTGAGTCCATTTGGCCGGTTTCGACCACCACATGCGTGCTTTTCAAGAGAGCCAAACACCTAATATACACATATTCATCCATTTCGTGCAAACCGCATGTCCGAATGACATTGTGTCTCCTCTTACACCTAAAGAATAATAATTTGGGTGTTTTTGGGTAATTTCAAGTCATTCTGATGTCGTTCATAATTCATTTGACCATTAAACACATGTTTTGGCCATTTACGACACGCAGAGTGCGTTTTTGGCCTACGCGGTCACACGACACCTCCGATTGACGTTCCATCTAGAAGACCATTTTACAATTCACCCACCCTTTGTTGTCGTCTGATTTCATGGAATTCTGGGGCCGTTCGTCCAGTTTCGACCACCCCACGTGGGCTTTTCAACCGCGCCAAACACCTTAAAAACACTTATTCAGCAGTGCCGCGCAAACTGCGCATCTGAATGACGTGTCGTCTACTCGTACACCTCAGGAATAATAATTAGGGTGGTATCGTGTGATTTCAAGTCATTCTGATGTTGTGTGTCTTGCATTTGACCGTTAAACGCATGTTTTGGCCATTTACGACATGCAGAGTGCATTTTCGGCCAGCATGGTCAAATGACAACTCCGATTGACGTGTCTTCTAGCCGACCATTTCACAATTCACCCACCCTTTGTTTGCATCCGATTTCATTGAATTCCGAGGTCGTTCGGCCGGTTTTGACCACCCATGCCGCGCTTTTCAAGCATGCCAAACTCCTAAAATACACATATTCAGTCGTTCTTCTCAACCCCTAAGTCGGAATGACATGTTGTCTCATTGTACACCTCACAAATAAAAATTAGGGTGTGTTCTTGTTATTTCAATTCATTCTGATGTCGTTCGTCATGCATTTGACTGTTACATGCATGTTTTGGCCATTTACGACACGCGGAGTGTGTTTTCGGCCAGTGTGGTCACATGACACCTCCAATTGACATGTTGTCTGGCTGACCATTTCAAAATTCATCCACCCTTTGTTGTCATTTGATTTCATGGAATTCCGAGGTCGTTCAACCGGTTTCATCAACCCCAAGCGTGCTTTCAAGATCGCCAAACACAAAAAACACATATTTTTCTGTGTTGTGCAAATAGCGCATCCGAATGACGTATAGTCTCCTCATACACCTCACGAATATTAATTTGGGTGTTTTAGTGTGATTTCGAGTCATTATGATGTCGTTTGGCAAGCATTTGACCGTTAAACGCATGTTTTGGCCATTTACGACACTCAGAGTGCGTTTTTAGCAAGTGCGGTCACACGACACCTCCGATTGACGTGCCATTTTGCCGACCATTTCACTATTCACTGACCCTTCGTTGTCGTCCGATTTCATGGAATTCCGAGGTAATTAGACCGGTTTCAACCACCCCACACGGGCTTTTCAAGGTCGCCAAACACCTTAAAAACACATATTCAGACGTTTCGTGCAAACCGCGCGTCCGAATGATGTTTCGTCTCCTCGTAAACCTCACGAATATTAATTTGGGTGTTTTAGTGTGATTTAAAGTCATTCCAATGTCATTCAGAATACATTTGACTATTAAACGCATGTTTTGTCCATTTACGACACGTGGAGTGTGTTTTCAGCCAGTGAGATCACACGATACTTTCAATTGACGTGCCATCTAGCTGACCATATCACAATTCACCCAACCTTTGTTTTAGTCCGATTTCATGGCATTCCAAGGTCGTTCGGCCAGTTTAGACAACCCCACACGTGCTTTTCAAGTGCGTCAAACACCTTAAAAACACATATTCAGTCATGTCGCACAAAACACGCATCCAAATGACGTGTCGTCTCCTTGTACACCTCAAGAATAATTATTAGTGTGTTTTCGTTTGATTTCAAATCATTCTGATGTCCTTCAACATGCATTTGACCATTAAATGCATGTTTTGGCCATTTACGACGCGCAGAGTGCGTTTTCAGCCAGCGTGGTCACACGACACCTCCGATTGACGTATTTTCTGGCCGACCATTTCAAAATTCTCCCAGACTTTGTTGTTTTACGATTTTATGGCATTTTGAGGTCGTTCGGCCAGTTTCGACCTCCCCACGCGTGCTTTTTCAAACGCACCAAACAATTAAAAAAACATATTCAGGCGTACAACACAAGCCGCACGTCTCAATGACATGTCGTCTCCACAAACACCTCATAAATAATAATTAGGTTGTTTCCGTGTGATTTCAAGTCATTCTGATGTCATTCTGCATGCATTTGACCGTTAAACGCATGTTTTGGCCATTTATGATAGGCGGAGTGCGTTTTCGGCCAGCACGGTCACACGACACCTCCGATTGACGTGTTGTCTAGCCAAATATTTCACAATTCACCCACCCATTGTTGTCATCTGATTTCATGTCATTCTGAGGACGTTCGACCGGTTTTTTCCACCCCACACTCGCTTTTCAAGCACGCCAAACACCTTAAAAACAAATATTCAGTCGTTCCACACAAACCGCGCATCTGAATGTCATGATGTCTCCTCGTACACTTCACGAATAATAATTAGGGTTTTTAGTGTGATTTCAAGTCATTCTGATGTCATTCGGTATTCATTTGACCGTTACATGCATGCTTTGTCCATTTATGACATGCAGAGTGCTTTTTCGTCCAGCACGGTCACACGACACCTCCGATTGATGTGCCTCTTAGCCGAGCATTTTACAATTCACCCCCCTTTGTTGTCATCTGTTTTCATGGTATTCTGAGGCCCCTCGGCCTGTTTCGACTACCCCACACACACTTTTCATGCACGCCAAACACCTTAAAACACATATTCAACCATACAACTCAAACTACATAACTAAATGAGGTGTCGTCTCCTTGTACACCTCACGAATAATAATTAGGGTGTTTTCGTGTGATTCCATGTCTTTCTAATGTCGTTCGACATGCATTTGGCCTTGAAATGCATGTTTTGGCCATTAACAACACACAAAGTGCGTTTTTGGCCAGTGCTGCCACAAGACTCCTCTAATTGACATTTTTTCTAGCTAATAATTTCACAATTCAACCACCCTATGTTTTTGTCCGATTTCATGGAATTCCGAGGCCGTTTGGCAGGTTTCGACCACCCCACACGCGTTTTCAAGCGCACCAAACACTTAAAAAACACATATTTAGCTGTTCCATGAAAAAAACGCATCTGAATGATGTGAAATCTCCTCGTACACCTCACTAATAATAACTGGAGTGTTTTATTGTGATTTCATGTCATTCTGATGTCGTTCGGCATGTATTTGACCGTTAAACGCATTTTTGGCCATTTACGACACGTCGAGTGCTTTTTCAGCCAGCAAGGTCAAACGACACCTCCAATTGACATGCCGTATAGCCGAACATTTCACAATTCAACCACCCTTCGTTGTCTTCCGATTTCATGGCATTCCGAGGCCATTTGTCCGGTTTCGACCACCCCATGCGGGCTTTTCAAGCACGCTAAACACCTTAAAAACACATATTCAGTCGTGTCGCACAAACCGCGCATCTGGATGATGTTTTGTCTCTGCATACACCTCGAAAATAATAATTAGTGTGTTTTCATGTGATTTAAAGTCATTCCGATGTCGTTCGGAATGCATTTGTCCATTAAATGCATGTTTTGGCCATTTATGACATGCGTAGTGCGTTTTCGGACAGCGCGGTCACATGAAACCTCTGATTAACGTGTCATCTAGCCGACCATTTCACAATTCATTCAACCTTTTTTTTGTCCGATTTCATGGTGTTCCGAGGTCATTCTGCAGGTTTCGACCACTCCACGCGCGCTTTTCAAGCTCGCCAAACACCTTAAAAACACATATTTAGCTGTTCCGTGCAAACCACGCATCCAAATGACGTGTCTTCTCCTCGTACACCTTAAAAATAATAATTAGGGTTTTTGCATTTGATTTCAAGTCATTCTAATGTCGTTCGGCATGCATTTGACCATTAAACGCATGTTTTGGCCATTTACGACACGTGGAGTGTGTTTTCGGCCAGCGCGGTAACACGACACCTCCGATTGACGCGTCGTCTAGCTAACCATTTTACAATTCACCCACCCTTTGTTTTCTTCTGATATAATGGCATTATGAGGTCATTCAGAGAGTTTCAACCACCCAAGGCACGCTTTTCAAGCACGCCAAACTCCTAAAAAACACATATTTAGCCGTTCCGAGCAAACCGCAAGTCCGAATGACATTTCTTCTCTTCGTACACCTCATAAAAAATAATTAGGGGGTTTTCGTGTGATTTCATGTCACTCATGATGTCGTTCGACATGCATTTGAGCGTTAAACGCATGTATTGGCAATTTACGACACACTGTGTGCGTTTTCGGCCAGTGCGGTAACATGACACCTCTAATTGACGTGTCGTCTGGACAACCTTTTCAAAATTCACCCACCCTTTTTTCCTCCTATTTCATGGAATTTTGAGGTCATTCGACTGGTTTCTACCACCCCACGTGTGCTTTTCAAGCGCACCAAACAACTTAAAAACACATATTCAGTCGTGTCGCGCAAACCGTTCTTTCGAATGATGTGTCGTCTCCTCATACACCTCAATAATAATGATTAGGGTGTGTTCATGTAATTTAATGACATTCCGATGTCATTCAGAATGCATTGGACCATTGAATGCATGTTTTGTCCATTTACGGCAATCAGAGTGCGTTTTCAGCCAGCACGGTAACACGACACCTCCGATTGACATGTCGTCTTTCCGAACATTTCAAAATTCTCCAAACCTTTGTTTTAGTCTTATTTCATGGAATTCAGATGTTGTTCGGCCGATTTCAACCACCCCACGCCTACTTTTCAAGCGCGCCAAACACCTAAAAACACATATTCAGTCATGCCGTGCAAACTGCACATCCGAATGATGTGTCGTCTCCTCATACATCTCACAAATAATAATTATAATGTTTTTATGTGATTTCAAGTCATTCCGATGTCATTCGGCAATAATTTGACCATAAAAACCATGTTTTGGCCATTTACGACATGCGGATTGCGTTTTCAGCCAGCGCGTTCACACGACACCTCCGATTAACATGCTGTCTGGCCGCCCATTTTACAAATTCACCCATGGATCGTTGAGTTGAGTATCAACAAAATATGAATGAGTTTGGTCAGTATTTTTTATGCTAGTTATTATTTTCAATTAAAATTTTGTCCATTTCAAATAAAAGTGAGACACTTTGAGTGGTGTCGGCGACACCGTGCCTCAGATTGAGGTGGGGTTGACTCGTACATGTCACAAATGACCCGTGGATCATTTTTCTAAATTATAAACACAATCTAAATGGGTTTGGTCAGTTTTCAATATACCAGTTTTTTTACTAAAAAGAGTATCAATTTTAAACAAAAGAAAGACAGTTTGAGTGGTACCAGCCACACCATTCCTCAAATTGAGGCGGGTGGGGGGCTGTCTTGGAAGGAGTTTGGGTAATGTATCTAAAACTCTATCTAGATATCATACATCGAATTCCGAAAGGACTTCGAACCACCGTGGGGTTTCTTCCTGGAGCAGAGCGAAATCTCGGCAATAATGCGGCATGACCGCGGTGTGGCCGCGACATGTGGGCCTGGTCCAGCGACATTCACAGGGAAGAATCCTCCGGCTTTGATTCCAAATAAATCCTATTTATTTGTCATTCACATTATAGAAACTAATCTTATGTTATAAAAAACAAACTATTTATTCAGTATTGTGGTATGATAAAGATATATATATTTTTGTTTTTTGTTTTTAAATGTGGTACTAATTAGTTGAAACTACTAATTGAGAGTCAAATTATCACACCCTAAACTATCAATGTGAGTTTTCGTAGACATCACACCTTCGTTGGAGGGTTTTTATTATAAAAACATGATATTATTTATCAAATGAAACAATTATTTTAAAGAAAACTTATTCAAGATATGATATTCAATATAATTAACCAGAATTATGAAAGAACTTAAATTCAATTTAAAGCATTAATAAATTAAAGAGGGTTCTATATTGGGTTGAAAATAAATAGTTATACTAAATTTAAAAATATTCATACCAGAGTGAAAAACCAGGTTCAAAAATAATGTGTTATACAGAATTCAAAAATGTAATGGATCAATCTACCCCTGGTCACCATCACCATCACCAATGTCATCATCACCCTCATCTTCACCACCATCTTTGTCCTCTTCATCATCCTTATCATCATCCCCATGATCATCATCATCCCCATCCTCACCCTCGGCCCCATCCTCGCCCTCGGCCCCATCCCCACCCTTAACCCCATCCTCGCCCTCATCCTCATCCTCATCCTCACCCACATCCACTTCATCATCCTCGTCATCACCCTGAATGTCATCTTCTCGACCGCCACTAGAAAAGATGAATGATGTATTTTATAATGCACCCATCGACGACATTAATGTCTGCCAAGCCACGCTGGCCTCTAGTAGAAGAGATGAAGATAATGCTTTCATCAGTTTCATAAAATCATTGTCCCTCGTTTGAGCTTAGACATCCAACTCTTTGACCCATTTATCAGACTATCATGCATACTACTTTTCCTGTTCCTACATGGTGGTACAAGAATGGATACCTGGATAAGACCAATACCTCATCGGGACTATTTTCTTAACAGGTCAGTATCGTACTCGACCATAGTACTCCTCTCCCAAAACCTGATATAAATGATTGTATGGCCCTAAATTGTCAGGTTCCTGGGCATCAAGGGCCTCTAAAGCAGCCTGTTAAAAATATTAATATATTATTAAATTTAAAAATATATAATAAACATTTAAATAAACGAATTAAAACATACAATATTTACTTGTGTCGGTTCATTAACCGTAGTTCCATATTTTTTCATTCCACTCAAGCCAACCAATTTTTCTCGGGGGATATGTACTTCAATATTCAATTTGTGCTTCTGTAATGACAATGAAACAATATAAATTGCAAGTATAATAATATATTCAATATTCAATAAATCACATAATTTAAGTAGGAAGAAAATGGAAATTCCTAAGGAATAATTATAAACAACTATATCTTATCAGCGGCCTCTCCTGATCTCACATTGTCGTGCACCCCAAAGTGTGGAGGTATTGTTTTGAATCAATGTTTGTTTTGTTTTTTTTCAGAGTATTCATAAATAATGTTTACTAATAAATTAGATAATATTAATGAAAAATATGAAAGTTGTCGTTTAAATACATCAAATGGGATTTATACCTTAAATTTGGAAGTCATCCAATGGGTAATCATTTGGTGATATTTCACTATCGGGCAGTCATCCACGATTGGTAATGTCTCCAACTCCGTTCCCACTCTATCACCCCAACCCACATACAGCTCATGCTTATAGGCTCTCCAAAGCTCTCTTAGCTAATTTGAGCACATCAGTTATGCACCTTCGCCATCAGGGAAGTTATACTGAGGCTGTCACCCAATAGATTAATTCATGTACATACAAAAAAATAATACATTAAATCGAATAGATTTTTTACCCATATTTGTGCCCACACATTATCCTTGACTTTGTGTGGATGATTTCTCCAAGATAGAGGGTTGACCGGAATGATATCGGAGTATTTGGCTAGCGTCACCAAAAAACTCCGACATTCCTACCCAGATTTATCAATTATATATCCATCGTCATTGTATTCAACCATAAACTGTGTCTGGTGATTCCATACCGCACAAAAGTGAGTACGCCCCCTCCCCCGCCTCCTATCAATAGATGAATCTGTTATTAAAGAAAAAAAATATCAGTACAAGTTATAATAAAAATAAATTTTAGTATAAAAATTTGTTAGAGTTATATAAATATACCTGTGGCAGTCGTATCAATGGGAATCACTGGATGTGCATAAGTTGAAGGAATATCCTATATAGCTGGAGTGACCCTTAGTGTATGCTCCTCAGCCACATACAGTGTCAGATCAGGAGTCGAAGAAGGTGCAATATAATAGCCCGAAGATATTGAACTTGAACCAAAATATGGTGGGACAAACGTCTGGCTAACTGGTAGTGTAAACATCTGAGGCATAAATATCCCATGTGTCCCTATAGACACAATAGGATCAAAATGGGGCATAGAAGATACATCTATGGTAGGGGAATAATCCAATCTGGTATGACTATTGGATCGTCTAACTCTCTCACCATGAGCCCTCGTACCAACAACCTCAGTACCGGGACCACAAGATGGTCGTCTAACTCTGACACCACCCCCCTCCTACCACCATCCTTTGTACTGGGAGCAATATCAAGCTCCTTTTTGGATACCTCTCATCTAGGGGGTGGATCCTGAAAATAAAGTTTAACATAAAAGTAAAAACATGATATTATATGTTATTGAAATATATATATTTGAAATAAAATACTCACAACAGTGATGAGTGGAGAAATGCCTATCTGTGTCATGTGATGATTATTTGCAGTCGTCTTTTTCCACCGCCTCTCTTCAATGGTTGTCTTTTCCTACAATGGAAAAAATATGTTAGTAATTTTTCCAGGAATACCTTACATTATTTTACAAATGAAAAACATTCAAGTGGCTATAAGATTTCTAAGACATCCTTGGAAGACATTAATGAATTAAGAAGTGAACTCAATAAAAAATCTAATGAGATGTACACAATCTAAAAATGGTATTAAGCTATGGGATATTAGTGGTAATGCTCCAACATGGATCTAAACATATAAAGACTCATTATGTATAAATATGTTTAATGATATTTTAGAATACAATAAATATGGGATCTATCTTTGTATAGTTCCAAATAAACCACCTATAAATTTTTTACCTATTTTATAAACAAATATTTAAAAACAACTCATTTTTATCATTAAAATATAAATAGGTTTCATTATTAAAAAAAATTGAATGTTGGAATTATAAAAGCATAACCAAAACCTAAAAGAATTAGGCACACTTTATGAATACAATGATCTTTATGAAGAACTTAAGAATAACTCACCTGAAATTCAGGACCAAAAGAACCCAATATATAATCACAATAAATCCATAAGAAAATAAAATACATTAAAAACCAATTCTACAAACTCTATTGAACAAAAGAAGAGGAAGCCCCATGATCCTTGGAATCACCATATTAGTGGTAGTATGTTATTTGTTTAGTTACAAATGATATATGAATCCAAAGTCTACCCTAGTCACAGTCATCTACCAATCATGTTTTAGTTGTTGATTCAATATTAAATAGTGTGAATCATAATTGTTTTCCAAAATACCTAAAATAGGAAAAAATGACGTGATCATGATAGATATTGAAATAAATGTAAAAATCAGAGGAAGAGGGCTTCTATGTTTCTATTTGGGAAAAGGTTTAAAGATTCTAACCTGTATGGGGAGTTGTAGCAGATCGGATCGAAGAAATCATGTTAGGGTTCACTGTGTGCCTTCTAGAAATTTGAGAAAAGGATTTCTCGACTGTCCTGTGGGCATTTCTAGAAATCTTGCAGTGCTTTTGGAGTTGGGCAGCGCTTCTAGAGTTTCATCTTCTCAAGGGATTCTCAGAGTCGGGCGGTGCTTCTGGAATGGCTTCTGGAATTGAGATCTGCTTCTGGAATTGGGGTGGGGGTAGCCTGAATTGTGGAATTTGTGGGAAAATTTACACAACGTTTGTTAAAAACTATTGGGAAATCCCTGTCTTTCCCAACGGTTTCATAAAAACGATGTGAAATTTCATTTTTACCCAGCTTTCCCAAAAGTATCAGAAAACCGTTGAGAAAACACAATTTCTACCCTTCTTTCCCAACGGTTTCAGCAAGCAATTGGTAAAACTCAATTTCTACCCATCTTTAGCAACATTTTGAATAAACTGTTGGTAAATAACACCTATACCAACGGTTCAATGGAACTGTTGGTATACAAGTCTTGGGAAAATTGGGGTTTCCTATATTGATTAACTAATGAAAAAGAGTGGTATATAATTCATGTGGTCATCTCTTACATCATGATATTTACATTACACAATATAATTTTGGGCACACCCATCACATCACAAAATTTATATTATCAAGCAGGCCACATAGAACATATATCGATCTTTAACGTATAATAACACATCGAAAGGAATGGGTTTCATTTCATTAAAATCCATTTATAACCATTGGGTTCCCAAATTAACGGTATAACGACATACTCTATATATGAATCATCAACATTTAGTGAATGAAACATTCTTGATAAGTAAAACTTGTGTTTTTTTAAAGAAGATTACTTTTGGAAAATAGTGTGTTTTTTTAACAACTGTTGTAGAAAACATTTAAATCCAAATAAGTTAATATAATTATTAAAAATTTTATTTTTAATGAATAACCATTATGAAAATGAAGTGAAAGAGATATATCCTTGAGAAAGATAGTTGGGGTCGAGAAATCCCTTTACCTATTGTCTGAAATATCTCTTCATATTAATATCCTATATAATTACATTGGATTAATTAATTAAAAATCATAGAACTTATTATACATTAATATAATTTATTAAGGTTTTTATGTTCTTCCATGGGACTTTGAATATGTTATAGATTTTAATTTCATCATTCGGGAGCATTCATTTTCAGAGGTTTGAAGATAGATTCACCTGTATTCATGAATGGATGTTCATGACAAATGGGGATAAAGACCCATAATTTTTAAAATATTTTACTAATAATAATACATAAGTTTAAATTATCTTAAATAATTTCTTATATATCATTAGGATGAATAATTGGATAAAATTTAATGACATTCATTTTATATTAATATTTGAATTTTTATCAATCATAACAAACATGTATTGTTTTGTAATTTAGTATTATGTAAAAATTTTAGTTACAAAAAATAAAGAGGGTTGTGTCATAAATATTAAAATATGTTTTAAACCATTAATTAGATTTATTAACATCCTATAAATTCTGTATGGAAAATGAAAGTGCTTCGCCTGTAATGTTGGCAACATGAAACATCAGAGGCGGCAATTTTTTTTTATAATAAAAGAGTGAAAGAGAGGAGTTTAATGGTGGACAATGCATTAACATGATATAATTACAGTATATGTTTTTAAATTGAGTTACCATTAATTTTTGATGATAGGAGGCAAGGACAAAATAAGAAATGAAATGAAATTGAAATGAATTTAAAAGAAACAGTTACCGAATTTACCTCTTGAATAATCTTCTTAACATCCTCCTCAAGGTACATTTTCATGGAATTTTAGAGATAATGAGAGATTTTGGGATTGTCCAAGGGTCTAGGGAAGTGTTTTGGGTATAATATAAGAAATCCTCAATGATTGGGATTTGTGAGTAGTAAAGGGTGTGATGGGTGGTATTTATAGTGGAGGAGTGAGGTATATTCTCATTATATAAATCATTAGTTTTTATTTTTTTCAATACAAATTAGTAATTGTTATTGTTACTATATATAGTAATTATTTTATGTGATTTTGAACCAATGGTAACTTACATCATCCATGACTCAAAAATTGAGGTATTTTTTATTTATAGGAAATTATCATGTTTTACTATTCACTAAAAATTCATTAATTTTAGAAAAATACCAAAATTTCTCCCTAACCATTTTCAATACGTACAATTAAAAAATGAACATCATTTTATGAAAATAATATTACGAATAATATTAAATTAAAATTTAATTAATTTCTTCATTTACTTAGGAAATAATATTTTAAAATTTATAAGTGGTTTTATAACACTTTGGAAAATTTCTTAAGGTCTCATAAAATTATCTTAATATCATAAGACATAAAAATATTAATTTATGAATAAATTTTACTGAAATAAATTTTCATTTAAATTGTTAAAGTAATCATAAAGAAATAATTGGATATTTATGACTTAAAATAATACCATCACTTAATTAATTAATTTAAAAACATTTTTCACTTATACTTTGATATAATTATACCATAATTTTATTTATAAGATGAATAATTTTTTTTACATTCAATGGTGCGGCTACTATTCATTTAGCTGGTTTACTATCCTTAAATTTCATATTAATATTTTTGATGTCGAGTTATTAATTCATTGGTATTGATTCTTTAACTTCATGAAATTATTATTTTTGTAATGATTGTTAATTTATAATGTTTTAATTATGGTATCAAAGTGATATAATGTGATTTATATTATGAAAAATTACATTAATAATGGTTATATTCCATTGCTAAAAATTTGGGTGGTTACATTTTCCCCCTTTTATATTTATCTCTCGAAATTTCATTTTACATAAATAGTTGGGGTACTTCTCCTTCAACACCTCATCTAGTTCCCATGTTTCTTCTTACTACTTATTTTTCCTCCACAAAACATTGGAAAGGTGGGTTTTCATGTTGTGTAGAACCTTATCTCTCTAGTATAGATTATTTTATAGCTACTCCACATATGATAAATCATCTTCCATTTGTACAACATCTGTATAAAGTGCATTTGATGGATATAGTTTGTACATCCTATGGAGTGATCTAGGGAAAACATCATGAACATCAATCATATTCGATGTAAGTGACAATTGATATTCCATGGATCATATACAATCAAGTATCTCATAGGTTAGAATGTACCTTGGGCTGAGATTCCTATTCTTCCCAAACCGCATGAATATATTCAATAGTGATATGCGAAAGGATAGTTGATCTCAAACGTCAAACTCTATGTCCTATCAATGTTTTTCAGAACATATCTATTGATGACTATGAGTAGCTTTGATATGTTGTTGGATGGCTTGAACAATATTTTTTTAATTCATTCACAATATGAGGTCCATATAGCCTCCATTCACCAAAGGCTTCCAAATAGGTTAGAGCTCTACATGTCTTTCCATACAAATCATTATATGGACCAATCTGAGTACTCTAGTGGAAGATATTCCTGTATGAAAACCCAACCAATGGATGATATTGATCATATACACATTTGAATTTTAAATATAAGTCTCTTTATATATCATTGATCATCTGAATAGTTCATTAACATTTTCAATCAATTTGGGGGTGATAGACCATGCCAAAATTTAATTAAATACTCAAAACATGTTGAAGACTCCACTAGAATTTATATGTGAACCTGGAATCACGATCAATGAAAATCAATAGTGTAAATCCATGTAGTCTCACCACATCCTTCACATATATAAATTATTGTTTGTTCATGAGATAAGACTTTCCAAATAGTGATAAAGTGGGAAGTCTTGGTGAGCCGGTCCACCAAAAACCCACTTCACATTATTTCCTTTAGATTTCATTGGGAGACCTTTGTCGAAGTCTACAGTGACATTCTCTAAATTCCACATGGGAATAAGAAATGGTTTCACCATCCCATTAAGATTATATCACTCCTGATTTTCTTATGCAATATCAAGCACATTTAGATATACTCCACAATATCCTTCTTTATCTTGTCCCACCAAAAGTGTTCTTGGAGATCACGGTACATATTTGTACTTTCATGGGGGATATATAAAGTTGAGCTTTTTGCATTGTGAAATAACCTATTTAACCCAAGTCATGAAGTGACACAATGCCTCATTCCAAACTGAATCACTCCATCATCATCGATATAGAAATCATGTAGATTGCATTCCTCTACTACATTATCCTTATGTTTTTGCTCCAAATCATCCCTTTGGGTCTCCTTAATCATCTCTTGGATTGATGGTTGAGTAATAATTTGGGAAAGATAAGATGAAATCCCAAACATTAGGATTTACAAATCCATCCATTTCTTAAACATGATGATACAGACTTTCTCAATCCACTACATGGATAGAGTAGTAGGTACTTTTCCACTAATATCATCAGCTCCCTGTTTGCTTTATTAGGATGATTGTGAAGAGAGAAATCACTGTTCTTTATTATCTCTAACTGTATCCTTTGAAATATGTTGATGTATTATTTTGTAAATATATACTTTAGGATCCATTGATATTTAAATATGTTGCACTTATCAAAAGTGGGGTAATGCCCCATATTTTCAAGGAAAAAAGCATATGTGCTAGCTACAGATCATGTGTTGAGTAGTTCTGCTCATGGATATTTAGTTTCCAGGAGGCATTGGATATAATGATATCATCTTTCATTAGTGTACAACCCAATCCTTTTATTTATGCATAACTATATATCACAAAACATTATCCACTTTTCAGTAATGTTATTACATGGGAAGTGATGTGCCTCTTCTTTAGCATTTTAAAACATTCATCTCATTCTTCTGTCCATGCATATATTCCCCATTTTCTTGGTAAATTAGTAAGTAGGCTTGCAAACCATGATACATTTCTCACTAAATGTAGATAGTACCCTAATAATGATATAAAACAATGAATTTACATGACACTAAAGGCTCTGAGACATTCTTTAACTGCCTTTGTATTTTTTGTGTCCAAAAAAATTCCATCACTTGTGATCACATATCCCAAAAATGTGAGTTGATGCATCCAAAACTCAATCTTTCTTGAACTTGGCATACAACTCCATATTCTATAATGTTTCCAGCACAATCCCTATATATTCTTCATGTTATTCCATGCTCTTAGAGTATATGATAATATCATCAATAAACACAACCAGAATTGTTTTGAGGAAATTTATAAAGAAACTAATTTTCAAATCTATGAACTCGTTAGGGGAATTATTATGTAAAAAATCTCTAGAAACTCATAGTTCCCATACCAAGAACGAAATGTGGTCCTCTGAATATCTCCATTCTTCACCTTTAGCTGATGATATCCCTAATGAATATCCACCTTCGATATGTATTCATCTCCTCGCAAAAGAGGAAAAAAGTCATCAATCCTTTGAGAGGATAATTTTTCTTTATGTGTATCATGTTGAGTTTTGGTTAATCAGTACACAAATACATTTATCAGTCCTTTTTATTGACAATGAGATCTGCCGTATCCCAAGGAGATGTAGTATTGCGTATGAACCCTTTATCCAAATTCTATGACATCTTCTTCTATAACTCCTCCAGTTCGATAAGGCCCATCCTATAGGTACATTTCATATAAGTGTAACTTCGCGCATGATTTCTGTTAAGAGAACCACCCAATGATCCAGGGGATGTCAGGGTAACTTTTCTAAAAATACACCATGGTATTCCCTCAAGATGGTAATTTTTTTAAGTTTTTTACTTCCTTTAACTAAAACATTTGAGAGAGGTATACATGTTAAGGGGAAATCAACACCCACCCCATTGAAGGATTTTCAAAAATAGATTCATGATCTTCCTTTCATTTGTAGTGAAGCATGTAATGGTTTGAAATATGAATTATTTTTATGTTTATATGCACTATATATAACGGGATCCAATCCATCCCATATATTGCATCAAATTCCACCAAGGTAATTGTTACGAGATTCATTAGAAGAATCATACCACATAAACCAACCTGAGAGACGTCCAAGAATTGATTTGAAATGATTACACCACTAGGTGTTTTTATAGATATCTATACTTTATGGTTTTTGGGATTCAACTCAATTGTTCATGAAATCATGAAGGATATTATGAAATGAAGGGAACCAGAATAAAATTATACTTTTTCCATTCTTGAGTTAATAAGAAGTGTTACATGTATAAATTCATATTCTTATTATACTATTTCAGTTGTGATCTAACAATCCTTCCCTTAATCCTTTGAGTTTGGTTGGTGATGACACTAATTACCCTTGAGAATTCATGTTTTATGGGAATGGATTGCATAGTGTACTTTCTCTCTATAGTTGTAGCATTATGCCATGGGTTGTTCTATTCATTCCCCCAGCAAATTATCCTTCTTCCTCTTGTATTTTATATATTCATTTTCTTTTTGGCCTTCACATCCACACATTAATCACTTCTCTATCCCATTGAGGTTGTTCCCATGATGCTTTTTCCCACATTTTTTACATGTGGGTGGTTGATTTTTCTTTTCACATTTCTCATTAGATCACTTGTCATGAAACTCATTCTTTCATTTCCTATCACTATAGCCATGATACCATTATCCAAACCCCATATTCACTTTTAGAACACATAAAAAGCTTCTTCGTAATACATAATGTCTCTATTTTTAAGATCATTTTGACGATTTTTTTAAACCATACAAAATTTATAATTTTTCTATCATTATTGATAACATAACTAGAAGAGTTCATTGAAATCATTTTAAAATTTTCTTCCTAATCCAGGATAGATTGACATTATTTTTTCATTAGTTCTTTGAATTGTCCCTAAATCATTATATGAAGAGTTTGTGAAAAATTAATATTATGTGATAGATGAGTAAAGATCTGCTTGAATGCTTAAACTCCACCTCCCAAGACATTGGGGATGTTGTTTGGGAACTCATTGCATTGTACCTCACACGAGTTATTGGCCTAGTTTCTCTACATTTCCCCCATTTTATAATATGGACACGATTAGAAAAAAACATAAGTCCAAAAGTTATGAATTTTTTATTCCATTTTAAAATTAACTCTAATGGAATATCTTATGGTATCCCAATGTTTAGAAATTTCTACAAAAATATTCTTTGGTGGTTACATAATTTTATTCTAATACTATTAGTTTTCACTCATGTTATCTTTTGATAATTACAAAATTATCTAAATTGTGCCTCTGATTACAACTATAGTGACCCTTTTTTTCTTATATTACTATTTCATAAATGTCAAAACCCATCCCCCAGGGCCCGTTCCGTGACTAACCCAATCCCGCCTTCCAAAGGCCATGGGCTAGCGACTATCACCAAGGTATAAATCCCTATACTTGGAAGGCATTTCCTTTATAACTAAAAACATAAAAAAAGATTACACCACTGAATACAAAACACTAAGTAAAATTGTATAACAAGAGAGTGCTTAAAAGTAAAGGGGCCAGAAATACAAGCCCAATGGTAAAGTACAAGTATAACTGAAAAGGAAAAAACATCTAAAAGGTGAAAATCAGCTCTTAGATCATCCACCACTGATCCAACCTGAAGGGTAGTTATAGATATCCACCTCAACACTCCATATCTTTCAATCTCTTCCGGGGACCGACTAGTTGTGAGGTCCACCTCCAGGTACCGTCCAGTCATCGTACACTCAGCCTCGGTCAGTAATGTCTGCCTTCTAAATCCAGTAAAATGAGGTGCGGGCATAACCCATGCAGGCGTGAGTATAATGATACTCAGTAGGGACCCCGAGACCCTCTAGTTTTCACCAAATTAAAAAAGGATAAACCATAAAGTATGAAATCAACAGATAACTCCACTTAGGTGTTTTCCCATACATATACCTAAGTTATCAAGTAATCAATATCAATTTATGTTTTACTCCTTCGGTGCTTGTCTCCATCCCTTGGACTATAAAAGGCATGCTTGGGGTAGTCACGACATGGGCCCCGGGGGATTGGTCGTGACAAATTCGTATCATAGGTGTCGGTTCTACCGCAAAACATAGGAATCTGATCTTTTCCGTAAAGTAATAGTGTTAAGGGTTCTGAGTGTGGTTGTCAGTTCAGGGAGACCAGTATTGGTGCGGCGACCGACGTATTAATACACCAGGACCATGACTTATTATTTCTAGCCCAGTGCATGAACACACTTATTGTGTTTGTGTTTCAAGATTTATCTTTGTGATATTTTGATTCATCTCAATAGGTATAAATTTTTTACCATGGATCACCTATATCTTTCTAGGATGGCCCCACATAGACATCCATCTAGGGTTCCGAGAGTGGTACGAGATGATAACCTGCCAAGAGATGAGGCCTTAGTGCAGGGCCCTATCACAATGGAGGCACCAGTGGTACCACTACCCATTAAGCCACTGATACCACCTTCCCCAGCAGTAGAGAGTGCATGCCACTTGAGCACGTTTCATGAGTTCCAGTGCTAGAGGCCACCCAGGTTCAGGGGTGAGATTGACCGACATATAGATGAGGATTGTCTGGATGATGTGGATAGAATCTTCAGACTAGTAGGGACACTATCTGTCATTATGGTGATTCTTGTCATGAGTATTCTACAAGAAGAAGTAGGCATGTGGTGGAGCATGATGCTCCGGGTTCATGAAAAGGAGACACTTCTCTAGGCAGACTTCAAGATCCTGTTCGGGCGGAGTTTGTCCAAGCCACCCTACATGCAGTACATATATAAAATCTAATGCATCTACAGTATGGTAGAATGATAGTGACACCGTACTCAACGAGGTTCACTGACCTCTCGCACTACTCCAAAAATATGGTGCGGGAACCATTCTTCAGGGCCCAAAACTTCAAGAAGGGGATCAGATGAGAAATCATAGGTTCTAAGATCTACCTCAGCATCCTGACGTAGGAGGGGGTGTTGGTGTGATCCCTCTTAGTGGAGAGTTTCCTAGATGAGCAGTCACCAGCAGTGAGACCCACCACCAGGCATCATGTAGCAGAGTATTCTATAGCTGGTAGGAGATGGATGTCGCAGAGGTCTATGTAGACCAGACCATCTGATGGATGACCTCAGGACATGGGTTCAGTTGTGAAAGTCACATGAGATAGAGCCATTCATGTGAGGAACATATAGAGTTTCACATGAAGCAGGGAGGGTCATGTGGCTCGTGATTGTCCGACCCGCTATTCGGATGATTAGAAGATAGTTGAGGGACCTCCCATGTAGAGGCAGAGGTTCGATCGAGCCGGTCTACAGGGAGCTAGTAGACATCGAAGAGGAGCCATTCATGCATCTCGGGGTGGATGAAGTTATGAGGTGTTACCACCACCCCCACCAGGAGGTACACCCCGACCGTAGGGAGGAGGTTGACAGGGTAGAGCTCAGCTCTAGGAAGTTGAGGCTTACGACCATGTCACTCCAGAGATGATTAGAGGTACAATATTTGTCTACTCTGCCTTAGCTGTAGTTCTTATAGACACATGTTTCTTTCCATCTTTCATTTATAATTCCCTTGTTCAGAGCTTGTAGATTCCGATTGAGTTGTTGGCTCGATTCTTACGGCTAGAGATTACTATGGGTGCAGACTCGTCGATTACTCACTGGTTCTAGCAGTGTGAGCTAACTGTAGGTGGTGAGATCTTCAGTTGGGATCTCCTCGTAGCGGCGTCGAGGCCTTACAACGTCATCTTGGGATTGGACTAGTTATATGCAGTCCATGCTCAGATCGACTGCATTAGGTATAAATTTCTCTGTGTCCACACGGATGGGACCATGTTCACCTTCCCCGATGGGAAGGGAGACTCTGCATCACAAGACAGACATACTCAAAGTAGGGTGCGGTCGATCAATAATTAGATAGCCTACCTTACCCTCAGAGTTGTTGATGTTGATAGTCTGAGATATCCTTTAGTGGTGGGTTAGAACATGGATGTTTTCCCGGATGATGTTCTAGGACTACATCATCGCAGATAGGTGGACTTTTACATTGACCTATACCCCAAGATGACACTGATATCTACACCAACGTATTGGATGGATCCCATGGAGCTTCGTGAGCTATGGGTACATCTAGAAAACTTGTTGGGGAAGGGATTTATCCATCCTAGTGTTTCTCCCTAGGCAGCCCCGATTCTGATCAACAAGAATGCGGATAAAAGATTGAGGCTTTGTGTCAACTACCATTGCCTGAGTTTAGTGACCATGTAGAACAAGTACCCACTGCTGAGGATTGACGTCCTATTTGATCAGCTGAAGGGAGCACAGTGGTTCTCATAGATAGACTTCAGATCAGGCTATCACCAGCTCAGAGTTCGATACTAGGATGTGTAGAAGACAACCATTAGTTGTCGGTAGGGCCAGTATGAGTTATTGGTTATTCCCATCGGCTTAACCAATGCTCCAGGGTATTCATCAGACTCATGAATAGGATCTTCCAACCATAACTAGATCATAATGTTATAGTCATCATCAGTGACATACTAATCTACTTGACTACTGAGGAGGAGCATGCCTACCATTTGCGGGTAGTACGAGACACACTCCAAGAGCAGCAGCTTTATTGTAAGCTCTATAAGTGCTAGTTCTAGATCCTAGAGGTTCACTTTCTCGGTCATATCATCTTATATGCTGGTGTTTTTATGGATCCAGTGAATATTGAGGCGGTACATGCTTGGGATCCAACCATGTGTGTGATAGAGGAACATAGTTTCCTGGGTTTGGATGATTACTACCAGAGATTCCTCCTAGATTTTTCTAGAGTTTTAGCATCCCTGTCAACCTTGATGAAGAAGGGGAATCCCTTTGTGTGGTCGTAGAGATGATTTTAGAGCTTTCAGGAGATAAGGAAGAGGCTGACTAGTGCCCCCCTTATTGAGGCTTCTAGAGGAGGGCGTAGGGTATGTAGTTTATTCTGATGCATCAGGGACCAGACTCGAATGTGTCCTGAAGTATGAGAGAGTAGTGATCACATATGTTTCTCGGAAACTGAGATATAATGAGCATAACTACGAAACCCATAACATAGAGATAACATCAGTGGACATTTCCTTGAAGATGTGGAGGCACTATCTTATGGGTGAACGTTTTATCGTATAGTCTGATCAAAAGAGTATAAGGTATATCTTCACTAAGAAGGACCTGAACTTGAGACATCGACATTGGATTGAGTTCCTCCATGCCTATGACTTCTAGAAATTCTACACTCATGGGAAGGGGGACACTGTTGCGAATGCACTCAGCAAGAGATATGGTTTACAGCTGCTAGGACAGGTGAGAGAGCAGCTGGTTGCTTTACAGATATTCTTTGTGGATAGAGACGAAGCAGCTTTTCTTCAGTCTCTCATGGTCACTCACCCACTCCCTCAGCAAGTCAGGGATGCACAACATGGATATGTTGACTGGAAGACACGACATGCTCAGATATCCATAGTACTGGCACCTGATGGATTTTCTGAAGGTGGGGAGCATGTCATCCTCTTCAAAGGACGTACTATGGTGCTAGTGTCACTTTAGGAAAAATAGTTGAGGGAGTTCCACACAACCCCTATTGCGGTACATCCATGAGTGGAGAAGATGTACCAGGCCCTACGGCGTCAGTACTGGTGTCCAGGTATGAAGAAGGTGGTAGCAGAGTTTGTCTCTCGATACCTCAATTGTCAGCAAGTGAAGGCGGAGCACCAGGTACCAGTAGGCTTAGTCCAGCCTTTAGATGTCCTAGAGTGGATGTGGGATGGGATATCTATGGACTTCGTGATAGGACATATGCATAAATCAAGGGTTCACAACTCGATTTGGTTGATCGTCGACTGACTCACCTTGTTGGCCCACTTCTTACCAATCAGAGAGCTGGGATCTGTGGAGAGAATGGGATGCCTCTATGTGCAAGAGATTGTGCGGCCACATGGAGTACCTTATTCTGTTGTCTCTGACCGTGACACATGGTTTACTTCCCGACTATGGAAGGGGTTGCAGGAGGTTTTCGGGATGCAACATCATTTGAGCACCGCCTTCCATCCTCATATAGATGGTCAGACTGAGCGGACCATTCAAACCCTTGAAGACATTCTACGTGCTTGTGAACTCGACTTCGGTCATAGATTAGAGGATCACCTACCTTGGGTGGAGTTTTTATACAACAAAATCTTTCACTCCACCATCGTGATGGAACCTTTTGAATCATTTTATAGTTGACCTTACAGATCGTCGTTCTGTTGGACAGACCTAGGGGAGTCAGCACTAGTGGGACCAGAGATGGTACGAGCTACCACATAGAAGGTGCAGATCATCCAAAAGCAGATGAAGACTATACAGAGCAGGCAGAAGTTGTATGCTGACAAGAGACAGAGGCCTCTGGAGTTCAAGGATGTCGACCAAGTCTTTTTACGGGTCTCAAATCGATGAGGTCTATGGAGATTTGGCTGAGGTGGCAAGTTATCTTCGAGATTCATTGGACCTTTTCAAGTCCTTATAAATGTTTCCTAGGTGGCATACTATATAGATCTTCCACCTCAGTTGCACTGGGTGCAAGAAATCTTCCATGTATCCCAGCTGAAGAGATACATGCACAACCTTTCCCACATCATCGACCATGGAGAGATGGACGTCGACGATGAGGTGACATTCACGAAGGTTCCACTGGAGAGTGAGGATCAAAAATAGCGGGTCTTACATGGACTTTTGATACCTCTGGTGTGCATTCATTAAGAAAACGGGAACCTCTAGGAGAGCACATGGGAGAAGGAGGCTCCTATGCATGCTCAGTACCCCCATGTGTTCCTTTAGTTCGAGTTGTAGCTTACAAGGACATAAAGCCCTGAGGTGGGGAGAATGTAAAGACCCAGAATTTTATGTGGAAATTGTTTTTTCATAAACACATGGGAATTATATGAGTCTTTGAAATTTTATGGTGCATGATTCCGAGGCCCGGTGTACCTAGAATTTATTTCTAAAGTTTTGTTTGGTTAGATTCAGTAAACGTAAGATCTGGTTTTTATAACCTTAGAACTATGCTCAAAATTGAAATATGAGGGCACCGTTTAAATCACAGCACCGATATTCACTTAAGGAGACATTTAGTTCAACGATAGTGGGTCGAGAATCGAAAATAGTTTTTGGGTTTTCACGGAATGTAATAAAATAATGTGAGATTCACTTTATTTAATTTGAGCCTCCATGTGAGTGTTGGGTGGTGAAAACCTCCTCATGGATGTTGGAGGTGGGGCCACCACACCTTAACCTCCCTTGAGAGGTTATGGAGGTAGGGCCCACCCAAACATAACCTCCCACGAGAGGTGACGATGTTGGGACCACACGAAACTAAACCCCCCAATTAATGGGAGGAGTGGAAAATCTCTCAAATCCCCTCATTAATGAGGGGGGAGTCCTTTCCTCCTCTACCATTTAGATTGCCACCACCTCCCCTTTAATTTATTGGGCCAACATATAATTTATTATGCCTAATCCTTTAAATTAATCAGGCAGAGCCATTTAATTTAATTCTTCTTTTTTTGAATATTGTGCCAATGAAATAATAAGATTTCACAATATATTATTATTGTTTTGCTGGCACATCTCTTCATTTTTTAGGAGGATAGCATGGGAGAAAAGGATATCTCCAATGAAGAACCTCCTCTTCCAATGAAGAATGAAGAACACGTTATTCCAATGAATAATGTAGGCAATGACCTTCTTCGACTTCTTCCTTGGAGCATCAAACATCGTGAGATGTCTTCATCGACCGACTTCCATATCGTCGTCAAATAGACGACATAACATGGTTTTGGAAGTGCTTGGTGTACGCAATGAACGATGACCTTCTTTGACTACTTTTCGTGACTCCTTCAAACTTCAATGACCAAAAATCCAAGGTAGGCGTTTAATTTTATCTAAGTATGATCTTTTCCCATGTTATTCCTTTCTCTCAAAACGAAGAACGAGGGTTGTTGTGCTTCATACATGCGATCCTCTTGACATCACCCTCCTCTGTTATTGTTTGAGATGATCATCAGAATGATGATGAGGTGACCGAACGACGAAGGTGATGATGATAAAGGGTACACTAACTGCGGCCTCCACGAAACACATTGCCCCCATGGCGCACCCGGGATCCCAGTCGAACATAGCCGTCCCACGCCGGCCTGAGCCATGCCGAACCAGTAGGCCCGACTTCCTCCCCTCCATCGGCCCACTAGGCTGCGCCCTACCAGCTAGCCTAAGGCCTCATGCATGCCCTTCTTGGCCTGCCCGCGGCCTACCCGACGCCCCCTCGACTGCGCACCGGCCTGACCAAGCTGCCACCCGGCCTGCCCGACGGCCCTACCGGCCTCTCCGGGCCGCACCCCGACTCCTGGCTGAACTAGCCGAGCCGTACCAGCCTCCCAAGCCAGCCCGCAGGGTCCCTCACGATGTTGCTGGGTGAACCATCGCGGCTATCTGGGTTGAGTTTCCTGAGCCACAACCATTGCGGTGCTGGAAGGACCAGCCATGGCCTTCGGTCTGAGCCGCCTACGTAGTGACCTCCGGGACGAACCGCCCCTGCAGTCCGTTGGTCCTTGCCCGGCGGACTGGGCTGAACCTAGCTATATGACCCATCCATCGGACCGAGTCAGACCCACTGGGTATGACCGGGTTGATCCGGACCGGTCGGACTAGACAAGGATTGGCCGAGTCAGTCCAAATGGGTCGGACTGGACCCAAACCCACTACATACCCTTTAATTTCTTTGGCCATATATTTGGAACCAGATGACCATTTGATGAACCATCAAAAACACTAGAATCCTTGGAACGCGAAGGCCCCTTTTTGAATACCTCACTGGAGTTCTGGGTGTATATGAGATTCGGTCAGGTTGGATCTTACACGAATCTAACCGGCCCCGAGACTAAAAGGCTAATAACTCACAGATCGGGCATCCGATCGATGCACCATATGTTGCGTTGAGACCCCAATGACATTGTAGACCAATGAGATACTTCTTTGTGGGACATTGTGGCAGTTGACATATCAAATCTTGTCTTGAGAAGCAGACTATCCCAGAATCAAGCATGCTTTGTGGAAACCCTATGGCTGGCTGTGCTCTGACGACTGTTTTTTGGATCCTGTGTGGGTCTGACAGTTCTGACTTATGTTCCTAGATCCTTTGTGGGTTCTATAAAATAGTTGTTCCTGGATCCTGTGTGGGTCCGACAGAATAGGTGTTCGTAGATCCTTTGTGGGTCTAACAGCTCTAACTACTATTCCTGGATCCTATGTGGGTCTGACAGTTCTAACTGCTCATCCTGGATCCTGTGTGGGTTTGATAGCTTAGATGATTCAGTGGCTATATCTGATCATCTCTATCTCTCTACATATGTTGTATACCTATGTGATTTGAGTTAGTACTTTGTTTTTTCCTCACGATTGAGATGGATTAGTTGATAACATAGGTATATGTATGGGCAAACACCTATGTGTGGTTATCTGTTAATTGTATACTTTATGGTGTATCCATGTTGGATTTTGTGAGACCTAGAGGGTCTCAGGGTCCCTACAGGGTATCGTTATACTCACCCATGCATGGGTTATGTACACGCCTCATTGTGTTGGATGCAGATGAACGACAATGCTAACCGAGTATGAGTGTACGAGGACTGGATGGTACCTAGAGGTGGACCTCGCGAGGAGTCGGTACCCAGAAGAGATTGACGGATGTGGAGTGCTGAGGTGTCTATCTGTACCTACCCTTCGGGTAGGATCCATTGTGGAAGATCTAGGATCTGCATTTCACATTTCAGTTGTTTTGTCCTTTTTAGTTGTACTTGTACATTACAGCTGGGCTTGTATTTCTAGCCCCTTTACTTTTCATCGCTCTCTTGTTATACAGTTTTCATTATTGTTTTGCCTTCAGATGTGTACTCTGTTTTGTGTGTTTCGATTTATATTTCAATTCCTTCCCAGTTTAGGGATTTACACCATTGGTTCTAGTCGCCATCCCCTGGTCTATGGAAGGAGGGCATGGGGTAGTCACAGCACGGGCCCCGATGGACAGTTCGTGACAATAAATTTAAAATAAAAATTAAAATAAAATAATTACACAATGAGGATACAAAGGTATAGTGTCTTGGAAAATTTAGTATTGTATATAATATTTTGAAACAACATCATAACCAATTATTTTATTCTTTCATCATTAGCTTCTTATTGGACCATGAATTCTTCTTAGTATAAGTACACTCTAGATGATTTAAATCAAATTGGGGTGAGGTAAAGGCCCAAAAAAAATTGATAATAAAATTAAACAATATAAAATAGATTTATCATAGTCATTATCTTCAAAAAATGGCATATGATTATAATCATGAGGATAATAATTAAGAAAATACTGGAAATGTGGAAATATATAAAAATGAAACATCATGACTTACATAGTGGTTTATTACAACACATAGTTGTGTAAAAAATAATAATCATTTTCACACAAATTTAACATTATTTAATTATTTCATTCACATGAACCTATAAATTTTAGTACTCTATATTTCTGGGATCACCCACCACATCATAACATTTGAATTTCCCTATATAATTTCAGGAACATCTGTCATATCAAAAAATTTAAATTATTATGCATGCCACATAGAACATATATCAATCTTGATCATATAATAAACCCTGGAAATGAAGGTTTTTTATTTCAAAATCATACATTCCTAGATATTGGGTTCTAAAATTCAATAGGGAATAAAATACATTATATAAGAATCGTCTACCATAATTAAAGGAAGAAATATTTATAAGTAAAAGTTGTCTTTTTTTAAATAATAGTTCTTTTCTAAGATGTTTTGTTTGTAATGAACTCAATTAGAAAAATTTTATATCCTAATATAAGTAAAAAAATTACAAATAAATAATTTTTAATGATTAAAAATTTGTATAATGTGGTGAAAGATGGAATACACCAAGAAATAGATCAGAGTTCAAGAAATCCCACTACCTTTGGTCTGAAAGCTCATTTATCATTTTTTTAAAGGTTGGGGCCGAAGCATCATTTTTATTATTAAATCAAAGAAAAGTCCCCTTTTAACTGGGTAGAGGGAAACCCATTACATAGCCCAAAGGCCCAGTGGGCTTGTAGCCCATTACATAGCCTATAGGCCCAAATTCTAAGGCCAATTCACATTCTGTGAATAGTAACCTACTGCTAAATTACCGCACAGTATCGCCACCGCTAAAGTTCCCTGCCGCCGCTACATTACCCGCTGATGAACAGTGCCACTGCTACTACAATACCGCTATAGTACTGCTACAGTAACCTGCGCCCCATGGGTTTTGAACCCCCATTTTCCATGTAGTATTACGGGGTTCTTACCACTAAGCCAAACCCCAACTACAACTCTTTTATCATTTATATCATATAGAATCATATTAGATTCATTAGTTAACAATTTAAACACCCTTTATAGATGAATATTATTCATTATGGTTTTATTATCTTATTTTATGGGCCTTTTTATAAGTGATATATTTTCATTTCATCATTCTGGAGCATTCATTTTCATGGGATTCATGACTGATTCACTTGTATTCTTGAATGGATGTTCATGTAAAACATTGATAAATGCCTAGAATTATTATTATTTTTTATAGATGATATTAGTAAAGATTAAATTTTTTTATAAATTAATTTTTTATATTCCATGATGATAAATAAATTTATTGAAGCTAATTATGATCATTTTAGATTAATTGTTTTGGTTTTTCAATCACATCAAACATGTTTTGTTTTATCATTTAGTATTATGAATAAATGTTAGATATAGAACATAAAGTGGGTTTTCTCATACGTATAGAAATATTTTTTTAAAAATTTAGGGGTTTTATTAAAATTAATGATGGTATTGAGGGAAAATCAATTGGTATCACCCCCGATGTATGTAAATTTACACATCAAAGGTGAAATTTTTTTATGAAAAGAGTGAGAATGAAGACTTTAATTATGTATATGAAATTAATATGATGTAATTACATTATATATATGTTACTAGAGTAATAATTCAATTTTAATTAAGGGAGGTGATGAGAAAATCTGAAAATAAATGAAATTGAATGGAAATTAATAGAAGAAAATAATGAATTTGCATCTTGAATTGTCCTCTTGAGGTTATCCTCAAGGAACCCAGGTTTGTTAATTTTACGAGACAAAGAGCTCATGAACATGGGGGAGGTTATAGGGTTGAGTTTGGATCAGAATTTTGGAGTGTCTCAAGGATTGAGATGTGTGAGGAGATGATGGTGTGTGGTGGGGTATTTATAATAGGGGAGATGGGTGTTTTCTTTTTATATTAATCATTAGTATATTATTGTTTCAAATACAATTAAAATTCAGGATTATTGTGACTAAGTCCTATTATTAGCACATGTGATTTCAAAACAATTGTCACTTACATCATCCATGACACAAATATTAATGTTTTTTACATTTATCATAAATTAAAATAATTTACCATTCATGAAAAATCCATGTAATTTAGAAAAATCCAGTATATTCACCCTAAATTTTTTTTCAATTTGTTCAATATGAAAATGAAATATATTTTATGAAAATAATTCGCTAAATCAGATTAATTTAATATGTAAATAAATCTATCATTTACATGGAAAATGATGATTTTAAAATTATAAATACTTTTATAATATTTTGAAAATATACTCATGGTCACATAAAAGTATCTTAAAATCATTAGACATTATCCTTTAAAATTATGAATAAAATTTATTGAAATAAATTTAATTTTAAATTTCTCTATTTATCATTAAATTATAATGAAATATTTTTGACCTATAAAAATAGAAGTACTTATTTAATAATCCTTAAAACATTTATTTACTATTAATTTTATATAATTGTACCATAATTTAATTTATAAGATGCATATATTTTATTTATAATTTTGTTGGAGTGGTTACTATTCATTTATCTAGTTTACTATTTATATGTGTCATATTACTATTCCTTTGTTCATGTTTCCATTTAATTTGTATTTCCAAGTTAACATCAAGATATACTGTTAAATTTTTCAATTATTCAATTATAAAATATCTATTGTGTCCTATAAGTGATTTTTTTATTTATACTATGTGAAATTACTATAATAAAGGAGAAAGTCATTTGATTAAATTTTTGTTCAATAAATTCAACTATTATAATGTGTTAGGGGAATGGTAGGTGAGGGGTGGTATTTATAGTGGAGAACTTTGTGTGTTTTTTTGATTATTTTATTCATTAGATTATTATTTTTTCTCATTATTATGAATATTTTGTACTCTTCTGACTAATTATTGCAAATAGAGATATGGATTAATGAGGTAATGATTCCTAAATCATACATACATCAACAAATACACAATCATTCATGTCTTTTGCTAATGCAGTAAATTATTTTATTTCAATATTAACCGACATTTCAAATATTTTTGCAATGTCAAAAAAATTCACCCTACACATTTTTTGAAGTGTAAAATTCAAAAATGGACTCCATTTGTAGAGAACAATTTTATTAATATGGAAATTGTAAATTTTATTTAAAATAAATATTTTTTGGAAAAATACTGATTTTAAAATTATAACTTCTTTATAATACTTGGAAAAATTACTTAATATCTCATAAAATTATCTTATAATCCTAATAAAAAAACTATTAATATATGAAAAAATTCTATAAATATAATAATTATTTTAAATTATTATATTAAATATCCCATTGTAAATAAACATTTACGTTTCACAAAAATACCATAACAAAATTTATCATATTTAATACATTTTTACTAATTCCATGATATAAATATATCATATTTTCATGGATTAGATAAAAACATATTATCTATACTTTCATCGATATGATAAAATATTCTATTTGTAAAAATAATTTTCATAATGGTCACATGACTATTCCAACCGTTATATTAATATTTAATTGTGTATTAGGGTTTTTTTGTGTAATGTAAACTATTGAATGAATAGAATTTACTTAAAAAAGATAAATACCATAATATTGTAATGTTTTATATTCTTTTTTCTTTCAGAATTTTTTTACTTAATGGTTTTGAATCATATTTAATTGTAAACATATGTGGGTATATCATATTCATAACATCCTTAGATTCCGACACTACTACTTCCATTTTATGGATTCTCCAAAGAACCGCTACAAATCAAGTCATACAATTTCTCAATAAATGATATCATACATGAATCTCAACATGATCTTTATAGTAAGACATTTTAGGATCCATTTATATTTCCTAGTAGGTGAGTACATGCATTGGGTCTGGGATGTTGTTTTTTAACATTGATATGTTGAACAGAATATCAATTTTGGAGAGAATTGTTGAAATTTATAATAAAAAAGATACAACTTGTAACATCTCATGTAAATGAATAATAATATATTTTCATATTTATTAATATTTTTGAATTAGATATTAGTTTTACATTAAAAGGGTTTCTATGTTCAATAGTGTACCCAATACGCAACAACATGTTTCATTGAAATCTTACGTTTCAAACTAATAAGATAATTTATTTATTTTAAATGATACTTATCTCCTAGATATTGTATTGCAGGGAATGAAAAAAACTCACTAAAATATGATGATAAATATTCCTTAAATGTATTTAATTTTATCCAATAAAAGTTAGAGGCTCAAACTGTGAATGAATCTAATATTAATCATAATTTACATTAAAAGGAAAATTTAACACCTTTTAATGGAGAACCCCTTTTTATTCTAGTTTTGGCCACATTATTATATTTCACTTGACCAAATAAAATCCTTCATTATAATGGGGGAATCATAATTTACTTTGTGTAAACTTTTGGAATTTTTCCAATAAAGTTCAATTTTTAAGGAATATTAAAAAATATTGTATTTTAATTCAAAAATTCATTTTTATATAATTTATTTATTTGGTTATATTATCTTATTAATATGTTATAAAGTGTAATTATAATATATTTTTACCATTTAATACAATTTTGGTCATTGGAATAATTTTCACTTTGAATTTGGACATAAACAATTGTCAATCATTTGATAGTTGTTGTTTCTTAAAAAATTCTATTTGTTTTAACAATGAGAATTAATTTTAAATTAATTAATGAAACTTCTAAATTTAGAATTCGGTAAAATAGACATCATTTTTTAATACAGAATATCAAATACAGCTTAGGCATCATTTTTTGTATTTTTCTAAAAATATTAAATTTTTTATGCATAGTGAAACCACTTAGTAGTAGTTAAAAAACTGAATTTTTCATTTAAATAAAATTTTACCACATCTGGGAATTGATATTTGAAAATCCGACATACATGGTTGTTATTACTAAGTAAAATTTTGTTGAATAAGATGAGAATAATTTTTGAAGAGTACCAACATTGGACTTTTATTTACCGCGGTTAAAAGTAATTAGGGTAATTCAAGTTAAACATTATATAATAATAATTACAAATTTCCTTAACAGTTTTCCTAACCTTATTGGATGAGTAATGGCCGACCATGGGAATCCTTGGGTCGATTTTGGGACCCCATATAGCCACTAAGGAATGAATATGAAACTTTAGATTAATTAATTTAAAGTAATGGAAAAAATTAAATAAACTAAAATATTTTAGTAAATAAATTTATACATTGGTTTATATAAGTCAAATTTTAGACTACAAATATTCTTTAAAAATATAAATAGAATTCCTAACTCATAGTATTTTTTTAATAATTTTTAGACATCGAATAAATTAAATTATTATGACAGAAACAAAGATTATAACGATTAAAATATTATCCAAAACATATACAATAACTATTTGATGATATTATTTCGACTAAAAGTCATATTAGGCGAGACCTTAATAATTTTTGGACCTTTAGAAACCTTATATCAATATATAATAAAAAACTATTTTCACACTATCCTAGAGAGACACTCCTCACCCATATAAAAGGAGACCATTTCTAACCAATTCTTTAAAACTCTCAAGCCTTTTGGCTGGTCCAACCTCTTCCAATTTAATCTCCCTTCATCCCAGTCTTCTACCTAGAAGCCTTACCTTAGGCAGAAGACAATTAAACAAACCAATTTGGTTCAAACCAAATGGAGTTACCAAAATAAAATGTATCTGTATCCCGTAAATTCTTTTAATTTATATTACTTCTCCAACCCATAAACTCTTTTATTCATTTTTAGAACAAAAATGTATCCTCAATATAACAAGATTTTGTTATGAGATGTATTCAAACAACACTTTCACGCACCTTTATCTAATGTTTGATGAACATACTATTTCTGTGTATGGAAAACTAACGCCACACGAAACGATAATTGTCTGATTATCACTTTCCTCCTCTCACGGTGGCCATTAAGATGTCACTATATTTATATATGATATATATTTTGATTATATTTTCTTTATACTTCTTTATTACTCTTTTATATCATACCTTTATGGTTTTAATTATGTGTAATCACGATAATTTCATTTGAGGAAGTGAGGACAACCGCCCCCTCTATGTGATATGACTCGTTAATGCCATATGTGGGATGAATAAAGGATTTAGATTGTTAGGTCCACCAGGCTAGATACCCTGAGAGGGAGGGGGGAGGGTGATTTCAGGTATGAAAGATTAAAACTACCATCCCTTTTGATCTGGTTTTTCTATAAGGAAAAACCCTCTTCTATATCCTTCTCTATGCAGAGTAAGAATAAAACATAAAGCATGCACAAGACACAGTTATTTTTTCTTAGTTCACCCTCACTGGGCTACGTCCAAGGAGTATACACTGGCAGTGTGCCGATGTACAAATTTCACTATAGGTGTATTACTGTTTACATGTTTTAAGTGGACTCACTGTCCCTCCTGGTTTACAGCCACTCACAATTTGAGAACTCACTACTCTATCAACTGAAGTGAGCTCACTACTTCTTTAGAAGATCCACTCACAGTTTATAGACCTGTAGGTCTCTTCATTTTCATAAATACATGCATCCTCAACTATTTATAGATTATCTGTTGATGTTGAACTTTCATCCATAGATGAATACGACATTGCCTCTGAACACTAGGAAATTCATTTGGAAATACCTTCGCAAAGCACCCTACTTCACGAGGCTCCCAGTTTCGGAAAACTCAAGCAAGCCATGAAGAAGCTCTTGACTTTTTGTGAAGCACTCTCATGAATCCCTCTCATGAAGCACTCTCGCGATGCTCATGCCATCGCATAGCGACTTCCCTCGCGAATATCACTAAGATAATGCAAAGCTCGCAACCTTTGCAGAGCTAGATTATCCACCACGAAGCTGTTATTTTGGGAATCACACTGGCTACATGATCTACCTTCAAGAAATTAGAGAAAAATAACTTCATCAAAAATTCTCTCCAATTCTCCCGAGGGGGTAGAAGACTATTTATTGGAAATTACGCCAACCCTCGAACCTTCCGTGCAATGTCAATTCCACATCATCTCAAATAGCGATGCAACAATGTTCCTACCGAAATTCTCTCAAAATCGCGAAGCACCATGATAATATTCTGATCGCGGAGATCATCATAATCACGAAGCATCCTGTCAATTCCTTTGTGCCTTCACTGCGATACTCCCTCGCAAATCCCTTCCCGACCACGATGAACTTCAACCCTGCTGTTTGCGAATCTTGTCGAAATCGTGAAGAATCACCACCATCATTTTTCTACTCTTCACAAAATCCAATCCATGAAACCTATCATCACGAAACTCATTCTCTTTCCATATTCAAATATGGTCATCAAGGATATCCACTTTTCATGATTCTTACCAAACTCCAAATTTTGGACCCCAAAAATTTGGAAAACACTAAAAAACGGAGCCACCTTGTACTGCTTTTTTTACCACCACCAGATCGTCCGTTCTTTTTTCATGGTTCTTTGTCAACATTGATCATCAAAAACATCTCTCAAACTCTAAAATTCACAAAAGAAACCTTCTTTGTCAAAAAACTCAATCAACCCAAAAATGCATCAATGTTACCTTGAGGGATTTTTCACCAACAATCTCCCCCTTTGGGATTTTTGACAACTCTTCACAACTCTTCTCAGAATGCTTTTCTGCACATTGATAGCACACTGAGTCTCCTTCAGTCATCTTCCACCATTCACCTCTTGCGTTTCTGGTAGCGACCAAAGATTCAATCACCATATACTCTAAGCCCACATGAGCAATGCTCGGCTGAGAAACAAGAGTAAATTAAAAGATTATCAATGAATCACTTCATTTATGAAACCAACAGATGACACCCAACTAATACCAATTTCCAAACTAATTCCTATTTTTGATACCACACTAATACCAATTGGTGATTGGTGGAAACCTTCTCACACCATTCCAACAACACTATTCGTCTTTTATCATGATCCTCACCTGTCGTGATATCTACTCTTTTATCAATCACATCTAGCACCATCATATTTATTCAATCCCATATCTTATTTCTCCCAATATCTCACTGCTCCACCAGCTTCTCTCCGTATCATTCACGAATTATCAAATAGCCACACTCTCTCCCCCTTGAACAGTCACTGTTTTCCCCCTTTGTCAATGAACCCAAAGATCACTCCTTTGTAGTCTGTAACATGGTAAAAATGAATATTAGCGCATTATGGAAAAACACATCATACCTTAGAGTGGGGGTTCCACATCAACACTCGTTTAAGTGAGGGGAGTTGAATGAACTCCCAGAGCCAATCGATGCCATTCAAACGATTCCTTGGGTAAGGCCTTTGTCAGAATGTCTTCAACATGTTGTTCTGTAGGCACATACACCAACATCACAATTCATTGATCAACCTTCTCCTAGATAAAATGACACTTTATATCAATGTGCTTTGTCATTGAGTGATGTAATATATTTTTGCTGAGATTCATAACACTTCAATTATCGCAAAAGATTCTGATAAGAGACTTCACTTCAATGCCCATATCATCAAGCTACTGCTTCATCTTCAATAACTATGTGCAAGCGTGAGTGGCGGTAATATATTCATCTTATGCGGTGCTCAATGAAATTAAATCATTCTTCTTGCTTAGAAAATAACCATAGAAGCCACCGTGATAGAATGCAACTCCTGACGTTGATTTCCTATCATCCGCTGAACCAGCACAATCTACATCAGTATATCTTAACAACTATGTTTGGGATTTTCCAATATACATGAAGCCAAAGTCCACCATTACCTTGATATACCAAAGTATTCATTTCACTGCAATCATTTTTCATTCCTTGGGATAATAATTATATCATACTACTTTAAAGGTGGCAAATACCATATCAGGTCTCATCGCTGTCAGGTACAGTAAACTCCCAATAATCTTCCTATATTTTGTGATATTAACTGCCTTGCCATTATCAACTTTTGATAATTTCATCCGAGTAGCAACTGGAGTCTTCATCTCCTTTTAATATTCCATTAAATATATTTTAAAAAAATCCTTGCCATATTTTTATTGAGAAATGAATGTTCCATTTCTTACATGTTTCACTTATAGTCCAAGGGAAAATGTTACCTCTCCAATCACTGACATTTAGAAATCACTTTTCATGAATTCGGAAAACTGTCTGCACTGAGATTCATCTTATCCGCCAAATATTATGTCCTCAACATAAACCAAGATCATCATCCTTTGATTACTATTTCTGTTGAAATAGAGATTGTAATAAACTCCCCCACGCTGGAAACCAAGCTTCTTCAAGTACTGATCTATCCATGAGTACCATGCTTATAGTGCTGGTTTTAGCCCATATAACGCCTTCTTCTGTCTGAAAACAATGTTCTCATCCTCATGAATGAGAAAAGAATCTAGCGGCTCAATATACAACTCTTCATCTAGAACCCCATTCAAAAATGATGATTTTACGTCCGTCTGTAAAACTATGAACATCTGTTGCACTGTAATTGCTGGAAATAATCTGATTGTCTCTAGTCTTGAAACAGGGGAAATTTTCCCATCAACATCTATTCCCACTATCTGGGAGTACCCCTTGCACACTAGTCTTTATTTGTTCCGAATCACTATACCATCTTTATTCGTCTTTTTGTGATAGACTTATTTAGTCTCGATGAAATTCTTATCAGCGGGCCTCAAAATAATCTCTAATGTCAGATTCTTCTCAATCTGATGTAGCTCTTCATTTATTGTCTGAATATCGTTTTCATCTTCCGCTGCATCAGCGAAGCATTTCTGCTCAACCTATGATAGTAAATATTTCTGTTTCAACGATTTCATTATTCTTGTCTCAACTGGAGCTGACTGATCCCCAATGATATTCGGTCTGTCAATTTCAGCTCGACTCCTTGTCTTTTGTGCAGATACAGTTTTCAGTTCTCCATGCTCATCATCAGTATCATCTTCTGAATCAACATCATCCACTTCTGCTCCCCCTGTTCTTCTTTTTTCCTCATCAATATCATCAAAAAATTGTTCACTGTGCTGTTGAACGGTCTTCTCGTTCTCTAGTATAGTGACATCATTTCTCTCAACTACTTTTCCCAACCTTTTGTTAAAGCATTTATATGCTTTATTTTTACTGAGTATCCAAGGAATATCTGTAGAGACCCGAAGCTTATCGTACATGGACATTACATTACTTTTGCGGAATACTTAGTACAAAACAAAAACACACACACAAGGATCGTAATAGTTTAGTGTCTTTGGAAACTCGGAATAAAATCTTCTAATCGTGGGGAAAGATCTTCAACATCTCCCATAAAGATCTTCCTTTTTTTTACCTAAAACCTTTCTTTATATCCTGGGGAAAAGAAAACATAAAAGGGTGAGCTCAAATGCTCAGTAAGGGTAAACAAAAGATATAACAATCACATCTTATTCATAAGAACATAACATTTTGGAAATCATAACCTGCAAAAGAGAGAATAATTTCATAACATGGGATAAATCATGGTAGTGAAATGTAATCACAATAATAATAACTTAAAACATGAAACTTTGTGGCATTTACAAATAATCATAGAGAATCATTTCTTGTTAGTCAAGACTCATTGCCAAGACCATCTTAGTGGACAAAGTCCCTTTCTGAATCGAGTAACCCTCGTTTCAGTCCTGTTTCACTGAACCGGTATAACCTACCGTTCCAGCCCTGTCTATCTCATGAGATATAAAATCTTTACCCAATGCATTGGAGGGAGATATAGGTCCCACCCATCTTATAATGAATCCTTTCTTATGTGTGCCACATAATCATAAATCATACATCATCGCATAACCCATGTAATAAAAAATGGGATTCTTAAACAACATGAAATCATAAAACAATTCATATAAGATAAAGGAATTCATAAAAATGTTTCCATCACAACATAATCAAATCCATGTAATAATAGGGATAAAAACAGAACCCTTTTATTATCTTAGATGGAAAATAATTTTGATAAAATACTTGAACTTCATTCTTGAGGAAAATATCCTTTCTACTTCAAAAACATTTTTCCTTTCATAACATGTCATACAACTTTAAAATAAAATAATTTGATTAAAAATAAACTTGAAAACTTTTAAAGGAAGCTTCTTGGAAATAATGTTTTAAAAATCCATTCATGCCGTATAAGTTAAAAAAAACATTCTTCGTACTTTTGTCGGAATAGTCAAAAAGTACCTCGTATGAAAAACGACAAATGATTCCTTTCATACATATTACTAAAAACTCACTGAAGGGTAAAAATGGATTTAAAAAATTGTAGGTGGATGGAAATAATATTACATATTGATGAAACATGGATGTGAAGGATAAAATACACCCCAGTAAATACTTACGAATAAACAATCTCGGATAAAAATGAGATTGTGATATTTCCCTTACCTTAGGTCCGACTTGCTTTGTACGTGTCCGAACCTCCTGTATAATGATTTACATAATGTTATTGACTTATTACAGAATCATATTCATTGTTATGATATCATATATGGTTCTCTTATGGCTTTATATTACCCGGACTTTTGTAAATTCCATGTTAAAGAAGCGTTTTGGGTAAAATCGTTTCATTTATCGTAGGTGTTTTGACTTGTTGTTATTGACATCATTATTACTTATATCATGATTTACTTACTTCCAGAATATAAAATATGATTTATATATCATATATATTCAGTATATATATATATAAAAGATAGATAAATAAAATGAAAAACACCGTTCATGGAGACGGTAGTCCGTACGTACGCATGAACGCTGTTTTTCTTTCCTTATTGTCTTGAAATGGAAGTAAGTAGATGACATACATATGTATATATATACATAAATCCAGTAGCTTTATAATGTCGTATATTTCATTATTATTTCTTATATATACATTATAATCATTCTTAAATGGTTAACATGGAGAATGAATCTCATCGCGTCGTGGAGACGGTATTCCGTACGTACGCACGAGCGATGATATCATTTCTATAAATATTGAATTGAATTGGAGTGGATTATACAATATATCAGAATCAATATGATGCTTTAATAACTATGTATAGTTATTCTTTACACCATTATACCCATCCATGTAAGGTGGTGGTGGAAAATAGATTACACCACGGCGTGGAGACGGTATTCCGTACGTACGCACGCGCGGTGATTTCTTTTTCCGTAGGATGGATAGATGGTGAAATAGGGTTGTTTCATACTTATAATAACATATCAGTATATGAGTGATACTAATGTTATTACTTCATAATGAAACAACCTAAGAAGAAGAAGTGGAAGAAGAAATAAAGATGAAAGAATTGGTAACGGTAATTACCTCTTCTTTGAAGTCCCTCTTTGAGACCTCCTCTTAGAGCACTAGAATTGGTCTTTGAGGAAGACCAGAACCTCTAGGATGTTGCTATGGAAGTGGAGAAGAGATTTTGGCAGGGGTTGGCCGAGCTTGAGTGCTCAAATTGGTGTGAGGAGGAGGGGGAGGAGGTGTCCTTTTATAGGGGAGGAGAGGGGCACCTTAGGAATATCTCAAAATATTATTTTATATTAAAGTCAAAATCGGTTTATAATGGTTCCAAAGGGTCTTATTTCGAAGATAAAGTGGGTATGGGTCGAAATCCTATCAACCAATAGAATTTAGACAAGTTTAGGATATTATTTTAACCTTATCAATTAGATTTAACTCTAAGTTAAATAATTTAACTTTTACCATGTCTTTTTGTTTTCTTTCACTATATGGTTAATAAACTTACTATAACATGCCAAACGAACCCCAAATTGTTTATTATTAATATATATATCCTTATCTAAGTCATTTGGCCGAACCTTAGATTTTTAGGAATACAATAACAATTAATAATATAATATTTGATTTAAAAACTATTTTGTGTCAATTTTGACACTATTTGATATATGATTTTTGTGAAAGTCATAACAGAATTAAATGTTCGAACCAATTTTATTAAATCAACATCAATATATCATAGTAACCTGGAAAATTAGTGGAATTCATAAAAAATCTCAAATTACATTTATTTTGGTGTTTATAACATCAATTATGTCAATATTTCATTAATAAGATAATTACTGCATTATCGTTGTGTCATAAATAAATTAAATTATTTTATGTCTAAAAATTACAAATAAAATACCATCATGTAGGAAACCTTTTTAGCTTTATAATGAATATTTACAATCGAATTTATCTTATGTATAACCCCATATTAAAAATAATTTACTTATTAAACCTTGATTTTAACTATTTTAACCTTTCTTTAAATAAATTAATAATAAATGTCCTAATCTAATCCAAGTGGGCCTAAATGGTCATATTTTATTCCTAAGTTTGTTTTTGGTCGAATTACACTTGTCTAATAGAATTAGGACATGTGTTAAGGTAATAGTAATATCATATTTACCCTTAGTTACCCTATTTACTATTAACCGCGGTAAAAAAAGTAAAAAGTTACTATTCACCAAAAAATTATTTTCATCCTATTGAACCACATTTTAGTCCTTGATATTAACCGTGTCTCTCGGATTTTCGAAATTCCATTCACAGAAGCGGCAAAATTAAGTTTTATGAAAAATTCAGTTTTTTTAACTACCACTTAGTAGTTTCACTATTCATCAAAAATTGATGTTTTTCAGAACAATGCCAAAATTTCATCCTAAGATATATTTCATATTCCGAATTCAAAAATGAAATCTATTTTACCAAATTCATAACATAGAAGTTGCATTAATTAATTTTATAATAAAATCCTGCTGTTAAAATAAATAGCGTGTTTTTAGGAAACAATATATATCAAAAGATTGACACTTGATTATGTCTGGTTTAAATGTGAAATTACAACCAATGACCAACATTGTATTAAATTGTAAAAATATATTCTAAATATACTTTAAAACCACTCAAATTAATAATTTATCACTATTAATTATTTCGATTAAAAAAGTTGTTTTTAATTATAATTTAGTAATTTTCACTATTCATCAGAATATGAAAGTTATCCGAAAAGTACCAAAATTTCACCTTAGGCTAAATTCGATACTCCGAATCCAAGAATGAAGTTCATTTTGAAAAATAAGATTTACAGAATTTTAAAAAGTGGTTATTACTATTCATAACGGCTAGTTTTAATAATATTTTAATAGCATATCGTTGTTTAGTGAAACTCGGTATTGCGTATTACACACGCTATCGAGGAAGGTCGTGATTGCGTGTAATGCAAGGCAATTCAAGGATGCGTGTTGTGAAAGCTCCTTTTGGCGTAGCGTACAACACAAGACATTAATAAAATTAAAAAGAATATTTTTTATAAAATCTTGGGCTGTTACATTCTACCCCCCTTAAAATGAATTTCGCCCTCGAAATTCGTCGGGGTTATAAATGGTTTACTATTCGAAAGTTTCTTTAATAGAAACCCACATCGTAAAACAGAATATCAAAACCAATCTTTAAAAACAAAAGTATGAAATGTAACAGTTACCCAAATAAACTAATCATTGGGTTTCCACATAGGTGAAAATATGGATATGGAAGAGAAATCTAACCATCATGTTCTGATGGAGAGTGGTAGAGAACATGGCTATGGAAAAGCCATTAATCACAAATCCATAGATTTGTGATGATATAAGGTACCATCTGATTCATCAGGTATAAGATCACTAGGACAACATTTTTGGTTTTCAAGATCATTTCCCCTAAAGTTGAAAATTTGAATTTTAATAAATACTTACTTTATTTTGGTACAATCTCACTGTTGTTCGTGCCTTGAACAATTTCCACTTCATCTCTTAAATAAATGAAGTTGAATTTGTTATTCGTGAAGTGTTAGCAGATCATGTGATAGAATGACGGGTCATTCCATCTGTCTCAAACAAAAGGTTAGCAAAAATTATATGCATAAATCGATCTATAGTGAGATTAATCATATATGGTTCCTAAAATGGACTTATACTTCATATATCATACTGCTTAATATAATAAAACTAGTTTCTACTAAACAGGGACTTCCTGTAGGTCAGTGGTAGGCGATAAAGGCCAGTCGCACTTCGGTTGTGGGTTCGATTTCCACAGCCTTGTCCGAAGCGATGGGCTATCGCCCGTCCTGCAGGTTGTCCTTTTTCCAAAACTATATTACTATAACATCCCATCAATAATATCAAAAAACAAATTTCTATCCTTAAACAATACTAACTTACGTCCAACACAATTCATTCCAATCTTTAGGCTTATCCATAATACTGCAGTCCACTCTCATAACATAGTGAAAACAATTACCAGAGATTTAATATCATCGTTGATCCCCATATATCATAAGATATGTTTTTTTGGTCACATTCCAAACATTCAAAGTCCTTAATCATGTATACTCTTGAATACCCATTGAACCTTAGTGAAAACTTGAATGCAGTTAAAAGTTAACACTTTACTCATACCAAAATCCTCAAAATTATCTATACTCAAACCATGATATCACTTAGTCCTTATATCAATCATGAGCTCATGAATACAATCAAACATCTCATTATCTTATTATCCTTTCATTATGCACTTATCATCTACTTTCCAAAAGTATCTGAATAACCTTTCATGGTTACAGGTAACATTAATCAGACAACAATGTAACAATACTTACATGTCTCTTTATTCCATAGTACCATGAGATTACTTATACAACATTACACATGATAAACATGTAATCATTCCACTACATTCTTAAACCATTGAATGAGCTTCAACAATTCTTTCATCTCACATATCATTTGTAGTCTCTTCATCATCATCCACATAAATACTTCCCATACGACCATACTGATTCTCTTCATGAGTCTTTAACTTAGGGCATTGGTTTGCATAATGCCCATACATTCCACATTTAAAACACTTAACCATTTTTGATGTCGTAGTAATACCATTATCCTCATCCATGGTGTTAACTGAACCTTTTCCTTTGCACTTACTTGCTTTGTGTCCTTCTTTTCCACACCCAAAGCATCTTCCAGTTCCCTTGAAACATTCTCCTTCATGCCTCTTCCCACATGATTTACATAGGGGAAATTGAACTTTCTTTCCTCTATGATCATCATGAAACTCCATCTTTCTCTTATTTGCCGAGTCAGGAAACATACCAAATTTTACTTTATTGATCATATTACGAGATTGCTGATTCGGCATAATAATGATCTTTGGACTTCCAAATCCCATTTCATTATGAAGAATATCATTCCATTGTCCATCATATCCTCCATTATCGTGAGTCATCTTGTTTCCAACCATTTTCTAAAACCCAAAAAAAAGTGTGAGAGGCAAAAATCATGCTAGGGAAAACAACATAATAAAGGGGGAGTACCTTAAATATCCAACATCTTAGGTTTAATTCTATGATAGTTAGCGTAATTCTATTACTATAACCTATACGTATACTTATCCCTAGGGACATCCCTAGGCATACCTTCGAAATATCTCTAGGGATCTCACTAACGTTTTCGCATCCTAGTTTCCAAAGGTTGACTAAACCTTTCCTCTGATACCAACTGTAGAGACCCGAAGCTTATCGTACATGGACATTAAATTACTTTTGCTGAATACTTAGTACAAAACAAAAACACACACACAAGGATCGTAATAGTTTAGTGTCTTTGAAACTCGGAATAAAATCTTCTAATCGTGGGGAAAGATCTTCAACATCTCCCATAAAGATCTTCCTTTTTTTTACCTAAAACCTTTCTTTATATCCTGGGGAAAAGAAAACATAAAAGGGTGAGCTCAAATGCTCAGTAAGGGTAAAAAAAAGATATAACAATCACATCTTATTCATAAGAACATAACATTTTGGAAATCATAACCTGCAAAAGAGAGCATAATTTCATAACATGGGATAAATCATGGTAGTGAAATGTAATCACAATAATAATAACTTAAAACATGAAACTTTGTGGCATTCACACATAATCATAGAGAATCATTTATTGTTAGTCAAGACTCATTGCCAAGACCATCTTAGTGGACAAAGTCCCTTTCTGAATCGAGTAACCCTCATTTCAGTCCTGTTTCACTGAACCGGTATAACCTACCGTTCCAGCCCTGTCTATCTCATGAGATATAAAATCTTTACCCAATGCATTGGAGGGAGATATAGGTCCCACCCATCTTATAATGAATCCTTTCTTATGTGTGCCACATAATCATAAATCATACATCATCGCATAACCCATGTAATAAAAAATGGGATTCTTAAACAACATGACATCATAAAACAATTCATATAAGATAAAGGAATTCATAAAAATGTTTCCATCACAACATAATCAAATCCATGTAATAATAGGGATAAAAACAGAACCCTTTTATTATCTTAGATGGAAAATAATTTTGATAAAATACTTGAACTTCATTCTTGAGGAAAATATCCTTTCTACTTCAAAAACATTTTTCCTTTCATAACATGTCATACAACTTTAAAATAAAAGAATTTGATTAAAAATAAACTTGAAAACTTTTAAAGGAAGCTTCTTGGAAATAATGTTTTAAAAATCCATTCATGCCGTATAAGTTAAAAAAAACATTTTTCGTACTTTTGTCAGAAAAGTCAAAAAGTACCTCGTATGAAAAACGACAAAAGATTCCTTTCATACATATTACTAAAAACTCACCGAAGGGTAAAAATGGATTTAAACAATTGTAGGTGGATGGAAATAATATTACATATTGATGAAACATGGATGTGAATGATAAAATACACCCCAGTAAATACTTACGAATAAACAATCTCGGATAAAAATGAGATTGTGATATTTCCCTTACCTTAGGTCCGACTTGCTTTGTACGTATCCGAACCTCCTGTATAATGATTTACATAATGTTATTGACTTATTACAGAATCATATTCATTGTTATGATATCATATATGGTTCTCTTATGGCTTTATATTACCCGGTCTTTTGTAAATTCCATGTTAAAGAAGCGTTTTGGGTAAAATCGTTTCATTTATCGTAGGTGTTTTGACTTGTTGTTATTGACATCATTATTACTTATATCATGATTTACTTACTTCCAGAATATAAAATATGATTTATATATCATATATATTCAGTATATATATATATAATAGATAGATAAATAAAATGAAAAACACCGTTCATGGAGACGGTAGTCCGTACGTACGCATGAACGCTGTTTTTCTTTCCTTATTGTCTTGAAATGGAAGTAAGTAGATGACATACATATGTATATATATACATAAATCCAGTAGCTTTATAATGTCGTATATTTCATTATTATTTCTTATATATACATTATAATCATTCTTAAATGGTTAACATGGAGAATGAATCTCATCGCGTCGTGGAGACGGTATTCCGTACGTACGCACGAGCGATGATATCATTTCTATAAATATTGAATTGAATTGGAGTGGATTATACAATATATCAGAATCAATATGATTCTTTAATAACTATGTATAGTTATTCTTTACACCATTATACCCATCCATGTAAGGTGGTGGTGGAAAATAGATTACACCACGGCGTGGAGACGGTATTCCGTACGTACGCACGCGCGGTGATTTCTTTTTCCGTAGGATGGATAGATGGTGAAATAGGGTTGTTTCATACTTATAATAACATATCAGTATATGAGTGATACTGATGTTATTACTTCATAATGAAACAACCTAAGAAGAAGAAGTGGAAGAAGAAATAAAGATGAAACAATTGGTAACGGTAATTACCTCTTCTTTGAAGTCCCTCTTTGAGACCTCCTCTTAGGGCACTAGAATTGGTCTTTGAGGAAGACCAGAACCTCTAGGATGTTGCTATGGAAGTGGAGAAGAGATTTTGGCAGGGGTTGGCCGAGCTTGAGTGCTCAAATTGGTGTGAGGAGGAGGGGGAGGAGGTGTCCTTTTATAGGGGAGGAGAGGGGCACCTTAGGAATATCTCAAAATATTATTTTATATTAAAGTCAAAATCGGTTTATAATGGTTCCAAAGGGTCTTATTTCGAAGATAAAGTGGGGATGGGTCGAAATCCTATCAACCAATAGAATTTATACAAGTTTAGGATATTATTTTAACCTTATCAATTAGATTTAACTCTAAGTTAAATAATTTAACTTTTACCATGTCTTTTTGTTTTCTTTCACTATATGGTTAATAAACTTACTATAACATGCCAAACGAACCCCAAATTGTTTATTATTAATATATATATATCCTTATCTAAGTCATTTGGCCGAACCTTAGATTTTTAGGAATACAATAACAATTAATAATATAATATTTGATTTAAAAACTATTTTGTGTCAATTTTGACAATATTAGATATATGATTTTTGTGAAAGTCATAACAGAATTAAATGTTCGAACCAATTTGATTAATTCAAAATTAATATATCATAGTAACCTGTAAAATTAGTGTAATTCATAAAAAATCTCAAATTACATTTATTTTGGTGTTTATAACATCAATTATGTCAATATTTCATTAATAAGATAATTACTGCATCATCGTTGTGTCATAAATAAATTAAATTATTTTATGTCTAAAAATTACAAATAAAATACCATCATCTAGGAAACCTTTTTAGCTTTCTAATGAATATTTACAATCGAATTTATCTTATGTATAACCCCATATTAAAAATGATTTACTTATTAAACTTTGATTTTAACTATTTTAACCTTTCTTTAAATAAATTAATAATAAATGTCCTAATATAATCCAAGTGGGCCTAAATGGTCATATTTTATTCCTAAGTTTGTTTTTGGTCGAATTAAACTTGTCCAATAGAATTAGGACATGTGTTAGGGTAATAGTAATATCATATTTACCCTTAGTTACCCTATTTACTATTAACCGCGGTAAAAAAAGTAAAAAGTTACTATTCACCAAAAAATTATTTTCATCTCATTGAACCACATTTTAGTCCTTGATATTAACCGTGTCTCTCGGATTTTCGAAATTCCATTCACAGAAGCGGCAAAATTAAGTTTTATGAAAAATTCAGTTTTTTTAACTACCACTTAGTAGTTTCATTATTCATCAAAAATTGATGTTTTTCAGAACAATGCCAAAATTTCATCCTAAGATATATTTCATATTCCGAATTCAAAAATGAAATCTATTTTACCAAATTCATAACATAGAAGTTGCATTAATTAATTTTATAATTAAATCCTGCTGTTAAAATAAATAGCGTGTTTTTAGGAAACAATATATATCAAAAGATTGACACTTGATTATGTCTGGTTTAAATGTGAAATTACAACCAATGACCAACATTGTATTAAATTGTAAAAATATATTCTAAATATACTTTAAAACCACTCAAATTAATAATTTATCACTATTAATTATTTCGATTAAAAAAGTTGTTTTTAATTATAATTTAGTAATTTTCACTATTCATCAGAATATGAAAGTTATCCGAAAAGTAGCAAAATTTCACCTTAGGCTAAATTCGATACTCCGAATCCAAGAATGAAGTTCATTTTGAAAAATAAGATTTACAGAATTTTAAAAAGTGGTTATTACTATTCATAACGGCTAGTTTTAATAATATTTTAATAGCATATCGTTGTTTAGTGAAACTCGGTATTGCGTATTACACACGCTATCGAGGAAGGTCGCGATTGCGTGTAATGCTAGGCTAGTCAAGGATGCGTGTTGTGAAAGCTCCTTTTGGCGTAGCGTACAACACAAGACATTAATAAAATTAAAAAGAATATTTTTTATAAAATCTTGGGCTGTTACAATATCCCTTCATCTCCTTGTAACTCTTATTTACTATGTTTTCCATTGTTGAGGATAAAGCACTTTCTTGCAAATATTCAAATGTATTTTACGGTTTTCTTCTCTCCATACCATATCTCGTACAAAGTCATTCCATCCTTCAGACACAACAAAGCCCTGTTAAAAATGTAGGCCGATGTCAAAAATTATACCTTCATAAATTTCTCTGGTCACACTTTATCAATGAGCTTCATTCTATCCAAGTTTTTAATGATCCTATTTCTATTTTCAAACACTCCATTCTGTTGCGGAGTTCTTACTAATGAAACATGATGCCTTATACCATGTTTCTTGAGATGGACTTCTAACTGACTGTTTTTGAATTCCATACCATTGTTAGTATGAATCTTCAAACTTTTCTGTCCAAGAATCCTTTCACACTCCCTCTGGTACTTTTATAAGCAGCTAAACACATCCGACTTTTGGGAAATAACAAATACCCATTCCCTTCTACTAGAGACATCAATGAAACAACATAGTACCTATTTCCATCAATTTATATTTGTGTGATAGGACCACAAAGATCACCATGCACCAATTCGATCACTCTTGTTGACTTATTTTCCTTTTCCTAATATGTCTTTTTGTTGATATTCCATTGTTGGCATGCATCACATGTGTGAGTACGATCACGTGATAGCTTATGGAGGTATCTTGATGTATCACACATTACCAGATATTCCAGGGATGGTTGGGATAGATGACCTAGTCGTTTATTCCACAGCTTGTTTTCTTCCTCTCTAGACAGAAAAAACATATCTTCTTCTCCAATTACCAGGTAGAGATTTCCCTTTGTTATTTTTCCCTATAGATACACCACCCCATCTATTCCTTTTACAACACACATTTTCTTAGTAAAAATTATATAATGTTTTGAGTCAGATAGATGATTGACGTTGAGAAAATTGTCACTGAAGCATTCTACTACTAAGACATCAGCATGTCTCTTCTCTTTTCCCCAAAACATGTCCTTTACTACGCCAATAATCTTCAGTCCTTCATCATTTCCAAACTTAAAAAATCCTTCTTTTTAAAATTTTATTCCTGTAACAAGATCATTATTACCTGTCATGTGATATGTGCAACAAATTTAAATGATCCACACACCGGACAGATTTTATGCTTTAAGGGCAATCACTGTAACCACTACCTTGGCATCCTTTTTCTACTTGGTCCATATTTGTTCCTTGTCACTCGGCATGGATTGAGTCCTTAATTATTTATTAGAGTATGATGGATAAGCTTCATCTTGAAAAGCTGCAAATCTATTTTTCATTTTCAACTCACTTGTTGTTTGATTGATCTGCTTCTTGAGAAAAATTTGATTCTGCTTTGGCACATTCCTATGTATGGTCGAAGTGATGTAACGAGCCATGTCCGCAAATCCTCCGCACCAAAAATAGTGTCCTTAAATATATGTTCTGGAAAACCATTCTATGTTGGCTTCTGCCTCTGTTCTTGTTCCCTTCGATATCGCTTGGCTATAGAACACACATAATTTCAATGTACCATCTTTCCAAAACAATAACACCTGATATAAGGTGAATTCATTTATGTTACTTCTACACTACGATTTTTCCCAATGGATCATTGAATATTCTGATTCATCTTTGTGCCCAAATAAATCATCAATATCATGATCGGTTCTTGTGGTCAGACTTCAATTTTCACAGATTATTGTTTCTGATGAAGCCCCCATCGTTCTTAGCCTCTGAACACAGTTGATGCTTTTTTCTGCTAAACCACTTTTCTTTGCTTTCACATTCTCAGTTTTCTATGTGATATGCTTTCCTGATGATCCAACATGAGTCAAGAGGTTTTTTTGATCATTATCATTTTTCTGCAAACAGACAACTTATCCTTCATGTTCTTCAATACTCTTGATTTGATCTTTCCTTATGTTAGTCAAGCTATCGATCTCCCTTTTCTACTCTTCAATTTTTATTTTATACTCACTAACTGATTTTGAGTCCTCTGTTGTTGATGACTTGAGTTTCTCAATTTTTTCCTTCACCTCAGACTTATCTTCATCATACTATTATATATAGTGTTTTGTGTCATGAAAAACGTTGTTATATTTCGTTGTTTTGGATCTCCAAACATCTATCTCCTCAAGAGAAGCCTCTAACTCATCTTGAATATCGACTCTTCCCTCAACTACATCTTCTTCTTCATCAGCTTCAGTTTCATTCTTATTCTGAAAAACTACCGAAAAGTGCCACCATCTCATTTTCTCCACAATATTTTCAGTTCTCTATATCTTCAACCTCTTCAACCTCAGTCTATTCTGAACTATCATATTATTTTGAATGAAGTTTCTTCTTTTTAATGAAATTTCTCTTGAACTATTTCTTACCTTTCCCATAGACTGGAGACTTCTTTTGTGGAATTTTGAATTCCTCGACATCATCATCCTCTTGGAAATTTTTGGGGCACCTTGTTGCAAGATATATAACCTTTCCACATCGAAAAAAATCAAGTGGAAGCTTCCCTTTAATCATTACTTTCCTCTTTGATGGTTTGAGTAGAGGAATGACATCACCTCATATATCTCTTCTGCTTCCTAAGAGTCTTCAATGGTTATCTTCTTCATGGCCTTGAATAACACTTCTTTGGATTTTCTCTTTCCCACAACATCGTTATCCTCATTTCTCATTTCATATGCAACCAGGGGTATGTGTAGGTTATCCAATTTCAGATCTTTAAGGACTTTATCTTCCAAAACCAAAACATTCGGATCGAACCGAAGTGGAATATTCCTCAAGATTCTCTTTACACCTTGGTATCCTCTTCATATGTATTCAATATCATTTCCCAGATGACATGTGAAGTTTTTCTTTACATCACCATTGTATAGATATGATTGGATAGGGCTCCCCCTAAAGCCTTTATTCCTTTGGTATCAACATCCAACTCTCTATGCTCAGCTTCTGATAATGCACCACTATTAATGTCAGTTGTTATGCCATGCATTGTTGTGGTGAACACATCCATTCCTAATGATCAGATGTAGTGTTCCATCTGATTATTCCATATCGTGAAATTTTTCCCGTCGAAGATCGAAATTCCGTTATGATTAGTGACCTCCATTTGAGAGAGAAACACTAATATTAACCTTCCCCTATAATACCAATCGATAGGTCCACTATGCTAGATACCCTGGGGGGGTGAATCAGGTTATGACTGATTAAAACAACCACCCCTTTTGATCTTGTTTTTCTGTAAGGAAAAACCTCTCTTATCTCCTTCCCAATATAGAGTAAGAATAAAACATAAAGCATGCATAGGACACAACAATTTTTACTTGGTTCACCCTCACTAGGCTACGTCCAAGGAGCATACAGTAGCAGTGTGTCTATGTACCAATTCCACTATAAGTGCATTGCTGTTTACACATTCTAAGTGGAATCATTATACCTACTGGTTTATAACCACTCACAATTTGAAAACTTAATGCTCTTTCAACTTATATGAGCTCACTGTTTCTTCAGAAGTTACACTCAAAGTTTATATACCTGTAGGTCTCTTCATTTGCATTAATTAATGCATCCCCAACTATTGATAGATGATCTCTTGAGTTCCAACGTTTATCCACAGATGAATACCACTTTTCCTCTAAACACTAGGAAATTCTTTTGGAAATAACTTCGCAAATAACCCTACATCGCGAGGCTCCAAATTTCGTAAATCTCAAGAAACCCTTCATGAAGCTCTTGAATTTTCATGAAGCACTCTTCGATGCCTTCTCACGAAGCACTCTCACGAATATCAAGTCGTCGCAGAGTGACTTCCATTGCGAAGCTCACTAATCCAATGTGGAGATCACAGCTTTCACAGAGCTAGATTAGACATCTCGATGCTCATCTTTCACGAAACACACTGGCTACATGGACCACCTTCGTGAAATGAGAGAAAAATATCTACTTCAAAAAATTTCTCTACTTCTCCTGAGGGGGTCGACACCAATTTATAGTTGTTCTCACCGACCCTCGAACCTTCCATGCAAAGTCAACACCATGTCATCTCAAATCATGATGCTTCGATGTTCTCACCGAAATTCTCTCAATTCCATGAAGCCCCACAATAATTTTCCGATTGCGGAGCTCATCGTAAACGCAGAGAATCCCATCAATTCCTTCATTATTTCTCCATGAAGCTCCCTCGTGAAGCCCTTCACCTCTGTGATTCACTTCAACCCTGATGTTCACAAATCATGACATAATCACAAAAAATTACCGCTATCATTTTTCTAGTCTTCGCAAAATCCAATCCATGAAGCCTATCTTCACGAAACTCGTGCCTTTTCCATATTTTAATATGATCTTCATGGATATCCAATTTTTTATGCTTACCAATCACCAAATCGTCCATTCCTTTGACATGGTTCTTCTTCAACATTGATTGTCAACAATATCTCTAGAACTTGACAATTCACCATGGAAACCTGCTTTTTCAACAAACACAACCAAACCAAAAATGTGGCAATGTTACCTTGAAGGATTTTTTCCCAAAAGAGATAATTATATTATATATGATATTATACTGGAATTATAATATACCTATGTATCATTATGTTTTAATTCCATTAAAATAATAAATAGAAATGAAAGTAGCGTTCATGATTACGTACAACTTACCATCTCCATGAACAATGCATTTCACTTATTACCTCAAATGATATGTACTACTATAAATACATGAAGATATTGGATATATATGATTTATATTATATCTAAATCATCAATATCATTCTTGATATAATGAACTTTAGACCATGTGAACAACTTGTAACTATATAGTGTTCATTTGTGACTCTAGTACTAGATATCGAAAAAAAACCTTATTAACATGAATGATTACATAATGTTTATAACATTGTAATAAGAGATACAAAATGAATAATAAACATGAAAAATGTTCTTAAGCCAGTAGAAATTAACTTTAGTTAATTATTCAGAAGATTAAAAAACGAACGGGACAAGTCGGACAGGAGGTAAGAGACTTCGTCACAATTTCATTTCATTGAGGCATATTTTGTTTTAATACATGACATTATTTTATACGATGTATAAAAACCCTTGAATTTTCAAAGGGATTCTTTTTTTTATGATGATTTTTACTAAATGACAAAATGAAAATTTTCTTTTAACGTATGCGGTGACAACGACCTTTCTACCGCCACAAGTACTATTTGTTCGTTGGCTTCCTTAATAAGTCATAATGTATTTTTTAAGGAAAATAAATACCATATACTCTTTTATATATTATGGTATTGAAAATGGTTTTGTTAATGTATTTTTTATGTCAATATATTTAAGTGATAAATTGTGATTTAAATGTGGACATGTTTTCTTTCCATTATATTTATTTTATGTGTTATGATTTTATAATGGTACATGGACATTTGACGGGTGGTTACATGATAAAACAAATGCTGGGTGGTGCCATGATAAACCTCGATGGGTGGTTATGATATAACCTCCATTGCATTGGGTATGGAAGTCCGCCGTATGGCTATTCCATTTAGTGATATGTGTGTATGTTGACCGTATTGTTATTCCATTTATGTATGTTTTTCCCCATGTTACCATTACATGTTATGTGTTCTTTATATGGGTTTTATGGTAGTAGTTTTGTTATAAAAGGGTATGTAGTGATATTTTATTCAGTGAATATTATTTACTACTTTATAAATATGAAAAGTATTACTAATGTTAAATTATTCATGGTTTACTTGTTGTTTTGAAAAACTATCAGTTTTCTTTCTTTGTGTATTCCTTATGACGAATTTTATGCTCCTCCCACATTTTTGAAATGTTTTTCACATGACATAATGTGGAATAGGGTGAACGATGAGATCAAGGAAGCATCTTTTTATCTTAAACAAGGAATTAGACATGACTTTTTTTCAATAGTTGTTGTTTTGTGAGAAAAATGGAAAATGATTAGAAGTGTCTACATTGTATTTTTTTTTGAAATGAAATATAATAGTTATGGCCCAATTATCTAAATCTCTAAACCTGAAAAGATCCTCGATGTGATTTTTTCATTTAACTTAGGATTATGTAATGTTTTAACGTTGGGTCCTTATAGTTTGTGTTAGAGGTCGGTTTAGACAACATTAAAAGTTAGTGTATTGTTAAATAAATGTCCCTAAATTAATTTCTGGTAATATTGAAATGATGTAGCATTTACAGATTTCTGTGTTACTTTGCCTAAGATATTTCTGTGTTTAGAATGGTTTTCTGTAGAGGAAATAGGGTAGCTATGTTGGGATGACATCAAGAGGATGACAACCTTCCAAATCAGCAACCTAAGATGGTCAGAATCGGAACTGAATAGTTTGTTGTAGTGGTGGAATCGTTGACTCAAGATATAAATGGTGGTGGTATACATGCATGAGATTAGCTAGATCAACCATAGAGGAACATTTAAGTAGTAGAGAATTTCATGAGGCAAAATCCCCCATCATTCAGAGGATCATCTGACCCTGTGCCAGCATAAGTGGGGATTAAAGCACAGTAGAAGATTTTTGATGTCATGGGGTGTTCAGCACATCAAAAGGTTAGTCTCGCTGTTTACCATTTTGAAGGTGAACCTGATTAGTGCTGGTCGATGGAGAAAAATATCAGGGATAGTGAGGATATTTATGCTCTTGGTTGGGAGGAATTCAAATGTATGTTTCTTGAGAAATATATTATAAAGGTGGTTAATCGTAGGATGGAAAAACAATTATTGGAATTAAGGCAGGAGGATGACTCAGTGGATGCTTATGAAGAAAAATTCACTACACTACCAAGGTATGCACCAAATTTCATTAGATATGTTGATAGTAAGATAAATAAATATTACTTAGGACTGAATCCATGATATAGATGAGAATTTTCCTCTCGTGAGTTCAAAAGTTATGAAAAACTTTTTCAATGTGCAGAGAAGGTGTAAATGGAGTTTGCCGATGATTAGGTGTTCGTTGACAAACACTAGAATAAGAGGTCCAGTTGGCAGGTAATGGGAAAGAATTCATCAATGAATCCTGGAGGTGAGAAAATTAAAGATCCAACTTATGAGAAGTGTGGTAAAAATAATTCTGGAGAATGTTTATCAATGTATGGAATGTGCTTCTAGTGTGGTTTGTCTGTTCATATATCTCGTAACTATATGAAATATGATCAAGGAGGCAATGAAAAGGCATCAGTAAGATGTTTTAAGTGTGATAAAATGGGTCATTTTGAAAATGAGTGTCCAGTGAAGAACTCAACTAAGGGAAAGCAGCCAGACTATAATCAAAAAGAGGAGATGCAATTCGTTGAATCTTTTTTAGTAGATGTTGGGCCATCAAATGAAGTAGTATCATGTACACTATTTTTTTTTCCAGATTTTGACAATGTGTTGTTGGATTCAGGGTCTACACAGTTTTTAATTTATGAGACGTTTTCTAATAAATTGGGAATTCCATATAAGGATATGAATATAGAACTTATGGTAATGACACTTGGAGGAAATGTTGAGACAAAAATAAAACATAATAACCTTCATGTCCTTGTGTGCGGGAATATTGTACCTACAAACCTTATAGTTTTTCCTCTAGTAGAGTTTGATGTTATTTTTGGAATGGATTGGCTGTTTGTTTATCTTGATAAGGTTGACTGCATAGCTAAAGAGGTTTCATTTCAGAATGATTTACAGTTTTTGTAGAAGAACGAACACTTGATTTTGATAACATATCAGGAAGGAGAGAAACTAGTTAAAGATTGAAATTAATTATACCTTGCAAATATTGTTGAAAATAAAGGAACTGATCATGTTAATGATGTGCCAGTGGTAAATGAATATCATGATGTTTTTCCTAATGGGTTTCCTAGTATTATACATGATCAAGATGTTTAATTTACTGTTGACTTTGTTCATGATACTATGTAAATTTCAAACCCCCCTAATCAAATGGCTCAAATTGAACATTTAGAGTAAAAAAAATAAATTACAGGAGTTATAAGATAATGGTTTCATTCGACCTAGTACATCACCATGAGGTGCTCTGGTATAATTTTTTAATAATAAATATGGTTCAGTAAGACTATAAATTGATTATAGAGAATTGAATAATATAACTAGTAAGAACAAGTATCCTTTTCCCCATATCAATTATTTGTTTGATCAGATCCATGGAGCTCAATATTTTTCGAAGATTAACATGATATCGTGGTACCATCAGTTGAAAGTAAATGAAGTATGCATTCTGAAGATCGTTTTAATACTACATATTGACATTTTGAATTTGTAGTTATGCCTTTTGTGTTAACCAATTCACCTGTTGTATTCATGGATCTTATGAATATAATTTTCCATGAGTACATGGATAAGTTTATGGTTGTGTTCGTTGATGACATTTTGGTTTATTATATAAGTAAATAGGAGCATGAAAATCTTTTGAGGGCCATCTTACAGACCATGAATGAAAACAAACATTTTGGGAAATTCAACAAGTGTGAGTTTTGGTTACAAAAAATTTATTTCTTTGGTCACATTGTTTCAAAAAATGGCATAACAGTTGATCATGATAAAACAAAAGTTGTTGAAGAATGTCCATGACCTAAAAATATAACCAAGATCCCTAGTTTTCATGGTTTAGAAGGTTATTACCATACGTTTTTTGAGAATTTTTCATGGTTATCTAGTCCCATGACTAAGTTATCTCGAAAAGGTGTTAAGTTCATTTGGACAAAACAATGTGAAGATTGTTTTGAGGAACTGGGAAAAAAGAACGTTGAATGCTCCAGTTTTGCAACTACCATTCCGAAATGGCGAGTTTGTTAATTATAGTTATGGTTCATTGAATGGACGTAGATGTGTCCATATGCAGAATGATCATGCAATTGCTGATGCTTCAGGTCATTTGAAACCTCATGAGTTAAATTACCCTACACATGATTTGGAATTAGCTTCTATTGTTTTTGCATTAAAAATTTGGAGGCATCTTTTTTACGGAGTATAATGTGAAATATATACTGAACACATAAGTTTAAAGTATATATTTACTCATAAATAATTCAAAATGAGATAGAGGAGATGTGTTGAATTAATCATGGACTTTGGTTGCAGGATCCATTACCATTCAAGAAAATAAAATAAAGTGGCTGATGATTTGAGTCAAAAAAGTAATGTCTCATTAACCACGATATATTAGGAATGAGATCCTGTGGTTTTTGATTTGATAACTTTTGGCATAGATGTTTTTGGTGAAAAAAAATCATTTTTTTATCTGGTGTCAGTGAGATCATCTTTATTATATTGAATAAAGTAAGCACTGAAAGAGGATACTAAGTTGCAGAAAAATGTAGAGTTAGTTTATAAGGGTACGTTTCTTGATTTTAACATTGATAATGATTTTTTTTTGATATTTGGGAAGAGATTATGTCTGCCATGTGATTCACAGTTGAAGAAAGAGTTTTTATATGAAGCTCATAGTTCTCTGTTTTCAGTTCATCCTGGTATTACTACGACATACAGAGATCTTCAAGAGTATTATTGGTGGGATGGAATGAAAAGATATTTTGATGATTTTACTATGAATTTTTTGACTTGGTAGCATGTTAAAGATGAGCGGTAGTCACAGAAAGGGATTCTTTAGTCTTTACCGGTGCCAGAGTTGAAATGGAAAAATATATCCATGGACTTAGTTTTGGGATTACCGAAGACATCTCGAAGTAATAATGCAATCTGGGTTATAGTTGATCGATTGACTAAATCTGATCATTTCCTTCCTATTCAAGAAACATTGTCTGTAGATCAAATTTCTCAGTTGAATGTTAATGAGATAGTAAGGTTGCATGGAGTTTCCCTCTCCATTGTATCTGATCGTGATCCCAGGTTTACTTCTAACTTATGTAGTGTCATTCATAATACTATGGGTACTGAATTAAATTTTAGTAAAACTTTTCATCCGCAATCAGTTGGACAGTCAGAATAAACAATTCAGACCTTGTAGGATATGCTATGTGCTTGTTCACTGGATTTCATGGGAATTTGGGACTAACATCGTTTTTTGGATGAATATTCATATAATAATAGTTTTCATTCCAGTATTAAGATAGATCCCTTTGAAGAATTATAGGGAAAGATTTTTCGAACTCCAACTTTTTAGGATGAAGTATGTGAAAAAAAGTTGATGGGACCAGAATTGGTAGAATTGATGGAATAGAAAGTTCAGTTGATTTCAAAGAATATGATAACAACAAAGATCAGACATAAAAGTTATTCGGATAACGAGAGGAAGGATATTTCTTTTTAAGTAGGTGATCATGTCTTTCTCAAAGTTTCTCCATGGAAAAGTGTGATGTGTTTTGGTAAGAAGGGACAGTTGAGTCTGAGGTTCAATGGACCTTATTAAATCCTGTAGAATGTAAGATTAGTTGCTTATATAGTGGTTTTACCTCCATGTTTATCGTAGGTGCACTATGTTTTTCATATTTCGATGTTGAGAATGTATATACCAGATCTAACATTTGTTTTGAGCCTAGAGGTAGTTCAGTTGGAAGAGAATATATCTTATGAAGAACAAACAATCGATATTCTTTACCATAGAGGGAATGTTTTGCGAAATAAGGTAATTCACTATGTAAAGGTTATGCGGAATAACTATATGGTTGAAGAGGAAATGTGGGAATATGAAAATGCTATGAGGGATAAATACCCACCACTTATTTTGATAAGTGAATATAAATTGTGAGGACTCAATTTATAAAATAGTGGAAGGATGTAACATACCAGGTAAAAGAACACAAAAATATTTTCATATTTATTAATATTTGTGAATTAAATATTATTTTTACTTTAAAAGGGTTGCTATGTTCGATAGTGTACCTGATACGCAACAACAGGTTTCCTTGAAATCATATGTTGCATACTAATAATATAATTTTATTATTTTAAATGATAGTTAAATATTATCTGTTGTATTGGAGGGAATGAAAAAAACTAACTATAATATTATTATACATGTTTGTAAAATGTATTTACTTTTAACAAATAAGTGTTAGAGGCTTGAAATGTGAATGAATATAATTTTAATCATAATTTACATTAAAAGGTCGATTTACCACCTTTTAATGGAGATCCCACTCTAAATCTAGTTTTGTTCACTTTAATACATTCTATTTGAACAAATAAAATCCTTAATTAGAATGGGACATAAAAATTTAATTTATGAAATTTTTTGAATTTTTCGGATAATGTTCATTTTTTTATAAATAATGAAAAATATTGTATTTTAATTCAAAAATGCATTTTAATCTAATTTATTTATATGGTTAGATTATATTTTTAATTGGTTTTAATGTGTAATTAGAATATATTTTTACCATTTAATCCAATTTTTCACATTGGAATAAATTTCACATGGAATTTGGACATAAACAAGTGTCAATCTTTTGATAGTTATTGTATCTTAAAAACACGCTATATATTTTTTCAATGGAATTTAATTTTTAATTAATTAATGAAAAATCTATGTTTAGAATTTGGTAAATTAGGCTTAATTCTTGAATTCAGAATATCAAATATATCTTAGGCTTAATTTTTGGTTTTTTTCTTAAAAACACTAGTTTTTTTATGAATAGTGAAACCACTTAGTAATAGTTAAAAAAATTGTCTTTTTCATTTAAATGAAATTTTACCACTTCTGTAAATTTAATTTAGAAAACCTGACATACATTGTTGTTATTAGTATGTAAAATGTGGTTCAATAACATTAACAATAATTTGTTGTGAATAGTAACATTTGAGTTTCATTTACCGCTATTAAAGGTAAATAGGGTTATTCAATGTAAAAAAAATATTATAATAATTCAAAATTACCTTAACACTTGTCCAAACCTTATTGGATGAGTAATTTCCGACTATGGGCATCCTTGGGTCGATTTTAAGACCCCATGGAGCAACATATGAATGACAATGACACTTTAGATTAATTAATATAAAGTAAAGACAAAAATTATATAAACAAATATATTTTAGTAAATAAATTTTTCCATGGGGTTATATAAGTCATATTTTCAATTATAAATATTTTTTAGAAACATAAATATATTTACAAAATAATAGTATTTTTTTAATAATTTTTAGACATCGAATAAATTAAATTATTTATGACACAATTATGATGCATTATTTACATCACTAATAAATGATTCCAGTAAATAAGATTATAATGATTAAAATATTATTGAAACCCTATCCAATTACTATTGATTGATATTACTTATACTATGAGTCATCGTATCTTTGAACATAATAATTTTTGGATCTTCCGAAACCGAATATCATTAGATAATAAAATAATATTTTCACACTTTCCTAAAGAGCCCCTCCTCCGCCTTTTAAAATGAGACCATTTCTAAGAAATGTCTCACACGTCACAAACCTTTTGGCTCGTCCAACCTCTACCCAATTAAGCTCCCTACATCACTCTCTTCTACCAAGAATCCTTACCATTGGCAAAAGGAACTTCAACATACCATTTTTGATCAAACAAAATGGAGTTACCCAAATTAAAGGTAATTGTATCTCTTAACGACTTTTCTTTTATTTTACTTTTCCGACCCTAAACTATTTTATTAATTTATGATATAACAACAATAGTATCCTCAATATTCTAGGATGTTGGTATGAGATGAATTCTAACTACACATACACAAATCTCCATTTAATGGATGAAAAACATACTGTTTCAGTGGATGGCAAACTAACACCTCACAAAATTAAGATTGTTCGATTATCTCCTACCGCCTCTCATGGTGGCCATTAATATGGAACTATATATATATATATGATAAATATTATGTTAATTTTTTTTTTATGATTCTGTATTTTTATTATAGCATACCTTTATGGTTTCCATTATGTGTAAACATGATAATTTTATTTGAGGAAGTGCGGACTACCGCCCCCTCAAAGTGATATGACTCGTTAATGCCATATGTGAGACATATAAATGATGGATTTTATTATAATATATATGATATTATACTGGAATTATAATATAACACTTTATCATTATGTTTTATTTCCATTAAAATTAGGAATATAAATGGAAGTAGCGTTCATGCATACGTACGACTTACCGTCTCCATTAACAGTGCATTTCATTTCTTATCTCCAAATGTTATGTACTATTATAAATACATGAATATACAAGATAAATATAAATTATATGATATCTAAATAATGAATATCAATATGGATATAATATACTTTTGACTATGTGAACAACTTGTACCTATATGGTGTTCATTTGTGACTCCAGTACCAGATATCCACAAAACGAACATTATTAACATGAATGATTATGTAATGTTTATAACATAGTAATAAGTGATATAAAATGAATAATAATCTTGAAAATGTTCTTAAGGAATTATAAATTAACATTATTTCATTATTCAGAAGATCAAGGAACGAACGGGTCAAGTCGGACAAGAGGTAGGGGACGTCATCTTAAACTCCTTTCATTGAGGCATATTTTTTTAATACACGCCATCCTTTTCTATGCTGTATAAACACCCATTAGTATTCAAAGGGAATGGTTTTCTAGGAAGGGTTTTACTAAACAATATAAAGTAATGTTTCTTTTAATGTAAGTGGTGACAAGGACCTTCTGACGCCACGGGTATTATTTGTTCTTTGGCTTCCTTAACAAGCCGTAATGTTTTTTAAGGAAATTAAATACCATATACTCTTTTATGTATATTTGTATTGAAATTTTTTGGATTAAATTATTTTTTATGTCAATATATTTAAATGGTATTTTTTGATTTAAATGTGAAAATGTTTTCTTTCCATTATATTTGTTTTATGTGTTATTATTTTATAATGGTACTTGGACATTTGATGGGTGGTTATGTGATAAACCAAATGACAGGTGGTGTCGTGATAAACCAAGATGGGTGGTTACGGTATAACCTCCAATTAATTGGGTAGGGAAGTTGGCCATATGGTTATTCCATTTAGTGATAAGTGTGGACGTCGACCATATGGTTATTCCATTTAAGAATATTTATGTCCCAAGTTACCCTAATATGTTCTGTGTTCTATATATGGGTTTTATGGTAACATTTTTGTTACAAAAGGGTATGTAGTGATCTTCTATTCAGTAAAGAGTATTTAATACATAATAAAGGTGAAAAGTATTACTTATGTTAAAGTATATATGGCTTACTTTTTGTTTTGAATAACTCAGAGTTTCCTTTATTTGTTTATCCCTTACTGAGCTTTTTATGCTCATTCCATGTTTTTGAAATGATTTTCATAGGACATAATGTGGGATATGGTCATGGATGGGATCAATGGAAAAGTCATGTTGTCTTAAACATGGAACTAGACATGAATTTTTTTCAAGATTTCTTGTTTCCTTTTAAAATTTGAAACTGAATAGAAGTTTCTACATTATATTTTTTTTGAAATGAAATGAAATAGTTATGGACAAATTTTCTAAAACTCTAAAGCAGAAAAGATCATCAATGTGAATTTTTAATTTAATTCCAGATTACATAATGTTTTATTTTCGGGTCCTTATACAACTCCATTTATATCATGAAGTTAATATAGTATAGTTTACCTAGGTATAGTTTCTCTTTCCTTAAAAACCTTATTACACCATTCCATGGTGATACTTTCCTAAAAACACGATACCTTATTGTAAATTACAATTCATCTCTCAAATAGTCACCATAACTATTTTTTGTACTTTTTTCTAAATTAATATGATCATGAGTAGTCATTCCTTTTTTAATTATCTATTAAATAAGATTAAGGTTAATAATTTTCCACTGACCAACTTTAATCCAACTAGGTGGAGTTTTACATATCCCTCTATATAATTCCCTATATGGCGCAATCCAAATTATATAATGGAATAAATTATTCTATGAAAATTCAACCCTATATAAATAATAATCCCTTGTTCCTTTAATGTTAATTGAGTATCATTTCAACATGTCTTCTAATGATTAAATAGTACTTTTAGAAAATAAAACTTTTTATGGTGATAAGAATCAATGAAATAAAGAATTGTATCCAGGGAAATATTAATACTATTCAAGAATTATTATGTTCAACGAAGTTCTAAATCATACAAAATAGACAGGTCATCCCCATGGAGTATTAAAACTTCATTAATATAGTTTCTTTAGAGATTATCAAGAGGTAAATATTATCTTATAGAAATAACAACATTTGATTTTGTAAGGCGATCAATAATAACTCATATCATATCATTCATAATGGGGTTGTTTAGTAATATAGTTTGGATGTCTGTTCTAATTTCATATCACAACCACACAAGAATTTATTGTTGTTGCATGAATCCTCTAGGATTATTTCTATCAGAATTAAATTATTGACAAACTTGGCATCATTCCCCATAGTCAAAAAATATCAACATCCTATCATCCCACCAAAGGGATTCAACTTTTACTATCCACAACAATTTCCATATCCGTATTTTCTAAATCCATGAATATATGATCTCTCTCAATCCTCATTTGGGTAATAAGTCAATGGTATATACTTAAAAATGAATATGATATATTATTTTCTTTTCATAGATAGATGTGTTTTGATAAATCCTAATTTTGAGTAACCATAGCCATATTATTTACCTCATGTTGAGTTAATTTTTTGCGAATATGTATTTGAATCTCTTATGGTACATATATATGTAACATCTTTCTCCAAATTGATGGTGTATCCATAACTTCAGAGAAATGATTGTGGATACCAATAGATGATCATGAGTTATAATATTTTATTCCCGAGTCTTATATAATATTTATGCATATGAAATGACATTATTGTATTTTATAAGGATACAACCTTGTACATTGTTCAATTCATCATTGAATATCAAAAATCAATTATGTCATGGTGGTAGAGTCAAAATCAGGACATTTGCTATCCTTGTCTTCAATTATTCAAAACATTTTCTACATTCTATAATATATAAAAACATAACCCAAATATCTATGAGATAGTTTAACAGTTTATCAAATAAATTGAAATTATTGAAAAAATATCAATAGGAAGTAAATAAACTAATAAAAATACAAACTTTGTTTGAGTTTTGTGGTGTAATAAATTCACGGACTACCTTTTCATCAAAGGATAAACTGATATTCCATCCTTAAAAAATATATATCCATGAAAATATATTTCATGAAGTAAAATTTTCACTTTCTAAACATACAACATAAATCATTCATTATAATAGTCTCAATAATGATCTTATAGTTATTCTGATGATATTCATATGTTTTTTAATATACCTAAATATCATCTATGAATACCATAAAAATCATTAAATTTTTACTATAATATTCAATTCATCTAATCCATTAAAATAGAGGTTGAATAACTCAATCAAAATGGTATTACTATAAACTCGTAATATCCATCCCTCATTCGAGAATCAATCATTAAAATATCTTCCTTAATTACTCAAAAATGATGACACCAATAATTATGGTCATTCATTAATAAAATGATGATTTATGTTAATTTTATCAAATAAATAATCTAGGCATGGTAAATGATACTTGTTCATTATTTTAATATCATTTATTTCTTTATAGTCATGGAATACCCCCAAGGATCATTTGTTTTTTCTTTAATAAGATAATATAGTAGCCCATGGAGAAACACTTGGATAATTAAATCCTTAATTAATAAAATCCGCTAGTAGTTTCTTCATTTCCAATAATTTCATTGAGGCCATTCTATAAAGATTCATTGATATTGACTTTTATTAGGGATTAAATCAGTGGTTAACTGAACATCAGTCTCTATGGGAGTTTTGGTAATTAATTATGAAATACATCAATGTATTCCAAAATAATTGTTTCACCGTTAATTGGAATAAGAATTTCCTCATTCCTAGATGTTTTTTTATCTTCATCAACATGAATTTCATTCAGTAGGGTTACTATAGGTGGGTCTACATAAGAATTTGATGATGATTTTTCTACTCTAAAGAAAATATATTATATATCTTCCTAAAAAATTAAAATTTCATTTTTATTTCTGTTAATTATCCCATTATGTTTTGAATGCTAGTTCATACTAAGAATTATAACAATGATTAGTATAAGAATAATTATATTCTCACCAGGTAAGCCACATTTATATTCAATAAAGAGCATATCTCGACACATATTTTGTTGCAATGAAAATTCCCATACAAGATTTTAATGAAAAATAATTTATTAATTCAAAATAGACATATCTAATTTTCATGGAAAATTGGGATGATATAAAAGAGTGAGATGATCTAGAGTCAAATAAACCATTGGAAATGTTTTCTGAAAGCATTAGTATACCTTCCACCACATCATTGGGTAATTTTACATTACCTTTAGTGATCACGCAACCAGGGACATCACACGTTAGCATCATCTATGGTAAATTTAATTGACAATTGATAAATTAGATTGAATAATAAACCATTTAGTTATATTTAAATTAATTAACATAATTTGTTTATTCTCATTGCAATCACTTTATTTATTTATCATTTCACCTCACTTATAACAAACTATATTTCCTTTCAAGTATTTCCCAATATGATTCATTCTACAATTTTTTCATATTAAAAATTTCCTCATTCCGCTCTTCTTATTTGATATTCACCTTTTATTTTTTTATTATAATAACTATTATTCTCTTAATTCCCATTGAACATTTAATATCTAGAAAATGATTTCCAAATTTGGAAAAATCATAATACTATTTCATCATATAATGAAAAGTTTTGAGAAACTAGTTATCTTCAAAGACATGGGTTAAGATCACCAATGAAACAATTAGTCTTTTATGAAAAATAATTTCTATAATCCATATCATACATGGATGGTCTTGTGAAGTAAGCTACATACTCCTCCCCAATTTATTATTCCCTTTAAATTATGTTAAATAATTTTCTCTTAATCTTAGTTCGTTGCCCATGAGGGATGTATTGATTAATAATTTTTTCCTTAAAATATCTCAATTCCATTTCAACTATTTAATCGTCCTCATTAGTATTCTATATCAATGACCACCATTGATAAACATCTCCCTTGAGATAATATAGAACTATTACTACCTTTTTTTTCATTTTGATTCTAATTCTAGAAATATCATTTCAAGGGACTTGATCCACTACTCATCTACCACTAGATTAGTAGTCCCACTAAAATATGGGGGCCTCAACCACAAAAAAAGATCCAAAATAGGTATAGAATAGTTATTCTCCATAATTTGAGTATACTATCCTAATATTTTAATTTACTAATCTGATCCAACACTAACAGTGTTTAATTGTTATGTAGGGAAATCACAACATTTTCCATAGGTATTGATTTTTTTCCTTCAATTGGACTCTATCACTACATAATGTCACACACTATGTTAGGTCATAATAAACACGGGTACTGATATAAAAATTCACTACTAGAAATTAATAAAATTGTAATATTTAATTTATATATATTTCTCAAGGATTCTAAAAACTATCTCTAATACCAACTGTATCAACCAGAACCCCATGAACAAAGAGTCCGTGGTTATTTTATTACAATGTAATTGATAAAGGAGATAACATCACCAAAAATCAATTAGTTTATTATTATTGAGTAAATAAAAAAACTGATGGTTCCATTATTTCAATAAAAATTAAACATAAATAATAAAAATGTAATTAATCTACTTCCTGGAAACATATTTAATGACTACATCATTATATGCCTATGATGGAAAATAGATAAAGGGGATAAATCAAATGCTCAATAAGGGTTAAATAAATCAATAATAAGTGATGAAAAGAAAATAAGGAATAAGTATTCCGGAAAGGTAACATACTGGAAAAACACATGACATCAATATACAAAGAATTAAAACTCATCTATATAATTTAACATAGTGAAAATAGATTGGAATGTAATATTTGAATACTGAAAGATTAAAATTCATAATCATTGGATGCCATGCATCTAGAACATCAAACATTATACCCACAAGAGGTGTTATTTTTGTGGGTAGAAAACATTCTAATATTATTTATAAATAATCTTGATGGGTGCATCACCAATATAATCTATCATGAGATCTATCAATGAATCAAGGGGATATATATAACGAGGTCCCAATCATCACTAAAAGTACAAATAATTATTCAATTATAGATTCAATAGAATAAAAAATTTCAAAAAAAACCTTATGTGAAAAGTTATACTAACAAGAAAATAATCACATGCATGAAATAAGAAAAGAGGATATTAAATTAAATCTTCAATGAATGATGATTGTAAATAAAATAGAAGTATACATACAACGAAAATTTAATATGTTGTGAAAAAGGCACATCTAATGGGAATATCATATTAGTGTCAATGAAAAAATGGATTTAAATCATTTTTTTTCACATTCATAAGGAATTAAATTCACATATCATGATAAATAATGTCCAAAATAAGTGAAAAAGTGTAAAAATATTTTTTAGGGAACCTTAGAAATTAAACGATTAGTACTGTTTATTGAAAATATAAATGAGCATTTAAAATGAAAAAGTAATAATATTTATATAAAACGATAAATGAAAAAATATGTATGTTATTTATAAAATTATTTATTTCCGAATAATAATGAGGGATTAAATAGATTATGAGCAGTACTTGATAATGACTATGAAATTGGGAGGCTCAATTAAAATCGGGTTGTTATATCAGGAGGAATTAAAAAAAAACCATAAAAGTACATATTTTCCCATCAAAGAAAGATGAATTGATACAGATAATTAATTTTGGAATGTATGCACAAAATTTAAAAGATATCTATAAAAATAAATCATAATTAAATTTTTATAATGATATTGAAAATGAAACATAAATATATAATATGGGTTCAGGAAGAATCTATCAACTTTTGTCCGAAAGTGTTCGTAAAATTCACAAAATGACATGGATAATGAAATCTAATTCATTAATATTTTAATCCAGAACTACACAAACATTTAAACTATTTATTATTATTCTAATATGTTCTAATGAAGTCTTTCTTATGAGTATTAAGAATCATTTTTATTGTTTGAGAGTGTTTATTTCATTGGGATTCATGATTGGTTCACATTTATATATGTATGACACATCATGTAAATTTGGAATAAATATCACAAATTGAAATTATATGTTGTTAATGAACTTATAAAATATTAATTTGAATTCAATATATCATTTTTTTCTTTATATATATGGATGGTTCCTAAAAATAAAATCTTATGTTAACCGATTAGATTATTTTTTGAGTTTTTCGATCATCGCAGATTAATTTAGTTTTGTTAATTAATATTATGTATGCATGCTAGTTACAGACCATTATATAACATAGAAAATTTACAATAAAATATTATTTAACCATAATAATGGTTTATGACCTTCCATTAATGTGGTAATGAATAATTAAAACACATCATCCCTGATTTTGGTAAATCGACAAATCATGGATGATGTTTACATTTATAGAATAAAAGTGAGAGGAGAAGGGGTTTGATGATCGATATTACACTATAATCATAAATATCCAGTATATATAAGATAATTTAAATATAATTCATGCTTCGAGAGAAGAGATAATGGGAGGATAATAACATAATATTAATTAAAAACAATTAAAAATTACAAAAGAGGATTCTACCTCTTGATTTCTTCTCCAAGAGAACATTCTTATGGGGCATGGGATTGGAGTTTTGGAGAGAAAAAATGATCATATACATGGGGGAGATACTTGGAAAGAGTATTGGATAGAAATTGGTAAATATTCATGTCTTATATTTTGTGATGAGGAGGGTTATGGGTGATTTGTATTTATAGTGGAGGGGGTGTTTTTCGATTATTTTATTTAATATTTTATTATATTGGATCAAAACTATATATAGTTTTGATATTAAATAGATAATTATAGTTTGAGATATTGGTTCTTACATCTTCTATATATCATCAATGAATCAATAATAAATTATTTTATCCAATATCATAAATTACCATATTTCACTATTTAAAAAAATTCAATTATTTAAGATATGTCCCAAAATTCACCCAATCCATTTTTTTGGTGTGTGGTATAAAAAATGGAAACAATTTATTTAAAATATATTAATAAATATTTTAATGTTAATTTCAAATTAAAATATAGATTTATTAAGAAAAATACCAATTTAAATTTTATAATTGGTTTTATGATACTTTGAAAAATTGAATATGGTATCATAAAAATTATATTATTAAAATAAGGCAACAAAATAATAATTTATGAATCTATTTAATAATGAAAATACTTTATTTTCAATTAATATATTAAATATAATATCGTAAATAAATATTTTCGTTTCACAAAAATACCAACACATAATTTATCATTTTTAATATACTTACTTACTTATTCCATGGTACAAATATATAATATTTTCATTCATTGGATACATAAATCTTATTCTTACCTTCATAGGTAAGGTAATTATTATATTGGCGGGAATACGATTCCTATTGGTCAGTTAACAATTCTAAGGGTCATGATACATTTTAATCGTGTATCACAGCTTTTTTGTTCAATGTTAATAATCAAATGAATTGAATTTATTTATGATGATATATATAATAAAATATTGGGGTGTTATATCATACCCATGTATACCTTTATTGGAATATTTAGCCATATCCTTGTGAAAAATTATGATCATATGAGATATAAATAATTACACCATCCATTGGGTTATGAATAATTATTTGAATTGTCATCAACATAATAGGTCATTTTTATTTGTACCAAGTTGAATATATATATATATAGATATATATATATATATAATGAATCGATAGAATAAACCCATGAAAAATAATCATGTCTCATGTCAAGTCCATAAATATTTATCAATTGTGGTATTACATATGATATATAGAAATAAATAAATTATAGTTTCATTAAGTATTACTATCAAATAAGGGGTCATGGTTTATGAAAATAAATATCAATGATAATGTAAAAAAATATGATGAATAATTTATAATATTATACTCCATTAGCAACATTAATAGAATGAAAAATATTATGAAAATGGATGAGGACATAGAGTATCTATAAAATTTTTAGTAGAATCAAATAAAATATATTAATGAAAGGATTTTATATTGACCAAGAATACCAATAATAGTGAGAAAAGAAAAGTAAGAATATCTAAAATTTCTCTAATTATTTAGTTTAATTTATAGAAAATATTGAAAATAGAATTAGAGAGAAATCTAAATCACAAGAAATGAAATGATGATGTTAGTGGTATATATCTAGAAAATAATAATAATATATATAAGGATGAAGGGGTTGAATGAGAATGATATTGAGTTATAGAGAACATACCGTAGGGAATCACAAAGAACAATGAGAATTCACTAAGAAGGGGCGTGGGTGAATCAGAGAGTTTAATTCCTTTTAGTTTCTCATTTCAATTATTTTTTTCAAATATTATTGTGGTTGAAAATATTAATTCCCACGATATACTCACATCCTAATTCACTATCAATGTTAAAAAAATGAATTTATAAAAGGTTCACATCTAAGTATGAATTTTTATCTTTGTGTAATGATAAAAACAACCCATGATTATAAAATATATTATTTTCACCATGTTATATTCAATGATGATATTTCATCTATATACTCATGATATTCAATGTGTCTCCATATATCTAAAATATTCTTCTTAAAAATTATTTCTAGGTTATATGAAAAGTAAACAATAATATTTTCTTCAATCAAATAATAATTCCATCATATTTTTAATGAGCCCAATATAATTTATTTTAATATTTTATAATTTTATTCTTCATAAATATTTTTTAATATCTATTATAAATGAATTATTTGTAATAAAAATAATATAATTTATACTAATTTACAAAAAATTTCATGAAAACACTCATAATATTCAATTTATAAGATCGCATAATGAGTTATAAATCTAAAAAAAATCATAACCCTTATTTCAATTTCCATAAACTCATATACATATTCAAAACATTAGATGACATATAGTATTAATATCATCAATATACTGTAATTAGGTAAATTTAATTATTTTTAAACAATCACTGGTGAATTAAATCAAGATACGTCATTAAATATGTGGAATCTTGAAATTATCTAGAACTTTGATATTTTTGTGGCCATATAAAGCATTTTGAGATTTAATTGTTTTTAATGTATTTAAAATTTCCCTCTAAATAACCCAATAAACATCACCTAAACATTTATATACATCAATTATATTCAAAATCATGGTAACCATGTATTATTACTTTGTATAGGACAATCTTCATTTCAAACATTATTTTAAATGCTAAGAAGAGAAATAACGATACAAACAAATTATAGATTTTTCTATTTTAAATTCATAGAAATCATTACAATTAAATCAATTAATGTTTCAATAACCTAAGTAAAATACATTTCCCTATATTTGAATAATTTTTTCAATGTTTTAACCCTTTTTAAAATATAATTAATTTGTTCAATATAAATAAAATATTGTTCTTTGATTCATGGACCACATCACTTCCATCAGCACTGCTTCAACATTGAATTTATAATATATTTTCATTTATATGCTTAAATTTCAACAATAAAACTCATTTCACTAATTAAATAATGTTATATAATATCGTTTATGATAGTATAATCATTATGGGGTTTAATTTATTTAATAAATTATTACCATAGACATTAATTTATGGAATTTTCCAAAAGCAAATCTAAAGCACTACACTTATTAAGATGAAGGAATAATATTATAAATACACATTAAACTATTCCACAATGGTGTAAATAAACAAGGTTGTATCACATGTTATATTTAAGATATATGACACAAATGTGTATGTCTAGTCCCTATCATGTTTTGGCCATGTCAAACACATACATCAAAAATTTTATGCTACTGAGTGCAATATCCTCTCTCTAAAAAATCCTAGACTATGTTATTATAGTTTTACTTTCTACCTAGGAATTAAATATATTTATATTTCCTTATTGATAATGTCACATACTTTTTTTCGCTATCCTTTCAATAAAAAATCACAAATAGTAAATTTCTCCCTCTCTTTGAGGAAATTTTATCAGCTAATAATATCATATCGCTTAAACAAAGTCATATAAAGCCAATTTATAATCTATTATTGTAAAATTCATCCCAATATAGGTATTTATACTCAATTTTAATAATCACGAGGATTTAATCATATAACCAATACAATAATATGATATAAAAAAACGTTCTACAAAAACTCTTTTTTATTTTTCAAAGGGTAATATGTTCATATCGGTAATATGTTGTAGCAGTTCCGATCTTGATTAAATCACATACTATTAGTCTTTACACATATTCATTCTTCCAATAAGTTTTAATGATAATATGAATATAGTAATATCAGCGTCATCAAACTCAATATCTTTCTCTTCAGTTAATTCTTCCTCAATTCATATAATGTTAAAGATTGATGCAATATTAGGTTTTTCAATATCATTTCAATAAATAAATTATCAACTTATTCGCATATATATTCACAAAATTATGTCACTATGATTTGTATACTAATATATTTGATATTTTTATTATAACTAGCACTGAGATATTTTCACTAATCACATTAAATTCAATCAATAGGATAACATGGTCACCCCCATGATCCCACAATTTTAATATTATTTTCCTTCTCTTTTATATTGAAATCCCAATATTATAATTTAAATTTTATAACAATATTATTTTGGAAAAATATTGCCATAAAATAATGATATTATTTTATAGTTATAATTTTTATTCTATAAAAACTACATAGAAATTAACTTCTATATTAGTCTTCCAATATGTATCCATAAAACATATCATTAATTAATAACTAACCATAATTGTCATGATATTTATTACTTCATGAACATATCAATATTATATACCTTTGATCAATGGATGTATTGAATTATCACAAATAGTTGACTCTTTTGTATCACTTGTAATATTTTAATAACTCTTCTACATGGATTCGAAAAGCTCAATTTTTTTTTGTATATATTTTGGATTCAGTTATCTCTTATCATGTTAATAATTTCTCATTTACTGAATGTTTAGAGTCACTCTTGTTCATCATTGAGGGGACCCTTAAATTTATAAAATATATCAACCTCTGAGTACTGTTATGTATCACTTGTCCATTGTGGTAACCCTAATGTTGCATCCACTTAACTCTTACATATCAAGTCATGAATATGGTATATTTTCTTTAATTTTATGACCATGATTACCATTATGTGCTCTGATATAAACATTAAAGACACTTATACTGTTATTAACATAACATGATGTATTGTAGCATGGCATAAAACTTTTACAATTCCATGTCAATATAAATTGGATAAAAATTAAACAATTCTTTTAAATATGTTGTTTATATAATTCATGCTTCATAATTTTTATTAACACATATACATGTAGGTAGCTTCTTGAACAATTATAGTTTTACAGTATGTGTGTTCTCATAGACCCATACATTTGAAAAGTAATATTGTGGGTAATTGTAATAGACATATTACATTCAAGACTCTAAAATTATACAAATTATCAATTTAATTTAATTAATATTTTAAAAATATGAATTTCAAAAACATCATAAAATATTTTATATTTTAGAATCTTAAACAACATATGGTTTTAAATTTTTTGACTCATAATAAATAATGAAATGATAAAAAAATTAATGTTATTTATAACATTTTGTGATAATAATAAAATTATCTTGTTTTTGTACTTTAGATACACATTCTAAAAATTAATAAACCCAAAACATCATAAAATTCCTAACCATAGGAAATATTATCAAATACCTTATATTTTGAAACAACTATGTATTTATTCAACATACAACATACCTTAACATCAAAAAATCATAAATAAACATTCAAAATTACTTTTAGGATATCCTTAAGATATACCACATCAAAAGAACGGTGCATCCATACCTCATCCAAAAATATTTGAACATCATCAGGCATGATTTTTTAATTCTATCCTAAAATGTATGAATTTGGGTTATAGTATTTGATATATAATTTCCTCATAATTTAATCCCTATAAATCCATCACAAGATGTTTGAACTAATTATTAATTTGTCTCTTTTTCAACACCCAAATCATATTTATATTTAATTAAAATAATTATATGGAAAATTTTAAAAACACATGAAACTATATTTATCACAATAAAATTGGGAATGTCAATTCTACTATTTATAATATTTTCAATACCCATTTCCATTCCATCCATTTTTTTGTTATAATATAATTCTATATATATGGTAATAAATACAAATAATGAGATAAAATTCTTGAATTTATAGGTATTGATTACTTCCCAGTCATTTTAGATTTCATTTTATCCTCCATCATAAAACTATATCCTCGTAGGAGAATTTTTTCAACACATTTTTTAGTAATGTCTGATAATTTAATTAACTCTATTTCATGATGATGTATCATTATGTAGAAGACATAATTGATTTAGATACACAACAATGTCACCCATACAACTATATATATTTTCATATCATTTATAATATATTTTAATATGGACTTGCCAAGAATATTTATTAATAAATTCAATCATAAAATCAACATAAATTACTTATATAATTTTTTTAATTAAAACCATGTTTTTATCACTTCATAATTCCTTCTATATTATCACTTAGTCTCCCATTAATAATATCTTCTTTAGAAAATAACTATGTTAGGAAAGTGGTTTCTAAACCATAAAAAATTATTTGTTTAAAAATTTTAGATTCATTTGAGAAAACTATATTCTAGAAGATACTTCTATTTTCTCTACCTCAACTAATATTCTTAATCAATCTTCATCAAGATCAACACAACATGAAAATGATGTAATGTGATAAGAAAATAATTTTTCAAGATAAATTCACGATTTTTTTTCACTTATAAAAGTAAAATATTTATATATTATATCATGTTCTACCTCTAACTACAGATCTATTAATAACATATATAAATATGTACAATCAAATAACTAAATGGTAAAAACATGTGATCTATAATTATACTTATTCAGGGAATAAGGGATGTGATGTTCATCACCATAAAAAAATATTTTCTCTCTCCAATATTATGTTGTTTGAACATGATAAGATTTATAATTTAACATCATAGGCTTGGTGAAACATATGTATCAAAATTTAAATACTTTTAACTAAATTTTTATTTATTGGAAAATGGCTTTTGACATTTGATTGAAAATAGTATAATTATTCTATACATTTCAATATTCTATTCATTATTTAATTTAATTAATCAAACAATCTTACAATCATTATGAAGATGACTATATTTCATAGATATTATATATGGAATCATAGGGTCTTTTCCATATTTTCTTCATTATTTGCATTTTCTTTGATTATATATATATTGTATTTTTTATGAGTGTGAACAAGTTTTTTTCACCTTCCTCATAGTTAATTTTTATAAATTTCTTACACTAAACCAATCATGTTATTTCATTTATGGATTAAAAATATAATTTATTATTCTATCTATATTCATTATTTGTTGAGAATCATTTAGTGTTTGAGAATATATATGAATATGACTCTTCTTATATAAGGGATCTATCAATAATTAATTGGTTAGGAATAATTTAAAATGTCTTCATTGCTTTTACTTTTCTTGACATATTTCATATGAAATAAATAATTGGAAGTCACGGATTTGGATTATTTTACATTTCAGATAATGTATAATTATTACTTATGTGTCATCTAAGTCAATCATAGTAGATTTTAACAACACTCGTCATCGCAATGAAAAAATACATTTTATATATTTTTAGAATTATGTAAATATCTGTATATGAACTTCATATATATATATATATATATATATTCACAATGGTCATAATAGGTGAATTATTCATTTTCTAAATATTGTTTCCCTTGGCTTAGATCTAGTTACCCTTATCCTTGGACATTAATTATTGATATGAATTATTATATTACGCATATATTTAATATCTCTATGTGAAAATATTCCATATGAACAATAATTTAAAATATATAATGTCCATTTTCCTAAAGAATCAATATGGAATGCTTTGAAATGTATTTTTTTAGGGATAACCTAATTTTCATCATATTTTTAATAATTGTTTTCTTGATATCTCATCTACCCTTGATTTTTTGTGTTCTCTATTACATTTTAATTACTGTCATTTTTGAGGATATTGAAATATAAAATTTAATAAAATATTAACTCACATTATTAAAAATATATGTTTCCATAACATTTTACATTGTTTTATTTATTTTTGTGGTCTATTTATACAAAGATGATTTAAAAATATTATTGCGACTAAGATATGTCTTCTTCGAGACTAGAATCATGTTACATTAATTCATGATACAACCCCATTTCTATGTTTCTTTTTCAATATTGATACTAAACATCCTTAAAATTTTATACGATGACCAAAAATTTGAGATATTAAAATTCTAGATAGATATTATTAAATTCAAGAAATTTCAAGATATCATTATATTTTTGTCTTATATATTCAAAATGATTTCATACAAATTAATGTTTTTAAATATTGCTTTGTCAAGAAAAATTCCTTCTCTCAGGGATTTAAATTTGACCATCCTTGACAAAAATGATTTATTTCCACTCAAAAAAATATTGAATTTTATTTTAAATATCATTATAATACCTACCTAAAATCCTCAATGCATTTTTAGACAAGGAAAACGTTTGATTAATAATATCATGGAATATTAAATGGCTTACTCATGTTATGTGAAATTGTATCAGTTGTGAACCTTTTTAATCAATTCTTTTATTAACTAGGTTATTATTTTTCAAAACAATTATTATATCCCAAGTTATATATTTATATTGGATCACTATAAATAAAATTTAACAATTAAAATATCACATTGATCAACATCAGTTTCTGGCATACCTAGTATACCATTTATATTTTCCCAACATCATTACATATTTCTTCTTATTGTTCCTTAAGTTTATAAATAAAGGATAAATGATTGAATTAAAATAAATGAAAAATATATTCATCAAGTAAATAATTTGTGACCCTTATTAAAATAATCACATCATATATGACGAATAATATAAACCTATAAATAATATAAATTCAATTTAAAGAACTACAACTACGATTAGTGTTGATATTCCTTTATATTTTCATATATTACATCAAATTTGTGTGGGAGGGGTGAATAACTCTAAAAGAACTATTTAAAATTATTTCTCTCATTTATTTTTTTAAATAAATAATGTAACACAATCATTTGTTAATATGAATAGATATTTATATGATTATATAATTAAAAAACTCTATGAAAATTTGTAAATAAAAATAGTGCATCCCATTATATTTTTAAAAAGGTTTCCATTATATTGGAATCTACTCCATTTTCGATTAGGTTAAATTATAGATATATATAATTACCAAATTATAGAAGTAAATATAAATGGGAATATAATATAATGAATTAATTGTATCAAGAATTTTTTAGAAAATTATTAATGATTTAAAAAGTCTCAATTGTGTTCTTTATAATGATCACTAGATGTTTATAATGTTTCCTCTCAATTGACACATGAAAATTATCATTCATATTCTTTATCATATTAATTAGTCAACTATAAATTTTTTTTCCTAAATTAAATTCTATCAAACCCAAATGATTACCCACATTATTCACATCCATATCTGTCAATATATCATAATTAAATATTAATCACCAAAATCATCAATTTATAAAACTTTTATAGTTTCTAGACATCATGTTATACTCGTAGAAATAATATCCTATTTAGGTGAATGATATAATGAACCTGAAATGAAATCGGTGGTATCATACATTCTCAGCAGACATCTTTTTCTTATTTATTTTCTAATTATATTATTTAGTTAATAATAATATGTATTAATTTCCAATATCATCTTCAAACCAATTCTCCTTCTCTTACTCATCTTTTTCATTGATACATAGGATGTCATGTAAGATTCTATTAACCTGTTCTTTATTATATTTTTAATAAAAATAACTATAATATTCCCCGTGTAATTATTTAGAAAATCAGAATACTATATTATAAATATTTTGAATGTAAAAATTAGTTTTAAATATAGACCATAATAATTTAAATAATATGATTCAATTTAGTCAAAGAATTATTTTTCCTTTCTGTTGAATATGTTGGAGTACTAATTTTCTTTTCCAAATAGGTATTACCAAAAATACCCAAATACTCATTTAATTGTTTCAACAATTTTCATAAGAAATACATGATCACTGATCACTATTAATGATCAAAAAATAATGAAATTTAAAAAATATTGAATTATTGTGCAGTGATAATCTTAATTAATATTTATTTACTTCTACTTCTGATTTGGAATTTATCATTGGTTAAACATTATCATCATGGAATTTATAACTTAATGAATATCACCGCATTGATTAACATTGTTTTCTAAAACTGAAAATATATCTTAAACTCTTTTCCTTTAATATCACATTAAATATCTGATTAATTATTAATTTTTTAATTATAGAACCCTACATTTACATTCAAGCCTTTTGAGGCTCTTATATAAGATAATTTTAAAATATACACATATTCTAATTATTTGGATTCACTAATACATATAATTGTATGGAAATGGAACATTTTCAAATGCATACCCACTATATACCTTAATGTAACCCTCTCTAAATTTTGGTGATATGAAAATATCATCTTCTTAGAAATAATTTATCCTAGTGTTGTTATCATGGTTTTTAAAAACTTTTACATAATCATGATTACATATCATCATTTGAACTTTAATTTGACAATTTAACATCGATGTATCACAATGTGATAGAATATTTATAATTTCAAATGTTTAAAATTCAAAAAAAATATAAAATTCCTTAAAATATTTTTTAATTATTACTTATTACTCAATATCATTAAATAAGTCTAACATGTACACATAGAATCCAATTTTTTTATTTTATTCATTGCATGTTCTAGATAACACGTACAAACCAATATTAATTTTTGATGTACTCTTATATTTATAGTGAAAATTCAAAACAACCCTTATATGAAAAGTGAGATTAGAACTTCCATGACAAGATGACTCATCAAATGTAAAAAACATCATAAAATATTAAATATTTTATATAAATAATGTTCATCATGTTTTATATATTATGGACACGTCATTAATCATGGACTATTCTCATAAAATCACTATATTTATTTTATTGATTTTTGAACATAACATCATGATTTTTTATGGATTAACCAAATACAAAATCATTAACATGATATTTATTTAAACAATTTTTTTCCAATATATATCTTGTTGACATTGTTCATACATGATACAATGAACATCATCACTTCCATGCACTTCAGTTCAACATCGATAATCCTAGAATTATCTTCTAGAATTTATATTGGTTTATCCTTTCTAAATTAATATTTTTAAAATATTTTTCCAAGAATATATCTCAATATATTACTACATTACTAGGGATTGTTTTATAAGATTGTATATCATACATATTTCTCTCATATGTATCTTCTAGATTGAATTTTCTAGAATATTAAATTCTTATTCATAAAAAAGTTTAGTTATCCATTAAATACCTAAATAATAATACATGTTAAAAAATAACATAAATATATGTGTTTTATAGGTAATATAATTCAAATATCAAAATATACCACCTCTTTATTAATGGGAATGTGTTTTATCCACCCAATAGATATTTATGTTTACTCCTAATTGATGTATTGATAAAAAAATATAATAGAATAGAATATCTCCTGCATAATCAAATTAAGAATATAAACCCCCACACCCCCTTTATTTTGTATCATTATCCATTTCAATGATTACAATTTCAATTTTAAATTCTAAACGATTCTGCCTCATATTAATTTTAAATGAACAAGTGAATGTCCAATGGATAATTCCAACTCATATTAGGCTTATCTTTAAATATAGGTTTTCCCCCTTTAGGCTACATTCTAGATTAAATTACAATCTCCCATTAATATTCAGTTTTTAGACTATCATCACAATGATGGGAAAATAGTTGTAATACGAAATCATTAAAATTTACCACCAACTATTAGTTCAAGTGAGATACATATATTTCAGACTCTTCACTTTTGGAAAACTCCAACTCATGTTCTACAAACCATTAATTTCTATTATTATTGATATAACAAGAAAATTATTCATAAAAGGAATTTTTTTCTATAAAATATATTAATATGAAAAATTTATACTTTTCCTCTTAAATTTTAAAAAAATAGTTTATGTTCCAAAATATATTAATCAACTCCAATTACATATATTTTTTAAATATATATGACAAAAATATGGTGTTTTTTTTTAAAATCTCTATTAAATGTTAAATAATTCTAAAAAAATCCTCTATTCCTTGAATATATTTTACTCTCAGATCCAATAGTGTGGTTACTCTAACTAATTTTCCTTTATTTTAACATTTTTATGATTGGAATTAATTTTAATCATGATATTATTAATTTATATAGACATTTATTTATAAATAATTTGTTTTATGAAATTATAATGTTTATAACATTAATTCTTTGATTCTACCTTTAACAACTTTGAATTCAATAAATTAGATAGCCCAAAAATTATGAATTTTTAATGGTAATTACTACCATTATTAGATTTTATATATTTCATTAAATTTTATTTTAATCTAATTTTTAGAATTTCATTTTTTCAGAATAAACATTTCATTAAATTATAAATTACATCCCATATTATTGTACCTTTTACTTATTTCCTTTTCATATATGTGACCTGAAGAATCACCCAATAATTTCATTCTTAAATTGATTTTATATACTACTGATTTATTTATCATCAATTTCCTTAACATTCATGACATGTTTTAAAAGGTCCATGATATAGACCATTATTTCAAATTTATATGTATCTTAAATTCAATACTTTTATTTAATTGATAAAATTCTTTATTAGTGAAATTTGTTTATTATCATTCATCTGTTCTTACTTCAATGAATGTTTATCTTAATTAGTAAATTTCTATTTTATTTTTAGATGAAAAATTAACCCTATAAGAAATGAAAAAGGATTTTAATATTTATGACATCTACCATTATCACCTTCACCTATTTTATTTTGTTTTCATATGTAAATTTATAGAAATCCAATTCTTTTAATGATGGATTGGTTTCAACAATTATTGTTTTGGGAATTCATCTTTTACATAGCATGTTTTACATTATACATATATCTTATACCTAGTCAATCCTATTAATAAGTGATTTATATGAATTGGGAAATTATTCCATCATTTTTTATTCATATGTAAAAATATTCTCCATCCCTAAAAATTGATTATAATTCATGTTCATTTCAATTGGTTTTAATCTTAAAAATTACACTTACCTCCACTTATAAAATGGGGAAACATACACCCATTCATACCAACATTATTACTTATGAGTTTTTCATAGAATTTATACATATTATCTCTACATAATCCTTTATGCTTGTTATTGAGTTCTGGGTCCTTAATATTTCACCAAACACTTCAAAATCTTGGTTGTTTTTTAGAGAATATTAATTTATTCCAAATATGTTTTTCTCTTCATGATAGTTTTTCTTCCTGAATCAATTATCTTACCTTCCTAGAAATCTATTTAAATATATTTACATATTTATCATTAATTTGGAAGACTATTATTATGTTAATAGGAAAAATATTATTTATTCCTTCCCATCAACTAAGGGATCCAAAAAGTATGATTGTCAGTACCTTCAAGCTATCACCTCCAGGGATTTTTTTTTCATTTCTCATCTTGATTTAAAATTTTCAACCAAATTTTTGAAAATAGTTCACAAATCCTTATAAAATTAAAATTGGATCATTTCTATTATTTTATAATTATATAAGGTAAATATAAAGTATTTCATGACCACACCTACACATAAAATAAAAACATGTTCTTGTTTGGGTAGATTTAACAACATACAGAGACGATTATATAATACACTATAATGGATTAATATTGGAATTATAATTTTTTTATAAATTTATAAGAAAATAAGGAATATTTTATATTTATTAAATATTTATATTATGTATTTAACAAGTGATTAAAATCTCAATTTATATTTCTAAAATAACTAAAAAAATAACATTCATTCTATGTTCAATCAATATTTATAAAAAATATATGAAATGTGATATGAACTATAAAGATGAACTTACGATCTATATTATATTACCTTAAATAACATAAAAATTATTAAATTTTTATAATTTAATGTACTACAAAATCAACATCATTAAGAATCCATCAAACAATTAAAATTAGTATCACCCGATGGTAAAAAATAATATACCAATAACTTATATATTTAAAATTAATGATAAAAATTTCATTATTTGAAATTTAATTGTTGTGAGTATGATTTTCAAGATATAATTTTGTTATATTCATGTTTATATTACCATTGTTCATACTTTATTAAATTAATTAAAGAATCCTGGTAAAAAATTTACAATATCATGTGTAATTTAATGAGAATGATTTCAATGTATACACCATATCTTCATTGAATTATTACATCCACTGAACAATTAAAATTAAGCATAATGATAATATCATTATTGATGATTGTTTCCAATAATGGGGCATTATTTGAATGTTTTAAATTTCACAATGGTTCATTTTCTATAATTCCAATTCCTTATGAAGTGTTTACATTATACCCCATGAATTATTTTTTATGGCTCCATTAATTTCCCATAATCATTTAATACATTATCTATTAAATTTTTTTGTTAAATATTCTAATCTATGTTCATTTTATTATTTAGTTTTGATTAAAAACTATAAAAAATTAATTGGTTTCCTATCACAATCACCATTAATTGATACATGTTTCTATTATGCAGAAAATTTATTTATAAATCGAATAAGAGGGTAATTAAATTATTTATTTAATAAAATATATTTTAATCATTTAATTTGTATTCAATGTCATAATCACATTAGAGAGACCCAGTTTTTTCCATGTGCCCCTTTGAAATATTTCTATATATGTTTCTAGATCTAGGTGCTGAGACGATATGAAAATCCAAGACCCGAAACACCCAAAATCAATTTTATAAAATTATTACATATTTTTTTATTTATTAACAATACGTAACTAAATAAAGTGGGTTCACTCTCATATGGTTGATTGGATTTAAAATCCAAGACCACAATCAAGTCTAGATCATGATGTTTTCCCTAGGAGTGACATAAAATGACTAATCATTAGACGTTCGAACCACCCACTCATTGGTGTTTTGTTTATGTTAATTAATTAATTAATTAATTAATTGATTAATTTCCTTTGGAACAAATTAAACATTATAAATTGATCCACAAGTAAATCTGGATAAGGGGGGTTCATATTCCACCATTCTCTAGTGATAGAACCTCTTTCTTGTAGATAATTGAATTAAATAAAGACAATACATATGATCAAGGTAATTTGAAGCACAATGAAGGAATTGTATCTTGGAATGCATGTACTTCACCAATGATTATCAATCCAGTATATGTAGGAAATTTCAATTGTTTTTTAAATCAGTAGATCAATATTATTTTGCATATGCATCCTTTTTAATGGATTTTCACTCTTTGAAACCTCTAAATGTGCCCGGGTATTGAAATTTATTGTCTTTATTATTTTTTATAAATAAATGTTTCCCTTATTTAGTACATTGACCATGAACACTTGTATGTCAACGTTTAAAATATTTTTTATGCTTTTCTACCAATATGTTTTGTGTTCTTCATTGTGGAATACTCCTGTATCCTGGTTAGACATTTACAGGGCATTCTGAGGCCGATCAGCGCCCAGAGTTTTTGGAAAATAAAGACAGGATGATAGTTCTTCTATAATATCATATATCAGGATTCATCAAAATGAATGGATGGTTAAAACTAATCATTGGGGGTGAATCATGAAGGATTGAAGATGCGGTGGCATGCAGAACGATAAACGAAAAAACCAATCATTTTGGGGGCCATTTCCAACCGAACGATGGTCAAGGAGCATGATTGACAACTATATTTTAAGATTTATTAAAGATTATAAGTGTTATAGAAGTTTGTTGGACTAGATTATAATCCCCTTCATGGATTTGAAGAGGTGATTGTGTTCTAGAAAATACAAACTACACTCCTTGTTCTAAGAAGAACACATTACATGTACCCTTTCCCAGCGGGAGTTCTAGGGATTGGGAACCCATAAGGATGGCATAAATTGAACTTAATTGACATGCCATGCAGTACCTTTTTGTGTGAAGGAGTTGTATAGTCCAATAAAATGGATAGATACATTCCATGTACAATGTAAATAGATGTTGGTTTTATACACGTGTAGTGTCCCATATGAACCCACATGTCATGTACCAAAGTAGACACACATGATGTCTGAGTACCCAGACGCGATTAAAAGATATTGACATGTCCCCAAATAGGTGGTACATGATGTTTATTCCACCTACATATTGTGTACCCCTAAACATATGGCACCCATATGCTAACCAAATACACCACCACATATCAATGAGGGACCACATGCATGTAGGTCCCCACAAACATCATAGAATACATGACCTATTCCAACAAGTCATTGAAGGTCAGAATCTCCATCATCAGGACATGGATTTTGGCTGTCAATATTCCTATCCAAAGTGTTTTCCTATATAAAATGTGATGGATTCATTAAAAGATTATTTTGAGATATGTTGTGAATCTTTCAGGTTTTTCATGCTCTGAAGATACACCCAATGAAAATAGCGATCATACAAAATCACCAAAGTAGTACCTAGCGTACCCTCTACCAGGATTGTGCACTGGTGTTTCATAAAGGATGTTCTACTCTTACCCACCAATTGTAATAGGTAGGGGAATTCCTTGATCATCATTCTGTGTTACACACTAGTAGGACAATGTTGTGGAGTTCCACATTTTTATGGTCTTACCCAACAACTAGACATGAAAATTGAATTCCCATGTGACATATTTTGGGTGTAACTCCCCATCCGGGCTAGGTAGTGACATTTCCCTGACAACTCATTTGAATTAACCCTCCTGTAGGATTGGGTAATTTCATTTTGTGGTGACCTTCCTGAGTGTTACCCTCCAACTAGATTGGAATGTTTCATTACTAGGTGAGTAATAGAGAAGGTCCCTCCTTTTATATGAGTTAATATGAAGCATTCGTTAAACTGGAGAGTCCATAACTATATTTCACCCTGATGAGGCACTATTTGATGCACGCTTGGACTAATGAGAAAAAGGGACTCTATTTCCATTAAGACACATGCATGTGACACGACCAAAAAAGGTGAATGTAATTTTGTGCCTCCCAAGGATAATATTATAATGTTTGTGTGATATTTTCCTTTTTTACTTGTCTCTTCTAGGCAGAAACATAAGATATTGGGCATCATAAATGTAATAAAAATAAAAATGTAAGCGACTCGTCCTCTTGGACATAGCTGTTAAATGTAGATCCCATTACTCTCTCATTTGGGTTTCTTTGACTACGTATATATTTTCCTTTTTTAGTACCCAAACAGTGGGATTTGGTTACTCTCCTTCCAGGAGAGGCGAAGGTGTAGGGTACACAACATTCTTTCTATAACAAGATTATCATGGTTGGATGAGTCTAGTATATTAAAATAGTTAGTGATGACTTGACATGAAGTTCATTATGTCACCATTTTGACTTCATTATGTTTTGATGAGTTTTATTTCACCCCCTTATTGTTTTTAGTTGTAATCTTTCACCGTACCTTTTTATATCAAATGTATTCATCTTCAGTGGAATCTGTTACTACTCCCCTTCACCTTTTTGAGGCATTTTACTGGGTATATATATACTCACACCAACATGTTATTTGCAAAACACGTGTCATGTCTCTTCCAGATTGTACACATTTCAATCAAGTCATCATAGGAGCTTAAAATAAGGTTCGTGGACCATGTGTGGTTGTCATAATATGGGATACATGATCGTGGATCATTTAGTTTTTATAACTTTTGCTGCCCGTTTGAGAGATATTTATGGGTGGGTTTGTATTTTTTCTTTTTTCTTTTTGTTTACACTACCATAATATGTTATGTTTAGTGGTACATGCATATTTTTGTTTATTTATATCTTTGATTCATCATTTATTTCATTTCCTATTCACTATTTCATCGGGTTGGATACATGCATTTGTACAGGTTCATAGGTAGAGGCCAGCAAAAGTTAGTTATTCCTTCAATGATTTTCTCCACCCCAAACCTATTGAGGTGGTCATGGGTTAGTTCTGTATTAGTCTGAGGTATGTTTCAAGTCATAACATATAAGTATCATAGGTTGTTTGTTCGTTGCGACATTATTCGGATGTCCCCAAAAATGAATGTTTGGGTTTTGGAAAATATCTTCTAATTTTATCGAGTATTGGTCTTTGGATAGGGAGACCAATGATGGTGTCAGAGGCCAATACATCCATTCACTATGAACATAATAAGATGATTGTAGACTCGTTAGTGTAGGAAATGTTCTTTAGGGAATAGTGGTAAATGCATCATATAGGATTGAGTCTTTGACTTCCCTTCATTAGTCAACTCTCAATTATTTTATTTTCAATATACATACATATATATATATATATAATTTTGGTACCCCTTAGGAACTTTTATGAAGCCTCTTTGATGATAGAAATCTAGGATAGCTTCTCCAATTCGTGACAATGACCCAATGAGTGATGGGGCCTCAATTTAGGGTACATTATTCAATACCCTTCTTCTATGTGGAAAAGAAGAAGAAAATCCAACTATTGTGTAGTGGATAGTCGCCAAAGAGAAGGTTGAGGTAGTACATAGGCTAAGCACACTCTTTCAGTTATAATTTCAGTATCTTATGAGGTTTCTTAGTGATCCAGATCCTTAGGGAATAGAGTATTTGCTAGAGTCAGTGGTCTACATATTCAGGATTTTCGGAGTCTGACAGATCATATGGTGGTCATCACAGTCAGTTTTTCCACAAAGAAGTTTAAAAATGGTGAAGCCTAGATTCCCGGATGCATGAAGTGTCGACACTCACATGGGATGAATTATAGTAGATATTTCGTGAGGAGTAATACCCCTTCATGCCTTAACTTCATTAAGATTCAAGATATTCTAGTGTTTAAGTAGGGTAGGATTTAATTGAAAAATTATAAAGTTGTGATCATAAACCTTACACACTAATCACTCAACGTGGATAGAGATTTGTACGTCTGAGAACATATGTTTGAATAGGGACTCCACAGAGTGAACCACGCAAGAGGAATGCACATGTGCACCCACACCTAAGATGGAGTGCTTGAGCGGTTTCTTGGGAATGGGAGATTTATATCAGATGGATTTCAGATATATGGAGAGACATTGGGTTCAATATGGATGAGTTATCTATAAAAATAGGTAGGCAACAAATATGTCAGAATATATTACCCTTCCGTGATTAAGCTTCGGGACATTTTGTATAGTGCATGGGAAGCACATACCACCATGGGAGCCCGATGAGGGCAGGTTCTATGCTTGTGATAGAAAGGTCACACAGTAGGAGAATTCATGACTAGAAATTTTGAGAATCCTAGGAAGATTCCCGATTGACCTCTATGGAATATGAAATTATATGGTTAATGGTCTCTGAGGTGGAGATAGTGTGGTCCCCAAGTAGATATAAATAGTAGAGGAATATGAGGAGCTGTATGTGGGGAATTATGTAATGGGGTCCTTTTACCACCATTTATTGGTGTCCCATGTTAGGAACAAGGAGCTGGTGGTCAGGGCCACTGACAGTAGTAATATTTGGTAATTTATGATCTTTCATCACATTTAATGAGTGTATGTATGATATTTAATTATTATACACATTATTTGGTATTAGTATACATGTGTTACATCTATTCTTTCCTCTCTAGAATCATTGGGTGGGAGTCAAAGTTCCAATTTGAGAAGCTAGCACAACATCATATTCATGAGGTCCCTACAAGGAATGTTTCCTTCATGTATTTCATCCACCAGTATTGTGAGATATATCTTAGAGGAGATTAGTTCAAGTGGGACATATTGGTCTCCACTATTGAACCCTATGTTGTAATATTGTGTAGGTATTGTATTCCAATGGTTCGAGCACAGATCGATAGTTTCCACAACGTAGTCAGATTTCAACACATAGGTGGGAAAAGGATCCTCTTTCTCAGCGATAGATAAATTGGAGTTGGGTAGGGAGGTTCTAAGAGAAATAGGATAAACATATTACCAATCAATCAGTGATTGTATCCCTTGGCAAAGAAGACTCTTCATGAATATATATTTCTTCAGTTGTGGATGATTATATGGACTTCTTCCTCTAAGATGTTATGGTATTACCTATGATGTTGGAGTTGTATTATTTGTGTCGAATTGAAATTAATAACTACCAATATATATTCTATAGAAAATTGGATTCCAACCACTGAGATCTGAGTGCTACAATTATAGTTGTAAAACCATTACTAGAATTGTTTTGTCAGACCTAGTGTTTCCCCGGGGGTAGCCCCATATTTGTTCGTATATAAGGAAGAAAAGAACATACAAATTTTCATGGATTATCATCACATGAATCAGTCCAAAGTAAGGAAAAAGTATCTCAAGACATGCGTTGAATACTTTTTGATCATTTTTTGGTGTAATACTGTCATCCATTATTGATATTAGGTCCGACTACCACCAGCTGGAGGTTTGTGAGGCCGATATTACAATGTTGCCTTTCTAATTTTCTATTGATGCCACAGGTTTATAGTGATGCCCTTTGGTGATAAAAAAACCCCTTCCATTTTTATGTAATTGATGTAACAGATCTTTTAGACAAACATGGAATGATTTTTTTTAAATCCATCGATGGAATAATTTTTTTACTCTGAAATTGAGGAGGCACACACATAGATATTGCAGATGGTTCTTGATTTAATTCTAGATCACTATATTTATATAATTCTCTCAAATATCAGGTTAGATATACATGAGGATATAATTCTAGATAATTTAAATTACAGACATGTTTTAGTAATGTATCTAGAAAAAATTCAAGTAGTTCATGATTGGGATCCACCCATGAATGTTTGATAGGTGTATAATATCCCTGTCTTATAAGGGAACCACATTATATTTTTGGTAGATGTCTCCAAGATCACAACCCAATTGATTTATCTAATAAGAATGGTATAATCATTCACCTAGTATGACCAGTTCTATTTATCCTTTGAGGAGTTGAGTTAGAGGCTGATGACTGCTCCAATTTGGATACAACAAGAAGAAGGCATTGAGATTATAGTGTATTTTGATGCCTTTAGAGAATGGCTCATTTTTGTGTTGATGAAAAAATAGTCAATAATCACATACATGATGAGGTAGTTGAGACCTCAGGAGCATAACTATGTGAATCATGACCTATATAATGTAGTGGTGGTTGTTTACTTGGGGGTGTAGAGGCAGAACCTTTTGGGAGATCAATTTGTGGTTTACTCATACAACCAGAGTATCATGTACATTACCACTAAGAGAGACCAAAACTTATGGCAGCGATGTGGGTTGGAATTCCAGAATGTCTTTAACTAAAAGATAGTATACACTACAGGAAATGAAATCGTTGTTGTATATACCCTTACCAGGAAGTCTCAGGCTCACCTTGTGCAGGATGCTTCTGAGTTGTTAGATTCCCTAATGCTGGTCCGGGTGGAGCACGAGCATACAATATTTTTATAGTAAATGGTGTTAGATACTTATCTCATTGGGAATTTAAACATGTACCATATAAGATACAATGAATTCAATGTTCATCATTGTCATTATACCACATGTGACCAAATGGATGGATATTTTTATGTAGGTAATCATGAGATCTTGTTGCAAGGGCGGACAATTGTTCCAGTCGTGATTTGGTATGAGGTGATGTGGGAGTTCCACACACCCCCCTTAGTTGTACATCTAGGTGTGGGAATGATGTAAAATGATCTTCAGTGGTAGTTTTGGTGGTCCGACATGAGATTATGCGTAGGTGAGTTTGTATCATGATTCCTCACCTGTCTATATTTGAAGGATTTTCACCAGGTTTAAGTGGGTTTGATACAACTTCATGATATTATAGATTGGAAATGGGATAACATATCCATAGACATCATCATAGGGATTATATGCATTGTTAAGGTACACGATTCCATCTATGTTGTGGTAAAGTGACTCATGAAGTCAGTGCACTTCATTATTATTTGGTAGTAGTGTTCAGTAGAGAGTTTGAGGAAGTTGTTCTAATCAGAGATCACCCTCCATCAAAAGGTACGCTTGATGACTATCTCAAATCAGGATTGGTGGTGTATGTCATGAATGATGAGAGGCATGTAAGATGATTTCTAGATATAATTGTGTTAGGAAAAAACCATTCATCCACATACTGAAGGATAGACCGAGTGCATTATCACTGTACTAATGGATATTTTGAGGGATTACGCACATGATTTCAACTGGGGAAAAAGGATTTCTTTTATTTGTTAGATTTTTTGTAAAACAACATTTCACACCCTCAATATAAATAAAATCATTTTAGGCCATTGATGGTAGACCCTATAGATCACAACGGAGAAAGAAGAAGTTTAGGGAGTAATCTATTATGGGCCTAGATTTGGTGCATGGGACATTGGAGAAAGATCATTTAATCTATGAATAGATGAAGATGGCCTATAGAATAGAAAAATCCAATGCAGATCACCATCATATCCCCTAAGAGTTCGGGTAGGAAGACCATGTATTTTTGTTGTTCTACCAATGATGGGGAATGAAAATATTTGGTTGAAGAACCCAGTTATCCTTATGGTTCATCTGGTCGTTCAAGATCATTCTGAGTATTGGTGGGGTTTCCTACCACCTCACCATTCCCCCACAGCTAGAGCGGGTGCGTGATGTCTTTCATGGGTTGCAACTGAGGAGATATCTAGATGATCCTATGCATGTCCTCAACTAGGGATATGTAGTCATTGATGATGGACCCACCATTACAGAGCACCCGATTATATTCATCAATTAGAAAAAGAAAACCTTACGTGGATAAAAAATACCATTATAATATGTGATGTGGAATTACAAAAACGTTAAAGAGAGTTCTTAGGAGCAGGAGAGCTAGATGTGAGCTCAGTACCCTGAATTGTTTTTGTAATTTTTCATTTCAAGGATGATAATCAAGCAAAAAGGTTTTATTTTGAGACACATTTTTTCGACATACGACATTGTAATATTTCTAAATATATTTTCATATTTTGAATGGATACGGCGTGCGAATACAAGGCCCAATGTTCTTAGAATACTGTTAATAAAAAAAATTAAAATATATATTTTATTGTGTGGGCATAGTTATATAATGAAATCATGATAAGTCTCAAATGGTTGATCAGAATAGAAATATGAGACTACAATCAGGTGCATAATGGGGTGTATACCGTAGGCCCAAAACGAAATGATTCAACAGAGGACGTTCAAACCTCATGAAATTTGGCGGTGTGTTTAAGAAATTTAATTAATAGTAAAATTAATTTGATGAATTTACCATTAAAATAATTAAAATATATAAATAGGTATTTTGATAAATATTACCAAGGTTGGATCATATTCCCTCATTCACCTGCATGAGAACCTCTTTCCCCTAGAGAATTACATCGATGAATAACAAAGCTTCAGATCAAGGTGATTCAAAGAGAAACAAACGCAACCGATCCTGCTGAGCGTGATCATCATCTATGAAAATTTATTCAATCGATGTTAGAATCATATATTGGTGTTTCGTGTCATTATAATAAATTTATTGGGAATATCCATTCTTTTTCATGGATTTGCGCTCTTGGAAACCTCTACATGTTGCAGGGTATTTAATTTTAATTTTTTTATTTTCGTTCATGTAAACCCCATGACCCAATCATGTTCATCGACCATGAACCCCTGACTGGGGATGTTTAAAACTTTGGATTGGTTATTTCATCCCTATATTCGTAGTATTATTCATTTTGGAATCTTTGTGGATCTTGTTTCGATAGTTTATGAGAAACTAGATCCCGATTGGGTGCCTTGCTTTTAGGAAGGATATTGAATCAATGATGGTTCTTCAAGTAGAGTATAGATATTGAATCTTCGTGATTAATTGATGGTAAATCCAATTAATTGAGGCCCAATATTCATGTATTTAATATGATGTAGGTATAAAAATGATGAATGAAACTCTTGAATGTTAAAGAGGATGATTCTTGGTGAACGAGTGTTAGAGTATATGATTCACAGCTATATATAGAGAATTTAAAAAAAATCTAGGTAGTATTTAAGGATGGTTGACCATATTTGAAGCCTGATAAATGATCTAGAGAAGATATAATTTTCAAAAAATTCCTAATGACATGACAAGTTCAATGAAGTACACATGATATTTATTCCCATACCAATAGTGGTGTTATAGTTTTAGAAACCCATAATGATGGAGCGATGTGTACATCCATGACATGATTTGTAGTGCATTATTTTTTTAATGAAAAATGTACTCCTCTCTAATTTTTATAGACGCACCATGTAAAAATTACAAAGACAGTAGTTGGCCACGATGATAGTATCCCATGTGAACTGACATGTCATGTACTAATGTGCACTGACATGAGGTCCGAGTAAATAGATTGGTCCAGTAGTCCCAACCCAATCCCTATATAGGTGGGACATATATTTGAATCTGCCTAAATATTGTGTACCCCCAACATAGATGGGAAACATGAGCTAACCAGAGACATGACAAGACATTGAATTCATACAATATTCCATGCCCCCCTCAAAAACCATGTATTAGTTGAGCTCTCCCAAGAGAACTTTGAACATTTGTATCACCTTTGTTTGAACAGAGAATTTGGACCAAAATATTCTTATCCAGGTTTTTAAATATAGAACATGATAGTTCCATAAGAAGAGGCTATTGAGATACCATGTGAATGTTCCCAGTTTTTCATGCACTAAAGAGGCACTCGATGACAAAAACAATCATAAAGAATCACCATATCTATACAGGGCATACCCAATTGGTGGGCATGGTATTTTCATTCATCGATGGATGTTCCAGGATTACCCTTTAGTAGGAATGGGTTTTGGTGTTCCCCAATGATCTTTTGGATCTACCCCCTTGTAGGGTTGGGTAGTGGAGTTCCTCGTAGATATGGTATTACCCTCCCGATAGAGTTGGAAGAGGAATTACCAGATGAAATCCTCTAAGGGTAAGCCTCTATCCTGGATGGCTAGTGTCGTTTCCCAGAAAACTCATTAGGCTTATCCTCCAGTAGGAATAGGCATAGATGTTCCCTGATGACCTTTATGTGAGGTACCCTCCTTCTGGGATGGGTAGTGGCTTTCCTCGGTGAATACAAAAGATGTAGCCTCCTGTCTTACCAGGGCATGAAATACTTTGTTAAAACAAGTGACTCCTGGAGTGTGTGTCATAGTGATGATGCATCTTTTTATGTACCATTTGACTAATGAGGAATATGTACACCTTCCCCACTGAGACACATTATTCTGACACAACTTAAAACCTTAAGGGTGAGTCAGTGCTACCCAAAGTGGATAGTATCAATATGTGGTTATGGAGTCACATTGATTTTAATGTTCTTGGAAGACACAAAATGTTCTAGGCATTACATATGGATTTACATTGGAATTATTAGCAACTCATCATAAATAGATGATATGTGGGAGGGTGATCACCTTACACTCTCGTCTACATTTATTTGATTGTGTATATATAAATATATAAATTTTCTGTACACAATATTTGGTTTTTGGTTATTATCCTTCCAGGAAATGTGAATATGTGTGGGATATGTCATGTACTATCTATTTCTATATTCTCATGGTTGGATGAGCCTGCTATCCTACTCTAGGTAGAGAAGACTAAACAAGAGGTTCATTTTATAACCATTTTGAGATACTTTTGTTTAGATATTATTAATTTAACTCTCTTTTGGTGTCGAACTATACTCTTTCACCATACCTTGATTCATCTACTACATTATGCTTCGGTTTTATAAATAATTTCCCCCCATACACCTTCTCGGCCCATCTTATTGGTTATGTATATAGTCACACATGGACAGATTTTTCTCAACCCATGTCATGTATTTTGCAGAAGGTGGAAATGATGATTGTGAATTCAATGGATCATTGGGATACGAGGTTCTGGACCGCATTTGCTGCTCGTATATTGGTATACAAGAGTAATTATATCTCACATATTTACCCATTCATAGTTTTTTTAGGATGGGACATATTTTTATATGGGAATGTATTTTTTTTACTTTTTTGTTTATTATAATAAATTTTTTTATATTTAATGGTCCATGTATCTTTAGGTTTATTTATATTTATGTTTCATTTTTTTTCTTTCTCTCAGCACGTTTCCTTGAGTCAGTTGCGTGCATGTGAACAAATAATTACGAAAAGGCCTCCCTGAGTTAGTTATTCCTTTGGTGCAAGTATCTAGCCCTAGCCTATAGAGGAGTTCTTCGGGTAGTTGTGGGCCGATCCCCAGTTTGGTTCGAGTCATGAAACACTCTTATTCAAGTGGTTTTGATTTTTATTATTCTCATGAAATATGGATTTCACAATAAAATGTCATTCTTCTTGAGTAGTAAGTTCTCCACATTCATATGATCTTATAAATATGTTTTATTTTTACATTTTAATGGTAAAGGTAGTGACGATATATGATTTATATGAGGGTGTGGGTTGGGGTTGATATATGAAATCAAAAAATTATGCATAATAATTAAATATTAGTGTTAATTAACAATGATATTTAATAAATGAAAAAAAGACTAATAAATGATAATTTTAACTATAGTTTAGTTCTATGTGGACCTACTGGAATATTATACACCTCTACATTTTGATTGATATATTTTTCACTAAAATGTTTTCGAAGGGAAATCATAACCAATTACAACCTACTTTATCTAGAGTATGTAAAACCGATACACCTAACATTCATATGGAGAGTTAGAACCCAATTACAACATCAACTTATAAATATATGTTCCATAACCTGAATAATCCTAAAATTAGAATCCATATATAACAAACTAATGATGAAAACTGATTTTGTATGTAAAAGAATTAACTGAAGAAGGGAGCCCCTATGATAGATTATAGGAAGTGATATAGTCATATGAAAACATGAATGAATAAATAGAAGATAAAGATGAGAAAAAATATTCACTTGTTCTTGATTATTAGAGAAGTTCATCTCATCAAGTTAATATAAATCAAAGTAGATTAGATATTTATTTTAATACTTCATATAAAATATGAGTAATTTCCTACACAACACATCTTAAATATTCATATAACATGAATATATGACGGTACATGTAGCATCAATGTTACGGAAAAATAAAAATAGAATATCTAAATATCATCCAAGATGTTCTCTAGCAACCATAATTTTATTTGAAACATAAAAAAACAAAATAAATAGTTATATAATTATTAATAAATATAATATATACATAATATATATATATAAGGATAACCATCATCCAAAATTCATAAACAAAAAAAAATTAGAACAATAATGATATCATTTTTAGAATAGTAACAAAACTGCATAATAATAAAACATGATGAATGCAACAAATCTTACATGTCTTCAGTGAAAATATAAAATTTAAAAAATTGAAGAATATTACATATATAGATAAAATGAATTTAAAAATGAATAAAAACATTATGAAATCAATAATTGTTTTAATGACTATGTTAACCTGTAACAGGAATTTATAAACACAATAATCATACGAATCAACTCAAAATATTTAATAATATATTTCAAATTTCAAAATAAATTTTGGTGTTATAAATAATGAAAAATTTCTATCCTTAAAAAAATTTAAAATAACATTAAATCAGACAATATAGGTTTAATGATATTAATAATACTATATAAAATAATTTAAACTATTTTTGCTCATGAAATAAACATGATGAAAATAAAAATCCAATAAAAATATTGAAATTGATAAATCTATAAAGAATTTATTATAATAGATACATTACATTATGATTACATGGATGAATACAAAATGAATCATACCATATGTAATGGTAAAAATAATTTTATATATGTTCTGTCAGGGTAGGAGAAGTTTTTTATACAAAGGGTATTGGTAACTATGTGATTTATAAGTGCAAAACTTAAATTGTATATATTTTATAAAGGTATGTTGAATCTTTGTAAAGGTAATATAAAATATAAAAATTCTACATATGGTTTTAGGTAGCACATTACAATGATAATATAAAGATTCCAATCCATGTACATAGATAAAGTGAAGTTGATATGTGTTTGATTGGGTATAAAAGAACTCATGCAACGCTAATGTCTATTCTACGTAATGGTAAATAAATAATCATGTATGGGAAAAAGTAACTATACAGACATGTGTAAAGGTCAAAAAATAACACACGATACGTAAGTGTAATATATATATATATATAATTAATGGCATTAAATTTATTTGAAACAAGTATAAAATAATTAAAAATTAAGAAAAAAATAAGAAAAATAAAAAAATAATGAAATATATTAAAATATAATTACACATGAATATTTATAAGAATTTATATCATGAAAAATATAAAATATAAAATACACCAATATCAGAATATTAATCTCCTCATTTAGAAGATATCCCCATTTTGTAAATTACAAAACAAACAATCATTATTTAAAATGTTTTTCAATTTTTAAATTTATCCAATATAAAAATATGAATGATTTAAATTAATAAGTGACCACCCAAATAAATTAAAAAAAAATAAAATCATGAAGCTAAATGTTCATCCTTTTATTTTCAAAATTGATGTTGTCAGATTTAGAAAAATGCAATTGTCTAATAAAAACATTTTAACTTTATTTAGTGGGAATATATTCTGGAATATTATATATATTTTTAATAGAATATTTAATTAATTTTAATTACATGATTATAAGATGAGTTTGATATTATTTTCAATGGTTTTTTGAAACATAAATATGAATTGAATTATAAAAAATTAGGAGTATATTTAATTAAAATACTGACACATATAAATATTATATATTCCATAAAAAAATTAATATAATTGAAGTAGACGAAATATAATCAATTTAAATAGTATATAAAGAATCAATGTTTTATTTCCGTGTACTCTAAGAAGGAAAATGTTTATTACGAAAATGACATAAATATGAGTTACTTTTCCAACCAAGTTTTCATCTTCCAAAATAAGACATCGATTTAGTAACTAAATTATATTTCTGTCTAGAATACAATAATCTACAAGTAATAGTCAATTAATATAGCAAATAACACCCTTACCAACAATTAAAACTGATTCTATAGTATCAAATTAAAATTATACACACAAACTAACAGTAAACATAACATTGGGTCTATAAGCAGTTAAATACAGGAATGTAACAATCAAGATAGTAATTTTTTTTGAATCAATAACATTTCCAGACACACTAGAATCTTCTAAATACTAATTCATACTAGTGGTTTAACAGTTCTATTAGAATATTTTTTGAAACACATAACCATGACCATAGAAAATTCAGATTTATTGAAGAATATAAATCAATTATTTGACTTATTTGATGAAATAAAAGGAATACTCGTTCACCTATAATGCTCCTATCAAATTAATTATCCATCATGTTAAATAAATCATGAAAATATAGATCATTCTATAAATAAATGTTATAGACATAAAATTTCACAATTAAAATATTATTTGAGATTATATTGACATATAATATATGATTTACATAACATTTAGTAAAATTATTTTCCAAAATATCAATGTAAGATTATCATATCAAGAATTAAGTGAAACATTAAAGACATATAAATCCTTTAATTATAATAAATCATGATTATAAAAAATTTTATTTTGAAAAAAATGAGGATGAAAAACATTAACACATTCATAAATAATACCAATTAAGAAGGAATTTAGTACATCCATATGAAATATCACAAGAAATTGAATATATTCAATTGTTAAATAAATTGTAATATATTCATTATTAAAAAAGTAAAAATGATTGATCAAAATATATAACGTCTTCTAGAATATATCCCAGAGAAACAAGTAAAGTTTTATTCATAACAATATGTCAAAATTCATCTATTTTATTGCTAAAAATCCATTTACATACCAGAAAATAATTATCTACATGGTTCAATGATTGTTAAATATATTATTTATCAGAAAATTATTATGTTCCTCATGGAAATAAATCCAATTCACCTCATTCAAATCATCTAAAACAAAATATTGAACATAATCAAAGATAGAAGCAGAATGCCAATAAAACCTCTTAAAAAATATAATTTTCTAAAACCAAAATAAACATTAATAGTAAAATTATCAAAAGAGTATTATATATGAACCATATATAATTTTGAAATATAATGAGGGGAAGTAAATACACTTTTTACAAATATATCATAATGGGATGTTTCCTCAAAAACAATTAATATAAATAAAATCAAATAAAAAATCACGTAATATATAATATTTCATTAAGAGATCATCAAAAATATTGACGTGACTAAATTCTACTATAACTATAGTTATTTTTTATAACCATGGATATTAATAAATTTGTTACCATAACTAGATTAATTGATTTCAACAACATCCTAATAGATTTAACTATGTTATTCTTGGTATTTAAATTAAAAAATTTATAACTATAATCTTTAAAACTACCCAAAAATATTTTTTTTATATCAACAAATTTGGAAGTGTTTTTCATTAAATATTTTATAATTAAAAAATTTATTCAAAATAATGTAAAGTAGTTTATTTATCAAAAAATATATTGGTAATATAATTTATTTAATATAATTGTACACATTTCAATTGTACATCTATTTTTCTACTCTATGACACCATTTTTTAATTGTGTACATAGAGAGGGGAAACTATGAAAATATCCATTAATTAAAAAATATTATCAGATTCAAAATTAAAAAATTAAGCTCTATAATAAATTGTAAAATATATTTAAATAATATTTTTATTTTTTTCGTCAGCTTACAAAAAATATATAAACATGAAAATTTTCATTTTTAGGAGGAAAATTATATAATTTGTTAAATCTAATATAATAATTAATAATTTAAAAAATATTTCTTACTACTAAAACGAGAAACATTCATAAAAAATAATTATAAATGACTAATTTCATAAAATTAAAATATTATAGATTCTATAATAGTTTGAAAATTTATTTTAAATAGCACACCATTTAAACCTAAATCAAAATTCATAATATTACAAATATCAATTCGGTTGTCCAATACACATTTCATTTCATTAAATTTTGAAAAAAAAAACGTTGAAATTTGATAGTCCAGATACATTTAATCATAAAAAAGTTGAAAATTTATATAGAGTTAAGATAAATTACATTCTGGAAAAATAATTATGAAAAATAAGTGAAATAATTATACCCTTTCCTATTATGACAAAATAAAACATTTATAGATTTAGAAATTGAAAAAATATATTCTACAAATCTTACAATCCTTCCATCAGTTCATGTTTTTATAATATCAATCTTGTTTTAGTTAAATGGTTCTACATAGAAAACATTATAAATTACAATTAAATTATATATTTCAACTTCTCTAAGTCGTATAAAATTTCCATTTAATTATAAATGAATTTCATAGTGATTTTGTCACATTGATTGTACAATAAAAACATTAATAGAACTATATTCATATGTTTTCTTTAGATACATTCTAGGAACCATGTATCATTGAAACTATTAAGGATTTCATCACGATAATATTAATTACATATAAAACACTATTGATACCCATTATATATTTCACCTAATCAGGATAGTATATGAATTATTTTGTACCTATATGAATATTGAATATGTTTTTATATGAAATGTAGAAGGTAAATTCATTCTAATAAAATTATTCGCACAAATAATATATTTATGAAATCATAACAAACACTCATTACAATAATTTCATTCCATACTATATAAACATCATGTATCATTTGATATAATTACCATACAACATTAAATAAAATAATCATTAATGATTTTATGAATCTATATATTATGAAAAATAACTATTTTAAATTTATTTTATTTCATCATTGAAATCATCTTATCATATATTTAATTTCTCTAAATATAAAAAATAATTTTTCATTCAATCTAGAAGCTTCCTGTTTTTCACTATGAGTTTACAATTTAATAAAAGAGAAATATTAAAAAATAATTTTTTATCATGGAGTAAATTTAATCAGTTATTATATTAATTCAATAGAAATTAGATTTTATTATTTATATATCTTCTTTATTAGACTGAAATTCAGTTAAAGAAGATCCAAGGTAAAATAAATTTTACCCTTCTGTATTGATTTTCATACATTTATGATAATATTTGTATTATCTTAAATGTACTTTATATGTGATTTAATACACATTAAAAAACTTTTGGTAGTTTTCAGTTCGCATTATATATAACATAAAATTAATGACCATAAATAAAATAATCAAATCTAAAATATGAATACAGATCATTTAAAATATTTTTTATTATATTTTATCTCCTATTGGTTAATCGACTACGTTTTTGATGGAGATTCATCATTAAAATCTAAATCAACTATAAAACTCAATAAATTATATGCACATAAAAATATTATTTACATATAATATATTAAAATTTATTATTTTCTGAAAATTTTAATTTTTTGTTTCCATTTTTCATATATTAAAAATATGTTAGTGCTGGAAAAATATTTTACTTACTTCTGGTACATTTCAATCCATTTATTTCATACATAAATTCATTTTTAGGTAACTGCTTGTACTTTATTCTTTTCATTATCATTTAATAAGAACATTTTCTAATATTAATAAATTATTATTTTTGACATCATTTTTCTTCATATCATATGAAGATAATAACAAAATATAAAATATAAATTATCATTTTATTCAAAACATATATAGTAGCATCTAATACCATACTTGTAATAAGTCCATCATCCAGTATTTTATATGGTTTTTTTCCTGATTTAACATTGTTCTATTAATAGTTGATTAACTTATAACTAAAACCAAAATTTATTATAAAGATTATTGTTTCCATCATTGTTATGTGGCTTCTAAGGGAACAATTCATTGCTTACATTTATACCTAACATCTTATATATATTTTACACAGACTCTGTTAAATAGAAAATTGTTTGTATAATACAATATAAACCAAAAACTCTATATCAATGTGGAATAGGTTCTTGATATGTTTATTAATAATAGCAAACAAAGTATTATTTATAATGTGTCATTAGAATGTTCTATCAATCGATACAATTAATTAGGCTTGCTATAGTGATTTCCCAAATTGTATCGAGGGGGTGGGGTGGATGGTCCATATTGAAATCTTAGAGAATAAATTACTTGTTTTAATTAAATCTCATTATTAATTTATGTTGAAATTAATATCTAAAAAATAGAATAATGAACATAATAAATATTTATAATCGTTTTGTCCAATGTGGTCATATGTTACAATTTTTATACATTACTCTAAATGATATATATTAAGTAGTAAACTGATTTTTTATGTGGAATCATAAACAAATTACAACATTGTTTTTCTATTGGAATTATAAAATATATATATATAAATTGAATATATGAATTAAATCCTAATAATAATTATAAATTTTTTCTTCAGATATAAAAATACATACAGTCTGAACATTACAATCTTGGAGTGAAAATTGGCATATGGAAAATGATTTCATATGTAACAGAATGATTAAAATTTGGGAATCATGTGAGATATGGTATTTAGTGTTAAATAAAAATGAAATTTTAATGAAATAGTTATAATATAAAAAATTATATGAAATTTTTTTGGTTATATAGTCATAGATTAGTTCATCTTTTCATGATAATAGATGTCAAGGGAGTTTAATTATGTCCCTTAAGAGTTTATCTAGAAGATGAGTAATTATCATTTAGAATATCCCATATTTTCCCAATAAAATAATGTATAAAAGATTTTCTATATGAAAGGATGAAAAAAAATTGGTAGATTATATCAATATAATTCAAGAAGTTATCCAACAATGTCAAATAAAATCTAAACTCATCAAAGTCGATCCAATACTTATAAAATTAAAATTAATAATAATTGAAACAAAATTGTAAAATATATTGAGATATATATATATATTATCACCCAAAAGTCATCAAATATTCCAATGAATCGTGAAAAATTCAATTTTTTTAAATAATCATTAGAATTATAAATAAACTCTATAATAATAGGTCATAGAATATTCAATAAATATCACATGTTTTAATTTAAAAATCAACATTTTAAAAAATATATAATAAAAATAATCATAGATATAAAGAAATTTGATAAATAAATAATTGTAATAAAAAATAATAAAATAAGTTTAAAAAAGTTTTTCAAAATGAAATATAATTTTATAAGAAAAAATCGAATAAACTTATGATAATAAATTTTATTTTTTTAGTATCATTATTTATGATCATGTAAAAAAAGAATAACTTATTTAATCTTCACCTAAATATTTTGAAAATACTATAAAAAATCCTATATTTTCAATATAATAAATATCAATTTATTGAATAATTAAAATTATATAAATAAATTATAAAAAATCACTTGTCAAAAAACAATACTATGTAATCATGAAATAGTTAAATCTAGAAAGAATATAAATTTTATGCCAACATTAGTGTTAATTTACATGAATATGTAAGGTAAAAAACATTTATATTGTGTGAAAAGTTAAAAAGTATGTTCTATATATAGTGTACGCATAGAATCAGTTTTACATACATTGTGTTAGGGTAATGTTGATTTCTGTATGGGTAAATACTATATTTTATATATTGCGTAAATGAAAAATGATTTTTGGTAATGGTAATATATAGTGTTTAAAATATATGTTAGGGAATATATAACCCAATTTAAATGTAATCTAGACATTCTTTTTAATTAATAAAGGTAAAGTTATGTTCATTTTTGTTTTTTAGTGGTAAAAAACTCATGGAATGATAAGACCATTAGTAGGTAAGGGTAAAAAAATTATACATTAAATTATTACAATAAAAATGAAAGTAACATATTATACAATAGGGTTAAATAAATGTACATATAAGTAAACTAAAAACATGATAACTATTAGTTATAGATAAAAAATAATTATGAATACAATATAAATGATAAATAGAAAATTATTACTAAATATTTTAACATATAATAAAATATAGTTGAATAAACACATTCATAGACATCATAAATATTAAAAACATTCAATATAATGTAATCAAAAATCAGATACTAAATATCCCATATCTAACTTAAATTTCCTTTTTCCAAAAAGATTTAATACACCTTGAGGGTATGTTTATTTTTTTTGTTAGTTTCCCATAATTTTATGAAATAAACTGAAAAATAAATGTGTAATATCTGTAAAAATTCCTCACAGTCATTATAACTATTATTTTTCCTCTATATCGATATGCTCCATCATAGAAATTGTTTTCTCTATTTTTTTTAACACAATTTTGGATTAATTCATGTTATCCTTCAACTTTTCCACAACAAATTTCAATTGGAAATTTTATATCCCTATTTATCAAATGAGCTTTCAATTATGGTGTTTCAAAATATGATATGTTTTATATATAAAATATAAATATATCATGTCATCCATTTCAAATTTTCTCTAAACAATAATTAATGTCTTTTTAAATATTCCAATATTGTATATTTCAAAAACAATAATTGTTTAATATATCTCAAAACCATTATTTTATAACCATTTGGAATGGGAATTATCATTCATAAATAGTGATATTGTCACACATACATTATTTATAAATTTATGAAATTAATCATTTTACCAATAATAGATATCACATTATTTTAAATCGTTTCTCCTTGTATCACTATTTTAAAAAGTAAATCATTTTTACATTATTCTATGACATTTATTTTAAATTTTTTAAAAATAATAATGGTTATTTTCATAATTCTTTTAAATTTAAAATTATAATATTCTTATAAGATAATTCTACAATTTCCATTTTATTTATCAAATATGACTAAAGAAAAGAAAAAAATTAAAACCAAATAATTGAAATGATATTTCACTTCTAATATAATACCTAATAATCATAATCATATAAATATAACTCTTAATTGATGTATGTACTATTAGAATTCCCTATTTTAATTCTTTTTATTTTATGGTGTTGAAAATTTTACCAATACATTAATTAATTGGAGAAGTGTCGACAAAAAAATATACCATTGTATTATATGGTATAAATAAAATATTTTATCATATTTACTATTATTTACATATAATGTTCCTAAATATAAGGTAATTACAATTTATTTCTGAATGGAGTTTCTTTATATGTCCTTGTTTTAATATTTTGTACCAATAATTAAAAATCAAAAATTATTTTTATGTGGTACCATTTGAAAATGTTACAAATAACATTTTAATTCAATGGTTTCCTTAAGTTGATTGATTGGATTCATATGGGAGTATATTTTATGATTTATGATGAGTGGGTTCCAATGTCGACCTCTAATAAATTAGTATTTTTACATTTTAGGAGATATTCTAGTGTGGACCTAGTGAGATTTTTTATACATGGGTGTGAATATATAGTTTTCTCAGATTTTTAGGAATTTCCATAATGATTTATTATATAGGAATGTTTTCAATAATATTTACTAAAATCATTTCCTCACATTAGTTTTTTTGATATCCATTATTTTTATTTTGTGTTATTAAATTAATCTATGATAATTTTCATTTGTTGGATATTCAACTTTTCCATGTTTGTGCCACATTTCTATGATAATAAATTCCTTTTTATTATTAATTTATTTGTTACATGGTTAATAATATCTACTATATTGGGTATTATATATTTATTATCTTGATTATTTACATAAATACACCATCATATCACTCTAATAAATTGATTGTTTTATATTATGGTTACCTTTATCAAGTATCTAAGATCTCCCTTTCCATATGTTTCCAGATCCCCAAGTTAAGAAAAATAATAATACATGTAATTTATCATAAAATTTATATATTCATGGGTAATTTATAGGAGGTTATTATGTCTTTTTATGGATTAGGAATTTACTTATATAGTGGGAAAATTTTGATTGGATAAAATGTCATGAGTTTTGTTAGTTAGCTTTTTCTTGTTTATCAAAAAATATAAACCAAAATGGTCATTAGTATTTATTTTAAAAAAAATATTATAATTTAAATTAATTTATATGATAATTTCCACGATGATTCATATTTGGTATCAGAGTAGGTTTTAGATGACAACATAGACATAGATGATCAGAATGTACATTTTAATAGTTGAAGAGATAATTTTGAACACATTTTTAAAAAATAGAAAACCCTTTAGTTTTATTCAGGTAATATTCAACATTTTAAGTATTTTTATAAGACTAAATTATTATAAAACATATGTATAAGTCCAATGGATGAGTGTATTTATAAGAAAAAATCTGATAGATTTAGTAAACTACAGTTTGTTTTTTTCACTACGAACTTACATCCGTTTCTAAATAGATCAAGTTGATATAGGATTTATTAAATATGTACACAGGTGTAATAACCCTAGAAATTATGGGTTGAATATTAACACTACAATAATATAGTTCTAAAAAATTAATAATAACTACCCACATTATTCGACACTGTTTGGGGATATTCTATTTTTAATCAAAATTTCCTTAGAAACAATTATGAAGGATTTGATTATTATTTTTACAAACAATGTTAGAGAACCTAATAAGAAAATTAGAAAATATATCCAATGAATCACCAAATTGAGTCATAGGTTTATGTAAATTTATTATATGTTAAAGATAAAGTTTTCATATATGATGATATATTATTTTGATTTTTTAATATTCATATATAATAAATTATTATAACTATTTTTTATTTATACTAATTTTTAATTGGATTATGAAAAAATAATTTTTATTTTGAAAGAATCTAAAAAACAATATTTCCTATAACTAATTAATTAAGCATAAATCATGTTTACAAATTATTTATATTTATGTTATGATTGAAAAAATGAAATTTCATATTTTATCTAAGGTAATGTGGTTTATATCTAATAGAAATGAAATCATTGGCACTCTTAACTATTTTCATCAGTGGTTGATATTTTTCGGTGATATTCTAGCATATTATAAAATTAATGCAGATTATATGGATCATCTAGGGATTTTCATCTATAATTTTTCATTATTGTTTTTAAAATTATATTTAATTGTTTGAATAACCATAAAATTTTATTTTATGACATGTGTATATTTTTAAGGTTGTTTATCGTTGAACACTTTACTTTAGGATGGATAAATCCTAAGTTTAAAATAATTTTGTTTTCGATATAAAAATAAGTTGACTAAATTTGATAATATAATTTAGAAAGTGTTGTTTCCCATGAGATTAAAAATTTATTCATGATATTTTTGGTGATGTTCATCACATTTTTGGAATTGTAGTATATATTGGATGGTCTGTAATTTCATAGCATTGAGATTAATTTTATTTATGGGTTGAGGGTATTTTTAATTTAGAGGAGAATACATGGTTTCATAATTGTTTATTTTCTTATACATTAATATTGTGTGGGAAAAGGTATATTTTTGAAAATGTATGATTAGGGTTCCTAAATAATTACTTATATGATTGTATGAATGATTAATATTATTATGAATGACAAATAACATAGTATAGACTATGATATTAATGTTGATATCTTATTATAATTTTTTCTTTAATGATTAATATATTAATAATATCATCACCTATATTAAATTATGCGTAATAATATCAAGTTGAATGATTTTGCTAATTTAATGAAGAATAATATAATGATATATGATGTTGGAATATATTTTTCATAAAATATTTAACTTAATAAAAAACTTTTTTCCCACAATACATGAAGATAAAATGAGCATATGAATTATTGATTTATATTGCTAATAAATTTAATGATTATAAATACTTCTAGTAATTAAAAACATCTTAATCAATTTAAATTTCATATTTTTGTATTTAAATTATTAAATAAATATATAAATATATATATTATTACAATAGAATGATTTAGATGTATTGTCATTTAATATAATATATCAAATTAACCACATTTAAAAAATCATAATAATAAAATATAATATTTAAATTTATGGATTATTTTGTTAATTTGTTTTGAAATATTTTTTATTATGTAATATATAATTAATATATACGTGAAAAATAATTTTTTATAAATTCATTTCATCTTCATAATATGAATTTTAATTCAAATAAAACTATATAATTTTTAGAATTATTAATGGTTCAAATTTTAAAAATTAATTAATTAATATTTGAGAAATATTTTAATGATGATTTCATTTTAATATTTTTGAAATAATAGAATGTCTCCGTAAAAAATGGGTTTTTGATCTACCAATTGAAATATTGTTAACATAATAATTATATGATAAAACATATAATATTATAAAAAACTTTTAATTGAGTATTTATTTATTTTAAGAGAAATTATAAATGTATTTATTTATTATTTTTAACTTATATTTCATATGATTAATTTTTTAGAATATAAAAATAATTTAATTTCATTGTAAAATTTAATTTCATTCATTTCAATGAATTTTAAATTTTCATAATAATGTTATATTTTTTATTTATTTTAAATCAATTTTCTTTATTTTATAAAAACTTATTTCATATAATTTAATAAATACTATAATATTAAACTACAATAAATTATTAACATAAGTCCAAACATTTTTAAATAGATGTAGTGACATGTTTTTTGTATTTACTTAGAAATTACCTTTTCTGAACATTATAAATGTAATTTTCATATTTCTTTATTTAATAAAAATTCATTTCATAATCATTGAAAAATTCCGATTTTTTTGTCATTATAATTAACTTGAACGGAATTAATAATCAATACAATGTTAAAAGCAAATTCGGTTAAATGATAAATAGGTAAAAAAAATAAAAGTGTTAAATTACTCGCGTTTCTCTTAATAATGAGTCATGGAGAGGATACTATTATTAATATCCATCTATATTTCATATTTTCCACTTTTAGAATAGTTTAGCCTTTAATAGTAACCTTTATTTATTGAAAAGTTGAGGTACTCATAATACAATCTTTCTCATTACTAGGAAATGGGAAACACATCCACCACTCAATGCCACAATTAATGCAGAGAATTTATTCCTTAAAAAATTCCATTTGGACTGAACTAGAATTGTCTCAATGGTTTTTGTGACTTTTTTGCCATTATATTTTACATACACCTTCAAAATCAAGGAGAATTTCAAGGGAATATTAATTTCTTATATTTATATATATATTTCTTGTTTATCGAGTGTTTTTCTTCATTTTTTCACACCCACCAAATACATTATAATATATTTAATTAACTATTATTTATATAATTAAATGTTGTTATATTAATGGATAAACCATTCTATATTTACCCACATAATGATATAAAAATAATAAAACATCAATAATTCGTATGTAATATGTAATAACTCGATGAATAACATTTTTCATTATTCATCTTTATTTTTTTCAATTTTTAAAAATAATAAAATATGATTCAAAAAATGAAAGAAACATTAATAATATAATTATTAAATTTTAATTATTGTATTATTTTAAATTAACTTTTTTTCTAATAGATATCTATCAAATTATAGCATGTTCCTCTATAGGTCAATTACAAAACCTATATGAACAATGCTATAAAAATATACCACGAATAATTGTGGGATCATTATTATTAATATAATATTATGCTTATAACAATTCATAACTTTTTTATAGTTTCATAAAGGCTATATTATGTAGGTATGTTATTATTAAAATAGCATAACCAGTCATTAAAATTATCATAATAATGTTACATCAAATCCATTTTAACATAACAAAACAATGACTTCTATGTAATGTGATATGAAATTTATAAATAAAAACATGTTTAAAATACTAGTATCTTAAATTATATATTCATGACAATCCGGATATTATATAATGGGTAATGAAAGAAATAATATTATGTAATCAAAAAACATATAAATTTACTAAAACCTGATTGTAAATTATTATTCGATATCTTAATAATTGATTCATAATAAATTATGATAAATGAAGTACATGAATATTGTTCTATAAGATTTATGTTATATAATAAAATATTATGTTTTTTTTAATTTTTATAGGATTTAATTGTGAATTCAAGAATGTACGAAAATGGGGAAAAATTTTCTTATCAAATAGTTAATTTACCGAGACATATTTCTTGTTATACCCTATGTATTCATTGGAATGATTTATAAAATATTTCATTAATATTTTTTTCATGAATGTCTAATTATTTTGGATATTTAATCATTGATTTTAAATTAAATCCTTCAATAGGATTGGATTGAAATGTTTAGAATTCCAAAATTGTCCGTTGAATAATATATCAATAAAATGAGATACAATTATGTAATACATCATGTTTTTTACTTCCCAAACTAACCTATTTTTAGTTTATTTCATTATTAACTTATATATCATGATATTTAATGCTCTATTATACTCCATTTTTCTCTTTCTGATTTGAAATAGATGTCAAAAAAATGTGTAATTTATTTTCCATCCCAAACTCCATTCTTAGAGACTTTTTTTATTCATGTAATTTTATTTAAATAGTGTATATTATAACTATTAAATTAATTATTCAATAAAATTTAATTAATTAATGGTATATTGAGTTCAATTTCAACATCCATATTATTCACGGTGTTTCCATTTATATTTTTCTCAATACATACTCAATTTCGAGATTCAAATTCATCCTCACTGAGTTATAAATTCAATATATAGTTATTATATTAATATCCCCTTTTATCATTTAATTTATCTTTTAAATTATAACAAATATTTTCTAAAATAAAGTTAACTAATTTCATTACTATCATATATTTTTATGAAATAATTTGTTAATTTTTTGTCTAGCATTGGAAAGAATAACTCTCATTATTTCCAACAAAGCATTCTCCTCTGTCTACATATTTTCCTCCCCAACAATTGTTTCCAATCGTTTAAAGTACTTTAATATGGATTATTTCATCTAATCCTAAAAATTATCATGTCCTTTATTCAAATTTATACTTGTTTGAATTGTTTTTTTGAAGTTTTTTAATAAATGAATTTCATAATATTATAAGGTTTTATGTATCAAGGTATTATTTCTTATCCTCATCCTCATGTATTCTAAATACAGCCATTGAGGTACATCTCAAGATTCCATTATTATATATTTCTTAAAAACTAATTGTATAATATATCTAAAATTGTTTTTTACCACACTATTCAAAATAAAATTATGTTAATATAGTTTATAATTAAATTTAATAATAGGAAATTAGTATTTTTGATATGAATGAATTTCCAATCATTATGAAACCATTTTACACAATTAATTTTTTTTAGAAATTAAAATATTTCTCTCTTTTTCTAGGAGTGTTTTTAATAAAATTTTTATTAGGAATCGTAATTTTTATCATCAATTCAATATATAATTATAAAATTTATTTATATGTATTTATACCTAGTTTTGGATTCAATATCTATGATTTGAATAATGAAAATTATCAAAAACTCTATAATGGAAATGATTCACCACTTCCTTTGGATTTACTAATCATATTTCATTAATGAAAATAATTATTCATCCAATTAATTTACTCTATAAATCACCTAAATTTTAATCCTTTTACTTATTTGTGTTTAGCTAGTTTCACTTACATATATTGAATGAGAAGTGATAAATAATTCACATTGCTTTTTTGTAAATTATTTAATTCCAATATATTATATTATTTGAGGCATGTTTACGAATATAGATATAATATATCATATAAACCCCGTATATTTATCATTAGTTTAACATGTTGTGCAGATTCATGTAATTTGTTTTAGCAATCAATCAAAATTTCAATGTTTTTTTTGTGATAGCATTTTGAAATGTTACAAAAAAACATTTATTTTAATGTGTTATTTATGGTGAATTTTTGATTTCATATGGAACAAAAATTAATTTATTTTGATGGGAGGTTTCTTATCTTCTTTCCAATGTATTTGTTTAATATGATATCTCAGGAGATATTCATTTGAGTACATAATGACTTTTTTTACATAGGCATTGTCATAAATAGATTTATAGAGTTTTTATAAAAGGGAATATTTATTTTTTCGTAATATGCATCATATAAATAATTTATTATATTTTATTTCATATTAATTTGAGTGTTTTATACCTATATGTTATTTTCATGTTATGAATGAAATTTTACCAACTTTTCATATATACGCATTTCAATAATTTAATGTTTATTCCTACGTTATATGAATTCATGTACAACTATGTAATTCCATTCCTCGTTCCATAATATATGATCTATGATTTATTGGTTATAACATTCTAATGTATCTTAATTATACCCATATGATCAATATATTTTTAATTATGGTCACAGATCAATTTTATTTATTCATACACTAAATGAGCATCAATATTCACCTTGTTCATTTGATTCCATTTCACAAGGATCAGAGTAAAATAAATATGCATGGTATGTTTAGAAGATTATTTAATGTAGAAAAAAATTAAGATATTTTTAAAATATTTTATATAATATCTTATTGTTTATATAGTAGAATAAATTCAATTAGTTGGAAAGGACATTAGTTTTGTCAGTTAATGTTATAACAAATTATATGAAACATGTAAAAAATGATGGGAAAGAATTATAAATATTACATTTATTAATATCATATATATCATATGGTTATGCCTTTTGGAAAAAAATGAATATTACCAATAATAAAGTGACCATGATTCAATGTTTAATAATCAACCATCTGTCAAATATAAGAGAAAATTGTACTTCCATGTGAGTCAAAAACTCATTCCAAAAAACATCATAGTTTTTATATTTAATTATGTATAAAGACTCTACTAATGAATATGTCATGACCAGGCTTCACCAATAGGAGGGAAGGGTCAGCAGATTTCCAGGCCCTTCCTTCTTCAAGTTGAAGGAGAGATAATGACCCCTGAAACCCACCTTCAATAGGACCTGGAGTGGCGACCAGCAACAAGGGTATAAAGTCACACACTAAATGGAAGGCATTACCCTTTTTCTTTTAATAGGATCGGGAGATAAGATAGTGAATCCCACAACACCAAAACTAAAAGTAAAAGTAAAGCCAAGAACCATCCCAATGCATGTTACAAAAGTAAAATCCACAATGTATAAGGAGACTACAAGGAAAAATACCAAAAGAAAGAACAACAGGAACTGCAATGATATGACACAATGTCAAGCTAGGACGGTCCATCAACATCCCCAAAGTCCTCCTGGAATCCAGAATGCAGTATTATATACGTCTGGTGGGCATACAAGTATACTAAGTAGGGAAAAAGGAAACACTCTCGTGCACAAGTGGGGAGGCATACTAATGCCCTGTGAGAAAAGAGATAACCTAGCACCTAGTATGGAAACTATCCACCCAATCCTCACAAAGGCACTCTCCCAAAATGACACAAGTCAAGTAATTTATAGTAATAGCAAATTGGTGTTTGGGTACCCTGTGCCACTTTCCCACTAGTTATTGAAGAAATCCAACGCATCGGACCAATCCCGCCATTCTCATAGCAGTCCCACTGCCATACCCCGCCAACACACACATGGGCCACAACCACACATCCCTCCCGCCAACACCTGGGCCACAATAAAAAACCTGCCCATAGACACCAGGGCCACAACAGTCACACGTAACCACACCTCCAAACACCTAGTCCAGAACAACCACTGCCATGCCTGAAGACACCTAGCCTAGAAGAACTTCTACCATGCCTAAAGACACCTATTCCTCATCTCGAAGATACTTCGTAAACCACCTGCCTGCACACACCTGGGAAAACCGCCACACTACCCTGCCCGAAGATTCTTGGGCTACTAATGGACTTCAAGCCCTCACTGCCTGCCTGAAAATACTTGGCATATCTAGGAAGGGGAGTATAAAGTAGCTAATAACCAGCCACTAATAGAACTATTGGAAAAAACACCCTCCCCCATGAAATGGGGGTGTTCGGCACTAAGTGCTCAACTTGGGTGGGGCACGAATTAGAAACACAAAAACTACAAGTATATGTATAGGTAACAAGCACTCACCCAATCTATGTTCTTCTTCAGATATCCTAAAGAACACTATCCTAGTATTCAATCATAAGAGAAGAGAACATCACACATTCCCATGTTACAACTCACATAAAACAAAAAACCATTTGTCCCATCCTTGTTTCATGTTCAGTTATAACCTTAAGTATGTTTCTGCACCTACATGGGCAACAAGCAAGCATAAGCAGCAGCCAAGGAAATAGTACAGTCAAACCTCAACATAAACATTCACACTCAGTTCTCTTGTAAATTCAAAACAATAGTGGGGTAAGTGAGATCCCTCGAAGTACTGGAACCAAAGAAAACACCAAGATAAAGCCCCATGTTCCCAAAAAATAGGATCCAATGGTTCCTCAACATCAGAGTATTCCACCCCAATTTGTTATATAAGAAAGGTAACCACATGGCCTCAAATTCAGAACCAGAAAAACCATAACAATAGGGGATCCCATCCCCACCCACATCACCCAGCAATCGGCCTGTGAAAGAAAACAAAAAAACCACTATCACCAACACAAAGTAGGCCCATGCCGATATTTTTAGTTATAAAATATTTAACACACTCCATGATTCCAATTCCGATGTACTTTAACCGGGGTTATCATGGAAAAATTTTGATCCTGGTGCTTTCAATTTATTTAGCCGAATATAATTAATTCAACATTTTACCTTAACAAATTAACCAATTTCCTTTGCATGAACAACACAAAAGATAAGGTTTTATTAGTGTACTGAGAAAGACCACCAACGGCCATGATTTTCAGTAGGTGTAAGCCCGTATAAATCCTAAATCATTAATCATGAAAGAGGAAAAAACAGAGCAGCATCATCGGTCACACCCCTCCCCTTCATTCTTTAGAATCCATTTATTATCTTCATTAATGATTGGTTCATCCAATCATACTGAAGAAGTAGTGTACCCACCCCGCAAGATACACACAAAGGAGAGACAAATGTGAAAACCTAAATGATTGATCAACAATCGAAGCTTCTCCTCATGTGCGAGGAACAACGAATGCTGAAATTGCAGGGAGGGAACTTGAGAACACAAGGATGAGAAAACGAATCGATGCAAGGTGGCCGAGAAAAGGAAACCCATGGAGAACCCTTTAGTTTATAAGGGCTAGGGACAGTTGAGATACTGAGATAAGAATGCTAAACAATGTATGGAGTGGGGTTGTGGGTTGACCACGCAACCCCACACCTCATTAAAGGGTCCCTGCCTTTAGGGGTGGTTTAAACCGACGCACACCAGGGTACCTCCTCAAATGCTTAATTAAATACAATTAATGGGCATTAATGGGATTCTTAAAGGGGGTCAAAACAGGGTTTAAAACCCAATTTGCGCCAAAAGAGGAGCTACTGGAAATCCTGTGGGGGTTAGGCTAGGTCCACCGGTTAGCCGAGCTACCGGTAGGGTGCGACTACCTGTAAATCGAGCTACAGGTAGGCCGATCTACCGGTAGGTTGCGGCTACCGGTAGACAGAGCTACTGGTAGGCCTGCTACATGTAGGCTAAGGCTACCGGTAGACCGAGCTACCGGTAGGCTAGGGCTACCGGTTGACCGAGGTACCGGTAGGATACAGATACTGGTAGACCGAGCTACGGGTAGGCCGAGCTAACGGTAGGTTGTGGCTACTGGTAGACCGAGCTACCGCTAGGCCAAGCTACTAGTAGCATGTGGCTACCGGTAGAACGAGCTACCAGTAGGCCTGCTACCGGTAGGCTAAGGCTACCGGTAGACCGAGCTACCGGTAGGTCTACCTTTAGGGGTCAAACCTCACCAAGAAGCCTCGATAACTTCCCCATGCCACCCAGAACACCCAACATCAAATTTTCACTAGGTAATGGATGACCAAGAACCTGATCCATTACATCAGATACCTCTCAAACTATTCTCACCCTCGAGAATCAAAACAACCCATAAGGAAAGAGAGGGTCCGAAAAACCACCTCGAAGGATTCCTCTCAAGAGTGAAACTCATTGTTAACTAAAAACAACTCCCTCTAAAGAACCAAGCAACATACCATGTCAAACTTCCCAATTATATAGGTTGGGGAGTCTCTTCTCCCATGTTACGATGCTATTCGCTTTGGGCGGCACTGACTTGCCCGCACAGGTTTAGTCACATCCACCTTAATGAATCTTGATTAGGGGTTGGGTCCTCCCCTCCACATAGCCAGGACTTTTCACACTCAGAGGAAAGAAAACCCACATATTTCATAGCCAGCAAGATAAAATGCCCCACCATCACATGTATAAATAGAACAGTAAAAAACTCAAAACAACTCTAGGTACTGGGCACACATCTGTGCTTCCCTATCCTACGTACTCTCCTCAATCCCCAAATGTCTCCATAACACATGAACCAAGGGGATGGTTTTCCCTCAAAGAACCGTCTCCTCATGATCCTCGATCATCACTGGTCTTTCCTCAAAGGTCACTTCATCCTCGATGTCTATCTTTCCCCAGCTGAGGATGTGTGAATCAAAGTGCACATAACGACGGAGCTGGGACACATGGAAGATGTCATGTATCCTCAGTAGCGGCGGTGGTAATGCTAGCTGGTAATCCACTTTGCCGACCCGCCGCAACACCTCGAAGGGTCCGATGAACCTCGGAGAAAGATTATTCCCGTTGTCGAACCTCTTTTGTCCACCCCGAGGGGAGACCTTCAAAAACACATGGTCTCCAACCTCAACCTCCAAGGGCCTTCTCCAGGTATCCGCATACAAATTCTATCAGTCCTGGGCCATCTTCATCTTTTCCCGTATAAGTTGAACCTTCTCTGTCGTGCTCTGCACCACCTATGGGCCAAGGATGCCCGCATCTCCGACTTCGGTCCAACACATAGGTGAGCGATATGGCCTCCCGTACAAGGCTTCAAACAGGCCCATACCAATGGTGGAGTGATATCTATTATTGTAGGTGAACTCTATCGAAGGTAAGTGTCACACCCACGATCCTCCTGAGTCCAGAACACATGCCCGCAAAATATCCTCCAAGGTCTAGATGGTGCGCTATGTCTGTCCATAAGTCTGTGGATGGAAAGCAATGCTAAGACGTAGCTGGGTGCCAAAATCATGATGTAATCCTCTCCAGACTCATGTGGTAAACCATGCATCCCTATCCAAGACTATGGACTTCTGAACTCCACACAACTGCACCACATCATCCACGTACATTCGTGATAAAGCATCCATTGCACTCGACTCCTTAATCACCAAAAAGTGATCCAATTTCATCAACTGGTCCACTACTATCCATATGGAATCATACCCCCCTTGAACCTTGGGTAGTCCCATGACGAAATACATCGATATGTCCTTCCACTTCTACTATGGGACATCTAGAGACTGCAGCAGGCCGCCGGGAACTCGGTGTTCAGCCTTCACCTGCTGACACACTAGGCACTTGGCCACAAACTCTGCCACTGCTCGCTTTACTCCGGGCCACCAGAACTATCTCATCAGACCCTGGAACATATTGGAAACACCTGGGTGAACCGTTAGGGGTGACTTGTGGAACTCACTAAGAAACTTGTCGCTCATATCATGTGGAACAAAAACATTTCCCTGGAAAAGCATCCGGTTCTAACCATCCTCCATCCAACCTTCCGGAGCATTGCTCCGGTCAACTCAGTCACGCATCACTTCACACTCTGGGTCTCCCCACTGAGACTCATCCACTTGTTGATACAGAGTCTACTGCACTGTCATCTGATATAGGAATCCTCTACCGCTATTGATCCTCGCATCTCGATGCAGGGCATCCAACTCCTCCATTTCCTTCCAGGCATCTGCTGACTCTCGGACCATATCCTTCTGTGACCTCTTGCTCAAGGGATTGGCCACTAAATTCCCTTTCCCTGAAGTGTAGGAAATTTTGAAGTCGTAATCCTAGAGGAACTCCATCCACCATCGCTGCCGCATGTTTAGGTCCCGCTAGGAGAAGATATACCTCAAACATTGGTGATCTGTGAAGACCAAAAAGCGTTCTCCGATGAGATAATGCCGCCATAACATTAGCGCAAAAATGACCGCTACATGATCCAGGTCATGGGTGGAATAATTTCCCTCATGATGGAGTAGGTACCTAGAACCATAAGATATCACCCCTTTTTGCTGCATCAACACACATCTGAGGCATTGCCCTGATGCATGAACAAACACCTCATATGCCGCCACTTATTCTGGTAGTCTCAGCACTAGGGCACTTACCAACATCTCATTCAGATAGCTGAAGGCTATCTTTCAATGCTCACCCCACATGAAATCCTAGTCCTTCATGGTCAAGGATGTTAAAGGGGCTGCAACTCAGGAGAAGTTGGGTACAAACCTCTGATAGTAACCCGCTAGCCCGAGGAAGCTGGGATCCTTTTCCACATTCTTGGGTGCTACCCAAGAAACAACTGCCTCAACCATTGATGGGTCCACCGATACCCCCTTCTCAGACACAACGTTCCCAAGTAAGTGCACTTCTCACCTCTAGAACATGCATTTCGACAACTTCCAATAGAGCTGGTGCTATCGGAGGACCTACAAAACCGTCCTCAGGTGCTCCGCATGGTCCTCCTCTGATCTTGAATAGATCCGAATATCATTGATGACCATGGCTACGAACCGATCTAGGTACTCATGAAAGACGGTGTTCATATGCCCCATGAACACATCCATGGAGTTTGTAACACCGAAAGGCTTGACTACATACTTGAAGTGACAATATCTTCACCTAAAGGCCGTCCTCAAGATTTCTCCCTCATTCAACCTCAACTGGTGATATCCAGACCGTAGGTCGATCGTCGAGAACCATCCTGCCTCTTTCTTTTGGTCAAAAGATCATCTATCCTCGGATGTGGGTATAGATTCTTGATCATTACCTCATTCAGCCTCCTGTAGTCTATGCATAACCTGAGACCACCATCTGCCTTCTTTTTGAACAATACTGGTGCACCCCATGGTGACGCACTCGGTCGAACAAAACCATTCTTCATCAGATCGTCGATCTGAATCCGCAACTCTCGTAGCTCCGAATGCGCCATCCGGTTGGGAGCCATCGAAATCAGATGACCACCAGGATTCAAATCTATCCCAAACTAGATATCACGTCGAGGGGGTAGAGTCGTCACCTCCTCACGAAAGACGTCCATAAACTCACTGACGATCCCGGGTATGTCCACCATCTCACCATCCACTGACTCTACTGACAGACCGGCTAACAAGGAGAGGAGGGGTTCCTCTCGCCTGATGCCCTTCAGGCCAACCCGATCACTGGTGAAAGTAACACGCCGACCGCCCAAGTCTGAGAACACAACCCTTCATCGGAAGTAGTCGATGACGACACACAAAGAGAACAGGTAGTTGATGCCTATGATGTCATCATATGGCTATATATGTAGAGTAGTAGTAGATCCCGGACCGACTGATGTGGCCCAATCATCAGACTGCATCCTCGAAAAACTTATAACAAGTCAGTCTTACCTCCGATTGGTGTTCTCAACACTAGGGGCATTGGGAGTCTCTCGGAATCTTGTCCTAGAGCACGAGATAGACTGTGTCCAACGAAGGAGTTCGAAGCCCCGGTATCGAACAAGGCGTAATAAAGGGTACTAAACAAACTGATCGTACCACGAATGTCCTCCAGTCCCGCTGCGACTGCTGCCTCTTCGGTGTGCAACTACCCACACCCAGCTCCTCTTCCTCTCGGCTGCTGACCACCTCCCCGACCACACCCTGGTCGAGGTCCCTGAGGAGCACCCTGATGTCGGCCTCCCCCTACAACGTCTTCCTTCAGAGGAGCGGGAGCTCGCTGCCCCTGATGCTGCTGAAAGGGCCATGCTGGAAGTTGGTTCTGAGGCGGGTGATGGGCATGTCTGCCACTGCCGTACTGAACTCGGTCCGAGCGATGATTTCAGAGATGTCATGGCTCCCAAAGATAAATCACCTTGGTCCCAGGCCCGAATGAAAAGGGGGAGGACTGGGGGACCGGAACTAGTATAGCTATGGCCTGCTCCCTGCTTGTCAGAATCGAGAGGGTCCTGATGCTGGTGGTCTGGTGCTGACAACCTTTCCCTTTGACGAGACTAGCTGAATCCCCTCTCGTGAAACACCACCCAGCATGTGCATCCTCTCCACCACCTCTGCCTTCTTCTGGACCTCCAAGTATGTCGGCAAGGTGAAGGGGGTAACGACGTACTGGAGGGAAGGTCAGAGCGCCTCCTCTAATCGTCTTGCCTGAGACTCCTCATCCGGAAAGAGGTCCGGAGAAAAGGGTAGGAGATCCTTGAACTTGATAACCAGCTCCCTTACCGAGATACTCCCCCGCTGGAGGGAGATTAGATCCTACCTCTTCTCTACCGTCATCGTAGAAGAGAGGAATTCTCCCAAGAACTCCTTCTCAAAATCAGCCCATGCCACCTCAGCCTCTCTCCTCACTCCCATGTAGAGCATCCACCACTGACGAGCTACTCCCAGTATCTGGCTGACCGCCAGAAAAACCCAGTACTCGTTCGGAGCCCGGATCAAGCCGAAGACTATCTCCAGCTCATCTAGCCAGCCCTCTGTCTTCATGTCAGAGGTGCTGCCCTCATACTTCTCGAGGGTCTGTCGCTGGAAGGCTCAAAGTGTCTTCTGCCACTGGTCATCCACCTCCTCCCGATCAGCCCTTTGCAGATCGTCCAAGTCAACCTCCTGGGCCTCGATCACCCCTACAACTCATGGTCGTCTCTCGGGGTCCATAACTACAAGGTAAATAAGGAATTCCTGAGCCCAAGTAGTGCAGAATATTGTTCTTAGAACTTCATAAAGTTCAAATTTATTTAGAATTCCCAAAACAACCAAGAAACATGAGAACACAAGTCATTATGATGCATGTACCTTTCCTATGGTCTCTACCCTACAATCATTGTGGCCTCACTTGGTCGTTCGGGAGGCCCATAGTCCTTGCATCGGATCACAGGGGCCCCTAAACTCACCTGTCCATGCCGGTATTCCCATGCCTAATTCACGCACCAAGGTCACCCAACACTGTCACCCTACCATCCCATGCAATCCTCACTGCTCCTAACTCCAGACTTCATCCTATCCCTAAACCTCACCTCTAATACCATTCTGTAATGACTCACCTTCAACAAAAGGAGGAAAGGGTCAGCATATTGCCAGGCCCATCCTTCTTTAAGTTGAAGGAGAGATAATGACCCCCGAAACCCGCCTTCAATAGGTCCCGGAGTGAAGACTAGCACAAAGGGTATAAAGTCACATACTAAATGGAAGGCATTACCCTTTTTATTTTAATAGGATTGGGAGGTATGAAGTGAATCCCAAAACACCAAAACTTAAAATAAAAGTAAATCCATGAACCATTCCCAATGCATGTTACAAAAGTAAAATCCAAACTATATAAGGAGATTACAAGGAAAAATACAAAAAGAATGAACAACAGCAACTGCAATGATCTGAAAAAAGGTCAAGCTAGTACAGTCTAACACGATCCGTGAAGTCCTCCTGGAAACTTGAAAGCAGTTTTATATACGTAGGGTGAGCATACAAGTATACTCAGTAGGGAAAAACCAAAGACTTTCATGCACAAGTGGGAAGGCATACTAATGCCCTATGAGAAAAGAGATAACCAAGCACCTATCAAGGAAACAAACCACCCAAGCCTCACCAAGGCACACTCCCCAAATAATGCATAGTAATATAACATCGATGTTTGGGTACCCCGCGCCACTTTCCCACTGGTTATTGAAGACATCCTACACATCGGACCAATCCTGCTATTCTCATCCCAGTCACACTTCCATACCCCGCCCGCACACACCTGGGCCACAACCACACATCCCACCCACAAACACCTGGGCCAAAACCACTAACATGCCCGCAGACACCTCGGCCACAACTGTCACACATAACCATGCATGCAAACACATAGGACAGAACAACCACTGCCACGCCTGAAGACACCTGGGCTAGAAGAACTACTACCTTGCCTGAAGACACATAGGCCTTATCCTGAAGATACATGGGAAACCACCGGCCCGCACAGACCTTGGCCAACCACCACACTACCCTGCCTGAAGATTCATCAGCTAATAATGGTCTTCAGGCCCTCACAGCCTGCCCGAAGATACTTGGGCTATCCGGGAAAGGGGGTAGAAAGGAGATAATAACCAGCCACTAATAGAAGTGTTGGGAAAAACACCCTCCCCCATGAAATGGGGGTGTTCGGCAGTAAGTGCTCAACTTGGGTCGGATGTGAATTAGAAACACAAAAACTACTTGTATATGTATAGGTAACAAGAACTCACCTAATCTTGGTTTTTCTTTAGCTATCCTAAAGAACACTATCCTTACTATTCATTCATAAGAGAAGATAACATTAGCCATACCCATGTCACAACTCACATCAAACCAAAACCTATTTCTCCCATCCTTGTTTCATGTTCCGTAAAAATGTTATGTAAGTTTTCTCACCTACATGGGAAACTAGCAAGCATAAGCACAAGACAAGGAAGGAGTACAGTAAAACATCAACTTAAACAGTCACACCTGGTTCTCTTGTAAAGTCACAAAAACAGAGGGATAAGTGAGATCCCTCGAAGTAATGGAGCCAATGAAAACCCCAAGATAAAGCCCCATGTTCCAAAAACCCAGGAGCCAATGGTTCCTAAACAACAAAGGATTCCACCCCAATTCGTGATATAAGCATGGTAACCACACGACCTCAAATTCACAACCAGGGAAACCATAACAACAGGGGATCCCATCCCCACCCACATCACCCAGCAATCGGACCATGAATGGAAAAAACCAAACCACTACCAACAACACAAAGCAGGCCCATGCCAGTATTTTCAGATTTAAAAGATTTAATACACTCCATGATTCCAATTCCTTTGTACTTTAACTGGGGTTATCACGAAAAAGTATTGATCCTGGTGCTTTCAATTTATATAGCTGAATATATGTAATTAATGATTTCCTTTAACCAATTAACCAATTTACTTTGCACGAATAACACAAGAGATAAGGGTTTATTAGTGCATAGAGAAAGTCCACCAACGACCATGTTTTTTAGTAGGAATAAGCCCGTAGAAATCAGAAATCATTTATCATGAAATAGAAGAAAAACATAGCAGCATCATCGGTCACACCCCTCTCCTTTATTCTTTAGAATCTGTTTATTATCATAATTAATGTTTGGATTATCTAATTCTACAAAAGTAGTACTGTACCCACCCTGTAAGATACATATAAAGGAGATACGAAGGTGAAACCCTACTTGATTGATCAAAGATCGAATCTTTTCTTCACGCGTGAGGAACTGCGGATGCGGAAATTGCAGGGGAGGGACCTCAGAAACTCAAGGACGAGCAGACGAATCGATGCAGGGTGGCTGAGAAAAACAATCCCAGGGAGAACCCTTTAGTTTATAATGGCCGGGGATGATTGAGATACCGAGATAAGAACGCTAAACCATGTAAGGAGTGGGGTCGTGGGTTGACCACGCATCCCCACACGTCATTAAAGGGTCCCCGCCTTTAGGGGCAGTTTAACCCAACGCACACCAGGGTACCTCATCAAATGCTTAATTAAACGCCTTTAATGGGCATTAATGGGCTTCTTAAAGGGGTTCATAACAAGGTTTAAAACCCAATTTTCGCCAAAGGATGGACTACTAGAAAACCTTTGGGGGTTAGGCTAGGTTCACCAGTTATCGGTGCTACCGGTAGGTGGCGGATATCTGTAGACCGATCTACCGGTAGGCCGACCTATCGGTAGACCGAGCTACGGTAGGCAGAGCTACCGGTAGACCGAGCTACCAGTATGCCAAGCTACGTGTAGGCTTCGGCTACCGGTAGACCGTGGTACTATTAGGCCTACTACCAATAGGCTAAGGCTACCGGTAGACCGAGCTACCAGTAGGATGCGGCTACCGGTAGACCAAGATACCAGAAGGCTGAGCTACTGGTAGGCTGTGGCTAACTGTAGATGGAGCTATTGGTAGGCTGCAGCTTCCGGTAGACCGAGCTCCCGGTAGGCCTGCTACCCGTAGGCTAAGGCTACCGGTATGCCTACCTTTAGGGGTCAAACTTCACCGAGAAGCCTCAATAACATACCCAGACTACCCAGAACACCCAACATCATATTTTCACTATATAATGGACCTCAAAGAACCGGGCCATTACAGAATAATATTTTCCCATAACCAATCCTTTTTTCTGATACCTATATATTGAAAATAAACCTTATTTTTTCATTATGTACTCTTCTATGTTTATTATCATTTCATTCTTACAATACTATAAAATATAATATTGAGTGGATATCAAATTCATTTATTAGTTTTTCTCTTGGAGTGAGTTAATGATTAAAATATTATTAAAATACCATCCCTTGATAAAATAATATTAAACATATTTTCTACGGTTTCATTGGAATTCATAAAAAGCTCCATCGAAGCCACATGGTCATGTCCTTGTTGATATTTTTTTCTATACCAGATCTACCAACAATTGATTTTATAAGATCACATATGTTCTTGTAAACTTATTTATTACTATTTCTACTGATTAAGTGTCCTAGGTTTCAATAATTTCATGTGTTGTTTTGTAACTATGAGGGTTACAGAATTTTTAGAGGCTCTTATCACCATATGTTTTGGTGTTATGATATAATTCCTTTGACTTATTCATTTATTAAATTAAATAACCCAGATACATAAAATACCAAAACTCCATTCATTCCATTTCTCATTCTTATGCGCAAAATCTCTACATACTTATTCCCCTAAAAATATAACGATATAAGTGAGGTTGCATCTTCCCTCGGTTTCTATGCACCTTGAAATTTGGTTCCCAATGCTTCATTGTCATTAGGATTATACACTACTCAATGTACTTATGTATTACCACTATGAAAACATCAAACATTCAATTTTCTTCTTTCATCGAATACACCACCATCCAACCCACATTGTCCACATCTACAAAATTTACCATCAGTTCTAAAAAGGGAATATATAAATCTAGATCAGGAGAAGCATCTTATGTATTTTTCCTTCTCATGGCAGAAATATTAAAATAATTTACATTCATATAAGGTTTCTATAATAGGTATTATTTAGTTAATCATTCCACAACCATTAAAAGATTATCATTTTTCATATATATATATAAAATCCATAGATTATGTTATTGAACCATACATTCATTTTCCACTACCTCTTTATATGGATGATGTATATATCAAAGAGGTATATTCCATATGCGAAACATAATTTTGGATGAATGATATGTTCAATATACGTAATAATTTTATTCAATAGGCATAGTATGAAAATCCATCGAACATGATATATCTTGCTCACCCCAATACTAAATGTCTTACCTATTCATGTCCATTTATGACATTATAAAACTGAATGTAATAGTTTGTGGCTTCCCGGTCCATTACATTGAGAGTAAGGACATTAAAAGTTCTAGGAGGATGCCTAGAGAGTGTTTTGAGAGGTTCGATTGTTAAAAGATGTATGTAGGGAGGTTACATGTTGTGTAACTTTATATCACAATTTGATTTTTGTTTTCATTGATTGTCTTGGAAAGAATCACGATGTGAAAAATTTTACATTTCATGAAAGAGGGATTCACGATGGGAAATATTTTAGGGTTTACAAAATTATACAAACTGAGAGGTAAAATGTGTTTTTGTGGATGTGGACCTCGAGGAATTTCATGGAATGAAATAGGATTATAGATTGTGTAATCTCCCTACATTGTGATATTTTAAAACATTCGATCTCCTCGGGATTTCACAAATCATATAGTTTCATTAGTCTATCTATTTCAAAAAAAATCCTACACACCCTAAGGAGTTCATCCAACTCTATTCATTCATGTTTGATCTGTTGATATCAATGAATGTTTATTAGAGATACATGGTGATCCAATACATGTTCTCCATATATATTTTAGTAGTTCCCACCAGTTGGGTCTCATTCCCTTCCATATCTTGTCACTGAACCATGGATTGTTCTTATCTATGATTCCTAAGGGTGTCTCTCTCAGTTTTTAATGGTGTGATGGTGTTTCAGCATCCATAGATGGATTTTGATCTAGTGGGGTAGGCAACTAAAGGACTATTATGTGATCTCTTCTCATATGAAGATTATTGACACCACTTCAGGGTAGGGATTCCCTTGTCTATCTTTATTTCCACATCGTGAGGGTGTGGGGTTCTTTTTTACACTCATATTATGGGTTTTCCACTAAATAAATGATAAATAACTAAATAATTGAATGGTAATGCAAGAAGATTATATTGCCTAATATTCCCATATTTCATTATTATTTTTGATATTTTGATTATGCCAGAATAATTACCCATTGAAAATGGTGGCCCGTGGTGGAATTTTTTATAGTTTCTATTTTTTGGGAATACTACTTTAGTTTTGGTCATTATGGTATCACCCTAATTGGAAACCCAAATATCAAGTACACCCGGCTAATGTACAGATTTCCGAGGATTGTACAGCTTCTATGATAACCCATCAATTAACAAGAAGAACTAAATATGGGATTCCTTATTAAATTCTCATTTGTTATTTATTTTTTGGTTTTTGTGGTCATACATTTGAGAGAATGTTTGTGTTTTTTGTGTGGGTTTCTTGGTTGTGTATGGTAGGATGGTTTAGAAAGTGTGATGGAATCTCTGGTTGACAGATTGATGGATTTTGGAATGTATGAGCAATGTTGATTAGTGATTTTGAATCCAGGTTGTACTTTGTTTGTGTTGTGTGATGTTTTTTATAGTTGGGGACTTTTTTGGGTTAGTATGGGCAATTATATTGGATCTACTTAATTCACAACATTGGTTGTCTTGCTTGTTATGTGTACTTCTTGGTAGTTTCTTAGATAGTAATGGCATAGATAAATAAATTATTGATTACTAATGTTTGTGCCAAGCATGGGATATTTTTTTAATAGAATTAATATACAACTTTAGAATGAATAATTATAATGATTTAATATAATTGGTTGGGAATTAGAAATAATTTTTGGTATGTTGCGTTGTAATTGCATATAGAGGTAGTAGTGATGTTGGTAATATTTTGAGATGGTTTTTTATTTGACAACCAATATGTAGGTAAGGAGTGTTTGGAAATATATCAATATATATGTGTATTTGTTTTTAGATTTCTATATTCACCACACCCTAGTTGGGCACTGTGTGTTGAACAACACCATCATCATTGTGGAGGGTGTCTTTCCAAAACATCCCAGTCGAATGATTGATGGCTGGCCACCTCCTATTCCGTACTCCTTCTTCCATGTAGTGTTAGACCAAGATTTTCTATGAATGTTGTTGTTTATATAGCCTAGGTGTGTGTGGGTGAGTTCTGTTTTTCTAGGTGTCTGTAGGATGAGATGAGTTATGTTTTCCTAGTTGTCTTCAAGATGATATGTGTTGTGCTTTCCCATGTGTTTTGCGATGTGACGTGGTATGTGGATTATGATTTTCATGGTGGGATGTGACATGTAATGTTTAATCAGTGTCTATGGGTGGGGAGAGGTGTGGTATGTGGCCTTGTTGTCGAATGGAGAGATGTTGTTTTGATTCCCTAGTGTGTGCAGGCAGGTTGTGATGTTGTGTGTTTGGAAGAGGTGGGTGGGCCAGGACACATTCTGTAACAGCCCGAGATTTTATGAAAAATTTTCTTTTTAATTTTATTAATGTCTTGTGTTATACTCTACACCAAAAGGAGATTTCACAATACACATCTCTGACCTGGCTTGAATTATACGCAATCGCGACCTTCCACGATAGCGTGTGTTGTACGCAACACCGAGTTTCGCTAAACAACGATATGCTATTAAGATATTATTAAAACTAGCCGTTATGAATAGTAATAACCACTTTTTGAAATTTTGTAAATTTTATTTTTCAAAATGGAATTCATTTTTGGATTTGTAATATCGAAATTAGCTTAGGGTGAAATTATGGTACTTTTCGGATAACTTTCATATTCTGATGAATAGTGAAAATTACTAAATTATAATTAAAAAAAACTTTTTTAATCAAAATAATTAATAGTGATAAATTATTAATTTGAGTGGTTTTAAAGTATATTTAGAATATATTTTTAAAATTTAATACAATGTTGGTCATTGGATGTAATTTCACATTTAAACCAGTTATAAACTAGTGTCAATCTTTTGATAGTTATTATCTCTTAAAAGCACGCTATTTGTTTTGAAGACGAGAATTAATTTTTAAATTAGTTAATGCAACTGATATGTTTTGAATTTGGTAAAATAGACATCATTTTTGAGTTCATAATATCAAATATATCTTAGGCCAAAATTTTGGTATTTTTCTGAAAACATTCAATTTTCGATGAATAGTGAAACCACTAAGTGGTAGGTTAAAAACTGAATATTGCATAAAACATAATTTTACCGCTTCTGTGAATGGAATTTCGAAAATTCGAGAGACACAGTTAATATCAAGGACTAAAATGTGGTTCAATGAGATGAAAATAATTTTTGATGAATAGTAACTTTTTACATTTATTTACCACAGTTAAAAGTAAATAGGGTAATTAAGGGTAAGAATGATATTAATATTACCCTAACACATGTCCTAATTCTATTGGACAAGTTTATCTCGACCAAAAACAACCTTAAGTGTAAAATATTATCATTTAGGCCCACTTGGATTAGATTAGGACATTTATTATTAATTTATTTAAAAAAGGGTTAAAATAGTTAAAAACAAAGTTTAATAAGTAAATAATTTTTAATATGGGGTTATACATAAGATAAATTCGACTATAAATATTAATTAGAAAGCTAAAACGATTTAATACATAATGGTTTTTTATTTATAATTTTTAGATATTATATAATGTAATTTATTTATGACACAATGATGATGCAGTAATTATCTTATTAATGAAATATTGACATAATTGATGTTATAAACACCAAAATAAATGTAATTTGAGACTTTTTATGAATTAAACTAATTTTATAGGTTACTATGATATATTAGTGTTGATTTAATAAACATGGTTCGAACATATAATTCTGTTATGACTTTCACAAAAATCATATATCAAATAGTTTCAAAATTGACACAAAATAGTTTTTAAATCGAATATTATATTATTAATTGTTATTTTATTCCTAAAAATCTAAGGTTCGTCCAAATGACTTAGATAAGGATATATGTAATAAAAATAAACAATTTGGGGTTCGTTTGGCATGTTATAGTAAGTGTATTAACCATAGAGTGAAAGAAAACAAAAAGACGGTAAAAGTTAAATTATTTAACATAGAGTTAAATCTAATTGATAAGGTTAACATAATACCCTAAACTTGCCTAAATCTTATTGGTTGATAGGATTTATACCCATACCCACTTTATCTCCGAAATAAGACCCTTTGGAACCATTATAAACCGATTCTGACTTTAATATAAAATAATATTTTGAGATATTCCTAAGGTGCCCCTCTCCTCCCTTATAAAAGGATACCTCCTCCCCCTCCTCCTCACACCAATTTGAGCACTCAAGCTCGGCCAACCCCTGCCAAAATATCTTCTCCACTTCCCTAGAAACATCCTAGAGGTTCTGGTCTTCCTCAAAGACCAATTTTAGTGCCCTAAGAGGAGGTCTCAAAGAGGCTCTTCAAAGAAGAGGTAATTACCGTTACCAATTCTTTCATCTTTATTTCTTCTTCCACTTCTTCTTCTTAGGTTATTTCATTATGAAGTAATAACATCAGTATCACTCATATACTGATATGTTATTATAAGTATGAAACAACCCTATTTCACCATCTATCCATCCTACGGAAAAAGAAATCACCGCGCGTGCGTACGTACGAAATACCGTCTCCACGCCGTGGTGTAATCTATTTTCCACCACCACCTTACATGGATGGGTATAATGGTGTAAAGAATAACAATACATAGTTATTACAACATCATATTGATTCTGATATATTGTATAATCCACTACAATTCAATTCAATTTTTATGGAAATGATATCATCGCTCGTGCGTACGTACGGACTACCGTCTCCACGACGCGATGAGATTCATTCTCCATGTTAACCATTTAAGAATGATTATAAAGTATATATAAGAAATAATAATGAAATATATGACATTATAAAGCTACTGGATTTATGTATATATATATATATATGTATTTCATCTACTTACTTCCATTCAAGACAATAAGGAAAGGAAAACAACGTTCATGCGTACGTACGGACTACCGTCTCCATGAACGGTGTTTTTCATTTCATTTATCTATCTATTATATATATATATATATACTGAATATATATGATATATAAATCATATTTTATATTCTGTAAGTAATTAAATCATGATATAAGTAATAATAATGTCAAGAACAACAAGTCAAAACACCTACGATAAATGAAACGATTTTACCCAAAACGCTTCTTTAACATGGAATTTACAAAAGAACGGGTAATATAATGTCATAAGTGAACCATATATGATATCATAACAATGAATATGATTCTGTAATAAGTCAATGACATTATTTAAATCATTATACAGGAGGTTCGGACACATACGAAGAAAATCGGACCTAAGGTAAGGGAAATATCACAATCTCATTTTTATTCAAGATTGTTTATACTTTGGTGTTTACTGGTGTGTATTTTATAATCCATGTCCATGTTTCCTCAATATGTAATATTATTTCCATCCACCTACAATTGTTTAAATCCAATTTTACCCTTCGGTGAGTTTTTAGTAAAAGATATGAAAGGAATCTTTTGTCGTTATTCGTACGAGGTACTTTTTTGACTTTTCCGACAAAAGTACGAGAAGAATGTTTTTTTTAACTTATACGACATGAATGGATTTTTAAAACATTATTTCCAAGAAGCCTCCTTTACAAGTTTTCAAGTTTGTTTTTAATCAACTTCTTTTAGTTTATAATTGTATGACATGTTAAGAAAGGAAAAGTGTTTTTGAAGAAGAAAGGATATTTTCCTCAAGAATGGATTTCAAGTATTTTATCAAAATTATTTTCCATCTAAGATAATAAAAGGGTTCTATTTTTATCCCTATTATTACATGGATTTGATTATGTTGTGATGGAAATATTTTTATGAATTCCTTTATCTTATATGAATTATTTTATGATGTCGTGATGTTTAAGATTCCCATTTTTATTACATGGGTTATGCAATGATGTATGGTTTATGATTTTGTGGAACACATAAGAAAGGATTCATTATAAGATGGATGGGACCTATATCTACCTCCAATGCATTGGGTAAAGATTTTATATCTCATGAGATAGACAGGGCTGGAACGGTAGGTTATACCGGTTCAGTGAAACAGGACTGAAACGAGGGTTACTCGATTCAGAAAGGGACTTTGTCCACTAAGATAGTCTTGGCAATGAGTCTTGACTAACAAGAAATGATTCTCTATGATTATGTGTGAATTCCACAAAGTTTCACGTTTTACGTTATGATTATTGTGATTACATTTCACTGCCATGATTTATCCCATGTTATGAAATTATGCTCTCTTTTGCAGGTTAAGATTTCCAAAATTTTATGTTCTTATGAATACGATGTGATTGATATTTCTTTTGTTTACCCTTACTGAGCAATTGAGCTCACCCTTTTATGTTTTCTTTTCCCCAGGATATAAAGAAAAGTTTTAGGTAAAAAAAAAGGAAGATCTTTATAGGAGATGTTGAAGATCTTTCACCACGATTAGAAGATTACGTTCCGAGTTTCCAAAGACACTAAAATATTACGACTCTTGTGTGTGTGTTTTTGTTATGTACTAAGTATTCCGAAAATGTAATGTAATGTCCATGTACGTTAAGCTACGGGTCTTTACAGTTGGTATCAGAGGAAAGGGTTAGTCAACCTTTGGGAACTAGGATGCGAGAACTTTAGTGAGATCCCTAGAAATATTTCTAAGGTGTGTCTAGGGATGTCCCTAAGGATAAGTATACGTATAGGATATAGTCCTAGAACTACGCTAAGGATCATAGAATTAAACCTAAGATGTTAGATATTGAAGGTACTTCCCCTTTATTATGTTGTTTCCCCTAGCATGATGTTTTCCTCTCACACTATTCTTTTTGGGTTTTAGACGATGGCTAGAACCCGAAGGAACCGTGTTGATCAATGCAATGGACAATGCAATGATTGTCCTCCTGAACAAACAAATGTTATGGAAGATGGAGTGCAAAATCTTATTGCTATACTTACACAAGCTATGAATCATTCTGGACTTCCAAATGAGGAGAGAAGGGAACAATATTCCATTGAGTCTTTCATGAGGCAACATCCACCTTCTTTCAGTGGGTCTTCTGATCCACTTGTTGCTGAACAATGGATCAGTACCACTGAAACGATATTTTCAGTTTTCGATGTTCTGAACATGATAAAGTCATCTTAGCAGTATATCGTTTGGAAGGTGAAGCTGATCAATGGTGGAATCTTATCAAGAATACAAGGCAAAGAGATGAAATTGAGTCCATGGAATGGGACGAGTTCAAGAACTTATTTTTCAATAAGTACTTCCCTCGTATTCTTCGGACAATGATGGAGAAGGAGTTTCTTGAACTAAAGCAAAAGGATGAAGAATCTATTGGTATATACGAAGAGAATTTTACAAGACTTGCAAGGTATGCATCTGGCATTATCATCCAACCTGAAAGTAAAGTTGATCGATTTTTCAGTGGCTTAAAACCAAGTCTTCGAAGGGCATTAGCTATAAGAGACTTCAGTAGCTACGAAGAAATTGTGCGTAGTGCTATCAAGGTAGAAATGGAAGTTGGTGTTACATATCCATCTCATGGTTTTGACAAGAAACGAAAGATGGAGTTTAAGGAGGAATCTCAGAATAATGGTGAAAAGAAGATGAATGTTTCCTTATGCACAAAGTGTGGAAAGAAGCATGGTGGAGATTGTCTTAAAGGGACTAGAAAATGTTTTAAGTGTGGAAAAGAAGGTCATCGAGCAGCTGAGTGTCGAAGTAATGGAAAAAGGGTTTCTAATGATGTGAATAAAGCAAACACTGCAGAGAACGCACCACCAACACTTCAATGCCTCAAGTGCAAGGAAATGGGGAATTATGCTAATAAATTCCCTAATCCAAGGGTTAGTTATGATCAACATGAGCAACCACTGAAGGAAAAGGACAAAGGGAAGTCACATGCGATCACTATTGGCAATGATGAATATGACAACGATGTGGTTGAATGATTAAGTGTTTATGTAATGGGATTCCAAAATAATGTTGTATCATTGAGTATTGCAGTATTTATTGATGTGGTATTCAAAGTGATTGAGATATTTTTTGGAAATAAGATGATATGCACATAATGAAGGGAAAACGAGAAAATGAAATGTTTAATAGTATTCATGAGCTCATGATTGATATAAGTACTAAGTGATATCATGGTTTGAGTATATAGAATTTTGAGGATTTTGGTATGTGGAATGTGTTAACTTTAAACTGCATTCATGTTTTCACTAAGGTATTCAATAGAATTCATGATTAATGACTTTGAATGTTTAGAATGTGACCAACAAGACATATCTTCTGGGGATCAACGATGATATTAAATCTCTGGTAATTATTTTCATTATATTATGAGAGTGGACTGCAGTATTCTGGATAAGCCTAAAGATTAGAATGGATTATGTTGGACATAAGTTAGTATTGTTTTAGGATAGAAGATTTTCGATATTATTGATGGGATGTTATAGTAATGTAGTTTTAGAAAAAGGACAACCTGTAGGACGGGAAACAACCCATCGCGTCGGACAAGGCTGTGGGAATCGAACCCACAACTGAAGTGCGACTGGCCTTTATCGCCTACCACTGGCCTACAGGAAGTCCCTGTTTAGTAGATACTAGTTTTATTATATTAAGCTGTATGATATATGAAGTATATGTCCATTTTAGGAACCATATGTGATTAATCTCACTATAGATCAACTTATGTATATAATTTTTGCTAACCTTTTGTTTGAGACAGATGGAATGACCCGTCATTCTATCACATGATCTGCTAACACTTCACGAATAACAAATTCAACTTCATTTATTTAAGAGATGAAGTGTAAATTGGTCAAGGGATGAACAACAGTGAGATTGTACCAAAATAAAGAAAGTATTTATTCTAATTCAAATTTTCAACTTTAGGGAAATGATCTTGAAAACCAAAAATGTTGTCCTAGTGATCTTATACCTAATGAATCAGATGTTACCTTAGATCGTCACAAATTTATGGATTTGTGATTACTGGATTTTCCATAGCCATGTTCTCTACCACTCTCCATCAGAACATGATGGTTAGATTTCTCTTCCATATCCATATTTTCATCTATGTGGAAACCTAGTGATTAGTTTATTTGGGTAATCGTTACATTTCATACTTTAGTTTTTAAAGCCAAGTTTAGGTATTCCTTTTTATGATGTGGGTTTCTATTAAAGAAACTTTCGAATATTAAACCATTTATAACCCCAACGAATTTCGAGGGCGAAATTCATTTTAAGGGGGGTAGAATGTAACAGCCCGAGATTTCATGAAAAATTTTCTTTTTAATTTTATTAATGTCTTGTGTTATACTCTACACCAAAAGGAGATTTCACAATACACATCTCTGACCTGGCTTGAATTATACGCAATCGCGACCTTCCACGATAGCGTGTGTTGTACGCAACACCGAGTTTCGCTAAACAACGATATGCTATAAAGATATTATTAAAACTAGCTGTTATGAATAGTAATAACCACTTTTTGAAATTTTGTAAATTTTATTTTTCAAAATGGAATTCATTTTTGGATTCGTAATATCGAAATTAGCTTAGGGTGAAATTTTGGTACTTTTCGGATAACTTTCATATTCTGATGAATAGTGAAAATTACTAAATTATAATTAAAAACAACTTTTTTAATCAAAATAATTAATAGTGATAAATTATTAATTTGAGTGGTTTTAAAGTATATTTAGAATATATTTTTACAATTTAATACAATGTTGGTCATTGGATGTAATTTCACATTTAAACGAGTTATAAACTAGTGTCAATCTTTTGATAGTTATTATCTCTTAAAAACACGCTATTTGTTTTGACGACGAGAATTAATTTTTAAATTAGTTAATGCAACTGATATGTTTTGAATTTGGTAAAATAGACTTCATTTTTGAGTTCATAATATCAAATATAGCTTAGGCCTAAATTTTGGTATTTTTCTGAAAACTTTCAATTTTCGATGAATAGTGAAACCACTAAGTGGTAGGTTAAAAACTGAATTTTGCATAAAACTTAATTTTACCGCTTCTGTGAATGGAATTTAGAAAATCCGAGAGACACGGTTAATATCAAGGACTAAAATGTGGTTCAATGAGATGAAAATAATTTTTGGTGAATAGTAACTTTTTACTTTTATTTACCATGGTTAAAAGTAAATAGGGTAATTAAGGGTAAGAATGATATTAATATTACCCTAACACATGTCCTAATTCTATTGGACAAGTGTATCTCGACCAAAAACAACCTTAAGTGTAAAATATTATCATTTAGGCCCACTTGGATTAGATTAGGACATTTATTATTAATTTATTTAAAGAAGGGTTAAAATAGTTAAAACCAATGTTTAATAAGTAAAACATTTTTAATATGGGGTTATACATAAGATAAATTCGACTATAAATATTCATTAGAAAGATAAAATGATTTACTACATAATGGTAGTTTATTTATAATTTTTAGAAATTAAATAATGTAATTTATTTATGACACAATGATGATACAATAATTATCTTATTAATGAAATATTGACATAATTGATGTTATAAACACCAAAATAAATGTAATTTGAGACTTTTATGAATTACACTAATTTTATAGGTTACTATGATATATTAGTGTTGATTTAATAAACTTGGTTGGAACATATAATTCTGTTATGACTTTCACAAAAATCATATATCAAATAGTGTCAAAATTGACACAAAATAGTTTTTAAATCAAATATTATATTATTAATTGTTATTTTATTCCTAAAAATCTATGGTTCGGCCAAATGACTTAGCTAAGGATATATGTATTAATAATAAACAATTTGGGGTTCGTTTGGCATGTTATTGTATGTTTATTAACCATATAGTGAAAGAAAACAAAAAGACACGGTAAAAGTTAAATTATTTAACTTAGAGTGAAATCTAATTGATAAGGTTAAAATAATACCCTAAACTTGTCTAAATCTTATTGGTTGATAGGATTTCGACCCATCCCCACTTTAGCTCCGAAATAAGACCCTTTGGAACCATTATAAACAGATTTTGACTTTAATATAAAATAATATTTTGAAATATTCGTAAGGTGCCCCTCTCCTCCCTTATAAAAGGACACCTCCTCCCCCTCCTCCTCACACCAATTTGAGCACTCAAGCTCGGAAAAACCCTGCCAAAATCTCTTCTCCACTTCCCTAGCAACATCCTAGAGGTTCTGGTCTTCCTCAAAGACCAATTTTAGTGCCCTAAGAGGAGGTCTCAAAGAGGCGCTTCAAAGAAGAGGTAATTACCGTTACCTATTCTTTCATCTTTATTTCTTCTTCCACTTCTTCTTCTTAGGTTATTTCATTATGAAGTAATAACATCAGTATCACTCATATACTGATATTTTATTACAATTATGAAACAACCCTATTTCACCATCTATCCATCCTACGGAAAAAGAAATCACCGCGCGTGCGTACGTACGGAATACCGTCTCCACGCTGTGGTGTAATCTATTTTCCACCACCACCTTAAATGGATGGGTATAATGGTGTAAAGAATTACTATACATAGTTATTACAACATCATATTGATTCTGATATATTTTATAATCCACTCCAATTCAATTCAATTTTTATGGAAATGATATCATCGCTCGTGCGTACGTAAGGACTACCGTCTCCACGACGCGATGAGATTCATTCTCCATGTTAACCATTTAAGAATGATTATAATGTATATATAAGAAATAATAATGAAATATATGAAATTATAAAGCTACTGGATTTATGTATATATATATTTATGTATGTCATCTACTTACTTCCATTCAAGACAATATGGAAAGGAAAACAACGTTCATGCGTACGTACGGACTACCGTCTCCATGAACGGTGTTTTTCATTTCATTTATCTATATATTATATATATATATATACTGAATATATATGATATATAAATCATATTTTATATTCTGGAAGTAAGTAAATCATTATATAAGTAATAATAATGTCAAGAACAACAAGTCAAAACACCTACGATAAATGAAACGATTTTACCCAAAACGCTTCTTTAACATGGAATTTACAAAAGAACGGGTTATATAATGTCATAAGTGAACCATATATGATATCATAACAATGAATATGATTCTGTAATAAGTCAATGAAATTATTTAAATCATTATACAGGTGGTTCGGACACATACGAAGAAAATCAGACCTATGGTAAGGGAAATATCACAATCTCATTTTTATTCGAGATTGTTTATACTTTGGTGTTTACTGGTGTGTATTTTATAATCCTTGTCCATGTTTCCTCAATATGTAATATTATTTCCATCCACCTACAATTGTTTAAATCCAATTTTACCCTTCGGTGAGTTTTTAGTAAAAGATATGAAAGGAATCTTTTGTCGTTATTCGTACGAGGTATTTTTTTGACTTTTCTGACAAAAGTACGAGAAGAATGTTTTTTTAACTTATACGGCATGAATGGATTTTTAAAACATTATTTCCAAGAATCCTCCTTTACAAGTTTTCATGTTTGTTTTTAATCAACTTATTTTAGTTTATAATTGTATGACATGTTAAGAAAGGAAAAGTGTTTTTGATGTAGAAAGGATATTTTCCTCAAGAATGGATTTCAAGTATTTTATCAAAATTATTTTCCATCTAAGATAATAAAAGGGTTCTGTTTTTATCCCTATTATTAAATGGATTTGATTATGTTGTGATGGAAATATTTTTCTGAATTCCTTTATATTATTTGAATTGTTTTATGATGTCATGATGTTTAAGATTCCCATTTTTATTACATGGGTTATGGAATGATGTATGGTTTATGATTTTGTGGCACACATAAGAAAGGATTCATTATAAGATTGGTGGGACCTATATCTCCCTCCAATGCATTGGGTAAAGATTTTATATATCATGAGATAGACAGGGCTGGAACGGTAGGTTATACCGGTTCAGTGAAACAGGACTGAAACGAGGGTTACTCGATTCAGAAAGGGACTTTGTCCACTAAGATAGTCTTGGCAATGAGTCTTGACTAACAAGAAATGATTCTCTATGATTATGTGTGTATTCCTCAAAGTTTCATGTTTTATGTTATGATTATTGTGATTACATTTCACTGCCATGATTTAACCCATGTTATGAAATTATGCCCTCTTTTGCAGGATATGATTTCCAAAATTTTATGTTCTTATGAATACGATGTGATTGATATTTCTTTTGTTTACCCTTACTGAGCATTTGAGCTCACCCTTTTATGTTTTCTTTTCCCCAGGATATAAAGAATGGTTTTAGGTAAAAAAAAGGAAGATCTTTATAGGAGATGTTGAAGATCTTTCACCACGATTAGAAGATTATGTTCCGAGTTTCCAAAGACACTAAACTATTACGATCCTTGTGTGTGTGTTTTTGTTATGTACTAATTATTCCGCAAATGTAATGTAATGTCCATGTACGTTAAGCTACGTGTCTTTACACATTCCATTGTGGTGTGAGAGTAGTTCATCACTATAGAAGTGGTTTGGGGTACCCTCTTATTCATGTGCATTATATTACTTTACATGAAATGCATTATTTGGGGATAATTCCTTGGTTAGGTTGGGGTGGTTAGTATATCTAGTTAAGGGTTGTTTGGTTCATCTGTTTCACCATAGGGGAATTGGTTTTCTTCTTTCACATGTGTAGAATATAAACTCATTTTCCTACTGATTATACTGGTATTCTCAACCTACGTATATAAAAATACTTTCAAGTTTCTAGGAGGACATCACAGACTGTGCTGGAGAACATTATTTCAGATCATGACATTTGATGTGCCGCTCCCCAGCTATATTTTGGTGCTTAGTTTACATACATTTGTTTTGTATCAACTAAATTGAAAACATTCATGCGTGATGGATATGGATTTATTGTATATATATTCGAATTTCTTGGGGAAGGAAAAACTATTCTGCCAATCATGTTTCATTAAAAAAAGAAATGCCTCCCATTTTGTGAGACTTCTATACCCATGGGGTTGTTCGCAATCCAAGGGCCAACTGGAGACGGGACTCGGGGGTTAATTATATCCATTTCTTCTTTTCTATCATTGGAGGGTAATCATTGAATGGATGGGTTCATGACTCTCAGGATCATCACCACCATGAATATTATATTTTTTTTATTCGATTAAAGTTGACATATCGACCATTAACGCACAAAAATCATACAATATGAGGAGGAGTCAACCTATGATTCAAATAATATAATTTTTTTCAGTAGAAATATTCTCCTCCCTAAATCCTAATATATTATTATTTTAGCTTCATGATAATGACATATAAATACTTGGGGCATGATTAGATGAAAAATCGACTTGATATAGATATTTTAGATTATATAGTGACCGGACAGATTTCCAAATTTTGTTATCATTTTTTGATTTATGAATTATATATGAAATTTAGAAAACAAACCAATAATATAATTTAATGGGGTCATACATAATATGAAAATCATATGAACAACAAGAACTAGAAAATTATAAACCATATAAGATTAATGGGGAACTTAACCATGCTATTTTAAGGTCATCCTATGATAAAAATGGATGGTATGGTAGTGAGAGTCCAAAAGTCCTATGATCAAATGTTATTGAAGATACTAAAAATAGAGAGAGACCATTAAAAATGATTCAACTTAAGGACCCCATCAAACAAAATAATCCACCAGTGATAAATTAAACAGTGTTAAGTCTTCTATGAAATTAAAATTCGACATCACAGACAAGGGTAAGACATTGTGAAATGATATATCTTTTGGGTAAACAAAATTTATTAAAAGGTGGAAAGTAATTATCTATACAGAAGTGGAAAAAATTGGGGAGGTAGAGGTTCTTTATAAAATATTTATTACTGAAATTTATTGCACATAATAATATTTATATATTTTTGGCCAACTATTCTAAATATTTTTTTTTCAATTGTTTATAGGGAATGTGGAATTTTTATTATAAAAAATTGAATATAGTTATTACTATTGGTGAGAATATTTAATTGTATGCTCAAAAATACAAGGGTTGGGAAGATACCATCCATATACATTTTATAAATATCATTATTGTCCTTACAACTATAACATAATTATAATTATTTAGATGAAATTACATTGGATACCAATGTATTCAATGCTTATCCTACCCCCATACGTGAGTGATATCTTCAGAATGATTTTGGATTTCATCCCATTAAAATATATGATTTTTCTCTACAATAATAGTTTCATTTTAATCTAAAATTTAATAAAAAACAATTAATAATTGTGGAACATCTTCTAGTTATATACAAATCATAAAATTAACAATGAGACAAAGAAATAAAAAGTCACATTCTTCCATTATAACATCTCACCATCATATTATTATTCATTTACATGGTTTCCTCGAGTTGTATTATTAACTAATATGGGTGGTGTGGGAACATCCCTATTTCATTCTTGAAGACCTATATTAATCACCTTATTATATATATATATATATATAATATCTTAGCTTGATATTTTTTAAAAAAAACAATCTTGAAAAAGGAATTTATTTTATAATGTTAAATCTTCATTAATCTGATTTATCATAAATTAATTTATATAATAATATAAAATCACTATAATACTTGGGTAATTAAAATTGTTGTGATATTCAGAAATATCAAAACCTCTTATAACCAAAAAATTATTTCAGAAATTAGTTTCATTGTATGTATGTTGGAATGTAGTAAAATATTCATGATGTTATGTTCACTTATGAATCTCTATTCATTAAAAAATATGTAATAGAATCCCCCTCACATCATGACTACATCACAATTCCCAAAACATTCATTGACTTGTATTTTATCATCACAACTATTCCTGCATGGCCTATCATATTTTTGATATAATTATCATTTTCATAACACTTATCATCAAAAATAATATCCCTATATATATTTGTGATGAATAATTTAATGAAGTGAAATTATAATATATACTGACATGAATCAACCCAAATATACTATTTTGTTGTGGTCATATAATTTTTATGACATATACATATTTAAACATATAATCTATATTTACCACATTAGAATCCATTAAGTATCATCTTCATGAATAATTAATAATTTTGGGAAACATGTGGGGACACTTATGTGTCATCAAGATACCATTGTAATCATCCACGTATGTTTTTAGATGACTCATAGTTGTTCTCTTTTTAACCATTAAATATATGTTATAAATTTGGGTTTTACTCTTATGTATTATATTGTACATCATTGATTTGAAACATTTATTGTGATATAACATTATGCAATAAATTTTTACACTTTATTATCTTCATTCATCCCATTATATATCATAAAACGTAACATTATATATGATAGGGTATCCTTAGTAGTTTTTGAAAAAATATAGTACACTATAAATAACCCCACTGTATTCACTATGATTACCATTATATATGAATTAATTTTACTTTACGTAACCATATATAGATACGGACTTTACCAAAATCACATATTTTTCTTTTTAAAATATCTATATTAATGCAGAGTAGTTTTATGGATATATTTACATGTCGATGTTACACTTAATTTTTCTTTTATAGGACATAGTGTTTTTCTATAAACACCCAATCTACTTGTATTCAATTCTAGTTCAATCTTTACGTACCATGGTTAATTTTAATGTCAATTTTATTTTTATGGTAGACTATTAATGATAATTTAACATATCATAGGGGGTTCTTGAATTTTCTAATTTTTTCAAAAATATTAATCATTCATTACATATCTCCAGGTTTCCCAACATAAATTTAGGATACAACACCTAATTAGAATTCTCTTAACTCTATATATAATATGATATAAAAAATTCCAGAGATAATATTGATATATATTAAATTTAATTATAATAAATTATCATTAGAGTAATATTTTAGTCCATTCAAATAGTTTATACATAATATATATATCTTTATAGATTCCTAATCTATTTGTATTCATTTTCAATAAACAAATCCTCATTAAAATATTTTTCAAAATAAATTAAAAAATTTATAACCAGCTAGAAAGGATTGTGAAAAATGATTGAAATGAACATTATACCATCAAAAATTCTGTTCGATAATCGAATGGATTATTTTTCTATGAAAAAATTTAAAATCATAAATAATATTGTCAAAATTAATAATTCACATTTATTTTTTTATGTTGTTATAAAAATATGGGATATGATTAAATATATTTTTTCACTATAGATAAAAAATTTATTATTATAAAATGTTAAATATTATCCCTCGGATAATTTAAATGTTATTATTCAAAATTTGCGTCTAATATATCTTATTAATGTTCTAAACATTATAAATTAAGTATTGAATAAATTTACTATAATTGAATGGGAAATAAATTTCCCATGAATTTCTAATATTTAATTATATATTAGATTTAGAATTTATATTGTTTCTATTTTTATAATTATTATTTGATAGATTATTTTTAAAATTAATATTTTTAATTAATAAAATTTTAAATTATGTAATTAAGATATTTTAATGTAAAAATAACAATTACTTTTTTTATTAAATACCTCAAAATAAACATTTCAAACATTTATTTACACATTTTAAAATAAGAAATCAATGATATGATAATATAAAAATTCATTTATTTTTTACATTAAATGTTAATTATTTGGAATTTTAATATACATAATAGCCAGGAGACCATTCCAATGGAGTGTTACTATGTATGGACCCGACCGTAAAAAATATATATTCTTGTTATTTTAAAACTAAAAGTAATGTTTTTTCCAAATGTTTGTTCATGTTTGGAGTATTATAGAAATATGAAAAACTCTTATATAGTAAACCCACACATTACATATAGATTATTATACTCATTATCCATTTTTTGACATCAAATGGAATCTTTTAAGAATATAACATTTTTTCCTTTCACGAAATATCTTCACAATTTATATATTGTCCTCATCCTCATCCCTAATCATTCTTTACTCTGTGAAAATTATTTAAAAACATCAAATGAGCATTTAAATATCAGTAATAGTAATATAAAAAAGAAAACCATTAGTATATTGAAAAACATTATAACCAATTAAGAATAATTTTTCTTAAAAACACATTAATAATAATAGAAAATTAATTTATGATGCATGGGACTTAATAATAATATAAATCATTAAAATAAAATAAATATTTATATTACATAGTCATTAACAATCATTGTTAATATTGGAATAATCAGCAAAATATTATACATATAATCTCATAAGAGAAACCTAGTTGGTTAATGCTACACAATTATACAATTCATTATAGATATATAATGGTCTAACCCATCATTGTCTTATCAAAGAACCACTAATCATGATAAAAAAAATTAAAACAACTATTACGTAATAATATGAAATATATCATTCATAAAAGAAACATTATTTTCGATACAAAATATTCTATTTTTAATGCACTTAATTTTTTTACAAGAACCTTTCTCCAATAAAATTAAAAATTTATTTGAAAATTAAATTGTAAATGTGTGTTTGAAGACTAAAAATAGTAAGGTGGCCAAAATGAGGGACAATGGATTCATTCCATATAATTTAATATAAATTCATTTTGAATTTTTTAAAAATTGTTGAATGTGTAACTTTAAAAGACTGTATTTAAATAATTCCCCTTACATAAAACATAACAGAGTTCTATTTTATTAATTTTTTTTTGACAAAATCATAAAATAACATGTTATAATTCATTTTTATATAAATTATTTCCTAAAAACATTTCTAAATATTTTACCTGAAATAGAATGATTTATATGAATAAAAATTTAAAGAATTTAAAACGAGTTATTATTAGTTAGAGAGTCCCTTAAAATTAACATAACAATTAAGTTAGATTAAATAATAGGAATAAATATTGGGTATTTTATGAAAATAAATTTAAAATAATTTGAAATTAAAAATTAGATGTTATAATTTCGTTTTACAGATAATTTTAGAATGAGACAATCAATAAGTATAAGATAAACCCAAAGAATTGAAATTCGGTTAAAAATTGACATATACTTTGTAATTAATCAAATAATTTGCAACATATAAGAAGTATTTATAAAATGAAACATTCAATACCCTCAATTAAATGATAATAATATTATGGCATATCAATGGGTGTTATATATACCACAAACAAATAATGGTTGAATTAATAATATATCTCACATAAGTATGAGAGGGACAAGAAACCCAAAATAGATTTTATTATTACGGTGACAATTAATCAATGGGTTGTTTAATTGTAAAAAGTTTATACCAAAAAAATGAAAAATTGATAAGAAAAATAAATTAAATATATTTGTTTCCACGCATAATTATGGAAAAATATAATCAATGAGATAGACTTATAAGAAAATTAATAGAATGTGTGTTAGGAAATCCATAACCTATACTTCCCTTTTATGGTGAGATCATTAACATATTACGTGATGGTTTATATAGTTTTAGTAACTCAATAAGAAAAATATATTCAGATTTATAATACTGTATCTGATAATTATATAATATATTATGACCCTTTTGGTAATAATATTAAATTATATTCATGGTATTTGGTGCGTTTTTTTAGTTTTATAATCGGGTTTCATCAGTATAAATATTGATATTCTTTTAAAATGGGAATAAAACTCCAATAGTGGAAAATTGGTCTTAATTAACTTCAATGAGTATATAATTCCCATATATCCATTTGGTTTCTATCATGACTATGATTCATTTGATAAAATGTTAAAAATAATTTATTAGTTTATTTTGACAGTGTTTCAAAACATCAAAACTTGTTTCATTTTATTTATCACAATGAGTATATAATCATTCGATAAAATTAAATAGGCTATAATATAAATATTAATTTCTTATATTACCTAATTTGAAACTTTGTGACCCTCTATTAAATATGTAATGGAATATGAAAAATCATTATTCATATAGATTGTAATCGAACATAATTTGAGAAATGGTTTCATTTCATTGAGAAAAAAGATATGAGAAAAGACGTGGATAGGAGATATTACATTATAAACATAAAACCAAAATATATAAAGCATTTTATAGTTATAAATTCTTGATTGATGATGTACATGATGATAAATTAGAATAGGAAACGAAAATAAGAGAGATAATTTGAGAATTTTTCTTCATGAATATCACCTTCTTGAGGGACCCCTTCCGATTGTTGTATTTGGCCTTGGAGTGATACCAACAGTACATGAAAATGGTTTGTGCGAGGAAATGGGTATTTTTTAATTATTATATGATCGTAATGAATTTTTAGGTGAAATTATGTGATGTGTAGTGTTATTAATTAGTTGGGCAGGGGGGGTTAGGTGATTAAATAATGATTACATTATATTAAATCCAACCTCACATAGTTGAAAATATCTTATAAGAATTTTGATGATATGTTATAATATAAATGATTTTAGTGTAAGAAACCGGATCTTCGTTCAGGTATGTTTTTCCTTTTTTATGGAGTTTTTAAGAAAAATGGTTTTTCTGGAAATTTTCAAAGTACACGCCGTGTACTTTATTTTCATTCATTAAACGGACTGGGGTCGTGCCTAACCCGTATTTCCATCTTCTTCTCCAATTTTCATCCTCTCGGAAGCGATCGTACAACCGAATCTTCTCCGAGCTTCCGCCTCGCCGCCCGTTCCCCGATTCGAGCAAGGTCGATTACGTTGGAATCGCAACAGTGAGTTATTCCTTATTCTTGAGCCTTGTTTCTTGATTCCCCCTTGTTTTTATGTTATTGTGGGATAAATGTTTTGTGTGTTTTATCAGATCTACTTCGTTCTAAGGGGAATCTGTCGTCGAGGTTCACACATATCGATATCCTAGGATCGAGGTAGGTGGTTTGTGCATTTTCATAGAAAGTTGATGGATATTTTGTGCAATTTACACCCATACCCTTGAATGAGGTATTGTGTGTTTCCTGTTATTTCCTTTTTACTTTCCTGCTTTGCTTGATTTCTTTAGTACAGGTTATTGCTTGTGATTAGATTATTTTGTTTGTGCTCAGTTTTCTTGCCATGCTTGTTCTGCCTGTTTGGCGTTTTTCCAGTTTCAATGCCTAGATGTAGGATTTTGGACTATTGCCTTGTTTTTCTGTTGAGCCTTAGTTTATAGACAAGTAGTTTTGAGGTTTACATGGACGATGTACCTGCGTGCTGAGCATGCATTACCTTTCACTCAAGACTGTGAGAACCTAGAGTAGTATACCAAAGGGGGAATTGACGGAAGGGCTTCCCCAGAGTGTCTTTTAATCACGATGCGAGACCAAGGGGAGAATTGATGGAAGGGATTCTCCAGTGTGTCTTTTAATTAAAAAGTGGGCTATATGGGGAATTGATGTTGAGTGTTTCCCCAGAGAGCCTTTAGCACGATATGAGACTATAGGGGGAATTGGCGGTGAGTGCTTCCCCAAAGAGTCTGCTTAATTGCGTAGCTGTACCAGAGGGGTGAGACTGTGTGTTCTTACTAGAGGGTTGATAGTAATTATAGGTTTAACCATAGGGGTTAGACTGTAAGAGATACCCATAGGGTTACCTATTTCTTCTTTTTTTGCTGGCTACTTACTTGTGTGTTATACTTGTTAGAACTGTGGTTTGTAGCTGTTTGTGATTTTCTATTTACTGCTTCTTGTTTGAGTACTTCCATGTATTCATTGACTATTAGGCACAAATATTTGGGTGATTACTTACTGGGATTGTATCTCACACCCTGTTTGGGCCATGATTTTGGGACCAAGAAGACTATGTTGCTGCAGGTATAGACCAGGGAAAGCTCCCTTCTACTTTAGGATCTTGATTGCACCAGGAGCGGGGGAGCATGGGACCGAGCTATGGCTCGCAATGCTGAGGCGATTATTTTGTTTTTCTTTTGCACTTGGTTACAATTTTATTTCAGCACGTTGTTGTGTTTGCTGTTTTCCTTAGATACTTGTACCTGCTGCATCATTTTTATCATAGTTATATATCTACATTGCTTCCGTTGATTGGTTTTTGTTGTTATGCATGTTGTTTACTGCCTCCGCTGGTTATTGTTGTTTCGTACCTTGTATACCTTACCGAATGAGGGCATAGTTTCCCCACTGACTCACCAAGGCCCTCGCTGCTAGTTGTAAGCCTCTGGAATTCAGGGAAATGCGCTTGAGGTCATGTGGCGAACCGGGTACGGGGCACCAGTGGAGGGGCTCTGGACTCGGGATGTTACAAAGTGGTATCAGAGGAGTTCTTTTCTCTTGCTATTCTGTTTGGAGACCTTAACCAGGGATAGGACAGATTCAGTACTTGGCATTAATCTGTTATCAGGATTAGCTAACCTGTGTACAGGGAAAAGCCATACTACCTCATTAATTGCTGTTTTCTGGTTTTGAGATTTTATGGTTGGTATGTTTTCACCTAGAGTGATTCATATGACTTGTGATGTTATTGTTTTGATATTTTGGTTCTATTTCTGTCGAAACTTGATGAGATGAGGGTATTCCATCTCATGCATCATATAGGCACTTGTAGAAATCACATGTCATGCATTCTTGCCATGCCATATAGGGTGCATTAGCAATTTCATGCTGTTGTGATAGGCTCTGTGTAAATTATGCATGTTGTTGAGATAGATGCTTTATATATTCTCTGATATTTTGTTAGAAAACTGTTTGTTTTGTTCCTTTCAAAAAAATGAACACCGAATTTTGGGTTCTTCAGGTGTTATGGGCCCTCCCGGATCATAATTGGGCACCTTTTCCCTTGTTTTAGTGTTTCTGGAATTCTGCGTAGTTTCTGAGCTACTGCCCAGAAAAACCCAGAATACACGGCATATACTTTTTAGATACACACCGTGTAGTTTTGAGGCCATGACCCTGATCTCGTGGGCAGAACACGGTGTCATGGGGGTAACTTTGGGAACATTTCGTGTACTAGTGGTACACACCGTGTGAGTTCGGGGCCGTGTACTCGGCCGTGTCACTAACAACACGGGTCGGGGAAGCTCGGGTAAGAACATGCCGTGTCCATAGGTAACACACCATATAGTCCTGTCCAGGTACTCAGGCGTGTCACAAACTACACGGGTCGGAGTTACCTTCCATTCCACACGCCCTGTTTGTTTGGAACACGCCATGTAGTCTTTCCCAGGTACCTGGTCATGTCACGAACAACATGGGACGATGTCACCTTCGCCTATGCACGTTGTTCTTGTTCGTAGCACGCTGTGTAAGGTCCATCCATGTAGACGGTCATGTAATCAACAACACGGAGCGCTGAAGCCTTTTCTAGTGCACGCCGTGTTTGTTTCGAACACGCCGTGTAGTCTCGGGTTGAGTCGGACTGTGTTGGTTAGCCGTGTAAGGAGTCACGGGTAGGGGAATAGTTTTCATGTACATGCTGTGTGTGGGGATCAACACACCATGTAGTTTGTAGTGTACACGAGTTGTTGGGCAGGAGTATACGCCCATGTCAGTGGTTTAAGAAGACATGCGGTGTAGTTTTATACACGCTGTGTTGTCGTATTTTTTCAATTTTGTGTGTTTTTATTCCCATGTTCCCATTTTGTACTCTTGTGTTCTCTATCCTTGTTTACCTGATCCAAGGTGTGGTTTTGATCTTTCAGAGCTATGCCTCTGAGATGTTCTCTGTTCGTACATCTGTCATCAGGCAGTGATCAGACGCCAGACAGGGCTGATCAAGAACTTCCTGTCGATCCCCTAGCCGAGCCATCCTTGGCACCGGTTGTTGTACCAGTTCCGGGCGCTGATGCATAGTTCAGGGAGGGTTTCATGAGGATGATTCATGCCTTCTAGGTAGAACCGCCTCCTGTCTCTTCTATGGCAGACTTGACGCGGGTCTTTCAGCAACAGCATCCTCCCATGTTCTCGGGGGAGGGAGGACCTCAGGCTACATAGTCATGGCTGGAAGCCATGCTGACTATATTCGAGCATCTGGAGATTCCTCTGGAGAGGCGGGTCAAGGTCTCCACCTACATGCTCCGAGACTCCTCCAAGAGGTGGTGGGACGTGATCTCACAGGCGGGTCAGCAGCATGCTATGGCTTGGGAGGAGTTCTAGTGTGTGTTCTATGACTACTTCTACCCGGGGACCCTGAGGGCCGATCGAGCCCGGGAGTTCATGAGATTAGAGCAGGGTACTCTTTCTGTCATGGATTATTCCTCTTGTTTCACTGTGTTGCAGCGTTTTACACCCCTTCGGGATGGGAGTGGGGTGTTCTTGGCGAGGAAGTTTGAGGATGGACTCAAGCGGGAGATCCTCTCACAGGTGAACATCTTCCAGCTGACTTCCATTACTTCCATCGTTAACCAGGCATTGATTTCATAGCGCAATCTGAGAGACTCTGGGGCTGTGAGTCAGGGCGGTTCTGCTTCCACAGTTATCTTCCCTTCATATGATAGCAATAAGCGCTATAGGGAGCCTTCGTGCAGTGGTGCGAGGAAGCGAGACGCACCATCAGGCAGCCTGGTGACATGCTATCAGTGTGGCCGGACAGGGCACACGAGGCCGCAGTGCCAGAGAGACCCCATGGAGTGTCGATCTTGTGCCAACATGGGTCACCTTCAGCGTTTCTGCCAGGTTTTCTCACTAGAATCTGGGTACCGGGGTTCTTCCATGACTACTCGTTCAGGAGCAGCCCCACCAGTCTCTCACTAGTCAGGGAACTGGAGTTCTTCCGGTCATTCAGGCTATGGTGGAGGTCGAGGCCGTGGCGGTCTGCCACCAGTCCCTCAGCACCAGCAGGGAGGTTCAACTTAGAGTGGTCAGTCAGGGGTGCAGGGCCGCGGTAAAGGACAGTCTTTCGCCATAGAGAAGACTTATCATGAGGAAAATCCTGGCCCATCTACTGTTCGAGGTACGATTTCAGTAGCCTCAGTTATATCTTCAGCCCTTTTCGATACTGATGCTATGCATAGTTTTATCTCTGTTGCCGTTGTGGAGATCCTTGGAGTCTACATATTTTCTTCTGCTGACTCGTTGACACTAGACACACCTTTGGGAATGAGGACATCTAGTGTACGTCAGTGTAGAGAGTGCCCTCTCGAGGTTGCAGGGTATCACTTCTTATGGGATCTCTATGTCCTAGAGATTACAGGCTATGATGTCATCCTTGGCATGGACTGGTTGATTCTATTCTAGGAAGTCATTGACTGTTATCATCGCAGAGTCAGTTTCATTTCACTAGAGGGTGAATCTTTCCTTCATAGGGGCGAATGGAACGTTCGGGCGAGTCGGGCGAGACTTGAGCATCTTGGGCTAGGAGGAGTGACGGCCCATATTTCTAGCCTTTACCTGGATGATCAGGGGACTCCATAGTTGGACTTTCCTCCAGTGGTGGATCGCTTCCGAGATGTCTTTCTAGATGAATTTTCAGGTTTGCCTCCGGAGTGTGAGGTAGTTTTTATATTGAGCTCATTCCAAGAGCGGCACCGGTGTCCATTCCTCCCAATAGGATGTCTACACCTGAGTTGCGAGAGCACAAGAAGCAGTTGGTGGAGATATAAGCTAAGGGTTTCATCTGACCCAGTAATTCTCCTTGGGGTTCGTCTATTCTGTTTGCAAAGAATACAGACGGTACCCTTTGTCTTTGTGTGTATTATCGGAAGTTGAATGAGTTGACGACCAAGATCCGATATCCATTTCCGCGGATTGATGACCTTTTTGATCAGCTTCGAGGATCCCGGGTGTTCTCGAAGATTGACTTGAGGTCCGGTTATCAAGAGTTGCACGTTAGACAATCAGATATACCTCTAACAGCCTTCAGGAGTAGATATGGTCTTTACGAGTATACAGTCATGCCCTTCAGACTCACGAATGCACCTACAGTTTTTATGGCACTAATAAACCGAGTGTTCCATCCTTACTTGGAATCCTTCATTGTGTTCTTCGTGGACGATATCTTTCTGTACTCACACACTCAACACGACCGTGCGACCCATCTTGAGATCGTTCTGAGTACACTGAAAGAGCATCAACATTATTATAAACTCTCGAAGTGCCACTTCTGGATGGATAAGATTCACTTCTTGGGTCACGTCATCTAAGAGGAAGGAGTATCTGTGGACCCAGATAATTTGAGAGCTTTAGTTTCTTGGGAGAAGCTGAAGAACATTTTTGAGGTACGGAGCTTCCTAGGGCTGGATGGATAATACAGACGCTTCATTCGGGACTTTTCCCGTTTAGCAGCACCCTTGAATGGTCTGACCATGAAGGGGGAAAAGTTCTTCTGTTCAGATTCTTATGAGTCAGCCATGTAAGAGCTAAAAGGGAGGTTGATGTCCGCACCGATACTAGTCTTTCCAGAGCCAGGAAAGTGCTACAATATTTACTGTGATGCTTCAGGTATCAGGTAGGGAGATGTGGTTATACATGGAGATGGATTCATTGCGTACGGGTCTCGGCAGTTGAGGCCACAAGGGAAGAACTACCCTACGAACGATCTGGAGTTGACAGCTGTTGTTTATGCCTTGTGCTATTGGAGACACTATTTTCATGGGAGAGAACTTTCTGGTCTTTACTGACCACAAGAGTCCCGAGTATATCGTCACTCAGCGTGATCTGAATCTGAGTCAGCGCAGGTGGGTTGAATATCTATAGTCTTTTGACTTCAAGCATGCCTATACGCCAGGAAAGGGAAACACCATGACAGATGCGTTGAACAGGAGAACTCAGATTCAGGCAGTTCAGGAGGCTAGTAGTGAGTGGCAGCTGATGGCTCTATTCTCAGAGATTCATCTAGAGGTGCACGATAGACAGAGACATACTTTTCTATCTTCTGTAGCTGTTACCACCACGCTATTTGATCGGGTACGGATGAGGAAACTATCAGACTCGGAATGCTTAGTCCTGCAGGAGAGTGTGTCAGGAGAGGAGCCACTTTTTGGATGGACAGTGGGCGAGGATGAGATCTTGCATTTCCAAGGATGCGTATGGGTGCCAGCAGACATACGCAAGGAGATGATGCAGGATTTCCATTCCTCAGTTTGGGGAGTTCATCCTGGCATCACCAAGATGTATCGGGATCTTCATCGCCAGTACTGGTGGCAAGGTATGAAGAAGGATGTTTCTGGTTTTTTCATGAGATGTTCTACTTGTCACGTGAATGTAGAGCATCAGCGACAAACATGCCTTTTATAGTAGTTACCCATTCCGGAGTGGAAGTAGAATGATGTTCTGATGGACTTTGTAACTGGGTTGTCGAGGTCACCATGAGGGAACAATGATGTTTGCGTTGTCATCGACAGACATACGATGGTTGCTCACTTCGTACCGATCAAGGAGACCTTTAGTGTGGATGATGTGGGATGACTTTACATCAGAGATATTGTGCATCTGCTTGGAGTTCCGTGATCTATTGTTTCAGATAGAGATTTGCGCTTTACCTCTCAGTTCTGGAAGGTACTTCAGAAGGCCTTGGGTACACAGGTAGTTTGGAGTACAGCATACCATCCCTAGACTGATGGCCAGTCTGAGTGCACGATCCAGGTACTTGAGGATATGCTCTGGGCTTGCATCCTTGACTTTGGAGGTTCTTGGGAGAAGCATATTACTCTAATCGAGTAAGCCTACAACAACAGTTTGCAGGCGACCATTCATATGGCACCATACGAGGCCTTGTACGGTAGGCCATGTCGATCACCCTTATGTTGGATGGAGACAGGAGAGGAAGCTTTGCTGGGACCTCGTCTTGTTTAGGAGACTTCAGAGCAGATAGAGTTGATTTAGAAGAGGATGGCTACAACACAGTCTCAACAGACGTCTTATGCTGATCAGCGGAGACGACCTCTGGTGTTTGAGGTCGGTGATCAGGTTTTCATACATGTCGCACCGAGGTTGGGACACAAGAGGATTCGAAGACAGGGTAAACTTTCACCGTAGTACGTCGAGCCATTTGAGGTATTGGAGAGAGTGGGGTCGGTCGCCTATCGGCTGTAGTTACCTCAGAGGTATCGGTCCATGTAGGACGTCTTGCACGTCTCTCAGCCCCGACGTTAATTTTTAGACCCATCTCATGTCTTTCAGCCCGAGGAAGTCGAGTTTGAAGCGGATTCATAGTTCGAGGAGCATCCTATCTAGATTGTCGATCACAGTACGAAGGTTCTTCGTGGGTGGTCTGTTATTCTTGTACGGGTTCTATGGAAGCACGGGAGAGTATAGGAAGAGACCTGGGAGAGGGAGGCCGATGTATGATCACAGTGGCAGGATCTGTTCGGGGATTCTTCTTCTCCACTTCGTTAGGTAAATTCGGGGACAAATTTTATTTAAGGGGGGAAGTTTGTAAGAATACAGATCATCGTTTAGGTATGTTTTTTTCTGGAGATTATAAAAAAATGGTTTTTCTGGAAATTTTTGAAGTACACGCCATGTAATTTTTGAGTACACTCCATGTACTCTGATCCGGCTCGAAGCAATGTGTTGGTCGTGCCCGGGAAACACACACGCTGTGTAGGGGTGACGTGGAGGCCATTTTTGGCGGTGTACGGAAAGGACACAGTACACGCTGTGTACTCTAAAAGTACATGCCCTGTACTTTTTTTTTCATTAAACGGACCGGGGTCACTCTTAACCCATATTTCCATCTTCTTTACCAATTTTCATCCGCCCGGATGCGACCGTACGACTGAATCTTCTCCGAGCGTCCGCCTCGCCGTCCATTCTACGATTCGAGCACGGTCGATTGCATTGGAATCGAAGCGGTGAGTTCTTTCTTCTGCTTGAGCCTTGATTCTTGATTCCTCCTTGTTTTCAAGTTATCATGGGATGAATTTTTTGTGTGTTTTCTCAGATCTACGTCGTTCTAAGGGGAATCTGTCATCAAGGTTCAAGTATATGGATCTCCTAGGATCGAGGTAGGTGGTTTGTGCCTTTTCATAGAAGGTTTATTGATATTTTGTGCAATTTCCACCAATACCCTTGAACGAGGTATTGTGTGTTTCCTATTTTTCCCTTGTTACTTGCATGCTTTTCTTGATTGCTTTAGTAAAGGTTATTTCTTGTGATTAGACTATTTTTTTGTGCTCAGTTTTCATGCCATGCTTATTCTGCATGTTTGGCGTTTTTCCAGTTGGCAAGCCTAGTTTTAGGATTGTGGACTGTTGCCTTGTTTTGCTGTTGAGACTTAGTTGATTGCCAAGTAGTTTTTGAGTATTACTTGGACGATGTACACACGTGCTGAGCATGCATTTCCTTTCACTCAGGACTGTGAGAACCTAGAGTAGTAGACCAAAAGGGGAATTGAGGGAAGGGATTCTCCATAGTGTCTTTTAATCACGATGCGAGACCAAGGGGAGAATTGACAGAAGGGCTTCTCCAGATTTTCTTTTATATACGACGTGGGATATAAGGGGAATTGACGTTGAGTGCATCCCCATAGAGCCTTTAGCACGATACAAGAATATAGGGGGAATTGACGGTGAGTGCTTCCCTAGAGATTCTACTTAATTGCGTAGCTGTACCAGAGGGGTGAGACTGTGTGTGCTTACCAGAGGGTTGCTAGTACTTATAGGTTGAACCATAGGGGTTAGACAGTGAGAGATACCCAGAGGGTTACCAGTTTCTTCTTTTGTTGCTAGTTGCTTACATGTGTTCTATACTTGTTAGAACTGTGGTTTGTAGCTGTTTGTGCTTTTCTGTTTACTGCTTTTTGTTTTAGTAGTGCCATGTATTCATTGACTGGTAGGCACAAATCATTGGGTGACTGCCTACTGGGATTGTATCTCACACCCTGTTTGGTCCATGCTTTTGGGCCAAAACTGACTATGTTGCTGGCGGTATAGACAAGGGAAAGCACCCTTCTACTTCAGGATCATGATTGCACCAGGAGCTGGGGAGCATGGGAACGAGTTGTGGCTCGCGATACTGAGGATATTTTTTTGTTTTTCATTTTCACTTGGTTTCAGTTGTATTTCATCATGTTGTTGTGTTTGCTGTTTTCCTTAGATACTTGTACATGTTGCATCATTTTCATCATAATTATATCTCTACATTGCTTCCGTTGTTTTTTTGTTGTTATGGATGTTGTTTACTGCTTCCGCTTGTTATTGTTGTTTCTTACCTTGTATATCTTACCGAATGAGGGCACAGTTTCCCCACTGACTCACTAAGGCCCTCACTGCTAGTTGGCAGCCTCTGGCGTTCGGGGAAATGCGCTTGAGGTCATGTTGCGAACTAGGTACGAGGCACTTGTGGAGGGGATATGGACTCGGGATGTTACATTTAGTGTCTACAAAATTGTTAACAACCATTAATGGTATTAATTTCTGGTATTTTATTCCTTTTACTTTTAACAGTAACATGTTTACTTATTTTACCAAAACATTGGTAAATAAATTCTTTACCACAATATATTTTTCCTTAATGAAATATAAATTATATTTACAAAAAAAATTTACCCTATAATTAGGAATATGAAATACATTTTATGTAATTAAAATCATAGAATAGGAAAACTTATAAATAAAATTAATCCAAAAAATAAAATAAAAAATAAATGGATTTAATTTCATAAATTCCAATGTTTGAAATGATTTTATATACAATTTAAATGTGAAATTAATTCCAACTACATAAATTGGTTTTATTTATTTATAATTTATCTTATTATTCATTAAAACTAATTTAATAATATATATATATATGAATATATTATAGGAATAAGTAGTTTTAAAATAAAATACAAAATTATTCACTTCTCATAAAAAAACATATCGCTGAAATACCCAAAATTAAACATAATCATATTTTGATATTTCCATTTGAAAAAAGGTGATTATTTTAACAAAAACAATTTAAAAAATCCCAACTATAGTTTTAAAATAAGTGACCCATCAAATGGAGTAAAAATTGTCTTTTATAAAAATATAGATTTTTATCCCAAAAATGTTATTTATACATATCGTAAGTATATCATATGTATTGGATGAATATAAAATATTTTTATAGATTATTTATAATTTAAGAATCATTAATATTTTTCACTAATTATTTGTACATTAATTTATTTGGATAAAAATCCATTGTAACACCCTAAGATTCTATGGTACGTTTCTCTTTGAATAATATGATAGCGTGCGAAGTATGCCACATCGAGTTCTAGCACACCATGAACTATCTAACATTCCATTTAAAAATATTTTATGAATAGTGATAACAATATTTTGAATATTATATACTCCATGAAATTTTTACATACATATTATTTGTTTCATATACATAATATAAAAAAAATTCAAAATTTTAGATAAAAGATGTATGTTTTTAAAAATATAATTTTTCCACCTTTTAATAGAGAAACCATTTTAAATATATATTTTGAAATAATATATATTAAATTATAGAAAATGAAATTATTATTTATAAAGTGTCATAAAAAATTAGTTTGGATAAATTTTGGGTTCTTTTCTGATAATTTACATAATTTGATGGATATTGAAAAATACTATATTTAATTTGAAAACAAAGTTATTAATCAAAATAATTTATAGTTATAAACTAAAATTCGTAATGATTGTGAAGTATTATTAAATTATATTTTTATCATTTAATCTAATATTGGTCATTTTATGTAATTTTACATATAAATTGGACAAAACACATATCAATAATTTGAAAGTTTTTACTTCTCCATAACCAGGTTTCTATTTTTGACAATAAGAATACAATTTTAAATTATTTAATAAATCTTCTATGTTTTTAATGTGGTAAAATAGACCTCATTCTTGAATTTTGAATATCAACATTATTATTGGGTGAATTTTTTGTATTTTTCTAAAAGTATTCAATTTTTGATGAATATTAAAAAACATAGCGTTATTGTTTAAAGAAAACTTTTTATTTTATTAATTATTTTTAATATACATATTTTTAAAGTGAAAATATATAAATAATACCTATATTAGTCTAATGTAATTCATTGAAGTCATTTTATTATAATATTTGATATATAAAATTTTATTGAACTCTTTACTGTCTTTTACTCACCTTCTTGGCATATTAGAAAATTTGTATTAAACATAATTTTACCAATTTTGTGAATTGAGTTACAAAATTCTGAGAGACAAATTTGACATTATCCTCGAACTGAATTATTTTGGAGCCATTATTATTTGAATATGATTGTATAATAAAATAATATTTATAGCTTTTCCTAAAGTGACCCTCACCTCTCTTATAAAAGAGTACTTCCCCTTCACACCAAATCACACCTACAAAGTCATTTGTCTCGGCCAACCACTGGACAAATATCCTCCCAACTACCCTCCCTGCATCCTATAGGCCTTTATTTGATCATAATCTAACCTATGGTTCCCTTTTGATCAAATCAATAGGATGAACCGTATAAGAGAGAATAATTTATTCACCTCTTCCAAAGTTATTTTTTTCTGCCACATCCCCTTTCTTTGTTGTTTCAATAGAAAATAATAATTCCAATACCTTCAAAAAATTGTGATGTTATTGTAAATTGGGTACAACCATATTAATTATTCTATCTATCCTATGATTTAATATGTTACCATAAGTGTGTACATACGACTTACCATATCCACGTCCTGGTGTAGTTTTTTATTAAACACTTAATCATTTTAATGGGTATAATAATGAGTATAATAGATGTAAATGATAAATATAACCTTTTAATGATTATATATATATTATATACCATCAAATTACATATGAAATCAACATCAGTATAATGTTATAGTCGCTCATGCATACGTACATCTTACCGTCTCTACAAACGCGATGAGATTCATTCCCCATCGTAACCATTCATAAATAATTTTCATTTTAAGATAAAAAATAATATTTTAGAACATAATATAATTCTTCATATGAATCAAATACATCCTATCAATATCAAAATTACTTCTTAACAAAACAAATAAAGTAAAATGAATCAGTTAACACCCAAAACCATGATACTACAAAAATATTATTAACAAAACAATATTAGAAAATCATATATGATGTCATATTATGTATGTGGATATTTAATAATTTAATAAAAATTATTTCACCATTATAAAAGAGGTTAAACTATAATATACTTAGGAAAATTACATGTTAGGGGTTCTTTATCTCACTTTTTCTTTCATGTGAGATTCTTTCTACATTTTCCACTATTTACTTTTGTGTGGTGCATGTACTGCCCATGATTATATTACTTGTGTAATATACATTAATTATTTGAAATTTAAATATTTATTTTATGATCCATATTACATGAATTTTATGTTTCGTATGTTACAAAATCATTCATGGAACTTCTAATTTCAATTTCAACTCCTTGGGTTTTACACAAACATCATTGATTATTATACTCCAATATTATGTCTGAAATTACTATTTATTTATTTATGTACTAATTTCTACTTCCCTTTGGATGTATATAATTTTGATACAAATAATTAATCCATATATAAAATACCAATTCCTCGATATGAACATGATAAGTGAAATTTAAACTCAATTTCTATTCATTGAGTTTAACAACAAAGTCATTGCTCTTGTTTTTACAAGAATATGTGTGAATGTAATTCGATTTATTTACACTAAATATACAATCATATTTAGTGTAATTATATTTGTAAAACATACTTATGTCATTGATTTTTTTTATCCTAAGGATACAGTCTTTATATGTGATTTAATATCCATTTACAATGCATTGAGACTTCTTTGTTGTTATGCGCCAATTAACTTTTATAAAGTGTATATACATTACTTTGACATAGTATATAATGAATAACTTTCTTCTCAAGATATTATACGGTTTAGATTACATCAATTATTTGTATTCAATTTTCTCTCAATTGGTTAGTAACTCTAACTATCATATATCTTTAAATTTTTTAAATATTTATTTTTCTAAATATTTTTCATTAATGTAAATGTTTTAAAAAACTGTTTTAATGATTTATTTATATGGAAATGAATGTCTCAAATTTAAAATTTATTTTAAAATATTCAAATTGGTATGGGACACATGGATTCAAAGATCTCTTTTAAATAGATTCTTGATAAATTCATTGACTTTTAAATGTATTCAAGAAGGAGGGGATATTTCTCTCACATATTTTTACTGATTATTACCATCTATGAAAATATCATTAATTATTCGTAATGTATCTTTATTTATTATAATAAAATATTTTAAATTGTATTTAGTGAGTTATTTTTTACTGTGGATGTGCTATTCTATACCATTCATGGTTAGTGGTTAAAGTATTGACATTTCGTATGCTTGTTTTAAAATGAATGTTTATGTTATGTTTCATCATTTTTATATGAGGAATGCATTGGACATAGTAAGTGATGGGGGGGACTGCTATAACCCCTTGATGTATCGGTAGGTCTCATGAGATAGAACAGTGTCTTGGCCCAATCCATTGAAAAATCTTATTTTTAATCCTGGCACGAGGCCTTGAATATGTGGTTATGATGTCTGAAATTATGCATTCTATCATTATGAAATTGCATATTGATATTACATGTGATTTTTCGACTATTAGAATATCCATGTGCATAATTATATGGAATTATTTGATTTATCATTTACATATTAGGCAGATGTTTAAGATTAAAAGTCTTGTGTTTTTGTCTTATACATTGCCTTAAATGTTTATTCTTATTTATGATAGTCATAGAAATATAGTTATCATTACTGAGCATTTGAGCTCACCCCTTTATATGTATTATTTTTTCCAGGATGTGATTATGTATATTTCAATGAACCTAATGGAATAAGATAAGCAATATGAGTGTGTTCAAATGGGATATAATGTTTTTTTATTTACATTTCAAGATGTAATGTTAAAATTATGTATGTATCTAGTACTTCTGAGGATACTAAACTAATGATTCTTTCTATACTTAACATGTTGTGATCAGGAAAATGTTATATACAAATGCACTAATTCTAGGTAACTAGGGTTGGGGAATTGCAGTTAGTATCAGAAGAAGTTCTGTAGAAAACATAGAAGATATATTTAGAAAAAATATTTTTTGAAAACATTTCCCAAAGATCGAATTGAGTATTAGTATAGAATAACATCCTAGAATTTTGGTAACGTAGAGATTTTGTGTATTTTCAAAACAATACATCCCTATCTAGATATGAGGAAGTATAGGAAACTGTAGAAAAAATGTACCTATGAGTGAAAACATAGAAAATGAGTTATGAGATTGTCCTGAGGTATCCTGGTACATGAAAACGAGCCATGATGCACTTTTGGTTAAAACACACTTCGATGATATGCTTTTGATAATTAAATTTTTCTTTACAAACCGATTTAATGGATTTTAATATAAAACTAGAAAGAATTACCATGATTAATCCTATAGTTTTTTTATTGAAAATAATCTATCATGATATTCATTAAATGATTTACTAACTACAATTACTCACAATATGCTTTCTAATTTTAGTCAACAGCTGGCTTCCGTGGAATTCATAGTAAAATAGAATATGATGTACAAGGATGGAACAATGATCTAAATGAGCAATGAAATTGAATGATAATAGATGTAGAAGATAACTTGTTCATACTGAATCAATTTTCCTAAAATATGATAAAAACATATACATTATCCAAATCTGGAACTCCACAAAAAGAGAAAGGTGTAGAATGATAAGAGATCTAGTATTGAAGACAATAGAGAAAAGAAATCTCATTTTCTATCATGCAGGAAATGTCGAAGGATACATCAAAGAAAGCGTCTTAGTGGGAAAATGAAATGATTTATGTGTGGGAAAGAAGGATCTAATGTAAATAATTTTCGAGGAAAAAAGAATAGTAATATGGAAGAAAATAAAAATGATCTTAAGAATCCATTTACAGTCATTTTTTGGAAATTTAGGGGACATAGGAATTACCCGAGTAAATTTACTATTCTAAAAGAAAACCTCTAATTCATGGAAGAACCTATGTGGAAATAAATATATGGGGAAATGATTAAAAGAGTTAATGATATTTGTTGATTGGATTACTTTGGAAGTCTCTTCTGATGTATGTGTAACCCTACTTGTTTTTATGAGAAAATTCTTTTTGATGAAGAATTATCTTTTCTTTTGTAGTCATATTTATGACAAACCATTTGAATTTATATGATACATGAATTTTATTCGATTACATGTTATTAATTTTTTGGAAGAAAATGAATTGTATAAGATAAAATTTGTGGTTAAAATATGTTATAGTTATATTTGAGGAATTTATTTCATTTTTGGGACTGTTATAAAATTATTTAGTATTTGAATGAGGAAAACAAGCAACCCATCGCATTGAAAAAAGATGTGGGAATCGAACCCACAACCATAGTGCGACTGGGATTTATCGCCTACTGCTAGACAACATAACGTCCCTAGTTATTATGAATAATTTTTTATAGTTAAATTATTTTATAGATCAAGAATATGTTTATTTTAGGAACTTATTTTTTATCATTAGAATATGAAAATGATTTGGTGATTAAGAGATAAATGTTATTTTGGAATATGTTTGCTCTTTTGGAAACACTATATGCCTAAAGAAAATAGAATACTATGGGATTTCATTGGTGCAGTAATGGTGGATTATCCTTTTTTAAGAATGTATGTTTTTTGTAGACATATAGTGATTTGGGATATTTTTAAAAAATGATTTATATATCATATAAATATCATGATTGGGTTAATTACATTTATGCATGTGACTTTAATAGTAGTCAATGTTATTTGGAGATAAATGTTAAGATTTATCATGGAAGTATATGTGATCATATCCTTCTGAATTTTGGATTTCAAACATAGTTTGGATTATTTTGATGAATTTTAAGGATATCGTTTTTAATGGTCTATTTTGAACACCGAGTATTGTTTGTTTAATTGTTTAGATTTAGAGTATTATTTCTTTCCTTAAAGGATTAACCATTTTATGGTCATTTGATCACGTACTAACAATTTTTTTGGTTAATGTATAATGAAAAGGGAAATATATATAGTTTATCTTTTGACGATTATGTGATTCTCTAGAAGTTTATTCTAGAACATTAGGTGTGACCAAGTCACCTTGAATACATATACATTAGAGTGAATAATGTGTTTGTGTTAGAAATTAGTTAAAAGATGGAACTGTACTTATAAAATATTCTTTTTTTAAATTATTAATAAATTAAATCTTAAAAATTTGGGAAACATTCTGAAAATAGAAAATGTTTTACGAAAATACCTAATATTTTGTTGAACTGACAATATTTTAAATCATTATAGATTTATAGCTTTGAGACCCTCAGTTTTTGATTAACTTATTTGTGATTGAGGACCTCAATCAATCCCTATAAATATTTACATTTTACTCTAATTATAATTGTTAACATTATTTTTCTATTCGAAATCATAATTTGGTGGTGACTTTTTCATTTCCATTTCCCTGTTATTAAGACTATATTTTATTAACTCTATTTTTGATGTGTGTTTTCCACAAGGGTATCTTCTATTTTTTAACCTTTTATACCTGTAGAACAAATTAAAATTTTGAGGACTAAATTTATTAAAGGAGGTAAGAATGTAACCCCCAAGCTTCCATAGTAGGTTTCTCTTTGGGTAATACGATAGCATGCGAAGTACGCAACATAGAGTTCAAGCGCACCATGACCAATTAAAGTTGCCGCTTAAAAGCGGTTATGAATAGTAATAACCCGATTTTGAGTATTATATACTCTATATAATTTTAACATCCATATTACGTGTTTTTTAGATAAAATATAATAACACATTAAAATTTTAAGATAAATGAAGTATTTTTCATAAAATAAAATTTTACGACATTTTAATGGAGAACCCTTTTAAATCCAATATTTTATACTTTTATATATTAAATTTGACAAAATATACTTATTATTTATGATAGGGTCATAAAAATTTAGATTGGATAAATTTTCGGTGCTTTTTGGATAACTTTCATATTTTGATGAATAGTGAAAAATAATAAATTTTAATTGAAATTAAATTTTTTAATCAAAATAATTTATAGTGTTAAATTAAACATTTGAATGGATTTGAAGTATAATGAGATTATATTTTAACAATTTAATCCAATTTGGGTCATTAGAAATAAGATTACATTTAAATTGAACGTAAACACTCATCAATCTTTTGATAGTTTTAACTTCTCAAAAACCCGCTTTCTGCTTTTGACAAAGGGAATATTTTTTTAAATTAATTAATACAACTTCTATGTTTTTAATTTGGTAAAAAAAAACATCATTTTGGAGTTTAGAATATCAGAATTATCTTCGTGTGAAGTTTGGACATTTGTCTATAAACATTCAATTTTTGATGAATATTGGAAAACACTGCATAATTGATTAAAGCTGATTTTTTATTTAAAGAAACATTTTTAATTCAAATTTACTTTAAAGTCTAAATAGATACATAATACCTATATTTTTAAAATTTATTCCATTGAAGTCATTTTATAATAAGATTTTATATAAAAAAATTTGTTGAAATTATTACGTTGTTTTACTCACCTTATAGGGACATTTACAAATTTGCATAAAACATAATTTAATCTCTTCTCTAAATAGAATTTCTAAAATATGAGAGACATAGTAAAAATCTTTAAGTAAAATTGTTTTCAATAGGATGAAAATAATTTTTTGTGAATAGAGTCATTTTAATTTTAATTTCCACGGTTAAAATTAAACAGGGCTATTATATGTAAAAATGATATTATAATTACCGTAAAACATGTCCTAATTCTATTAGATAAGTTTGTTTCTTTCAACATAACCATTAAGAATAAAATATGATCCTTTTTGTCGACTTGGATTAGATTGGTACCTTTATTATTATTTTATTTAAAGAAGTGTTAAAAGTGTCAAATTCAATTTTTATAACTAAACTGTTTTTTATATAGGGTTATATATAAGATAAATTCATCTACAAAATATCATTAGAAATATAATAATATTTCTTACATATTGGTATTTTATTTTTAATTTTTTGAAATTATATAATCTCATTTATTTATGACATAATGATGATGCAATAGTTAAATAATTACAGATAGATGAAAATAATTGATATTATAAATATTAATATAATTGTAAATTTTTACTTTTTATTTATTAAAAGAATTTTCTAAATTAATAGGAAGTTTTTGGGTTGATTAAATAAATTCTGTTCGAAGTGTTAATGTTGTTCTGACTTTCACAACAAACAAATACTAAATAGTGTCAAAATTGACATAAAAGAGATTTTTTTTGAAAAAAGACTATATTTTTAAATGATATAATATTCCTAATTTATATGATTCAGCAAAAGGACATAAATAAATTGAGATATATCAATAATGAACCACTTTGGGTCCTCTTGACTTTTTATATAATTTTTAATAACTAGTTATTGTAATAATTCATGAATACATGGTAGTAGATAGACTATTTAACTAAGAGAAAATTCTAAAACATAAAGTTAATATGATTTACAAAGCTTATCTAAAACCTATTGGTCGAGACATTTTTGACCCAGCCCCGCCTTTGCCTCCAATGAAATCTTTTTAGATCCATTAAAACCAATTGTATAAGTGTATTTCTACCAAAATCAACCTTAGGAATAAAAGATGATCCTTTTGGTTTTCTTGGATTAGATAAATACGTCTATAAATATTTATTAGAATCCTAAATTTATTTCCTATATATTGGTATTTTATTTATAATTTTTAGATATTAAATAATCATATTTATTTATGACACAATGATGATGTAGTAATTACCTTATTATTGATAGATTAAAATAATTTATATTATATATATTAATATAATTGTAAATTTATAATTTTGATGTTTTAAATCAATTTTCTAGATTAATATAAATTTTTTTGGTTGATGAAACAAATTTTGTTCGATGTGATAATGTTGGTATGAGTTTCACAACAACCAAATACTAAATAATGTCAAAATTGACATAAATGAGTTTTTGTAAAAAAATATTATATTATTAATTGATATAATATTACTAAAAGGTATGGTTCAACAAAAGACATAAATAAATTTCGATATATTAATAATGAATCATTATGGGATCTCTTGTTTGTTTATAGTATTTTTATTAATCATTTATTATAATAATACATGAATACATGGTAATAGATAAACTATTTAACATAGAGTAAAATCTAAAAGAAAACGTTAATATGATGACCTAACCCTATCTAAAACCAATTGGTTGAGAAGTTTTTGACCCATCCCCACCTTAGCCTCTAATGAAATCTTTCTGGAGCCATTATAATCTGAATATAATGGTATAATAAAATAATATTTCGAGCTTTTCCTAAATTGACTGTCACCTCTCTTATAAAAATCTACTTCCCCTTCTCTAAAAGTCCCCCATCCAAATCCATTTGTCATGGCCAACCCCTACCTAAATATCCTCACAACTACCCTCACAAAAACATAGAGGCCATAGTTTGATCAGAAGCCATTCTAAGGAGCCCTTTTGATCAAATCAAAATGAATCAACCAAAGAAGAGTAAGAATTGATGTTATTATAAATATGGTACTACCATATTCCTTATTCTATCCATATTATGAATGAAAAAGTCCCCATACGTGTGTATGTACGTCTTACCATCTCCACATCGTGGTGTAGTTTGTTATTCAACGGTTCATCATTTGGATGGGTATAATAATGAGTATAATTGATGTAAACAAAAAAATATAACATGCTAATTATTCTCTATATATGATATATCATCTAATTGCATTCGATTTCACCATAAATAGAATGGTATTGTCGCATGTGAATACGTACATATTACCGTCTCCCTGAACTTGACAAGATTCATTTCCCATTGTAACCATTGAAAAATAATTTTATTTTTATGATTAGAAAATAATGTATAAGAACATAATATCATTCTCAATATTAATTAAATACATCCTATCCATATCAAACAAGACATATGTAACAAATCATTTAAAGAAAAACGAATCATCTAACACTTGAAAAAATTATACAACTAAAATATAATTAATAAATCAATATGATATTATCAAATATGATACCATATTATATATCCAGTTCATTAATAATTTAATAACTATGATTTCACCATTATACATGAGGATAACCTACCCTCTACTGAGGAAATCTACAAGGTAAGGGGTTTTTATCTAATTTTTTATTCCTGTGATATTCAAGCTACATTTTCCACTATTTCCTTTTGTGTTGTGTATGTAAATCCCATGATTTTATTCCTTGTGTAGTAATCCTTAATTTATGGGTATTTACTTCATCATTGTATGATACTTTTTTCATGGTGTGTTTGTCTCATAAGGTACCAAATCTTTAAGGGAACTTCTAACTTAAATTTCAACTCATTAGGTTTTACACAAACATCATTGATTATTTTACTCCATGATTATATGTTAAATCAACATTTATTTATTTATGTAGCAATGTCCACTCCCCTTGTGCAGATATAATTTTCATACACATAATCAATCCCTTGATAAATTCTCATGTCATTGATATAAACTTGATATGACTAATCATAACTCGGTTTCTATTTATTGAGGTAAACATCCAAGTCATTGGTGTTGTTTTTAAAAGAATATGTGTGAATGTTCTATGATTAATTAACACTAAATATAAAATTATATTGAGTGTATTTATATTTTTCACACATAATTATGTCATTTATTTATCCTTATCCTAAAGATACGGACATTATTTGGGATTTAATCTCAATTATCATTCCACTGAAAGGTATTTTTTGTTATTCTCTAATTCACTTTTTATGGTGTATTTATTGTAATTTTACATAGTATATCATGATTCCCATTATTCTAAATATATTATAAGATTTTCATTACCTCAATTATTTTTATTCAAGAGTCTCTCATTTGATTAGAAACTCTAACTAAAATATCACATTAAATGTTTTAAATATTTAATTTTCGAAATATTTCTCATTAATGTCCTTGTTTTAAAAAATGGTTCTAAGGGTTTATTAGTATGGAAATGAATGTTTTAAAATCAAAATCAGTTTTAAAATATTCAACGTTTTATTGGACTCCGTTATTCAATGATCTATTTTAAAAAGCTTCTTGATAAATAATGCGACGTTTAAATGCATTCAATAAAGAAGGGAAATTTCCCACATATAGTTTTATTGATTATATTTATCTAGGAAAATATCCTTAATTATTGTTGATGGAGGATTATTTATTATAATAAAATATATTATATTATATTGAATGAGTTACTTTTTACTATGGGTGTGCTATTTGTATACCATTCATGATTTGTTGTTAAAGTATTTATATTTCGTATGCTAGTTTTAATATGAATGACTATTTTTTGTTTCATCATTTTCATATGAGGAATGCATTGGAAATAGTAAGTGACATGTGGGGACAACTATATCCCCTCAATGCATTGGTAGGTATCAGGAGACAAACTAGTTTCACGGCACAAGGCCTTGACAGAATCTTATTTGTAGTCTTCGCACGAGGACATGACTATGTGGTTGCGATTTACAATATTTTTCATTCCAAAATTATGTAATTGGGTATTGATATTACATGTAATTATTCAATAAGTAGAATAACAATGTGAATATGTAAATGAAATTATTTTATTTATCATTACCATATATAAGGAAGATTATGTTGAAAAGTCTTGTGTTTTTTTCATATACATTTCCTAAAATGTTTATGCTAATTTTTGATAGTATCTACTTTATTGATATCCTTACTGAGAATCTGAGATCACCCCTTTATATGTTTTCTCCTAAGATACGAAGAATTATATTATGATTTACCTGATGGAATAGTATAAGGGATATTAGTGTGTTCCAAGGGAACATAATGATTTTGTTTTTCCATTTCAAGATGTAATGTGAAACTTATGTATGTAAATAGTACTTTAGAGGCTACTAAACTAATCATTGTTTAAATACTTGATCACATCTGATCATGCCAATGATATGTACGAATGCACCATCTTTGGGTAAATAGGGTTGGGTTGTTACATAAAATGTAGTAATAAATAATTTTTTTTATTAAAACACATCATTATATTCATTTGGGTTTTCATTACAATTGATGTATCATATCATGTATGATATAAAAACATAGTGTTTACTTTAAAAAATATGAAGAGATAACTTAAACAGCCCCATTCATAAATATTTCCTCACAATTTGAGCCTGTGATCGAAAAACAGGGTGTTTCAATTTTCAAAATACGATTTCTGAAATCCCATATCAGAACATGGGTAAATAACACATCAATTTCAAAGAGATAAAGGAAAGTATCATAGTCCCCTATGATAACAAAAATTATAATTCCACATAGAGAAATATGTAAATAGATGATAAAAATGGCTATCATGTTTTTATGGTGAGTCATATATAGAATGTTCATTACAAAGATAACCATCAAAAAACAATAAATCAATGATTGTTAAATACCCACTTACCTCTTAGTAAAAAATGTAACGTGATAATATTTTGCTTCAAAATAAATTATATAAAATTGAAATTTTTTTTTACTACCTATACTATGAACATAATGACACATTCTTACATTAATAGTATAATTTCATCATCTAATTAATTTCCACCAAAATATTATCTATTCCCCAAACAAAGAGTATTCATGATGAATTTTTATAATTGAAGAATCCGAATTAACTTCTTTTTGTATCAAAATCCAAAAAATTATAAATTTGAAATCCTCTAGTCTCTAAGAATTCAAATAATCCAAATTTCCAAAAACAAGATACAATATTTCAATAATTATTAACTATTATATGAATCAAAAACACAATCATCACCAAACTTTTATAATAATACAAAAAGTTCATCATGATCTTTCAAAAAACAAATATCCTTAAAATTCCTCTAAATATTCCAGAGTATATTTGAAAATGGAAAATTATATGAATTTGATCACATTATTTTCCAACATATATTTTTTTATTTTTATTCATATAATATTAATCTCTAAAAATTTTCATAACAAATTGTAATTTCCCTAATAGCATAATCTTCGAGATATACTAGTTATTTAATTAAGTAACCTGAATTAGCATAAATCATATATAATTATAAAAAATTACTCATAGTTTATTTCTAGAATAAAATCCCATATTTTTATATTTATCCCAATCATATAAGGTTCCTAAAATAGTGAATATTTTTTAAAATATCATTAATAACTTAATCACAAAATCATGTTCAAATATCATGCTTATCTATATGATTATAATAAGATAAAAAATTCAACATGAACATAATGAGTAAGTTAATTTTATAATGAAAAACAGTATCACAGAAACTAGGACATCACATTTGGTAGCGTTAGGCATTCCACTTATTCCAGCCTTTAGTAGTTTGTTTGATCCGAAAGTCCTTTTTGAACATGATGGGTTTTCAACTACTATGTTGGTTATCCTTTACTTAATGCTATATTAATATAATCTTAATATAATTATAGCAATGTCAGTAAAATGAAAAAAAATCACCAAAATGTATTTTAACCGCAATGATTATCTCAAACCATTCATTCTTTTTCCAAAATGCTAATATCCCATAATTACCTAAAATTTAGAGATCACAAAAACAAGAAATACTACCAATTCCATTAATCTTTTTATAGTGAATTCATATTTCATCAAATAAAATTTTCTATATCATAATAATATCATGTGATATGTAAGCCATTCATTTATAAAAACTGAATAAATTTATCTAAACAATTATCACATTTTTCTATTTCTTAGAAGGCATTAATTCCCTTAATCAAACGACTCCAAAAGTATTAAAACAAATCCTAATATTGAAAAATCCATAACTGTTCCATGATTCCATTAATATTTTTAAAATAAATCTATAACAAAAAATTTGGCACTCAATACGTAACCACAATGTTCATTTAAATTCCTTTATAAACCATTAATCATTTTTCATATTATTATTCCTTAATAAATCATTCTTAGAATCATAAATATGAATAATTTCATAATATTTAATCAATATAATCCCAAAACGTAATTCATACGTAGAAAATATGAAAATAAGTCATACCGTAAATCTACGAATAAATATTTCTTTGATATCCCCATTATCTTCAGACATAAATTGAATTGTCTATAATGTAAACGGTCACATCCCTTTTGAAAATTAAAATTTTGAATACATGATAAATTTGTTAATTTCATATAATATAGTGATTATACCATGATCCATTATGTTTTTTGAATAAATAAATGATGTTAGATAAGTCAAAATTTTCTCGAAGGTGAGTTTAAGGATTTTAAATATCTAAATATATTTTGAACAAGATTTTAAATAACATTGATAATAATATCATCTGAAAGGGATAAAAAGGTATTGAATGTAATCATTCCTTTACACATTATAAAATAAAATTAATATAAAAAAATGAAAATCAATAAAAAATGAAATGAATTATTAAATGTTAATTTAAAATAGATGTCCTAATGATAATACCCAAAGAAAAATTGTAATACATTCACGTTCAAATCATTTATACCTAATTTTATTACATTTATAAATCATTCTCCATAAATATATCATTAGTCTCCTCATAATCCTTCACTTAAAACAAAAAATGTTTTTTGTAGACATTTAACTTTTATTCAACTTTAAAGACTTTACCCCATGATGATATCTATAAAATTTAAGAAAACCATACAAGGAAACATCATACTCTACAATGTTTTCTAATCCAAGAAATAATATAAATTGTAATGATATAGGCTTATCCAAAAATTATAATTATTATTTTAAAACTAGAAGCCACAATATTTTCACAAATATTCTTCAAGGTTATAGTTATAGAAAATTTAGAAAAACTCTTAAATTTAAACTCATACATTAGAATCCGATACATATACTCAATATCCATTTTTCCAACAATAGAAACACATTTAGAATAAAACATTTTTTATACTCCTTTCAGTCACATAGTCTAACGAATGGAAAAGGGAAATTAATTAAGCACAAAGAGAGTCAATATTTGAAGAACATAAAAAATTGAAAAAGTCATGAACATGGAACCTTCTAAGCATGGGTCACACACGTTTCTATGTGGTCGTGCAAGTCACTTGCCTTCCACATATGGGTCAAGGAAGTAACATGCATTCCCAATTCTTTTTTTCACCCAAGGTTATCAATGACCTACAAATAACCCTTCTGGGCCACCCATTTCAGGGATGGATTTTGCAAAACTCAGAATTATGCTCTGGTCGCCCTAGTCTCTTCTAGAAGACTTCCGAACACTTCTAAGGTAATTTCATACATATAATGAAAGATCTAAAGATGAATAATAAGGCATAATTGTTAGAACACATCAACACTTGCGTGCCTAAGTGTCCAGCCCTTAAGGGAAATGGATATAATTGCATGCCGCCTTCTCCTCTCATGGAATCATGTGTGCCACCCTTCTGGAAGAATCTAGGGATAATACTAAGGGATTGAGCCAAGTCTCACCTGAGTATTATCGTACAGGTTCTCCATCACCCAAGTGAACTCATGTCCCGCATGTATACTTGCACGACCAGGAATTGCACGCCGGACCAGGACTTGCGCGCCCAAATTGGACTTGTGCGCCTTCCTCTTTTTGGGTTCACCTCCATTCAATTCACTTTATTTCTTCAACTCCTCCTTTCCTCTTCATGATCTAGCCTTGAAAATCATCTTCAATTCCACTTATGGCATTTATCGTTTGTTGTATTCCTTATCTAAAAGGAATTCCATTTTACATCTCTCAAAACATTATGATTTATATAACTTTATATCACTATGGTTAGAGGTTCCCTTCATTCAACCTCATCCCTTACGATATGAGAATCATTGATATGTAAATCCTTATTAAGAGCAATCCCCAATCATAAGTCTAGTCCCCCTTAATCAATGCATCCTCCTTAATAGAAAGCCCCAAATAAAAAATATAAATATCCATAAAGCACAAATACCTTTATGGTCCCTGTTAATGGGCATCCTAAGCCCCAAGTCCCCTTTAAACTTGTTCCTCCTTCTCAGGAATAAGCCCCAAGATACAAGTATCTTTAAATTGGTCCTTATTCTCAGTAGTAAGCCCCAATCATAAGTCCCATTAACTTTGGGCCTCCTTCTCAGTAATAAGCCCCAATCATAAGTCCCTCTTAATTTGGTCTTCCTTTTCAGAAGTAAGAACCGAGTTAAAATTAAAAATCTCCATAATGCACAAATACCTTTATGGACCCTAATTTTGGGCTTTTTTCAAGAACTATGTCCTGATCTTCATTTACCTAGGCAGTCACACATACATAATCCCCATATCATTCCTTGTGAACGCATATTTCGTGGCACAAATCGTCAGGTTTACCGATATCTCTTGTTTCTCACACCGAGCTTGGATCACGTGATATTAGAGTGTAAAAGTAACCACAACACATCTCTTTGGGCCATTAATCAAATGTAATCTCCACAATTCATACTCGAACTTCATGGAATTTGATATCTTTTTTAAAAGTATAGTACGTAAGAATTATTTCTAAGGTTCAATCCCATCACCCGTTAATTCTCATTCATCCCATATAACATTAAACTATATCCTAATTCCTGATCTACGTGGGTTATGATTGCTCTTTAACAAAGATATAATGGTATCCCATTTACACGTATGATCCCAACCCTGAAATAATCCTTGTCCTTCTGAATTATAATAAAATTCATGTCCCCTACCGAGTGGATTTAAAACCAGTATGGGCATCATAATGACCAATAGATTTCTATATAATGTAATGAAGGATACCATTGACTAAGAATCTCCAATAAATATGAATGATTCTCCATCATTGAATAATTTATAATACATAAAAAATATAATCTAAATATCATATATATATCAATCATTGATTTCCAAATGTAATGGAAAACTCATTTTCATACTTGGTGAATTAATAAGGATTTGTGAACAAAACTTAAATCTATGAGAGAGTTTCAATGTAAGAAATAATTCCCCACAAAAAGGTGAGATGAGCCAGACCTACCATCCACTCGACCAATGAAAATTATTAATCCTCGTCGGTCCATAACTAATGAGCACCTACCTTTGGAATGTAGGTCCAAATGGATATAGAATCAATGGATGTTTTTGGTTCTACGAATAATCCCAATACAAAACTATTGTAAAAGATTGATAATTAAACAAATGAGGCCATCCCCATTTCTAGTAGAAAAAAATGGTGAACTCGACGTGAATCCTTAACCAAGTTAAAGTGATGTTTTACTTATTTGTTAGGCCCCTCTTAAATACAATGTGAGGGCCAGCAAAGCTATCAATAACATATGTGCTCATCCACAATATGTAGTCTGGCTACACTTATCTTGAGTATGTCTGTTATATCAAACATGCACTCTTTTCCAAGATCTCTCTAAAATACAGAAGTGGATTCTTTAAAGTTAACACTAGTGAATTATAGAGATGCTACTCCTACTAGATCTTCATCCGCTCTGAGGACGACATCACCTACTCAGCGACTGCAACGCTGGGTCTCGAATGCATTTGTGAGGGAATATCATCAACCCAGTACCATCATGACTCTAGAGGCTGCTCAACAAGCCCTCCATGTTAATAACATACCCTGTTTGTCTGGACACTGATCACCAGTGGTCAAGAAGCAGGTTGTTCCAACCAATGTCTCCAACCATTTTGGGTTGTCATCTCCAGAACACAACAACCAGTCCCTCCCATATTATAGCGTGGTGAATGAAGCAGTCACTCAAGGCCTTAGTTCAAGAAGATATGATTCCTTCCTATGGGATCCCATGAACAATCACTATAAGAATAATTCGATAGTGCACCCTCATCATGATGTGGGTATCAACTATAGAGGTTCATCTCGGGTCCCTCAGACCCGATCATGCAAGAAAACCCATCCGAGGAAAAATACAATCAACAGGGAGTAGGTTCTTACTTTTACCCCCTCTAAATAATTCCATCAAGAAAACATGATGGAGGGCAACGAGCGGGCACACACACCCATCTGTTCTAATTATGCTACCCATCAGACTCGTCTGGAAGTGACACGCCAATCCCGTCCAGCAATTCCAGCAGAGTATTATTGGCAGGCATATACACCTACAATTAATTCATCAGATAGTCAGTAGGCTCATCTGACTATAACAATAAAACACGCCAATCAAAAGTGATGGGTAACAATCAGTAGGCACATACACCTGCTATGAATCAGGCTAACCAACAGTCTCGTTTGGTAGCACATGGAGAAGTCAGTCGGAAATCTCTGATGATAAATTTGGAGTAGACTCAACTATCTTCCCCTATAAATAATTATTTTCAATATCCGTTGATAGGAAAAGGAGGAAAATAGAAGGCACATACACCTACTCCAGACACAGAATGGTTGTATATTCCCGTTCCACCAGCTGAAGTCACCAAGCACATTCTGGAAATGGTGAAATAGCAGAAGCAAATCTCTTCCCATTTTCTGGATGCCTATCAGAATATTATAACAACTTCAGCAGCATCATAGGTAAGGAATCATAAATCTATTCCGATCAGTGGAGAGAATCATCAACATGTAACTCTAGAGCAGTTATGCACCTCTGTTCCAGTACAGAAGGGTCGTGGAGAATACTACCCCATGTCATACAGACAATCATGTCGGGTGCATAAACCTGATTTAAATAGAGATAATCATCCTAACCTGATCATTTCTCCTGATCTAACACATACACCTACCCATAATAACCACTTTCGTCAATAAGTGGTTTCCAAAATGAGTAATATGGCATCTAAGAAAAAGACTCGTCCAACACAGTCGAGAAATCAAGAGCCAATCTGTAAAAAGTTCTTGTTGGATTCTAGAGTTTTTGATGCCCTCATATAATTATCTGTGGCAACTCAATATTCTACTATCTGATTTCCCAATAGTGGGAAAAATAATTTTGAAGGACTTCATCAGTCACTTCCTCATGAAGGATTACTTCATGACAGTTCGGTCGATCTCGAAGTATCATCTTCATATGAGAGCCATGATAACCCTCTACATGGACAGAAGAGAAAGGAGCAAGAGGTTTCACCTTTTTCTGTAACCCACCATGTTGATCATCCCCATTATTATGGATTTAGCCATGAAAGTCCTCTCCACAGTAGTAATTCTCATTTCTGGGAAAATTCTTCAAAGGACAATGCAGTAACGAGAAATCCCTCTTATCTTGAGGCACATGAAAATGTGAATTCAATCATGTCGGATGCTTTACCGCTAGGATGTGAAATACCTTATCAATCAGAATATATCCTGGGTCGTAGGTCATTCTTCGAACCACCCATGGGTTATTCATATTTTAATTTGACAAATGAATTATCTACCAATATTTTTAAATATGATAAAGCAATAAAGAAGCACACGCTTTTGACTAATAAGGTAGAATAATCTTCATCAGATGTTTAGGAGGAATTGCTGAATATGAGAAAACGAATGGCGAAAGGTGATGTACCATTCATGTTATGGCCTTTGGCTGACTCTCAGTATGATGTTCAAGAAATGTTGACTGATGATTGTATTCATGATGTTCGTCTCAACATGTGGAAAAATCTTAGTCACATAAAGGATAAAATATTATCTTATGATGAATATGAAAATCATGTCAAGATAATAGAAGGGTTACAATTCCAAATTGACTTGGAATCTCTCTCAGTTTCCTGAAATCCAATGGTTGAAAAGCAGTAGAGAGACCTTTAGAATTCATGCCTTGGCACGTTAAAAAAGATGCGCTAGTAAATTACCAATTCCATATCTGGTATTCATATCCTGGGATGGGGTGTTCATGGAGCACTGCATTTCATTGTGCTCTCCAACTGACAAATCCTTCCAATGGTTATCTCATGCAATGTTATTGCCTAGGGCTGGCCACATCCAACTGGTTTTGTGTGTAATCAGATGCTTTATCAAGAACATGCCTCAACTAGTTCTTCCCAAAGTCAGGCATATAAAGAACAAGTTGTCAAATTACTCTTGCATCAATAAAATGAGAATATCTAATAGGATTCTCATTTAGAGAAGGCACATCATCAAGTGACAAAAGTGTCAGAAATAATCCAATGGTCATCTGAGCCAGGTCATTTGAGTGGATGTAGGATGATGCATCTGGCCAATTTTTGTACTAAATCCCCCAAAATCATTAGAGATTTTAAGAAAGTATCAGATGTAGTAGCTCAAAAGCCACCCTAGTTTGCCAGACTGGGGACTATTTTAATCCAACCCTCAGGATCAACAAATAGGATTCGAGGAGTTGAGCAGGAACAATAGGAAGAACCCCAGTCCACCAGACTGGGGACTTTTTCAAATTCTCAATCTCTTCCTCAGTGAAATTCATTCTTCTCTCGGTTAGGGAAGAAGCCACAGGAGGAATGCAGAGCCAAATTACAAGAGAATATTTCCAAATTATGGTTCTTTAAGAAGTTCTTCAAGGATCAACCAATCAAAAGGCAATGTGTCATAAAGGACATGAAAGAAGACAGTATCACAGAAGCACTAATAGATGGTTTTCAATACGATATGCATCGATAAATTTCATCAATGTTGTTTTCTCTGATCCCGCATAACATGAGCCTCGCTCAAAGGAATCAGTTGAATAAGTTAATTTTCAATGGGTTGTTCACACTGAAACAAATGAAGAAGGTGTGCATACCCGATACCAATGGATTACCCAGAATTTAGGAATTCCATAAAATAACCAACTTCCCCCTCTTCGAAAGGCGTCCAACAAGGGGAAAGAAGAAAGTCAGGTTACCCCTAACTGTGGAGAAGGCCAATCACTTTCATTAGAAGAAAGTTTCACACAACAAGAGGAAAAAATGAAGGATTTAAGGTGGTTAAATGCAGAATTACTTCTAGATATTCTTCCTCCTAAGCGTGATGGAGTTAGTCATTCAAGATAATTCATTGTAGCTATTGGGATGGATCATTAATTTCCCCCATTACATGTAAACCCTCACAAGTCTAATCCTATGGGTCATACGCAACAACAACCGGCAGTACTACCATCAGGGATAGTACCAGTCGCCACACCTGTCCAAACTCCAGTTCTTGTACCTGTAGAGGTCCAAGAATAACGAGATATTTCTAAAAAATTAATGACTACCATTGATTCATTAACATCTCGGTTGGATGATATGGAAGGAAAATGTGCATCAATTCAACCGGATAAGTGAGATTTTTATGAATGGGTTGACGGAATTCCCCCCCTTCAAATTTTGCGAGTATCACATTCCCAATTATTAATGGTTCGAGAGATCCAGAACAACACATAACACATTTTGTTTGTTGTTGTGATCCTATTATGGGATCTTCTCAACAAAAAGAAGCATTTATGGTCAGGTGTTTTGTACAATCATTAAAAGGACCTACTTTTGTCTAGTATACAAGATTGCAGTCCCGGTCAATTACTGGGTGGGAAGATCTCCGTCAAAAATTCATTTTTCAATTTAGGTCAACGTTGCCAAAGACGACAATTTTTTATCTTACAAATTGTAAGAAATGGGAAAATGAAAGAGTTTCGTATTTCATTGCTTGAGGGAAGGGATTAACATATAACTTATGTTTAGAACTCCCTCATGTAGAATTGTTGACAACTTGTGTGGAAATGTTTTGTGATGAATTACGCACACCGTTGATCACTGTGAAATATACATGAGGGTTTTGAGACCTTACTTCAATCACTCAGCATATTAAAGACTCCCATTCAAAGAGTAAGGATAAAACTCGTGTAATTCCATCAGTTCCAGGAAAGAAAATGGGGAAAGTAGAGACTGATACAATTACACTTAAACAAGCACATGTACCTACTTCCACTTCAAAACCTTTATCAGATCGAAGGGCTCCACCTCCTGAGCGTCAACAACAATGGTTTCCTCGTCAAAATTATCAAAGATATCAAAGGCGTAAACCGTTTGAATATTTTAAGAACAACTTTTATTCTTTCTGGAATGAACTAATTCCTGGCTAATTCATCTCATCTCTAGAAAATAATATGGTTCTGTTTCCAAGGCCCAAAAGGCCAAACATGGAAAGAGATGAATACCTCTCTACCTATTTCCCATTTCATTAGATGTTGGGGCATCACATTCAAGAGTGTTTTGTCTCCAAAGACCTCCTCCAAAAGATGGTGGACTGTGGACATGTAAAATTGAAAGGTTCTTCAGCCCAGGTAGCATGTGTTAATACTACTGATCCATAGGAATAAGGCGAGTGGCATGAAGTAAAAAGTAAAAAATGTGCATAAATATGATGACTGGATGGTCAGGAAAATGATCAACCGAAGTCATGCCATTTTATAAACACAATTGAATCAACCAATTATGTCTTCTGCTATGAATGCCATAGAAAAACCCCCTTCACCAGAAGAACAATCTTCAAAGAGGCAGCATAATTCGAAGAAAGAAGAACTGTCAGAAGAAGACGATTTCGTGTCAAAGCTAAAATTATCTTTGAATATGGAAGATTTCAAGCCATCTACTTCAATAGAACGTGCATCATCCCACCAAACAACATAGCCTAAACTGGCTAATCGGGCAGAGTCATCATCATATTAAGAGTTGATCTTTGTTTCTCTTAACATGATTCATTTAATAGATCCTTATTCCAGACATAGTTTCGATCATAATGAGCCTGAGTTCGCTATATCAAACAGAGGAATTAGAGGAAGAGACAGAGGTCTAGGATACAGGGGAAGACATGGATATTCCAGAAGCCATTATTCCAATCCTACCCATGCTAGAATTATATATTCAACAAAAACTCACGGTGAAGACCATCAGCAGGCTCAACAAGTACAAGAATGTTCTTCTACACATGGTAGATTCGGTCCTGGCATAGTTTTTTTGGATGATCGATTAGTGGTCACCCCGTTTTCCTCTCAACAAATAAATAGAACTATTTGGCATGATCTCCTAATGCCAAGTGTATTTCAAACTCCTACCCTGATACAAGATGCGTCTACTTCCAAAGTATCAACATCGAAGGCACATGAAAAACCACATGTTCCTATTGGGAAACACAGACCTTTGGACCAAAAGTATGATGTATTGAAACATTTTTCCCATATACCAGCCGTGTTATCAATTATGGATGCCTTGAATCTATCAAAGGTTCTTTGAGAGGTACTCATTGAGGCTTTGTTAAGTCCTCAGGAATTCAAAAGTAAAATTTTTGTGGCTGAAGTCTACCATATAGAGAATGATCATGCAGAATTCCATATAGTGATATCCTTTATAGATGAAGATGAAGATGATGTTGTGCTTGGACATATTAGACATTTTTATTTATCTGGAAAAGTCAATGATTTAGACATTCGACGAGCTTTTATTTATAATGGCTCAAGAGTCAATCTCATTCATATTCATACACTTTGTTGATTAGGCCTCAAGGAATCTGATTTATCTCCTTCTTCATTGATGTTGCAAGGATATTATAAGAATGAAAAAGATCCTTTGGATGATATTAAAATCAGAACTCAGTTTGGAGACCATGTATCCAATTCTGATTTCATGGTTGTTCGTCATGACATATCCTTCAACATTTTTCTTGGAAGACCATGGCCACATCAACATGCGGTCGTACCATCGTCATACCATCAGTGTCTCAAATATTGCTTCAATGGTCAAATTGGGACATTGTATGGTGATAAAGCCCCATTAAAAACATGTAAATCTCAATACATTAAGGTAGAATTCAATCACATGGATAGAAAGGAGAAATCCATGACAAAGGAGGTAACCCAATTTAATGATCCATATGGTTTGGAAAAGATTCCAATAAACCCATTCATACATGTTAGTACAAATTTTGTTTTTCCTATCAGTAAAATTGACAAGGTAGACCCAAATCCAAATAATCTTATAGAAACATCCATAATGTCAATTATGGAAACCAAGATAGACATCATGGTAGAAGTTGTTGATTCACCACACAATGATGAATGCTCAAATAAAGATGTCTTTATTTCATCTGCTGAATTCCATAAATTCTATACTACATCAACAAGGCCAGAAGAAGTTATAACAAAGTCAGAGGAGAACAATAATGACCCTTAATCATCCATACGGTCAGGAATAATATCCTTTTCATCAAGATGTTCTAATTTTAACTTCTCCCCTGGTCATGAAAATTCAGCTTCATCATATAATATTCAAGTATAAACAAAAGAAGTAACACATATTGAAGAAGAAGAGGAAGATCTCAGAGATGCTCCTACAACATTGGAAGAATGTATCTCTACCACTACGGATGGAGTTGAAAAAATAAATCTGGGTACAAAAGAAGATCTAGGCCCCACTTTAATTAGTGCATCCATGACTCTTGAAGAGAAAAAAATTTATACTACATTTTAAAGAAAAATTGGGATGTATGTTCTTGGAATTATATAGAAATTACTGGCTTTGATCCTGATGTTTACACTCATAAATTGGGTCTTTCATAAGAAAATTGAGGATTTAAGTAAGCCGCAAGAAGAACACATCCATCTTATGTCTCCAAAATTGAAGCTGAAGATGATAATCTTATCAAAGCTAACATTGTTAGAGAAGTTAAATATCTAAAATGGCTTGCTAACATTGTCCCTATGAAGAAAAAGAATGGAAAAATTATTGTTTTCATTGACGTCAGAGATCTTAATGGTTATTTTCCCAAGGATGATTTTCCAGTTCTGATCACAAAACTCTTAATTGATGCAACAGTTGGATACGTAGCTGTTTCCATCATGGATGGGTTTTCTGGGTACAATCAAATATGAATGGCCCCATAGGATGAGGATTATATAGCTTTCAAATATCCAAAGGTGTTTTTTGCTATTGGGTAATGCCCTTTGGCCTGAATAATGCAGGTGCAACGTATCAACGTGCCATGCACCATATCTTCAATCCCTTTTTAAGGAGATTTGTTGAATGTTTTGTCGATGATTTGGTGGTTAAATCCAAAAAACGTTCTAATCACTTGGTTAATTTGGAAATCATATTCCAAAAACTTTGATAAAACAATTTGAAGATGAGCCCCTTGAAATGTGAATTTCGGGTAACCTCAGGAAAATTTCTCAGCTTTGTTGTATTCCATCGTGGTATCGAAGTTGTTCCTGAGAAGAAAAAATCAATCCTTTGTATGTAACCTCTTTGAAATTTTAAATAATTAAGAGGAATTCAAGGACACTTGGCCAATATTTGGTGTTTCATGGCAATTTTACTAGCAAGTGTTTACCCTTCGTCAAATTAATGAAGAAGGGAGTGACCTACCTATGGACCTATGATTTCCAAGAGGCATTTGATATCCACAAGAAATATCTCTTTAGTCCACCAGTATTAATGGAACTTGTTGATGGAATACCACTTATCCTCTATGTGACAGCTTTAGATCGATCATTGAGAGCCTTCCTTGTCCAAAAGAATGATGCTGGCAATGAAAAAAGCCTTTACTATCTCTGTCAAACTATGCTTGAGGCCGAAACTCGATATTCATGAATTGAAAAGTTCTGCCTAGAGTTAATCCTTTAAGTTTAGAAATTGAGACACTAACGGCTACATCATGAGATCTAATTGGTATCTCGTAATAACCAGCCCAAATTTATCCTTAGTCGTCCCATTCTTACTAGACGTCTGGCAAGGCGGGCAGTTATTTTGCAGAAGTTTGATATCTAGTCTCAAAAAAAATAAAGTGCCAATCTCTGGACGATTTCCTTACTGAACACTCATATATAGAAGATACATCATTAAATATTGAACTTCCTGAAGAGGAAGTATTCTCTATTCATGATAATCCTCAAACATGGGAAATGTACTTTGATGGTGCTTCCCCAAGTCCAACAGTGAAGAAATTGGAAGATCCTAAATTCAACAAAGTTGGGTTAGGAATTGTACTTATTTCCCTGGAAATGGCAGTGCTACATTATTCCTTCTTATTGTTGGGAGGCGGTACAAACAATGAAGCGGAATATCAACTCTCATCGCAGGATTGGAGTTGGTGCTTCAGGCACATGTGAATCGCTTAAAGGTTAAAGGTGATTCAGACTTGGTAATCAAACAAGTCGATGGGGACTATGCCATCAGAAAATAAGAGTTAATCCATTTTTATTATTACGTCAGAGAGTTAATGGAAAAAATTTCTTCAGAACAGACATTTTCTTATATCCCGTAATCACAAAATGCTCATGCTGATGCACTGGCTAATATAGCCATAGCTATGGCATATCCAAATCAGAAAAGAGGAAATCAATGAAATTAGTCCCTTTTCTGATCCATATAGTCATACTATAGGATGGATGACACCTACTAGGGAATAAGTCCGGTGATGTGTGGTAAATTTTACACTTTATGATAGCCCAAATCACAAAAAAATCCCTACAAGGGAGGTTTTGATGGAATTATCGTCAGATGTATTGATGGTGAAGAGACGATGGCTATCATGAAAGAAGTACATGTAGGAGTCTGTGGTGATCACAAGTCTGGACATAGACTATCAGATCAAATTCAAAGGCATGGAAACTTTTGGCCTTCATTGATACAATATTGTTTTGATTTCACTATGAAATGTCATTATTTCCATGTATATTCCAATTTCATTCAACATCCCCCAGAGTTTCTTCATAAAGCTAAATACTCATGGCCATTTGCCACATGGGGAATGGATGTAGATGGACCATACCCTTCAGCTACATCCATGAAGATTAAGTATATTATTACTTCTACTGACTTCTTTTCCAAATGGGTAGAGGCAATACCTCTCAAATAAGTTAGTTCTAAAAGAATTGTTAGCTTCATCATGTTTAACATCATTACCATATTTGGTGTCCCTCATACCATATTGACAGACAATGGCACCAACATCTGTTCATCTGAGGTAAGGATGTTGTATCAAGAATACAACATCAAATCCAACCATTCATCTTGGTATCATGCAGCGTCGAATGGAAAAATAGAATCCTTCAATAAGACAATTTCAAACATACGGTAAAAGATGGTGGATAAAGATAAGAAATCATGGCCTGATTAACTTTTTCATGCTTTATGGGCTTATTGGACCACCACCCGCACTGCTACGAGGTCAACTCCATATTCATTGGTATATGGAACAGAAGCAGTCTTTCCCATTGAGGTTCAATTACCTTCACTCAGAGTATCCATTTTTTATCAAACATCTATAGATGATAAATATCAAAAGCGATTGGATGAATTGGAAAGATTAGATGAAAAAATACCGTGCACCCTACAATAGAAGGAAGTCTATCAGAATCGAATAGCACAAGATTTCAATAAAAAATTTCTTCTTCATTCATTAATTCGAGGAGAATTGGTATTCGTCCTTATAACTCCAATGATACCGGGATAGAAGCCTCTAAATCTTGACCCAAAATGGGAAGGACCTTATTCAATTCATAAGGTCTACTCCAATAGAGCTTATTATTTAATCTCAATGGATGGGGAACTCATTACAACTCCAACCAATGCATGATTCTTGTAGAAGAATCCTTTGTAACACAAATAATTATCATCCAACATGACATTAAACTATGTATCGTCTAATATGACATTAAACTGTGTGGTCCTAGCTACATGATGCTAAACTATGCAGCATCGGTCCATGCATATGACCTTAAACTATTTTAGTCCTTACTGTAAGACTTTAAAATGCATAGTCCACAAGTCCTTACTAAAAGAATTTAAACTGTATATCCCCCTAGTCCTTACTGTAAGACTTTAAACTGTGTGGTCCCTTTTTTCCTTGCTGAAGGACACTAAACTGATTAGCCCTTCATTCGTCTAACATGACATTAAACTATGTTCCCTTTGTTGTCCTACATGACGTAAAACTGTACATATTTGTCCAACATGACTTTAAACTGTGTTTCATCCAACATGATGTTTAACTGTGTTTTGTCCAACTTGACTTTAAACTGTGTTTTGTCCAACATGATGTTAATCTTTGTTGTCCTAGCTACATGATGCTAAACTGTGAAGCACTGGTCCAAGGATATGACCTTAACTATCTTTGTCCTTACTACAAGAATTAAAACTGCATAGTCCCTTAGACATCACTACAAGAATTTAAACTGCATGGTCCCTCTATCATCCAACATAAAATTAAACTGTGTCCCCTTTCTCATCTAACATAACCTTAAAATGTTCATTCAAGATGCAAGACTTTAAACTTCCAAGAACACCATGTCCGTGACACATGTCATTTAAACTGTGAAATAGTCCCTTATACGTCCTACATGATGTTAAACTGTGCATTGTTAGGGTTGTTACTACCTCTTGTTTCTCACACCGATCATGACTCACATTAGGTTAGAGTAAGTTTCAACCATAACACCCTCTCTGGGACGATAACCACGCATAACTTCCTACACCATTTTTGGATTTTCCTCAAGTAATACTTGATCACCAATTCATTCTTCAATTGAACTACCCGAACATTGATCCTTGCCTTGTAGGCCGGGTATGTAGGCATCCTCCTGTGGTTAAAGCCCAAAAAACCAACATCTTCACATTGGTTCACCTCTATCTCATACGATGTTGATCCGTGTAGCCCCCCCAAACCAATATCTTTACATTGGTTCATCATCATCCTTGATATATGAATTTAAACTATATAATACCACATTTTCCTCACTGTAAGACATTAAACTGTATAGACATACATCTTAGCTATGTGATTCTAAACTATGCAGCACTGGTCCATGCATATGACCTTAAACTATTCGCTGTTTTTTCCTGAACGATAATAAACTAAAACATTCTTTGACACCCTCAACTAAAAGTGAATCATTATTGACATTGATCTCCAATCATGTTATATTTTAAAGACTACGTGCATACATGGAAATTCCCGAACCTATAATCTCGGATCCAACCATCATTTAACTATATACCCTTTTCACCCTTCACATGTATGAACCAAATATGTTCAGAGGGTATTTCAGGATCTACTTATGGCTTGATTCCCATCATTATGTGTAGGAACGTTCGAGCATCCCTAAAACCCAGCCCCAAGTCTTTGGGCCTAACCCTAAATTCCAATTTCAATCCCTTGGATGAATAGTCTCCCTGTGAACACATGAATGTGGTATGAAAACCCCGGTCTATATTCACATCAGGTTTATAACAAACACACTAGGTGTCTCCTTCATTATGGTATGAACTCTACAACCATAAACTGAGATCTCTTACATTCTCACCCCACATGATGTTAAAAATTATTTCACGAACTACATTTGTCTTTATTATCATCCTAATGAGATATGTAGTGAAGTACAACATTTAAATTTAGGACCTAGATACAACATGATTATGGTCAGCATTGTTCTATGTATCTCTTTCAGGCATTGGAAAATACCAATTTTCATGAGTCATACTCCTAACCATAAGTACTTCCAGATATCCATAACCCTTTTCTTATCTTATAGTCACAATATGTCTGATACCCGGGAATTATTTTTACTGACTAAGAAGTATGTTCCCTTAGGAGGCCTTGTATAAGTAGTCTACATAATGGACCTGTTAGCCAAAAGATGTTATTATTTGACAATGAAGGCAATTCCCTTAAGTGGCCCTGTATACATCAACCCCCTAACTGGTTTTTAAATAGTGGTAACTTCATTCTTGGGAGAAAATACTATTTTGTCCTTATTTGTCTTAACAACAATATATAGGGATCCTAAAAAAAATATATATATCCTTAATATATTTGTCGCATACTCTTTTTTCATGATCTGAAGGTATTCAAATCTATGGTTTATATTTCCCCTCTCTACGTTTGGGTCAGACCTTCGAATGAGTGATATTCATCAAATTCTTTGAAAATCGTGATTGGAAATATCTTCTCCATATTCAAGTACCTATCTCCATACACCATAATTTATGCTTTGGAAAATTTGAATCTCCATAAACATTCACTGGATTTTAGCAATAGAAAAGTAAAATTTCTGAGAGTTCTTTTTCCTGATTTGCAGCACGTTCCCCAAGGTGGCCTTGCATAAGTAGTCTACATAATGGACCTATCATCCATAGGATGCTATTATTTGACTATACAGGCAATGCCCTTAAGTGGACCTGCATACATCAACCCCCTAACAGGTTTTTTAAATAATGGTAACTTCACTCTTAGGAAAAACTTCCTCTAACGCCCCTTGACCCTTTTTTCATATCATCCCTCATATTCAAAATTTATTAGGTCATAGTTTACATGTTTTCCCCTATAAATGAATGTGGTAACATGTTCTCAAACAAATTTTCAAGGAATTGAGTCAATTTTAATCCATATGGTCAATGCTATTCGACCTTCAACATTGTACTTTTTATGTCCGACATGAATGACTTTAAACTGACTACAAGAGACTGGGTACCCATTAAATTGGGACCCTGTAAAAGGAGATCTGAACAAAATTTGAGTCCCATCTCGCTAAACCTACATATTGTATGATTTATGAAATATTAAGCCACAAAATATGCAAATTTTGTGGGGTTATTTGCATCACCCTAGCAAAAAATCAAACTATGCGTACTAGGCCCATTGGCTTAGGTAAAATTAACTAAGGCAAGTACAAGAGAATGCAGGTACAAATAATTGAAGATGAAAGTGTTTTTCATTGATACACAAGATTTAGAAGGACATCCACAGACTGGAGTCTCTTCTATTTTTCAATAATTACAAAGGGCTTTCAACATAACTCTTCATTTGATTTACGACATCCCGAGCTTTATCAGCAACCACCTCGAATTCATTCATTCAACTAGATACAATAAGGGATGTAGTGATACCAGCTCTTCTTGGAATAATTGTAAAAGAATTTTCTTGAGTGTGGATTGAGAAAATTTTCTTCTGATTAAACAATGACTATGTTTCTGTCCAAGAGACATAGAAATGGATACATGGATTTGAGAATAAATCATTGGATGTAAAGAGTCATTTAGAGAGAGTAATCATTTCATATATTTCTCTAATGTCATTATAGTATTTTCTCCACCAACCAGCAGTGAAAAACATGTGAGCCCATGTGTTTTCCATTTTCATATCTGCAAGGAAATGGCATGGAGAAAAATTTGAAATTTCACACCATTGATCCTGATCTTAATGCACAACATAACTGAGATGGAGGAATAACAATGCGGCTGCAGCTTAAGCTTGTGAGGTTTTTGATCTAGGGCATAAGGGCTATGATGCATTATGTAGGCCTTCTCCACTGTTCCAACATTAACAAATGTTCCTGCAATTGAAACATTTGTTGAGGAAGATTTGGTGTAAGTTCAAAACCAAGAATGCGGGAGATAGTTCTTTGGCTCTGGAATGATGACTCCTTGCAGATGGCCATGGCCATATAAAGGAATGTAAATGCTCTGTGGGAAATTGACATGATATTTCTTCAAGTACGTGGCCAAATCTAGGAGAGTTTTGTCGCAAATATCATAATAATAATGGCCAACTAAGTTCATCTTGTCATCAATCCTCTTGCAAAACAATTCATCAGCATATCCAATTCTTTTGGTATCCATTGAATAGGCACAAAGATCGAATAAATAACTTTTAAGTAAGTTGTTTTTTTATAAAATTTTTGAAGAAATAAAAAAAAGGCTAAGTCATTAAGGATGGATGGAATACTAACATTTTTATTGATTTTGGAAACAAAACGAAACAAAAACAAAAAAACAAAAGAACGTCATAGCGGTCAAAAGTAGTGGAGACCCAACACATCATTAGTAACAAAGATATTGCTGCCCGACGAAAATTAACCTGTGTTAAGGAAGAACGATAATCTTTGAGTTGGAGAAGCTTGGGACTCCAAGAAATCTGCAACCATTTTCCCCACTCACCATGTTTGGGTTATCTCCATGTTGACTCCCAAAAGATGTTTGAATTTATGAAGATAATATTCTACATTCCAAGGGTAGCTACCACTTTCCGTGAGTGCGTTATAGAGTATTAAGGAGACCGCTTCCACTGCCTTCAAAATTAAATCCCTTTGCACACTTAACTCCTGCCACGTAACTATCGCCTTAACCTCAGCCTGAAGAGCATCTAAAAGCTGAGAAAGAATCCACTACATAGCCCATTTGATCCCGAATGTCACCTCCACCCCTCATTTCCCCCATTAAGAAGGAGCCATCTATGTTGAGTTTTAGCCCAGATCTATGGGGATTTTAAGGTACCCAATTTCCTTTCTCTCTCCTCCCTATCTAGTCATGCTCCTTTGGGATGAAAGCCCTTACTGATGGAAAGACGTGGCACTCAGTACACTTTCCAGATATATCCAGCAAAGTTTTTTTCATCATTAATCATATACCTGTCGCACAAGTTTTATTGCGATAGTATTGGCGCGCAAGTCAAAAACAGAATGACGAAGCTCGACGCAACGAACAGAAGCATGGCCGAGAGAAAATCCAAGACACCTATGCGACAAGAGATAACATGCGCGACGAGAGCAAGAAGCATTTGAAAGCTGGATTCTTTCCATGAAGTGAGGTCTATATTTATAGGCAAGGTCGTACCCCAGCCCACCAGAACCTGCGTGCCAGAACAATACATGCGTGCCTACTACTTGCGTGCTGCGACACATTGTTTCTTGTTTTTCTCAAAGTCAAATCCTCTTTCTGTTTCTGATCCAACTCTGAGGGGGGGATTTTGTTGAAGCTCCTTTCATCAAAGAGTCTAATGAATGGAAAAGGGAAATTCATTAAGCACAAAAGAGCCATCCTTTGAAGAACACAAAAAACCGACAAAGGCATGAACACATAACCTTTTAAGAATGGGTCACACAAGTTTCGTTATTGTCAGGCAAGTCACTTGTGCGCCACATATGGGTCGCGCATGTTACTTGAGCGCCCAATTTCATTTTAGCCCAAGGTGCTCAGTGGCCTATAAATACAACCTATGTGCCGCCCATTTCTGGGACAGATTTTCCAAAACACAGAATTAATATCTGGTCTCCCTAGTCTCTTCTTGAAGTATTCCAAACACTTCTAAGGTAATTTATTACCTATAATGGATGATCTAAAGAAGAAGAATATTGCATATGTGTTAGAACTCGTCAACACTTGTGCACCTACGTGTCCAGCCCTTATAGAAAAAGGATACACTTGCCTGCTGCTGTGTCCATAGATTGAAACTTGAATGCCGCCATTCAGGAAGCATCTAGGTATAATACTAAGGGATGAGCCCAGTCTCACCCAAGTATTACAATACATGTTCTCTGTCACCCAAGTGAACTCATGTCGCGCAAGTATACTTGCGTGACCAGGACTTTTGCGCTTGACCAGGACATGTGCGCCCAAACAAGACTTGCGTGCATGCCTCTTTTTGGGTGCCCCTCCTTTAAATTCACTACTTTTCTTCAAATCCACCATTCCTCTTCAAAATCTAGCCATCAAAACCCTCTTTAAATCCACTTTTGGAATGGTTACTTTGTTGGATTCTTTATCTGAATGAAATTTTTTGGAACATCTCTCAATTTTTTTATTTATATAACTTTATACCACTAAGGTTAGAGGATCCCTTCATTCAACTGCATCCATTAAGATGATAGAATCTTTGATTTGGGCATCCTTCTAAGGATTAATCCCAAATCATAAGTCAAATATTCCTTAATATGGGAATCCTCCTTAGGTGTAAGCCCCAAATTAAAAATCAAAATCTCTATAAAGCGAAAATACCATTATGGACACTGTTAATGGGAATCCTCGTTAGGAGTAAGCCCCAAGTCCCCTTTAACCATGGTCTTCCTTCTCAGAAATAAGCACCAAGTTAAAAGTCTCCTTAAATTGGGCATCCTTCTTAGGAGTAAGTCACAATCATATGTCCCTTTATCATTGGACCTCCTTCTCAAGAATATTCCCTAATCATAAGTCCCACTTAATTTGGGCTTCCTTATCAGGAGTAAGATCCAAGTTAAAATTCCAAATCTTGGTAAAGCAAAAATACCTTTATGGACCCTTCTCTTCAGATTCATTCCTGAACTAATTCCTGGTCTTAATTTACTTAGGCAATAACACATACATAAGACCCATATCATTCCTTATGACGGCATCTTTCATGGCACTAATCATCAGGTTTAATGATACCTCTGGTTTCACACACCGAGCATGACTCACGTGAGCTTAGAGTGTAAAAGTATCCATGACACATCTCTTTGATCCATTAATCATATGCAAGCCCCAAACTTCTTACTCGAACTATGTGGACTTTGACCTTTTCCATAAAAGTAGAGTACATAGGAAGCCCTTTTAAGGTTCAATCCCATCACCCATTAATTCTCATCTGTCCCATAAGACGTTAAACTATATCTTAATTCCTGAACTATATGGGTTATGATTCCACTTTAAAAAGGATATGTAGGTAGCCTATCTGCAGGTACGATCCCCACTCTGAAATAATCCATATCCTTCTGAAGGAAAATAAATTTCAAGTGCCCCACTGAGTGGATTTAAAACATGTATGGTCATCATAATGACCAAGAGATTTCTATATAATGTAATGAAGATTACCATTGACTAAGAATCTCCAATACATATAGATGATTCTCCATCGATGAAGAACATCAAATATAAATAAGAGATTCTCTAAATCTCATACATATCAATCATTGACTGCCAAATCTAAAGGAAAAATCATTTTCATACATGGTGAATTAATCAGGATTCGTGAACATAACTTAAATATATGAGAGAGTCCCGAAGTAGGTAACAATTCCCCCCAAAAAGGTGTGATGAGCCTGACCTCCCACCCTCTCGACGAATGAAAATTCTTAAGCCTTATCTGTCCATATATAATGAGGGCCTAATTTAGTAAAGAAGGTCCAAATGGATATAGAATCATTGGATGTTTTTGGTTCTACGACTAAACCCGCTAGAAACCAATTGGAAAAGTTTGATCCTTAAACAAAAGAGGTAATCCCTATTTCCAGAAGTGACAAACATGTTTTCTATTATAAATATATATTAAAAAATTTCATTTATTCCACATCCTAATCCCCAATAATCATTTACATTGAAAAAAACATTTAAAATATTGATATGGGAATATTAATTGCATCAAGGTTAATAGATAAAGAAAACAGTTTGTTTAGATAAAAACAAGAAAACCCATTAAAAATATTTTCTAAAAAACACACTAAAAATAATATAAAAGGCATGTAAGTTCCTTATGTCATCATTAATGTAACGCCCCGACCCCAGCTACCCAGAGTCGGTGCATTACTTCGTAACATTGGCATGATCACAAGAAGATCAAATCTCGAAAGACCGATTGGTTTAGTAGCCTTGGAAACACTAGATATAATCATAAAGTTTTACATTACATTTCAAAGTGGAAAACTACTACAACAACAAAGTCTTCATATCCACACTATTAACCCCTCATAATATCCCTGCAAGTCATTCATAATTTACTTCTTCACTACCTGGGAAAAATAAAACATAGAAAAGGGGTGAGCTCAAATGCCCAGTAAGGATAACAATATAGCGGAACATTCAAAATAAGCATAAACATTTAAGGCAATGAATTACTAAAACAAAAGCCTTTTAAAATTGAACTTCAACATAGTATGGAAAAAGTAAAATGAAATAATGCCATTTACTTGTTCACATGGATATTCTACTAATCGAATAATCACATGCAAAAATCAATAACCACTTTCATAATGTTGGAATGCATAATGCCAGACTATCATAACCACATAGCCAAGGCCTCGTGCCAAGACTACAAATAAGATTTTGTCAAGGCCTTGTGCCAAGACACTAGTTTGTCTCATGAGACCTACCGATGCATCGAGGAGCTATAGCGGGCTCCACCCGTCACTTATTAAGTCCAATGCATTCCCATATGAAAAGGTTTAAACATAACATAAACATTCGTATTAAAACTAGCATACGAAATGTCAATACTTTCACAATAAACTATGAATGGTATAAAAATAGCACATCCACAGTCAAACATATCACAAAACCTTCAATACAATATAGAAGTTTTGTATCATAATAAATCAACTTCAAATAATCTTAAAATCCATCAAAAGATGTTGACATAGATGAAATCAAAATTCTTTTTAAAGAAATATCTCCTTTTATTTTGAAATCATTTAAGATCCATATAAAATAAAACATTTTCTTTGAAAATATTCTTATAAGCTTGTAAGGAAAGCTTTGAAGATTTTATAATGGCGTAAAATAACCGCACCCGCCGTATAAGTTAAAAAAAACATTCTTACCTCAATTCTGTCGAAAAGGTTAAAAAGGACCTTGTTTTGAAAACGACGGAAAGATTCCTTTATAAACATCTTATAAAAAGTCAAAAAAGGGTATAAATGACTTTAACCCATATTCTTGTAAATAGTAAAAATGTTTTGAAATACATTTTTAAGAAACATGGATGTGGATGATAAAGAGATCTCAAAAGATTATTACATATAAACAACCTCGGATAATGAAGAGATTGTGAAATAACCCTTACCTTGTACTTTTCCTTGGTTGGGGTAGGTTAACCTCCTGTATAATGGTGAAATAATTGTTATTAAATTATACAAGAATCATATATATTAATATGATATCATATATGATCTTTTAACATTGATTTATTAATAATATCTTAGAATTATCATCGTTTCGGGTGTTAACTTACTCATTTTCATTTATATGTTTTGTTACATAAGCCATTTTTGTTGTATCTTATTCATATCCAGAATTATATCAAGTCCTTAAACATCATTTTTAAATCATAAAATGATAATTATACTTGAATGGATACGATGGAGAATGAATCTTATCGCGTTCGTGGAGACGGTAGTCCGTACGTACGCACGAGCGACAATATCATTCTTTTGATATTAAAATAATATATAAATGAATGTTATATCATATATACAGAATCATTAACATGTTATATTTATTATTTACATGAGTTACACATCATTATTATACCCATCCAAATAATATTATATTGAATAACAATTACACCACGACGTGGAGACGGTAAGCCGTACGTACGCACGTATGGTGACATGTTATTCAAAGGGTGGATAGAATACTGAATATGGTTGTACCATACTTATAATAACATCACAGTATATGTGAGATACTGGAGTTATTATTTTAGAATGGTAAGAACAAAGGAAGAAGAAGTGGAAGAAGAAATGAACTTAGAAAAGGGTGGTGAAATCATTACCTCTTCTTCGGGTTCTTCCTTTTGATTTGATCAAAAGGGCTCCTTAGGTTGGCTTTCTGATCAAACTAAGGCCTCTAGGTTGTAGTGAGGGATGTTGGGAGAGTATTTGGGCAGAGTTTGGCCGAACCAAAAGGCTTTGAAGGTGTGAAGAAATGAGAAGTAGGAGTGCCCTTTTATAAGAGGGGTGAGGGGCACCTTTGGAAAAGCTAGAAATATTAATTTATAATAAATTCATATTCGGTTTCCAAAGGCTCGAAAGTTGACTATTCAAAGTATGAGGTAGGGATAGGTCGAAAACAACTCATCCAATAGAATTTATACAGGTTTGGGTACTTATATTAACCTTATCTTTAATTATTAACTCTAAGTTAATTAGTTTCACTTTTACAATGTCTCTTTGTATTTTTATATAATATGGTTAATAAACTTACTATATACATCCAAGCGACCCCCAAGTGGTCCATTAATGATTAAAATATCATAATATAAGTCTCTTGGCCGAACCTTAGATTTTTAGGAATTTAATATAAATTAATAATATAATATTTGTTTTAAGAACTCTTTTATGTCAATTTTGACACTATTCAATAGTTGATTTTTGTGAAACTCATAACAGATTGATTACTTCGAAAAAAGTCAATTAAATCAATCCTAATATATCATATTATCCTAGAAAATTAGTTTAATTCATTAAAAGTTTCATATTATATTTATTTGTGTATTTATAATATCAATTATTTTAATTTTTCACTATTATAGTAATTACTGCATCATCATTGTGTCATAAATAAAATAACTTATTTAATGTCTAAAAATTATAAATAAAATATCATTATATAGGAAATCTTTTTATATTTCTAATTAATATTTATAATGGAAAATCCAACATATATAACCCTAAGTAAAAATTGTTCTTCTAAAAGATGTAAGCTTATGCCATTTTTATTTTTATTTAAGCTTTATTAATATAATGTGTCATTATCACTTACAAGTGGATCCATGGGGTCCCAAAATAGACCCAAAGATTCCCATGGTAGACCATGTATCAACCAATAGGGTTAAGACACGTTTTAGGGTAATTTAGTATTATTATAATATTATTTTTTAACCCTTATTTACCGGATTTACCCTTAACCATGGTAAATAAAATATTTACCGCAGTAATTATTCAAAATGTCTAAAAATAAAAGTTACCTATTTACACAATTTTAAAATCCTGATTCCAAATATGGAATCCATTTTTCTAAATTCAAAACACAGAAGTGGCAGAAATTAATTTAAAATTAATTCCCGCTGTCAAAACAAAAAGCGTGTTTTTAAGAGATAATAACTATCAAAAGATTGACACTTGTTTATGTTCGGTTTAATTGTAAAATTATGTCCAATGACCAACATTATATTAAATGGTAAAAATATATTCTAAATATACTTTAAAACCACTCAAATTCATAATTTATCACTATTAATTATTTTGATTAAAAAAGTTGTTTTTAATTAAAATTTAGTAATTTTCACTATTCATCAAAATATGAAAGTTATCCGAAAAGTACCAAAATTTCACCTTAGGCTAAATTCGATATTCCGAGTCCAAAAATGAAGTCCATTTTCAAATATAAAATATATATAATTTCAATAATTAGGTATTACTATTCACAACGGCTAGTTTAATTAGTTGTGGTGTGTGTTAGAACTCGAGGTTGCGTACAACACACGCTATCGCATTATTCAAAGGGAAACATACCGTAGAAGCTTGGGGTGTTACATTCTCCCCTCCTTCAAATAATTGCGTCCTCGTAATTTCTAGGGTATTACTGCATAAAAAGACTCAGGTGGTTCTTCATCATAAGTTCCTCGGGTTCCCACGTTGCCTCTTCCATCTTATGATTCCTCCACAAAACTTTTACCAGACGCGTCGTCCGGTTTCTCAGCACTTGTTCTCTCGTATCAAGAATCTTGATGGGCTCTTCGCAATAAGACAGATCGGGTTCCAGTTCTAAATCTTCATAGGTGAGTACATGCGTTGGGTCAGGCATGTATTTCCTCAACAGAGATACGTGGAACACATCGTGAACTTTGGAGAGACTTGGCGGCATTGCCAATCGGTAAGCTACAGCCCCAATTCGTTCTAGAATTTCGAAAGGTCCGATGTACCTGGGACTCAATTTACCTTTCTTACCAAAACGTATGACTCCCTTCCATGGAGATACCTTCAGGAAAACATGATCACCGACTTGAAATTCCAAATCCTTCCTTCGAATATCAGCATAGCTCTTCTGCCTACTTTGAGCTGCTTTGATGTGATTTTGGATTACCTTCACCTTTTCCACCGTTTCCTCCACCAGTTCTGGGCCTACAAGTTTTCTTTCACCAACGTCATCCCAACAGGTTGGTGTACGACATCTCTTTCCGTATAACGCTTCATATGGTGCCATCTGAATACTCTAATGGAAGCTATTGTTATAGGAAAATTCTACTAGTGGTAAATATTGATCCCACATACCCTGAAACTCAAGTGAGCAAGATCTCAACATGTCTTCTAAGGTCTGAATAGTCCATTCTGATTGTCCGACTGTCTGAGGGTGGTAAGCAGTGCTCAAATGAAGTTCAGTATCCAGGGATTTCTGAAGACTTTTCCAAAATCTTGAAGTAAAATGAGGATCACGATCAGAAACAATCGATAGGGGTACTCCATGAAGTCTCACAACTTCATTAATGTATAGTCTTGCTAGACGTTCCAGGGGTAGATCTTCTCTTATAGCAAGAAAATGTGCTGACTTGGTAAGACGATCAACAATAACCCATATTGCATCGTTCCTTCTAGGAGTCTTTGGTAGCCCCATGAAAAAGTCCATTGTAATATTGTCCCATTTCCACTCCGGTATGGGAAGAGGTTGCATGACTCCTCCAGGATGTTTCCTTCCAGCTTTCACTTGTTGACAAACCATACATCTTGACACAAAATCAGCAATCTCCATCTTCATGTTGTCCCACCAAAAATGTTCCTTCAAATCTCTATACATTTTGGTGCTCCCAGGGTGTATAGAGAAATTGGAACTATGAGCATCATCCAGCAATTCCCTTTTTAGATCACGTATATTGGGAACACAAAGTCTCTTCCCGAATTTCAAAATTCCACCTTCATACGCAAAGTCTCTCAATCTCCCATCATTCACAGCTTTAATCTTCTTTTGGAATTCTTCATCATCAGTCTGAGAACTCTTAATCCTTTCTAGTAAAGATGGTTTGGCAACCATTTGAAAAAGCATTGATGTTTCACCTTCCCTGGTTATTCCCATGTCCATCTTCACTAGCTCCATGAAAATTGGATCCCTTTCAATTCTCATATTGTTCAAAACTCCATGGTCTTTTCTACTCAAAGCATCTGCCACCTTGTTTACCTTCCCTGGGTGGTAGTGTATCGTACAATCATAATCCTTGAGTAATTCAAGCCATCTCCTTTGCCTCATGTTGAGTTCTTTTTGTGAGAAAATATACTTCAAACTCTTGTGATCAGTATAAATCTCACATTTTTCACCATAGAGGTAGTGCCTCCATATTTTCAAAGCAAAGATCACTGCTGCTAACTCGAGATCATGAGTAGGATAGTTTTGTTCATGAATTTTCAACTGTCGTGATGCATAGGCAATAAATCTATCATTCTGCATAAGGACACAGCCAAGTCCTTTCTTTGATGCATCACTATAAATAACGAACCCATCATTCCCCGATGGTAGAGTCAATATAGGAACATTGACTAATCTTCTCTTCAGTTCTTCGAAACATTCTTCACAATCTTTTTTCCAAACAAATTTAACCCCTTTACGTGTGAGCTTCGTTAATGGGTTAGCCAATCGGGCAAAATTCTGGACGAAACGTCGATAATAACCTGCCAAACCAATAAAACTACGTACCTCAGTTATACTCGTAGGTGCTGGCCATTCTTGGATTGCCTTGGTCTTAGAAGGATCAATAGAGATTCCATCTTTAGATACAATATGGCCAAGAAAAGAAATCTCCTGAAGCCAGAATTCACACTTGCTAAACATTCCATATAATTCATGCCTCCTCAGAGTCTTCAAGATAATGCGCAAGTGATTTTCATGATCTTTGTAGGTTTTGGAGTATACCAAGATATCATCAATAAATACCACCACAAATTCATCGAGATACTCCTTGAAAACTCTATTCATCAGATCCATGAATACAGAGGGTGCATTAGTCAATCCAAATGGCATTACAGTAAACTCGTAATGCCCGTACCTGGTTCGAAATGCTGTTTTCGGAATGTCTTCCTTCTTTACACACAACTGATGGTATCCAGATCGAAGGTCAATCTTTGAAAAGTATTGAGATCCATGCAGTTGGTCAAATAAATCATCAATACGAGGTAGGGGATACTTGTTCTTTATCGTTATAGCATTGATCTCCCTGTAATCGATACATAACCTCATAGATCCATCTTTCTTTTTAACAAAAAGAACAGGGGCTCCCCATGGAGAAACACTAGGGCGAATAAATCCCTTATTACTCAATTCCTCTAGTTGTTTCTTTAGTTCGACTAACTCTACAGTGGCCATTCTATAAGGGGTCTTCGATTTAGGCCTTGATCCAGGAATCAAATCAATGGAAAACTCAACTTCTCGTTCTGGAGGATGTCCAGGTAAATCTTCTGGAAATACATCTATAAATTCTTTCACAACAGGTACATCCTCTATTTGAACATTCCTTTCCTCACCGATAGTTACTTCATTCTCTTCCTCCCCAATAATTGAATTAAGTTGAGCTACAGGGGGTGGATCTAAATAAGAATTAGGTGGTGACGATTCTGCTCTAAAAATAAGGTGCTCCTTATCATTATCATCAAGAATCGTAACCTCTTTCTTCTTACAATAAATCTTCGCATCATAGTCCGAAAGCCAGTCCATACCGAGGATTATATCAAACTCAATCATAGGTATGACGATGAAATCAGCAGATAAAGAAAATTTATGTGCTCTAATGGGGACTGATTCACAAAACTTTGTTGCAATGATACTTCCCTTAGGAGTTTTAACCGACAACTCCCTTATTAAATCAAATTGGAAATATCTAATTTTCTTTGCAAACTGGGAAGATATGAAACAATGCGATGATCCAGAATCAAATAATGCATTTGCTAAACTTGAGGAAACCATTAAATTACCTGCCACCACATCATTCGGAGCTTCTACCTCAGCAGTAGTGATAGCATAAGCCTGACCTTGATCCCTTGGCCTTTTCTGAGGTAAGTTCTCCTGACGCTTAGGACATGCATTTGCATAATGCCCCATCTCCCTGCAATTGTAGCACTGAACGTTGGTAGCTTCCTTCTTCCCCTTGCAATCATGAGCTTGGTGGCCTTTTTCACCACACTTGTAACAGTCTCCCATTCCATTCAGGCAAGCACCGGGGTGTTTCTTCCCGCACTTACCACAAGATGGATATTCAACCTTTCCCTTCTTCCCCTTATTTCCATTCCCAGATTGATCAGAAGGTCTCTTCTTCTCTTGCTTTGCTTTAAAGTCATAAGACTTAGAGAATTCCTTTTCGGTCTTGATAGCACATGAGACAATGTCTTCATACGATGAAAAGGATTGTGAGACTAATGCTCGACGGAGAAATGGTTTTAACCCATCAAAGAAATGATCAATCTTACTTCTTGGGTTGCAAATATAATCACCAGCGTACCTCGCTAACCTTGTAAAGTTAGCCTCATACTTTGTGACATTCTCATCATCCTTTTGTCTCAGACTCAGAAATTGTCTTTCCATATCTGCTCGATGGTCGCGAGGAAAGTATTTTTCTAAAAATAGATCTTTGAACTCCCTCCATTCCATGTTTGATACTTCATCATCTTCCTTCATGTTTTGAATCAATGACCACCATTGATCAGCATCTCCAGTGAGGCGGTAAACTGCCATGGTAACTTTTTCCCTTTCACTACTCCCCAAAGCCTGAAATATTTTCTCTAGGGAAAATATCCATTGCTCAGCTACTAAGGGATTTGTACTCCCATTGAACGTTGGTGGTTGTTGTCTCATGAATCGATCTAACATTGATCCTCCACGCTGCGGATCAGGGTGCTCCATACGGGTAAGGTTATTATTCATAACCTGAGTAAGTTGTCCCAGTACGGTGATTAGCTGATCAGCACCAGTTGCATCACCAGCCCCACTATAATTATCTTGAGCAGGAGGGCAATCCCTACATGGAGTGCGTGCATTGATACGGTTTCCATTTCTTCCACTAGGCGCCATTTCTAAAAAATGGCATAAACTAGATCAGTTTATGCATCAAAATACATAATCCCATACTTATAAAACACTAAACATAAATTGAACTATCTATGGATATAATCCATAATCATAAATATGTTTTCTTTGAGGAAGTATATACTCATAAACCCTTCATAATGATTTGTAAAGAAAGTGAGAGTTATCCTAAGCATATCCCCTGGGAGTGTCGTAACCAAGAGTGCAGCAAGGCCCATTGTCGTGCACCAGTTCTCGTTCGAGTCTAGCTCAAAGCGGTGTTTTCGGGTTTTACCCCTAGGTACATCTGTGCCAGAGCCGCCTCTACCTACTCGTATCCAGACAGGGATGTATTGCTCGGAAAACTCACAAAGTCTCTACAATACCAAAATTCTAGGAAGTTCTTCTATACTAATCCTCAAAGTTCATCTTAGGTCTATGTGCTCTAATCAGAGTTTATCTAAATCTAGCTTCCAAGGTTTGTACTAAACTTCCTCTGATACCAACTGTAACGCCCCGACCCCAGCTACCCAGAGTCGGTGCATTACTTCGTAACATTGGCATGATCACAAGAAGATCAAATCTCGAAAGACCGATTGGTTTAGTAGCCTTGGAAACACTAGATATAATCATAAAGTTTTACATTACATTTCAAAGTGAAAAACTACTACAACAACAAAGTCTTCATATCCACACTATTAACCCCTCATAATATCCCTACAAGTCATTCATAATTTATTTCTTCACTACCTGGGAAAAATAAAACATAGAAAAGGGGTGAGCTCAAATGCCCAGTAAGGATAACAATATAGCGGAACATTCAAAATAAGCATAAACATTTAAGGCAATGAATTACTAAAACAAAAGCCTTTTAAAATTGAACTTCAACATAGTATGGCAAAAGTAAAATGAAATAATGCCATTTACTTGTTCACATGGATATTCTACTAATCGAATAATCACATGCAAAAATCAATAACCACTTTTATAATGTTGGAATGCATAATGCCAGACTATCATAACCACATAGCCAAGGCCTCGTGCCAAGACTACAAATAAGATTTTGTCAAGGCCTTGTGCCAAGACACTAGTTTGTCTCATGAGACCTACCGATGCATCGAGGAGCTATAGCGGGCTCCACCCGTCACTTATTAAGTCCAATGCATTCCCATATGAAAAGGTTTAAACATAACATAAACATTCGTATTAAAACTAGCATACGAAATGTCAATACTTTCACAATAAACTATGAATGGTATAAAAATAGCACATCCACAGTCAAACATATCACAAAACCTTCAATACAATATAGAAGTTTTGTATCATAATAAATCAACTTCAAATAATCTTAAAATCCATCAAAGGATGTTGACATAGATGAAATCAAAATTCTTTTTAAAGAAATACCTCCTTTTATTTTGAAATCATTTAAGATCCATATAAAATAAAACATTTTCTTTGAAAATATTCTTATAAGCTTGTAAGGAAAGCTTTGAAGATTTTATAACGGCGTAAAATAACCGCACCCGCCGTATAAGTTAAAAAAAACATTCTTACCTCAATTCTGTCGAAAAGGTTAAAAAGGACCTTGTTATGAAAACGACGGAAAGATTCCTTTATAAACCTCTTATAAAAAGTCAAAAAAGGGTATAAATGACTTTAACACATATTCTTGTAAATAGTAAAAATGTTTTGAAATACATTTTTAAGAAACATGGATGTGGATGATAAAGAGATCCCAGTAGATTATTACATACAAACAACCTCGGATAATGAAGAGATTGTGAAATAACCCTTACCTTGTACTTTTCCTTGGTTGGGGTAGGTTAACATCCTGTATAATGGTGAAATAATTGTTATTAAATTATACAAGAATCATATATATTAATATGATATCATATATGATCTTTTAACATTGATTTATTAATAATATCTTAGAATTATCATCGTTTCGGGTGTTAACTTACTCATTTTCTTTTATATGTTTTGTTACATAAGCCATGTTTGTTGTATCTTATTCATATCCAGAATGATATCAATTCCTTAAACATCATTTTTAAATCATAAAATGATAATTATACTTGAATGGATACGATGGAGAATGAATCTCATCGCGTTCGTGGAGACGGTAGTCCGTACGTACGCACGAGCGACAATATCATTCTTTTGATATTAAAATAATATATAAATGAATGGTATATCATATATACAGAATCATTAACATGTTATATTTATTATTTACATGAGTTACACATCATTGTTATACCCATCCAAATAATATTATATTGAATAACAATTACACCACGACGTGGAGACGGTAAGCCGTACGTACGCACGTATGGTGACATGTTATTCAAAGGGTGGATAGAATACTGAATATGGTTGTACCATACTTATAATAACATCACAGTATATGTGAGATATTGGAGTTATTATTTTAGAATGGTAAGAACAAAGGAAGAAGAAGTGGAAGAAGAAATGAACTTAGAAAAGGGTGGTGAAATCATTACCTATTCTTCGGGTTCTTCCTTTTGATTTGATCAAAAGGGCTCCTTAGGTTGGCTTTCTGATCAAACTAAGGCCTCTAGGTTGTAGTTAGGGATGTTGGGAGAGTATTTGGGCAGAGTTTGGCCGAACCAAAAGGCTTTGAAGGTGTGAAGAAATGAGAAGTAGGAGTTCCCTTTTATAAGAGGGGTGAGGGGCACCTTTGGAAAAGCTAGAAATATTAATTTATAATAAATTCATATTCGGTTTCCAAAGGCTCCAAAGTTGACTATTCAAAGGATGAGGTAGGAATAGGTCGAAAACAACTCATCCAATAGAATTTAGACAGGTTTGGGTACTTATATTAACCTTATCTTTAAGTATTAACTCTAAGTTAATTAGTTTCACTTTTACAATGTCTCTTTGTATTTTTATATAATATGGTTAATAAACTTACTATATACATCCAAGCGACCCCCAAGTGGTCCATTAATGATTAAACTATCATAATATAAGTCTCTTGGACGAACCTTAGATTTTTAGGAATTTAATATAAATTAATAATATAATATTTGTTTTAAGAACTCTTTTATGTCAATTTTGACACTATTCAATAGTTGATTTTTGTGAAACTCATAACAGATTGATTACTTCGAAAAAAGTCAATTAAATCAATCCTAATATATCATATTATCCTAGAAAATTAGTTTAATTCATTAAAAGGTTCATATTATATTTATTTGGGTATTTATAATATCAATTATTTTAATTTTTCACTATTATAGTAATTACTTTATCATCATTGTGTCATAAATAAAATAACTTATTTAATGTCTAAAAATTATAAATAAAATATAATTATGTAGGAAATCTTTTTATCTTTATAATTAATATTTATAATGGAAAATCCAACATGTATAACCCTAAGTAAAAATTGTTCTTCTAAAAGATGTAAGCTTATGCCATTTTTATTTTTATTTAAGCTTTATTAATATAATGTGTCATTATCACTTACAAGTGGATCCATGGGGTCCCAAAATAGACCCAAAGATTCACATGGTCGACCATGTATCAACCAATAGGGTTAAGACACGTTTTAGGGTAATTTAGTATTATTATAATATTATTTTGTAACCCTTATTTACCGGATTTACCCTTAACCATGGTAAATAAAATATTTACCGCAGTAATTATTCAAAATGTCTAAAAATAAAAGTTACCTATTTACACAATTTGAACATCCTGATTCCAAATATGGAATCCATTTTTCTAAATTCAAAACACAGAAGTGGCAGAAATTAATTTAAAATTAATTCCCGCTGTCAAAACAAAAAGCGTGTTTTTAAGAGATAATAACTATCAAAAGATTGACACTTGTTTATGTTCGGTTTAATTGTAAAATTATGTCCAATGAACAACATTATATTAAATGGTAAAAATATATTCTTAATATACTTTAAAACCACTCAAATTCATAATTTATCACTATTAATTATTTTGATTAAAAAAGTTGTTTTTAATTAAAATTTAGTAATTTTCACTATTCATCAAAATATGAAAGTTATCCGAAAAGTACCAAAATTTCACCATAGGCTAAATTCGATATTCCGAGTCCAAAAATGAAGTCCATTTTCAAATATAAAATATATATAATTTCAAAAATTAGGTATTACTATTCACAACGGCTAGTTTAATTAGTTGTGGTGTGTGTTAGAACTCGAGGTTGCGTACAACACACGCTATCGCATTATTCAAAGGGAAACGTACCGTAGAAGCTTGGGGTGTTACAATTAACATATCAATATTAAAAGTAAAATTAATCTTTTGGATTCAATGAAAGTATCTGTCATAGTGACATTTGGAATAATAACTATAATATTAATCGGGTAATATCTTAAGAGAAACCAAATCAGATAACTCTTTCACGTTACACAATTCATTTTTGTGCTATTATGAGATCATACACACATGATTAATAATTGAACCAACCATCCTCATAATAAATAAATCAAAACCATTACATAATAATTAAACTTTTTTATGGTATAAAATACATATTTTTATGAGAAATAACATTTCTATTTTGAAATATCTTTTTATATTTCGAAAAACTGCTAACTCAAAAATAGAAAACATTTATTTCAAAATTAAAATGTAAAAAAGTAATGGATGCCTCATAACTATATTGTATTGTGAAATTTGATGAATATTTTCATTCCTTATTACATAAAAAAAATCCTTTTTGGTTTTATAGAAATATTTTAAATATTAACATTTAAAGAGCGTTTATTAAAAACAATTTCCCATAAATAATACTCAACAAAGATAAATTTTTTAAAAGAATATGTAAAAACTATAAAATTAAAATTTCAAAACACTAATATACATATAAATAAATTCATAATATCCATTTTTAAAACATTTTAATTATGGATAATTTTTTATTACAATAAATCTTTCAAAAATATAAAACATTGTATTTTTTGTTAAAGAGTCCCTTACAAATATCATATAAATGATGTGAGAATTAATGTAATTAATTTATTTTGTGTATTAACAATAAATATACATGAAACATTATAAATAAAAAATAATATATTCATAATTATTTTTTCCCATATGATATGCATTGGATAATAATGATGTATTTGTTTTTCCAAAAAAATGTATATAAGGTTATAAAGTTCATTACACTTAGTAATCATTCAATAAATTTGAACCATAAAAGTAATAGATATCATATTATACATTTAAGAACATGATTAAAATGATATTAATAATATTATATATTAAAGGGAACTACATAATGAAAAAATGGAGACAAATTCATATATCACACAGATGTAATTGTGGAATTAAAAACCATGGTAATGTCTGTATCATTGAAGTGTGAAATTGTCAATTTAATTTTCATTTGTAACAAGATTATATAATATTTTACTAAAATATAAATACAATAACAATAAATTCCACACATAATCTAGTAATAATATAACCAATGATATAGAATTATAATCAAACGAATAAAAATTGAGTTAGGAAATTCCATAACTCAATCTTCCCGTTAGTGGGGTGTGAGTTAACTTAATGTCTATTCATTTTAAAAATTTATCAACTCATTATATAACTTTATTAATATTTATGATAAATTTATTTATATTATATTAAAATAATCTCCCTTTAATTGATAATAGTTTTGGATTTTCATTTGTTTGGGTGCGTTCTACTAATGGATTCATGATCGATTCTCTTCTTTATAATTATGGATATTTTGGTGAAATGAGAATATAACACTATAAGTTAAATGAAATGTTATTAATTAACTTCTAAGAGAATATATGTACACATATATCATTCTTATATCTAACATGAGGATTATTCTGTATATACAAATTTAATGATAAATGATAAGATTATTTTGGCAGTTTTTACAAACATCATGAGCTAGTATTGTTTTATTTAATATTATAAATATATTTAATTTTATAAAACATATATTTGGTTATAATATGGCTAATAAAATATTATTCTACCATAATGAAACTTTTAAGTAAAATAAATTAATGTTGTAATGTATAAAAAATCATTATTCGTGAATATGGAAAAACAAAATAATTGAGAAAATGGTTCGGTTTCAATGAGTACGAGGACATGAAAAATTAAATGGATTTGGGATATTACATTAGAATCTTATCAATGTTGTATAAAAATTAATATTTTGTTGTCATGAACTTATTTATGATAGATTTTGAAGGGAAAATAATAGAAGAATATAAAATAAGATATGTTCTTTGAGAAACATACCACTAGAATATACACTCCTTGGGGGAACCATTGAGGTCCATGGATTTAGTCATTGGGTGAGACCAGAAGAATTTTTTTATGGGGAGATTTATTGTGATATGTTTTGGATATTATTTTATAATCATCGAAGGTTTTTTGGGGAAATTGGATGGTATTTATACTTGAGGAGGGGTGATGTTTAGTGATTAAATAATGATTATATTATAATTAAAGCCAACAAAATTGAGGAAGAATTAAATTTAGAAATCATCACTGATACTTAATATTTTAAACAATTATTATTGATGTGAAATACCTCATACAACCTTTTAGTGTTGTATATTTAGGATATTCTATGCCATCACCATTTCACATTATCATCTTTCATTATTTTACAAACACTATAGAAAAAACATTTATTACCGTTGTAACATTTTTATTAATAAAAATAAAAATAAACATGTTATACAATTTTGAAAGTGAAACTAAAAATCTGGAATACATTTTTCTTAATTCTATTTAAAAAATTGGAAAAACTGTTTTAAAATTAATCTCGCCGATCAAAGGAAAAAACGAGTGTTTAATGTTAAATCTTCCTATATTTGAATTGTTTTTTATACAATTTCAATGTAAAATTGAATCCAATAGTATGGATTTTTTATATTAATATATAATTGAACCAACAATTCATTAATAAATATTTAAAATATAACTTGGCTATATAAATATATTACATGAAGAAGGAGTTTTCAAATAAAATGCACTATTTTTTACTATTTATTAAAAATGAAACATATGAGAGAAATAAAAAATCCACCCTATGGTGATATTGATATTTAAATTTCAAATAATATTTTTTATTTGTGAATATTTTTTATAAAATTTTCTACCATTACATTTGAAATAAGTGTTCCATCGAAATGAGGCATAATTTCCTTTTAAAATATATTTATTTTTATGAATAAAATTTATTTATTCTTAAATTATGTTTATAAAACTTATTTAAAAAATATAAGAACATATGATTGAATATATAACATATATAATTCTTTAATATATTTCACCAATAGTGATTAATTTAATTTATTAATATAAACATCCAAATTGGGTATGAAATTACTTTCTATAATAATATTGCATTTAATTTCAATTGGTTTTTATTTTTATTTATAATTAATTATTAATAAAAGAAAATATTTTAGAATGGTTTTTAAAATATATTTTAAATTTTTAGTTCGTCTCATTTTTCCCACAATTATAGTGCTGAGGTGATAATTAGAATTTGAAAATAAAAATATTTACTCATTTGTTAAAGCTCGATGTGGTGTATCTTGTAAGATATTGAACATAGTTTTTAATTTTTTAAATATTTTTATGTTACATTATATGAAAAAATAAATATATTAAAAATAATTTTCGTATTTAAATTTTATTTTCTTTAATATTGAATAACCTCATTTCCTAGAAAAACAATTACATTTAATTTATAAAATTCTAAAATTCCATGTAAAATTTAATTTTATGTTTTCAAAGTTATTTGGGGGACAAAAAATATGGTACTAAACAAATATAAACCAAAAATATGTTAAGATGAAAATATAAGAGGATGATATACCATATATATAAGGTTCAACTATGTCAACTCTAGACCACAAATTATTTCAATGTGGGATAAAAATACTAGTTCACATTAGAATTTAAAAGAGAACTAACAATTAGAATTTAATAATTAATGTACCCCTTGGAAGATTTTTTTGAATAGGAGTTTGTCATTAATTCTTCAATATTGGATATTAATAAATTACATTAATGGAAAATACAATTGGATCAAAATGGTGATAACATTTAATGGTTCCATAACAAAGTTACAATTGTTATTTGTGAGTTTAATGAAAGGAATATAATATTAGTATAATTTATCATAACTAGGGTCAAGATGGAAGATTGTTTTTAATGACATTAGAAATATTGATATTTTGATAGGAAAATTCATGGTTATTAGAATCTACCATTGGTGAAAGGGTAATTTTTTTTTAAATTTCTCATAAATGGTATCGGTATTTCCAACAAAACATAATATAATAGAGTTATTTCTATTCATTTGTGTGGGTTCGTTCTAAACACATGACATTCTAACCGTTAAAATAAAAAACATTTTATATAAATATCTAGTAGACTATAACAAAATACATTTCATAAATTTTACTTTTTTAATATATATATATTATTATTATATATTTAATTTATAGAGTATATTTATGATTTATATTTATTATTTTATGTTTTTAAATAAAATTATATTTCTTTATTGTGTATGTGATTTTCAATAAATATTAGACATAAATATGAATCACATATTCATTGAGAAGGAAATTAATTACATTTGAAATGTCTAGATAATTTAATTTTTATATCATGTTGATTTTTTATCATTAATATTCACTTAAAACCACTGATCAAAATATATGCGGACAAACAGGTTTTATTACAACATGATGTTCCCATATTACATATTGATACTTATTATGTCATTGAATAGCATTTATAATATTAGTGCACTTATATGTATCATTTCGTCAACATTATTCCAGTTTGGAAAGGCATTTCCTCATTGGAGAGATCATTATAAAAATATACTCTATAATGATTTAATACAATTTAGGGATTATTTATATTTTCTCTCATGAGTTAAACATGGATCTTATATAGTACTTTAGACATAGTAGGTGGAGTGCCAAATGAAATGGATATAAATCATCCATGACATAGAATAAAAAAATTTCAATATTTTAAGAGAACATCATTTGGTAATTCCCAAACATCAAAAATATATTCTATAATGATATTATAATGAATAATTTATCCCAAACTAAAAACACTTTGTGTTATATATGATTATCTATTTAGTTTTACTTTTGAATATGGAATGTCATGATGTATTTTTTAATGGATTGTACATACATACCCAATTATTAAATGAGATTTGGAACCTATAATATCATTCTTCCTACTTAAACAAAGTGTGTTTTATTTAAATAATTATTCGTAATAAGGTCTTCAAGTAGATCAATATATGTTCTCAAGCATAATTTATTATTATATGTGAAATAAAATAAAAAAATATTAGGATTTCAACATTAGACTATGTCTTTATAAAAATCATTTAATATTCCCACTAGATTTTTAATTTACCGTATAGATAGAATATGTTTTTGACTGTGATGTAAAATAAATTATAATTATAATAAAAGTTAATTTTATTCAATGTATTATAAAAACACTAAATCATGACATATATATCAAAAAATAGAAGGAATAATGAATTTCCATTTAGCGTAATAACTTATCTAATTTAAATCATAGAATTCCTATCAAGCAAAGTTAATAGAAAACATTTATTAGTCGGGAAACCGTTTAATATGATATACTAAAACTTATATATAATTGTTTAATTTTGATATCTTTAAAATAATTTTTATATATTCCATGGTTATAATCTAACATATAGAATGGTACTTTGGGTAATAGTTGTATTATTTCATGAATATATACCATTTGAAATTAACTAATTTTCATACCATGTTCTATAATGTATATCTATAATTTTTTCTATTGATATTTTCATCATGATGTGATATCAGATATCTCTATATATCATTTGGATTCCACAGTTTTTAGAAATAACATGATATAATAATAAACTTGACTATTATTCTATAATTAGATTTTAATGGTATATATGAGATTTCAAAAAATTTCGTAACTCCATATATATATTTTAAAAATTTATATTTCACCATTATTAGTTAATTAAATTTTACTTTTTAACCAATTATCATACATTTCTCATAATTTTGTAATATCTAAAATATATGGTTGAGAAATCCTACGAGTAACATAGGATATCAAAACATCCATTTATAACCTAATGCTAATCATTCATAGAATATACAATAAAATTTATTCATTATAATATATAATGTAGTATAATATTTTATTTTATTTTATTTTGACCATTATTTTTAATTCCATAGTATTGGTGGATTATGAATACTTAGTATTTTATCAAATATAAGTGACTTAATTAGTGAATTTTGAGATACATTTATTTTATTTTAAAATTTATCATTATATAATTACAATATATGTAACATTTCTCATGATGGGGATAATTTCTCAAATAGTATTACGATTACACAAAAATTTTTGATCATTTATTACATAGGTTTTCTCAAATAAAATCAACTATAATGAGTAATATTTTATCACATTATCATTATCATTAGTAAGGAATAGAAATCTTTCATTTATTCATCTTTGAATGATAGAAATAAATACCCAAATGATTGTTTTTTTGGTTATCCTTCTAGTTACTTTCCATTCCATGAACTCCTTAGTGAACTAAATATAATTTCTAAACAATAAAAACAGCACTTCTTCATATGTTATCATGGATAGTGGCTATAAATTTTTTGAAACATCTATCTAACAAAACATAAATAATTCATTGATAATATGAGGAAATAATTAGTCTTTATCACAAATGTTAGTCTATTGCATTCATGAATTGCCTTATGAATTAAAATATCCATAGATATCCAATTTTCTGTTATTACTAGACCTATTAATATAACATTTCATTTCTTAATTAAAATTAATAATACTTATCATACAATATCTCATTAAATATCATATATAACACAATGATCATTTTCTCTTAATTAAAATTTTAATTTATTTGAATATCATCTATAAAGACATCCATGATTTTTGTAATGTATAATGAATATATTCATAAATTCATTAATGTGTACTAGAGTGCTAATGAGACTGAATAGAATCACTATGAACTCATAATGTCCAAATATTTTATGAATGGTCTTTATGTAAATAAACCTATTTTCTATATTTATTTTCTAATAGCTCGATAGATGATTTGCCATATAGATATATTGATCAATATATATGATTTCCTAAATGATAATAATATTTGTTACATCCTACTCCCATTCATCAAAAATGACCTAAATTTGGTGGATCTACATGTCCTCAAGAGTGCCTCTCAATATAGAAGTGCTGCTATAAAAAATCTGAAAATGGTTAAAAGAAGTCACAAATCAATTATTAATCAACACTTAAGAGAATATTTCCAAAGAAAATTAAATATAAGAATATATAAAAATAAATACATAACCATTATTTTTGGATTCTCATTAGATTTGTCTCATGAACACTATTTATCACTCCCATATCCATAAAATGTATTTGGTATAACACTAAAAAATGCATTCCCAACATTAGGTATTTATATTAAACCAAATATGCAAGCATGGGGTGAGCATATTTTTCAGTAGAGAAACCACCAACTTTGAACCTAATAAGATAAATAGTATTTGTTCTTGATTTTACTGAACAAACACAAAGAACTAATTTACTTGCATAAACCTATTTTAATGTTGGCTGTATAGATGATAACCCAAATAAAAAACTCTGAACTTCATCATCCATCTCTAGATATGTAGCATATACCCAGAGTCATAAAATTTCAATATAGTGAATGATACATCAATCATTATTGGACAGGTAAATAATTTATCTATATGATATACTTAAATGGTTAATGATCTAACAAAATGAAAATATCTAGGATAATTCAGGTATCACAATGTAAATGATAAAGCACCATATTCATCAATTGAAGGAAATATATTAATGATTCAAATTTATATTGAAAAAAATAACAATACATACTATGGATTTTTGGGTGAGTTATCTATCAAGTTCAAAAAATAGGGTAAGCAATGTATCATACGGTGAATGATGCACCACTAAATAAATCGGCGATAAATATATCACTCGAACAATAATGAATCACCACAAAATTGAAGAATTAATAAAATATCGATAAGTAAATGACATATCAATTGAATTAAATATAGAATGAAGATGGTTTTGTTGGATGAATGATGTATTATATCATTAAAATTAGAAAAAGGCATATTTTTAAGAGATTTATATATCACCACAAACCATAGATAAGAATAATGTACCGCTAGTTTATCGAGATATAACTTCATCATAAAATGAAGGGTGAATGATTGTTATTTTTTTGAATGATATATTTTTGGGTAAATGAGGTATCCTCAGGTAAATAACAAACTGTTAATGAAATATCACCAAAAAAAGAATAGTATGTTTCAATGAATATTGGCCATAAAAATAAACATTATGATAATTTCATAATGGAAATGGTGAATTATTAATCAATTTATGTATTTATTCAATTGAATCCAATGTATATACTATGAATATTTTGTACATAACAGTATAAACAATGAACAGATTAATCACAATATGCCTATGCTGGATTAACAAAGGATATCATAAAATTATTAGTCCCAACTGTTTTATACTATTATATGAAATCACCATAGAAATTTTGAATCTCATATAGTTGAAAATTTATAGTCTAAATAATACATGATAATACCATCTCAAGAAATACATAAAGATTGCAAACATAGAAAACAACTCATTTAAGCTACAAGGACAACATCCACAATCCATTCCCCTTGTATAGTGTCATATACTAAGTTACCATGGACATTAATTCTAACGTGATAATCACTATAGGATTAAAGAACCTATGAAAATCGTAATAAGCCATAATGCTTATGACAAAAAATGCAAGACCACAATTTATTTTCTATATGGGCCATTATCACCATTCATATAATGAATGAAAATCACATGACTATTCCCATATTATAACATTTTCTCAACCCTATAATGCTATCTAGTTGAGTGTTACATAAAAAAAATGATACCATCCAAGGTCACTCAAGCAATACAATCATGATAAAAAACCACATGAACATAATATTACCTTTTTTCCATCCATTCAACTCATATCCATATAATTTGATTATTATATACCAATATATAATTGGACTGGATATGATCTGATCCCAACCAATCTACATACAATTTTTCCTAATAATGGAAACCTCCGAAAAAACTTATTTTGTTCGCATATGAACCTATGATTATATATAATTAAATCATTTTATAGCTGACCATGACATGATGTAAAATTTGGCACCAGCTACATAAAAATGGAGTTAATGTATATGGATTTCGCAATCAATCCTTAACCATGATCTCTTAATATCACACCATCTATTAAATGTCCAAACAAGACCATATATCAATTAAAATTCAAATTTGTTTATTATAATATCATAATTGTAAATATGTTTATTTATTTCATGTTAATAGAATTAGGAATAAAGAAGATATCTCAGTACATTATGTATTAAAAAAGAAATTTTATCCAATAGAGTGTGGTTTAATCTAAAGGAAACCCTACACTCATTGTAAAACAAATCCTGTCATGTTATATTTTTATATTTGTTGAATCAATCTATGACTATTGGAAAAAAATAAATTATGTTATTATTGGTCAAAAAAGGTACATACACTAATATAAAGGTTTGAATTCAGGCATATTGATCTCCAATAAATGATCTTTTCAAAGGATATTGATTAAAAACAATAACTAAAAACATTGTCCATCGCAATCATTGTAATCAGATAAATTGATATGGGATATAAGAAATTAAATCTGTTCTTCAAAAATTTTGTAAGGGAAGGGGAAATAAAGATAATGTGGAATGTAGTTATGAGAAGAAACATAATATATATATATATAATTTGACATGACAAAACTAACCCCCATGATTTATAACCCACATAAAAGTAAGTAAAATATTCTTCTCAACCACCTTAGAAACTCAATTAATTATTTACTATGTTTTAAAATATTTATGAAAAAATTAGAAGTTACAACATTCATGGTATATCAATTTAGATACTCATAGTCCATTTATTAAAACTGTAATCCTTTAGAAAGAATAACACATGTATATACCTCTTTATTATTTTAATTTGAATGATGATTCTAGAACTCATATTATTTATTTCTCTTTTCTCTTTTATGACCATTGTTTATTCTTTTGAAAAGTAATTATATTTATAATTCAATCAAATTATCATAAATATTTTTTATTATTAGATACCTCATTCATCTTTTTTAGGATGGGAAAATAATTCCAAATACCATATTTAATTATTAGTTATAATTCTTTATGTTATTAATTGAATTCCCCCATGAATGATTAGAAACATAAATCTTCAGGATTGAATCTTTATATTATCATGTCGTGATACTCCCCAAAAAACATGATCTTTATCTTCTTTCAAAATGATTACCGCATACGTTATCATCAACACAACATTCTATTCTTCATAATAGCATGGAAATATTAATAATTGAATTAAACGGATGACTCCAAAATAAAATTTCTTAGTGAAAAACATTGAATTATTCATTTACTAATAAATAATGGATTGACTCACATAGTCAATGTGAAATCACTTTGACTCCTATTATTCCCAATGGCTGAATAGACCCCTATGTGGTTAATGTAGAGTAGGGTGAAAATATTTCCTCATGTCTCAATAGATCTTATACATGTGTTTTAATGAAAGATACACAATTTTCACTATAAATGGTTATATATGTTATATAACTAATAAAAACAAATCAAGGAGACATGAATTTTAAATGGATCACTAAAAAGAGCCATTCCATTTAGCTAAGAAATTTTTTGTGTTGATAGTTCAGGGTTTTATACTACCCTATAATGTTTTTATAATTATTTCAAAAGTGTTAAATACTAATCTTATGGATCATGCTCTTTATATATGTTTTCACGCTAATTGTAGATGAATAATTATAATATGTGATACTGAAATCACCAAAAATGAATTTATCTACATTAAACCACTTATAGAGTAAGGGTTAATTAATTATACATAAAAATATTATCAATATAATATTTTTCTATGAAATTTCATCAAATATATATTTAATAACATTGATGGATTGTTTTATTTATTTTTATAGATTTGAGAAAATTGTAACTGTATATATTATTTTTATTAGAAAATGATTTACCACAAAAAAAAATAATGGAATATCTTCTTGAATATGTGTTTTACAAAAAACCACCACATTCATGATTTATAATTCATTAAAACCATACATCATATAAAAATTAATTACTTATTAAATATCTCACCAAACTAATTATTGAGATAAATTAGAATTGTTACGTTTTCATGGTTTAAAACTCTATCAATCACAAATTACTCCCTTGTTTCATTATATCCTTTGAAAAATGAAAAATTATGGTCGGATTTCCCAAAAATCAATGTGGTTTCCTCTACTCTCTGACATAGATAATATATTAATTTAATTAATTCAACTAATTCAAAATGGGGTTTTCAAAATGGAATGGTGTTATATTGATGCTATATAACTCTATTATTCTACCAGTCAAAAAATGGGACCCCAACGATTTAAAATGTAGGTTCTATCAAAGGGCATTAATCATTATAAAAACATTGTTTTTTATATTGAAAAAAACATTCAATGGAATATTAGTGAATAATCCTTGAAGATCCATTGAAAATATCATTTTTTCCTCATTGAAATATGTATATTTTTTGATGTATTCCTCCTTGATAAATTTAATTATTGGAACCCATAAGGTTTGGTAACTATTATAGATTTTAAATAAATCTAAATAATAATATGTGGATGGAATACATTTGATCAACTCTATGATATTGTAATATTTTATTTGACATTAAACTCAAACTAAATAATTTAATGAAAGACACAGTTTCGTGTTCCTAATAAAAGATACCTATGAGGGAAACAATCAGAACATGGTGGTGTTCCTTGCACTAAGGCGATTATCATATTTATTAGTGAAATCCTTTACCAGGATCATCTACCACATGACTCATGCATATTAACGTGGAATCTAATATTTTCTTAAATGAAAATGAATCAAATTTTATTAGCTATTTGTAATTAACAAATTCTTACAAAATCACTCATTTATAATATGTATTTTGGGTATAACCCTCCAACACAGTTTGTTAACCATGAAATTGATAGGGCCACTAAAACATACCAAATAACATTATTCATGTTACCATTAATTCTATTGGGAGACACTATCTATAAAATCTAAATGGACGAATATGAATCCTCAGGAAGTAAATGGATTGTCTTACATAAAATTCCATGTAATCTTATCATTGTAAATCCTACAATATTTTTATATGATAATCAATACATGATACAGTACTAACCACTAGACCATGTATTATGTTTTCTTATACCTAGGTCCCTATATGACTAAATGTATTGTAATGTGATCATCATGCACATTACCCCTAAAAAATATAAAATATTTTGAAATTAATTCCAATAATTTATTATAATATATAATTTATTATTATGTTTAATTGGTAGTCAATTCATCATTAACATTTATGTAATCACTATTGACTATGTGACCAATGGTTTTATAAAATTCGTATTGTCCTGAATATTGAATTGTTAAAGATTCTACATGTTATGGAAAAAAATAATTCAATCATATACCATAACCACGTAAGAACCAATGGAATTATTCAACTAAATTTTTAAAAAGATAACTCGAATAAATCGTCAAATTTAATTAGCTAAAAAATGTATTTATTTAGGTTTATTGAAAAATTATTTGGATTTTATATAACACCTCCCCATTGGAGAAAACATAAAAAACATATTCACCGTTAAACCCATCCACGACTAGATAAGTCATCAATTACTGATTACTAAAAAACACTCTGGGAAATTACATTTTAATGTTTATTCTATTCAAAAAATATTTCAAGATACTACTCCCCCCGAATGAGTAGTAATGAACTCCAACTATTCCAAAAAACCACCTGCGATATATCCTTCTTTTATAATATGAAATAAACTATCTAACCACCATAATCACATATTTCATATTCCACGTGTCTTTTGTATAAATGTTTTACATATTCAAAAAATCCAATGATATCTTCTCGAAAGGTTCAAAAATGAACGTTACAATACCAATCCATAAATCCCTATTACATATCATTATTTTTTATAAATAAATTTTCACAAAGAAGATTGGGGGTCTCTTTTTAAAAAAATCTTGTTTTATGGAGGTGTTTATAATTTAATATCCAAAATATTCTTTTCAAAATAGTTTATGAGTAGTGACATTTTTATAATTTCCAAAATCTAACAAAATGTTTCCACATTATCAAAATACAAAATTGCTAACTAAACCTTTTCCAAAATAAAATGTTACATTATCATAATGTTATTGTTTATTTAATTATTGATTTTATTTTTGAATATTTCAACAGAATAATTATTTTCAAATATTATTATTATAAGATACATCACATGAACTATGAAATCCTTATGCAATTAATTCATCCCTAAAAATATAGTACATAATTATGCAACAAATATTTATTCATCGTATACAGTTCTATATTAAATGAAATCATAATTAACACCTTTCCAAGATATGTATAATCAAATAAATCAAAATTCACTTCTTATAATTATCCTACAATCAACCACTAAACTAGACCAATCCACATCAGTGTATCCCAAAACCATTATTATGCGTTTCTGTGGAAAAAATACGAAATTACAATTATGTATTAATTTTTAAAAGAATTAATTTGACTAATAAAATCTATATTTTTATGTAATAATCCAGTATCAAAAATCTTGATTGGTAAAAATTAAAATGTTGTTATATTATTCTATTAGGTAAATTAGGTATCCAAAGATATACATAATTTTCTATACTCCAACATTTTTTAAATAATATTGTTATGAAAACCTTTTCTGGGATTCCACTAGAGGTATAAATGGATTAATAAATTCCATTATAACTCCCATGAATATATCTTTATCAATTTCTTTTTTAATAAATAAATATCCCATGACTACCCTTATTAAACTGTAAACCAAGGAAAATGTTAACTCTCTAATCAAGGAAATTTTGAATTAACATGCGACCTATTTTAAATAAAGGATTAATTTTTCATATAATTATCTTAGAAAATTGTACCTAACATAAATTAGAACCAACATCCTTTGATAAATCTTCATCTTGATGTGGTTATTTTTATTATATTTTCCTTATCAAGGTGTATGATGTTTTTAGAATAGAATATTCATATAATAAAAAATCATTATTTCTTGTTACATCCCTTAAAAATCCTTTGTCAAAAAAAAAAACATCATTTCACACATCATATTATATAATGAAACCATATTTTCATGAAATTTTTAATTTTTACCTATGCATTACACTAATAAATTTGAATTGATATCTTTTTAGTGTGACTAGAATATACATTTTAAGGAATTTATAATGAAAATATGAATTCGATACAGTGGTGTTTTGGGTAAAAAATACGATAAAAAAAATACCATATAAATGATAATATCCCATTGAATATTCTTTTTCCAAATTTAGAGCTACCTTTCTAACATTAGGGATTTTAATTTAAACACCCATAATATTCTTCTGACTTTTTAATTATTTGGACTTTGGAAAAATTACAATGATTTATTTTACAACATTGTTTCATGGTATTCATTCAACTATTTAACATAATATTTATATTTGGTAACCTATTAAAATATATTATGATTTAATTGATATAAAATAGTAGGTATTCAATGATAATTCATCCTATGTCTTCATATCATAGTAGTTGGGTCACCAAAAACATTTACGTCACTTATTTTAGATATTTTTCTCTACCTAATAATTTCTAATAAACTTACTATATTATAAATATATTAAATATCTTCCTATAAGTTCTCTATAGCCCCATATTTTCCAAATAAGATACAGTCTCCACCATCACTCTCCACGGTATGATCATCATTGTTTTAGTTTTGTGAAATGTGCAGACAAATGTCGAACTTTTCCTAGTTTTAAACAATTATAACATCTTAAAATTAAATAATATTTATTGGAATTTTTTTATTTGAATTCAAAAGTTTTGGTTTATTAGAAAATGGAAAAAAATTCATCCATATGTTCATCAAACTTGTGTCACTTCTACCTATATAGAATAAAAAAAAATTAATATTAAATTATTAGAGTACATCAGTGTTCTATTATTCACATACCTCATCTCATTAGGAGAAATGTATAATTTTTCATTATTAATGGATCTTGTATTTGTGATATAAAATTATATAATCAGCACTTATTTAAAAAAATTAGGTTGGTGATTCTCTATGAATTTTTTTAAATCCATATTATTTATGATCATGTTACTCATATAAATATTAAAATTTATTATAAATTCCACACCATTGAAAAAATGTTCATTATACCATTAATTTGGATATATTTTTTCACCTGATGGTTGGTGAATAATGTTCCATTATTAATCTATATCATATATATTTTCTTCCCGGGAAAATTTCTCAGTATCCAAAAAATGAGTAATACACTATAAAAAATTTGATTTATTGTAGATTACAATCATCTATGCCTTTATATTATAATAATCCATATATAGAATAAAATACCTATTTACATTGATTAATTTGGGTGATGTTGATCCCAATATATCAATAAGAACCTCGTAATTTAATCTATATGAATTTTTATCCTTCTATATGTAACTATTTTGTTTGATTTTAATTATTTTATTAATTGTCATGGGTGAGTGGAATATTGATAATTGTTATAGCTATTATGTGTTCCATCATTATTTACTAAGTAATAAATGGAATTTTGGATCAATTGAGAATGAATGTTAGGAAAAAAAAAATTTATCTCTCTTTTTTAGGAAAGAACTTGTCTTATTCTCCTCCAATGAGGAAAATATTACAAATTCTATTCTTTGAATGAATTAAATTTGTATGATAAATTTCATTGATGATTTACTCCTTGTTACTGAAATTTATCACACGAATCGAGTCACATAATAGAGTTATATATAGTTCATTGTGATTAAGGTCATAAATTAACAACTTATTAATGTATCTCATGTCTCATTCTCTATTTTTATCCATTTCTAATCTCTTTATCATTTACCCTTAATAATTACCAATGTGGACTAAACAGTACATTCAGGCATGATTATAATGATAAAGTTATTGATCCTTACTATATTATATGTACAGTGGCAATCTAGAATATATATTTCATATTTATATTTCAATCTTAATGATTATCTAGTGGAATTCAGAATATTTAATTTTTTTCTTGATCCAATTTTTCTTCTTTCCTCCTTTTGGTGGTCAATATAATTATCAAGCATTGTATATATTGATCCGTATTCATCTAGTGACACTATGAATTTATTTAAATTTTCATTTCAATTGATGAATATTTTATATAATAATATTTCCTAAATTATTCATATTTTTAAATATTTTATTATACTCTTGATGACTATTTTAGGACATTGATTACATAAAAATCTAAAAAAATATAATAACTTTTAAAAAATCACATGTATAGTAAATTATTTTCACCAATTATTATTTCTATTGAGCCATAAAATTCTATATTATATGTAAACAATATACTTTTTGGGTTCCATAATTCCACAATAATTATCCAAGATTCATTTATTATTATTTTTTATTTTATATCCTAATGATATATATTGTTTTAGTTATGCGTCATTCATTGAATATAATCATCTTTAAATGAGTATTTTCTTGTTGTTTTATATTAATGAAAAATTATTATTATAACCACCAATAATATCATGGGATTTAAAAAAATATTTTATGAATTGAACATTTTTATAAGAAATTAATCTTTTATTTTACTATATATGATCTTCCTTAACATTTTTTTTAGAACACGCAATAAAAAACACAATGGAAGTCCATGAGTTAAAACTCTATTTTTTCATAAAACATCCATCGTTTCATTAAAAATTCTATTTTGACTAGATTAATATTTTATCATAATCGTTAATATTATCTATCACCACCACAAAAACCAAGACCCATTATAAAATTTTTATCATCATCTCAATATTCATTTCCATGTTACTAGAATTTCATAAAATTTTTAACCTAAAATCAACTGTTAATTATGTCTTCTCTTCTTCTTAAAATTGAATATATTGTTTGGAGTCATGTACACTTCAATTTTCATTTTTTGACATTACCCAATAAAATTTAATATATTCAATAGAAGCATCATGATTATCCTATATGTTTAATTATCCCTTGGATTTAATACTATTATATGACATCCTCATGATAATTCTGAATGATTTATTTTCAATAATCAAATTATCTCACATCTATATCATTTTTGATGATATTTTTTTTTGAAATTATAGAATCATTTTCGATGAATTTTTACAACATTATATTCATTGTTTATCATTCTTGGCTAACTTTATCATGTAATATTCAATTTTATAATAGTCTTAATTTATTTTAATATCTTATTAGAAATTATTATATTCTCCACAACATAATAATGAAAGAATATGTTTTAAATTTAATTTCTTTTTCCCCATATTAAACATATCGAATAAAAATATATCACCAAAACAATTTCCCTTTTGTCAAAGTTATCATTCATGAACATCTTTTTAAATTATCTTGATTTTACTAATTTAGAAATATATTTTTTTCAAGGACACATTTACACAATTCATATTATTATACACTATGAGAGTGGTATTAATATCATATAGAATCAATTCTATTGGTTTATATTCTTTGAATACCGTGAACATTACAATGAATCATACTCGATATAACAATATGATACTCGACAAAATCTTGATAGAATTAATGTTCCAACACTTGTATGAATTTCTAAAAAAATGATGTTCACTCTATAAAAAAATTCATAAACATAAAAATTTTGGTGTATTTATAATTCCATTTATTTATCTCAAAGGCGATTTAATTTAACCTCATGTACCTTGGAATCACCATAGTATATGTCGAGAAAGTATTTCCATATGGAGTTTTATAATTTATTGACATCACCAACATGCATTTAGCATTGTACAATTATTATTCAAACTAATTGAATATTTTTTCATACTGATCACTATTCCATTAATATTTTACTATTAATTATCTAAAATCTTATTTGACTGATATCCCATGTATAAATATTTTGTAAACATCCATACCAATATATTAGAATATTATTTTCATCTAGTTAACGAATTACTAGAAATTATCTCCAATGATGTTTGAAATACCATTATGGTTTTTTATCACATCCATAATTTCTATGATAAAATAATCTATCAATAAAACATTCCCCAAATACCTATTATTGGTACAATGAATGATATATTCTCAAATTTGGATAGGGGAAATGAGGGTAAGTCATTATATTAACAATTATTATCACCAATAATATTGTACCACTATTATTTGGAAAAATACTCACCCTCACAACTGCAATGATGTTATAAAATAAACAATAGATAAATAATGAAATTTTATTTTTTCACCTAATCTTGTCAAATACAAGAATACATAATTAGTGATATGAATTTATCTTGAGATACTTATTTCATTAGTTTTCATTATTGTTTTTTTGAAACTATTATAACCCTATGTGTTGAGAATACCTATAGAAAAAAATAAACATACTACAATCAATCAATAGAATTCCTCACAAAATCAAAATGTTCTTTTCCTTGATTTTATAAACAAGTGATATTTTACATAAATATATATGTATCAATTATTCTCTACTCGATCCGCAAATGGAATACAAAAACATATATTCTGAATACTAATTGTATATTCCTCTTCAATCATTTAATTTTATAGAAATTCCATTAACTAAAACTATATATTATTACCCTATTATCATATGTGATCATTGTCTATCTTTTAAAAATAGTTTGATATCTGTCCTTACCTTTTTAAACCACAACGATTACATTCTAGTAGATCATTTATTCAACTTCATTATGGTGATTTTTTATCAAAATACCCTACATTCGTTCATTACATGATCCTTCATTTAATTCAACGAATTACATCCTAACAGATTATAAATATATATATAGGTCTATTGACATGACACTATCATATCGTTATAGTCACCAATACATTGATATTTAAAGAATCCTCGAAATCTTAGAACTTATGATGTATTATTACTTAGATAGAAGTCCTTCGTAGTTTTCTGTAAATTTTAATCTACGAACATAATTTATTGAACATAGAGAACACATTGTAATGATGAACAATGGATTATCCATTGAAAAACACACCACAATGGGACTCACAATATCATGGTGTGTTCACCCAGACACCAAAAAATAATTTCATATAAACCATTTCTTCAAACCATGTTCCCCATTTGTATAATGGAAACCATAAAATCAATAGAGCCATATAAATACAAAAAATATCATTTCTATAATAACCATTAATTCTTTATCAAAACGTACTATTCATTGTAAACATTAATAATGAAGAAAACCTAATGAAATATTAGAAGACTATTATTTAAAATAATCCAATTCTTTTAAATCCAAGTCTATGCATATTTAATATAAAGATATTTTCATGAGGTAACATACTCCCCTATGACAGGAACTCTATTTTATAAGTCCTCTATTTTATAATATAATGATCAATATATATGCATTGGTATTGAAATATGACCACCATAATTAATCCAGTTGAAAATCAAAAAATCACACCATTTTCTTAATTGAAAATTACACACAATATTTAATACTATTAAATATATTTAGTATTTTTTTCATTATTTCCTTCCAAAAATACTTCAATCAATGTGTGACATATGGTGGAATGATAGAACATATATATTATAGATATAATGAATTACAATATTCAAATTACATCTAAAACTATTTGAATCTTATTATATCAAGTTAAATATTTTTTTATGTTATTTAACTATATTTTAAACCATTGAAACCCTAATGATTTATTGATGTGATGTTTTATAATATTCTTTAACTTTTCTCTATTGAATCATCAAACAACCATGATTGATCATCTCTCAAAGGCCACTTCTAGATAAGCTATGATAATGCACCAAATTTCAATCATGATTCAATCATGATCTTTCGGAGTTATCAAAAAATCAGAAACTTGATGGTGGACCGAAATAAATACCCTAAGAATAATATAGCATATAAAAGAAGAATGAGAGGATTGGGTAGTTAGTCACCAACAATTCAGTTGAAAGAAAACACGAAAATGAGGGAATTGAATTAGGTGGGGTAAATTATGTTGTCAACATTTGATAAAAAATTGGCTCTCATAGACTATATTACCCGATCCTCCACAATCGGACATCCAATACACTACAATGTACTTTATAAAATGCACTACCCACCGGATGACCCCAACTAGAAGGACATTATCCTTAAAACACACACCATGCACCTTTTTCACAGTGATTAAATTCTGGTTAATTGAATATATTAGAAAAACTACTCGTTCCTATCCGAAAAACCCTTAAATATTTCTTGCCTCCTATAAGTGATCATCATTTATGTATATGGTCCTTATTGAACCATTAATTATATTTTAAACAATAAATCATTTTTATTCTTTCGTGATTACCATTTTAGTTTTATATGTTTTTAGGAATATATAATAAATCTTATATAACCAACATATTCATTACAAAGTGGTCACATACAATAGGGTTATATTTTATCCATTATAATACTTTTAATATTAAAATGGTTTTCTTTTCATGTTTAATCATCATGATAATCAAAATGAAACCATACTAATCCATAATGAATATGAAAAAAATCAAAAATTTTGGATGACAAAAAAAATTATAGTAATTAATATATAAATTGAATAAAAGTAAATTTTTATTACATTTAAAAATAATTAGATTATATAAGATATATTTCCATTAACATGATAAATCATGATCATGAATAGTCATTTACTAAAACATGAAATTTTTCATTCAAAAGAATTTATTTTATAAATGATGTATAATAAAAGATATAGGAGAGAATGTAAGAATTATGATGGTTTAGAAAACATTTCAAACCATGAAAAATATTTTTTATAAAATCATAACTTTTACCATTAGAGTGAATAATCAATCATTCAAAATAAATCATTACAAACCTCATAAAATCAAAATATTTACATGAAGAGTAATTTTTCATCATGTAAATGTCATGTTTGTGTCTTGGGAGAACATATAAAAAACCTTACATGACCCCATATAAGTGAATTATCCTACTTGGTTAACTGCATAATAAGTTTTCGAAGAACATATTTATAAACTAAAGAGTTAGAGAGAAAATTTAAAACATTCATCATTATTAAAAGTTTTCAAGGATAATATTGTGTATAAGACACAAATAAAATTACATTTAAATCATAAAATATAGTAAATTATTTCATTAAACTACTATATGTAATCCCTATTTGGATTCAATAAAATTTAGGATTAAAATATTTTTTCATTGAAAACTATTAATACTATAATTTCTCGATGAAATTTAAAAATTAAATTCATTGAAGAAACCGTTAATACTTTTATATTAAAATATGTGAAGAATAAAATACTTGACATCTGGAAAAAATTCCCATGTCGTATATGTTATAAAGATAATTTCTTTCAAACATTTGTAAAAATAGATAAGTTAACATGTTTAAACAACATACAAATATAATCATTTCAAAATCTATCAATGAAAGTTAAATATATAATAAAATTTATTTGATCATAAATATAATTAAATAAAAAACATTTTTGAAATATTTTGAGGAACAAAAATTCTGTGGAAAAAAGATAAAATAGAACATTAAAACCTTTAAAACAATGTTTCAATATAAATCTCACACCTTGATTCAAACATGTCACATGCATTAATTATAACTATAAATAATTATTTTATATAAATTATTTCCCTTATTATGTATTTATATCAAAAATATTTTTTAATTAGTCTTTTAATTTCACTTATTACTATATCATATATAATCAGTTAATTGATTAATTTTAGTTCATATTTTATAATGATGTTTGGTTCATAAATACAAAATAACTTTTTTTGATTGTGTATTGTAAAATTGAATGTTCATAAAAAATTTATAGATTCTTAATCATTTTATAGATATAATTTTTATAAATTAACTGTATATTTATATCCAACTTTGTATAATGGTTATGAAAACTGATTTATGTAACAATTTTCATATGGTAATATATATGTATACTTGTGTAAAAATTTCATTATTCAATATACATGAGGGAATGATGGTAAATATTATTTTGACACTAGAAAATTTTAACCGTATAAAAAATACAATACAATTTTTTATCAAATTTATATAAACCATTAATCAGAGGAGGTGATGAAAAATTTGATTCAATATTTCAGAATGTGGTTATCTTCTCAAATATATATACATATATATATATATATTGGATTTTATTTTAAATTTAATTGAAAATATTTATTTTAAATATTTATTTTACATTCATAAATTACATTTATGTCATACTGATCATATTATTTCATTTTGATATATTGCTATTAAAATTTATAAGAGTTGATGATTGAAAATGAAATACATCATCTCGTGAGGCACTAACCGACATGTACACATGAGATATGTTTTTATGTTTTATAAGGGTTTGATTATGACAAAATGTAATTATAAAAAATTAATATAATTCTAATATAATGTTTATATTGATGTAATTTTATTTTAATGGTTAAAATATATTTTTAGTTGGTAAATGGAGGAATATAATAAATAATTGATGATAAAATATGTTTATTCTTGTGACTACATCCTCATGTTATAAAATAATTTCTTACTAACATCATATTATGATGAAATAAAGACTGATTTAATGTTAGGAATACTTTTATTAAGGTATTTGGGATGGTATTAATCACCCTTAATGGTATTACAATTTTGGAGAAGAGATAATGGGTGGTTTCATTTTATAATTGAAGGAGAGGACCCACATATAATTATTATAATGGTTATAATATAATTATATCTGCAAGAAAAATTTCAATTAGATAATATAGGTTCTAAATATGAGTATAAAATAGTATAAATAATAGTTCTAAGATCATTATAAAAATTATCCTTTTAGGTAAAACCCTTTTATCATATTGTATCGTTTACCAAAATATAAAATATTAACTAACCAAAATTTAAAATTTATAATGAAACAAATTTAGCTATACATATCACATAATATAGGAATAATGTTTCCTAATATGGGATCTATTTTTAAAAATGATTTTCTAAATTTGGTTGAAATGTTTTTAAAATCATACCAATGATAACAAGAAGAACATTTTTCGGTAAAATATATTTTTATATATAAAAATGTTTTCATATAAAATATCAAATAAATTTGACCCTATGAAATAGATTATATAATTTCTAAAAAAATTATATAATGTAATTTAAAACCAATTAAAAAATATTTGACTATATAAATACATAAATTTAAAATCAAGTTCTCTAAAAAATATTTTTCTTCTTCTAGTCACCCAAAAAAAATTTATAAAACATTCATAAATTTTATCCAATATATTTTTATCATGATAATTTCAAAAATAATATACACTTTTCTGATGAAATAGTCTCGAAATTTAGAAATTAAACTTTAATATAAATTAATATATTATATCAATCCCAATTTAATTAAAAAAAAATTCATTTTCACTATGAAATTACCTATTATTATTATAATCGATATGGATAACCAAATAATAATTTTCAAATAGTAATATGGAATGATATTGATCAGTTATTAATTTTACCTTGTTTGTCACTTTCCTCCCCTAAATTGAAAATATTCCCTCAAATTTTTTTCACTTCTTAAATTGTTGAGGATATTTTTCCTTCATATAATTTTTTTATTTTTAATGTTTCTTATAAAATCATATTGCTTTAACACAAAACTGCATCCTAGTGAATAAAAAAATACTACAAGTCCTTATATTTGTGGATAATCAATTTAATAGGTATTTAATTATATGAATTGTTCTTATCTAATAGAAATAATTTAGGACTTCAAACATGAGATGGATCTCGAACATAGTTAGTTAAATATGAAACATGAAATAAATAGTACAGTTGAGATAAAAATGGTTGTAATTTTACTCAATATGAAATTAATATAATACAACATGTAATTTAATACAGTTTACTATACTATGGACATAAATTACTTTTCTTACATAAATTGAAAATAATAGAGGGAGATTCATTAATAAAATTATGATTTCCAACCATAAGAGAATGTTTTTTCCTCAAATTATCTACATAACTATTCATCCTACTCTAATGATTCCTCATATGTTGTTGAGTATCCTTTATTTTATCATCCATATCTTCTATCATTTTTGGTCCCAAAAACTGACTTTCAAAAACATATTTCTATTACAATAGGATCTGAAATCACATTCTATACAATTCCTCAAATGATGAAATATATATTTTGGATTGAAAAATATTATTATATGAGTACTCAAATAATTAATTATATCTATCAAAACGTCCATAGTAATCAAGTGAAAATACTCTGAGTATATCCTCTATTTTTTGAATTGTTCACTAAAAATTTCTATTAAATTGAGGATGGAAAGTCATACTAAAATTTAGATGTGTAAACAAAGACATATGAAGGATTTAAAAAATAATATAGATTAATCTAGTATAAAATTTACATGGAATATAAATAGGTACTCAATTAAATTTGATTACCTATACAACAGAATTTCTAGAATGATTATCCCAAGAAAAAATATCCCAAATCATAATAATATTCACATATTCCATTAAACAGTCAATAACAACCAGCATTAAATTAAATCCATGAGATTACCTTGGTGATCACTTAGTGATATCACTAGGTATATTCCCTCATTTCCCTTATTACATTTGAAAATGTTAAATCACCAGCTTTTGCAATATTAATTCTAATATAACCAATGGATAATTCAAAACTTTAATGGAAATGTGAAAAATATATCATAACATCCAATCCCACGAAAATGTTCCGAAAGGACTCAATACAACCTTTTGTTACAATGATGAATAGAAAATGTATAGATTTTATCATTATGGAATGAATCATCATTAAATAATGAATAATATTACACACTCTAGATTATTATGAATATCAAAATAACTTTTTCATGAATGTTAAAATAGGGAATCATATATTTCCAAAAAAATGTTATGTTTTCAAATGAATCAAAATACTCCATAAGATATTTTTTTAATTTGGTCTTACAAAAATGATTACACAAATACATGAAAAAATAGAGGAATATCCTATATTCATTTTTTATAGTCCAACCGTTATTAAATAATAAATCGTATTATAATTTCCAACAATTTTCTTTGTAGGAAGTCTACTATATTTTATTGAATATAAAAATAATTGTTTTATAATGATTATATATTCAATATTTTACAATATATTAATGATGTTTCCATATCTGTAATGAACACATTATACCAGATAGTTCAATGTCAAATGTCAGTAAAGTTTTCTCTTATGTTTATCAATTTCCATGATGCATTACTAATTATCCATTCATTAAATAGAACAACAATCGTATGAAGTATCACTATAGAAAAAAATCATTATATTGGATAAAAGGTTTGGATGATTATCATTAACCAATACTATATAATATTAATATAAATATTCATCACAATCTTTAATCTAGTTGAATTCCTCTACATTTTGATTTAACATATATTATTGGATTGATAAATAAGAAATATTTCTATAAAACCATAGATAGTAACCCACAAATCCTTGAAAAAGATTAGTATATGTGGAAATTGTAGGTCATGGAATATGATCAACTATAATAGATTTAGCTAGATCATTAAATATTCCATACTTATATATAGTATAATAATTTAAATAATTTTTCACAACATGAGATCACATGTTCATTCATGACCTATCATATTTGGTCTCATGTAGAAAGAGTTAATCTATTAATTAATCCCTCATTACCCATATAATATATAATATGGGAAGATGAAAAGTTCTTTGTAGCTATATCACACACATGGAAGGCCTTAACTGAATCTACATGTATCAATGAACTAGTGTCCATATGCTAGTATAATACAGAAATAAATGATTTTATTTATTTCATCCTACATGAATGAATTTATTTCCAATGTCAGAGTATGAAGCCACTATAAGAAATCATAATGTTCCAAATATAAGGCACCAACAAAATGTTAATGTGTTAATAATTTTGAAAAGGAGGATGTTGTTATCCAATGAATGTGTAGGACCCAATATTTTTCTGTATTTTTCAAAAAATCTCTTTAAACACATTGTCCATATAGGATTATATTGAATGGCTTGTCATCTTCATAAGACATGATAGTTTTTGTTGGAGCCTATTCTAGTGTTGCTATATATTTACCCAGAATAATACACTGAAATTGCCAAATATAATGAAAAATAGAGTTTTTCTCTAATAATCACAAAATAATTTCAATCACAACATGAAAAAATTAAAAAAATTACATATATATAGTAGATATAGAAATGATGTCTCAAGGTATGGTCATAACCCGTTTTCAGGATGAGTATCTTGGTCTATGAAAAATGGTAGCTCATGTTTAGAAGAACTCACTAAATGATTCATGGTATATCAGATATAATTAATAATAGAGGTCATGATATTCATGAATTTCCATGATTAATTTATATGGTGGAATATGAGACATGTCAATACATATTTAGGGGGTCAGATGTTAGGCCTATCAGGATTCATAACCAACATCAAATAAGACCTAAGGAAAGTGATTGAACTCCATTTTATAATGGTATTATTATACCAGAACTAGCCTTGGGATGAATAAATGATACATGAACACACATAATTCAATAAATGTGGATATATGTCTTTATTTGATACTTTTACTATAAAGGGGACCACATCCCATGATCGTGATGTGTTTCCTCACAATACACTCATATAGATGGACCATGGGAAACTGCCTATATATTAAAAACTATACTGAAAATAAAAAAGTCACAAACCATCCCTTTTAAAATTACACATGAAGTAATGGGAGTAAACTACATTTCCCTAAATACTAATAATTTTTTATGAATATTAATGTATTCATTATCACATGCCAATGTACTCTATTCAAAGAACTACACAATATTTTTTTCTGTGTACCCATTCTTGTCCATGTACTATGTCGTATCTATATACAGGTTTGTTCCCACGTACATTGGAAATTCCCATGATTGTGTACCCATTGATTTCATTCCCAATATCTTGGACTGAGTCACAGTGTGTGTATAATCAATACACAGTGTTTGATATTTAATTTTCACAAAAGATATGTCCACCGCAGTATGGGTCCACATAGAAAGTGTTCTTACGAAGTACACTACGTGTATAACTATATTTTCTTGAAACCACCATATTCATCATAAGATTTAATTTTCCTCCACCACCACCATTTAGAACATGAATTGTACTACGTATCTTGAATATGGGGTTGACTACAGCAATTCAATTACGATATACTAGACGTAAGCCACCCCATTTTCTCATGGTTTGATCACATCATACCGCTATGCTAATAATTTTATCCCAACAAGAAAGAACAAATGATATACCTATAATACAATCATGATATTTAATAAATCTAAATTACATCTTTTTTGTATTCTTGATCTCAATTCTAGTTCCAATGAAATGGTTCCCAAAACCAGAGATCATCTCTGAAATTATCCATAATTGATTATTCATCAAACATCCATTGAAAAAAAAATTACGACGACTTTATTATTAATGTGAGGAGAAAAGAACCAAATAAATATGTGTGGAATAAATTTTGATCCTTATTCATGTTTTCATAAATCTATTTTCATATAATGCAACAAGTGAGGGGAATAATCCAATCATTGTCAATTCATAATTCTAGGAAGATAAATAAATTACTACAAATAAATCAATCATCCTATTAATTAACAAAATAGATGAATTGATTTTAGTTACACATATTATTATATAGGAATGGATTAATATAACATAAAAATCCCTATATCGAGTTTGGATGAATCACTATGGACGATAGGTTTTCTATCATAATAATTTGACTGATCTGTCAACCCTTCTAGTGAAGAATATCTCATTAATACTTATAATTGATCTCTAATTTGATTGATATCTACCAAATTCCCCTTCAATTATCCATCCATAATCCTAGGGTTATACATAGAACCCAATGAATTTCCTATAAATTGGTTTAAATAGAGATGATATAGGTCACGATAATAAAATTGAAATTAATTAATTCCATGAATAAATAATTTTATATAATTCCTTATATGACACTTTGAATAAAAACTAAAAAAACACATAAGGGTTATGTCACAAACAGGGTTAAACCAGAATTTTTGATTTATTAGAGGTCTCATATTTGAATTTTGAGACTTATATGTTTGTGTAAGTATTTCCATGGGTGATATAATATATTTATTATATCAACACTATGGCTCCCCGAGTCTCAAAATACTACAATGAATCAATACCTAGCAACAAAATTAATTATTAAAATATTCTAATATTGAATAAGAAAGAACCAGAATTTTTATAATATCAAAACATTAGTAATTTTCATTTCAAAAAGGAGAAACCTACTAAAATTATTGAAGGAACTATTCTTTGATATAGTTATCTCGTTCCATATATTTTCTTATATATATATATTCATACATCCACTGGACATGCACCAAAAGTAATGAAAGACAATGAATTATCTTCTCCCATGGAACCTATATCTATACCTAATTCCCTATGATGGTAGTACCATCCTCGATGTCTAGCTCCCCCCAGTCGATAATTGGTGAATGTTCATGCACATACAAACTCAAATGTGATACTTGGAAATAATTGTTTATGTCACATAACCATGATAGAAGGGATACTTGGCACACCATCACTATTACCGCATATATATTATTGAAATTTCGGATGAATCTATGAGATAACATTCCTCTCCAACATGTCTATATAATCCACTCTGATGATAGATCATTAGGAATACATGGTCACCCTTTTCAAATAGAAAAGTCTTTTTTCCTTAGTCTTAATAAGAATTATCACATATTTTACTTGTCATCATTGTATCCTAGATGATATACACCTTCTATATTATCACACATACACATGATTGTAAAATGAGTGTTGACACCCCTAGATCAATCCCCTAGAGGTGTGACCTGAATTGTTTCCCATACAATGCTAAAAATATTTTAGACTAATTATGGTGTTATAATTAATGCTACACTAAAACAAAAATAAGAGTTTAAGATCCTCCTAGCTATGAAAAATGATTGATATGATTGAAAAAATAATTCCCACATAACCTAATTGGTCTGGTTAGTATAGACATATATATGGTTGTGAAATGTCATGCTCAAACATAACTGATTATCAGAGGACCCATAAAGTCATATGCATATTAATGACACGAAGAGGTAATATCATACTACAATGATCACTGATGGAACTGCATAGAGTCACACTATCTCATATATATTATGACATCCCATGGTATCCATTGAAATATACTCTATAAGGGGTAAGAAGTGGGATAACCTGGCGAGTCATAATGTTATCATCAAGATAACATTATTTCATTCATTCAATTTTGGTTGACCAATCATGATGTAGAATGATACACCATCCAACATCCACTCCATCATCATATTTGTTTTATTTAAGCCTACTAGAACCTAGTGCTCATATGTTACCTTCTTACAACTGAGGAATCAAGAGGCATACTCAGACACACACATATTTGTCTCTGTAGAAACTAATTGATGATGACAGACATGCTATATCATTAACACATATAGGGATATATGAAACCCAATTAATACTAATTTAATGAATGTTTGACATTCTCTATACCATATGAAAACTAATTTGGGGCATGTTCTATAGATATATAAACATTCAAGGTCACATAGTAACTATATCCATGATTAAACTCTTTAACATACTGAATAATTTTAGGGTTAACCTCCAACATTTATAGGACTGTTTCATTACCCTTATTCACTGTTGAAAAATGAAATGGGGCCAACATTTATAAATCTTCTCCCAAAAACTATTAACAAGCCCTCTTACTGAGATAATATTCAACCATGTATCCCTTCACAATAGTATGGAATATATCTTAAATAAATCATTGAGAAACTATTTCTACCTACTATGTATGATTATTTTATCATTCTGAGAATGTACATATTTCAGAAAATTGGGGGTAGAATCTGAGATAAAATAGTCACTCATAGTTCAGTGTCCCCACATCTATAAGAATATGACTACTACTACTAGCTATAGAATATTGGTCATGTAGTTCATCTCCCTGGGTCTAAGCTATATGGACCCAAATGCAATAACATGCAACAACTACTTTGGTGAAAATACATTCCCAATTTTAGAGGAATAAGTAAACCCCACACAATAAGCACACTCATCTAACAATAAATAAATAGAGGTGATCATAATTAAATTTTCAAACTATTAATACGATTTATGGATATGCTCTATCTATGGAAATGGATTCATAATTGAATGTAAAAATAGTCTAGGGCACTAATATCATGTGGAAATATGATAAAACCCACATATAATTGATTTCCAACCTAATAAATATCCACACATTCAATAAATTTTGGGGGATCCCAAGCTAGAACTAACTCAACTATCACAAGATCCATAACTATACCCTCTTATCAGATTAAATTTTATTGTATGTTGAGATATAAATTCTAAATATAAAACTTGAAGAGCCTCCCATGAAGTCGGTTCTCCCGTAGTATATCCAAGTCCATCCTCATGTTTCTCACATTCATCTCCAATGAACCCATGTATAGTTTATTTTTCTGATAAAGAATTCCATGAACTATAAAAAGATGGTATGAATTTTCTAGATTATAATTTGTTAATTTTTTTTGGGAATTCATCACACATAATTCATACACTATGTACATGTAGTGAGAATAGTAAAATTAGAATTGATTTTTACTTATATTCCCAACTTGACATCAGAGCTGGTTATATACTAACCTGAGGTCAATCATCAAGAACCACATCTACCCTTTTCAACTAGTCATTTGAATATATACATGGAATTGTTTTATTTTTCAAGTTAGGAAACAAGATAATGAAATAGAAACCATCACTGAACCAGAAGACCCCATATATATTTTTTGGTGATCACTGGGTCTTCCATGGAAGATTCATATGTTATGAAAAAGTTATTCCTACAGAAATACTATAATTAAAAAATATAAATCAACTTACTAGGATAAAAAATTTATATTACATTTCATATATCATTGAAATCAATGGGATTAATACTAGATATAATTTTATCCCTCTTTTGGGAGGTAAGCCTGACACATCCTCATGCCTCTCCACCAACATATTAAGCGAAAATCTCATTGATTCTACCAATAAGAGTTATACTAGAAAATTGTTGAGTAAATGTATCTATAATCTTGAATATGATCTTATACTAACCAACATCATATTATTTCTCATCCATGAAGGAAAAAAACATCTCATCAATGTCAATGCATGACCTTATCATCCTCAAACAGTCAATATTAGAATGAATATAATAGATCCAATTTATACTTTGAATGATGTTTTATGGCCTCATCAAAGTAATAAAAATATCCCAAAAAAAATTCACACCACTATGAGTTAGGTAATTTGTTTAATATAAATGTTTGATCACTACGTATCCACCATTAGAAGTATCTATGTGCATTGGTGAAGTGAATGGATTGACTGGAATCTCTAAATACCAACAAATAGTAATGGAATAAAATGTGTTAATAAAACTTAAGTCAATCAATATTTAATCTAAATATGATATGATGAAAAATATACATTGAACAATCCGTAGAACCTATGGGTGAAAATCATCTAAATCCTATATTATTTCACATCCCTGATCACCTTCTTCGTAATTTATGTTTGAAGCACTAGAGGTTTGTGGTGCAGATATATGAAAATTTCATACACATCCTACCGATTTAATTGATATATATTGACTAATTCATACATATAAAAAACCTTAATCTAGGAATCATTTCCTTCAATGTGATATATAGATAGTCTCCCTATCAGCTACATGGCTCATTAAAAATTCAACATGACAAATCCCCACCCTTCAATTGAGAAACAGGGCCTCACCCTCAGTTGATTGGAATCATCCTATGTTATAATAAATTCATTCCTTTTATACCAAGACTATGTATAGAAATTCCAAACTAACTAGAAACCAAATATATACCATGGTTTACCATATTATAGATTAGAATCTCCATGTTTCCTAATTCCAATACAGATATTCGGTGTCTTCTTGACTCAGATGCCCTCTAACATAGATATCTCGATGTAGTCTATGATCAATCTTCCATAAATGAAAAAAATATCTATAACCATATACATATAGTATAATTAGAGGTTAATGCGCTTAATTAATAAATTTACACTATTAGGATTTCTTGCTAATGGTTTATATTCATCTATATATTTACAGCACAAATGTTTACAATGTAGAACTCTAGTTTGAAGTGACGCTTGAAACATGAAATGATATTTTTTCATCATCTAGTGTGTGAGTCACCATACACAGGAATAATCCATATTTTCAAGGGGTAGGTCTCTCCACTATGTACATATTTTTATTGGGATGTGTTTTTACAAGGTTGAACACTCCCGCTATAGCCATTACCAAGTTCCTTAATACCTAAGATTCTAGATCTGAAAAAAAACTGTTGGGGTTTATCCCTATGATACTAATGAAATATGATTATCATACTAACATCATACATAGAGATTGAATACAAAACTTGATAAATAATGGTTGTAGGTAAGACTTGTAAAATAACCGAATGAACAACATCATCAATGGGTCCTTGTATGGATGCCTCATCACATTAAAGATCATCCCCATGATCCTAATATGGTATCCATGTTTTATTTTTTTATGGAATCATCGTAAACATTTTGTATATAACAAGGGAGAAGGGTATATTTGTGAATCTGAATTTAAAATGACATGTAAACCACAATCCATTCCAATATGATGCATGGAAAAATATTTTCCTAGTATCTAGTAACAAAATATACAGAGTAAAAATGTTGGTCATTGAAGAGATAGAGAATTGGTATGTTTGTCACAAAAACATCACTAGATTTCCTTTCAGGAGAGATGAAGTCGATACACATAAAAAATACTTCATTATTTATAGAAAAATATAACTCAAGCTGAAAAAATTCAGATTAAAATAATATGATATCCTCAAATTGATACCACTCTTTCACGATATAGCCCACTGGGGCCCTCACAGCAAAGCGTTAGTTGAGAATTACACACCAATTGCACCTTTAATAGGCCACGAGGTGATGATTAACATTGAGTGGGTATGTCACAAAAATTCAAGACCGTTCCATAATGTTAATTTATAGATGAAGAAATATATATACAACAAAATAATGAATTATTAAATTATAAAACCAATATAAAAAAGACTTCAAGCATCTATTTTCCGTATTATATTATGATATAATTTATAGAAACAATAAAGACACAAACACAATTTCAATAGAAACTATAAAATAGTAATACTCTATATAAATGATGTGACTACTTTTGAATTCATCTCTTGGAACAATCTATGGTATATCTAGCCCAACTATGATCTTCTTTCTCCTAGACATCTGATGAATCCGTAAAAATTAAATCATATACATAATACAAAACATGTTTAGGATGACCCCTTGGAGTGGGGAGTATAAACATATAATATAAGATACCCCTAAATCTGTAAACAATAATAATCAACAGATTATTCCTAAAATCATTAAAATCAAAGCCTATTAGAATATGGCTGACTGAAAATTAATTTTTTTATTATCATAAACTAATATTAAGGGATAAGGAGGAACCCAACACATCAATATCATACGACAATAAACCATTCTCCAATGGTCGAAAATACCCAAAGACAATATCAATACAACAACAAAAAACCCCTACTCAACATCAATAGGAAAATTAGGACAACACACATCATCTCACCACTAGTTAGCTAGTTGTCCCATGCAATGATTATGCACAGGCCTCGAACCGATGAAAAATTATATACCCTATCATGTATCCAATTCGGATAATAATGAATCTGATGGAAACTCATAGCTAAAAACCACATATAGAGAAATCCCAGATTATGATCCAGCATCAAGACCCTTGAGCCAGAGGCCACACGGTAGCATCCACTAAAAAAACTAGAACTCAAACCATCAATAAAGCATATCATTTCAAAAAAAATCACAAATTTAACCAACATCAAGGATTAAAAGACATCACAACAAGACAACCATACGAAACACTAATAAATCCTCATATAAAATTTTTCAGAACTTTAATCGCAACACAAAACTCTGCCATCAATCTTGCACAAGGAGACTACATAATCCATCCCATACCTCTCACCTGGCTTCAATTTCTAGATCTTCACCGCACTGCCAAGCAGTACGAGAACATGAACCCATGATATAGGACACCCTCATCACCATCGTATAAACAAAACCAAAACCTTGACCGCGGAGAACCCACAATCACCTGGACACCATAGAGCATGGATAGCATAGCAACACCACCTAGGGAAGGAAGCACTGCCACCAGTCCCTGAGAAGGCCTCAGAGGATGACCCCTGAGATGACCTGACTCATATGTCTCCACCATGGTCGTTCCAACAAGACAAGAAAGAGACATATGGTCAAAGGAGGATAGAACTTGAGAGAATGACCATGCATGAATGGAAGAAAAAACTCAACCACGATGCGATGAGAGGATGTATCAGGATAGATCTGAACCCTTGAAGCCGCCACAAACTGCACGATGAGCTCATAGGGAAGAAACACAATTGTGGGAGGCCTGCAGACTGTCGAAGATAAGGATAATATTGTGGTGGTGGGGGGAACCCTAGATTATTCCTCACCCCTTACCGGCACATCGACATTCCCTAATTAGAATTCGAGAGAATAAAAATGATAAATCAGGTATATTAATGATAGAAATTGAATATCAAGGAAATTTATCAACTATATTATAATCTTATGGTCCAACCTAATCAATAACAGATGAAATCATCTAGGATATTTCACTCTAAGGGACATTCTATTAATGACGTCACTTATATAAGATGTTCTGATCCATGGATTATTAGATGAAGGAAGTATATGATATGATAAAAAATATTAAATCATATTGTCCAGGCAACACAATAAGGGAGAATTATTTCGGGTTTACTCTTATGGTAATGAACTATAAGAATATATCAAATAATTAAACTATATAGGGGATAACATCCCATTCTTGGGACCAAATTCCTCATAATACACTCATATTTATGGAAAAGGGTGAGACATCCTATAAATACTAGTGTCCATAGTGGAGGAAAAGGGGCTCAAAATTCCATGGTATAAGCACACAAGATATCTGGATAAGAACATAGCAGACCATATTTAATTATTTGTATATTATATCATGCTTTTGTACTATGGGAATCCCTATTTATAGGGGACATGCCACTGTACCATTCCTTGTATGACTTTTGGGAGATTTCTGAGTACATGGTTCTTCTCATGTTGTTTTTTCATTCCTATTTACTAGGGATATAACCAAGCCCATATATGTATGGAGTATGTTCAGAGACACAAAAGTTTTGTCACAAAGCATTTATAAGATATAAAATACATGTGATATTTAATTTTCATAAATACCCTAGCCACTATAGTAAGATTCCACATGGTTTTTGTTCAACAATAGTAAACACATTATATATATGCATATCATAGAGACCCCGATGGTCTTCTTGAATATAGCCTATAATACAAAAAGTATTGATTCCACATTTAATAGTATTGATTATGTAAGATATGGTTCTTGATAATTCCTAATTTCTAGCATGTATCTAGATTTTTGATACCTAATCCGATTGAGGATTGATATCATCACACTGCTTCATCAAATGTTCAGAAACACGATTTAGAACACCTAATATTCTTAAATACAAATCTTATCTCCCTCAAATCATATATCATAAAAATTTTCTATTGATTATGAATATGTTACCACCGAAATGATTATTTTTGAAATGATCTATTATAGAACAATCATTTTCTGTGTATTCAATGAATTGATAGCCATTGTAAATACAAATGATGAATTAAGATGAAAAGGTGGATTAATGAAAAAAATAAGAACATATGGAGTGTTAATAGGAAATTTATATGTTTTCCCTAAATATATCTATATTGAAATTGTTGAAAAAATTGAGAAAAGAAACAATTATCAATTCCTATTTCAATGAATATTAAATAGTACAATAAAATCATTAAATCTTCATGCAAAATAGTTTTTATTTCAATTGATTCAATGTCTAGATATAATATAATTTAAGTGGATCAATCCAAAAAGAAATATTTACCTCTTGTTTGGATTAGTCAATAATTTATAATGGTTCTACATTAATATCAATGCTTATATACATGAACCACATCATTACAGACAAACATTATAGTAGAAATCATCAATCCATGACCGTGTTGATGTCATCAAAAGATCCCCTCCACACTCTCTCCATGTCCCTATGATTGTGCAGTGTGGATTAATTTTTACCACATATGGTTTTAAATAGATTGGACCTAGGTCACATCAAATAAATTGAAATAAAAAAAATATTGACAATAATTTCATATGTGAATACGTTTAAACAAAACGAATGACAACAAAAAGGGTTAAACCATTCCTTAGGTAAAACTGACATTGTGAATTTAATAGTGGGTCATATTTTACATATGTGAATATGCCTGTGGTTTATTTCCTTATACCAAAAAATATGAACATGTGTGGTATACTGTTGTTATTATTTTAATTATATCAACACCAAGGCTCACTGAGCTATGGAATCCCATGCTAACATTGCTCTGAAGCATGAAATTTAACCTCAAAATATTCTAATGTTAAACAAGGATAAAATATATTCATTGTATTTAATATATTCTACATCTAAAATTATTTATTTTAATGTTTGGTTTCCACCCTCAAATATTTATCTTGAAAAACATAAAAATTAAATGTTTTTAGGAAGTCATCAATAAATAAATCTTCATTTTGAATGATTAAATCAAAAAATATATAATAATATGATCCATAATTATATCCAGGGAAATTTTCAAACCATTGGTGATAACTATAAACACGTAAAGACCTTACCTACTCTAAAATTATATCATTAAAATATTATCCTTCTTCACATTCTTCTCAGGATTCAATGATATATGATAAAACATTAAATTATATGGGGCCCTATGTATATTATCAAAAATAATTCAGTTATATTTGGCAGTATATACCTACTATTGATAGTGATGTTATCCAATTATTTATAATACCCGAATACCCTTGAAAATACATCTATCATTTTTTAAAAACAAGATATAATAACCCCATTGTGAAGTGATAGTGAAAATATATTCATTGATGGGTAAATCTTACAGCTCATTTATTAATTCAAAATGTTCTTATTGACCTATTAAATAAAACAATTCCTATATTTCTAGAGAACTAGTCACCATGTCAATAATAAATTCTAAGGAACCCAAGTAGTTTATTTATGTTGGAATAATGTTAATGTCAAACATTATGTCAATAAGATGATAAATTTGGAATGTTAAAGTGTTTATATGTGATGATTATTGATCTATTTTTAATATCTAAGACATTTAAAAAATTCATTACTTAAATGCATTTTGATTATAGAATTTAAATAATATCATTGGATTATTAATATCAATCATATCAAGTTTGATGAAATTTTGGGGTCATGATGAAAATTATTTTGATGATCATATGTGACTATGGATCATTTAAAAAGATTATTTCAGAAGCAGAAAAAGGGGGATGAATAACTATTTTAATAGTTCTTAAATGACATGGATTTTATATGGTAGAAATTGGCTAGTTTATAATACATATACGTTTTTACCCAATAATAAAAAGAGTCCATGTAAATAAATTTGAATGGATAAAAATGCATGAAGAGGACTCAACCACATGGGGGAGCTAACTCACATAGAATACATGTTGTCTTGGAGTAAGGATTCCTGAGAGATATCCTCGAGAAGGTGTGGTGGACACGTATAGTTTGTATAGAGTGTCCATGGTGGGATTTAGTGGGGTAGTAAGTTGTGGCCCTCCAACTATATTTCCTATTTAGTTTATCTGAGAGTTGACTCCATTGATATCTAAAGAAATTAGTAGGTCCCAATGTGATATTTTTCTTTTCTCCAGCATATAAATATTCAATTTTTGAAATCCAATGAGTGTTTACTTTTCCAATATATTAAAAATTAATATATATTAACATAAAAATATTTTTTAATTGATATATAATGATTGATTGGGCTATTATGTTCATATTTGACCACATCTTCTACTGGGTTTTCGATTTTTTTTAAATTTCTTCATTCTATGATGATTGTTGATTGATAAAAAATTTGAACCAGAATAATCATTTCTTGAAACTCCATTTTCATTCATGAGAACGCAATATTGTGATGATAAATTCAAACCTAGCAATTAATATAATAAATTTTAAAAATAATGTAATTATTAATGTAAATTATTTTTTTAATTAAATTCATGAGTTCTGTTTTCAAACAATGGTTTTTGGTAGACCAAATTTAAATTTTATGAGATAGATAATTCATTGTGGTATATGTATAAATACCATTATTATCTCCAATATTATATATTATTTGTGATTGCATTGAGATATATATATATATGATATGAATTTTTGTAGAGAATTAATTTGTATTTATGATAATATTTCCATGTCATTGTTATATGATTTCCAAAGCATTAACTACCAAATAATGATGAAATTAGTTCCATGAACCAGAATTTACAATATACATATTCAATATTACATCATTAAGTTATTGTGAACATATTCCATGAATAAAATGTTAAATGAATTGGATTGATATGATGTGTATATTTTTCACACTTTCATGAAAGAATATTTGAAGGAGTATCACATACACTATTACTTGAAGAGTTTGATAGAGAACCCATATATCCAAAGCAAGGGTTTCATAAGGATGATTTTATAAATGAATTATGCATACATGTTTTTTATAATTATAGATAGTGAATATATATTTTGGGATCCATGAACAGAGGATGGAATCAGACATACTTATATGAATAAAAAGTGATATAATTGAATGATACATATTTATCAAGTAAGATGCAATTCTGCTTCATGAAGCATATGCCTGCAAGGATGAAATAAATTGAACCCCACTATCTATTTCATGAAATAATAAACATCCATATAATTTTTGTTACATAAATATTGTTGAGTATTTTAAATTCTATGAAATTTCACTTGTAGTGACACAAAAATGAGAAGGTATTAAAATTATTTCATGGGAATACAATGCATTATAATATTATTATCAACATACATGAATTCAAAACAAAAAATTCTTTTTGTGTGTATGTATTTTTTTAATAATAAGTTTACTTACCTAAAATGATATCACTAAGAAATATAAGGAATAAATAAACATTAAATTAATATATAAAAGTAGATGTATTCAATCATTTTATTATTTTGGTCCGCTAATGTGAAAGTGATATATTTTAGTCATTATGATGAGTATACTAAGCCAATAATCCCACGTTTTATTTGAATTTTTTTGTGGAAATCATATAAATTTAGTTTAATTGAAAATGTATAGAATTAGCTTGTCTTAATGGTTAATAGATTAAGATAATCTTTTACTATAGTGGTAGGTTATGATTTTTCCATCCTTTCATATTTTGTTTTGTAAAACTAGTTGGATTTTAGATTAAAAAACACTTTTAGGTCTCTAGTAAAAAAAATGGTTATATACAATTATATTTCCAGATGTACTTATTATCTACACATTATTATATGAGTATAATATCTAATAGAGTAAAAATAAATTGAAAATTTAATAATCATGATTAATATATTAACTACATCATTGTGATGATAGAATGTATAGAGTCACACACATCTGGGGAGAACATTGAAAAATGTCATGTCTTATTTATCGTATTTATTTTTGTTTTTCAAGACGTATTATTGATTTATTAATAGGGAAGATATTTTAATTCTAATAGGTATATTGATTTTAATTTAAAAATTGCATTAAAATTAAATTTAAATAAAACCATTAAAACATAGGTAGACTGACTACACCCCCCCCTTAATGTACCTACACAACCCACTGGGCAATTTCACGCGTTTTAGTGCAGATGTTACTCATATAATTAGATCCACCTTATTATTATTAATAAATAATTTATAAGAACAATATGAAATTTATATTTTATTTTTAATTTACAAGTAGAGTTTCCTCATATCAAAATATCAGTTCTTATCTCTTACACTCCTGATAAGGATATTTCTGACAAAAAATATAATAAAAATAAAAGGTATATATACAAGAATGATGAATTTTATTTTAATGAATAATAACGGTACACCAAAAAATATTATATCTAGAGAGGTATTTTATCCACTATATGAATTAAAATTGTTTATAACAATCCTTTTTGATTATTCAAGTTCTAGAAGTGATCTCGAAGAACTTATTAAATTACTTAGTTAATTTTATTCATAAATAAATGTTTGTCGTAATAAATATATTATCAAGTCTCTCACCTATATTATTTCGTTTATGAATGTGATATAAGGAAAGTAAATCACAAGTCATATTAGAGGATGATGATTTGAATAATTACCTGGTTATAAAATTAAATATTTTCTAGATTTTGTCACAACAAATTTAATCCAATGAATAAACTCAATCGATTTGAAATTATATTAAATCATATCATTATGTATTGTTGAAAATAAATTTCTATATAAATGATGTGACTAAAAAGGATCTCATGGAAATTTTCAATGAGATTGAAAAATCACATAAATCTTCATTGAATGTTAAGAACTATCATTTTTAAATCTATTACATGGATAATTGATTCATCCTATACAAGGATTAAAAAAAGGATTTATCATATTTCATCATATTATTAACTATTTGAAGTTTACGCTCGATAGAATATTAATCATAAACATGTGATTGGGAATTTTTTTACAAAATCAATCAATGCATTTGATAAAATACAAAAAACAAATATAAATCTTTGGGAAGACATGATATATGTTAAAGAATGGATATTGAATGAGTAGAATAATTCTGTAATGGATGAATTTAAAATGAATTTTGAACATATTAATAAGTTTATAACACAAGAAAATCATAGAATGAATGTTTTATAAAAAGAAAAAATATTTCCTCAACAAGTAATTTCTCATAGAAGTTAATTTGAAAAAAATAAATGTGATAAAATTGAATATATCTCAACGTCAATGTATTGATAAGGTGAAATAACATGAAAATTAAAATAAATCTCTAAATATGAAATTTATTTACATGGTGATAATATTTATAAATTAAAAGACCAATTAATATTAATCATCATAAAATCAATAGATTATAATTATTTCAAAGATTAATTATAAAAATAATCATTGTTCTGATAAGTCACAATAAACTAAAAATAGGACTTTAAAAATATCTAAATATAAATCAACTTAAGGATCATTAAAATATTAATATGTTATTATAGAATATGATGTTTGTACTAATGATATTTCAAATTAAAATATATGTTAAAAAATAGTCCAACATATGTAAAGAACGATAAGGGAAATCCAATATATGATCAATTATGGATATCAAAAACAATCAGAAAATCCCCCCCCCCATATTTTAAAATTGAAGAATCATAATATCCAAAGATTGAAATATGTCAATCCCTTTAAAATTATATCATAGAAGAAGAAAACATGATTTTTTGTGTTATTTTTCTTAGAAATTTTGGCATATAGACATTGATTTTTGGGATAATGTGTCATTTTATGAATGATCGATAAATCCAATATTGTGTTGGAGATGATATATTGTAAAGGGAAATCATCCATAACTAAGGAATAATGAAAATATAAAGAAGAATATGTCTACTAATAATATATTTGGGTGTCTTATATACTTATGTGATTATTTAAAAATTATTGGTCACAGATATAGTGAGGGCTGGGGTGTACCAATCATCACTATGAATAGGATAATTCATAAAAAATTCAACACCAAATAAGGGGAAATAAAATATGAATAAAATTCATTGAGGGGTATAAAAAGAATATGATAATAATGAAAATATCATAATATAAGGCCCCAGCCTTAAGCCTTACTTAATCTTGAGTTATTACAAGATTACACATTGAGGATCTTTTCTGGTTTAGAGTTTTAGAGAATTAGATCATAAAACTCGCATTACATTCCTCATTTAAACAAAGTGGTTACATAAAAGATAGTATTCGTTTCTCCCATCAACAGAAACATATTCAAAATAAATCATGGATTCTTTCTTGATACTTCCTTGACAATATCATCATATCATGTACCATTCCCTTGACCTATGAAAAACATTTCAAAGACTTGGGATGAGCATAAAAAGATCAGTAAGGGTTATAAAAATTATGGAAAGGAAACATGAGTGCGTATATACATAGGAATGAAATCAAACATTACCCATAAAACATAAGCACTTTAACATACCTCATAAAATCATGAAAAAATCATAGAAATCATAAGACATAAATATAACTTGAGGCATTCATAACATTCTTACATAGAGAGTAACCCTCTTGGTTACGTTTGGAATACCCATCACAATATATTCCATAAATATCTTTGGAAAAACCTTAATGTTTAACCCCTTCGCGTTACCCATTTCATTGGAGAGCTATATCGGGCTCACCCACCCTTAGTTTATCACGGAACCGCCCGTCTTCATAATAATTCCCAAGAACCATAACATAATCGTATCACATAAAATATGCATAATGAAAACATAACATTTCCACATTTCAATCACAAGATATCAATAAAACACATTGATATAATAAAAACATTATGAAAACCATTTTCAATACCAAAATAAAAGAAAAGTAAAACATGGTATTTATTTTTCTTTAAAAAAAATTATGGCTTGTAGAGGAAGCCGAAACTCAAATAATGGTCACAGCGTCGGAGAAGTCGTTGTTTCCGCATACGTACGACAATAACAAAACATTCTCTTTTTCCGTTTAGTAAATGCTTCATATAAAAAGATTCCTCTTGAGTAAACGTAAAATTAAAAGGGTTTTATACACCGTATAAAATAAAGTTGTGTATAAAACATATTATTCCTCAATGAAAGGAGAATGAGACGAAGTCCCATACAAAGACGGTATCCTTGGATTAAGGATAAATCAATTACATAATTATGTTTTAAAAACGAATACACAAAATATAAGTGGATATTAAGTGTAAAAAATCATAGGATATTCACAAATATTCATATAATGACATATTCAAGGAGTAAAAGTTTATCCCAAAGAATCAAAATTGGGTTAAGAAGTTCCCTTTCAAAAATTCGATAACCTAATGACGTCACTTCAAAATTAAGAAAAAGCGCTGATGAGAGATAAAAAAGTGTATCTCATCACTTGGATATAAAATTTACATCAATAAGGATGTAGAATAACATATACCAACATAATATAATGTGAATTAAAAGACATAACAAAAGAAGTCTTTTAAAAGTAGGAGGGTGGAAGGTTCCCTTACCGACATAGGTTACTTTCGAAACGTACACCCTATTGCAGAAGGGTCATACAATGAATATTTAAATACCCATAAATGAAATTATATTACACAAAGAGTATAATAATAGAATGTACATACACCACTCGAAGGAAATTGTGGCAAATATAGCATAAATCTCACGGGACTAAAAGTGAGATGAAAAATCCCTTACGAAAACTCGATAGCCTAACAGCACCACTTAAAACTTCCAAAAATGGATTGATGAGATAAAATAGAGTATCACATAATATTAAAATAAAATTTACTAAAAGAGGAATATAAAAGAACATCCCCCATCATAACAAATAGGAGCTTAACAGAAGTTACATAAAGGAGAGTACTTAAAAAGGAAGAGAGAGGTTAGATCTCTTACGAAAATTTGGCAGCCTAACGACGTCACTCAAAATTTCCAAAATGGATTGATGAGAGAAAATTGGGCCTCTCATCATATGAACTTAAAAATTATAGTAGTATTACTATAAAAGAAAATCCCAATCATAAGAATGATGAGCTTAAAACGAATGACATAAAAGAGTGTAATTAAAAAGAAAGAGAGGGGTAGGATACCTTACCTCGGGTCCGACTTGACTCGATCATTCTTTAACATAATGAATAATAAAGTTGAGTTAATTTCTACTTTCTTAAGAACTTTTTTCAAGTTCATTATTCATTTTATATCACTTACTACCATGCTATGAACACTATGAAATTATTTAAGTTAATAATGGTCGTTTTGTAGATCATTGCTACTTGAGTCAAAAATAAACACTTTATAATTACAAGTTGTTCATGTGGTAAAATATATAAATTATATCCAGAATTATTTTCATTATGTAGATATCATATATATCATATATATACATTATTTACGTTCATTTATAATATTACGTAACATTTAGAGGTAAGAAATGAAATGCACCGTTCATGGAGACTGTAAGCTGTACGTACGCATGGATGCTACTTCCATTTCTATTTCCTGTTTAATGGAATTGAAACATAATGATAGATAATAGTATTATAACTCCATTATGGTATCATATATAATATTAAATCGTACCACATATGGTATTAACGAATTAAATCACTTTGAGGGGGCGGTAGTCCGTACTTCCTAAAATGAAGATATCACGTTTAACTATAATGGAAACCATAAAGGTATGCCATAAATGAAAAATAAAGAAGCATAAGTAAAACATAAACATATTATATATCATATATAAATATTGTGACATCCTAATTCCCACCTTTTAGGGTCTTAAAAGAATATTTAACAATCATCGTTTCGTGAGGCAGAAATTCACCATACACAGAAACAATATGTTCTTTAACCATTAGATATAGGTGTGTGTATGTGTAGCTCGAATAATTATTATAACAACTTCCTAGTATATTTTAGATACTTTATTTGTTACAAAATAAATTAATAAAAAGAGTTTAGGGGGTTGGAGAAGCAAAATAATACAAAAGAACACAAGTGAAGACATTACCTTAAAATCGGGTATCTCTACTTGATTTTAGCTCAAAGGCTTCCATGGGAAGTCTTCTGCCCAAAGTGAGGCTTCTAGGAGAAATAGAGGGATGTAGAGAGACAAAATTATCAGGGGTTTCCCGAGCCAAAGGCTTGAGAGGTGTGGGTAAGGTGGTAGAGGTGGGGGCCTTTTATAAGAGGAGAGGAGGGGCACTCTTGGAACGTTACAAAATGTTACATTATTTTAAAATGAGTTTCAGATTTTAAAGATCCCGCATAAATGTATTTCGAAGATAAGGTGGTAAGGGTTCGAAATATATTCATTTTATAGGTCTCTGACAAGTGTATGTAATAGTTTTAACATTATCTTTTAATTTTATTTAAATCCTTTATCAATGAGGTAATCACTGCATCATCATGACGTCATAAATAATTTAATTTATTTAATGTCTAAAATTATAGAAAAAATATAATGATGTAGGAAATCGTTTTAGCTTTATAATAAATATTTATAGACAAAAATATTTCTTGTATAACCCCATTTAAAAATTGTTTTAGTAAAACAACTCATGCTTGTGACATTTTTATTTTAACATTAAATAAAAGGTTATTTATGTAATTTTCTACCAACGTAGCTCCATGGGGTCCCCAAGTTGACCCATGTATTTTCATGGTCTTCCATGACACATCCAATGAGGGTAGGACATGTTTCTGGGTCATTTCATATTATTAAAACATTATTTTTATCTTAAATTAAACTAATTATCTCTAATCGCGATTAAAAACTTAAAAGTTACTATTCACCAAAAAATTATTTTCATCCCATTAAACCAAATTTTACATCCTAATGACAACCATGTATGTAGGATATTTGAAATTCAAATCACAGATGTGGTAATGTTTCATTTAAATGAAAAATCAATTTTTAAACTACCACTTAGTGGTTTCACTATTCATCAAAAATTGAAGTTTTTCAGAAAAATACCAAAAATTCACCCGAAGCGATATTTGATATTCCGAATTCAAAAATTTTATCTATTTTAAATAATTCAAAAAATATAAGTTAAATTAATTAATTTAATAATTATTTCCTGCTGTCAGAGAAAATATCCTGTTTTTGAGAAACAATAAGTATCGAAAGATTGACACTAGTTTAAGTCAAATTTCAAGATGAAATTAATTCCAACGACCAATATTGGATTAAATGGTAAAAATATATTCTAATTTAACTTTAAAAACAATTCAAAAGATAATATAATCATATAAATAAATTAGATTAAAAAGAGTTTTTGAATTAAAATACAACATTTTTCACTACTCATTAAAAATGAACTTTATCAAAAAAATACAAAAAATTTACAAAAACTAAATTTTGATGTCCCAATTATAAAGATGAATTTTATTTTTTCATATATAACACCTAAAAATGTCAAAAAGTGGATTTAAAAGAGGTTTTCCATCAAAAGGCGGTTAATCGATCTTTTAAAGAATATTAGAATGTTTACGCTTAAAATTGGATTCATTCGCATTTTTAATCCTCTAAAATTTATCGTAAAAAGTAAAACTATTTGACAAACATATATAATAATTTTGTAGTTAGTTCTGTTCATTCCCGCCATTACAACAGCTGGGCATTAACTACCATTCAAAATAGTATTATTTTATTATTAGAGTGCAACATAAGATTCCCATGAAACACGTTGTTGCGTATTGGGTATGCCATCGAGCATAGCATCCCCTTTAAAGTAATATTAATATTTTATTCACAAATATGGATAAATGTGAAAATACCATATTCTTTATTACCTGGGCTGTTACATCCTTCCCACCATTTTGGAATTGCGTCCTCGCAATTTTAAAATTGGGCTTGTAAACTTCATTGAAAATCCAACATCGGAACACGAGTCAGTAAAACAATCACTTTAAAATAAATAAAGAGAAGTAAAAAGGTCACCCTAGTTAACCCATACTAGGATTCCATGTATAAAAATATGTACCTGGAGGAAAAAAAAGGGTCATGTTCTGATGGAGAGTGCTAGTAAACATGTCTAGGAGAAAGTTAACCATAAGAAAAGCACAAACTTATGGTGGGTTAAACGGTATTCGATTCCCTAGTAGTAAAAGTTAATAGACAACATTTTTGTTTTAAGTTACTTTTCATTGAGGAATTTATTTTTGATCTTAAGGTAACATACTTACTTGTCATGTTGACTTTCAACTTTTAATATATTTCATACACAAACTCATATTTTCCCAAAATGATGAGTATTTAGGAAGACATTTTTACATTAAGAGAGATATAATCAACTTCTAGAGAATCACCTAATCCAAAAAAGAGAACTATATATTTCCCATGTCTTGAGACAAAATCCAATACCAAAATTGTTAGTATGAGATCAGATAATCCACAAAAGTATAATCCTTTATAAAAAGAAAATCTATTCTTAATCCCCAAAATTTGTCCCTAAAAAACCCAAAGTTCAATGAAGACTATTCGATAAACAGTTGTCCATATAATTCATCAACGTAAACCAAACTAAGATTGAAGCCCAAATATTTTAAGGATTTGATCACATAGTCTTCCAAGGTACAAATTAACTTTTATCTCCAAATAACGTCAGTTTCTCTTAAATTGTCAAATTGAAATGTAATTAACCAAATCACATATCATCCATGATAAGTTAATCATTTCCATAGATAACCCAAAATAATCTTACTCTTGATTCCTAAAATCATCTAACTAAAAAGAATTAGTCAAACTAACCAGGGACTTCATGTAGTCCAGTGGTAGGCGATAATTACAAATCACACATTGGTTGTGGGTTCGATTCCCGCTGCTTTGTCCGACGTGATGAGTTGTCACATGGTCTGCGTGTTGTCCTTTTTAAAAAACTATATAATTCTTTAAAAATTCCCCAAAACGAGATAAAATCTTCAAAAATAATCATAACATCTTTTAACCTCAATTTTATCTCATTCCTTTCATTTTCCATCATAATATATAATAACCCATAATTACCTCAAAAGTAAGGATCATATAAAACCTAATGGTTACCTTTATAATTATTACCTGAACTTCAACATCGATTGGTCATCTCATACATGATGCATTACAAAACATACCAAGGTAATAGTGGATGATCATGAATCCTTGACAGTTGTTTTAGAACAACCATGAGTTTCCTCATTGAATCCCCCATTTCATCCAGTCTCTTAATCAGAGAACCACCACAGTTTCCTTCAAACCTATTGTCACTTTGGTTACTACTAGATCCATCCATTCACTAAAAACAGAAATTTCAGTGTGAGTATATCAAAAAAACCATCATGTAATAATGAGAAATATAATCACTAAGATATACTTACTCATTCACTTTATCTAAAACTAGGACTCTTTCTGAAATCCTAACCATTATGGTAATGTAACTTATGCCTAGAGAATACCCTAACCTCTAAAGATATCTAAACCGACCTTTGATACCAACTATTAGGCCCCAACCTTAAACATTACTTAATCATGAGTTATTACAAGATTACAAATTCGGGATCTTTTCAGGTTTAGAGTTTTGGAGAATTAGAACATAAAACTCTCATTACATTCCACATTTAAACAATGTGGTTACATAAAAGATAGTATTCATTTCTCCCATCAATAGAAACATATTCAAAATAAAACATGGATTATTTATTGAAACATCCTTGACACTATCATCATATCATGTACCATTCCGTTGACCTATGAAAAACATTTCAAAGACTTGGGATGAGCATAGAAAGCTCAGTAAGGGTTATAAAAAGTATGGAAAGGACACATGAGTGCATATATACATAGGAATGAAATCATACTTTACCCATAAAACATAAGCACTTTAACATACAACATACAATCAGGAATAAATCATAGAAATCATAAGACATAAAGGTAATTTGAGGCATTCATAACATTCTTACATAGGGAGTAACCCTCTTGGTTACGTTTGGAATACCCATCACAGTATATTCCCTAAATCTCGTCAGGAAAACCTTAACGTTTAACCCCTTCACGTTACCCAATGAATTGGAGAGCTATATCAGGCTCACCCGCCCTTAGTTTTTCACGGAACCGGCCGTCTTGATAATAATTCCCAAGAACCATAACATAATCGTATCACATAAAATATTTATAAAGGAAACATAACATTTCTACATTTCAATCACAATATATCAATACAACACATTGATATAATAAAAACATTATGAAAAAACATTTTCAATACCAAAATAAAATAAAAGTAAAACATGGTAATTATTTTTCATTTAAAAAAAATTATGGCTTGTAGAGGAAGCCGAAACTCAAATAATGGTCACGGCAGCGGAGAAGTCGTTGTCGCCGCATACGTAGGACAAAAACAAAACATTCCCATTTTTCATTTAGAAAACGATTCATTTAAAACGATTCCTATTGAGTAAACGTAAAAGTAAATGTGTTTTATAGACCGTATAAAATAAAGTTGTGTATAAAACATAATATGCATCAATGGAAGGAGATTGAGACGAAGTCCCATACAAAGACGGTATCCTTGGATTAAGGATAAATCAATTACATAATTATGTGTGACAAACGAATACAAAAAATATAAGTGGATATTAAGTGTAAAAAAATCATAGGATATTCACAAATATTCATAGAATGACATATTGAAGGTGTACAAGTTTATCCCAAAGAATCAAAATTGGGTTAAGAAGTTCCCTTGCAAATATTCGACCGCCTAACGATGTCACTTCAAAATTCAGAAAAAGAGTTGATGAGAGATATAAAGGGTATCTCATCACATGTATATAAAATTCACATCAATAAGGATATAGAAGAACATATAACAAAATAATAGTATGTGAATTAAATGACATAACAAAATAAGTCTTTTAAAAAGAGGAGGGTGAAAGGTTCCCTGACCGACTTAGGTTACTTTCGAAACATACACCCCATTGAAGAAGGGTCATAAAATGAATATTTAAATACCCATAAATGAAATTCTATTACAAAAAGAGTATAATAATGGGAAGTACATACATCACTCAAAGGAAATTGTGGAAAATGTAGCATAAATCTCAGGGGACTAAAAGTGAGATGAAAAATCCCTTACGAAAACCCGGCAGTCTAACGTCGCCACTTCAAAATTCCAAAAATGGATTTATGAGATCAAATAGAGTATCTCATCATATTAAAATAAAATTTACAGAAATAGGAATATAAAAGAACATCCCCCATCATAATAAAGTGTAGCTTAAATGAAGTGACATAAAGGAGAGTACTTAAAAAGGAAGAGAGAGGTTAGATCTCTTATGAAAATTCGGCAGCCTAACGGCGCCACTCAAAACATCCAAAATGGATTTATGAGAGAAAATTGGGCCTCTCATCATATGAACATAAAACGTACAGTAGTAGTAATATAAAATAACATCCCAATCATAATAAATATGATCATAAAGTAATGACATAAAAGAGTGTACTTAAAATGAAAGAGAGGGGTAGGATCCCTTACCTCGGGTCCGACTTGACTCGATTGTTCATTAACCTCCTGAATAATAAAGTTGTGTTAATTTCTACTTGCTTAAGAACTTTTTTCATGTTCATTATTCCTTTTATATCACTTACTACCATTCTATGAACACTATGTAATTATTCAAGTTAATAATGGTCGTTTTGTAGATCATTGCTACTTGAGTCAATAATAAACACTTTATAATTACAAGTTGTTCATGTGGTAAAATATATATATTATATCCAGAATTATTTTCATTATTTATATATCATATATATCATATATATCCATTATTTACATGAATTTATAATATTACATAACATTTAGAGGTATGAAATGAAATGCACCGTTCACGGAGACGGTAAGCCGTACGTACTCATGAACGCTACTTCCATTTCTATTTCTTATTTAATGGAATTAGAACATAATGATACATAATAGTTTTATAAGTACATTATGGTATCATATATAATATTAAATCATAGCACATATGGTATTAACGAATCAAATCACTTTGAAAGGGCGGTAGTCCGCACTTCCTAAAATGAAGATATCACGTTTAACCATAATGGAATCAATAAAAGAATGACATAAATGAAAAATAAAGAAGCTTAAGTAAAACATAAAAATATTATATATCATATATAAATATAGTGACATCTTAATGGCCACCTTTGAGGGTGTTAAATGAATATTGAACAATCATCGTTTCGTGAGGCAGAAATTCACCATCCACAGAAACAGTATGTTCATTAACCATTAGAAGTGTGTTAGTGTATCTCGAATCCTTCTTATAACAACATCCTTTTATATTTATGATACTGGAGTTGTTACAAAATAAATTAATAAAAAGAGTTTAGGGGGATGGAGAAACAAAATAACACAAAACAACACAAGTGAAGACATTAACTTAAATTCAGGTATCTCTCCTTGATTTGAGCTCAAAGGCTTCCATGGGAAGACTTCTGCCCAAATTGAGGCTTCTAGGAGTAAGAGAGGGATGTGTAGAGACAATAAGAGCAGGGTTTGGCCGAGCCATAGGCTTTAGTGGTGTGGGTTAGGTGGTAGAGGTGGGAGCCTTTTATAAGAGGGGAGGAGGGGCACTCTTGGAATGTTACAAAATGTTACTTTATTTTCAAATGAGTATCGGATTTTAAAAGTACCACATTGATTTATTTCGAGGATAAGTTGGTAAGTATTCGAAATATACTCAACCAATAGGTCTCTGACAAGTGTAATTAATAGTTTTAACATTATCATTTAATTTTATTTAAATCCTTTATTAATGAGGTAATCGATGCATCATCATGATGTCATAAATAATTTAATTTATTTAATGTCTAAAAATTATAATAAAAATATCATGATGTTGGAAATCGTTTTAGATTTATAATGAATATTTATAGTCAAAAATATGACTTGTATAAAGCCATTTAAAAATTGTTTTAGTAAAACAAATCATGCTTGTGACATTTTTATTTTAACATAAAATAAAAAGTTATTCATGTCATTTTCCTACCAAAGTGGCTCTATGGGGTCCCCATGTTGACCCATGGATTGTCTCGGTCGGCCATTACACATCCAATGAGGGTAGGACTTGTTTCTTGGTCATTTAATATTATTAAAACGTTATTTTCACCGTAAATTACACTAATTACCTCTAATCGCGATTAAAACCATAAAAGTTACTATTCCCCAAAAAATTATTTTAATCCCATTGAACCACATTTTACATCCTAATGAAAACCATGTATTTCGGATTTTTTAAATTCAAATCACAGAAGTGGTAAAGTTTCATTTAAATGAAAAATCAGTTTTTAAACTACAACTTAGAGGTTTCACTATTCATCAAAAATCTATGTTTTTCAGAAAAATACCAAAAATTCACCCTAAGATATATTTGATATTCCAAATTAAAAAAATGATGTCTATTTTACAAAATTCAAAAAATATAAGTTAAATTATTTAATTTAATTATTAATTCCCGCTGTCAGAGAAAATACCGTGTTTTTATGAAACAATAAGTATCAAAAGATTGACACTAGTTTTAGTCCAATTTCAAGATGAAATTAATTCCAACGAGCACTATTGGATTAAATGGTAAAAATATATTCTAATTTCAATTTAAAACCGATTAAAAAGATAATATAATCATATAAATAAATTATATTAAAAAGGGGTTTTGAATTAAAATACAACATTTTCACTACTCATTAAAAAATAAACTTTATCGGACAAATACCAAAAATTTACACAAAGTAAATTTTGATGTCCCGATTCTAAAGAAGAATTTTATTTTGTCAAATATAACACATAAAATTGTCAAAAAGTGGATTTAAAAGAGGTTCTCCCTGAAAAGGCGGTTAATCGACCTTTTAATGAATATTAGCATGTTTATGCTTAAAATTGGATTCATTAGCATTTTTAATCCTCTAACATTTATTGTAAAAAGTAAAAATCTTTGAAAAACATATATAATCATTTTATAGTTAGTTCTGTTCATTCCCTCCATTACAATAGCTAGGCATTAACTACCATTTAAAATAATATTATTTTATTATTAGAGTGCAACGTAAGATTCCCAAGAAACTCGTTGTTGCGTATTGGGTATGCCATCAACCAAAGCGTCCCCTTTAAAGTAATATTAATATTTTATTCACAAATATGGATAAATGTGAAAATGTCATATTCTTTATTTACCTGGGGTGTTACACATAACATGTCACACCCAAGACGAATACTGAAAATGATGAAACACAATGAAATGGTTCGTCTTATAAAATTAATGATACCATATCATAGACCATAATAAAAAATCAATTAAGAAAAATTGTAGTGGAAAAAGGATAAAATTTTTAAGGGATTCAATATAGGAAATAGTAAAAGGATAGATTTGGTTCTTGACACTCTAGATAAAAAACTCAAATTTAATGACCAATGGTCTTGAATGGGTAACTCTATGATTGATAAATATCTATACGAAACTTTTGGAATGATCGGGCATTTTTAAAAAAATTCATGACATTGTTCCCTAGAAAAAATCACTAGTTTATGGAAAAGGGATATCACAAGGGTCGTATAATGGTAAATATAATATCCCAAAGATGTTTCTATACATAATAAGAAGTCAAAAAATGTACAATTTAAATGCTTAGTCATTTTGATTCAGTAGGTGGAATTTATTAAGAAGATATAGAAAGAACATATGCATTAATATGCATTTCATACCAATGTACTATATCCTATCATAGTTAATATGAATACTGAAGAGATATATAAATCCATGATAAAAATAAATTATTAAATCTATATATTCCAAAAAAATGTTTAATTGAGAATCTGTTTCATTAAAATATAGATGAATCGAAATGATTTTATGGGTGGAGAATTAAATCTCATCCCTATTTATCTTACTAATATTCAGTGAGGAACAATTTTATTCCATATTATATTTGGTTTTTTATTCATATGTGAAGGTAATATAAGGTGATGAATACATTTTGTTGGATAAATAATGATATTAATACTATGAATTATTAAATATAATCATGGATGTTATACATAACAAAGGTCATTATTTTTATTTGTATTAAAATTGTTATTCGAGTACACTTTTTATCATAGAAAACCCCACTGAATAAGATGGATGAAGAACAATCCTTTAGGTGGAGATAATATTAACCACCAAAATATTTTAATATCGAATATATATAAGTATTTCTAGTATGATCTGTATGTGATGATTTTAAATTATATAAATTCAAACATGACATTTTGAGGGAATTTTACATTACAATATAAGAAAAAAATATTTATTCATAAGAATATACTGAAATGAATTGATGTCAAAGGTATATTTTTATTGTTAAATTGTATTTAAATACATTATTAAGAATACTTTTTTCTATTTTATTAGATAAAAAATGTGAGTAGTTAAAAAAATTATTAAACCTTGAATCCCGGTTTTAGTGTTGGTATCACATTTTGAAAAATTTAATAATAGTTGTGTTATCAAGATGGATCACTGTTATTTTATACACTAGGATAACACATTCTTATATAGGCCTGATTAATTTATGAATCATCGATTTATAAAAAATTTTATTTTATTCTCTAAAACATACCAATTGGAATTTCTATTATGAAATATCATTTATAAATTGGGGATATTAAAGGATGAAATATAAACTATTTAGTTGTTCAATAATGATATGAGTTGAACTCAACAAATTACTCATATCATTCATTTTATTTTCAATAATACAGAGATGAGAGTATTGATTCTATAAATGATATAGAAATTTCCAAAAAAACCAATGATGGAGGTTGAATAATAGAAATGGTTTTTTATTATAATAAATCGGTTGTTGTTGACTATTTTTTCAATAAGCTTATAAGTTTTGGAATTTAATATTTTTAAATTATATTAATGATGAGCCTTTATAAATCTTAAAAACATTTTCAATTTGAATTATAAAAATATAAATTATTTATAGTAATAAGAGAAGATATTGTTATAATTAGTATCAATCATATTTAGTTTGATGAAATGAATATTTGATGATAGATCATATTTTAATGATCATGGATGTTTGACCTCCTTTTATATTAATTTTTTTAAATGTTAAAAAAATAAAATACTGATATATTTGGTTAGATAATATATTAAGTAGATTTAATATAACTGAATTTAGTTAATTTTTACTATGTAAGCTTGTCTGGATCATTATTAAACATCTGATAAATACCAATATTAAAAGGGACTATCTCAACCCTAAATATGTGGGATGAGACCTCAACCATTTAGGGCAGTTAGTAAATAGATCATATATATGTTGATAGAGCATTTCTATAGTATATATACACTCAGGAGTCACAGTGAGAGCATATAACATGAACATAGTGTTCATGGTGATTTTAGGGGGGATGGGTGAGGCTCATCCCATGTATTCTGTAATTATTTTTTCCTCCTAATGACCCTAATGACATTTTATTTAATTAGACGAGTCTAATGTTATATTTGGAAGGAATTGTTCAAATAAATTATCAACTTGGGTCTGTAGTACTCATCAATCAAATTAAAAATAGAAATATTAACATTAATGTTCTTATGAAATTGATCTCCATAATTCTATTGAGGGGGTGTGTTCTTTTTCTACCTCAGCCTCCCAATGTTTTTATATATGAGTTTAAATTTATTTTTTCAATGTCATTTGATGATAGATCAACTATTTAAACAAAATCATGGAATTCATTTAGAAAACATCACATATATGATAAAACATTATTATAATAATTCATATGAAATGAGGCCCACTTTTATGTGTGTTATTGACGAGAACAATTCATTATGGTGATAGTGATTTTACGAAATCGATTTTCATGGGCTAAGTTATTGCACACTAACATGAGGGTATTAACATAATTATCATAGTTAGAAGAGTTTATCATCATATTTCCTTATAAATACAACTATCATATCTATTTTTTGGGATGAAATAAATTCAAATGTGGATCTATATTCTAGAGGGGAAAATGAAGATAAAATACTTATATCAAGGAATGAAATTACCATGTTGTAGGGATGTTATTTTTAAATGCACTAGAAACAAAAAATTGGGTAATCATATCCATGAATTATCTTTTATACTATCCACATTTGAATTTATTTCATTTTGTTACAATTAACGTGTTATGTGTTTAAAACAATACACGAAGTGGAAGAATTTCCCATGTATAGAATTATTACTTGCATGATGGTCAATTTGATAGAGTATCATATAAAATATTATACAATGGGTTAGGTATTTAAAATGAATATCCTAAGATATTGTTTAACATGGGGGAAGTTAGGAGGTGATTTTATTTACATTCATTACATTGATAGAGAATACATATATATTTTGAGTTATTTGAAGAAATAGTTGAATCATTTGTGTGTATGAGAATGAAGAAGTGATGTTTTCACATGATATAATTTTCTATGGGACATGATATTGTGATAACTGAATAATTTTCATCAAATATTATTTCATGAATTCTCTATGCTCAGATCCTCTATATGTTGAGTAAAATTTAACGAATTCATGTAAGTCATGATACATGAATATTATTGAGTATTTGAAAAACAGTGACATTTCACTTATAATGAAATGAAAATTTGAATCTTGTATAATGATCTCATTATAATTTTGGGCATGAAATTATAATTTTCACTAACATTTAGTGAGAAAAAAATTAATGAATTTAATTATTCAAAATTTAATAAATTAATTTTTTAGATAAATTGATATATTCTAGTTATGTGAGGTAGAATACAATTAGTATGCAATATATTGTATAACTTTATGTTGATCATTATGATATCTCAATGAGATGATGTTGAAGTGACATAATCTATTTATTCATAATATTATACATAGATGAATATCCTAAAATAATGTTAATAATATTTTGGGGAAGTAAAATAAATACAGATGAAGTGATCAAGATTAGTATAAGCTAATCATAGTGAAAAAATGTGGAAGAGTAATTTTTTTTAGTGGGATGTTCTCTTTAATGTGATACTTATCACTGGGTTGGTGTTGAGTTATTAAACACTAGTGGGATTATAATATAAATAAGACTAGTTGGATATTAGTATAAAGATGACATGTTGGATACCAATATAGTATAACAATTGATTAATACTAACCCATTATGTTTTTTTAATAAATTAAGGGACCACATGCAATTTATAATTGATTTAAATTGATGAATCTATATATTGGATTATACCAAAAAAATAAAGGATATATTCCCCCACATTAGGGGGAAACTTATAAAAATTAAATGTTTTTTTCTTTATTTACTTTATATATTCCATGTGTTCTGATTTTGTTTTTTAATAATATTGATCAATAATCTATAACAGATACCGAGGGTCAAAATTCAAATGCTTCTAGAAATTTTAACAAAATAATTTTGTAGTAATTTTCAAAAATAATTCAACCTCTTATTAGAATACCTATTGGATACCATTGGAACATAAAATTAAATATCCAGATCATGTATAATTTTATAATATTTTTTTGAAGTACCTCTAAATATTACTTTAATATTGGAACAACACATGTTTTAATAGTTACCATCTTCTCAAAAATATATAAAAGATAACAGAAATTTCATTTTTCAATCAGTATCATTGATTCTAGATATTTTATCAATGGTATGAATAAATTATTGTATACAATTTAAAAACACTATAAATTAAACATAATTAAGGAAATCCATCATATCATGACTACAAGATATAGAATCCATACCACAGATATCATCAATTTCTATAACGGGTAAAACTACATAATGTGAATCTATCTCTTTCTTTACATGGAATTATTTACCATTAATACATAATTAACCAGCATCACATAAAAAATGATATAATGATATAATTATCGTTTGATTCTAAAAACAACCCTTTACATTTAATAACATTTCAAAATCCTTAATTCCTCCCCATTCGTCAAATTGGTCATAATATCATCCTAATGCTAAAGGATTTGTTTAATGAAATTAATTTCTATAAATTCACTCTTCTTTAGTGAATGTGGTTTATATAAAAAAAATGGATTACACTACCACTAGTATCCTACACTTATTTTTCCATTATATTAACAATATACATATTCTCAATTCTTACTATTATGTTTTATAATTTCTATGCATTTTTCTTCTATTTGTGTCTTCCTGAACAAATGTCCCAATTTTTACAATAGAGAACCATTCTGAAGAGACATTTATTAGATGAAAAAACATTACAATATTCAATAGCTATATCATGATAACCATAATCTAGAATCTGTTAAATGTAATTACCTACAATATCCTAACACCTAAAATTATTTGAACCATGCTCTGATACTAAATAAAGGGACCCAATCCTTATTCAAATAATTACATAATTTATAAATAAGAAATAATATATATTTTATTTGATATCATATCTTTCGTTTATATTAATATAAAATTCAATAATTAATCATACATTGATAAATTTTTCATTTTAATTTTGTTACATTTATTCGGTGTCAATTTTTTTGGTATAAATATTTTAAAATGAAACACATTTTTTAATGAAAATTATTTTTTATTTGTAATTTTAAATATAAATTTTTCTTATCCACCATCAACCCATGTTAATTTTTTAATTTATTTATTAAATTAATAATCAAAATAATTATCATATAAAATTAAGAGAATAAACATATTGGTAAATTTTAAATCCATGAGATCATATAAGTGACTTATGATGTTTCACGATAAATTTTCTTCTGAAATAATCATTTACACAAAATTGAATTAAAAATTAATATAAAAAGTCTTTCATAGAAACATTATAAAGGAAACAATAATGTGTCATCATAGTTATGAATGTTGTTTAAAAAACACGAGCACCCAATAAACACAATTTTCATAAAAACATACATTTTATACTAAAAGGGTATAATTATTAAATTAAAAATGTTATTATCGTAGCTTATGATATTCAAATATTTCAATGAAAATACAATTGAATGAATAAAAAATTCATGATGATTCACTGAATCATTAACTTCATATATACATTTACAAGAACCCTATAAAATCATTACAATTTGAATAACCTATATGGTTTATTAGAAAATAATTATTAAAAGTAAAAAAAAACATTACCAACAAATTAGAGAGCTATATATGGATCACCCATTATCATAAAAAAAACATGGAATGTTTCCAACATAAAACAATTATAGAATTTAATTTCGATGATAATTTCTTATAAATTAATTAGATAAACACATACACTGAATATCTTGTAAGATTCTCATGAAAATAAAGATATAAATCATTTTATTTTAACAAACTGTTTATTCCATTATTTACAAAGGAATGTTAAATATTGTATTAACATTGTAATTCATGAAAATAATTTTATGAGAATTATTAAATTATAATTTTCATTTTGGTAAGAATTAATACTCATGTCATATACGATAATAATGTTTCCTTTTACACTTGTAAAAATTTGTAAAAAGTTACCTATATGAATTCCACTACAAATAATTCATAAAAAATTATAAATAAAGTCATACATTGTTAAAATTTTATTAGGACATACCTTTTATTATTTTAATAACATGAAATAAATAATTAAATTAACATCCAAATTTTGGTAAAATAGAAGAAAAAAATGGAACACATTTAAAATAATGATTTGACGAAAAATCATTAACCTCATATATGACTTGTCACACATATTATTTTTTTATAGTGAATAATAATGTTAAATTATTTATTTAATATTTTAGTAATACTTTTTATTTTAATTATATTTTTATCATTACTTTTATTTCATTTATTATCATATCATACTTATTTACTTCAATGATTATATTTATATCAGAAAATATGATGGTGTTTGGTGCATAACTCCAAAATGAACTCTAAAGAATGAATATTGTTTTTTGGTTAATAAGATAAGAAATAATAATAATGCACTTTGTTAAAATCTATATTTATTCAATGGACAAAACAAATAGGTTAATACAAGAATACTTCAAAAGGATACTATTATAACCAATCCAGGAACCTTATAACATGGTGAGGGCTGTTAGGATGTGATTATTTAAGGTATTTTCCAATATAAATATTTATTTATTAGTGGAGATGATATTATATGTGGATTTCTTTTAACAGTCTAGGACACGACACTATATGATTTTCTAAAGAATTAAAATATATTAATGTATTACAAAAGATAAATTGGTCCAAATGACTCATATTTTCAAAGTATGTATCATATGTTCTAAATGTGGAGTGAAAATTGGTTTTATTCTAATTTATAGGTACCTTCAAGCTTTCTAATTTTAGTTTCAATGGTTTTACCCATTCTAATTTATACAATGGTAAATAACTTTTTATAAAATATACTATTATATAGAGAAAATGAAATTTTACTAATATTTTTTGACAAAATGATTCCAAATATGGAAATGAATTTTTATATATCGTTGAAATTTATTGAAACAAAATCCCTAAAATCATGACCAAATTTAATTTTCTTTTTATGTGGATATTAAGAATAAAAATATTTTAATATGTAATGTAAATGATTGTTAGATACTAGTTTAAGTAATTAAATTATTTTTAATACAAGGGTAATAATTGAATTTTCAATCAAATCCAAAAAAATGATACATTCTAAACACATGAACTAAAAAATCGTTATTCATAAATATTTGTATGTCCTAGTATTACCCAAAAAAATATATTTTAAAAAAAAAATACATAAATTAACTACAAGAGACTATTTACATAATAATTTGAAAAATAATATCAGTTTTAAAATTAAAATACAATATTTTAGAAACAATATATAACAAACCATATAATTAATTAAATTGAAATCTGTTAGAACAAAATTTTATTATTTTTTTTATGAAATTTTAGATTATTCTTAAAATAAATATGGTTTAATGGATTATAATACATGTATATTAATATGGAATAAAATTTATCTACAATTAATATTTCGTATATTTTTAAAATTTCTCATTGATAATTTTATTTTAATTAATTATCTGTTCCAAATATAAAAATTATCAATATATAATAAAAAATGCATATAATCATCTAGTTATAAAACCATTAGAACTCAAATATTCTTTTAATCCTATGAAATCTATTTTTATCCAATAATTACATTAGATGGGTTGGATAGGTGTTTTTCTTTCCCCAAAATTAAAATTTATTTTGGATCTATATAGTTAGTCCATGACAAGTATAACAACTAATTATACTAAAGATATATTTACTATTATTTTCTAAGATTATTCCCACAACTAATAAATATAAATGATATATATAGTTGTCATACAGTGATTTCACTACCTCTAATTTTCATTGATTTTTCAAACTCGTTATCTTGATGGGTAATTGCATATATTAGGATAAAATACCTAATATAAATCAATATATGGATATATGTTCAAATGTAAAATTCCCTGATATTGAATAAATATAATTTGAACCCATAACGAAATTATTTTTATGGTTAAAAATAATATTATTTATTAAATACTACTTTCATTTTACAGTATTTATAATTGTTATGGTGGTTTATTATTGATTTTTACCCCGGCGATGGTGGAATAACTTTCATAATGTCCTTATTTTTTGAAGATATGAAATTATTGTATTTTAGTAGGGTAGACTTGAACCTTAAATTATTCCATCATATTTATTGGATTTCAATGATTACTTGAAATGATTAAGTTTTATTCCCATTGTTTCAAAAAAAATATTGCATTTTATGATTTAATAAGCTATCAATCTACGATTATTCTTCCAACATATTCAAAATATAGATAATTAAATATTTTTACTCTATGAGGTTTATAATTTAAACAAATACGGTTAAAATAAATTATTACATTATTTTATCCTTTCCCATTATTCAATTTTTATTCACTGATATTTATTTCCACCATAAATGTTAATTATATCTTTTATTTTTTATTTAATAGTGTATTTTATATCTAATTTTCTTTTCAAAACACTGTTCTTCGACACTATGGAAGTAGTACTAATTTATTTCTGGGCCAATGATATATCCATTGTCAATCATTTTCATCCATGGTATTTTTTATTATATCACCCTATTGTTTTTCAATCCCATTCATTAAATTGATGAAATCCCACAATTATTTCATATAGAGAGTCTATAGAAAATAATTTTTATAAAATATTTTCATGAATCCCTATGATTTGATTGAGTCAATTTATTCCTTGGAAATGGTATTCATGATTATTTAGAACACCTTTTTTATTCTCAAAATATTATATTAATAGATACAATAATTTATACATCTTGTAGAGGCATCAATTTAATTTTTTTCATAAAATTAATATCTTACTCCACAATTATTATATTATAAGATCAAGTAAAATAGGATATTAAATGATAGATAAATTTTGATATCCTAATTTTATCCATGTGTAAGGAATTATTGAACTCCACATTGTTCATGATAATGTTCATAAATTGGGTAATTTTATTATCTAACACCGTATATTTTTTTGAATCTTTCACCCATCAGATTGGGTATAACGTTGGGTTAATTATTCCAATTTAAATTTCATTATCTGTATATTGGGTTCCTCTTATTTACATCCATATAATAATAAAATTTAAATCAATCATGAATATATTTGAATTTATATGATTATCTGATCCATATTATGAATATAACTATTTAATCTAAAAATCAAAGTTAAATCATAGACTATGGCCTCCTAAGTCTCACCTATTATTATTTATAGTGTATGATTGATAATTTTCACTAACCTAACCCCTACTAAAGTATACATTTATATAATAAAAATAAAATTATTACCAAAATCCCTCATAAATAATAATATATAATTTTAATTTAAATACCCTCAATGAACAACTAATATTATAGATTTCTAGATTCTTTTGTAGATTATATACACCGTTACAAAATTTATTATGAACAGCAGAATATTTTGATCAAATAATAATAATTCAATACAAGATATCAACAGACTCCAATTAAGACTTTTTTAATCATAGTGATATACAAAAATTAATGAGTGAGATAAATATAATAATATGGAGATTAATTAGGATAATCGTAGGAGTGATATATCATATGATCAAAAAATAAAATCATAGAATCAAAATTGAAAATGATCATAAACAGTTATAAGGTACAATGGCCTCAGTGAGAAATATTAGAGGAGCAAGTTATTAGTGTGATAGAAAAACATCAAATAAATATAATAGATGTTATCGTAAACATAATCCATGGATTACATTGGAAAAGTTAAATCATTGTATAAAAATCTAACAACATCATACAAATGGATTACATTAGAAGATTATTTAGTAATATCATTCAAATACAGAACAATCTGAATGATATAAAGCATTCCTCAAAAAGTATGGGTTTTATATAATTTAATGTCCGACCATCATCATAATATAATTATATTTTTTTGATACATTAATATATATATATATATAAGCTATGTAATAATCCCATGAGAAATAAAATCATTACAGAATGCATCCGTAAATTTTTAAAATGACAAGAAAGAATAAATTGGGTTGTGTGCTTTAACAAATTAATATTAAATAAAATATTATAAATGGAATCTGAGATAAATAGATGCCTAAAAAATTAAGAGATAATATGTTTTTATAATGAATATAATTTTTTAAAAATTCTTTCAATATAAATTAAATTTAAAATGTGGGTGATAAAATAATAGATTTAGGGTGGTAATATAAAATCATGATTGAGACAGATTGGGAATGTACCCTAATCCTTAGTACCAATTAGTGTGGGATTCAATCCTCATCCTCTAGAATAATAAATGTTCATAAATATATATCTTTATATAGAGTTATTTCCCAATTTCATTTTACACACTAGTCAATTTATTAACATATTTTATTTATTAATTTATAGAGTTAATAGGTTTTTCTATTAATCATTTTTCATTTGTTTTGTTCATGTATCCCAATCAACATTAATATAATCTAAATATTTTTAAACATTCAATATATCCAAAATCTATATAATTATTATTTTTGATCATTTATGTAATCATTAAATTAATGGGGTTCAATAGATTGACAACCCACATCATTATAGGTTGTGAAATTCCACAGAAGATAATGTTTTATTTTTAGAGAAGTTTTGTGGTGGCCCCATTTAATATAACTTCTTTTTAGTGGTTTATCATGACATGAAATGTGTGATTAATGTTGTAAAAAGTATATGATAATGATATCAGACTATAACGAATTGGATGACCATTATATTAAATAAATTATTCATTCATTTTCTAATGGTTGTCATAATGTTGTGGTTTATATTTGTGAAATTTGAGGGTGTTTATCTATATGGATCAGGATGAGTCCCTCTATGAACTATATTGTAATTTGAAGGAATTAGTGGAACCCTATATGATGCTTGGGGATGACTTCCCACCCCTTCTAGGAGGTGGAATGGGGGTGGAGGAACGGTCAAAGCCTCCAATCCCGCAGAAATATTTTATTCCTTTCTGAAGCCCTAGATCTCTCCCAGAATTCTCGACGATTTTGTTATTCCCAAAAGTTTACGATCTTCATCATGGTGACCATCCGTTATCCATTTCACCATCAGAGTTTTTTGATGCTTTGAGACATTTGGATCTCATGCTGGTGGATCGTTTCAATAATCGAAGGCCATCAGATGATTATTTTGAACACTTAATTGTTGTTAAGTGGGATTTTAAAGATCGTGCGGTTGTTGGGCTTCTCGACAAACGCCAATTCATGATTCAATTTTCCTCATAGGACAATTTGATCTAAGCCTAGTCCAGTGCCCCTCATAGATGAAACAGATGTCGCTTCTTCCTCCTTCGTTGGACTTTTGATCTATGCATGAACTGCGGTCCTTCAAACATTGCAGAATGGGTTAGTCTCCCTCAACTCCCTATTGCTTTCCAAAATCCAGAAATAATTCGCATGATTGGTAATATGGTTGAGGAGATATTTCTTGTTATGATGTTCGAACATCCATTGTATGTCACCTGGTAAATCCTCGTATCTGTGTCGAGGTGGATGTTGCAAGGCCATCAGTCAACTAGATATGGCTTACCGTGGGAGAAGAGTTCAGATGGAGGCAGTCAGTGGTCATTGAATCTTGGGCTGACTACTGCAACACCTTTTTCAGATTGGGGAATACGGCATCGAAGTGTCATTCTGAGGTATTCAACAGAAGAATTTCTAACCTGAGGTAGAGGGTAGGAAAGCCTAAAGGGCTGAAGATGATGTCCGCTGGAGTTGTGGTATCTGGTATTGCTAATAGTGTGGAGAACCGGCCTGTAGTGACCTTGAGAAACAATGTTTAGGCACCTCCAAATCCAGACGTGTTTGCAGTGTTCAGTATGCTTTTCCTTGATCTATAGTTGGGTGATGGGGTGATACAAGCTGGTGCAAAGGATGCTTCTGGTTCTGGTGTAATGGGATGTCTAGTAGGTGTTATTTCAGCCGAGTAGAAATTACAGCATGATGCATGTGTGAATTTTCCTAAAGTAATGTTGGATAACTGGTGTAAGGGAGAAATGAATGTGGATGAAGGTATGTTGGATGGTGTTGGCTATAAATGTGGTACTTTGTAGGTGTTGGATGTTGCTAGGGGATAACAAGGGAGGGTTGTTCATGATGAGGATTTGGGATTCACTGCTGCTACTGGAAGTCGTTTCTTGGTGTTGGAGAATGAAAATGTGGAAGAAAAACTCCCCTTGAATGAAATTAAGAATGGGTCTTCTTCACAGGAGGGTGGAAATGGATCCAACGTTGTGAAGAAGGGGTATTTATTTTATTATGAGAATATGGAATAGCCATGGTGCCTCAAAGTTCACCCCAATGGCCAAATTAAGCAGGGCAATGGATTGGAGGATAATTTTCAGATTGTGATCATCAAAGAGAAATGGGGGGATTTCTCTGATAGTGAAAAAGATAACTACGGTGGCATTACCAAGCCTTCATTTAGTGATCTGGTCGAAGGTGGGAGGACAAAGATGACTAAGACCCAAGTAGTTTTGACTGACCCTCCGTGACGTATGTCAAAGAAGCACTACTCCTCGCTGCCAAAGTCGTTGGCCACTGGGTCTTCTAGTGGTAACACTGAGCTCTTATACTTGGAACAGATAAAGCTACGAAATAAAATATGCTATGGTTCTGAAGCATGATGACCGCTTGGAATGGGAATTGGATACTGTAGAAGAATCTTGATACCGGGTATGTGCAGATGGGTATTGTTCTTATGACATGTAACTATTTATTTTGAAATCTGATGTTTGTTTACTGTCTTTTTATTTTATTTTAATAATCGATCAGGGGGTTATCCTCTGGATGAGCCTCTCTGGTTATATTGTAATTTAATGATTATAACCCTTATATATTGGGATCTGGGAAGTGTAAAATTGAATATATATGGGGATCACATTTTGAAAGGCGGGTTTTATGTGAGGATGTTAATTCTAAAAAATAATGTCAGAAAAAATATAATTCATACACTTGTAAAATCATGAAAGGATGTATAGAATTGTAATTGAACCTATTGTATGGGAAAAAAATCATTAAATATTAGAATATATATTTAGAGTGGTAGGGGTATTGATATTAATAATTCATAGTATAGTTTTTTGTATAATGATGATTAAGGCCATAATACGAAGCATGCCATTTAGAGTTTTAGTTCTATATGGAAATAGGGTTCCACAAATGGATCAGAAGGAAAACAATGATTGACTAGGGTTACTAATATCATAGATACCTTAGATAGGTGTGGAATTTTATGATAAAGTATATTATACAATTGGAGTTGGATAATGGTGCAGTTCTACCTTATGAACTATTTTTTCACTCTAACAAAGGACCATAATTTATTGAATGGTGTCATGATTGTTAGGAGTAAAATATGATGTTCACTGTTCTTATTTTTAATCAATGATAAATAAATATTTTCAAGTTTATCCCCCTATAGTGATTTTAGAGGAAATAAGTTATTTTTGGGGGACATTCTACTATATCCTCCCCCCTTCTTATTTGTTTCCGCTATTTTTTGGACCATAAATGTTTATGTTCTCTAAAATTGGAGGGGGTTAATTTAATTTAAAAAGATAAATAATGATATAATAGAAAAACTCTTCATTAACAAAATATAATACTCTAAATTCATCTGATTATTAGAGTGGTTGAATGAGATTCATTAATGTTCTAGAATATTAGAGTTTTCATCATCTCATAGACAGTCCTATAAAATAATCAACAGAAGAACAAGTTAAAACTAAAATTTTTGCGTCAATTAAAAATGGAAGATAATGAATTTATAAAAAAAAGGAAAATAAAATATAAAAATATTAATAATTTTTTAAAATATTTTTTATTGTTAATTTACCATTTAGCCTTATGTGTTTTAGATTTCAAAAATAAACTGTTTAGAAGTCCACAATATCAATACCTTCTTTAATGGTCTATCTTTATATACAAGGAAATAAATCAATATGATCATTAGAATGTTTTTTCTTCCAATTTATAGGAATTCATTTATATTAATATCATATTTAGATATATCTTCATATCACCCTTACCCGTCGATCCAATGGATTGGATTCACGAGTCATCATATCCCTGAAGGACTTCAATATAACCACGATCAGAAAAAGATAATACAAAAGAGAAAATCTTCAATGAATTTAAAACCCCTACATGGATTCCATAAAATAAAAACTATATAGATGACTAAAAATATTAGGAATGAGTTTTTCATGAAGATTGAAATTCATACTTGTTGAGTCACAAATGCATCAGCATCCATTTCCATGAATGCACTCCTACATATAGGATGTCCTCCAATTCTAATATTCCTATGAGTCTCAGCGTCAGTTAATATGGCCTCAAATATCCTTTACCTATCATCTTATCAAAATGATTACATTTGACTTTTTGTTTTATCACAATTACATTGCTAATAATAATTCTATCTAATAGAAAAAAATTCTAATTACTCAGATTATAAACATTAAATATTTAGAAGGACAATAATTTTAAGTTTAATATGATGATGTGAACTATGCAACATCTGATAAATCATAACTATTTTCATACAACTAGATATGAATTTCGTTACTCTGATACCCTGAAAAATCATCTATCTACTAAATAAAATAATTGTCAATTCAGTTTATTAAACACACTATCAGTAAAATGGATCTGATTGAGTAATCAAATTTAATATTATTTATACACTTTGAAAATTTATATTATTTATTAAAAATATTTTTTTTGTAAAAACATACTAAAACACATTGGATATATTTGGTTTGTAAAATATAGATTTATGGACATGTTTTTGATTTAAACAATTAAGTAAAAAATATTGACAGAAAAATATCCTACTCAAAAATATCCCCAACATTAGAAACCCAAAAACAGAATAAATATATATATATATATAATTTGAAATAAATAAAACCGATTATTTATTTTAATAATATGAAATATATACACCACATATAGTTTATTTTTCATCATAAATACTCTGGTGTTAATGAATGATTTTATTGTGATTATTGATCTGATATTATATATTTTTATTTCATAATATTCCCATTAATAAAAAATTATGTAGATAGTTTACTCTATTAAATAATAGTTATAAAATTTATTGATTTCATTATATATATAGAATTTTAACCAAAAAACTCTCAAAATTATACCCCTTAGTGAGTTAAAAAAATAATATTAAAGGATATATAATGCCCTGAAATGTTCAATGATGATTATTATGAAACAAATTATTCTAAACAAATTATTCATCAATTATATAATTGAAAAAAATACATCCGAAAATAATTTGAATGCATATAGAAAAATATATTTAGTTTTATTGGGATTCAAACAAACCCTTCATTCAAAATTATTTGAATTACATTAAGTGGCATACAATATGAATCATTCTTTATTATATAAAATCTTTATAATGGAATTTATCATCATGAAATATTTACGATCCTTATCAAAAAATATTTATTGAAAACTATTGTTTTTTCATCTAATCAATAATGACTAAAATCCACTGATTTTCAGCCATCAAACATTCAACCCTTTCATTAATATTCTTATTATTTGTCCTTTAACCATATAAAATTATTTTTAAAAGATTGGATCCTAATATTTTATTCCATTAAAGTATACACCATTTATATAAGACTTTTGACTTCATAATTATTGTAATCAAACATATCAATGTACAATTCAACAAATTTTACTTGGTCTTATATGTTATTTGAAAAAATGTCAGAAAATAAGAAAATTCAAGAGAATGTTCCAACTAATAAAATAAATGATCTTCATGGCCCTTGATATCATCATCAACATTGATAGACCATTTTACCATTTAATTAAACCTTCTATTTTGTGTACTAGATTTAATTTTTATGGTTTTATGGCCTTATAAGGGTTCAATGACTCTATAAACAACATCAATGAATATTAAAGTTTATTTAAGACATTTAGAAATAGTTTACACCTCACATGTATTTTAAAACGTCATGGAATTAAATATGTAATTATATTTAATGTATGAAAGATGTAATCAAATACCATCTAAAAATATATGAAGGGTGATTCTGAATAATTATTTGAATCATTTGAAATGGGAGGTCGGGAACGTCCAATATCATACTACATTACCTCCACAAAAATTACCTTTTTGAAACATTTTGAAAATCAAAATATTTATTTAAGTCATCATTTTTTGATGTTATAGTATGAGAATTATGTCCTTAAACATATTAATTATATTATGATTAAACATAAACTAAAATAGATAACTTGAGATTTAATCTGACATTGATTACAATAGAGTTGATGTGGAGGATATCTTTAATGAAATTTTAGTTTCATTTATCTCATATTCTGTTTTAGCTCATTAATCTTTTTATACTTCTTTATTTTCTACATCAAGATTTTTTATGACTGCCCAAATGTTCATATAACTTCTTTACCAATCTTATGAACTAATTTTGGTTTCTTATTCTCGATAAAAATTTGATAATATATTGGTGTTGGTAAATGGCATGAATCCTCTAGAGGAAATTATTTCATAATTTCTTTCATTTTTCATTCATCAAACTGTTGGGGAAGCCAATGGAAATACTAGAGTTTCCATTAAATATATACTAGGATTAGGATGTGATTTTTTGAATAAGTAATGGTTCACATTCTATAAATTAGATTTAAAATTTAAATAGGTGAAAATGATATTGGATATTCTGATTTTCTTTCAACTCTGTTCAACAACAATTCCATTATCTATACATTACAAATTATTTTCATTTATTTCCCTTTTGTATTGTATTATATCACCAAATATGAATTTATAATCATTATATCAAAATATTCATCATTATCATGAATAAAAGCATCTCATCGATTTCTATGTGCCTTATTTTTTATGGGTGGTTTTTAACATTCATTTGATATTTAATTATTTTATTGTAGTTTAGGAAGTAAACATTCATACTTTATATTTTATTTTAGTACTTATATATCTTTTAGAAGTTTATTATTTTATGATTTTTTTTATATCAACACAATTATTTGATTTTTGAATTGAAGGATAATTTCAATCATTCAATTGGTCCCTAACTAATTAAAGAAACCTTTTATCTTATATCATGTGAATGATTCATGATTTAAAAAACTATCACGAAGTTACCAAGTGTTTTTATTGTAAAGTAAGTAATCATTGTAATATTTTACTTTATTTATTTCTTCTTAATAAAATCAGAAGAGAGTAAAACATAATTTACCAGATTTAACTTCCTCATGTTAACCAATAAATCCCAAAAAAGGATATTAATAACCTTGGCACAATTAATGTTATATTATTTCAGAATTTGGTACCCTCATATCAAAAAGGAAACAAATCAAATATCTATTATCCAATTATAGATTTTTTGGACCTTATCTCAGAATGTAAATAAATACGTTTCAACTATAGTATCATCAGAACAAAAACACATTTATGGAATCTTATGGGATAATAAAAAATATTCACCATGCAATGGTACTTCTTATAAATGAGTGCCTTGATTATTTGTATGTTAATAACTATAATTAAATAGTGTAAAAAACATCCATCTTCATCATATTCCATATTATATTATATTTATTAATAGAATTCCCTTGATATTTCATAATCATAAAAATTTAATCCATATTTCTGAACATAAATTTTTTCCATCTATAAAAAGTAATATTAATTCTCAAAAAATAACCATATTTATCATACTATGACTTATCAATTAACCATTACATAATGACTATTATGTTTAACAAGTCATATTCCAAGGCTATCATACTAAATTTGGTGCCTGATGTCAGTTAAATAAATTTCATCAGATGAATGTAAAAGATGAATTACAATGAAATATACATGCTTATGAGATTTTAGAATACAGAACATAATTACAGATTTGGGAAATGGGATGTAATAAAATTATATAGGCATTCAAGAAAATGTTTAGATTCAATAAATAAAAAATGAACTCATAAAATACCCATTTTTTATATGATGATTGAAATTTAATACACAAATGATTAGAAAATATTTTTGAACTCTAAACATTTTTAGGAAAATAACATCATCAAATTACATAATAATACAATAAATAAAAACATATATGTTTATAACAAATAAATGATTCTAAACTAAAACAAAATATAATCACAAACACGGGTGATATAATTCAATTAGCAATTAAAGAATATATAAGTATAATACCTCTCAGAGTATAAGTTTCAATTCATTTCGAGTAACCTTCTCAACTTGGTTTTTTAATAGAACATTATTATGATATATATTATATAAAAAATGTTTTTGGAAAATATTTATTTTAACATTTCTATTCTAGAATATTTTTAACTGTACAATTAATTTAATAAACAAATAAGAATATTTATAAAAATTTCTTTCTAGAAAAAATTACAAATGTTTTCACCTCAAAAAAGATAAAGATATAAAATAGAAGATTTTATTAGAAAACTAATCCAAATATTTTTGGGAAAAAAGTTTATTGGAAAAAAATGTTTCAATAAAACTAAATGTCTAAGAAAAACTATATGATTTAGTACAACTAAAACGTATGTAGTACAAATTTTGGAAAGAGTTAATGTATATAATGATATAATTAAACCTGAATTAGAAATGAAAGATCATTTTATATTGATCAGTCCTAGGTTATTTTTAATATATACAAATATTTCATATTAATGTATTTTAGTAAAATGATAGTATACTTTTATTGTATTCTTATGAATTTTTAAATGATGTCTCTTTTTATCGCATAATAATTAGATTCTATTTTCTATGTCCTCATCACATGAGTTCTGAGACAGTTTATGAGTTAAGGAAGTCAAACATGTTTTTTCATACAATACTTGGGTGTTATAAAAAATTATTCCATATTCATTGAGTGCGTGCTGCATTCCTATTATTTGATCACAACAACTTCAATCTTCCATATATTTATATTTACTTGTGGAAAGTACAAATGATTTCTATATTTTAAACGAACATGAATGTAATGATTCTCTTGTGAAATGAAATATTCATTATGTATTTACCTTATTTACTCTAAATTTCCCTAATTATATATTAGGAAAACTATTTAACTAAAAATAATTTCCAGAAGAGTCAAATAAACCATAATATAAAGTTCTATTAAAGTAATTAAAAAAATTACATCTTTACTAGGAGAAAACATTTTATTGTGGGGATATCTAGTGCATAAGTATACTAAAAACAACTAATCCAAAAGACTAAAAGTTATGTAAAGAAGGATTCCAATCATAGATCTGAAATTCTTTCTTCCAAATGGTTTCCATGATTCATCAATAACTAAAATATTTGATATTTTGTTAGGAGTGATAATCTTTTTAATGTTTTATTAAAAAATTTCTAAGGATGTTCATTTATATAATTATTTTGAGATATACAATAAAAATATGTTTTTATTAAATATTGAAATCCTCAGAAAATGTTATGTCACACATCATACACAATTCAAACTCAGATATCATATGATATTCAAAGGATCTAATAATGAATATTGAATAGATCTAAATATAATTTTGTCAACATAGGATTGTAAAATATTTTTTTAAAATTATCTTATAAAAAATGTTCTATCTGTTGCTCCCATTAAAAAAATATCTTTTTTCAAAAATCTCGTAAACCTATAATACTAGGATCTAGGGGATTGGTTTTTTTATATACAGTCATAGTATGGTGAAAAGAAAATTATATATGGTTTAAATTATCCAATGGAGGTTATTTTTCCTTATAAACAATATCTAGAACACATCCAATAAATAATTCAAACATCACATCCATTTAGAATAGTTTTAAAATTTTGAATGCTTTATAGGATAGCAATATAAGACTTACCTCTAGTCCTACTATAGGAGGATAAGATTATTCATAGTCTATTTCTTCTGGATTATTATGTAACACCCTGAGATTTTATGAAAAATATTATTTTTAATTTTATTAATGTATTCTGTTGTATGCTACACCATGATTATCTTGCGCTATACGCAATACCGTATTAGCTTGCAATATATGCAACCCTGACGTGGCTTGCATTACACGCAATCACGAACATCCTCAATAGCGTGTGTTGTACGCAATACCAGGTTTCACTAAACAATGATATATGGTTATGATATTATTATGAACCAGATGTTATGAATAGTATCAACTACCATTTTAATTTTATAACATTTTTATTCATCATACAGATTTTCTAGAATATGGTATAAGAACAAAATCAATTTTTCGAGTAAAATAAGTATTTTTAAAAAAAATGTAGTTTTGACGCATTTTGATGGCGCACCCACTTTAAATCTTTTTTTGACATGTCTATAAGTTCAATTTGAAAAAATAAAATTCTTCTTTTGAATCATGATATAAAAATTTACTTTGGATAAAATTTTCATATTATTCTGATAACTTTCATATTTTAATCAATAGTAAAAACACACTATATTTTAATTAAAAACAACTTTTTTCATCGGAATAATTTGTATGGTTATATTATGTGTTTAATTGAGATGAAGGTGTAATTATAATAGATTTTTACCATTTAATCCAATTTTTGTCATTGGAATTAATTTCACTTTGAAATTGGATATAAACAAGTATCAATCTTTTGATAGTTATTGTTTCTTAAAAAACACGCTATTTGTTTTGAAAAAGGGAATTAATTTTAAAATTAATTAATTCCACGTCTATGTTTTGAATTTGAAAAATAGACATCAATATTGAATTCGGAATATCAAATAATGATTAGGCTGAATTTTTGGTATTTTTTTGAAAAACTACAATTTTCGATGAATAGTGAAACCACTTAGTGGAAGTTAAAAAACTGACTTTTTCATTTAAATGAAATTTTACCACTCCTATGAATTGAATTTCGAAAATCTGAGAGACACGGTTAATATAAAAAACTAAAATGTGGTTCAATGAGACGAAAATAATTTTTGATGAATAGTAACTTCTTACTTTTTTTTACCACTATTAAAATTAAATAGGGTATTTAAGGGTAAAAATGATATTATTATTACCCAAACAAATGTCCTAATTCTATTGGATAAGTGTAATTCCACCATAAACAACCTTATGAATAAAATATGACCATTTAGGCCCACATGGATTAGATTAGGACATTTATTATTAATTTATTTAAAGAAGGGTTAAAATAGTTAAAATCAATTTTTAATAACTAAATCATATTTAATATAGGGTTATACAGAAGATAAATTTGACTATAAATATTCATTAGAAATCTAAAAATATTTCCTAAATAATGGTTTTTTATTTGTAATTTTTAGACATTAAAAAATTTAATTTATGTATGACACAATGATGATGCAGTAATTGTCTTATTAATGAAATATAGACATAATTGATGTTATAAATACCCAAATAAATGTAATTTTATACTTTTTATGAATTAAAATAATATTCTAGGTTAATATTACATATTATTTCTGATTTAATTAACTTTTTTTAAACGAATCTTTCTTTTATGATTTTTAAAAAAATCAATTACCAAATAGTGTCAAAATTGACATAAAATAGTTTTTTAAACAAATATTATATTATTAATTGTTATTTTATTCCTAAAAATATAATTCTCGGCCAAATGACATAGATAAGGTTATATATATTAATAATAAGCAACTTGGGGTTCTTTTTTCTTGTTACATTATGTTTATTAACCTTATGGTGTAAGAAAACAAGAAGACACGGTAAAAGAAAAATTATTTAACTTAAAGTTAAATCTAAATGATATGGTTAAAATAGAAACCTCAACATGTCTAAATTCTATTGGATGAGAGGATTTCGACACATACCCACCTTAACTTAGAAATAACTCAATTTGAAGCTATTTAAAACCGAATATGACTTTATAATAATATAATATTTTTTGTTCTTCCAAAAGTGCCAATCTCCTCCCTTATAAAAGGGCGCCTCCTCCCTCTCTTCATCACACCACTTTGATCCTTAAAGCTCGGCCAAACCCTGTCTATTTCTCTTCTCCAATTCCCTATAAACATCCTAGATGTTTTGGTCCTCTTCAAAGACCAATATTAGTGCCCTATGAGGAGGTTTCAAAAAGGCGTGTTGAAAGAAGAGGTAATATCCGTTACTGATTATTACAACCTTATTTCTTATTCTACTTCTTCTTCTTTAGTTGTTTCATTATGAAGTAATAACATCAGTATCACTCATATACTGATATGTTATTATAAGTATGAAACAACCCTATTTCACCATCAATCCATCCTATGGAAAACGAAATCACCGCGCGTGCGTACGTACAGAATACCGTCTCCACGCCGTGGTGTAATCTGTTTTCGACCACCACCTTACTTGGATGGGTATACTAGTGAAAATAAATAAGTATATATTATTATTTCAAAGTGATAATTATTCTGGAATATTATGCATACACTTCAATGAAATTCCACGATCATGGGAATGATATCATCGCTCATGCGTACGTACGGACTACCGTCTCCACGACGCGATGAGATTCATTCTCCATGTTAACCATTCATGAATGATTATAAAGTATATATAATAAGTAATCATGAAATATATGACTTAATTATGATACTGGATTTATCTTTATATATATGTAAGTCATCTACTTAATTTCATTCAATTCAATTAGGAAACGAAAACAACGTTCATGCGTACGTACGACCTACCATCTCCATGAACGGTGTATTTCATTCCATTTAATAGATATATCATATACATATGTATATAATGAATATATATTATATATAAATCATGTTTTAAATTATTAAATTATGTAAATTAGGATATATGTAATAATATCAAGAACAACTAGTCCAAATACATACGATAAATAAAACCATTTAACCCAAAACACTGCTTTAACATGGAACTTAAAAAAGAATGGGTAATATAAAGTCATAAGTGAACCATATATGATATCATAACAATGAATATGATTATGTAATAAGTCAATGAAATTATTTAAATCATTATACAGGAGGTTTGGATCCATAAAAAGCATATCGACCCGAAGGTAAGGGAAAATTATTCCAATCACATTCTTATCTGATATTGTTTATTCATAAGTATTTACTAGTGTTAGGATTATTATCCATGTCCATATGTTCTCAAAATGTTTTCATAAAATGTTTAATTATCTTCCATGTATGTTTAAATTCATTTTTACCCTTTTCTACTTTTACCACATCGTATGGATGTAATCTTTCTATTGTTTACCATACGAGGAACTTTTTGACTTTTCCGACAAAAGTACGAGAAGAATGTGATTTTTATCTTATACAGCATGAAATGATTTTTATGGTTTCATAATGCATTTTTTTCATGAAGATTACTCTTCAATATTTCATAAGTATTTTCAACAAAATACGTTTCTTTTAAAAATACATGGCATTTTGTGAAAAGAAAATGTTTTCGAAGAAGAAAGGCTATTTTCTTGAAGAAATCATTTCAAGTGTTTTTTCAAAACTATTTTCCATATAATATGAAATTATTTAGTATGATTATGTTTCAAGTATATTGTCTCACTGATTTACATGGCTTCATTTTTCTTATGATGAAATTATATCCCCTTTTTTTATATGTATTATGTTATGATGGGATGATGTTTATGAAACCCATTTTATTCATTGGGTTATGATAGATGATTTATGTTTATGTTGTGGAAAATTTAAGAATGATTTAATTATGAGATAGGTGGGACCTATATCTCTCTCCAATGCATTGAGTAATGATTTATATCTTATTAGATAGACATGGCTGCAATGGTAAGTTAATCTGGTTCAGTGTTACAGGACTAGAACTAGGAGTAAACTCGATTCAGAATGGGACTTTTTCCACTAATTTGGTCTTGGAAACAATTTCTTGGCTACTATGGAAATCATAAAATGTGCGTAATGTTTTTCCACAATTACATTTTTTTATTTCCATTATATTTTATCATGATTGATGTTCCTTTATGATATATGCCTTACGTACTTCCATGATTTAAGTCTTTGATCAAGATTTTGATGTTTAAACATTATGTTCATGTTTTTAAGTTCAATAGTATATGGTTTGTTTTATTTTCACCACGCTTACCCTTACTGAGAATTTTAGCTCACCCTTTATATGTTTTATTTTCCTCAGGATTTCAAGAATGGTTTTAGGTAAGAAAACAAAATGGGAAGATCTTTATAGGAGTTGTTGAAGATCTTTCACCAAGATTAGAAGATTATATTCTGAGATTCCAAAGATACTAAACTATTACGGTCCTTGTGTGTCTTTTTTTATTATGTACTAAGTATTCCACAAAAGTAATGTAATGTCCATATACGTCATGCTTCGGGTCTCTACAGTTGGTATCAGAGGAAATGTTTAGTCAACCTTTGGAAACAAGGATGCGAAAACATTAGTGAGATCCCTAGAGATATTTCTATGGTATGTCTAGGGATGTCCCTAAAGATAAGTATACGTATATGATATAGTCCTATAACTATGTTAAAGATCAAATAATTTAACCTCAGATGTTAGATATTAATGGTACTCCCCCTTTACTATGTTGTTTTCCCTAGCATGATTTTTTTCTCTCACACTATTCTTATTGTGTTTTATAAATTGGCTGGAAACAAGATGATTCACGATAATGGAGGATATGATGGACAATGGAATGATATTCTTCATGAGAAAGAGAATGAAATTGGATTTGGAAGTCCAAACATCATTATTATGCCAAATCAGCAATCTCATAATATGATCAATAAACTCAAATTTGGTAAGTTTCCTGACTCAGCTAAAAAGAGAAATATGGAGTTTCTTGATGATCATAGAGGAAAGAAAGTTCCATTTCCCCTATGTAAATCATTTGGGAAGAGGAATCAAGGAGACTGTTTCAAAGGAACTATAAGATTCTTTGGTTGTGGAAAAGAACGACACAAAGCCAGTAAGTGCAATGGAAAAGGTTCAGTTAACACCATATATGAGGATAATGGTATCACTACGACATCAACAATGTTTAAATGATTTAAATGTGGAATGTAAGGTCATTATGCAAACCAATTACCTAAGGGAAAGTCTCATGAAGAGAATCAGTATGGTTGTATGGGTAGTATTTATGTTGATGATGATTAAGAGACTATAAATGATATGCGAGATTAAAGAATTATTGAAGCTCAGTCAATGGTATATAAAGGTAGTGGAATGATTACATGTTTATCATGTGTAATGTTGTATAAGTAATCTCCTGGTACTATGGAATAAATTGAAATCTAAGGATTGTTACACTGTTGTCTTTCCTTATGTTTTGAAAGTATATGTTGAATGGCACCGGTAAACATGAAAGGTTATTCAGATATTTTTTTAATGATGATGATATGAACATAATGAATGGATAAAGAGAAAATAAAATTATTGATAGTATTCATGAGCTCATGGTTGATATAAGGACTAAGTGAAATCATGGTTTGAGTATATAGAATTTTTGGGATTTTGGAATGTGGAAAGAGTTAACTTTTGACAACATTCATGTTTACACTAAAGTTCAATGGGTATTCATTTTTCAGGAGAATACATGATTAAGGTATTCAAATGATTGGAATGTTACCAAAAAGATATATGAGGGATAAATGACGGTATTCACATGCTTTTTATATGACTTTTTAATAATTATTATCTTTATACTATGAGTTTGGAAAGAATTATTTTGGATATGCCTAAAGATTCGAATGAATTATGTTGAACATAAGTTATTATTTTTTGAGGATAGAACTTTTTATTATAATAGTATTGTTTTAGAAAAAGGATAACCTACAGGACGGGCGACAACCCGTCGCGTCAGACAAGGCTGTGGGAATCGAACCCACCACCGAAGTTCGACTGGCCTTTATTGTCTACCACTATCCTACAGGAAGTCCCTGGTTTGTAGAAAGTAGTTTTATTTTATTAATTGGTATGATATATGAAGTATAAGTTCATTTTCGGAATCGTATATGATTAACCACACCATAGATGGACTAATGTATATTTTATAACTTTTGCTAACTTTTTGTTAGAGACAGATGGAATGAACCATCATTCTATCACCTGATCTACTAACACTCAGTGAATGAAAAATTCAACTTCATTTCATTAAGAGATGATGTGGAAATTTTTCAAAGCATGAACAACAGTGAGATTTTTCCAAAATCAAGCAAGTATTTCTTCTAATTCAAAATTTTCATCATTAGGGAAATGATATTGAAAACCAAAAATGTTGTCCTAGTGATCTTATATCCGATGAATCAGATGGTACCTTAGATCATCCCAAATCTATGGCTTTGTGATAGTTGGCTTTTTCATAGCCATGTTCTCTTCCACTCTCCATCAGAACTTGATGGTTATATTTTTCTTCCATATCCATATTTTCACCTATGTTCTCCTATGTGGAAACCCAGTGATGAGTTACATTGGGTAACCGTAACGTTTCATACTTTATTTTTTAAATATTGGTTTTCGTATTATTTTTTTTACAATGTCGGTTTCTATTAATGAATCTTTCGAGTAGTAAACCATTTATAACCCCAACAAATTTTGAGGGCGAAATTCGTTTTAAGGGGGGAAGAATGTGACACCACGAGATTTTATGAAAAATATTCTTGTTAATTTCCCTGATGTCTTCTGTTGTATGCTACACCAATATTATCTTGCGCTATACGCAACACCTTATTAGCTTGTAGTATATGCAACCCTAACTTGGCTTGCATTACATGCAATCGTGACCTTCCTCGATAGCGTGTGTTGTACGCAATATCAAGTTTCACTAAACAACAATATATGGTTATAATATTATTATGGACTAGATATTATGAATAGTATCAACTACATTTTTAATTTTATAACATTATTATTCATCTTACACTTTTTCTAGAACATGGTATGAGAATAAAATCAATTTTTCGAGTAAAATAAGTATTTTTAAAAAAATTTAGTTTTGCCGCCTTTTGATGGTGTACCCACTTTAAATCTTGTTTTGACATTAATATAAGATCAATTTGACAAAATAAATCTTCTTTAGAATCACTATATAAAAATTTACTTTGGATAAATTATTCATATTATTCTGATAACTTTCATATTTTAATGAATAGTAAAAACATGCTATATATTAATTAAAAACAACTTTTTTCATCGCAATAATTTATATGGTTAGATTATCTTTTTAATTAGTTTTTAAAGTGTAATTAGAATAAATTTTTACCATTTAATCCAATTTTGGTCATTGGAATTAATTTCACATTGAAATTGGATATAAACAAGTATAAATCTTTTGATAGTTATTGTTTCTTCAAAAACACGCTATTTGTTTTGATAACAGGAATTAATTTTAAAATTAATTAATTCCACTTCTATGTTTTGATTTTATAAAAATAGACATCAATTTTTAATTCATAATATCAAATAATTCTTAGGCTGAATGTTTGGTATTTTTCTGAAAAACTGCAATATTTGATGAATAGTGAAATCACTTAGTGGTAGTTAAAAACTGAATTTTTCATTTAAATGAAAATTTACCACTTCATTGAATTGAATTTCAAAAATCCGAGAGACATGGTTAATATCAAGGAATAAAATTTGGTTCAATGAGATGAAAATAATTTTTGGTGAATAATAACTTTTTACTTTTTTTACCACGGTTAAAAGTAAATAGGGCAGTTAAGGGTAAAATGATATTATTATTACCCTAACACATGTCTTAATTGTACTGGATAAGTGTAATTCGACCAAAAACAACCCTAGAAATAAAATATGACCATTTAGGCTCACTTGGATTAGATTAGGACATTTATTATTAATTTATTTAAAGATGGGTTAAAATTGTTAATATCAAAGTTTAATAACTAAATAATTTTTAATATAGGTTTATACCGAAGCTAGATTCGACTATAAATATTAATTATAAATATTTAACGATTTCCTACATAATATTATTTTATTTTTAATTTTTAGACCTTAAATAATTTTCATTATGTATGTCACAATGATGATGCATTAATTATCTTATTAATGAAATATAGACATAATTGATGTTATAAATACCCAAATAAATGCAATTTGAGACTTTTTATGAATTACAATAATTTTATAGGTTAATATTACATATTATTATTGATTTAATTAACTTTTCTCGAACTAAACATTCTTTTATGAGTTTCACAAAAATCAATTACCAAATAGTGTCAAAATTGACATAAAATAGTTTTTAAAACAATGATTTTATTATTAATTGTTATTTTATTCCTAAAAATATAAGGATCGGCCAAATGACTTAGATAAGGTTATATATATTAATAATAAACAACTTGAGGTTCTTTTGGCTTGTTATTATATGTTTATTAACATTATAGTGTAAGAAAACAAGAAGGCACGGTAAAAGAAAACTTATTTAACATAATGTTATATCTAAATGATAAGGTTAAAATAGAAACCTAAACTTGTCTAAATTATATTGGATAAGAGGATTTCGACCCATCCCTACCTTAGCTTCTAAATTACTCAATTTGGAGCTATTAAAAACCGAATATGACTTTATAATAAAATAATATTATTAGTTATTCCAAAAGTGCCCATTTCATCCCTTATAAAAGGGCACCTCCTCCCTCTCTTCATCACACCACATTGAGCCTTCAAGCTCGGACAAACCCTGAAAATATCTCTTCTCCACTTTCCTAGAAACATTCTAGACGTTCTGGTCTATTTCAAAGACCTATCTTAGTGACCTAAGAGGGGGTTTCAAAAAGGCCTTTCGAAAGAAGTGGTAATATTCGTTACCGATTCGTTCAACTTTATTTCTTATTATACTTCTACATAATTAGTTGTTTCATTATGAAGTAATAACATCAGTATCATTCATATACTGATATGTTATTATAAGTATGAAACAACCCTATTTCACCATTTATCCATCTTATGGAAAAAGAAATCACCGCGCGTGTGTACGTATGGAATACGGTCTCCACACCGTGGTGTAATATATTTTCGACCACCACCTTACATGGATGGGTATAATGGTGTATATAAATAACTATATATGATTATTGAAAAGTTATAATGATTCTTAAATATATTAAATAAACTTCAATTCAATTCCATGATCTTGGGAATGATATCATCGCTCGTGCGTACGTAAGGACTACCGTCTCCACGACGCGATGAGATTCATTTTCCATGTTAACCATTCGTGAATGATTATAAAGTATATATAATAATTAATCATGAAATATATGACTTAATAATGATACCGGATTTATGTGTATTTATATGTATGTCATCTACTTAATTTCATTAAATTTAATAAGGAAATGAAAACAGCGTTCATGCGTACGTACGACCTACCGTCTCGATGAATAGTGTATTTCATTCCATATAATCGATATATCATATATATATGTATACACTGAATATATAATATATATAAATCATGTTTTAAATTATTTAATTATGTAAATCAGGATATAATTAATAATATCAAGAACAAAAAGTCCAAACATGTATGATAAATAAAACGATTTAACCCTAAACGCTGCTTTAACATGGAACTTACAAAAGAACGGGTAATATAAAGTCATAAGTGAACCATATATGATAGCATAACAATGAATATGATTATGTAATAAGTCAATGAAATTATTTAAATAATTATACAGGAGCTTCGGATCCATATGAAGCATATCGGCCCTAAGGTAAGGGACAATTATTCCAATCTCATTCTTATCAGAGATTGTTTATTCGTAAGTATTTATTGGCGTTGTGATTATTATCCATGTCCATATGTTCTCAAAATGTTTTCATAAAATGATTGCTTTTCTTACATGTATGATTAAATTCATTTTTACCCTTTAATACTATTACCACATCGTATGGATGGAATATTTCTTATGTTTACCATACGAGGTACTTTTTGACTTTTCCGACAAAAGTACGAGAAGAATGTTATTTTTAACTTATACAACAAGAAAGGAATTTTACGGCTTAATAATGCATTATTTTCATGAAGCTTACTATACAATATTTCATAATTATTTTCAAAAAAATCCATTTCTTTTAAAATTACAAGGCATTTTTTTAAAAGAAAATGTTTTCGAAGAAGAAAGGATATTTTCCTCAAGAATTCATTTCAAGTGTTTTGTCAAAACTATTTTCCAACTAAGATGAAATTATATAGTATGAATATGTTTCAATTATAATGTCTCAATGATTCACATGGATTCATTTTTCTTATGATTAAATGATATCCATTTGTTTAATATGGATTATGTTCTGATGGGATGATGTTTATGAAACCCATTTTATTCTTTTGGTTATGATGAATGATTTATGTTTATGTTGTGGCGCAAGTAAGAATGATTTCATTATGAGATGGGTGGGACCTATATCTCCCTCCAATTCATTGGGTAAAGATTTATATCTCATGAGATATACATGGCTGGAACAGTAAGTTAATCCGGATCAGTGTTACAGGACTGGAACGGGGAGTGAACTCGATTCAGAATGGGACTTTTTCCTCTAAGTTGGTCTTGGCAGCAATGCCTTGGCTACTATGGAAATCATAACATGTGCTTAATGTTTTTCCAAAATTACATGTTTTATTCCCATTATATTTTATCAAGATTGATGTTCCTTTATGATATATACCTTACGGACTTCCAATATTTATGTCTCTGCTCAAGATTTTGATGTTTAATCATTATGTTCATGTTTTTAAGTTTAATGGTATATGGTTTGTTTTATTTTCTCCATGCTTACCCTTACTGAGCATTTGAGCTCACCCTTTATATGTTTTCTTTTCCCCCGTATTTCATGAAAGGTTTCAGGTAAGAAAACAAAATGGGAAGATCTTAATTGGAGTTGTTGAAGATCTCTCACCAGGATTAGAAGATTATATTCTGAGTTTCCAAAGAAACTAAACTATTACGGTCCTTTTGTGTCTGTTTTTGTTATGTACTAAGTATTCCACAAAAGTAATGTAATCTCCATGTATGCCATGCTTCGGGTCTCTACATATTATATCCATTAGAAAATATTGGAGCTATATAATCAGTGTATTTATGGTGAATTTACATTATTCAATCCTCATAACCTCAATCATCATCATCATCATGATGTTTGAATTGAGTAAAAAGTTATAGATATGCCATTTCATTTTTTAGTAAACATCTAGTTCTATCTAGTAGGTCTATATAACAAAAGGTATTAACACTATGATGATTCCAAAAAAATTCTAACATCATGGATTTTGAAAACTCATTTATTAGACAACACGATACAAATACACTTGATATATAACGTCCGAAAAAATATACTTTAGTTGATCTCTCATGAGAAGAAAATTCTATCATAGTTTGATATAATGTATTATAAAAACATTTGATGATTTAGGTTGAGGTTTTTTTAAAATGAATTGTTCAGTTTCATCAATCATTACATATACTATTTCCACCACTGTATATGTATCATAATAGAAAACAATGAAGGCATTACTAGTGATGGAATAATTTAAAAATAATTATTCCTCATATTTTGGTGAAAATTTATGTTTGTTAGATTCAATATATATAATTAATTCATTGCAAATTAACACATTCATAAAAGTGTTTTTTTATTTATAATAGGATTTTAATTAATATAAGGAAAATTTAAGACATGATTTATAATATATAAGGTAATACTATCTTTTCTAGAAAAAATTTGTTAGAAACGATGTTTTCATTTAGCATCATTACATTAATCTCATTTTGAAATCTATTTTGTCTTTAAACTAGAAAATTTTTCTATAGTGTTTAAGGTTTTGAAATGTTTTTTATTATAATTTTATTAAATATTTTCCCAATAGGAATTATTAAATTCTCCACCTCAATATCAACGAATGATTATTAATTTGTGGTTTTTCTAATTCTTAACTCCAAATAAATTTTTTTAAAACAACCTATCGTTTCATATTTCATTATTATATAATTTACACATGTGTATATAGTGTTATAAAATCCTAATACATATACAATTAATTTTCCAATAATGATTCCATTTTTATTAGTAATAATCATATTCTTGTTCATTTATTGAAAATAATAAGAATATATCAATTAACTATTATAATAAATGATTGACTTACATTTCATCCAAATTGATAACGATCATAGAATTTTGGTGAATAAATTTTTTTCCCTTGTAGATCCTTAACTATTACTTCAATAAAAACAATGTGTAATGTTCCAAATTTAGAGTGTCCTAATATTATATTACATTATATGATTGATAATATATTTAACTAGGGAATAGTAGATACTTTTTCCTATATTATTCAATATTTAATGTGATAACATTCTTATAATGATTAGAAAAATGAATAAAATCTTATTTTGAACTATGAAAAATACATTTATCATTCCATAAAATAAAAAGATAATCTTTATAATATAATTATCATATGTTAATATGATTTCTTAATTACTAAAATAGTTAAACACATCAAAATATATCTATTATAAAATGAAAAATATAAAACATAATAACAATTAATAATTTGGAATTATCAATGAATTTAAAATATCAATCATTCTTATTTATGATTATCTTAACGAAAACATGATTTTTAGTTATAGGGCTAGAAGAAAGACTATACAAGTACCAATTTTTTTATTGTATGTATATTATTTAATTTCCTTAAATAAACATTATTACATTGGAACCCAAACCATCTTGGGTCCGATATTATCAGAATATATCATTTTCTGAATCCATATTTCATTGAAAATATTATAATGGTATAAATACATTCTTTTTGAACAATAAGCAGTGTAAAAACCTAAAAAATGATCATTATTTATTAAACAATTTTATATCTACTGTCTGTAGAACTGACAATTAATAAAAAATGATGACCTCATTGTAAGAAAGTATTTATTACAAAAAACAACTTAATTATTGGAAAACCCCATTATGGAAAAGATTTATGATTTATAATTCGATAATACATTTGATCATGGTTTTCCAATCCATATGATAAAAATATTTTTTTCCAAAATAAGAAATTGAATGTTTTAGTTTTAGAACTATGTTTTTATCCTCAGTTTTATTAAAAATAAAACAATCCTTTACAAAATATGTTTATAAACATGTTATTTGAAAAATAAATTTCTCAATAAATTTTGAATGAAAATATTTTTAAAAATTATTTTTATCGTGTTCCTAGGAAACAACATATATTTATATTGTAAATGTTGTAAATTTATAATATTCTTTATGAATTTCACCTTTAGCTACAATATGTTTTGTAGAAAAAAAATTAATGTAATTTATAATATCAAGAAAATTCTTCATAATACATTAAGTTATAATCATCTTAATATGGGGAATATTCATTATTAAATATATATTTTTATTATCATCAATACTATCTTGGTAGTGGGAATTTAATGTATGATTAGTAGTATATTCATTCGTAGATACCTTGGGTATGATAAACTTGTACACCTTTCTTACTTCTATATGTAAACCGACTTTTATATGTATGAAACATTTATTATAAAAAAAATGAAATCGAATTTTCTCCAGTAATTTCACTCTATGCGCATAAAGATTATAAAACCTTATTTCTCTTGTGAATAAAATACATTCTTGTATTATTCTCTGAATTTTCTTATTTCTTATCATTACTCCTCATTTTAGGACAATACGGTCTTATATGTATAGTTTTCATATGATAAAAATATATACCCTTAGAATATACTTAAATATCACCAAAATCTATGTTATTCATAATATATCAATAATTGAAATCATTCTTTCCAAAAAAATATTTTTAATCATTCTCATGATGTTATACTATTCATTCATTAAATTTAAGATGAACTACTATAAGATTGATCAATATCATTATTATTCCTATAAGACATAATAATTATAATTATTTATTGAACTTTATTATGAATATTGGATATATTTTCAAAAAAAATCATTTATATTCAATTTTTATCATCCCTTCATTCATTTGTAGCATAACATCATTGTTAATTATTGTTCCAATGAGATCATATGTAGTGAAACTATAAATCCTCTTCATTTAATATAAGGGTTTTCTCCTAGATTTCAATTCATCGGGCATAATATCTATATTTTCTTCCAAAAATATTCCATCTATTATGAAATTCTCACAAAATTAATGATATATACTAACAATGGTCATTAAATCAGGATGCATCTAAGATACTGATTCTCTACGTAGAAAATTCAATGTTTTATAATTAGATATAAAAATATTTTTTATAGTTTCAATTATACCATTCGTTTCAATGTGAGTAGCCTATAACACATTTTGTATACTATTATTTATATGGAAAAAAGAAATTTCACTATACATACTACTTTTCCATGAACACAAGGAGTATTTATTACTGTACAATTCGTTTGATATTATTTTGTCTCTTAAGTTTTCAATGTAATAACATCTGTATCTATAATCATATAATCTATAGTTAGCATCACAATTTTATCTACACTACTATTTATAAAAAAATTAATCATTATATATCACCAGTAATCATAATCAATACCATAAAAATAGGTTGTCTATTGGGATTCATATTTTCTAGTGTACCAACATTCATACCATTCAACTTATTGAATATAAATTTTATTATAAAGAATTTAGTTTAGTAAAATTTATAAAAAAAATATGTTTAATATGAAGGATAATAACTTATATTTGAAAAAAAAGTAAATTAAATAATACGTATATATGTAGAATATACAATGATACAAATTATTTGATCATAAGAGTATATGATAGATATAATGTGTGGTGGTTAAATGTATTTCAAAAGGATTAACATATGCCAAAAACACATCTTAGTCAAATAAATCAAATACAAAATCCAATTAATGAAATTTGAGTTTAAATTATATCCACAAATATTCTAATATATCAGAGTAACTATTGGTATATTATATAGTCTTATAAAACAATTATTTGAAAGGTATCCAAATAGTAAAATTGTAATTTAAATGAAAATTGGAGACATAAACATGTTTAAAAATGTAGACCAAAATTTTATAAATGTAATAATAAATAATATGTATATTTAATGTTACTTACACTCTTTAACCATAAGAGTTATGAATGTATGAAATCCATACAAAAGATATATTCTGTTTTAATACCCACTATAATTTTCAATGTTTTATAAATTTTAAACACTTGATATGATGAACTAACCATATATATATTCTAATCCCATGGTTTATTTTAATATGATGATCATCATCAGGTCTATTTTCCAATCCCCATAAGCCCTGAATCTAATCGATCATATTAACTTGACATCATATTCATAGAAGCACATTATGTAAACAGGGTCAAATATATAATGAAAATAAAAAACCTCCATGAAATTAACAACAATAACAAATTTTAAATTGAAAAACAACTATTTGGAATGTTACAAACCATTTGGATGATATATTCATGAATAGTGATGTTTAGACATGTTGATTTGTAAAGCTATTAGATTACATCTACTCAAATTCTCTACTATTTATAAGAATTATTCAAACAATAATATTTCCATGGTTGTAAAACATATATATAATGGAAAATGCATCCTTTAAAGGGAAAATCAATGATATGCTTACATATGTTGTCATTTTGGATAGCACCATTACAATGATAGTAAGAAATCTTTCTCATATAAACAATTCTAATTTCCTTAATTAAAAAATATAGACAGGCTGATAGAATATTCTATTAATTTTATATTATGAAAATTGAACAATGGTTAGCTCCATTAAATATAGTTATTTTCAGTATACTATTTATGAATTCAGAAAATTTAATAGATAGACTACTAATTAAAAAACTATGTAGAACTCTACTCAGTATAATGTACTAGATTCCCTATCTATCTGATGGGACAAATTAAACCATAAAAATAATATATTTATTTTACATTAAAATAATAATGTGATATATAAAGACAGTGAAATTAATTTTTAAGATAGTTTTTTTATTTACAACACTAATAAAATGAGATGTCGAAAGTAAAACAATTGAATCAACACAAATGAGGGGTCATTTAGTTTCCATTACATGGAGAATTGAGACAAGTACGTTCCTTTTCATCCATTCCTTATTATTATCATTCATTAAAAAATTATTTTAATATCCATGTGATATATTTTAATAATGATTGAACCAAAATAACGAGGAATCCACATGATATAATATTTTTCATGTTTTTTATACCCATGAATGTTGATGAATGGGAGTTGATGCTCGTTTCATTGAATATTATTATATGAACAATATATGATATATATAATATGGTTTCACTCATCGTAATTGAATTTGATCCTAATTATATTACATGATTTGGTGGTTTTGTTCTTATGTGTACTTGCGAAATTCCATGGTTATTTGGAATTATGTTTCTCTACATTTCATCATATAGATTCATCTCAATGAGTTATTGGAAAATATTCCTATTCATTTAATTTTTTTAATTAATTATAAAATTTTTTAATTCAATAATTTTATGTGGTGACATGATATTGGGGATCAAGTAATAAAATGACCTATGGTGGGGCACAGTTGATAGTGGAGTGATAATAGTAGATCATCCATAAATGTACGAGGTCCCTATAATTATAAATCATAAATTTTTTTATGTTTGAATATATATCTATGGTTGAATATTTTTTCAAGAAATATGAACTAATGGATCCTTGGTTAATGTGTTATGGTATATTGGACCACCTAAAATAAGTTAAAGTTCAATGTTTCATGTTTGTTATTATCATATTTCCATTTTAGTATGTCACTAATGGTGTACAATATTTTGATGAGGTTAAGAAATACCAACATATTGTGCATTTATTTAATATAAATTATAAATATCCTAAAACGAATTACATGTTCTTGTTTGGGTGGTATGAATGTATCATGTCTATAGGTAATGGGTGATATAATTTTATGTCTCAAAAAAGACTAGGAACAGTATATTTTGCGTACTTCAGATGCTATGAGTTTTGACTGAAATATATATATCCTATAGGGTTATATTTTATTTTTATGAGGGTTTCATATAGATTATGTTCTTCAGTGATCTTATAATAAGGATACGAGGCATGACCTAAGAATTAGTTTTGATAATGGACATGATGACATTGAATAGGGTTTCTAAGTGGGTTAGTGTGCATTTTAACAAGATGGTGAATATGAAGTGTGTCTAGGTTGTGATTTACTCATTATAAGAATAATGTGACATAACTCTAATGGATTGGGTTTGGAAGTGAATATCAGCGATGATATTTATATGTGGTGATCAATGTAGTTTAATATTGTGTATTAGATACCTAATGGGAAGACATACCATGTGGAAGACCTAATGAGTGATATTGACAATTTTTTCAATTCAACATATTGTGCATATGTTAATGAGATAATATTAATAGTATTATCCTTCTTGGAAAGCTGTGAATGTGATATATTGGGGATGTTGTCTCATAAGTCATGATTCCTTCATGCTCATTATCATGTGTGTCTGAATTTGTTTTTTAAAAAAATGAGAATGGATGTTTGAACTATACTAGAGTGAGAGGTTATTTGTTGTTACATCCCTAAGTGAGAGTGAACTAGTGACGTTTTATATGTGGGACTCACCATAACATAGTTAGTGGGCTACATGATGTGGTAGAATATTACACTTGTTGTATTTCATTGATATATATGTGAGGGTGACTAAATTGATCACCTAGAGTGAGTGTATTGTTTAAGGTTCTACCTGGGAGACCCATCCTATTGTAGGGTATTGTTTAGTGATATGTGGATGATTATAATACAAGATATTTTTTCAATAATTAGTGGGATGTTTCTATAATGGACTACCATAATATTGGGGGAATTATTCTTGGAAGTGATATGTGACATGGGTATTGATTTGATGGTGATTTGAATTGTTAGTGATAAGGGAATGGTCTCTGTTTCTTGGAATTTGTTGTGATATATAACTCCCCTTTTCCAAGGATGTGGTGTTTTTAATATGGTATTGGTTGGAATATGAAATTGAGGATTCGTATGAGTCATACACTATGAAATATTGTAGTAGTCAAGAAATGGTATGATACCATACCATATAACATTGTGGCTGGGTAAGGATTTATGTTTGGATTAATCATCTTCCCCAATATTGGTTGGGACATTTATGGTTTGTTTTCATGTTGTCATATATATTCAATAATAACTCAACATACATTCTTGTGTTCATCTACTTAAAATATTTACTTTCTTGATGCATTCTGAAATTTTCTAGCTAGGATCATTGTATCACATAGATGGGAATGGGGTGAATAAATGGTTTCATTTTCATTTAAGATTAATTTATTTTGGAAAACACGTTTCGTTTTAGTAATGATTTATCACTTTTGGATAAAAAAAACAATCACAAATCCATATTAATCGAGTATTTACATGGTTCTCTATTCAAAAAGTGTTGATACGTCCTTGTTATGGGATGGAAACAATCCAATACAAAAAAATCCACTATAGAACATTCCTTTTCTATTGATACAACATATATGATACAACCTTACACATAAGTAGAACTATGTTCAATACAACTGTGCGTATGTTTCATATACCATTGAATGACATAATACAAATTGTTTCATAGAATTTAAGAAGCATTTCCCAGACAATTCAAAACATGTTAATATGTTTCCTTTTCAGATATCCAAAAATAGATCCTTCAAATAATCATTTATTATTCCTTACTAGTTTTAGGTAATAACATATCTAGATCTCATAATGATACTTATTTTGATACCTTAGTCTAATCTACCATTTCGATAGATCAGTTAGGAAATAATACTCTTTCATAATACTACATAACTTTTTTGCATACCTTATGTCATGGTTCAATGGTCTCATCATGTCTTCCTAGTTTGAGTATAGAGACCAGTATGATAATAATCAAAATACAATATTATTTATTCATCATATTCATTCTATAAATCATCCTCATTAACATTCAATCTAGAAAACCCATCACTCTAAACAATAATAACGCTCTGAATTCTATCATCCCCATAGAATTGTCCATGTTTTTTGAAGTAAAATATACATTCCTCCATTTGTAGGTTCACTGAATGTTATTGGTGATTGAATATGAAATGTTATCATGATCAACCAAATAATATAAAACATCATGTTCCCTTAATTTATGGATGCATCATTGATTTTTTCAATGCTCTTAAAAATTTTCGGTTCATAAGAAAACATTATGAAACTTTTATCTATGTTATCATTCATCAAACGTGGTTTTCTTCCATTACTGGGATTCTATTTTTCATTTCAATTTCCTCATATAATAAGATGATAATTAATTCTTCATTATGTTTGTCCACAACAATTAAAAAAATACACTCATACCAGTGCACTGTAAAAAATATAAGATATTAAATATTGAAACCCTTCTTCTATAGACACTATTTATAAATAATTTTGATTATAATTCATTTCATTTTTCAAAAAACTTTTCAGTACATTTAAATATTTCTGCACATCGTTAGCAAAACTTCATCATTTTCTTCAAATTTATTCGATAAACATCTTCTCTAAACATCTCGAACATCAATCTTTCATAGAAAAAACTATTGTAAATTCAATAAATTGTTCCTGTTTTATTATATTCTATAGATTGATGATACTTTTTTTAATAACCTTATTTGTTTCTAGACATTTATAATTAATCTATCTCTAATTCACATTGTTAGATCAGAGTCATCTATAGTCCTTTTTTCTACATCACATAATGCTTGATGAATCTTATCATATTTGAAATGAATATCAAAGACCATTATTTTGTTCAAGAAAAAAAATGAAATAGAAAAAATAAAATTCAAACATGATGGAAATGGATGAATACATGATTGATTGGTCTCATAATTTCTTCCAACCATCAGTCCAACAATCTCCCAAATATAATGTTGTCACTGATTCCCAATTGCTACCATTGGTATGTCTAATAGTCTGTATAAGGATAAATCTGATGACCACTGTAATACCATTTCTAATGAGCCAATGTTAGTATCCAAGACATTAGAACCATACACCTTATTTCTCCAATTATATTAAAACATTATTTCTTAACCATCTGGAAGAAAACCTACATCTTCATCTTCTCACATTCTGAAAATAAACTTCACAAACTTCAAACTAAATTAAATGTTGTGATCTCACATAAATGAACCAAGACCAAAGAAATTTAAAATTATTCTTCAAAAAAATCCCTTATATGCATGAATTTGAGAACTTTTTAAATCATCATTTCATTATATGACATAAAATGAAATTTGAAAAGATTTTCATCATTCTACTAACATCATTACTTCCAACTAAACTGTAGTATGATTATAAGCACTTGTTCTCCAATTTCATTTAAAAAATTTATACACATGTTTCCCAACTAAATTATGATTGATGAGAGCTCCCATATCAGCAATTAATAGTTATATTTCCATTGGATCAATAAATATATCATCAAGACACTCATTTTTATTAACACTTCATTATGTACCCAAGCTGAGTCCAATTAACATTTTCTTCTAGAAAAAAACTTCCCAATCTGATGGAAATTCTTAACAAATTATTAGTCGAATATTCTGAATAAAATTGTGACTCATATCATTACCATATACAATGTGAGGGGATTTTCTTCATTAATGAAACAAAACACAACACTAAAAATCCAACATCGTTCCAATTCCAAAAAAAAGCTACATTCCACATGGTCCCAATAGTCCCCCCATTGGATATTATTTTCAAATACGTTTCAAAAAACTACAAATTTATTAAATAAATCAATGGATTATTTATCAATAAATTACAATCCTGTAAGAGATAACTCATTTTAGTAAATAAGAATCATCTAAAAAACTATAATTCTATCTATGAGTAGTTAGTCATGAATCTTCAATATATATTCATTACACCTTACTACAATTCTTTTACTTAGTTGTAAAAAATATTTCGTACAACCAGTCCAAAAAAATATTAGAATTGATCATAGACATAAATGATGATTTTAAAAATGAACCACAACCCCCCCTACATAAATTCTTATCTAAAAAGATTAGCATATATCAATGGATAGATTTATGTAAAAATTTCCCACATTGATAATACTATTATAATACTATTTGAGTGAGGGTATTGAAACCCATACATCAACCTAAATGTAAGATCTTTGAAGTCATATAAGTATATTATTATTTATGTTTTTTTAATATGTTTTTTTGGAAAATAATATGGTTCTTGAATGAATAAGCTGCGTCATGGGTTTTCTGGGTGTTTGTGGTGTGAAATGAAGAAATCTCACGTCAATCTGTCCAAGGTTCATGCTTGGTGCACTATTTTCTTAACCATGCCACCTTTCGAGGAAAATTTTGAACCCAGGAATAGAGGTATTATCCATTGTGAGAACATGATATACACTCCACATGGGGCCTCCTAGGTAACCATGTGATTAATTTTTCCTTAGACAGTAGTGGTCACACATTTTCTTTATGATTTGGAAAATTTTCCAACCCATTTTGAAATTGAAATTTTCCAACTTCCCATACTCATTATTTTAAGTCCCTTGACATTTTTAATCCACCATTTCCTCACATACAACCCTAATGATGAAATCAAAAGACCCAATCATTACAATAGTGGTTCTTCTTTGATTTTATCTAGATAGTCCACCATTAGTTGGGAATCGATGCTCTGGGTATGTCTAATCGACCACTTATATAATCTTTTTGGATGAGGTCTTGTATTTTATCCCATATTCAACCAAATACATAAAACCCTAATTTCCACTGCAAACTATATTGTCTCTTCAATGGGGTTTCTAGTCTAGATCTAAGGTGATTTTTAGAGTGTTTTAATAATCATATTTCATGTATAAGGTCTAAAAATTATACCCCATAGTTTTAAATGTTTGTTTGTGCATGTGTGTTGTGTTCATGAGTCATCTTATTGTGACATTGATACAATTAGTGAGATTAAGTTGATTGGGAGGACAAATAATAAATTGAAGCCCTCAGGGGCCATGTTGGATGAATAAAGGATTATTTGCTACTTTAGGGACACCCATGGGGTGCGTTGATATTTCCTAATTCAAGATATTGGACATTTTAAGTGTTTAGTTGATGTTTGGTAACAAAGAGACCTTGAAAAACATTTTAATATGGTTTTTTGAGTTTATAATGAAATGGAGATTGATGTCACCTTGATTGATGACATATTAAGGTGTTGTTTGGATTGTAATAGAAATGGGTTAATTGGGTCAATTGATATTGTCAAAAATGGTTTAAGATTTATTGTAGAGATTCCTAAGTGAGTTGAGAATATGAAAAGTTGACTATGTAATGTGGGAATTTTATTCTAAAGTGAGAGATATGATAAATGGGATTATATAGGGAATATTTATGAGTACATTATTTGTATTGTAATCATGGAATTATTGAATATTCCAAATGTTTTGGTGCATGAAAATAGGAATATGATCTAAATGGGGTTTGTAATAAAAATAGTTAATGTTTTAATGGAAATTTTGGCTAGATGGGATATGGAATGTAAATGGTAAATATGTTAATTGGTTGTGGTAAGATATTGATTACAATGTTTGTATATGGACTGTGATTGATATGTGTATTTATTATGAATGGGTTTGGTAATATATAAGTGGTTAATATATATATATATATATATACTGAATGTTTATATTGAATTGTAGTGTGGGGTATTAAATGAGGTTCTAAACCCCTGGATCATGATTGATCAGGACTAAAAAATTCCAGCCCAAAATACATGGGTTAGTTAATGAGACAAAACTCTATTCCCCTAACAGATTCATTTCACCTAGACCTTGAGAATAACTGTGAGGATACTGTGTTTGTTATGATGTATCTATCCCTAGGGAGACATAGACATGACTTATCCACTTAAAATTATTATTTACTACCATAATAACTTGTGTAATTGATGAAAATACCAATCCAATGAGATAAATGATTAATATTAATAATGTAATGAAGGGGGGTATAAATGGTGGAAATGGTGAGAATGGTGAGAATGTTAGAAATGGTAATTCAAAGAATGTAATTAATTTCACCGTATATGTACTTTATTTAATATTCATTTTTTATTACATTCATGCAGTATCTGTTTATATTGTTTATTTGGCAGACATCGATGGTTGTGGACTATAGAGTTTTACATACCCCTTTCTCGGGAGAAGTTTTGTACCCAATTATACTTCTTGTTTGTATGTTTGAAAAATTTAAAAGGGACCATGCTTTGATGTTGCATTTAGTTTTGGATATTCCTATATAAGGTTATGGGAAAAGAGTCAGCAAATTTTTTGGGCATTCTTCTATTTTGGAAATTTTGTTTTTTGATCACATAAAAATGTTATCCTGACATTCCATATTTGTTGATTTTTGTGTTTTGTACCCAGTTTGGGAGATGTTTGAATGTAAATTTTCTTTTATTATTTTATATTCATTCAACTATTTAATTTATTATCTAATGTGGCATACTATGGTAAATATTTTACAGTCTTCTAATGGGGCTTATGAGACCCTCATAGTTAATAAAAAACCTCTAAAATATGGGGATGCATGCATGAGGTTATTTGATGACCAGGGTCAGAGAATCATTTAGTGGCTTCCATGTTGGGGACTTGAAAATGTGGTATCAGATCTAGATTCTTTATTGAGGTCTTACAATTTGGGATTTTATAAGGGCTAATAGGATGTGTCAAGTCATGGAAATGAAATTTCTCTCTGGAGTATCTACCTCATTACGAGGGAAACCCCAGGTCAAATAGGGTGGTAATTGTTTATCATGATGTGAATTGTTATATTTCTTGATATTTCACCTTTTGGTGATGCACTTTTAACGTGTTGGGACTGTTTCTTGATATTTTTCTCAAGTCTATCATGACTTGAGGTTTTTTATCCATGAATCATGTTAAGAACATGGGGATATATGTATCATGCCTCATGACAGGAAAATGTGGTGTTGGTGTATGTTACAAAAGGTTGATAATGATTTTGACTTTCTTCAACAACATTAAGAAAAGGGTGTCTGATAAAATGATGAAAATGGGCCAGAACAGAAAAATCATAAATAATGGTTAAGAAATGTGTTTAATGAAGGGTTATAAGTGACATAAAATGTTAATTGTAGCATGTTATAAAATAATAAAAGATCATAAATGGAAAGGGTTACATTTTAAGAATAACAATAGATTGGAAATGGTATCTAGTATAAGACTTGGGACCATGTGATTTAGTTACCCCATGTTAGTTTTGACCATTGGTTGGGAAGATTGATGATTGTATTGGAGATTGGATAACATACAATGATATATTTTATGCATAGTGTGTTGTTTATTTTAAGTTGTGTACTTTACATTATGGTATACACCAATTAGACCCTCCTTTAATGGTTTTGTGATGAATATGTTCGAGATATTAATCCAGTTAAGTAGGTATTTTTGAAATGTTAGGTAAATAGAATGTTCTACTGTATGGACTATAGGGTTTTTAAAATGGGGATGTTAATTATAAAAGATTGTTTTTTGAAGTAGTTTTCAGTGTTGAATGATGTCGAGTATTCCTTTTATTGCCTCTCAAGAACATTGTGTGGGTGTTTGAAGTAGTGAGGGTTCCATAGGATGAGGCCTTGATTTCATGCCAAGAGACCATGATGAGTACTTTTGTGTGGATAATGGGGTGATCACTGTTATTCTTTTGCAATGGATGTGAGATTGAGGTTATGATATGTTTCCTAAAAATTTGAATGTATAATCAAATGTGGGTTGTAAGTGTGTGGGTTGTATATTGTATATAATAATGAATGACATAGTTTTTTCATTCATATTAATTGGTGATTCCTCATTGGCGTTGCGACCATGGTGGGTTAATATCTTATAAGTTTTTTTCCAGACCCTAATACAGATTATTTGGCTTTCGGTGCTGATGTGTGTGTGAGTATTCTTATTGTGCAACCTAGAGTGACTTTTTACAGATGTGCATTGGGCGCAGTGTTCTAGAACGTGGGAAAGAGAGCCAGCAGTGGGTTGTGACTAGTTGAAAGGTTGATTTATGTGTCCTAGAGGGGGATTTAGTTACTTATTACCCTTACCCTAATCTTGGAGTTGATATCATTAAATCCTTGAGAGTGACATGTGAGAGTGGTCGATAGCCTATCAAGGCTATTGGGTGAATATGGAACAAATGGATGTTTAGGACATAGGCAGTTTCATATTGGACTAGAGGAATAGGTTGGGTTGTCAAGGGTTTTGTGAGACATGAAATGAATGCGACAATGTGTTAGTAGCCTTCGTAAAAATAAAGAGTGACTTCATGGTCGAAAATCTTAGTGTCACTGGTTCTTTGGAGTGTGAATTGTGGGAGGTGTTTCATAGTAGGAATTGATGCATAATAATTACCATCAGGTTTTAGAACATGAAATAGTTTTTTTATGGATAATTAATAAGGGAACCGATGTTCTTATCATTTGTGTACATTTAGTTTTTAATGATTGTGTCTCTTGTATGAATGACCCATATTTTGGGATAATGATAAATGGAGGCTCAAATGTTGGTTCCATGCAGATAAGACTAGGGGTGACTGAGGCATGGCTATATGATTCGTTATGAAGGTGATGCATTAGGAGAGGATTTTTAGGTGGTTGGTATTTCTAGTATAAATGGTATTGTTATTGGGTTATATTTTTATAATTATTTGTAGTTGATGAGGATGATAGACTAAGAGTCATGGTCAGATGAATAACTGGGCATGGGGTAAAGATCTGGTGTTTTTGACATGTGTTATCTAAATGTGGGTTATGTTTGTGGTCATAGGAAGATGAGAGACCTTTATGGCTCTCATGTAGTCCATATACGGGAACATTATAGTAAATAACAATTATGTTACAGATGGGCAGATAGGTGGCTTGAGATAAGCACTAGTCATTCTTTTTGAAACAAAAGTTGGATGTATGGATATATGAGAAAATATTTGTTTTGATTGTTGTGGATCATTTTGTTTTGGATGATAACTACCAGGTTCATTCCAGGAGGACTCAAGCATTGTATTGGGAGTAGTTCCAGATGAATCATTGGTTCATGACTATTAGACAAATTTTCATGGAGAGGTGGTGATTCTTCTGGGGTAAACATAGCCAAGCAGTGCTGGTTTTGTTTTCATGCAATGTATGTGGGTGAGGAATCTTGAAATCATTGACAATTATGGTGTCCCTTTGTGGGAGGTGACTCTAGTGTTTCATATGTTATGGTAGTGTTATTTAATAATTTTATAGTGTACATTAGCTAATAATGATCATTCCCTGTACATTAACATCATCCTGGGTACGCAAAGAAAGCTCTGGCATTACACCACAAGACTTGAATAGTTTTTAGTTGGATGTCAGCAATTATGGAGATTGTTCTCATAGATAAAAATATTTAGAGAAAGATAATGGGATGTAAACCATTGGTTGTTTACGGGTTATGTCTTCATGGTGGACCAACTACCTATACATTTTGTGGATGTTCTTCGTGGTGCCTAGAAACATGCATCAAGATATTTTTTTGAGTTGTTCTGGGGAAATCTAGATAGACATGTCTATGTTATTGTGTTAATTTTATGACCCATGTGATAATCATGATGGTCCTAATTCTTTTATGAATGAAAATTAAACAACTCCCCTTAGCCGGGGAGAGATAAGTATGTCCTAAATGGGTGGATTATATCATAAATTGTTGATGTGGTGTCATTGAGATAGTAATGTGAGACATGTGAGGTGCATGTTTGGTCATTATGAGAGGCCATTTCAGCCATGATTGTGCAGGATGTCTTATCTATTCGTTTTCCTAGGGATTACGGTAGTTCTAAAGGAAAATCAGGATGCATATATAAAATTCATCCAAGGGAATGGTTATATGTGGCGATGGTTCATGGAATGGGAGGTGGAGTTTAGGACCCCATCTATTCGAGTATAAAATGAAGAAGGATTGTTTGGATAACATTAGAGTGGCATTAAGTGTGAAGTAACATTTTCCATTTGATGTATTTTCATGCCAATAGTAAATAAAATCGTTTCAAGTATGAGTCATTCAGGGAAAGCTCGACTCAGCTAACAAAAAGGGACGAATGTGGTGAGTCGAAGACAGAATTTGGTGGGACTATGGAATAGAAAAGAACATTTCATGTACATGAAATGGATTTGGTTAAGAATTTATCCATCATTATTAAGTGTATTAATTATAGGACTACATTTTCTATGAATTTTGATGGGTGTGTTGTAGAATATTGATGCTTTGGTGGTTAGTGGATGCCTGGAATGAGGATTCATACCGGATGTTATGGAAAAACCCTGGTAGGTACATTGGAGTATAGTGATAGTCATTAAGTATGTAATAACCATATAAAATTAAAATTGGGTAGTGTTCTAATATTCGAAGATGGATTTTCAAGAACAAGTGATTTTGTGTGGTCTGACAAGATGTTATAAAATGAATGCAAGTGGTATGTTGTGATTCAAAACTAGATTGATGTTATAATATAAGGTGTTTTTGTAGAAGAAAATTTTCATATAAAAACATCATGTTTTTCTTGGTTAATATATGGATAGTTTAAGGATGTCCATTTCGATGGTATCAACCGTGAGGCTATATTCTGACATAGAGTGATTCCATAAGGATGTTTGGCGTAGTAACTTGTGGACATGTTGGGGTTAATTTAATGTAGTGTTGAGGGTCTGGTGGTCTTTTTATGATAGTATAGGTACCAATCAGTAGAATATGGTGGACCTAAATGAGATAGTTTGGAAAGAGAAAAGAATAGTAGTAATGTTCTTGGCTAAATATGGACTCAGTGTTTCATTTTGTTGGACTCAAGTGATTACCATTATGGTGACTTGTTCATGGTAGTGAGAGTTCACTCAGGTTTGATCGACTGAGTTCTTAAAGTGATTCAGTTATGTTGGTTGTAAAATTTTGGAATAGAAACCACATGCATCGAGCGATGAATTGATGTATGTTGTGAAATGTGGTCATAAGTAACATGTGTTTCCTTCTGGTCATTTCTAGTGTTGGACACTGTTAGAATTTGGAAAACTGAGTAAAATAGTTCCTAGTGACAAGGGTCATGATTTTAATGGAGAATAAAAAAAATGTGATTATAAAGACCTGACCTTATTACATACATAATCCTGAATTTACTCACGAAAACACTTCCTTTTACATTGAGGATCTCTTCAATATTAGAGATTTAGATAATTGGTACAAAACATTCATAACATTAAACATTGTTACATAGTGGATACCATAAAAAAAGTTTCCATTTTTCTCAAAATGTAAAATATTAAAACATCATACTAGACTCCTTGACAATTCTTCAACATTTAACATGTCTTCCTTCCCTGTATTACACATCCATTAACCTATGAAAAATCATTTAAAACCTTGGTATGAGCACAAAATCTTAGTAAGGGATTGAAAAGAAGGAAAAATCACATTAGTCCATGAATACTCATAACGTATGAAAACATTTTTGAAAGGCATGATTTTCACCATTAAATACTTAAATAATGTAACATGATATTTACACAATATCCACACAAAAATTATAACACAAATATAATCATAGAGGTATCTTGGGGCATTACTTATATAATCATGTAACCATCTTGGCTACCTTAAAATTTGTAACCCTCACGGCTACATTTCATTGTGTAACCATCGCAGCTACAATTGGAGTAACCATATGGCCGACCTCCAACATACTCATATCCAATGCATTCTAGAGAAATATCGGTCCCACCTTCATCATAAACAATACCCAATAACCAAAACAGCAGCATACAACTTAAATAATAGCATAAAAACATTGCATTTGAATCTTGTAAAACAGAATTTTTAAAGATGATTTTAGAATAAAATTCTTTTATAAACATCATATACTGGAAGTGAGACTTAATAGAGTGGATGGAATATATATATATAGTCTGTATACACACATAATGAAACATAATATTAACAGAACCCATCACACAAACCATTTAAATTGCACATAAATAATAAAGTAGAAGGTTAACCCAATGAATGTAAATCGGATTACGAATTCCCTTAACTTATGCTTGTCATAATTAAAAATTGTTTAAAACTATTGTATAATGGTTAAAAGAGTGTTATTAGAATTTTAAAGAAAAATGTTCATGTTTATAACATCTTATATGGTCATTTCATAACCTCATTTCACCCCTTAGTTGTTAGTATTTTGTTCCTTGCATTATTTTGGGTGAGTTATTTTATGATTTTCATGATCGGTTCATGATGAATTGTTCTTGTTGATTGGAAATGAAACTCCATAATTGGTATGGATTATTATTTAAATATTTCCAGTACCATAATTTATACCATTTATCACTTTTATGCTTTACATGAGAATGACTTATAAGTTAAAACATTAATGATGTATGTTTATATCATTTTAGTGGTTCTTTGATAATAACAACATCATTTTGTCTTTTAAATTATAATCATGAGCACAAAAAAATTATAGAACTAAATATGAGACATAAAACATTATTATAACCTGGTTCAACAATATAAATGGTTTAATGACAATACTTGAAAGAATTAATGGGAACTGAAAATACATCGTCCACGATGTCGGTAATTCGACACAAATGGACAATATTTTTTATTCATTAAATAAATGGATGAGGAGAAGAATACTGATAAGGAATTTTCCATAAACATGAGAACATAATGAATATAAATGATTCTGGATATTTTATTCCTCTGGGATAATAGGGAGTGGGGAAAGAAGAAAAAGGAATCATGAAATAAAAGAAAATCTTTAGAAATTTCACACGAAAATTCGGCAGCAAAACGACGTCTCTTAAAATTTCATAAAAACATGAATGATGTGAGGAATGGAATATCTCATCATTCATAAAAAATATGGACAGTACTGGGGGATATTTATTGAAATATCCCAACACAATGCAAAGTCAATGGAAGAGAATAACATAAAATGAAAACAAAATAGCATATTTACCTCTTGATCTCTTCTCCTTGAGGTCCTCCTTAAGGGCTTTGATTTTGGTCTTTTGGTGATACCAGTGTAGAGACCCGAAGCTTGATGTACATTGACATTACATTACATTTTTGGAATACTTAGTACATAACAAAAACACACACACAAGGATCATAATAGTTTAGTGTCTTTGGAAACTCGGAGTATAATCTTATAATCCTGGTGAAAGATCTTCAACATCTCCCATAAAGATCTTCCATTTTTTATACCTAAAACCTTTCTTTATATCCTGAGGAAAAGTAAACATAAAAGGGTGAGCTCAAATTCTCAGTAAGGGTAAACAAAAGAAATATCAATCACATCATATTCATAAGAACATCACATTTTGGAAATCTTAACCTGCAAAAGAGAGCATAATTTCATAACATGGGATAAATCATAGTAGTGAAATTAAAATACAATAATCATAACATAAAACATTAAACTTTGTGGAATACACACATAATCATAGAAAATCATTTCTTGTTAGTCAAGACTCATTGCCACGACTATCTTAGTGGACAAAGTCCCTTTCTGAACCGAGTCACCCTCGTTTCAGTCATGTTTCACTGAACCGGTATAACCTACCATTCCATCCATGTCTATCTCATGAGATATAAAATATTTACCCAATGCGTTGGAGGGAGATATAGTTCCCACCCATCTCATAATGAAACCATTATTATGTGTGCCACAAAAATCATAAATCATACATCATTGCATAACCCATGTAATAAAAATGGAATTCTTAAACATCGTGACATCACAAAACAATTCATATATGATAAATGAATTCATAAAATAATTCCATCACAACATAATCAAATAAATATAATGATAGGGATAAAATCAGAACCCTATATTATCTTAGATGGAAAATAATTTTGATAAAGCACTTGAACTCCATTCTTGAGGAAAATATCCTTTCTTCTTCAAAAACATTTCTCCTTTCATAACATGTCATATGACTTTAAAATAAAAGAAGTTGATTAAAAATAAACATGAAAACTTGTAAAGGAAGCTTCTTGGAAATAATGTTTCAAAAATCTATTCATGCCGTATAAGTTAAAAAAAACATTCTTCGTACTTTTGTCGAAAAAGTAAAAAAAAAGTACCTCGTACGAAAAACGACAAAATATTCCTTTCATATCTTTTACTAAAAACTCAACAAAGGGTAAAATTGGATTTAAACAATTTTAGTTGGATGGTAATAATATTACATATTGAGGAAACATGGATGTGGATGATAAAATACACCCCAGTAAATACCAAAGTATAAACAATCTCGGATAAAAATGAGATTGTGATATTTCCCTTACCTTAGGTCCGACTTGCTTTGTAAGTGTCTGAACCTCCTCTTCTTTGAAACGCCTCTTTGAATCCTCCACTTAGGGAACTAAGATTTGTCTTTGAAGAATACCAGGACCTCTAGGATTATTATAGGGAAGTGTAGAAGGGATTTTGGCAGGGGTTGTCCGAGCTTGAGTGCTCAAATTGGTATGAGGAGGAGGGGGAGGAGGTGTCCTTTTATAAGGGAGGAGAGGGGCACCTTAGGAATATCTCAAAATATTATTTTATATTAAAGTCAAAATCGGTTTATAATGGTCCAAAAGGGTCTTATTTAGAAGCTAAAGTGGGGATGGGTTGAAATCCTATCAACCAATAGGATTTAGACAAGTTTAGGTTATTATTTTAACCTTATCAATTAGATTTAACTCTAAGTTAAATAATTTAACTTTTACCGTGTATTTTTGTTTTCTTACACTATATGGTTAATACACTTACTATAACATACCAAACGAACCCCAAAATGTTTATTATTAATATATATATCCTTATCTAAGTCATTTGGCCGAACCTTAGATTTTTAAGAATACAATAACAATTAATAATATAATATTTGATTTAAAAACAATTTTGTGTCAATTTTGATACTATTTGATATATGATTTTTGTGAAAGTCATAACAGAATTATATGTTCGGACCAAGTTGCTTAAATCCACACTAATATATCATAGTAATCTATAAAATTAGTGGAATGCATAAAAAGTCTCAAATTCCATTTATTTTGGTGTTTATAACATCAATTATGTCAATATTTCATTAATAAGATAATTACTGCATCATCATTGAGTGATAAATAAATTAAATTATTTAATGTCAAATAAAATACCATTATATAGGAAATATTATTAGATTTCTAATGAATATTTATAGTCGAATTTATCATATGTATAACCCCATATTAAAAATGATTTACTTATTAAACTTTGATTTTAACTATTTTAACTATTCATTAAATAAAATAATATTAAATGTCATAATCTAATCCAAGTGGACCTAAATGGCCATATTATATTCATAAGGTTGTTTTTGGTCGAATTAAACTTATCCAATAGAATTAGAACATGTGTTAGTGTAATAGTAATATCATATTTACCCTTAGTTACCCTATTTACTATTAACCGCGGTAAAAAAAGTAAAAAGTTACTATTCACCAAAAATTTATTTTTATCTCATTGAACCACATTTTACTTACTGATATCAACCATGTCTATCAGATTTTCGAAATTCCATTCACAGAAGTGGTAAAATTAAGTTTTATGCAAAATTCAGTTTTTAACCTACCACTTAGTGGTTTCAGTATTCATCAAAAATTGATGTTTTTAAGAAAAATGCCAAAATTTCACCCTAACCTATAATTGATATTACGAATTCAAAAATGATTTCTATTTTACAAAATTCCCAACATATAATTTTCATTAATTAATTTTATAATTAATTTCCGTTGTCACAACAAATAGCTTGTTTTTATGAGATAATAACTATCAAAAGATTGACACTAGTTTATAACTGGTTTAAATGTGAAATTACATCCAATGACCAAAATTGTATTAAATTGTAAAAATATATTCTAAATATACTTTAAAACCACTCAAATTAATAATTTATCACTATTAAATATTTTGGTTAATAAAAGTTGTTTTTCATTAATATTTAGTAATTTTCACTATTCATCAGAATATGAAAGTTTTCCGAAAGGTACCAAAATTTCACCTTAGGCTAAATTCGATACTCTGAATCCATAAATGAAGTCCATTATGAAAAATAAAATTTACAAAATTTCAAAAAGTGGTTATTACTATTCATAACGGCTAGTTTTAATAATATCTTAATAGCATATCGTTGTTTAGAGAAACTTGGTGTTGCATACAACACACGCTATCATGGAAGGTCGCGATTGCGTCTAATTAATGCCAGGTCAGAGATGTGTGCTGTGAAAGATCCTTTTGGTGTAGCGTATAACACAAGACATTAATGAAATTAAAATGAATATTTTTCATAAAATCTCTGGGTGTTACATTCTACCCCCTTAAAATGAATTTCGCCCTCGAAATTTGTCGGGGTTATAAATGGTTTATTATTCAAAAGTTTCTTTAATCAAAACCCACATCGTAAAAAGGAATACCAAAACCAATCTTTAAAAACAAAAGTATGAAACGTAACGGTTACCCAAATAAACTAATCACTGGGTTTCCACATATGTGAAAATATGGATATGGAAGAGAAATCGAACCATCATGTTCTGATGGAGAGTGGTAGAGAACATGGCTATGGAAAAGCTAGCAATCACAAATCCATATATTTGTGACGATCTAAGGTACCATCTGATTAATCAGATATAAGACCACTAGGACAACATTTTTGGTTTTCAAGATCATTTCCCTAAAGTTGATGAAATTAGAATTAGAAGAAATACTTTCGTGATTTTGGTATAGTCTCACTGTTTTCTGTTCTTTGGACAATATCTACTTCATCTCTTAAAGAAATGAAGGTGAATTTTCCATTCGTGATGTGTTAGCAGATCATGTGATTAAATGATGGGTCATTCCATCTGTCTCAAAAGGTTAGAAAAGTTATCAAAAAATACACAAGTCCATCTATAGTGAGATTAATGATATATGGTTCCTAAAATGAACTTATACTTCATATATCATACTGCATAATATAATAAAACTAGTTTCTACTAAACAGGGACTTCCTATAGGCCAGTGGTATGTGATAATGGCCAGTCGCACTTCGGTTGTGGGTTCGATTCCCACGGCCTTGTCCGACGCGAGGGGCTGTCGCCCGTCCTGCAGGTTGTCCTTTTTCTAAAACTATATTACTATACCATCCCATCAATAATATCGAAACACTTCTATCCTTAAACAATACTATCTTATGTCCAACATAATCCATTCCAATCTTTTGGCTTATCCATAATACTGCATTCCACTCTCATAATATAGTGAAAACAATTACCAGAGATTTAATACCATCGTTGATCCCCATATATCATAAGATATGTCTTGTTGGTCACATTCCAATCATGTGAATACCTTAATCATGTATTCTCTTAAAAAAAGAATAATAATTAAACCTTAGTGAAAACATTAATGCTGTCAAAAGATAACTCTTTCCACATACCAAAATCCAAAAATTCTATATACTCAAAGCATGATATCACTTAGTCCTTATATCCATCATGAGCTCATGAATACTGTCAAACATTTGATTTTCTCTTTATCACTTCATTATGCGCATATCATCCACTTTCCAAAAAATATCTGAATAACCTTTCATTGTTACTAATACCATTCATCATAAAATTTCAAAACATAAGGAAAGACAACAGTGTAACAATCCTTAGACGTCTTTTTATTCTATAGTACAACATTACACTTGATAAACATGTAATCATTCCACTACCTTCTTAAACCATTGACCAAGCTTCAACAAATCTTTCATCTCACATATCATTTGTAGTCTCTTCATCATCATCAACAAAAATACTCCCCATACGACCATACCAATTCTCTTCATGAGACATTCCCTTAGGGCATTGGTTTTCATAATGCCCGTACATTCCACATTTAAAACATTTAACCATTGTTGATGTCGTAGCAATACCATTAACCTCATCCATGGTGTTAACTGAAACTTTTCCATTGCACTTACTGGATTTGTGTCCTTCTTTTCCACACCCAAAGCATCTTCTAGTTCCTTTGAAACATTCTCCTTGATGCCTCTTCCCACATGATTAACATAGGGGAAATTGAACTTTCTTTCCTCTATGATCATCATGAAACACCATCTTTCTTTTATAAGACGAGTCAGGAAACTTACCAAATTTTACTTTATTGATCATATTATGAGATTGCTGATTTGGCATAATAATGATGTTTGGACTTCCAAATCCCATTTCATTTGATTTCTTATGAATAATATCATTCCATTGTCCATCATATCCTCCATTATCGTGAAACATCATGTTTCCATCCATTTTCTAAAACCCAAAAAGAATAGTGTGAGATGAAAAAATCATAATAAAGGGGGAGTAAATTCAATATATAACATCCTAGGTTAAATTCTAAGATCATTACCTTAGTTCTAGGACTATATCCTATATGTATACCTATCCTTAGTGACATCCCTAGACATACCTTAGAAATATCTCTAGGGATCTCACTAACGTTTTCGCGTCCTAGTTTCCAAAGGTTGACTAAACCTTTCCTCTGATACCAACTGTAGAGACCCGAAGCATGATGTACATTGACATTACATTACATTTGCAGAATACTTACTACATAACAAAAACACACACACAAGGATCGTAATAGTTTAGTGTCTTTGGAAACTCGGAGTATAATCTTCTAATCCTGGTGAAAGATCTGAAAACATCTCCCATAAAGATCTTCCCTTTTTTTGTACCTAAAACCTTTCTTTATATCCTGGGGAAAAGTAAACATAAAAGGGTGATCTCAAATGCTCAGTAAGGGTAAACAAAAGAAATATCAATCACATCATATTCAAAAGAACATAACATTTTGGAAATCTTAACCTGCAAAAGAGAGCATAATTTCACAACATGGGATAAATCATAGTAGTGAAATGAAAATCCAATAATCATAACTTAAAACATTAAAATTTGTGGCATACACACATAATCATAGACAATAATTTCTTGTTAGTCAAGACTCATTGCCAAGACTATCTTAGTGGACAAAGTCCCTTTCTGAACCGAGTCACCCTCGTTTCAGTCCTGTTTCACTGAACCGGTGTAACCTACCATTTCAGCCATGTCTATCTCATGAGATATAAAATCTTTACCCAATGCATTGGAGGGAGATATAGGTCCCACCCATCAAATAATGAAACCATTCTTATGTGTGCCACAAAAATCATAAATCATACATCATTGCATAACCCATGTACTAAAAATGGAATTCTTAAACATCGTGACATTACAAAACAATTCATATAAGATAAATGAATTCATAAAATAATTCCATCACAACATAATCAAATAAATATAATGATAGGGAGAAAATCAGAACCCTATATTATCTTATATGGAAAATAATTTTGATAAAACACTTGATCTCCATTCTTGTGGAAAATATCCTTTCTTCTTCAATTTTTTTTTCCTTTCATAACATATCATACGACATTAAAATAAAAGAAGTTGATTAAAAATAACCATGAAAACTTGTAAAGGAAGCTTCTTGGATATCTTTTACTAAAAACTCAACGAAGGGTAAAATTGGATTTAAACAATTTTAGTTGGATGGTAATAATATTACATATTGAGGAAACATGGATGTGGATGATAAAATAAACCCCAGTAAATAAAAAAGTATAAACAATCTCAGAAAAAAACAGATTGTGATATTTCCCTTACCTTAGGTCCGACTTGCTTTATAAGTGTCCGAACCTCCTCTTCTTTGAAACGCCTCTTTGAATCCTCCACTTAGGGAACTAATATTGGTCTTTGAAGAATACCAGGACCTATAGTATTATTCTAGGGAAGTATAGAAGGGATTTTGGCAGGGTTTGGCCGAGGTTGAGTGCTCAAATTGGTGTGAGGAGGAGGGGGATGAGGTGTCCTTTTATAAGGGAGGAGAGGGGCACCTTAGGAATATCTCAAAATATTATTTTATATTAAAGTAAAAATCGGTTTATAATGGTTCCAAAGGGTCTTATTTAGAAGCTAAAGTGGGGATGGGTCGAAATCCTATCAACCAATAGGATTTAGACAAGTTTAGGTTATTATTTTAACCTTATTAATTAGATTTAACTCTATGTTAAATAATTTAACTTTTACCGTGTCTTTTTGTTTTCTTACACTATATGGTTAATACACTTACTATAACATGCCAAACGAACCCCAAATTGTTTATTATTAATATATACATCTTTATCTAAGTCATTTGGCCAAACCTTAGATTTTTAGGAACACAATAACAATTAATAATATAATATTTGATTTAAAAACTATTTTGTGTCAATTTTGACACTATTTGATATATGATTTTTGTGAAAGTCATAACAGAATTATATGTTCGAACCAAGTTTCTTAAATCCACACTAATATATCATAGTAACCTAGAAAATTAGTGGAATGCATAAAAAGTCTCAAATTCCATTTATTTCGGTTTTTATAACATCAATTATGTCAATATTTCATTAATAAGATAATTACTGCATCATCATTGTGTGATAAATAAATTAAATTATTTAATGTAAAATAAAATACCATTATATAGGAAATCTTATTAGATTTCTAATGAATATTTATAGTCGAATTTATCTTATGTATAACCCCATATTAAAAATGATTTACTTATTAAACTTTGATTTTAACTATTTTAACTATTCATTAAATAAAATAATATTAAATGTCATAATATAATCCAAGTGGACCAAAATGGTAATATTATATTCATAAGGTTGTTTTTGGTCGAATTAAACTTATCCAATAGAATTAGGACATGTGTTAGGGTAATAGTAATATCATATTTACCCTTAGTAACCCTATTTACTATTAACCGCAGTAAAAAAAGTAAAAAGTTACTATTCATCAAAAATTTATTTTTATCTCATTGAACCACATTTACTTACTGATAACAACCGTGTCTGTTGGATTTTCGAAATTCCATTCACAGAAGCGGTAAGATTAATTTTTATGCAAAATTCAGTTTTTAACCTACCACTTAGTGGTTTCACTATTCATCAAAAATTGAAGTTTTTCAGACAAATGACAAAATTTCACCCTAAGCTATAATTGATATTAAGAATTCAAAAATGATTTCTATTTTACAAAATTCCCAACATATAATTTTCATTAATTAATTTTATAATTAATTTCCGCTGTCACAACAAATAGCGTGTTTTTAAGAGATAATAACTGTCAAAAGATTGACACTTGTTTATAACTGGTTTAAATGTGAAATTACATCCAATGACCAACATTGTATTAAATTGTAAAAATATATTCTAAATATACTTTAAAACCACTCAAATTAATAATTTATCACTATTAATTATTTCGATTAAAAAAAGTTGTTTTTAATTAATATTTAGTAATTTTCACTATTTATCAGAATATGAAAGTTATCCGAAAAGTACCAAAATTTCACCGTAGGCTAAATTCGATACTCTGAATCCATAAATGAAGTCCATTTTGAAAAATAAAATTTAAAAAATTTCAAAAAGTGATTATTACTATTCATAACGGCTAGTTTTAATAATATCTTAATAGCATATCGTTGTTTAGTGAAACTTGGTGTTGCGTACAACACACGCTATCGTGGAAGGTCGCGATTGCGTCTAATTCAAGCCAGGTCAGAGATGTGTGTTGTGAAAGCTCCTTTTGGTGTAGCGTATAGCACAATACATTAATGAAATTAAAATGAATATTTTTCATAAAATCTCGGGGTGTTACATTCTACCCCCCTTAAAATGAATTTCGCCCTCGAAATTTGTCGGGGTTATAAATGGTTTATTATTCAAAATTTCTTTAATCGAAACCCACATCGTAAAAAGGAATACCAAAACCAATCATTAAAAACAAAAGTATGAAACGTAACGGTTACCCAAATAAACTAATCACTGGGTTTCCACATAGGTGAAAATATGGATATGGAAGAGAAATCTAACCATCATGTTCTGATGGAGAGTGGAAGAGAACATGGCTATGGAAAAGCTAGCAATCACAAATCCATAAATTTGTGACGATCTAAGGTACCATCTGATTAATCATATATAAGAGCACTAGGACAACATTTTTGGTTTTCAAGATCATTTCCCTAAAGTTGATGAAATTGTAATTAGAATAAATACTTTCGTGATTTTGGTATAGTCTCACTATTTTCCGTTCTTTGGACAATCTCTACTTCATCTCTTAAAGAAATGAAGTTGAATTTGTCATTCGTGATGTGTTAGCAGATCATGTGATAGAATGATGGGTCATTCCATCTGTCTCAAAAGGTTAGAAAAGTTATCAAAAAATACATAAGTCCATCTATAGTGAGATTAATGATATATGGTTCCTAAAATGAACATATACTTCATATATTATACTGCTTAATATAATAAAACTAGTTTTTACTAAACAGGGACTTCATGTAGGCTAGTGGTATGCGATAAAGGCCAGTCGCACTTCGGTTGTGGGTTCGATTCCCACGGCCTTGTCCGACACGATGGGCTGTCGCCCGTCCTGCAGGTTGTCCTTTTTCTAAAACTATATCACTATAACATCCCATCAATAATATCAAAAAACTTCTATCCTTAAACAATACTATCTTATGTCCAACATAATCCATTCCAATCTTTAGGCTTATCCGTAATACTACATTCCACTCTCATAATATAGTGAAAACAATTACCATAGATTTAATACCATCGTTGATCCCCATATATCATAAGATATGTCTTGTTGGTCACATTCCAATCATTTGAATACCTTAATCATGTATTCTCTTAAAAAATGAATAATAATTAAACCTTAGTGAAAACATGAATGCTGTCAAAAGTTAACTCTTTCCACATACCAAAATCCAAAAATTCTACATACTCAAACCATGATATCACTTAGTCCTTATATCAATCATGAGCTCATGAATACTGTCAAACATTTCATTTTCTCTTTATCACTTCATTATGCGCATATCATCCACTTTCCAAAAAATATCTGAATAACCTTTCATTGTTACTCATACCATTCATCATAAACTTTCAAAACTTAAGGAAAGACAACAGTGTAACAATCCTTAGATGTCTTTTTATTCTATAGTACAACATTACACTTGATAAACATGTAATCATTCCACTACCTTCTTAAACCATTGACCGAGCTTCAACAATTATTTCATCTCACATATCATTTGTAGTCTCATCATCATCATCAACAAAAATACTCCCCATACGACCATACCAGTTCTCTTCATGAGACATTCCCTTAGGGCATTGGTTTGCATAATGCCCGTACATTCCACATTTAAAACATTTAACCATTGTTGATGTCGTAGCAATACCATTAACCTCATCCATGGTGTTAACTGAAACTTTTCCATTGCACTTACTGGCACTGTGTCCTTCTTTTCCACACCCAAAGCATCTTCCAGTTCCTTTGAAACATTCTCCTTGATGCCTCTTCCCACATGATTAACATAGGGGAAATTGAACATTCTTTCCTCTATGATCATCATGAAACTCCATCTTTCTTTTATTAGCCGAGTCAGGAAACTTACCAAATTTTACTTTATTGATCATATTATGAGATTGCTGATTCGGCATAATAATGATGTTTGGACTTCCAAATCCCATTTCATTTGATTGCTTATGAATAATATCATTCCATTGTCCATCATATCCTCCATTATCGTGAATCATCTTGTTTCCAGCCATTTTCTTAAAACCCAAAAAGAATAGTGTGAGATGCAAAAATCATAATAAAGGGGAGTAACATCAATATCTAACATATTAGGATAAATTCTAAGATCGTTACCGTAGTTCTAGGACTATATCCTATATGTATACCTATCCTTAGGGACATCCCTAGACATACCTTAGAAATATCTCTAGGGATCTCACTAACGTTTTCGCGTCCTAGTTTCCAAAGGTTGACTAAACCTTTCCTCTGATACCAACTGTAGAGACCTGAAGCTTGACGTACATTGACATTACATTACATTAGCGGAATACTTAGTACATAACAAAAACACACACACAAGGATCGTAATAGTTTAGTGTCTTTGGAAACTCGGAGTATAATCTTCTAATCCTGGTGAAAGTTCTTCAACATCTCCCATAAAGAGATTCCCTTTTTTTTATACCTAAAACCTTTCTTTATATCCTGGGGAAAAGTAAAAATAAAAGGGTCAGCTCAAATGCTCAGTAAGGGTAAACAAAATAAATATCAATCACATCATATTCATAAGAACATAACATTTTGGAAATCTTAACCTGCAAAAGAGAGCATAATTTCATAACGTGGGATAAATCATAGTAGTGAAATGAAAATTCAATAATCATAACATAAAACATTAAACTTTGTGGCATACAGACATAATCATAGAGAATCATTTCTTGTTAGTCAAGACTCATTGCCAAGACTATCTTAGTGGACAAAGTCCCTTTATGAACCGAGTCATCCTCGTTTCAGTCCTGTTTCACTGAACCGGTATAACCTACCATTCCAGCCATGTCTATCTCATGAGATATAAAATCTTTACCCAATGCATTGGAGGGAGATATAGGTCCCACCAATCTTATAATGAAACCATTCTTATGTGTGCCACAAAAATCATAAATTATACATCATTGTGTAACCCATGTAATAAAAATGGAATTCTTAAACATCGTGACATCACAAAACAATTCATATAAGATAAATGAATTCATAAAATAATTCCATCACAACATAATCAAATCAATATAATGATAGGGATAAAATCAGAACCCAATATTATCTTATATGGAAAATAATTTTGATAAAACACTTGAACTCCATTCTTGAGGAAAATATCCTTTCTTCTTCAAAAACATTTTCCCTTTCATAACATGTCATACGACTTTAAAATAAAAGAAGTAGATTAAAAATAAACATGAAAACGTGTAAAGGAAGCTTCTTGGAAATAATGTTTTAAAAATCCATTAATTCCGTATAAGTTAAAAAAAACATTCTTCGTACTTTTGTCGAAAAAGTCAAAAAAAGTACCTCGTACGAAAAACGACAAAAGAATCCTTTCATATCTTTTAATAAAAACTCAACGAAGGGTAAAATTGGATTTAAACAATTTTATTTGGATGGTAATAATATTACATATTGAGGAAACATGGATGTGGATGATATAATACACCCCAGTAAATACCAAAGTATAAACAATCTCGGAAAAAAAATGATATTGTGATATTTCCCTTACCTTAGATCCGACTTGCTTTGTAAGTGTCCGAACCTCCTCTTCTTTGAAACGCCTCTTTGAATGCTCCACTTAGGGAACTAATATTGGTCTTTCAAGAAGACCAGGACCTCTAGGATTATTCTAGGGAAGTGTAGAAGGTATTTTGGCAGGGGTTGGCCGAGCTTGAGTGATCAAATTGGTGTAAGGAGGAGGGGGAGGAGGTGTCCTTTTATAAGGGAGGAGAGGGGCACCTTAGGAATATCTCAAAATATTATTTTATATAAAAGTCAAAATCGTTTTATAATAGTTCCAAAGGGTCTTATTTAGAATCTAAAGTGGGTATGGGTCGAAATCCTATCAACCAATAGGATTTAGACAAGTTCAGGTTATTATTTTAACCTTATTAATTAGATTTAACTCTAAGTTAAATAATTTAAATTTTATCGTGTCTTTTTGTTTTCTTACACTACATGGTTAATAAACTTACTATAACATGCCAAACGAACCCCAAATTGTTTATTATTAATATATATATCCTTATATAAGTCATTTGGCCGATCCTTAGATTTTTAGGAATACAATAACAATTAATAATATAATATTTGATTTAAAAACTATTTTGTGTCAATTTTGACACTATTTGATATATGATTTTTGTGAAAGTCATAACAGAATTATATGTTAGAACCAAGTTGCTTAAATCCTCAATAATATATCATAGTAACCTAGAAAATTAGTGGAATGCATAAAAAGTCTCAAATTCCATTTATTTTGGTGTTTATAACATCAATTATGTCAATATTTCATTAATAAGATAATTACTGCATCATCATTGTGTCATAAATAAATTAAATTATTTAATGTCAAATAAAATACCATTATATATGAAATCTTTTTATCTTTCTAATGAATATTTATTGTCTAATTTATCTTATGTATAACCCCATATTAAAAATGATTTACTTATTAAACTTTGATTTTAACTATTTTAACTATTCATTAAATAAAATAATATTAAATGTCATAATCTAATCCAAGTGGACCTAAATGATCATATTATATTCATAAGGTTGTTTATGGTCTAATTAAACTTATCCAATAGAATTTGGACATGTGTTAGGGTAGTTGTAATATCATATTTACCCTTAGTTACCCTATTTACTATTAACCGCGGAAAAAAAAGTAAAAAGTTACTATTCACCAAAAATTTATTTTTATCTCATTGAACCACATTTTACTTACTGATATCAACCGTGTCTGTTGGAGTTTCGAAATTCCATTCACAGAAGCGGTAAAATTAAGTTTTATGCAAAATTCAGTTTTTAACCTACCACTTAGTGGTTTCACTATTCATCAAAAAATGAAGTTTTTCAGAAAAATGCCAAAATTTCACCCTAAGCTATAATTGATATTACAAATTCAAAAATGATTTCTATTTTACTAAATTCCCAAAATATAAGTTTCATTAATTAATTTTATTATTAATTTCCGCTGTCACAACAAATAGCGTGTTTTTAAGAGATAATAACTATCAAAAGATTGCCACTTGTTTATAACTGGTTTAAATGTGAAATTACATACAATGACCAACATTGTATTAAATTGTAAAAATATATTCTAAATATACTTTAAAACCACTCAAATTAATAATTTATCACTATTAATTATTTCGATTAAAAAAAGTTGTTTTTAATTAATATTTAGTAATTTTCACTATTCATCATAATATGAAAGTTATCCGAAAAGTACCAAAATTTCACCTTAGGCTAAATTCGATACTCCGAATCCATAAATAAAGTCCATTTTGAAAAATAAAATTTACAAAATTTCCAAAAGTGGTTATTACTATTCATAACAGCTAGTTTTAATAATATCTTAATAGCATATCGTTGTTTAGCGAAACTTGGTGTTGCGTACAACACACGCTATTGTGGAAGGTCGCGATTGCGTCTAATTCAAGCCAGGTCAGAGATGTGTGTTGTGAAAGCTCCTTTTGGTGTTGTGTATAACACAATACATTAATGAAATTAAAATGAATATTTTTCATAAAATCTCGGGGTGTTACAACCAGCACCTCTAGGAAGTGGGGAAGAAGATTGGGGAGGGACATTTTCAGAAATTAGACAATACTCAAGGCTTGAGAGGTGTGGGAGGAAGAGGGGAGTGAGGTTGGTATTTATAGTGGAGGGGGAGAGGTATTTTAGATTATTTTAATCATTACTATAATATTTTTTTCAAGACTACGAATATTCTCAGATAAAGTAGCCCTAATTAGATATAAAATCATGTGAGTTTGAACCAAGTGGCCTTTTATCACTTATGATGTCATAAATAGTGAATTTATACTGATAAATTGATTATATGGTATTTTATCGTATTTCACTATTCACCAAAAATTCAAGAGTTTCAGAAAAATAAAAAAAATTTACCCCGACAAATTTTTGACATGTAGAATTCAAAAATGAACTCCATTTTTCAGAATTAAATTTCTAAATATTATTAATTTAATTATTAAAAAAGGTCACATTTAATTCGAAAAATAACAATATTGAAGTGCAATTAGTTTTATGTGACATTGGAAAATTAATTATGATCCAATTATCCTATTTCCTTGGAAATTAAAATAATAATATTATTTACTATTCATTTGGGTCATATTACTATTCATATTACTATTCATAATGGTGTGTTACTATTCACCAAAAGTCATGTTTTTTCTATCAGACTCCAAATAACATACTGAACACAAAAGTAGATTATAGTTACCTGAAAGATAGAATATAGAAGTAGAAAAGTTATGTTTTAAAGGTTAATTAAAAATATCTATTTAAAAAAAAGTTCCATGCATTTATATTTATCTTTAGAATAACTTGGGGTGTCACATTATCCCCACCTTCTTGAAATTGTGTCCTCTCAATTTTATTTACTTATTAAACAATTGAGGGTATTTTTCCCTCATAGAATTTTCAGGCTCCCATTTGCTTCTTCAACCTGGTGGTTTCTCCACAAAACCTTTACCCGAGGGATTACCTTGTTCCGCAATACCTGTTCCCTTCGATCAAGAATCTGAACTGGTTTCTCTTCATTTGAAAAGGTTCTCTTCTAGCTGAACTGCTTTTGGGTTCAAGACATGTGATGAATCTGGCACATACATTCTCAACATCGAAACGTGAAAAAAATTGTGTACCTGAAACAAGCTCGGTGGAAAAGCTACGCAGTATGCAACTGTTCCAACTTTCTCCAAGATTTCAAAAGGACCAATGAACCGTGGACTTAGCTTTCCTTTTTTACCGAAACACATCACACTTTTCCATGGTGAAAATTTAAGGAAAACATGGTCACCTACCTCAAAAGAAAAGTCTTTCTTTTTGTTATCTCCATAACATTTTTGCCTACTCTAGGCTGTCCTCATGTGTTGCTGGATCATCCTCACTTTCTCAGCCACTTCTTCAACTAATTCTGGCCCCATAAACATTCTTTCACTGACTTTATCCCAAAACAATGGAGTCTGACACCGCTTCCCGTACAAGGCCTCAAAAAGTGCCACTTAAATACTGGAGTGAAAACTATTATTATAATAAAACTCAACTAATGAAAGATGTTGTTCCAAACTTCCCTAACAGTCCATTGAAAATGCATGAAGCATATCCTCCAAAGTCTGAATCGTTCATTCTGATTTCCCATCTGATTTAGGATGAAAAGATGTACTGAAATATAACTCTGTGCCCATTGACTTCTAAAGTCCCTTCCAAAAGTTAGAAGTGAACCTGAGATCTTGGTTAGACACAATGGAAAGAGGAACTCCATGTAACCTGACATTCTTCTAGAGGTACAATCGAGAAAGATGATCCAAAATCATTGTATCTCTAATAGAAAGAAAATGTGCAGTCTTTGTTAGCCGATCAACAATAACCCAAATCTCATTGTTACCTTGAGAATTCTTTGGTAGTCCCACCACAAAGTCCATGGATATATTCTACCATTTCCACTCCTGTAGTGGAAAAGGCTGAAGAATCCCCTTTGGTAACTGTTGCTCTACTTTAACCTGCTGACATGTCAAACATTTCATTGTAAAATCAGCTATATCTCTCTTCCTCCCATTCCACCAATAATACTCATGAAGGTCTCTGTACATCTTTGTACTTCCAGGATGAACATAAAATGGAGAACTATGAGCTTCACACAACAATTCTTTCTTCAACTGGGAATCCCAAGGCACACACACCCTTTTCCAAATCATAAAACATAATCATTATCAAGATTAAATTCTAGAAAATTACCCATATTAATCAATTCTACCATTTTCTATAGCTCACGGTCATCCATCTGTGCTTTCAGAATTCATTCTGACAACGAAGTCTGCACTGAAACCTAAAACAAAACAGATATATTCCCTACACCAACAACTTCTAAGCCAAAATTCATCAAATTATTAATAAAAGGATCATGTTCCAAACATATCATGGTTAATGATGCATGATGTTTCTGACTTAAGGAATCTGCTACTTTTTATTCTTTTCTAGGATGGTAATTGATCAGGCAGTCATAATCCATTATCAGTTCTAGCCATCTTCTCTACATCATGATTAATTTATTCTGAGTAAATATATACTTTATAATTTTATGGTTAGTATATATGTAAGAACCCGTTTTTTCTACGAAATAATTTGGAATATTCTTGATGATATTCCAGAGCAGCACCTTCAAACGGCGTGCGATTATGAGCCCCAGAGTAGCCGGAATTAAATCTTCAGTGCATTCACACTGGAATCCCCAAATAAATGGTATAACTCCTAAACGGAGTTCCAGATCAGAGATCCAAGTGTACGGATGGGTCAGGAATGGGGTGTTTACCCTAGTAATGACATAAAACATGTCGGGGAGGGATGTTTGGACCCCTCGCTCACTTTCGGAAGGTTAAACGGATAAATTAATTAATTTATTCATTTAATGGTGAAACTCTAGTTTCACTTCAACGGTGGCTCGAATTAGAAAACCGAGGACACCGTTGATTTCGGAGCGTGCCGTTTACCCTAGGATGCGTATAAGTTTCGCGGGCGCATGCTTTTTGTCAAAAATGGCTCCAGGGGCATTTTCATAATTTACCGGCTTCGGACGTTAAATTTTATAACTTCCAAACAGAAGCTCAGAATCAAATTCGGAGACTGCCATTATGCTAAAGAGGTGGTGTTTACCCTAGGGGAGGTATAATCTTGACCCCGTCAAGAGATTCATGTGCAGGTTAATTTTAAGGATTAAATTAATTAAAACTTTTTAAGTAATTTGTTTTTCTTCCTATTTAAACTTAACCCCCCCTCTCTTCCCCTTTGTTCATCTCATGGCAGAAGAGCTCAACCAAGGATAGATCCTCACTAATCCTCCTCCTCTCCGAGCATTGCGGTGATGGCGGATCGTGCGGTGAAGCGTTGGGCAAAGCCCAACAATGTAGGCTTCATTACGTTCTATTTCTGCACCCCCTTTTAATTCGATTTTGTTCATTGAAATGCTGTTCAAATTTCAAACGAAGCCCTTATTTGCGTAGCACACATTATGATATTTCAAACGCACATTTCGGGTTTAAAATTCGAGTCCCGATGTGCTCGTAGTCGCCGCCGAAAACAATGGGTTTCAAGGTGTTTTTCAGGTGTTTCGGGTCTTTTCCGGTGAGCAGGCCTGGCAGCGCGGCAAGGGACCAGGCAGAGGCATCGGTCGGGTGGTCTGCGGCGTTCGGCAGCAGGGCGTCAGCGTGTTGTGGGGTCGAGGTGGCTGGGAGCGCGGTCGAGTAGAGACGGCGCGGGCTACCGGTGGAGCTGGGCTGGGGCGGCACTGTCTGCGGCGAAGTGGGCCGGCCATGTGTGCACGGCGGAGGAGCCCGAGGCCAGGCCTCAGGCGTGCTGGAGAAGCCAGGACCCGCGCGGTAGGGGTCCTGTTGGTTGTCAACGGAGACTGGCCGCTTGGCCTGTCTGCTGGGAGCGAGGCCCGCCCACGGCGGGTCCTGTTGGGTGGCGAAACGGGACCGGCCAGCCGGCCTCTCCGTTTGTAAAAAAAAGTTAGAAAAAATAATAATATTAAGTTTATAATAATAATATTATTATTATTATTATTATAGTTATTATTATGGAAATGGTTTATAAATCATAAATCATCCACAGGGCGTCTGTTTTGCGTGCCGTCAGCGGCAGCACGGACCTTGCATCGTGGAGAATATTTTGAGTTGGTTTTGGGAATTTTTAATTCCCGAAAGGATGGGCCTCAGAGGTGCGATGTGTCTTTAAGTGGAATATCGTATTTCCAGAAATCTTGTTTTGAGCGGCGCGGATGCATCCGAAATCCGTTTTGAGTGTCGTCAGTTGCGTTGGGACCCTAGCATCGGGGTAGATCTTTCCAGGGTGGTTTCAGGCATTGAGGCCGAAGTTGAGATGCGGGCCCCACGGCCCGTCTTTTGAGCTGCCTACAGCTTTTAGTGACTTTTTTCTCGGATGTCTGTTCGGGGTGTGCGAGAAGTCGATGTTGGGAGTTTTTATGAGGGCATTGCGTTGGCGTAGTCTTCCCACTGTAATTCCGCACGATGGTGCGGGCCCTGCAAGGGTCGTTTCAGGAGTTGACGGCGATTTCCAGCTTTATCACCGGGTGACCGTTTTGGACAAGTGAATAGTCCATTCCGTGTACTTTTTCGAGAGGATCGCAACGGTGCTATCCGTTCATTGAGTTTTGGGACCGGGATGTGGGTCCCATGTGGCACCGCTCGTGTGCGGTGCACCGGGATGCACCTTTTTCTCCATATATTCGTTGCACTCAAGTGAGTAGTGCTTTTGATGTGTTTTCCTGAGGGGATAACAATGGTGCGATGCGCCCGACTATTTTGAAGGCAGAGGTTCGGGATCACGGGACGTCGTTCAGGTGTGAGGCGGTGTTGGTGACTTTTTCATCGGATATCCATTGGAGGCGAGTAAGTAGTCGATCTTGTGTGTTTTTCTGCAAGGTTTACAACAGTGCGATCCGTTTGGTTGTGAGGAGCCTCTTGTGTGATCTTATTAAATGTGGAAGCATGAGAGGTGCTCCCGTGGAGGTTAATCCTTCCATGTTTGTAGCAGACCCATGGCGTGTGATCGTGCACTCTTGGGAGAGTGATATAATTGGTCAACGAGATGTGGTTGGTCGTGCCTGGGCCTTTTAGGTGGAGTTATTATGTCACGCCTTCGCGTTGACGCTGGGTGTCGTGTGCACGATAGCCTTTGGGCTGGAACGAGGTATTCTTTAGGAGTATACGAGAGCGCTTGGAGGTATGTGTGTTTGTTTGTACCTAAAGATGTTTGTGCACTCAGTTGGGGTTGACTTGGGGCCACACGTCGTGTGGGCCCCACATGCGTGCCGTGATCTGCTTCGCGTACTTGACCTCTCGTGACGTAGAGGGTCCCTCTGTGCTGATTTGTTTGACCAGCAGGGTGGAGTTTCCCCTGGCCTGATGCTCTTTTGTCTGACCAGTACGGTTGAGTGGTCTCCCCCAAGTCTTGTTCTCGATGGATTGTCCAGCAGAGCTGGTCCGGTTCCTCTGCTTCTTCGGCTGTGAGGGGTTTCACTACTGTGCCCTTTCACCGGACTGCGACACCGTCTGCAACTACGAGTGTTCGTGTAGCGTGGGCGTTTTCCCCACATTCTAGGATAGGGGTTCTCGTTCCGCTTCGATAGTGACACAGCGGATTGGAGCAGGATCGCCCTGTGAGGCATGGGGAGTTTCTATCGTTGCTCCGTGTTCCCTGGTAGAGATTGTGGTTTCGGTGTGACCAACACTTTACGCGGGCACCGATACTCTACCCAGGAGGTTGTTCCAGCAGGGCTGAGGTTGTTCCAGTAGGGCTGAGGCTGTTCTAGTAGGGATGAGGTTGGTTCGAGCAGGGCTCACTAGTGGTTACCATCCACCAGGGATGGCCAGTACAGCAGTGTTCACCGAGTAGTACCATCCCGCAGGGATGGCCAGAGCAGTTCTGAGCTTACCTCCAACGAGGCAAGTTAGTGGTCTCCGATCCCGGGCTTACCTCCAGGTGGGATGGGCAGTGGTCCCCAATTCCGGGCTTACCTCCAGTGGGGCTGGGCAGTGGTCCCCGATTTCGGGGTTACCTCCAGCTGGGCTAGTCAGCGGTCCCCGATGTCGGGTTACCTCTAGCTGGGCTGGGCAGTGGTCTCGTCACGGACTTTAGTCGGGTCGCCCTCTAGTGGATTACCCTGTTACGGGACTAGGCAGTGTGGCACCAATCGACTTTCCGGGTCTCCCTGTAGTGGGAACCGGTTGCCTTCCAGGGATCCTCCAGCGGGGCTGGGTAGGGGGTCGCCTGTCAACTTTGAGCAGATTTCTCGACTGCGGGGCAGTGACGATTTGTGGTTGACATTCCCCCAGAACACTCAAGTGCGAGGTTTTCCCCCCACCGAGACGCGTCCTTGTGACGCGACCTAAATCCATGTGGGCGAGTCAGTGCCTCCCAAAGCGAATAGTGTCGAGGTGTGGTGTTTGAGCCCTTGGATTGCGGTTCGGGGCAGACATGCGGGATGCTGGGCATCGATGGAGTTACTTCTGGGACTGTTGGCTACTCTTTCTTGGGCTGAGCTACGGGATGGAGATCCCCTTACGATCTTGTTTGGGCTTCTTGATTGAGCATATGGACTTGTATATACCTTTTTCTAGTACCCACTTCATGGGTTTGGTTACTCTCCTTCCAGGGGAGGCGAAGACGCATGGGGTATGCCATGTGCTTTCCGTCTCTAGCTTCTCAGGGTTGGACGAGTCTACTATCCTGTAATAGGTAGCGAAGACTCGACGGGATGTTCATCTTCTCACCGTTTCTAGCTCCTTGTGTCTGGACGAGTCTACCTTCTCTCCTCTTGTTGGGTTGAGTTGGACTCCTTACTACAGTCTCTGTTGTACTCCTTTAATTTTTTGTTCGCTCTAATTCTCACCCTTCGGTACCTCCTTTTTTGCTCCCTCGAGCCTTCAGGGTATCCTACTAAGTATTTTTATACTCACCCCTGCTTGGGCTTTGTCCGCACTTGGTGTGCCCTTGCAGACGACAGACAGGTTGGTCATGACCTCAGTAGAGTATAGGAGCTTGGGAGCTTGGACCGCGTGTGGTGGTCATGGCCGGGATCCAGGTGGGAGACCTGTCACCTGTTCCTTCTTGTTTACCTGTTTCCGGGTTGTGGCAGCTTTTCTGGTTGGGCGCGTGTTTTTTCCCTTTTTCCTTTTCAGCACTTTACTTGTATCTTTTAGAGGTCGATGCACATTGCGGTTTATTTATAGCTGTTTCCCTATTTCATTACATGTCTTTTCTTTTACTCTGCAGTTTGGCATTGAGTGAGCTGCGTGTGTGCGTGTACAGGTACTTAGGAAAAGGCCTCCCCCGAGTTGTTGTGCCTTCGACGCTGGTTTCCAGCCCCTGGCCTATAGAGGCAGGCTTGGGGTAGTTGCGGCTCAAGCCCGAGTAGGGTTGGGTCGTGACAAAGTGGTATCAGAGGTGGTTCGTTCCTCGGGACGATGTTTGGATGTCCCTAAAATAAAAGGAACTGGTTGGGATTTAGGGCAACAGTGTTAACGTGTCTCGAGAGCGGCTCTCAGGCTAGGTAGTCCAGTGATGGTGCGGCGGCCGACGTATCCATTCACCAGGACCTTGATAACTAGTTTGTCATCTCGGCATGCTGAGAAAATTGTTGCAGGGAAAATTTGTTTGTGCATCACATAGGATTGCGTCTTTGACTGTCCTTCTTGAGTCAACTCCCCATCATTTCTATTCGTATATTCATATATGCTCATCTGACCGCAACACTCCTTGCTAATTTTTAGGATGTCTCCGTGAGGAAAGCCAACAAAGATACCAGCTTTGGTTCGTGACGACGACCCTATGAGCTACGTGGCCACAGTCCAGGACCTAACATGCGAGCCCCTTTCTCCGGGTGGGCCGGTAGCAGCACCCCCACCTGTTGAACAGCAGGCAGTTTCAGTAGAGTAGGCTGAGCTTGAGCGCAGGTTGAGCGCTCTCCATGAGTTCCAGCAGTAGAGACCGCTGAGGTTCATTGGTGAGCCATACCCTCAGCCAGCAGTGGTTTGGCACGAGGTATTGGTTCGCCTTTTCAGGGTTGTGCAGATGCTGACAGATCAGAGAGTGGCTTTGGCAGCCACCCTTTTTCGTGGAGCAGCTTGGCATTGGTGGAGTCTGGTGACTCGGTTTCATGACGAGTTGTCACTTTCATGGGACGACTTTCAGTTGATGTTTCATGAGGAGTTTTCCCCTCCTTCTTGCGCTCTGTTTGGATTCATGATCTCCTGCAATTTCAGCAGGGAGGGATGACGGTGGGCGAGTACGCGGCTAGTTTTTCAGACAGTGCACGCTTTTACCCCGACTTGGTCCATGACAACAACCTCTGAGCGCAGAAGGTTGAGCAGGGTCTCCACCAATAGATCTGTGCTTTCATAGTACCCTTGGGAATTTCCACATATTCCGGGGTGCTAGAGCAGGAACTGGTGATAGACGGCTTCCTGTAGCGTTCTAGTGTTGGTGGTGGCAACGGGCACGTTGGAGTCGAGACGTCTGTCGCAGCTAGTGGGTGTCGGCAAGCAGAACCTCAACGCATGTGTCTTATTGACAACCGGACTTTGGGGCATGGTCGTACACCACTGTGGCGCCTGAGGGCACCAGTGCAGACTAGAGAGAGTCGGTGCTATACTTGTGACGGGCGAGGTCACTTGGCACGAGACTGCCCAACCCAAGTTGCTGAGAGCTTCGAGCAGGCAGCATGCGCAAAACCACAACAGAGGCAGCGCCGTGATCGGAGTAGTTCCTAGAGAGGTGGTGCTAGCAGAGGAGCTGGAGGAGCTGGTAGTGGGGGATGACGTTACGATTTCTTCCCATCACCACTAGGTGGTCCACGTCAGGCTTCGGGAGCTGACAGTTGGGACCGAGGACAGCCGAGACCTTTGGATGTCTATTTTCCTCCAGAGCATGAGGTGATAAGTGGTATGCTCTACAAATCTTCTACCTTTTTTCATTAGAATTGTTAGACTCTGTGTCCGATCTCCATTCCTCCCTGATCCTTGTTTGCGGTGTTACGAGGGTGACGCAGGGCGTCGGGTGTAACCCTGTGTTGGTAAGGAAAAAGGCATGAGACCCTTTTCCTTTATTCGATGGTGTTGACTCCTACGCCTTTTGAGCATGTGATAGAGCATCGACTGTGGAATCTTGTATGACCCGATATCATTGGGTGTTTCACCATATTGATATTCTGAAGGATGGAATAATCGGGCCTTGTTTCAGGTGCGGGAAGTGATTCCAGTCATGGCATGCAACGTGGAGGTTTGACCGGGGAGGTGGGCTACCCCGAGGGCCTTCAGGCCGTTTGAGACCCTACAAAGGGATGGCGAGGTACCCCACCGCCTTGCCCTAACCCCAAAGTCTGGAGTGAGTCCACGACGATGGCATGGGACAACCTCACATGAACGGATCAATCCTTTGGTCCGTGTGTGGTGACGCGTAGCTGTGCGTGGGTTCTTCTGGGTATGGAAAGCCAGGTGTGGGCATAGTACCTTGTGTTGCTCCCTAGTTTTGATTTTTGGGGATGAAAATATTGAAGGAAGGAATGATGTAAGAACCTGGTTTTTGCTACGAAAGACTTTAGAATATTCTTGATTATATTCCAGAGCAGCACCTTCAGACGGCGTGCGATTGCGAGCCCCGGAGTGGCCGAAATTAAATCTTCAGTGCCTTCACACTGGAATCGCCAAATAAATGGGATAACTCCTAAACGGAGTTCCGGATCAGAGATCCATGTGTACGGATGGGTCCGGAATGAGGTTTTTACACTTGGAACGACATAAAACATGTCGGCGCGGGATGTTTGGACCCCTCACTTGCTTTCGGAAGGTTAAACAGATAAATTAATTAATTTATTCGTTTAATGGTGAAACTCGAGTATCTCTTAAATGGTGGATCAGATTGGAAAACCGAGGGCACCTTTGAGTTCAGAGCATGCCGTTTACCCTAGGAGGGGTATATGTTTTGCGGGCGCGGGCTATTTGTGGAAAGTGGCTCCAGGGGCATTTTCGTAATTTAGCAGCTTCAGACGTTAAATTTTATAACTTCCAAACGGATGCTCGGAATCAAATTTGGATACCGCCGTTGTGCTCAGCAGGTGGTGTTTACCCTAGGGGAGGATTAATCTTAACCCCGCCAAGAGTTTCGGGTGCAGGTTAATTTGAAGGATTAAATTAATTAAAACGTTTTAATTAATTTGTTTTTCTTCCTATTTAAACATAACCCCCTCCCTCTCTTCCCCTTTGTTCATCTCATGGCAGAAGAGATCAACCAAGGGGAGCTCCTCACTAATCCTCCTCCTCTCTGAGCATTGCGTTGGCCGCGGATCGTGTGGTGAAGCGTCGGTCAAAGCCCAACAAGGTAGGCTTCGTTGCGTTCTATTTCAGCATCCCCTTTGAATTCGATTTTGTTCATTGAAATGCTGTTCAAATTTCGAACGAAGCCCTTATTTTCGTAGCACATATTGTGATCTTTTGAACGCATGTTTTGGGTTTAAAACTAAAGTCACAACGTGCTCGTAGTCGTCCACCGAAAATAGTGGGTTTCAAGGTGTTTTTCCGGTGTTTCAGGTGTTTTCCGGCGAGCAGGCCCGGCAGCGCGGCAAGAGTCCAGGTGGAGGCATCGGTCGGGCGGTCTGCGGCGTTCGGCAGCAGGGTGTCAGCGTGTTGCGGGGTCGAGGTGGCTGGGAGCGCAGTCGAGCAGAGATAGTGCGGGCTACCGGTGGAGCGGGGCAGTGGCGGCGCTGTCTGCGGCGTAGGGCACCGGCCAGGTGCGCACGGATGAGGAGCCCGAGGCCAGGCCTCGGGCGTGCTGGGGAAGCCATGACCCGTGCAGTGCGGGTCCTATTGGTTGTCAACGGAGACCGGCCGCTTGGCCGGTCTGCTAGGAGTGAGGACCCACACAAGGCGGGTCCTGCTGGACGCCGACACGGGACCGGCCAGCAGGCCGGTCCTTTAAAAATCAAGATAAAAATAGTAATAATAAGTTTATAATATTAATAATAATAATATTATTATTATTATTATTTTACTATTATGGAAATGGTTTATAAATCATATATCATCGATAGGGCATCCGTTTTGCGCGCCGTCAGCGGCAGCGCAGTCCTTGCTTCGTGGAGAATATATTGAGATGGTTTTGGGAATTTTTAATTACAGAAAGGATGGGCCTCGGAGGCGCGATGCATCTTTGAGTGGAATGTAGTTTTTCCAGGAATCTCGTTTTGAGCGGCGCAGACGCATACGAGGTCCATTTTGAGTGCCGTCAGTTGTGTTGGGACCCTGGTGTCGGGGAAGATCTTTCCAGGGTGGTTTCAGGCGTTGTGGCCGAAGTTGAGACGTGGGCCCCACGACCCGTCTTTTGAGCTGCATGCAGCATTTAGCGACTTTTTCCTCAGACGTCCGTTCAGGGCGTGTGAGCAGTCGATGTTGGGTGTTTTTGTGAGGGCATCACGTTGGCACAGTCTGCCCGCTGTAATTCTGCATGATGGTGCAGGCCCCGTGAGGGCTGTTTCGGGAGTTGACGGTGATTTCCAACATTATCACTGGGCGACCGTTTTGGACAAGTGAATAGTCCATTTCGTGTACTTTTTCGAGAGGATCGCAACGATGCTATCCGTTCGTTGAGTTTTGGGGCCGAGATGTGGGTCCCACGTTGCACCGCTCGTGTGCGGTGCGCCGGGATGCACCTTTTTCTCCGGATATTTGTTGCACTCAAGTGAGTAGTGATTTTTATGTGTTTCCACGAGGGGATCACAATGGTGCGATGCGCCCGACTATTTTCGGGGTTGAGGCTCGAGATCACGGGACACCGTTCGGGCGGGAGGCGGTGTTGGTGACTTTTCTATCAGATATCGGTTGGAGGCGAGTAAGTAGTCGATCTCGCGTGTTTTTCCATGATGTTTACAATGGTGCGATCCGTTTGGTTGTGTGGAGCCTCTTGCGTGATCTTATTAAAAGTGGAAGCATGAGAGGTGCTCCGATTGAGGTTCATCCTACCTTGTTTGTAGCGTACCCTTGGCGTGTGATCACGCACTCTTGGGAGAGTGATATAATTGGTCCAAGAGATGTGGTTGGCCATGCCTGGGCCATTGAGGTGGATTTGTTACGTCACACCTTCATGTTAACGCTGGGTGCCGTGTGCACGATATCCTTTGGGCTGGAACGAGGTATACTCTGGGAGTATACAAGAGCGCTTGGAGGTACGTGTGGTTGTTTGTACCTAAGGATGTTTGTGCGCTCATTTAGGGTTGACTTGGGGCCACACGTCATTTAGACCCCACGTGCGTGTCGTGATCTGCTTTGCGTACTTGACCTCTCGCAACGTAGAGGGTCCCTCTGCGCTCGTTTGTTTGACCAAAAGGGAGGCATTTCCCCTGGCCTGGTGCTCTTTTGTCTGGACAGTAGGGTTGAGCGGTCTCCCCCTGGTCTTGTTCTCGATGGTTTGTCCGGAAGAGGTGGTTTGGTTCCTCTGCTTCTTCGGCTGTGAGGGGTTTCAGTACAGTGCCCTTTCACCGGACTGTGACACCGTCTGCGACTATGGGTGTTCATGCAGCGTGGGCGTTTTCCCCACTTTCTGGGATGAGGTGTCTCGATCCGCTTCGATAGTGACTCAGCGGATTGGAGCGTGATCGCCTTGTGAGGCATGTGTAGTTTCTCCCGTTTCTCCATGTTCCCTGGAAGAGCTTGTAGTTTATGTGTGAACAACACTTTACGCGAGCATCGATCCTCTACCCAGGAGGTTGTTCCAGTAGGGATGAGGTTGTTCCAGCAAGGCTGAGGTTGTTTCCAGTAGGGCTGAGGTTGTTCCAGTAGGGCTGAGGTTGTTCCAGCAGGGCTGAGGTTGGTTCGAGCAGGGCTCCCTAGTGGGTTATCATCCAGCAGGGATGGCCAGTACAGCGGTGTTCACCGAGCAGTACCATCTAGCAGGGATGGACAGAGCAGTTCTAGGCTTACCTCCAGCAGGGCTGGGCAGTGTTCCCCAATGCCGGGCTTACCTCCAGCTGGGCTGGGCAGTGGTCCCCGATGTCAGGATTACCTCCAGCGGGGTTGGGCAGTGGTTCCCGATGCCGGGCTTACCTCTAGCGGGGCTGGGAAGTGGTCCCCGATGCCGGGATTACCATCAGCTTGGCTGGGCAGTGGTTCCCGATGTCGGGTTACCTCCAGCTGGGCTGGGTAGTGGTCTCGTCGCTGACTGTAGCCGGGTCACCCTCTAGTGGATTACCCTATTACAAGACTAGGCAGTGTGGAACCCGTCGAATTTCTGGGTCTCCCTGTAGTGGGAACCCAATTAATTCCAGGGATCCTCCAGCGGGGCTGGGTAGGGGGTCACCTGTCGACTTTGAGCAGATTTGTCGACTGCGGGGCAGTGACGTGTTGTGGTTGACGTTCCCCCAGAACGCTCAAGTGCGAGGAGTTTTTTTCCACCACCGAGATGCGTCCTTGTGACGCGACCTAAAACCGTGCGGGCGATTCAGTGCCGCCTAAAGCGGATTGTGTCGAGGTGTGGTGTTTGAGCCCTTGGCTTGCGGTTCAGGGTAGACATGCGGGATGCTGGGCGTCGATGGTGTTACTTCTAGGACTGTTGGCTACTCTTTCTTGGGCGGAGCTACGGGATGGATATCCCCTTATGATCTTGTTTGGGCTTCTTGATTGAGAATATGGACTTGTATATACCTTGTTCTAGTACCCACTTCTTGGGTTTGGTTACTCTCCTTCTAGGGGAGGTGAAGACACGTGGGGTTTGCCACGTGCTTTCCATGTCTAGCTTATCAGGGTTGGATGAGTCTACTCTCCTGCGATAGGTATCGAAGTCTCGACGGGAAGTTCATTTTCTCACAGCTTCTAGCTCCTTGTGTCTGGATGAGTCTACCTTCTCTCCTCTTGTTGGGTTGAGCTGGACTATTTACTACAGTCTCGATTTTACTCCTTTACTTTTCCTGTTCGCTCTACTACTCACCCTTCGGTACCTTCTTTGTTTCTCCCTCGAGCCATCGGGGTATCCTACTGAATATTTTTATACTCACCCATGCTTGGGATTTGCCCGAACTTGGTGTGACCTTGTAGATGATGGACAGGTTGGTCGTGACCTCAGCGGAGCGTATGAGCGTGGGAGCTTGGACCACGTGCGGTGGTCGTCGCCGGGATCCAGGTGGGAGACCCGTCGTCTGTTCCTTTTTGTTTATCTATTGCTGGGTTGTGGCACCTTTTCTGGTTGGGCGTGTGTTTTGCCCCTTTTTCCTTTTCAGCACTACTTGTATCTTTTAGAGGTAAATGCACATTGCGGTTTATTTATAGTAGTTGCCCTTTTTCCTTACATGTATTTTATTTTACTCTATAGTTTGGCATTGAGTGTGCTGCGTGTGTGCGTGTACAGGTACTTAGGCAAAGGCCTCCCCGATTTGTTGTGCCTTCGGCGCTGGTCGCCAGCCCCTGGCCTATGTAGGCGGGCTTGGGGTAGTTGTGGCTCGAGCCCGGGTAGGGTCGGGTCGTGACACTATATTTGGCATTTGGTTCCTTATAGATGATGCCTCAATATTTTCAAACAAAAAACCACAGCTGCCAATTCCAAATCATGTGTGGGATAATTTATCTCATGAAGTTTAAGTTGACTCAAAGCATAGGCAATTACCAGATCATTCTGCATCAAAACAAAACCATTTCCCTTTAGAGAAGCATCACTGTAGATGAGAAACTCACTATTCTGGTAAGGTAAGGCCAAAACTACAGCATTAAACAATCTCTTCTTCAGTTCCTGAAAAAAAACATCACATTCCTCTATCCAAACTAATTCAAACCCTTTCCATGTTAACTTAGTTATCGGGCTAGATAACAGTGCAAAGTTCATAACAAACCATCGGTAATAACTTGTTAAGTCCATAAAACTACGAATCTCTGTAACATTTGTGGGTCTTTGCGATTCATCAACTACTTTTGTTTTAGAAAGATCAATTGTTATTCCATCCTTATTTACAATGTTCCCAGGAAAAGAAATCTTTTGCAACTATAAATCACATTTTCTAAATTTTCCATGTAGTATCTTTTTTTACGGTTTTAAAGACAACCCTTAAATGACTTTCATTATCCTATTGACTTTTTAAATAAATCAAATTATCATCAATAAAAACAACCAGCATTTATAAACTGAGTCAACTGATCCATCACCGAAACAAACTTTTCAATTCTAATTCTGGCCATCTCAGGATGTTGATTTGTAAGGTCATTTCCCTCTGTATCCCTTCCCAGCACAACTGCCATGTTTCCACTATGAAAAACCATTCTAAACACAGAAATATCTTAGGTGAAGCAACATGGTAATACTTAAATTATATAACAAATTAAACATAGAGTGAAAATCATTTATGGTATTTTATTACCCTAACCCCTAAAGTTATCTAAACCATCCTCTAATAACAACTATAAGGACCCGACCTTATTACCTAAATAATCTTGAATTTAGACATGAAAACACTTCCTTTTTCATTGAGGATATTTTCAATTTTAGAGCATCAGATAATTGGTACAAAACATTCATAACATTACACATAGTTACATAGTGGATACCATAAAAATAGCTTCCATTTTTCTCAAAATGTAAAACATTAAAACTTAAAACAAGACTCAATTAAAATTCTTCAACATTTAACATGTCTTAAATCCATGTATTAAACATCCATTAACATGTGAAAAATCATTTAAAAACTTGGGATGAGCACAAAAGATCAGTAAGGGATGAAAAAGAATGAAAAATCACATTAGTCCATGAATACTCATTATGTTTGAAAAAAATTTCAAAAGACATGATTTTCACCCATAAATACATTCTTCGTTTAACATGAGATTTACACAAGATCCACACAAACATGAGAATACAAATATAATAATAGAGTTATCTTGGGGAATTACTTACATAATCTTGTAACCATCTTGGCTAACTTAAAATTTGTAACCCTCACGACTACATTACTTTGTGTAACCATCGCAGTTACAATTGGTGTAACCATATGGACGACCTCCAACATACTGATACCCAATGAATTAGAGGGAAATATAGGTCCCACCCTTCATAATAAACAATACCCAATAACCAAAACATAATCATACAACATAAATAATATCATAAAAACATTTCTTTTGAATCTTGTAAAACAGAATTTTAAAAGAGGATTTTAGAAGAAAATTACCTTATAAACATCATATACATGAAGTGAGACATAATAGAGTGGATGGAATATGTATATAATCTTTAAATACACAAAATGAAACATAATATAAATAGAACCCATCACACAAACAATTTAAATAGCACATAAATAATAAAGTATAAGGTTAACTCAATGAATGGAAATCGGGTTATGAATTCCCATACCTTAGGCTTGTATTAATTCAAACTTGTTTAAAACACCTGTATAATGGTTAAAAGAGTGTTATTAGTATTTTACGGAAACATGATCATTTTTATAACATCTTATATGGTCATTTCATAACCTCATTTAACCCCTTAGTTGTTAGTATTTTTTTCATTGCATTATTTTGGGTGAGTTCTTTTATGATTTTCAAGATCGGTTCAAGATGAATCGTTCTTGTTGATTGGAATTGAAACATAGGAATTGTAATGGATTATTATTTACATATTTACAGTACCATAATTTCTACCATTTATCACTTTTATTATTTATATCATAATGGCATATATGTTAAAACCTTAATGATGTTCGTTTAGATCATTTTACTGGTTCTTTGATAATAACAACCTCATTTTGTCTTTTAAATTAGATCCATGACTAAAAAATAATTCCAGAACCATATATGAAACATGAAACATGTATTATAACCTGGTTCAACCATATAAATGGTTTCATGACTAGAATAGAATGAATAAATGGGAATTGAAAATACATCGTCCATGATGTCGGTAATTCGACAAAAATGAATAAAATTTTTTATTCTTTAAATAAGTGGATGAGGAGAAGAATAATGATGAGGAATTTTCCATAAACTTGAGAAAATAACTAATATACATGATTCTGGAGATTTCATGCCTCTTGTATACGAGGGAGTGAGGAAAGACGAAAATGTATTCCGGAAAAAAAAATTTGAGAAATTTCTCACAAAAATTCGGTAGCCTAACGACGTCTCTCAAAATTTCATAAAAACAAGATTGTTGAGAGGAATGGAATATCTCATCATTAATTCAAAATATGGACAGTAAGGGGGAATATTTAATGAAATATCCCAGCATTAGACAAAGGGAATGGAAGAGAATAACATAAAATGAATGAAAAGAATAAAAAAAAGTGGATATTTACCTCTTGATCTCTTCTCCTTGAGATCCTCCTTAAGGGTTTTGATTTTGGTCATTTGGTGAGACCAGAAGCTACAGGACGTGGGTAAGAAGATTGGGGAGGGAATTTTGCAGAAAATGTACAATACTCAAGGCTAGAGAGGTGTGGGAGGAAGAGGGGAGTGAGGGTGGTATTTATAGTAGAGGAGGAGAGGTATTTTAGATTATTTTAATCATTATTATAATATTTTTATCATGACTATGAATAATATCAAATAAAGTGGCCCTAAATTGTGATAAACGCATGTGAGTTCGATCCAAGTGGCCTTGCATCTCTTATGATGTCATAAATAGTGCATTTTTACTGATAAATTGATTATACGATATTTTATCGTATTTCACTATTCACTGAAAATTCTAGAGTTTTAGAAAAATACAAAAAATTTACCCCAACAATTTTTTGACGAGTAGAATTCAAAAATGAACTCCGTTTTTTAAAATTAATTTCCAAAATATTATTAATTTAATTTTTAAAAAATGTCACAGTTAATTCGAAAAACAACAATATTGAAGTGCAATTAGTTTTATGTGACATTGGAAAATTAATTAAGATCTCATTATCCTATTTCCTTGGGAAAATAAAATAATAATATTATTTACAATTCATTAGGGTCATATTAATCTTCATATTACTATTCATATAACTATTTATAAGGGTATGTTACTATTCACCAAAAATCGTGTTTGTTCTATCAGACTCCAAATAACATACTGAAAACAAATATAGATGACAGTTTCTTGAAATTCAGAATATAGAAGTAGAAAAGTTTTGGTTTAAAGGCTAATTAAAAATATATATTTAAAAAAAAGTTCCATGCATTTCTATTTACCTTTAGAAAAACTTGGGGTGTTACAGTGATGATTGAATTCTCCAAAATAGAATGATGTTTCAATAAAAATTTACATGTTTTGTGATTGATGTATTTTTTTATATACTTCACATTGGGATTTTATAGTTAATATATGGTTATAGTTTGTCACATACATTGAGGAGGGTCCAATTATTATTGCAGTTTTTAGTAAGAATATCTTGAGAAGAAATGTTGTACCATTGGATTGAGTTTTATAGAATATCTGTAACTCCTAGGAAGATACATGGGAGATGGAACCAAATATGTATGCCTAGTGACCCAATATCTTTTCCTTGAATGTTCAGTGATTCATGGGAGTGTGGCTCAAGGAAGAACCATTATAAGGTGGGGAGGTTATAAGATCCCAGATTTCATGGAGGTATGGTATTGTTTTATGATTGGTATTAATCGTTTTTTTGGACAAATTAGTGTTTAATATATGTATAAGGGTCCTTGGTTGTGTTTCTGTGGTTCAAGGCATGAAAGGAAGGAAACTAGTCTAATATGTGCAAGGTGGATGATTTGTACATGGTTATGTAAATGTTGTGACCATCCTAGGAAAACCATAAAACTGTAAATAGAGGTGTTACTCGCTATTATAACATGGTTTCCAATCCATTTGGGGATCCCCATATAACTTTGTGCCTCATTATCCATTATACGGTGGTTGTCTCATGGTTTTTGCGTGACTTCGTTAATCGTGCAGACAAACCGGGCACCCAATAAAAGTTTTTAAATATCCATGTTTTCCCCCATTGGATTTTAATACGATCAAAAAAATTTCTCCACCATTTCCTCCATCAAAACATAATGAAGAACTGAAGTTACCAAATATTACAAATAGTGGTTCTCCTTCAATTACTGGCCATTTGGAGCTATATAGCTTCCAGATTGAAGCTCCATGTATATCTATTCTTCATCTAACTTCATTTTTCATATTAGGGTATGTAGTTATTCAGATATTCTTATAAATACCAAAAACCCTCATTTTCCAGAGGCATATGGGTTTGGGATTCAAAGGGTATTTGGATACAGATCTATGAAGTCATTTGAGAGTGCGTCCATCATCAAATTATTTATAGGTTGTCTAAAATTTATATCCCATAGTTTTAAATGTGGATTTATGTAAGTGTGTGGTCTTCTTGAATCCTATTGTTTTGATTTTGATGCCATTAATGATATTTTTTATACTAATCACATAAATTATGAATTAAAACCCACATTATCCCTATTAAATGCATTACAGATAATTTGACCAATTTTGGACCACCCATGGAGTGGGTCGATATTTCCAAAACCATGAAATTGGTATTATTAACTGTACAGTTGACTTATGATAATGTAGATCCCCTGAAGAAAATGATAATATGGTTCGATGAGTTTATAAATCAAAAATGATATATCTTCCTTGGACATAATTTGGATTAAGGGTTTTTTAGGCTTTGAATGATGTTGGGTTTACAGGGTTAATTTAGATTACATAAAAGGTTTTTTGAATTAGGTTATAGATGCTGAAGATATTTAGTAAATATGATAAATTGAATATGATAATTTTTTAATGGATTGTGAAATGCTAAATATGATAAATAATTTTCCATAAGAGATATTGATGAGTACAATAAATATATTTTAGTAGGGGAATTATTGAATATGCTAAATGGGTTAGGGCCTGAAAATGTCAATTTAACCTAAACATGCTATATAATGAAAACTGTAAATGTCTTCTTCTAAATTTAGGAATGATGGGATATGTAATGTAAATGGTAAATATGATTATAGGTTATGGAATGATATTGATTCCCATGGTGTTGTTATAAATTTGTATTAGTATGTGTTTCGATTATGAATAGTTATCTGTATGGAATATCTGGTAAATGGATATATTCATAAAGAATGTGCACATGGATTATAAGTGTGGGGGTATGGAATGAGTTTCGATTCCCATTTTTGAGTTGGAATTAGGATCCAACCCCCCCCCCCCCCCCCCCACAATGCATGAGTTATGGAAGGGGACGTAGCTATTTTCCCCTAATGGTTTAATTCCACCCAGACCGAGGCTTTAAGGGAGGGATAACGTGTAGAGACCCCAAACTTGACAAACATGGACATTAAATTACTTTAGTGGTATACTTAATACATAACAAAAAAAGACACCAAAGAACCGTAATACTTTAGTATATTTGGAAACATGGAACAAAATCTTCTAATAATGGTGAAATATCTTCAACATCTCCCATAATGATCTTCCCCTTTTGTTTTCTTACCTATAACCTTTCATTATATCCTAGGGAAATGAAAATATAAAAAGGGTGATATCAAATTCTCAGTAAGGGTAAACATAGAGAACATAAAACAATCCATATACATTTGAATGCAAAAACATGAAAATAAAATCTAAACATCAAAATCTTGAGCAAAGACATAAATATTCAAAGTACATAAGGAATATATCATAATGGAACATCAGTCATGATAAAATAGAATGGGTATAAAACATGTAAATGTGGAAAACCATTAAGCACATGATATGATTTCCATAGTAGCCAAGGCATTTATGCCAAGACAATCTTACTAGACAAAGTCCCTTTCTAAATCGAGTTCACTCCTCGTTGCAGTCCTGTATTACAGAATTAGATTAACATACCATACCAGCCATGTATATCTCATGAGATATAAATTTTTACACAGTGTATTGGAGGGAGATATAGGTCCCACCCATCTCATAATGAAATAATTCTTACATGTTCCACGACATAAAGATAAATCATTAATTAGAACCCAAATAATAAAATGGGTTTAATAAACATCATCCCATAATAAGAAAATCAATATAAAACATATGGATATCATTACATCATAAGAAAAGTGAAACCATGTAAATCATAGAGACATTATACAAGATACATATAGATGTGAAATAATTTCATCTTATATGGAATATGGTTTTGATAAAATACTTGAAATGAATAATTGAGGAAAATATCATTTCCCCCTAAAAATCATTTTCTTTTCCCAAAATGCCACATAATTTTAAAAGAAAAGTATTTTATTGAAAATAAACATGAAATTTTGTAGATTAATATTCATCGAAATAAGGCGTTATAAAACCATAAAAATCCTTTCATTCCGTATAAGTAAAAAAAACATTATCCTCGTACTTTTAATGGAAAATTTAAAAAGTCCCACGTTTGGTAAACAAAAGAACATATCACAAAGTAAAAGTCAAAGAGGGTTAAACATGACTTTTAAAATACATCGAATAATATTAAACACTTTATTAAAAACATTTTTATGTACATGGATGAAAAATATACCCCATTAAATACTTACGTATAAGTAATCTCAGAGAAAAATGAGTTTTGAAAAATTATCCCTTACCTTATGTCCAATATGCTTCGTATGTATCCTATACTTCTGTATAATGATTTAAATAATTTCACTGAATTATTAAAGAATCATATTCATTGTTTTGATATCATATATGTCTCACTTATGACTTTATATTACTCGTTCTTTTGTATATTCCATGTTAAAGCAGCGTTTTGGGTAAAATCATTTCATTTATCGTACGTGTTTCGACTTGTTGTTTTTGATATTATTACTTATATCCTGATTTACTTAATTACAAAATGTAAAGCATGATTTATATATAATATATGTTCAGTATATAAATATATATGATAGATCGATAAATGGAAATGAAATACACCATTCATGGAGATGGTTGGCCGTACGTACGCATGAACGCTATTTTAGTTTCCTTATTGAATGGAATTAAGTAAATGAAACATATATGTACATAAATCCAATATCATTATTATGTTATATATTTAATTATTATTTATTATATATTTACTTTATAGTCAACCTTGAATGGTTAATCATGTAAAATGAATCTCATCGCGTTCGTGGAGACGATAGTTTGTACGTACGCACGAGCGATGATATTGTTCCCATAATTATTGAATATAATTGAAGAGAATGATATAATATATCAGAATCAATATGATGTTACAATAACCATATATAATAATTATTTACACCATTATACCCATCCACGTATGGTGGTGGTGGAAAAACTAATTACACCACGTTGTGGAGACGGTATTCCTTACGTACGCACGCACGGTGATTTCATTTTATGTAGGATGGATAGAAGGTGAAAAATGGTTGTCTAAAATTTATAATAACATATCGTTATATTAGTGATACTAATTTTATTAGTTTATAATTAAAAAACTAAATAATAATAAGTTAAAGGAAAAATAAACTTGAGAGAATCAATAGAAGAGATTACCTCTTCTTCGATGCACCTCTTTTATGCTTACTCTTAAGGCACTACAGTTGGTATTTTAAGGAGACCAGAACCTCTATAAATTTTGTAGGGAAGTTGATAATGGAAATGGGTTGGGGTTGTCCTAGCTTTAAGCCTCAAAATTGTGTGATGAGGAGAGGGAGGAAGTTCCCCTTTATAAGGGAGGAGAGAGGCACCTTTGGAAATCTAAAAAAATATTAATTTATAATAAATTCATACCCCACATAAAAACATAAAAAATGAATCAAATCAAAATATTAGATGAAATTTGGTTGTAATATCATCATCCAATAAAATTTAGACATATTGGGAATTTATTTTAAACATTATCAACTTGATTTATCCATATTTAATATATTTAAGTTTATTTGTGGTAATAAATTTCTAAATTTGAAATTGTTATAAATAATTACTCATGTTTTGTGAAATGTCCATAATTTTATAATTTATGAAATTTTGGACCATATAAATTTTAATTTATAATTTTTAAATATTTGTGTGATTTTTAAACAATTTTATATTATGTTATTTTTATAAAATAACAATAGTGTCAATTTTGACACTATTTATTTATTTTATTTTGAATAAAATACTCTCAAGAGATATGTTCAAACTAGAAGCTTTAATAGATTTATAACATGTCATAGTTATCTAGAAAATTATTTGAGAACATTAAATACTTCATATAATATTTATTTTAATATTTTTAAAAATATTTATTTGATATTTTAATCAATAAAATAGTTTCAACATCGCAATTTTATCCCCTTTAATGATAATTATATAATAACTAAAAATTATAAATAAATTTACATGATTAAATAATTTTATTAGATTTCTGGATACTATTCATGTTCAAATTTTCATGAAGTTTATCACTAAATTAAAATTATTATACTTATAAGATTTAATAGAGTGACATGTTGTCACTTTCATTGGTTTTAATAATAATTAAATTATTTTCAAGGTCAAAAGTCCATAAATTGAATCTAATCCTACCCTTAGGTTATATGGGTCTACTTTTATTCATCCAATTGAATTTTTTCATGTGTTAGGGTAATTTTATAATATTAGGTTTACCCTTAATTACCCGATTTATCTTTAATTGAAGTAAATAAAAATTACTGTAGTTACTATTCATAGTATCAAAAAACTAAAAGTACACTTTTTACATAATTTGGACACACTGAGTCCAAATATGGAATCCATTTTTCAAAATTCAAAACATAGAAGTTGTAGAAATTAAATTAAAAATTTTCACGTTGTTAAGAAAATGGGTTTTAAAAGTTAGAATATTGCCAAAGATTGAAATGTTTGTACCTATGAATTCAATGTAAAATAAATGGGAGTGACAAAAATTTTATTAATTGGTAAAAATATATTCTATTTATACTTTAAAACTATTATGTATTATAATTTAAACATATAAATTATTGTGATAAAAAAGATGTTATTAATTAAAATATAGCGCGTTATTACTATTCATTAAACTATGAGAGTTATCAAAATAATATGAAAATTTTAGCCAAGGTAAATTTTTATATCCTGATTCCAAAGAAGAATTTTATTTTTTTCAAATTTAACTTATAAACAAGTCAAAAACTAGATTCAAAGTGGGTGCGCCATCAAAAGGCAACAAAACTGCATTTTTTTAAAAAATACTCATTTTACCCGAAAAAATTATTTTGTTCTCATACCATGCTCTTTAAAATGTTTAAGATGAATAATTATGTTATAAAATAAAACATGTATTTAACACTATTCATAACGGCTACTCCATAATAATAATAATATTATAACAATATATCATTGTTTAGTGAAACTCGGTATTGTATACAACACAGGCTATCGAGGAAGGTTACAATTGCGTGTAATGCACGCCAAGTCCGGGATGCGTGTAGTGCAAGATCCTTTTGGTGTAGCACACAACAAAAGACATAAATGAAATTAAAAAGTCTAATTCTCATAAAATATCGTGTTGTTACATTCTACCCCCCTTAAAATGAATTTCGCCATCGAAATTCGTCAGGGTTATAAATGGTTCACTACATGAATGTTTCTTTCATAGAAATCCGCATCGCAAAAATGAATACTAAAACATAATTTTAAAAAGTGATGTATGAAACATATCAGTTACCCAAATTAACTAATCACTAGGTTTCCACAGAGGAGAACATAGTTGAAAATTTGGATATATAAGAGAAACCTAACTATCAAGTTCTGATGGAGAGTAGTAGAGAACAAGGCTATGAAAAAGACAACAATCACAAAGCCATAAATTTGTGATGAACTAAGGTACAATATGATTCATCGGATATAAGGGAACTAGTACTACATTTTTGGTTTTCAGGATCATTTCCCTAAAGTTGAAGAATTTTAAATATAACAAATACTTACTTTATTTTGGTATAATCTCACCATTTTCCGTGCCTTGAACAATTTACACATCAACTCATAAGGAAATGAAGTTGAATTTGTCATTCTTAAAGTGTTAGGACATCATGTGATAAAATTATGGGTCATTCCATATGTCTCAAACAAAAGGTTAGCAAAAGTTATCAAATATACATAAGTCCATCTATGGTGAGGTTAATCATACATGATTCCAAAAATGGACTTAAAATTCATCTATCATACCAATTAATAAAATAAAACTAATTTCTACTAACCAGGGACATCCTGTAGACCAGTGGTAGGAAATAATGGCCTGTCGCACTTCAGTTGTGGGTTCGATTCTCGCAACCTTGTCCTACACGGCGGGTTGTCGCCCGTCCATCAGGTTTTCCGTTTTCTAAAACTCCACTATTACATAAATAATATCGAAAAAGGTTCTATCCTTAAACAATACATTCATATGTCCAACATAATACATTTCAATCTTTAGGCTTATCCAAAATACTTTTTTCCAAGCTCATAGTATAATGAAAATGATTTCTTGGAAGGTCACATAACAAGCACGTGAATGCCATCATTTATCCCCCATATATAAGAAGATATATCTTGTTGGTCACATTCCAAACATCTGAATACCTTAATCATTAATTCTTTTGAAACATGAATTATCATATAACCTTGGTGAAAACATGAATTCTAACAAAAGTTAACTCTTTCCGCATACCAAAATCACAAAATTTCTATATACTCAAACCATGATATCACATTGTCCTTATATCAGTCATGAGCTCATGAATACTATTAAACATATTATTTTCTCCTTATCCCTTAATTATGTGCATCTCATCTACTTTCCAAAAATATTTCTATCACTTTTCATGGTTACCAGTACCATATTCTTATAGAAAACCACAATGGACCAAAACATAGATATTTCAATATACTATAAAATTACCTCAATAACATTATTATTGAATTCCAATACATAAGACCTTCAATCCATCCTCTTCAATGATTGGAATGAAATAGGTCCTTCTTGATTTAGAAGTAACATTTTAGGTCAGGGTATTGAGTTGGGTAATGCCCATGTTCTCCACAGATAAGACATTGGAGTCCATTACAGTCGGTCACTCTCTAACCCTTTTTACACATAGATAACATCTTCCCCTCCATATTCTGTATTCCTCAAGGTTCTGTATCCCTTCATTAGAAATATCAATCTTCCTTTCTCTATTCTCCTCACCATGAGATCATGCATAAAATTCCATCTTCCTCTTATTTGATGACTTAGGAATACAACTAAAGTTCACCTTGTTAATCATATATCGAGATGACTAATTCGGCATAATCACAATTTCTTTTTCACCAGGAATTACAAAATTTCATTGATCATAATCAACAATTTTTCCATTGGAATCAATGTTAACTGAATTCCTTCTCGTTCCCTCCATTGACTAAGACCAGAAACCATAGTGTAAGAAACAGTTAAAATAATGTGGAACCACATAATCATAAAAATTCACTTATGGGATGTCTAAATTATCAAAAATTCATTAATCCATGACACCTTAGGTTCACCATAGTTTATTCATGTTCGTCAACATAATTATAGGAATCTAACCTATACATATACTTATCCTTAGATACATCCCTAGACATACCTTAGAAATATATCTAGGGATTTCACTAATGTTTTCGTATCCTAGTTTCCAATTGTTAACAAAAACATTCCTATGATACAAACTGTAGAGACCCCAAACATGATGTACATGGACATTACATTACTTTAGCGGAATACTTAATACATAGAAAAAACTGACACCAAAGGACCAAAATAGTTTAATTTCTTTGGAAACATGGAACATAATCTTCTAATCATGTTGAAACATCTTCAACATCTCCCATAAAGATCTTCCCCATTTGTATTCCTACCAAAAACCTTTCTTTATATCCTGGGGAAAAGAAAACATAAAAAGGGTGAGATCAAATTCTCAGTAAGGGTAAACATATAGAACATAAAACAATCCCTAAACATTTGAATGCAAAAACATGAACATAAAATCTAAACATCAAAATCATGAGACAAGGCATAAATCTTTGAAGTGCGTAAGTCATATATCATAATAGAACATCAATCATGATAAAATAGAATTGGAATAAAACATGTGATTGTATAAAACCATTAAGCACATGATATGATTTCCATAGTATCCAAGGCATTGCATCCAAGAAAATCTAAGTGGAGAAATACCCTTTCTGAAAAGAGTTCACTCCTCATTCTAGTCCTGTATCACTGAACCAGATTAACTTACCATTCCATCCAGTCAATCTCATGAGATATAAATATTTACCCAATAAATTTGAGGTAGATATAGGTCCCACCCATCTCATAATGAAATCATTCTTAAATGTTCCACACCATAAACATAAATCATTCATCATAACCAAAAAATTAAAATGGGATTCATAAACATCATCCCATCATAAAATAATCAATATAAAACAAATGGGTATCATTTAATCATAAGAAAATTGAAACCATGTAAATCATAGAGACATTATACTTGAAACATACACATATGAAATATTTTCATCTAATATGGAAAATGTATTTGATAAAATACTTGAAATGAATTCTTGAGGAAAATATCCTTTCTCCCTAAAAATCATTTTCTTTTCGGAAAATTCCACACAATTTTAAAAGAAAAGGATTTTATTAAAAATAACCATGAAATATTATAGATTAAGAATCATGAAAATAATGGGTTATAAATCCGTAAAAATCTGTTCATTCCGTATATGAAAAAAACACTCTCCTCGTACTTTTAACAGAAAATGAAAAAAGTACCACGTATGGTAAATAAAAGAATGGTTCCCTCCATAACACAAAGTGAAAGTCAAGGAGGGTTAAACATGACTTTAAAAATACATGGAAGAATATTAAACACATTATGAAAAACATTGTTATGGAAATGGATGAAAAATATACCCCATTAAATAATTACGTATAAGCTATCTCAGATAAAAATGAGATTTGAAAAATTATCCCTTACATTATCTCTGATATGCTTCGTATATATCCAAACCTCATGTATAATGATTTAAATAATGTCAACAATTTTTTAATGATTCATATTCATTGTTATGATATCATATATGGTTCAATTATGACTTTATATTACACGTTCTTTTGTAAATTCTATGTTAAAACAGCATTTCGGGTAAAATAGTTTCATTGATCATACGTGTTTCGACTTGTGGTTCTTGATATTATTACTTATATACTGGTTTACTTAATTCCAGAATGTAAAACATGATTTATATACAATATATATTAAGTATATAAATATATATTAAAGATCGATATATGGAAATGAAATACACCGTTCATGAGGACGATAGGCCATACGTACGCATGAACGCTGTTTTCGTTTCCTTATTGAATTGAATTATGTAAATGATAAATATATGTACATAAATCCAGTATCATTATTGTGTAATATCTTTCATGATTATTTATTATATATATACTTTATCATCATACTTGAATGGTTAATCATGAAAAATGAATCTCATCACGTTCGTGGAGACAGCAGTCCATACGTACGCACGAGTGATGATATTATTCCCATAATTATTCAATATAATTGGAGTGAATGATATAATATAACAGAATTAGTATGATGTTACAAGAACCATATATAGTTATTTTTTACACCATTATACCCATCCAAGTAAGGTGGTGGTGGAAAAACTAATTACACCACGACGTGGAGACGGTATTCCGTACGTACGCACGCGCGGTGATTTCATTTTTTGTAGGATGGATAAAAGGTGAAATGAGGTTTTTTCATATTTATAATTACATATCAGTATATTATTGATATTTATGTTATTACATTATAATGAAACAACTAAAGAAGAATAGGTTGAATAAGAAAGAAACCTGGGAGAATCAGTAGAATAGATTATCTCTTCTTCGACACACCTCTTTTAAGCATACTCTTAAGGCACTAGAGTTGATATTTTGAAGATACCAGAACCTCTATAACGTTTCCAGGGAAGTTGAGAATGGAAATATTTAGGGGTTTTCCGAGCTTTAAGGCTCAAAATTGTGTGAGCAAGAGAGGGAGGAGGTTCCCTTTTATAAGGAAGGAGAGGGGTACCTTTGGAAATCTAAAACAAATATTAGTTTATAATAAATTAAAAATCCCACATCAAAACTTCCAAAATGACTCAAATATGAAGCTTAGATGATATAGGGTTGTAATAAAATCAACCAATAAAATTTAGACATGTTGGGAATTTATTTTAAACATTATCAACTTGATTTATCCTTATTTAATCTATTTAATTTTATTTGTGGTAATAAGATTCTAAATTTTAAATTGTTATAAATAATTACTTATGTCTTTGGAATTGTACATAATTTGATAATTTATGACATTATAGACCATATAAATTTTAATTTTTAGTTTTTAATTATTTTTGGTATTTTTAAACAGTTTTGTATTATGTTATTTTTTTAAATTAACAATAATGTCAATTTATGACACTCTTCATTTATTTGAATTTAAATAAAATCCTCACAGATGATATGTTCAAAGTAAAAGCATTAAAATATTCATAAAATTCCATAATTATCTATAAAATTAGTGGAGAATATTAAATAGTTTATATAATATTTATTTTAATATTTTTAAAACCATTTATTTGATATTTCAGTCAATAATATATTTTCAACATCACTATTGTGTCACCTTTAAGGATAATTATTTAATCCCTAAAAATTCTAAATAAATCCACATGACGTATATAATGTTATTATCTTTCTTGATACTATTCATTTTTGAAGTTTCATGAAGTTTATCAGTAAATTAAAATTATTATACTTATAAGATTTAAGAGAGTGAGATGTTGTCACTTTGTTTAATTTTAATAATAATTAAATTATATTCATGGTAAAAAGTCCATAAAATGAATCTAATACGACCCTTAGGTGATATTGGTCGACTTTTAGTCATGAAATATAATTTTGGAATGTTTTAGGGTAATTTTATAATCTTAGTTTTATCATTAATTACTCGATTTATCTTTAACTGAAGTAAATAATAATTACTGTAGTTACTATTCATAATATCAAAAAAATTAAAGTAACCTATTAACATAATATGGACCCAATGAATCCAAATATGGAATCCAATTTTCATAATAAAAAACACATAATTTTCAGTAATTAAAATATAATGTATCACGTTGTTAAGAAAACGAGTTTTAAAAGTTAACATATCGCCAAAGATTGAAATGTTTTTACCTACGAATTCAATGTAAAATTAACGGTAATGACATTAATTAAATTAAATGGTAAAAATATATTCTATTTATACTTTAAAACCATTCAATATTATCATTTAACCATATAAATTATTGCGATGAAATAAGTTTATTTTAATTAAAATATAGCGTGTTTTTACTATTCATTAAAATATGACAGTTATCAGAATAATATGAATATTTTATCCAAAGTAAATTTTTATATAATGATTCCAAATAAGAATTTTATTTTCTCAAATTGAACTTATAAACATGTCAAAAACTATATTTAAATTGGGTGTGCCATCAAAAGGCGGGAAAACTGCATTTTTTTAAAAATACTCATTTTACACAAAACATTTATTTTGTTCTCATACCATGTTCTAAAAAATTTATAAGATTAATAATAATGTTATAAAATTCAAAATATAGTTAATACAATTCAAAACAGCTAGTCCATAATAATATTATAACAATATATCATTGTTTAGTGAAACCCGATATTGCGTACTACACACGCTATCAAGGAAGGTTGTGATTGCGTGTCATGCAAGACAAGTCCTAGATGCCTGTAGTGAAATCTCCTTTTGGTGTAGCGTACAACACAAGACATCAACGAAATTAAAAGGAATAATTCTTATAAAATATCAGGTTGTTACATAACGTATTTTTTTGATGTGTTTAACCCTAGTGATATATGGATGTGGCTTATCCCCATACATTTATATTTGAATTCCTTAAACCATTGTGTAATTCATAGAAATGGATAACCCATGGGATAAAAGATTAAAATGGATCAAGTAAGATAGATGGTATAACTATTGGAGATGTTAACAATGTTATTAAATGTTACCATTGTAATTAAAATCATCCAATTTATCTTTTACATACAAGTAATTTTTTATTACATTCATGAAATATATGGTTAAGCCCGATATTTTGTAGAAAATGATGGTGGTTGCCTACTATGTTGTACTCAGACCCTATTCAAGCATCGTTGGGTACCCGAGATGATAAAAGTGTTGTAGTTTAGTAAAAGGGAAAAGTCCATATGACAAGATGTTGATATGGGCCTGGGATGTACCTGGATGATGTTCTAGACATGTATTCCGGACCATTTTTTGGATTCCACTATTAGTATGTTTCTATGTTTTTTTACATGACACTATTATAATGTCATAAAATAGTTATTATTGGTTCTAGTTTGTACCCATTTTAGGAGATTTTATATTATACATGTTGAATGGTTATAATATATTCTTTATGATTTTTAAATTTATATCAACTATGGATTAATTTGTTAAAGAGGTTATTGTCTCCCCACATGGATTATGAGACCCAAGACACTAGTCGCCAACTTATAGCATATAGTGTGGCATACTTCAGGTCATGTTGTAATCCATTTCAAAGAACTATTCAGTGGAATCCTTTTTTGGGTATGTTACACTTGATGAGAATGTGGTTGGACACCTATGTTTAACCACAATTTTAAAAATTCTTCATTTTTTACATATTTTGTGAATATATCAACAAGTTGTTTTGATGTAGGAACATACTGCATCATTTATTCATTATTCTACACATTCTCTTTGAATTAATGATATTATATATAAATATGTGTCGAATGTGGATGCCTTATTATACTTCAAGTAGGATTTATATGTCTTTGATTATCACAACAAAAAATAATGTGTATCTCCATGTCAATAAGAAAATATCCCAAATATGTTTTTGTCCCCATAATCTGAGTGCAAACATGACTTTCCGGAACATACTTAGCTTCATCCATGATAATTGTTACAAAATTATTTTTTCATGTCCCAACTAATTTTTTTTCTCCAAATTGAAAACACCACCATATGTGGATATTTTATCATCAATATTTCATAACCATTCCACAACTGAAAAAAAATACATTCTAATTTTTAATAGTTGATTCTTCAATTTGTTTTGAATTTATATATCTGATAATTAATTTTCTAGAAAATACATGTGAATCCTTTCTAGAACTATAAAATATGTAACTTATGGTAAAATCCTAAAAAATGTCTGCTCTTGAGGTATACAAATATAACAATATTCTAGCTATCATCTGAGAATATTTAGAGTCAATGTCCTTCCCATAAACATCATTATTCAACATGGTTACCACTAAATTAATTATGAAAACTAGTTTCATATTTTCCATGTTGAACTTTATAAAAAGATAATTAGCATACTTTTATTGTGAAAGAAAAAATGCTTCATCTTTTATGAGACTTGTAACCTAGGGAGATTTTTCATATCACCTAGCATGAACATTTCAAACAAAATTTCTATCTCATCGTCACAAACAATTCCTTTAATCATTCCCAATGAAGATAATTTCATTAACATGAATAATTAAAATAAGGTAAATGACCCAAAATTCAATGATGTATAGATTAAAATCAATTATTCCTTTCATAAATCATATTTTTCATAAGAATGTATCTAATTTGGAATACCATGCCCTCTGATCTTATTTTTTCCCATATAATTCATTTTTCATCTTTCACATATAACTTTCACACTTCCCAATAACAAATCCACATATTTTTTCAACATAAAATTCTTCATCCATATCAAAATTTATAACTGTGGACTTCACATCCATATAAAATACTTTTTTAGCTTATCTGCGATGATATTTCAAATAAATATTCATATTTTTTCATTCTTTACTATAGGCCAAACGCCTAATAAAAATCTACCCCTTATTCTATGGTTAACCTTTGAATAGTTTTCTTGTTATGTTAATGACCATTTTAAAATCTATATTTATGTTTTTATGAAATACCCAAAATGTACGAATAATTTTTTTTCATTTGGTATTGGTAAGAGTTCCCATCTATCATTATTTTCTTTCTAATCCATCTCAATATCCCTTGATTAAACCCATTATGTATAATCCAAATATTCATTCACATCATTGGGCTCAAAATTTGAATATAATGATGTATGTGTAATGGATTTTGTTGTTCTTTTTTTGAACCTTGTGATATTGATCTGAAATTCTGTTTTGATATTCTAATTGATTCCCCATACTAGGATAAGTTTTAAATATTTATTTTAATCACATGAAATAGCTAATTATGATTATTCTTCTTGAGTAGGAACAATTGCTTTCATCCTAATTAGAATTGTTTTAAAACATTCTATCATCTTGTTCTTCATCATTACCAGCAACATATTATTTAGCATCTACCTCATATTTTTTAATAAAATTCACTTCAACTGAGTAACCTACTCTTTCTAAATCCATATTGAAATATAACATTTCCACATTTCTTATTTATGAGGCATGGAATCCCCAAAACTCTTATGTGTTTCATCTATAAGCCATATTTATAAAACATTTCTTATGGAGTCATATATGATCATATACGATAGAATCATAGGTTTTTAATATTGTCAATATATCTCATGGATTTCCACTTATAGTAATGAGAGAAACCATGTTCATGTAACATTTTTCACCCCATTTCCAACAAACGTGTATTCTTCCTTTCAGAAATGTTTTTTGACCAGTGTATGGTGTAATGAACTCATGCCAAATTCCATATTTCTCAAGATAACATTAAAATTCATAATTTTTATATTTCCCACCATAGTTTATTCTAAACATCTTCACTGATTACTCACAATATCAAAATTCATGCTGAAAAATTGAATAAATTTCAATGGATCTGACATACGTTTCATATAAAAACACTTGTAATTTTCTGTGAATTCACTAACTAATATAATTATGTACATATCAATATGTGTTGATTATTTTTTTTATTGTCCCATTTAAAACATAATCCATTTGTTCGGTGGGTGATTATGAACAAATGTGAACATTCTTATGCACAGTTTTTTAATACTTCCTTTTTGAAAATCATGCAACAACAATATATTTTTCTTGACATTTAATGATTACTAGGGAAACTATACCATTTGAGAAAATTCAGTTGTTTCTTTAAAAAATGTTTTCTCACCTTTTATTCCACATCTAATTTTCAAACACCGTGCCTATGTAATATTTTTTTCCCTCACCAAATTGGAACATGTTTTATTTTTTACATTGGCCTCTTAAATCTAATTTTCCATCTTCCTCACTATTCACTTAAAACCCATATATTCTCAAAATTAATGTTCTTACCTCATAACAAGGCTATGAAAACCCTAGTAATTTTTGTTTAAGAACATCAAAAAACTAATCACTCTAGGATTTTTATATTCCTTCGACAATGATGGATAATCCAACACTATTTGTTATAAAAGATTAATCATTTTCAAATTTCACATTTCCTTCTTTGAAGACATTAACATTCTTGAAAAAATTATGAATTCTATAATATAATATGAACACCCACTTTATGAGATCCATATTCATTCTCCTTTTTATCATTGAGAGCAGTTTCAACAATCTGAGATTATATTTCCCATTATCTTTCATAACATCTAAATTATGATAATTGTAATTTATTATTATTGTTGATAAAAAAAGGAATCATTTTTCCAGATGTACATTAAGTTCACATGTTTAACTAACACATTCCTATGTTTGGAATTTATTATAAAATTTTACACTAACCATCTCAAATTTTATCAAAACATCATTATGAGAATTCTTTCTTTGAGATAATTGACTCTCCCTTAAATTTGTTCTTCTATAAAATTTAGAAAAATTATAATTTTGATGATTTACCCCAAACATATTTTTGATACGATGAATTCTGCCACAATAACAAAAGTATCGATAGATAGTGAATTTACTTGAATAAATTTCATCCTGATAGGATGTTTGAATATGTTTATTAGTAAACTTTTTATCAGAGTTACAATCACTATCCTCATTTCTGATAACATATGGAATCTTATTTTTCAACTAAGAATTATTATTATCCATATCAGAACTATAATTTGTAGATAATTTTTCAGACTCAATTTTTTTTATAAAATTCAATTTCATAACATTGTTGATTTGGACACAAATATGACTATCCCATATTAATTCTTCTTGGTAACAATTTCAAAAATATTTATAACCATTAATGGTTTATTTTATTGATCCTTCTACGGTTCATTCTTCACAACACTACCATTATCTTTATAAAAATAATTACTAAATCTTGTAATCCTTTTTTTGGAACTATAATTTTGTTGTTGAAAATTTTGAAATTATTCTTATTTATCTATATTATTTTTTTCCATGTGCTTATTCTGATTTATACTTTCTCAATATACTTTTCAACATCATCAATATCTTCCAATATCTTGACCTTCACATCAGGAAGAATAACAATATTTTTTATTTAATAATAATAATTTATTAACATAATGGTTTCTATATGAAGACTCCAAATATTAATCTAACATTATTTTTACTATTCCATTGGATGAAATTACAATAGATTTTACTCTTCATCAAAGATGTTGTTTCCAAACACTTCATTATTAATGGTCAAAATGAATTAGTTATCTAGAACATTTTTGGTAAGATTTTAAACCTCTGCTTTTCATTCCCCATATTCATCATATTTTTTAAAAAATCATCCCCTATTTAATTTATAGAACATTTTTCATTACCTTTGGAATAAGATTTAGCTTTATGTCCTTATTTCTTCTATTAACTGATATACCTAATTTCATCTTCATCCTGAAATTTTTCCTTCATAACTTGAGTAAAATTTGTTGAAACGTTTCCAATATCTCCATATTCAAAAAACAATGGAGGTTTCCACTTATATTTCCAAGTTAATATTAACACATTACTATAAAAAAGCATGACAACTCATCCTGCTAATTTCATACCACATTTTTGGAATCAGAATATCAAGATTAATGATAAGAATTTTTATAGGATTTTCATTCTTGGATTCCTTGTATGAAATTTCATGATAAATTTTTTTCCCTTCCAAAATTTCTCTTTTATGATTTAATTTGTATTGAGAGTATCTGAAAAAAAATCAAGAGATAATGTATTAGGATCCTAATTTTCCAACATTAATAAAAACATCGTCATGAAACTTTTCAAGAAGAATTGACAATAAATATTAGAAAATGTTTGAGTGTTCTAGCTTCACACAATGATATATGATGGTTCTAAAAATGTAATTTTCCTTGGTATAGAATTCACAATTTTATTTATACTCACCCGTATTTATATATTGATACTTCAGGATCGATATTTGTAATTTTTCCTTTTCCACTTATTTATTCCATTAAAAAAATTTCATTATCATATCAAAAATAACAATGTCAGTAAAATCAAAATTCCCTATTAAAAACTAAATTTGAAATAGTGATGAGAGTAAAATGTTTTTGGATCTTATGTCATTCTCATGATTATTCTTATAAAAATATGTGGGAGGAATGTATCCATTAATATAAGTAAATCTATTTATTTGAGGTTGATGAACATCATTCCCATGAGACATTAGAAAAAGAAAACATTATGTCATTATTGATATTATAGTTCATTCCCTAGAAGACAAGAATCCCATTATAATTCCTATAGTTCAGATTCTCAATCATAGCTTCTCTTTAAAGACATCATCAATAAGTTAACAATGTGAACCATTTCTTAAATACCAATTGAGATTCTTCATATATGATCATTGATTATTTAAGAGTGGGAGGTGGTGAATCATTGATATATATTTTTCTCTTTCCTATATTTTGAAAAAATGTTCCCATTTTATTAAATATATATAAAATTTTAGAAAACAAAACAATCACACAAACACAAGAACACAAGTATTTATAATTATCACCATTTGAAAAAGTTTTTACATCTTTAGAATGGTATAAAATCAATATAATACCACAAAATCCGTTAGAAAAGTTTCATTAAGTGTGGATATATCATGTTGGATAATAAAGTACACTTTTAATGCACTATATTCCATAAAACATTGAATGTGATTAAAGTAGAGAAATGATGTAATTAAAATTTTGATTAAAAAGTTATGAAATATTAACCATATAAATCAAAACATGATACATTTATAACTTTTCAACATTCATAAATAAATTCTTCAAAAAAATCATCACTTTACTACCCATAAGAATGTAGGATCATTTCTAAACCTCGTAATGATACATAGTCAGATACTCTAGTCTGATACACTAGTACTATTCTTGAATCAAGAAATAATACTCTGCTAGAATAACATTGAACTAAATCATAACTACTACTACCAAAACAAAGAAGTATAAGTCTTGTTTCCTAGCCTGATGACCCAGTCCGATATGATAACCTGCAAAATATGATATTATATCTTCTTCTACCTCTATATGAAAAAAAACCTGAGGAATTATCTATCCAAAAACCCATTTTATCACAGATACATTCATTTATCCACCTTATCTTTTAACAAATGAATAATAAAATTTTCTTAGAGTAAAATGTGTTATCCTTCTAATGGTGCATCAAAATTGGTATAGCTGGAATGTAAAATTCTTCCCCTCCGATCCAAATATTCTAAAATTTCACATCCCACTTAAATTTTGGACAAATATATGTCTTCATAAATGCTTTAATACTCATATAATTAATTATCAAAACATATCAAATAATATCAAAACATTATCTTGATTCAAAATTCCATAAATATCTTCAGTTAGATTCAAATCTTCATTCTGATTTCCCCATTTCTGACAAAGACAATAGATTCTGCATTATGCTGCTTCACACCACATGAAAAACAATCTACAAATTCCGATTCACCATACCAATTATATGATATAAAATATTTAAAACATTATTACATAAACATTGTTTATAATTCATTATACTTCAGTTTCGATTATTTTTTCATAAACATAATCTCAACTTCTATTTACTTCATCATTTCTTCAGCAAAACATCACCATCTCCTTCAATAATCATTAAATAATATTCTCTAAAATCTGTATTGTCCTATATTCCCATAGATACAATTTTTATCTATTTTACACACAGATCATTTTTTATTTTCCATATACCAAGGATACTGATTCCAGTAACATTATTGATGTCATGATATGCCAAATTTATTTGTGTATTCTTCACATGGAAGGATCGATGTCAACACTAGTATGATTTTTAAAACTACGCAAATTCCAATGATGGTTGACCCATTTGAAAAGCATATTACAGATTCTTGTTTCCTTCTTGAACCAAATGAGATATAGATATATATATAAACAATTCATCCCAATGAAAATGTTTGACTATATTTTTTCTCAGTATCGCACCTTATTCCACACATCGAGTGAAAAAAAATAGAAAAAACAATTCTTCTATTGATTCCATTTTAAAACCATCATATGTTTGATGGCCAGTATCATGATAATTATGAGGATTGGTGGAACAACACATCTAATGAACCCATTTTATCATCTTAATCTTCATAAACATCCATCTTATACCCTAGAATATATTTTTTATTTCTTAATAATCTAATAGAAAGTCTGTTTCATTATATTCTCACATTCTGAACGAAACATGATAACAATCAAAAAACACTGCATCGAGTGAACTCACACTGATGATGTAAGATAGAAATTCATAAACATTATTCTTCCAAAACATTTTCTTGTAAACTATTTTTTGAGAATATTTAAGATCAGTATAGAATATTTAACCTTATAAGGTCATGTATTGTAAAATGAAATCATTCCAACAAATTCTTTATTTCTAACCACACCATAAAATTCATAGCATCACATGTTCTCCCCTTTCATTCATAATGATGTCGTCATAGGATTCATAGATGAAATATGATTGATAAATACTCTAATATTAGAAAATCATGAACACATTTTAGTTGGATCAATATAGACTAGTATTAACTCCATTATTTTGATTGACACCTCATTCGGAACCAATGTTTAGTCCAAAGAACCTTTTCTACAAGATATATTCGTCCCAATCTGATGGAATTTGTTTTGTATTTTTGAGTGTGATATTCTAAATTAAATTCTTGATTCTAATAACCAAAATAATAAATAGTTAAGTGATATCTATATTTCTTTGAAAATAAATGATAATACATAAATAACAAACATCATTCATCATCAAAAAATAAATACTTAACAACTTTATCACAACACATACACATGTATATGATGTCATATATTAGTGTTACCTACTGAGACCATACCATGATTTATTTATCATATACTGTATGGGGACATTAATGTTTGCTTAGAATTTATATATAATATAATAATTACATATTGTGTATTATTTTTGGTTATTTTACCTTTTATTTACGATCATGATATCATTTTTATAGTCTCCCCATAGTTGATTTAATCCCTCACCACATGTAGGATACCATTAGAATATATGGACATGTGCTTGTGTTGTTACAGCACTCTGGGCAGGATATTATTTACTAATATTAGAAATGGTGGTTTGAACTGGTATCCAAGTATATTTTGATTTCTATTCCAATACAAGGAGTGAAATATTGTGATAATAATGTGTCATATCTTTTTACCGACCCAATACAAAGGATTCAAGGATACTATTTTAGTGGGTAGTACATAATATAATTTTGAAAACCCTAAATATTGTAAATTGTGTTTTTCAAAAAATATTACTCTATATTCGATGTCTAAATTTACATAAAACATGAAACTAATGTTATTTGATGAATGTTATATTAATATATACCAGAAAAATACATTAAAAATAAATTCCACACTTAATAACAACTTAATATTATGTCAAAAATTCATACCATTAAATGATATTTAATATTTATTTTTTAATATGAAAATAAATTATTTGTTTGGAAATAACAATTTTTATAAGTATTATATATTTTAATCAGACAATAAAACTGATCAATACTAAATTTTAATATAAAATATTTAATATATGAACTAATATACCATCATCATTTTAGATTAGAATCTAATATTAAATTATATGAGAAAAAAATTTATAAAAATAAGTATTTTTTAAATAATCATATTCTGTTTATATTATTTATTTTCAATTATTTTTAAAAAAAATTATGAATCAATATTTCGAAAAATTAACGCAATTTTTTGATTTGACTCTAAAAATTATCATAACATGATTTTTTTATTTTTTTTAAAAAAATTATATTTTTAATTGAATATTGTAGTATACTCAAGCTAGGAATTTTAGGTCATTACTAAATTATAAGAATGTTGTAGAAATTGATGAATAATTTCAAAAGTAAATATATCAATTTTTAACTGAAATTATAAATTTATAATATTTATTAGTGTTTTTATACTTATATTATATATTTTTACGATCAATTGATTTAAAAAATTAGTTTTAATACATTGTACATTTTATAATTTAAAAATAATTTCTAAAACATTTTGAAATTTAATCATAATATTTGTATTAAATTATTTGAGTCATTTTTTAAAAATTATTTAAAATGTACCACTATAATTATTCATAGAGTGGTTTTGTTATATTAGATTAAATCGAATTTCCATTTTAAATGATTAAAGAGACTATGTTATAATTCATAGTGTTGTGGGACTAAAACATGTTGAAAAACTTTTGTAATTTACTGGTTGAGATATTATGAAACAGAAATCATCACCCAGTTATTTTTTATCTATGTTTTTTAAAAAATTAAATTTTTATCATTTACCATGTTTATATTTATTTTAAATATTAAACAATTACTCTGATATGAACACGTACAATGTAAATCTGACCATAGATTAAATTATATAATAATATTTGGATTCCCCCAGAATATGCTTCATTACATACTCTATAAATCTATTTCTCTATTATATTAATCAAGATCCAAAATATCATCCTTAGTATATCCTTTGTGAAATATCATCTAGCGGAATCTTAATTTTCTCAACACAGTTTCATTTACTTCTCAAAAATCAATTCTTGTATATCTCTATTTATAATATTTTTTCAATATTATGTGATAATATATAAAATTACTATAAATTTAATGTTTTTAAATTTTTATAATTGACCTTAACAAAGTCTCCCAACCGTATTAAAAATTAAAATATCAATCATCTGTATTTTTGGACTACCACCTCAATGAAATTACACATCCCATTTTATTTCTATTCCATAAAATAATATCACTTATAATTAATTATATATATAATTATGATATCTTAAAAAAATTAGGTGCTAAAATTAATAAACCATATTACACAGTTCTCTTGTTATATAGAAAATTAAATAATCATTCTAAATCAATTGAAGACTACCACCTATATGGAATGATATATTATATTTTTCACTACTACTGCCATGTCTATATATAAATTTTATTTTATGATTATATATGATATAAAATATAGATAAATAATTGGAATATTATTATTTATCTATAACAAGAAAAATTAATATTCATTCATTTTTAGTCAATATATATAGATAAAAATGATAATAATTCATCACCAATTTAGATATCATGAAACACGAAAAAAATATCATATAATTGGATTATAACAACATAGGTATTAAAAATAATTAAAATTCGTTATATTTCCTTGGAATGAAAAAATTTGTATTATAGAATGTGTACTAAAACAAACATTACAAAGAATCTAGGAAGAAATTATTGTTACTACCAAACAATGGTAAAAATAAGTGTTAACTGTCTAATTATTTAATAAAAAATTATTATAAATGACAAATATAAAAGGGTAATTTATATTAAAGTATTCTGAAATATATTATTAAATATTTTATGTTTGTTTTATAGGATCTTTCTATTTCTTTGACTATAACTCAATAAAGGTGAGGGGTTTTATTGTATCAAATATTTTTCACGACAAAAAATATGTCCACCACAACTAGAATTAGTAAAAATTAAATTATTATACTCAATGAGGATGTATTGTTATATTTATAAAACAAATTTGGTGTATCATGTTACATCTTATCAACAGATTCCCTGATGGTTCAATATTCGAAAAAAAATTAATTTCTTATGAATAATACCAACATATTACAATGGATTTTTTTCTATAACAATGTTTTTATTTTTTTACCATATTTTATTTTCTCTAGTGGAAACGTAAATTGGTTTTATCATCAATGATCCTTATATTTTTATTTATACATTTTATAAAAATGTCTCATCAAACATTTAACGATGTTGGTTTTCAATGAACGTGTTTTTAAAAAATATAAATGGATTTATTTTACATGAATATTCATTAGTCCACAAAACCTCACATTGTGACATATGATTGATAATTAAAATGGTAACCTCATTATAATTTTTTCTAAAGAGATTGGTTTGATGATTCCTCTTCATCATCAAAAATGTTTTTTTAAATTTAGTTAGGAAAAACATCTTTTTTTTGGAAATTTACTAAATTTTTCAGGATTTCTATACCATTAAAAATTTATTCAAATTATATGATGTAATGATTAATAAATAAACCTATATTTTCACATTATATATCATTTATTTAGATGAATTTCTTTTGGTTTTGAGTGATCATTTTTTATACTATTTGTAATGGTTTTGAAACCCATTTTCCCCCATTGTTAATTTATGATATAATTAATGATTATATTTTTTATGGGACTCATATATATGGATTCTGATTGGTTTTGTATTATAAATACCTCATATTCTCAAGTTAATGTTTTATATCTGATGATATTTCTACGAGAACTGAATAGTGAATGCTCTCTCAATAATAGGAATCAGGTAGTGATTTCTAGTCTACTATACTATGGTAATCAGGTGGTGACTCATTATGTACTATAATATAAATATTTATTATTATGTTTTTCCCATTTATTTTCATTATTTATTCATTATTTATATGCAATTAAAAATGTTTATGATATTACATGTTAAAATGATATTCAGATTTCTTATATTATTATTTCATGTTTTGTATTATTTTCATTGTATGTATAAAGGATTTTTTTTATAACCTATCATTGGTATTATGTTTCAATTACATTATCCATGATGATAATTTTTTTTTACTATTTTCACTTATGATCTCTTGATCCCTATAGTTTTATTTCTCCATTTATCATGTATTACCCCAACTTCTATCAAATAGTATTGACAAGTTTGTATTTTTCCTTTACTACGATTCTGTTCTTAGTCAATTATTATGTATCCATTACACATGTGATGAATATGATTATATCATATGATATATCTTGAATAGGGTCGTGAATACGATATTTGTAGAGATATTTTGGAATTTTATATTAAATGGATATGTCTATTATGATATTTTTTATCATTGTAAACCATTCAACACATGTGTTATGAAATACAATGTGAGATATATTTTATAATAAATGAATTCAATATAATATTTATATATAATTACATTGGGATTTTATATATACTATCAATGTCGAGTAAATTTTTATGTATTACAAGATTAAAATGAATCAATGAAAACCCTATGAATATGTATATATAAATGATAATATAATGATGTTTTATTAATGTATATATTTTTGTTGTAATACAAGAAATGGAATCCCTGTCTCGATACTAAATGTTGATAAATGCACTAAAGCCGATGTAACTATTTGTATGAACCCTTATATGTGATTATTGGGTATTAAAATCATAATATCTAGGAGAAAAACAAAGTGGACTAATTTTCAAAATCATTTGAAACTCATATAGATATGATTTGAGAAATCACATCACCATTATAAACAATAATGACGTTTTTCAGTACTTTGATAACTAATTAGTTTACAAATTCATAAAAATAAATATTAATTGATAAATTATCATGAAGCCTATAGGTTAGTAATTTAGTGTATGGATAATTGTTTTTCATTATTTACTGTAATATTGTAGTATTACCTTAGTATATATATTAAAATATTTATCTATGAATTATTTTATTTTATGTAACAGTTGGATCATGGATGATCCATGATTTAATCATTTATTATGGAAAGTGATTAAGTTCCCATATGAACTACCAAATGGGACGGGGGTGGTTATTATCACCCAACCATCACATTCTACGAATTATTACATAATCCACATAGGGATCCCAAATGTATATTGTAATAAATAACATAATATAGTGTATATAAGCCTAAAAACCCATCCTCTTCCAGTGTATATTTTAATCAACATCATTTTGAGAAAATGATAAATTTGATTGAAAAACATTTTTTGTTATTTAGTAGTAGAAAAATAGATTGTGATGTTGGATTTCCATCATTTTGAAGGGAGTCTCACCAATTTTGGACTATCATTAACAATAATTTAGAAATGGAGTAATTGAACTCTATATAATTATATGATTTCAATAATGTATTATTTAGAATGTACTTTACTAAAAATCTTTATATGATGTTGGAGTAAGAATAAAAATATCTAAAACAAAATTAGGATTTGCTCATTTTAAAAAATGAATACATTTTCATGGATCATGATGTATGCCTCTTGTTTTATAATAATACATGAATATATGATAAACAATTTCATTGGAATCATAAAACCATTTCATTAATGGGAATCACCGTAAGATAATTTGGAAAATATGCTGTGATTTTTCATTTTGTGATGAAGAATGAGATAAATGTTGTGTGCTGCTATTATCTTGGGGATATGAAAATAAAGGTGCACTATCTTTGAATATTTTATTATAATACAAAACAAGTAGTGAATTTCCAACTACATTCAATAATAAAATGAGGGATGAATCACACAAGAAATTTCTATAAAGATGAATTTATTTGTATTAACTGATATAAGAAATTAAATATTCCAAAAACCAACCATAGTTTTTTTAATAGGTCAGATACAACAATATAGGAGAAAAATACTCAGATTAATATACCATGCACTTTAAAATGATTCATGTAAAATATGTTTGGCTACTAAGAAAAAAATCCCTAACCTAAAATACATTTGTTAATAAATCCTTCAATTACCTCATAATGAAAGGGGGGATGAATGAATTTATATTTTCCTATTTTTAATGTTGAACATGGTAATCAACTTGTTTAAGTCACACAAATTCACCACTATGGGCATGCAAATATGTTATATATTTTATTTCTACCTAATATTTCATATCAGTCATATTTGATACGATTCATGATTCACCATCTCAAACATTGGATAATGATCTATCTATGAATACCCCTAGTGGCATGATGAAAAAATATATGATGTATAACTCATCATAGATTATTTTTTATGAGAAATAATTTCATAGAAATCCATTTTTTCCACCCTTGGATGAATTTGATATAATTTTCTATATCAAATGATTAACCCTACAAAGCGATAATAACTTTTTTGGTACAATGGGATCTCATTCAAAGTCCATAACAATCCAATGATAAAATATCACTAAAATAGTGATTATTTTTTCCCATATAAAATTATATAATATGGATTGTGGTCCTAATAATGAGGGTCACATTTATAAAATAAATACTGTTTATGTGAAAATTGATTCCATTCCTATTGTATAGGAATATACTAATCTATTTTTTGATTCATTACATCATCTTCAACTATATTTTGGGTGGAGTTTCAAGTTATGTTTATACATAGTTAATTTCTTATATTAACGATTCATTATATAAATTCCCAATTATGTTAGTAGAATTAAATATGTTTCATGAAGATAATATAGATATGGGATTTTTATGCACAACTACTTCACCTAGGGATATACAATAATTTTTATTATGATGAATAAAAATACAGTGCTCTTATACATTAAAAATAATGATCTTAACAAGGTAATGATATGTAATAAATATATTACACCACATATTATTTATCTATTTGACCAACAATGTATCTTCCAGACCCCAGAAGCCCGGAGCTGGTGCACTATTTTAATACATTGACATGATTACAAGGAATGAAATCCCGTACGACCGATCAGTTTAGTATCATTTAAAGTTATAGATACATATATAAGTTTTAAAATAAATATAAAATTAAAAACTACAAAAACATTGTCTTTTTTTGAAACATTAATATCCCTTAGACTATCCGTACATGTCAATCATAATATACTTCTTCGCATTCAGGGAAAAATAAAACAAATAAATTGTTAAGCTCAGGTTATCAGTAAGGATAATAATATAGAAGAAATATTCATAAATAAGCAAAAACATTTAAGGCAAAGTATAATACAAAAAACACAAGCCTTTTTAAACATAAACATTATCAGAAGTGACAAAGATAAATCAATTAATGTTGTTTACTTATTCACATCGATATTCTACTAGTTGAATAATCACATGTAATATAAATAGCCAATTTTATAATGATGGAATTCATAATTCCAGACTTAATAACCTCATAGTCATGGCCTCATGCAAAGATAAATATATAATTTTGTTAAGTCCTTGTACCGAGACACTACTTTGTCTCATGAGACCTACCGATGAATCAAGGAGTTGTAGCCGGCTCCACCAGTCACTTACTAAGTCCAATTTATTCCTCAAATGAAAAGGAAGAATCATAACATAAAATTTTTTCTTAAAACAATCATAATAAATGTTAATTCATTAACCATAAACCATTAATGTTATAAAAAATAACACATCCATAGTCAAGCATGTCCCAAAAACATTAAAATAATATGGAATATTTAATCGTAATAATTCATCATCACACATGTGTAAAATCCATCAATGCATTTTGACATAGATGAAATCCAAACTAATTGAGAGAAATATCTATTTCTATTTTGAAATCATTTAAAAGTAACATAATTATAAAATAAGTCATTTATTTGGAAAATATTGGTATAAGATTGTATGAGAAGCTTCAAATATGTTATAACAGCAAAATATATATGCTCTCACCATATAAGATAAATAAGTATTCTTTCGTTTATTTTGTCGAAAAGGTCATAAAGGACCTTGTTTGGAAAATGAAAGAAAGATTCCATTATAAAAATCCTATAAAAAGTCAAACATGGGTATAAATTACTTTAAACCATAGTCTATAAAATAGTAAAAATGTATTGAAATAGATTTTTAAGAAGCACATATGTCAATGATTAAGAGGTCCTAGTTGATACTCACGTATAAACAACCTCTGATAATGAAGATATTGTAGAATTAACCCTTACCTTGTAAATTTTCTTGTTCGAGGGTAAGTTAACCTACAATATAATAGTTTAATATTTGTTATTAAATTATACAAGAAACACATACATAAATATGAAATCATATATGATCTTATAATATTTAATTGTTAATAATATTTCAGTAGTATAATAGTTTCTAGTGCTAACTTTTTCATTTTCCATTATATGTTTTGATATGTAAGTCATGTTTATTATGGATAAGATGTTCTTTATTCATATACATAATGATATTATGTTCATAAAAAATATATTTTCAATCATAAAATTAAATTTATTCTTAAATGATTACGATGAGGAATGAATTTCATCGCGTTCGTGGAGATGGTAATCCGTATGTTCGCACGAGCCACATTATCATTCTATTGATGGAAAATTTGTATTTAATTGGAAGGTGTATCATATATTAATAATAAATATAATTTATTATTTATTATTTACATCAGTTATACTCATTATTATAGCAATCCAAATAATGATGTGTTTGAATAACAAACTACACCACGACGTGGAGACGGTAAGTCGTACGCATGCACGGATGGTGACTAGTCATTCATATGATGGATTGAATAATTAATATGATTTTAATAACTTTATAATAAAATCACAGTATTAATAAGGTACTGGAGTTATTATTTTGGTATGGATAAAAAAATATAGAATAAGCGGAAGATGAAAATAATATTGAAAGAGGTGGTGAAATTATTACCTATTCTTCGGGTGGTTCCTTTTGAGTTGATAAACAACCTCCATTGGTTGGCATTCTGATAAATGTAAGGCCTATAGGTCAATTTAATGCTAGTTGGGAGTATATTTGGGCCTCATTGGGCTGAGCCAAATGGCATTGGAGGTGTGATTTTGAGAGAAGGTGATGTACCTTTTTATAAGAGAGGTGAGGGACAATTTAGGTAAGGATTATAGGTCAAATTAATGGTAGTTGGGAGTATATTTGGGCCTCGTTGGGCTGAGCCAAATGGCATTGGAGGTGTGATTTTGAGAGAAGGTGATGTACCTTTTTATAAGAGAGGTGAGGGACAATTTAGGAATAGCTGAAAATATTAATTTATTATACAATCATATTCTGATTATAATTTCGCCAAAATGATTTATTTAGAGTAAAATTTGGGAATGGGAAAAAACCCTTTCAAACAATTTGTTGTAGACTTGTTTAGGTCAACATTTAGAACTGATCTTTTAGATTGAACTCTTTGTTAAATAGTCTAACTTTAACAAGGTATTCTTGTATTATTATAATAAATGGTTAATGAACATACTTAAAAAAACCAAAATAATCCCATGTGGTTCATTATTAATATATATAACCTTATATAAGTCCTTTAGAAGAACCTTATAATTTTAGGAATATTATATCAATTAATAATAGAGTATTTTATAAAAAAAATACATTTCTGTTAATTTTGAAACTATTTGGTATTTTGTTTTTGGGAAGGTCATTACAACTTTATCACTTCAAGTAAAGTTTATCTATTCAATCCAAACACGACATATAAACCTATAAAATTAGTTTTATTCATCATAAGTCTCAATTTATATTTATTTGGATATTTTTAATATCAATTATTTTAATCGTTCATTAATATGTTAATTACTGCTTCATCATTGTATCATGAATAAAATTAATTATTTAATGTCTAAAAAATATAAATAAAATAAATTTTTTTAGAAAAATGGTATTATATTTATAATGAATATTTATAGTCTAATTTATCTTATGTAAAACCCTATATTAAAAATGGATTATTTATTAAATGTTGAGTTTAATACAATTAACTATTCTTTAAATAAAATAATAACAAAGTCCTAATATAATCCAAGTAGACCAAAGGGATCATATTTTATTCCTAAGGTTTATTTTGTTCCCAAAACACTTATCTAATAGAATTAGGACATGTGATAGGACAATTATAATATCATTTTATAACATTAATTACCCAATTTACTTTTAATCGTGGTAAATAAAAGTCAAAAGTTACTATTCACCAAAAATTATTTTAATATTAATGAACCACATTTTACTTAATTTTGTAAACTATGTCACTAAGAATTTTTTAATTCAATTCATAGAAGTTGTACAATTTTGTTTTTTGGAAATTTCCAAATACACCTAGAAGGTGGGTATAAGGCGGTAAAAAGTCAAATAAAAGTTTATATATCTATTATTATTATAAAATGACTCCAATGAATTACATTTAATATATATCGGTATTATGAATCTATTTTACATAAATTAATTTTAAATAAAATAAATAATTATTTAAATAAAAAGTCGGTTTCAAACAATAACGCAGTGATATTTACTATTCATAAAATATTTAAAGTTTTCAAAAAAATACCATAAAATCACCCTAAGTTAATTTTGATATTCAGAATCCATAAACAATGTCCAATTTGAAAAAAAATTATAAATTTTCAAAAAGTAGGTATTACTATTCATAACAGCTAGTTTGGTTGGTTATGGTGTTTTAGATCTCAAAGTTACGAACAATGCGATCTGTTGTATTATTCAAACAGAAGCATACGGTGTAATCATAGGGTGTTACATAATTCCCTTCCTTTATATAATTTCATCCTTGAAATTAATATGATATTACTGTATAAAAATAGTTAGCTGGTTCTTCATCATAAGTTTCTAGGGTTCCCATGTTGCCTCTTCCATCTAATGATTTCTCCATAGATCTTTCACTAGATGAGTCGTTTGGTTTCTCAACACTTGTTCTCTACTGTCTAGAATCATGATAGGATCTTCACAATAAGACAGATCTGGTTCCATTTCTATTTCCTCATAGGTGAGTACATATTTTTGGTATAGCATGTATTTTATCAACCGTGATACGCAGAACACATCATGAACATTGAATAGACTTGTGTCTTTGACAAATGATAAGCTACAACTCCAATTCGTTCATGAATTTCATAAGGTTTAATTTACCATGGACTAAATTAACCCTTCTTAACGAAATTTATAACACCCTTCCACAGTGATACCTTCACAAAAACATGATCGCCTAAATGAAATTGTAATTTTTTTCATCAGTTATCAGCACAAATCTTTTGCCAACTTTGAGCCACATTGATGTCGGACTGGATAACCTTTAACTTTTATATTTTTTCCTCAACAATTTCTAGTCCTATGATTTTTCATTCACCAACATCGGCCAAAAAAGTTGGTGTGTGACATCTCTTTCAATATAATTTTTTTATGGTGCCATATGAATACTTGAATGGAAGCTATTGTTATAGGAAAAATTCATCCATAGGTAAATATTTATCCATATACATTTAATATCATGTTATCTAGATCTCAACATGTTTTCTAAGGTTTTAATAGTTCATTCTAATAGTCCATAAATTATTTGGTGGTAGGCAGTGCTCCAACGAAGTTTAGTATCTAGGTCCTTCTGAAAGAAATTTCCAGAATCGTTATGAAAAACAGGGACCATAATAAAAAAACAATCGATAAGGTTACTCCAGTAAGACTTAACACTTATTAAAATATAGTCTTTCTAAAGTTCAACAGGTGAATCTTCTCTTATAAGATGAAAATATGCTGACTAGTAAGACGATCAACAATGACGCATATTGCATCATTCCTTCTAGGAATCATTGGTATCCCCATGACAATGTCCATCATAATATCATCCCATTTCCACTCAGTAATGGGAAGAGGTTCCATGACTCCTCCATTATGCTTCCATCCTGACATAATCTATTGGCAAACCATACATCTTGACACATAATCAACAATCTTCCTCTTCATATTGTCCAACAAAAATATTCCATCAAATATCTAAAAATATTAGGGATATGATGGTATATAGAGAAGTTGAAGATATGATCATCATTAAAATATTCCCTTTTTTGATATGGTATATCAAGAACACAATGTCTCTTCCCAAATTTCAAAAAATCCATCTTCATATATGATGTCAATAAATCTCTAATCATCACTGCTTTAATTGACTTTTGAAACTCTTAATCATCAGTCTGAGAAATTTTTTCCTTTCCAGTAATTACGGATTGGAAATCATTTGATATGTTATTGATGTTTAACAGTCCATGATTATTCACATATCTATCTTTACTACATCTATAAACACAGGATCCCTTTCGACTATCATGTTGTTCAAACCTCCATGATCATTTCTCCTCAAAACATCTAACACTTCATTTTTCATCCCTTGGTAGTAGTTTATTGTGTAATAATAATCCTTGAGTAACTCGAGCAATCACATTTATCCCATGTTGAGTTCTTATTGTGGGAAAATATACTTCAAGGTGTTGTGGTCAGTATATATCTCACATTGTTTTACCAAAGAGATAATGTCTCCAAATAATAAATGCAAATATTACAATAGATAACTCAAGATCATGTGTGGGATAGATTTTTTCATGAAGTTTTAGCTTCTGGGATGCATAGGAAATAACTCTATTGTTCTGAATAAGGACACAACAATGTCCTTTCTTTGAAGCATCAAAATAAATAACATACCCATCATTCCCTGATGGTAGATTCAATATAAGAGCAATGAATAATCTTGTCTTTAATTCGTCAAAATATTCTTCACACTATTTTGTCGAAACTAATTTAACCCCTTTATGTGTGAGCTCTGTTAATAGGTTAGCCAATCCTGAAAAATTATGAATGATGTGCTGATAATAACCTTCTAATCTAATAAAAATGCATACCTCAGTTATAAATGTCAGTGCTAGCCATTCTTGTATTGCATTGGTCATTGAATGATCAATAATGATTCCATCAATAGAGACAATATGGCCATGAAAATAAATCTCTTGATGCCAAAATTCACACTTCCTAAACATCTAATATATTTAATTTTATTGAGAGTTTTCATAATAGTGTGAATGTGATTTTAAATATTGTTATATCTTTTTTAGTAATTCAATATATCATCAATAAATAAAACTAAAAATTCATCATGATATTCCTTGAAAACTCTATTCATTAGATCAATGAAATCATAGGGTGAATTAGTTTGTCCATAAGGCATTACTATAAACATATAATGCCTGTACTTGGTTCAAAATGCTATTTTTATAATTACTTCCATCTTCACACACAACTGATGATATCCACATCGAAGTTAAATATTTGAAAAACATTGATCTTCATAATGTTGGTCAAATAAATAATCAATGCAAGGTAGGGGATACTTGTTATTTATTGTCATAACATTGATCTCTCTGTAGTCAATTTAGGACCTCATATATCCATATTTCTTCTTAAAAAAAAGAACATGGGATCCCCATGAAGAAACAATAGGGTGAAAAAATCCATTATTACTCAGTTCCTCTCGTTATTTGTTTAGTTCCACTAATTCCACATCGACAATTCTATTTGGGGTCTTCTATATGAGCCTTGATCTAGGAATTAAATCAATGGATAACTAAAATTTTCATTTTGGAAGATTTCAAGGTAAGTCCTCTAGAAACACATCAACATATTCCTGCACAATAGATACATCCTCTATTTGAAAATTACATTCCTCACTGGTAGTTATTTTATTATTTTACTGCCTAATAATTGAATTTAGTAGATCTAATTGGGGTGGATTTTGATAAGAATCTTGTAGTGTCATTTCTTCTCTAAATATATGTTACTCCTTATCATAATCAAAAATTATAACCTCGTTATTCATGAAATAAATTTTCACATCATGGACTGAAATCCAATCCATTCTGAGGATTATATAAAATTATATAATGGGTATGACGATGATATCAGTAAAAAAATGCATTTATATTCCCTAATGGGAACTAATTTACAAAACATTGTTGCAATGATACTCCCCTTATGATTTTTGACTGACAACTCCCTTGTTAAATCATGTTTGAAATATCTAATTTAAATATCAAACCGGGAAGATATAAAACAATGCGATAATGTAGAATCAAATAATTCATTGAATAAACATTAAGAAAAAATTAAATTACCTTACAACTCATCTTTCGGAGCTTCTACATTAGAAGTAGTGATCACATAAGCTTGGCCTTTTTCACTTTTCTATTTCTGAGGTATGTTTACTTTGCGCTTAAGACATTCGTATGTATAATGCGCATTTTCTAATCAATTGTATCATTCAACATTAACAAACTCTTTCTTTTCCACGCTATCATGAACTTGGTGACATTTTTCACCACACTTACTATAGACTCCCAATCCATTCAGGCATGTACTAGGGTGTTTCTTCCCCCATTTACCACTGTATGGAAATTTAACTTTTTCATTCTTCCCCTTATTTCCATTTCTAGTGTTTTCAGTAGATCTCTTCTTCTCTTGATTTGTATTAAAGTCTTTAGACTTAGAAAATTCTTTATCTGTCTTGACAGCAAATTAGACAATATCTTTGTATAATGAGAAAGATTATGAAACTGATTATCAATAGATAAATGGTTTTAACCCATAAAAGATCAATCAATAATAATCCTTAGGTTATGTATATAATCTGGTTCATGACTTTAAAACTGTGTAATGTTAACCTCATAATTTGTGACATTCTCATCCATCTTTTTCTCTAGACTCAGCAATTGTCATTCCACATAAGCTCGATGATCATGAAGAAAGTATTTTTTTATGAAAATATCTTAAAACTCCCTCCATTCTATATATGGTACTTTTTCATATTCCTTTGTGTTTTTAATTAAAGACCACCATATATCTACATCTCCTGTGAGGCGATAAACTTTCATGACATCTTTTTTCCTTTCACTACTCCCCAAAGAATGAAATATTTTATCTATGGAACGTATACATTTCACAAATTAAAATTTATTTGTAGTACCATTGAATGATGGTGGTTGTTTTATCATTACGCGGTCTAATATTAATCTTCCATGATGTGGATCATGGGGTTCCATACGGGAAAGGACATTATTCATAACCTGAGTGAGTTGTCACGGTATAGTGATAAGATGATCAGCACCAATTTCATCACTATCTACACTATAATTATATTGAGTTGGTTCAAAATCCATACATGGATTACGTGCGTTGATACAGTTTCCATCCGTTACACTGGTCACCATTTCTAAACAAATGCACGCACTAGACTAGTTTATAAATCACAATACATAATTCCAAACCTGTAAAACACTTCAAAAATTGAACTGATTATGGAAATAATCCATATTCATAAAAAAATCAATGAGATGATATATACTCATATATCCTTCATAATAGATTTTAAAGAAAATGTGAATTATCTTAAGCATATCCCCTCGGAGTTGTATAATGAAGAATGCGGCAAGGCACATTATCGTGTACCAGGATACCCTGGGTCAGTCCTGAAACCCTTGGTTAGAGTTTTCACTCCTAGGTACATATGCTTCTTAGCCAACTCTACCTGCTCGTATCCAGATTGGGATGTATTTCATGGAAAACTCACAAAATATGTACATTATCGTAATTATAGAAACTTCGTTTATACTAATCCTCAAAGTCTATATTATGGTAATTTTCTCTAATTACTGTTTTTCTAAATCTAAATTCCATGTTTTGTACTAAAATTCCTCCGATACCAAATGTAAATCCCCAAACCCAGAATCCCAGAGTTGGTGCATTATTTTAATACATTTTCATGATTACCTGAAATCATAGCCTAATGTAACAATCAGTTTACTAGCCTTGGATGTACTAGATTCATACATATGGTTTACATAACATATAAAATGAAAAACAACCACAACATTGTCTCTATTGAGTATTTTAATATCTCTTAGACAATCCATGTAGGTCAATCATTGTTGATTCTCCTTTACATCACATAGTCTAATGACTAAAAAAGGGGAATACCTTAAGAACAAAGAGATTCATCCTTTGAAGAACATCAAAAATTGACAAAGACATGAACAAGGATTTCTCTAAGCATGGGTCATGCATGTTTCACTATAGTCGCACAAGTATTCTTGCGCTCCACATATTGGTTGCATAGGTGACTTTTATGCCCTAATGTTTGTTTCTCTCAAGGTCCTCAATGGCCTATAAATACCCTTTTTGGGCCCCCCATTTCGAGGTCGAAATATTATAAAAGTCAGATTTATGCTCTCAGTGCACTAGTCTTTTCTTGATGTATTCTGAACACTTCTAAGGTAATTGCTTACCTAGAATGGAAGATCTAAATAGGGGGAACAATTCCTATGTGTTGAAATTCTTCAACACTTGCGCACCTAAGTGTCTAACCCTTAATGGAAATGGCCACACTTGCGCGCCACCTTATTCCTTCAACAAAACATGTGTGCCTCCCTTTTGGAATCCTCTAGGGATAATACTAAGGGCTTGAGCGAAGTCTCGCCCATATATTACCCTATTGGTTAACCGTCACACATGTACACCCATGTTACTCAAGTATACTTGCACGACCAGGACTTGTGCACCCAAAAAAGACTTGCGGGCCTGCCTTTTTTTGGGTGCCTCTCTTGCCTATTCACATTCTTCAAATCCACAACCCCTCTTCACGATTCAGACTTCAAATCCCTCTTTAAAGCCATTTATGGCATGGTTCCTTTGTTGGCCTTCTTATTTGAAAGGAATTCTGTGGAACATCTACCAAAACCTCGTGATTTAAATAACTTTAAGTCACTAAGGTTAGAGATATCAATCATTTCAACCTCATCCTTTAAGATGAGAAGATCATTATTCTAGGAATCCACTTTTGGAGTAAGCCCCAAGTTCCCAAATCTGTGAATCATCTTTATTAGTAATCCCCAATCATAATTTCTCTTAACCTGGGACTCCTTTTCAGGAGTAATCCCCAGATCTCCAGTCCCCTCAACCTGGGCCTCCTTTTAAGTAGTATGCCCTAGGAATAATTTCTTTTGACATGGGATTCCTTCTCAGAAATAAAACCCAATCACTAGTCCCCCAAATTTGGGAATCCTCCTCAGGAGTAAGCCCCATGTTAGAATATCCAAATATTCATAAATCATGAATATCTTTATGGACTTTTCTCATATACTTCTTTCCTATACTAAGTCCTAATATTCATTTACTTGGGTAGTCCCACATACCTAAGCCCCATATCATTCCTTGTGACCACATCTTTCATGTCACAAATCATCAGGTTTTACTAATACCTCTTTTTTCTCACACCGAGCATGACTCACGTGAGCGTAGAGTGTAAAAGTAATTATGAAACTTCTCTTTGGGCCATTAATAATATGAACGCCCCAAATTTTTTAATCGAACTATGTGGACTTTGATCACTGCCTTAAAAGTTTAGAAAGTAAGAAGCCTTTATGTGTTTCAATCCCATCACCCATTAATTCTAATCCTTCTCAGATGACGTTAAACTATATCTTAATTCCCCAACTATGTGGGTTCTGATTCCTCTTTAATAAGGATACATAGGTTGCCCATCTGCGGGTACGATCCCAACTCTAAAATAATCCATGTCCTTTTGAACAACAATAAAGTTCAATTGCCCCACTGAGTGGCTTTAAAACTAGTATGGTTATCATAATGACCATGAAATTTCTATAAAATGTGTTGAGGATACCATTTATTAAGAATCTTTAATAAATAAGAATGATTCTCTATCAATGAATAACCTCAAATACATAAAAAAGATTCTATAAATCACATACGTATCAATCATTGATTCCATGATCTAATGAAAAACTCATTTTCATACTTGGTAAATTAATAAGGATTCAAAAACATAACTCAAATCTATAAGAGAGTCCCATAGTTGACAATAATTCCCCCCAAAAAGGTGTGATGAGTCCGACCTCCCATCATCTCGACCAATGCAAATTCTTAAGCCTCATAGTTCCACAACTAATGAGAACCTACCTTTTTAAAGTATGTCCAAATAGATATAGAATCATTGGACGTTTCCGGTTCTATGAATAAACCCTTTAGAAAACTATTGGAATTTTTGAACCTTAAACAAACAAGGTCATACCCATTTTAAGAGGAAACAAAAATGTTGAACCCGACATGAGTACTTAACCAAGTAAAATGTTGTTTTACTTATTTGTTAGGCCCCAATTTAACTCAATATAAGGGTCAAAAAATCAATCAATTACATATGTGCTCATCCGAAATATGTAGTGGACAAACTTATCTTGATTATTCCTGTTATATAAAATAGGCACTCTTTTCAAAGATCACTCCGCGTTATAGAAATGGATTCTCTATATTTCACACCTATGAATGCCACTGCTGCTACTCCTACTGGATCTTTGTTCGCTCTGAGGATGAAATCATCTACTCAGGGTATGCAAAGTTGGGTTTAAAATGCATTGGATAAGGAATACCATCAACATGGTACCATTCCATCTCTGGAGGCTGCTCAACAAGCCCTCCCAGTTAACAACTCACCCTGGTTGTCCGGACAGCGACGACCAGTGATGAAGAAGCAGGCGTTGCTAACCTCCATCTCCAACTGTATCGAGTCGTTATCCTCAGAATTCAACAACTAGTCCCTCCAGTTATACAGGGATGTGAATGAATAGGTCACTCAAGGCCTTAATTCAAGAAGACAAAAGCCATTCCCGAGGGATCTGATCAATAATAGCCGCTAGACTCGTGCGGCAGTGTGCCCTCAACATGATGAGGGTATCACTTTTAGGGGTTCAGATCATGTTTTTCAGACCCGAGCACACAAGATGAACCTCCAGAGGTGAAACCCGGCCAATAGAGAAAAGGTTCTTACATCTTCCCCCGCCGGAGATGTCCATCAAGCCAACTTGAGGGAAATCAACGAGCAGACACATACACTAGTCCTTTCTATTCCCGATGTCCAGCAGACTCATCTGGTAGCAACCCACCAATCCCGCCAGGCAATTATGGAGGAGTATAATAGGAAGGAATATACATCGATTTATAATTATCTAACTAGTCAGTAGGCTTGTCTGACTACACCCAAAGAAGCTCGCCAATCTAATATGGTGGAAAATGATAAGCAGGCACATACACCTGTTGACAATCAACAATTCTGTCAGCAGTCTCGTCTACCAGTATTAATGAAAATTCTTCAACCATACTTGATAAAGAATATACAGTCATCACAAACACCAACAAATGTTCATCAGGGTAACCAACATTTTCATTAGGTAGCACCCGGAGAAGTTAGTCGGAAAGCTCTGATGACAAATTTAGAGCAGACTCAACTCTATTCCCGTATAAATAAGTACTGTCAGAATTCACTGACAGGAAAAGGAGGGTAAGAGAAGGCACATACAACTACTGCAGACATGGAATGGACGTATATTACCTTTCCATTATCTGAAGTCACCAAGCACATTTTGACAATGGTGAAAGTGAAGAAGATAATCCCTACCCGTATTCTAGATGCCTGTCAGAATATTATAACAACATCAGCAGCATCACGGGGAAGGAATCATAAATCTGTCCCTATCAGTGGATTGACTCATCAACATATCAATCCAAAATATATACACACCTATGTTCTAGTCTAATAGGGTTGTGGGGAATACTCCCCCATGTCATACAAACAATCAAGTCAGGCACATACACCCAATTTGAATAGAGATAATCATCCAAACCTGACCATTTTACCTTAGAAGGTACAGACACCTTCCCATAATAACAGATTTTGTCAAAAAATATTTCCTCATGTCAGTAAGAAGGCGTTTAGGAAAAAGAACCGCTCAGCGCAGTTGAGAAATTGAGAGCCAATCTGCAATAAGGCCTTGCTCGATTCTGGAGTTCTTGATGCACTCAAACAATTATCTGTTCCAGCTCAAGATTATACTCTCTCATTTTCCAAAATTGGGAACAATTATTTCGAAGGTCAACATCAGACACTTCCTCATCAAGGCTTACTTCATGACAGTTCGGTCGATCTCAAAGTTTCATCAACATATGAGATCCATAATAACCCTCTTCATGGCCATAAGATCAAGGAGAAAGAGGTTTCATCTTTTTCTATAACCCACAATGGTAGTCCTTCCCATGATGATGAATTTAGCTATGAATGTTTTCTCCGTAGTAGTAATTGGCATTGCCTGGAATATTCTTCAAATGACAATGCAGTAATAAGAAAACCCTCTTATCTTGAGGCACTTGCAAATGTGAATCCAGTCATGTTTGATGCTTTACCACTAGCAGGTGAAATACATTCTCAATTATAATATATCTCGAGGTTTAGGTCATATACGAATCACCCATGGGTCATTTATCTTATAGTTTGATAAATGTATTCTCTACCAATATTTTTGAATCTGATGAAGCAATAGAAAAGAATCAAATTTGGTCTAATTATGTTGATGAATTTCCATCGAATGATAAAAAGGAAGTGCTGAATATGAGAAAACAACTCGAAAAAGGTGATGTACCAGTCATGTTTAAGCCTTTGGTTTACTCTCAGTATGAAATTTCAGAAATGTTGGCTGAAGATTGTATTCACGATATTCTTCTCAACATGTAGAAAACTCTTTGTCAATTGAAAAAATAAAATATTATCTTATGATGAATATGAAAATAATGTCAAGAAAATAGATGGGTTAAAATGCCAAATTGATTTGGAATATCTCTCAGTTTCCTGGTATCCGAAGATTTAAAAGCAGCATAGATCCCTTCAACGTTCATGCCTTGCAAAACTAAAATGATTGTGCCAGTTAATTTCCAATGCCCCATTTGGTATTCATATCAGGGGATGGGGTGTTCACAGAGAATAGCATTTCACTATACTCTCTAGCCAACAAAGCCTGTAAGATATGTTCTCATGCAATGTTATTGCCCATGGCCGGCCACAACCAATTGGTTTTGTTTGTAATCAATGGTTTTCTTAAGAACATGCATCAACTAGTTCTTCCTAAAGTCAGGCATAAAAATAACAAGTTTTAGAAATACTCTTTCATCAAGAAAATGAGAATATCGAACATGATTCTCGTTTAGAGCGGGCACATCATCAACTGACAGATGTTTCAGAAATCAACCAACGGTCATTTGAGCCATGTGATTTGAGTGGATGTAGGTTAAAGCATCCATCAAATTTCCCGACTAAGGTCTGGAAGATCAGTGGGAGATTTAAAGAAAGTCTCAGATATAGCAGCTCAAGAACCACCCCAGCTGCCAGACTGGGGACTCGTCTAGCTCAACCCTCAGAATCAACATATAGGATTCGAGGAGTTTAGCAGGAACAACCCCAGTCCACCGGAATGGGGATTTTTTCAAATCTTCAATCTTTTCCTCAGCGAGAGTCATTCTTATCTCGATTAGGGAAGACGCCACAATAGGAATGAAGAGACGAATTATTAGGAGACTCTCTATAAATTAAGGTTCATAAAGAGGTTCATGTGGGGTCAACTCAACAAAAGGCAACGTCTCATCAAGGTCATGGAAGAAGGCAGTAACACATAAATGCCGATAGAAGGGATGCAATGTGTTATGAGTCAATAAATGTCATCAATGCCATTTTTTCTAATCCTCCAGAACATGAGGCTCACTCAGAGGGATTATATGAAGAAGTTCTTACTCAAAAGTATTTACACAGAGAGGAAAATGAAGAAGGTGTGCGTACCCAGAATCAAAGGCTTACCCAAAATCTAGTTATTCATTCAAATAACCAACCCCCCCCCCCCTATCGAAAGGAGTCCAACAAGGGGAAATAGAAGAATCAGTTTACATTCCACCTTTCTTCTGTAGAAGGATAGTAACTATCAATAGAGTAAAGGTTCCCACAACAAGAGGAAGAAATGAAGGAATTAAGGAGGTTGAATGTAGAACTACTTCACAGTAGTCTTCCTCCTAAATGTGCTGGCGGCAGTCAGTCAATGGAATTTGTTGTAGCTACTGCGATGGATCAATAATATCATCCATTACCAGAACACCATCATAGATCTAATACTATGGGTTATATTCAACAACAACCGGCAATACTACCATCATTGGAAGTCCCGGTCGGTACACCCGTTCGAACTCCTGTTCTCGCTCCTGCTCAGGTCCATGCTAAACTAGATGTTTCTCAAAAGTTAATGACTACCATTGAGCCATTAACATCTCGGTTGGAATATATGGAAGGAAAGCATACACCGGTTCAACTATAGAAGAGAGCTTACCCTGAATGGGTTGATGCAATTACTACCCCATCAATTTTTGCGAGTACCACATTACCATTTTTTTGATTCGGGAGATCCAGAACAACACTTCACTTATTTTTTTTCTCGGTGTGATCCCATGATGGGAACTCCTCAACAATAAGAAGCTGTTAAGTTCAGGTGTTTTTACAGTCATTTCAAGGACCTGCTTTTGTCTGGTATACAAGCTTGCAATCTCATTCAATTACTTGGTGGGAGGATCTCTGTCAACAATTCCTTCTTCAATTTAGCTAAACATTTCCAAAGAAAATAGTTTTTGATAATAAAAATTATATGAAATGGGAGAATGAATGAGTTTCAGATTTCATGGCTCTCTGTAAGGTGTTAATATATTTCTTAAGCTTAGCACTCCCTCAAGAAAATTGTTTCCAATATATGTGGAAAATTTGCATGATGAATTACACACATTATTGATCCCTATGAAATACAGAGGAGGGGTTCGAGACCATACTTCAATCGAACAGAAGATTGAAGACTCTCTTGCAAAGACTATATATAAAACTCATGTAATTCCATCAATTTCAGGAAGGAGAATTGGTAAAGTAGATACTGCTACAGTGTCACTTAAACAAGAACATGTACATTCTTCAACTTCAAAACCTTCATCATATCGAAGGTCCCTTCCTCCTGAGTGTCAAAAACTGAGGCCGTTTTGTCAAGATGATAAAAGTGATAAAATCCAGAAACAATGTGATGAGTTAAAGAACAATGTATATTCCTTCCAAAATGAACAAGTTCATGGTTACTTCATTTCGACTCTGGAAAATAATTTGGTTCAGTTTCCAAGGCCTAAAAGGCCAAAAAAGGAAGTCGATGAAGATCTTCCCTACTATATACTATTTCATCAGATGTTGGGGCACCCCATTCAGGAGTGTTTTGACTTCAATGACCTCTTCCAAAATATGGTGGAATCTGGACAGGTAAAACTAAAAGGATCTTCAGCCCAGGTAGCATGTTTTACTACTACAGATCTAGAGGAAGAAGGCGAGTGGCATGAAGTCAAAAGTAAAAATGTGTAGAAATATTATGATTGGATGGCTAGGAAAACAATCAAATCAACTCATTCCATTTTACGAACACAATTGAAGAAACCAATTGTGTCTTCTACTATGAATACCACAAGAAAAAACCACTTCATCAGAAGGAAAATATTCAAAGAGGCGACATAATTCGAAGAAAGAAGAAAAATCAGAAGAAGACAAGTTCGTGTCAAAGCCTAAATTGTCATTGAATCTGGAAGATTTTATGCCATATAATTCATTAGTACGTGCACCTCCCCACCAAATGGCACAAACTAAATTGGATAATCAGGTAGATTCTTCATCATATGATGATTTGATATGTGGTTCTGTTAATATGATTCACTTAACATATCCTTATGCTAGTCACATTTTCGATCTTGATGAGCCTGAGTTCCCTGTATCAAACATAGAAATTAGAGGGAGTTCCAGATTTCTAGGATACAGAGGAAGATGTGGATATTCCAGAAGCCACTATTTCAATCCTACCCCTATTAGGACTGTATATGCAGCAGAAACTCATGGAAGAGACCTTCAGTGGGCTCAACAAGAACCACAATGTTCTTCCACACATGGCAGATTCAGTCCTGGAACAATAATTTTAGAAGATCGGTTAGAGGTTACCCCTTCCTACTCTCCCCAAATAAATAGGCCTAGTTGGTCTAATTTTCCAAATCCAGGAGTATTTCCAATTCCTACCCCGATAAAAGATGCATCTACTTCCAAAGCATGAAATTCTAAGGCACCTGCAAAACCACATGTTCCTGTTGGGAAACACAAACCATTGTACCAAAAGAATGAAGTCTTGGAAAATTTGGCCCATGTATTGGATATGTTATAAATTTTGGATTCCTTGAACCTATCAAAGGATCTTTGGGAGGCACTCATAGAGGCTTTGTCACGTCCTCAGGAGTTTGAAACTGAAATTGCTGTGGATGAAGTCTACCATGAAGAGAATAATCCTGAAGAATTCCATGTTGTGATATCTTTTATATATGAGGATGAAGATGATGTTGTGCATGGACATATCAGACCTTTGTATTTATCAGAAACGTTTAATGATATAGACATCTGACGAGCTTTCATTGATAATGGCTCAAGATTCAAACTCATCCCTATTCATACACTTTGTGGATTGGGCCTCACCGAATCTGATTTATCTCATTCTACATTAATGTTGCAAGGATATGATAAAAATGAACATGAAACTCTGTACAAGATTACACTCAGAACTCTGTCTGAGGATCTTATACCCAATTAAGTTTTCATGGTTGTTCTTCATGAAATAACCTTCAACATTTATCATGGAGGACCATGGCTACATCAACATGTGGTCGTACATTCGTCATATCATCAGTGTCTCAAATATTGTTTCAATGGTCAAATTGGGACATTGAATGGTGATAAATCCCCATTCAAAACATTTGAATCTCAATACATTGATGCATATTTCTATCACATTGAAGGGAATGAGAAATCCACGACAAAAGAGGTTACCAAAATTAATTCTCCGTATAGTTTGGAAATCATTCCAGTAAATCAATTCATACATGTGGGTACAAATTATGTGTTTCTTATCGGACAAATTGATAGGGTATAATCAAATCCAAATACACTTATGGAAACTTCCATAATGTCAATTACGATAACCAAGCCAGACATCATGGTAGAAGATGGTGATTCACCAAGCCATTATGAAAGCTCCAATGGAGTTGTATTCATTTCATCCTCTTAAATTCTGCAATTCTAGACTTCATCAACCAGGCTAGAAGAAGTTATAACAATGTCAGAGATGAATGATGATGTTGATTTTCAATCCATCATCTCCTTTTTATTACCCAAGGAAGACCCTTCATGTCAATAATGTCAGAAAGTGTAGCCTCTTCTTCAAGATGTTAAAATTTTATCTTATATTTTGATCATGAAAATTATGTTTCATCATCTACTATGAAAGTAGTAACAGAAGAAATAAAATTTGTTGAAGATGAAGATGAAGATCTTAGAGATGCACCTCCATCATTTGAAGAAGGTATCTCTACCAATGTGGATGAACTGAGAGAAATAAATATGGGTATAAAAAAAGGTCCATAAACCAATTTAATAAGTGAGGCCATGAATCTTGAAGAGAAATAAATGTATAAATCCTTTTTAAATAAAAATAAAGATATATTTTCTTGCAATTATATTGAATTGCTATGTCTTGATCCTAATGTTTCCACTCATCATTTGGGCTTTCTAGAAGAACATCGAGGATTCAAGCATGTCACAAGAAGAACACAACCAACTTATGCTTCCAAAATTGAATCTAATGTAGATAATCATATCAAGGCTAACTTCGTTAGAGAAGTTGAATATCCCAAATGGCAGGCTAATATTGTCCTTGTGAAAAATAAGAATGGAAAAATTAGAGTTTGCATTGATTTCAGAGATCTTAATCGCCATTGTCCCAAGGATGATTTTCTAGTTCTGATCATAGAACTCATAATTGATGCAACTACTGGATATGAAGAAGTTTCCTTCTTGGATGGATATTCTGGGTATAATAAAATCCAAATGTCTCCAGAAGTTGATGAATATACATCCTTCAGAGCCCATCATGGTGTGTTTTTCTATCGGGTAATGCCCTTTGGCCTTAAGAATGCAGGTTCAACGTATCACCGTGCCATGCACCGTATCTTCAAGCCATTTTTAGGGATATTTTTTGAATGTTATGTGGATGATTTGGTGGTTAAATACAGAAAAAGTTCAGATCATTTGGCCGATCTGGAAATCTTATTCCACAATCTTCGACAACACAATTTGATGATGAACCCCTTGAAATGTGATTTTGGGGTAACCTCAGGATATTTTCATGGAATTGTTTTATGCCCTCATGGTATCAAAGTTGACCCTGAGAAGACAATGTCAATCCTTGGTATGTCACTTCCTTGAAATTTGAAATAATTGAGAGGACTTCAAGGAAACATGGCCTATATTTGGCGTGTCATCGCCAATTTGGCAGGCAAGTGTTTACCCTTCACCAAATTAATAAAGAAGGGAGTCACCTAGAAATGGACCAAATATCTCCAAGAGGCATTTGATATCCTCATGAAATATCTCTTGAGTCAACCGGTATTAATTCCGCCTATTGAAGGAATTCCAATTATACTATATGTGACAGCTTTAGAGCTATAATTGGGTGCCTTCCTTGCCCAGAATAATGATGTTGGGAATGAAAACAACCTTTAATATCTCAGTCAGACTATACATTATGTAGAACCCTGATATTCATGTATTGAAAAGTGATGCCTAGCATTAATATTTGCTGTTCAGAAATTGAGACACTACCAACAACATCATGAGGTCCAATTGGTATCTCGTAATAACCCTCTCAAATTCATCCTTTGTCGTTCAATGTATATAGGACATCTGGCAAGGTGGACAGTAATTTTATAGCAATTTGATATTCAGTACATGTCTCAAAAAGTAGTAAAGGGCCAAGCTCTGGCTTATTTCCTTACCGAACACCCTTCTGTAAAATATATATCTTTATATACTGATCTTCCTGATGAGGAAGTCTTCTCTAATCAAGATAATATTCATACCTGGGAAATGTACTTTTATGGTGCTTCCAGAAGTCAAGTAGGGAAGAAAATGAAAGATCTTAAATTGAACAATGTTGGGTTTGGAATTGTGATTATTTCCTTAGAAAAGGCAGTTCTACCCTATTCCTTCTTATTGTGCGAAGGTGGTACAAGAAATGAAGTAGAATATCAGGCACTCATCATAGGATTGGAGTTGTCGCTTCAAGCACAAGTGAATCACATAAAGGCGAAAGGTGATTCAGACCTGGTAATCAAACAAGTCAATGGGGATTATACAATAAGAAAAAAGAATTAATCCCTTTGTATGATTACTACAGAGAGTTAATGGGAGAATTTCACTCGTAAGTGACATTTTCTTGTGTCCTGTGATCTCAAAATTCGTAAGCTGATGCACTGGAAAATATCGCCACAGCTCTGGAAAATCCAAATCAGGATGAAACAATCATCAGTTTTCCCCACCGTCGTATAATTTCACCTTATGTTCAAATCAGAATAGTGGAAATCAATGAAATTAGTCCCATCTCTGAACCATAAGTTCATACTATAGGATGGATGACACCTATTAGATAATACCTTCAAAATGGAACACCCCCACCTGATAGAGCCAGAAAAGAACATATCTGATGACGTGTGGTCAATTTTACACTTTATGATAGCTCAGATCACATAGAAAAAATTCTCTACATGAGAGGTTTTGATGGAATTCTCTTCAGATGTATTGATGGTGAAGAGACAATGGCTATCATGAATAAAGTACATGCAAGAGTATGTGGTGCCCTCCAATCTGTACATAGGATGTTTTATCAAATTTGAAGGATTGAATACTTATGGCCTCCAATGATACAAGATTATGTTTATTTCACTAAGATTTTTCATTATTTCGAAGTATGTTCCAACCTAATTCATCATCCCCCAGAGTTTCTTCATATAGATAAATACTCATGGCCATTTTCCACATGGGGAATGGATGTAGTCGGACCATACCCTTCAGCTACATCCAAGAAGTTTATGTATATTCTTACTGCTACTAACTTATTTTCCAAATGGGTAGAGTCAATAAATATCAATGAACTTAGTTATAAAAGCATTTTTTTCATCAAGTCTAACATCATTACCAGATTTGGTGTCCCTCATACCATATTGACAGATAATGGCTCCAAATTTTGTTCATCCGATGTAAGGAAGTTGTATCAAGAATACAAGATCAAATCCAACCATTCATCTCTATATCATGCAGCGACCAATGGAAAAATAGAAGCCTTCAATAAGACTCTTTCAAACATACAGAAAAATATAGTGGATAAAGATAATAAATCATGGCCTAATAAACTTATCAATCATTATGAGCTTATCAGTCCACCACCCGCACAGTTACGCGGTCAACTCCATATTCATTGGTATATAAAAATGAAGCAGTCTTTCCCATTGAGGTCCAATTACTTTCAGTCAGATTAGCCATTTTTGATCATTCATCTACAGATGAACAATCTCAAAAGCAATTGGATGAATTGGAATGATTAAATGAAAAAATATTGTGCACCTTGCACCACTTGGAAGTCTATCAGAATCGAATAGCATGAGATTTCAACAAAAACGTTCGTCTTCATTCATTCATTCATGGAGAATTGGTATTGGTCCTCATATTTCCAATGATACCAGGAAAGAAGCATCCAATGCTTGATCCAAAATGGGGGGACCTTACTCAACACATAAGGTCTAATACAGTGGAGCTTATTCTTTATTCTCAATGGTTGTAGAACTAATCACAACTCCAACCAATGCTAGATTTAGAAACAGTATATTGTGTAACTCAAATACTTACGTCCAAGAAGACGTTAAACTACATAACCATCATCTTGGCAACACGACTTTAAACTGCACAACCCAACATCCAACATGATGTAAAACTGTATTGTCCTACCTGACATTAAACTGTTTACATGTTCATCCTATATGTCGTTAAACTGTGAAAAGTACCTTAATAAGTCTTACATGATGTTAAACTATATTTTGTCTCAGCTACCTGACATTAAACTGTGCATCCCCAATAGTCCTCACTGCAAGACTTTAAACTGCATTGTCCCCTCATTCGTCTAACGTGACGTTACACTGTGAAAAAGTCCATAAATACCTCTAACATGAAGTTCAACTGTGCATCGTTAGAGTTGTTTCTACCTCTTGTTTCTCACACCAAGTATGAATCACGTGATCTTAGAGTAATCTTCATCCATAACACATTCTTTGGTCCATGAACCATGTGTATGTCTCAACACCATCTTCGGGTTTTCCTTAAGTACAACTAGATAATCAATTCATTCCAAATTGAACTACGCAGACTTTGATCCTTACCTTCTATGTTGGGTACGTAGGCAACCTCCCGAGGATTAATTCTTGAAACAATCTATAAACATTGGTTCACCTCCATCCCACACGATGTTAAACTGTGTACGTCCCTTTTTTCCCTGCTACATGACACTAAACTGTGAAACACCATCGTCCTTGCTATATGAAATTAAACAATATAGTTCTCTATTGTCCCTAGATTGAGAGGGAATCATTATTGTAATTGACCTCCAATTATGTCATATTCCATGGACTATGTGCATACATGGCAATTACTGAACCTTTAATCATGGGTCGAACCATAATTTCCCTAAATTTCCCTTTCACCCTTCACTTTTACAAACCAATTCTTTATAGATGTTATGTTAAGAACTATGTGCAGATTGATTCTCATTCTTATGGGATACGTAGGAACGTTCGAGCATCCCTCGAATCCAGCCCCAAGTATTTCGGCCTATCCCTAAATTCCACTTTTAGTCCCTTGGCTGAAAAGTCTACCTGTGAAAACATGAATGTGGAATGAAAACCCTGGTCTTCATTCACATCAGGTTTATATGTGTTTTCTTTATTATGGTCCAAACTCTACGACCTCAATCTATGATCTTCCACATTCTCGTCCCACATGACGTTATACTCTATTTCAAGAACTACGTATGGATTGATTCTAATCTTTAAGGGATACATAGTGAAGTCCATCACCTCAATTCAGGACCCAACCACAACATGAATATGGTTTAGCATTGGTTTTTCTATCTAATTCATGCATTGGACAATTCCCATTTTTATGTGTCAGACTCCTTATATAAATACATCCAGATCTACATAACCCTTTTCTTGACATCTGGTCACAAAATTCCTAATACCTGAGAGTTCTTTTTCCTGAATATGCAGCACGTGCCCTTAGGAGGCCTTTCATAAATAGTCAACATAATAGACCTGTCATACAAAAGATGATATTATTTGACTATGCATCCAATGCCCTTAAGTTTCCCTACATAATTCAACCCCTTAACGAGTTTTTCAAATAGTGCTAACTTCATTCTTTGGAGGAAAACCTAATTTTTCCTTATTTTTCTTAATAACAGTATATAGGGATCCAAAAAAATATCCATCCTTAACATAACTGTCCCAAACACATTTTCATGATTTAAAAGTATTTATGTCTATGGTTTATATTTCCCTTCCCTACTTTTGGGTTAGACCTTCATAGGAGTGACATTCATCCAATTTTTATACAATATTGATTGGAAATATCCTCTCCATGTTCAAGTACATATATCTATATAGAAAACTCTATGCTTTTGAAAATTTGAATCTCCATAAACTTCCACCGGAATTTAAGAAATAGAAAAGTAAAATTTATGAGAGTTATTTTGCCTAACTATACATCACGTTCCCCTAGGTGGCCTTGCATAAGTAGTCTACATAACGTTCCTTTCATCTAAAATATGCTATTATTTGACTATATAGTCAATGCCCTTAAGTGGCCCTGCATAATTGAACCCGCTAAGAGGTTTCTTAAATAATGGTAACATCACTCTTAAGAAATACTTCTTTTCATGCATTTTAGCCCTTTTTTCATATCATTCCTCATATTCAAAATTTCATAAGTCATAATTTACATGTTTTCATCCATTCTTTAATGTGGTAATATTTTTTTAGATAAATTATAAAGGAATTGAGTCAATTTTAATCCATTCGGTCAAAGCTATTTGACCTTAAACATTATCCTTTTTATGTCTGACATGCATGACTTTAAACTACCCTCAAAAAACAATGGAAACCTGAACAAAACTCCAGTACCATCTCACTAAACATACATTTCATATGATTTTGTTAATATTGAGAAATTAAAAGATTTAAAGTTTGTAGGGTTATTTTTATAATCCTATAAATAATTAAACTATTCTTACTATGTCTATTGGCTTAGGTAAAATTATTTAAAGTAGGTAGCAAAAGAATGCAGACACCAAATGATTGAAGATGAAACTATTTTTTTCATTGATGCACTAGATTTAGAAGGACATCCACAAACTGAAGTCTCTTCTCTTTTTCTAAAATTACAAGAGGCTTTCAACGTAACTCTTCATTTGATTTATGGAATCCTGAGCTTTATCAGAAGCCACATGGAATTCATTCATTCAATTGGATACAATAAGAGACGCAGTGATACCGGATCATATTAGAACAATTGTAAAAGAATGTTCTTGAGTGTGGTTTGAGAAAAATTTCATGTTGATCGAACAGTGACTCTGTTTCTGTCCAAGAGACTAGGAAGATGGACACTAGGATTTGGGAATGGGGAATTGGAAGTAAACAAAATTTGGAGAGAGTAATCGTTTTAGATATTTCTCTAATGTTTGGATAGTGTTCTTTCCACCAACCGGTAGTAGAAAACATATCATCACATGTTTTTCCATTTTCATATCTGTAAGGAAATGGAATGGAGGAATATTTAGAATGTTCACACCATTGTTACTACTCTTAAAGCACAATATAACCGAAATAGAGGGATGAAAGTGCATCTGCATCTCGGGTGTATAGTTCTTTGGCTCTGGAACGTTGACTCCTTGCAGATGACCATGACCGTATAAAGGCAGATAAATGCTATGTGGGAAATTAAGATGATACTTCTTCAAATACTTGGCCAAATCTGGGGGTTTTCGATCAATATATCATAGTAATCATGGCCAAATATGATCATCATTTCATCAATCTGCTTGCTAGACAACTCATTAATTGTTCCAATTATTCTGTGAGCCATTGAATCTACACAAAAATTAGTTAATTATGTTTTATGTAAGTTGAATTTTCATACAATTTGTGAGAAAATTTGGAAAAAATGTCCAAGGCATTAAGGTGTGAAAGTCCCATGTTGGCACGCAGGTATAATTGTGTCATGAATGTTTGGGTGCACAGGTATCACCGCACATGTCCAGATACCTCTGCAGAAGTGCGACACAAAGAAGCAAAGACCGAGCAGAAAAGCAAGACACATGCACAATGAGAGCAACTTACGCGTCTGGAGGTCAGAAGCGTTCGAGCCGGGTGCTTTGCGCAATGTGGTGCCGCATATATTTAGGCAAGGATGTACCCCTGTGCGCTGAAGCATGTGCGTTGATACCTGCGCGCTGCTACCTGCATGCTCAACACATGCGCGCCCAAAATTCCTTGGTGTTCTCCTTTACCTCAGAGTCAAATAGTCATTCCTTTTTCGAATCCAACTCTGAGGGGGGACTTTTGTTGATGCTACTTTCCATCACATATTTTAATGACTGAAAAAGGAGAATACCATAAGCACAAATATTTTCATCCTTTGGAGAACACAAAAAATTGTCAAAGGCATGAACACGGATTTTTCTAAGCATGGGTCGTGCACGTTTCACTATGGTCATGCAAGTATACTTGTGTGACACTTATTGTTCATGCATATGACTTTTGCACCCTAATAATTTTTTTGACCAAGGTCCTCAATGGCGTATAAATACCCCTTGTGGGACCCCCATTTCTAGGACGAAAAATTCTAAAAGTCAAATTTATGCTCTCGGCACCCTAGTATTTTCTTCAACTCTTCCGAAAACTTGTACAGTAATTTCATACCTATAATGTAAGATCTAAAGAGTGGGAGAAAGGAATAAGTGTTGAAATTCACCAAAACTTGCACACCTAAGTGTCTAACCCTTAAGATAAATGGCCACAGTTGCATGCCACTTTATCCCTTCAACAAAACTTCTGCACTGCCCTTTTGGAAGCCTTTATGGATAATACTAAGGGCTTGAGAAAATTCTCACCCATGTATTACTCTATTGGTTAACCGTCGCCCAAGTACACCCATGTCATGCAAGTATACTTGCATGACCAGGACATGCATGCCCAAACAAGACTTGCGTGCCTGCCTTTTTTTGGGTGCCTCTCCTGCCTATTCACTTCCTTTTTTCAAATCCACCAGTCATTTTCATGATTTAGCCTTCAAAACCCTCTTTAAATCCATTTATGGAATGGTTCCTTTGTTGGAGTTCTTATCTGAATGGAATTCTGTGGAACATCTCCCTATACCTCGTGATTTACATAACTTTATTTCACTAACGTTAGAGATGTAATTCATTTCAACCTCATCCCTTAAGAAGAGAAGATATTTAATCAGGGCATCCTATTTAGGAGTAAGACCCAATAATAATTTCTCATAACTTGGGCCTCCTTTTCCGGAGTAAGCCCCAGATCTCATGTCCCCTCAACCTGGTCCTCCTTTTCAGGAGTAATCCCTAGGCTTAATTTATTTTGACTTGGGCTACCATCTCAGGAATAAAACCCAATCATAAGTCCCCCTAATTTGGGAATCCTCCTCAAGATTAAACCCCATGTTAGAGTATCCAAATCATCATAAATCATGAATATTTTTATGGACCTTTCTTCTAGAATTCATTCCTAATCTAAGTCCTGAAATTCATTTACTTGGGAAGTCACACTTATATAAGCCTCATATCATTCAGTGTGACAACATATTTCATGGAAAAATCCGTTAGGTTTTACTAATACCTCTTGTTTCCCACACCGAGAATGACTTACCTGAGCTTAGAGTGTAAAAGTAATTATGACCCTTCTCTTTGGGACATTAATCATACATAAGCCCCAAATTTCTTAATCGAACTACATGGAATTTAATCTCTATCTTAAAATTAGAGTACTTAAGAAGCCTTTCTAAAGTTCAATCCCATCACCCAATAATTCTCATCCATCTCATATGATGCTAAACTATATGTTAATTCCCGAACTACACAGTTAATGATTCCTCTTTAATAAGGATATGTTGGTAGCCCATCAGTGGGTAAGATCCCAACTTTGAAACAATTAATGTCCTTATAAACGACAATAAACTTCATGTGCCCCACTGAGTTTCTTTAAAACCAGTATGGATATCATAATGACCAATAGATTTTTATATAATGTGTTGAAGGATACCATTTACTAAGAATCTATAATAAAAACAGATGAATCTCTATCAATGAAGAACCTCAAATACTTATAAAGGATTCTCTAAATATCATACATATCAATCATTGATTGCAATATCTAAAGGAAAACACATTTTCATTCGTGGTAAATTAATAAGAATTCACAAATAAAACTCAAATATATAAGAGAGTCCCGAAGTAGACAATAATTCCCCCCCAAAAAATTAGATGAGTCTGACCTCGCATCCTATCGACCAATGCAAATTCTTATGCCTCATCAGTCTACAACTAATGAGCACCTACCCTTGAAAAGTAGGTCTAAATGGATATGGAATCATTAGACGTTTCTAGTTCCATGAATAAATCCATTAAAAACCTATTGGAATGTTTGAACCTTAAAAAACAATTTCATCCCCATTTCTAGAGGAAACGGTCATAATATACTTCTTTGCATCATGGGAAAAATAAAACATTGAAGGGGGTGAGCTCAGGTTCTCAATAAGGATTACAATATAGTAGAATATTTCTTCAATAAGTATAAATATTCAAGGAAATGAGTAATACTAATACAAAAACTTTTTAAACATAAACATTAGTATAATATGGAAATGATAAATCAAATAATTCCATTTATTATTCCCATTTATATTATACCTATTGAATAATCACATGTAATATCAATATCCAATTTCATAATGATGGAATTCATAATGCCATACTACATAAAAACATAGTCAAGGCCTCGTGCCAAGACTACGAATAAGATTTTTTCAAGGCCTTATGAAAATACACTAGTTTTTCTCATGATACCTACTAATGCATCGAGGAGCGATAATAGGCTCCACCCGTCACTTACTATGTCCAATGCATTCCCCATATGAAAAGGTTGAAACATAACATAAAAATTCATTTTAAAACATGAATATTAAATTTTAATAAATTAACCATAAACCATGAAGGTTATAAAAAATAACACATCCATAGTCAAAATGTCTCAAATACTTCAATACAAAATGGAATATTTTATCATAATAATTCAACTTCAATCACGTGTAAAATCCATCAAAGGATGTTGACATAGATGAAATAAAAAATATTTGATTGAAATATCTATTTATATTTTGAAATCATTTAAAAGTCACATAGTAATAAAATAAATCAATTATTTTGAGAATATTCTTATAATATTGTAAGGGATGATTCAAGGATGTTATAACGGTGGAAAATAGCCGCACTCATCATATTAGTTAAAAAAATAATATTTCATTAATTTTCTCAAAAAGGTCATAAAGAACCATATTTAGAGAAAGATGAAATTATTCCGTAATAAAAAATTATAAAAATTCAAACAAGGGTACAAATGACCTTAACCCATAGTCTAGGAAATAGTAAAAATGTTTAAAATACATTTTTTAAAAAACACGTATGTGGATGATAAAGAGTTCCCAGTTGATACTCACATATAAACAACCTCGGATAATGAGGAGAATGTTGATTTAACCCTTACCTTGAACTTTTATTTGGTAGTGGGTATGTTAACCTATTGTATATTTGATAAATAATTGTTATTAAATAATACAAAAACTACATACATAAATATCATTTCATATATGATCTTTTAATATTTCTTTGATAATAATATTTCAGTAGTATCATCGTTTCAGGTGTTAACTGATTTGTTTTCATTTATATGTTTTGTAACATAAGTAAGATTTTTTATGGATAATATGTATTTTATTCATATAAATAATTATATTATGTTCTTAAACATTATTTCTTTAATCATAAAATGAAATTTATTCATGAATGATTTCAATGGGGAATGAATCTCATTGCGTTTGTGGAGACAGTAATCCGTACATACGCACGAGCGACAATATATTTCTATTGATTGTGAAATCAAATGTAATTGGATGGTATATCATATATATAGAATCCTTATCATTTTATATTTATTATTTACATCATTTATACTCATTATTATACCCATCTAAATAATGAAGTGTTTGAATATCAAACTACACCACAATGTGGATACAGTAAGCCGTACATACGCAGGCATGGTGACTTGTCATTCATAGGATGGATTAAATAATGAATATGTTTGTACCATATTTATATTAAGATTACAGTATGTATATTGTAATGGATTTATTATCTTGGTATTGAAACAACAAATAAAGAGGAAGTTGAAGAAGAAATGAACGTTGAAATATGTTGTCAAATTATTACATCTTCTTTTGGTGTTTCGTTTTGTGTTGATCATAATGACTACTTATGTAGGCCTTATGATCAAACTATGTCCTTTAGGTCGATGTGTGTGTTGTTGGTAGGATATTTGAGCTGGTTTTGGCCGATCAAAATGGCTTTGGTGGTGTGATTTCGAGAGAAGGGAAGTACCATTTTATAAGAGAGGTGAGGGTCACTTTAGGAGAAGCTTGAAATAATATTTTATTATATAATCATATTTGGTTTATAATGGATCCAAAATGATATATTTACCGGATATGGTTTGTATGTTTCTACAACCTCTAAACCCATAAGTTTTAGAGTGGTTTAGGTCACCATAGTATCCTTATCTTTTATATTTAACTCTTTGTTGAATAGTATAACCATTACCATGTATTTTTATTATTATTATAATAAATTGTTAATAAACTTACCAAAAAAATACATGTGAACCCTAAGTGGTTAAATATTAATATATATAACTTTATCTAAGTCTTTTGGATGAACCATTTATTTTTAGGAATATTATATGAATTAATAATATAGTATTTGTTTTATAAACTCATTTATGTCAATTTTGACATTATTTTGTATTTGGTTTTTGTAAAAGCCATAAAAACTTTATGTCTTCGAATAAAATTTATTTAAACAATAATAAAATGTCATATTATCATCTAAAATTAGTGGAATTCATTATATGCCTCAATTTTCATTTATTAGTATATTTATTATAACAGTTATTTTAATCATCCATTAATAGGGTAATTACTGCATCATCATTGTATAATAACTAAATTTAATTTTTTTAATGTCAAAAAATTAGAAATAAAATAAAATTATGTATGAAATAATTTTATATTTATAATGAATATTTATAGAAGCATTTTTCTTATAAATAAACCTATATTAAAAATGATTTAGTTATTAAACATTTTATTTAAAACATTTATCTAATATTTATATAAAATAATAATAAAAGCCCTAATAATATCCAAGTGGAAAAAAGCTTCATATTTTATTCCTATGGAAGGCTTTGGGTGAGAAACACTTATCAATATGAATTACAATATGTGTTAGGGTAATTATAATATCATTTTTTACCTTTAATTACAATATTAAATTTCTAACTGGTGTAAATAAAAGGCAAAAGTTCTTATTCACCAAAAATTATATTCACCTTATTAAACCACATTTTACATAATATATATCAATAGTGTCCCTTTTATTTTTGAAATTAAATTCACAGAAGCTGTAAATTTATGTTCTCTGCAAATTTACAAATGCGCCTAAAAGGTGGGCACAAGACAGTATAAAAGTTCAATAAAATTTAATATATCTATAATTATTATAAAATTTCTATAATGAATAAAATTAAACATATATAGATATTATGTATCAATTTTTTCCTAAACAAATATAAATAAAATAATTAATTATATAAATAATCATTCAGTTTTAAACAATAATGCAGTGTTATTAACAATTTATAAAAAATTGAATGCATTCATAAAAATTCCCAAAATTCACTCTAAGATAATTTTGATATTCTGAATCCAAAAATGAAGTCCATTTAGAAAAATATAATTTTTAAAATTTTAATAAGTGGGTATTACTATTCATAACTACTAGTTTGATTGGTCGTGGTGATTTTGAAGTGGATGTTGCGCACAATGCAAGATATTGTATTATTCAAAGAGAAGCATATTGTGGATTATTGATGTGATAGAAATAACGTGGTTATAAATATTAATATAAAAATTTAACTTTTTTCTCGATAACATCAATTGAGAGTATAGATAGAATTTATCCCCTAAAAAATACTAAACACAATTTATACAAACAATGATTTTAGTTAGATTGCATTTCCTTATACCAATTATCATTTTATCATTATGTATTTGATTAATAAAGTCTTAGAGTATTCCTTGACAAACTTTTTGTGCTTTTAATCGATGCAATTATTAAATATTATACGAGAAAGTATGAACAGTAAGGGAATTTTGTAAATGCTCTAAGATAATTATGAAATGAAAAATTATACACCTTTATCATCCAATGAGAATTTTTTCCACAAAATGTATCTATCATAAGTCATGATATCATGAGTGACAATATATATTTGGACACATTATTGAGAGATGTGATTGAGAAATAGCCATGTCATACCTATGAGATAGAGTGTTAGAGTTTATTTTTTGTAAAGTATACACTATTATAATTGATTTACAAAAAAATTAATTTGTTACAGATAGGTTAATATGTATACCTAAAAGGAAGGGATGTTCATATAGATAATAGTTGGCGATAAATGCTTTAGGGATATTAAGAACCAATTATAAAAATGAAATTATAATCAATGTACCCTCCATTGGTGAATGTATTGTGAAGTATATGGATGCTTCCTCAAAATGTTTTATAATAAATTATTATACCGAGAAAGAGGGTAATTACGTATAAATCACATAAATTAAAACTCATGAGATTAAAAACAGAACCCATGATTTAAATATGTAAATATTAATATTTTCCATGAATGTTTGGTTGCATAATATATTGTGTGATAAGTGTTATATTTTTAGTGAACATTTTATATTACTGTGTATATCCACGAAAAAAATAAAATGGTTTTTTTCAAAATATATGGTTTGATTTGATAAAATTTTATGACTATTGAATACGTTCTACCCTAGAAAAGAAAATCATTGTGGTTGATTCCACATGTATGAATGATAATTATATCTTATCCATGATAAGAACTGAAAATAATAAAAACATATGGATTATAATTGAAAGAATCATATAAGAATAAGGTAACGTATGAAATTATATAATTATTTAATGATTTAAAAACATAAACATCACATTATCATTATAGAAACTTATAAATATGATGCAAAAATAGATGAATGTTGGTGAATAATCCTTATATTATCCTTGATAATGACAATATTACAATGTTTATGACCTAGATATGTATCCCATTAAAATAATAATTTAATTGGGATCTTTTTCATCATAATGGTTACTCATCCTTCTATTTTAATGTTGTATTAATGGATACTCCTAGAGATCAAAAGATAATCATTTGGTTGTAAAATATAATAAGGTTTGACATGGAATAGATATTTTGATGATTGATATCCCTGAAAGTATAGATTAAATAAAAAAATCTAATGAAATGTTGTGACCATTACCTATAACATAATGTAAATTATATAAAATTTACCCTAATTTTTTATGGGACTAACTAGGAAACCAAAGTTAGAAAACTAAACTTGGGTTGTTATCTAACTCATTAATATGTTAGTGTCAAATTCCACTACTAAATAATATTGATATGTAGAAGGACACACCAACATATATATATATATATATATATATATATATATTCGAGAAGTGGTAGGTCTACATAAGATTCCCATCGTTATTAAATATAACTATGATATAAGTTTTACATTTGGGATATGAAGTATTTATAATACAATTAAGATACAGTTGTGTTTTAGAACTCCTTTCAACCTTAACATAGATGGATAGTATTAGTAGAGCATTAAAACTCTATAGGATTTGATGAAAAATATGTTGATGGATTTGTAAGGATGTTGGGATAAAAACATCCACATGGTACATATATCATATAACAATAGTTACCATTAGAGAATATGAATTACAACATATAATTTTCTAGGATGAAGTTAGATGAAAGAATTTGATTGGTCTTGTATAAGAAATCGGAGAGAATGTTTGATCCCTTCAATTACATATTAATAAAAAAATTAAAATGAGGATCTTTTATTTTTATATTCAACATGATCCTGAGATGAAGATGGTGAAAAGGTATTTCTAGTTATATATATTTAGACATGGTTAATGTTATTTTGAGGTAATGGGATGTTGTCCCATAAGTATATATGTCCCATAAAAATGATTTATCATGTTGCGAAAATTACATATCACATATGACATCATCTATAAATCTACAAGAAATTAAATGTGTTTAAATTTTCAATTAATAGAATACATATATGAAACCCTTAATATTAAATAAAATAATAAGATAATGAAATGTATTATAACCTATCATATGGGGTGAAAAAAATGAATATCATGAATTATTGAATAAGGGGTTGAATAATTAGAACAGTCACCTTTTCAATGTTTTTAGGGGAATCATATGCTTTAGGAATCTAAATTTGAACCAGAGTGTGTAGTAAGGAATAATTACAATCAAATTTTTCCTTCCTTGTAATAAAATATTTTATAATTAAATTATTTAATTTTGTAGAACGGAGAAACATGATATTATTAATTTTTTTCTAAAAATTAATTTATATTTCAATGTATTTTCACACAAACAACAAACATAAATGGCACATGGGATATTTAAAAAATGTTATAAATAATAATATAGGAGAAATAAAATACATAGAGTAAATAATATTATATCTGTCATCAATAAATTATTATATTTATACAATAAATAATGAATGATATGTATAACTAAAAATAATTATTTTCTCTCATATAAAATATTTAAAAACTATTGTATATTTTATCCAAATAGTAATATTTACAAATATTAAATTCTTCTATATGATATTTTAATTTCTAAAATAATATATTAAAAATAATTAAATTGTGAATTCTTATAAATAATATGAATAAAACTTAATGTCTAAAAACACCATTTTCAATAAAATATGTACTCTTTATATTTAATATATTCATTAAAAATTTATACTTATAAATTATAGATTGTAAATGAGATTAAATTAACATATTTTGGAAGTAGATTGTCAAATGTAGCGTAGTATTAATAATTTATATTTTTAATAAAATCATTACATTTTAGGTAAATAGGGAATATACTAATACTATTAATTTTATTCCAATGAAAGTGTATAACTATGATGTTGTAATTATTAGAAATATTTTAATGGAATGACTATATTTTTTATAATAGAAATTATAATTTATAACATAATCTTCATACTTTGTTAAAAAATATAATTTTATTTTATAACTCATGTAATATTTTTTAAAAATATTGTTTTCATACATTATAAATTTATAATATCATAATTATTTTATTAAATTTTTAAATAGAATATTTAAATACCATGACCCCAACACCATAGATATAGATCCATATTTTACTAGATAAGAAGAAATACAAGACTCTAATCTCAAAGGATAGATTAATTTATTAGTTTCGGAAGCCAGATTAAATATATGAACATTATATCAAAACATTAATGAAAAACAACATAGAAAATCCATTGGATATATCCCTAAGAACATAAATTATCCCTATATTTAACCCATAATATATATCTCCACATACTTTCTAATAAATAAAACATTAGAAAATGGTGAGCTCGGTTTCTCATTATTGGTAGAAAATACATCAAAAACTACAATAAATAAACACAAACAATAAGTCTTTGAAATTTACTGAAAATACATTCCATTAAAACATAATAAAGAGAATAATATATTATGAATAAAATATAACTAAATATAACCATAAATAATCACATGATAATGAAACATAACTATGTATATTTTACTAGTTAAATAATCACATGGATTATCATTTAGTAATATCATAATGAGAAAATGAATAAATCTGGACATTATAAAGATACGGTAAATGCTACGACCAAGTGACCATACATTAATGGATAAAAAAATAGGTGTAGTTTTTCTTTAAGACCTTCTAATGCATCGAGAGGCAATAGGTGGCCCAACCCAACATTTAATAAGTTAAATTCATTCCTAGTATTAATTTAATAAAACATAAATAATATATACATTCGAATTTAAATATCATTTCCTAATCAGTAAACATAATAAAATACCATTATATGTAATGTGGTGAATGATTTCAATGTAGGACATCAAAAGTAAAACTGATGATTAACCATTTATTAAAATAGTGTAGATGATTTCATAAAAGTTCAATAAAAATTGGGAATAACATTAAATATACAGTGGTGATATATGTTAAAATAAAATAATAAAATAATATAAAAATTGTTAAGATAAAAAACAATTTTTACGTTAGAAAGAATAGTTATTTTTGGAAATAATTTTTCATTGTTGTGAAATTTTACTATAAACATGTATATCCAATAAAAATGATGTTATAGAAAAAGAAATTATTTTTGTGTCATAATTTATCTCCAAATGATGTGAAAATATGAAAAAAAAGAAATAATGGAAGATATTATTTCATTAATAAATGATTGATTTTTGAAAATTAATGTTTCTTAGAGAAAATAATGGATTTTATTTGTAAACATATATGAAACTGGGAAGTACCCTTACATCAGGCATGCATATTGGGATTAATTGAAAAGGGAACCTTATAAAATCACGTATTTTCATATAAAAGAATTATTAATGGATAATGATAGATAAATTGAGACATATAAACATAAATTATAATAACTATATAAAAACAATTAATAACTAAATTGGTGTAAATAGAGGGAAACTTTTACCCGAATGAAAAATGGGGATTTGTTTAGAATCCCTTACCCCTTTGGAAAAAATGTCATATCAAATGACAAATAAAATTACTGATAAAAAAATAAGACATTTAATACTATTAAGATAAATATATTCATTATATTATAAATCAATTGGGTGTATACATACACCACACTAATGATATAGTTGTTAATAATGCATATCACACAGAAATAAAAGTGGGATGAGAAAATAATTTCCTTATGTCTAAATGTGTTTTTAACATTCACTTAATTCCATGGAATATGAAATTAAATTAATTAATAAATAATTTTAGAACCTATTAACTAATTAAATTATTTTATATATTATTATTAATCTTATTTCTGAATTTTTTGACAAATTATAAGATCGAATTTCATCATTCGGGAGTGTTGGTCTGCTTTGTTTTCATGATTGGTTCACTTGTATACATGTATGAAAAAAATGTAAAATGGGAATATTTATCCATAATTAATATTATATGTTACTAATGAACATCATGAAATTTTTATATAATTCATTTTGTAATATTGTTTGATGATTAATCAATATCTAAGAAGTTAGTCATAATAGTTTATATTTTTTTAGTTGTTTTTTTATCATCATAAACTAGTTTTTTATTGCGGATTAATATCAGGTATATATACTTGATACAGAAAATTATAAAATTGGTAAAATATATTTTACAGTCTAATTTAACCAAAATTGTTATTTATGACTATCCAAAAACTAGTAATTGAAAAAAATACATCATCCACAATGGTATTTAATCAGTACATCACGGAAGATGTTTTCATTTTTTTGAATGTATGGAAGTGGAATGAAAGAAAGGATTTGGGATTATCATTTAATATAATAAAATTATAATATATAAATTCTAGTAGTTCTATCATCCTTGTATGGATAGAATATATGAGGAGAGTATAAGAAAATAAAATAAATAGAAATGGAAATTAAGAAAGTGAAAGACAATTTTACCTCTTGAATACTTGTCCTCAAGATCTTCATATGGAAACTAGTTTTGGGTCTATTGTTGAGACCAAAACATCCTGGTTTAATGGAATAGTATTTTTAAGTGTATTTGGAATAAATTAAAAAATCAACAAGGCTTAGGAGGAGTGAAAACAAGAGGTGTTGATGGGTGGTATTTATAGTGGAGGAGAGAGGGTTTTTTTGAATATTTTATTCATTTGTTTTACATTTTCACTCAGGACAACAAGTAGATTGATAATTGCAACTATATATTTTAAAAAATGATGTATTTTTAAACATCATTTTATTACATTACCCATACATTTTCTATGAATAAATTATTCATGTATTTATTAAATACGGAAAATTAAATTATTTCGTTATCCACCAACAATTCAACTCATTTAGAAAAAACCCCAAAAAAAACCCAAAAATTTGTTGAAATTTAAAATTTAAAAATCAAATCCACTAATGAAAATAATATTCTAAATATAATAAACATTATTTTAAAAAAAATAATCATTTATTCAAAAATATTGATTTTAAAATTATAATTGAATTTATACCACCATGAAAATATAATTATGTTCTCATTAAATTAGCATATAATAATAAGGCAGAAATAAATTAATTGGTGAGTATATTTTATGAAAATAAATCTTCTTTTAAATTATTATATTATTTATAAACTTGTAATTAAATATTTTTGACTTTCAAAAATACAAACAATTAATTTATCACATTTAAAACATTTACATACCTATTCCGTGATATAAATATACTGTGTTTCCATTTATAATATAGCCAACATTTATTTATAATATTATTGGGAATGTTACTATTCAAATTTAATATTTACTATTAATATAATGAAAATGTGACATTATAAAATATATGTTTTTTCACTATTCACCGAAAAATAAATATTTTCAAAAAAATCCTAAATTTTACCCAATACTAAATTTGAAATTTCGATTTTAAAAATGAATATTATTTTCTATAATAGAATATATAGACATTTAGTTTTTTAAATTTTTTATAACTACTCTATTAAAAGGTGGTGAAACTGATTTTAGAAATATATATGATATCAATGCATAAAAATGGATTAATTGTTATCTTGTGATGACAAAATAATTTCGATTAATGTATAAAATTTTGATCAAATATATAATATAAGAACATTATATTATTTAATACTATTATTTCCTTCTAGTTTAACTGCAATGTTATATTTTTTTTGTTTTCACATAATAATATTTAATAACATATCATTTTCATTTATGATGGGTGTTCTATGAAATGCATGCCGATGAAGAAATTATATTTACAAAGAGAAATACTATATAATCATGGTGTGTTAAATTATTCCCTCCATTAATAAAATGTTCCCTCATATTCTGAACATTCTCTTTTAAAATTAAAGATAGATACTTCAAATTTCCTTTGTGGGAATCCCACATCTGAAATATAGTTAATAAAATATCCTCATAATAAGAAGGAACTGGAAGTGAGAAGGTCACCACGAAATTAGAATTTTGCATAGGGATTTATTATTGGAATGAAATATCATGTATATGGAAAGGAAATATATATGGAATTTTTGGATAGATAGTGTTAGAAAACATGGTCTTTAAAATGATAACCACCACAAATCTATAAATATTTAGATCAGTAAAAAGGCCAATTATTTATCAAAATGAAAAGTAAATAGATTACATTTTTGGTCCAAGAACCTTATCCTTTTTTTGATATATTCTTTTACTATTCTGATATTTAGATTATAAAACAAACTTATTAGATTAAATTCATGTTAGAATATTAATATCATCACATTCTAGTTAATTGGTCATTTTTCACATCATCTCTAACACCTAGAAAAGAAAATGAAAATAGAATTTTTCTCACCTAAGTAACTTTTATGATCTTTAAGATACACCAGTCATTCTTTTAGACTTTAAATGGTTACTAAAACCAAAATTTTTAAAATAAATTATCTTAATAATCATACTTTAAACTCAAACAACAATATATCATTTTCAAATTAATCCATTCAAACCTAACGAATCTTCTAATATAAATCTCCCCAAATTCATAATCCAAAATTGTGTCTAAATTTACAAGATATTATACACATTACAATAAATAACATGAACCACATTATCCCATAATAAAATAATATTCCAATACAAAATACAAATAACCTTATATTCATTAAATTTCATATGTTTGCTGAAATATCATTAATTAATTAATCACCGAATAATTTCCAATCTCAAGGTTTTCTATTTGAAAAAAAAATACCTAAAATGAAAATTACCTTTATCCAAATGGAAAATAAAATTTATTGCTAGTCAATATATCATGTAGGATAGTCCAAGGCATTTAAGCCTTGTCTCCCATCAGTTATGGGTTCAAACATTGTAGCCTTGCGAGATGGGAGAGGTTTCTACTTAGACAATCAGATTTACATTTTATTAATCTATACTAATATAACGAACAAAATAGGTATGATGAAATTTTTTGAAATAAGTTTATTCACTAATGATAAAAACTCAAGACCAATACATAAATAATTTATCCATTTATTTCAAAATAGGCCTTTCCATGGTCTAGAGCTTATCCTAATTAATTGGGAATTGACATGGGTAATTCCCAAATTCCCCACATTTAAGGAAATGGACTACTAATGGATTTTTATGATGTGTTTTATTTATATATATTAAAAAATACATTTTCCTTATTAATTATATGATTTATTTCCATCATCCCCAAACATAAATGATTTATCCCTTTTTTTGGGACATGTTCCTAGGTATCTCTGTTAACATTTATTAGATGATAAAAATAGATCCTTGTTTTCTCTGTGGTATACACCACTAGTGCTCATATAAAACTCAACACTTTTCTTATTTGGAGATTATTGTAGTAGTTTAATGTATTTGTTGTTAATAATATATCAAGAAAACAAATTTGGAAAGAATATGATATATTTAACTTCTATCAACATCTTATTCGGTTGTTAATCGCCAAAATGTTGTCCATCATGTTCAATGTAAAAATCAATCCACTGGGTTTTAGTTATAAATTATACCAAAAAACATAGTGTGGGTAACAATATTCATATCAAGAAAAACATATAATCATTTACTGAACATCATGACTTCTTATTTTAAAAATAAAATACCTTAGGATTAACCTAGGTTATTCATTTTTATTATATATTCAAATCATTTATAATGGATTTTAAAAAAACAAATAATTATCCTATGCATATCATATAGTATTTCCAAACCATGTGTGTAGTAAGCTCCATTTTCATGTACTTGGTTATGCCAATTTTGGCTCAATACACCTTGTTGCAGTTGTTACCATTATATCCATATGTTCAAGAAACATTTCCCCTTTTGTTATCCATTAAGGGATTTATTTCTAGGAATAACAAGACAATCTCAACCTTACCAAATTTCTAGGTTGTTCTTTTATGATTCTCATACATGTCTATATTATGGTTTATTTCCCAAATATTTTTTATTAAAAATATAAATTCCTTTGTATGTACTAAAATCTCTATAATACCAACATTAAATACCATGACCCTAGTATCCTAGAGACCGAGCATTAATTTATTACATTGGAATAGATCTAATTCATAAATCCAAAAGTACTAATCAATTTAGTATTTTTGGAGTCAATATTATTTACTTTATATTACAAAATTAAATGAAAAACAACATAGATAATCTATTATAAACATCCATAAATTCCATGATTTTCTTTGAAATTCATTCATAATAAATGCCAATGCATCAAGGGGAGAAACTGAAACATACGAAAGGGGTGAGATCATTTTATCCGCAATGATAAAATAAAAATGAGAATATATCTTAAAAAAGACAAGCAATAAGACATGGTGAATAACTAAAAACACATTCCATTAAAACATAATATTATTAAAAATAAGACAGGTATAAAAGGGGAATGAAAAATTTCATATTTAATACAATAATAATGAAACATAACCATGTATATTCAATTTTTCAAACAATCACATGGATTATTAATAACTAATATGATAAATAGGAAAGATATAATGGTATAGATCACAAATATTTCATCCTTGTTGTGTCACAAACATCATAAATAAGTTGTTGATATTATTCTCATATGTTTCAAATGAGAGATATTGATTCATCGAGACTATATATCAATCCCCACCCATCACATGTTATGTGAAATTAAAACATCATATGAATGGGGTTAACAGTAAACTACATATATAAATTAAATGTAAATAACCTTCCTAAGTCATTAAAGATAATCCCTAATCATTCTGAGTAATATAGTAAATTGTATCAATAGAGAAAATCTACCATAAACCTTATCATAATCCATTTCATAAAATATTGTAGGTGATTTTATAAGAGATAAATCCCAATTAAGAATATGACTCAACATTGGTTATTGAAATAAGTTTAAATGTTCTAATAAAATAATCAAAGAATTCATAAGGCAAAAACCCTTTTTTATATTTGTACTATGACTTCTTTTGGAAAATAATCTTTATTTTTTATCAAATAATACTATAAACATGTATATAAATAAAAAAAATATAGGGGAAATTATAATATATTTTCATCCAAAATTCTTTCCAATTGAAGTGAAAATATGTAAAAAGTGAATTTCAGAGTCTTTAGAAATGAACAGCTTTAGTGCAGATTAAAGGAAATCACTAATGACTTTTTAAAACAGAGAAAGGATATTTTTTTCTCAAAACCAAGAAATGAAAAAAAATAGTTTGTCTTTATAAACTGAGTGATTTTAGAAAACTAATATTGGATGAAAACATATAATGAATTGTACATTAAATTGGGTATGAAACTGGGATGTTCCCTTACACCAGACTTGATAATTGAGAGATATTTAGAAGGAAACCCTACAAAATCATGTATTTTTCCATAAAATAATATAGAATGATTTAGATACTTGATTTTTGAACATATAAACAGTATTTATTAGAATTAAATAAAATTATTGATTAATTAAATTCTGTTAAAGTGATAGAAAGCATTATGAAAATGAAAATTTTAGATTTCGATTGAATCGCTTACCACATTATGAACAATTGAACAAATTGCCGCATAAAATTAGTGATCATGAAATTTGATATTTAACACCACGAAGTTAAATAATTTCATTATATGATACATAAAAAAGTATTATATATAAACAACATAATAGAAATAGTTTTGAATAAGGAATATCTCATAGAAATAAAAATTAGATGCGAAAACCATTTCCTTATGTCTAAAAGTGTTCTAAACATGAACATAATGTCATAGAATCGGAAATAATATTCATTAATAAATTAATTTATAACCTATTAATCTTTCATTTTATTTATTATAGATTTATTAATTTCATTTATGACCTTTTCGGAGTGTTATAATATTGAATTCCATCGTTTGGGAGTGTTTGCTTCCTCTATATTTACGATTGGTTCACTTTTATACATGTACAAAAGAACATTAAAAATGGGAATATTTATCCAGAATTAGTGTTATATTTTTTTGGTAAACATATAAAATATTAAATGGAAATATATTTATTTTGGTTATGTGGGGTGAGGATTAATCCTTATAAATGATGATAGTGATAATCATTTATATTATTTTAGTGAGTTTTTTCATCATATACTAGTTTTGAATTATGGATTAATATCATGAATATATACTAGTTATAGAACATTAAATAAGATTTAGTTCATATATTATAATTTATATTAACCATAATATAGGTTTTATGACTATCCTCAAAGTAGATATTGAAAAACAAAAACACATCATCCACAAAGGTTGTAAATCGACACCTCACGAACAATATTTTCATTTTTAGAAAAAATGAATTATAACAAGAGAGATGATGGTAAATTTTCTATTAAAATAATAAAATTCTAGTATATAAAATATAATGTAGATGTCATGAATGTTTTGACAGAGGATATGAGGAGAGTGTATGATATGAAAAAATGAATGGATAATAAAGAAGGCAACATTGATTTTACAACTTGAATTATTTTCCTTTTGATCCTCCATTGGGAAAATGGTGTTGGTCATTTTTTGAGACCAAGAACTCATATACATATAGAATAGGCTTGGTGATAGTGTTGGGTTTAAATTGGAAAACCATTATGACTTAAGAGGTGTGATGAGAAGAGGTTGTGAGTGGTTGTATTAATAGTATTGGAGATGGGTGTTTCTTAAATATTTCATTCATTTGTTAATTATTTTCCCTCAAGACTATGAATATAATTATAATTATAAATAAAAAATAAAAAATGATTTATATTTATATATTATTGGATTACATCATACATACATCATCTATGACTCAATAATGCATGTATTTATTAAATACGTTAAATTATCATATCTCACTATACCCAAATGTTTTTTTACCTATTTTAGAAAAAACAAAAATATTAACTAAACCCAATTTAAAAAGTGTAAAATTAAAAAATGAAATCCATTTTATGATAATAATTTTATAAATACGGAATGTTTAATTTTCAAATAAAATCACCATTTTTTTGTAGAATACCAATAATGGAATTATAAATTTTTTATAACACTGAAAAATTAATTAAAAACTCATAATATTATATTATAATAATAAGCTGAAAATATATTAATTTATGAATCTATTTTATTGAAATATATCTTCTTTTAAACATTTATATTAGTTATTAAATTATTATTACATATTTATGACTTTTATAAATACAAACACTTAATTTAAATTTTAAAAATATTTTCAATCATGAAAAACCATGTTTAAATTTATAAGATATGAAAATTTTATTTTTACATTAATAGGGGATTTTATAATTCAAACAATAAATATTTATTTGTATTAAAAAAATAAATGTATTATAAAAATCGGGATATTGAACTATTTACATGAAAATAAATATTTTATGAAAAATTCCAAATTTTTACAATTTTAAAATTTTAAAATTACACTTTTAAAGATGTTAAATATTTTATTATATATAATTTTAAAATATTTTCAAATTTAATTATTAAATAAATGTTCAATTAAAACGATGTAAACCGCCTTTAAAAAAATATACATTTAATATGTTAATGTGGGTTCATTCTTATCATATGCTTATAAAATAATTTTAATGATTATAAAAAAAATGATTAAATATATAATATAGAAATTTAATTTCATGGTGAATAATATTTATTCCTGCTAATTTAAAAGAAAGGTTAGGCAATGTATCAGACCTCCAGACCCATTACTTTGGAAAAATCCCATGTTGGAAGTGTTATCAGTGGTCAATGTGTCTCATTTCAATTTTTCGCCAAATATTAAATTTTATCCAATGATATATCATAGTGGTAAGTCACAATGATGAGTCGTTATAGTATCTCGTAGTGGTGAGTCACAATGTTGGGTTGCGACACTCAGACGAAGCCATAAATCGTACTAGTGGCTCATCCACCTATGACTTGCACAGTGACTCATCCACCAGTGACTCATTTTCAATAGTTTGTGAAAAATCCAATAATATTCTAGATTTTCTAGTTTCTCCTATTTAACACATTCTTTAACGTAAAATTAATTTAATATAATATTTAATTGATTTTTTATCCTTTTTGAAGCGTATCTATCTTCTAAAAACCAAAATCATCCATAGACATCCAAACATTGTGGTCATGGTCAATATATTCCTTTAATGGCCTCTAAAACTAGTTTCTATTATTGATTAATAATCATTATATTCTAAATATGATATCTTCTTTTCCATGTTCTTTTCTCTTTCTCTTGGTAGGAGACATTACTAGAACCCTTCTTCGTAAAAGTGTCATGTTTTTGTGATGTAGCATTTGGATTTATTTTTCCCTAGATAATTTTCTAAATACATGCACACCCCCTGCTTTGGTGCATTAAGGATGTTATAATAAATTCTGCATCCATGTTATATTCTTTCATCTATATTTAATCGGTGCAGGATGAGGTGTGGGTGTGGCAATAATTATTTAAAAAATAGTATTATTTATATTAATAAATATAATTAAACCTCTGAATATCAATATGTGGGGCCATGAAATGTGATTTATATTTTGTTTGTTATTTTTTGATGTTGTGAATTATATGGGTTAAACACCATGCTGAAAATAATGACTGTTGGGGATTATTGTTTTTGAAACAAATAGAATATTGGTCACGTGATATTTGTTTCATGTTGAACTGATAATATTAAAATCCTATAAACCAAATTCAAAAATATAATAAAATTTTCCCTTGGATACAACTATTTCTATGATGACCCATGAATTAGGAAGTGGAAATTGTATATGGAATTCCTAGTTAAATATGAATTTGACTTTTATTGGTTGTGTGTAATGATTGGTTGTGTGTGGGATCATTATAAATTGTTTTGTAGTGGGATTGTTGGTATAGATGTGTGATGTGGGTTGGTTTGGGTCATCTAATGGAATCTAAGGTTGAGAGATTAATTAATTTGGGAATTGATTGGAAGTATAATATAATAGGGTTGTGATCAGTATGTGCAGTTATGTGTCATTGTGTGTGTTTGTGAGTATGGTGTTTTCTCTATTGAGTGTATGGATTAGGCAGAATGACATTGAAGAATGATGTTGGCAGTGGTTGGTATGAGGATTTATCCTAGGGTTTCTAAATGATTATTTTGCAGAAATCCTCACCTTAGGTCTCGTTATCGATCTACATTATATTATTAATGGGTGTTAAATAGAGAAGAATGTGATGTTACTTATGATTATATGGATCTTCACTATCTGATATTACTTTTGTTTTCAATACTACTTTCTCTTGTGTTTATTAGTTTCCTGGGTAGTGATGGAATGAATAAATATTTTTTAAATAGTGAATTTGAATTTTTGTAAATCTAAATAATGAAATTAATTTTAGTGATCAGAATTTTTTTTGAATCTTATTTAATTTACCAACATCTGATATGACCATTTCAGATACTAATACATGAATTTAGGTGTAGTAGCAGATGTTATATCATGAGGTGGTTATTTCTTAAAACTGTATATGATGTACTTTGGTTTGTGTTATTATAAATATACATGTATTTTAATTGTGATTTATATAGGAACCGTACTCTAGTTGATGACTATGGGTCAAACACTCCCATTATCATGGGGCAGTGTGACATTCACAACTATCTCAGTGGGAGGCTAGATGGAAGACCACTCTGTCGTCACTTATCTATTATCCGAGAGGTGGTAGCACAAGATTCATCAGTTGTATTGTATATTGTGGGTCCTAGGTGTGTGTGGGTGAGTTTTGTTACCATGTGTCTTTAGGTTGAGATGTCATATGTTGCCCAGGTGTGTGCGTCCAAGATGTGATGTGATATTTGGACAAGGTTCTGTGGTTGATATGTGATGTGGTATGTGTATCAGGTGTGTCCAGGTGGGATGTGAGATGGTATGAGACTGAGGTGTGTGTTAGTGGGTAGGGATGTGGTTGTTTTAGAAGATGTGGGAGTGCCATGTTTTTTTTCTTTTAAGGATTTAGATTAGCAAATTAGTGGGAATGTTGTGAGGGGTACTATATCATAGATACTTTATTTATATAAATTTATATGACTTAGTTGTTTGGTGACCTTTAATTAGTGTATATTGGATGGCTATGATACCTGTTTATTTGTTGTTGGGTCATGTTGATTTCCCACAAGAGAATTAATATGCTTCTCCCACTTTTTCACGAGTGAATTTCGATTTTATTACTCAGTATACTTGAATGTTCACCGTATGTGTATAAAACATAAGTCAAGGTTTCCAAAAGGATAATGTGGTTGGTACTGGACCATTATATCTTAGACCATTGGGATAGTTCATGTTTCACTCCTTACCTCTATTTTTATTTTCTACTTTTGATTTTTTTTCATTTTATTTATAATAGTTCTACTATAAAAATTCACATGGGTTGAATTGTGGGATTCCCTTATATATATTTCTAGGAGTTGTTTTTGTGTTATTATGTCTTATTTCCCAATAATGTTTACTATAAAAGTATAATGCCTCCCATTTTATGGGATTTTTATACCATTGGTGCTTTTCCCCACCCTGATTCCTACTGGAGAAGGGACTGGGGGTCATTATCAAGAGCTAAAAGTGGTCATGTCTACAATGATGTTTTGTAAGCACTACCATACTGGGTAATTCATTGTTCACATCATTGATAAAAAGAGTTTGAGGTATTTCTTTTCCTAGTGAGATCTGAATTTTCAATAGTCGAGGTGGGTGGATTTTCATTAGGAAAATTATTTTGAGATCTCCTACACCTTACAAAAGGGGAACATCATGGCCTTTGATTTGGGTAGGATTTCATAAAATGAAATAGTTTTGTAATATTTGGATAACACAAATGTGATGGAGGAGTTGTATTCACTTCCTTTAGATGTGGGATTGGATTGTGGTAGAGGATTTTTATACCAGATGAGAGTACAATTATAGTTGATGCAGTAGTATAAGGAATCTCTGTATAAAGACTCGGAGGAAGAGGTGACAAATGATCACATTTACCATGGTGATGCTCCAATGAAATGGTAAGATCATGGTCATAATAGAATTTTTTTCCCAAGAAGGTTGTTTGTATTAGTGGCGATGCACAAGGGAGTCCTCTGTGAGTTTCATATCCCACCTTTAGTGGTACACCCAAGAGTTTCTCAGATTTACCTTGGCTTGAGGATATAGTTTTGGTGGATTAGATTGAATTAGGAATTGTTAATGTTTGTAGAGAATTACATAGAATTCTATTAGGTGAAGGATGAGTATTGTTTTCCAGGTGGATTTTTTCAACCCTTAGGTTTCCTTGATAAGAAGTGGGATGACATCATAATATATTTCACAAAATGGTTACCCATGGATCAGGGGTGTCTATGATGTTATCTGGGCAGTATGGGATCTACAAAAACAGTCATCTCACTTAGAAATCAAGGATTTGGGCGCATTTGATAGCATAAAATATAGGTATGTGTATATGGTGGTCAAACGAAAAGGATTTCCGAGATCTATTTTCTCAAACTAGGATGCATGTCTGACCTCACAATTCAAGAGGGGTTTATAGCATGCTTTTGGCACTCAATTATGCCACAATAATGCCTTACAACCTCATAATTTTGGGAAGATATAATTAACAATCCAAAATATGGGGTATATGTTGTGATCATTTATCTTGGACATTAGACGATTTTGGGTACAACACCTTCCCTTGGTCCACATCTCTTATAATAATATATATCACTCCTCCATTAGAATGGCTCTATTGGATGAACTGTATAAGGGAATTAGTTGTTAACATTTTATCATGACAATGGTTGGGGAGACAAATGTTCTTGGTCCAAATGTGGTGCAGGGAATAACCGATAATGGTTAGCTAGTTCATGAGATGATGAAGGCATCACATGATGGATATAATTCATATGTAAATATCATGTTGATGCACTTGGAGTTTGATTTTGGGGCCATGTATTATTCAAGGATTCCACTAAATGTGTTTAGTAGTGGTTTAGCTGAGGGAACAATCCTTCTCCAAGGTTCAATGGACCCTTGGAGGTTTTGGGGAGAATTGTAAAGGTGGAATACCTGTTGGTTTTGCCACTACAGTTAGAGAGGATCAACTATTCCATTTACATCTCTCAACTCCATTAGTATCTTTAAGATGACTCCCATGCCACAGACTAGGGAGAGTTACATATCACAGATGACTCAATGTAGGTAGAATGACCAGTGGAGATCCATGATCATTATGATAAGGTGCTACATGGGTAGAACATTCATTTGGTTCTTGTGTTGTGGAGTCAAGGTTCCCTAGAGGAGATTACATAGGTGTGAGATATTGAATTCATGTATGGTACATAGTGTTATTTTTGGTTTTTCCATGTTCTGTTTTTCATAGTAATGAGATGTTTTATCTTTGTTGGATCTTAGATGAGTTTTTTATTTTTTCCATAATGTGTGATATAGTCTTAATATCTGAAAACGGGAATACAATATTCATAATAAAGACACAATAAGTTCAATTCCATTAAACATGTGTGGGTGAGTTAGTGTCTCCCATAGTGTGTAGTATCTTGACATGGTATGAGGGATTCCCTGATTTACGTGATTAAGATATTGTCCTTTTTGTTCTTGTGTGGGGTTCCTTATGTTTGTTTGGGTTGGTAGTTGTCAGGGAGGTGTTCTTGGACATATATGTTTCATTCTATCATTGGAACAATATAGATTGGTTTATTGTTGATCATTTTTGTGTTCAGTCAGTAACAGTGTTTAATGTATAGTGATATCATTGAGATGTATCTCTTGATGTGGTTGTTTGGACCCCACATTATTTTTGGTCATAGTCTTGGATTCTCGTGGAGGAGAATATTTTGATAGGAATCATATATAATTTCATTGATCTCTCAGCCCATTAATTTGTGAAAATCACATGTTAGATGTGTTCAGGGAGTTCAAGGATACATATTTCAAGAGTTTACCAAATTTAGAGTTTTTCCAAACTATATCTCATAGTAGTTCATCATAGTGGTGGGTCACAATGGTGAGTCATAGTTGTGCGTCATAGGGGGGGAGATCACTGTAGTGAGTTGCAATGGTGAGTCGTAGTGGTAGTTCGTACTGGTAGCTTACACCAGTCACTCATCCACTGGTGACTCACACTGGTAGCTCCATCATCTGAGACATCCACTGGTGTCTCACACTTGTAGATCATCCACTGGTGGATCATTGTCAATTATTTGTTAAAATTCAATAATTCTCCATTTTTTTCATGTTTCTCCCATTTAATGTTTTCTTTGATGTAATATAATTTTAATACCATGTTTAATGTATTGAGTAGAAATTTAAAATCATAACTATATTATAAAAACATGAATAATCCTTTGACATCCAAACCACTGGGTGTTGTTAAATATATGTCTTTATTAGATATTGAAAACAATTTATTCTATTGATTTAAGATCTAGCCACTTTAATGTAAAGATCTTATTTTCATTGTGTGTTTCCCTTTCTCTTGTATTGAGACATCCCCATAAGCCTTCTTACCTAAGGATTCGTTTTTTTGTGTTATACCCTTTGGATCAATTTTCCCTAGAGTCTTCTGTTGATCTATAAAAACCCCCTACATTGGCATATTATGGAAGTGCTAACCACATCATCTTCCATGTTGGTTTCCTTAATCTTTATTATATCTGTGCATCGTGAGGATTGGGTATATGAATGTTTCATAAGGTCATTGTTGAACATAGATTATATAAGATAATTAAACCTACAAATATCATTATTTCGATCGTGGGAAAAGTGATATAAGATCTGTTTTGTATTTCTTTTGTGGTGAATTATAGGGGATAAACACCTTTGTGAAAATCATACCCATTGGGGGTAATTTTTTACGGACGAATAGATTAGGGGGTAGAAGTAGTTTATTTCATATTGAAACCATTGTATGGAAAACTAGGAAACATCAAACACTCAACTAATAAATAGATTCCCCATGATATAACTATTCTTCTGATAAAACCTGAATTAACAAGAAGAAATTGAATAATGAATGCCTTGTAAAATCAGAATATTCCATTCCTTAGTACTTACAGTTTTGTTCTGTGTGTTGGATCATTTTTACTTTTATTGTAGTAGGATTCTGGGCATGGATGTGTGATATGGGTGGTTCTAGTGTTGTAATGTAATATAATATTTGAGATATTGATTGATTGTTGAATGAATGTGATGTGTTGTATAGTAGTGTTGTGATAAGGTTTTGCAATTATGTGTAATTGTGTGCAGTAGTGAGTGGTGGGTGATCTGTTGATAGGATGGATTGGGTGAAATAACGTAGAATAATTATGATGCAAAATGATTCTTTGGGGAATTATCTTGGGGTTTCTCCATGATTATTATACAAAAATCATTACCCCGTGTCTCGGGATCGATGAATGTTATATTATGAATGGCTATTAAATTAACTGGAATGTGATTAGATATTAGTTTTATATCTATTCACCTTTTTATTGGACATTGGATGTGTTTCCTATTTTGGATTTTGTTTAATAGTTTCTTTGGTGGTGATGGAATGAATAAATGATTTGTTAATAGAGAATGATAATTTGGTTGATGTTAAATAATGGATTGGATGTGTGTTAAGAGAAATATATTCGTGAAGCCTCTTTGATTTATCAACTTATGATGTGATAATTACTGATACTAAAAAAATTAGTTTTTATATTTTAGAATAAGTGTTATCAAGAGTTGGTTTTTTGGGGGAAAACTCATAGTAGGTTCTTAAGTTTTTGGTGTTATATATAAGTATACATGTATTTCCATTCTGATTTAACACGTAGCCCACCATAGTTGAGAACTGTCTAGCAAAAACCCCCTTATCATGGGGGATGAGTGTCCTTCCCAAACATCATTTTTTAATGATGGATGGCTACCACCCACTCTTCTCAGCTCCCTCATCAAGGTAGTTACATCCCAAGATTCTTTAGCCAGGTTGTGGTTTATGGGTCCTCAATCTGTGTGGGTGAGTATTGTTTTCCGATATGTCTTTGGTATGAGATGTGATATGTGGACCAGGTGTGTGCGGGTGGGATATGATTTCATATGTGCCATAAGTTTGTGTGGTTGGGAGGTGATATGATATGTGGCCCAGGTGTGGAAGGTGGGAGGTGTTGTGGTATGTGGCCCATGTGTGTTTCACCGGGTTGTGACATTGTTATTTTGGAAGCGTTAGTAGTGCCATTATGTTTTTAGTTAATGTGTGAGAGTGGATACTTAGTTGGAAAGTGTTGTAGAGTACCCTATCATCAATTTTCTTATTATGTCACTTTATTGGATTTCAATTATTTGATGATCATGACTTGGCGAGATTATGATGGCTAGTATACCTTGTTTAGTGTGGTTGGGTTCTTTTAATTTTTCGAGGGAGTGTTAGTATGCTTCTATCACTTGTGCTTAATAGATATTTGATTTCCTAATGAGTATACTTTTATACTCATCATACATGTATAAAAATACTTTTACGTTTCTAGGAGGATTACATGGATTGTGCTGGACCTTGCTATCTCAATCCTTGGGGATAATTGTTGTCTCGCTTCATAGCTCTACTTCGGAATTTAATTTTGAGTTTTCATTGTATCAGTAATAGATTTATTTTAAACATGAAAATCGGATGGATTTTGGTTTTCAATTATATATATATATATATCATGTATTTTTTTGGGGTCTGTACATCTTACCTCCCATTCATTCTTACAATAAAAGGTCAATTCTACTATTTCTGTGAGATTTATATACCCTTAGGGTTGTATACCACAGTGAGGCCTACTAGAGATAGGACTCGGGGATCTTTTTCTCCTTTTATTCAATGCCAGTCCAGGAGGGGAATCATTGATGTGAGGTGGTCAGGAAATGTTATAATGGTGGTTTTAAAATAAAAATATTTAATTGTCTGTCATAGTTCATTTAAGGATGGGTTTGTGTGAAACATATGCTTATAGATAAATATAATTTAAAAAGATACATGACATTCAATGTTGAGATGTTACACTATATAATGAAATGGATTTAAAAATCTATAATAAATTTTATCTTATTTTTTAATAATGAAGCCCTTATTTTTAATTATAAACTATACATTACCTTGGGAAAATACATGGTTCTATTGAAATAGAAACAATTAGGAAACTAATCTTTCATGGTGTAATAGGAAATAAATTGTTATAGTGTTGTTTCAAATTTATGTTTTATGATATTCTATATATCATATAACACTCTACAAAATTAGTTTCCATTTTTGGTGTAACATGACAAGTTTAATATATTCTCCATTTATATTACATAGAAATATTTCCAATAATTCCATTTTCAAAACATATAATAGTGGTATGTCACTACCCCTTCAATTACACTATATAAATTCTTTTCACTCATCCAAAAATACCCTAATTTATTTCACTACGATCATATTTCGATATCATAAGGATTTAGTCAATATATTTTATTATAATCCCAATATTTACAACAAATCCCCTTAGAAAAATCTATTGTTCTCAATGTATGTTCACTATTTTCAATAGCATCAGTTCTTCTACCATTCCATTTAATAATTATTTCATTCCTGATATAATATGAGGAATATATATTTAAACTATACATAATATGGGTATATTGTGTGAATAAAAATTAAACATCACTCAACTTACATTTATGGAAATATAAAACATCAATTGTGTTTATATGCAGAATATTAGCTCCACGACATAACATGTTTCCTTTTCCTATGCCATGTAACACATTGATAAAATAGTAGATTATTAATATTAAATAATTAAATTTTCATGAAAACTCCCTCAACATGAAAATCTAAATTGATGGAAATATTTCCATGAAACTAATATTATATAAAACTTGTGTTTAAAAGGGGTAAAAATTAAATTATATTCATTTATATAGATTGATATTAAATGAATCTATAACATGTTATAAATTTGAGTATTTTTCTTGGAATTTATTTAATTGAATTAATTTAATTATTTAATAATTTTGGAGAAATTACAATCCAAAGCAAGACTACAGTAATGGTTTTTCATCTCTAGTTTCTTTCATTTTTACCCATTTGGAATAATGTGCCAATTTAAATTCATTTGGTATATATATCTTTTATTTAATATTTAATACTATATTGAACCATGAAAATTGCATATAAGTATTATATATTTTTATATTAATATTCAACACATAACATAGAAAGTGTATGAGGCCCATAATAATTGTGTAATTTTGGAATCACAGATCACAATCATTTTCATTCATGTAAGATATTCAATGTCTCCCATGCTGATATTCCACATCTTTACTCCAACAAAAAACCCATTCTTTTTAATTGGATAAAGATAATATAATAAATCCAATGATAAAACTATTTACAAGGTGAAAAGGGAGATATTAAAATATATCATGAGTATAAGGCTATGAGAACATGTGAATTGTATTTTAAAACCATTTTATTATTATCAAATATCATAACCTTGAGTTATGGAATAGCGATTTTCTGTTTATAATATATTAATCATAAGGAAATTAAATAATAAATGATATAATACCAATTTTATAAGATATATATTTCTAACATGATTATAATTATAGATAATCATTTACACTATAGTCAAGGATCATTTCCAAAACATTTAAGGTCACTCTATATGAATAAAAATATCCTAAGAGGGACACACCACAATATACAGTCAAATCCAATTCATTATATTTGAATTAGTTTACTCCTTATAACATTATGGTAGACACAGATCAATCATAAGGCCATTGTAGAGGAAAAATCAATTATTGAACCAAATTCACTCGCAGTTCTAGTCATGTCTTACTGAACTAGGTTCACTCCAGTTTAGATCCCTGCCTTTTTTGTGATATATTAATATGTAGCCAATGCACTAGAGGGATATATGGGTTTAATAAATTATTTCATAACAAAACACCATTATTGTTATAATATAATGACCATCAAATATTGAGAATAATATATATGGTTTCCACACGATCATAAAACTATCATCATAACATAAGTCGTGAAATGAAAATGGTTTTATAACCATTTAATCATATCATGACATATAGTAAAGAAATATAATTCATAATAATAATTAAATAAACCTCAAATTAAAAAGTACGTTTTATAAGATTCTTGTCATGGTATAACTTGTTGAATACAAATTGGTGTATTAAACATCATTCCATCATAAAAATAAAATAATCAAAGAAAATATAATAATGGTATCATTGGATCATCACAACCCTGTTATTTATTTTAAATTAACAAATGATTCATTATATAAGATTACACTTAATACAGTCAATAATATTTATAATTCCAATATATTTTAGAATTTTTTATATTATATAACAATTTAAAATAGGAAAAACAAAATCATTATTGTAAACTTCTTTAGCATGCTCGAACATAAAACTGCATTGAATATCCTTCGGACATACATAAGAAAGAGGTGACCTATAAGGTCTAGTAAGGGAAACAACATGCCATATTGGGAATACAGTAATACATTTTTGGCAATAGTCATATTAATGGGTCATAAAAGGAGTAGGAACAATAAACATGAACAATGATACATGATATAGCATGATAATCATTAGGGAAACCGTTTAAATCGATGAAACTATATAAATCATTCTATAATAAGCATAGGTCAAGGATAACTATAAATAAATAATGATATAAAAAGTCCCGCATTGTAATATACATTACTCCCTGACCCAACTTGATGTCTCATAAGACTAAACAATAGCCAATGTATTTGAGAAAAATATAATTCCTGGTGCATTTTCCATCACATACTTGAGTGTGTGAAATAAAATTATTCGAAGGTGCTTATTTAGAGGTATGGGGAACAATGGGAGGACTCTAGCGATGTGAGGGAAAATTGAAAATGATATCTATGGTTTTATAGTAAGTACAAACTAAATATTGGGTGGGTTTTTATAGGAAATGAGTGGGAATTTCATTAATATTTCTTAAACATAGATTTTGGACACTATATAATAAAATGAAAAAAAACAAAAAATATTCCAATTGTTTATAAAAATTGGGAGTTTATTTATTATTTCATAATGAAAAATTTGTAATGTAATAAAATAACTCCCTTAAATATGTGGAAGTGAGTCACGCTCTTAAATAAAAGATTTTAAAATATTTAAATATATTAATGGTTTTTCTGGATTAATTGTGGATTAATAAAATTAATTAAATAAAAATAAAATAACATTATTTTTCATGTTAAAACATATTGTTGGTCATGTATTCCTTTTATATTATTCAATATATCACTTTGGGGTAATTATGATGTCATAATCAATAATGTATATTTATACGGTAATTAATTCTTTACCCAATAATTCGAATGTCTCACAAAATTATTAAAAATTTAATATTAGATAAATTAGAAATTATTATTCAAAAAAAACATATATTTTTTCACAATAATTCTATATATATTATTAATTTCTGTTTTGAAAAAAGAATGTACATTTATTGAGAAATGATGGGTTTTTTTGAAATTAATATAATTCTAACCCTTTTAAAAATTACATTTTATTTCCTAAAAAATATATAAACATTTATATTTAATAAAAAATAGTTATTAGTAATATTTTATTCAAATTTTATATGGTTTAAAAAACCATTAATTCATCAAAATAAATTTCATAACTAAAAATGAATACTAAAAAATCATTTTTTGTTTTATTGTATCAAAATAAAAATAATTTATAATTTCAATATAATATGAGGAATATAAATTCATCATTATATAAAAAATATACATAAAAATAATTTTAGGTCCATGATAAATATCCAGTTAATACACCAGAATACTACCTAAGGGTAAGGTTCATGTTATGAAACATTCATGTGGTGGTTCAGTTAACATGGTTCGGGCAGTGATCTCAATGTCCTAGAATTTGTCCCATAAATGGTTTGTGTCAAGATTATTTTATTGGATCATATATATAAATGGTCAGGGTAAAATCCTAATGATGTTATATCCCTCAAGAAAATTTGATAAATCAGCTTCAGATGGCACGATCCTATAAGTTGATTCCATAAATTACATTTTCAATTTCAGTTAGATGCATTTAAACCCTATATTTATACTACCAACGTTATCAATTTTTAGTGGTTATATTATCAATAGTAATGATTCATAGTTTTATTTTTAAAAGGTTTTAATTTATCCAAAGGACAACATATGTTTTCTATGAACAGAACACATAATAATACATTTTAATTAAAACAGAAGGGGAATATTTTTATAACAGTTTGGATCATTGTAATCTATCCCCCATGAAATTTATCACTCAAAAATTTCAATTCAGAGAGTAAATTTGAAGGGGTTACTCTGTTTCATCACCCCCTTGAATTTCCACATCTCTTTTCCGCATTTTTTTTTTCTTCCTATAACATTAACAATGTGAATTGTATTTTTTTGTAGAACATTGTATCAATGATGTATGATGTTTATAATATCTCTTCATAGGTAATATCATTCTATAATTTTGAAAATTATAGATTGATATTTACTTCCTCGAGCTAGATTTGTAGAATACATTATGTTCTTTAGGTAAGTTAGGTGGGAGTGATAGTTAATAGGCCATTTCTCTAATGTGATCAACAATCTCAAAGGGGCCAATGAATCATAGAATAAGCATTCCCTTTTTTCAAATCACATCACTTTCTTCCATAAATTAATGAGGGAGAAAACCATGTATCCAACATCATAATGTAGCTATCAAAGATTATTATCAGTATAAATATTTTATCTAATTGACCATATGTGATGTTCTACAGAATGGTAATATCATTTTACACAATTTTAACATCTATTTCATTACATAGAAGTTTTTTCCCCAACATCATCCTAGCATGCAGGTGTTTTTACCTTTTCACATAAAGGGATTCATAGGGATCGATTTTGATACTTTTTTGATACTATTATTGAATATGAACTCAACCAAAGGAAGATTTTGCTCCCTTATTCCTTTGAATTCAATTATGACATCTCTTAGTATTTCCTATCATGTCTTGATATTCCACTCAAATTAGACATCAATTTTGGGGTGATAAATCATGTTGAAGATTAAATGAATATTTAGATACCAATTGATAAATATCTAGAACATGGCGGTGAGTATTGAATCCCAATTAGATACAATTGATAGTTTCACCCCATCCCCACACAACTACTTAGATGTGTATATGTACAAGTTGGTCTCGTTATAATTCCTCTTGATTTGAAAAAAATATTGTAGTACTTGTAAGATGATCGACCACAAACAAGATAGAGTTGTTACCACTTGTTTTTATAAGGAGACTATTTACAAAATCCTGGGTGACGTTTTCCCATTTCCATATAGCTATGGGAAATGGTTGATTCGTCCTATTGGAGTTTTTTCATTTCACATTGAGATTATGACATAAAATTCAAATTTGTGTACCCTCCACAATCTCCTTATTCATATTGTCCAACCAATTGTTCAATATATTACATAGATACATATTTTTTCAATTATGATGGATAGAGATGGAAGTCCTATTTTACTCCTTATAAGGTACACCAAGGTGTGACCCAAATCATACAAATACTCATTTATTAACATTCAACTTTTTAAAGTTTCCTTTTCTTATTGGTTTTATTTTCCTATGAATTCACACATTATCTATTTAAGTACCCTTTCCCATATCCAAAATGGATAGGTTACCAATCATTCTCGAAAGGATTGATTATTCTCCCTCCTTTATTATTCCCATGTACATTTATTTCATATCATAGAAGATTATATCCCTATCAATTCCCACCAATGATAGAATTGATGGATACTTTCTAAAGAGAGAAAATTCCACTTAATTCTCATTCCATAGATAGTAGTGAATTTAGAAATCATATCCCTTGATCCACCATAACCATATTCACTTTCGCATATTACACTCTTTCTATGTGAATATATACATGAATATTTTCTTATCTTTATATATTTTACATATATTTTCAAATAGATAATACTATCATATTTTAGTTCAAATATCATTGCATCCAACTCTAGATAATGTGTTGTGTGGTTCTAATAATGAACTCTCAACATCCATGAAGCATATTCTATGAAATTTTTATTATTCATTAACACATATCATAATCCATTATTCGATGAATTGATGAATACAATGAAAGGTTATCTACTTGTTGGTAGTGTAAGAACATGTAAAGTGGAAACCCTCCTCTTCAAATCCATGAAGATATTTGATAATGCCATTATAAAATATGTAAACTAAATATATATGGAATATATGTTGTTTTTCTCTATACTGCAATTTCATTGTCTTTGAAGGATCCATATATATCCGACTGCTTGTGATAATATTCCGCATGAATGTGCCATCATTCAACCCGAACTCACATTTTTTGTACAAGGAAAAAATATGGCCCTTTAATAATGAATTTATCACAATAATTAGAGGATCCTCATTATTGTATATAGTCATGGATAATATAAAAATATCATCCAAAAATACTACCGCAAATTCTCCAAGGTAAAAACTATAAAATTTATTAATCAGGTTAATGAATATTGATGGTGAATTAGTGAGTCTGAAAGGGATTATTTTGAACTAATAGTTCCTATACCACGCACAAAAAAATAGTCATGGGGATATCAACCTTTTTTTGATAGAAATATTGTAATATCGCAATTTAAGATCCAACTGGTAGAATTATTTTCATTAAATAGTTTATTAATAAAATCATTAATCTATAAAAATGATAATTTTTATTTATTGAGAACTTTTAATGATCACAATACTCAATGAAAATGTGCATTTTCCAATCACTCTTCTTGATGAAAATGGATGATTCACACCTTTGTGAAGCACTTGGGCATATGTAACCTTGAACTACGAGTACATCAAATTACTCAGGATACACATCATCATATTACTTTAATATGGTAATTCCTTCAAGGATGATATTTTCTATTCAATCAATCATTTTATATAGATACACCTTCTCATTGGAAAATAATATCAATTATTATGATGTAGGTGATAAGGAATATTCACCATCCTCCTTGTTTTTGTATTTAATCAAAGGATAATTCACAATATTAAAGTTGATTTCCTTATCATGAAATTTATATTGGCTATGTATAGGGAATGCTAAACCCTGACCAAAATTGCATCAAATTCTACCAATTAGAGTCTAATATGGTTTTTTGGGAGGTTCCACAGTCAAATGTTTAGATGGGAGGAGTTATACACTTGGTATGAAATAATTTCCTCATTCAGTATTTTTACCAACAACTATACATCAATGATTTATGGTGGGGTTTTAATTGTTCTACTAAATATTAATTATATGATGGAATGAATAGAAACACAATCAAAAATAATGTTCAATGTTCATGAATGTATAAATTGTATACCATTGACCATGTCATTTTCGAGATCCAACATAGTGGAAGTGATGAAAAAATCTCTCCCTTGGTAACTTTGATGTTGTTGTTAGTCTCTGGAAACCGTGGTCTTAGTGAACTGGTTTGTAATATGCACTAGTTATTTACATCTGAGACAATGAACAATTCAGTAAGGGTTGATTGGAGAATTCATTTCCTCCAACATGCCTTTTGGTTTCTCTTGTTATAAATCATTATATAGGTTTCAATCATTCCCACACATAATGCATTTCCTCATTCACCTTAGTCAATATATTGGGCTCTTCCTTCCACAGGTTTGACAAGCGGGACGTTTATATTAATTGGAACTATTATATTTTCCCATCGATATAAAGGAATTAAAATCCACTTTCCACTTCTTATCCCAATGATACCCCTAAGACTAACTGATCTCCATTTCATCATTAAGGCCACATCATGAAATTTCATCGTATAAATCAGTGTCTTCTATTTTTAGTTATTTTCATACACCATGTTTTAGGCCCCCAAAAAAGTGTCCAACCATTCATTCAATTGTAATGACAATGTAGGATGCAAATAATAATAGTATTGTGTTGTTTTTCTCATATGACCTGATAAATTCATCCTCTTTTTTTAAAGAATGAAAATCATATTTTATTTTAAGAAGAAGATTATGCTGAATATATTTATTAAAAAACATTTATTTTAATTTATTACACCACATCACTTCGATCTCTTCTTCAAGATTCATATTATTGATCAATGGTCACTACTAATCATCTTCTAACTCCATATAATAAATTTAGAGTATAACAATATATTTCGCGTATCATTGAAGGATGAAAATGATCATCCCAATGGAGTGGATCCATAGTTCTACAATTAAGGGATCAAAATATTCATTGATAGTTTGGAGCCTATGTCGGATAATGGTCTCAAACATAGCTAGTTCACTCTTAGTCGGATTTGGAAAATCCTCCTAATAAAATAATCTACTCTAAACCTTATTGTATAGATAGAGTATCATTATAAATTTCCTGATTCGTAATACCATCATGTTGGGCATCTTATTTGGGCAGTCATCACTTATCGCATTTCATTGATTATTTACCATGTTCTACAAATTTAAAATCCATTCAGTGTAAAAAATGTAAAATAATGGATTATTATTTTAATCTATTAAATACATAATGGAAGAATAAAATTACATGACATGGTTAACTTATAAATTACATGTATTTCTTATATTATGAATTTAGATTATTCAATATATGATATTTATGCCATATTTCCTAAAATATATTGTTATTCTAATTTTTTACATTAATAGTTATTCATAATTAAAATATGAATTTACCAAATCATATCCAATAAGAGTGTCAAACCGGGAGTGCATCAATGATTTTTTTCTTGAACCCATTCCCAGTTGAGCCTAACTCAACATGGTGTTTTCTAGTACTAGACCAATGTACATTTTTCCCATGAAACATTCACTTGTAGTATATAGAAATGGATTTATTTTCATGATAAACAACTTCCTCAATACTTAAAAAACATAGTTATTTGTTTTATTGGTATTATTATCCCCAATGCACTCTTTAGATTTTTCATATTATAATCCCATAATTATGTAAAATTTCTATTTGATAACAAAAAATACAATTGCCTTATTTATTTCACAAAAATAAATGCTTTAAAACAAAATATTATAGTCAATAAATCCCAAAATAATTATTATTATAGGTTATTTGGGAAATATTTTAATTACATAACAATTTAAAATTGAAAAAACATCTGATATAATGAATAATTCATTATCATGATCATACATAAAATTATATGGGATAACATGGGGTAATACATTACAATGGAGTGAGAGAAAAGTCACAATATGGGAACAAACATGTCCTAGCATGAAAACAATAATTCATATTATGCAATTTTTATTTAAATGGATAAATAAATAATACGAATCATAAATAAATGAGACTTTATATGTAATGATAAAAATATTGGAATCATCAGAAATGTGGGAACAATAGAAAACACTGAATCATTAACACAATTCAAGGGTAACTACCAAAAAATCCTGATGGAAAAAGTATAATAAAAGAAAAAGTTTTACTCGATGTCCCAGCATGGAATCTTATTGGAAAAAACATTACCCAAAGAATTAATGTGCTATATAATATCAGGTACACATGTAACATGCATTTTTTCTCATTATTATGTGTTCCACATATATCACAACACATGGATTTATTCATCATTATTATTTATTCAATGATTATGATGTTTTGAAAACATAGATACAAGTAACAAGTCAAATACATATAACTCTAAAATGTCAATCACACTTGATAGGAAATGAGTATGAAATTCACCAAGCAATTGTTTTTTGATACAAAATCTTGTGAAATCTCAGCATCATCATGGTGTAACATAAAAATTAATAAAAAGTGTTGATGAGAAAAAAAGGGATGTATCAACATTTTATCATAATATGGGAAATAATATATACCCTAAATGTTTTATACCATCATTATTTGATACTAATGTATGTGATAGGATAAAAATTAATATTGAATAACAAATAAATTGTGGGGATCACATGCTTGAGTGGGTGACATCAAATGCTCAGGAGGAGAATCATGACATTTTGGGAAAAATGGGTGCAATATAGATAGGTGAAGGACTATTAAGAACATTCTAAAAGGATTTTTAATGAAGAGTAATGGTATATAGGGTTATATTCTATATGAAATGGGTGTTTATTTCTTAAATATTTTTGAATCTTAGTTTTAGGATTATAAATAATAAAATAACAATAACCAAAAACCATCACATGGTTTTTCCCCATGGATTCATCCAAATCGGAGTGTTTTTAGTTATTTTATAATATCTTGTTCCTAAGATAATAAAATAATACCCCATATTATGTATAAGTGAGTCATTATCTTCATGAAAGGATTTTAAAAAACTAAAAATTAATTAATGGTTTTGGAGGATTCATAACGGATTTATAAAATTAATAAAAATAATTTAAATCACATTATTTAAAATTAAAAACATTTATTATATATTTTATTTCTTTTAATATATTTATTACATAAATGTTGGTACATTATGATGTCATAATACATACTCCACAGTTATATGGTATTCATGTTTTGACATGAATTATTAAATGTTTTATAAAAGGATGAATAATTAACCATTGGATAACAAAAAAAATTTATTCTAAAAAAATATTTACTTTTTGAAAATAATTTTCTAAATACATGTATTTTGACACATAAAATAAGAATAAAATATTATTTTTAAATACAGGGTTTTTTCTACTATAAATTTTTTGGACCCCTTACAAAAATTACATTTGACATTATAAAAATTTATGATCATTTATGTTTACATAAAAATATTTAATAATAATTTGTATTAAAATATTGTTTCTTTCAAAAATTCATTTAATTATCAATACAAATGTCTTAATTGAAATTTAATACTGAACAATACATTTTGTATCTTATTGTATCAATATTAAATTCATTAATAATTTAACATTAATGTGATTAAAATATATTCATTATTCTATTAAAAATAATGTGCATGCCCATATATCATGTTTATTCATAGATATCCCTTCAATATATAATAAAAAAGATTAACGGACATGTGTTTGATTGTGATATGTTCATACTGTGGTTCAATGAACATGTTTTGGTCGTGGTATTACTGATAATGAAAATCATCTATGATAAATGCATTATTAGGGTATGATCCTACGGGTTGAGGCCATCACTTCCATTGATTTTTCCAATTAGATTTTTTCATACTCTATATTTATATTAATCATTTTATAACAATTTCATGGATATAAGGTAAATGATAATAATTCTCAATATAATATTAAATTGGATATATTAATAACAAAGGAGTTCATGTGAGTTCTATAATAATAATACATAATAACAAATTTTAATTAAATAAAAAGGGAAATTTTATTAATAACATGTCGGGTCGTTACATGTATCATGTCCCTAGTAAGGTATATCTGAAATATGAATGCATTATTATACTGAAAATTGTTATTTTCTATCACTTCAAACACATATTGAGGAAAATAAAATTCATTTAAAAACCATTCCGAAAACATGAACATTTTTTTAAATCCATTTATATTGAAATAGAAATGAAATATTTTAATGTAATATTTTTAATAAATCAAAATCATTTCACAGGTAAAATAATATTTCCTTTAAAATATTTTTTATTGAAAATATTATTTAGAGTCATTTCATTGAATAATTATTTCAATAAATATAAATGAAATATTTATATATAATTTAAAACAATTATTAATGAAACAATTATTTCGATAATGAAAAAATATTTTAAATCATAAAAAAAAATTAAAAATCATTTTATTAAATATCCTCAATTAAATAAAAATTAATATTTAATAAAAGTCATTCTCTAGGTTATGGGAATCTCTATTCGTTCCGTACACATTAAAACAAAATTTACATTCATATTTTTTGTAATATGAAAATGAGAATTGTTTGGAAAGAAAATCATGATTAAATTAAAATATTTTCATAAAATATGAAACACTACTATAAATTTATTTTTAAAAAATATAATTTGATTATTAAAAAAATAAATCATTTTAATAATACACTGTTTTAGAAGAATCAACATTTCTTAAATAAGAGATAAAGTAGGAAAATTCTAAAAACATTTTCTTATTTATTTTAATTATCAAAGAGTTGGAAAATAGTATCATTAATGGAATATATCCTTAAGGATTAGAGGATAAAAAAATTACGAATAATTTTTAATATATTGATCATATTTTTTAATCATTTGAAACATATTCACAAAACATGATGATAAATATATGATTATAATATGATGAATTTACCATATTCTAAACGTTGAATTATATATCCATGAAAGAATCCCATAAAATGAAAAATAAAATATTTTGATGATGAATAGATTCATTATATTATATTAAAAAGGGGTTGTATTTACTCATAATTAAAGAATATAATTTCATATTATAACGTACGCCCCAAAAAAGGCAGATTGAGACACAAATCCCTTACAATTTTGGTGACATTTAAATCATAAACCTTAGTAAAGAGTGATAAAAAACAAGTAATTTAAAAAAAATTAATATTAGAATTATAAACATAATTCTTTGAAAAAAAATAAAAATAAAAGATATTGGCATTGAACATGGAATGTGTCTCACAGAAGTAAAAACCTGAGATAGAAATCAGTTATCTTGAGTTTTGACATCCATCAAAATCATTCAACACACCTGAATAATAAAAATAATTTTTATAAATATATAAAATAACCATTTTAATATATATCATAACATATATTATTTTCTAATTACATTTTATTACCTACTTATTAACATGTCTCTATTATTGTTACGTAGGGTGTACTAACTTCATTTTTTTTTCATAAATGGTTTGATTTTTCATATTTTTGATCATCTTACATTGATATTTGTTCCATAAAATTTAGTTTGATAAAAAAGATATAAACATCATATTTATTGATTATATATGTATTTTTAGATATATATAACATTTAGATGAAGAAAATGAAATTCACATTTCATGGTGATGATAGGTCGTACATAAGAATGAACATTGTTTCCATTTTCGTATTTGATTTAATCAAACAAAATTAAATGGTATATATTACCATACCATAGAAATTTTCATATAATGTTTATCATGATTATAAAAGAACTCATCTTTAATAAATTTCATGCAAAGCATGAAAAACCACATCAATTCGCTAGGCGGTAGTCCCCCATTCAAATAAGAAACATTTTTTGGTTCCCAAAAAATCAAAATAATAAATTAATGGTTTTAAAAAAACTAAAAAATCATAATAATATAATATATATCATATATAAAAACATATGCCTCACAATATACACCTTTTATAGGTTATAATAGAGAAATGAATATCATTAGTTCATGTGGTGATAATTCTCAATGCACAAGAATGATGATTTATTTACACATCATGTGGATGTGAATAATATTTGATATGATGCCATAAACATAATAATGTATCAAAACATATATTATTTCTTTGTTATTATATAATAAAGGTAATTAAAAAAATTAATGTGGTGAATAAATATGGAAAAGAAAAAAACAAGCATTTATGAATGTTACCTATTTCTTTTGTAGTCCCCTATAGTCTACACTAACATCCTCCATAGGATGGATTTATCCCAAAAATAATTCATTTAGTATAATGGGATGAAACTTGGATGTGATTTGGGATGAAATTTTTGGGATCTGAAATGGCATGATGGTGTGAATGAGAGAGGAGAAGTTTGACCTTTTATAAATTGGGGAGAGGTCACACTTTTTATTTTTTAAAAATAATTGATTACACCCACATTTTTCATATTTATCAAGGGTAAAACATAGACAAATATCAAAAAACATGTGTTTCATGGTATACATATTGATTGAATATAACTTTTAGAAAATTTTATAGGTTATTATTACCTTTAACATTTTAGTTTAACCCATAGGAAACGCTTTTTTAACTTAATCATGGTAACAGATTCTACTATATTGACTATTAATTTTTGATAAAAATTATGATGAAATTATTTTAAATTATAAATTATTTTGATTCTAAATGTGGAAATAAATTCAATGTTAAATTCACTAAAGAAGTAAAATTTATTTTCAAATGTAATCTCGTTGATGTGATGAGAATGAAACATTTTAATGTGAAAATGTTCAAAATTTTACACTGATTATATATATATATAATCAAAATGAAATTGATTAAAATGAGTAATATTGGATGAATTAATAAAAAATGAACTGTTTATTCTATTAAACCACATCAAATTATAAATTGTATTTAAAATTTATTTAAATGAAAGGGTAGTCCTCATTTAAAATTCATTATATTTCAATGTACATAAAAAATACATTTTCAGCAATCATCCCGTGAAATAACCCAATTAAAATTAATATATTACTATTTCAAAACTGATTTTCTATTCCATATAAAATTTCTAAATTTTCAATAATAATTTATAAAATAATTGTGTGATAAAAATGTGTGAAAAGAACTTTGTAAAAATAAAATGTGTTTAATATTTATTTTGAAATAATTCTTATCGATTGTCTATAAAACTCATAATATTAATTTTATATTTTTGACATAATATATACTACATAAATTTTATTTGAAAATTTTACCAAAAGTGGGATGTTTATTTTATTTATTTATAACAAATTGTTTTTCATCAAAAAATATTTTTTTATATATAATCGATTTTCACTATTTTCAAATTGTTTTCATTTTAATTTACTTTTTATTATTATTCAAGAAACTAATTCTATATACTTGGGGAAACCATGTTTTTATAATTTAGTTAATCATTTTCATAACAACCATTTAAATAGATAACTAATAATTATCACATTAAATAACGCTTTTTTTAAATTGACATGTCTCTTTTAAACTATGTTTTTGTGTAATTAATGTTACACTTGTTATTGTGTATAACAGAAGCCAAACATAGAGTATTGTATAAAGAAATATAAATATTTTATTTAATGTAACAAAAAATATAAAAAATTAATAAATATATATAAGTGAAAAGGTCTCAACATCTTAGGGTGTTACAAATATCATAAATTTCTATTGGATTATTATAATCTTTGATAAGTTAAAATACATCTCTTTCAATGGTTTGGTTATAGTATCTACTCATTATGGGAGAGTATTCTTAGTCACAATTATTATTTTTCATGACATGTTACATGTAATATAACATGAATAATTTTTATATTATTTGACTAATGTACTATTCTATGGATTCTCTATATATTGTTTCCCTATAATTGATGGGATACGATAATATGATTCATTTTCATTTTATAAAATGATTATAGACACAACTGTTATCCTCAATGTAGGATTTTATAGTAAATATAATTTTATTCACTAATATTTTTCTACATCACAAGAACATATTTAATATAGGTTACAATACATATTTTGATTAAATAAAGAATTATTCCATGATCATTTTTATATTTACAACAATAAAACTTTTCAAATATTTCGTGCTTCATGTAGTATGTTTACCATAAAGGATTATTTTAACATAACCTACTTTTATTTTAGTTATATTGTTTCCTTAGGGAAATCTCTATTCCATTATTCAGTTCCCCCAAACTAATATTTAATTATATGGTATTTTATAATCCTATATGAAATAATGATGATTTAGTACAGTTTAATTCTTTTATTCACATATTACATTATGAATCTTGAATAAAGGTATTTTGAAAATAAGAAATTGTTTTCTCATTTCACATTCAGATACTTTTTCTCCTTTAATAATTTATGAAAAAACATTATATCTTTTCAATTATCAATTATCAGTGGTTTCGTAAATATACTACATAACCAATTTAATTTTTTAATTTTTATGTGTCATGGAATTTTTTATATTACAAAAAAGTTAAAAATGGTTTCAGAAAGTTGTTTTTATGTTTTTATTTCCACTTCAACTATTTTTTTAATATTCTTGACCATAATGGGATTCAATATTAACGATTTTAATTTTATTATATCTATATATATGAAATAGTGTTTTAGAATGAACTTATATTGTCATGTTATTATATTCTTGATCTATTGTTTATGATAACACTTAAGGTACTCTTTTTTGAACGATGTTGTTTATCTAAGTCAACAATTTTTTTATCTCATTTATTACACGAAATAATTATAATTTTGAAGCAATAAAAAATATGTATTCGAATAAGTTATGATCATTTTATCAATTTTATTATCATGAGTACAAGTACATGTGTTCCATATATTCTTATTCCAATATGATGACAGTTGTCATGTTTAATTTTTATTGATTGAGCTTACACGTTGTTTTTTGGATGTCTTATGAACATATGCTCCTTTTTTACATGGGGAAATTATTTTACATTCATGATGATTCTTGAAATATGACTTATGTTCAATATGATTTGATTTATATATTCCTTATTAAAATGTTAACCATTTCCTCTTCAGTTTCTGGTTCCTCAAGTAATTTTATAAACGGTCTTGATGGAACTTATAGCGAATGAATTATAATTCATTAGGTGAATTGTGGGACTTATCATTATATAAAACCTTTATTTATTTATAGGTATTGTGTGGTAAAACAGTTTTTGTTTTTTGTTTTAATCATAACCGATTACATAATATTGCTTGAATTTGGCATCGATGAAAAGAAAATATCATGGCCCGAGGTGTTGAAAAATTATTTTTTTTCAATAATTATGTATTCCATCAGTAATAAATTAATATTAATATTAATATCAATGTATTCATGGATTATGAAATATATATAATTCTATCATTTTTTTATTATGGATTCATTATGTCATATTCATCCTTCCAAATTATTTATCTCACGTTTTTTTCCAAAATTTCCATAGTTATATGATTTCCCTCGTCGAGCATTTGATCCCACCCATTTTTAAGATTCTATTTCACATAGTTATAAACAAAAGATTTACACATGGAATGTTTAGAGGTAAAATCATTGAGAAATAATTTATAGAATATGTTGAAGGCTCATTGTGGATTATTTAATTTTATATATATAGTAAAAAAATATTTTTTTATACAAAGAACATGGGTTTTGTTAGATAATGTTTTTTTATAAATTTTTAAAGCTCTATACCTAGAACCCACATCAATATAAATGATATGTAATAACAAAATTTATTATTATTTAAATACATTTATATATGTGATTTTATAATTAAAATCAATGTATGTATATAAAGTATGTGTTTGTGGGACCATATCTATGTGCACACATTCTAGGTGTTATAGTTCGTATCAAAGGAAAATTTTAAATAACATTGGAGATAAGGATGTTCATTGGTCATATGTTTAGGGTATATATGTAATACTGATCATTATTCAATGGAATATACTTCCTCTTAGGATATTATATGATCTTATAATTTTATTTGATGATTTTGAAAAAATACATTAGTTAAAATCCAGAAAATAAGTTTAAGAGAGAATACAGAGAATCCGAAAACAACCAAAAGTAATGGTATTAATGATATTGTCTCATTATATTTGAAATTAGATCATAAGACATTCTATTAGTGGATTTAGGCTCTTTCACGGATTTACCAATGGGTAAAAACCCAAAATTAGTGGATTTAGTATAAACTTGATCGTCACCAAGTGGAAAAAAGAGGCCTCACTCCCCACATAGTTTGAAACTCTAGTAAGATATGTTTTTGTGAATTGAATATTATTAATGAACAATTATTAGGGATGAAAAAGTTTTTAACTGAATATAACTCAAAAGTGAATTGAAAAATTACCATATATGACCTAATATTGAATAAAGTAAGTAATATATTGAATCAAAAGAATAATATGTTAAAAAACAGGTTTAAAAAGGAATAAATAATGAGATTTATGTTATTATATAAATTTTTTCATATAATCATTACTATTTTGGTATAATATTTTATAAAAATGGATCTTCAAAATGATCAATAGAATGGTATGTACATAGTGACTGTGTTGTCTTGTAAACAAATAATGTATTATAATTAAATGGATCATATTATCAATATTTATAGATTATTAAGGAAAACTGAGTTTCTTATTCAATCATAATTTATTAATATAGATATATAAAAAATGAATTTCTAATCTATTATCAATAGCGATTTATATTTATCATGGATGTTCATGTACTTATTAAAACATCTGGGGATTATTTGAATTATCACATGATTCTACATTTTTAGTTTTACATTATATTTGTGAAAAAATATATCATATGGTGTTAATTTAATTTAAAAATAATTTTATTTTAGGTTTATATTTTTGGGGAGTGGTATAGAAGAACACATGTTGTGGGGGCATATTTTATTTTTTTCTTTCAAATTTGATGTAATGGTAAAAAGGGAGGGTTAATTTTGAATATGTAAGTTATCTAGTAACAAAATCATTGGGACTGATGTTAATTAATCGATAATGTTTTTCTTATTCATTGGATACTGATATATATTCACTAGTGAATGACCTTATGAACTACTGGATAATATGAATTTAATATTAAATATAGAGTCTTTTTTGGGGAGATATATATCATCACATTGGCTTATTATCTTGGAGATTTTATGGTCTTTGGGAAATGAATGCAATGGATATTATATGATTATTTTCTGTTCATAATTGTGTATATTAAAGTATAAATTGATAGAGTTGTTTGAGTAATGATATGAAACTGATTTTATCTAAAACGTGCAAGGTATATGTCATATTAGATGTTATATTATATGATGATTTATTGTAGAGATGATTGTTTTCATCTATTTCAACATATTATTAAATCCCCTTTGCTAAAATATAGTTTTGTTCTTTTGAAACCTCTAACATTTATCCTCTATATGTTTTACACTAATGTAATTACAATTGTTTTCATGGGTTAACTTATTAGTTATAATTATATTATTTTTCCAATATGGGCGAATATTTGAATGTTTAAAATATTTTATTTTATAATCTGTATTCTTTCTCTTGATGGATTGTGATATGTTTATTCAATTCATTGAGATGGGTAATGTAATAAGATTATTCAAAATTTTAGAACGATACCATATATTCTTTATGTAATGAATTATTCATTCCACATTATGTAGATAAATATGATTTTCTTTGTAAGACCTACATCATGGAATTTTATAAAATTTATTGATAACTCTTATGGTCAATGGATTGTTCATAAAAAAGCGATAATTCGGGATTTTAATTACTGGCCCCTCCCCCTATGTAATAAAATGTATCATGAGGAAAAAAATTTGTTCATTTTTTATTTATTCCAAATTTAAAAATGTTTATTAAACATAGACTTGATAAAAATGGAATGTCTTATTACAAGTCCATGATTGTGTTTTCTTGTTGTTTTACATCATGGATTGCATTCGTATAAGTTTTGTGAGTTGGTCACCAAGAACTATATCCATTATAAACATTTAATATGATTTCATATACATATATATATACTCGTTTTTATTATTCCCATAACATTATTAAAAACATATAAATCCAATACTTATATTGTATGATCCTTGTATTATGTGGCATATAAATTGGTAATAGAAGTTTGAAAATATATTCTATATAAATGATATTATTAAGGAAATCATAAATATATGTCATGTTGAATTGATATATCATAATTATGATACAATAAAGTATGTTTGGCAGTAAAATTCATGGGGATGACTAGAATTGGGGCTTCATCTCATAATGATCATACATGGTGATAGTTAGTAGATCAAATCATGAGGACTAGCCTAAAAATTGGATCCCGCTATGTTTTGGGTCTCATTGGTAGTTACAATGTAAAAACATGTGTATTGGACACTTCAATTGCGATCATTGTGATTGAGTACAATTTTATCATGTAGATTGATTCACTGAAAAAACTATGATATTATAATCATGGAGTGGAAGGTTATGATTGGTGGTACATTACTGGTTTAATAGTGGTGGAAGAATGAAATTATAAATTCGATTTCATGTTTAGAAATTGATATCTCATGGGCCAATGATGACCATGATATGAGTTCCTGAATTAAATAAATTGTAATGGTATTAGATTGAACGACGACATGAAAAGGTATCAGAATATATATAGCATCAAAATTATGGTGGCACTAGTTTATTTATAACATTTAATGAAATAATGAGACAAGTAAATATTATTACAAAGAGAATGTTCCAAGGATTTTGTTGTAGCTATCACAATCTTTATATCCTTTAAGAAAAATATTAGTGGGTAGAATCCACTATTTTCTGGAGTCTGACTAATTATTAATGAGATATGAATCTAGATGATCACACTTTAAGTGTATATACATGTCCTTCCTATTTTGATATTATAGTGTTTTGGAAGAAGTGTTCTTTTACTGGGAGTCTTGGTTAGTGTGTAAGAGGGAACAATAAAAAGTAAAAAAAGTTTTTATACTTTCCATATTAAAAAAATTATGATTGAATTTATTTCTCATGATATTTTAATGGTTCTGGTAAATAAAACCGAATATTAGAGATTATAATAGTTTCAATGAAGATATTATATTAAAGGTTTAATAATTTATTTGTGGTGTTTACATAAAAATATAATGGTTTTTATTTTATTACATTCCATGCTAACGTGTTACAAGAGATTTATATATTGTTTGTGAAATTTGTGAAATGTTTAATTATATAATAAATTTTTTCAAGGGATTAAAAACAATTATATAAATTAGAAGTGAGAAATGATCCATTTTTACTATAATCATTGTATATATGTAAATTTCATACTCATTAATATTGAAATCCACCATTTTATTGAAATGTGAGTTCTCATATCTTCTAATATGACATCAATATTGAGAATGCAATAAATGAAAAATGTTGGATCAATCATTTGTATTTGAACAGGTCAATGATATTGAAAATTGTAAAGGGATTTCATTAATCTCTTCTATTTTCCACCTTCACTCCTATAGATAAAGATTAGTGATATTGGATATTTAGTTCATGTGTGGATAGTCTAGAGGATCTCTAACTTGTTGAAATTGGTCAACAATACAGTGATGGTTATTAAAACAAATCCATTATTTTGAATGAACAATGTACCTTTTGTGATTTCTTCTAATTTTCATCATTGTGTATAATTTTATTATTATAGGATCTTTTGGAAAATATGGGTAATTTGTTTCTTGATCATTTTATTCCATTATGAATTGAACAATAAATTTTTTGATTTTTCACTTTTTTTACTCATGATATACCCCAGTTTCCTTTAATTGGTATTACAATGAACATGGAATCATTAATGTTGAAGACATCATAATTACTAATCATTCTGTGATGATACATAAATATTGCGTCGATATGGTCTTAAAAAAATTCATCATTCATTGATATGAGTTTGTATGGATAAGATATGTTCATTTTTGTAATGATAGGTTTTAGCTGTTTAATGTGATATGATTTATAGCTTCATTCCATCATCTATTATGGATTCTTTTGCTATGTATTTTCATACAAGTATTGACATAAGTGTGCTACATATTATCCAAAAATGTTATTATCTAGTTAAAATAGTTCATTTTTTGGTGGATTTTTATGAATTCATGAAATAAATGATAAAAAATTAATACCAGGGTTATTATCATTAGATATGTATGAGATAAGAAAATTGTTTTACACACTAGAAAATGGTACATGGATTTGTTGGACATCCCCATTTATGTGGAGGAAAATTTATTCATTAGCTATCCCAAGTGATGGGCTGGTGAAAAAATGATTATACTATATTTATAAATATGTATTTAATTATTTATCATATATAAAATATATGTTATTATAATATATACTTATACACAAATTTCATATATATATGACCGTAAATGAATATTCCAACTAGACATTGGTTGTACTGCGATAGTTAAGATATGACCATCCTGACCTATTAACCCATTATAAGCCCTAAACTAATATCTGATGATCTGAATTAAGACTAAATGGACACAAAAAATGGATAATTTTTAAAAAAAATGTAATTTCATTTTTTAGGGTTTATAGAATTAGTTATACCATAGTGAAAGGAATTGATAATTAATTAAAATTAGTTTAATGCAATTTATATCATTAAAAAACCCTTGAATATATTTTAAATAAATATTAATTTTATCGTAATATATAATTTCATTTTTACTGATCATGAACCAAAAACAACATGTGACTATTTTTTTGTTTTTTTAACAAAAATAATTATATCATTTGAGTTAGAAAATGAAAAAATCATTATTATTTAATGATATAAATATTATCCCCATAAAATGTATATGGATGTTCTTTTATTCATTTATGTGATAGAATTGATTTTTTGAACCAATGTTCCACTATTATGAATGTGATTCTACATTGCAAAGTTTAAATTATTTCATGAATATGTGGTTCATGTTGTCAGTCACTGTAAACCCGAAATTTGAAATTCATGGGAGTTGTGGGGACAAAAATTCAATTCATCTATAGACGTAATAAATCTCCAAGGGTTTTGATGAATTAATTATTTCCTCGATGGATCAACTAATAGATAATAACTATCGTTCAAATCATTATTTATTTATTTTATAATATTCATGATATATTATTTTTTGAATGTGTATTTATTTTGAATGACCACAATGTCTATAAATAAAAAACCATACATAAATAAGATACACACAAATTATGAATGTTATCTATTTAAATATAGTGGTATTTTGAGTGAGATTGCGTCAGAAATTCATGATAAATAGAGAATAATTTCATTCAATAAGTTAAATAAATAAATCTCTCAAAGTAAATAATAAGTCCTCAAATTCCATCCATCACTTGAATTTGGATTCAACCAACTACTCAACGTTCTCTTTTGCCACAGTTGGGGGTTTGTTTTACTATTTGTCATTATTATGAGATGTTAGAGTTGGATTAAATAATTTTGGAAGAGAATTAATGAATATCCAGCTTGTCACTACATTTTGGGAAAAGCAAAGGGAGGTGAATATTAATTAGTTATTGGAGGTAGTACTACACTTAACAGATCCTGGAGACCTGAGTTAATATAGTTTTCTAGTGAATTCCCTACATTAGACTCACAAAGTAGTTATGATTAAATTGATTTAGATACAAAATGATGTTTAAGGACCCTTTACACGAGAATAATCATAACAATAAATATTCCATATCTAAAAGTTGAGAGTGATTTGGAATTGAATTAAAATATAGGTAGAAAATATTATTTTAAATTTGAAAATATGTTATAGTAATATAGATAAATTTTTTACATTTTTTGTTTATTATTTGCAAATCATACGGAACCCACCAGTAATTCAGTTTCACTATGATCAATATTCTATAATTAAAATATTTGGACTAACCACAATATCCAATAGTGGTATATAAAATTGGTTATTGTACTATAAAGATAAGGGAATCTTCATGTGATTTAATAACCACTTACTCTTGATCACACTAATATAGAATGTAGGATAGAAAATAAAAAATAGAAGATGAATATAAATGATATACTAGATTTTCAGTGTTTTTTGTTGTTATCAATGTTCAGCTGGATGGAGAAAATGGATGAGGATAAAGATTCACTCAAAATGCAGTCTTATAACCAAGATTCATTGTTTCCTACTCCGAGGCGGAACGAATATGAATTTGGGAAAAAAGATAGAACTGTATGATAGGTGACGTGTATTCGTCCATCATTATAGAGACTTCCCATTTGAAATCATTGTTTCAACTTGATCTGTGTTGTTGTCCTTTAGGGGGAACTGGATTGATCCCATAGGGATGTGGTAGTTTAACCCTTCCGCATTATAAAGGTGTTTCCATAGTAAAATGGTCCCAGTTGGTGATTTCATGGGGTTAAATATTTTTTCAATTTTCCCTCTTAAGACACGACTTCCTCAGATGGTCTCTAATGAGTTTATTTGAGAATCCGGAAACTCCCAATGGCCTTAGTATCCATGATTCAAGGACCTGAATTCCAAAAGAAGTCACTCATTAGATGGCGATTTGTCCGATGACACATAAGGACACCATTGGTCAAGAGGTTGGGAGTTCTGTCTCATCACACCTTTTTGGGGGAACTGTTTCATATTTTAGGACTCTATTAGATATTTAAGTTGTGTTCATATGATTATGAATCCATGGCTCATTCCCAAAAGTGTTCCCATGGGATACCCCTAGTTTGCATGATCATCATGAATATACATACGATTGATGATACAGAGTCAATGCTGACTTTGGAAAAGTAATAAGGCACTCTAGAATTTATGGTCATCCAGGAGTGACGGTAGGTGATTTTATGGTGGGATTAGGCCCATTAGATGGGATTCCTATGTTTCCTTGGGAGAGTAATAAGAGACCACATAGTTCAGTTAGCTTGGGTTTTGGACCCTAGAGGAGGCCCATTTTATGGGGGAATAATTGTAGTGGACCCATTTGGAATTAAACCCCTATTGAGATAAGGCCTTCAAGAAGGAAACCTACGTATCCTATTTTGAATTGGACTATGATTTTATGTAGTTCAAGACTGGTTGAGGAATACTCATTGTGGTTACCCATTTTATGGGTCATTAGTGGGTGAACCCTTTTGGAAGGGAATCCCTTTTGATCTCGAGCCTTCAAGAAGCAGTCATACGTATCCTAGTAAGAGTAGAAATTAGAGTTCTCTTAGATCATGAAATGTTCATTGTGTTGATGTTGTAATCATCACAAGTCTCTAAACCCATGTGAGGCATAAATGGTGTGAGGAACAATATGATGTGAGTGATTAATCAAACCACACATCTTCTCTCCTGCTGATGGGGGAGGACAGTCCTACGATATAAAAAGTCAAGGAAACGATGAGTGAGGGTGCGTAGTGATAAACTATTCAATATGGGATGACAGTATAGGTCATGTGGCCCATCTCTCTGATGGATAAGTACATAACTCTGTGGGAGTTCCCCTGAGATGTCATATGGGATATAATACTATTCAAAGTAATTTATCTTGGATGACAGCCTCATAGTTTAGTGTCGTGTTTCAGGGACAAGCATCATATAGTTTAATTTCACATCGTATGGATCATAACTCATAGTTTATGGTCATATATTTCAGACCACGTGACATAGAATCCAGGATTAACTAGAGGAAAATAATATTTGGATGTTATGACGTGCATCATACATGACAGGGGAGGAATGTGTAAATGATGATTATGGAGGATTTCATATCAATTGTAATTATATGAAGAATGGATGTTGTCGAGGTGCACATACATATAAGGATCCATTTCTGAGGATGAATTTTTCATATTTTGATAATCCTTTTTTGGAAAAAAATGAAAATAAACGGGGGCATGGTGTGAAAATTCAAGTAGATGTGTCCTCAAGACACTGACCTTCCATTTCTAATGGTCTAGGATGTTTATGAAGATATGAAATCACCCTTCATACAATAGATTAATTTCATATAGCTTAGAAGATTGAATCAAAATTTATTGTCTTGTTTTAGGGACTAATACCATACAGTAGTATTCCATGTTACTAGGATGAAAACTCATAGTTTAGGTTCATAGAGTTTTGACCATTTGTTATCGAACCTATGATTAGATTTAGGATAATTGGGATGGGATGTTCTGACATGCCTTCAACATGGGACAAGAGAAATATGTAAAGTGTGACACTAGTGATTCCCATACCTTGAAAAATAATATGTGGATGGGAAGCCAGTGACGTGTAAAGAGGTAGGAAAAGACTCTCCTGATGAATAATTTTCCTTTGTTTGATGAGTGATTTTAAGAAACATATATAGAACCATCGAGGAATGATGTGCATTGTAAAACAAATGTATGCATAGGACACTGGACCTCCACATTTGATGTTCATGGGGTTTATGAGGATCTGTAATCACCAGAGACGTAGATTTTAATGGATGGAAAGGATCTGTCTGTGCATTTATGAAACATTCAGGTTGTGATTGTCCATTGGGTTCTGAGTCAACCTAGTATAGGAGGTATCTGATAGGGTTTTGGGTGGTTCATGATAAATTATTATTCTATTGATTTTTATGGGATGGATTTTAGGGAGGCATAATGGCGCAATGGAAAATGTCATCGGCCTGGACCAAAATGTTCGCAGTGTGACAATCCATTTTTCGTGGGGGTCAATAAAGTCAGTGAAGAGGCGATCCCAGAGGGCTGGGACATTTTCCTGGCACTAATCCAAAGTGGGGGTTGGGTGAGAATCCCCCATTGTATAGACATGTGATCAGAAATAGTTTTACACATAGGAATGTTCGTGTAAGATCTTGCCACATTTGAGCATCCACATCGGAGATAAGCGTGAACTATATATCCGTGAAGGATGACGTTCGTCAAGGAGATGGTAGTGTAGGATGGTACACTGACTATTTTCTATATAATAGCTTTTTTGAATTGTTGTCAAGATAAAAGAGGGTCACAAACTATTTTCCACCCAGGGGTGTCTGTGTACTACATTCTTAATGGGGAGCTCACGAACCATTTTACGAAAAGGGTTATTCATGTACAATGTTTCCCGCATAGTTTGCCAGTGAACCATTTTTAATATATTATTTTAATGGTTTGATGGATGGATGCCGACTGTCTTCTGAATAATGTTCACTTAAAGGAGTTCCTTAAAATGACACCTGAATATGGTTCACGACATGGAGTCTGAAAACTGCATGTGGCTCGGGGATGAAATCTGTGAAGACATTCTGATGCTGGATTCTGTCCCATAAACCTTTTTGAGTGTGGGATAAATATCACTCGCACTCACTATGTTCTTCATCCACCTTAATTATATCCTAATGATCTATCCCTTCATCATCAACCAAATATTATAGTTCCCTTGGTGGTAATTTTATATTTTATTGGGGATGTTGTATATATGATTCAGACAATACCATTTGTGGAAGCTAGTGGAGGAAATATGTCCAATGAATGACTCGGTCAACTGCGATTTGTGGGGGTGTGGGATGCCACCGACAAATCTGTATCATCAAAGCACATCATTCCTAGGGATAGTGTGTTTGGAGTACCTTTTTAGGAATATTTCCAGTAAAAATGGTTCACGGAGGCTTCGATTCGTGGTTGTAAATTCACTATAAATAGTTTCCTTTGCCAGACAACCCCTTGCAGGCCACCATGTCATTAGCCATATTTATAGAAGTGGAATGTGGTTTATGCCTATGCAAACCATTCCTAGTAATCAGTAAGTGTTCTTTCCAAATTCCTCTGCAAAATGTGATTTATTCACTTTTCTCCTCATTTGTTCAAACAAAAATATATCCATCTACTTTACCAATCATTTGAGAGTATTTTCCTTACATATTCTAAATTATTGAGACCATACAAATTCCCCCCATCATAAGGGGGTATGATTGGTATGAACAAGAGGATATTCTAATGTAGAAGTAGTCTTTACATGATTAGATAATGCTATAATGTTTTCCTAATCTACGAGACTCAATGAGCACAGTTCGACTATTTCTGGGGTTTCATGCAAAAACTGACGAAATTTTTTGTATTTTTCATTATCACTCTAATTTTTTCCTAATCCTATTTAATGTGGTCTTAGAGGGTATAACATAAATTTTTCATAAGCCACACTTTTCAAGATTTTGATCTAACAGTCATTGTGTATATTTTGAGTATTTGATAGCTCAACGTTTTTTCCCATACTATTCATAGAATTGTTTTAGCGAGCTGATACTCGACATTTATCTAGGGGTTTTATTTGTGGTTTTAAAATATTTTGAGTATTGCATTTTTTCATTTCTAGTTTATAGTCTTTCCACTTATACATATTATTGATGTTTTAGGTCGAACATCGTTGACCAAAATTGATGGGTAAGGGGCTCCAAATTTGGGATTCATCATCTGGGAATGACCTAATAATCTCTAACAAGAATGAGGGATTTTCATGACCCTATCTTTGTGAGTTTTGGATTTATATGAGGCATGGGAGAAATTTTAGGCATATGATGGTAGGATAGGACTCTCCTAAGGATGAATTTTCCTTTGGCTGATAGTCGTTTTGTATGAAAAATAGGTACAACCACCGGGGCATGTGGTAAATAGTCAAAAAAGGGTGACTACATGACATTGGCCTCCCATATCTAATAGAATGGAAGAATTTATAACACATTGGCTTTGATTTGAGTTTTGGGCCATAGTGGTCGGCCTTTTTGAGTAATGATGTTAGAATGTATTAGGGGAATTCGTATTGGATTAGAATGGAAAACAATCCCCCATGAATTTTTCACACGTACAGAAGATTCAATGAATCATTAGTTAAATATAAAATGATTTTTATGTATGGGAATTTGAAAAGGGAAAGATATGTAAGTTGTTATCTATGGGATTTTAGAATCCAAGTAATTATATGGGACATAAATTTCATACAGGTGTATGGAAACTAGAGAATACTCTCATGGGGATAAATTGACCTTTGATAGACTGCTGGTTTGTAGGCAACATATGCAGAGCCATCGGGGCATGTTGTGCATAGTCAATCAAATTATCTATATGACACTTGCCTTCTCTCTCTAATGGCCGTGAAGGATTATGGATATTACGGCCATTCTAGACATAGAATATTGTCTCTAAAAGGGGTAAGCTTAAGCATGAAAGGGGCAATTTATTTGGGTGAACATTGCCAAAAATCCCATAAATAAGTGGGGGATTTTTTTAATGTGGATCAACATATAGATATTGAAGGGGAATCTTTATTTTATAGAAGAGTGCAGAGAGACCAGAGGTGAATTGGGAAAGGATGTTCTGATATATCAATGATGTGTTTCTGAAAGAGAATGTAAACTGTGATTATGAGGGTTCTTGAATCAGGAGGGATATCATGATACCTGGAAGCCTTCAAGAATAATGATGTAGGAGAGGACCCTCCAAATGATGAATTTTATTTTGGTTGATTGTAGTATATTAGGATAAATATGCATATCTACTTGGGCATGATGTTAATTGTTCAAAATGTTGCAAGCATGACACTTTCCTTCCACCTCTGATGGCCATAGAGGATTATGGGTTTTTTAAATTAATCAAATCATGGAGTATGATATATATATAAGTATTGTGTCTTGATAAATTAGAATCTTTTGGGTTGGGATACACTTACTGGACCAGTTAATTCCCTACATATATCTAACACATTTGTAGGGTGATTCATTCATCCCATATTTGGAGTACACAGTAGTTTAATGTCTTACATCCAGGACCCAGGGATCCTTATGCGGAAAGGGACCATTACATGCCATTTAGAGTCATTCTTCTAGGAAAAAAACTCTTGAACTGATTCTATATGATGTCATGATGGATCCCCTGTGGAGGACCCTAAACTCATGTTAGCGAATCTCAATGTGAGAAACAGGGGACTCCAAAGACTACAGATCACTACTTAAGAATAGAATAATAAATTTTTGGGAGAATTTTATAAGAAAATAATTATATATTATTTAGAATCATCTATTATGGAGAAATTATGTCCATTATATTTAGCATTTTTTTGGAAATGATGTTCTACTGTGATGTTTAGACACATTCAGTGAGTTCTTTTAGAAGATGTAAACAATAGTCCCGGGGAGGTGTGGATCCGGAGGAATTACATGGGTCATGGAAGCCATTGGGTGTACTGAGGTAGGATTGGATGAATTTTCCATTGGTTATTGGTCATTTTGTAGGAGGCATATGCATAGCCACTAGGGCATGATGTGAACAGTCAAAAAAAGGTGGTCGTAGGGCACTATACTTTAAATATGATGGCCATGAATGTTTATGGGGACCCAAGATTTCCTTGAGTATGGTGTTTTATATATACTAAAGATGTGTCTGGGAACATAAGAAATTTATATACCATGATCAATAATAATGTACTTAATCTTCAATAATGATCTAACTCACATGAAGGGGGAGTCATTATTTTTGACTCGTTTTGAGTGTCTGAATTCAAACATGGAATTTCTATCATCTCTTTACATTTTTTGTGCTTAAAATTGGGGGCATGTGTGGGATCTCGTATCATTGGGAATCGGACAACACATGAATGTTTAGGAACATTTTAGTTTAATGTCATATGATTATGAACTTTAATGGATTCCCCTTTACATGTCTGACCTATGTATGGAGGAAGTGGCATTTTGTTTTGGTGTCTAGACCGGGATAAATGAATCGGTTGTCACTACATATCCTACTGATGAAAGGGAATCAAGGTGTAGGTAGTATTAAATGTTCCCTACAATGGTCTGGTCCACATGGTGGTACATGAGAGGGAATTTTTTGGTGGTTGGGCCCAAATGTATATTCAAGGAGTCACTACATATCCTTCAAGGATAGGAATTCAAGCCATATGTAGTTCTTAAAAGTTACCTATACTGATATGACATGGATGTAATGGTTAGGCATTTTGGTTTCATCCCTTATCGTTGTCAGGTATATCTTATTCCATATTATTTTTGGTATGTAAGGGAATCCTTACCACTGGTATGAAGATCATGTGAGTTATACTTGATGTGAGAAACAAGTATTTACAAGGATTTATCTCATAATATTGAGAGATAAAAAATAAAATAGAGGAAAAATCTTGTAGGGTTTGGGTCATGATCAAGATTCAAGGTATCAAAATGTATCCCCTTCATGAATTGTAATAATGTTGTATGTAGTTCTTTGGGGACCACACAATTTATCGTAATGTGATTAGGACATTTTATGCTATGAGGTTTTACATATTGTAGCTAGGAAATCAGATATGGTTTTTAGAGTCATGCAGTGGGAACATTAGCATCATAGATCAACATCCTGTTGTAGGGACTAATACCATAAATTTTAACATAATGTGGTCTGGATGTTAACTAAATATTTTATGATCATAGAGATTAGACCATGAATGTCACCGTTATGTGAAGTATTTCTTTAGAATCCTTTCATTGGTGGGAACCATGATGACCTATCCATCCATTGATATCAATGCATATGAACCATTAGAATAGACCATATGTTTGATATATAGTCCCTCAAATTTTGTATCCTGATTTGGCGGGGTTTCTTCCCTAGTATCATCATGTTTTTCAGGAAAAACACCATATCTCCTTCGTGGAAATACTAAAGGTGAACCATTATGTTGAAGGCTTGTGGGATCCGAATTTAGTAGACTTCCAATAGGTGGAAACTGTGATTCCTCTTATCATACAACTTCTCCAACTAATAAACCCATTTCTAGGATTTCTCATCCATGTATAGTTTATCATAATTGTCCACACTGAGTGATGGAACATGAATTTCAATGGGAAAAACCACCTATGCCCATTATACTAGAGAGTATTGGTTGTATGGTTTGTAGTGTGGGTCGTGGTCCAGTAATCCCATAATGGTTGAAAGGTATTTCATAGAAACCATTTCTTATCTTTATCTACAATCCAATATAGTTTGTTTTATATAATATTTTTAGGAATGAAATAGTCTTTTGCGTTAATGGGAATGACTGGAACTATCTGGGGTCTCAAAGACAGACTGAGAGAATATATTTTTTTTTGTATTTTCCTAACCTCATAGGATCAGCATGCTATTCAACATCTTTGTACTTGGCGTCGATAATGAAAATCCAGAAGATGACAGAGTTTGTATCAGAGCTTGAACTTATGTATTCATCATTTTTTATGGGTAATACATGATGTTCCCCATGTTGTAGGAATGGATTGGCGGGATCCATTTCCAATCCATTTAAGGCGACGATCCAATAAACATCATTGGCCAATGACTGTTTCCATTTCGATTAATACAATACTTAGTCAATATAACGCAACTCACATGACTTTAATGGGGATTTATCTATGTGAAATGTCCCATTTTTCCATTATCCTAATATTTGACACACTAATGGAATGATAATGGAATCAAACCATGTTGATGTAGTCAGGGCCTTCTTAATAGGATGTTAAATGCCATACTTTTCTGCACTACCAAAAACTCAGAATCAGACATGAGGTCTCTAAGCCATGTTTTCTTCTAGATTAATCCCAAGAGATTTTTCTTGTATTTTTTATATCCAAGGTGAGTTCTGGAGTATTGTGTTAGGCTATCCTCACCCCAGCCTAACCAGTGAAGTGTTCAAAACAGGAGGAGGTTTATTTCATATCCATTGACGATGAAAATTCATAGAACATCAATGAAATTTATCTTTTAGACACATATAAGGATTTGAGTTTCCCTTGAATGATGGAGTATTCATCTGTGTTTATGACGGGGATGATGACATGGAATTCATCAGGATTGGTTTATGTACGACAGATTTCATCCGCTAAAACTTCATCCTCGATTTCCTAGGGACATAGTAAGGCTTTGATGAGTGAATCCCTAATGTGAACAAAAAAACTCAAGGAATCCAGGACCGATAACATTATTGGTATTGAGGCAAGTTTCATCAGAATATCATGTTTAATCTCTAATGGACATCACCTAACGGCTCAGAGATTCTCATGCATGGTCTCTTTAGGGGCTTGAGCATTGGATGTAGATGGTCTGGAATTTGTGATAGAGTTAATGGATAGGTTTTTCTATCAGTATTTGGCCAAATTGGTCCACCTTCATGCCTTGGGTGACAGGACCAAACTTTATACTCCGGTAGATACTCTAGGATCACGATGGTCAGATTTCATTCGGTGGGGATGGAGAAACAATCTGGTTTCTCTTGAGTCTATAAGAGGGTTCTTCTACTGATTTTCATAATGTTAATGTTTTGATCTAAGGTGTGGCAAGGAATTTGACTCCCGCCAAAATCACTGCTTCCAGGAAACCATTAGCTTCTACAAACTCTTCCACCAACTCTCCAATTGGATGCTTGAAATTTGTGTTTGTCACCATAGTCTCAATCATAGAAGGAGTCCATCAAATTAAAGATATTAATATAACTGAAGAGTAGGTCTTGATCAAAAAATTATTTTTCCTAATTGTATTCTCCTACTGGCTTCTTTAAGAGAAGCAGTGCCTATGGTCTTATTTGGTGGGGTCATGAACGTTTTCCCATGTCTTCTAGCATGTCAACTGAATGTATCATGACTAGTTTTTTCTTTGATGCCAGCTCATCACTGTGCTCCTACCTCTCACACTTCAATCCCCCAGATGGCTGTGGGTCTATGCATGATGGTTGTGTCGCATCTAGAGATATTGTGGTCATGGTTTGTTGCCACATCTATGATTGAAGGATTCAATGAGCTCAGTTTATTATTTTCCTTGTCATCCAACTATCAAATTACTTTTCCTTTATTATGTTGAATGTTTAACATTCCACTCAATTTCTTGGGTTTATGGTGGAGACATTTGCTAATTTTGTTGGGGAGAAACCCAACATGACTTTTCCAGAATCCATTATCAGAATATCCTTGAAGATGAAGTGCTCTTGGATGGTGTTTCTAGTATTATATTATAGGGGTAGTAATTTTGACGGTCATCGAGACACACTTTATATGTTCTCTTTGGCTCTGGTATCTAGATCTAGTTGCAATTCATGGATTCTATGAAGTAGCTGCAGACTTGGTTATCTCTAAATGAGTAGACATTATTTCTTGGTTACTTGGAATTATTTATTTTGGAACCCCTTTAATCATATTTACAATTTAGGGTGGTTATTGGTGTCCCAGGTGGTCGTACAAGGTTTGGTGGAGGCCTCACAACTAGAGCTGCTATCGGGGGTGGCTTAAGCGTGACAAAAGCTCCTCCAGATTTTCTTGTTCTTTTTCCTGGGGTTGATGGGGCCACCCAGTACATGTGATTGGTCCGCTGCAAAGATGTATTCTATCATTTGGGTAATGAAAAAATATTGTAACCAACTTTTGTACATTACTATGATGAGGTATTTTCACAATTAATCATGGAGTTTATCGATACACATAAAGATCATTTAATTCTGGGGGAGCAACCAGTTTAGGGAGTAAGCCAGGACATTCCATATGAAAATGGAGATTGAAACTATACTATTCTCTCACTACTTTTAGTTAATTTGATCAGTAATTATTATCTTAGGCAATGTCAAACTGAACTATAGGATAAAAAATCATCATATTTCCCCCAATCATGTTCTTAAGTTATCAGGCAATATAGTATACCATAGAAAGGATGAACCCGATATGTTTCACACGAATATCCATAGTTTCACTGGTTCTTTCTACTCCAGGGTGCCCATCATGTGATCACAGTAAGAGTAATAGTTCATTAGGTGTGGTTATTGGTCTCATAAAGAATTGAACCCTAGGAATACAAGGTTCCAAAAGATAGGTAGTTGTGGAATTTTGAACACGCCCACCATGGTAGGGTTTTTTCTCCTATTGTATGCAAGCATGACACCCTTCAATGGCTTCTAGATGAGCTGTCAATTGATCAACAATATTAAAGAGCTCTTGATGCATATCCTTCCATATGTGAGCGTGGTTGGGTGTAGTAGGGGAAAATCTAGACGTGATAGAACTGCTGGAATTTGGGGTGGATTCCCTGCCGAGGGTATCCATTGTGGTTTTTCTTGAATATAATCGGGCTGCTTTCCTAGTGGAGGGAAGTCTTAATGTCTTATGGGTGCCGGATTTCGGTAGGTTGATTATCCTGGTGCTTGATTTGGTGGGAATCCAATATTAAAATCCTTTATCGATATGATTCTCTGTGGTAGGGGAACCTCTCATGGGAACACCTTTTAAAATTACTCTTGAGGAACGCATATCGTAAGATTTATACCTCGACACATCTCATATTGGATTCACCTGATCTCTTTCATTTCTTCCTCCAACTTATTGAATCTTTTCTCGAGAGTGAGGGACACATTCTCAGGGGGAGGATGAGATGGGTCATAGATGACATGGGATTTATTCTTCTACATTTTGGGGATTCGTGCAGGAGGAAATGATGGATTAACAGAGGGGGAACCAAAATTTTATAGATCTCTATCATTTTGGGTATTCCCACCATCAGGCTCGGTGTGAGATTCCTTATAGAAGGAACCATCTTCTATTCCATCCTCTACATTTGTGTTTTTCCTATGAGAACCATGGGATTTACGTTCAACACTTTCACTGATTCATATCACATTGGGGGTGGATTACCCTATTCCAGATGGTAGGAAATCATTATGCATCTTTGGTTGGACTTTATCCTTCCATTCAGCAGCATTCATCTGGTTTAATTGCAATAATTGATTGAAGGGAACATTAATATGACCATATAACATGTGTTCATCTCGAAGGGTATGAATCATGAGATTTGGTGAAATTGGTGACCTCTCTACTCACTGTTCTTCCTAGAAAAGAGAAGACAAGCATCTGTTGTGCAGAAGCTTCAGATAAAAATGAACCCGCCCTACGGGCTAGTGTTTATCTAATTCTTCTACTGATGCACTACAACCAAGATTTTTTGGTCTTGTGAGAGAAATTTGAGTTAAAAATACCCACATCCCAATAGGCTAAATATGTTCTCATATTGTTGTAAGTAGATTCCTCAATTGCCCCATTTTTTGGTTTCATTCTATCTTGCATGGGTGTGGGGAGAGTATGGCCCTCGATCCTCGTGGGATTTATTGGATTTCAAAGACATGATAATTTATTTCTTGTTGGATTCCCATAGGCAGGAATCCTACTAGATGTTCTCATTTTCCTAGTTTAGATGATTTTTTATTACTAGATCTTGACATCCCATATGATTTTTAGACTTACTCTGTGCCATATTTTGTTGACTATTCCATCTTTCTTGAGTATATATTTCATTTGATAATTTTATTTGGGTAATGAAATTGAAATATTTCATTTCCAATGAGTTATAGTAGATAGGACATGGGGTGAAGTGTAGCTCCATGTTCTCCCCATCCCCTAATATGAACTCCATATGGGGCATCACCAATAAGGCTAGACAACTTGTGCTGTGTGTGGATTAAAGCCAGTTCAAGGATTTTCATTCTCCTTCTTGATATTTCATTATGTGAATATGGAAGGTCTTAGAAGTCTATTATATGGTGAAGCTATCCTAATATATTGACATGAACAACATACCCTTCTTTGGGATATATCATTTTTGTAGCTGGAGATAAGTCGTCCAAATATTGAGGCGAATATTATACAAACAGTCCTCAGAAAACTCATTAGGTATTATGAAGTGAGAAGTATTTGTGGGCCAATACATCATTGGAATATTATATTTTACTAGTTTTCTTATCAAGAGAAACATATCCTATTATTGTTCTTCTGGGAACTCTTCTACATTATATGACCCGCATAACCTCTTCTTAATAATTTCATTACAGGAAGTTGGGAAAGTGGAATCCTCATTGATATGTGAATTACGTGAGGGTTTCTTATATGATGAGTGTTGCCTAGAAAAGTCCTATTACTAAGAAAGTATGTCACTCATCAAGATAGATTGTATGATATGTTTGAATCTATCATTCTGAGTGCCTCGTCCTAGGAGGGGTTTCCCACATTTCTTCTAGTAAGGGGAGGGCAATCTGATATACCTCTCACATCCTTCAGCAGTAGGTATGGTCTATATGAATATATGGTTATGTCATTCGAACTCATGAACGCACCATCATTTTCCATGGCTCTAATGAATCATATATTCTATCCTTATCTGGATTCTTTTGTAGTAGTATTCATGGGTGATAACGTGGTTTACTCTCCCACATGACACGACCATGCCACCCATCTTGAGATAGTGCTGAGTACATTGAGAAAGAATTGGTTATATGCTAAGCTCTCAAAGTGCCACTTTTGGACGGACCAGATTCACATCCAGTCTCATTTCATCTGAGTGCCATGAGTTTCAGTAGACCCAGAAAAGGTGAGAGTAGTAGTTTCCTAGGAATAGCCTAAGAACGTGTTTGAGATAAGGAGTTTCTTGGGGCTTCCTGGTTACTACAAGAGTTTTATACAGGAATTCTTTTGTATAGCAGCGCCATTGACGGATTTTACTAAGAAGGGTGTGATGTTTGGTTGGTCAGAAGATTGAGAGACAACCTTCCAAGAGCTAAAAGGAAGGATGACATCGACACCAATCATGATACTTCCAGAGCAAGGAAAGAGCTATACAGTTTACTGTGATGTATCAGGTATTGGGATGGGAGCTGTGTTGATGTCGGGCGATTGAGATGCTGCGTACGGGTCTCGGTAGTTGAGGACACATGAGAGGAATTACCCAACGCATGATCTCGAGTTAGCTGCAGTTTTTCATGTGTTACGCTGTTGGAGACATTATCTATTGGGTGAGAATTTTTTGGATATCACAAACCATAAAAGTCTCATGTATATTATTACTTAGCGTGACTTGAATCTGAGGCAGCGAAGGGATGACTAATACCTTCAGTCCTTTGATTTTGAGTTTACCTATACACATGGTAAGGGTAATGCAGTTGCTGATGCACTGAGCAGGAAGACTCAGAACTAGGTGGTTCATGAGGAAAGTGGTGAGGGGAAGCTTATGGCTTTCTTCTCTGAGATTCCTTTGAAGGTGCACGAAAGTCAGGGAAAAAAATATCTTTCATCATTAGCTGTGAAATATTATAAGGCCCGGATTTAAACATTACTTAATATTGAATTAAATTGAATAATTCACATTGAGGATATTTTCATGGTATAGAGTTCTAGAGAATTAGGACATAACTATTACATCTCAAAAAATTACAAAGTAGACACTTCGACTAAGTTTCCATAATATAAAAAATCTTAAAAAGAAACATGTTTAGTTCCATGTTTTAGATAGCATGAATTTCCATTGATCCCATCCATGACCCTATTTCACATTAAGTCCTGTGAAAAACATTTCAAAAAACTTTTGGTGAGAATAAAATGCTCAGTAAGGGATACACAAATAATGAAAAATGTTAGTTTTTCAAAACAACAAGTATACCATGTAAACTTTATCTGAGTAATAATTTTCCCCTTTATGAAGTAGTAAAAAACTCTTCAATGAATAAAAGTTCATTACCTACCCTTTTGTAACCAAAATATTACCATAAAACCCATATAAAGAACACATAACATAAAAAAGGTAACTTGGGACATACACATACTTAAATGGAATAACCATACGGTCGACTTCCACACATACATAATGGAGTATCCATTCCGCCGACTTCCATACCCAATGCATTGGAGGTTATAATGTAACAACCCGTCCTGGTATTCACGGCACCAACCGTCATATGGTTTATCACGTAACCACCCGTAAAATGTCCAAGTACCATTATAAAATCATAAGACATAATAAAGTATATAATGGAAAGAAAACATTTCCACACTTTGATCACAATATATCACTTAAATATATTGACATAACAAATCCATTATAAAAACCATTTTCAATACCAAAATACATAAATTATAATATGGTATTTCTTTCATTTTAAAAAAATTACAGCTTGTAGAGTAAGACAAAGACCAAATAATACTCGCGGCGGCGAAAAAGGTCATTGTCACCGCGTACGTTAAAAGAAACATTCATTTTTGTCTTTTATTAAAACGATTCATTTAAAAATATTCCTTTTGAATAAAATTAGAAGTCAAAGGGGTTTATACACCATATAAAATAAAGTTGTGTATAAAACAAAATATGCCTCAATGAATGGATATTGAGACGAAGTCCCTTACAAATACTGTATCCTTGGATTGAGGATAAATCAATGACATAATTATGTGTGACAAACGAATTCACAAAAAATAAGTGGATATTAAGTGTAAAAAAATCAGAGTTCATTCACACATATTCATATAACGACATATTCAATGATTACAAGTTTATCCCAATGAATCAAAATTGGGTTAAGAAGTTCCTTTGCAAAACTTTGACAGCCTAATAGCGTCACTTCAAAATTCAGAAAAATATTTGATGAGAGAGACAATAGTATCTCATCACTTGGAAATGAAATATACATCAATAAAGATATATAAGAACAAATCCCAACATAATAGTATTTGAATTAAAAGACATAACAAAAGAAGTCTTTTAAAAAATGAGGGTGAAAGGATCCCTTACCGACTTGGGTAACTATCGAAACGCACACCCCATTGAAGAAGGGTCATACAATGAATATGTAAATTCCCATAAATAAAATTATATTACACAAAGTGTATAATAATGGGAAGTACATACACCACTCAAAGGAAATGGTGTCAAATGAAGCATAAATCTCACGGGACTAAAAGTGAGATGAAAAATCCCTTACGAAAACTCAGCAGCCTAACGACGCCACTTAAAACATCAAAAAATCGATTGATGAGATCAAATAGGGTCTCTAATCATATTACAATAAAATTTACAGAATGTGGAATATATAATAACATCCCCCATCATAAAAAAGAGGAGCTTAAAATAAGTGACATAAATGAGAGTACTTAAAAAGAAAGAGAGAGGTTAGATCTTTTACGAAAATTCGGCAGCCTAACGGTGCCACTCAAAACATCCAAAATGGATTGGTGAGAGAAAATATGGTCTCTCATCATATGAACATAAAACATACAGTAGGAGTAATATAAAATAACATCCCAATAATAAGAATTATGAGCGTAAATGGAATGACATAAAAGAGTGTGCATAAAAAGAAAGAGAGGGGTAGGATCCCTTACCTCAAGTTCGACTTGTCTTGTTCGTTTCATTATATTCCTGAATAATAAACTTTGGTCAATTTATAATTGATTAAGTACCTCTTTTAAATATTATTATTCTGTTCATATCACATGTTATAATGTTATAATAATTGGTGAATAATGTGAGTTCATATCAGACGTTTTTTTCGATGTTTGGTAAATGAGTCAAAATTGAACTTGTTTGAAAATGATTGTCCATGTAGTTATAAGTAAATCATCTCCAGAATAGTATTAATGATTTAAATATCATATATATCCAGTAAATATTCATTATATACAACTCCATAATATTTGTAGAGAAAAAGAAATGATATGCACCATTCAGGGAGATGGTAGGCCGTACATACGCATGAATGCTACTTTCATTTCATTGTCATATTAATGTAATTAAAAATAATTGAGAGATATATATATAATAATTCCAGTATAATATATATGTTATATAGGTCACATATATTCATTAATTTTATTCTTTATACATTCCATGTATTGCATGAACGAGTCACATCACTTTAGGGGGTGGTAGTCCACACTTCCTCGTATGAAATTATCGCATTTGGACAACATGAAAAGCATAAAGGCATGTTTTAAATATAAAATTCAGAAGCATATAGAAAAAAAAAATACCATATATATCATATATAAAATATAGTTACATCATAATGTCCACCATGAAATGTGTTAAGAGAATATTGACCAAACATCGTTTAATGAGGCAGAAATTCGCCACCCACAGAAATAGTATGTTCATTAACCATTAGACAAAGGTGTGTGTAAGTGTAGCTCTAATACTTCACATAAATCCATACTAGTATATTTAAGATACTGTTTTTGTTAAAAAATAATTAAATAAAAAGAGTTTAGAGGGTTGGAGAAGAAAAATAATACATAAGAACACAAGAGAGGACACTACCTTTAAATCGGGTAACTCTCTTTGTTTGAGCTCAAAGGCTTCCTTGGAAGGGATTATTCCCAATGTGAGGCTTCAATGATGAATAGAGGGATGTGGAGAGATGAAATAGGCAGGGTTTGGCCGAGACAAAGGCTTTAGAGGTGTGTGTAAGGTGGTAGAGGTGGCAGCCTTTTATAAGAGGAGAGGAGGGACACTCTTGGAAAGTCAAAAAAAGTTACATTATTTTCAAATGAGTTTGGGATTTTAAAGGTCCCACATAGATATATTTCATGGATAAGGTGATAAGGTTTCTAAATCCACCCATACAATATGTTTTTGACATTTTTAGGTCTTAGAGTTTACACTATCATTTCATTTTATTTAAATCGTTAAATAATGAGGTAATAGCTACATCATCATGATGTCATAAATAAGTTAATTTATTTAATGCCTAAAAATTATTAAAAAAATACTATTATGTAGGAAATAATTTTATATTATCAATGACTATTTATAGTCAGAAATATGACATGTATAACCCCATTGGAAATTGTTTTTGTAAAAAAACACATGTTTGTGACATTTTAACATTAACTTTAAATAAAAAACGTTATTAATGTCATTTTCCTACCAAATTGGCTCCATGGGGTCCCCAAGTTTATCGATGGATTTTCTTGGTCGGACATGACTCATCCAATAAGGGAAGCACATGTTTCATGGTCATTTCATATTATTAAAACATTAGTTTTACCTTAAATTACATTAATTACCTCTAATCGCGATTAAAAACATAAAATTTATTATTCACCAAAAAATTATTTTAATTCCATTGAACCACATTTTAATTCTTAATGACAACCATGTATGTCGGATTTTTGAAATTCAAATTACAGAGGTGGTAAAATTTCATTTAAACAGAAAATCAGTTTTTATAAGTACCACTTAGTGGTTTCACTATTCATCAAAAAATCGATGTTTTTCAGAAAAATAAAAAAACACCACCCTAAGATATATTTGATATTATGAATTAAAAAATGAAGTATATTTTCAAAAATTCAAAACATATAAGTTTCATTAATTAATTTAATAATTAATTCTCGCTGTCAGAGCAAATAGCGTGTTTTTATGAAATAGTAAGTATCAAAAGATTGACACTAGTTTAAGTCCGATTTCAAAGTAAAATTAATTCCAATTACCACAATTGGATTAAATGGTAAAAATATATTCTAATTGAACTTTAAAGAAAATTAAAAATATAATATAATCATATAAATAAATTAGATTAAAAATAGGTTTTGAATTAAAATACAACATTTTCACTATTCATTAAAAATGAACTTTATCGGAAAAATACCAAACACTTACACAAAGTAAATTTTGATGTCCCGATTCTAAAGAATAATTTTATTTTTTCAAATATAACACATATAATTTTCAAAAAGTGGATTTAAAAGAGGTTCACCATCAAAAGGTGGTTAATCAACCTTTTAAAAAATATTAGAATGTTGATGTTTAAAATTGGATTCATTCGCATTTTTAATCCTCTAACATGTATTGTAAAAAGTAAAAATATTTGACAATCATACATAATCGTTTTTTAGTTAGTTCCTTTCTTTCCCTCCATTACAATGGCTAGTCATTAACTACCATTTAAAATAATATTATTTTATTATTAAAGTTCAACCTAAGATTTCAAAGGAACTCGTTGTCGCATATTGGGTACGCCATCAAGCATAGCGTTCCCTTTAAAGTAATATTAATATTTGTATCACAAATAGGGATAAATATAAAAATTTCATATTCTTTATTTACCTGGGGTGTTACATCCTTTCCCCCTTTTGGGAATTGAATCCTCGCAATTTTAATATTGGGCTTGGAAACTGCATTGAAAGTCCCACATCGGAAAAGGAGTAAATTAAACTATCACTTTAAAATAATGAAAGGGGAGTACAAAGGTCACTTGATTTAACCCATACTATGATTCCATGTATGAAAATATGGATATGGAGGAAAAAACAATGGGTCATGTTCTGATGGAGAGTGATAGTAAACATGTCTAGGAGAAAGTTAACCATATTAAAAGCACAAACTTGTGATGGGTTAAACGGTATTGGATTCCCCAGTAGGAATAGTTAATGGAAAACATTTTTTTAGTTACTTTTCATTGAGGAATTTATTTTTGAGCTTAACTAAAACATAAGGAAACATACTTACTTGTCATGTTGACTTTCAACTTTTAGTATATTTCTTACACGAACTCATATTTTCTCCAAAAGATTAGTATTTAGGATGACCTGTTTACATTAATAGAGATATAATCAACTTCTCGAGAATCACCTAATACACAATAGAGAACTATATACTTCCCATGTCTTTAGACTTTAACCAAAACAAAAACTAAAAAGTTTAGTAAAAGATTAGATAATCCAGAAAAGGATAACCCTTTATAAAAAGAAAATCTATTCTTAATCTCCAAAATTAGTCCAAAAAACCCAAATTTCAACGAAGACCATTGAATAATCAATTTTTCCATAATATTATTCAATGTAATCCAAACTAAGATTGAAATAAAAATATATGAACGATTTATTCACAATGTCCTCCATGGTACAAAATAACACTTATCTTCAAATAACATCAGTTTCTCTTAAAGTCTCATATTGAAAAGTAATTAAACTAATCACATATCCTCCATGATAGGTTAATAATTTCCATACATAACCCAAAATCAACATAATCTTAATTAATAAAATCATTTATCTAAAAATAATTAGTCAATATAACCAGGGACTTCACGTAGTCAAGTGGTAGGTGATAAATACCAGTCGCACTTTGGTTGTGGGTTCGATTCCCACAACTTTGTCTGACGTGACGTGTTGTCACATGGTCTGCGTGTTGTCCTTTTTCCAAACTATATAATTCTCAAAACATTCCCCAAAAAGAGATAAAATATTCAAATGTAATCATAACATATTTTATCCTGAAGTTTAACTCATGCCTTTCATTTTCCATCATAACATATAGTAACCCCTAATTACCTCAAAATTAAGGATCATATAAACCCTAATGGTTACCTGAACTTCCACATCGAGTTGGTGCTCTCGTTCAAGATGCATTAGAGAACTCTCCAAGGTTCAAGTGGTTGTTCATGACTCCTGATTGTTGGTTTAGAATAACCATGATATTTCTCATTGTATCCCCCACATCATTCAGTCTCTTAATCAGAGAACCACCACAGTTTCCTTCAAACCCATTGTCACTTTAGTGCCTGCTAGATCCATCCATTTACTAAAACCAGAAATTTTAGTGTGAGTATATCAACAAAACCATAATGTACTAATGAGGAAGATGAACATAAGATATACATACTCATTCACTTTATCTAAAAACAATGACTCTTTCTGAAATCCTAGCCATTATGGTAATGTCACTTATGCTTAAAGAATACCCTAACCTCTAAAGTTATCTAAACCGACCTCTGATACAAACTATAAGGCCTCGTCCGTAAACCATACATACTATTTAATTAAATTGAATAATTCACATTGAGGATCTTTTCATGGTTTATAGTTTTAGAGAATTATGATAGAACTATTATATCTCAAAAAATTACAAACTAGACACTTCTACTAAGTTTCCAAAAAATAAAAACTCTTAAAAAGAAACATGTTTAGTTCCTTGTTTTAGATTGCATGAATTTCCCTTGATCCCATCCTTGACCCTATTCCACATTAAGTCCTGTGAAATTTTTTTCAAAAAACATGGGGTGAGCATAAAAATCTCAGTAAGGGATACACAATGAATGAAAACTGTTAGTTTTTCTAAACAACAAGAAAACCATGTATACTTTATCAAAGTAATAATTTTCCCCTTTATGAAGTAGTAAAAAACTCTTCAATGAATAAAAGATCGTTAATTACCCTTTTGTAACCAAAAGATTACCATAAAACCCATATAAAGAACACATAACATAAAACGGTAACTTGGGACATAAACATACGTAAATGGAATAACCATACGGTCGACTTCCACACATACTTAATGGAATATCCATACGGATGACTTCTATACCCAATGCATTGGAGGTTATAACATAACCACCCATCTTGGTGTTCACGACACCACCAGTCATATGGTTTATCACGTAACCACCCGTAAAATGTCAAGGTACCATTATAAAATCATAAGACATAAAAAAAATTAATGGAAAGAAAACATTTCCTCACTTTGATCACAATATATCACATAAATATATTGACATAAAAAATCCATTATAAAAACCATTTTCAATACCAAAATACATAAAAGAGAATATGGTATTTATTTCATTTTAAAAAAATTACGTCTTGTAGAGGAAGCCATAGACCAAATAATACTCGCAGCAGGGGAAAAGGTCATTGTCACCACATACGTTAAAAGAAACATTCCTTTTTTTCATTTAGTAAAATGATTCTTATAAAAATATTTCTTTTGAATAAAATTATATGTAAAAGGGGTTTATACACCGTATAAAAAAAGTTGTATATAAAATAAAATATGCCTCAATGAAAGGAGATTGAGACGAAGTCCCTTACAAATACGGTATCCTTGGATTAAGGATAAATCAGTGACATAATTATGTGTGACAAACGAATTCACCAAATATAAGTGAATATTAAGTGTAAAACAACCAGAGTTCATTCAAACATATTCATAGAACGAAATATTCAAGAAGTACAAGTTTATACCAAAGAAACAAAATTGGTTAAGAAGTTCCCTTTCAAAAATTCAACATCCTAACGGCGTCACTTCAAAATTCAGAAAAAGAGTTGATGAGAGAGACAATGGTATCTCATCACATGGACATAAAATTTACATAAATAAAGATATATAAGAACATATCCCAACATAATATCATGTTAATTAAAAGACATAACCAAATAAGTCTTTTAAGAAAAGGAGGGCGAAAGGTTCCCTTACCGACTTGGGTAACTTTCAAAACGTACACCCCATTGAAGAAGGGTCATACAATGAATATGTAAATACCCATAAATGAAATTATATTACACAAAGAGTATAATAATGGTAAGTACATACACCACTCAATGGAAATGGTGGAAAATGAAGCATAAATCTCACGGGACTAAAAGTGAGATGAAAAATCCCTTACGAAAACTCGGCAGCCTAACGACGCCACTTAAAACATCAAAAAATGGATTGATGAGATAAAATATGGTCTCTAATCATATTAAAATAAAATGTACAGAAATAGGAATATAAATTAACATCCCCCATAATAAAAACTAGGATCTTAAAAGAAGTGACATAAAGGAGAGTACATAAAAAAGAAAGAGAGAGGTTAGATCTCTTACGTAAATTCGACAGCCTAACGGTGCCACTCAAAACATCCAAAATGTATGGGTGAGGGAAAATAGGGAATCTCATCATATGAAAATAAAAATTACAGTAGGAATAATATAAATAACATCTCAATCATTAGAAATATGATCTTAAAATGAATGACATAAAAGAGCGTACTTAAAAAGAAAGAGAGGGGTAGGATCCCTTACCTCAAGTCTGACTTGTCTTGTTCGTTGCTTTATATTCTTGAATAATAAACATTGGTCAATTTATAATTTATTATGGATCTCTTTTAAAGATTATTATTCCGTTCATATCAAATGTTATAATGTTATAATAATTGGTTAATAATGTGAGTTCATATCAGGCGTTTTTGTCGATGTTTGGTACATGAGTCAAAATTGAACTTGTTTGAAATGATTGTCCATGTAGTTATAAGAAAATAATCTCCAGAATAGTATTAATGATTTAAATATAATATATATACAGTAAATATTCATTTAATACTACTCCATAACATTTGGAGATAAAAATAAATGAAATGCACCGTTCCGGGAGACGGTAGGTCGTACGTACGCATGAACGCTACTTTCATTTCATTGTCATATTAATGTAATTAAAAATAATTGAGAGATATATATAGTATAATTATAGTATAATATATATGTTTTATAGGTCACTTATTTTCATAAATTTCATTCTTTATACATTCCATGTATTGCATGAATGAGTCACATTACTTGAGGGGGTTGTAGTCCACACTTCCTCGTATGAAATTATCGCATTTGCACAACATGAAAAGCATAAAGGCATGTTTTAAATATAAAATTCAGAATAATATAGAAAACATAAATACCATATATATCATATATAAAATATAATGACATCATAATGGCCAGCATGAAAGGTGTTAAGAGAAGATTGAACAATCATCGTTTTGTGAGGCAGAAATGCACCATCCACAGAAACAGTATGTTCATTAACCATTAGATGAATGTGTGTGTAAGTGTAGCTGGAACCCATCACATAAAAACAACCTAGTATATTTAAGATACTGTTATTTTTACAAAAGAAAGGAATAAAATTATTTTAGAGGGTTGGAAAATAAAAATAAAACATAAGAACACAAGAGAGGACACTACCTTTAAATCGGGTAACTCTCTTTGATTTGAGCACAAAGGCTTCCTTGGAAATGATTATTCCCAATGTGAGGCTTCGATGATGAAGATAAGGATGTGTATAGATGAAATTGGCAGGGTTTGGCCGAGCCAAAGGCTTGAGAGGTGTGTGTAAGGTGGTAAAGGTGGGGGCCTTTTATAAGAGGAGAGGAGGGGCACTCTTGGAATGTCAAAACAATTACATAATTTTCAAATGAGTTTCGTATTTTGAAGGTCCCACATTGATATATTTAGAGGATAAGGTGATAAGGGTTCTAAATACACCCATAAAATATGTTTTTGACATGTGTAGGTCATATATTTTACATTGTCTTTTCATTTTATTTAAATCGTTAAATAATGAGTTAATCGCTGCATCATCATGATGTCATAAATAAGTTAATTTATTTAATGATTAAAAATTATAAAATAAATACTATGATATAAGAAATCTATTTAGATTTCCAATTACTATTTATATTAAGATATATGACTTGTATAACCCCATGTAAAAATTGTTTTTGTAAAAAAAAACATATGTTTGGGACATTTTAACTTAAAAATTAAATAAAAAGGTATTACTGTCATTTTCTTACCAAAGTGGCTCCATGGGGTCCCCAAGTTGACCCATGGATTGTCTTGGACGTCCATGACTCATCTGATAAGGTTAGTTCATGTGTCATGGTCATTTAATATTATTAAATCATTATTTTTACATTAAATTACACTAATTACCTCTAATCGCGATTAAAAACTTAAAAGGTACTATTCACCATAAAATTATTTTAATTCCATTGAACCACATTTTACTTCTTAATGAAAACCATGTATGTCAGATTTTTTATATTAAAAACATAGAGGTGGTAAATCTTTTTTTAAATGGAAAATCAGTTTTTATAAGTACCACTTAGTGGTTTCACTATTCATCAAAAATTGATGTTTTTCAGAAAAATACCAAAACTTCACCCTAAGATATATTTGATATTTCGAATTAAAAAATGAAGTATATTTTAAAAAATTCAAAACATATAAGTTTCATTAATTAATTTAATAATTAATTCTCATAGTCAGAGCAAATAGCGTGTTTTTATGAAACAATAAGTATCAAAAGATTGACACTAGTTTAAGTCCGATTTCAAAGTGAAATTAATTCCAATGACCAAAATTGGATTAAATGGTAAAAATATATTCTAATTGAACTTTAAAACCAATTCATATTATAATCTAATCATATAAATAAATTAGATTAAAAATACGTTTTGAATTAAAATACATCATTTTTCATTATTCATTAAAAAAAGAACTTTATCGGAAAAATACCAATAATTTACACAAAGTAAATTTTGATGTCTCGATAATAAAGAAGAATTTTATTTTTTCAAATATAACACATAAAATTGTAAAAAAGTGGATTTAAAAGATGTTCGCCATCAAAAGGGGGTTAATCGACCTTTTAAAGAGTATTAGAATGTTTATGCTTAAAATTAGATTTGTTCACATTTTTAATCCTCTAACATTTATTGTAAAAAGTAAAAATATTTGACAAACATACATAATCATTTTTTAGTTAGTTCTGTTCTTTCCTGCCATTACAATGTCTAGGCATTAACTACCATTAAAAATAATATTATTTTATTATTAGTGTGCAACGTAATAATTCAAAGGAACTCGTTGTCGCGTATTGGGTATGCCATCGATCATAAAATTCCCATTAAAGTAATATTAATATTTTTTGACAAATAGGGATAAATATAAAAATGTCATATTCTTTATTTACATGGGGTGTTACACTTATAACCTCCTGGATAGAGTGAGGATGAGATAGAAATCTGATTTAGAATGAATAGTTCTATGGGGGTCAGTGGCAAGTGAGGACCCTCCTCCTGGATGGACGATAGGTGATGATGAGGTACAACTTTTCTGTGGACGAGTCTAGGTTCTAGTGGATATACACGAGGTGTTGATGTGGGAGTTTCAAGCTTCGGCATGGGTACTTCCTCCTGGAGTTACAAAGATGTACTGTGACTTGAGAAGTCAGTACCGGTGGCTGGGTACGAAGAGAGAGGTAGCTGGTTTTGTTACAAGATGTTCCACCTGTCAGTAGGTGAAGGCAGAGCATTAGAGGCCAGTAGGAGTGTTACAACAGTTACCCATTCCAGAGTAGAAATGGGATGATGTCACGATGGACATCATGACTGGGTTGCTGAGGTCACCTAGAGGCAATGATGATGTGGAGGTTTTTGTGGATAAACTCACGAAGGTAGCTCCCTTTTTGTCGATCAAGGATACCTTCAGTGTTGACTATCTTGGAAAGATGTATATCCGAGAGGTTTTACTTCTTCATGGGGTTTTTCATTCTATCGTTTCTAATAGGTATGCATGTTTTACATCTCGTTTCTGGAAGAGTTTTCAGAGGGAAATTGGTTCACAAGTGCTTCTGGGAACATCTTACCACCCTCAGACCGATGGTCCGCCTGATCATACAATACAGATGCTAGAGAACATGATGCATGCATCCATCCTAAACATTGGTGGATCCTGGGAGAAGAATATACCCTAGTCAAGTTTTCCTATAATAATAGTTTTTCAGAAACTATTGAGATGGAACCTTACTAGGCTTTATATGGTATGACATACCGATTGCCTTTGTGTTGGGCAGAGGCAGGTGAGGCAGCTTTACTGGGACCATGTCTCGTGCAGGAGACTTTTGAGCAGGTCCAGTTGTTTCAGAATTGGATGGCTACTGAACAACCTCATTATAAATCTTATGTTGATCGCCGCAGACGACCCTTAGAGTTCATGATCGTGGATCAGGTTTTCTTGCGTGTTTAACTGAGGTTGGGACACCGGAGGATCATGAGACATGGTAAACTTTCACCGAGGTTTGTGGGACCATTTGTGATCTTGGAGAGAGTCGGGCTGTATGCCTATCGGTTGTAGTTACCACAGAGGTACTGGTCCATGCACGACGTCTTCCATGTATCTCAGTTATGCCGCTATCATTCAGACCTGTCTCACATCATTCATCCAGAGGAGGTTGATCTTCAAATAGATGCATCCTTTCTGGAGTATCTGATTCGTATCATGGATAGGAGCATGAAGGTTCTTCGAGGATGGTCAGTTCCTCTCGTACGGGTGCTATGGCAGCATGGCAGAGTGCAGGACGAAACCTGGGAGTGGGAGACCGAAGTACATGATCAATGGCCAGAGTTGTTCTAAGCATTATCTTCACCACCCTTGGAAGAGAAATTTGGAGTTGAATTTCTTTAAGGGGGATGTTTGTAAAAACTAGGTTCATATTCTTGAGGTAAGAGTTTCTTCTTTTCTCGTTTCCTTTAGTGTTTTTGAGAAAATATGGAAAATGGGAGGAAATACCAAATTCTGAGACTATATGCCGTGTAATATTCCACACACCGTGTATTTTGGCTGTGTGGAATGAGAACATAGGGTGTGTAGGCCGGTTGACGATGATGGGTGTAAAAAAGTGACTACATACTGTGTAGTGGGTATTTACACGCCGTGTAGTTAGTCGGCAGAAAAACTGTAAGGTGGTGGGAGCTGAGAGACACTACACATCATGTAATCATGAATAAACACCATGTACTCATGTCTACAGATGAAAAGTTCCTTGGTGGAAAAACCCCACCGAAAGAATAGATAAAAAATGAAAATTACACGCCGTGTAGTCTGTTTTTTTTTCATAAAATGGGCAGTATCCTCCTCTGTTCATAGAGGAAGCATATAACTAGAGGGAAGATTGGGAGAGACAGCCGGAGCATGGAGAACCTCTCGACCGCTCATTGGGAACCCGTTTTCTGCACTGTCGATCTCCGTGGAACCTCATGGGTGAGTTCTCCCCTCTCCATGTGCCGTTATTACCAATTATTTCCCCAAGGGAAGTTATTTATGTTTGAACAAGAATTCTTTTACATCAGATCTACATATTTCTTGGATGATTCGAGGAGTGTCATTCACATATACCGATCAGGGGCGATCGAGGTAGGTAGTCTGCTGTTTAAATTCCATCTGTTATGCGTTTTTGTGTACCAATCTGCAACAAACCCATGTTAGGGTGTCATGTAGATGAGGCCTTGGCTATTTTAAATACGAATAATTTCATTGGTAATATAATGAAATTGTAAAACTGCTGTTTGGGATCACTGCTTGGATCCAGGACCACCCCTGGGGTGCATTCCTCTATTTAACCGTTTGGCCTGGTTACCCGAGGGTATACAGTAAATTTTAGAATGTCTTAAATTTCCTTGAGAAGAATTGTATATAAATTACTTGTTTATATGTTGGGCATGGACCCATTACTTGTTTATCTTGAGGGAAATGTTTTGATTATCCTGTGGGCAGTGCTCTGCCCAGCCTGAGGGTAACTTCTTCCGTGCCTGTGGGAAGTAGATTCTATGCATGTGGGTGACACCTCGTATGCTTGTGGGCATTATTCGATATGCATGTGGGTAGATTACTGTGGGTTTGGATTTTTTTTACCTGAGTGTAAGGGTATACATGCATTAGGACCTTGACTATTTACTTATAAATACATTATGGTGATGTCATGGTATTGAATAATTAAATGAATATTAAAAATGGCAATAAAATTGGTATAGTTAGTTACTTGGAGTACTGCTTGGGTTATTGAATTTTCAAATGCACACTACTGGTGCACATTTACACTAACAGTTTGGCACATAAATTTTGTGGGTACCTACTATGATTCATTTCTCAATCCCTGTTTGGTTCATGCCTTCAGCCCATCCTGACTATATTGCTACAGGTGTGGATATGGGAAAGTGTCCCTACATAGGTACTTGATTGTTTCAGAGGAGTAGGAGAGCATGGGACCGAGCATAGAATTGTGATGCTACTGAGTTTATGTTGCACTGTTTTTCTTTGTTTGTTGTACCAGTACTTTTTAGTGTATTTTATTGTTGTATAACATGTTCCGACTATTTTCTTAGAATGAGATACATGTTGCATAATTATCATTATAACTGCTGGTTCTATTTTATTGTAATTGTTCATTTTAGTTATGTAGGTTTTACTTCTTCCACTATTGTTGTATGTTTTTTCTTGTATTCAGCTCTTCTACACATTGAAAAATGAGGGAATAGTTTCCGCACTATTTGACCTGGGCCCTCACTGCTAGTCGGCAGCCTCTGGTGTTTGGGGAAATGTGCTTGAGGTCATGTGACCAACCGGGTTCGGGGAACCGGTGGAGTGGCGCCCGGATTTGGGATGTTACAATGTAATTCATAATATACACTTTCATATCCTAGGGAAAAAATAAATCATCAGAAAATGTGAGGTCAGATCCTCGGTATGGGTAAACAATACTTCAGAATCTATCATAAATAAACAAAAACAATAAGGCATGGGGAATGACCAAAAAATACATTCCATTAAATTATAATCGTGATAATAATATATTACGAATAAAATCTAACTAAATATTTCCATAAATAATCACATGATAATTAAACATAACTATATATATTTTACTAGATAAATAATCACAAGGATTATCAATTTGTAATATCATAACGAGTAAATGAATAATGTTAGACATTATAATGATACCTCAAATGCTTATGCAAAGATACCATACTTATGTGAATAAAAACCTGGTGTAATTTGTCTTATGAGACCTTATAATTCATCAGGGGTCTGTAGTGGGCCCAACCCATCATTTAATAAGTCCAATTCATTCTCAGTATTAATTTAATAAAATATAAAATATATATACATATGAAATGTGAATAACGTTCCCAAAATCAGTAAACATAATCACAAACCATTATAAGCAATATGGTGAATGATTTGAATGTTGTACACCCATAGTCAAACTGATGATAGAACATTTATTAAAATATTGTAGTTTATATCATAAAAGTTAAATCTAAAATGGGATTAATATTAAATAGGAAGTTTTGAAATAGGATACAATACACTAATATAATCATGAAGTAATTTTTAATGAGAAAATTCATTTTTACTTTGGAAATAATAGATATTTTATAATATAATTTTCCATTGTTGTGAAATTTGACTATAAACATGACTATCCTACAAAAATTATGTTCGAACAATGAAATTATTTTTGACTCATGGTGTCTCTCAAAATTAGGTAAAAATATGAAATAATAATATTTATTAGATTTTGTAAATTAACCACTTTAGTGCGGTTTAAGAGAAAATAATAAATTTTCATTAAAATAGACAAGGAAATAGTTTTTATATAAAAAAATAAATGAAGAAATATATTTTTTCTTGATAAAATGTTTGGTTTTTCAAAAATAATGGTCTCTTATGACAAATAATGGAGTGTAGTTGAAAACATATAAGAAACTAGGAAGTCAGCATACATCAGGCTTGCATATTGGGAGGAATTGAGAAGAGAACCTCATAAAATCATGTATTTTCCTTTAAAAGAAATATTAATTGATCATGATACATGAATTTGGACTTATAAACCTAATTTTAAAATAAATAACTAGAAATTTTGAATAATTAAATTTTTGTAAATAGAGGGAATGTGTATCCCAAATGAAAAATAGAGATTCATGTAGAATCCCTTACCCCTTTGCAAAAAAGTCAGACCAAATGCCAAATTAAATTAATGATAAAAAATAAGACATTCCATACAATTCATATAAATATATTCATGATATTATATGTCAATTGGGTGTATACATACACCACACAAATGAAATTGTAGTGAATAAGGCATATCTCACGTAAATAAAAGTGAGCGAAGAAAACCCTTTTCACTATGTACGAATGTGTTTCTCAAATTCACTTAATGTCATGGAATATTAAAATAAATTAATTAGTAAATTAATTTAAAACCTCTTAAACAATTAAATGATTTTATATTCTACTATTAATCTCAATTTTGACTATTTTGATAAATTATAAAATTGAATTGTTTTCATTCAGGAGTGTTTGTTTACTTTGTTTTTATTATTGGGTCACTTGTTCACATATATCAAAGAACATGAAAAATGGGAATAACTATCCAAAATTAAAATTATAAGTTACTAATGAAATTCAAGAATATAAAATTTTATACAATTGATTTTGTAATACTTTGTGAGGATGAATCAAAATATTAGATGTTAGTGATAATTGTTTTAATTATTTTTGTCATTTTTTATCATCATAAACTAGTTTTGTATTACGGATTAAAATCATGTATATATACATGATAAAAAACTATCTAATTAGTAAAATATATAGTATAGTCTGATTTATCCATAATAGTGGTTTATGACCCTCCAGAAATGAGTAATTTAAAAATGAAAATACATCATCCACAATGGTGTTAAATCAAAACCTCACAGACAATGTTTTCATTTTTTGAATGTAAAAAAGAGGGAAAAAGAAATGATTCTTGATTATCAATTAATATAATAAAATTATAGTATATAAATTATAGTAGATCTATAATCCTTGTAGTGACAAAAGATATGATTAGATTATAAGAATCAAATGAAAATTAAAAAGAAAATAAATAATGTGAATGATGATTTTACCTCTTGTATACTTGTACTCAAGATCCTTCATATAGAAATTTGTTTTGGGTCTCCTATTGAGACCAAAACATACTGGTTGTAAGGAAGATGATTGTTTAGTGTCTGGGGAATAAATTAGAAAATCTACGAGGCTTAAGATGATTGAATAGAAGAGATGAGGATGGATTAAGAAAAACAATTTTTTGAAATGTAAAACTCTAAAACGAAACCCATTTATGATATTAATATTCTAAATATGATAAAATAAAATTTTTAATAAAATAGTCATTTATTCAAAAAAACTGATTTTAAAATTATAACTGAATTTATACCACCTTGAAAAACTAATTAATGTCTCATTAAATTCTATTTTAATCATTAGACAAAAATAAATTAATTTCTAACTCTATTTTATAAAAAATATATCTTCTTTTAAATCATTATATTTTTAATTAAATTTTAATTAAATATTTTTGACATTCAGAAATACAAACTCTTAATTTATCATATTAAAAACATTTACATACTTATTCAGTGATATAAATATACCATGTTTCCATTTATAATATATCCAACATTTGATTATATTATTGTTGTGGAAGTTACTATTCAAATTTATATTATACAATTAATATTTTGAAAATGTATCTTTATAAAATGTAAAATTTTCAATATTCACTAGAAAAAAAATATTCTTAGAAACGTTTAAAATTATACCCTATACTAATATTGAGATTTAAATTTTTAAAAATTAATTTTATTGTCTCTAATAGAATATATACACATTTAATTTTAAATTTTGTGTAACTACTCCATTTTAAGGTGGAAAAACTGCCTTTAGAAAATTATAATATATTAATGAAAAAAATAAAAACATTGATATCTCATACTGATAAAATCATTTGGATTAATGTAATAACATTTTATTGATTATATAATAAAAAACATTATATTATATAATACTATTATTTCCTTCCAGTTTAACTGCAATGATATATTTTTTGTTTTTACATAATTATATTTAATTTAATTTCATTGTTGTTTTTGATGGTGTTCTATGAAATGCATAGCGATGAAGAAATTAAATTTAAAAAAGAAATATCTGATAATCATGGGGTGTTACATTATTCCCTCTATTAATAAATTGGGCCCTCATTATTTGAAATTTATCTTCTAAAATCAAATAGTGATACTTCTTATTTATGTTGTGGGAATCCCACATTGGAAATATGGTTAATAAAATATCCTCATAATAAGATGGAAATGGAAACGAGAAGGTCACCACAAAACTAGAATTTTGCATAGGAATTCATTATTGGAATGAAATAAAAAGTACATAGAAAGGTAATAATTATAGCATTTTTGGATAGATAGTGATAGAGAACATGGTCATTAGAAAGATAACCACCACAAAACTATAAATCATGGGATCAATTAATAGGACATTTATTTATCAAAATTAAAAGTAAATAGATTAAATTTTTGGGCCAAAATCCTTATCCTTATATTGATATATTCTTTTACTATTTATATATTTACATTATAAAACAAAAATTATTTGATTACATCACATGTTAAAAGATTAATCTCGTCATTTTCTTGTGATTTGTTCATTTTTAACATTATCTATAACATCGGGAAAGTAAATAAAAATAATTTTTGTTTCACACTTAAATAAATTTTATGAACCTTAAGATCCACTGTCATTCCTTTAGACTATAAATGTTTACTAAAACCAAAATTTTCCAAAAAAAACGGATAAATAATATATTAGCATCAAATAATAATATATAGTTTCAAATCGATCCATTTCAACCATAACAATCATCCAAAATACATATCATCAATTTCGTAGTCCAAAAATTTGTAAACATTTACAAGATATTCTATGCATTACCATAAATAACATGAACCACCATTATCCTATAATAAAATCACATTTCACTATAAAATAAAAAAACCTTTTATTCTTTAAATATCTTATGTCTACCAAAATTAAATTAATCAACTAATCACCAAATAATTTCCAATCCCAAGGTTTTCTATTGGATATGAAAAATATCCCTTAAATAAAAATAACCATTATTCATAAGAAAAATAAAATTTCTTGCTATTCAAGACATCATGTAGGATAGTGTTAGGAATTTAACCCTTGTCATCCATCAATTATATGTTCAATCTTTGAATCCTTGAAAGATAGGGGAGGGTTTCCCCAATCCTTTTGGTTTTTCTTTTTATAAATATATATTAATACTGTAACGCCCCGACCCTAGTTACCAAGAGTCGGTGCATTATTACATAACATTGGCATGATCACAAGAAAGATCAAATCTTGAAAGACAGATTGATTTAGTAGCCTTGGAAACACTAGATATATTCATAAGTTTTACATTACATCATAAAGTGAAAAACTACTACAACAACATAATGTCTCCATAGTTCACACTATTATCCCCTCATAAAATCCCTAGAGGTCATTCATAACTTACTTCTTCACATCCTGGGAAAAATAAAACATAGAAAAGGGGTGAGATCAAATGCCCAGTAAGGATAACAATATAGAGGAACATTCAAAAAAAAGAATAAACATTTAAGGCAATGCATTACTAAAAAAAAGCCTTTTAAACTTGAACTTCAACATAGTATGGAAAAAGTAAAATGAAATAATACCATTTACTTATTCACATGGATATACTACTAATCGAATAATCACAAGCAATATCAATAAGCACTTTCATAATGTTGGAATGCATAATGCCAGACTATCATAACCACATAGCCAAGGCCTCGTGCCAGGACTACAAATAAGATTTTTCCAAGGCCTTGTGCCAAGACACTAGTTTGTCTCATTAGAGCTACCGATGCATCGAGGAGCTATAGCGGGCTCCACCCGTCACATATTAAGTCCAATTCATTCCCATATGAAAATGATTAAAAATAACATAAACATTCGTATTAAAACTAGCATACGAAATGTCAATACTTTCACCATAAACTATGAATGGTATAAAAATAGAACATCCATAGTCAAACATATCACAAAACCTTCAATAAAATATAGAAGTTTTGTATCATAATAAATCAACTTCAAATAAGCGTAAAATCCATCAAAGGATGCTGACATAGAAGAAATCAAAACTCTTTTTTGAGAAATATCTCTTTATATTTTTGGAATCATTTAAGAGCGAAATAAAATAAAACAGTTTCTTTGAAAATATTCTTATAATCTTTTAAAAAAATCTTTGAAGATTTTGTAATGGTGGAAAATAGCCACACCCACTGTATAAGTTAAAAAAAATTCTTACCTTAATCCCATCGAAAATGTTAAAAAGGACCTTGTTTTGAAAACGACGGAAAGATTCCTTTATAAACCTCTTATAAATAGTCAAACAAGGGTATAAATGACTTTAACCCATATTCTTGTAAATAAAAATGTTTTGAAATAAATTTTTAAGAAAACATGGATGTGGATGATAAAGAGATCCTAGTAGATTATTACATATAAACAACCTCGGATAATGAAGAGATTGTGAAATAACCCTTACCTTGTACTTTTACTTGGTTGGGGTAGGTTAACCTCCTGTATAATGGTGAAATAATTGTTATTAAATTATACAAGAATCATATACATTAATATGTTATCATATACGATCTTTTAATATTGATTTGATATGAATATCTTAGTATTATCGTTGTTTCGGGTGTTAACTTACTTGTTTTCTTTTATATGTTTTGTTACGTAAGAAATGTTTGTAATGGATTGTTTGTATATTATTCATATCCAGAATGATATCAAGTCCTTAAAAATCATTTTTAAATCATCAAATGATAATTATACTTGAATGGATACGATGGAGAATGAATCTTATCGCGTTCGTGGAGACGGTAGTCCGTACGTACGCACGAGCGAAAATATCATTCTTTTGATATTAAAATAATATATAAATGGATTGGATGTCATATATAATGAATCATTAACATGTTATATTTATTATTTACATGAGTTACACATCATTATTATACCCATCCAAATAATAATATATTGAATAACAATTACACCACGACGTGGAGACGGTAAGCCGTACGTAAGCACGTATGGTGACATGTTATTCAAAAGGGTGGATAGAATACTGAATATGGTTGTACCATATTTATAATAACATCACAGTATATATATGATACTGGAGTTATTATTTTAGAATGGTAACAACAAAGGAAGAAGAAGTGGAAGAAGAAAGGAACTTGGAAAAGGGTGGTGAAATCATTACCTCTTCATCGGTTTCTTCCTTTTGATTTGATCAAAAGTGCTCCTTAGGTTGGCTTTCTGATCAAAATAAGGCCTCTAGGATGTAGTGAGGGAAGTTGGGAGAGTATTAGGGCAGAGTTTGGCTGAAAAAAAAGGCTTTGAAGATGTGAAGAAATGAGAAGGAGGAGTGCCCTTTTATAAGAGGGGTGAGGGGCACCTTTGGAAAAGCGAGAGATATTAGTTCATAATAAATTAATATCTGGTTTCCAATGGATAAAAAGCTGATTATTCAAAGGTGAAGGTGGGTATGGGTCGAAAACAACTCAAACAATAGAATTTAGATAGGTTTTCGTACTTATATTAACCTTATCTTTACGTATTAACTCTAAGTTAATTAGTTTCCCTTTTACAATGTCTCTTTGTATTATTATATAATATGGTTAATAAAATTACTATATACATCCAAGAGAACCCCAAGTGGTCCATTAATGATGAAACTATCATGATATAAGTCTCTTGGACGAACCATAGATTTTTAGGAATTTAATATCAATTAATAATATAATATTTGTTTTAAGAACTCTTTTATGTCAATTTTGACACAATTAAATAGTTGATTTATGTGAAAATCATAACAGATTGATTACTTCGAACGAAGATAATTAAAACAATCCTAATATATCATTTTATCCTATAAAATTATTTTAATTCATTAAAAGTTTCCTATTATATTTATTTGGGTATTTATAATATCAAATATATTAATTTTTCACTATTATAGTAATTAATTCATCATCATTGTGTCATAAATAAATTAAATTATTTAATGTCTAAAATTTATAAATAAAATATAATTATGTATGAAATCGTTTTATCTTTCTAATGAATATTTATAATCTAAAATCCTACATATATAACCCGATATAATATTTGTTTTGCTAAAAGATATATGCTTGTGTCATTTTTGTATTCATTTTAACTTAATTAAAATAAAGTGTCCCTATCACCTACAAGTGGCACCATGGGGTCCCAAAATTGACCCAAAGATGCCTATGGTCAAACATGTATCAACCAATAAGGATAGGACACGTTTTAGTGTAATTTAGTATTATTATAATATTAAATTTTAACCCTTATTTACCGGATTTACCCTTAACCATGGTAAATAAAATATTTACCGCAGTAATTATTCAAAATGTCTAAAAATAAAAGTTACCTATTTACACAATTTTAACATCCTGATTCAAAATATGGAATCCATTTTTCTAAATTCAAAACACAGAAGTGGAAGAATTTAATTTAAAATTAATTCCCGCTGTCAAAACAAAAAGCGTGTTTTTAAGAGATAATAACTATCAAAAGATTGACACTTGTTTATGTTCGGTTTAATTGTAAAATTATGTCCAATGACCAATATTATATTAAATGTTAAAAATATATTCTAAATATACTTTAAAACCACTCATATTCATAATTTATCACTATTAATTAATTTGATTAAAAAGGTTGTTTTTAATTAAAATTTAGTAATTTTCACTATTCATCAAAATATGAAAGTTATCCGAAAAGTACCAAAATTTCACATTAGGCAAAATTCGATATTCCAAATCCAAAAATGAAGTCCATTTTAAAAGATAAATTATATATATAATTTCAAAAAGTAGGTTTTACTATTCATAACGGCTAGTTTGATTGGTTATGGTGTGTTAGAACTCGGTGTTGCGTACAACACACACTATCACATTATTCAAAGAGAAGCATACCGTAGATGCTTGGGGTGTTACATTCTCCCCTCCTTCAAATAATTCCGTCCTCTAAATTTCTAGAATACTTATCACATGAAAAGACACGGGTGGTTCTTTATCATAAGATCCTCGGGTTCCCAAATTGCCTCCTCCATCTTATGGTTTCTCCACAAAACTTTTACCAGACGCGTCGTCCGGTTTTCTCATTACTTATTCTCTCGTATCAAGAATCCTGACGGGCTCTTCGCAATAAAAGAGATCGGGTTCCAGTTCTAATTCTTCATTGGTGAGTACATGCGTTGGGTCAGGCATGTATTTCCTCAACAGAGATATGTAGAACACATCGTGAACTTTAGAGAGACTTGGCGGCATTGCCAATCGGTAAGCTACAGCCCCAATTCGTTCTAGAATTTCGAAATATCCGATGTACCTGGGACTCAATTTACCTTTCTTACCAAAACGTATGACTCCCTTCCATAGATATACATTCAGGGAAACATGATCACCGAATTGAAATTCTAAATCCTTCCTTCGATTATCGGCATAGCTCTTCTGCCTACTTTGAGTTACTTTGATGTGATTTTGGATTTCCCTCACCTTTTTCATCGTTTCCTCCACCAGTTCTGGGCCTACAAGTTTTCTTTCACCAACGTCATCCCAACAGGTTGGTGTACGACATCTATTTCCATATAACGCTTCATATGGTGCCATCTGAATACTCGAATGGAAGTTATTGTTATAGGAAAATTCTACGAGAGATAAATATTGATCCCACATACCCTGAAAGTCAAGTGATCAAGATCTCAACATGTCTTCTAAGGTTTGAATAGTCCATTCTGATTGTCCATCTTTCTGAGGGTGGTAAGCAGTGCTCAAATGAAGTTTAGTATCCAGGGATTTCTGAATAATTTTCCAGAATCTTGAACTAAAACGAGGATCACGATCAGAAACAATTGATAGGGGTACTCCATGAAGTCTCACAACTTCATTAATATATAGTCTTTCTAGACGTTCCAGGGGTAGATCTTCTCTTATAGAAAGAAAATGTACTAACTGGGTAAGATGATCAACAATAACCCATATCGCATCATTCTTCTAGGAGTCTTTGGTAGCCCCATGACAAAGTTCATCATAATATTGTCCCATTTCCACTCCGGTATGGGAAGAGGTTGCATGACTCCTCCAGGCTGTTGCCTTCCAGCTTTAACTTGCTGACAAACCATACATCTTGACACAAAATCAGCAATCTCCCTCTTCATGTTGTCCCACCAAAAATGTTCCTTCAAATCTCTATACATTTTGGTGCTCCCAGGGTGTATAGAGAAATTAGAACTATGAGCATCATCCAGAAATTCCCTTTTTAGATCAGGTATATCGGGAACACAAAGTCTCTTCCCAAATTTCAAAATTCCATATTCATACACAAAGTCTCTCAATCTCCCATCATTCACAGCTTTAATCTTCTTTTGAAATTCTTCATCATCGGTCTGAGAACTCTTAATCCTTTCTAGTAAAGATGGTCTGGCAACCATTTGAAAAATCATTGATGTTTCACCTTCCCTGGTTATTCACATGTCCATCTTCACTAGATCCCTGAAAATTGGATCCCTTTCAATCCTCATATTGTTCAAAACTCAATGGTCTTTTCTACTCAAAGCATCTGCCACCTTGTTTTCTTTCCCCGAATGGTAGTGTATCGTGATATCATAATCCTTGAGTAATTAAAGCCATCTACTTTGCCTCATGTTGAGTTCTTTTTGTGAGAAAATATACTTCAAACTCTTGTGATCAGTATAAATCTCACATTTTTCACCATAGAGGTAGTGCCTCCATATATTCAAAGCAAAGATCACAACTGCTAACTCGAGATCATGAGTAGGATAGTTTTGTTCATGAATTTTAAACTATCGTGATGCATAGGCAATAACTCTATCATTCTGCATAAGGACACAACCACGTCCTTTCTTCGATGCATCACTATAAATAACAAACCCATCATTCCCCAATGGTAGAGTCAATATAGGAGCATTGATTAATCATATCTTCAGTTCTTCGAAACATTCCTCACACTCTTTTGTCCAAAAAAAATTAACCCCTTTACATGTGAGCTTCGTTAATGGGTTAGCCAATCGTGCAAAATTCTGGACGAATCGTCGATAATAACCTTCCCAACCAATAAAACTACGTACCTTAGTTATACTCGTAGGTGCTGGCCATTCTTGGGTTGCCTTGGTCTTAGAAGGATCAATAGAGATTCCTTCTTTAGAGAAAATATGGCTAAGAAAAGAAATATCATGAAGCCAGAATTCACACTTGCTAAACTTCCCATATAATTCATGTCTTCTCAGAGTCTTCAAGATAATGCGCAAGTGATTTTCATGATCTTCGTAGCTTTTAGAGTATACTAAGATATCATCAATAAATAACACCACAAATTCATCGAGATACTCCTTTAAAACTCTATTCATCAGATCCATGAATACAGAGGGTGCATTAGTCAATCCAAAAGGAATTACAGTAAACTCGTAATGCCCGTACCTGGTTCGAAATGTTTTCATAGGAATGTCTTCCTTCTTCACACACAACTGATAGTATCCAGATCGAAGGTCAATCTTTGAAAAGTATTGAGCTCCATGCAGTTGGTCAAATAAATCATCAATGCGTGGTAGGGGATACTTGTTCTTTATTGTTATAGCATTGATCTCCCTGTAGTCGATACATAACCTCATAGATCCATCTTTCTTTTTAACAAAAAGAACAGGAGCTCCCCATGGAGAAACACTAGGGCGAATAAATCCTTTATTACTCAATTCCTCTAGTTGTTTCTTTAGTTCAACTAATTCTACAGTGGCCATTCTATAAGGGGTATTCGATATAGGCCTTGATCCAGGAATTAAATCAACGGAAAACTCAACTTCTCGTTCTGGAGGATGTCCAGGTAAATATTCCGGAAATACATCTACAAATTCTTTCACAATATGTACATCCTCAATTTCAACATTCCTTTCCTCACACACAGTTTTTTCATTCTCTTCCTCCCCAATAATTGAATTTAGTTGAGCTACTGGGGGTGGATCTAAATAAGAATTAGGTGGTGACGATTCTGCTCTAAAGATAAGGTGTTCCTTATCATTATCATCAAGAATCGTAACCTCTTTCTTCTTACAATAAATCTTCGCATCATAGTCCAAAAGCCAGTCCATACTGAGGATTATATCAAACTCAATCATAGGTATGATGATGAGATCAGCACATAAAGAACATTTATGTTCTCTAATGGTGACTGATTCGCAAAACTTTGTTGCAATGATACTTCCCATAGGAGTTTTAGCTGACAACTCCCTTGTTAAATCAAATTGGAAATATCTAATTTTCTTAGAAAACTGTGAAGATATGAAACAATGCGATGATCCAGAATCAAATAATTCATTTGCTAAACTTGAGGAAACCATTAAATTACCTGCCACCACGTCTTTCGGAGCTTCTACCTCAGCATTAGTTATAGCATAAGCTTGTCCTTGATACCTTGGCCTTTTCTGAGGTAAGTTCTCCTGACGCTTAGGACATTTATTTGCATAATGACCCATCTTTGTGCAATTGTAGCACTGAACATTGGTAGCTTCCTTCTTCCCATTTCAATCACGAGCTTGGTGGCCTTTTTCACCGCACTTATAACAGACTCCCATTCCCTTCAATCAAGTACCAGTGTGTTTCTTCCCGCATTTACCAGATGATGGATATTCAACCTTTCCCTTCTTCCCCTTATTTCCATTCCCAGATTGATCAGCAGGTCTCTTCTTGTCTTGCCTTGCTTTAAAGTCATAAGACTTAGAGAATTCCTTTTCTGTCATGATAGCACATGAGACAATGTCTTCGTATGACGAAAAGGATTGTGAGACTAATGCTCGATGGAGAAATGGTTTTAACCCATCAAAGAAACGATCAATCTTACTTCTTGGGTTACATATATAATCTCCAGCATACCTTTATAACCTTGTAAAGTTGGCCTCATACTTTGTGACATTCTCACCCTCCTTTTGTCTCAAACTCAGAAATTGCATTTCTATATCTGCTCGATGGTCGAGAGGAAAGTATTTTTCTAAAAACAGATCTTTGAACTCCCTCCATTCCATATTTGATACTTCATCATCTTCCTTAATGTTTTGAATCAATGACCACCATTGATCAGCGTCTCCAGTGAGGTGGTAAACTGCCATGATAACTTTTTCCCTTTCACTGCTCCCCAAAGCCTGAAATATTTTCTCTAGGGAATTTATCCATTGCTCAGCTACTAAGGGATTTGTACTCCCATTGAACGTTGGTGGTTGTTGCCTCATGAATCGATCTAACATTGATCCTCCACGCTTTGGATCAGGGTGCTCCATACAGGTAAGGTTATTATTCATAACCTGAGTAAGTTGTCCCAGTATGGTGATTAGCTGATCGGCACTAGTTGCATCACCAGCTCCACTATAATTATCTTGAGCAGGAGGGAAATCCCTACATGGAGTGCGTGCATTGATAAGGTTTACATTTCTTCAACAGGCGCCATTTCTAAACAATGTCATAAACTAGATCAGTTTATGAATCAAAGTACATAATCTCATACTTATAAAACACTTAACATAAATTGAACTATTTATGGATATAATACATAATCATAAAAATGTTTTCTTTGAGGAAGTATATACTCATAAACCCTTCATAATGATTTGTAAAGAAAATGAGAGTTACCCTAAGTATATCCTCCGGGAGTGTCGTAACAAAGAGTACAGCAAGGCCCGTTGTCATGCACCAGTTCCCGTTCGAGTCTAGCTCAAAGCGGTGTTTTCGGGTTTTACCCCTAGGTACATTTGTGCCAGAGCCGCCTCTACTTGCTCGTATCCAGACAGGGATGTATTACTCGGAAAACTCACAAAATCTCTACAATACCAAAATTCTAGGAAGTTCTTCTATACTATTCCTCAAAGTTCATCTTAGGTCTATGTGCTCTAATCAGAGTTTATCTAAATCTAGCTTCCAAGGTTTGTATTAACCTTCCTCTGATACCAACTATAATTCCCCGACCCTAGTTACCCATAGTCGGTGCATTATTACATAACATTGGCATGATCACAAGAAATATCAATTCTCTAAAGAACGATTGGTTTAGTAGCCTTGGAAACACTAGATATATTCATAAGTTTTACATTACATCATAAAGTGAAAAACTACTACAACAACATAATGTCTCCATAGTTCACACTATTATACCCTCATAAAATCCCTGAAGGTCATTCATAACTTACTTCTTCACATCCTAGGAAAAATAAAACATAGAAAACGAGTGAGCTCAAATGCCCAGTAAGGATAACAATATAGCGGAACATTCAAAAATAAGGATAAACATTTAAGGCAATGCATTACTAAAAAAAGCCTTTTAAACATGAACTTCAACATAGTATGGCAAAAGTAAAATGAAATAATGCCATTTACTTATTCACATGGATATTCTACTAATCAAATAATCACATGCAATATCAATAACCACTTTCATAATGTTGGAATGCATAATTCCAGACTATCATAACCACATAGCCAAGGCCTCGTGCCAAGACTACAAATATGATTTTGCCAAGACCTTGTGCCAAGACACTACTTTGTCTCATGAGAGCTACCGATGCATCGAGGAGCTATAACGGGCTCCACCCGTCACATATTAAGTCCAATGCATTCCTATATGAAAAGGTTTAAACATAACATAAACATTTGTATTAAATATAGCATACGGAATGTCAATACTTTCATCATAAACTATGAATGGTATAAAAATAGCACATTTATAGTCAAACATATCACAAAACCTTCAATACAATATAGAAGTTTTGTATCATAATAAATCAACTTCAAATAAGCGTAAAATCCATCAAAGGATGTTGACATAGATGAAATCAAAACTCTTTTTAGAGAAATAACTCTTTCTGTTTTTGAAATCATTTAAGATCCAAATAAAATAAAACATTTTCTTTGAAAATATTCTTATAAGCTTTTAAGGAAAGCTTTGAAGATTTTATTGTGGCGGAAAATAGCCGCACCCGCCGTATAAGTTAAAAAAATTCTTACCTTAATCCTGTCGAAAAGGTTAAAAATGACCTTGTTTTGAAAAAGATGGAATGAATCCTTTATAAACCTCTTATAAAAAGTCAAACAAGGGTATAAATGACTTTAACCCATATTCTTGTAAATAAAAATGTTTTGAAATACATTTTTAAGAAAACATGGATGTGGATGATAAAGAGATCCTAGTATATTATTACATATAAACAACCTTGGATAATGAAGAGATTGTGAAATAACCCTTACCTTGTACTTTTCCTTTCTTGGGGTAGGTTAAACTACTGTATAATGGTGAAATAATTGATATTAAATTATACAAGAATCATATACATTAATATGTTATCATATACGATCTTTTAATATTGATTTGATAATAATATCTTAGTATTATCGTTGTTTCCGGTGTTATTTTACTTGTTTTATTTTATATGTTTTGTTATGTAAGACATGTTTTTAATGGATAGGTTGTATATTATTCATATCCAGAATGATATCAAGTCCATAAACATCATTTTTAAATCATCAAATGATAATTATACTTGAATGGATACGATGGAAAATGAATCCTATCACGTTCGTGGAGACGGTAGTCCGTACGTACGCACGAGCGACAATATCATTCTTTTGATATTAAAATAATACATAAATGGATTGTATAACATATATACTGATTCATTAACATGTTATATTTATTATTTACATGAGTTACACATCATTATTATACCCATCCAAATAATAATATATTGAATAACAATTACACCACGACGTGGAGACTGTAAGCCGTACGTACGCACGTATGGTGACATGTTATTCAAAATGGTGGATAGAATACTGAATATGGTTGTACCATATTTATAATAACATCACAGTATATATATGATACTGGAGTTTTTATTTTAGAATGGTAACAACAAAGGAAGAAGAGGTGGAAGAAGAAAGGAACTTGGAAAAGGGTGGTGAAATCATTACCTCTTCTTCGGTTTCTTCTTTTTGATTTGATCAAAATGGCTCCTTAGGTTGGATTTCTAATCAAACTAAGTCATCTAGGTTGTAGTGAGGGATGTAGGGAGAGTATTTGGGTAGAGTTTGGCCGAACCAAAAGGCTTTTAAGATGTGAATAAATGAGAAGGAGGAGTGCCCTTTTATAAGAGGGGTGAGGGGCACCTTTGGAAAAGCTTGAGATATTAGTTTATAATAAATTCATATCCGGTTTCCAATGGCTCCAAAGTTGATTATTCAAAGGTTAAGGTGGGAATGGGTCGAAACAAACTCAACCAATACAATTTAGATAGGTTTGGATACTTATATTAACCTTATCTTTAAGTATTAACTCTAAGTTAATTAGTTTCCCTTTTACTATGTCTCTTTGTATTATTATATAATATTTTTAATAAACTTACTATATACATCCAAGAGACCCCCAAGTGGTCCATTAATTATTAACATATCATGATATAAGTCTCTTGGACGAACCTTAGATTTTTAGGAATTTAATATCAATTAATAATGTAATATTTGTTGTAAGAACTCTTTTATGTCAATTTTGACACTATTCAATAGTTGATTTTTGTGAAACTCATAACAGATTAATTACATAGAAAGAAGTCAATTAAATAAATCCTAATATATCATATTATCCTATAATATTAGTTTTATTCATTAAAAGTTTCATATTATATTTATTTGGGTATTTATAATATCAATTATTTTAATTTTTCACTATTATAGTAATTAATTCATCATCATTGTGTCATAAATAAATTAAATTATTTAATGTCTAAAAATTATATATAAAATACCATTATGTATGAAATCATTTTATCTTTCTAATTTGTATTTATAATCTAAAATCTGACATATATTACCCTATGTAAAAATTGTTTTTCTAAAAGATATATGCTTGTGTCATTTTTGTATTCATTTTAACTTAATTAAAATAAAGTGTCCCTATCACCTACAAGTGGCACCATGGGGTCCCAAAATCAACCCAAATATGCCTATGGTCGAACATGTATCAACCAATAAGTCTAAACACGTTTTAGGGTAATTTAGTATTATTATAATATTATTTTTTAACCCTTATTTACCGGATTTACCCTTAACCATGGTAAATAAAATATTTACCGCAGTAATTATTCAAAATGTCTAAAAATATAAGTTACCTATTTACACATTTTGAACATCCTGATTCCAAATTTGGAATCCATTTCTCTAAATTCAAAACACAGAAGTGGCAGAAATTAATTTGAAATTAATTCCCGTTGACAAAACAAAAAGCGTGTTTTTAAGAGATAATAACTATCAAAAGATTGACACTTGTTTATGTTCGGTTTAATTGTAAAATTATGTCCAATGACAAAAATTATATTAAATGGTAAAAATATATTCTAAATATACTTTAAAACCACTGAAATTCATAATTTACCACTATTAATTATTTTGATTAAAAAAGTTGTTTTTAATTAAAATTTAGTAATTTTCACTATTCATCAAAATATGAAAGTTATCCAGAAAGTACCAAAATTTCACTTTAGGCAAAATTAGATATTCCGAATCCAAAAATTAAGTCCATTTTAAAATATAAAATATATATATAATTTCAAAAACTAGGTATTACTATTCATAACGGCTAGTTTGATTGGTTATGGTGTGTTAGAACTCGGTGTTGCGTACAACACACGCTATCACATTATTAAAAGAGAAGCGTACCGTAGAAGTTTGGGGTGTTAAAAATACAATGTACAAAATATATATGATATAAATTGATTAAATATGGTTAATCAATAATGATAAAAATTCATGACCAATGCATAAATACTTCATCCATTTATTTCCACATAGGTCATGCCTTGGTATAGATTTTATCATATAAAATTGGGAATTTACATGGGTAATTCACAAATTCCCTAAATTTAAGGAAATGTACAACTATTGGAATCATAAGATTGGTTTTATTTAAATATATTATAATATACATTTTCCTTAGAATCTTTTTGTTTTATGTCCTTCTTTCCCAAACATAAATCATTTATCCCATTCATTGGGACATGTTCATAGGTGTCTCCTTTCACATTTTTTATATAATATAAATTCCTCTTTAATTTATCCATGGTGTACATCACTATAGATCATATAAAACTCCATCCTTCTCTTATTTAGTGACTTTTTTAGTTGTTGAAGGTATTTGTTATTAATAGTATTTCAAGAAAACTGATTAGGAATGAATATTATATAATTCACTTTTATCAATACCCCATTGGGTTTCTAATATCCAAACCCTTATCCATCATGTTCATTGTAAAAAAATCCATTGGGTTCCATCTACATATTAATCAAGAAATCATTGTGTGAGTAACAATATTCATAGTGAAAAAAACATATAATGATTTATGGAATATCAAGACATATTATTTTAAACCTAAAACACATAAGGTTTAACCTAGGTTATTCATTTTCATTATATATTCAAATAATTCATAATGGATTGTAATAAAACTGAGAATTATCCTATGAATATCACTCAGGATTGTCAAACCAGGCGTCTAGCAAGCTCTATTGTCATGTACTTCGTTATGCCAATTTTTGGAAAAACACACATTGTTGGAGTTTTTACAACTATATATATATGTTAAAGAAACATTTCAACATGTATTATCCCTTAAGGGATGTATTTCTAGGAATACAAAAAAAATCTCAACCATACCAAATATCAAGGATGTTCTTTTATGATTATCTTAAATATTTATATTAGGGTTTATTTCCCTAATAATTTTTATTATAAATATACATTATTGGGTACATACTGAATTCTATATAATACCAACATTGAATACCTCGACCCCAATATCCTAGAGGTGGTTCCATAATTTACTAAATTGGAATAGATACAATACTTGAATCCAAAAGTACAAATCAATTTAGTATTTTTTTAATAAATATTACGTCTAATTACATTACATTGCAACATTAAATGAAAAGCAATATTGATAATCTATTTTGAACATCTATAAACTCTAATATTTTCCTTGAATGTCAATCATAATATATGTCAATGCATCAATGGGTGAAAATCAAACATAAGAAAGGGGAGAGATGATTTTATCAGTAAGGATAGAAAATTTCATAATATATATTAAATAAAAACAAGAAATAAGACATGGTTAATAAAAAAAACACATTCCATTAAAGCATAATATTATAGAAAATAAGACACGTATAAAAGAATACTGAATAATTCCATATATAATTAATACTGAAACATAATCTTGTATATTCCAGTAGTCCAATAATCACATGGATTATTAATAACTAATATGATAAATAGGAAATGAATAATGTTGTATAACATAAATATTACATCCATGCTTTGTCCGAGACACCATATTTAAGTGGGTAAAATTATTCTCTAATGCTTCTAATGAGAGATATCAATTCATTGAGGGGATATAACAATCCCCAACCATTACATATTACGTAAAATTCAATCATCATATGAATGGGGTTAACCATAAACAATATATATAAATTTAATGTAAATAACATTCCTAAATCATTAAAGATAATCCATTACCATTCTAAGTAATATATTAAATTGTATCAATAGAAAACACCTACAGTAAAACTTATTATAATACATTTAATAAAATAATCAAGGGGATTTAGTAAATGATCAATCCCAATTAATAATATGATTCATTATATGTTATTGAAATAGGTGAAAATTATCTAATAAAATAATCGAGGAATTTTTAAGGGAAAACACATTTTACCTTTTTACTATGTGTTCTTTTGGAAAATCATCTGTATTTGTTATCTTAAAAAGACTATAATAATGTATATACATAAAACACAAATATAAGAGAAATTAAAATATATTTTCACCATTATTTATTTTTAATTGAAGTAAAAATATCTAAAAAGTTAATTTAATAGTCTTTAGAAATGAGAAAATTTAGTGCGGATTAATTGAAATCACGAATGACTTTTTTAAACAGAGAAATGATATTTTTTGTTGAAAACCAAAAATGTAATAAATTGGTTCTCATTATAAATAGAATTATTTTAGAAAAATAATGGTAGATTAAAATATATAATGTATTGTAAATGAAAATTGGTATGAAACTCGGATGTGCCCTTATATCAGACATGATTATCGAGAGAAATTTAGAAGGGAACTATATAAAATCATGTATTTCACTATAAAATAAAATAAAATGATTTATATACATGATTTTTGAACATATAAACAGAATTTATAATAATTACATAAAATTAATGATTAAAAAATGGGTTAAAGAGACAGAAAGCATAACCCAAATGAAAAAATGCAGATTCAGGTAGAATCCCTTACCACTTTGTGAACAATCGAACCAAATGACCCATAAAATTAGCGATCTCAATATTAATTTTTAACACCATGAAGTTAAATATATTCATTACATGATAATTAAATATGTATTACATATATAAAAAATTAGTTGTGAAAAAGGAATATCACATAGAAATAAAAATTCGATGATAAAACACTCACCTTATGTCAACAAGTATTCTGAACATGAACATAATGTCATAGAATATAAAATAAGACACAATAATAAAATTATTTAGAACCTATTAATAATTTGTTTTATTTATTATAGTTTTATTTATTTCATTTTTGACCTTTTTGGGGAGTTATAATATTGAATTCCATCGTTTGGGAGTGTTCGGTTCCTCTCTATTCAGGATTAGTTCACTTTTATACATGTATAAAAAAAACCCGAAAATGGGAATATTTATACAGAAAACAAAAGTTATATTTTTTTAATAAACATAAATAATATTAAATGGAAATATATTTATTTTGGTTGTGTGGGGAGAGGATGAATCCATTGAAAATATATTAATGATAAACATTTATATTATTTTGGAGGGTTTCTTCATCATAAAATAGTTTTGTATTATGGAATAATATCATGAATATATACTAGTTATAGAAAATTAAATAAGTTTATTTCAAATATTATAATTTATTTTAACCATAATAATGGTTTTATGACCATCCTTGAAGTAGGAATTGACCAAAAACAAACATCATCCACAATGGTGGTCAATCGAAACATCACAAAAGTTATTTTCATATTTAGAACAAATTAATGAGAGAATAAGAAATAATGGTAGAATTTCCATTAAAACAATAAAATTCTTATATATATAATATAATTTTGATTTCATGAATGTTTTAATAGAGGATATGAGGAGTGAATACGAAATGAAAAAAAGAAAGTAAAATAAAGAAGTCAATCATTGATTTTATCAGTAGAATTCTTTTCCTTTTGATCCTCCATAGGGATATTGGTTTTATAAATTTGATAATACCAAGACATCATAGACATATACAATAGTCTTGGTAATTTTCTTGGGTATAAATTAGAAAATCAATATGTCTTAAGAGTTTTGACGAGAAGAGGTGGTGAGTGGTTGTATTAATAGTAGAGGAGATGGGTGTTTATTGATTATTTCATTCATTTGTTAATTTATGATTCTATTTATTGAATATATATCACCAATTAAATCTATATATTATTTATAAATCTATAATTACATATTTATGACTTACAGAAATACAGACACATAATTTCTCTTTTTTAGAACATTTACATAAATGTTCCATGACATAAATATACCATGTTTCCATTTATAAGATATAAAAATTTTATTTTTGCATTAATAGGGGATTTTACTATTAAAACCATAAATATTTATTTGTATAACAAAAATTAATGTTTTATAAAAATCAGGATTTTGACCAATTCACATGAAAATAAAACTTTTCTGAAAAATACCAAAATTTTACCATATGCTAAATTTAAAATTACTCTTTCAAAAATGACAAATATTTTATTAAATAAAATTTTCAAAACATTTAAATTTTAATTTTTAAATAAATTTTCAATTAAAAGGATGTAACACCTCCTTTAGAAAAAATATACATATAATATGTATAATTTGGTTCATTCTTATCATATTCCTCTTAAATAATTTAAATGATTCTAATTTTTTTATAATAATATAATATATATATTTCATTTTATTTTTAAAAATATTTTTACGACAAATATAACATAAATTTTAGGTAATGACTCAGACCTCCAAACCCATTACTTTGTAAAAATTCCTTGATGGAAGTGTTCTCAGTGGATAATGTGTCCCATTTCAATTGTTCACAAAATTTCTAATTTTTTCCAATGGTATCATATTTTGGTAAGTCACAATGGCGGGACACACTAATGAGTCGATGTAGTATCTCTTAGTGGTGAGTCACAATGGTGGGTCGCCACTCTATGTCGAAGCCGTATCTCACACTGGTGCCTCATCCACTTATGACTCGCATTGTGACTCATCCACCGGTGACACATTTTCATTACTTTGTGAAAAATCCCAAAATCATCCAGTTTTTCTAGTTTCACTTATTTAACATTTTCTTTGAAAATAAATTAATTTAGTAACATATTTAATTTTTTTTGATCCGTTTCGAATCGTATCTATCTTTTAAAAACCAAAATATTCATTTCACATCCAAAATGTGTGGTCATGTTCAATATATTCCTTTAATAGCCTCTAAACCCCTTTCTCCTATTGATTTAGAATCACTATTTTCTAAATTTGATATCATACTTTCCATGTCATTTTCCCTTTCTCTTGGTAGGAGACGTCGCTGGAACCCTTCTTCATGAAAGTGTCGTTTTTTGTGATATAACATATGGATTTAATTTTTCCTAGATAAATTTATAAATACATGCACACCCCCTAATTTGGTGCCTTAAGGATGTTCTTTTCACTTCTTCTTCCAGGTCATATCCCTTCATCTCTCCTTAATCGGTGCATTAAGAAGGGTGGGTGTGCTAATGATTCTTTAGAAAAGAGACTAATTTTGATTAATAAAGATAATTAAACCTCCTAATATCAATATGTGGGGCTCAATAAATGTGATTTATGTTATGTTTGTTTATTTTTTTTGTTTTGAATTATACGGGATAAACACTATGCTAGAAATAATGACTTTTGGGGATCTTTGATTGTGAAACAAATTGATTGTGGGTTACATGTTTTTTTTTTCACGTGGAACTGATATTATACAAAACCTATAAAGCAAATACACTAATTTAATAAATTTATCTCTGGGATCAAACTTTTTCTATGATAACCTTTGAATTAATAAGAGGAAGTTGAATAAGGAATACCTACGTAAATCTAAATAGGTCTTTCCTTGGTTGTGTGCAATGGTTTTCCATATGAGAGATCATTATAAATTTTGTTTTAGTGGGGTTGTGGGCCTGGATATCTGATATGGGTTGGTTTGGTTTTTCTAATGGAATCTCATGTTGAGAGGTTAATTAGTTTGGGAATGGATGGGACATGTCATATAACAGGGTTTCGATCGGGTTGTGTAGTTATGTGTCATTGTGTGAGTCTGTGATTTTGAGTTTTTTCTATTCAGTTTATGGATTGACTATAATGGCATTGAATAATGATAATGGAAGTGGATGGTATGAGGATTTAGCCTATGGTTTCTATATGATTAGCTTGCAAAAATCCTCACCTTGTGTCTTGGGACTGATCTATGTTATATTATGAATGGGTGTTAAATAGAGAAGAATGTAATGTTACATAAGTTTATATGGATCTTCACCATGTGATATGACTTTTTTTTATCATTTCTATTGTGGTTTTTTTAGTTTCTCGTGTGGTGATAGAGGGAATAAATTAATTTCCAATATAGAATGAGAATTTGGTTGAATCTAAATAATGATATAAATTGTAGTAATGAGAATATTCTTTGTGAATCGCCATTAATTTATCAACTTTGGATATGATCATTGCTGATAATAATATTTGAATTTAGGGGTTCTAGCAGAGGATATATCATGAGTAGGTTTTTGGTAGAAACTCTATATGTTGTCCTTGGGTGTTTTGTATTATATATATATATGTATTTCAATTGAAATTTATATACACATACAACCATAGTTGACCACTATTTGTTGAACAATCCCATTATCTTGGGGCATGGTGACTTTCCCAATTATCTCAGTGGGAGGATGGACGGACGCCCAGTCATTCATCCCCTATCCCACTTCCAAAAGGTTGTATCCCAAGATTCATCAGGTAAGTTGTGGTTTTTGGATCCCAGGTGTGTGAGGGTGAGTTGTTTTTTCCCATGTGTCTTTAGGGTGAGTTGTCAAATGTGGCCAAAGAGTGTGCGGGAATGAAGTCATGTGATATGTGGACCAAGGTGTGTGGTCAGGATGGGATGTGGTATGTCTCTCAGGTGTGTACAGATGGGATGTGATGTGGTATGAGGGACAAGTGTGTTTGGGGGGGGGGGGGTTGTGACATGGTTCCTTCCGAAGAGGTGGGAGCACCATGTTTTTTTTCTATTAGGGTTTTAGATTGGATAATTAGTGGGAATGTTTTGTGGGGTACTATATAACAGTTGTTTTAATTAAATTACTTTATATGACATTTTTTTTATGATCATGAATTGGTGTAGTTGGGATGGCTAGAATAATATTTTAGGTGTATTTGGGTTATGTTGTTTTCCAACAATAGCATTAATATGCTTCTCTTACATTTTCAGGAGAGACATTGGTTTTCCAACTGAGTATGCCTGAATGCTCACCGTATGGGTATACAACTTATATTAGGATTTCTAGTAGGAATATGTAGTCTCTATTCGACCTTAATAGCATAGACCATTGGTACAGTTCATGTGTCACTCCATATCTCTATTTTTATATTCTACTTTTGAGTTATTCATTTTATTTGTAATAGTAATATTATAAAAATTCACATGGGAAGAATTGTGGGATTCCCTTATATATATATATTGGAGTGGTTTTCGTGTTATTTTATTTTATTTCCCAGTCATTTTTAATATAAAAGTGTATACCTTCTATGTTTGGAGATTTTTATACCCTTGGTACTTTTCTAAACCCATATTCCTACTAGAGGTGGAACTTGTGGGTAATTATCTATAGCTAGTAGTGGTCATGTCAACAATGATGGTTTGTAGGCATTATCACAATTTTCAATGCTTTATGCTCTTCAAAGATACAAGGAGTTTGAGGTATTTCTTTTCCCAGCGAGATCTGAATTTGCAATAGTGGAGGTGTGTGGAGTTTCATAAAAAAATGGTTTTGATATCTTCTACAGATTAAGAAACGGGAATATCGTGGGCGATTATTTTGGAAGGATTTCATAAGATTAAATATTTTTGAAATATTTGGATGACTTAAATGTGATAGAGGAGTTGGATTCCCTACACTTAGATGTAGGAATGTTTTGTGGTAGAGGCTATATATACCGAACGAAAGTATAATTTTCATTGATGCAGTAGTTAGAGGAGTCTCAGTAGAAAGACTCGGAGGAAGAGGTGACGAATGATCTCATTTACCAAGGTGATTCTCTAGAGGGATGGTATGATCACAATCATAAAATAATTTTTTTCCATGGAATGTTGTTTGTTACATTGGTTATGCATGAGGGAGTCCTTTGTGAGTTTAATATTTCAATTTTCTCAGTACACCCAAGAGTTAATCAAATTTACCTTGGCTTGATGACTTAGTTTTGGTGGACAAGAATGTAGTGGGCACTGCAGGTGTTTGTTGTGAATTGTGGGGTATGCTAGTAGGTGAATGAATAGTATTGTTTTACTGGTGGGTTGTTGAAACACTTAGGTTTCCCTGATAAGAAGCGGTATGAGATCTCAATGGATTTCACAAAAGGGTTGCCCATGGATAATGGGTGGCTATGATGTTATCTGGGTAGTAGTGGATCTCTAAAAAATTAATCTCACTTCTTAGTTATCAAGGATTCGAGCACATTGGATTGAATGGAAAATATGTATGTTCATATGGTGGTGAAACAACAAGGATTTATAATATCTATTGTCTTGGATCGGGATGCATGTTTTACCTCCCAATTCAAGAGGGGATTGTAGCTTGATTTTGGCGCTCAATTACGCCTCAGTATTGTCTTCCTCCCACATACAGATGGGACGATGGAATGAAAAATACAGAGGACGGGGGACATGTTGTGATCACTCATCTTGGACTTTGGTTGATCATGGGTACAACACCTTCCCTTGGTCTACATCGCTTATAATAATATATATCATTCCTTCATTGGAATGGCTCCATTTAAAGAATTGTGTGAGAGAATATATTTTTAGCCTTTTTTCTTGAGAGTGGTTGGGGTGACAAATTTTCTTGGTCCAGATTTTTTGTAGTGAAGAACCGATAATTCACATCTTGTTGATGGGAGGATGAAGGAATCACATGACTGATATAATTTTAATGTCAATATCATGTGTATTCTATTGTATTTTTCGTTTTGGGCCATGTATTATTGACGTTTTCTCTTCAATGTGTGTAGTGGTGGTTTAGAAGATAGAACAAGCCTTCTCCAAGGTTCAAAGGACCCTTGGAGGTGTCGGATAGAGTTGTAAAGATGGAATACCAGTTGGTACTCCCATCACAGTTATAGAGGATCAACTATGCCATTTATGTCTCTCAACTCCTTCAGTGTCTTCATGATGACTCCCATGTCACTGACTGGGGAGAGTTAGATAAGGCATATGACACAATGTTGCTGGAATGACCTTTGGAGATCTAGGATCATCAAGATAACGTTCTCCATAGATATACAATTCCTTTGGTTCATGTGTTGTGGAGTCATGGATCCCAATAGGAGATTACATAGGTGATAAAAGTGAAAATGCATGTCTGGTACCTAGAGTTATTTTGTTTTTTTACATGTCATATTTTTCCAGGTAATGTGATGTTAGATCCTTGTTATCTATGAGATGTGTTTTTTATTTTTTCTATAATTTCTGATAAATTCATAACATCTAAAAAGGGGAATACCATATTCTTAATATAGATACAATAATTACAATGAAGTTAAACATGTGTGGGTGAGTTAGTGTCACCCATAGTGGATTGTATCATGACAAGGAGGGAGGGATTCTCGGATTTGTGTAATTATGATAGTGTGTTTTTTGTTCATTTGTGGGGTTCCTTAGGGTTGTTTGGATTGGTAGTTCATAGGGAGGTGTGCTTGGAAAAATTGGTTTCACTCCATCGTTGGAACAATATAGGGTGGTTTATCGTTGATCTTTGATGCGTTCGGTCGGTAGCATTGTTTAATGTATAGTGATATCCTTTAGACGTATCTTGTGAGTTGGTTTTTTAGACCCCACTTTATTTTTTTCCATATTTTGTGATTTTCAAGTTTGATAATAGTTTGAGTGGCATCGTATGCAATTTCATTGACCTCTCAGCCCATTACATTGTGAAAATCAGATGTTATATGTGTTCTAGGTGTTCAGGCTTACATATTTCAAGAGTTTATGAAATTTATAGTTTTTTCCAAATATTGATCACAGAAGTGCATCATAATGGTGGGTCACAATGGTGAGTCTTAGTGGTGAGTCACAAGGTGTGATAACTATAGTGAGCTTCATCTGTGAGTCGTAGTGGTGGCTCGTACTGGTATCTCGCAGTAGTCACTCATCCACTCATGACACGCACTGGTAGCTCCAACATGTGACTCATCAAATATTAGCTGACATGAATGGATCAGCCAGTAGTGACTCATTTTCAATAGTTTTTTAAAATACAATAATTCATTCTATTTTTCTTGTTTCACCGATTTAAAGCGTTCTTTTATGTTGTATGAATTTAATACCATATTTAATGTTTTTCAGACAGATTTAAAATCATATTTTTATTCTAAAAACATGAAGCAACCTTTGATATAAAAAACGCTCAGTCTAGGTCATGCTATGTATTTATTTGATAATAAAAACCATTTATTATTTGATTTAGGATCTATACACTATAAATTAAGGATCTTATTTTCATTGGGTGTTTCCCATTCTCTTGGACTGAGTCATCCCTGAAACCCTTCTTACATACGGAGTTGGTTTTTTAGGTTGTACCCTTTTGATCATGCTTTTTCAAGAGGATTTTCTTGATATATTTGAACCCCCTACATTTGGTGCATTATGGAAGTTCTAACCACTTCTTATTCCATATTGGTTTCTTTCGTCTCTCTTTTATATGTGCATCATGAGGATTGGGTGTATCAATATTTCTTAAGAACATAATTGATCATAGATTAAATAAGATAATTAAACCTACCAATATCAATATTCATAGGTAGGTAAAAGTGATGTATGATCTGTTTTTTATATTTTTGTGCTGATTTATAGGGGATAAACATCCTGGTGAAAATCATAACCATTGGGGGATATTATTATTGAACTGAATAGAATATTTGTTACAAGTAGTTTATTTCATGTTGAACAACTGTTATGAATAACCAGTAAACAAAATATAGTCATCTAATAAATAAGTTCACTATGATCTTACTATTTTTGCGATAAGATATGAATTATCAAGAAGAATTTGAAAAATCAATGCCTTGTTAAATTTGAATATTCCTTTCCTTGGTAATTATAGTTTTTTGTTGTGTGTGGGGTCATTTTAAATTGTGTTATAGTAGTATTTTAGGCATGGATGTTTGATGCGGGGTAGTTCTGGTGTTTTTATTGAATATTATGTTTGATAGATTGATTTATTGTTGAGTGAATGGGATGTTTTGTATAGTACTGTTGTGATATGGTTATGCAGTTATGTGTAATTGTGTGCAGCTGTGAGTCGGGGGTTCGCTCTGTTGGGAGGATGGATTGGGAGAAATGAAATATAATAATTATGATTCAAAATGATTATATTGGTAATTATCTTGGTGTTTCTCCATGATTATAATACACAACTCTTTAAACTATGCCTCGGGCTTGAAGTATGTTTTGTTATGAATGGGTGTTAAATTGACTAGAATGTGATTCTACATTAGTTGTATGTGTCTTCACCTCTGAACAGACATTGGTTGTTTTTTCTATTGTGTATTTTGTTAATATTTTCTTATGTGGTGATGGAATGAATGAATTAAATTTTAATATAAAATGTGAATTTGGTTGATGTGAAATAATAAACTGAATGTATGTTAAGAGAAATCAATGTGTGAGGCCTCTTTAATTTATCAACTTATGTAGTGATTTTAACTTATATTAATAAATTAATTTAGTGGTAGTATGATAGGTGTTATCATGCGTTCGTTTTTGTTTGAAAACCTATAGGTTGGGCTTGTGTTTGTGGTGTTATATATATGTATAAATGTATTTCCATTATGATTTTGTACGTACCCCATCATAGTTGACAACTATGTGCCAAAAACCCCCATTGTCATGGGGGAAGAGTGTATTTCCCTAACATCCTTTTGAGAGGATGGATGGATACCACCCAACCTTCCCTTCTTTATGATCGAGGCAATGGCAGCCCATGATTGAACAGGGAGGTTGTGGTTTGTGTGGCCTCAATGTGTGTGGGTGAGTTTTGGTTTCTGAGGTCTCTTTGGTATGTGATGTAATATGTGACCTAGGTGTGTGCGGGTGGGATATGATTTCATATGTGGAATAAGTGTTTGTGGGTGGGACGTGATGTGATATGTGGCCCAGGTGCAGTGGCATGAGATGTGTATTGGTATGTGCCCCATGATAGTTTGGGTGGGTTATGAGATGGTTCATTCGGAAGAGTTGGTAGTGCCAAGATGTTTGTCATTAAAGTGTAAGAGCAGCTACATAGATGGAATGTGGTGCGGGTTACCCTATCATCGATGTGCTTATTATATTACTTTACTTAATTTTAATTATTTGATGAGCTTTACTTGGTGGGGTTGTGATGGCTGGTATACCTTCGAAGGTGTTATTTGGTTCTTCTATTTGCTCATGGGAGCGTTAGAGTTCTTTTACACTTGTGAATGAGAGACATTGGATTTCATAATCAGTATACATTTATACTCATACTACATGTATAAAAATACTTTTATGTTTCTAGAAAGATTACAAGCATTGAGAAGGACCTTACTATCTCAATCTTTTGGGATACTTGTCGTCTCGCTTCATAGCTCTACTTTCATATTTACATTGTAGTTTTTCATTGTATCAGTGATAGATTTATTTTAAACATGAACATGTGATTGATTGTGGATTTCCTTTATATATATATCATGTATTGTTTTGGGGTCCATACATAATACCTCCCATTGTTGTTTACAATAAAATGGAAATTTCTCATATTCTGTGAGATTTGTATACCCCTGTTGTTGGATACCACCGTGCGGGCTACTGGTGGTGGGACTCGGGGATCATTGTCTCGTTTTCTTCATTGCCAGTTCAATAGGGTAATCATTGAAGTGAGGGGGTCATGGCCAGGTGTAATGGCCTTTTTAAATTAAAAATATTTAATGATATAACATAGTTCGTTTAAAAATGGTTTTGAGTGAAACATATGCTGATAGAGAAATATAATTTTTAAAGATACATAACATATAATCTATGGATTTTACAATAAATGAAAAAATTTATTTAAAATTATATAATAAATGTTGTCTTTTCTATAATATGGAAGCCTTTTTAGGTATAAATTATACATTAGCATACGAAAATTCATGGTTCTATGGTAAATGAAAAACTAGGAAATGTTCTATTAAAGAGTTTAATGAGAAAAAAATTGTAATAATGTTGTTTCTAATTTAAATTTGTTGATATTCTCAACCTAATATAACCTTCAAGTCAGTTATTTTTCATTTTTTTGGGAAACATGACATGATGAACATGTTCTCTATTTATATTACGTTGAAATATTTCTAATAATTTCATTTTCAAATCTTATAATAGTGGTATGTCACTACCAATTCTATGCCACAAAAAAATTCCTTTCTGTCGTCGAAAACTACATTAATCAATTTCAGTACAATCCTACTTCACTATCATAAGCATATAGGCAATAAGTATTATTATAATCCAAATATTTACAATTAATCCTCTTAGAGAAATCTAATGTTCTCAATTTAAGCTCAATATTTTCACTAGCATCTGTTCTACTACCATTCCATTTAAAATTTCTTTATTTCCTAATATAATATGATGGATTTATATTCATTCTATTATGAATTTTGGTATACTGTGTGAATAAGAATTAATCAGCTCTCCCCTTACATGTAAGGAAATAAAAAACATCAATTGTGTTTATATGAAAACTATTAGCTCCACAACATAACATGTATCATTTTCCATAACCATGGAATATATTTAGAATATAGTAGATTATTAATGTTAAAAAAGTAATTTTTTTGACAAACCCGTCTACATGAAACTCTAATTTTTTTGAAATATTTCAATGAAATTAATATTAAATCAAACTTGTGTTTAAAATGGGTAAAAAATAAATAATATACATTTATATATTATGATATTAAATGAAGTTTATAATAGGTTATACAAATGAATATTCTTCCTAAAATGTATGTAATTGAATTAATTTTAATTATTCAATTCTTTTGGAGAAATTTCAATCTAAATCAGGATTATAGTAATGGTTTTTCATCATAAATTTCATTCATTTGGACCCATTTGGCATTATGTGCCTAATTAAATTCATTTGGTATATATATATATATATTTTTATGTAATACTATAGTGACCCATAAATATTATATATAGGTATAACAAATTGTCAGATTATTATTCAGTACACAACACAGACACATGTCTGAGGACCGTAATAATTGTGTAATTTTTGAAACTTGGATCACAATCGTTTTCATTCATTAATGATATTCAATGTCTCCCATATAGATATTCCCTATATTTACTCCTACATAAAACCCATTATTCATAACATGGATAAATAAAATAAAATAAATCCAAATATTAAACGATTTACAATGGGAAAGAGAGAAATTTAAATATAACATGAGTATAGGGCTATGAGAAAATATGAATTATTTTTTAAATCCATTGCCTTATTATCAATTATCATAATCCTGAGTGATGGAATAGTGATTTGTAGTTTATAAGACATTAATCATAAGGAAATTAAAAAAGAAATTATAGAATACCAATTTTAAATGATATTAATTTTCAAAACGGTCAGAATCATAGAAAATTATTTACATAGTAGTCAAGGATCATTGTAAAGACCCAGAAATTTCAAGGAAATTTTTCTTTCTTAATTTCGTGGGAATTTTACGAGTACGCAGTTTCTGACAGCACCTAATTCCGAGGCTCGGTGTGCCCAGAATCAATTTCTGAAGTTTAGCTCGGGTACGTTTAGTGAACGAACGAGTGGGTTTTTCTATCTTTTGAACCAGGACTCGGAATTGAAATTCGAGGGCACCGATGAACTCACAGTGCTTGTAATTGCATAAGGGGACCTTTACCGTAGTTGCGTTTTAAACCGGTTGAGATTTAGTATATGGGGATTTAGCTTGAAATAAATAAAATTGGTGTGTATAATTTTATTTGTATATTAGGTAGTTATATCTATCAAAGGGGGTTAAGGGTGAGACCCGTAACCACCTAACATCACAAGTGAGGATGTTTGAGAGGTGGGGTCCACACGAACCCCAACCTCTCATCCCCCTTAACCTTCCATAAACCCCCCCCATTTATCTCCCCTTCTTTTAATAAGATAAATCCTCTTTAACTTGTGTGACTCTTCTTCCATTATGTAGCCTCTCCACCTTCTTCTCCTTTTTTAAAGCTAGCCTACTCACATAATTAATGAGTTGATTTTTGAATTAATTTGAAAAGGGTGGTTTTTCATTAATTTGGATAAGGCTAATGCATTATTTGTTTGGAAAATAATATGTTGGGGGAACCTCTGAAGAAATAAGAGAAGCTTAGTTCTCCAACACTCCGACGAAGAACGAGAACGCGCCATATTTACTTCTATTTTTGATAAGAGTGGGACGTCACATCTTCGGGTACACTTCGGCAACGATGGGCCTTCGAAGACCTTCGACGAAGAATTCTCCCTGGATCTCCATCAAGATAAAAGACACCACTGTGGGGAATTTGCAAATGACGACGTCAGCTTCCGATGTCAACGCACGACGCTACCTCTCTGCAGATCCGTCGAGTGATCATGTCACGAGGTAGGGGATAAGTTTAATTTAAATTAATTAAAATTGTGCTTGTTTTATCATTGAGCATCTTGTTTGCTTTGGCAGCTTGATATCATTATAACGGGAGGAGATCAGACCGCACAAACACGGCTGATCCTCCTCCCATAAACTTGTTAATCTTTGTTGATCGTTGTGGCGAAGGTGGCGAGGTGTCGTTGCACCGCGTGGGAATGGAAAGGACCACCACCGAAGCGGGATGCGACGATGGTACGCAGCGCCATCACGCCGCGCCGGTGAGGCCGAAGGAGGTCGCGGCCAAGAGCAGGGCATGGCGGACGGGGGTGACACCGTCGGGCCGCGCCGGTCGGACAGGAGCAGCGGCCAAAGGTCGCGGTGGTCCTCAATGGGGTGGCCAAATGAGCTGGCCACTGGTGCCACCTGAATGCGCGACCTATGGTTACACCGAAGGCTATACATTACGACCGGCCGTTTCAAAAAACAGGGGGGGTGTAACCCCCCCCCCCCCCCCGACAGAACCCTAGGGCGGACCACAATGGGTCTGCCGTATCAGAGACAAGGTGGCGACGCCCCCCTTCGAACCCCGCTCGGCCGCGAGACGAGCCGCGGCCAGCTTCCAAGCTGGGCTGCAGGCCGTGCCCAACCCGGCCAGACCCGGACCTGGGTTAGATCGACCTGGTTCGAGCCGACCCAGGGGGTATTGGGCCTAGACGGACCGGGCCCAATCCCCCTCTTTTCGGATCAGGTTCGTTCAAATAACTATAAATTGGGCTACAGACCTCTGATCGAGCAACGTCAGTTGCGTAGGGATCCTTGGATCGAGGCGGTCATTTCGGTATATTAAACCCAAGGTTTTGGAGATGTTTGGTTATGGCCGGGTTGGTTCAATCTCGAAACCAACCAGGCCCTCGGAGCAAAAATGCTTATAACTTGAGCTTCGGACGTCCGATTGACGTCCCGTCGACTAGGTTGGATTCCTCATGATGATAGTAGCTTTTGGAAGACTTCAAATGAGGTTTGGACACAATTGGAGTAAGGCCGAGTGGGATTCTACATGAAATCCAATCAGGACCCTTGAACAGAAAAGCCGATAACTTTCAGACCGGACGCCCGTTTGACGAACCATCATGGGCATTGGTAATAACGTTCCGAAACGGTCCCTATGAGTATACCCTATAAGATTTCAGGGTTCATTTGAGATACGGTCAGGTTTATTCGTACACAAAACCAACCGGGCCCCAGGGATTAAAATGCTAATAACTCACAGACCGAGCGTCTGAATGACACGTCGTCTGTTGCATTGAGACCCATGTGACGTGGCTATCCTTTGTGATACATCTTTATGGGACCTTGTGATAATTTTAGTATCAACAGGTAGCTCGTGGATTGGATCCTCCGTGAGATGATCGTATAGAGTGCGGAGACCTAGTAGTGGTAGACCTGACGACAGCTTGACCAATTCGACTTGGAGTGAGTCGACTAGACCAGTGGACGGAGTGCCTGGTATTTTGCGGCAGACCCACGGCGGACGGAGATCCTAGTAGTTGGTAGCAGACCCATGGTACTCGACAGGAGTAGTACCTCTGTAGGCTATTAGGAGAACCACTACTGTGTTTGGGTGACAGATCCCTGGCGGGGAGCACTACTGTGTTTTGGTGCGAACACGCGGTACTCGACAAGAGGAGTAACTCAGTAGTCTAAGGTTCGTGAGTAGCACCTCGGAGTCAAGACATGGCTACAGTACTCGACAGAGGTGGACCTCTCCAGCACTTTTGGTTTCGATATCTTTAATGAAAATCTTGGTTTGAGCCGAGTCAATGACTATTGTGTATTGCTCATGATTAAGATGGGTTACTTGATAACTTAGGTATACGTATGGGCATATACCTAAGTAGTGGTTATATGATGTTTTCATATCTATGTGAAACCTAATGATTGAGATGGGGTACGTGATAACTTAGGTATATGTATGGGCTTATACCTAAGTAAGGGTTATATATTTAGATCCTCCTTTGTGGTTATCCTTGTAGGATTTACTGAGACCTTTAGGGTCTCGGGGTCCCTACAGAGTATCGTTATACTCAGTCCTACACAGGCTATGCCCGCACCTCATTGTGTTGGATGCAGATGACGGACATCGCTGACGGAGGCCGAGTGTTCGAGGACTGGACGGTACCCGGATGTGGACCTCACAAGGAGTCAGTATCCGGAGGTGTACTTCACGTCGAGACGGTACTCAGAGGAGGTTGACAGGTGAGAGTGTTGAGGAGGCTATATGTACCTACCCTTTAGGTAGGATCCATGGTGGACAATCCATGAACTACGCTATCTATACCTACCCTTCAGGTAGGATCCGAGGTGGACGACCCAGGAGCTGCTTCTATTTTCTCATCTGTTTGTCTCTTCTGTTGTACTTTGATTCTATTGTAGCTGTACTTTTCATTTGGGTTTGTATTCTGGCCTATTTACTTTTCATCACATTCGTTTGAACTTATTGTATTACTTCCTCTTATACTCTGTGGTGTTTGTTTACTTTATAAAGGAAATTCCTTCCCAGTTATCGGGACTTACGACTTTAGTCCTAGTCGCTAGCCCCTGGCCTATAGAAGGCGGGCTTGGGGTAGTCACGACACGGGCCCCGAAGACGGGTCGTGAAAAATTGGTATCGGAGGAGTCGGTTCTACCGCAGAACCCAGGACTCTGAATATTATTTTCTGTGAAGAAATAGTGTTAAGAGTACCAAGTGTGGTCTTTAGTTCAAGGAGTCCAGTGTTGGTGTGTTGGACGACGTATCCATAAACTAGAACTCTGATTACTGATTTCAGACTTTGTGCATGAAAACTATAATTGCATGTGTATTTCCAAAATTTTTAAAGTCAGATCAAAACAGTTCAGCTCACCAGGTATGAATTGTTGACCATGTCGCATCTGTTCTGGAAGTCTCCACACAGAAAATCAGTTGGAGTTCTGAGATAGTACATGATGACGGCCCACCGACCGACGAGGATTCGGTGTAGGGCCAATTTTTACTATATTGGCACTGTCGGGTGGTGTACCAGCAGCACCACCACCTGTTGGGCAGCGGATGCCATCAGCCGTACTAGTGGACAGTTCACGCTGACAGAGCGCGTAACATGAGTTCCAGCAACAGAGGCCTCCGAGGTTACCAGGAGAGACAAATTTCCAGACATCAGAGGACTGGCTGGAGGAGATTTCTAGAGTTTTACAACTAGTTGAGACACCAGTAGAGTGGATGGTGGACGTAGATAATTGTTTAATTCCAGTGAGTGAACTTGAGGTTTGTCCGTATAGTGATGAGGATTCGGTGCGTGGAACGTTGCCTGAGTTAGTACCTTCGGGTAGTGTGCTAGTTATATCACTACATGTTGGTCAGTAGTTTCAACATGTGGTACCAGTAGATGACACATGTTGGCTTAGTGCCTTACACGTGTTCCAACATCAGATACCCTCATGTTCCAGGGCGAGCGTGACTCTTAGGTGGCAGAGGATTGGCTTGGGGAAGTGGCTGAGTGTTTTTATAGAGATTATTCAGCTACGGAAGAATGACGTGTCAGTAGCGGAGTATTCATTGAGGCATACCGGTCATTACGAGTACTCGATGAATATGATTTGAACAGTCTTATATAGCTCGGACCACTGATCGTGCTGTGGTTAACGAAATCTGAGCCAGCACCTTATCCTCTATGTATTCCTACCTATGTTGGGATGCTAGATAAAACCTTTGTGGTTGAATGCTCTTTGGCTAAATGGATACAGGTAGAGAATGTTAGCAGTGGAAGATCATGGAACTGGCGCCAGTCTCAGAGACTTGGGTGTGCAAATAATTCAAGAAGAGTAAATGTTAAGGACATATAAATCTACAGAGCAGCAGACATGAAAGCAGAGCTAGGAGAGCAGCATGAGGTGGTGTACATTTCGACATGTTACAACCACATGTCTTTGTAATTCCTTCCTGGCATAGAGAGCAGGAGGGATGGGGAAGAGAATAACTGCATGTGGTCAAGGAGTGTGACCCAATGGTTCTAAGATTGATTTGAGATATGGTATGTGTCTATTATTGGTTGTCGTATCAATAGAAATATATACCAATCATTCCTATCTTCTAAGAATATTGTCCCAGACCTAGATTTTCCGGTTAAGCCGTTAACGTGACCCTCACATCTGGAGATACCATTAAGGGGAGACCCCTGAATCACACTTATGCCGACAGTGTGATATGACCCTTGAGGATAGAGTTTCAGTTGGAACCTCTTGGTGGCAGCATCGAGGCCTTTCAATGTTAGTTTGGGTATGGACTGGGTAACTACAGTTCATACACAGATTGACGGTATTATGAAAAAAGGTTGTGGTTTTTCTACAATGTTGGGATGGGGTTTTCCTTGGTCTGTGAAAAGGAATACCCTGGCAGCACAGGATGAAATCTTGAATAAGAGGGTACATTCGATCACTCAGGAGATGGCCAAACTTACCTTTTTTCCAGTATTATCCAGAGATGCGGAACTACTTCCAATAGAGCTTTCATGAGCTGGGGTAGAGGTTGATCAGGGCACCCAACCTGAGGGAGTTCGTTACATAGTTCATTGCGATGCATTAGGGACCAAACAATGGTCTGTCTTGAGGCAGGAGTGGGCATTTATCACCTATGGATCACAGTAGATGAGACTGCATAGAGATGATAGGGGATCAATAGAGTTCGAGGATGGAGACCACGTCTTCTTATGTGTCTCACCTCGACGATGTCTAAGGAGATTTGGACAAGGCGACAAGTAATATCTGAGGTTCATCGGACACTTCTAGGTCCTCAACAAGGTAGGCGAGGTGGTTTACCACTTGAACGTTTCACCGCAGTTACACCGGGTGCAGGATGTCTTCCACGTAACTCAGCTGAAGAAAAACGTGAACAACCTGTCCCACATCATCGACCCCTTGGAGCTGGATATCGATGACGGGCTGTCTTTAACAGAGGTTTTAGTGGAGATCGAGGGTCAATTGGATTGGTTCCTATGTGGACAATCTCTTCCTCTTGTTCTCTTCTGCTAGCAGCATAGAAACATCTAGGAGAGCACGTGAGAGCAGAAGGCTCAGATGCGTGCTCAGTACCACTTTTGTTTTCCATTGTGTCTGTTTAAGCTTTACAGGGATGTAAATCCTTGAGGTGGGAGTAATTTAAAGACCCATAAATTTCAAGGGAAATTTTCTTTCTTATTTTCTTTGGAATTTTACAAGTATGAAGTTTCTGACAGCCCCTGATTCTGAGACCCGGTGTTCCCAGAATCAATTTCTAAAGTTTAGCTCTGGTACATTCAGTGAACGAACGAGTGGGATTTTCTATCATTTGAACCGGTGATCGGAATTTAAATCTGAGGGCACCGATGAACTCACATTGCCGATAATTGCTTAAGGGGACATTTACCATAGTTTTGATTTAAACGGGATGAGATTTAATATTTGGGGATTTATCATGAAATAAATAAAATTGGTTTGTACAATTTTATTTGTATCTTAGGTAGTTATATCCTTCATAGGGGGTTATGGGTGGGACCCGTAACCACCTAACATCCCAAGTGAGGATGTTTTAGAGGTGGGGCCCATAAGAACCCCAACCTCTCATCTCCCTTAACCTTAGCTAAACACCCCATTAATATCCCCTTCTTTTAATAAGATAACTCCTCATTAACATCTGTAACTCTTCTTCCAGTAAGTAGCCTCTCAACCTTCCTCTCCTTCATTAAAGCTAGCCTACTCACATAATTAATGAGTTTACTTTTGAATTAAATTGAAAAGGGTGGCTTGTCTTTAAATGGGAGAAGGCTAATGAATTATTTTTTTGGAATGTATTATGGTGTGGGAACCTCTGAAGAAATAAGAGAATCATTGTTCTCCAACACTCCGACGAAGATCGAGAACGCTCCATCTTTACTTATCTTCACAATAAGATGGGGACATCACATCTTTGGGTACACTCTGGTGATGACGGGCCTTCCAAGACCTTCGACAAAGAACACTCCCTGGATCACCATCATGGGAGGATACACCACCGCGGGGAATTCGCAAATGACAACATCACCATCCAACGTCAAGAAAGATGCTACCTCTCCACAGATCCATCGAGTGATCACGTCACGAGGTAGGAGTTAAGTTCAATTTTAATGAACTCAAATTGTGCCTATTTTATCGTTGAGCGTCTCGTTTGCAATGGCCGCTTGATATCATTATAACGGGAGGAGGTCGGACCGCACAAACATGGCCGGTCCTCCTTCCCTTAACTTGTTAATCTTTTATGATCGTGGTGGCGAAGCCGGCGCGGTGCTGTTGCACCGTGCGAGAAAGAAAATGACCGCGGCCGAAGCAGGCCGCGGCGAAGGTGTGTGACGCCGTCACGCAGCGTTGGTGAGGCTGAGGGAGGCCGCAGCAATGAGAGGGTTGCAGAGGAGGGGCATGGTGCGGTCGCGCCATGTCGGTCAGACAGGAGCAGCGGCCAAAGGCCGCGACGGTCTTGAAAGGGGCAGCCGGCTGAGCCGGCCGTCGGGGCCACCTGAAGGCGGGAACCGCGGGGGACCCGCAGTTACACCCATGGTCGGCCATTACGGTTGGCCGTTTCAGAAAACCGGGGGGGGGGGTAACCCCCCTCCCCCCCCAATAGAACCCTAGGGCAGACCCCACTGGGTCTGCCGTATCGGAGACAAGGGGGCGGCGCCCCCCTTCGCACCCCGCTCGTCTGTGAGCCGAGTCGCGACGGGCTTCTGAGCCGGGCCAGAAGCCGCGCCCCGCCGTGGGCCAGGCCCCGCCAGCTAGGCCGGGTCAGGCCACGCTCACCGGTTCAGGCCACACCCAACCAGGCCGGACCCTGACCCGGGTCGGGTCGACCCGGTTTGGGCCAACCCTGGGGGTATTGGGCCAGGTCGGACCGAGCCCAAACCCCCTATTTTCATATCAGGTTCGTTCAAATGCCTATAAATTGGGCTATAGACCTCTGATCAATGAACCATCAGTTGGGTAGGGATCCATGGATCGAGGCGGTCATTTTGGTATACTACAATCAAGATTTTGGCGAAGTTTGGGTATGGCGTGGTTGGTTCAAACTCGAATCCAATCAGGCCCTCGGAGCGGAAATACTTATATCTTGAGCTCCGAACATCTGATTGGCGTGCCTCAAACTTTTTTGGATTTCTCATGATGAGACAGAGCTTTTGGCATACTTCACCTGAGGATTGGACGTAATTGGAGTAAGGCCGGGTTGGATTGTACCCAAAATCCAACCGGGCCCCTGGAAAGGAAACGCTAATAACATTCAGCTCGGACGTCCGTTTGACGAACTATCAGTGGAGTTGGTAATCACGTTGAGAAAGAGTCCCCATGAGTATACACTATGAGAGTTCGGGGTACAGTTGAGATACGGTCGAGTTGGTTCGTACCCAAAACAAACCGGGCCCCTGGACGAAAATGCTAATAACTCACAGACCGGGCATCCGATTGACGCGCCGTTTGCTGCGTTGAGACCCCTGTGATGTGGGACACATTTATGATTCTTTTTTTTGGTAACTTGTGAAACATGGAGTATCGAACAGAAGCTCGTGCAGCAGATCCTCCCGGAGACGAGCGTACGGAGTGTGGAGACCTAGTACCTGTGGACCTGATGACTGCTTGACTGATTCGACTTGGATTGAGTCGACTAGCCCAATGGATGGAGCGCCCTGTATTTGGTGGCAGACCCATGGAGGACAGAGCACCTGGTATATGGAAGAAGACCCACAGTACTCGACAGGAGGATTACCTCTATAGGCTATTAGGGGAACCACTACTGTGTTTGGGTGGTAAACCTCTTGCGGGGAACACTACTCTGTTTGGGTGTGGACCCACGGTACTTGACAGGAGGAGTACCTCAGAACATTAAATTTAGTGAGTAGAACCTCGGAGTCGAGACATGGCTACTGTAATCGATAGAGGATGATTTCTCTAACTGTTGTGGGTTCGATATCTTTAATGAAAATCCTGGTTTGAGATGAGTCAATGACCTTTGTGTATTCCTCATGATTGAGATGGGTTACTTGATAACCTATTTATATGTATGGGCATATACCTAACTAGTGGTTATCCATTGTTTTCATATCTATGTGAAACCTCATGATTGAGATGGGCTACATGATAACTTAGGTATAAGTATGCGCTTATACCTATATAAGGGTTATCTGTTTAGATCCTTCTTTTTGGTTATCCTTGTTGGATTTAGTGAGACCTTGAGGGTCTTGGGGTCCCTACTGAGTATCCATATACTCACCCCTGGATGGGCTATGCATGCACCTCGTTGTATTGGATGGAGATGGCAGACAGCGCTGATGGAGGCCGAGTGTTCGAGGAATGGATGGTACCCGAAAGTGGACCTCACAAGGAGTCAGTATCCGGAGGTGGACTTCCGGTCGAGAGGGTACTCGGAGGAGGTTGACGGGTGAGATCGTTGAGGAGGATATATGTACCTACCCTTCATGTATGATCCATTGTGGACGATCCAGGAACTGTGCTATCTGTACCTACCGTTCAGGTAGGATCCAAGGTGGACGACCTAGGAGCGGATTCTAATTTCCAGCTGTTTGTCTTTTCTGTTGTACATTCGTTCTTTTGTAGCTGTACTTTTCAATTGGCATTGTATACTGGACCACATACATTTTATCACTTTCTTTTGTACTTAGTGTATTACTTTCGCTTGTCTCTGTGGTGTTTGTTTGCTTTTATAAAGGCAATGCCTTCCCAGTTATTGGGATTTACGCCTTTGCTGTTAGTCGCCAGCCCCTGGCCTATGGAAGGCGTGCTTGGGGTAGTCACGATACGGGACACGAAGAAGAGTAATTAAAATCATTGTGAAAACATATATGGTCACCATATATGAAGAAATAGACCCAAAGAGGGACACACCATAATCCCCAGTGGTATACAATTCCATATATTAGAGATTGTTTACTCCCTAAAGAATCATTGTAGAAAAGGTTTAATAATAAGTCCATCATAGAGGAAATATCAATTACTAAACCAAATTCACTCGAAGTCCTAGTATTGTCTTACTTGACTAGGTTCACTCGAGTTTTTATCTCTGTATATTCATGACATACAAATATTAATCCAATGCACTGGAGGGATATATGGGTTCAATCCATTTTTTCATAATGAAACACCATTATTCATTATAATATAACCACCATCATATACTGAAAATAATATATATGGGTTCCATCAGATCATAAAACTATCTTTATAACATACCTCATGAAATGATAATGGATTTACAAACATTTAATCATATCATAACATATATTAAAAAAATAAAATTTATAATCATCATTAAATAAATCTAAAATGAATTAGCAGGTTTCATAAGAATGTTTTCATGGTTTAACTTGTTGAATAGAAATGGGTGTCTTAAACATCATGCCATTATAAAAATAAAATATTGAAAGAAAATACAATAATTGTATCACTGGATCATAACAACCCTATTATTTATTACAAAATTATAAATGAATTATTATATAATATTATACTTAATACAACCCATAATATTTATAATTACAATGGAATTTGGAATTTGTTACATTATATAAAAATTTAATACATGAAAAATCAAATAGTTATTGAAATCATCTTTATTATGCTCAAACATAAAACTGCATTGGATATCCTTCGAACATACATAAGAAAGAGTTTAAATCTAAGGTCTAGTAATGGTATAAACCTTCCATAATAGGAAGATAATAAAACATTTTTCGCAATAGGCATATTACAGGGGCATAAAAAGATTATGAAAAAGAAACATGAACTGTGAGACATGATATAACATGTTCATCATTAGAGAAATAATTTAAAATTATAAAACAATATAAATCATTCTATAATAAGTATAGGTTAAGGATATCTATCAATAAATAATTATATAAAACTTCCCACAAAGGAATTTACTTTTCTCCCTAACCCAACTTGATGTCTCATAGACTAAACATTACCCAATGTATTTGAGCACTATATAATTCAATGTGCATTGTGGATCACATACTTGAGTGCATGACATAAAATTATTGGGAGGTGCTTATTTAGAGGGGAACTATGGGATGACTCTAGAGAGGTGAGGGAAACGTACAAATATTATCCCTCATTTTATAGAAAGGAGAAATTGAAGATTGGTGGGTTTATATAACAAATGATTAGAAATTTCATTAATATTTCTAAAACATATGTTTTGGACACATTATAATAAGATGAAAAAAACCAAAGCTATTCCCATGGTTTTTAAAAATTGGGTGTTCCTTAATTATTTCATAATTAAATTTTTTGAATGGAATAAAATATTACCCTTAAATATTTGGAAGTGAGTCACACCCTTAAATAAATGATTTTATAACATTAAAATATATTAATGGTTTTGGCACATTCAATGTAGATTTAAAAAACTAGTCAAATAAACATAATACAACATTATTTTTTAAGATAAAACCTAATGTTGGTCATGCATTCCTTTTATATTATTTATTACTTCACTTTTGTCTAATTACGATTTCAAAACCCATAATGTATATTTATACTATATTTAATTCATTACCCAATAATTAGAATGTCTCACAAAATTATTAAAAATTCAATGTATGATAAATTTGACATTATTATTCCAAAAATAATATTTACTTTTTCATAATAAGTTTATATATTTGTTTACATTCACTTCTGAAATAAGAATGTACATTTTTTTATAAATGATTAGGTTTTTTGAAATTAATAGATTTCTAAACCTTCTAAAATTACATTTTATTGAATAAAAAATTTATGATAAATTATATTTAATAAAAATTATTTATTAGTAATATTTTATTAAAATATTTTATGTTTTATAAAACCATTAATTCTTCAAAATAAATTTCTTAGCTAAAAACGAATACTAAAAAAATTTAATTTCTGTTTTATTGTATCAACGTCAAAATCATTTTTATTTTTTCAATAATAGGATTAATATAATTTTATCATTATATAAAAAAATATACATAAAATTATTTTTATGACCTTGATAAATATTAATTTAATACTCCATAATACAACCTAATGATATGGTTCATGACTACGAAACATTCAAGAGGAGGTTTAGTTTACATGGTTTGGGTGGTGATCTCAATGTCCTTGAATATTCCCCATAAATGGTTTCCTTCATGCTTATTTTATTGGATATTAGCTTCAAGGTGGTCCGGGGAAAATCCAAGTGATGTATCTCCCTCAGAAGCTCTGAAAAATTGGCGTCATGTGGTACGATCCTACTAGTTGAGGAAATCATTTACTTATTCAAGGTCAATTAGATGTGTTTAAACACAATATTTATACTAATAATGTTGCTACAATTCAGTGGTTATATTATCAATATTAAGGATTAATAGTATTATTTTAAAAAGGTCGTAATTTATCCAAAAGACTCCACTTGTTTTCTATGAACATAACACATAATAATAAATATTAAATAAAACAAAAGGGGTATTTTTTTATAACAGTTTCGGTCATTTTAATATAAACCCCATGAAATTTATCACACAAAAGTTTTATTTCTAATAGTAAAACATAGGGGGTATCTCTATTTCATCACCCCCTTGTATTTCCACATCTCTTCTCCAATTTTTTTTGTTTCTCAATATAACATTAACAAGGTGAATTGTCTTATTTTTAGAACATTGTCTCTGTGATCTAGAATGATCACATTCTCTCATCATAGGAAATATCATTCTAATATTTTAGAACCTATATATTGATTACATGTGAGTGGTATTATATGGACTTCATCGAGAGGGAGTCATAGAATAAATCATGTTCTTTAGATATAATACGTGAGAGTGTTAGTTAATAGGACACTTCTCCGATGCGATCAACAATCTCAAAGGGGCCAATGTATCATGGAATTAGCATTCCCTTCTCCAAAATATCATCGCTTTCTTCCATCAATATATGTAGTGGAAAACCATGCATCCAACATTAGACTCCATTTATAATAGTTTATTATCTGTATAGATGTTATATCTATCTAAACATCCTTGATGTTATACTAAATGGTATTGTCATTTTACACAATTTCATCAACTATTTGAAGAACCTGGATGATTTTGTTCCCCAACATCATCCCTGCATTCTAGTGTTCTGCACCTCTTCACATAAAGGGCTTCATAGGGATCCATTTGGATACTCTCCTTGATTCTATTATTCAATGCGAACTCAACCAAAGGAATATTTTGGCCTTATATTCCTTCTAATTAAAATGAGAGAGCTCTCAATATATCCTTTCATGTCTTTATATTCCTCTCAAATTGGCCATCAGTTTTGGGTTGATAATTCATGGTGATGTTTAGCTCAATATTTAGATCCTGGTGGGGAATTTTCTAGAACACGGACGTTAGTAATAAATCACGATTAGATTCAACTTATAGTGGCACTCCATCCACCCTTATAAATTCATAGATATATATATGAACATGTTGGTCTAGTAATAATTCCTCTCGAATTTCAATGAATATTGTTGTAATTGTATGATGATCCCCCCCAAACATGATAGAATTGTTCCTTCTTGTTTTCATCAGTAGACCATTTAAAAAATCCAAAGATATGTTTTCCCATTTCCATATAGCCATGGGAAATATTTGAATCATCCTCTTTTTATTTTTCCATTTCACATTAACGTGATGACATAAAATACACGTTTATGTACACTCCACAATATAATTATTGATATTGTCCCACAAATTGTGATATATAATATATTGATACCAATTTTTTCTTTTATGATGTATATATAAGGTAGAACTATTTTCATCGCCCAACAAATCCTTCTTAAATTCAGGATTATATGGTACCCAATGGTGTGATCCAAATCTTACAAATCATTACTTACTATCATTGAACTATGGGAATTTTCATTTTCTTATTTTATCCATATTTTTCTAAATTTATAAATCATCTATTTTAGTATCCTTTCCCATATCTAAAATGGATAGTTTACCAATCATTTGCGAAATGATTGATTATATTCCCTACTTTATTATTACCATGCTCATTCAGTCCATATCATAGAAGAATAGATCCCTATCAATTCCCATCAATGATATAATTCAAGGATCGTTTCTAAATAGGTAATCTTCTACTTAATTTACTTTCCATGGATAGTAGTGAATTGGGAAATCATATTCTTTGATCATATCTAACCATATTCCTTATTTCATGTTAGACTCATTATATGTCAATATATACATGAAGATTTTATTATCTGTATATATTTTACACATCTGTCCAAATAGATAATACAATCATATTTTCTATTCAAAAATCACTACATCTAACTCCATATCATGTGTTGGGTGGTTCGGTTCATGAACTCTCAACATCCATGAAGCATATTCTGTGCCATTTTCATTATTCACTAACAAACATCCCAATACCTTATTCGATGAATTGATTAATAAAATGAAGATTTATCTATATGATGGTAGAGAAATCACATGTAAAGTTATAACCCTCCTCTTCAGATCGATGAAGCTCATATCTAATACCAAGATAATCTAAGGAAACTATCTATATATGTAATATATGTTGTTTTTATCTATCCTTCAATTGCTTTTGTCATTTAATGATCCACATGTGTTCAAAAACATGAGATAATATGCCGCCTGAATGCGACATCATTCAACCATAGCTCACATTTCATTACAAGGCCTAAATACTTCTGTTTAATAATGAATTTATCTCAATAATTAGAGGATCCTCATGATCGTATATAGTCGTGGATAATATAAAAATATCGTCCAAAAATACTACCATGAATTTTCCAAGGTAACATATATAGAATATATTCATCATGTCAATGAATATTCATAGTTCATTAGTGAGTCTGAAAGGAATTCGTAGGAATGAATAGTTCCCATATCATGTACAAAAAATATTCTTGGGGATATCAACCATTTTTTGACACAAACCTAGAAATATCGCAAATTGAAGATCCAACTTGTAGATGTATTTTCCTTAAATAGTTGATTAATAAAATCATTACTCTATAAAAAAGATAATTATTATCTATAGAGAACTTTTTATGATCACTATAATCAATGAAAATTTTCATTGACCAATCATTATTCTTGATGAAAACAGACGGTTCACACCTTGGTGAAGCACTTGGGCATATAAAACCTTGAACTATGAGAACATAAAATTTCTTAGGAAACACATCATCGTATTCGTTGAATATTAAAATGCCTTAATGGATGATATTTTCTATTTATGCAAACATTTTAGATAGATACAATTTCTCATTTGGAAGTAATATCAATTATTTCGATTTAGGTGCTAATGAAGACTGATCATCCTCCCTATAGTTGAATAAAATCAAAGGATAAATCAAAATATTAAAGGTGACTTCCTTCTCATGAAATTTATATTGGCTATATACAGTGTAACAACCCATTTTTTTAAAAAAAAATAAATAGAAATGCATCGAAAGTTTTTTAAATAGATATTTTTAATTAGCCTTTAAAACATTACTTTTCCACTTCTATATTTTGAATTTCAAGAAACTGTCATCTAAGTTTGTGTTCAGTATGTTATTTGGAGTCTGATAGAAAAAACATGTATTTTGGTGAATTGTAACATACCCTTATGAATAGTAATATGAATAGTAATATTACACTAATGAATATTAAATAAGAATAATATTTTATTTTCCAAGGAAATAGGATAATGTAATCTTACATAATTTTCCAATGTCACATAAAACTAATTGCACTTCAATATTGTTATTTTATGAATTAACTGTGACCTTTATTCAGATTTAAATTAATAATATTTAGAAAATTAATTTTGAAAAATGGAGTTCATTTTTTAATTCTACATGTCGAAAAATGGTTGGGGAAAAGTTTTGGTATTTTTCTAAAACTCTTGAATTTTTGTTGAATAATGAAATACGATAAAAAAGCGTATAATCAATTTATTAGTAAAAATGCACTATTTATGACATCATAAGAGATGAAAGGCCACATGGTTCGAACTGACATGCTATTATCAATATTTAAGGATACTTTATTTGAGATAATTCATGGTCTTGATAAAATTAATATAATAATGATTAAAATAATCTAAAATACCTACCATCTTCCACTATAAATACCACCCTCACTCTCCTATTCCTCCCACACCTCTCAAGCCTTAAGAATTGTCTAATTTCATCCAAATTCCCTCCCCAGTCTTATTCACTACGTCCTAGAGCTACTGGTCTCACCAAAAGACCAAAATAAAAGTCTTTAAGGAGGATCTCAAGGAGAAGTGATCAAGAGGTAAACATCCTCTTTTATTTTCTTTCTTTTCTTTCCTTTTATGTTATTCTCTTCCATTCCCTTTATCCTATGTTTGGATAATTCATTAAATATTCCCCCATTACTATCCATATCTTTTATTAATGATTAGATATTCCATTCCACTCATCAATCTTGTTTTTATTAAATTTTAAGAGACGTCATTATGATGCTGACTTTTCTTGAGAAATTTCTCAAGATTTTCTTTTATTTCATGATTCATTTTTCTTCTTTCCTCACTCCCTATAATCAAAGAGGCATGAAATCTCAAGAATCAAGTATCTTCATTATCTTCTCATGTTTATTGAAAATACCTAATCAGTATTCTTCTCCTCATCCACTTATTTAAATAATAAAAAACATTGTCCATTTGTGTTGAATTACCGACATCGTGGATGATATATTTTCAATTTCCATTAATTCATTCAAGTCTGGTCATGAAACCATTTTAATGGTTGAACTAGGTTATAATATATGTTTTATGACTCATATATGGTTTTGGAATTCTTTTGTACTCATGGTTCTAATTAATAAGACTGAATGATGTTGTTATTATCAAAGAACTACATAAATGATCTAAACAAACATCATTAACGTTTTAACTTATGAATCATAATCATATGAAGAATTAAAGTGATAAATAGTATAATTTATGGAACAAGAAATATGTAAATAATACCCCACTCTAATTCTGGAGTTTCACTTCCAATCAACAAGAATGATTCATCATGAACCGATCGTGAAAATTATAAAAGAACTCACCCAAAATAATCCAAGGAACAAAATACTAAAAACTAAGGGGTGAAATGAGATTATGAAATGACAATATAAGTCATTATAAACCTGAAAATGCTTCTGTAAAATACTAATAACACTATTTTAATCATTATACAGGATTTGTAAACAGGTTTGAAGTAAGAAAAGAATAATGCTAGGGAATTCTTAAGCAGAATTCCATTCTTTGGGTTAACAGTCTACTTCCTTATCTATGTGGAATTTGAATTGTTTTTCTGATGAACTATTATTATAATATGTTTAATAATGTGTATTCACAGAGTATATAAATATTCCATCCACTCTATTAAGTCTCACTCCATGTATATGATGTTTATAAGGGACTTTTCTTCTAAAATCCTCATTTAAAATTCTGTATTAAAAAATCCAGAAGAAATGTTTTTATGCTATTATTAATGTTGAATGATTATGTTTTGGTTATTGGGAATTTTATATGATGAAGGGTGGGACATATAATTCCATCCAATGCATTGGGTATGAGTATGTTGGAGGTCATCCGTATGGTTAGTCCAACTATAACTGCGATGGTTATACAAATTAAGGTAGCCGCGAGGGTAACAAATTTTAGGGTAGCCAAGATGGTTACAAGATTATATAAGTAATGCCCAAAGATAGCTCTAGGATTATATTTATCTTCTCATGTTTGTTTGGATCTTGTTTAAACCTCATGTTACACCATGTCAGTATATATTGGTGAAAAGCATGTCTTTTGAAAATGTTTTCATACATTATGAGTATTCGGGGACTAATGTGATTTTTCCTTCCTTTTCATACCTTTCTAAAATTTTGTTCTCATCCCATGTTTTTAAATTATTTTTCACAGGTTAATGGATGTGTAATACAAGGATATAAGACATGTTAAATGTTGAATAACTGACAAGGAGTATTGTTTTATGTTTTAATGTTTTAAATTTTGAGAAAAATGGAAACTGTTTTTATGGTATCCACTATGTAACAATGTTTAATGTTGTGAATGTATTATTTCCTAATTATCTAAATCTCAAACCTTGAAAAGATCCTCAATTTAAAAGGATGTGTTTTCTTCATTAAATTCATGATTATGTATGTAGTAAGGTCTGGTTCTTTTAGTTTGTTTCAGAGGAAAGGTTTAGACAACTTAGGGATTAAGAGATCTCGTTAAACATATTGTTAGCCTATATGTCTATTCTTTATGTTAAATCCTGGTTTTATAACTTTTCAGATTACAGAAATTCAGTTACAAATGGAAGGATAAGGATCTCAAATGACATTCCTATCTATTCTTGATGACTTGATTACAATAATTATTGCAAAGTCTTTTCGAGACGACTTTGATACCTTTTCTAACATGAAACTCACTTGCAAGAAGCTGTTTGAGATATCAGACACCTCCACTATACCTCGATTCCATTGTGGATCATGGGTTATATTTAAACAAATCTTATTTTCTCAATATTATCTTATTTTCGAGAAAGGTAAATATTATCACGGAATTTTTAAATATTTTACATTATCAAGATATTTTGAAGCATGTTATGATTTTGATAGAGGTGGTGAAGAAGGAGACCCTTGCACAACCTATTTATATTTGCTTTTACAATATACTCTTTCAGCACATTCTTATGGTATTTTAAAAGGACCATTGATTGAATGTTTCAACTCAAACTCGGTCTGACTATTTTATAAAAATCAAGTTTTATCAGATGTTTTGAAATTATATTCCATACATGATTATTTTCCAAAATTATTTTTCTGTGAACACCCATATGACCCATGTTGTAAAAGGTGTTTTTGGATAAAGAATGAAAATGATTTTGAGGGATCTCTAAATCATTTTTTAAATGCATTTACCATCTATTTATGTGATCAAGATGATGATGAGACCAGGTGGACACCTTGATCAAGGTACCCTCACTTTTTTAATAAGTAAATACAATTGTGAGGATGTAAATTCTGAAAGGTGGGGATAATTTAATATCCCAGTTTTAAAAAAAAATTAAATAGAAATTGATAGAACTTTGTTTTAAATATATATTTTTAATTATCCTTTAAAACATTACTTCTCTACTTCTATATTCTGAATTTCAAGAAATTGTCATCTACATTTGTGTTCAGTATGTTATTTGGAGTCTGATAGGAAAACATGATTTTTGGTTAATAGTAACAGAGCCTTATGAATAGTAATATGACTCTAATGAATAGTAAAAAAATAATATTAATTTATTTTCCGAAGGCAATAGGATAATGGAATCTTAATTAATTTTCCAATGTGACATAAAACTAGTTGCACATCAATATTGTTATTTTTTGAATTAACTGTGAAATTATTTCAGATTTAAATTTATAATATTTAGAAAACTAATTATGAAAAATGGAGTTCATTTTTGAATTCTACATGTCGAAAAATGGTTGGGTGAATTTTTGGTATTTTTCTGAAACTCTTGAATTTTCGGTGAATAGTGAAATACGATAAAATACCGTATAATCAATTTATCATTAAACATGCACTATTTATGACATCATATGTGATGCATGGCCACTTGGTTCGAACTCACATGCTATTATCAGTTTTTATGGCCACTTTATTTGAGATTATTCATATTCTTGATAATATTATTATAATAATGATTAAAATAATCTAAAATACCTCCCCTCCTCCACTATAAATACCACCCTCACTCCCCTATTCCTCCCACACCTTTCAATCCTTGAGCATTGTCTAATTTCTACCAAATTACATCCCCAATATTCTTCCCCACGTCCTAGAGCTTCTGGTATCACCAAAAATCCAAAATCAAAACCCTTAAGGGGGATCTCAAGGAGAAGAGATCAAGAGGTAAAAGTCTTGTTTTATTTTCTTCCTTTTCTTTCATTTTATGTTATTCTCTTCCATTACCTTTGTCTTGTGTTGTGATATTTCATTAAATATTAACCACTTACTATACATATCTTGTATGTATGATGAGATATTCCATTACTCTCATCAATCGTGTTTTTATGAAATTTTAAGAGATGTCGTTAGGCTACTGAATTTTCATGAAAATTTCTCAAGATTTTCTTTTATTTCATAATTCCTTTTTCTTCTTTCCTCACTACCTCTAATCCAAGAGGCATGAAATCTCAAGAATCATGTATATTCATTATCTTCACATGTTTATTGAAAATTACTCATCATTATTCTTCTCCTCTTCCACTTATTTAAAGATTAAAAACATTGTCCATTTGTGTTGAATTACAGACATCGTGGACGATGAATTTTCAATTTCCATTAATTCATTCAATTCTGGTCATGAAACCATTTATATTTTTTGAACCAGGATGTAATATATGTTTTATGACTCATATATGGTTCTGGAATTCTTTTTTACTCGTTTTTATAATTTATAAGACTAAATGAGGTTGTTATTATCAAAGAACCACTTAAATGATCTAAACGAACATCATTAATGTTTTAACATATGAATCATCATCATATAAAGCATCAAAGTGATAAATGGTATAATTAATAGTTCTGGAAATATGTAAATACTACCCCATTACAATTTTGGAGTTTCAATTCCAATCAACAAGAATGATTCATCATGAACCAATCGTGAAAATTATAAAAGAACTCACCTAAAATAATGCAAAGAACAAAATACTAACAACTAAGGGGTGAAATGAGGTTACGTAGTGACCATATAAGATGTTATAAACATGAAACTATTTCTGAAAAATACTAATAACACTCTTTTAACCATTATACAAGAGTTTTATACATGTTTGATGTATGAAAAGCCTAAGGTAAGGGAATTCTTATCCCAATTTCCATTCTTTGGGTTAACATTCTACCTCGTTATCTATGTGGTATTTAATTTGATTGTCTGATGACATATGATTATTATATGTTTAATAATGTGTATTTACAGAGTAGATACATATTCCATCCAATATATTAAGTCTCACTTCATGTATATGGTGTTTATAAGGGACTTCTCTTCTAAATCCTCTTTTAAAATTCTGTTTGTACACAATTCAAAAGCAATGTTTTTATGCTATTATTTATGTTGTATGATTATGTTTTGGTTATTGTGAATTGTTTATGATGAAGGATGGGATGTATATTTCCCTCCAATGCATTGGTTATTATTAATTTGTAGGTTGGACGTATGGTTACTCCAAGTGTAACTGCGATGGTTACACAAAGTACAGTAGTCGTGAGGGTTACAAATTTTAAGGTAGCCAAGATGGTAACAAGATTATGTAAGTAATGCCCCAAGATACCTCTATAATTATATTTATGTTCTCATGTTTGTTTGGATATTGTGTAAATCTCATGTTACACGATGTAAGTATTTATGGGTGAAAATCATGTCTTTTGAAAATGGTTTCATATGTTATGAGTATTCATGGACTAATTTGATTTTTCCTTCTTTTTCATAACATACTGAGCTGTTGTGCTCATCCCATGTTTTTAAATGATTTTCACAGGTTAATGGATGTGTAATACAAGGAATGAAGACATGTTAAATGTTGATGAATTAACAAGGAGTCTTCTTTTAAGTTATTATGTTTTAAATTTTGAGAAAAATGGAAACTGTTTTCATGGTATCCACTATGTAATAATGTGTAATGTTGTGAATGCGTTATGTACAAATTCTCTAAATCTCTAAACTTGAAAATATACTCAATTTAAAAGGAAGTGTTTTCTTGATTAAATTCATGATTATGTAGGTAGTAATTTCGGGTCATTATACATAGAGAAATATATTCCATGACCAAAATTGCATCAAATTCTACCAATGGGAGTGCAATATGGTTTGTTGGGAGGTCCAACGGACAACTTTTTACATGGGAGGAGTTATATACTTAGCCTGAAATAATTTCCTCATTTGTTATTTTCACGAACAACTCTGCATCCATGCTTTATGGTGGGGTCTATATTGTTCTAATAAATATTAATTACATGACGGGCTGCATATAAAAAATGTCAAAACCATTGTTCAATATTCATGATTGAATAAATTGTATACCATTCACCATGTAATTTTTGAGATCCACCTCAGTGGTTGTGATGGAAAAATCCCTCCCTTGTTACATTAGATGTTGTTGGTAGTCTCTAAAAACCATGGTCTTGGTGAATTGGTTAGTAATATGCACTAGTTATTTACAACTAAATCAATGTACTGTTCAGTAAGAGTTAGTCATAGAAATAATTTCGTCCAACGTGTTTTCCAGTTAGTCTTGTTAGAAATCATTATCTAGGTTTCCATCTTTACACACCAAAGGAATTCCTTCATTCACCTGAGTCAATATCTTGGGTTCTTCATTCCCCAGGTTTGATAAGTGGGATGTTTAGATTAATTGTAACTGTTATATTTCCGGGTCAAAATAATGGAAATAAATTCCACATTCCACTTCTTATGCCCAACAGACCCTTGAGGCTCACTGATATCCATTTCATAATTTAGTCTAGATCATAAAAAATCCTTATATAAATAAATGTCTCATATTTTTAGTTATTTTCATACAACATGTATTAGCCCACCCAAAAAGTGGCCAACCATGCATTAAATTGTAATGACAATATAGGATGCATGTCATGAAAGTATTGTGATTTTTTTCTTATATCCCTTGATAAATTCATCCTCTTTTTTCTTGAGGGAATGAAAATCGTATTCAATTTTTTGAAAATTAGTGGGATGGATATATTTTTTAAAATATATTTTATGTAATTTATTCCACCCCATCGCTTCGATCTCTTCCTTAAGATTAATATTCTTGATCAATGACCAATAATGATCATCTTCTCCCTCTATATAATTAATTAGGAGTATAAAAATGTATTTTTAGAAAATTAAAGGATGAAGATGATTATCACAATATAGTTGAACAATTTTTTAATAATTATGGTATCAAAAGATTCATTGATAGTTTGGGCCCTTTGTCGGATAATGGTCTTAAACATAGCTAGTTCACTCCTAGGGGAATTTGGACAATCCTACTAATACAGGATTCTATTGTAGACCTTATTATATAGATTGAGTATCATTATAATGTTCATAATTCCAGCTCCCATCATGTTGGGCATCTCATATGGGCAGTCATCACTTTGCTGGTTGAATTCATTATTTACCATTTTCCTCAAATTTATGCCCATTAACTAGAATAAATGTAAAATTAATGTATTATTATTATAATCTATTAAACACGTAATGGAATAATCAAGTTAAATGACACGGTTAACTTATAAATTACATGAAATTTCTATATTAATAATTTATATGCTTCAATATATGATATTTATGCCTTATTTCTTATAATATATTATTATGATAATTTTCTTCATTAATAATTATTCATAATTGTATTACAAATTTACCAAATCATATCTAATAAGAGTGTCAAACTAGGAGTTTAGTATGTATTTTTGTTTTGAACCCATTCCCAGTTGAGCCTAGATCAATACAGTGTTTTCTCACACTACCCCTATATACATTTGTGCCAAGAAACATTCACTTTTAGTATCTAGAAATGGATGTATTTTCATGATAAACCAATTCCTATATACCTAAAAAACATAGTTATGTGTTCTTATGCTTATTTTTATCCCCAAGGCTTTCAATAGAAATTTCATATCATAATACAATACTTATGTCATATTTCCATTGAAAAAAAAAACAATTATGTTCTTTAGTTTACAATAGTATATGATTTCAAACATAATATTATAATAAAAAATTCCCAAAATAATTATTATTCTATTTTTTCTGGTAATGAATTTCAATACATATTAATTTAAAATCGGAAAAACTAATGATATATTGAATACATCCTTATCATGATTGTAATTTAAAATTGTATGGGTTAACTAGAAGATATACATATGAAAGGTGTGAGAGATAAATCCCAACACAGGAAAAAACATTTCCTAGCATTAAAATAATTATCAATATTATGAAATTATCATTTAAATGGGTAATTAAAAAATATGAATCATAAAAAAGAAAATGAGATTTTATAAATCATGATAATCATATGGGAATCATGGGAAATGTGGGAAAAACTGAAAACACTGCATCATAAATATAAATCAAGGATAACAAACAAAAAATCCAGATTAAAAATGTATAATAAAAGAATATGTTTAACTCCATGTCCAAAAATTGAATCTTATTGTCCTAAACATTACCCAAAGAAATGGTATGATATATAATTCTGGGTACACATGTCACATTCATTTCATTCATGTTTTTTAGTGTTACAAATAGTTATTAATTCATGGATTTAATCATCATTTTAAATTTTCAATGATAAGAACATTTGGAAAACATACATGTAAGTACCAATTAAAATACGTGTAACTCTTTAAATTCGAACAAACCTGATAGGATCTGGGTATGTCATTCACAACACAATTGTTTTGGCATATCAAATCTTGTGTAATTTCAGCATCATCATGGTATAACAAAAAAATTCATAAAATGGGTTGGCGAGAGAGAAAAGGGGTGTATCAACATTTCATCTTAAAATGTGAAGTAATATGGACACGAAATGTTATATTCCATCATTATTTATTGTTAATATATGTCATAAGATAATAATTAATTTTGAATAATGAAGGAATGGTGAGGATCCCATGCTTGAGTGGGTGACATCAAATGCTCGGGAGGAGAATCTTTATAGCTTGGGGGAAAACATGTGAGGATTATAGATAGGTGATGGAATATTAAGGACGTTCTACAAGGATTGCTATTGAATAAAAATGGTTTATAGGTTCAGTTTCTAAAACAAATGTGTTGGTATTTCTTCAAATATTTTTGAAACATAATTTTTGAATTATATATAATAAAATAAAAACAACTGCAAACCAACCCATGGGTTTTCCCCATGGATTCTTCCAAATAAAAGTGATTTTAATTATTTTATAATTCCTTGTTTCTAAAATAATAAAATAATACCCCATATTATGTATATTTGAGTCATACTCTTCATAAATGGATTTAAAAAAAATTAAAATTAATTAATGGTTTTGGAGGATTCATAATGGATTTATAAAATTAATAAAATTATATTAAAATAATATTATTTTTAAAGGAAAATATTTATTTTATATTTTATTTCTGTTAATATATTTATTACATAAATGTTAGTCTATTGGGATGTAATAAACCATACACCACATTAAATGGTATTCATGTTTCGACATAAATTTTTGACTGTTTTGGAAAATAATGAATAACACACCATTGAATAACATACACATTTTTATTCTAAAAAATATTTAGTTTATCAAAATAATTTTGTAAATACCTTTACTTTCACTCTTAGAATAAAAATCAATTTTTAATTATAAATACATGGTTTCTTTGACTATAAAAGTTTTTTCCCCTTATAAAAATAAAATTTGACATTATAAAAATTACTTTATCATTTATGTTTACATAAAAATATTTAATACTAATTTTTATAAGAATATTATTTTAAAAAAAATCCATATATTCATGAAAATAAATTCCTTAATTGAAATTGATTACCAAAAAATACATTCTCTATTTTATTTAATCAATATTAAATTCATTTATAAATTAACAGTAATATGATGAAAATATATTCATTATTATATTAAAACTAATGAACTTACTCATATACCTAGTTTGTTGATAGATATCCATTTAATGGATAATAAAAACACTTAAGGGTAGTGTGTATGATTATGATATGTTCATAGTGTGGTTTGGTGACAAGTTTTGGTTGTGGTCATGGTGATATTGAACATATACCATTATGTTTTTCACTGATGGTTAGATTATTGGATATCATCATTGGATATAAAAAACCATATCCCATTGATGATCGCTCCCTCGGAATCCATGATAAGTGTATTTTTATATTATGATCCAACTGGTTGAGGCCATAATATCCATTGTCTGTGTCAATTATATTTTATTCATACCTTATATTTGTATTAATCATGTTATAACATATTCTTGGTTATATGATCAATGATAATCATTCCCAACATAATTTTAAATTATATATATTAATACCCATGTAGTTTATGTGAGTAACATAATAATAATACATAATAACTAATTTTAATTAAATACACAGAGAAATTTTATTAATAACTTATCGGGTCGTTACATGGATCATGTCCCTAGTAAGGTATATCAAAACATTGAATGTATTATTAGACGGAGTTTTTTTTGACCACTTCAAACACATATTACGGATTATAAAATTCCTTTAAAAATTACTCATATAACATAATAAATTTTTAAAACCCATTCCTTTGAAAATAGTTATCAATTATTATAGTGGAATAGTTATAAAAAATTCATAATAATTTGACAAGTAAACTTTATTTTAATTGAAGATAATTTTTTCTCAACAAATATTTTTTAAAGCCATTTCCTTGCAACTTTCCTTCATTAAATATACTGGAAAATTATATATAAAATTTAAAACAATTTATAATGAAATTATTATTTCCACTTTGAAAAAATATTAAATCCTAAAAAATTTTAATATCATTTTTTTTAAAATTCATTACTGAAAAAATTAATATTCAATAAAATTCATTCTCTTGTTGATGGGATGTTTTATTTTTTTCTTACAGATTAAAACAAGAATTACATTCATATTTTTGGTAATAAGAAAATGAGAATTTATTGCAATGAAAAATCATGATTGATTTAAAATCTGTTTTTATAAACAAAAACATTACTATAAATTTCATTTTAAAAATATTATGTGATGTGTAAAAAAATAAATCATTTTAATATTAAATTGTTTTAGAGAAAAAACATTTCCTAAATAAGAGATAAATAAACATATTTCTTTAAAGAATTCTTACATATATTAATTATCATAGTGTTGCAAAATAATATCATTAATTGAATACATCTTTAATTAATATATGAGAAGAAAATTATGGATTATCTTTAAGAAATTTATTTTATTATTAAATCATTAGATCCATATTGGAAAAAAGTGCTAATAAATATAAGATTATAACAAGATGTATTTACCATATTCATAACATTTAATTATATGTCCATGAAATAATCCAATAAAATGAAACATAAAATATGTAGAGGCAGAACAAATTCATGAAATTACATGAAAAAGGTTTTCTATTTACACCTCATGAATGAATTTATGTTTATAACATTACATTCACCCGAAAGAAGGAAGATTGAGACACAAATCCCTTAAATCATTAGTAGCATTTAAACCTTAATCCCCATGGAAGGGAGATAAATAAATTTTTATTTTAATAAAAATTATTATTATAATAATTATAGAAACTAATTCTAAGAAAAAATACCAATAAACGAAAAGAAATAGGAATTGAACATGGAATATTTATCATGAAAGTTCAAAAGTGAGACATAAATCTCTTAAAATATGTTTCGACATCTGTCAAAATCATTCAACACTCTGGTATAATAAAAATAATTATTATACATATATTAAATAAACATTTTAATATATATCATAACATATATTATTTTCTAATGACATTTTATTACCTACTTATTAACAAATCCTAATTAAAGTTACATAGGGTGTATTAACTGCATTGTTTTTCATATATGGTTTGATTTTGAATATTTTTGATCATATTACATTGATATTTGTTCCATAAAATATATATTTATAAATAATGATATAAATATCATATTTATTCATTATATATGTATTTTTAGGAATCTATAAAATTTAGTTCTAGAAAATGAAGGTCACATTTCATGGTGATGATAAGTCATACATCAGAATGAACATCGTTTCTATTTTCATATAAGATTGAATGAAAATAAAATTAAATGGTATATATTATCATCCAATAGACATTTTTATATAATATGTGTCACATTTCTAAAATAATGCATCATGAATGAATTCCATGGAATGCATGAAAATATCACATCGATTCGATAGGCGGTAGTCCCCCATACAAATGAGCGACTTTATCTTGTTAAAAAAACAAAAATCTTTTTTTAATAGTCTAATAATAACTAAGAAATCATAATAATATAATATATATCATATATAAAAACATATATTTCAAAATATATAGTCGTTATAGGTTCTAATGGAGAAATGAATTCCATCAATTCATATGGTCATAGTTCTCCATGAACACGAATGATGATTTAGTTACACATCATGTAAATGTGGATAATATTGTAGATCATCCCATAAAAATAAAAAGGTCTCATTACCAAGGTTATTTAAAGGTTATTATATAATAAAATTAATAAAAAAATTAATGTGGTGAAGAAATAAAGAAAAAAACACGCATTTATGAATGTTACCTATTTTTCTTGTATCCCCATATGGTCTGCACTAAAATCCTTCATAGGATACATTTATGCAAAAAATAATTCATTCAGGATTATGGGAAGAAACGTGGATGTGATTTGGGATGGTATTTGTTGATCTGAAATGGCTTGACGGTATGAATAAGAGAGGATAAGTGTGACCTTTTATATATGGGGGAGAGGTCACACATTGTTATTTTAAATGAATTGTGTACACCCTAATTTTACATATGTGACAAGGGTAACACATGTTTCAATGTAGAAAAATAGAGCTTCATGGTATACATATTGATTGAACATACCTTTTAAAAATATTATAGGTTATTTTTACCCTTATAATTATAGTTTAACCTCTTGTAAACCCATTTTTACCATAACTGTGGTAAATAATTCTTTTACATTCACTATTAGTATTGGATAAAATTTATGATGAACTTATTTTAAATTTTAAATTATTCGGATTCTAAATATAAAAACATATTCAAAATTTATTTCACAGAAGAAGTGATATTTATTTTCAAAAGTAATCTCATCGATCGGATTAGAATGTCCCATTTTAATGTGAAAATATTAAATATTTTACATTTTTTTTATATATATATTCAAAATGAAATTGATTCAAATGAGTTATAGTCAATGAATTAATGAAAAATTCACTATTTTTTCTATAAAAAAGGTCAATATATAATTTATATTTAAAATTTATTTAAATGAAAGGGTAGTCTTCATTTTCAATTCATTTTATGTTAATTGACATAAGAAATAAAATTTCAGAAAACATACCATGAAATTAACCCAATGAAAATTTATATATTTCTATTTAAAAACTGATTTTTTCACCCTTATAAACTTTATATATGTTCAAAAATTAAATTTAAAATAACTGTGCGATAAAAATCGGAGAAAACAACTTTCTAAAAGAATACTTTTAATAGTAATATTGAATTAATTATTTTCTATTTTCTATAATACTTATAATATTAATGTTATACATTTGAATTAATATATACGATATAAATTTCATTTAAAAATTTCAAACAAGGTGGGATGTTTATTTTAATTATTTCTAATTTTTTTTGTATAAATAATATTTTTTATATAAAAATTATTTCCTCTATTTTCAAATTTTTTTAATTTTAATTTACATTTTATTTTCTTCAAATAATTAATTAAATATACTTCGGTAAAACATTTTTTCATAATTTAGTTAATCATATTCATAAACTCCATTTCAATAGATAACTAATAAATATCACATTGAATATTAATTTTTTCTTAAAATAACTTGTGTCATTTAAACTAGGTTTTGTGTGTAATGAATGTTATGCATGGAATTTTTTATAACATAATTCAAAAAAATTTTATTGTATAATGAAATCAAAACAAGATATTTCATGTAACTAAAAATATCAAAAAATATTAAATCAAATTCAAAAAAAAATTCTCAAAATCTTAGGTTGTTACAAATATCAAGAATTTACTTTTGACCCTTGTAATTGATGATCAATTAAAATACCTATCTTCCAAGGGTTTTGATTTTGTTGCATCTCATGATGGGAGAGTATTCATAGTACCAATTATTATTCGTTGAGACATCTTACATGTTGTATAACATGAATCATTTTTATATTATTAGACTAATGTACTATTCCATGGATTCTCTATATATTGTATCCTTGTAATTTATGGGATAAGAAAATATGAATCATTTTCATTTCCAAAAATTTATATGAACCCATGTGTTATCCTCAACGTAAGATTTTTTGGAAAAAATAATTTCATTCATTGATATTTTTCTACATCAGAAGAACATTTTTAAAATATGTTACAATACAAGTTTTTATTCTATAAATAATTTTTAAATGTTCGTTTATACTTTGACAACATTAAAACTTTTCAAAAGTTTCGTGCTTTATGGAGTATCTTTCCCATAAGGGATACTACTAACTCAACCATCTTTTATTTTAGTTATATTGGTTCTTCAGGGAAATCTATATTCCATTATTCAATTCCCCCAAAATAATATTTTATTAAATGGTATTTTATAATCCTCTATGAAATAATGATGATTTAGTACAATTTAATTCTTTTATTCACATATTTAATTTTGTTTCTTGATTAAAGGTGTTTTGAAAAAAATAAATGCTTTTCTTATTTCACTTACAGATGCTTTTATGCCTATAATAGTTTAAAAAAATATATATATATTCAATTATTTATTATTGGTGGTGTCATAATTATTTAATATCACCAACTAAATATTTTAAATTTTATGTAGCATGTAGTGTTTTATGTTACATAAAATGTAAAAAATAGTTTCAGAAAGTTGATTTTATGTTTTCATTTCCACTTCCCTTATTATTTAAAATATTTTGACCATAATGGAATTTTATATTAATTATTTTTATTTTAATATATGTATATATATGAAATCATTTGTGATAATGAACTTAAAGTATCATGTTATTAGATTATTGATCTATCGTTTATGATAACATTAAAGGTACACTTGTAACACCTCAAGATTTTATGAGAAATATTCCTTTTAATTTATTTGATGCCTTGTGTTGTACACTACACCACGATTAGCTTGCGCTATAAGCAACACTGTATTATCTTGTAGTATACACAAACACTATTCTTGGCTTCTTTTCCATGCAATATCGACTTTCCTCAATAGTGTGTGTTGTATGGAATACCGAGTTTCACTAAACAACGATATATTGTTATAATATTATTTTTAACTAGCAATTATGAATAGTATTAATTTTTTTTTTTATAACATTATCATTCATCTTACACATATTCTAGAACATGGTATGAGAAAAAAAATATTTTTTCAGGTAAAATAAGTATTTTTCAAAAAAATGCAGATTTGCCGCCATTTGATGGTGCACCCACTGTAAATAAAGTTTTTGACACATTTATGAGTTAAATTAGACAAAATAAACTTGTTCATTTAAATTTGTATATAATAATTTTCTTTGGATAATTTTTTAATATTTTTTGGATAACTTTAATATTTGGATGAATAGTTAAAATAAGCTAAATTTTAATTAAAAATAACTTTTCTCATCAAGATAATTTATATAGTTAAATTATATTATTTAATTTTTTTAACATATAAATGAAATGTATTTTTACCATTTAAAATTATGTATGTCATTATCATTAATTTTACATTGAATTAATAGGTAAAAACATTTCAATCTTTTGCAATGTTTTAACTTTTAAAAATCATTTTCTCAAAAGTAGGATTAATTTTAAAATAAATACTGAAACTTATGTGTTTTGAATTTTGAAAAATGGATTCCATATTTGTAATCAATATTTCAAAATTATATTAATAGGCTAATTTTTTATTTTTAGGCATTATGAATAGTAACTACGCTAAATTTTATTTACAATGCTTAAAGTTAAATCAAGTATTTAAGGGTAAATATAATATAATAAAATTACCCAAACACATGTATTAATATAATTGGATGATTATATATTGACCTAAAATATATTTGGGTCGAAATTGTATCTTTTAGAACCCACTTGGATGTGATTAAGACCATTAATTTATTTTATTTAAAGTAAAATGAAATATGCCTCACTAAAACATTATTAAATAAATTATTTTTAATATATGGTTTTACAGAATAGAAATTCAATTATAAATAGTCATATGAATGATACATTGTTTTTCTTCATCATGGTAATTTATTAGTTATTTTTATGAAATATATAATTACCGTAATAGTTTATACATTAATGATGCAGAAATAATTTATTTAGTGAAAAATAAATAATATAGTTTTTATCAAAATAATAATACCCATGAAAAAGACCAGAATCATGAACAAACCATATTTTTAGAGTATATATAAACCCTAACCATCCTACGATCGACCTGTGGACCATTTGGAGTCTTATAATACAGATTATGATATTTATATTATATTATTTTAAATTATGTCTAAGTTGTCACCTTCATAATTTAGTAAATATTGAATTTTAAAAACTACGTGTTCTAGAAGATAAATTCCACTAAATGTATTATTATGAAATATATTAGATTTATATTATTCATAGTATTTTATTTTTAATTTTTATACATCAAATAGGTATATCAAATAATTATAAAAAATTCTAAAGTAATTATTTTATTAAATAAAATATCAAATAAATGGTTTTAAAAATATTAAATTAAATATCATGTGAAATAATTAATGTGATCCACTAATTTTATTGATAAATATGACATTTTATGAATCAACTAAATAGTTTTTTCAGCATATCTTTTGTGTGAATTTTATTTAAATTAAAATAAATGAATAGAGTCGAAATTGACAATATTGATATTTTATAAATATAAAATATTATTAAATTGTTTATAAATCACATAAATATTTAAAAGTTATAAATTTACATTTATATGGTCAAAAATGTCATAAATTATCCAATTATGGAAACTTCAAAACACATAACTAAGTATTTATATCAATTTAAAATTTAGAATATAATTAGCACAAATAATATTAAATAGATTAAATAAGGGTAAATCAAATTAATAAGGTTTAAATTCATATTCCAACATGTATAATTTTTTTTGATGATATTACAACCATATCACAGCTCTTATTCATATTTTATCCATTTTGGAGGTTTTTATGTTGTGTTTGAGTTTATTTTAAATTAATATTTTTGAGGTTTTTCCAAAAGTGCCCCTCTCCTCTCTTATAAATGGGAACCTCCTCCCTCTTCACTTTACTCCATTTTAAGCCTTCCATATCGGCCAAAACCTCCTAATTCCACTTATAAACCTCTATATTTATATTATTTAGGTTCTGGTATTCTCAAAAAACCCAACTATAGTGCCCTAAGAGGATGTTTAAAAGAGACATGTCGAGGCAGAGGTAACCTCTTCTAATGATTCTTTCATGTTTCTTTCTTCTTCTACGTCTTCTTATTTAGTTGTTTTATTATAAAGTAATAAAATCAGTATCACTAATATAATGATATGTTATTATAAATTTGAATCAACCCTATTTAACCATATACCCATCCTATGAAAAATGAAATCATCACGTGTGCGTACGTATGACTTACTGTCTCCATGTCGTGGCGTAATATGATTTTTTCACCACCACAATACATGGATGGGTATAATGGTGGAAATAATAACTACATATGATTATTATAACATCATACTTATTCTTATATACTATATCATCCACTCTAATTCTATTCAATAATTACGGGAACGATATCATCGCTCAGGCGTATGTACAAATTACCGTCTCCACGACACGATGAGATTTATTCTCCATGTTAACCATTACAGAATGATTAAAAAGTATATATAACAAATAATCAAGAAATATATGACATAATAACGATATTGGATTTATTTATATGTTATTTAATTACTTCCATTAAATTTAATATGGAAACGAAAAGAGAATCCATGCGTACGTACGGCCTACCGTCTCCATGAATGGTGTATTTCATTCCATTTATCGATCTATTATATTTATATATATGATATTATGAATATATTTTATATAGAAATCATGTTTTACATTCTTTAAGTAAGTAATCATGATTTATGTAATCATATGGATAATTACAAGTCAAAACATATACGATAAATGAAATGATTTTACCCAAAACACTACTTTATCATGGAATTGACAAAAGAACGGGTAATATAATATAGTAAGTGAGTCATATATGATATCATAAATATTATTATGGTTATGTTACAAGTTAATAATATGTTTAAACCCAATATAAATAAGTCATGGACACATAAGGAATAAATTGGACATAAGGTAAGGGAAAAGTTTTCCAATCTTGTTCTTTTCTGGGATTGGTTATTCGTAAGTATTTTCTGGGGTTATATTTATCATCAATGTCCATGTTTTATAAAAATGTTTTCATAATGTGCTTAAAATTATTCCATTTTTTAGAGTAAAATTTAACCCTTTTGACTTTTACTATGTGGTATAGAAGGAATATTTCTTTTTTTACTATACGAGGTATATTTTGACTTTTCCCAAAAAGTACGAGAAGAATTTTCTAACTTATACGAAATGAAAGGATTTTTACGGTTTCATAACACCTTATTTTCATGAGGAATCCTGTAAATATTTCATGATCATTTTCCACAAAATCCTTTTCTTTCAAAATTGCATGGCATTTTGATAAAAGAAAATTTTTTTGATGAAGAAAGGATATTTTCCTCAAGAATTCAATTCATGTGATTTATCAAAACTATTTCACATCGAAGATGACATTATTTAATATGTTTATGTTTCAAGTATAATTTATCTATTATTTGCATACTTTTATTATTCTTATTATGAAATGACATCCATTTGTTTTATATGGATTATGATATGATGGGATGATGTTTATGAAACCAATATTATTCTTTCTGTTATGCTGAATGATTTATGTTTATTTCGTGGCAGAGGAAAGAATGATTTCATTATGAGATTAGTGGGACATATATATCTCTCTAATGCATTTGGTAAAGATTTATACCTCATGATATTGTCATGGTTGGAATGAAATGTAATTCTGGTTTAGTAATACAAGGCTGGAACAACATGTAAACCTGGTTCAGTAACGGAATTTGTCCACTATGATGGTCTTGGAGCAATTCCTTGACTACTATAAAAATCATATAATTTTCATTATGGTTTTCCACAATTCCATGTTTCATTTCTAGGCTATTTTATCATGATTAATGTTCCTTTATTTCTTAGGCATTATGTACTGCTAAGATTTATTTCATTACTCATGATTTTGATGCTTTATGTTCATGTTTTTACGTTCAAATGTTTATGGATTGTTTTATGTTCTCCATGTTTACCCTTACTGAGCATTTGAGCTCATCATTTTTATGTTTTCTTTTCCCCAGGATATAAAGAATGTTTTTAGGTATCAAAACAAAAGGGAAATATCTTTATGGGAGATGTTGAAAATCTTTAACCACTATTAGAACATTATGTTCTGTGTTTCCAGAGACACCAAACTAAAACGTCCTGGGGCATTTGATTTTGTTATGTATTAATTATTCTGCAAAATTTAATGTAATGTCTATGTTCGTCAAGCTTTGGGTATCTACAATTGGTACCAGAGCGAATCTTTAGTCATACTTTGGAAACTAGGGAGCGAAAACATTAGTGAGATCCCTAGATATATTTATAAGGTATGTGTATGGATGTCCCTAATGTTAGTTATTAGTATAGGTTATAGTACTATAATTACGAGAACGATCTTAGAATTAAACATAAGATGTTATATACTGAAGGTACCCCGCCCCCTTGATTATGTTGTTTTCTTATCATGATTTTTTCCTCTCACACTATACTTTTTTGGGTTTTACAAAATGGCTGGAGACAGGAATATTCATGTTAATGAAGAATATGATGGATAGTGGAATGATATTTTTCATGAGAAACCAAATGAAATGGGATTTGGAAGGAAAACATAATTATTATTCCTAATCAGCAATCTCATAAAATGATCAATAATCTAAAATGTGGTAAGTTTCCTTACTCGTCTAATAAGAGAAAGATAGAGTTTAATGATGATCATAGAGGAATGAATGTTCAATTTACCTCTTGTAAATGATGTGGGAAGAGGCATCAAGTAGAATATTTCATTAGTACTAGAATATTCTTTGGGTGTGGAAAATAAGGACACATATCCAGTAATTGCAAAGGAAAAGGTTCAGTTAACACAATGGACAAGGATAATGTTATTTCTAAGACATAAGAAAGAGTTAAATGTTTTAAATGTGGAATGTATGGGAATTATTCAAACCAATTATCTATGAGAATGTATGATGAATAGAATCTGCATGGTCGTATGGGTAGAATTTATGTTGATGATGATGAAGAGAATAAAAATTATATATAAGATGAAAGAAGTTTTGACGAATAAAATGATGAAGCTCAGCAAATGGTTTAAGTAGGTAGTAGAATGATTTCATGTTAATCAAGAATAATGTGTGGAACTATGTAATAAAGACGAATATAAGGATTGTTACAATATTTTATTCCCTTGAGTATTTGAAAGTATATGTTTAATGGTACCGGTAACCAAGAAAAGTGATTGAAATTTTTTTAATGAAGATGATATGCGCATAATGAAGGGATAAAGAGAAAATAATATGTTGGATATTATTAATAAACTCCTGATTGGTATATGGACAATGTGAATTCATTGTTTGAGTATATATATTTTTTGGTATTTTGCAATGTGGAAAGAGTTAACTTTTAAAAGCATTCATGTATTCACTAAGGTTCTATGGTAATTCTTGTTTTAAGAGAATACATGATTAAGGTATTAACATGTTTGGAATGTAACCAAAAAGATATATATTATGATATATGGGGATAAATGATAGTATTCAGTGCTTGGTAGATGACCTTTATAGTAATTGTTTTATTTATACTAGTAGATTAGACAATATTATTTTGAAAAATCCTAACGATTAGAATATATTATGATGGAAATCAAATAGTATTTTCTAAGGCTATAACTTTATTTTTGATATTATTTCTATAATGTTATAATAGTGTAGTTTTAGAAAAAGGACAACATGTAGGATGGAAGAGAACCCATCATATCAGACATGGTTGCGGGAATCGAACCCACAACCGAAGTGATCCATTCCTTAATTTCCTACCACTAGACTACAGGAAGTCCCTGGTTTGTAGAAATTATTTTTATTTTATTAATTGGTATAATAAATGAAGTGTACGTCCATTTTTGGAACCATATAAGATTAACCTCACCATAGAAGGAATTATGTATATTTAATATCTTGTGCTTACCTTTTTTGTGATAGTGACAGATGGAATGACCTATCTTTCTGTCGCATGATCTGCTAATACTTCAAAAATATCAAATTCAACATCATTTCTTTAAATAATAGATGAATTATAAATTGTTCATGGAATAACCAACGATGATATTACACTGAAATCAAGTAATTATTTATCCTTCTGCAAAAATTCTTCAACATTAGGGAAATGATCTTGTAAACCAAAAATGTTGTTCTAGTGCCCACATATCTATTGAATAGGATGGTACCATTGATCATCCTAAATTTATGTCTTTGTGATTTTTGCCTTTTTCATTGAAATGTTCTCTACGACTCTCCATCAGAACATGATGGTTATATTTCTCTTCAATATCCATATTTTCACCCATATTATCATGTGTGGAAACCCAGTTCTGAGTTACTTTGGGTGACCATTACGTTTCAAACTTTCTTTTTTAAAATTATGTTTTACTACTACATTTTTAAATGTGGATTTCTATGAATGAAACATTCAAGTAGTAAATGATATATAACCCCTATAAATTTCGAGGTGGAAATTCATTTTATGGTGGTAGAATGTAACACCCCAAGATTTTATGAGAAAAAAAATTTAATTTCTTTGATGTCTTTTGTTGTACGCTACACCAAGATTATATTGCGCTATACACACCACCTTATTATCATTTAGTATCGGAAAACACTATTCTTATTTTGTGTTGCATGCAAGAGCGACCTTCCTCAATAGTGCATGTTGTACACAATACTGAGTTTTACTAGACAATGATATATTGTTATAATATTATTATGAACAAGACTTTATGAATAGTATTAATCACATTTTTAATTTCATAACATTATCATTAATAATAAACATATTCTTTAACTTGTTATGAGAAACAAATATATTTTTTTGGGTAAAATATTTATTTTTAAAAAAATGTAGTTTTTCCGCCATTTGATGGCGTACCTACTATAAATAATGTTTTGACACGTTTATGAGTTTAAATTAAAAATATAAAATTTTTCATTTAAATAAGTATACAAATCATTATTTGGATAATTTTTTAATATTTTTCTTTTAACATACATATTTTGATGAATAATATAAATACGCTGAATTTTAAATAAAAACCACCTTTTCATCAAGATAATTTATATGGTTAAATTATAATGTTGAATGGTTTTAAAGTATAAATAGAATATATTTTTACCATTTAATATTATTTATGTCATTTTCATTAATTTTACATTGAATTGATAGGTAAAAACATTTCAATCATTTGCAATGGTTTAACATTTAAAATTCATTTTCTCAACAGCGGGATTACTTTTTATTTAAATACTGAAACTTATGTCTTTTGAATTAAAAAAAATGGAATCCATATTTGCAATCAGTAGGTCTAAATTATGTTAATAGGATACTTTTTATTTTTAGGCATGATGAATAGTAACTACAGTAAATTTTATTTACAAAAGTTAAAGGTAAATCATGTAATTAAGGGTAAAATTAATATTATAAAATTACCCTAAAACAGGTATTAATATAATTGGATAATTATATTTCATCTTAAAATATACTTGGGTCTAAATTGTATCTTTTAGAACCAACTTGGATGTGATTAAGACCTTCAATTTATTTTATTTAAATGAATGTAAAATATGTCTCACTCATACATTATTAATTAAATTATTATTAATATAAGGTTATGTAGAATATAAATTTGATTATAAATACTCTTTTGAAAGATAAATTTTTTCTTAATCATGGTAAATTTATTTATTTTTAAAAAATATATAATTACCTTAATTTCATATACATTAATGATGCATGAATTATTTATTTAGTGAAACAAATAATATAGTTTTTGTAAATACTAATACCGCTAAAAAGACCATAAACTTGACAAAACATTATTGGTCGAGTATATCTATACCCTAATAATCCATGGGTCATTTTGTGGACCATTTTGTGTCTTACGAAACATATTACGATATTTATATTATTTTATTTTAAATGATGTCATTGTTGTTACCTTCATAATTTAGTAAACATAGCAATTTTTAAGTTGGGTGTTTTAGAAGATAAATTCAACTAAATTTATTCTTAAAAAATATATTAGATTTATCTTAATCATTGTGTTTTATTTTAAATTTTTATGCAACAAATTAGTATATAAAATAATTATACAAAAATGTCGCAGTAATTATTTTATTATCAAAAATATCTAATAAATTGTTTTAAAGATATTAAAATAAATATTATATGAATTAATTAATATTATCGATGAATTTTATATAAAAATATTATATTTTTTAAATATATTAAATATTTTGGTTCGAACATATGTTTTTTTTGGATTTAATATAAATTCAAATAAATGAATATTGTCAAAATTGACACTATTGATATTTTATTAAAATAACATATTATTAAATTGTGTAAAAATCACATAAATATTTAATAATTATAAATTGAAATTTATATTGTCTAAAATTTCATTAAGTATCCAATTATGGACACTTCCCAACACATAGGTAATTAATTACAGCAATTTAAAATTTAGATTATTATTATCACAAATAAGATTAAATAAATTAAATAAGGATAAATCATTTTGATAAGGTTTAATCTAATTGTCCAACATGTCTAAATTTTATTGGATGATGATATTAAAACTTTATATCATCTCATATTATAATTTGGCTCATTTTGGAGGGTTTTAATTGGTTTTAATGTTTATTTTAAATTAATATTTTTGAGGTTTCCAAAAGTGCCCCACTCGTCTATTATAAAAGTTCACCGCCTCCTTCATCTATTCAATTCATTTTAAGCCTTAATGATCATCCAAACCCTGACAATAACTCTTATAAACCTCTCTATTTATATTATATAGGTTCTAGTCTTCTCAAAAAAACCAACTCCAGTGCCTTAAGAGGAAGTTTAAAAGAGGCACGTCGAGGAAGAGGTAACCTTTTCTACTGATTCTTTCAAATATATTTCTTCTTCTACTTCCTCATCATTAGTTTTTTCATTATTTAATAATATCATAAGTATCTCTAATATACTCATATATTATTATAAATATTAAACAACCCTATTTCACCTTCTATCTATTCTACGAAAAATGAAATCACCAGGTACGGCTTACCGTCTTCATGCTACGGTGTAATATGTTTTTCTTCACCGCCACCATACTTAGATGGGTATAATGGTGGAAATAATAAAAATATGTGATTATTATTATTTCATACTGATTATGATATATTATATCATCCACTCCAATTCCAATTAATAATTACGGGAATGATATCATCGCTCGTGCGTACGCACGGATTACCGTATCCATGAAGCGATGAGATTTATTCTCCATGTTAACCATTACAGAATGATTAAAAAGAATACATAATAAATAATCATGAACTATATGACCTAATAATGATAGTTTATTTATTTATATGGTATTTAATTACTTCAATTAAGTTTAATAGGGAAACAAAACCAGCGTTCATGCATTTGTATGACCTTTCGTCTCTATGAACGTTGTATTTCATTCCATTTATCGATCTATTATATATATATATATTATATTCTGAATATATATTATATTTTAGTCATGTTTTACATTCTGGATGTAAGTAATCATTATCTATGTAATCATATAAAAAATTACAAGTCAAAATACGTATGATAAATGAAACAATTTTACCCAAAATGCTGCTTTAACATGTAATTGACAAATAAACGGGTAATATAATGTCGTAAGGGAATCATATATGATATCATAAATATTAATATGGTTTTTTTAAAAGTTGATAATATGATTAAACCTACTATAAAGGACTCTTAGATACATAAAAGATAAATTGGACATAAGGTGAGATATTATTATTCCAATATAGTTCATATCCGAGATTGTTTATTCGTAAGTATTTACTGGGGTTATATTTATAATCCATGTCCATGTTTTCTAAAAATGTTTTCATAAAGTGATTACTATTCTTCCATGTTTGATTAAAGTAATGTTTACCCCTTTGTGAATTTTACTATGTGGCATGGAAGGAATATTTCAATTTTTACCATATGAGGTACTTTTTGACTTTTCCAGAAAAAGTAAGAGAAGATTGTTTTTTTAACAAATATGGAATAAAAAAAATTACAGTTTCATAATGACCTTTTTCCATGAATATTCCTATAAATATTTCATTATTATCTTCAATAATATCCTTGTATTTTAAAATTTCATTGCAATTTGAAAAAAGATAATGATTTTGAAGAAGAAAAGATATTATTCTTTAAGAATTCATTTCAGGTGTTCTATCAAAACTATTTCCCATCTAAGGTTAAATTATTTAATATGTATATGTTTCAAGTATAATGTATCTATTATTAAAATTGTTTCATTTTTATTATAAAGAAATGATAAACATTTTTTTATATGGAATATGATATGATGGGATGATTTTTATGAAACCTATTTTATTAATTAGGTTATGACAAATGGTTTATGCTTATTTTGTGTCACCCAAAAGAATGATTCCATTATGATATGGGTGGGACCTATATCTCCATAAAATGAATTGGGTAATTATTTATATCTCATGAGATGGACATGGGTGGAACGGAAAGTAAATCAGGTTTAGTAATATGGGGCTAGAATGGAAAGTAAACCTAGTTCAGTAATGGACTTTGTCCACTATGATGGTCTTGGATGCAATGCCTTGGCTACATTGGAAATAATATAATGTGATTAATGGTATTCGACAATTCCATGTTCCATTCCCATGCTATTTTATAGTGATTAATGTTCATTTATTTTCTATGCATTATGTACTGCTTAGATTTATGTCATTACACATTATTTTGATGTTTCATGTTCATGTTTTTACGTTCAAATTTTTATGGATTGTTTTAATTTCTCCATTTTTACCCATAATGAGAATTTATGATCACCCTTTTTATGTTTTCTTTTCCCCTTGATATATATAATGGTTTTAGCTATGAAAAAATGGGAATATCTTTATGGGAGATGATGATATTCATTCACTATGGTTAGAATATTATGTTCCGAGTTTCCAAAGACAATAAACTAATACGGTCAGTGGGTGTCTGTTTTTTTATCTACTAAGTATTCCACAAAAGTAATTTAATGTCTATGTACATAATGATTTTGGTCTCTAAATCACTTTTTTCATGGATTTTGTTTATCTATGACAACAAATGTTTTGTATCATTCATTAAAATAATTAATTATAATTTAAAAAAAACAAAATATTCTTTTGAATATGTTATGATGATGTTATCAATTTTATTATCATGAGGAAAAGTATATGATTTCCTATATTTTTCTTCCAATATGGACAAATATTGACATGTTTAATTTTTATTGTTTGACCTTACAAATTTTATTTTGGGTGTCTTATGATCGTATGATCCTTTATTACAAGGGGAAAATTTGCGACATTCATGAGGATGATTGAAATATGACTTATGATTAATATGATTTGATTTATATATTCCTCATTATAAGTATAACCATTTCCTATTTAGTTAGAGGTTCCTCAAGTAATTTTATAAATGGTCTTGATGGCACTTATGGAAAATTAATTATACGTCATTAGGTGACTAGTAGGGATTATGATTTTATAGACTCTATTTATTTAAAGGTATCGTTTGATAAAAAATTAATATTTTTATGATTACCTTATTCTATAATATATCTTTAATTTGGCCTGGATGAAAAGTAAATATCATGGCCTGAGGAATTGAACAATTATTATTTTTTCTAAAATTATAAATTCCATTATTAATAAATTAATATTAATATTAATATCCCTGTTTTCATGGATTATGAAATATATATATTGCTCCCATTTTTAGGTTATTATAGATTTATGTTGTCATATTAATCCTTCCACATTATTTATTCCATGTTTATTCCACAATTTCTATATTTATATGTTTTCCCTTGTTGAGCATTTGGTCCCAACCATTTTTATGATTCTATTTCCAATAATTATAACAACAAGATTTTCACATGGAATTTTTAGAAGGAAAATCATTGTGAAATAATATATCAAATATGTTTATGGTTCGTTATGGATTATTTAACTATATATATGTATACAGTGAAAAAAATTATTTTATACCATGTAAATGGTTTTTGTTAGATAGGGGTTTTTTATAAATTTTTAAAGCTCTATACTTAAAACACATCTTAATATAAACGGTATGTAATAATAAAAATTTATTTTATATTTAAATACATTATTATATATGAGTTCACAATTACAATCCATGTTAGTATATAAATTATGAGTTTGTGGGACCATATCTTGGAGCACTCTTAAAAGGTGTTATAGTTGGAATACAAAAAAAAGTTTAAATAACATTGGAGATAAGGATGTTCATTAGGTATAATTTAAGGATATATATGAAAATATTTTCTATTATTCAATGGAATATACATCCTCTAAGGATAGTATATGATCTGATTATTTTATTTGATGATTTTGAAAAACTACAATAGTTATAATCCTCAAAATAAGTGTAAGTGAGAATACATAGAATCTGATAGCATCCAAAAATAATGGTATTATAGATATTGTATCATTATATGTGAAATTACAACATAATCAACTTATTATTAGTGCTTGTAGGCTATATCATGGATTTACGAAGGGTTAATAACCCCAAATGAGTGGATTCGATATTAACATGATTGTCACCTAATGAAAAAAGAGGTTTCACTACACTACTAGTTTGAAACTCTATGAGGATATGCTTTAGTGAATCAAATTTTATTAATGAACAATTATTAGGGATGAAAATTGTTTTTAACTGAAATGAACACAAAAGGGAAAAGAAAAATGACCATAGATGACCTCATATTGAAGAAAGTGAGTAATATATTGACTGAAAAGAATAATATGATAAAAATAGTGTTATAAAGGAAGAAATATTTAGAATTATGTTATTATATTATAATTTTTCATATAATCCTTATAATTTATGATTTATATTTCTTAAAATAGGATCTCGACAATTATGATGAGAATGGTATGTACTAAGAAATTGTTTTGTCTTGTATCCATATATTAGATTATAATTAAATGGATCAAAATCTCAAAAAATTTATATTATTATGTTAAAATGAGTTTCCTATTCAATAATAATTAATTAATGTAGAAATATGAAACAAAATTGAATTTATAATATATTCTAATTAGTTATTAATATTTATTGATGATGTTCATGTATTTAATATGGCATGTGGGGATTATTGGAATTATCACAAGATTCTTCATTTGTAGTTTTACATTATATTTATGGAAAAATATATCAACTGGTTTTAACTGCATTTTAAAATGATTTAATTATAGGTTTATATTTATGGGTATAGGTATTCCAGAACACATGATTTGGGGAAATATTTGATTTTGGTTTATTTTTAATTTGAGGTAATGATAAAAAGGGTTTGTTAATTTCAAATATGTATGTTATGTAGTAACCATATCCTTGGGAATGATGTTAATTCATCAATAATATTAATTTTTTTCTTTGGATACAAGTATATATTCATCAGGGTATGAACTTATGAACTAGTGGATAATATAATTTGATTATTAAAAATGGTGTTGTTTGGGGGGGGGTGATATATATCATCACATTGTCTTATTATCTTCGAGATTATAAGGCCATTGGTAAATGAACGTAATGGATAATATATGATTGTTTTGTGTTCATAATTGTGTATATGATAGTATAAATGGATTATGTTGATTTTGGAATGATAAGAAACTGAATCAATCGAAATATTGTAAGGTATATGTCATAATAGATGTTATATAATTTAATGAATTTTTTTTGACAGGGTGTTTTCATTTATTTTATCATATTATTAAATCCCCTTTGCTACAATATAGTTTTGTTCTTTTGAAACCTCTAACATTCATCCTCTATATATTTTACTCTAATTAATTACTATTGTTACCATGGGTAAAAATATTAGTATTCTTTATATTATTATTCTGATATGGATGAATATTAGAATGTTTAAAATGTGTTATTTTATGATCCGTATTCATTCTCTTGATGTATTGTGATATGTTTATTAAATTTATTGATATGGGAAATGTACTAAGATTATTTAAAATTATATAATGATAACACATGTTCATTATGTATTGAATTATTCATTCTACATTATGTAGATAAATATTATTTTCTATGTATGGCCTTCATCATGGAATTTTATAAATTTTTTTGATTACTCTTATGGTGAATGGATTACTCATAATCAAGAGATCATTAGGTACTTTAATTATAGGTCCATACCCCTATGTAATGAAAGTTTTCTTGAGGGAAAAAAATTATTTTGTTAATTCATTCAAAATACAAAAAATATTTATTATACATAGACATGATGAAAATGAATTGTCTTATTCCAAGGCCTTGAATGAGTTTTTTTTTGTGCTTGACATCATGGATTGCATTCGTATAAGTGTTGTGAGTGGGTGACCTAGAACTATATACATTATAAACATTTATTAGGATTTCATATGTATATATACACATGTGTTTATTATTACCTATAACTATGTTAAAAACATATAAATCCAATATTTATAGGGTATGATCCTTAGATTATGTGGCATATTAATTGGTTATAGTAGTTTAAAAATATATTGAGTATATAATGATATTGTGAATGAAATCATATATATATGTCCTATTATATGTATATATCATAATGATGATACAAAAAATAATGTTTGGTTATAACATTCTTGGGGTTGACTAGAATTGATACTTCATATCATAATGTACTTACATGGTGATCTTTAGTAGATGAAATCATGAGGAATAGACTAAAAATTGGATCCACCTATGTTTTGGGTCTTATTGGGTATTACAATGAAAAAACATGTCTATTGGAAACTTTAATTGCGATCATTGCGAATGTGTAGAATTTTGTCAAGAACATTGTTTCATTGAAAAATTTTGACTTTGTAATCATGGAGAGGAAGATTATGTTTGGTGGGTCATTACTGGTATAACAATGGATGAAAAACATAAATTGAAATTAGATTTTATATATAGGAATTGATATCTCATGGGCCAATGTTGACCAGGGCATGAGTTCCTGAATTAAATACATACGTTATGTATTAGATTGAACGATGATATGAAAAGTTAATGAAATATATATATCACCAAAATGATGGTGATACTAGTGTTTTTCCTATATTTTATGAAATTATGAGACAAATAAATTTTATTACAAAGAAAATGTTCCTAGGCTGTTGTTGTACTATCAAAATCATTATATCCTTTGTAAAAAATATTATTTGGTAGAATCCATTATTTTTTTCTGTTTGACTAATTATTAATGAGATATGAACCTTTATGGTCACACAATAGTTGTATATACATGTTCCTATTATATGGATATATTGATGTTTTGGATGTAGTGGTCCTTTTTTGGGGCATGGTTAGTGTATAAGCGTGAACAATCAGAAGTAAAAAAGTAGTTATACTGTTCATGTTAAAAATAATGCATATTGAATTAATTTCTCAAGGTACTTTTGTGGTTTTGGTAAAAAAACTGAATATGAGAGAGTATAATATTTTAAATAAAGATATTATATTAAAGGACTAATAATTTATTTGAGGTTTTTTCATGAAAATATAATGGTTTTTGTTTTATAACATACCATGGTAATGTGATAAAAGTTAATTAAATAATGTATGTGACATTTGTGAAATTTTTAATTACATATTATGTTTTTTCAAGGGTTTAATACCAATTTTATAAATTTGAGGGGAAATCTTAAATTATCATAACTGTAATCAATGTACATATGTAAAGTTCAGACTCATTAATATTGAAACACACCATTTTATTGAAATTTGAGCTCTCATATCTTCTCTCATGACTTCCATAGTGAGAATCCAATTAATTAACAATGTTTTATCAATCAGCTGTACTTGAACGAGTAAATGATCTTCAAAAGAGTAAAGGGATTTCATAAATCACTTTAATTTTCCATGTTCATACATATAGATATAGATTAGTGATCTTTGATATTTGGTTCGTGTCTGGATTCTCTAGAGGATCCCAAACTAGATGGAATTGATCCAGAATACAGTGATTGTTAGTGAAACAAATCATTTATTTTGAATGAACAAGGTTCCTTTTATGATTTTTTTTTAAATTTCTTCATTGTTTATAATTTTATTTTTATAGGATCTTTTGGAAAATATAGAAAATTGGTTTTTTGATTATTTTATTCAAATATGAATTGAACGATAAAAATTTTCATTTTTCATTTTTTCAACTAATGATATACCACGACATTCTTCAATTGGTATTACAGTGAACATCGAATCATTAGTGTTGAAGACATCATAATTTCTATTCATTTGGGGATGATAGATAAATATTGTGTCGATATGTGCCTAAAAAAATAATCATGCATTGATATGATTTTTTAATGATACGATATGGTTAGTTTGGTAATGATAGGTTTTAGCATTTTAATGTGATAGGATTTATATCTTCATTACATCATCTATTAGGAATTCTTATACTATGTATTTTCATCCAAGTAATGACCTATGTGTGCTTCATGTTATCCAAAAATGTTATGATCTAGTTGGGGTAGTTAATTTGATTGATGGATTGTTATGAATACAAGAATTAAATTACAAAAAAAATTAATTCTAGGGTTATTATCATTACATAGGTATAAGATAAGAAAACCGTATTACACACTAGAAAATGGGGCATAGATTGGTTGGACATCACCCTTAATGTGAATGGAATTTTATTCAATTGTTATCCCATGTGATGGGCTGGTGAAAAAATAATTATATTATATATATATATATAATATAATTCATTATTTATTAAATAAATAATATATTTTATTATATTATTTACATGTATAGACGTTGCTTATACATTTGACCTTAAATGAATATGCCAACTAGAATTCGGTTGGACAACGATAGTTATGATATGACCAACCTGACCTATTAACCCATTTTAAAGTCCTAAACTAATATTTGATGATCTGATTTAGGACTAAATGGACAAAAAATGGAGAAAAGTTTCTAAAATGTAATTTATTTTTTAGTATTTATAGAATTAGTTATACCACAATGAGAGGTATTGATAATTAATTAAAATTACATTAATTCAATTTAGATTATTAAAAACTCCCTTGAATAGATTTTAAATAAATATTATTTTCCTGGAACAGAATAATTTTTTTTGACTGATCATGAACCAAAAACAACTTATGGTTATTTTCTTGTTTATTTAATAAAAATAATTATATCATCTGATATAGATAATGTAATAATTATTTTTTATTTAATGATATACATACCATCCCTGAAAATGTATATGGATTAACTTGTTTTCATTAAGGTAATATCATTTACTTTGGGTACCAATTTTCAACTATTATGAATTTGATACTACATTGTAATGTTTAAATAATGACATGAATATGTGGTTCAGGTTATTAGTCACGGTAAACTAGAAATGTGAAATTCATGGGTGTTGTGGGACCAACATTTCAATTCATAAATAGAGGTACGAAATCCCCATGGGATTTTGATTAATTATTTATTTACTTGATGGATCAACTAATAGATAACGACTCGTGTTTACATCATTATTTATTTATTTTATAATATTCATGGTATATTATTTTTTAATGTGTATTTATTTAGAATAACCACGATGTATCTAAATAAAGAACCATGAATAGATAAGGTTAACATGTATTATGATTGTTATCTATTTAAAAAAAGTTATATTTTGAGTCAAATCATCTAGGGAGTGAATGTTAAATAGAAAATAATTTCATTCAATTAGATAAATAAATAAATGTCCTTATGTAAATAATAAATCCTCAAATTGCATCCAACAATTGAATTTGGATTCAACTGATTATTCAATGTTATATTCATCCAAAATTTAGGGTTTGTTTTACAATTGGAGAATTATTATGAGATCATAGAGATGGATTAACTAAATTTGCAGGAGAAATATAAAAATATCCAGCTAGTCGATACATTTTTTGAAATGCAATGAGTAGTGAAAATTAAATAGGTATAGGAGACATGAATCTACTCAATAGATCTTGGATACCTGAGTTAATATAGTTCTCAAGTGAAATGACAAAATTAGACTCATAGAGTAGTGATGATTACATAGATTTGGATATATAAATATTTTTAAGGACCCTTTATACTAGAATAATCGAAACAATAAATATTCCAAATCTAGTTTTTGAGAATGATTTGGAATTGAATTAAAATATTGGTAGAAAATTATATTTAACAATTTGAAAATATATTATAGTAATAAAGATAAATTATTATCCTTTTATATTTATTAATCACAAATCAGATGGAACCCACCAGTAATTCAATTTCGTTATTATCAATATTCTATAACGAAAATATCCCAACTAACCATAACATCCATGAGTTGTACAAGGAATTGGTTATAGTTATATGAAGATAGGGGAATCTTCATGTGATGGAATAACCACTTTCTTCTTGATCACACTAATATAGCATGTAATATAGGAAATAATAAATACAAAAATAATACGAATGATATTATAGATGTTAAGTGATTTATGTGGTTATAAATGATTATCTAGCTAGAGAAAATGAATGAGGATAAAGATTCATTCAAAATTAAATCTTATAACCTAAATTAATTGTTTCTCCCACTGATGTAGTGCACATACTGGTTTAGGGGAAATGAAAAGAATGGTCTGAAGGGTGGAGAGTATTCAGCCATTATTATAGAAACATTCGTCTTGCCATCATTTTTTCAACCTGATCAGTGTCATTATATTTTAGGGGAATTGGATTGAACCCATGGGGACGTGGCAGTTTAACAATTCGACTTTATAAAAGAGGTGCCACAGTCAAATGGTCATAGTGGGAAATTTCACGGGGTTATATATTTTTGCAATTTTCCCTCTTAGGATACGAATTTTTCATATGTTCTCTTATAGGTTTATTCGTCAATCCTAAAACACCCAATGCCCTTGGTATCCAAGGTTCGTGGACCTGCATTCCAAAGGAAGGTTCTCGTTGGATGACGATATGGACAATGACACTGAAGGACTCCATTGGTCAAGAGGATGGTTGTTCGGGCTCATCGCACCTCTTTGGGGGAATTGTTGCATATTCCGGGACATTACTATAGATGTAAGTCATGTTCATATGTTTTTGAATCCTTGGATCATCCCTGATGAGTGTATACATAGGATACCCCACGTATTCAAGATCATAATGTATATACATGGATTTGATGATACATAGTCAATGCAGACATAAGCCATGTTATAAGGAAGATTAGAGTTTATCGTTATCTAAGAGGGATGAAAGGTGATTTGATGTTGGAATTGGTCCCATAAGATGGTCTTACTATGTATCCTTGGGAGAGGAATAGAAGACCATGTAGTTCGGTTAGCTTGGGGTTTGGACCCAGAGGAGGACCATTTGAAGGGGGAATAATTGGAGTGGACCCATTTGGATGGGAACCCCTTTTTAGCTCAGGCCTTTAAGTAGGCAACCTACTTGTCATGGTTTGAATTGGACGATGAGTTCATGTATTTCATGATGTGTTAGGGGATACGCATCTAAGGAACCCATTTTAATGGACATGAGTGGGTTAACCCTTTTGGAAGGGCACCTCATCTTATCTTGTGACTTTAAGAAGGCGTCCTACATATCCTAGTATGTATAGGAATCAATGTTCACATAGTTCAAGAAATGTTGGTTGTGTTGACGCTGAAATCATAGTATGTCTCTAATCCCATGTGTGTAATACATGGTGTGAGAAACAAGATGATGTTATTGATTAAACCAACCACGCATCTTCTCTCTTACTAATGGGGGAGGGTAGGTCTACAATAGAAGAAGTCAAGTAGACGATGGGTGAGGCTGTGGAGCGATGGACTATTCAACGTGGGAGGACATTGTAGGTCATTCGCCTCATCTCTCTGATGGATAGGGACTTACCTCAGTGGGAGTTCCCCTAGGATGTCATATGTGATATAATATAGTTTAATGTAATATTTTTTAGACGATGACCTCATAGATTAGTTTCATGTTTCACGAACGAGCACCGTACAATTTAATGTCATGTGGTCATGATGATAACTCATAGTTTAAAGTTATATAGTTCATTCCACAAGTTATATAATCCATGATTAACTATAGAAAAATAATTTTCGAATGTTCTTACGTGCATCAAACATGAGATGGGAGGAATGTGTAAACCGTGATTATAAAAGATTTAAGATCAAGAGTAATGTTATGGGGAATGGATGTCATTGAGGTTTACAGAGTTACGAGAGGCCTCTTTTGATGATGAATTTGTCTCTGGTTGATAATCCATTTTTGTGGGAAATATATGAAAATTCACCGGGGAAAGCATTGAAAATTAATGTAGAGGTGTCCTCAAGACACCGACCTTCCATTTATGATGGTCGAGGTGGTTTATAATGATCTGAAATCACCTTGTATACAATAGTTTAAGGTCATATAACATGGAATATGGATTCATAGTTTAGTGTCTTCTTGTAAGGACGAATACCATACAATTTAATTTCATGTTTCTAGGACGATAACTCATTGTTTAGGTTCATATATTTTGGACCATTTGTTATCAAATCCATTATTATAGGTAAGATAATTGGGATGGGATGTTATGAAATTCCTTGAACATTGGATGGATAAGATGTGTAATCTGAAACTCTAGTGATTCTCATATCATGATAAATAATATGGGATTCAGTACTATAAAATAGGTATATACCCACTCTTTTGCAAAAAAACCATGAGTATAGGGAACCCTTATAACCATGGTTTTCCAAAACCATGGGCATATGGATAGTATGTGGACCTATACCCACGGTTGTGCCAAAAAACGTATGTATAGTTTTCTATTAAGACCTATACCCACGGTTTTGGAGAAAACCGTGGGTACATGGTATTTTTCACAGACATATACCGACGGTTAGTCAAAACCGTGGGTATTGGGGGTTTTTTTGATGACCTATACCCACGGTTCTCTGGAACCATGGGTATAGATTTACAGGATTATGGAGGGGAATGATAATTAGGTGGGAGATGAAAAACATTTGGCGGGAAGGAATTTTTTCACTGTATAGATTTATATATTTACAAAAATATAAATATGTGTTTTAAAAAATTCCTTAGTTTAGTTGGTAAACCCTTCTCCCCTGCTGCTGTAGCTCACGGGTTCAATTTCTGCAGTAAACATTTTTCAAAACACTGATCATATTAATATATATACGTAGATGTATATATATATAACAAATAAAAATGGCTGGTCGGTTGGTCCCTTGGGGGGGTGCGACCGTGAGACGAATCATGAGACTCGAGTTCAAATCCCCCTGCCCGTGATTTTTGATACCGCACGTGGAACATATTAATATATATAGGTAGATATATGTTTATATAACAACAAAAATTGATAGTTCCATTCGTCCGTTGGTGACGCGCGGCTATGAGGCGGTTCATGAGGTGTAGGTTCGAACCCCTGCAGTGCACTATTTTTGAATTTTATTACCCCGTGGTTTGAAAACCGTGGGGACTGTTGTGTGCCATGCTGGAATAGCGTGCTCTATGATTTGACAAGGTTATACCCACAGTTTAGCAAAACCGTTGGTATAGTTTGAGACCCCTATACCGACGCCTTTCTAGCCTGTGGTTCCCAATTCCGGGGGTATAGGTTATACACACAGTTTTGGGTGCTATACCCAGGGTTTTGAACCGTGGGTATAGGTCGTTTTCCCGTTGTGATGGGAAGACCTTGAGTTGTACATAGGTAGTAAATGACTCTCTTGATGAAGAATTTACCTCTGGTTGACAACCATTTTTAGGAAGAATATGTAGATCCATCGAGGAATGATGGGTATAGTCAAGAAAATGTGTCTATTGGACAGTGGCCCTCCACTTCTGATGTCCATGGGGTTTTATGAGTTTCTCGAATCACCAGATCAATTCAGTTTGATGGATGGGAAGGATGTGCCCATGCATTTAAGAAACATTCCGGCTGTGATTGTCCATTGAGTTCAGGGTCAACCTGTTATAGAAGGTAGGTGGTAGGGTTTTGGTAGGTGCAAGATAAATGTTTGTTCTCTTGTTATATATGGGATGGATGTTTGGGAAAAATAATGGTGCAATGGAAATTGTCGTCGACCTAGCCTAAAATGTTTGCAGTGTGACACTCCATTTTTCATGGAGTTCAGTGATGTTAGTGAATGGGCTGGCCCCGAGGGCTGGGACCATATCCTGGCACTAATATAATGTGGGGATACAGGGAGACTCCCCCATGGAATAGATAGAAGGGCACACACATTTTTCCACATAGGTATGATCACGTAAGAGTTATCCACATAGTATCATCTGCATGGGAGCTAGCCGTGAACAGTCAGTTTGGGAAGGATGTTCTTCGTGAAAGAGTTGGCTGCGTAGGATTGTACACTGAAAGATTCTGGTATTATAGATTATGTGAATCATTGGCCAGATAAGAGATGGTTGTGAATTGTTTTCTACAAAAGGGTGTAAGTGTACTACAACCAGTACGGGGAGTTCACCAACCATTTCCCAAAATGGTCATCCGGCTAATATTTTTCCCACATAGGGTGTCCATGAATCATTTTTAATATATTATTTTAATGGTTTGATGTTTGGAGGCAATGTGACTTTTGAACATAGTTCACAGGATGGAGTTCCTTAAAGTAAAACTTGCATATTGTTCGCGGCTTGATGTCTGCAAATTGCATATGGTTTAGGAGATAGAATCTATGAAGACGGTCAGATGCCGGATTCAGTCCCGTAAACTTCATCAAGTGTCAGATAAATTTCTCTTGCACCCTCTATGTTCTTTATCCACTATTCACATATCCCATTTATCTATACCCATCATCATCAATCCAATTGTTCAGTTCCCATGGTGGTCCTTTTATATTTTATCAGTGAACGTGTATATATGATTCTCACAATACCATTTGTGGAATCCCATGGAGGAAATTTGGCCCTTGAATGACTAGGTAAACCATGATATTAGGGGGTGTGGGATGGCCCCGACTTCTCCTAATCTGCAAACCACATCGTACCTAAGGATAGTGTGCCGGGCTTACCACTGTAGTATTCTCTCCAGTGAAAATGGTTTGTGGTGGCTTTGATTCGTTGGTGGAAGTTTGCTACAAACAGTTTCTTTTACCGGCCAATGCATTACAAGCAAGCATGTCGTAGTCCATCTACATAGCGGTGGAACATGGTTTATGCCTCAGCGGACCATTCACAGTAATCGGTACGCAGTCTGGACAAATGCGTTGTAAATATTTGTTTTATTTACATTTCTCCTTATTTGTCCAATCAAAAATGAATCCATCTTCATTACCAAACATTTGGGAGTATTTTCCTTCCATTTTCAAAATTTTATGGACTATAAAAATACCCCCATCATAATGGGGTCCGATTGTAATGAATAGTTTACTATTCAAATATAAATGCAGTATCAACATGAAGGAACATATTATTCACTAAGTTATGCCTGATCCATGCGACTCAGTGAGCATAGTTTGACTATTTCTGGGGTTTCATGGAAAATCTCATGAACGTTTGTGTATTTTACATTATCACCCTAATTTTTTATTAATCCTATTTTATATGGGCTTTTATGGTATAACACAATTTTTTCCTAGCCCGCCCTTTTGGGATTTCGACCTAACAAGCATTTTGACTCTTTTGAGTATTTGATAGCTCAACATTTTTTTACCCAAACCACAAATAGTATTGGTTTAGCGAGCTGATACTCGACTTTTATCTAGGGGTTTCCTTTTTGAGTTTTAACTCATGCATGAATTGTGTTTTTATCACTGGCAGTTTATAGCCATGCCAATCAGACATATTATTGATGTTTTAGGTTGAACATCTTCGACCAAAATTGATGGGTAAAGGGTCCAATTGTGGGATTAATCATATGGTAATGTCCTAATAATCTCCGACATGAATTAGTTATTTTCCTTTTCCCTATATTAGTGCTATTTAGAGGTATATGAGGATTGGGAGGAATTTTAGGCATATGGAGGTAGGTTAGGACTCTCCCGAGGACAATGTTTCCTTGGGCTGATAGTCATTTTGTAGGAGAAATAGGTAGGGCCACCAGGGCATGAAGTGAATGGTCAAACAATGGTGATCGCATGAAATTGTCCTCTCGTCTCTGATGGAAAGGGGGAATTTATAGCCCAATTGTTTGTTTTTTGGTTGGTGGCCATAGTGGGTGGCCTATCTTAGGAATGATGACTGAATATATTAGGGGCATTTGTATTTGATTAGAATAGGAAACACTCCCACGTGAATTTTTCACATGTTAGGGAGATTCAGTGAATCATCTGTTAAATATGAAATGATTTTCATGTATGGGAATTTTAAAAGGGAAAGATATATAATCTTTTATCTTGGGTATTTCTGAATCTAGAGATTTAGATGGGAAATAAATGACATACGGTGGTATAGAAACTGAAAATGGAACTCTTGGGGATGCATTTACCTTTGAAAGAATTCTGTTTTGTACGAAACATATGTAGAGCCACCGGGACATGATTTTCATAGTCAAAAAAATGTATCTACAGGGAACTTGCCTTCTATCTCTGACGGCCACTAAGGATTATGGAGATTATAACCATTCTGAACACGACATATGACCTCTAAAAATGGGTATGCCTAAGCATGAAAGGGGGGATTTATTTCGGTGAAAATTACCAAAAATACCATAAATAAGTGGGGGAATTTTTTTTCATACATGGATCAACTTCATGAATATGGAAGGGGTATCTTTATTTTATAGAATCCTCGAGAGAGAAAAAAGGTGATTTGTTCCAAGATGTTCTAATATATCAATTATTTGTGTAAGAAAAAGAATGTAAACCATGATTATAAGGGTTATTGAATCAGTTGGTATATCACAATTCTTGGAATCCATCAGGGGTACTGATGTAGGAGAGGAATCTATATATGAGTAATTTTCCATTGTTTGAATGTATTCTTCTAGGAGACATATGCAGATCCACTAGGGCATGATGTGAATAGTCAAAAATGTTCTCTGCATGACACATTCCTTCCACCTCTGATGGTCATGGAGGATTATGTAGTTCTTCATTTAAACAAATGATTGAGTTTGATGTATATAAAGAGTATATCCTATTAAATTAAAATCTTTTTGGTTGTGATCCACTTAATTGATCAGGTAATCCCCTACATAGATCTAACTCATATGTAGTGTGATTCATTCATCACATATTTTGAGTACTCTGTAGTTAAATGACATACAACCAGGACCCAAGGTTCATTATGGGGAATGAGACCATAACATTCCATTTAGAGTCGTTCTTCTAGGAACAAAACTCCTGAACTAATTCTCCATGATGTAATGGTGGATCCCCTGTAGAGGTCCCTAAGTTCATGTTAGCTATGCACAATGTGAGAAACAAGAAACTAGAAGGATTGTGGATAACCAATTAAGAATAGAATAATCAATTTTAGGGATCATTTTATGATAAAAACAATGTTGTATAGTTTAAAATTAGGCAGTAAAGATAAATTAGGTCCTTTATGTTTAGCGTTGTGTGGTAAGAATGTTATACTGCGATGTTTAGACTCATGCAGTGAAGACCTTATGTTTTGCAGTTTAGAGTCACACATTGAAGACATTATGCAAGTCATTTTAGATTCATAAATTGGGGACACTACATCACAAAATACTATATATTGTTTTTTGTTAATCAGGGTCAGTATATTCTATAATTCCATAGACAATAGTGATGATAGAAGTTGTTAACCATAGTTCCCGGGTGGTGTGTATCATGAGGAATGACATGGGGCATGGCAGCCTTTGGGAGAACTGGGGTAGGAGAGGACGAATTTTCCTTTAGATGATGGTCATTTTGTTGGATTCATATGCAGAGCCACTAGGGAAGGATGTGCATTGTGAATCAAATGTGTTTTCATGACACTGGACTTCCATATTCGATGTCCATGAATGTTTATATAGACCCAATATTTCTTTGAGTAGGGAGTTTGATAAATAAAAAGGATGTGGCTAAGAACATAAGAAATTTCTATACCATGATCATCCATGAAATAATTATGCTTCTACATGGATCTAACTTATATATAAGGGGAAGCATTATTTTTGACTCTTTATGAGTGTCAGAATTGAAATATGAAATTTGTAGCATCTCGTTAACTTTTTTCTGCCTCAAATAGGGGGCATGTGCGGGCTTAGAAAACGTTGTGAATCGGACTGCACGTGAATCATGATGAATATCAAATTTCAATGTCAAACATTTGTGACAATTCATGGATCCCCCTTTACATGTCTCACCTATGTATAGAGGATGGGGCATCATGATTTAGAGTTTGGATAGGGATAAAGGACTCATGAGTCACTACATATGTAGGTGATGAAAGGGAATCAAGCCGTACATAGTTCTAAATGTTCCCTACAATGGTCTTGTCCACATGTAGGGAAAAGAGAGGACATTGTTTTATTGGTGGTTAGGACCTAATGTAAAATTAAGGAGTCACTACATATCTTGCACGGATAGGAATCAAGCCATATGTAGTTCATAAAAGTTCCCAATACTGATCTGACATGGATGTAATAGTTAGAGAATTTTGGTGTCATCCTATATAGGTGTCAAGTCTATCATATTCCACATTATTTTTTTTACGTAAGGGAATCCATACCATTGGTCCGAAGCTCACATGAGTTATACTCGATTTGTGAAACAAGGAGTGACAATGATTGGTCTCATAATATGGAGAGATAGAGGAGAAAATGGAGGAAAAAAATTCATGTAGTGTTTGGGTCATGATAGAGAGTCATGGTATTGCAACATATCCCACTGATGAACTGGAATCAAGTCCTATTTAGTTCATTGGGGACTGTATAGTTTATCGTCATGCCATTAAGACATATTATGCTATGCGGTTTTACGTCTTGCAGCTAGGACACTATGATGTTATTTTTAGATTCATTCGGTGAGGACATTGGCATCATAGATCAACATCGTGTTGTAGGGACCAACATAGTACAATTTAACATCATGTGGTCAGGATGATTACTCATAGTTTATGTTCATAGAGTCTGGACCATGTATGTCACCATTACATGAAATATTAACATACAATCCTTTCATTTGTGGGAACGATTATGATCTATCCATCCATTGATATCAAGGAAAATTCTCCATTAGAATAGACCGTATTTAATATATATAGTTCCACGAATTTTGCCTCATGACTTGGGGGGTTTATTCCCATGTATCATCAAGTTTTTTTGGACCTACACTATCTCTCCATTGAGGAAATATTGAAGTTGAACCTTCTTTTTGAAGGCTCATGTGATCCGATTTTTGTATACATCCAAATGGTGACAAGTGAACAGCCTTTTCTCGTGCAGTTTCTCTAACTCAACAAACCATTTCAATGATTTCTCATCCATGTAGAGTTGATCCAAAATGTCCACATGGAGTGATGGCACTTGAATTTCAATGGGAAAACCACCATTGTGCCTTATACAAGTGAGTATGGGTTGCCTAGGTGGAAGTTCAGGATGTGGTCCGGTAATCCCATACTGAATGAATGATCAATCCTAGAAACGATTTCTTATCATTATCTACAATATTTTGGATTATGATTGATATAGTCCTGTTAGGAGATACATCATCTTCAGCCTTAGTGATAATGACGTCAACTATCTGTGGTCTCAAGGATAGACCGAGAGCATCATTTTTTGGACTTCCATGACATCATAGGATCGAGGATGCTATTAAGTGTCTTGGTACTTGGATTCCATAATTAAAATCTTGCAGATGAAAGAGTCTATATCTATTCTTGAACTTAGGTAGTAAACATGTTTTATGGGTGATACATCTTGTTCCCCAAGTTGTTGGAAGGTATTGGTGGTAGCCAATTACAATCCATTTGGGGCGATTATCCAATAAACATCATTATCCAATGACTGCTTCCATGTTAGTAAATATAAACCTACATTAATGTAATGAAACTAACATGACATGAATGGGGATTTATCAGTCTGAAATGTCCCATTTTTCCATTAGCACAATATTAGACATAATAATTTACTGACGACGGAATCGCAGAATACTGATGTTGTCAGGGCCTTCCTAACAGGTGGTTGAAGGTCGTACATTTCTGCACTAATAGAAACTCACAATCAGACAAGAGGTCTCCAAGCCATGTTTTATGCTTGATTCATCCAAATACCTTCTTCTTGTTTTTTTCATATCCCAGTAATGTTCAGGAGTGTGGTGTTGCACTTTCTTCACCATAGATTAACAAACGATGTGTTCAAAATGGGAGGAGGTTTATTCCAGAGCCATTGTTGATGAAGATTCATAGAACATCAATGCCATTTATTATTCCAGGAAAATATATGGGTTTGACGTTCCCTTTCCTGATGGAGTATTCATCCTTGTTTGTGAAGGGGATGACCACATGGAATTAATTAGGATTTGTTTATGTCTGATAGATTTCAGTCGCCACCACTTCATCCTTGATTTCGTAGTGACCTAGTAAGTCTTTGAGGTTTGAATCCATAAGGTCAAGGGATAGACTCAAGACATCTAGGATCTATAGCATTGCTGGTATTGAGGAAAGTTGCTTTAGAATATAATATTTCTTCTCTAAAGTTCATCACCTCATGGATCAGTGATTCTCTTTCATGGGCTCTTTATAGGCTTGATATTTTGACGTAGATGGTCTGGAATTTTGATAGGAGCTGACGACCATGTTTTGTTTTTGGTATTTGGCCGAATTGGTCCGTCTTCAAACAATGGGTGATTAAAAATATTTTCTCACTTAGATAGATACTCTAAGATCACTAGAATCATATTTCATTCACTGAGGATGAAGAAACACTATGGTTCATTTTGTGTCTTTAGGAGGGTTCTTCTGATGATTTTCGCAATGTTAATGGTTAGATCTAAGGCTTGTCCATGAATTTTACTCCCCCCACAATCAATCCTTCCAGGAATCCCTAATATTCTATGACCTCTTCCACCATCTATCCAATTGGATGTTTGGAATTTTGGTTTGTTTCCATAGTCTCCATCAGTGAAGGGGACCATCAAGTGAATGACATTAATGTAGCTAAAGTGTAGTTCTAGATCAAAAAATAATTTTTCCTAACCATCATTCTCTGTGGGTTTCATTTGGAGGGGAAGTTCTTATGGTCCCTTTAGGCGGGGCCATGCACATTTCCCCAAGTCTGCAGGCATGACATTTGAATGTATTAAGACTTCCTTCGGCTTTTGTGCTAGCTCATCTTTGTGCTCCTACATTTTACACTTCTAGCCCTCAGATGGCTGAAGGGCTATGCATGATGGTTGTGTCGCATCAAGAGATATCAGGGTATGTTTGGTTTCCTCAACTAAAAAAACATTATTCCAAGAGCTTAGTTTATTATTTTCCTAGTCATCCAGCTTTTAGATTATTGCTCCTTTTTTTTCTGGTGTCTGTTTATCATTCCTCTTCCCTTCTTGAGCCTAAGGTGGTTACATATGCTACATGGGCTGGCGAGATACCCATAATGACTTGTCTAGAATCCCTTATCTATTGTAGGGTATCCTTGATGATGAATCACTCTTATATAGTGTTTCATAGTATTCTATGATATGGAGAGTGATTTGGACAGTCATCGAGACCCACTTCATCGGTTCTCTTTGGCTCTGTTATCTAGATCAAGTTGCAATTCCTATAATCTATGAAGTAGCCTCACACTTGGTCATCTCGAAATGAGTATAAATTATTTCTTATTTTCTTGAACTGATTTCATTTAGCGCACCTTCTCTCAAATTTCCAATATGGGGTGGTTATGGGTGTTTAGGGGGTTATGCATGGTTTGTTGGGGGCCTCTCAACTAGATCTAGTGTTGGGGGTGGCTAAATCCTGATAGAAGCTGCTTCAGATTTTCATCTTCTTTTTCATGGGGTTGATGGGGCCATTGGTACTTTAGATTAGTCCGCTGCAAGGAGTATTCAATCCTTTGGGTAATAGAAAAAAATATAATAACCTTCTTGGGTACATTACTATGATGAGGGAATTTTTAAATTCATCATGCAGTTTATCGATACACAGAGCGAGCATTTATTTTTGGGGGAGTATCCAGTTCAAGTAGTAAGTCATGACATTACATATGGCAATGAGGTCTAAAACACTATCATTATCTCAATACATGTAGTTCATGAGATTACTAAATATTGTATTAGGAAATGTCGAACTAAACTACAAGGGAAACAATCGTAAGAAGTCCTCCCATCCTATGATTGAGTTATCTAGCAAGCTAGAATCCCATACGAAGGATGAACCTTGTAGGTTTCATAGGAAGAACCATAGTTTCACTACTTCTGGCTGCTCTAGGGTGCCAATCATTTGATCCTAGTAATATTAAAAGGGTATTAGGTTTGTTTTTCGGTCAACTAAACCATTGGACACTGGGAATATGGGGTTCCGAAAGTTTGGTGGTCACAAAATGTCGCACATCCCATCAGGTTATGGTTTGTTCTCTTGTTTTATCGGATCACGCTGCCCTTGAACGGATTCTAGTCGAGCTGTCAATTGATCGAATGTATTCGAGAGATCTTGATGCATATCCTTCTGGACATGAGCTTGGTCGGTTGATTCAGGGGAAACTCTAGATGTGTTGGAATTGCATGAATTTTGAAGTGGATACCCATCCTAGGGTATCCTTTGTGGGATTTATTGAATATAATTAGGCTACTTTCCTAGTTCAGGGAAGTATTGATGAATTTCTGGTGCCGTATTTAAATAAGATGATTATCCTAGTGCTCAATTGTATGGCCATCCAAGCTTATCATCATTTATCGTGATGAGTGCCTATGGTAGGGGCACCTCTCTAGGGAACTCCTTTTGAATATCCTCTTGAGGAACACAACTGGTAAGATAGCCACCTCGACGCATATCATCATGGATTGTCCTGATCTCTTTCATTTAATCATCCTACTTAGTGAATCATTCCTTGAGAGTGAGGGGCACATTCTCAGGGAAGGATTAGGTGGGTCTTATATGAAATGGTAATTATTCTTCTCTTTTTATGGAATTTTTGTAGGAGGTAATTATGGATTAACTGAGGGGGAACCCAAATTTAGGGGATCTCTATCGTTTTGGGTGTGCACATCATCAGGCACGGTGTGGGATTCCATCAAGAGGGAACCATATTCTCTTGGATCCTCTACCTTTGTGTCATTTCCACGAGATCCATGGGGTTGAAATTTACCATGTTCAAAAATTCATATCGTATTGGTGGTGGATTACCATGTGCTGGATGGTAGGAAATAATTATGCTTCCTTTTTTGGACATTCTCATTCCATTCTGCATCATTCATTGAGTATCTTGGTGATAATTGACCGAAGGGAGCTCGTATATGGCCTTCTGACAAAACATCACCTCGAAATGTATGAATCACGAGACGGGGTGAAACAGGTGACCTCTCTACTCACCGTTCTTCCCAGACATGAGAATACATGCATCTGATGTGCAGGAGCATGAGGTAACAATGCCCATGCCTGGAAGGTTGGTGTTGATCTTATTCTTCTACTGATGCACTAAGGCCTAGATGTGTTGGTCTTATGAGATATTTTTGACTTAAGAATTCCCCCATCCCAATAAGATGGGGATGTTCCCATATTGTGGCAGTAGCCACCACTATTTCCACATTTATGGTTTCTTTCACTTCTACATGGTTGTGGGTTGAGTATGGTGCTTAGTTCTTAAGGGATTTATTGGATTTCAATGACCTGATCATTTCTTTCTTGTTAGATTATCTTAGGCAGGAAGGCTACTAGATGTTCTCATTTTCCTAGATCATATGTTTTTTGATTTCATGATCTCACCCGCCCTGATGCTTTTGCAACTTACTCTAGGACGATTTTTGTTGAGTATTCCATCATTACTGAGTATGGATTTCATTTTATTTTTGTTTAAGGGTAATGAAATTGAATTATTTCATTTTCAATGAGGTCTGGTAGACATGACATGGGGTGAACTGCGAAGCTCCATATTATCCCCATCCTCGAATATGGACTCCATACGCGGTGTCACCAATAAGGCCACATAGCTTGTTTTTTGCTTGGATTAAATCTAGTTCAAGGAATTTTTTTCAACTTTATGATCTTTCCTTTCATGTATTTGGGAGGTCTTCAATGTCTATTAGATGGTGAAGCTATCCTAATATTTTGATATGTGAATGATGTGAGGGTTGATCAGAAGATGAGTGTGGCCTCAAAACAGAATATGGTTTATAAAGTATATCACTCATCATAGATAAGGTGTTTGATATATTGGAATCTATCATTCCGAGCCCCTCTGCATTGGAGGGGTTTCCCACATTTTTACCTTTAATGGGAGGGCCTTCTTTCTAGTATTAATTTTTATTTTTGGGAGGACATTCGAAATTGTTTTGACAATAAACAGGGCCCCATATCAACTTGATACCTACACATGGAGTGTGTACCGATAGTGTATACCAAGGGGTTACTTTTAGGGATGAATACAGAGAGGTGAGGAACTTCTTGCTTCTTGATTCCACTAATGGGAGGACCCTCTCGATGACCTCTATAATGGTGAGGACCACTATCAAAGCTTGAAATCCGGCTACCATGATAATTTATGTAGTGTACATAATAAAGAGGGCATTCAAGATTTACTACAATGAGGGGAGTACCATCTCATCACTCTATGTTACAATTGAGAGGGCCTTCCCAACAAATTTCATTTCCTAGAGGGAATTCATAATGATTTTCATCAGGGAAATTATTACCATCATGACTCTATGTCTGACTACATGGAGAAGCATATCTAGAGCATATACCCTGAGGTGTACCATCAGGGAAGATGAATTCAAGGGGGGAACCTTCTTGCTTTACGATAATAAGGTCAAGGGGATGGCTACCCTAACACACATCAAGAGATAGGCTCTCTGGGAGATCATTCATAGTCCACAGTGAAATCCCATGTGGGTGCTCTAGGAAGGACCTTTAGAGCTGCTGGTAGAAAAATTGCAAGGAGGGCCTTTAAAACTAATCCTTACACTTAAATAATTTGGCAATGAACTGAAAGGTTAATGATATTATATTGATATAGGTTTAAAATCATGAATACTTTCAGATTATGGTAGGGAAGGATTATGTATGTGCTCATCATTTCTAGGTTTCTTTGTCATATTTAATTTTCTGTCATTCTTTTGTAGGTAACTGGGGCTGCCTTCCGTTGGTAACACCCTTCATATATTGAACTCTATTATGTTGGGTAACATGATTTCACTGGGATATGCTAAAGGACATATTGGGTTTTTGTGGGAATATATGTATGCCCCGAAGTGACCACCACAATGGACCAGCATCCATTAGTTGGAATGGTTATTTGATCTTTATTCGGTTGTATGTTTATCAATGGATATTGTCATTGAAAATCTGGAACTAGAGAAGGATTTAATAACTACTCTAGTATGACTAACCCATTTTTCAATAATGTCTTTCCATTCATGGAATACGGGTCGTGGGCCTGGTATATCACCTTTTCCGAAGATGCAATAATAACATCTCATGTTTGGAGGATATGGCCTAGAATCAACATATAATCCGCCTTCTTTGTAAGGATGTGTTTTGATACATTTTTTGCTGGAATGGGTATGAAGGACAATTCATATGTCAAAGAAATAGTTTCATCCTTCTCCAGTCATCCATAGTTTTCTTGTTGATTGTTGTAGTTCTCATATACCTGGATAGAGGAATGAGTCTTCCATAATTTTTATTCTCAAGTTACCATTGTATTTAGATGGTGGGAATCATATTCATGAGTGTTAATTTTTATCTTATCACTTTCTGTTGTATTTGTCTCATGAGTATTTTAAGCATCTGCAGGACTTTGAATATGCTCATATTTTATTGCTGCCCTATATGGATTGTGGGAAAAATATGAATTAAAAGTTATTTGTGACTACACATAGCTGGTTATAATCTTATTTGGATGATGGGTTTCATGTGTATTAGTAGATATCTGCATCGGCCTATAATTTGTCACTCTATCTGCAAGGCCAGACTGGTGAGAACATGCAATAATGTCCATGTGCTCATATTGTGCCACCCTATTTCTATGGTGGGCTTCATTAGATGTGATATAGTTGTATTTATTCCTGTTTAATACTGTCACATTTCTACGGATGAGTATCTCCTTAGGAATCCGGGTGATATGCTGGTCCCGATTACATGTCTGTTTCCCCTAGTAGGGCGCCAAAGGGACCCATGACTGATGAACTTCATCAACTATCCTCAGAATAAGATCCTCATCAGAATAATGACACTTGGTCTCCCACTATTGGTGACGATGCTCTATAGTAGGGGCGCATGACTATGACTAATGTGAAGCTGAGATGAAGACTTTAACATCGACATCAACTTCCCACCCCCCTAAGATAAGGGATATACATGTTGTCATGCTCTACGGATAGGCTCCCAAAATGGTTCGAAACAACCACATGGGCCGCCTTGTGTTGGGGCACTTACCGTGGATGAGGTGGTGGCTGCATATCTTTTACAGTCCAAATGGCTTGTCTTGTGGCCTCCAGTCTAGGGAAATTTTTATTTTGGTGGTAGTATTTAATTCGCATATGGGATACCCAGCGTTGAATATGCTCTGTAGGCAAGGGGTTCCAGCTCTTCATCTGGTCCCCGACCACCTATGGGATCAATGAAGCACATTTATGCACTAGTTTTCGGGATGTAATTTTGATCAAAGGTTGGTCTATGGAAACCTGTAATATATATATAATATATATGGATAACCAAACCCTATCAATGTTTCATCTCATAAAAATATTCATATTTGATGATTTAGCATGGCCCCTTCCCTTTTTTTGTTTTGAGGAGAAGGGGTTGAATGGGGTAGAACTACCCCCATGGTTAAGGATTCACATCGGGATCACCATTTTTTTTCTCCCTCTATAGAGGCCCACTTATGAGGTTAGAAAAAATGAAATGAATGGTCCGATGGGTGATGAAAATTCATCTGTTATTATAGATACATTTATGTCTCCAACATTGTTTTTACCTGATCCAAATCGTTATCCTTTTGGGGGAACTAGATTGATCCCATAGGGACTGGGTAGTTTATCCCTTCTGCATTATAATGGAGGTTCCACATTCAAATGGTCTTAGAGAGTGATCGCAAGAGGTTAATTTTTTTTGTAATCTGTACTATTAGGATATGAATTCCTGATATGGTCTCTGAATGGTTTATTGATCAATAAATAAACACCCAAAAACCCAGGTATCCATTATTCATGGAACATAATTCTAAAGGAATACATTTTTTGGTTGATAATTTTCCCAAAAACACTTTAGGAATCCACTATTTGATATGATGGGAGTCTGGGATCATCACACGCTTTTGGAGGGAATTATTTCATATTCCAAGTCTCTCTTCTATATTTATGGAATCTTTATATGTTCATGAATCTTCGGTTCATTATCGAAGAGTGTATCAATGGGCTACCCCTTGTTTATAGGATCATCATGGATATACATGGGTTTGTTTCAAAGTAGTAAATACTGACATAAGCCATATAATAGAGTGCTTTGGAGATTATCATCATGTAGAAGTAATGTAAGGTGAGTTGAAGTTGGGTTCATCCCCATAATATGTTCTGCCTACGTATCCTCGAGAGATAAATCATAGCCAAAATATTTTAGTTAGTTAGGGGTATAGACTTGGGAGGAGGCCAATTTTTATTGGGAATAAATGGGGCTGACTCAATTTGAAGGGATCATATTTTGAGCTCAGCCGTTCAAGCGGGTATCCAACATATCCTGGTTTGAACAGGAATCAGAGTTCTTCATAGTTCATCATAGGGTGAGGATTATGCATAGACAATTCCAATTTGAGGATTATTGATTGGGTGAACCCTTTTAAAAGTCAATCCATTTTTGTCTTGGGCCTTCAAGAAGGTATCCTACTTATCCTAGTTTGAATAAGAATCAGTGTTCTCATAGTTCAAAATGGGATTATAGTGTGGATGTTGTAATTATGACAACTCTGCTCATTATTACACACATAAATATGATTTATTACATAGAAATTCAAATAAAAAACATCATGGATCCATAGTTTTGGTGTCTTGGGATATTAGGAACAATAAATAACAATTTAGAACATAAAACCCAACATCTATATTGAAAACTACTTTTATGTGATCCTATCATTCCTTCATACATAGAATTGCGTGAGATAACCTGAGGACATTCATAAGAAAAGGAAGAGCTATGAAGCCCAGAAATGGAGTAATAAAGTCATCACATTATGAATACAATTCGTTTTATCAATATTCTTATCAAATGAAAACAAGAGAAACTTGAATAGAAAGTCAGGACATAGCATGATTATCATAACATGGAAACATGCTATGAAAATTTAACATGATATTAGAATGAGTAAAAGATAATTTTTGATGGAGAATTATAAAACCATAATTTCACTTTAATTATCATGGTTAAACCCGCATTTTACTTGAAATATCATGATAACAATATTTACCAAATTCATTGGAGTGCTATCAGGGTGTAACCTTCTCAATCATTTCAATTCATGCATATATGTGCCACATGGATCATGCAACATAGAATCAATCAACATAATAATTTATTCTAGGATAAATGAATTTAGAAAAAAAACATGAAACTATATAATAAATAATTAAAAGTGTGTAGTGTTGAATACCGTTGATAGTGAAATGGGCATGATATTCCATACAAAATTACTTTGGCTTGGAAAACCGCATTGCAATTTCAGCAACATCACAATGTGACATAACAATTCATAAAAAATGTTTGATGATAAAGAAAGGGATATCTCATAATATTTACATGAATTAGATAGTAAGGAGTCATATAGATACATGTCTCAACATATGTAATTTAATTTATATTCCTAATATAAAAGAATTTACTATATTTAAATGAGCATAGATATATCCCTTACAAAATTCTGGCATGGTAATAGGTGTACATGGGAGGAATTAATGAGAGTGAAAGTGGAATCTCATAAATAAAACATAAGTAGGGTAGTTTGGGGGAATTCATATAACCTACCTCAATATTTTTAATAGAAAAAAATTTTATATCAACATAAAGAATCATTGAAAACACTGAGAAAGGACGAAATCCTTTAGATGGAAATGTGATCCCAAAGGTTTAGGAGAGGCTAGAGTGGGGTTTATTGGGATCTTAGCACCCTTGGGAGGATAATATAGGGATTATGGAAGGGGTTGTTTGAGCTCTAAATTGGTTGGGAGTATTTTAATATTATATTTAATGGGTTTTTATAGGGATGGAGAGGTAATTCATTATTATTTAGGTTTTGGACAACCCACAATAATCTAATCAAAACCAAAAACCACAACATTGTTTTTTCCAATGGTTTGTTCCAATGGTTTTTTCAAAAGTGGAGTGATAAAATTATTTTATATGGCCATTTTCCGATCTTATTAAAGTATAAGTCTTATTTATGTGGAGGTGAGTCACCCTCTCAAATAAATAATTTTAAAATCTTAAAATATTTAAATATTATTGGAGGGTCCACAAAAACATTGTAAAATAAATCAAACAAACCTAAAATCACATTATTTTAATGGTAAAACATATATTTTCTGAACATCCAATTTATAGTATTTTATTACATCACTATTTGGTTATTATGATGTTAAAAACACATTATATATTTAAGCGACATAAAATCATTACACAATAACTTGGATGTCTCGAAAAATTATAAAAAAATCACCATTTGATAATCTAGACATTATGATTACAAAAATAATATTCATTTTATCTAAATAATTTAGTAAATATGTGAATTTTTACTTTTAAATTAAAAACTGACATTTATCACAAAATCATGGTTTTTGACAAAAAGAAGCATTCAATCCTTAATATAAATTACAATTGTATTCATAAAAATTATATGATCATATATGTTTAAAATACAATATAGTAGTAATATTTTATTAAAACATTATTTAATTAAAAATTACATCAATTCCTCAAAATAGATTTCTCAATTAAATTTAAACATTAACATATAAAATTACTATTTGTTCTCGATGTAACAATAATAGAATGAATGTATATTATTTATTCTATAACAAAATAATTCACAAAATAAAAGTGAAATGGTCTTGTCACATAACCTCTTATAACACTCGCATTAGGCCTATGGATAAGATGTGTGATGGTGACAGACTCTTGGAGCAGCTTACATCTTTCAGGTGGTATTTCCTATTAAATTTCAGACACCCCATAGGTGGTTCCATTCAAGCGTTATGTCTTGAACTCGCCTTGGGAATGGTCATGATTGAGGCCCAATAAAGATACCCCCTTTCCTAGATCTGATAAATGGGCTTCATATAGATAAATTCTACATGTTGGGGCCATCATTTCCTTTGTTTGAGTAAATTAGATTTGTTAAATCCCAATATTTACACTAATCATGTGATCACTATTCAACAAATATATTTGTAACAACACAAATTCTTAATAGTATTTTAAAATCAAAAAACCTAAATCCAATAATATGAACATGTTTTATATAACCATAATATATTTAATTATATCAAGAGTAATTTTCATTAATAAAAGTTAGGATCATTACAGTAATCTTGAAATGTCTTTAAGCCTGTGTGAGTCATACTCGGTTTGAGAAAAAAGAGGATCTTAGAGATTCAACAAACCAAAAGTATTCTCTACCGCTTATGGGAGAGGGTGGACCAATGATGGATGAAGCTGAGGTGATGGTGGGCGAGGGCTCAAAGTGATGAACCTTTCAACGTGGGATGACATTGGAGGTCATGCGAATCAACTCTGTGATGGATACAAACTTACCTCGGTCTGATTTCCCTTGAGATTTCATATGGGGTATACTACAGTTGAATTTTATATTGTTTTGATTATAGAACCACATTTTAGTCTCGTGTTGCTGGGATATGCACTATACAGTTTAATTTCAAGTGGTCAGGACGATAACTCAAAGTTTAAGGTCCTATAATTTGGACAACTAATTATAGAATAAACTATTAACTAGAGAAAAATAATGTTTTGATATACCAATATGCCTCTAAAATGAGATGGGATTAATGTGTAATTAATGATTATGGAGGCTTTCAGATAAGGAGAAATGTTATGAGGCAAGGAATCCATTGAGGTATTCTGAGGTAGGAGAGGCCTCTCATGAGGATGAATTTATCTCTAGTTGACCTATCATTGTTTTTGGAAAATATATGCAGAGTTTCTAGGTATGGATGTGAATAATCATGTAGTGGTTTCCTTAGGGCATCAAACATCCATTTCTGATGGTTGGGGGGGTTTATTAAGTTTCGAAATAATCATGTATAGTATAATTTATATTAAGATATCTAGGAAAATGGAATCATGGTTTAATGTTCTGTTGCAGGGAATAATACCATATATATTTATGTCATGTGTACATGATGATAACTCGTATTTTAGTGTAATAGGGTTTGGACCATTTCTTATCGACTCTATGATTAATTATTGGATAATCAATTTGGGATTTTCTGACATGCCTCAAATATGAGAGGGAAGGAAAGTGTTTATCGTGATTCTAGGGATTCAAAGATCATAAGAAATTACATGGGTAACTGAAGCCATTGAGGCATATATAGTTAGGAAAAGAAAAATTTGAGGATTTATTTTTCATTACATGATAGACATTTTGTTGGAAACTAATGTAGAGGCACTAAGACATGATGTGAATAGTAAAGAAAATGAGTCCACAGGACACTAGGCATCTTCTTCTGTTAGCCATGAAGGGTTAAGAGGATCCAGAATCACTAGAGACATAGAGTTTTATGGATGGAATGGATGTCTCTATGCATTTAAGAAAAATTCAGGATGCGATTGTCTACAAGGTTCTGGGTGAACCTGACATATGTGGTAAGTGATAGGGGTTTTTGGAGGTTCATGATGAATGTATCTTAACATGGTATTTATGGGACTGATGTTTGGGATGAATAAGTGGGAAATGAAAAATTTAGTTGCCCTAAACCAAAAATATTATGGTCTGACAGTCCATTTTTTATGTGGGTCAGTGATGGTTGCAAAGGGACTGCGCCGGAGGGCCAGGACCGCACCTTGACTGTGATCTGGGGAGGGGTATGAGGCCAAAACCCCCGTGGTATGGACTAGTGGGAATATCTATTTTCTGCATAGGGTTGTACGCATATGAGGTGGTTTCATTGGACAATCTGCATGGGAGATGGCTACAAACTATCTGTCTATGAAGTATGTTGTTCGTGAATGAGATGATTGTGTACGATGGTTCACTGGCTATTTTTGTCATAGGAGCCTCCGCGAACAATTGGCAAGATAAGTGATGGTCAGGAACTATTTTCTGCAAAGGTTTGTTTGCATACTACATTCTGCATGGGGTTTCCGCGAACCAATTTCAAGAATGGGTCATCCACATACTTAGTTTCCCACATACGGAGTCTGTGAACCATTTTTATTATATTTGTGTATTTTTTTTGGTTGTATGTGGAGGGTCATCTAAAAATGTTACATGGTAAAGAGTTACATGAAGTGACACCCTCTTTTGGTGCGTGGGAAGGAGTCGATGAACTTCATATAGTTGATGGGATGGAATCCCCAAACAACATCAGATGCAGGATGGAGTCACGCGATCTTCTTCAGGTTTGGGAGAAATTTCTCTCATACTCTCTATTTATTTCTTCCCCTATTCTCCCATCCCAGTGATCTCCCTCCACCTTCTTCAACCAAAAATTTCATTTCCCTTGGTGGTCATTTTATACAGTGTGGTGGAATCTATATTTACGATTCACAGAACTCCTTTTATGGAAGCCAATGGTGGAATTCTGGCCCACGAATGACTCGGTCAACCACGATATATGGATCTGTGGGATGTTTCCAATTCCAACTCATCTGCAAACCACATAATTTTCAATGATGGTTTGTGGTATTTACCTCTGTTAGATTCTCACCAAAGAAAATGGTTCATGGAAACTTTTGTTTCCAGATGGCAATTCAACGTAAACAATTTCCTTCGATGTCCAATGCCTTGTGGGCCAGTGCGTCGTAGGCCATCCGCATATTGATTTTTTGGGTTTTACTAATTTGGTAAACTATTCCATATAATTTGTAAGTTTTCTAGACGAATAAATTTTTAAAATTTAATTTCATCACTTTTCTCCTCAATTTTTCAATCAATCATTCATCACTTATTATAGTAACCCTTTCATAAAATTTTCCTTCTATTTCTTTCGAAATTTTCAAGACCCTACAAATGTCCACATCATAACGTTGTCTCCTCAAAATGAAGGGGAGTATATTTCGATGTAGAAGTGGACCCAACAAGAATGATTAGATAATTCTATAAATGTTTTCTATACTATGGGACTCAACATGTGTATTTCTACTAGTTCTATTTTCTCATGGAAACCGTAAAAAATGTTTGTGCCATTTTCATTATAACCCTAATGTTTTACCTAATACTATTTGATAAGGTTGTATGGGGTATAACAAGAATTTTTATTAGGCACCCCTTTGTGGTTTTTCGACCTAACAAGCTTCGTGTCTCGGTCTTCACTATTTCAGACCCCCTTAGCTCTCGGTTCTAGGGGATGGGGATCATGGGGATTCTTTGTTGTACTTTTTTTAGACTTGGATTTATTCAAATTTTATATATATAATAATTTATGATGATGACGATCCAGGGGTTCCCTTTGTGGGGTTTCACTCTAGAGAGTATTGTTTCTTTTTTGATGGCGGTTTATTGTCTTACCACTCCAACTTATTAATGATGTTTTAGGTCCAACATCGTTGACCAAGATTGATGGGGAAGGGGCCGTAATTTGGTATTCATCCACCAGGAATATACTAATAATATTAAATTTGAAAGACTTATTTTTATGACCCTTAGTTTGTGTGTTTCGGATTTATATGATTCATGGGGGACATATTAGGTGTAATGAGGTAAGAGAGGACTCTACTAATAACAAATTTTCATTTGGATGATGGAACTTTTGTAGGTGACATATGAAAATCCATTGAGGCATGTTGTGCATAGTAAAAAAAGGTTTTTTCAGACCATTGGACTCCCATCTTTGATGGCCAGGGGGAATTCATAACACTATGGGGTTATTTTGAGGTTGGTTTCCATAGTGGGTGTCCTGCCAAAGGAATTATGTCTGAATGTATTAGGAGAATTTTTATCATATTTAAATGTGAAACGACCCCCACATGAATTTTACTCAGGTAAGAGAGATCTAGTGAATCATTGGTTCAATTAGTAATTCTTGTTAGGTATGGTATTTTGAAAAAATAATGATATATAAGCCGTTATCCAAGGGGTATTGAATATGAGGAGTTATACAGGGCATAAAAGGCATATAAATATAAGAAAACTAGAAATGACTCTCTAGGGGATGAACTTACCAGTTATTGATGACCAATTTGTTGGAAACAAATGTAGATCCACTGACACATGATGTGCATAGTGAATCAAATGTATCTTCATGATACTTTCATTCTATAACTGAAGTAAATGACAGATTTTGTATATTGGGATGTTGCTAAACATAAAATTTTTCCTATGAAAAGTGGTTACCCTAAAAATGAAAGGGGAATTTATTTGGAAGAACATTACCATGAAACCTAGAAATAAGTGGGGGATTTTTTTTCATTCGTGGATCAACTACATGCATATGGATGCAATAGATTTATTTTTGAGAAGCCTCAAGAGAGACCAGAGGCCGGATCAGGATGTTCTGATATATCCATGACATGGGTAGGAAAGAAAATGTAAACCATGAATCTATGGGAGCTTGAATCAGGAATGATGTCACGAGGCTTGGAAGCTGTCAAGCACACTGAGGTAGTAGAGGACTCTCCTGGGGATGAATTTTTCATTTGGTTGATGGTCATTTTGTTTGCGACAAATGCAGAGACACCAGCGCGTGATGTGAAGATTCAAACAACGGTGCCTTCAGGGCACTGGCCTTCCACCACCATTGGCCATGGGAGATTATGTTTATTTAAGGTTTCTCAAAGCACTGAGATTGATGTTTGAAAGTAGTGTATCCAGATTCATTAGAAACATTCAGGTTGTGATTCACTCATGGGATCTGGTAATACCGTAAATTTATCTAACTCATATATTTGGTGAGGCATTTATCTACTCATTGGGAGTACCATATTGTTTAAATTCATATGTCAAGGAACTGGGATTCCTTATTGTGAATGGATCTGTAACATACCTTTTCGGGTCGTGCTACATGGACCAAAATTCATAGTCTGATTTTCCATAATGTCATTGTGGATCCACTATTGATGTCCCTTAGACCATGTTATCTATGTTCAGGGTGAGAAAAAATGGATTACGAGATTCCAAATCACCACTTAAAAATTTCATAATCAATGACAGTTATAATTTCATACTTGAACCAATTATATGTAGTTTGAAGACATGCTGCAAGGACAAATTCGGGTATTATAGTTTATAATCCTATGGTAAGGGCAATATATTGTGAAGTTTATAGTCATGCAATGAGGATATTATATTATGCGGTTTATATTCATGAGGCGAGGATATTACATTGTGTTGTTTATAGTTATGCAGCAAGGACATAACATCACAATGACCATAATTAGCTTTGAGTTAATCATGGTTAGAATATTCTCTCATTCCATGTACAGGATCAATGATAGAAGGTGTAAAACATATCCCTCAGGGGGATTGTATTAGGAAAAATGACTCGGGGTTGGGATACCATTAGGTGTACTGAGGTAGGATACGATTATCTTGAGAACGATTTTTCCTTTGTTTGAAATCCTTTATTTTGGAATCATATCCAGAGAAATTGGGGAAAGATATGCATATTCCAAAAAAGTTGTCCACAAGTCATTGACCTCCAATCTTCAATGTCCATGAATTTTTAAGGGGACCCATGCTTTCCCAGAGTATAGAGTTTGACATATAGGAAAGATGTGTATGGGAACATACGAAATATATAGACCATGATCATCAAATTACTATTAATGAATCTAAATAGATCTGACTCATATGTAGGGGACATATGACCTTTTTAATCCTTATGAGTGTCGAAACTCAAATTTGGAATATCATTCATCTCATTAAATTTATTGTGCAGGAAATTTGGGGCATGTGTGGGATCTCGTAATGTTGATAATTGGGCCTAAAATGATCCTTGAGGAACATTGTAGTTTAATGACATGTAGTTATGACCTTTCATGGATTCCCAAATACAATTATGATCTATTTATAGGGGAAATGGAATTATTTTTTGTTTGGGTGGCTGGATCAGGATAATGGATTGGGGAACCACTATGTAACTCACTGATAAATGGGGATCAAGCTGTACATAGTTCTTAATGATCCCTAAAATTGTATGGTCCATGTGTAGGTGCATGAGAGGGAATTGTTTTTGTTTAGGGTTGATCCTGGATGTTAAATCTGGGAATCAATACATATCCTACAAGGGCATGAATTAATTCATACATATTACTTCACTCTATTGATCTGACATATATGTAGGAGTAGGGGTATTTTGTTTTCATCCTGTAAGGGTGTCAGGTATATCATATTATTCAATAGTATTTTTACTTTAGTTAATTGTTACCAATGATTATAATCTCACTTGAGAAATACATGATGTGAGAAACAAGGTCTGAAAATGATTTCCTTCATAATATTGGGTGATAGATGATATAGTAGAGGAAAATAATTCATGTAGGGGATGAGCCAAGATCTAGGGTCATGGTATCGTTACGAAACCCCCATATGAATGTGAATCAATCCGTACGTAGTTATTTTGGGACCGTGCAGTTTTTCATCATGTGATTTGGACGATTTATGATATGCCGTTTTACATACTGCAGTAATGATGCTATGTTGTGCAGTTCAAAGTCATGTAGCGAGGACAGTGGAAACACAGATTAATGTCATGTTGTATGGACTAATACCATATAGTTTAATGTCATGTGGTATGGATGATAACTCGATGTTTATTTTCATAGTGTTTGGACCATGTACGCCATTTTTATGCGAAGTAATTCTTCAAAAATCATGCATTGGCGGGAGCCATGATGAGCTATCCATCAATTTTTATCAGGGAATGTTCTCCATTGGAATAGACCCTATGTATCACATATTGTCCCTCCTATTTTGTATCATGATTTGGGTGTTTCATTTTGAGTATCATTGGAGTTTTGAGGACCAACACCACCTCTCCTTCGAGAAAATATGGATAGAGAACATTTTTTGTGAAGGCTCGTGTGATCCAATTTTGGTAGACTTCAAAATGGTGCAAAGTGTGCAACATTTTCACCTCCATCTACTTCAACTCATCAAACCATATCTCGGATTGATCCTCCATGTAATGTTGATCACAAATGGCCACACATAGTGATGGAACATGAATTTCAGTGGGAAAAACAACCACTACCATGTATACTAGTGAGTACAGTGTTTCCTGGGTGGTAGTGGGGGTCATGGTCTAGATATCCCATAAACCATGAAGGACCTTGTCTAGACATGATTTATTATCATTATCTATTATTTATTGGAGTATGTCAGACATTGCCTTGTTGAAAGCCACAAATTTCCTGTTGTCCTTTTTATGGTAGTGGGATGAACTGTTTTCTTTGTTTTCATACTCTTAGTTTAACATTTCCAACTCAGTAGAGCAGAAGATGGCTCGATGTTCCATTAGTATTGTATGAAGGACAGAAAATCGTGTAATGATTTTGGCCCCACAAAGAAAACAATTATTTTCACCCAACCACTTTATGCGGAATGACTTTGGTATATTTAGATAAGAAGATGGTTGTTGTGATAATAAATTTGAATTTTCTAGAGGTGGCGGAGAGATATGGTCACACAACATCCAACCCCAATATGGGAAATTACCAGGATTACATAGCTGTGTAATGTAGATCTTGTGGTTAGTGAATAAAATTCACATGAACTTGGTTGGAATGATACCACATGGAGAATGTAGCACAATCCAATATCATAGTGTTCCAATAGTATCCAAGACATTGAATTTGATAGAAGATCTTGGTTTCTAATTGGAGTTTGGAGTTTTCCTCTTTCATGGCCATAAGAGTCTCATCTCCATCGATGTACATAACGAGGACTCTATCGAGGACTTGATTATAGAGATCATTTTATTTATTTATGCCATTGTACAAGAATAAATTGACTGTCTTCTTCTAAATATATTACATTCCCACCCTATCTATCAGGATTTACCACTTCTAGAGGAAATTTAAAATGCAGGTTGTCCTACTAGTGGTGTGGCTGTAAGGCTTAGTAGTTTGGCTAATATCGTTGATTTCCTCTGTATTGTTATGAAAAAATGGAAAGACCATATGATGGTGGGAAATGCAGATAATTGTTTCATCTTGGTCTGGATCATCCAGGGATGTAGCCGCATTTTCCAATGCATATCCTTGAGCATTTTCTGATTGGGGGACATAGTTCAGTGTTGTCTTCGAGGAGAATTATTCCATAATTTATTGAATATAGGTCATCAAGGGGTCTAATACTTCTTTCTCAATCATTCTCAATGGCATGATCACCATTGACCTACTTTTTGACCAGATACAAATCACCTTTTATCCTCAAATGTTTGGCTATTGCATGATGTTCCAGCTCTAGGACTACAATAAGGGCTAGTATTCTACTTCCTTATATGTAAACCCCTCTGATAGTAGGAAAGAGTAAGGAAAGAGGAAATTTTCTCGGGATATGAGTTTGACACCCCGCCCCACATAATTGATCATGGGATCCTCCATCCATATACTTTATGGGATCTTGGAAGCACAATCGATTTAAATTTCCTATTGTTGGGGACCCTTTTAGGAAGTGAATAATTATTCGTCAGGAAATTTAGTATCCAATGGGGTTATTTTCACTAAGGGGTTTTTCAACAGGGAAGAATTATAATTCCAAGATTTTGAGGGATTTTTAGGGCACATATTATATGTTAAATTGTTTTGGGATGAATTCTCACTATGATAGGCGGCGAATTAGCATTGGATGGATGGGGATATACTTGAGTAGGTAGTAGCGGGAGACCAGATGGACCTCATGGTGTGTCATGTAATGCTAGAATTTATGACCTATGATGATTTGGGCAAGGAATATTTTTTTGAGTCATTAATATCGAGTCTCAACATCGATCATTGTTTGGATGAGGTAATAGAGACTATTCTCTCTTCTGAAACCATTCATTGGTGCGATGAAATCATCTATTGACAGTTCCAATGCAGTTATGTACCAAATGAGTTCTTTCCCCTTGACAGGATGCATCCACACCAGTGGCCTAGTTATGTACCAAATGAGTTCATTCCCCTTGACAGGCGGCATCCACACCAGTGGCCTTATGATATATCTTTTAATATTGTCGAATGCTTACTCAAAATCATTATCCCACTCATATGTAACCCCCTTTTCCATTAACCTCATTAAAGGTAACCACTTACCTAGAAGTTAGGCTATGAAGCTGTAGATGTAGGCCAAGTTCTCATAAAGACACCACAACTTAATTAGTATTCGAAGGTGAGACATACCAATGATGGATTTTGCATTATGAAGGTCGAATTCAATGCTGTGATGAAATACAATGAAGCCAAGTAATTTTACAGAGGTTACCCATATATCACACTTTAGGGGGTTCATCATTAAACAATGTTGTCATTGTTTGTTAGAGATAGTCTCAGTATACGTTTGGTGATTTGAGTGCTATCATGATTTAACTTGGAGATTGTCGATGCAACACTTTATTAATTTTACTAGTAAGGGCATGAAAATGAAATGAATTGCGCACTGATATTTAGCGCTAAAATATTCCAGACCAAAGAGAACCAGATTATAACATATCTCTCCCTAGAGGCACTAAAAGTTGATTCTTCTTCATATAATTAGGCCATTCAGATCTGTGTGTATCTAGAATAACCATCCACGGAATGGAATACCTCATATCTAGCGGTCGCATCGATCAATAATTTTGTGATCATGGATGAGAAATCAACATTTGTGCAGTGCCGATTGATGTCCCTAATGTTGCTATAGACTCAAATCTATCCATTATTATTTTTAATGAAGACTATTTTTTCCATCCAGTTCAAATATTGGACTTCCAGGATGAAGTTATCTTTGACTATTTTTTTCAACTTCTTCTTCTATTTTGGCAGCATGCGTCAGGTGGGTCCTTCTGGATTCCTGCATATGGACATAATGGTCTTCTGGTAGACCCAGATGATGACTGGAATTCCCAGGATTGAGGCCTGACGTATCTTTGTATTTCCAGGAAAACACATCTTGATTCATCTTTATGATGTAGATATATGCATCTTTCCCCTCGAAAGGCACAACCCTAGTAATCAGAGTGGGGTGCAGGTTGTCTGCAGTCCCCATTTTTTTTGCTAAATTTCATCGATTATGGTGGAGACACCTTCATCGAATGCAGGCGAGTCATCTTTGAAGTTATCTTATTCTTTTTCATCATCATCCTCTTCGTCATCATTTTCCTATTATGATGGATAGAGGATTATTTAGATGAAATATCTTATCTTGTAAGAGAAAACATTTTCTGCCTTAGTGAGAAAGGAGGGAACTATCTGGGTTCCCATGGACGGGCCGAGGTCATCTTTGATTGGGCATTCCATGACAAAATTTCAGTATTCGAACTCTTCAGCTTCATTGGACATGGCAGTCATAACGAAAATCATTTTAATAATTGAGTCTGTATCTGATCATGAACTTATTAGTTAAACCTAGTTGATGTGTAATATATAATATACCCCAATATTTTGGTACTAATTGGTGGGAGATATTTCTAGTCCATTTGGAAAGGTTATCTTGTATTCTTCATCATCAAAACACTAATTCTCTTTCAGTTTGTAGAACCCCGCCTCGATGTAATGCGAGTCACGTTACTTGAATGTTGATTTATCGATGTAAAATGTCCCTTATTTCTCATTAGTATAGTATTTGATGCACTGATTCTATGATGACAGAATCAATGTGGGCTGATGTAGCCAAGGCCACCCTAACAGGATGCTGAAGGTTGTACATTACCGTACTACCCAAAACTCAAAATAAGTTGTGAGATCTCCAAGCCATGATTTAATATTGATTCACCACAATGGTTTTTTCTCACTTTTTCAATATCCAAATAGAGTTTTGGTGAATGTTTTTAGACATTCCTCATGATATCCTAACCAACAAAGTGTTCACAGTGGGAGGAGGATGATTCTAGAGTTGTTTTTGATGAATATTCATAGAACATTAATGTCTTTTATCTTTACAGAATCATATAAGGGTTTGATATTCCCTTTCATGATGGAATCATCATCATGGTATGTGAAAGAGATGATTATGTCATATTATTCTGGATTCGGTTCATTTTGATAGATTTTGTTCATCATCACTTCAGCCTCAAATTCATGGGGACTTACTAAGGCTTCTATGAGTGCCACTCTAATGTCTGCTAATAGACTAAAGGTATTTAGGATCGATATATTTTCTGGTACAGAGAGTAGATGCTTCAAAATATCATATTTCTTCTCCAAATTTCATAACCTCCTAGATCCGGGTTTCCAATTCATAGTCACTTAAGGGTATTGTACATTGGACGTAGATTTTACATCTTTTGTTATAGGAGATGATGTTAATAATGTGCTTTTTGAATTTGGCTGAATCCATCCTCCTGCATGCCTTGGGTTATTTGACATTTGTTCTTCCGCTGGAGAATACTCCATGATTACTAGGATATGATTTCTTCTTATGGTGGTGGAGAAAAACTCTCGTTCCTATTGTGTCTGCTAGAGTGTTCTTAATCTAGCTTCACAATTTTAACGATTTTGGCTACAGTGTGGCCAAGAATTTTACCCTGTCACAACCACACATTCAAAGATACCCACAACCTTTATGGCCTATTCCTATAGCTCTATAGTTAGACATGGGTAATTCGGGTCTGTGTCCACAGTCTCCATCAGTTATGTGGTGCAACAAGTGAATGAAATTAATGGAGCAAAAGATTAGTTATTGATACCACAATTCTTTTTTCTGACTATATTCTATTAATGGTGTCGTTTGTCGAGCTAGTTCCCAATGTTCCATTTGGTGGGTTAGTACTTGTTGACCCTTGTCTACTAGAATGAGGTCTATATGTACCAATAGTACCTCCATAATTGGTTCCATCTCATCTTATTTCTCTTTATTACTTAACTTTTTTCAATTAGAGGAATGCAGGGCCAAGGATGATGGTCATGTCACATCAGAAGATATTGGGGGCACATTTAGAGGCCTCAAATGTTCTTGGAGGATGTCATGATCTTGGATGACTATTTTTTGAGAAATTCAAATATCAATTAAGTTCTCCTTTTTTTTCTGGTGACTATTTTCCATTCCACTTCATCTATTCTGTCTATGGTGGAGACATATGCCACTTGTGATGGCGGCGAACCCAGCTTGGCATGTCAGAAATCCACTATCATTTAAATGTGATCCTTAAAGCCAAAACACTCCAATTTGTTTTTTCCATTATCTGGTGATATGGATAGTAATTTAGATGGTTGTTGAGACCCACTTCATCAAATTGAATTCGATATGTTAGCCAAAGAAAATTGAAATTCATTGTGGCTATGATGTAGTCGCAGACTAAGTCATCACGAAACAAATAGAAATTATATCTTCAATAATAAAACTTATATTGTTTCACCCCTTAACCCATCTTTCTAATGTGTGGGTGGATTTCGACATCTATGGGGTCCCTCATTGTTTGGTGGAGGCCTCATAACTGGAGCTTGGTGCTAGGGTGTCCTATGCGTTACAAAATCTGCTTTATTTTTCCCAGTTATTTTTTATTGGGGATGTTGGAGGCACATGGGACATGATATTGGTCCATTGTATGGAGTCTTATATCCACTCAAAAATGGTGGGGAAATCTCAAAACCCACTTCTGTACATCACTAGGATGAGCGGTGATTGTAATTCATCTCAGAGGTTGCCAAGGAACGTAGAGATGATTTCATCCATGGGGAGTGGATGATTTAGAGAGTATGTCAGGCCATTACATTTTAACATGAAGGCTGGCACTCTCTTATTATCTCACTTATTGCAGATCATGAGATCATTGACCGTTGTATTAGGCAATGTTGAACTAAAATTGAATACAAACTGGCATTGGAGGTCCTCTCTACCTGTGATAGAGTTAGAAGAAAAGATAAAATATCATACAAAGGATGAACCATGTAGGTTTCACATGAAGAACCAATGTTTCTCCACATATTACCACTATGGGGGTCCCATTATGGGATCACAGTAAGAGGAATAGTGCATTAGGTGTTGATTCAGGTCTCTTGAATCATTGACCACTAGGAATACAGGGTTCCTGAAGATTGATGATGGTGGAACTTTTCTCACCCAATCAGGGTAGGGATTGCACTATGGTTGTATCACTGTGCACTAATCGTCCATGAATTATGGCCCAGCCGTCAAATTCTTGACAGTATTCAAGATCCCTTGATGCATATCCTACCACACATGCGCTTAGGCAGGTGCAGCACGGGGAAAATCTGAACATGCTGGTACAACATGGATTTTGGGTGGATACATAGCTGGGGGTATCCTTTGTGGATTTTCCTTAATATACCCTAGATTCATTCCTAGTGTAGGAATGTCTTGATGTCCTTTCAGGGATGGATTTAAGTAGGTTTATGGTCTTGGAACTCGATTTGATGGACATAGGAGTTTAAATTCATATATCGGGATGCGTTCCTATAGAAGTGGAACCTATTCTAGGAACACCTATTAACATTCCTATTGAGGAACACATCCTCATGATATCTCCCTTAATGAAGCTCAACATTTATTCACCTAAAATCATGCATTTCCTCCTCCTAATTGGAAAATATTTTCTCGATAGTGAAGGAAACATTCTAAGGGTTGAATATAGTGGGTCATAGACGACCTAGGATTTGTTCTTCTCCTTATTAGGGATTTATGAGGGAGGTAATGACATATTAACTGAGGAGATCCCATATTTAGGACAACACCCAGGTCCTGGGTATGCCCACCATCAGGCTCGATGTGGGATTTCCCCGAGAGTGAACCATATTCTTTTTCATCATATATAATTTTTATATTTCCTATCAGATACATGGGGTTGATATTTACCAAGTTCACTAATGTGTGCCGCATTGTGGGTGGTGCACCCAGTGCTGAATGGTAAGAAATCTTTTTGCACCCTTTGATAGTCTTTCTCCTTCCTTTCTGTGGTATTCTTTGAGTTTCTTGGAGACAATATACTTGGAGGGAGCCTAAATATGACCTTGTTAGAAGTATTTATCTTAGAGGGTATGAGTAATGAGATAGGGTGGAAAGGGTGAAATCTCTACACACCATTCATCCAAAACGGGAGAAGAAAATCATCTATTATACTAGAGCATTAGGTAAAAATGCCCCCCCAGCCCTATGGGATGGGGTTTCTCCCATTCTTCCACTAATGCACAACAACATGTATGTTTGGTCTTATGGGGGAATATTGTTTAAAAAATTCCCCCAAAACAATGATCTAGGGTTTATTCCATATTGTGGTGGTAGCCTCTGATTTTTTCACCTTTTTTATTTCATTCTCTCCCATGCTGGTGTGAGCTAAGTATGGCCTTGGATCCCTCTGGGATTTATTATATTTCAATGAAATGATAACTATGTGTTGTTTTCTTCCCTTATGTGGGATTTATTCTGGTTGTTCTCTGTTTCTTTTTTGGAATGTTTTTCTATGGATTGATCCCGTTAGGCCTCATGCTTTTGAGGCTTGCACGGGGCAGATTTGTTTTCAGTATTCCCACTTTCCTAACCATGTATTTCAATTTATTTATACCATTTGGTAAAGTCATTGCAAGATGTAATTTCTAATAAGATCTGTTAGACGAGACATGGGGTGATGTGTAGAGCTCCTTGTTCTCCCCATCCCCAAATTTTAACGCCATATGTGGGGTCACCAATGAGGAGAGAAAACATGTTTAGTGTGTGGTGGAAATCAAATATAAGTTTATTCTTTCACCTTTTTGATCGCGTCTTCCATGTAGAAGAGGGTTATTCCAGGTCAATTAGATAGAGAATATCTTCTAATATTTTGACATGGTCTTCATACCCTTCAAAGGCAAGAAATATTCTATTAGATGGAGAATATTTATCCAGATATTGAGGATAATGTTATAGATACAATCATTAGACAACTCCCTCATGTTGTCAAAGTGAGAAGTGATTGTGGGCGGATACATCACATGTATATTATCCTTAGATAGTTGTCCTCTCCTCAGTAACATATCCTATTGATGTTCTTATGGGGACTCCTCTGCAAGACGTTCTTAGCTTGACTGGTTCTTAATTATTTCTTTCGAATTATTCTAGCTGGTTGGAGCCTCATTGATATGTCAATGACGTGGGGGTGGCTAAGAAGATGAGCATGGAACCAGACCATACTCTAGATAATAATGGATATCAATCATCATAGATATAGTCTATGATATTTCTGACTATATAATTTTGAGTGCCTCAACATAGGAGGGAATTATCACATTTGTCCCGTCAAGGGAGGTCCTTCGTGGCAGTATTACTTTTGATTGTGGGTTGGACCTTAAAAATAGGTACAATAATGGAATGGGCTACCATTTAAACATGATTCCCAACTAAGGGGATTCTCCCTATGGAATATATCATAGGGAGGAACATCAGAGTGTGACATTACAAGGGGAGGACCATCATGTTGTTTAATGTCACTAAGGGGAGGAACATCTCGATGACTACTATGATGGATATAACTACAATTACAACATGATATATAGATGTAGGGATAATTTCTTCAGTGTATATCCTGAGGAGGTCCTTCAAGATGTACTAGAATGAGTGGATGACCTTATCAATGCTAGATGTTACTTTGTGAAGGGCCTTCATAGAAACTTCCATGGTAGGGGGGATTTTACAATGACTTTCATCATCGAGAGGACTACCATCAAGGATCAACACCCGACTATATGGATAAGAATATCTTCATCATATACCCTAGGAAGGACCTTCATGACTGATGACAGTAAGGGGAGGAAATTTTGGCTATTTGATCTTCATGTCAAAGGAAGGGATACCTTGACAGGCGTCTGTAGCTTGTATTTCTTGAACAATCATTCCTAGACCATGGAGTAAGCCCCTATGGGTGAGCTGGGGAGTACATTCAGAGCTACTGGTAAAAACATTGTTGGGAGGGACATCACAAATACTACTGCCACTTCCACAATTTTCTAAAGTAAGAACAAGGTCTTGATCCTTTATTGATATACGCCCGAGGGTGTCAAGAAGTCCATATTCTATAAGAGTATGATCATATATGTGCTCTTCATTTTCTAATTTTATTTTGTGCATTTCATTTTTGGGTTCACTCTTTCCGGTAACTAGGGTCGTCTATTAGTGGTAACAACATACATATATGTGTCCCTATCTTTTTGGGCCCCATGATGTCATCGAGATACACCTTGACACATATTGGTTTTTGGAAACGATATATGACTACCTTGGAGCGGTCACCACATTGGACGGTCGTCCACCAGATTGAATGGAACATTGTTCTGGATCTGGTTGTCAATGTATGGTGCAATATTTTCATTGACCCTATTGGACTGGAATGGGGATCCAAAATTACTTCAGAGTGACTAAACCATTTTGTGAGAAAGTCATTTTGTTCGAGGAAGCTGGTTCGTGGTCCTGGTTTCTCGCCATTTCCATCGATGTAATGATATCATTGCATTTTTGTAGGATATGGTCTGGAATCAACATCTAATCTTCCATCATTCCCTAGATGTTTTGTGATATATATTTTGTTGGAATGTATATGAAGTCCCATATTGATGTTAGATTAGGAGTTTGTGCATGCTCTGATCATTCGTAGGTTTCTCGTAGATACAGGCAGTTCTCCGGTGTTGGGACAGAGGAATGAGTCTGTCACCGGTTATCTTCTTTGGCTACCTCCATATTTTACTGGTGGGCCTTATATTCATGAGCAGTAATTTTCATCTATTCGATTTCCACTTTTTTGGACTCACGATCTTTGTATACATCCACATGAATTTGACTCTGCTCATATTTTCTTACATCCCTATTTGGAAGGTGGGCCTAATATGAATTAGTACATATTTGTTCATGATTATAGCTAGATGTCATCATATATGGATGAAGATCTTCTTGTGAATTGTTAAGTATCTGTATCTACCTATACATTGCTTCTTTGGCGGCATGGAAGGACCAGCGAGCACTGGGAGAAAAGTGCACATGCTCATATTGTGACACCCAATTTTTGTGGTGGGCTTAATTGGAGGTGGTAGATTTGATGTCTTCTCAGTGAATACAGTCATGTATGAATTGTGGAGTCCCTTATCATGTATCAGGGTGATATAATTCCCCAAATTACATGTATTCCACCCTTGTTTGGAATCCTAAGGGTAACATGTCTTTTGGACTCCAGAAGGTTAATTCAGTATAATATCTTCTTCAGAATTACGATACAAGGCCTACTAGTGTTATCATTGATGTTCTCTTGTTGGGGCCCATTAGTAGGACTCCTATGGAATTGAGATGAATTCATTTTATTCAATATTATATGCCTCCATAAGATATTTTACATTCTTGTTGTCACACATTGGGGACAGGCTCCCAAAATGGTTCAAGACAACCACCAGGGACGCCTTGTGATGGGGCGTCCGCCGCGACTAAGGCGGAGGATGGAGAGATTTTACTAACGAATGTTCCTTCCTTGTGGCCTCCCCTTAGGGGAGACATACAAATCAGAGGTACTCTTTAATCATCTTGTTGGATACTGGGCATTGAGGATACTAGGTAAATGAGGGGGTCTTCTATTCATCAGGGCCCCGGTCGCCTGTGGGATCGCGAAGGGGTGTGTCCACACTAGTTTTCAGGAATCCATATCTATCAAAGGTTGATATGTGGAATCCTAAAATATATAAGACATATATAAACCAAAACCCCATTCAAAGTATAATCTAATGAACATATGAATATTTGATGATTCAGCTTGTCCCCCTTCCATATTTTTGTTAGGTGGAGGGGATTGAGTGGGGCAGAACTGCATCTTTGGTCAAGGATTCACATATGGTTCAACATTTTATTTTTTCCCTCTGAGGTGGAGTGCTTACAAGTTTTTGAAAAATGAAAATACAGTCTGATTGGTGAGGATAATTCTTTATTATAGATATATTCCTATCACCATCGTTGTTTTGACATGATCCATTTTGTTATCCTTTAGGGGGAACTGGATTGTCCCCACTAGGATTGGTCAGATTATCCCTTCTACATTGTGAAGAATTTTCTAGTGTCAAATGGACCCAATGGGTAATTCCATGATGTTAAATATTTGTTTAATTGGACCCCATATGATGTGAATTCTTGGGATGGTCTCCTATGGGTTTATTTACGGATCCAAAAACACATAACTACCCTGGTATCCATGATTCATGGACCTTTTTCCAAAGACTAGTGCTCATTGGATGATGATTTGTCCAATGACACATAAGGACTCCATTGGTCGAGATGATAGGAGGTCGGTCTCATCACACAATTTTATGGATAATTATTTGTTATTCCAAGACTCTCTTATAGATATTTGTAATGATGAAATGTTTAAGAATCCATGTTTCAATCCTGAAGTGTGTATCCATGGTCTACCCTTAGTTTTCAGGATCATCGAGGAAATATATGGGTTTGATGCTACAGAGTAAATGTTATCTCATTCCTTGTAATGAGGAACTCTAAAGTTTATCATCATCTAGGATGGACGCAATGTTATTTGATGTCAGGATAAGGCCCATAAGATAGGATTCCTATCTATCCTTAGGAGAGGAATCAGATCCCACATGGTTCAGTTAGCCTGGTTTTTTGACCATGGAGGAGGGATTTTTATTGTGGGCATAATTGGGGTGGACCCATTTGGAAGGGAGCCAATTTAGAGATTGGGCCTTCAAGCTAGGGTCCTATATGTATTGGATTGAAATGGAATTAGAGTTATCATTGTTCAAGATGGATTGGTTCATACATGTGGAAGCTTCCCATTTCATAGGACATGATTGGGTGGACCCTTTTTGAAGGGCATCCCTTTTGAGCTCATTTCTTCAAGAAGGCCACCTACATATCGAAGTTTAAATAGGAATCATAGTTATCATAGTTCATGATGGCTTGATTGTGTGGATGTTGTAATCGTTATAATTCTCTTAGATCAGGTGAGTCATACTCAGTGTGAGAAACAAGGGGATGTGAGAGATTAAAAATATTACACATCTTTTGTCATGCTAATGGGAGAGGGGGGGCCTACTTCAGATAAAGATGAGGCCACGATGGACAAGGGCATGAAGCGATGGACCTTTCAGTGAGGTATGACAATGGAGGTCACACGACTCAGATCTTAGAAGGTTAGGGACTTACCTCAGTGGGAGTGCCCCTGAGACGTCATATGGGGTATAGCATAGTTCAATGTCATATAAATTAGATGATGGCATCAAAGATTACTTCCATGTTGTAGGGACGAGAACTATATAGTTTATTTTAATGTGTTCAAGATGATAACTTATAGTTTAAGGTCATAAATTTTAATTATTTTTATAAAAACCATGATTACCTTGGGCAAAATCATGTTTGGATGTTCCGACCTGCCTTGAACATGAGAGGGGATGAATGTGTAAACCATGATTATAGAGGAATTCAGATCTAGAGAACTTTTATGAGGCATGGATTCCATTGATGCGTATAGTGGTAGGAGAGGCCTCTCATGATTATTAATTGGAATCTGGTTGATACTCCATTTTTGTGGGTGACATATGCAGATCCACTAGGGAATTATGTGTATAGTCATGAAGAGGTATCTTCAGTATACTGTACTTCCATTTTTTATGGATGATGGGTTTTATAATGATCTGATATAACCCGATATACTACAAATTAATGTCATATAACTAAGATGATTGAATCAAAATTTAATGTCATGTTGTAGGGTGTAATACCACATGGTTTAATGTCTTGTGACCATGATGGCAAATCATAGTTTAGGGTCATTGATTTGGGACAATTTTTTATCAAATCCATTGTTAGCTATATCATAATCAGGTTAGGATGTTCTGAGATGACTTGAACATGATAAGGAAGGAATTTGTAAACTATGACTCTAGGGTTTCTCAGATCTGGAGAAATAATATAGTGCATGGAATCTGATGAGGAATACAGAGGAAGGAAATGACTCTCCCTAGGAATAATTTTTCATTGGTTGATGTTCGTTTTGTATGTAATATATACATAGCTACTGGGGTATGATGAGCATAGTCAAACAAAGGTACCCAAAAGAAACTGGCCCTCCACTTCTGATGGCCATGGAGGTTTATAATGATCCAGAATTACCCGAGACACATAGTTTGATGGATGGAATGTAATATCCCATGAATTTATGAAACATTAAGGCTGTGATTGTCCATGGTGTTCTTGATCATCCTGGCGTAGGAGAAGGTGATATGGTTTTTTAGTGGTACATGAGGAATGTCTCTTCTCATGGTATTAATGGTATGGATTCTTGGGAGGCAAAGGGGTGAAATGGAATATGTCATATACCTGTACAATGAAGATTATAGTGTGACAATCCATTTTTCATGGGGGTTAGTGACAGTAATGTAGGGAACATATTGGAGGTCCAGGGCTTAAGGCCGATAGTGGTATGAATTGGGGGTACGGGGATGCTACCCCCACAGAATGGACCGGTGGGCATGAATGGTTTTTGGCATATAGATGTCCACGTAGGATCTAGAAGTGTGGGAGCATCCACATGGGAGCTGGTCGTGAATATTCTATCCATGAAGGATGTTGTTCTCAAAGGAGCTGGCCGCGTACACTGGTACGCTGATAGTTTTCAGTATAAGAGCTTCTATGAATCCTTTGACAGATAATATCTCATTATGAACAATTTTATACCAAGCGATATCTACGCACTACATTATTCATGGGGAGTCTGCTAACAATTAATCGGAATGGGTCACCCTTGTACCATGTTTCCTGCATTGGGTTTCCGCGAACCATTTTTATTAAATTTTTAGTGGTTTTATTATTGGATATTTATGGTCTTCAAGAAACGGTTTGTGGTACGGAGTTTCATTATGTGACACCCACATATGTTAGATTGGATGGAGTCTATGAACAGCTTATGGTTCGCATAATGGAATCCACGAATTATTCTTATGCAGGATAAAGTCTCACAAACATCATCGAGTGCATGAGAAATTTCTCAAGCACCCTCTATGTTCTTCCTCCTCTTTCCCCCCATCATAGAGCTCTCTATTTGTCTTATTCAACCCCATATTTTATTTCCCATAGTGATCCTTTTATAAAGATCTTGAGAATAAATATCTGCAATTCACACCACACCTTTTGTGGGATCTAATGGGGGAAATCAGGACCGTGAATGACTCGGTCTACTGTGATTTGCGGAGGTCCTGAAGGCTGCTATCTTCACCACATCCTTGAACCACATCGTTCATGGGTATGGGGTGCGTGGAGTTATTCTTTTGTATTATCTCCACCGAAAATGGTTATTGGTGGCTTCGATTCATAGGTGTAAATTTACCATGAACAGTTCGTTCGTTGGCCAACTCCTCGTGGGCCAGCGCATCGTAGACCATCCCCATGCTTGTGGTTCGTGGTTTATGGCTTCTGCAAACCATTCATGTCAATCTGTATGTGGTCTAACCAAATCCTATGGCATAATTATATTTCATCAATTTTATCATCAATTTTTCAATCAATCATGCATCCAACTTCTTTACAAAACATTTTGGAGCATTTTCATTCCCTTTTCGGAATTTTTGGGACCCTACAGTCATACCAAGAGTGAGATCTATAATAAATATATGATATATCTAGTGAATTTTCATCTATTAGTCTAGAATAATGAAATCAAGGAAGACCTAATGTAGTCAATATAACCTATTAAATTGAAAAACTAGAGGACCATGGGTTTATATAAAAGAAATAACATGCTTTTGATATCATTATTTTTCTTTCAGTAGATAAAATCATGGAAATATTTATTAATTTTAATATTAATAACATGAATATTCCACTCAGTGAATAAAACAATTTATTTTTAAATACAGATACATTGATCAATTATTTTAATTATTTTTTCCTTAATGTGTACAAGTGGAAGAGTGAAAACACTAATGTTTCAATGGGTATTTTTATGTAAATAATACTAATAAAATACCCTCACATGTAGCCAAAATATGTAGGTATAAAAACAAAGATGTTGTTTGGTTTTAATATGAAAAAATGGCCACATGGAAAAAAATTACTAATTAAAAGATGAATTAAGGTGACACTTCTTCATTATATATTTTTAAAATGAATCTAATATAGTTATACTTGTCTTTCTGGTATTAGATATTTCCATTTTTTCAGACACTTTTATTCAAATTTATAGATAATGTAGATTTATGATTTTCAAAAAATATAATATTGATATGTGATTAGTAAATATTCCAAGACATGAAATATTAATAGTGATAGATAATCAACTAAATCTTCTAAGTGGAATGGGTTTTAACTAATTAATGATTGTTATACACCATCTATTATCCAAAATATAATCTTATTTTTGATATAAGTCACTATCAGATTTCATTTCATTATTCCAAATAAATTACTTCTTATATATATTTACAACATCTATTTTTGTAAGGAACATATTGAAAATGGATTATATATACTGAAACTATAATGTTAGGTTTTATAATTAGCTGATATATACCCAAAAAATTAATATCATTCCATCCCATGGAATTTTATGACATGTTATACAAAAAAGAAGAATTTATAAAAGATAAGAAAATATGATTATTTATAATACATTGATTTAGAATCATCAGATGTATGTCAGGATTGTTTATAAAAAAATTGACCAAAAAACATTCGGTCGGAAGGGAGAAGGTTCCAAAAAACCATTATAATTGGTTCATGTCATCGTATGTGTTCCATTTCAAGTTAAAAAAGTTCTACTTTTCATACATCAATACCTTTATATATGAATATAGTAGAAATTTATATATCTACATAATGAGGTTTAACTAATTTTCTATTTTCATGTTTATGGGATATAAAAATTACATAGAAAAAAAACATGGTAATAAGATTAAGAGACTCCAGTCAGACCATGGTTGGTAATATCATAACAATGTTTTCATTGATCATCTATAGGAGTGTAACATTGTTCCAAAACTCTATCCACATTATATACCATAGTGAAATTATGTTTGTGAAAAGATAAATCAGACCGAGTATGACATATTCAGATCGATGATGAGTTATAATACAATACCTTTGTTATTTCTGGGATTTACACTTCTAAATGAATAATATTCTCTAAACTGAGTTCCAACTAATGAGTATGATGATATTCCATATGATTGATGAAATGAATTGAAATCCAACCATTCACACATAATGGTATGGGTATAAGAATACCATTCTAAAGACTATAAAAATTGGAAAAATTTGCATCTTGGAGAATAATTTTTATATTTTTATGTTACCATAAGTAGAATATTAGATATTAAATTTATGAAAGTGAATATATAAGGGTTATAATTGCAGTTCATGATAAATTTCTCATAAAGAAACAAATTTTCAATAATAATAGTGGGAAAATTATAAAATATTACAATGGTGATGCTTCAGATAAACAAGGTTTTTTACCGGAACATTATGAACACGTAAAAGTGGGAAATGGTTAAGTTCGCAAGACAAAATTTCTACATTTCTATACTCTATATGATAGTGATCAAGTGAGATATTATTTTCATATCCAAAATCGACATGATTGATTTCTATTTGGGGATAGGGAACCTCTGACATAAGTGATATATTAAATGGACTGGATGCTACTAAATGGAACGATTCCATGGATTCTAAAATGATATTCATAGAGAGAAATAATGTTTTTATTTTTTATACCAACCAAATAATGTAAATAATATCATGAATACATACATATAAAATATAAATTAGGAAATGGATTATTATGTTATTACATATTAGCAAAAACTAGTAGTTATAATTTTCAATTAATGTTAAAAAATTGGTTTTGATGAATCCATTTCAAAATTCAAAATATTGAAATCCATTAGAATACTACGTGAAAAATAAGGCTTCCATGATTATGAAGTATAGAAAATAGATGAAAAAACAAAATTTTCAATTTGGGTGTTATTTAATTACATCTACATATAACAACCATAAGGGGTTATTTTGTCAAAAGATTTCCAATAAATTATTTAAGTTTCATAGATGAATTTATGGATTGATGTTGGTATCAAAATCATGGAATTATCATATTTATGATTCCATAAGTATTTTTTCCATTATGAAAAATTTTATATATCTTCCTACATAATGTTTAGTAAGACTTCCTTAGATTTATATGTCTTATTTTTTTGAAAATATATTTTATATGGTAAAAAATGTACATGTCTTCTAGAAATTTAATACATGGTCAAATAAATTCATATATATAGTGGAATTTGGAGATATAACTTATATTCGGCATATTAAGACATAATGATATTGGTATTTGAGTCTTAATCATATAGATCAGGGTATATGTATTGAATCGTACATAAAATGTAAAATATTGATTTATCAAAGTGTTGTTTTATCCCAATGTCACAATGAATTAAACTCTCCATGAATATTTTTCCACCAATATATAATTATAATGAAATAGTGAGTAGAATACCTTATGATAAAATTGTAGAATCGATAATGAAACGGCTGGAATGTACTATTTTTTTTTTGGTTTTTTCATTTGTAATGATGGGAATATATCAATCCATTCAAGAATTTATACATCTTGAAGCTATAAAAAATATCCCAATGTGCTTGAGGAATGCATATGATTTATTCCATGTGTATGGAGGATATTATAAACAAGTTATTAGGGGATAAAATTATTCATTCATCACGATATATCACAATAAATTTATGTTATAACATGGTAATCCATTTTTACTGAATGGTGGTGTAGTGATCTTGATGAACTCGAGGTAGTTTGTGGTTCTTGATTATAGAATAATATCTGAGAATATAACTACATTAAAAACAACTAAGGTAGAAGTTTTGATTCAAAAAATTATTTATATTCATAGAATTACCCCAAGAACTGCAGACCCATTTATAGCATACTATCTCTATAAGATTTCAATTGAACTTTACAAGATTCCCAGGTAATTACAGAGGATAAAGAATAACCATTGGATGTTCCTTATCAAAAGTGATTTTACTCAGAGAGTTGAAGTAATATTAATCTATTTGTACACATATAACAGAGTGGACTATCTAATTCCATATTTTAGAATAATGAAGATTACAATATGAGAGATACATAGATATGAGTTTTCCGTAGTAGGATTTAGTGCATGTGTGAGTGTTCTGTGTGGGTTTCATATTCCAAAGTTCTTGTATATACATAGATTTCCATGAAATGCTTAATGATTGATATATAAATGTTTTTACTCTCACCATAATATTTATGATAAATCTATTTATGTTTTTACATGGTAATGTCACCATATTATGTTTCATATCAGTATATCATAATAGTTTCCAATAATAATATGAGTCTCGAGATACTATGAAAAGATTCTTATATATATATATATATATTGATACATCACACCAAAAAGATAATGCTATTTTATTTCAATTTGGTGTAGGGGATCATAATAATTGAGACTTATTCTCATGAATTTCACACACAGTGACCTCATGTTGATATGATAAAAAGGATCAACCCACCTATAGGAACACCCAATGTCTCAATTTTTACTGGTTATTCTTATGTATTGAAATAATTATTGGTATCTTCAATTGATAAATTTATCAATTTGTATAATTTGATTTTTTATTTTTTTGAAATGAATAAAAATTTATATTATTGAGAGGTATATTGTGTTGGGTGCATCATTGGTTAATGAAACTGGTTGAATGATTAAGATTTTGTTTTTTGATTATGTGATTATGATTTAATATTTCATGGTCCCAATTTGACCAAAATGGAATTACCTTAATTAAATACACTAACATTGTAAAAATTGTTAATACCATTAGTAATATTATGAAATATACAAATAATAAAAATAATGATGACACTCGTGTATATCCTTCTTTAAGAAATATAACGAGGTAAATAAATTGTAATATCTGGACTTCTCTTTTTGTGATAATCAGGGATAATAATTTATTTATATCGTTAGGTTCCATGATGGGTTAATATACTATAATACGTGTCTAGGATTTGAATACATTTCTATCAAGATAATAATCAAGATGTTAATATATGATGTATTCCCACAAGCTCCACACAATCTGATGAATTTGATTTTATGATGAAGTTGACCATATGTTTGGGGCCAAAGAACATCCATGTGTGATGGATAGAAATTGAAAATAATAAAATTATATTATTCATATTTAAAATAAATATAATTGATTTAGTTTATCTTTTTATTCATAATTTATCTATTTTTAATAGTTAATAGGAGGAAAGATAAATTTTCAAATGAAAAATTAATTTTCATGGTTCTTTAAATCAATTATGGAGCATTAAAATAATTTTATGGATAGTATATTTTCTCATAAATTTTAAAAGTGTTAAAAGTGGTGGATATAATTTTATTTACCATTATGAAATTTTGAACTAAGTCATTAGTTTGATATATGGTTTAAGATGTATTTCAGAACTTTCCAAGTCCCAACATTGAATTTTTTTAAATTATTTCATAAGTATATACCAAACTTTTAGTGTTATGGATGTAAAAATATATCATTTGTTTTCATTTTTGAGCTCTATATTCCTCATTATTAAGTTACTGAGTTAGAAACTAATGATAGAACAAGTTTAGATCATGTTCGACCTTTCACTCAAGCCTGTATTTTTCATGTGAGTGAAAGGATTTCTTAAATCCCTTTGATTTCCCATGTTAGCACCCAAGAATCATAGATTACTGAATAAGTGGTATGGTGACCATGTATATTATCATGTGGAAACCTAAAATTATTCAATTGAGATATGAAATTATGACAATTACTGAATTAAATAAGCTATTTTAATAAAACATGGAAACAGTTATGGTTTCCTTATATTTTGTTCTTCCTTCCTAAACTTAATGGTTCATGATATTTTGAGAACTCTAGTGATGTTTTTATGGGAGTTATTTTAACATGAATATAAACCTAAAATTTCATATTTCATATTATTTTCTTCTTCCACTACACACAAGGATCCATAAATGAGATTAGTGTTATTTATATGCATTTTTCTGTTCATTTCTAGATATATAGAATCACATTATTTTTAGATGGTTATGAATTCATATATTCTACATATTATTTATATAATGTATCTTCAATTTCAATGACATGGTTAGCTAAGATTTATATTTTCCAAAACTGATTATTTGATATCACCACTTATTGTGTTAAAATGTTAATAGGAAATGAAGAACATTTTAGACATAAAATGCATTAGAGGATATAATGTATGACTGGGTTTCAATAATTTACTTTAGAGTATTTATGAAATAAGTATTTCCATATATATAGTTGAAGAAAATGTATTTTTGTTACAAATAATTTTTTTTGTAATGTCCCCTATATGGAAGCCACTGAACTGGTGCTAGGAGTGGGGTCGCAACATAACCTAAAACACAACTCACCATATACCAGAGGATTTTGACTAGTAGAAAAGTTATAATGAATCATGTAGGGACACAATACCCTCTTTATCAGTGATTGTAAAATAATATAATGTTTGAAATAAATTATATAATAAATATTAACCCAAAACTATTCTTTAATCCCCATATCCAAAACAGGGTACAAAAACATCCATACAATAAATATGTCTTCTATTATTAATAGTTAAAAAGTGAAGGAAAACCCCAAAAAAGTCCAACAGTTGAGTCCCCAAAATCCTACTAGGCCCCAATTCTAAATAATTAACCATGTATATCCCAGGCCAAACTCAAATCCCTAGCATATTTCCCTTTCCCTTATCCAGATATGCAACCATGGAATCTTCTTGGGTACCCAACGATGGCCCGAGTAGGGTCTGAGTACATAACAGTAGGACACCACCAATTGAGTCTAAAAAATATATATTCTTAATATATAATATATGAACGAACTAAATAATTCATATGGTAATTAAATGACAACTCGGGTTTTGTTAGATTATAATGTTCATTTCATCCATTTTTTTCAATTAGTCAATTTACATAAATTGTTTCATTGGTTATGAATGTGCATCATTTAAAAAAATCCACAGTCAGTAAATTATCATGAATAAGGGAATATAACACCTTACATGTCTCACATGGGTTAATAATTTCATAAAAAACACCCCAATCATACCTTGGATCATCTGTCCAGGAAGTCTCCTCAAATGATTCTGTTAGGGGAATAGAGCCTCAGTCCCCTTCATATCCTATAAATTGTTGGGTGTAGCTTAGAGCCTCATTATAACCTAACTTTTGGGTGTATATCCTAAATTATAATACCCCATAATTTCCTATCCATTTTCACATGTATATTAATCCATTTATCATATATATTATATCACAAACAATACACAATCATTAAACATTACATTCACATATCATTATTATTCACCATGTGAATTTCAAATCAAGACTGAACCCATCTTCACATTTACCAATTACTTTACATGGAAAATTTAATACATTCACATTACCCTTGACATAACCAATTATTTATATTAAAAATACCTTACATTTTCCCATTTAATGCATTCTTAATTTCATATACCTTAATCCATTAATGAATTCCCTTTACATGTTCATAAGCCATTTGAAACATTAACCCATTTAACCCATTTTAATATTAGGCCCCACAATCCCAAATAAAATTTTCTAAAACAAGAAATAATCAATATTATTTAACCTATATGATTTGAGATAATATTAAAATAGGTTTTTCATGGTCTCGACATTGAAAAAATCCAATTTCATGCATAAAATTAACATATTCCATGGTAGGGAACATCGACCAAACCATGGGTGGCCCTAAACCATTGAAATCATCATAAAATCATCCCACATGAATGATGGGGTTTTTATTTATTCATTGATCCAAACATTATACCATCCCAAAAAATGAATAAAATTCACAATAAGAGAGAAACAGGAGCACAAACGGTCATGAAATAATAGAAAATATAAACCCGGGATATAACATGTTGACCACCAACCACGAGTCCTAAGATAAAAACACCCTTATACTCATCTTTGGATTTTGATTTAATAACACTATCAATCCATAAAATCAGATCCACAAGAAAAATGTGGATTTAGGGCTATGTATGAAGATACACTAAACCAAAAACCCAATTCTATACAGGAGAAGCAATAAGAGCATTAGACTTAACAAGAGCATCTATAAACAACCAAAGACACATCAGAAGGCCCAGAATTGATGATGATTCGACATTATGATGTTTTGGGGGGTCCATATTTTTTATTAGTACATGATGAGAATGAAATTGGGTGAAATTTTGGTGAGGAACATAATATCGTGATGGTAAAATTTGGTAATTTTCACATCTTAATTGTGCACACAGTCTAGCCCAAATTTTCTAACACTGTGTGTCAAATATGGGGATACCTCTCTCCAATTGGGGTATAAGTCACACAGTTACCCGAATATTCCACACTATTTGGAAAATTGGGCACAAACCATTCAAAATTCCTCCATCTAAGGTCACATGGATTAGCTTCCCCGCTTCAACGGTCTATTATAATTGTGCACCAACGATGAAACCTGAACGAGAGGGCATGAATTCCCGTTTATTCATATCCCAACCCCCTATAACACACTTGAGATTCCTCATTCACCCCAATAACAATTACATGGACCTAAATTAAAATATTTAAACCATTATTTAAATAAGGAAATACATTCACAAAGTCCAATATCTTATAGTTTTGATATATTATATTTCCTATAATTCTATAAACTTATAATCACAAAATGATCCTATGGATATAAGAGATGAATTATTCTGTTTTTACTTTTTAATTTTGCATTTTTATGTCTTGTCTTTTATTGGTAAATAAAATTCAGAATGTAGATTAATTGATTGTTACACCATATTCAAGAACAAATGTCTAGGGCATCACACATTCCCTTACATATATTATTCATTATAGGTATTTTAAAATATAAGTAATACATATATAACATGTTTTAGTTTATGAAATACAATTTACTATATTACAAATTTCAGTCATTCGAGGGTAATATAAATCATCATCCATAGTTAGATATAGAAAATTATTTCTATGGAAAATCATATATTACATTTCAATAAAAACATTATGAATGGTTATAAGTTATATTTTATGAGAATAAATGATATATATGAGTAATAAAAATAATTAACATTAAAATTTTGGATAAAAACTGAATGATTGTTATTATATAAACCATCAATATTGACTAAATACCTAAAAATAATTCATTTCCAATTTGTTTTTCATGAAAAATTTAGAAACACTAATACAAATAAATTATAGAATTATTTACCATTAACAACCAAAATTTATAATAGATTATACAAAAAAGGATTGATAAAAATGGTATTATTGAATCGATATTAAAATAAACATTATAATCCATGGACGCAACATTTAAAGTTACATACACCTAATGGAAAAAATTTTAGTCAAATAATCAATATAGTAAAAATAAATCATCATGAATTAACTGTATACAAGTTTAACATATATGAATAACACTTTGAAATAGGTTATTAATATAATCATTTTTTTAAAATGATGTTACATCACTTTCGAGATAGATGTAATAAATACTCATGGTTTTTCATGATGTAATTATTTTTTTGAATCATAATAAAACCCCATAAATTATAATCATCCCATATTGAATTATCCTACCCAATGATGATGTTATAACATAACTGTTTCTTATTTTATAAGGAAAATCTTTTTCATTAAAAATACAATTTTTTCTGTGATGAATATATTATATCTTAAAAATGGGTGTTTCATAATATTAATTAAGACATCAATAAATGGATTTTTTCTCTATATCCATGTTTTCATATATCCCTATTGTTCAAATTTTACATGGGAAAAATCAAAAAAAATATCAAAGGATCATTATATTCTGATTTATTGATTTTAAAACAAATTTTATTTTAAAATAATAATAATCATTTTTCAATAAATGTGTCTAAAAATATGTTAATGTTTTTTATAAAAAATATTTATCATTATTCCCTTATATTTCAAAAATTTACATTTTTTTTGTTCTAGGTAAATTTTTTGTAGTAAATTCTTAATAATTTTTATCTTTGTTAATAAATAATTGATTTTTTGAAAATTGACATTTGTATCACATTTTTTCGATAATATCAGGAAACCCACTTTTCGGAATATATGTTTTTTATATTATATTCTATTTTCCAACATTTCTAATATATTTATATTTTTTCTCAAAAATAAACCCATATGTTCTATTTTTTAATTACAATTTTTTCACGATCAGTTATTTTAGTATCAAATGATACTTTTAATTATATCATACAATTTAAAAATATAATGAAACCAATTTTAAATTGATGGTCCATCTATAATAAATTTATTGAATTGATTTTCTATAGTATTCATACATATAGATAATCATATGTGGGGTCCAATATCACATTCCAATGATATAGTCAAGGTTTTACTTATCAAAAGATAACTATGGGAATCAAGTAAATATAACTCACTCCACTATGGGAATCATGTTATGATGCTTTCACAACATGATTATGATAGTATGTTTTACATTTCTTAATAACTATGATATGATTTCCAATGCTTATGTTTTGGATACTCCTTTTTCAAAATCTATACTTCATTTTAATCATATGATAAATTTTTATGATATTCCTTGTTATGATGATATATTATTTCCATATGTTATGATATCATATTTTTTTGGAATTTTAATATGATTCAATAATTGGTTTTTGATTATATATAAAGGGTATTATGTATTTATGAAATGGTATATTATGATAAAAATTTTATGATTTTATCATATGATCTTTTGATCTATTTGTCTAATATTTTTCCTTTACTTATATGTTCCCCCATGTTTCTAATCTAATTATTATGATTAGATGATGCGTTCCCCTTACAGAGTAATCAAGATCAAACTTTTATATTTCTTTCTATTGACTAGTATTAAATTTGATTTTACGATTTTATATTTTTGAAATTAGTTTGAGTGGATCATGATTATATAGAATCAAAATCAGATATTTTTAATTAAGAAATAAATATAGCTAGTCTCCAAAAAACTAACACTTTTAGACCTTTGCTTATACAAGAGATGGCATGATTTATTATCTACAGCATTAAATAAATTTATTATATTTGTATGTCCAGTTTATTTCATTATAATAATATATTTTGGTATTTTAATTCTTTATTCTCATTACTAAATTGTTGTTATTTATTCAGTTATGTTTTCTTGGACATATGATCATTATTTGTGTATTTAATTATTACCCCATATTTTCAAGATGCATTTGTACGTTCCATGTACAAGGTATGTGTGAATTACATGATATTAAATATTCTTGTGTGTGTATCATTTCATTAATGACTATTGGAATCATTTTATAAATTGTATGAATATTTATTTATATTTTTTCTAAATAACTCTTTTTTAATTATACATGTATGGAGAATATTTTTGACTATTGATATGTTTTATATTGTGGTAATATGTATTGTGTGTTGTGATTTTTGTTTTTAAAGATAATTATATTTATATCATGAAGGGGATATATAGTAACCCTTGATGGGTTGGTTAGCGTATTGAAATTGTTTTTGATTCCATGAGGAATGTGAGGAATTCCTTAGAGATGGATGGTAATTCACATTTTCATCCTTGACGTTATAGATACCCTTGTCATAGATTTGAAAAAAACTGGAAAGTGTTGTGCTTTTGTGATGTAATGAACATTCATATAATTTAGAATAATTGCTAGGTATTGTAGGAGGGATTTAGTTGATTCATATAATTCTTGGATTGGGGTGTCTCATATGGATTTGAGGAGAATTGATAAACCATTTTTGTTTTTGTATTGATGAAATTGATACAGGGGATCATTTGGATGTCCCTATAATGAGTGATATATTTATCTCTTATTAGAATATATGTATTATTTAAGATTATGGATTGAATTCAATTGTATGAAGGGGTTTCATGGTTGATTTTATCTATTTGGCATATGATTAATGATGCGATATTTACTAGAGAATTAGTTCTATTATGTGATCAATTGGAATGAGAGCATTAATCGATTTATTTAAAATGAGATCAATTTATATTTTTCCTAGGAACCCATGAGAGGGTTTATAAGGGATTAAACTATCATATAAGAGGATAGTGAGGGTTGAAATGTATATTTCTGGAAGATGTTTTTCATGGGGGGTTGTACACAATAGCCATGGATAATAACCATATGGTTTGATGAATGGTTTGAATCTATTTGCTTGTATAGGATAGATGGATTGAATGAGATATAGGAATGGGGACATGAGGTAATTGTTATAATTATTGTTTTACATATATGGTAATAAGGGAAATAATTATTTTTATTTCAGTACTATGGTAATGTTTGTTCATGCATGGGACTTTATAGTTGTATTCTTGATGTAGATTATTATGGGATGATACCTGGGAAAAACATATAATGATGGATCATTCTAGGTGGTAAAATATGGATGTAGTTTCTAGGGATATTTATATTTAAGATCACATCACTAAAAATTTCAGTGGAGAACCAATCACTAAAGATGTATTATTGGATAAATTTTGAGATGAAGTTATTGGTAAGCTGGGAATGTATATGGAATATGGTTTCAGTTCAGTTATAATAAATGATTAAGTCATTCATAACCAGTTACTATGATTAGTGGTGGAAGGATCACGAGAATTATAGAAAAAATTTTTTTAGTGGGGCGAAGAAAAGGATACTTTTTATGGGGGGAATTATTGATCGCATATATATGAAAATCATGATAAATGGATCATGAATGTTTTAGGACTAGAAATATGGTAGTTGATAAGGAATTAGTATACATGATGGTATATAGATATGATATAATATGGTTACTTATTGAATATTAAGGTTGGAATTTGGATATGAGGTTATATGGGGTTAAGGAATCAGTTCATGAATGAGATGGAATGTGATGTAATCAAAGAGTGTTTCAAATCATAGATCCATCAATACTTCATGGTGGAGTATGTTAGATTATTTTGTTAGTTTACGATCAAAACATAAAATTATACTTTGTTTAATTCATGAATATTTTTTGTGTCATAGAATAATATTGTGATTTCTATGATATTTAATCCATTGTGACAGATTGATGTGATGACACCTAAAAAAGTGAGGCCAATAAATTTTAGGTAATGTGAAAAATAATAGTGTTCATCTATGGGATTCATATAATGTGATTTATTGAGGTTTTATCCATATATATTATTTCTTATTAGCTTTTATGGGTGTGTTTTAGGGATAAAAATATGTCCATTAAAAAGGATATTTAATCCTTGTTTGAGGAAAAAACATTTGAGTCAATACCATCTCAGATCATAATGAGCATTGAGGAGTGACATTAGGTTCTAATCAATTTATTAGTAGATGTGATACATTTAAAATTTCATCTATGAGATTAATATCATTATATTGGGTAGATTATAAGTATTCACATCATAAATATTTGTGAATATTGAATAAAATTGGAAATATTTTTTGTTAGTTGAGGGTAGGTGATACCATTAATGATATTTTAAAACATGTGGATCATCTAATAGGAAGGGTTTTATTCATTCATTGGTTATTTTATTACTAGGGAATCAATATATAGATATGTGGGAACCACTATATGATTTTATCAATTCCGGTCAAGTCATGTGTGTGTCATAACATAAATAATATGGTGTGTGTGGTCAGATGGTATATATACATGGATGATTATTTAAGGGATTTCATGTACTTGGAAAAAATCCATGATGTTAACCATTACATAATGGGTCTTTTTTCAAAAATTTATATTCATACATATATAGATTACCCCATGGAGGAAGGGAATCACACCATGCAGGTAAAAATTATGTATGAAGATCTCATTTTGTGTGTATTGTATCATATAACAATGTTTTTCATTAAACCAGAATGATTTCTATGATTTTAATAAGTCTATGATTTTAGGTATAATATGTTTTTTGGAATTTTTTTGATGTACACATGAATTTTAATAATGAATATATATCTTATTTCATTTAATTAAATTCATAATGATTTAATTATGTTGACGAGTGGATGATAGATTCCAAACATATTATAGAATATAAAAATTTAACAAGTCTTGTTATCAAGGTAGAAGATAAGTGGTGTTATTTCTTATAGATTAATTGGAATATATTCACTACTTATAAGAAAAAAGAAATTTTCTATATTAAGAGTACTTGGGATTATTGGTGAGAATTACTAATACCATTTTCGTGTACTAATGTGTAATGGTGAAGCATGTTTGCTTGAAATATTTAGATGTTTCCTTATAGAGATTTTAGATGAAGTTTGTTTCAAAAGGGAGTAAATGTTCTAATGGATTGAAGTCATTATATATATATATATTATATAATGAAAGGTGGAACAACTGTTTGAGAGAAACTATTTATAAGACAATACATGGACTGTTATTGAAAAATAAAATTAATGGACTCTTGATTATAAATTCATCATTTATTAAACATATAATTATAAATTTAAATTATTTTAAAATATAATTTAATGGGTTAAGGGCATTATGAAATAGATTGAAATAAGGAAATTATTTTTTAATGTCTCAAAAAATCTTTTTTTTTTCGAATTACATCATTATTCTAGATAATGTTATTTGAAGGATGTTTTTTGATACATAATGAATCTAGGATTTCGAGAAATAGGATTTGTATATACTGTACAAGGTTGATTTTACAGAATCCATTATATCTAAAAAAAGTTTATTTGATATATTATAGTTGAAATATATATTGTATGGATGTTTGAGAGAATTTTAGAATCATATTATGGGTTCATTTGAAAATGATATTTGTAAAATGATTTACAAGTTCTTCCGGCCAAAATATATTTGTGTTCTCATTGGACATATAATACAAAATGATTAGAAAAAGTATTCCAAATAATGTAATTATAAAGAGAATACATATGAATATTATTAGATAGAGATATTTTTATTGATATTCTTGATGGTTGAAATCATGAAGATGTCATTGAACATATAAAAATTGACATTATGATTAATGATGTATTTTACAAATAATGACAATTGACCACTTAGGAGTTCACTAAATAAAAGAATAGTTTTAATTTTATTTAACAATACCTTCCATATGAATAATAAATATATTATCATGTAAATAAATAAATAGAATTTGGTACGAAAATGTTTTAGATTGGGGATTTTGAGTAAAGAAATGAGGAAGAAGAATCAATTTCATTTCATTATATATAGGTTTACGAAGCCACTAGATAGTGTATTAAATATACATGAGACAATATTTTGTGAAGTAATTCGATATAGGGTGAAGACAAGAACAAAAAAAACACATTAGATAGATAATATCACATAACCATCTATGAGTTCATCTAATACAGAAAATCTAATAAGCATTATTAAATATTAATATTAATGATTCACGGAAAATGATGTGGAGATTATAACCTAATGATCAGTTTCAGGATAGATATGTTATTATGATGAGAATTCTGGATAAATATTCAAATATATTAAATTTTTTTAGTCCAATTATTTTTATGTGGTTAGAGAATATTCTCAACATTTTGATAATGATAAATAATAGATTTTGATTTTAGATAGTACTTTGGATAGCCTGATAGATAACATTGGCACAATGTCTTCAAGAATATTCCAATTTTGTTTGTTATCTCCTATATTTGACGATGTCTTCTTACGGTCAATCATTGAATGATTTTATTTAGATATTGAAATTTAGTAGAATTAATTTTAAGGTTGAGTTAATTATTCTTTTGAATATTCTATAGAAATTATGAATATTTTACTGGAAGTAGGTGCAATGGGAAGAGGTTGAACAAGTAGTTGTTTGGGATTTATCATTTAAATTTTTAATTGTCAAAATATCAACATTTATGTTTTGAATATGAAATTTTAGTGTTATTATATTTTGGTTTGAATTAACATACATCGTTGTTATAGATGGAATTTGTTTAGAAAAATAAGGGGACTTTAGAGAAAACTATTAATGTCTTGAATGAACTATGGGAATCAGATAATATGTCATATCTAATGGAAATGTGTTATCGAATAAAAACGCATAGTATAGATAATAATTATTTATCATAATAAATCATCCCTGAATAGTATCATTATATGGATATTATAAAATGAATAATATTTTGATGGATAAGTTCTAAATAGAGTAACAATGGAAGGAAAGAGTAGCTTTATGTGTTTCTGCTATAAATAACAATAATATTTTCATTCAATCAATTTTTACAAGATCATAATAAAAACAATTTCTTGAATTATTATATTCATGTAAGAAAAGATAAAAACGAATAATTTACCAATTTAATGTCCAACAAAATACTCTTCTAGAATAATCTACAAATAGTGTAACAAAGTAATGACAGAATAAACTAATTTTAATCAAATGTAGTATAATGAACCAATATGGAAGTGAATGTTGGGTGGATATTTCAACCATATAAGGAAATAGGATAATCTATTATCTTATTTATAAAGTGTATGTAATAATATTTGGTAATAGGGTTATGTGCTGGATAAACCGTTGTATTTGGTATCTCATTACATTGGATAATTTGTATTCTGGTCATCTTTATACATGATAAGAAATATAAACACATATTAATTAGTTAAAATTATAAAAAGATAATTTTCTATCATTTAATTTTGGTCATATAAATTTATTTTACAAAAAATTTAAAATAATAGAATTATGATCTTAACATGTCTAATAAGTAAAGAGATATAAAATTTTTAACCGGCATAATCATTTCCCAATACCAATACAACATCCTCTCTATGTTGATAAAATATCTATTTGGTCTTTATAACTAGTCTTAGTTCCACGATATACCTATTTTTTATTATATAGAATTATTATATTATCATTGGAATATATGAGTTTCATTCCAGTTTGATGATGAAGTGTAGTGTTGATAATGAATTATTTGTGTCATTTTAAAATTCAATTTCTATTAAGAGCATAGTCAATAAAAAATAGAAATGAAAATTAATATTGAATAATAGGTCACAAGAATTTCAGGAGGATGGATAAAATATAGTGTCTATATACCAAGATAATACATAAGATATATTATATTTGGAAAGTGAAGAATATATTTTTTAAATTATCCCTAAGGTGAAAGAAAATATTTGAACCTCATTTAAACATAACTTTTTTAATGCTCATTCAAAAACTAACCTTTGGATAAATAACCTAGAATATTTGATGATGATGATCAATCTAAAACTACTCATGTAAAAATGATTTATTATATGAGAATATTTTTTACAATTTATTCCCATAAAAATAGACTATCATTTTTTTGGATCCTTTGAATGTTTTCTAAAAGCAATAACCCAGTCAAAAAAATAACAATGAGAAGGAATTGTTCGAAAATGATCTATATTGTAATTATCTCTTTACATAGTATAGATACTTTTAGAAACAATGGTAAATCATGAAACATATTGAATACAATTTTCAATGAAAAGGATAAAAAATAATTATGTAAAAGAGGGAGTTATGAAGAATGTTGATGAAAATATCCATTCATTTAAAGAAATGATGGGAAAATCATCGATGTAAATTATATTTATTTCAAATAAAATTACATGAAGATAAATTACCATGATTAATTAATTAAAATGAAATTAATTATTAATTATGTGGGTATTATTAGAACGAAGAAAAGTTTTCAGGATAAGGTTGATTTCATTGATTAGTAGAAGAACACCTTCAATATGAGACGTCAATAACTAGAAGATAAATTAATAAATCATGGTATGAAACATATTGAGTCTGGAAAAAACTAAAAAAAACATTTTTCACCTAAAAATATTAGTAAAGTATTTTTATAATAAAATATCACTATCATGTGATCCAAAGGTCCAGAATTTGTATATATATATATATATCAAGAATACGTGATAAAAATATTTCCATACATACATTTTGATAATGTTTTAACTAATTATATATTCAAAAATAGAGTAAGGTTAAAATAAATAGACATATTAATGGATAACTTAATATGAAAAGAATCTTACCATCTAATGTAGGTTGGTTGTGAAATTTAATAAGTGTGATGGTACCCCATGAATTTGTCAACAGATTTTGAAGAAAACTATGAAATTGAAATATTTTTTTTAGAAATTATAGAATGCATGTTGTAGATCTAAAACCCTTATTATATTTGGGACAATATCGGTGTTAATGTAGTATTGGAAATTGTTCACTATATTTTTTATAAAATCATTCAAATTGTAATTCATATAAGAATCCCATGTCAATGAGAATAAGTATTGAGATGATGAAGAAAAATACATAGATTAACAAAATTATTTACATGTTTGAAATATTTTTAATTATGGTAAATATCTATTATGTATGTAATAATTGAGTTCACATTGTTATTGAATTCTTATATATGAATTTTAAAAAAATTAGAGAAAATATTCAATTTAATTATTGGTGATATTAGAGAGGAAGTTATGATGTTGGGATAAGAATTATGAATACATGAATAATCTCTTGAAGATATTAATAGTGATAGTTGAAATTTTATTGAGACCCTTAATATTGAAGTTTAATAATAGTGCATCATAAAAAAGAACTTATTATTTGAATATAAAACAAGAAAATTAGTTTGGGAATCACAATAAATTTTATGAAAGTCCCTAATGAATTATTATATTTTTATAGAGTTTAAGTAGAGAAGGAATGAATAGAGGAATATGAATAATTTTATGGAACAAATAAAATAATAAAATATAATCCACATGATTATCATAATGTTCATCAATGGATTTTGATAAAATGAAATAATTATGTTGAAGATGGACTGTTCGAGAGTTGGATGAATAATGGACAAATTAAAAAATATTTTTCAATAGTACAACTAGAAAAATAAATTGTGTTCAGAAGATTAAAAAATTGACACAACACGAATACAATTTTGAATTTATTCTCCTAAAAAGGTCATTAATATAAGTAATTTAATCTATATTGAATATATGTAAATAAAATTGAAATTCATATGTGATGGTATGAAGGATTGGTGAAAAAGTGAATCATTATTTATAAAATCATCTCGTCCTCATTATCCACATTGAAAATAAATTAAATTCACCACATTACCATTACCCATACTAATAATATATGTTCTTACTATGTATGGAATTGATGGTATGGATTATTTTGTAGGGGACAACCTATAGAGGTTAATGGGAAGTTAGTATTAGATAAAATTATCTAGAAAATATATAAATTCAGAATGATACCAAATTTATTATGATGAACATTATATAAAAGGGACTATCTATAATGAATTTTAGGTTGTTTCAATCTATACATGACTGAAACGTGAATATGATTCCCACATTATGTGATCATACATTTAAAATTCATGAGGAATATATTGAGGAATATCATCACTTTTAAAGATGATTAAAATTTCAATTTTTTAAAAACCTCATTAAGAAGATACATTTTGGTTAATTATCATAATGGAGATACAAAATAATATTTACTAAAGAGACGCATCCTCGTGATTAACTTGAGAAATTTCACCTTGAGAGATATATAAGTGGATAATGTAAGACAAGCATCTAAAAGATTCTGTTTACGGAAAATAGTATTACTCTAGAATGTTCATGAATTAATTTTATTAGAAATGTTAAACATTAAATAATCTCCCATTAAAGGTTAGTAAAATAAAAAATATAAGAAAGGATGGATAATAGAATTAACAAATGACATAAAATATAGAATGATTAATGTTAGTAGGATATAAATACTATTATCTATACTTAAATGTTTTTTATATCATTGTTGAGTTTAAAAAAATATTTTAATAAACATTTATTCAATATGTGTTCTTTATAAAAATGGGTTTCCTTATCCTAGAAAATTGGTGCACATCCCTTGAAGACATGATTTTGTGTACCAATATAATTTTTTATCCTGTGTAGTGGGAATTTATTTATTTTTTGTGTAAATCAAATAATTTTATTGTATACACCTACAAAGGATCATGGAAACATATAGTGATATGGTTATAGAATAAATCAAAAGCATCATTGGATTCATGTTTCCAACTTACATTAAATTAATCTTCATTTTGGGAGAGAGAATGTGAAAAAATGTATTAAATTTAATTGAGTGAAAGAATATTAATATTAATATATTCACATATTTATCCTAAATATATCGTGAGTGTATTACAAAATAATAATAATAGGGAAACTAAAGATCTCATTTTGGGTATATGGTACGTGATTCAATGTTTATAAATTAATTATAAGGATTTCATTGAAATCAATTTTTTGAAAATGTTATATAGAATAAGTTTTATAGATGTTTTAGTGAGGTATCAATGACTATTAATGTTGAAGAAATAGTCTAGATTATTTCATTAAGATGGTAATGTTTTGACTATGATGAATATATGAAGATTTAATACAGGTTTCTTTAGTAAATGATTACGTTCGTAATTCATGATTTCATGAATGATAATATATATAATTCCATCCATTGTTTAAAATAGACTATTTCCATGACATAAAGGGAAATTTTGTTTGTAGATTTAAAATAATTATAATGAATTGTTAGTTGTTCCTAATATATATCAAATATTATAATTTTTGTTAGAAAATATTGTTTTTTAACAATAGTATAAATATTCCTTATTGTGTTTTTCGAGGAAGGGTGTTTTGGAAATATTAATAATACCCTAATGATCTATGGTCAACATGAATTTTCTACCATATATAATGTGGGAAATACTATTTGTATGATAGTTTTAATTGGACATCAAACATAATGCCCTTAAATGAAAATTTCTATTGATGATAGGTGATCTGTTATTTTCTGATTAATCACACAATTATTTTTGGATAATATTTAATTTGGATATTGGATGTGTCAATGCATATGAGATATCATGTGAAATTAGATTCTTCATTGATTTCGTTATATTATCAGATAATTTTGATTATTTAATATTATTCACGATTCTAGGTAAATTTGATCAATGTTAGAATCTTGTGTGACTTTTTAAAGCTCATAAATCCTATCATAGGATTCATAACATGTTTAATAGACATAGTATAATTGATTTAAATAATAGAAAAAAAATTAATCTAGATAGTTTCCACTAGATGATGATTATGATTTGTGTAATAAGGACTGTTTGACGAACATTTTCACCAATCAAAAAATAGTATTAAAAAATTATATGTTTATTTGGTTGCATAATGATTGTATTTTCATTATCTATAGGATTCCATATAATCTGAAATAATGTTTGTAATAATTTTTTCCAAAAATATCATGGTACCTTATTAAATTGATTACGACGCTACCCATGACATATCTTTAAGGGAATTATATGTATCCAATATTAGGTTAAAAGCACATGACATCATACAACATGCATGTGGGAATGATTTTTTTAGAAAACATAGAGATAGAATGATAAGAAAGTAAATATTCATTAAAAAGAATCTCCACTTGAAGTAATATACATGAATGAAAATTGGAATCAAAGCACAATGAACTATGACCAAATTATCAAAATAGGGAAAACCCCATGCGCCTAAAGATAGAAATCACCATATCCAAGGATCCATAGCTGGATCCACCTCCAAGATATTTTTTCCGCATGCTCAAACCAGGAAGAAGATAATCAACAAAGAAGTGAAGGCAAAAGTATGACGTGGGATTATAGGTACAGTAGGGTCTCACCAAGGATTACATATCATTTTTTAAAAATGGATTAACTAAATTAATGTATTAAATTTTAGAATAAAGTTGTTTGTAATGTTTTAAAAATATTTACTAAAATATTTCTATATAATTCAAATGATAGAAAATACATTAAGAAAAGTCTTTACATGAGATGAATTATTTCTTAAAAAACAGATTAAATAAAACATATATATATAATAGTTAATAGAAATATATAAGGTATGTAAACACTTTTTACTATAATTTCATATATTTATATCTCATATATAATCAAGTGAGAAACATGGTCATATGCAAAAAAGGATTATATGTTCCAGGCTATAGGAATTTTCACTTTTTAGGTGATCGCAAAAATTCATTTATAATCATGTCCCTCTAAAACTACACAAAGGATACTTTTAACTGTCCCATTGGGGATGTGATAAGATGAATTTATGTTATAGAATTTTATATAAGCATAGGGTTTGTCTAAGTTACTAAAAAACTACCTATGTATTTCATTTTCTCTTATAATGTAAATGATAGGAAATTTGTTTTAGAAAAACATAAAATATAAATTAATACCATTCACCATTCCAAATTCAAAATTTCTATTTAGAAACAAAATTTTCCTTTTAATAAAAAACTGTATTTTTAGCAAAATAACAGAATTGGGTTTCTATCAAATCAATTTTAATCCATTTTCACATGTTTAATATCAATTCAAAATCAATTCCATCAAATTCACAAATTGTTTTCCCAATTAAATAAAAATAATAATTTAAATACTTTCCATAAAATCTATAATTTAAATTACCCAATTTTAATAAACATATCCCAAATCAGTGGATTTGGGGGGTTTCAGAATCTTTGTGCCTAAACCATTTCAAATCCCTCATTTTACTAAAATTGTGTTTTATCAATTAAATTGAATGAAATTTTGTACAATTAAATTTAAATGTAAAATTTATATAAAGTGAGATAACATGTTCAGCTTTTCGATCACAACCAATATCACATTATTCCATTCATAGGAATGAGGAAACCAAACCAGAAACTCTTGACATTTTTTAATCGAGTTACATTTAGGGAATGGAAGTGGCATAAATAAACCTGAAGGTTTCTGATACATGGACCAAACCTGCTGGCATGTATAATGGTAGGAAAAAAACTCAACAATGCATTGTCTCATTACATAACACAAACAATATCGTTGCATCTCACAAAACATTTTATTGGTTCCTAGGTTTACCATCTAATGGTAATTATGAAAATCCCCAATCATATACAATCATGCTGTTAATGACACAATGAACTAATAACGATAATATAGAAAATCCTCTTTGGAGGAAGACCACCGAGAAACTATCTCCCCGCCATATGGATATTATCTAATGATAAGGAATTCATCATCATGATCATGATCCAGAAGAATCATTTTGAGAATAGGGGAAGTAAATTGAACCCTATCTGGTTAAACTTAACTGCCTTCTCCTAATCTCTAATATGAAAAGTTTCAATGAGAGCCATTGAATTCCACTCTTTCAAGATTCCTTCACTACATAGGTTTCAAGACTTCAACTCAATTCATATAAATAAAAATTACCTTTAACTAGGGTATAAACTATTTAAATGTTAATAGTATATAAGTACACCATTTGAATCATCTATAAAAGGTTCAAATCCTTTTGGGATAACATATAACTCTAGATTTTTTATAGGAAAACAAAAAAAACCATCGTCCAAAAATTTACTTCCACCAACTATTATGTTTGTGCTCCATAGCTCAATGATCAAGGTCATGGGTTGGATAAATCATCCCATCTATCTTATGATGATGAGATACATTAATAAATTCATGATTTCCCTGCATAAGAACACATACCAAGCATGAACCCAATGAACAATAGAAGAACTCATAGGCCATCCCAACCTCTGGTGGAGTCAAAACTGTCAGAGTTTTCAAAATATGTTTTAGATCATAAAAGGAACTCTGACATTTAACATTCCAAGAAAACATCACCCATTCAAAGAAAGAGTATTCATCATAGAGTCCATCTTCGAGAAGTCCTTCATGAATATTATATAATATCTACATGAACCCAAAATCACCGACTGTAGAAGACATTATGTAGTTTCACCCATGTCATAACATCCTTCCCCTTCTCAAGATCAACTTGTATACCCTGTTCAGACAACACATGTCCTAGGAATATAACATAATAAATCCAAAAATAACATTTTGAAATAGTATCGTAAAATTAGTGATTTTGTAGTAAACTTAGAACTATTCTCAGATGATGCACATTATACTCCTCGGACATGGAGTAGAAGAAGTTATAATCCAACAAGACCTCCACAATGGTATACAAATGCTCTAGAAAAATCATGTTAATAAAATCCATTAATACGTAATGAGAATTTGTTAGAGAAAATGGTACAACGAGGTACTAATAATGGCCATAACTACTCTGAGTTGCGGTTTTTTGAATGTCAGAATCCTTATTGGCCAATTCATAGTAACCAGATCGAAGGATGATCTTGGAAAACCACTGTTTCTCTTTCAACCGATCAAACAGATCATCAATCTGTGGAAATTGAATTTTTTTATACACAATAACACAATTTAATTTTTAGTAATCCACACATAAGGTAAGGGGACCATCATCTTTACTAGATAAGATAATTGGTACCTCCGAAGGATACTGTAATGGACCGAGTTCATGGAGGTCCATTAGTTAGTAAAAATTTGATGTTGGGTGTTCTGGGTAGTATGGGGAAGTTATCGATTCTTCTAGGTGAAGTTTGACCCCTAACGGTAAGCCTACCGGTAGCCTTACCTACCGGTAGCAGTCCTGTCGGTGGCTCGGCCTACCGGTACCTTGGTCTACCGGTAGTGGCAGTCTACCGGTAGCTCGGCCTACCGATAGCTCGGTCTCCCGGTGGCTGCTGCCTACCGATAGCTTGGCCTACCGGTAGCTCGGCATACGGGTAGCTCAGTCTACCAGTATCCTCGGCCTACCTGTAGCTCGGCCTACCGGTTGCTCGGCCTACCAGTAGCTCAGCCTACAGGTAGCTCGGTCTACCAGTAGTCGTAGCCTACCGGTAGCTCGGCCTACCGGTAGCTTGGTCAACTGGTAGCCGCAGCCTACCGGTAGCTCAGCTAACTGGTGAACCTAGTCTAACCCCCACGGGTTTTCCAGTAGTGCCTCCTTTGGCACAAATTATGTTTTAAACCCTATTTTGACCCCCTTTAAATCCCATTAAGGACAATTAATGGCGTTTAATTAAGTGTTTGATGAGGTACCCTCGTGTGCATCGGTTTAAAATGACCTGAAATGCAGGGACCCATTAATGACATGCGGGGTCGCGTGGTCAACCCACGACCCCCACTCCTTACGCGGTTTCTCATTCCTATCTTTGTTTCTCAACCGTCCTTGGCCCTTATAAACCAAAGGGTTCTCCTTGGGTTTCTTTTTCTCGGCCACCCTGCGATCGATTCATCTGCTCGTCCATGAGTTCCCGAGCTCACAGCCCTACAATTTCCACATCCGTTATTCCTCGCCTGCGAATAGAAGCTTCGATCACTGATTAATCAAGTAGGGTTTCACCTTCTTATCTCCTTTATGTGTATATTGAGGTGTGGATACACTACTGCTTTGTAGAATTGGATGAACCAAACATTAATGAAGATAATAAACAGATTCTAAAAAATGAAGGGGAGGGGTGAGACAGATGTTACTGCTTCGTTTTTATCCCCTTTTATGATTAACGATTTATGATTTTTACGAGCTTACACTGACTGAAAATCATGGATGTTGGAGGCATTTCTCTATCCACTAATAAACCATTATCTCTTCTGTTTGTATTGCGAAGGAAATTGGTTAATTGGTCAATGGAAATTGGTTAATTACATATATTCTGATAAATAAATTGAAATCACCAGGATCAATCATTTTCTGTGATAACCCCAGTTAAATTAAAGTGGAATTGGAGTCATGGAGTGTGTTAAATATTTTATATCTGAAAATAATAGCATGGGGCTTCATTGTGTTGGTGGTAGTGGTTTTGTTATTTTCTTTCACGATCCGATTTCTAGGTGATATGGGTGGCGATGGGATCCCCTGTTGTTATGGTTTCAGTAGTTGTGAATTTGAGGCAGTGTGGTTACCTTGTTTATATCATGAATTGGGGTGGGATCCTTTATTGTTCAGAAACCGTTTTCTCCTATATTTTGGGGACACAGGGCTGTAACTTGGGGTTTTCTTTGGTTCAAGTACTTCAAGGGATCTCCCTTTTCCCTTTGTTTTTGTGACTTTGCAATAGAACAGGGTTTGAATGCATAAATTGTTGTTGGGTGTATTCTTTCCTTGGCTTGTTTTTATGCTTACTAGTTGCCCATGTAGGTGTAGAAACTCATTTAAACAATATTTATGAACATTAAAACAAGGATGGGATAATGGGTTTTGGGTTTGGTGTGAGTCGTGACATGGACACAAGTGCTGAGTGTGTTCTTTAGGCTGCCTGAAGAAAAACCTAGATTGGATGAGTTCGTGTTACCTATCAATATACTTTTATTTTTTGTGTTGCTAATTCGTGACCCACCCAAGTTGAGAACTTAGTGCCAAACACCCCCATTTCATGGGCGAGGGTGTTTTTCCCAACACTTCTATTAGTGTATTGTTATTAGCTCCTATCTGCTCCCTTTCCAGGATAGCCCAAGTATCATCAGGCATGTTGTGATGGCCTGAGGTCCATTATTAGCCAAAGAATATTCGGGGAGGGAAGTGCGGTGGTTGGACCAGGTGTGTACGGGTAGGTGGTTTCCCAAGTGTCTTCAGGATGAGGCCCATGTTTCTTTGGGTGTGGCGGTGGTTGTTCTGGCCCAGGTGTTTACAGGCGTGGATACATGTGACAATTGTGGCCCAGGTGTTTGCGAGCAGGGTTTGGCAGTGCGACTGCGTGAGGATGTCGCCCAGGTGTGTGCGGGCGGGGTGAGGTAGTGGGACTGCAGTGATAATTGTGGGATTGGTCCGATGCATAGGATCTCTTCACTAACTAGTGGGAAAGTTGTGCATGGTACCCAATCATCGATGTGCTATTACTATACATTACTTGACTTGTGTTATTTGGGGAGTGTCCCTTTGTGAGGCTTGTGTGGTTAGTTTCCTTGGTAGGCTCTTGGTTAACTCTTTTCTCACAGGGCATTAGTGTGCCTCCCCACTTGCGCACAAGGGTCTTTGGTTTTCCCTAGTGAGTATACTTGTATGATCACCCTACGTCTATAAAATTGCTTTCAGGTTTCCAGGAGGATATCAGGGATCGTTGTGGGCCGTACTACCTCAGACCGTGCGACAGATCATCACAGTTTTTGTTGTTCTTTCTTTTGGTATTTTTCCTTGTAGTATCCTTATACAATGTGGATTTTATTTTTGTCACATTCATTCAGAATGGTTCTTGGCTTTACTTTTTCACTTTCAGACTCGGTGTTGTGGTATTCACTATCTTATCTCCCGAACCTATTAAAAGAAAAAAGGCTAATTCGTTCCATTTAGTGTGTGATCTTGTGCCCTTGGCACTGGTTGCCACTCCGGGACCTATTCAAGGATGGTTTCACGGGTCATTATATCTCATTCAACTTAAATAAGGAAGGTCTTGGAAATCTTCTGACCCTTCCATCCTTTTGATGAAGGTGAGTCATGACAGAATGGTATCAAAGGTGAGGTTGAGGGATAGGATGGAGTATGGAGTTAGTAACAGTGAGGATTGCATGGGATGGTAGGGAGACAATGTTTGGTGACCATGGGGCGTGAATTAGGCTAGGGAAGACCGGCTAGCACACAGGATTTTAGGGCCCCCCCGTGATCTAATGCAAAGACTTTGGGCCTACCGAAAGACCAAGTGAGGCCACGCTGATTGCAGGGTAGAGACACTCAAAAATGTACCTGCTTCCTAATGGCTTGTGTTCTCGTGTTTCTGGGGTGTTATTTGGAACTTGAAATAAATAAGATGTTTAAGAAGTTCTAAAGAACAATATTCTAAACTAATTGGGCTTAGGAACTCCTTGTTTACCTTGCAAATATGGTACCCCGGAGACGACCATGAGTTGTATGGGAGATCGAGGCCCAGGAGGTTGACTTGGCCGATCGATAGAGGGCTGATCGAGTGGAGGAGGACGACCAGTGGAAGAAGAAGCTTCGAGCCTTCCAGCGAAAGACCCTCGCGATGTATGAGGGAATCACCTCTGACATGAAGACAGAGAGCTGGATAGAAGAACTGGTGATAGCTTTCATCCTGATTCAGGCACTACATGAGTACTAGGTTCCTCTTGCTGTCAGCCAGATGTGGGGAGAAGCGCGTCAGTGGTGGAAACTTTACCTGGGGGAGAGGAGAGAGGCTAACGTTGCATGGGCTGATTTCGAGAAGGTGTTTCGGGCGGAATTCCTCTCTTCTATGATGAAGGCGGAGATGAGGAAGGAGCTACTCTCCCTCCAGCAAGGGACTATGTCAGTAGAGGAGATGGAAATCATGTTCAAGGACCTCCTACATTTTTCTCTAGACCTCTTTCCAAATGAGGAGTCTCGGGAAATACATATAGAGGAGGCCCTCCGACCCTCCCTCTAGTACGATGTTGCCCCTTCATCCTGTCGACATACATAGAGGTCCAGAAGAAGGTCTAAGTGGTGGAGAGGATTCATTCTCTAGGAGGTTTGACAAGAGAAGGGATCCAGCTGGGATCATTGAAGGGGAAGGCTGTCAGCACCAGACCACCAGCATTAGGACCCTCTCATGTTCTGACCAGCAGGGATAAGGCCATACTAGTTCCAGTTTCGGTCCCCCAGTGTTCTCCCTTTCCCTTCGGGCCAAGGACAGAGGTGCATCATATGTTGGAGCCATGGACATCTCTGGAATCAGGGCCTGATCCGAGTTCAGTACAGCAGTTGCAGACATGCTTAGCACAGGCCTTAGCACCAGCTTCCAGCTAGGACCTTCCAGCAGCAGCAGCAGGGGCACCGAGCTCCCGCTTTTCCTAGGGAAGACATTTTCGGGGATGGCTGACCTCATGGCACTCCTCAGGGACCCCGACCACGACGGGTTCATAGAGGCAGTCGACAGCTGAGGGGCAGAGGAGCTGGTCGTGGACAATTGCATGCCGCAGAGGCAGTAGTTCCAGCAGGACTGGAGGTTATTCGAGGTACGATCAGTTTGTTTAGTACCCTTGGTTATGCCTTGTTCGATACGAGAGCTTCACACTCCTTTGTTTCACTCAGTCTGGCCCGTGCTCTGGGTATAGATGCTGAGAGACTTCCAGTGCCCCTGGTGCTGAGCACACTAGTCTAAGGTTAGACCGACATGTTATATGTTTGTAGAGGATGCAGACTGATGATAGGGCCACATCAATCGGTCAGGGATATACTAATGCTACAGATATTTCCATACGTTGTCATCCTTGGCAACGAATGGTTGTTCTCTATGTGTTTCGTCATTGATTTCTTCCGAGGAAGGGTTGTGTTCATAGACTTGGGCAGCAGGTGTGTTACTTTCAATAGTGAGCGGAGCAGTCAGAAGGGCAGCAGGAGAGAGGAACCCCTCCTCTACCTATTAGTCGAGCTGTCAGTAGAGTCATTAAATGCCAAGATGGTAGAGGTTCCAGGAATCGCCAGTGAGTTTATGGACGTTTTTTCTGAGGAGGTAACGACTCAACCCACCCCCCCCCCCCCCCCCGACGTGATATCGAGTTTGGGATAGAATTGCAGTCTGGCTCTCGTCTGACTTCAATGGCTCCAGACCGGATGGAACCTTTGGAGCTGCGGGAGTTGCGGATTCAGATTGACGATCTGATGAAGAGGGGTTATGTTCGACCATGTGTGTCATCATGGGGTGCTCCAGTCCGGTTCGTAAAGAAGGAATATGGTGGTCTCAGGTTATGCATAGACTACAAGAGGCTCAATCAGGTGACGATCAAGAATCTCTTCCCTTTTCAAAAGATAGAAGATCTTTTTGACTTGCTGAAAGGAGCATGATGGTTCTCGAAGATCGACCTATAGTCTTGAGATCACCAATTGAGGGTGAAGGAGGACAACATCGTGAATGCGACCTTCAGGTGCAGATATGGGTACATTGAGTTTTTATTCATCCCCTTCAGTGTTAAGAACTCCCAGGTTGTGTCCATGGGGCTTATGAACTCCGTCATCTGGGAGTACCTAGATCAGTTTGTAGTTGTGTTCATCGGCGTCATCCAGATCTATTCAAGATCATAGGAGGACCACGTGGGGCACGTAAGGGCGGTTTTGGAGGTCCTCTGACATCACCAACTCTATGAGAATTTGTCGAAATGCAATTTCTGGACGCGAGAAATGCACTTCCTTGGGCACATAGTGTCCGAGCAGAGGGTAGTGGTGGACCCATCAAAGGATGAGGCGGTTGTTTCTTGGGCAGCACCCAAGAATGTGGCAGAGGTTCAATGTTTCCTTGGGCTAGCGGGTTACTATCAGAGGTCGTACCCATCTTCTCCCAAGTTGCATCCCCTTTGACAGCCTTGACCATGAAGGACCAGGTTTTTGCATGGGGTGAGCAGTGTGAGGCAGCCTTTAGCTATCTAAAGGAGAAATTGGTTAGTGCCCCAGTGTTGAGACTACCAGAAGAAGGGGCGGCGTATGAGGTGTTCTGTGATGCTTTAGGGAAGGGCCTCAGATGTGTGTTGATGCAGTGACAAGGGGTGATATCTTATGGGTCAAGGAAGCTACATCCTCATGAGTGTAATTATGCCACCCACGATATGGATATTATAGCGGTCGTTTTCGCTCTAAAGTTGTGGCGGAATTACCTCATCAGAGAACGCTTTGTGGTCTTCACGAATCACAAAATCATGAGGAATATCTTCTCCCAACAGAACCTAAACATGCGACTGCGAAGGAGTATGGAGTTCCTCCTGGATTATGACTTCGAGATTTCCTACACCTTAGGGAAAGGAAATGTGGTGGCAGATGCCTTGAGAAGGAATTCGCAGAAGGATACGGTCTGAGAGTTGGCAGATGCCTGGAAGGCAATGGAGGAGTTGGCTGCCTTGCACCTGGATGCGAGGATGGATAGTGGTAGAGGTTTCCTGTATTAGATGAAAATGGAATCGTCTCTGTTTCAACATGTGGAAGACTCTCAGTAGGGAGACCCTGAGTGCGAAGTGATGCGTGACCGAGTTGACCAGAGCAACACTCGAGAAGGATGGACAGAGGATGGATATAACCAGATGATTTTATGGGGAAAGCTATTTTTTCCACAGGCGATGGACGGAAAGGTTCATAGTGATTTCCACAACTCACCCCTATAGGTGCACCCCGGAGTTTCCAAGATGTACCAAGGCCTGAACAGACAGTTCTGGTGGCCCGGAGTAAAGCGAGCAGCGGTAGAGATTGTGGCAAAGTGCCTATTGTGTCATCAGGTGAAGGCTGAACACCAAGTTCCAGTCGGCCTGCTGCAGTCTCAAGATGTCCCCGAGTTGAAGGGGGAGGAAATCTCGATGTAGTTCATCACGTGACTACCCAAGGTTTAAGGGGATATGATTCCATCTAGGAAGTAGTGGACCTGTTGACGAAATCAGCTCACTTTTTGGCGATTACGGAGTTGAGTGTAGTGGATTATTTGGCACGAAGGTACATGGATGAGGTGATGCGGTTGCATGGAGTTCCAAGGTCCATAGTCACGGATAGGGATGCATTGTTTACCTCACGAGTCTGGAGAGGATTCCATCATGCTTATGGAACCCAACTATGTCTTAGCACTAATTTCCATCCTCAGACAGATTGAAAGACAGACCGCACCATCCATACATTGGAGGATATGCTGCGGGCGTGTGTTATAGACTCAGGAGGATCGTGGGTGTGACAATTACCTTTGATAGAGTTCGCCTACAATAATATCTATCACTACACCATTGGTATGGCCCCTTATGAAGCCTTGTACAAGAGGAAATGCCGCTCACCTGTTTGTTGGACCGAAGTCGGAGAGGTGGGAATCCTTGGCCCGGTGGTGTTGCAGAGCACGACAGAGAAGGTTCAGCTTATACAGGAAAGGATGAAGGCGGCCCAGGACTGACAGAAGTCCTATGATGATAGCTGGAGAGGGCCGTTGGAGTTTGAGGTTTGAGACCACGTGTTCTGGAAGGTCTCCCCTGGGTGTGGACAACAGAGGTATGGTAAGGGGACTATGCTTTCTCCCATGTTCATCTGACCCTTAGAGGTGTTGCGGTGAGTCGGCAAAGTGGATTATCAGCTAGCATTACCACTGCCGCTACTGAGGATACATGACGTCTTCCATGTGTCCCACCTCCGTTGTTATCTGCATGACGATTCACACGTCCTCAACTGGGGAGAGATAGACATCGAGGATGATGTGACCTTTGTGGAAAGACCAGTAGTGGTTGAGGATCATGAAGAGAAGGTGCTTCGTGGTCGAACCATTCCCTTGGTTTGTGTGTTATGGAGACATGGTGGTCTTGAGGAGAGTACGTGGGAGAGGGAAGTACAGATGCATACCTAGTAACTAGAGTTGTTTTGAGTTCTGTACTGTTCTGTTTATACTTTTTGTGGTGGAAGGTTTCACCTTGTTGGCTATGAAATATGTGGGTTTCCTTCCTCATGTGTGTGAAATATCCTGGATATGGGGAGGGGAGGACTTGACCACTAATCAAGACACGTTAAGGTGGATGTGATTAAACCTGTGCGACTGAGTCAGTCCCGCCCAAAGTGGATAGTATCTTGACATGGGGGAAGAGACTCCCCAACCCGCATGACTGGGATGTTTAACATGGTATGTTGCTTGGTTCTTGATATGGAGTCTTTTTTAGTTAACAATGAGGTTCAGTCATGAGAGGTATCTTTATATGTGGTTTTTCGGACCCTCTCTTTCATTATGGGTCGTTTTGAATCATGAGGGTGAGAATAGTTTGAGAGGTATCTGATGTAATGGACAGGTTATTGGAGGTCCATTACTTAGTAAAAATATGATTTTGGTTGTTATGGGTTGTTTGGGGAAGTTTTCGAGGCTTCTCGGTGACGTTTGACACCAAACGGTTAGCCTTCCTATACCCTAGGACGACCTGTAGCAGGCCTACCAGTGGCTCATCCTACCGGTAGCTTGGTCTACCGGTAGCTCGACCTACGGGTAGCTTGGTCTAACGGTGGCCGCAACCTACTGGTAACTTGTCCAACCGGCAGCTCGGTCTACCGGTAGCTCGGCCTACTGGTAGCTCGACCTACGGGTAGCTCGGCCTATAGGTAGCTCGGCCTACTGGTAGCTCGGTCTAACTATAGCCAAATCCTACCGGTATCTCAGCCTACCGGTATTTTGGCCTATCGGTAGCTCAGTCTACCGATAGTCACAGCCTACCTGTAGCACGGCTAACCAGTGGACCCAGCCTAACACCCACGGGTTTTCCAGTACCGCCTCCTTTGATGCAAATTAGGTTTTAAACCATGTTTTGAACCCCTTTAAAGACCATTAACGACCGTTAATGGAATTTAATTATGTTTTTGATGTGGTAACCACGTGTGCGTCAGTTTAAACTGAGCCCAACTGTGGGGACCCTTAAATGACGTGTGGGGTCACGTGGTCAACCCACGACCCCCGCTCCTTACGTGGTTTCCCGTTCCTATCTCCATATCTCAACCATCACCATCCCTTACTATCCAAAGGGTTCTCCCTGAGTTTCTTTTTCTCGGCCACCCTGTGATCGATTCGTCTGCTCGTCCTTGAGTTCCCGAGGTCAAACCCCTGCAATTTCCGCATCCGTTGTTCCTCGCCCGTGAATAGAAGCTTCAATCGATGATCAATCATGTAGTGTTTCACATTTTTCTCTCTTTTCTATGTATCTTGTGGGGTGTGTACGCTACTGCTTTGTATAATTGGATGAACCAAACATTAATTAAGATAATAAACAGATTCTAAAGAATGAAGGCAAGGGGTGTGACTGATGTTTCTGCTCTATTTTTCTACTATTTTATGATTAACAATTTCTGATTTGTACAAGCTTGTGCTTACTAAAATCATGGATGTTGGTGGTCTTTCTCTATGCACTAATAAACCCTTATCTCTTATGTTGGTCATGTAAAGTAAACTGGTTAATTGGTTAATGGAAATTGGTTAATTACATATATTTGGCTAAATAAATTGAATGTACCAGGATCAATCATTTTCTGTGATAACCTTGGTTAAAGTAAAGTGGAATTGGAATCATGGAGTGTGTTAAATCTTTTAAATCTTAAAATACTGTAATGGGTCTGCTTTGTGTTGGTGGTAGTGGTTTGGTTGTATTATTTCACGGGCTGATTGCTGGGTGATGTGGGTAGGGATGGGATCCCCGGTTTTTATGGTTTCACTGGTTGTGAATTTGAGGCCGTGTGGTTACCTTGTTTATATCATGAATTGGGGTGGGATCCTCTGTTGTTGAGAAACCATTGGCTCCTAGATTTTTAGTACATGGGGATGTTTCATGGGGGTTTCATTGGTTCTAGTACTTCGAGGGATCTCCCATATCGTTTTGTTGTTGTGACTTTGAAATAGAACTAGGTGTGAATGATTAAATTATTGCTGGGTGTATTATTTCCTTTTATTTTGCTTATGCTTACTAGTTTCCCAAGTAGGTGCATAAACTCTTTTAATCATTATTGCTGAACATGAAAACAAGGATGGGACAAATGGGTTTTGGGTTTGGTAAGAGTTGTTACTTGGACATAGGTGATGAGTGTGTTCTTTGTGCTGGCTGAAGAAAAATCCAGATTGGGTGAGTGCATGTTACCTATACATATACTTGTAGTTTTTGTGTTTCTAATTCGTGCCCCACCCAATTTGAGAACTTAGTGTCGAACACCATCATTTCATGGGTGAGGGTGTTTTTCCCAACACTTCTATCAGTGGATTGTTATTAGCCCATTTCTGCTCCTTTTCCCGGATAGCCCAAGTATCTTTAGGAAGGCTGTGATGGCCTGGGGTCCATTATTAGCCCAAGAATATTTGGGTAGGGTAGTGCGGTGGTTGGCCCAGGTGTGTGCGGGAAGGTGGTTTCTCAAGTGTATTCGGGATGAGGCCCAGGTGTCTTCTGACGTGGCGGTGGTTGTTCTGGCCTAGGTTTTTATAGGCGTGGTTACATGTGACTGTTGTGGCCCAGGTGTTTGTGGGCAGGGTTTGGCAGTGGGACTGCGTGAGGATGTTTCCCAGGTGTGTGTGGGAGAGGTGAGGCAGTGGGACTGCGGTGAGAATGGCATGATTGGTCCGATGAGTAGGATTTCTTCAATAACCAGTGGGAATGTGGCGCGGGGTACCCAAACATCGATGTGCTATTATCATACATTACATGACTTAGGTTATTTGGGGAGTGTACATTGGTGAGGCTTTTGTGGTTAGTTTCCTTGGTAGGTGCTTGGTTATCTCTTTTCTCACATGGCATTAGTATGCCTCCCCACTTGTGCACGAGAGTCTTTGGTTTTCCCTACTGAGTATACTTGTATGCTAACCCTACGTATATAAAACTTCTTTTAGGTTTCCAGGAGGACTTCAGGGATCATGTTGGGTTGTACTAGCTCAAACCTTGTGACAAATCATCTTAGTTACTGTTGTTATTTATTTTGGTACTTTTCCCTATAGTGTCCTTATATATTGTGGATTTTACTTTTTTAACATGCATTGGAAATAGTTCTTGGATTTAATTTTTACATTCAGTCTTCGTGTCGCAGGATTCACTATCTTATCTCATGATCCAATGAAAAGAAAAAAGGGAAATTCCTTCCATTTAATGTGTGATCTTGTGCCCTTGGAGCTAGTCGCCACTTCGGGACCTACTGAAGGCGGGTTTCAGGGGTCATTACCTCTCCTTCAACTTAATGAAGGAAGGGCCTGGCAATCTGCTGACCATTCCCTCCTTTTGGTGAAGGCGGGTCGTGACAGTTACACACTTGGGTGTATAATGCCTTTCTCAAGAAGATCATCCGACTAGAACTATAGTTGTTTTATTTTAGATAGAGCCTAAAAATAAGAGGGAATAGAAATTGGTTGAGTAATTGGAATTTGGTTAATAGAAAACTAAACTTCCCTTACTGATGAAACCCCATAAAAACTAGCAGGAAATACCTTATGAAACTCGCCAGAAACTATAGAGAGATCACTGCTCAAATATTCCCCTCCAGATCAATAGTAAATTTTTATATTACCTTCCCCAATTTAAGATAATAATTTCTAGCCTTGCTCGAACTTGGGTCACATTCTCCATGAAAGAAAACAGGCACACCACTGGGTGTAGTAAGTTGGCCCACCAAAGATAACAATAAATTTGATATTTGTCTACAAGGAGTCAGTCCATTCCAAGAATGATGTTAATAGATTTTATATTGAGTACCGAAAAACTCCAAACCATCTCAACATATCATAGAGAGAAGACAGATGTGAGGCTATATAGACCCCACTCCCTCTTTGTTTCAAGAGGTGTAGTGAGATGTGTTTCACAAGATAAAATAATTGTATGAAGATATAAAATATTGACAACACAGGTTGTTATAAATAAATGAGATCCACTAATATCAAATGGATAAGTCACTATCAATTAATTAATAATAATGGTACCTCTCAGAGTTTCCAGACCAGTATAATCTTCCTCTCAAAACTCTTCTACTCCGTAAAGCCCCTTAGTTCCTGATGCCCATGGATGGAACCAATTTATATATGAGGATTATGATTTCCACAAATTTGTTTGATGACCTCATGATCTTATACCACTAGACAAAGTATAATTGATATTAAAAAAGATATGTAAATTTCCTAAACATCCACAAGAGCTACAGTTCTTCGGTTCCTTGGTGAAAACTCTCATAAATTGTTCTAGTTTCAACACTGATATAAAATGAAAGGATCTCATATTTTTTTTATTAAATGGTCGGGAATGACCATTCTATCATGAAATTCAATGAGAATCATCACACATCATCTTTTCATTGATGGAGTAGATGCTCTCACTAGATGAAAAAAGAACTCCCTTAAACCTTAACATTCATCCCAGATCAATCACAACCATAATTTCCCTATCTATAACATCCGTATAAGTTGGATTCCTTAAAAATAAAATATAAAAATAGATATCTGGTAGAAGTACCATCTCAAATCATAAAGCCTTTATCCTCTAAATAGATACAATCTCAGTCACACACTGCACTATCTCAGTAATGAAATTTGAATACTCAGTCATGGTTTTGTCCTATTGCTCAAGCTTTTAAAACTCCCCAGAATTAGATGACACGATTGAATTTGTATAGAACTAGTTAGTGAAAAATAACATTACCGTCCTTTCATGCTAATACCTTTTGATTCTTTGTTGTCACCATCATTTTTTAACATCGTTTTCTCAGTCCATCTAACATGAAGGCATCACACATTAACATGATTTCATCTGGTGTCTCCAAAAACTCAAATAGAAGTTCTTTCCTACCCAATTGTTCAATATCATGATAGGGATCATTGGTACCTTTAAAAAAAAGTGTCTTGTGCTGAAGGAAATCATTAAAATGATTTCAATTAACACCACCCTAATGATACATAGTTGGAGGCTGAATGGATAATTGAAGTTTTTCTTATCCTAGACCATGGAGAAGTCTTTGGGATGAGTGACATGAATTTGGAGAGGATAAAAAAGAGACATATCTTACAAGTTGACTATATTAAAACAATATTTTGGGTATTACAAATCATGAAATGGTCAATATCTTAAAATATAGATAAAAAATTCACCTTGAATTAAAATCCAGAAATTTAAAATAAACACTGATCATCAATTCACTAACAATGTTTAAATTCACATCACATCGAGTACCCATAAAAGTGTGAATACTTTAAAGAATTTCATCTAAAAACTCTTACACAGTGTGTAACCTAGTTACACAGTGTGTATCCCCTTTTTTTCTGTTGAAATAACTAGTTAGAGTTTAGAGTCCAAAAATATCTAATTTCAACGTTATTGGAGTCTTCCCAAATCATTCTTAATCCTATTTGGTAGATATATGTAAATTAAAAAAAGTTTATATAAACAAATTTTAGATCACTAAAAAAATGTTACAATATTACCACCATAAAAAATTTCAATCCGTAAAATCTTATGAAGAAGCATTCATGAAAAAATTATGAGGACACTACTCTATCATCAGTGACTCATTTTCCCAAATCCTAGTATTATCAAAACAAATCATCCATAACACATGAACAAATGACAAAAAACCTCCCATGAAGTATCTTGGTCTCAGAATAAATTGTCTTAACTAGACGCTCAATCCAATAAAACCCATGATCAATCTCAATATCACTCTATCGTAAAACATTAGGTAAATCAGATAAATAATTTTCCAAATTTGATACACGTAATATGTTTTGTATCAATGTCTGTTGCAGTGGAAGTGATAAATGGAATATAACATTCGACACCTATTAAACCACAAATAAAGGTACCACAAATCGAAGAGAATGTTTCCCTTGCTCCCCAAGTTATTGACAACCCACCCTTGGTGAAACATTTTATAACACCTAGTAACTAATTAAAATTTCCATAGTTATACCCTGATGATTAGCATAAGACATATATCATCGATGTATTGTCAACATTATATAATAAATTATCTAAAACTATTCTATACTCTCTTACACCAAACATGATCCAAACAAGGATATTTCACCAATATCTAACCAAAACAATAATTATTTACAAGTAAAACAATATAAGACCTCAAAAGGAGGCATTCTAATAGTGGGATATTAAATGTTGTTATACGAATACTCAGCCATCCCCAAGTGACCATCCCAGGCCCCACCGAAGTTGATAACACAATAAAAAATAATATACTCTTGATTTTGAATATATATCTCTTTATAGACATCTGACATTCATTGGTAGGTTGTTCTCAAGTGGACCTCAGATCCCCGTGCCTCCTAAATACATATCTAAAAGAGAGATGTCAACTGAGTATCCCTATCAGAAGCAATAGAAAATGGATGTTTTTGGAAATAGTCAATCTCTATCATGTAAATATTTCTTAGCTCCTCAACATTGGTTGTATCACTAATTGGTATAAAGTCAGATGAAATCTTCAGCTTGTCGATCTCAGCCAATATCATGTTATTCCATTCATAGGAATGAGGAAACAAAACTAGAAACTCTATATATTTTTCTATCCAGTTAAATTTAGGGACTATAAGTGGCATAATTAAACCTGAAGGTTTCTGATGCTCGGACCAAACCTACTGGCATGTATAATTGTCGGGAAAAAACTCAACAATGCATTGTCTCATTACTTAACACCAACACTATCGTTTCATGTCACAAAAAATCTCATTGGTTCCAAGGTTTACCAACCGATGGGAATTATGAAAATCTCCATTCATATACAATCATTCTTCTAATGACACAATGAAGTGATACCGATAATATATAACACCATCTTTAGAAGAAGACCATTGAGAAAATACCTCCCCACCATAAAGATATTATCTAATGATAAGGAATTAATCATCAAGATCATGATCCATATGAATCATTTCGAGAATATAGGATGTAAATTGAACCCTATCCAGGAAAAAATCATCACCTTCTCCTGATCGCCTATATGAAAATTTCAAAGAGAGCCATCATATTCCACTCTTTCGAGATTTATTCACTACATGGGTTGGATGATTCCAACTCAATTTAATTAAATCAAAATTACCATTACATAGGGTATAGACAATTTCAATGTTAAAAGTATATAGGTACACTACCTAAAACATCTATAAGAGGTTCAAATCCTTTTGGGATAACATATAACTCTAGATTTTTTGTGGGAAAACACAGATTACCATTGACCAAAAATTTACTGCCACCAACTATTAAGTGTGTGCACAATATCTCCAAGATCAAGGTTATGGGTTGGATAAATCATGTCATATATCTTATTATAATGAGATTCATTAATGAATACATGATTTCCCGGCATAAGAACACATCCCAAGCATGAATCCAATGTACAATAGAAGAACACATAGGACTCCCTCGACGTATGGAGGAGTCAAAACAGTCAGAGCTTTCAAAAGAAGTTTTAGATAAACAAACAAACTCTTGCATTTAACATTCCATGAAAACGTCACCCCTTAAAAGATAGAGTAGTCATTATAGTATCCTTCTTCGAGATTTTCATCATGAACATGATATAATATCTAGATGAGCCCAAAAATCACCTAATGTTGAAGACATTATGTGGTTGCACCCAGGTCATAACATCCTTCCCCTTCTCAAGATCAACATGTTTACTTTGTTCAGACAACACATATCCTAGGAATATAACATAATAAATCCCAAATAACATTTTGAAATAGTATCATAAAATTAGTTATTTTGTAGTATACATAGAACTATTCCCAGATGATACACATTATACTCCTCGGACATGTAGTAGAAGAGGTTTTCATCCACAATGACCTCCACAAAGGAATACAGATACTCATGAAAAATCTTGTTAATCAAATCCACTAATACATCCTAAGAATTTTTTAGAGAAAAAGGAATAACGAGGTACTCATAGTGTCCATAACTACTCTGAGTGGTGGTTTTTTGAATGTCAGATTCTTTAATCACCAATTCATAGAAACCATATCGATGGATGATCTTTGAAAACCAAATTTTCTCTATCAACTGATCAAACAGATCATCTATATGTGGAAATTGAAAATTTTTATACACAGTAACAAAATTTAATTTTTAATAATCTATACATAAGCGAAGGGGACCATCATCTTTACTAGAGAATATAATCAGTGCCTCCCAAGGTGACACACTTGGGTGTATAAAGCCTTTCTCAAAAATATCACCCAACTAGAACTATAGATGTTTCAATTCAGATAGAGCCATATAGTAAGAGGGAATAGAAATTGTTTTATTACTTTTAATATGGTTAATGTAAAAATCAACATCCCTTACTGATGAAAACCCATAAAAACAGAAGGAAATACCATATGAAACTCACCGAAAATAGCAGAGAGATCACTGCTCAAATATTCCACTCCAGATCAATAGTAAATATTGATATTACCTTCCCAAATTAAAGATAATAATGTATGAACTTTCTCGACCTTGGTTCATATTCTCTATGAAAGACAATAGGCACACCACTAGGTGTATTAAGTTGGCCCACTGTAGAAAACAATAAATTTGATATTTGTCTACAAGGATCTAGTCCATTCCAAATATGATGTCAATAAATTTCATATTGAGGATCGAAAAACTCTGATCCATCCCAACATATCATAGAGATAAGACACAAGTGAGGATACATAGACCCCACTCCCTCTTTAATTCAGGAGGTGTAGTGAGATATGTTTCACAAGATAAAATAACAGTTTGAAGATTTAAAAGATTAACAATACAGGTTGAAATAAATAAATGAGATCCACAAATATCAAATGGATAAGTCACTAGTAATTAACCAATAATAATGGAAACTCTCAGAGTTCATGGACCTGTATATGCTTCCTCTCAAGACTCTTCCACTTAGAAAGCCTATTATTTCCTGATTCCCATGAATGGAACCAATTTATATATGAAGAATATGATTTCACCACATTGTTTTGAGGAAATAATGATATTCTTCCACTAGAAATAGTATAATTGATATTAAAAAATTTATGTACGTTTCCTAATCATCCATAGGCGTTATAGTTCATCGGTGCCTCGGTGTAAACCCTCATAAAATGACTTAGCTTTCAACACTAATAGAAAATTAAAGGATCTCCACTTGTTTGATGAAAAGGTCTGGAATGACTATTCTGTCATGAAATACTATGAGAAGCATCATGCTTATTCATTACCTTAAGGGAGCAGACACACTCAATAAATGAAAAAGGAACTCCCTTTAACCCGAAATTTCATGCCACATCAATCAAAACCATCATTTCCCTATCTAGAACATCCGTATGAGTTGGAATCCTAAAAAAACAAAAAAAAAACAGATATCTGGTAGAAGTACCAACTCAAATCATAAATCCTTTATCCTCTAATTAGATACAATATCAGGCATACACTACACTATCTCAGTAATGAAATTTGAATACTAAGTCATGGTTTTGTCCTATTGATCATGCTTGTAATACTCCCCAGAATTAGCTGAACCCTTGAATTTGTATAGAAATGGTCAGTGAAAAATAACATTATAGTCCTATCATGTTAATCCCTTTTATTTCTTTGTTGTCACCATAAATTTTAACAACATTTTCTCTGTGCATCTAACATGAAGGCATCACACATAAAGTTGATTTCAACCAGTGTCTCCACGAACTCAAATAGTTGTTCTTTCCTCCCGATGGTTCAATATCATGTTAGGGATCATTGATACCATTAAAAATAAGAGTCTTGTTCTGAAGGAAATCATTAAAATGATTTCAATGAACACCCCCTGATTATCCACAGTTAGATACTGAATGGAGAATTGAGGTTTTGCTTATCATAGAGCATGGATAGCACACACAATCATCACAATAATATTTGGGTCCACTGGAGGAATCAGTCACTTCGGTTCAGCATCAGTTTCATCCATTACCCAATTCACACATCTTCTTGGATGAATGATGCTATAGAACATTAGTACACAATAAGGAATACATCTTATTAACAATAAAAATGAGAATCGTAAGAAATTAATCCCAACATATGTTACAACATGATTTGGATTACACTCTTTCAAAATAAAACATGGGGAAACTAGAACCAATCCACAAGATACATTTCCCTAACCACCCTGGGAAACCAAAATTTCAATACGGTGATATCTATCTAGAAATTCAATCTAAAATATATCCTAAGTCTATACAAGATTACTCAATTTCATAATGAATTTATGAAAAAAGATAAACCTCCATATGATACCATTTTGTAATGAATTGTCCGGAGTACACTTGTAACATGATAACCAATCCATCCTTGACATTTCTCTAAGGGTGTCCCTGATCACTTTGGGTTAGTGACTAGCACATGTAATCATAAAAAATGAATGTGGGGATGAATTTCCCACCAATTATAGTCGAAGAATAGAATGAAATTCATTATGAATAAAAAATAAACTCTACTAGGTGTAATGTAGGAAAATTCATAAAGGAATTAAATCCAGAATTTCTACAAACCAAGTACGAAAACTGATAAAAACAACCCACATCCCAAAAGACACAACTCACCATGTCCAAGGTTAAACTGCTGGCTCCTCCTCTATGAGATATTTTCCCCTTTCTCAAACTAAGAAAGCGATAATCTATGAACCCACATATGCACATGTGTGGTGTGAGATAAAATTACTAGTTGGATCTCACCAAGTATTAAATATTAGATTCTAAAAATGGATTAAAAAGGAATGATTTAAATTTTACAATAAAAATTTTTGTTAATTTTAACTCATATTTAAACAAATCACATTTTAAAATTCATGTTTTTGGAAATACATTATGAAAAGGAGTTATTTGTGATTGAATATTTCTAAAACAATGGATTGAATAAATTGTTTATGTAAAATGTTATGTACGAATTGAAAATGCATGTCATGAAGTTTAACAACATTGGATTACATTTATATCACCAATACAATAAAGTGATTAATATGGTAATATAAAAATAGGTGTGAATGTTTATGTATATAAGACTCTACAATCTCAATGTGATCACTAAAATATTTTTATGCACATGTACCTCTGACACTAACCGATGTTGACTTATCTCTATACCATTAGGGATGTGACCTCTTACATTTATGTTTTATAGTTTTCAATAAGCATATATTGTTTCCAAATAACTCCAAAACTACCTAAGGCTTTCATTTTCTCTTACTAAATCCATGAAGGAAAATTTATTTTAAGACATCCTAAAATACGACTGCATCCCATTATACAATTTCAAATTTCTATTTGAAATTTAAAACCCACAAAGGATTTTTAATAACATCATGCATTTTTACAAATCTAAAACCACTAGGTTCATAAAAAATCATTTTAAATCAATTTTCTATATTTTGAAATAATTTAAAACCCAATTACATCAATTTTTAATGTCATTTCTACAATTAAATTCAAAATTTTAATTGAAATGGTTTCCATCAAAAATATAATTTAAATTAAAAAAAAATTAAATCAACAATCTTCCACAAAACACCCCAAATTAGTGGAATTTGGGGTTTCCCTAAATCTAATGCAAAAACCATTTCAAATATCCCAATTCAATAGAATGTTGTTTTATCTAATGAATTTAATGAATATTTTAGAAATTTAAATAAAGTAGAATGTTGAAAGAAATCAAGGAATTAATGTTTAAGCAATTTGGCCAAAATTAACGGAATCACCATCCATTTTCCCAAGAACTAACACGTGCAATGAAAAATAAGTGTTGAAGACCTCAAAACCCATCTTAGAAATGAGTTAAAATGGAAAAGATCATACATTGAACAATTACATGATTTTCAATTGAAATCCCAAAGGAGAAGAAATATTGAAATAAAAAGTACAAGGGAAGAAGATTACTGAGGAATAACTCTGCCAACATAATGATGATTGAATGTTGGGAAAAGGGATCCTGAAGGGTTTAAGAGCTTCGATATCCCTTGGGGATGGATTTGAGTTTGGTAAGTGAATTTGGAGAGGATCAAAAAGGGATATATTAGTCATAATAAATATTTTTTAAAAGTATTTGGGTTATTACATAAAAGTGTTACACCATTACCTGTCATGAAATGGTTAACATCTAAACCCAATTAATACAAGTCATCATGAATCAAAATATGATGCTACGAAATTATAAAAAATAAATAATTCCGATACGACAAGTAAAGTCTCATCATTTCATGTACCCTTTGCAGTGTGACCCCATTAATGAATTTTATTATATAACTATTACATGTTGTGTAACCTAAGTACACCAAATGAAACCCTCATGCATCCTATATAAAGATATTGTTAATTCTAGGACTAAAATAAATATCCTACATAATAATTTTCTATATTCTTCCAATTCATTATCAAACTTACTTAGACAATGAAAAAGGGAAACCATGACATGTTTATAGACACTCGTGTCAGATCAGTAACGAGAAAGTTCATGTTAAAATGATATATAAAACATATGATTATAATCAAATTGATATATATGTTTTGTATGTTACAAATGAAATTAATATTAATGAATTCATAGAAAAAAATAATGCGAATATTATAAAAAAAATATATATCAGAAAAATAATATTGAATGAACATTTGCTAGTTCACCAAACAAAATAACGGATTCCTTGCCTCTGAACAAATGTTTCCATATTAATCGATCCAAATTTTATATAAAATAAAATTAGTCATAACTTTTAATGTAATAGTATAAAATTGATTCTTGTATGAAATTCTAATTCAATAACTTATGAAACATATATAATTATATTAATTTTAGAAATGAAATCTAATTATGTGTTCAAATTTAATCATATACTATTATGTCAAGTCATTAGATAGAATGTTCAGACTAGATCAGAGAGATCACATAATATGTATAATATCTAATGAATGTTTATGAGTATACTATGAAAACAATATTAGACGAACATTATAAAATCATAAAATGGTGGATACTTGAATATGGATGAAAATATTTTCAATAAATAGTGAATTACATGGTAGAGATGTTCTTATGAATAATTAAAAAATCATTGATATTTATATTTTTTACAATTGAAATTATAATAATGATGATATTTGTTATGTTCAATGTCTTTATAATCATGGAGGATTGATTTTGATTATACCATAGATTTCTAATTGTCTGAATAAGAATGTCACATCTAAATTTTATGTCACCTCCCAATGATATTTGTTGACCACTTAAAATTACAATGTTTGACTGTGGTCAAATATAGAATGGTCCAATCAAGATATTCAAATATGAAAACTAAAAAATAACTTGTGAGCTCTCTTGTTTCCTTCTGTTTTAAGAAAAACTGTTCTTATTTATTATGGATAAATTACAATATGAAGTGGATACTTGAGTTATTATTTCATTAGTTAATCATTGATATCTACGTTGATGAAATATAATAAGATCATCATGAATTCTCTAAACTAGAATCATGAGATTCATGTTATTTTAAGTTGTTTGGAATATAATTTTACTATTTATACATGTTTTACAAATATATTTGGAGTTATAGAAGATCTATTATGGTGTATAATAAATTTAGTATATTTGATGGCCATGTATTATCAGATTTATTGAAGTTAAAAAATTGAATGGTTTTAAAAAAAAATTAAAAGGGATTCCAAAAACAACTTCAATATGAACCATACAAATCAGGTAGTATCAGTTAAAGCAGAGTGGGGAATATATCTTTTATAAATAGGTAAAGTAAAATAGTATCTATGATGATTGAAAATGTATCAAGGATATTTTTATGTGAACAATAATGAAAATACATTAAAAATAATAAAAATTTATTACTTGATGTTGTACATGAATTATAATATGAATAAAAACAATTTAGTATTGAGATGTCTAATATAAGACAAAACAGGTGGACTAGATTCTTGAATTTGTAAAGAAACTATGGATTTTAATGTTTTTCTATATTGGTAATGTAACACAAATGTGATGAAATGCATGTTGGAATATGATTTCACCATTCCATGTATGTGGGGTCATTTTTTATCACTCATTATAATTTTAGGGATCCCAACATGTGTGTTGGAATTTTTTAGACCAATCCAATATATTTATAATCTCAAAAAGTGGATAATATATATAATAGTTACCATAATACATGATAATTCCTAAATAATCATATCAAGTAGAGGACCCTGTAAAAAAATTATGTTCTGTCCCTTACATGAATTCAAATACTTGAATTAAATAACATAAACATAATAGGATAATTGATATCATAATGTGTCTTTTTGGGAATGTGATACAAGGTTAAATTATGTTATAAATGTATGAAACTATGATTTAGTCCCCCCACATTGTGTTGAGAATATCTTAATGGGGTCCTTATGAGGTAAAGGGTCTTGAAAAAACATAAATATAGCATTATAAAATTTCATTAGGACATATAGTCATAACATGGAAACAATAGTCCAAATTTGGTTAGGGTCATGGTGGAATGAAAAATTCTATAAGTTGAGAGATGTATCACGAGGCCTTGTTGAGGGGAGACTATTAACTGATAACTAGATAGGCTAAGCTGTAAAGGGATGGACAAGATATTTTTTTTCTAATATTAAAGGATTCATTCAATAAAAATATTTTTCATCTTATAAGGGTGTATATAATAAAATATTACATTTGCTATGGGGAGGGGTGTCTTTTAATGAAAAAGGATCCCATAACATATGGTGTGTCTGTGAGTGTAGTGTCGTGAAAGGACACCATAGGGAAAACCAAAAATGGACCCCATGTAAGGTAATTGTACTATGATTATTAGGTCCATGATGTTATGTTTCATTTTTATATAAATTTTATTAAGGGTCAGTCATATCCTTTAATGGATGTATTCTCTATATTTAAGAGGATACGATTAATCAAGGAACAAAATTTGGTTATATCCATTACCCAATGTTTTTATATTTGGTTGCACATGGTATCAGTAGTGCTAGTGTTTATTCTACATAGATGTGATCTATTTTATTCCCTCTAATAGAATCATTCAACATCAACGTCATTATCTATTAATCATAGAATCTTATTTCACTTATTTTATAATAATTATAACGAATTAGGGTGAATGATTCATAATATTATATGCCTTTTTGGTTTGATATCATACAGTTGATACAAAAGGGCATTCACTACCCATCCCTTCCCATTTCATTTGTTGTCTATAGCCTGAAGTATTTTCAATACATTTGTTTATAATTTCATTATTTTGTAGAGAAGTGATATTTTTTCATTGGATAATATTGTAAATAATGTTTTTGGATCACTCCATGTGTGGTCAACAAGTATTTTCCTTAGGTATTAGTGAGTATACAATAATCAATGAATTTTTTTATTCATTTAATTTTGAAATATGTTTTATAATTAAATGATAATGTTGATTGTAAATTATTTTTTTGTGGTGGATTAATATGTAGTGTTGGTAGTTGCTACAATAATTGATGAGGCATGTATTAACATTGAATAATCATGGGAAAAAATTGGATGTAGATGGTCCATATAATTCATAATCATATCACTGTTTATGATAATTGTGTAGAACTATATAAATATATAAGTGTTTAGATAAAAGTTTTCTGGATTAAGAGGACCCTATGTATTGATATTGGGTAACATTGATGTAAGGACCTAGACCTAGTTTCCTAGAGCCGATACCTTAATTTATTATATTGGCATATAAAATAGGAATTGGCATCCCCAGGGACCAAATGGTTTTCTAACACTAGAAACAATATACATATAAATTCTAAACTTTACATCTTTAATGGAACGTACAACACTAATTTATTCCATTAGAGACATCCATGATTTCAAGATTATAACTACAAGTAATCAAAAAAATACATCTTCATATCCTGGGTAAATGAAACATGAAAAGGGGTGAGGTTAAACACTCAAGAAAAGTATGAAATATAGTGGAAGATAACATAAATATAAATATAAGGTATGGTGAATAATTTAAAACACATGCATGTACAAATAATAATCATGAACACATTATTGTAGGAATATGAGCTGAGTTAATAATTCTATAATTAAACAAATTTCGTGTGTCCTCTAACAGTCGAATTACCACATGAAAATTCAATTAATAGCATCATAATGAGGTAAGTGCATATTTTGATAATTCTTAACCATATTTTGAGGGCCTCGTCCAAGACGTCAAAAAATGATTAAGGGCTTGGCCAAAACCATATCTCAATATGGGAAAGCCCTCGGCCTAGTCCATGTCTATTTGTCCCATGAGACCAACAGAAACATTGAGGGGATATAGTGGGCCCCACCCATCCAAAAATAAGACCAATTCATCCCTCATATTACAGGGTATAAACATAAACAACATATATATTCATATAGAAACTATTATATGAAATAAAAATTACTTATCCGGAACATTGAGCTTAAACACTAACCATTCAAAGTGAATTTTGAGAATGGTTCTATGGGTGAAAATACAAAATCAATCTAGTCTTAAAACATCTTGTCAAATATGGTTTATGGCATCATAAATTATTAATCCAAAAAATACTTAAGAATAAACAAGAGTGTTGAAACAGATGAAACTTCTCTTATCAAATCATCATGTAAATCATGAGATATAGAATCTTTTATTTGGAAATGGAGAGTTCTTTTGGAAAAGTCTTTGTTTAAGATAGAACATATGTAAGATTGTTTTTCCATAATGAAAATATATATTTTAGAAATATAATTATTTATAAAAATAAATTACAGTGTTCCCTTGAAATAACGTATGAAATTGAGAAATTCCCTTGAATCAGGATAGTACTTTGGAAATAATTTTGAATGTTCCCTTTGAAAAGCATAACTCCCCTGAAAACAAGGATGGATTGCAGTTGGTAAACATATGTAGAATGCTAAATTTTTTTTTGGAGGATTAAATAATAAAACATAATAATTTCATTGTGGTAATTAGACAATAAAAGTAACACGAATGAATATGGAGGTTCATGTGAAAAACCCTTACTTTATGTCTAAATGTGTTCCTCTCTTTAACATAATGTCCTGAAACAATAATTAGAATTATTAATAACTTAATTAAGAACCTATTAGACATGTATTCTGTTTTTCAATATTTTATTATATCCATTATGTCTTTATTTATTAGTTATAAGATTGAATTCGGTCATTCTGTAGTGTTCGTTTTCTTGATTTTCATAATCGGTTCACTTGTTTTGGATTTCATGTGGAATGGATATAAATTTCTAGAATTGAATTTACATATTATTTATGAACATACATAGGTGTTAATAGTCATTTATATTTTAATGTCTATAGATTTTCATGTAATATTTTTATTTATATGGAATTATTTTGAGGTTGTGAATTTGAACATCACATAATTATGAGGTCCAGAGAGATCAGAAAACAAAATGAACTTTTTTAAGGTACATTCTATAAACCTGTGAGTAGGCTTTTATATCATTTCAACCATCACTTCAATTAAAAATTCCAAGGCACAGTTGAGTTTATAATGCCTAGATTTTTATAGAAAAGAATTAACATCAGCCGGCAAGGGCAGAGAATAAAAGTTATTATTATGAATTTTTGAGAAAAATAATAAATTAATTTAAATAAATTATTTTATTTTCATTCTCACATTGGAGTGTCGGATGGTGATGCTAAAGGGAAATGAAAATCTGGTGAAGATGTGCATCAATGAGGATCATTAATGGCTCATTAAACATGCAACGTAATGACGCTTTAATGATGCGTAACATTGACATTGTTTCTAAATAAACTATGTAAGGACGTGACATCGCATCATACCGAGAATGCTACGATGTGTGCTTATTTATAATTCAATGTGCTAGGAAAATATGTATTAATGAAATTGGAGGATTCTTTGATGAACATCTGATGGACTTCCACCCTAGCAAAAAATGAAGAATGCCAACAGAACATCATCTTCTTCGTCAAACCTTTCGATGAAGAGAGCAGAGAAGCGACGTCATCTTCTTAAACCCCTGAGGACGAACGCGAGACATTGAACATCAAAATGTTAGGGATTTATGATTGTTTGTTCTTCCCCATCCATCTCGAAATGAAGAATGCGGTTTATCCCATGAACTAGTCAATCTATGGACCATTCATTTTTGTTGGAGAGTAAATTCTATGGGATTTCATTATCTGGAATTTAATATTCGTTATTGTTCAAAATAAAATTTCTGGACCTCCCTTATTTTGTAAACTTATTATGTGGATGGCCCGGGACGACACAAACATGGCTTGGACCCCTTCGTTGTGGGTGTACATCAATGCAAAACATTCAAATTGCCAACAAGACAATTTTGAGACTATCACGGTGGAGAGGATGATCCCCAGAAAATGTAGGTGCAAGAGGCACAAAAAACATACCACCATTGTTTTCCTAGAGGTCCACAGAATAGTCCGTCAGCGTGCCAGTGAAAACAGTGGAACATACAACTGCCAGTAGTGTCCTGCGGTGGTGGCTCTGTGTGGGAGGCGGTGCACCATGACAGTGCACTGGACGAAAGGGCGTGACCTGATCGGGACGCGACACAGTAGGAGAGCCTGCAACTGGAGGTAGAGGATATGATCGCTTGACCATGTCTGAGGGTAGCGGAGATGGCAATGAATAGGGTCTCGCAGGACGGGTCATAGTCGCAGGATTGCAGAGACCTGGGGGGAAATGGCAGGGCACGAACGAGGCTTCCGGGCGCATCAAGCGAGGTGAACTAATATGACTCTTGAGAATTGGATAGGGAGAAAACCCCCAGTGTGCTGGACCCGCACTGCGAGACAGTCCCGCTGTCACGACCCGCCCTCGGGGTCCGTGCCGTGACTACCCCAAACCCGCCTTCCATAGGCCAGGGGCTGGCGACTAGCACCAAGGCGTAAATCCCGGTAAAAAGGGAAGGCATTGCCTTTGTAAAGTAAACAATCACCACAGAGTAAGCAAGCGGAAAGTAAACACTAAGTAAAAACAGAGTACAACTAAAAGTGCGGAAAAGTAAATGGTCCAGTATACAAACCCAAACTGAAAGTGAAGTACAACTCGAAAGGGAAAACAACAACTGTACGAAGAAGCCGCTACACCGAGCTGTCCACTGGAGATCCCACCTAAAGGGTGGGTACAGATAGCTCCACTTCTCCTCGGGTCCCGTCGTCCGCTCCGAACACGTCCCGCCCAGTGGTCCACCTCCAGGTACCGTCCTGCTCTGCAAGCCTCAGCCATGATCAAAGCTGTCCGTCGTCTGCAACCAACATAACGTAGTGCGGGCATAGCCCGTGCAGGGGTGAGTATAAGCTACTCAGTAGGGACCCCGAAACCACTGAAGGTCTCCCAAAATCTACAAAGGATAAACCACAAAGGAAGATACAATCACGAAGTAACAACCGACACTGCTTAGGTATATGCCCATACATATACCTAAGTCATCAATTCCAATACGCTCCAACCTCCGAGCCCGAGTACAACTCAGTCCACATAGGAAAGTATACGTATTCCACATAGGAAAACAAAACAAAATCCACACAGGATAGCACAACACAATCCACACAGGAAAGTAACAGGATTCAGCTCATACAGGTATACTTCTTCGAAGGACGATAAAGATGATCTCTGATCCATCTAAGACTTCGGACCCACGAAGGATCGATAAGTAACTAACCCCCGCAAAAGACCCACACATGATCGGGCCCACACAGGACCTGTAGGCGCTGGTTCACACAGGACCGCTGAGCGCAAGGACCCACACAGGATCGGACCCACACAGGATCGGGCCCACACATGACCTGTAGCACTGATCCACGTAGGATCGCTGAGTGCTGTAGTCGTCGTCGAATCCACACAGGATCTCTGTACTGTCGTCATCGCAGTCACAGTAGCAGTAGCAGTAGCAGTAGCAGTAACAGTCATAGACGCAGCCATGTCTAGGGTTCCCGCACACAGCAAGCTCGTTCGGGAGGGTCCGCTCCACGAGCAGAGAGGCTGATACATCAACTGTCAAAAATTCCATAGTTGATGTATCCAAAAGTTCAGTATCGCCAACAGGAACTCAACGCAACAGACGGCGCGTCGATCGGACGCCCGGTCTGAGAGTTATTGGCTTTTTCGTCCGAGGGGCCCGGTTGGTTTTTAAGGAAAAACCAACCCGACTGTACTCCACCTGCGTCAAAACCTCGGGCGGAGTATGCCAAAAGATTCATCTCACTAAGAGGAACACAACAAAGCTGACGACACGTCAATCGGACGTCCGTAGCTCAAGATATGAGCGTTTCCGCTCCGAGGGCCCGGTTGGTTTCGTGTACGAACCAACCCGGCCGAACTCAAAGTATTCCGAAACATTGAGTGCGATATACCGAATCGACCGTCTCCATCTAAGGATCGCATCGCCGCTGACGGTTCGTCGATCGGAGGTCCGTAGCTCATGTTATGGCCAAAAGACCGAAATCGATACGAAAACGGGGGGTCCGGGTCCGGGCCGACCCGACCCGACCCCCTGGCTCGGCCCGAGCCGGGTCGACCCGACCCGGGTCCGACCCAGCCCTGCCGGCGGCGCGGCCCAGCGCGGCGGCGCGGCACGGCCGGCGGCGGCGCGGCCTGGCGCCGCTCGGTGCCACGCGTGGGGGGCAAGGCCCCCGCTTCTTCTTAGATGGCGGCGCGGCTAAAAGCCGCGCCTTTTGGAGAAACCGGCCCCCCTCGTGGGGGCCTGCCTTGAAGAAAAACGGGGGGCCGCCTGCCCCCCTTTATGAATCTGGCCCCCCCTCATAATGGGGGGGGGCAAGTAACCTGGCTGGGGGAATTTAATTCCCCCGGTCTTTCCCCTTCCGGCTGGCCCAAACTGGTCGGCCGGTTCTTCTTCAACGGACCGGAAAATCCGGTCCCCTTCCGGCTTCCGACACTGGCGGCCCGGCTTTCCGCCGGTTCTCTCGTCCCGCCGCGGCCTGGAACCGGCCGCGGCCTTCGTCGTTCGGCGCGGTGCGACGGCACCGCGCCCCTCCGCGGCGGCCCCGCTCCAGCCGCGGCGCCATCGGTTTTCTTCAACGCGGCGCGACGGCGTTGCGTTCTTGATAAACTTTCCACGGCGCGGCGCGATGGCGCCGCGCAATACAACCGTGCGAATTCCCGTGTGGTGCGATGGCACCACGCCATCTCGTTCATCCACAAGAAAATAATAATAATCAAGAACAAGGGAGGGGGAATTCGGCCGTGCTTGTGCGGTCCGACCCCCCTCTCGTTAGATGATAAATCTTAAATATTTATCCACAAGATTATCATGATAGAACCAAGAACGAGAGTAAATAAATAATCCACAACTAACCCTACCTCGGTTTCAAGTACGATGTTCATCAACGACCCGCGGAAGACAACGTCGCGGAGGTCGGGCGTCGCGGTAATCATTCATCAATTCTGTTGACGAAGAGGTACGTCCGAAGAGGTACATCGTTGGTGAATCTATATAAGCCGACGAAGGATTTCCGAGGAGGAAGCGGCGTTCCCTTTCATTGAGACGGAAGGCGTCATCGATCTTCGGAAACAACCGGCTACAAAGAAGAGAGGAGCGACGTTCTTCGTCGGAGCTCGAAGGTTCTTCTCATTCTTCGTCAATGTTTGAAGAAGAAGGAGGAGCTCTCAAATCCTCTCAAGATGGCTAAACAAATCTAACCAAATAAAATAATCTAAGGGATTATTTTATTTACTCAACCAAACCATTTGAATTTCAAAAGGTTTGAATTATGACAACTCAACCCATTAAATAACCCAACTTGCCAACTTAATTTAAAAGGGTAGTTTAAGAGAGAAGATGAGGAGTTGGGGTTCGTGTGAGCCCCACCACACTTACTCCTCCCAAGGGAGGTTAAGTGGATGTGGGTACCACCTTTAACTCCCTTTGGGAGAAGTTAACCACCAGAATAAAAATAAAAATTGTTTCCACATTTTTATTTAACTTCTTATAATTTCTCCAAAAACTAACTTTCGTCCCGCAATAAACACTACTTCGGAAAAGGTCTCCTTAAGCGAATAATGGCTCTGCGAGTTCAGCGGTGTCCTCGGTTTTCAATTCCGAGCACCGGATCAAAATTTAGAAATTCCCGCTCATTCGTTCACTGAACATACCTGAGTCAAACTTCGGAAATTGATTCCGGGCACTCCGGGCCTCGGAATCAGGTGCCGTCAGAAACCACGTTCTTGTAAAATTCCAAAGAAAATTAGGAAACAATTTCCCTTGAATTTTACGGGTCTTTACATTACTCCCACCTCAGGGCTTTACGTCCCTGTAAAGATACATCAAAAACTTGGGAAACAAGTGAGGGTACTGAGCACGCATCTGAGCCTCCCACTCCCAAGTGCTCTCCTGGAGGTTCTCGTGCTGCCATCTGATGCACACAAGAGGAATCGACCGTCCACATAGGACCCGCTCCTGTCGATCCTCGATCTCCACCGGGACCTCCGCAAAAGTCGCCCCATCGTCAACGTCAAGCTCCCCATGGTCAATGATGTGCGTCGGGTTGTGCACGTATCTCCTCAGCTGAGATACTTGGAAGACGTCATGCACCCGGTGCAACTGAGGTGGTAGAGCCAGGCGATAAGCCACCTCTCCAATCCTGCTGAGGACCTGGAAGGGTCCGATGAAGCGCGAATATAACTTGCCGCCTCGTCCAAATCTCCGTATACCACGTCGAGGTGAGACCCGCAAGAAGACGTGGTCGCCATCCTAGAACTCTAGTGGCCTCCGTCTCCTGTCAGCGTATGACTTCTGCCAGCTCTAAGCTGTCCTCATCCGCTCCTGGATGATCTGGGCCTTCTCTGTCGTGGCCTGGACCATCTCCGGTCCCACAAGTGCTGACTCCCCAGGGTCTGTCCAGCACAGAGGAGATCTACAAGGTCGGCTGTACAACGCCTCGTACGGTGCCATCCCGATGGTGGAGTGGTAGCTGTTGTTGTACGCAAACTCTACCAAGGGTAGGTGGTCCTCCCAGCTACGACCAAAGTCGAGGACACATGCGCGGAGCATTTCCTCAAGAGTCTGGATGGTCCTCTCCGTCTGACCATCCGTCTGAGGGTGAAAAGCTATGCTCAGACGTAGCTGTGTCCCGAACGCCTCTTGTAACACCTTCCAAATCCGGGAAGTAAAGCGAGCATCTCGATCGGAGATGATAGATGACGACACACCGTGGAGCCACACAATCTCCTAAACGTAGAGACGTCCCAAGCTCTCCACTGAGCCCTGCTCTCTGATTGGTAAGAAGTGTGCCGACTTGGTGAGTCGGTCAACAATCACCCAGATGGAGTCGTGACCTTTGGAAGTGCATGGAAGTCCAGTCACGAAGTCCATAGGTATGCCATCCCACTTCCACTCAGGGACCTCCAATGGCTGTACCAAGATTGCTGGTACCTGATGCTCTGCCTTCACCTGCTGGAAGGTGAGGCATCGAGAAACGAACTCTTCTACAGCCTTCTTAATGCCCGGCCACCAGTGATGTCATCTGAGATCCTAGTACATCTTTGCCAATCCAGGATGTACCGCCAAAGGAGAAGTGTGAAACTCTCTCAGCACCTCCTCTCGCAAAGAGACTGGTACCATGGTACGCCCTCTGAAAAGGATGTTGTGCTCTGCTCCAAGGGAGAAACCATCAGGTGCATGTTCCTAGGATATCTGTGCACGACGTGTCTCACAGTCAGCGTCCTCATGTTGTGCCTCTCTGACCCGCTGCAGTAGTGGATGGGTGACTGTGAGAGACTGGAGGAATACTGCTCCATCTCTATCCATGAAGGATATCTGTGCAGAGGCTAGCTGCTATGTCGCCGCCTCAAGTATCTGAATGCCCGTCCTCCTGCTGAGGGCATCGGCTACTACGTTCCCCTTCCCAGGAGAATATACTATCTCAAAGTCATAGTCCTGGAGGAACTCGAGCCATCGCTGCTGTCTCAGGTTCAGGTCCTTCTGCGAGAAGATATACCTGAGACTCTGATGATCAGAAAAGCCTGTAAAATGCTCTCCCATCAGGTAATATCGCCATGTCTTCAAGGCGAATACCACTACTGCTAACTCCAGGTCATGGGTAGCGTAGTTCTGCTCATGCGGCCTCAACTGACGTGATCCATAGGCGATCACTGCCCGCTCCTGCATCAGAACACATCTGAGTCCGGTCCCTGATGCATCGCAGTAGACTACGTACCCTACTCCCTCCTCAGGCCACCTCAAGATAGGTGCGCTGGTCAATCTCTGTCTCAGCTCCTGGAAGCTCTGCTGACAACTATCTGACCACACGAAGGGTTTCCCCTTCCTCCTTAACGTACGACAAAGCTGCAACGATTTCTCCTTTTCCGAAAAGTGAAATACGGTCTCATCCCCTGGATGAACCACGTTCCTTGCCTAATACAGTCAATCCCATCATGATTAGTTAATTCATGGCATGGATGACGTCGTAAGGCCTCGACGCTGCTACCAAGAGATCCAACTAATACTCTCGCCTCCAAGGGTTGAGTCACACTGTCGGCATCAGTGTGTGGTCACTGCTTTTCCTCCAGTAAGAATCTCTCAAGTGAGGGTCATGTCAACAGTTTTTAACCGGCACCTCTTAGTAAAAACAAACAAAATACAAGAAAACAAAAGTCACCAAGGCAAGTATCTTTTATTACTTCAACATAAAGTACGAGGACACAAGGCAACACAAACTACGAAGCCAGATGCATTATGGGAAAAGGCCTCTATGCCTGGAGCTAATCCCTCACTAGTCCACCCGCTTCCGGAGCTCCATGATCGTAAGCTTCAGCTGCCTGAAGCTGTGCTCTCCCCTGAGGTCGGGGTGGACCTCCTGGTGGTGGTGGTGGTAGAGCCTCAAAGCGTCGCCCACCACCTGCTGCTCAGCCAGCTCCTCTGCCTCGTCCGCCTGCTCCCTGCGGACCGCCACGGTCGAACCTCTGCCTCTGCCTAGGTGGTTCCTCAACCGTCTGCTGCTCCTCTGCATGGCGGGTCGGGCAGTCACGAGCCATGTGGCCCTGCCCGCCGCACGAGTAGCACTGCATGCCTCTCGAAAGACAGGCTCATCGCTTTGTGCCATGTACTGCTGAGCCAGTGTCCTGAGGTCGTCTGCCTGAAGGTTTGGTCTGTCTGGACCTCTGATTCATCCGTCGACTGCCTGCTGCAGATGACTCTGCCACGTGCTGCCCTGGGGTGGATCTCGGAGCTGGTGTAGACTCAGCAAGGAAGCTCTCGATCAAAAGGGCCCGCTCCAGTACTCATGTCTGAGTCGGTATGCTGAGGGAGATCAGCGATGCCCCGATCTCGTGTCTCAAACCCTGCTCGAAGGTCCGAGCCCGGAAGAATGGGTCCCGTACCATGTCGGTCGAGTAGCGCGAGAGATCATTAAATCTCTCCGAGTAATGAGCGACCGTCATGCTGCCCTGCCGCAGCTGAAGAAGCTCCTGGATACACACCGCACGAAGGGTGGCTGGGACGAACTCCGAGTGGAAGAGGCTCTCAAAGTCCGTCCAAAGTAGAGATGCCTCATCGTGCACCTGGAGAATCAAGCTCCACCATCGTCCTGCTGTTGCGTGTAGTAGGCTCGCAACGAGAATCACCATGAGGTCTGCTGGTGTCCTCACTAGCCTAAACACACGTACCACTGCCTCCAGCCAGTCCTCGGCTGCCTTGGGATCTGTCTCCCTGCGAAACCTGGGTGGTCATTGGCACTGAAACTCGTGAAGTGCGCTGAGTCGACGTGCATTGTCAGCGGCTGGTGCTGGAAGCATCAGTGGATCGGCAGGTAGAGCTACCGTCGGTGCCACTGCTGACAAGGGGCTCTGCACCGAGGCCTCGTCACTCGGTGGGTTGTCATCACACTCGACTCTCGGAACCCTAGTTTGCTGCCGTCGTGGGGCCATCCTGAAAAGGAAACGGGTGCGCCACAGTCAGAACAGTATACCTGGTGAGCTGATATAAGTAATCACAAAGAAAACTTTGAAACACACACGCAATCAATGTTTTCATGCATTAAGTCGGAAATCAGAAGTCAGGGTCCTGGTGTACGGATACGTCGGTCACCGCACCAACACTGGACTCCCTGGACTGATAACCACACTCAATACGCTAAACATTATTGCTTCACATAGAAAAGATCAGAGTTCGCGGTAGAACCGAACTCCTCTGATACCAATTTGTCACGACCCGCCCTCGGGGTCCGTGCCGTGACTACCCCAAGCCCGCCTTCCATAGGCCAGGGGCTGGCGACTAGCACCAAGGCGTAAATCCCGGGAAAAAGGGAAGACATTGCCTTTGTAAAGTAAACAAACACCACAAAGTAAGCAAGCGGAAAGTAAACACTAAGTAAAAACAGAGTTCAACTGAAAGTGCAGAAAAGTAAATGGGCCAGTATACAAACCCAAACTGAAAGTGAAGTACAACTCGAAAGGGAAAACAACAACTGTAAGAGAAAGCCGCTACACCGAGTTGTCCATTGGAGATCCCACCTGAAGGGTGGGTACAGATAGCTCCACTGCTCCTCGGGTCCCGTCGTGCGCTCCGAACACATCCCGCCCAGTGGTCTACCTCCAGGTACCGTCCTGCTCTACAAGCCTCAGCCATGATCAACGCTGTCCATCGTCTGCAACCAACACAACGTAGTGCGGGCATAGCCCGTGCAGGGGTGAGTATAAGCTACTCAATAGGGACCCCGAGACCCCTGAAGCTCTCCCAAAATCCACAATGGATAAACCACAAAGGAAGATAAAATCACGAAGTAACAACCGACACTGCTTAGTTATATGCCCATACATATACCTAAGTCATCAATTCCAATACGTTCCAACCTCCGAGCATGAGTACAACTCAGTCCACACAGGAAAGTATACGTATTCCACACAGGAATGAAAAACGAAATCCACACAGGATAACACAACACAATCCACACAGGAAAGTAACAGGATTCAGCTCACACAAGTATACTTCATCGAAAGACGATAAAGATGATCTCTTATCCATCTAAGTCGTCGGACCCATGAAGGATCGATAGGTAACTAAACCCCGCAAAAGACCCACACAGGATCGGGCCCACACAGGACCTGTAGGCGCTGGTTCACACAGGACCGCTGAGCGCAAGGACCCACACAGGATCGGACCCACACGGGATCAGGCCCACATAGGACCTATAGCACTGATCCACGTAGGATCGCTAAGTGCTGTAGTCATCGTCGAATCCACACAGGATCTCTGTACTGTCGTCATCGCAGTCACAGTAGCAGTAGCAGTAGCATTAGCAGTAGTAGTCACAGACGCAGCCAGCTCTAGGGTTCCCACACACAGCAAGCTCATTTGGGAGGGTCCGCTCCATGAGCCGAGAGGCTGATACATCAACTGTCACAAAGTCCAGAGTTGATGTATCGAAAAGTTCCGTATCGCCAACAGGAACTCAACGCAACAGACGGCGCGTCGATCGGACGCCCGGTCTGAGAGTTGTTGGCTTTTTCGTCCCAGGGTCCCGGTTGGTTTTTAAGGCAAAACCAACCCGAACATACTCCACCTACGTCCAAACCTCGGGCGGAGTATGCCAAAAGATCCGTCTCACTAAGAGGAACACAACAAAGCTGACGTCACGTCAATCGGACGTCCGTAGCTCAAGATATGAGCGTTTCCGCTCCGAGGGCCCGGTTGGTTTCGTGTACGACCCAACCCGGCCGAACTCATAGTATTCCGAAACATTGAGTGCGATATACCGAATCAACCGTCTCGATCCAAGGATCGCATCGCCGCAGATGGTTCATCGATCGGAGGTCCATAGTTCATGTTATGGCCAAAAGACCGAAATCGATACGAAAACGGGGGGTCCGGGTCCGGGCCGACCCGGCCCGACCCCCCTGGGTCGGCTCGAACCGGGTCGACCCAGGTCCGACCCGGCCCGACCGGCGGCGGGGTCCAGCACGACGGCGCGGCCCGGCACCGCGGCGCGGCCCGGCACCGCGGCGCGGGTTGGCACCGCTCGGTGCCACGCGCGGGGGGCAAGGCCCCCGCTTCTTCTTTGATGGAGGCGCGGCTAAAAGCCGCGCCTTTTGGAGAAACTGGCCCCCCTCGTGGGGGCCTGCCTTGAGGAAAAACGGGGGGCCGCCTGCCCCCCTTTATGAAACCCCCCCCCCCTCATAATGGGGGGGCAAGTAACCTGGCCGAGGGAATTTAATTCCCCCGGTCTTTCCCCTTCCGGCTTCCGACACCGGCGGCCCGGCTAGCCGCTGGTTCTCTCGTCCCGCCGCGGCCCGGAACCGGCTGCAGCCTTCGTCGTTCGGCGCGGTGTGACGGCACCGTGCCCCTCCGCCGCGGCCCCGCCCCGGCCACGGCACCTTCGGTTTTCTTCAACGTGGCGGGGCGACATCGTGTTCTTGATAAACTTTCCACGGCGCGGCGCGACGGCGCCGCGCAATACAACTGTGCGAATTCCCGCGTGGTGCGACGACACCACGCCATCTCGTTCATCCACAAGAAAATAATAATAATCAAGAACAAGGGAGGGGGAATTCGGCCGTGTTTGTGCGGTCCTACCCCCCTCTCGTTAGATGATAACTCTTAAATATTTATCCACAAGATTATCATGCTAGATTCAAGAACGAGAGTAAATAAATAATCCACAACAAACCCTACCTCGGTTTCAAGTACGATATTCGTCAACGACCCGCGGAAGACAACGTCGCGGAGGTCGGGTGTCGCGGTAATCGTTCGTCAATTCTGTGGACGAAGAGGTACGTCCAAAGAGGTACGTCGTTGGTGAATCTACATAAGCCAATGAAGGAAGTCCGAGGAGGAAGCAGCGTTCCCTTTCGTTGACACGGAATGCTTCGTCGATCTTTGGAAACAACCGGCTACGAAGAAGAGAGGAGCGGCGTTCTTCGTCGGAGCTCGAAGGTTCTTCGAGTTCTTCGTCAAAGTTTGATGAAGAAGGAGGATCTCTCAAATCCTCTCAAGATGGCTAAACAAATCTAACCAAATAAAATAAGCTAAGGTCTTATTTTATTTACTCAACCAAACCATTTGAATTTCAAAGGTTTGAATTAAGACAACTCAACACATTAAATAACCCAACTTGCCAAGTTAATTTAAAAGGGGAGTTTAAGGGAGAAGATGACGAGTTGGGGTTCGTGTGGGCCCCACCACACTTAATCCTCCCAAGGGAGGTTAAGTGGATGTGGGTCCCACCTTTAACTCCCTTTGGGAGAAGTTAACCAACAAAATAAAAATAAAAAGTGTTTCCACATTTTTATTTAACTTCTTATAATTTCTCTCAAAACTAACTTTCGTCCCACAATAAACGCAACTTCGAAAAAGGTCTCCTTAAGCAAATAACGGCGCTGCGAGTTCATCAGTGTCCTCGGTTTTCAATTCCGAGCACCGGATCAAAAGTTAGAAATTCCCGCTCATTCGTTCACTAAACCTACCCGAGCCAAACTTCGGAAATTGATTCTGGGCACTCCGGGCCTCGGAATCAGGTGCCGTCAGAAACCGAGTTCTTGTAAAATTCCAAAGAAAATTAAGAAAAAATTTCCCTTGAATTTTACGGGTCTTTACACCCGCTCCCTCTTCGAGATGGGCCAGACAAGCCCGCATCGCCGAGTGACTTGGCATCCTATACCCTTGGCCAATCGGGCTGGGTCCATTGGGGCTTATTGGGTGTCATCCACTGGCCAGGCCGGAGCAGACCGACATGGACCAACACCAGGTTTGGTCAGGTCCAGCAGAATGAACCTGGGTATGTGAAACCCACAACCCAGTTTGGTCTGGTCATTCCGATAGGGTTAGACCGGGCCTCATCGCAATTGTCCCTGGTTACTAAAACGCTCGTATCATGAAAACTGATTGTCCGAATGATGGTCTGTTTATGGCGTTGGGACCCTCTAAAGGAGGCAAGTATTTATTAATTATTTTTAATGACAATAATGGACGTTGAGAGTTGATTAATGGCTTGATTAGTGGTTTTACCAAGCACGCTATGAACGAAACCCAGTGATTTGCTGAGACCTTATGACATTTCGAGGATGGCCCAGTAGGAAGTGCCTTTGTGTGACCCCGTAATTTCATAGTGGGAAGAGACTGTGTGTCACCCGAAATACCCATGATACTCTATAAGAGGAATACCATTGTTCGACTAAGGTGGGAAGCGACTCTAGATGACACGAAAGGCCCTTGTTGGGGAGCGACTCTGCGTGACCCAACATACCCACTGTACACATTAGGGATGACTACCAAAACTGTTCAAGGTTTGTGGGAAGCGGTATTATGTTGCCTAGAAGGAACACTATACTCGATATAAGGGGAGTTCTCTAGCGACCGGGGAGTTCGACTCTTGTGACTGAATTTTCTATTATTAATACACTTGAATATAGGCGGTGTGATTTTCCTTGTGTATCACGCATTACTTTGTGGAATTTTTTTGTCTTCTTTCTTTTTGTTTTAGGGTTCCTACTGAGTACAATGTTACTCACCCCTTCATGGGATTCGCCTGCATGTTTTGTGTCTAGTGCATAAGACTGCTGTTTCGATAGTGGTTCTTAGGGAGACGGGATGGACAAATGCTACAACGATGGACCTAGTGGTCCAGGACCAAGCGGTTACCTGTAGGACCAGGAAGACGGGACATACTAATTCAGATTTCCGTAGCATCACTACTATCACGATTAGGTGTGGATTACTGCATATGTTCATAAGTGTATTTTTCATACTATATAATTTTGATTTTTTTTCTGTGGGTTTGAATTCTAGCCCACATTCTTTCATATGTACATAATCACAGTTTATTTAGTGGTATGCTTTCTACTTTTTCTATGTAGGGACTTGGATGGGAATTTATGTGCATACATGTATCCAGGCTAATGCCTCCGACATGAATTTTGACACCTTCGGTGCTAGTCACCAGCCTCTGGCCTTTGGGAGGTGGGCAGGGGTAATCATAGCATGGGCACCCGGGGACGGGTCAAGCCAATGTGTATCAAAGGGTGGTCAGTTCCCCCTCCAAGACCAGGAGTCTGATGTTTTTTTTTGGGAAGCATTGTCATGTTTTTCATGTTCATCTTCCAGATTGAGGGAGTCCAATGTTGGTGTGGTGGCCAATGTATCCATACTCCAGGACCTTGTATTCTGTTTTCGGATCGACACATGAAAACAATGGTGGCATAAGATTCTCCTTATTTTTTATAATAGTTTGATCACCAGGAATAAATTTCTTACTGTGGTATATCATGATCTATCTTAGGATTCCTCCATGCGGATGACCAGCCAGGAGCCCAATATAAGGTCCGGAGGATAGCCCGCATTGAGACGAGGCGTCCGTTTAGGGGCTAGTTATAGTGGTGGCCCACCAATGTTTCACAATTGCCACGACCACCAAATGATCATATTATACTATCAGTGGAACCACGTTCGTAGGCTCAGTTCTCTACATGAGTTTTAAATACAGAGGCCTCCTAGGTTTCGGGGAGAGACGGATCCTCAGGTCGCTGAGGACTGGATGGAGGCTGTGACGTAGGTCTTCCACTTAGTGGGGGCACTGACCGACCAGATGGAGATATTGGAAGAATCCTTATAAGGGATGAACAGTGAGATGGATTATTTTGACAATACATTGTCATTATTAGGCGACCCTAACTTGTGTTGAATTCAAGGGAATTTTTTGAGAGGTGTTTTCCCCTATGACCTTTCTCTCTGTGCTCATCCAGGAGATACTTCACCTACAACATGATACCATGATGGTGGATGAGTACTCAGTGAGGTTCAAAGAGCATTCCCACTAATCAACAGATATGGTGTGAGACCCTTATTTAGGGCTCGAGCCTTTGGGGAGTGTCTACAGTGGGAGATCCTGGATTCTGTGGTGTCTCTCACCATCCCTACTTAGGAAAGGGTGCTGGAGCGAGCCCTTATGATGGAGTGTTTGTTGGCAGAGTAGGCACCTGCGGCCAGAGCTACGCCCATACCCCAAGTAGCAGAGTCTTTGGTAGGTAGAAGATAATGGACATGTGGGCCACAGAGGGCATGGTCTTTCATAGGATGAACCCAGGACTCAGGGTCAGTGGTGTGGGTATCCTAGTCTAAATAGAGTAGGTAAGGAGACATGAAGTGCTACACGTGTGGTGGGTTGGGACACATGGACCAAGAATACCCAACCGGCCATACAGATGATTGATAGATGGTTGAGGGGCTATCGAGGCAACAAAAACAATTCAAACGAGGACGTTCGCAGGGCTACATACTTAGAAGGGTAGTTGGCAGAGCGGTAAGAGGTGGGTGATGATTTGATATGTTACGGCCACCACCCCTATGTGGTCTTTCCCAACCATAGGAAGTAGGCAGATAGGGGTGAGATTAGCTCTAGGTTTCCGAGGATTATGACCACAACACTCCAGAGATAATCCATTGTATGATTTGTGTATTTTACACCCAGGTTTTAGTTCATATAAAAGATAGTCACTCATTCCTTGCCACGACTCTCGTTTGGAGCTTGTAGATTATGGTGGAGCTGTTGGCTTGATCCCTATAGCTAGAGACTACTATGGGAGATGATTTGATGATTAAAAACTAGTTTCGGTAGTGTGATCTTATTCTAGAATATGATAGATTTAGTTGGGTTCTCCTATTAGCATCGTTGAGGGCTTACCATTTCATATTGGGTATGGACTTGTTATCCACATTCCATGCTCATATAAAATATTTGAGGTGTTCAGTGTGGTGTGTCAGTGAATATGAGACCAGGTTTTCCTTCACCAGGGTAAATGAAACCCTTTTTGTGTAGGACAGAATCTCTTGGAGGGGGGGGGGGGGGGGGTGTAGCCGATCACTCACTAGTTGGCATCCCTCACCCTCAGTGAAGTGGAGGAGATAAGTCAAAGCTTCCTAGCAGTGGTGGATGAGTGCATGGATGTTTTTATTGATGGGGTTCCATGGCCACCCCCTCATATAGAGTTAGTCTTCATTATAGACTTATTCCCTGGGAAGACCGAGATATCCATACCAGCATATCTAATTGTTCCCACAGAGCATCGTAAGCTGAGGGTAAAAAAGGATGACTTACAGGAGAAGGAGTTCGTAAGGCCCAGTGTATTACCATGGGATGCCCCCAGTGCATTTTTTCAATGAATAAAAATTAGATTTTGAGGTTTTGCATGGTCACATGATGCCTAAAGCTGAAAAAGTGAAGAATAAGTATCCACATCCATGAATTGATGACCTTTTCGGCCATTTGATTGGAGTGAAGTGGTTCACAAAGATATACCTCATATTTGGCTATCAACATCATCGGGTACGAGACAAGGATGTGTCAAAGACTGCCTTCAGGCACTTCTATGGCCACAATGAGATCCTTATGATTCCTTTTGGCTTGATCAAATCCCAATCAATGTTCATGGTCCTCATGAACATGATATTATAGTACAAAATCAATCTATTCATCGTGATCTTAAACGATGAAATATTGGTGTATTCAGTGTCGAAGGAGCAGCACTGTACACAACTACGGATACATCTGGATACAATCCGAGAGAACCACATTTATAGCATTCTCATGAAGTTTCTGTTACTGATACATGAAGTCCACTTTCTATGACATATCATCTTTGATCTTGGAGTTGCAGTAGATCCGGAAATGATGGAGGAGGTTCTTTATTGGGAGACACCATGGAGCGTGACTAAGGTGCGAAGCTTCTTGGGGATGGAAAATTACTATTAGAGGTCGGTGCCTGACTTTTTAATGGATAAATAACCCTTATAGGTATTTAAAAGGAAAGGAAAACCCTTCGTGTGGACAAAGAAATTCTAGTAGAGTGTCTAGGAGCTGAGACGAAGACTGACTAGTGCCCCCATCTTGAGACTACTGGAGGTTGGTGTTGGGTATGTATTTTACTGCATCACATCAAGTACCAGGCTTGGTTGTGTCCTAATGTAGGATAAATTTCTGATCGCCTAAGGTTCATGATAGCAGAGAAAGCATGAGTAGAGCTATGCTACCCATGACCTGGAGTTTGCAGAAGTTGTATTTTTGTTGAAGATGTTCCAGTACTACTTGATGGGTGAGCAGTTTATATTTTACTCCAACCACAAGAGTCACAGGTATATAATATCATAGAAAGAGAATAATTAGAGATAACAATGATAGATAATGTTCCTCCATGACAAGGATTTTGAGATATTCTATACTCCTAGAATTTAAAACATGGTGGAAATCACACTCAACAAGAAGACTGAGTTGTAGCTGTTGGGTGAGTCAACAGAGCATTTATCCATGATGTAAGAATCCCTCATAGATGAAAGTGTGGTAGCTTACCTCTAGTTGACAGATATTTCTCCCCCACTACTACATTTTGTCAAGAAGGTACAGCTAGGGGATGTTGGCTGCGAGGCCCGACATGCTCAGATATCCTTAAGAAGGGATCCTGATTGATTTTCAATAGGAGTGGATAACCTCATCATTTTCAGAGGGATCAACTATGTATCCATTCCATTGCTGGAGTAGGTGTTGAGGTTGTTACATACATCCCATATGGAAGTACATATTGTAGCTGAAAAGATGTTCCAGGTCCTCCAGCATCGGTACTGGTGGATAGGGATGAATAAAGCAGTAGTCGAGTTCATTTCACGATTCCTCACTTGTCATCATGTGAAAAATGATAACTAGGATCTAGTAGGTGTGACTCAACCACTCGAGGAACCTTAGTGGAAATGGGATGGTATCATGATGGACTTCGTGGCGGGGTTACCACATAGGCCTAGAGGCCATGACTATATTTGGGTGATCGTTGAACGACTCACTATGTTGGCTCACTTCCTACCCATTCAATAGTAGGGAAAGGTAGAGGGCTTGGGACAGCTCTATGACTAGAAGATAGTGTGGCTTCCTGGGGTACCATCAACAATCATCTAAAACCAAGACACCCACATTACATCCTAGTTGTGGAAGGGTTTATAAGAGGCATTTGGGATGTAGCTATGCTTTATCCATGCTTTTCATCACCAGACGGATCGTCAGATGGAGTAAACCATACAGACCATGGAGGACATGCATCATGCTTACGTTCATGACTATGGTCATGGTTAGGAGGACCGACTTCCACTGGTGACATTTTCATACAACAAGAACTATCACTCCACCATTGGCATGGCACCGTTTGAGGCCTCATACATGTGGCCTTTGAGAACACTCATATACTAGAAAAACCTAGGGGTGTCGGTACTCATGGGTGCATAGTTGGTATTGGATACCATCGAGAAGGTGAAGATCATCCAGGAATAGATGAGGACTTTACAAAGAAGGCATAAGTCATAGGGAAACAGAAGATAATTACCCTTGGAGTTTGATTAGGGAGATCATGTATTCCTTTGGGTCTAACCCTAATGAGGATTGCAGAGATTCAGCCGGGGCGGTAGGCTATCTCCATGGGTAATAAGTCCATTTTAGATGCTGAGTAGAGTTTTCATGGTGGTGTACCACCTATATCTCCCCCCATAGATGCACTGGGTGCATGAGGTTTTCCACATGTCACAGCTGAGGAGGTGCGTGTATAATGAATCACACATAATCTACTGGGGTGAGCTGGAAATTGACGATGGGATGAATTTTTCAGTGTTCCCAGGGGAGATAGAGGATTGATAGGACCAGGTCTAATGAGAATGGTAGATTACTCTAATGCACGTCTGATGGCAGCAAGAGAATCTGCATGAGATGACATGGGAGTGGGAGACTCTAGTTCGTGCTCTGTACCCCCATATTTTTGTTTAGATTTTGTTTTATCTTTCTGAGTTGTAAATTTCTTAGGTTGGGAGAGTGTAACATATCCAAATTTTTGTGTAATATTTTTATTTATATGAAATTATTTCTAGGCCACAAAATTCGACTGAACATACTTCCATGATTTAGAGAGAGAAGAATGGAATTTTGAAATTTTTGTAATATACGTTTATTAACCCTACGAGAGGTATTTTATTTGTTTTTTATTGTCTCCTGGATCAATAACCTCAGGGCACTAGTAAATTCAGAATAGTAGGATTCACCAAGACATGAATTAACTTCTGCGAGCATGGGCCGAGTGGAAAATTTATTATTTGGACTTTTCGGGAAAAATAAAAAATTAAATTATTTAATAATTTTATATCTTTTCTCACATTGGAGTGGTTGATGGTGAAATTGTGGGGAAATTATAAGACGATGATGATGCATGTCAATTATTCTCATTAATGGCTCTTTATACTCATATTGTAACAATGCTTTAATGATGAATAATAGTGAAACCTTTTCTTAAATAAAATAGCATTATGACGCAACATCACATCATAATGAGAATTGTGCAATGTGATCATGTTTATAATTCAATGCGGTGGGAAAATATGGATTATTGAAATTGGAGGACTCAATGCCAAACCTCTGACATACATTCACCCAAGAAAAGAATGATGAATTCTAGTAGAACATCATCTTCATCATCATGCCTTTATAAGATCAGATCTGAGAAGTTACGCTAATGTATTAACCACTCGAGGACGAACATGAAGCAACATTCTTCAAAGAGGTAGGGGTTTTTTATTCTTTTCTCTTTCATGTTCCTTTATAAATGATGAAAGAAAATCTACCCACAAATAGTTTAATCTGTGGAGCGTTCATTATTGCGAGTGGTTGGATTTTTTGGGGTTTCCTTATCTGGGATTTAATTATCTTTGTTGTTCAAATTAATATCCACAGACCTCCTGTGTATTTTAGACATCTAACATGGATGACCCAGGCCTACATGAACAAGGTTCGAGCCCCTATGATGTGGGTGTTTTTTGTGGAATAATTTTCAAATTGATGGAAGTATTGTTTTGAGACTTTTGTGGTGGATGTGACGATCCTCAGAAAAGGAATGCACGAGAGGCACAAATAATGGACCTCTGGTGCGGACCTGGTCGTATGTGGATGAACCCCCACGGAACACCAGTGCCGGTGGTGGCACTGAAAATTCCCAGCAGTGGCCTGTTTTGGGAGCGGCAGGTGGCAGGAAGTGCACCACAACAGTGTGTCGGAGGAAATTCCATGGTCTTACCAGGCAACCGTGTAGCAGGAGAAGCCACCGGTCGAGTAGGCGGATGGAGGTGGTGGATGCGGTAGCATGATTGTGTCGGATGGAAGCGGAAGTGGCATTGAGTCACATTCCACATGATGACTTGCGATCTATTGACTGCAGTAGAGGACATTCCTTGTGAGGTGATGGAAGTGAACAAACACAACTTTCATCCGCATTCATCGAGGTGGAATTGAGGGGGCGTGGACCCCCAGCAGGCCAGGCTAGAGGCTCACCGGGTCAGGCCGAACCCGAGCCTAGTGGGCCTGACCACGCCGGTGGGATAGAACCAAACATAGAGGGATGAAACCATTCCCTCTTTGAGACGATCCGGACTTGTCCAGTTCCCCAGGTGACTTGGCTGGCTGGATCCTCAGCCAAGCAGGATTGGATCACTGAGGCCTATTGGTCGGGTCCACTGGCCCTGCTGAACCAGACTGACCCTAACCTACACCATGTCTATACAAGGATGTCAGAATGAAACCAGGGTATGTGGAATCCTGATTCCAGGTGGGTTGGGTCTGTCTAACTTGGCCGGAATGTGCCTCATCACAAATGGATCCCTAGTTACTAAAATGCATGTATCATGCAAAACACAGATCCGATTGATGGGACATTTGTAATGTTGGGACACTATCGAGGTGGAAGAACATTCGGTATGATTTGTGGGGAATTTTATGGATGTTGATAAGTGAATAAAATCATGATAAGGAGTTCTCCCAAGCGCGGTATGTACGGAACATCACATTTGGATGATCCCTGAAGACTTCTCAAGGGTGGCCTAGTGGGAAGTGGCTCTATGTGACCCAATAGGCCCATAGTGGGGAGAGGCTCTATGTGGCCCAACAGACCCACGGTACATGATAGTATGAGTAACTTAGTTTGTCCATGGTGGGATGCAGCTCTATGTGACCCAGGAGGGCCACTGTACTTGATAGAGGATGAGTTATCCAATAACCATGGATTCGACGTTTTGTGACAGATGATGTTACTGTTACTACACAAGAATATATATTTGTGTGTGATTCATAGGTATCATGCTTTAATTTTTGGAATTTATGTGTGTTATTTCTTTTTCAATTGGGGGTCCTTAATGTGTACAATGTTACTCTCCTTGACCAGGCTTCAGCCACACTTGTTATTTCACGTGAAGACAACTTACATTTCGACCAGGGGTGCTCCAAGAGACAAGATTGATGGACTATCTGACGGTAGAATTGGTGGCCTAGGACCAGGTGGGCCCATGTAAGACTGGTTGGACATGACATAATACTTTTAATTCTTGTAGATTCACTAATATCGTGATCATGTGGGGTTTACAATAAATGGTCGTTAGATCACTTTTCGTAATTTACAGTTTTTAGAAAATTTTCATTGGTTTGTATTTTGGCCCACATACTTTCAGCTGTACCTGCACTCAGTTTATTTAGTGTTATGTTTTCTCCCTTTTGTGTGTTGGGACATGGTTGGGCCTATACGTGCATACATGTATCGAGGATAATGCCTCCCACTTGCAGGTTTATGCCTTTGATGCTAGTCTCTAGCCCCTAGCCATTGGGAGGTAGGCTTGGGTTAATCATGACACGGGCCTCGAGAGATGGGTTGTGGCATATAAAATTTTGTTACATGGCATGATGAAGAATAATTAGATAACATATTAATGATAATCACTTAGTTAATTTTAGCATTAAAAGATTATTTGGAACTATTTTGGTCATATGATTTAATATTACGTACATAAACTGGTTCATGAATATTAAATAGGTTATAATACATATATTGTATTCTGGTTCAACCATCAATATGGATTCATGACCATTAATGAATGAGAAATTTATGAACGAAATGTGGTTTTCCATGATGGTTGTAAATTGGAACCTCACGGGTGATGATTATTTTATAAAATAAATAGAGGAGAGTAAGAATATTGAAAATGGTTTCTCCATTCACATGATATAATTCTAGAAAATAGATTGTACTAGAGTTATCATAGTTATTTTGACATAGACAGTTTGGATATGATAATTATAGTAAGGAACATGATATGAAAATGAAGGAAATAAAATGTGAATTTACCTCTTAAATCCACCTCCATGAGAATCTCTATATGGGAAGTGGTTTTAGACTTTTTAAAAGACAGAGAGCTTCATGGATGTAGTGAGTAACTAGTGAAGGGTATTCGGGTAGAAATTTTTGGAGCTTCTAAAATTAGAGGAGTGAATAGAAGAGGGGGTGAGGGAGGTTTTATAGTGGAGGATTTGAGTGAATTTTGAATATTGCAATCATTTTTTATCAATTCCCTCAATACAACCAATAATGTTGTTTCATGTGACACATAATAGTAATATGTGAATGTGAGTTTAAAATAAGTGGAATTAAATCACTCATGTGGCCATTTATAGTTTATTTAACAGAAAATTTAAACATACAGTATTTTACTGTATTTCACTATTCATAAAAAATTCATGAATTTTAGAAAAATACCAAATATTTACCCTAACCATTTTTGACATATAGAATTAAAAAATGAACATTATTTTAAAGAAATAATTATATATATATTAATAATTAATTTTTTAAATTAAATAATAGTTAATTCAAAAAATAAAAATTTCAATGGTATAATTAGATTTATATTACCTTGAAAAATTAATTAAGTTCTAATTATCTGATTAACTGAAGAAAATAAAATAATATCATTTTTTACTATTCATAAAAGTCATATTACTATTCAATTTACTATTCATAACTGTATGGTACTATTCACCAAAAATAAAGTTGGTTCTATCAAACTCTAAATGGCTTGCTGATCACAACTCTAGATGACCGTTTTTTCGAATTTCTAAACATAGAAGGGGAAATGTTGTGTTTAACAAATTCACTATAAAATGTGATGTCTTTTAGGGACTCAGTGTTTCATTAATTCAATATTTATTTTCAAAACCTTTGGGTGTTAGATTTTCCACACCATACAAAAACATCGTCCTCATAATTCACAGAACATTACCTCACAAAAATATTTCATTCAGTGTACAACAAGTGCTCCTCAATATCCCTTCTTTCTTATCAACATTATGATTTCATCAAAGTATCTTTATCAGATGATTTGTCTAATTCAACGACACTTTTAATTTATTATCAAGATTTCATATAGCTTATTTAGAGTAATATAGATCATGTTGGAATTCTATAACATCATTTGTGAGGAAATGCATTTGGTCTGGCATGTACATTCTGAGCAATGAGTTAAGGAACACATTGTGTACTTTGGACAATCTAGAAGGAATAGCCAAAAGATATGAAACAACTCCAATTCAATCAAGAATTTTAAAAGGTGCTTCGTACCTATGGATTAGTTTCCCTTTCTCCAAAATCATATAACACATTTACTTGGAGTTACATTCAGGAATACATGTTATCCCACCAAAAATTCAAGATCCTTCCCTTGATTATCTGTATAGCTCTCATGTCTGCTTTGAGCTATTTTGATATGACCATGAATAGTTTATACCATTGATGTTGTTTCATCCACATTCTCTAGGGCCACAATCTTCCATTCAAAAACATCATCCCAAAAATTTGTTTTATAAAATCTATTTACGTATAATTCTTTATATAGCATTATTTTTATACATGAATAGAAACTAGTATTGTAGGAATAATAAACTAAATAAAATTATTGTTCCCACATACCTTGGAAGCCATGTGAACATGATCTAAACATTTCCTCTAAGGTTAGGATCATGTTCTATTATTGCTTATTAGTTTGTGGGTGGTATGATGTACTCAATAGATGTTCAGTATCCAACACTTTCAAACGATATTTCCATAATTTTGTTGTAAAATGTGGGTCATGATAAGACACATTTGGGTGTGTTTCTACCAAAATTTTATCAAATAAATCATTAATATTTATTAGGGGATACTGGTTCTTTATTGTTATAACAATTATATCCTTTTATTCAATGGACAACCTCATAGATCTATCTTTCATCTAAACAAAAACAACAGGGATCCCCATGGAGAAACACTAGGGAAAATAAATCCTCTATCAATCAATTCTTCTAGTTGATTATTTAGCTCCCCTGATTCCATAGTGTCCATTATATAATGGGTAATTGATATAGTCCTTGAACATGTAATTATTTCAATGAAAAAATAAATTTCACACTCCAGAGGATGTCTTGTTATGTCCTCTAGAAACACATCAATATATTTCTACACAATTCTTGCATCCTCTATCCGAACATTCCCATCCCCACCCATAGTATTTAAATTGACTTCCTCCAAAATAATTCAATTCACTAGAGCTACTAGGGTGGATCTTGATGAGAATCATAGGGTGATGTTTTTCCCCTAAAGATAAGGGATTCCACATCATCCTCAAAAATTGTAACCGCCTTTCTCTTCTAATTAATTTTTGCATTTTGGTTTTAAAGGAAACCCATAGCAAGGATTATATCAATATAAATCATGGATATGGTAATATAATCAGTAGATAAAGAGAATTTTTATTCCATAATGGGGATGTATTGGCACAATGTTGTGGAAATTATGATTTTCTTTTTGAGTTTTGACTGACAACTCCCATAATAAATAATATTGGATATATCTTATTTTCATGGAAGAAATTGATGATTTGATAGAATGTGATGATCCAAAATCAATTAAAGCATTGGACATGATTGAGGATATGATTAAATTACCTACCACCACATTATTGTGATCTTAAATATCACCGGTTGTGATCACTTAAGCTAGTCCAAACTCCATTGTCCTATTTTGTGCCACGTTTCCTTGACGCTTTGAAAAATAATTAGAATAGTCTCCCATATTCCGAACATTATAGAATTGAACATTATAATATTCATTCATCCCATTACAATAACCAACAAGATGGATTTTTTGTACACATTCGTTTCATATTCCATTTCCTTTTAAGAGGCAAAAGGGTGTTTCCTTCCAAAATTTTGAAATGGTGGAAATTCAACTATTCACTTCTTATCCATTTCATTATTTCATTTTCCATAGTTTTATGCAACCCTATTATTCTCTATTTTCCATTAAATTTATAATTCTTATATAATTCATTTTTTTCTTTTTATCACATGAAACTATATACACATATGATTAAAACATTGGGAGAAGAGTTCCCGTTAGAGGATTGGATTTAAGCCATAAAAAATTCGATAATTTTTCTACCTTGGATTACATATGTTGTCCAAAGTATGCCTTGATAACATTGTGAGGATAGATTAATTATTTGCAACATTATCATATTTTGTTTTCCTGAAATTCAGAAACCAACATTCCATATCTGCATGTTGTTCACAAGGAATGTTTTTCTCTAAGAATATTTACTTAAATTCCATCCATTACATCCTTTATATCTATTAATTCTTCTTTGTGTTTTGTATTAATAAACAAAATTGATATGAATATCCTTATAGATAATAAACATCCATGAAAACCTTTTCTCATCCATTTCATCCTACATATTGAAATATGTTTTATAGAGAACTAATCCACTCCTCAATGACAAATGGGTCTGTAGTCTCATTTAATGATTGAGGTTGTTGTCGCATAAAAAGATATAACAAAGCTCATAAATGTGGTGGATATAGATTCTCCATATAGGTATGGATATTGTTCATAACCTGAGTATGTTATATCATAACCGTTATAATCTTATCAACAGCAGTTGCGACTCTAGAACCAACATTATTATCTTGCAATAGACGATAATCCGTTTATGTGATATGTGTGTTCATGTGGTTTAAATTCCTTCTAATAGGCACCATTTCCATATAATTGAATATACTATAATAAGTTATGAATAATAATGTATAATATTAACATAGAAAAATGTATTTCTTAAATTGATATTATACGCATGGATATCCCCATAAACAAACAAATGGTTTCTTTTAGGAAAATTTGACACTTTAATCATTCTTAATGTCTTTTAAATAGAATTTGAATTATCCTAACCATATCCCCAAATAATATCAAACCAGGGGCATATAGACAACTAAAGACTCCTTTAGATAGTTATTATATCATCATTCAATTGTTTGAAGCAGATTCCTGGTTTTCATAATCCCTCATAGAACATCAGTTAAGATATACAACATTATATAATCTTGTATGAATCTTAATGGTTAATTTGAGTCTGACAGTATTGGGTTCTTATATAGAGCCTCTGGTTCATCCACGCATGTGATAGGTTAAGTAACTCCTCTCATAGATTCATCATCACATTTTATGTGCCTAAAATTTACAAATATGTATTCCAATTTAGCTAAATTTTCACTAGGATCGACAACCATCGTGTCTGGAGGATACTGAGGTGTTTAAATTTATTTGGATTAACCATATATTTTCATTATTCCAAAAAATTGTCGTATAATGAATATTACTATAGTATGGAAAACATTTTTAGTTAATACACCCCATATCATATACTATATTTTGGGATACAATATTATTTAGTATCCTCAAATACAGTAAATTATATAGTCTGTGGGATGACTTATGGAATATGTTTATGTCATCTAGACAGAACAGTTCATCAAAATCTTCAAAACATTTTTAGAATCATTTGATTTCCCCCCCTTCACCATTCCAACAAACACAACCCCCACAATCCTCTAAGTAGTATCTTCCTACAACATTGCATTCAATAGACTTATGAATAATTTAACCCACATGAAACAGTAATGATCCCGTTAGAAATTAATCATATTGCTTCTTGCACAATTATCACTTATTGGAAAACGCATCCTCACTTTCATCATCTTTTATAGAACTCTTGTTTATTTTTCCTCAGGAGACCAATTCATTTCAATATTTATCGTGAATAAATAATTTATTGAAAATTAGTTCTCTATAATTGTTTCTCATGATATAATATCATCATATGCATAAACTATTTGAGAGAACAAATATATTTTATAGACTAATCTTATTATTTATAAACAAATGGTCAATATTAATTTTTTCGACTATGTATGTAGCCTATAGAATTCATGGAAATAGTTGAATATAGAACTCATAATAGGAAACATAGTCCTCTTCCTTATTCATTAATGATAAAATATTCCTCTCTATTTATGTTTGTTTCATGTATTGCAATTCATCAAGAAGACCAAATTATATGTTCCCACTTCTATATATTATATTTTAGAAATTTTTTAATTTTTTTGGATAAATGAAATCCATATATTAGTATCTTGAGTTATACAATTCTCTTTCGAAATAACATTTTTCCTTTTATTAAATTAAAAATATATTAATTTAATTTTATGGGAATTAATTAATTTTACCTCATACAATGGAATATAATTTTCACTAAATTTTGGTGTATTAAGTTACATGAATGGATCCAATATTGTTTGATCATGCTACATATTTAAAATATTCTATAAATGAGAAAATTTTCCTTTTAAAAATATAATAATTTTCTAATATATTTCTCTATTTGAATAAATTACAACAGTATATGTATCGACTTTCTCAACATGTCAATCCCAAAATTTATAATGAGCATTGATTCCCTTTATTTTTTTAGTATCATCTCTAAACAATAGTTCACACCAAGATACCTCACATTCATCATGAATATTAATCTACCAATTTAATGTTTTTAAAATGATCGTAAATACTCTATGTGCTTTTCATTTTCATAGTGATTGCAATCATTATATAAATTTTCTTTCCCAATGTTATTATTAAAATTACTAGGATAAGAACTCTAGTATTCTAATATAGAAACCTATATTTATGGATTACATTATTACATTTCATAATGATTCATAGAATCTCAACACAAACAATTGATCAATTTAGTAGTCTAAGAGAACTTGATATATATATATATATAAATGATTTAATTATTACATTGTCTTTTTAAAACAATCATAGATGTAAATTTATTTCATTTAATGAAGTGTTAATAAAGTGATATTTCAAATCCCAGGGAATGAAAAAAAATATACGGTACTTTGATTATCAATATCATTAATATAAAAGAATAGTTATCATGAGTAAATAGGAAATAATCATTATGATATATTGGATATTGAAAAGTCATTCCATTCATTCAACAACAAGAGTTTAATAAACATCCACTGATTATATTAACAAAAAAATAAAATGGATAATGAAAAAAAGAATTATTAATTAGGAAAACTCATAAATCATAACATTCAAGATTAATTCCTCTCATCCATGATAATAAAAATCATATCATTAATGACTTTCTACCCAGAAAACACTTTAACCCTTGATTTAATGATCTAAAAATAAGGTTTATTGTATTATGGATGAGTTTTATGTTTTAATAGTATATATTAATTATATATGGTAGAACGATGAAATGTTATATAATAATAGAGAAAACACGCCTATATACACTACTCCCCAATGATGACACATCACCATCTGACATTAATCACCACTAAGGATTAGAAACATGCATAACCATTAAAACTACTTACTATCTATGATAAGTAACTATCAAAGTGAAAATTTGGGAAAGTATGGTAGATAATCACTTCCATCAGATGGATCACTATTTGAAATTAGTCACCTCAAAATTGGGAAAAGCATTTACATGACCAACTAGCAGGGGATGAACCACCGCCAATCATTACCTATTTTTAGAATGGAAATTTGGAAATGTGTTGGAATGTCCTTCCATTGAGATGAGGCACCTTTGAGCTTGATCTACCATCATTGTGATTCAATGTTGTCCAGGATCACTGACATCTCATGTCACATTAATGATTTTTTTAATCATGAATAAGAGTCAATGTCACTATTTTAATAAATTTTAATTAAATGATTATAAATTCTATATTATAAAATTTAAGGAATAGAAACATATTAATGGTTTGGGTAAAACTATTTCATGTACTGCTTAATGATTGTGTCATTTATAAAATATAAGGATCATAATATCATGATTGTTTTGATATATTTGGTTGAAAAAACACTCATGAACACATACACATATAGAGACATAGAGATATTCACATACACATGAAGTGATGTAATACCATATTTCAAGAACATCAATATTCAAAATTATTTTTATCATACATATTACATCTTTTCTTGACACAACTATGAAGAAATATATCATAAATTCATAATGTTCGTATCCTATATTCAGAAGAAAAAAAATTGATCTTAGGATGCTATATTTTAGTTTAACATTATACGAAACAACTCAAGATGTTGTTCGAACTGTATCAAGGTAGGATGAAGCTTAAAATCATATCAAACCATGCACCTAAACCATCTCAACATATTTACTCTCCCTTTATCCATATGGATTCTATAGTTTATTCAGACTAGATTTACCATGTATATTAAATGTAAAAAATGTCTCTTGAGAAATAACTTTAAGAAAATTGATATCAACTCAACATTTTATACATTTTTATTCCTCTTCTGTTTTCGAATAGGTCCATTTAGGCCCCATTTTAAATTTATTCCCATTGGAATGTTGAAAGAGTTCATGCATGTCCAGGATAGAATTAATATTGTATAATGCTTCAACATTGTTGAAAAATTTTATTGAATATAATCTTATCAACAGTAGTTGATTACCAATATGAGAGTATTAGGTCTCAACATGGTACTATATATATTGTATTTATTCATCTATTTTCATTCTTTTCATTTTTCCTCAATAACCTAAATTTGTTTTAATGTATAATGAAAAATATACATTGATAATCAATCATAATTAGTGTTTATATAATATTTTGAATAAATAAATGTAATTGAAATGAAAAAATATTCATAATTATTTTAAATGATATTTAATAATTATTTTATAAATTTTTTAATACATGAAGACATATATTGATAAAACGTTTTTATTAACATGTATTTTTTTTACTTTGAGGTATTTTTTTATAAAATTTTGAAAAGATAATTTTATTGAGTACTAAATTCACCCAATCTTGAAACACTCACTCCAACAACCATCTCAAATAAATATGATTTCATAAAACAATTCATCTATAATTATAATTTTGTTTTAATGATAATAAATTCCATTCAATTTAATTTTTTTTGTATGTGGATAATAGAGAATAATTTTCAGTTACCAAAAAAATATTTTCTTTTAATGTAAATAATATTCTCAATCTAATATAAATATTAAATTTTAAATTAATGTCATAAGTTATAAAATACAGTCTACTATAGAGGACACATTTCAATTGCCTAAGTGAGGTAGAAATAACTAGGATGATGAAATAAAAAATTATTACAGAACCAAATGAAAATATATGAATACTCTTTGGTGTTCTTTTGGAGAAGAATAATTTTGTAAGATTTATTCAAGAAACATTTCTTATGAAATTTTGTATACATTATCTATTTCTCATGATGGAACAACTAATGAGAATGAAATTATTTTGAATAATCATAAAATTATTTATAAAATTTTTAATTAATGATTGAGGAGATGATTTCAAATACGTATCTTAGGATCAATTACAGAGTGAAAAAATTAGGTCTTAGTAGAGTCCGTTATTAGAAAAGTATAAAATTATGTGATGTATAATATGAATTTAAAAAATATGAAGAATAACATATGTTTAAATAGAAGAATATTGTGACATCTAAAATCTATTTTTCAAAAAAATTATTGGGAATTTAATGTTGTATCAGTAATATATTATGGTTAGTCATGAATATGATGATGAACGAAAGAAGACATCTATTTCCTTCAATACTACCTCATAAAAATAAATTCAAACATACAAATGTTCAAGATGAAAGCACTAGGTATGTGGAATCAATAAATGATAGTGATGAAGGAATACACCATCTATAAAAAATGTTTATCATGTTATACCATAAGAAAATATTTTTAAAAAACACATGCTAAATGGATAACATAATAAAAGTGTTCATTTTAAAAAGGTCAGAAAAAGATATGACAATTCAAAATGGTTTCACATGTGATGAGTATAGGGGAAAAATAAAAAGTTTTGGATGAAATTAACAAGTTGAAATACCATAATATTCATGAGGATATAAACAGGATGTATAATAAATCCATCAAATCCACATTGACTACCTCTAGGGATAGCACATGTGACTCAGACTAAACTAATGAATCAAATCCAGATAGAGAAAATATGTGCATCATGGAAAATATATCTAAAGTCCCTATTGTTTATCCTATAGTTAAATATGATCATTTTTAAGATGATAAAAATGATGATGATATTAAAAAGGGGTTTTTTTAATATGGCAATATTTTGAGAATTCATTTACAAAGCTCAATGAAAAATATAAAATTATTAATAAAATTATGTTTTTCTACTAATATTAACTCTGATATTACAAAATAAAAGGTAAAAAATAAATTATTAGAAGAAAAAACATAACTAAAATTGTCAAATGAGAAATTAAAAAAATAAAAATACATATTTATAGGCATATGTCAAAATTTCATTCCAAATATAGGTAAACCATTTCTCCTCGATATATTACAGTTCTTGGTTAGAAAACATGTGAAAGAAGAATTGTTATGAAAATATTCATTCTTATATCCACATAGAGAATTTATTATACATGTTTTTATTCACTTAGTATTAATAATGTATTTATTTCAAATTGAATTCAATCTGCATATTAGAAACATGACAAGAAAATATGGGTTTTTAAAACCCTCTTTACTAAAATATCTATACCCAAATTAAATCTAGGTGACAAAAACATTGTTGGTATTAAATTTTTTTAGACAAGCTATAAAATGAGATCATATAGAAATATATTGTTCATGGACAATGGTTGTTCTGTGAATCCGAATAGACATTACTCGAGCTTAATGATCATAATAAAATTTGATTGCGGTCACATCACCATTGGTGACACTACAATGGTTTAAAATATAATTTTATTTTCATATAAAATATATATCATGATGTATATATTTTAAAATTGAAACAAATTAATATTTTTTATTCTAATAATAATATATTATATACTGATTTGAGAATGAGAATGTGTTATTTTTTAATCTGGATTCTTTACATTTACACTATGTTTTTTATGTTCCTCATATATAGTATTTTATAGTGGGAATAGGAGACTAGGCCGCTATAAAATTAATTCCATTTGAAATTATACAATGAAGGGTTTGTCTTTGATTTACTCAAAATTGAATTCGCAAATGGTGTATTATATAACCCCATTAAAAATGAAATAAAATAAAATTTATTTCGAATAGAAGAGTGATTTCATATATTATCTACCTCTTTAGATGGATCACATGTAATTGTTTAGAAAATCTATTGTTTATAGTTGAAAAGGGATGAATAATGTTTATGTTATTAAATATTACTTATATTTGTATACATGGGGGTTATTTTTATCTGATAAGAGTGATTCTTTCTCTTACATAACTAAGTATACTGGAAACATAGAAAACCATAGTGTACAAAGAATTAAGAGCTTATGAAGTGACCATGGTAATGTGATTGATAAACAATACACTGATTACTTTTTCTAAAAATAGATATAATCATAAATTATATTCTCTTAAGACCAATCATAATAAATTAGTTATAGAAATAATAAGTACAACAAATTATAAAATATCCTGAAAAATGAATAATGTTTTAGTATAACATGTATACATTTTTGTAAAATGATATAAAAACAACATACTATATAAATAATATAGTTTTAATCAGACATAACTTGAAGAATAACCCTTATTAACTTTGGAATTATTGGAAGAATATGGTTAATTACATTATATTTTATGGTTGAAAAGTCCTTGTACTAAACCCTAAGGATTATTTTGACATTTTTTCCATCCAAAGTGGGGAAAACATTTTCCTTATAAATCCAAATTCACGTAAATCCTATATATTTTTTAATAAAAAACAAGATTGTGGATGAGTCTGTCCAGGAAATGATTGATGATACAAATCTAAATTAACCAATAAGCCCTTTAGAAAATCTGAATGATAATTTATCCACTTTGAATATAAATTCATATCCTTTGGGTTCTACTATAAAAAAGAAAGAAAAATCATAATGTTCAAATGATCTTGTAGATCCTGAACCTGTATTGGACTCTAAGGTGAACGACCTTTCATTTTATAGATCTTCTAGGACTCATTAATACCAACCATCATTTTATATATCTGTAGGCGTGGATAGATGTACAAAAACAATATATGATCTAATAAACCATGTTAAAAATCATGTATCCAAGTCAAATATTGATCCTAATAACATCAAAGATGCAATTATTGATAAATTTAGGTTAATGTGTATACAAGAAGAACATACTCAATATGAATGAAATAAAGTTTTGTAACATATTGATTTACCCAATGACATTATCACTATAGGAACTAAATGAGTGTTTAGAAACATGGTTAATGAATCTGAAAAAATAGTAATTAAAAATGGTAGAATAGTTGGATAAGGGTATAGTCAATTAGAGGTTATATATAATGAATAAACCATTCCTCCTATATCTATTAATTTATCCATTATAATATTTCATTCCTATGCACATATCTATATTTCAATCTATATAAAAATGGATGTTAAAATTTCCTTCCTGGATGGGTATATTTTTCAAGATGTTTATGTATAAAAAACATTGGTATTTCAGAAGCATCATTTTCCCAATCATGATTTTAAGATAATTGTATTTATCTAGTTTTAAAAAAGCACATAGAGCTTGGTATGATTAGATTATATGTTTTATTATTTCAAAAGGACATTCAAAATGTGCAATTGATCCTAACTTATTTTTAAAATGAATTTTAAAAGATGTTTTAGTTTTTTAAATCGATTTGGGTGATATTATTTTTTTATATTCTAAAAATTAATTATGTACTGATTTTGAGTTATAAAACAAAATTAATTTTAAATTAGATTAATGGGTGAAATGAAACACTTTCTTGGCTTTCATATTTTTCAAACTAAAGAGGGAATTATTTTCGATAATTATAAATATAATATAGAAATTTTAAAAAGATTCATTTTGTAAATAACTATTAGTATATAACACCCTATGAGTATGTCTTATAAGTAGGATCATGATGAAGCTGGGAAATCAGAGGATCAAACGAATTACACAGTTGTGAATGGAAGACTTCTGCACTGAACTACAATCCAACCTAACAATATGTTTACTTTGTGAACACTTTTCTCATTTTTTTAAATATAAAAAAGAGGAACACTCAGTTTATAAAGAAATTATATTAAAAAATCTCATATATTTAACCAATTTAGGATTGATCTATAATAGAGTACAATAATAAGCGTTATTTAGTTATTTAGATTATGATTTTTGTGGTTGTACGTAAGATAGAAAAATAACCTCTTGATCATGTCACATTTTGGACATGTATTAAGTATATTGGTCTAGAATGATACAAATTTATATTGCACTATCTACTACTAATGATGAAAACATATCTATATGTGGTTGATTTTCTCAAATCCTCTAGATTAAACACACAGTACTAGAATACAGATATCAATTCCGACCTGTAAAAATAAATTGTGACATTACATGTTTTATAAATTATTATAAAAAATGGTTATGTCACACTATAATAGAAAACAATGGTGTAAGACACAAATTTTTGGGATATAATTTTGAAAAGGGTGATATAACACTTCCATACATAGGATCTAAACATCTTGTTGCCTATATTTTCATTACACTATTGAATTCCAAGAGAATGATCATCTTTAAACATGAATTAATCATCATTTCTTTTGGTTAATATTAATATTTTGTGATGCACTGTTAGAGTTTTACCCCCATTGGATTTTTACCCACAGTTTGGGTTTAACACCCATTATAGTTTTACTGACAATTGGAGTTTTACTTAAAACTGGGTTTCTAACCACTATTAGGGTTTTATCCACTATTTAACATTCTACTACCATTGGTTTTCCCCCACCATTGGAATTTTTTACAAATGATTGAGCTTTACCCACCACATGATGCTTCTACCAACCATTGAGTTTTATCCACTTTTTATTTATAAGCTAAAATTACCAATTTATTTTTATAGGTTATTTATTTATTGAATTGTATAATTTTATTTAATGGCTATTTCAATTATGCTTTTTAAAAGACAAAAATCCCAAAATAAGACAAATTAAAAACATGATGAATATCCACACTAAGTCACTAAAATATTTGTCTAAATAATTTTTTTACTTGTCTCTCCCAAATGTGATCCTTTTATATCCTTCATATGACCCTTCTAGGATAAAAGCTACTCTTGGTGTGAAGAGAACTGATGTTTCTCCTCTAGACTAGTCATGTACTTAAAATGTGTTGAATAGAGTGTCGATTCATACAGTTTCTATTGATCCAATAAAACTGAAACATGTTATGAATTTAGTGGAACCCCAAAATAAAGTTCATGATTAATGGTTACTGTTTAGAATGAATTTGGTTCTCAATTTTCAACAAGACCATGGATGAGTATAATAATTTTTATTTTAAATAGTGGAATATATATCATTTTATAAGGAACCATTTCTATCAGTTTTTCATGTTTAGATTTGGGGTATATTAATATTATGTTAGAGTTATAATAAATGGGAAAAATAGTTTTTCTATTCAAGATAGTAGAATAAATATTTTATAACTCCTCATGAATGTGTTTCAAATGAATTAAATGTTACTATTCTAATTGATAGTTATACCTTCTTTTATGATGTTTCCATGGAATAAATAATAGGAGATGTTATTGTTATCAGACAAGTTTCTACTAATACTGATGTTTAATGTATATTTATTTTCATTTTTATAAACCATATCATGTGCCCAAGTGTAAGAGTTTTCCCGAAAATGAGGTATAATGATGTTTATATTTTACTTATTATTAAAATAGAAAAATAGATCAATATATATATATATATTATGGTTCACATGATTGAAATGTGAAATACATATTCCAAATAAAATTTTATAAATTTTCAAATGATTTTTTGGAAATTATAGAGTTTAACTAATTGGTTAATTAAAGGGATGAATCCTTAGTAAAATGGGGATGTTTTTTCATTTCAAATGTCATTTTCAAAATAATATGGATACATTGGATCCTTGGAAGAAATCTTGAATTTATGATTGAGATTAGATTTTTGAGGATTTAAATCTAATTAGTCACACTTCTCGATCGAAAAATCTTATGATTTCTAGGTTGGAGCTAGATGTGGTGGTTGAATGTTTTAATGAGGAAGATTCTACTTGAGTAGATAAAGAGGAGGTATTTTCAATTGATAAATGTATAGGCACAAACCTATCTAAAAACTCCCCTACCATATCTTATGTTTTTCATATTCCGCCTTGGTATCTTCATCTCCATGAGATGATATTTAATGATGGAAGTGGGGAAGATAAAATATAATTTTCTAGTGAAGAACTAATTAATATTAAAACCAAATTATCTAAATAAAATATAAATTGTTAATATTGTGATGATGTTTATAAAAAATATTGTAGAGAGAATGAGGAATATGGAAATGAATATATGGAAAATAGATATGGAGATTTAGATGACAGTAATGGAGGTTCTGACCATGATAGTCTTATCGGTCAAATTGGTTCTAGCATGCCATGTTTCCTCAAGAACATATGTATTCTACATGTTTACTAGTTTTTTATAGGCTTGAAGATAAATCACGACATGTTTACATTTTTTATTGAAAAAACACAAATAGTTTGATGAATATGTTTAGGGGAGAAATCCCAATCCTAGACAGTCATGTTGTGGGTCATTCTATTGATGATGTTTTTAGTGTTCTTTAAGTTCATGAACATCCAATAGCTATGTATATGTACATTGAGCATTCTATTGTGGAGAAAACAATTGATGTTGAAAGATCATATGTGATTTTATTTGTTGTATCTGCCATTATGTAGTTGAAAATTTCAAACTATATTATTTTTAAATGCAATTGTAATTATTTGTTTAGCATTATGGAAGAAATGCATGAGGAATGCGATAAATTACAATGGTATGTTATACATGATCTATAATACACTGATTCAGATGATAATGGAAGTACAATGAAGCATGGTGGGCCTAATATTCTAGAAGAATGAAATACTAATGCTTAAATGGTATATCAAATTAATTATTCATGTGACTTGTTGAGGTATTCTTTTGATGTTCCTCATAGAGATGATCTAGTAGGAGAACCATCCATTAAGACGGAGGATACGTCTTTACCTTCACATTAAATTTCAAAAAGTTCCAATTGATTTTGTCAATAGAGGAGTCTTAGTATCTTTTATAGATAATATTCTCTGTGATTTTTGTTTATTAATGAACGATAAAAAATCATTGGTCACAAAACTTTGTGAAAATGTTTCAAAAACATAGATAGGGATTTTTATTCATCACATTCTTCCCATGATGATGCTCCCCATTCGATAAGTGGAGATAGAGAACATGAGGACAAAAAATGAGATAAATATTTTGGGAATAAAGTGGATGAGATGAGACATTCCTTTAAAGATTGCTTATCTTCATTTCTTAATTGGATAGGTAGTAATTAATTTATTGAATATTAATCCAGTGATCCTCTTACTCTAAATGGTAATGTTCTAATTAGGTCTATGGTTAGAGAATAGGTTTGTTCTCCTTTATATGATGTACTTGACATACCGAAATGATGTATGAGTTAAATCTTGTGTAATAGTGATCAAGTGAATATGATGGTTAGAGATTATATAATGTAAGTGAAATCTGATAAAGATGCAATAATAAATGTTTTCAAGTATTATTATCCTCGAATCTATACTAATCTAGAGCTCAGAACTCATTTTAAATTCTTTAGTGAAATCATAAGGATACCTCACGTGACTCAATATTTTAAAGAACATGTCGACTAGTTGATGTTGATGACCATTGTTGTCAAGATATTTATTGAAGGGATGAATCATTTTATTATTTCTATGGTAAGGGATTTAAATTTTATAGTGGAGATTTTAAATTCAATGAAACTTTTTCCCCACATATTTGTAACTACAGTGGTGTCTCAACAAACCATTCTAATTACAGCTCATCTCACCCATATAGATTCACCTTCAATGTATATGCGTTGACGAGTTAATAGAAATCCATATTCACCCTTACCTACCCATTTCCATTAATTTAGTTTATCTACCATTTAATAATTTTAGCATCTTGATACTATCATTATCAAAGATACTCCTTCTATATCTAATGCACCTACAACAATCCATATATTTACTTTAAGATTTTCTCATGTGCCTTCTCAGATTAGGTAAAGTGAAAACCCCTCTTATTCTGTCTACACAACCTAATAATCATTGACATAAGGATATTTTTTATGCGTATTTTTATCTAACTCGTTCTTTTATCTTTTGGTTTTACATACCATGATCTTGATACTAAAAATTATCTTGTTCCATATTTTATATTCCATTGAATTTACTATTTTTTATCATTTTCATAATCATAAATTGGGGAGAATGATTTATTGCATTTATGTATTTTATAGTTTTATTTCCTCACTACCATTATTTATGATAATCTATATTATTTCAACTATGTTTAATTACATCCTTTGATCGCATTTTCACATTTATTTTTTTTACTATGTACTACTATTGGTATATGTTTTTAAATTTTTATCAAACTATCACTATTGTTGTTCACTGAGCTATGATCATGTAATTTTAATCCCTATGGTTACTATATACATTATAAATAAAATTCCATGATTTTTTATCTTAAAAAAAAAGTAAATTGTCAGATTCCTTATATTAATTTTCTCATAATCATGTTTATATTATTATTATAGAGTTTTTGGTTTTCACGTTAACATTTAATACTTTTAGGAAGATTTGAGAAATGTGTCACGACCCATCTCTCGGGGTCCATGTCGTGACTACCCCAAACCCGCCTTTCATAGGACAGGGGCTGGTGACTATAACCAAAGGCATAATTCCCTAAAACTGGGAAGGCATTGCCATTATAAAGTGTAAACACGCATAATAGATCACACAAATGGGTACGAAACACTAAGAAAACTCTATAACCAAAAGGGATTATTGAAAGTAAAGGGGCCGGAATACAATCCCTACAGTAATGTATGAGTACAACTGAAAAACAAGTACAATAGATGAAAGGTAAAATAAATTTTGGGTCGTCCTCCAGAATTCCTACATGAAGGGTAGGTACCGATAGCCTCCTCAGTACTCCACGTTTGTCAGTCTCCTCCGTGTACCGACTTGTCATATGGTCCACCTCCAGGTACTCTCTAGTCCGGCCAGTCTCAGCCTTAGTCAGTGCTTTCTGTCGTCTCCATCCAACACAATGATGTGCGGGCATAGCCTATTCAAGGGTGAGTATAACGATTCTCAGTAGGGACCCCGAAATCCTCAAGGTCTCATTAAATCCAACAAGGATAACAACAAAGTATAAAATCAACAGATAACCCCAATAAGGTAAATTACAATACATATACCTATGTTATCATGTAGTTCATTTCAATCATGAGGAAAACCCAAATTTAACTGAATCAGCTCAACCAGGATTTTTATTATTGATGCACCGGCTGCTGGAGAACTCATCCTCTTTAGAGAAAATTGGGCCTCCCGCGACACCATAGTGCTTCCCACAAACCATGGACTGCTGAGGTACTCCTCCTGTCGAGTACCATGGGTCTGCTATTTCACCAAGGCCCTCCCCACCGTTGGTCTCTGTGTCACCAAGGCACTCCCCCTCGTAGCCTGTTGAGGTACTCCACCTGTCCAGTATCGTGGGTCTACTGCAACACCAAGTCTTTCCCCACAATAGGTCTTCTGCAACACCATGGCGCTCCCCACTGGGCTAGTAGAGTCACTCTGAGTCAAAACTGTCAGCAGTCATCAGGTGTCAGCCAGCTACTAGGTCTCTTCACTATCCATGATCATCTCCAGTATGATCTGCTAAACAAGTTATTGGTCGATACTCCAACTGTCGTGAAGTAATATTAAGAAGTATCTCAAAGGTCCTCCACATCATAGAGGTCTCAATGAAAATGACGACGTATCAATCAGACGCTTAGTCTGTGAGTTATTATCCTTTTGGTCCCGTGGGCCCGGTTGGATTCATGCTCGATCCAACCTGAGTGTATCTCAACTATACACAAAACATTGGTGGGGTATATACAATAGGACCATCGCGCTCCTTGAATAAAAGCACCGCTGACGGTTAATCAAATAGTCGTCTGGTTCCAAAGATATGGCCAATGAATGTAAAGGGTCGTAGTGGGCCCAGGTCCGATCCGACTGGGTCTGACTGACCTGGCCCAACCCAGTTTGGGATGAACCGGTGTGGGTCGACTAAGTCAGACCTGTTGGGTTTGGCCAAGCCCATTGGGCGTGCCAACCTATTTGGTTCAGCCCGGCCTACTAAGCCTAGCCTAGTTGGCCGCGTGGGCGTTTCGGCTTGGGCTCGGGGCCTGTTTGGCCTGGAGGGTAGTGTGGGTGTGTCTCGGCACAGCTCGGTCTAGAGTGCACAGTCATGCTGATTCGTCCAGGGTGCCACGAGGGGGGCCACAGGCCATCTCAGGAGGTCGGCGCGGCTAGGTCGTCGGTTTGGCCGTTTGGCCGGCGCGGCTCGGGAGGCTGGCGGGAAGCCTGGGAGGCCGGGCGGCCAGGAGGCCAGCAGAAATGTCGTTAGGCCGTGCGGCCGAGAGGCCAGCGTGAAGTCCGGGAGGCACCGGGTCGGCCGGCGGGCGGCCGGGTGGCAGCCAGGTAGGCCGGGAGGCACGGCCAGGCAGGCCTTCTGGACGCGGTTTTGGTCGGGGCGCACAAGAGGCTGAGTAGTCTGGGAGCCGGGTGATGAGGGCATGCTGGTGGGCGGCCAGGAGGCTGGCGTGGCTCGGGCCAGCGGTCGTTGTGGTTCGGCTCGAGGAGGCCGATCCAATTCGGTCAGAGCACCATGAGGGTAGCGTGGTTAATGAAGGCTGCAGGTAGAGTGAATGTTTCCTTCATCGTTCTGTAACCTCATCTTCTTGTTGAAGATCATCACACACAAGAACAGAGGAGGGTTCAGGCCTTGTTGGTTTGGCCTTTACACTCTATGTTAAGGGCGATAAAATTTGTCTCATCAAGAAGTAAGAAAGATGAAATTCAATTGTTTTAGAGCTACTGGAATGATTCCATTCCAACTGAAGTAGAGAAAAGGAAAGTAGTATTACATAAATAAACCCCCCACCATGATTGTCTTGAATTTTTCTCGTTGATGGAGTCATAGGGAGGAAGATGGGGTTGTCTCCGTTTGTCGCGTCTTCCGCACAAATCCAATCCAGAACTCGCACATCCGTTGTGGATGACACTCCACGTCAGTAGGTGTCCAGGGAAGAAGTTTAAAGAAAATTGTTGTCGACGTTCTTCATTGGATGAATGCGTTCTTCGTTCATCATTGGAAGACGAGGTTCTTCATTGGAGAACTCCTTTTCTCCAAATCCATCCTCTCCCAAGAAATAGAATATATTTCCCCAATAATAGATTATAAAATATATTATCTCTTTGGAAGGATTTCAAAAAGAATAATTAAACATTTTTTGGTAAATTAAAATTAATGGGAGGATTTGTCCCAATTAAGTGGTTTTCCTCTCGTCTCTATTAAAAGGGGCCGGGTGGTCCCTAACCCTAATATTCAAATTGGGAGGTTATGTTGTCTCGGGTGGTCCCCACCATATTAATCCTCACAAGGTAGGTTGATGCATGTTTGTCCCCACCCTGATAACTTTTCATGGGAGGTTATGTCCTGGTGGTCCTCACTTCCAACCTCCACAAGGGAGTTATAGGTCTTGTGGGACCCACCTCCAAACACTCACTTGGCGGCTCAAATAAAAAATAAAGTGAAGCTCAGTTTATTTTATTATTTTCCACGAAAACCCAAAAAATAACATTTTATCACGACCCACAATCATCGAAGTGTAATTCTAATTAAGAGAATACCGACACTATATGATTAATGGTGCCATCATATTTCCATTCTGATCTCTAGTTTGAAAGATATAAAAACCCACTCATATGTTTACTAAACCTACCTAAAAAAAATTCATAAATGGATTCTTGGGCACACCTTGCCTCAAAATCATGCACTGTCAATTTTCACGGGCTCGTAAAATTCCCATGAATTTTTGAAAAAAAAAATACCCACATAATTTCTTGGACATTACACTCTCCCCACCATAGATATTTATTTCCTCGTAATCTACAACATTAACTCAGGGAACAAGTGGGGGTATTCAGCACGCATTTGTGCCTCTCGATCCCATGTGCTCTCATGGATGTTCACGTGCTAACGACGAACGCGCACCAGAGGTATTAACCATCCATGTAGGACATGTTCCTGTCGATCGTCAATCTCCAATGGAAGCTCTGTAAGTGTTTCCCCATCGTCGACGTCTATCTCACCATGGTTGATGATGTGAGAAGGGTCATGCACGTTTCACCTCTACTGAGATACGTGGACGAGGCCATGCACCTAGTGCAACTAAGGTGGGAGAGATAGGCGGTAATCCACTTCTCTTACTCTATTGAGGACCTGGAATGGTCTGATGATTCTCAAGGATAACATGACACCTCATCCAAATCTCTCTAGACCTCATCAAGTTGAGACCCATAGAAAGACATGGTCCCATCCTCAAACTCTAGAGGTCTCCATCTTCTACCAACATTCGTCTTTTTTTTTGTTTTGTGCAGTCTTCATCTACTCCTTGATGATATGCACGTTCTCTATGGTAGCTTGTACCATATCTGGTCCCACTAGTGCTGACTCCCCAGGGTCAGTCCAGCATGAGGGTGATCTGCACAGTCTCCCATATAACTACTCAAAAGGGGCCATCTCTATGGTGGAGTGGTATCTGTTTTTGTATGAAAACTCCACCAAAGGTAACAGATCCTCCCAGATGTGACTAATGTCGAGGACAGAAGCACGCAACATGTCCTAGAGTGTCTGAATGGTCCACCCAGTCTAGAAGCCCGTTTGTGGATGGAAGGCGGTGCTTAGACAAAGCGACATCCCAAAATCCTCCTGCAACCCCTTCCATAGCCGGGAAGTAAACCATGTGTCACTATCAGAGAAAATAAAAGAAGGTACTCCATGTATCCCTACAATCTCTTGCACATAGAGGCGTCCCAAGCTCTATACTGAACCCTTCACTATAATTGGTAGGATGTGGGACGACTTTGTGAGTCGATAAAAAATAACCCAAATCGAGCCGTGACCCCTGGATGTAAGTGGAAGCCATGTCACAAAGTCCACGGATATCCTATCCCACTTCAACTCTATGACCTCTAAAGGATGAACAAAGCTGGCTGGTAACCAGTTCTCTTCCTTTTCTTGCTGACAAGTGAGGCATCAAGAGACACACTCTACTAATTCCTTCTTCATACATGGCCACCAGTGCTGTCGTCGATGGTCTTATTACATCATCACCACTCTTGGATTTCCCACTAAGGGGGATGTGGGGAAATCCCTTAACACATATTCCTGAAGTGACACTGGTACCATAGAACGTCCTATGGATAGGATGAAATGCTCCCCACATTCAGAAAATCCATCAGGATCCTACCCTATGGATATCATATAACGATGTATCTCGTATTTAGTGTCCCCATGTTATGCCTCCCTCACTTGTTGAAGAAGTGGGGAAGTAAATGTAAGTGACTGAAGGAATGCTGCTCCATCTCTATCCACAAAGGATATCCGTAAATCAGTCAGCTACTTCGTCGCCTCTCTTAGAAATTTTATACAAGATCTCCTGCTGAGTGCAGCTACTACAACATTCCCCTTTATGGGAGTATAGACAATATCGATGTCATAGTCCTTGAGGAACTCAAGCCATCATAGTGGTCTCAGTTTTAGTTCCTTATGATAGAAAATATATACGAGACACTTGTAATTAGAGTACATGGTTAAAAATTCTCCCATCAGATAGTGTCACCACATCTTCTAGGAAAAGACCATTGCTGCTAACTCCAGGTCATGGGTAGCTTAGTTCTCCTCATGATGTCTCAGCTGCAGAGAACCGTACGCGATCACTACTCACTGTTGCATCAGGACACAACCAAGTCTGTCCCGGATGCGTCACAATAGTCTACGTAACCTATGTCATCCTCTAGAAGCCTCAATATGGGGGAACTAGTTAGCCTCTACCTCATCTTCTGAAAGATCTACTGACATCTGTACGACCACATGAAGGTTTTCCCCTTCTTCGTCAATGATAATAGCTGTGATGCTACTCTGGAGGAGACTAGGATGAACCTCAGGTAGTACCCAAGAAAATACCAGGAAACTCCATACCTCTGTCACACTCCTGGGTGGATCTCAAGATAGTACCACCTCAATCTTTGCTGGATCTACTTCAACTCCATCTTCCCAGACGACATTTCCAAAAAATTGAACCTCTCAGATCCAAAAAAGGAACATCGAGAGCTTACCATAAACCCGGTTCTCTCTACGTGTGCCAATTACAACCCATAAATGGTAGGAATGATCTTCCTCAGTATTCGACTTGATCAGTTTGTTGTCGATGATGTCTACAATAAAGCGATCGAGGTATGGCTAGAAAATCCTATTCATGAGTCCCATGAACACTGCTAGAGCATGGGTTATGCTGAAAGGCATAACCGAGAACTCATAGTGGTTGTACCAACATCTGAATTTTGTCTTATTCACATCCTCACCTTGAAATATGAGCTGGTGATATCATGATCTGAGTTATATCTTCAAGAACCATTGTGATCCCTTAAGCTGATAAAAGAGGTCGTCAATCCATGGGAGTGGGTAATTGTTCTTCACGGTCACCTGGTTCAGGTGATAGTAGTCGACACAAATCCTTTAGCACATATTCGCCTTCTTGGTGAATAGAATTAGGGATACGTAAGGAGAAACACGGGGAAAGATTAATCCCTTCCCCTACAAGTCCTCTCGTTGTACCCACACCTCGTGAAGCTCCGTAGGAGCCATCTGATATGCCGGTGTAGATATCGGTGTTGTCTTAGGGTACATGTCAATGTGGAATTCCACCTCTCAGTGATGAGGTAGACCTAGGAAATATTATGGGAAAACATTCATGTATTGGTCCACCACTACAAGATAAGTTGGACTCTCCACTTCAACTGCTTCAAGGGTAAGGCAGGCCAACTGATGATTGATCAGCTGCACCCTCCTCCGAGTAAGTCCTTCATGTGCTGCAAAGGCTCCATTCTCTCCGGTGAAGAAGTACCTAGTCCCATCCATGAGGAAACACTGCACTTTTTGCATAATACAGTAAATTTGATCATGGACTATAGATAACCAGTCCATACCCAAGATGATGTCTTAAGGCCTCGACCCCACTGCGAGGAGATCCCAGATAAAACTATCGCCTCCTAGAATATTCTCACACTGCAGGAACCAGTGTGTAATCATCGAGTCTGATCCCGTAGGAGTCCCTAGCCATAAGGATCTAGCCAAAGGCTCTGTTGGAAACTCTCAGTTCCAAACGAGGGTAGTGAAAATGATATAGTGACTGGAACCTGTGTCTATAAGAACTGCATCAATGTTGGAGTAGACACGAATAATACCTTGAATCATCTCCGGAGTTCCATGTTCATAAGCCTCAGCTTCATGGATTTGATATCTCGCATGTCCACCTGCTCCCCGAAGTCGGGGTGGACCTCTTGATGGTGGAGGCGGTAACATCTCAAAACGTAACCCACCACAAGATGCTTGACCATCTTCTCTACCACATCCGTTTGTGCCTTCCCGACCACCTTTATCGAATCTCAGCCTCTTCTTGGGTGGTCCTTCGACCATCTGCTGATCATCCGGATAGTGGGTTGGACAGTCATGAGCCATGTGACCCAGCCCCCCACATGTGAAACATTGCCCGCACATGGAATCTATATCTCTTCTCCGGGTGCCCTGCCCAACTGATCATGTGTCATGCTATCATCCACCTATTGGTCTGGTCCACATGGACCTCTACAACATCTATATACTGATAGCTACAGAAGACTTTGTTGCATGTTGACTAGTAGTTAGACTAGTTGTTGGAGACTGCCCTACATGGAAACTCTCTACAATGATGGATCTCCCTAACACCCCTACCTACGTCAGGATGCTGAGTGAGATCACCGAAGCTCTGATATCTCACCTGAGCCCCTGCTCAAAGGACTGGACCCTGAAAAATGGGTCTCGTACCATATTTGTGGTGTAGGGAGAGTGGTCAATGATCCTCACTGAGTAATGATCTACAGTCATGGTGACATGCTTCAGATGAAGTAGCTCTTGTATCCACACTACACGTTGGGTGGCTGGGACAATCTCCAACCGAAATAGACTCTTGAAGTCTTCCCAGAGAAGTGTCATCTCGTCATGGACCTAGAGCAGTAAGCTCCACTATCTACTCACTACTGCCTGTAGAAGGTTGGAAACAAGAATCACTATGAATTCGGTAGGTGTTCTTAACAGTCGGAAAACTCTCACCATAGCCCTAGATGATCCTCAGCTGCCTATGGTACATCTCTCCCCTAATCATGGGTGGCCTTTGGCATTGGAACTCGTTAAACACGCTCAAGTGGAATTCATTGTTTACTTCTTGTGCTGGTGGCATTTTTTTCCCAACAAGAAGTGGTACCACAGTTTACTCCGCTAGAAAAGGGCCCTCCAATGAGCCCATGTCACTTGGTGGGCTATCTATACATACAAATATCAGTACTATCGCTGGTTGTCTATGGGGAGTCATCCTGAAAGAAACATATGCGACATGGTTAAATATTTATACCTTGTGAGCTGACCTGGTTGAGATGACTTAGATAAAACATTTGAAAACACGAACACAATTAGTGTTTCGTACATTGAGTCAGAAATCAGAAGTCAGGGTCCTGGTTTGTGGATACGTCGGCCACCTCACCAAAACTGGACTCCCTGAACTGAAAACCACACTCAGTACCCTTAACACTATTTATTCAAAGAAAATATAAGATCCCTCTGTTCTACGGTAAAACCGACTCCTTTGATACCAATTTTTCATGACCCACCCCTCAGGGCCCGTGCCTTGACTACACCATTCCCTCCTTCCATAGGCCAGGGGATGGAAACTAGCACTGAAGGAGTAATTATCTAAAACTAAGAAGGCATAGCCTTTATAATGTGTAAAAACATACAACAGAGCCCACAACTGGATACGAAACACTAAGAAAACTATGTAACCAAAAGAGAGTACTGAATGGAAAGGGGCCGGAATACAAGAACAACAGGAGAGTACAAGTACAACTGAAAAACAATTACAACAGAAGAATGGTCAAACAATTGTTGGGTCATCCTCCGAAATTCCTACCTGAAGGGTAGGTTTAAATAGCCTCCTCAGAACTCCACATCTGTCAGTCTCCTTTATGTACCAACTCGTCATCATGTCCAACTCCAGTTACCATCAAGACCTGCCACTCTCAGCCTCAGTTAGCGTTGTTTGTCGTCTTTATCCAACACAACGAGGTGCGGGCATATCCCGTGTAGGGGTGAGTATAATGATACTCATTAGGGACCCCAAGACCCACATGGTCTCACTAAAACCAACAAGGAGAACCACAAAGTGAAAAATCAATAGGCAACCTCACTTAGGTATATTACAAAACATACAGCTAAGTTATCATGTAGTCCATCGCAATCATGAGAAATACACAAAAATTTCTGACTCAGCTCACCCTGGATTTTTATTATCGAAACCTCAACTGTTGAGGATCTCCCCCTCTACCGAGTACTGTGGGCCTTCCGCGACACCAAGGAACTTCCCACTGACCCTGGACTGCTGAGGGACTCCCCCTGTCGTGTATCGTGGGTCTACTGCATCACCAATGGGGTCCCCACCATGGGTCTTCCACGTCCCCTAGGCACCCCCCTTCGTAGCCTGTTGAGGTACCTCTCGTGTCGAGTATCATGTGTCTTCCGTGACACTATGGTGATCCCCACTACGGGTCGGAAGCGACACCATTTTTCTCCCTACTAGGCTAATAGAGTCACATCGAGCAAAAATTGTCAGCAGTCATCAGGTGTCAGCCAGCTACTAGGTCTCCGCACTACGCACGCTCATCTCTTTGAGGATCATCTCCATGATCAACTAGTAGATACTCCAAATATCAAGAAGTACTATAAACTAGTATCTAAATTGTCTTCCACATCATATAGGTCTCAACCTAACAGACGACGCGTCAATCGGAATCTCGTTCTGTAAGTTATTAGCCTTTTTGTCCCGGTGGCCCGGTTGGATTCATTCTCGATCCAACCTGACCCTATCTCAACTATAACAAAAAATCCGGTGCGGTATACACAAATGGAATGTTGCGCTCCAAGAATAAGGCTGCCACTAACAGTTCGACAAACAGTCATCTAGTGCCAATGATATGACCAATAAAAGTAAATTGTCATATTGGGCCGTGGTCCGGTCCGACCCGGTCAGACCTGTTGGGTCTAGCCCGGCCCATTGGGCAGGACAACCTGTCAGGTTTAGCCTTGCCCACTGGTCCAAGCCCAGTAGGCTGTGTGGGCGGTTCGGCCTAGGCTCAGGGCCTGTTCTTCCCGGAGCGACGTGAGGGTGCGGCCCGAAGCGGCTCGGCCAAGAGGGAGCAGTCAGGATGATTCATCCAGGGCGTCGTGAGTGGGGTCGCGGGCAGACTGTGGAGGCTAGTGCGGCTAGAGTACTGATTCAGCCGTTTGTCCGGTGCGGCTCGGGAGGTCGGGTGGCGGGGAGTAGGGAGGCGGCATGGGAGACAGGGTGTCCGGGAGGACGGTGGGTAGGCCGGGTGTAAGATGGGCAGGCCGATGGGCATCTGAAAGGTAGCAGGGAACCCAACGGGCATCCAGGTGGTTGCCAAGCAGGCCCGGTGGTATCCGGGCAGACCGGCCCAGCGTAGTTTCGACAGGAACGCACAAGGGTACGTTGGAGGCTGGGAGCCGGGGGGCGCGAGTATGGTGGCGGGCGGCTGGGAGGCTGGCATAGCCTGGGCTGGCGGGCGGCATGGTTCGGCCCAAGGGGGTGGAGCCGATTTGGTCCGAGCACCGCGAGGCCCGTGCGGTTTGTGGATAGCGCGGGTAGCACGACCATCACCTTTGCCGTTTTTCCGCCTCATCGCCATGAAAAAGATCTTCACAAACAAGAATGATAGAGGGGTCGGGCCTTGTTGGATTGGCCCGCACCCTCCATGTTTAGGGTGTTAATATTGGTCTCATCAAGAAGTAAGAATGATGAACTTCAATTATTTCAAAACCACCACAATGATTCCTTTCAACCCGATGAACAGAAAAGGAATGTATTATTACACAAATAAACCCCTACCTTTATTATCTTGATCGTTGGTCATCGACGAAGTCGTGGGGAAGAAGACAATGTTGTCTCTGTTCAATGTGTCCACTGCACACATCCAATCTAGATCTTGCACGTTAGTTATGGGAGGCACTGCACATCGGTAGCTGTCCGGGGAAGAAGTTCAAAGAAGATCATTGCCGGCGTTCTTCGTTGGAAGAACGCGTTCTTCATTATTCATTGGAAGATGAGGTTCTTCATTGGAGAACTCTTTTTCTCCCATGCTTTCAACTCCCAAAATAAATAAAATTTATTCCAAATAATTGATTATAGAATCTATTATTTTGTTGGAAACATATCCAAAAGAAAAACTAAATAATTGTTGTAACATTAAAATTAATGAGAGGACTTGGCCCCATTAATTGGTTTTGTTGGAAACATTAATGTGGAGGAATCTCAAGAGGATCCTCTACATTAATGAGGGGGGTTGAGAGGTTTTCCTCTCCTCTCAATTAATAAGGGTCGGGTGGTCCCCGACCCAAATATTCAAATTGGGAGGTTATGTTGTCTCTGGTGGTCCCCACCATATTAATCCTCACATGGGAGGTTGAGGAATGGTGGTCCCCACCATCATAACCATTCATGGGAGGTTATGGCCTGGTGGTACCCACATCAAACCACCACAAGGAGGTTATAGGTCTATTGGGACCCAACTCCAAACACCCACATGGCAGCTCAAATAAAAAATAATATTAAGATCACTTTATTCTATTATTTTCCATGAAAACCCAAAAACTAAAATTTAATCTCGACCCACTTCCATCAAAGTGTAAGTCTCTTTAAGCGAATACTAGCACTGTGAGTTCCATGGTGCCCTCAGATTTCAATTCCGAGCACCTTTTCAAAATTTAAAAAAACCTGCTCGTATGTTTACTGAACGTACCCGAAGAAGACATCAAAAATTTATTCTGGGTACACCAGGCCTCGGAATAATTCGCCTTCAATTTTCACGGACTCATAAAATTCCCTTTTATTTTAGAAAACAAATTGCATGGAATTTCCAGGTCTCTACAAAATGATGGCGACATAAGGGAATGAACTGTCTCAAAACATGAATTTCCATTGATGATGATTCACCACCAAACATAACTCACCATTGCGGATGATAAAGTGGGAAAATTATTGAATACACTTATCTTCAGAGATGAGTCCCAGTCTGTATGATAATTTTGAAATGCATAGAAAATATTTAAAACCATAGGATGACTCGCCACCAGAACATAGTCACAATCAAATTCGAAAAAATAATGAGATATCATTCTGATAGAGGATGATCCTCCTTCAAAAATTAACTACCATCAGAGTAGAAATTTCATAAAAACATTAAATGTCTTAACACTGTGATGCTTCACAGTTGGGCATGACCTACCATCAGCTTGACTCACCATTGGACTTAGTCACATCCTTCTCAAGTCAACATCATATTTTTCTCAAATTTTAGAATAGTCATTGTCACTATTTTTATTAATTTGAATTAAATGGTTTCAAATGTCTATATTATAGAATTTTATGTAATTAATAAATTTATTTCTCATTTGAAATTTATTTAGGTATGCATTAATGTTTGTTTCCATCATCAATTATTATGATCATAGGATCAATATGAATCTTCATGCCTTTTTCTGATAATTTTGGAAGTAGACACCCTCATGCACATATATTCAAATAATGAAATATATATAATCACATACACGTGATGTGAGATGAATGGTTATTGCATGAATTGGAATGGTTCAACATTCAATGATCATACATGTTTTATCTTGCATAGAAATCACTATAAGGAAGTGTATCATTCAAAACATCAATTTCTACTCCAATAGTCCGAACAAAGATATATTTTGATGCTCTATTTTACTACAACATTCTAAGAAATGACATGTTCTCTTCATGTAGATCTATTGCAGGATAATATTGAATTATTAAACATCAGAATGAGCACCTCAACCTTCTCTTTATCATTTCAAATTAGTTTTTCCTAAATATTTTACATTTTGGGAAGTGTGTGATTTACTATGTATATTAAAAAAACACATTATATCCTTATTATTAACTATAGGATTATTAATATCAGCTGTAATATACCTACAATTATATTCCAATGGTGTCATGGAAGATGTACCTACATGGCCTACATTTATTGGGTTCCTGTTGGTATTATAGAAGAGGTACCTAATTGGATATAATTTCTTTTTATTTTTTATATATCATCACGATTCTGGGTCATGATTATTTAATATAATTATATTTGTAGATGGTTTTTTCCATGAAGGGAGGGTTACTGTTTGTCAGGAGACTAACATTCTTGTATTTACTCTTCTATGTGTTTTATTTTTTTCATTTTCAATAATTATATTGAATTTCTTATAATCTATAAATAAACCCATAACATTTATAGTGTGTGTTAATTCATGCTTACATAAGTTATTTATTAATTAAATTGATTTCAATAACTAAAATAGTTTTAAATTTTATTTAAATTGAGACTTAATCAAACATTGATAAATATTATAAATTATTAGAACTTTTATTGATATTTAATTTTCATTATATATATATATTTAATTTATTATGGGATTTATTTAATGCTATTTTGAACAATAGAAATGAATAATAATGTTCTAAATTAATATAATTTATTAGTTAATGAATCAAAAATGATATATCAATAATTAAAATTATGTCAAATTATAGGTGATGATATGAATATAATTAATCATGTTAAAAACTGTTGATGTTATTCAAAATTTATTGTGATTATAGGATATAAATTATTATTATACTTATAAAAAACAATTATAATATAGATTACAAAAGTTAATATTTATGAGTAAGGATATAAAATTGGATATTAATTTATCTATAGATTTTTTAATTATGAAGAGAGATTCATTAATGAAAAATTATATCAGGTTATGTGTTTCCACCTCAGTTTACATTAATTGAGACATGACTATATTATACACCATCTTCATAATTTTATTATGTAATTACATCCCAATTGGAAATACAATATAATTATTTTATTATATTTTATCTTTCATAAAATTAAATTTATTTTTTACATTTCTGTTGGGTTTTTGTTCAAATGATTCAAAATATATAATGGTTTATTTTCTTATGTTCACTTTTGTTAAAACATGATTTCAGGGTTTCCACCTATTTCTCAATTATTTGATTTTTAAGAATCCTAATTTCAGTAAATTATGATATATATCATTCCTTATATTATAGTTTTTTCATTGTATCCCTATAATTTCAATTTTATTCACATATTACTATTACCATAACTGATTATTTTTCTTAGATTCTCATTCCTATAGAACTTTTTATGCTAGAAAACATGTTTCAATTCATCAGAGTCGATAATATATTATTTTAATATTTTACTATTATTCACAAGTATTTCATTATATTAATTTATTTATGTTATACCTCTCATGATGTTTTTATTGATATGGCATTGAGTTTCTCAGGCGTTCTTATGACTAAACTCTCTTCCATGTGTCATAATCACTCGCCCTTGTCCATTTTAATACAAGATTGATATATTCTAACCCATTTTAATTTTAATACATATTAAAAATTATTATTAATTAAAAAATATTTCACATGAATTCGTTTTTCCTTAAGGATATTTGATATTCATTAAAATGAAATGTTATTAAAAATAATTTTCAGTCCATTTAATGGAATTTATATTCAATGTACATATTTTTACATCAGGCCAATTTCATTATTTATAAAATGTAAACTAAATTTATATTATATCGAATAATAATTTTATAATCCTTATATATTTTTCAAATAAATTTTTCCCATAGCATACTAACGATTTGGTTTTTCAATAATGCTATAAAAAATGATTAAAATTTAATTAATCTGAAATACATTCTTATCATATACTACTCATTCTATTTTTATAAAATCTATATATTTTTACTCATTCATTTAATAATGATTATTTTAAAAGTTTATTGTTTAAATATTTTTTCATCTCTTTAAATTAATTATGTGTTAAAGCCTCATTTTTATTATGAAATTAAAGACCTTAATCTATATGTTTAGATGGAAACCCATTACATATCCCATGGGAAATAATTATGTAACACATGAAAATGGACCAATGGTTCAGTGAATCATCCTGATTTAATCATCCATCCAATATCATTAGGCTTGTGTCATGAATGCAGTACCACTTGTTTACATCGTGTCCACGACAACGCTTTCTTGTGTGATGCTTATAAGAACCAAACATTTATTTGAGGTATGAAACATTAATTTTTTAGTTTAACACAATTATTTAACGTAATGTGAATACATAATGATCATTTTGAGGAAACAAGTGTGTCTATGTATTTTTCTGAGCCAAAATCATTGAATATTTTAGAATAAAATGGTCCCCATTGTTAATGAAAATCATGCAACCTTGTTCAAACAATTATAGAAAATAGTGTTTTGTATTTATGTACATAGGTGAGGGATGAAAATTTTGTATTAACCATCTGAAGAATGCTACATTAAAATTTATATTATAATAGTCATGAGATAGTGTGGGGTTCATAGAGTAAGTACAATGATAGTTAAGCCATGCACATAGCCTATGTGAGAGATGTATTATGGAAGATCATGGATCATGGTAAGCATAATGTTTTTCGAAATTGTGGCCAAACAATAAAACATTATAATTTTTTGGTAACAGAATATTTTTCACTCATTATATTTATGTACTCACCCTCTATGTTTTTATATATAATTCCATGTGAGATCTATGTATCGTCGTACCCTTTGAGAACTCTCTCGACCAAAGCTATGCCTTCGGTGATCGTTTTTGTTTGACCTTCAAATCATGATCCATCTATCACACCAAATAGCTACTGGTATGTTCTCCATTTCATTAACTCATTTTCTTGTTATTATTCCTATTGATAGTATTAAATTCATGTTAGATCATATTCCCAATTTTATGGTCATTCATCTAATATTCAATTTTCATTTGACTTGGACCAGTAAAATGGTTGGTACTAGATGAATTTTCTTATACATTATTATGGAAGGTGTTCTATGATATATCACACAATTTTTCTAAATGATAAATATTATTCTATTGTTCATATAATTGTTTCATCATATTTATCTCAAAAAAATAATATCCCTTAAGTGAAATACCCCCGAAGACCCTGATAGGGGAGTGGTGAATTTGTGTGTCAACATTTTCATTAAACTGGTGGATCGTCTTCCCATGTTGGGGGGAATCTATTAAACATATCTAAAGGGAAAGTGTAGAAAATAAAAAAACAAATGTAAAGAAATGACACAACAATTTTACTTGGTTCACAAATAAGGGATATGTAATAGAGCATACACCGACAGTGTGTCAGTCCTACTGAAACCACTAATTTTAACAAGTTGTGGATTAAAAGTGTTTATTGAAGTCACTCTATGCCATGCGCATTGACTTTAAAAGATTTTATGTAAGTCACACTATGTCCCTCATATCACTTCCGTTGACACTCATTTTCTCACTACATTGGTAGAATCTTTACTCAGTTTATCGACTTTATGGTAACTTCAATTGATTAACATTAAATCATGAATCCTTAATTGTAAATGAATGATTTTTTGATGTCATGAAAGAACTGAAAGATTTCATTTATTTTCCCATACACTAATATCTTATGGAAATTAATTATGCAAACTGATTTGGACAATTTCTATGCTTTCTTTGGTGTTCTGCGCACCATGTTTTGGGTATAGATCGCATACCTCCTATTCTTAATATCACTATTATTTCTATGTACCATAATACTATACTACAATCTTCCATGATCTGGATACTACCTTACACCACATATGGCTCTGCTTCTCTGCGTATTACTCGGCCCTGTGTGCTGCTTTGTTCTACCACATATTGCAAGACCTTCTTCCACAAACAGCACTTTCTTCCACAGGCTGTTTTCTTTACGCGGATGGTTATATCATTGTACCGTATTATTCTCTATTAACCATTGAATACTTTTCCATATTTCATCACAAACTTTTACTCTCTAATCACACACCCTAATGAAGGGGATTACTTCTCCATACATAGGAACATAATTCTGAAAATATTTCTAATCAGAGTTACATAAATTATCAATGTTCCGATAATCTTAAATGTACTGAACTCTATCATTGTATTTTTGTCCTCTACCATATACCGCTACTATTTTGAGAACTGATTCAACCACATCAACCTTCATCATTACTTATGCCACACGACTTCACTGTGTATCATCCCTACAATCCATTTTCGATTATCCACACTGTTCTGCGTACCGTACCCACATCTAGGTACATGGCTAAAACCATTCCTAGAAAATGATATTTGGTCTATGATATGATGTATTTGGTTCCCTTGTTATTAGTATTTTATCTGTTAATTCAAATTCTATTAAATCTTATGTGAAAAAACAATATTTTCCACCACCAATCATCCTATATTGAGGCCCAAGAGATTGGACAACATTGGGATGTTGTGAAACCTTCAATACTACTTACTTCATGAACTGTATTATTCCTTAAATTACAATATTCCAAATCATCCAGCAGAGGATTGAGATCAAGAATAAAAAAACTCAATTTCAATCAATTCACTACCTTGCATCTAACAATATTCCATTTTGGGTTTGTGGTAAATCATAAAATAATTTAAATAGATAACCATCCAATATAATGACAAGATATGCATGAACCATTTCATTCAACTCTTTAGGTGTACCTGAGCAATGATCAGTGTAGAAAACAAGAGTGAAGTCATGAACTGTGTTCTTGTGTGTTCGAATAAAAGCTCTAACTACATTATCTTCAAACCAGATTCCCTATAATGAACCTAAAACTTGAAAAAAATACATTTAATCCTCTATATTTCCTCATTGAATTTTTTCATTTCTCTCCCATTGTAAACAAACCCAATGATGGGCATTTAATTATCATAGAGCTCAAAACATACTCCCCCTGGATTGTTTCTCCCCCATAATCCTACAACACATCCAAAAATTTTTTAGCACAGATAAAAATAATTGGGAGATGGGAATTTCATAACATCCTTATGCTCTAGGAGGTGGATCAACATTGAGGTTCAACCAATGTTTCTCAAACATAGATTAATATAGTGTTTTGGTCATAATTTCAGTCACTTTCTCATCGGTTCCCACATGGTCCACATTTATCCAGCCTTGTTCTTATTTTTCCCAGATGAAGTCATATCTAATTTAAATATGTTTCATAGGAGATTGATGAATAGGATTCTTCGTAAGATGAATATCACTCTTGTTATCACAATTGGTTGATTCACCTCATCACCAATTTCGTTCAGTTGCAGCTTCATCAAATATAACTGATTGCTCACCTTGGTATCAAATATATTGTCATATTCATTAGTAATAAGAGAAGTAATTTATTATTTATTTCATAACCATCTCACACATTTCTTCCAAATTTTGAATGATTCACCAATGGTAGACTTTCTATCCACAACATATCCAATGCTGTCAGTATCAGAAAATGAATATAGTTTACTATCTCATCTTGCAGTAATTCATGAGCCATAATTATGTGTACCTTGAATGTATCTCATGATTATGTTCACTACCTCCATATGTTCATCCATTGAATTACTATAAAAGAGAGATTAAAGGAAAGTTAAAAAAACAATATCTGGTTCTGTCACCATCAGGTATAGTAGGCTTCCAATGATTCTATATTACATAGTGGGATCCACAGAAGACCATTCCTCTTGCTTTCTAAGATTTGATACTTCTTTAATATGATTCGGAATTGGTTTGTAATCATGTATATTTAATTTCTTCAGTGGCACTCTAGAATTATTTTTTTGAGAAATTAAATTGTAATCCTTCTACTAAAGTACCAGCAACCTCAAAAAGGATTTGAGTTCACCAATTAGGTATGTTTCAAATTATGATTTCTTGTGGTTGAAAAAATCATCCATTAATCCTTTTCTCCTTCCAACAACATAATATCATCCAAGTATACCAATAACACGAACTAAACCTTTTGAAAATTCTTCACATAGAGATTTAGATCCACTCCTACGCTTTTTAACACAATCTTTCTCAGATAAAAGTCTGATCGAGAGGACCATGCCTGTGGTGCATGTTTCATGTAATAATGTTCTCTCTTTTATTTTCAAACCTTCAGTTCGATATTTCCAAACACGAACCCCACATTTTGTTCATTGTAGACATTTTCTTCCAAGACTCCATTTATGAATGATGCCATGAGATACATTTAATAAACTTTATAACATCACTGGATTTCCATGGAAAGAAATATATCGATTTACTATGGGATCACTACTAGAGAAAATGTCACCTCAACATCAATCCCTTCGATTTTTGAATATCTTTTATAGACCAAGAATGCCTTATTTCTGATCACATTTTCATGCTTGTCCAATTATTTTTTGTAAATCCTCTTTGTACCAATCACAATGTGAAATTAGTGTCTTTTGACTAGATCACAAGTCCAATTTTTTGTCAATATGATCTAAATCATCATTCATCTCTCTCATTGATGACTCATCCTTTATAGCCTCTTCAAATGTTGATGGTTCAAAAAATTATAGAAATACATATTTTTCATTTCACCACATTCTTATCGAGTACCTAGGAACATTTAGATCACTAATAATGTTGGACTGATCAATCTTTTCACATTGATTTCTCTTTTGGGGTTTGACTGAATTCTCTCTAGTTATGGCCTCCTCTTCTGATTCTTCTTCTAATTCAACATGATGTTGTAACTCTAGATTTTTTACACCTTACTTTACCTATATATTTTAATTTGTTCTATTTCCACATTCATCTTCATCTTGAATCACATTAACAAAATACTTCCTTGAAGCATTCATGATTTTCATTTCTGTGATCATAATATCACTTATTTCCACAATTCATCCCAATCACTAATTGAAACAATTATAGGATACTTTTCATTGAGTATCCAATAAATATTTTTTCATCTACATTGTCTCTATACTTCTCATGATATCCTTCATTGTTTTGGATGAAACATTTTCTTCAAAAAAATATGAAAATATTTCCAAGAGTGATTCCTTCCATAACACAATTCTAATGGAGTCATTATCTCACCCATATGGAGCGATGTTCTAATTTGAATATACACTTCAACTTGTACTACATATTTTATATAATATTGAGGCATATGACTCTAGATCTGCATATTTTTGAACATGTTGTTTTTTTTTCAATCCCTATTCTAAAAAAAACCATTTTTCTGTGGTGGTCTCACATAAACCACCCCTAGTTTCATCCCACGCTTCTCTAGGAAATTTTAAAATTCAATGGATTTTTTTTACCCTCCATATTTAGAATGTTTTTCAATGATATTCTATCCAGTATCATTGCTAGGGATTCATCAATATGTTTTAATTCAATCAAGAACTTTTCCCATCATAGGTATAACAATCACACAAGCCAATGGACTATAAAAATCTATGAAAAGAACAAAGTACCTTTCTCCATGTGTTCTAAAAATATTTATTGGGCCATATACATCTGTATGGTTGAGTTCAAGGAGATTATATTCCATTTTATTATAAGTCTGGTTGGAACAATAGACTATTTTCCCTTTCAATAAAGAATCACAAGTCTTTTATTGTTCATGCTTTAGATTTGGAATATCTATAAATATCTTTTTCATAGATATATTTTCCATGTCCTACTGATTGTTGTGACCCAATATATTAATCCTTAGGTTGTTTTCCTATTAAACATTTAGGTATAAAATGTTATCCTTATTGGCAACATGATATAAATTTCCATCTTTTCTACAGCCTTTTAGGAGATATTTTTCGGAATTTACTCTCATAGTACACCCATTAAGATTAAAGGTCACAATAAGACATGAGTCATAGTGTTTACTAACACTAAAATGATTTTCACATAGAACATCCACATAAAAGACATTATTTTTATTCATATAACCATTATTAATATCAACACTTTAATTACCTTTTACCATCAATGCACTATCGTTACAAAACCTCACTATTACATCAACCTTTTTCTTGACATAAGATAATAGAGCTTCATTACCCTTTATGTCGGATGAAACCCTACATTCAAGAATCCAGGTTCTTTTATTCATTGTAGCATTGAGGGATACTTATGAAATATTGGATTTTTCAAATTTACATTTTTTATTACATGAGATATTTGGTTGTGTGTTGGACACTAATGGCCTTTCAATTCTATCTCATGTGTAAATGGGTTCTTCATATTTAATTTATTCTTCAAGATGAGTAAACCTTTTTGAAATAGCCAAACTATCTATTTGATGTGTATTGAATCGTCTATATGCATTTAAATAATTTATCCTATCATACCATTTTCTTCAATACATAACATTATTGCCAAAGATAGAACATTGAAAAATTTATCCCTAGATATTATTTCTTCTATAATAAGTTAGATATGAATATTTTATCCTTTGTTGAAATCCTAACTCTTCACCATTCATATATTTTATAGAATATTCTTTGTATAACATGGTATGGCCCAAATAGCCACATAACTGATACTTCATTATAGGAAATGTCTTCTCACATGAATTTCTTCTCTTTCCTTCTTACATGGAAAAATAGTTTGAGTGCATATCATTTCAAGAAACATTAGGATAATCTGAATCTCCCTTTTCAGACTAATTTAATGGTTTCTTTTTTAGCATTTCAAGTATATTTTCAACATTATTAACATTAACCATTTTTTTTTATTCAGGTTCACATTATTTATAGAATTTGATATTTCTAAAACACAAAAAATTACACTATTTACCATGAATGTGGTTCTTTTATCACTCAAGATCCTTTCAACTACACCAAAACAATGTTTTTCTCTCTATAACAGCTCAACATTTGGGATCCATCCAAATTATATTTTATTTTTTCACTACCTTTGAAATTGATTCACATTCGAGTTTACATCTCAGAGTAACAACTTCTTCTTCAAGTCCCTCTACAAAATTTAACTTCTCCTCCACTGTTGATGTTAGCTCATTAAAATCCATTTCATGTTCTTAAATTCTATGTTGTAGATCCACAACATCATCTATTCTTTCATGGATTTATGTTTTTACTTTATGTAGTTCTTCAAAACCTTCAATTTTTACTTACATCCAATTAGTATATTCTGATTATTCATCCACCATTTCATTCAACATACTTCATATCTTAAATTTATTCTCAATCTTACCAAAATAATATTTAATTTGTAACTTGGGATCACCATTAGTAGTCAAATTATTATCTCTTGATTTATCTATCAATGTTTCTGACTTTTCAATTGTCTCTATCATGGTGGCATAGATCCTGGTCATAAATTCTGGTTTATCTTCCTCATTGAATTCATTATCATCATCTCACTCCTCACAAAAAATCTATTCCTCTATAAATTCATTGAAAATTTGATGTTTCCATTTTTTAAGAATCTTCTATGAGACTTCCCCATGTTGTCAACTTCTCTCTCGTCATCATAAAATTTTGCTGAGCACTGAGTGGTTATTTTCCCAACTCTTCTATAGAACAAATATCAGAGGTATCTTGATATAAAATTTTTATGATTCCTTTTTGATATTCATGGAAATTAAAGAAAGAATTTTATTTTCCTCATCATCTTAATCACTACTATCTCCAGAAATTTTTAGTTTTTACATGTCCTTCAATTCAAATTTCTTTCACACATGAGTCGTAGCTTATTCTGGTATTATTATCATTTAATATTTTGATATATTGATCACCAGATCATCCATTGTGATTTTGGATAGATATCATTTATCATGGGATGACACCTTTCCATTGTGAAGGGATAGAACTCTTCTCAATATTTTCATTACTATGTCTATGGCTTTAATTTCATTTCCCAGACCCTGGATTTATCCAACTACATCTGTAATTCGAATGAAAAGGGGTGATCACTCGCATCAGGGTGCATATTGAGATCATCAAACCTATTGACTAGATGTGAAACTCATTACATTTATATACATCTGATCAGAAAGTGCTACAGTGATATCCTTCTCTACTTTTACATCAGCATCAAAACATTTTTTGTCTATATCTGTCATTGACAGTCCTATAGGGTCAATGACTTGTATTTCTTGCACATTAGCAAATAAGACATCTATTACAGGAGATCGTATGTGAGATCTCATCATGTTCTCCCATATCTGAAAATTACTTCCCTAGAATGGGGGAACTCCCATAACATTTGTGGGATTCTCCATGACAGTCAAAGAGAAATTAAACAATACAAACCTCCCTCATATACCACAAGAAGTATCCAATAATACCCTAGTAGGGGATGGGTGGATCAGGGTGTCAAACATTTCATTTATATAGATGGATCTTGTTCCCTAATTTTTTGGAATTTATTAAACCTATCTGAATAATATGTCATGAAAATAAAAAATCACATGTAATGAAATGACATTACAATTTTTCATTGTTCAACACTAAGGGCTACGTCCAAAGAGAATACACCGACATTGTTCAGGTTATAAAAAACAACTAATAATCACATGTAGTGGATTACAACTGTTTATCCCAACCAATCTATTCTAGGTTCACTACCATTACATGGTTCTATGGAAAGCACACTGTGACCCTAATATCACTTCTATTGACTCTCCCTTTCTCACATTTTTTAAATAATCTTCACTCAGTTTATTGACATGAAGGTTGCGTTAATGGATTAGTATTAAATCATGCATCCTCAACATTAAATATATGCCCATTTTAAGTCTTGTAATCCCCAACATATGTAATTTATTTTCCCATACACTGATATGTTATTGAAATTAATATCTCAAACTGATTTGGTCAATTTTCAAACATTATTGGTTGTTCCATTAACTATGTTTCGGGTATGGTTTGCAGAACACCTCTTCTAAAAACCACTACTGTAGAGTTCTCGCATTAACCATGTCATATTTCATTCCATGCTTCTCTCAGTAATTTTCAAATTTAATGGATGTGTATTCCACTCCATTGTCAAACCGCATGAATTTGATCTTCTGTCTAGTATGATTCTTAGTGATTTATCGACTGGTTTTCATGTAATAAAACACTTATAGCTTCCAATATCTAATGATAAAACATTCCATTGTACTATATTTATCTACGAAAAGAATAATGTACCTTCCTCCATGGGTTCTGGAAATATTTATCTTTCCATATACATATGAATGAATGAGGTCAAAAATATTAGATTCCCTTTTCTTCTTTGGATAGTTGGAACTGCAGTCCTATTCCCCACATAAGATAGAATCAAAAGTCATTTCACATAGATTATTCATATTAGGGATATCAAAACCTATATTTAACCTAGATATCTTCTCAATGTCTTATTGATTGATGTTCCCCAATCCCTGATGCTAGAGTTTTCTTTCCTGTTTAACCGTTAGGTAGAAAATTTTTTCATTTCTTTCAACCTAATATAAGTCTCTATATATTCTATGAAGATTCACAAGAGATTTTCCAGACATTCCTGTTATTGTACAACAATTCAGATTGAATGTCACAATATGACCTAAGTCACAGAGATGACTCACAATGAGAAGATTTTGATGTATGCCGTCCACATAAAGAACATTAATTTTCATCATCTCTCCATTATCTAGATCAGTAATTCTACAACCCTTTATCGTCAATGCACCATTGTTATTGAACCTCACTATTTCATCAAATTTTTTCTTCACATACGTTTCTATTTCTATATTACCCTTTATGAGGGATGAACTTATGGTTTCAAGAATCCATGTTCTAATTTTCATTGTAGCATTGAGGGGTACTTCTTCATGATTTGATTTTTCATTTTTCCTCTTTCCTTTCCATGATATATTAGATTGAGTGTAGGACACTAATGGAATTTCAATTTTCTTTTCTATGTAAATGGGTTCTTCATATTCAAATTCATCATCTAGATGAGAAAACCTATTTGAAATAACAGCACCATCTGGCTGACTAGTATTGACTTATCTCATAGCATTAAATGAATTTATCATGTCATACTTTTTCATGCAATTCATATCCTTATGTAAAAAGTTAGAACAGTGAAAAAATAACCCATAGAAATTATTTTTTCTATAAGAATTAGGATATGAATATGTTCTAATTTTTTGAACTCTTAACTCTTCCCCATTCATATAGCTCCATGCCTCATTATAGAATGATATGGTTTGGTCCAGATAACCACAGAACTAAAACTTTATGAGAGGAAATTTATTCTCACATAAATTTATCATCATTCCTTATTCCTAGTGAAAATAGTATGACAATATTTCATTTTTGTAAACACGTGTATAATATTTAATTCTCCATTCAGTCTGATTTAAGGATTTATTTTTCAGCACTTCTGGTGGATTTTCAAAATGATCAACTTTCATATTTCCATTATTTTGGTTCGCATCATCTATAAAATTTTATGTTTTGGAATCATTTCCAATTTCAATATTTCCCATGCATGCAAATATTTGATCGCTTATGATATTTTCATCTCCATCATATCCACATTTTTCTCTCTCTTGTATCTCAGCATCTGAGAACCTTTCAAATAGCTTTTTCTTAAATTCTTCTTTTGAAATTTATTCCCATTTGGTTTTAGACATTAGAGTAATAACTCATTCATCGAGTCCCTCAATGGTCGTGGACTTCTCCATGAGTATTAAGGTAAGTTCATTAATGAAATTTTCTTGTTCTTTAAATCTAAGTTGTATTTCCACAACATCATCATTTATTTCAAGTATTGATGATTTTACATTCACCAGTTCATCAAATTTTTTAATTTATCCTTCCAAATGATCAATATATTATTATTATACCTCCACCATTTCATTCCACTTATTTAATCAGTTACATTTATTCTAATGCTAACCAAAATATTCTTTAAGAGGAAACATGGGATCCACATTTGTAGACAACCAATTATCGCTGACTTTATATGTCAATGTTTTTTACTTTAAAATGGAAACTATCATGGTTTCATTGTTTCTAGTCTAAAATTAAGTTTCTTATTCCTAAAATAATTCATTATCATTATCTTCATCCCCATAGAAAAAACTCTTCTTCTACACTTTCTTTGAAAAAATTTTATTTCCATTTTTTAGGAATGTTCTCCAAGGCTTATACCTCTTTTGAACATACCTCTCCTCAACATAAAAGTTTCCTGAGCACTCAAAAGAAATTTTCCCAACTAATCCACAATGAAAACAAGACAGAGGTAGCATGCCATCAAATTTTCCTATTCCCGTCTTCAGATTGTTGAAAATGAGTTATAGAGTATCATTTTCTTTATCATCTTAATAACTGCTATCTCCTGAATCTTTTAGTTTTTCCATGGCTTTGAATTCCATTTCATTTCTCACATGAGTCATAGCTTCTTTTCATTTTATTTTCATTTTATATTATGATTGATTTAACAACAGATCATCCACTGATAGTTTAGAGAAATCACATTCCTCATGGTTTAACACAATTACATTGTAATGTTATTGATTTCTTCCAACGATTTTCTTTACTATGTCAATGTCGTTAATTTCATCCAACAGACTTCAGATTGCTCCTACAACTTCTATAATTTTATTTAAAAATGAACCTTCATTCTCATCAGGGTGCATCATTAGATCATAAAACCTATTGTGTAGATGTTAATGTCATTACCTTTAGATAAGGCCGATCAAAAACTGTTGCAGAGAGAGCATTCACTGTTTTTGCATCAGCATTATGAAACATCATGGCTGTATCTTTGACTAACGGTCTTATTGAATAAGTGAATTGTATTCCATGCATAGTAGAAAATAATATCTATATTCAATGATATCATATTTGAGATCTCATCATCTTTTCCCATATTTGAAAATTAAAACCATCGAAGTGGGTAACTCCCATAATATTAGATGGAATCATCATGACAATAAAAGTCAGAATCTACAGCAGTATCCTCCCTCTTATACAACTTGAATGAAACCGGAACACCCTAAGAGGTGAGAAGAGAATTAGGGTGTCAATTTTTCTTTTTAAACTGATTGATCTTGTTCCCACATTGGTAAGAATCGGTTAAACCTCTATGAAGGGGAATTTCATAAAAATCATATTTAATGTAATGACATAGAAATTTTACATGGTTTGCCACTAACGGTAACATCCAAAGTGTATATGCCAACAATGTTTCAGTATTACCAAAACCATAAATCATCACAAGTTTTGAATTATAAGGTTTTAGAAATATCACTATATTCCAAGCACATTAACTATATAAGGTTTTAGGGTAAGCACAATCCGTCACTGAGATCACTTCTGCTGACTCTCCAATGCTCACTATGTCTGAAGAATCTTCACTCAGTATGTCGACATGAAGGTCTCTAAAATGGTTTATTATTAAATCATGACTATAAATGGATTCTATTTTGAATTATCATAATGACTCAAATATATAATTTACTTTCCCATACACTGATAGGTAATGGAAACAAATTTCTAAAATTTATTTGGTCAATTTTCATGTTTACATGGGTGTTTAGTATACATTGTTTCGAGTATGGATTGTGGCACACATCTTCTACGTACCACTATTGTTTCAACATATTTTCATGCTCCGATGCGAACTGACCTTCTCGACATTCTTCTACACTCTGTGTACTACTCTTCTTCTTTGTGTACTACCCTGCTCTACATGTTACCTTTCTCAGCTGCATTCTGTGATAGCATCCTCTGTGAACTACACCTACTTCTGTGGACTATTTTCTTTATGTGGATGGCTCTCTATATGTACTATCTTATCCTCTGTAAACCACTTTATACATTACTGAATATCTTCCAAAAATTTTATTCTCTAATCCCACACCCTAATGATTGGGATTATTGTTCATTATATATCCACATAACTCCGTAAATTTTTTTAATTCGATTTACCCTAATTTTCAATGTGGATTAATATTCACTGTACTAAAATCCATCCCCAAACTATTATCCTCTAATTCAAACCACTCTTGTTTCTTGAATGACGATAATCCCTTCAACCTTCATCATTCCCTAAACTAGATGCCTTCACTGCGTATCGTCACAACAAACTGTTTTCAGTTCTGTGCACTATTCTGCATACCGTTCCCACTTACAGGGATGCTACCATGAACCATTCCCAAAACAATGTACATTTTCCATGATCTGAGGTATGTAGTTCCCTTTTTTTCCTATTTTTATTTTCATTTCATATAACATTCACTCTTATGTGAAATTTTCTTCCACCACCAAACATCAGATTTTGAGGCCCAAAAGATGGGGAAACACTAAGAATATGCACCACCATTAATACTACTTACAAATTGAACTATATGATCCTTTTATTTAAATTATACATGATAATCTACTAGATGATTGACAACATACACAAACCATACTCCATTTCTAGGAGATCACATCTATGGTTCAAACATTATGTTGAATATTCGAGATTGAAAACTATGTCCCATGAGATAACATATAATATTATTGGACATTGGGACCTCAATGGAGAACCCAAAATTAGGTTGTGTTCTTCATCATGCCACTAGGAAACTATTTTTTATTACATAAGACATCATTAGATTGATCATGAATTCCCTTTTTCATGGTATTTCCATATTTAAATTGAAATAATTTGAAATCATAATGATCCCATAATAAATAAATATATATATATATATTGATCTCACATGGACCTAATAAATTGTAATTTAACTGATTATTACTTCAATATCAATATTGACACTTCCACTTATGATGAATGGCGTTAGAATATTTAATTTTAATTGTAATGTGTATTATATGTACGATGATAAATGAATATATATAACTATTGAAAATATATAGTTTACTTAATATGGATCTTTTCAGATTTGTAGGATCTATCTGACATTATCCTACCTTAAAAACTTGATGGAATTTTGTGACCACTCAATGGATTACAATATGAGTATTTAAGATAGTTTTCAATAGAGATACTCACCATAGAACTTTTTGATTATCTAACTATCCAAATTCTTTGGATTTTTACCAATGATTATCATTACACAATTTTTCATATATTATAATTTCATTTATTCACTCATTGGATTCATCGTGATGTCTAAGGACATGTGACACATTGTATTATTATCCTATAGATCCATTCATTATTATCATGTGATTTACCATTTTTAATGATACATGCACTATGTTATGGATAGTTTTAGTGTAATTACATTGGTAATACCCTTTTGTTACACTTATCCATTATTTCTAGGATATATATTTTTATACTATGAGCAGTTCTGACCTTCTAAGGTTGAGCATGCATGGTTTATTTTTAGTCCCATTATAATATTATTAAAATTAAAATTACAATAGTGAAATGTATTATATTCTATAATACCATTACTAAATAATTAAAGAACACATTTTCATAGGCACCCCAATTATTTTGACGTAGGTAAGGTTGGCCAGGTTCCCCACGATTAACAATAGATCAGATTGAGTTATATTTATTTCATATTTGACATTGATATAGTTTAATGTTGTCATATTTTATAATTTTATGCAAGATTTTTATGGACACAAGTAGTTGGGACCTATTTATTTTATCTCAATCCCTAATTAAGTCACCATTGGCATAGAAAAGGATTATTTAATATTATGTGTGGATAGTGGAAGCATACAATCATTAATGCATGACTTATTTTTATTAAGAGTTGAGTTCAGTATAAGATTCACACTCAAGTCCTTGGAATGCACAAATAATTTTTAGTCTATATTAATATTTGTTATATGCACACAACCATATATTTTTGTTATTTTTTCTGAGACATGACATCATTGTACTATATTGTATTAATCCTTCTTGTGAGTTCATTAATATGGGTCATATGATTATACTTTTCAAATTCCTTATTTATTATTACTACATCCATTATTTACTTTTACTTTTTTATGCACAGTGTTCCACTCTGATCATAAGGTTATATTATCCCCCTAGTACCACCATGGGACCCTGCTACTTGTTAAAAGGATCTGGTGTATGGGGAGGTACGCTTGAGGCCTTATGGCCAACTGGTTCGGAATTTTTTATATGATGAGATCGTAAAAGAACTCCCAATGTTGTATCAAACCTTCATTATCAGGGTCAAACTATTTTTGGATGGTAGGAAGGAGACCAAAATGTGTTCTAAATTCTACAATGAGAAAGTTTCTAGGTCAAACTCACCGTATATGGTAAAATCCAAATTTTCTACAATAGTATTATTTTAGGATTATATGTATTATAGGGGATTTGATTCGGCCATTGGGAGTTGAACCTGATAATAGATGTTATTATTAATATTAATTTGGTTTACATTTTATCCATCGACCCAGATGAAAAGAATGAATTCATTATGGTTATTTATAAGCACCCTAAAGGATTAATATTCCATAAACTGTATCCTACCGTGTATGATACGTTTACTGACTCCATGATACCTATTGTATATTCCTTGAGTGACATATTTGTTATGAAACTATCATTTTTACTAGAAAATAATATTGAATAATGGGTTATTAATTTGTATTCATCATCCTAAATGGTTTTACACAGATAGTATGATGATACTGTCTTAATTAAAAAATTAACACATATTCTGGTCATGCAACTAATGTTACATATTAAAAAACATTAGTTTATTTTGAATATATGGATGTCCTTTATAATTAAATGAGTGTTCATAACGCTATAAACTTGGAATGATTATTCATAAATCAAAACTATCTTATATTATATGTTAAATTATCTCAATTGTTGTAATTTTTTTATTTATTTATATGGAAAACTATTCTATGTATAAATCATATACTTATATAAATTGGGAATGGTACATCAATTAGTATTTCCATTATGAAAACCGAGGAGCCATAAAATATTTAATTTAAATATGAATCCACTAAATATTAATTAAAATTTAAATTCAATGGGTGTTTTACTCTTTAACATTGAACAGATACGCTATATACCAGACCCCTGATAAGAAATTTAGAAAAAGGCCCAATCCTAACCTTGGTAGTGGGATGTATAGAGTATGTCAAGGGTTTTTATCTTTCCCTTATAATTCATAAACCATGATTTACATGTTTGTAGATGGATGTGATTGTTATATATAAATGATTTTAGTTTTAATATTGATGAATATATTATTTTATCATGTTAAATGCATTATGTGGCATGTTTATGGAATTTACAGTTCCATAAAAACATGAAATACTAGAGTTATACACAATGATGGTGGGGATGACCATGAAATATATGTGGTGGGCCTATAGACACCAATGTTACCTCTAATAGATCTACATGAGACTCCACATACAATTCCCAATGTAGATGATAAGGACCAGTTCCGAGAGGGATTATTATTCGATAACCATACTATGTAAGGATCACCATGACCAAGATCTTTTATGGAAGTGTTGACCCAAGTATTTTAGTGGCAGTATCCATCCACTTTTTCAGGGGAAGAATTTATGATGTCTACTATGTCAAGGATGGAGGCCATGCTATCAATTTTTGTGGACCATGAGATACAATTTGATAGGAGACTGAGGCTCGCTACTTACAAGAGTATAGATTCAGAAAACATATGATTGAATGTTTTGAATCTGGATTATCAACAAAAGGAAACCACATAGTGGAATTTATATTCTAGTTTCTATGAGTTCTTCTTGGAGATTCTAAGAGTTCATAGGGCTGGAGAGCTCATGTTTCTATATAAGGGGTCTATTTCAATCAAGGACTATACATCCCACACTAGGGAGATTCATCAATTTTCACTATACATAGGATGATATTACATATCTAGGGAGTCATAATTTGAATTTCGTAATAGTAAACCATCTAATCATAGGTTATTTAACTATGGATATCTAATATATCCTATATTTTGAAGCAATCCCTCAAGAAAAAACTCAATAGTAGTGTATATAATGGTGCGTGGAATAATATATTAGTTCCAAGAAATGGTATTAGTTCCACCAATATCTAGAATAATATTCATGAGAATTCTATGTATAAACATTTCAGAAAAATATATCTACTCTATTTAATCAGTAGAGTACCATCAGTGTGGAAGGCAAGGCCACATGAAGCCTCGGTGAGACATGAAACTATTTTGGTACATACCCTATTACAAAATTATCAATCTTCATTGGTTTTTCTAGACTCATTAAACTATTTCTATAGGGAGAGGATCCATTCTAGATCCACCTTGTGGGGTAGGATTAGTATCACCATGTGAGGTTCAGATATGGTTTTTCACATCCCGAGATGTCTAAGGAGGTTTTAATGGTCATGGTGGTTAGTATCTACTTATTCAAATTGGACTAAAGGACCTATAGAGGGTAGTCACAATGAAGCTCGAGATCATCGATCAGGATAGCTCGATGTAGTATTTTAGATTCATATTGAGCATATAAAAAGACCCTCTATAGAAAGTTACTATAATTGTAACCTTTTCAATTATATATTCATTTTTCACTACATATATGTCATATGCTATTATTTTTGTATCAATTTTGGGAATAATTGGTCTTGAAATTCTGTTCTATAGTAGCATGATGACCCATGATACTATATTTGGTGTTTGGTGAGATATTTTACTATAGTGTACGATATCCCCGTTTTGGTAGGAGGTTTTCATTTCTAGTGGGACCAATTTTTCTGCCAAATAAGGTGTATTGATGTTATCCTAATGATATAATGTTTGGTTACCTAGCACAATTATATGGTTTTCAATAACTGAATGTTATAATTTAAATGACAAGAGGTCGATAGTTACGTTCATAATGATTAATGGGATATCTAAGATAATATAGTTGTACCTGAACATAATGGGATGGGTAATGTAACAACCCAACTAGAGATTGTTTTTAAGGCAGATCTAGGAATATGTGAAAATTATTTTCCTGATATACTAGATCATTTTAGTGATGTCTTACCTGCTGATTTTTTAAAGCTGCCTCCTAAAATATAGGCATTGTTCCCTATAAATTTTATTCTAATAGTATCACCAATATCTAATCATCATTATATAATTTATACTACATAGATTCATGATCTCAAGAGGTAGCTAGAGTAATTTTAATTTATGTTTTTTATTCGTCCATGTATCTCACTTTGGAATTATTCCATTCTTTTTTATGATATGTAAGATGATACCCATAGGTGATTTCATTATTATTAACAATTGACCCATCTTACACTTATGAATCAGCATCCATTTCCTCACATTTATGATATTTTTTACAATCTATGAGCATATAGATTATTCTTAAATTTATTTTTGAGGTCAAGCTATTATCAGTTATGTCTTCAACCTTCAGACATACCTTAAAAAAAAGCTTTTGTTGCTAATATGGTGTTAATGTGTATTTTATTATTTCATTCATTCAAATGAATTTTCTGACAATTTTAATATGATTGATTAATCGGGTCTTCCACCGTAACCTAGTTTCCCATGGTGAGGTGTCAATGGATGGAATCATGATTTACTCGTAGCCTCTATATGATCATCACAAACACTATTATATCAGTTTAATTACAGTAAATGATTACATGATTAATGGTAATTTCAAAAAATTACATATTTGGATAGACATTGTTCATATCATGGGTAGTATTATATGAGAGTCATGTGTATTAGTTAGCCCATTAAAGATTATTTATGGTGTTTATTGGGATAATATGTTGATAATGTCTTAAATATATAGATTTATGGGGAAAAATGGATTTTACTATGGATTTATATAATATTTCACCCATTTGAAAGCATCTCTTATAATATTGAACAATAAGGGAGTCATATTTATATGTTCTAAAGAGTGTGAAAGTTATTATCTGGATATTAAGGAATGTATTTCCTCAGCATAAATACTAATAATATATTAGAAAGACAGATGTTTTACAATTATTATATATGCATGAGCTGTTGTTATAGGTGAATTTTTTTGGAAGACTATGTTGCTGGAGACGGGTCTCGTACATTGAGTCCTCATAAGTATAACATCTAGACTCATAAACTCATGATTTCAATGATTTTCATGCCATACAATGAAAGACACTCTATTTGATGGGGGAGAAAAACATTGTGTAAGTAGAAAAAATTATTATCAAAATATATCTTCTGGCTAAATGAATTGAAAATCATATAATAGATATGGGTTGAAATCATTCATTACTTAGAAATCGATCATTACAAAATAACTATACTGGGAAATGATGTTTTTTATTCTCTAACGCAAAAAACAAGGATACATGTGGTTCATGAAGTTAGTGATGATTGTAGGTTAATGGATCATTTTTCATGGAATTATCTAGAGGTACAATAGTGTTATGATGGGTCATTTCATAAATCAATGGTTGTAGAATCAATCATATGGACTGGGTTAAGATGGTGAAATTATTATATCCTAATGTCATGGTCCTATCAGAAAGTATTTATAGTAAAAACCCACTTCTAGATTGGTCGATCAATTTGGAAAACATATTAGTAATATATGAGAGCATATTGGTACTGACAGACATTAAAGGGGAGTTTAAGCAAGAATACCCTACATCACATTAGGAAGTGCACTTAGAGAATTCCAAGATGTATGTCGATATGAACCACAATTACATGATTCATATGATGAAATTTAAATATCAAGGTTTTATCAATAATTTTATCAATTTTCATCTGGAGAAAAGGGAAAATAAGAAACATTGTTATAATTTTATTATGTCTAAAAATGAAAAAGGGATGATGACATTATGGATTTTGTGGCAATTTTACCGAGATCCCCATTGGGAATTGACGTAGTATGAGTGATCATTGATTAGTTCACAATTGTAGACAAATATTTTGTTATTTTTGAAACCTTATAAGAGGACGAGATTGGGAGAAATTATGTCCATCATTTTGTATGCATATATTTTGTCCTCATACTATCGTTTATGATTGGGATTATCGTTTCACGTAGACGTTTTGGTAGGTGTTTTAGAATTAATTAGGTACACTGGTATATAAGAGTACATTTTATAACGTTCATACCAACTTCCATTCATATAATAAATTATTGGTTTTATAGGAAAACCTTTATGTTTTTTCATTGATTATAGAGGTTAATTAGAGAAATACATACCTCTAATCCGGTTACCCTGCAATAAAAAATCATCTCGTCATACATATTAATATTTATGAGGCCTTATATGGTATTCCAATGAGATCAAATAGGTGATGGATATAGTTAATAATGGAAATGATACCAGGACCTCATCTCCTCTAAGAGAATTTGATGACTGTGAAGCTTATGATGAATTGTAAAACTACTAATTAATATAGTGTAAAATGTTATTCCAATCACCATTGATGAACTCATGAGTTTATAGTTTGGGATTATTTTTTCAATAATTTTTTCCATCGGATAATCCATAGATGGAAACCAAGGATATATAATAAAAATCCTTTGATCCTCCAAACTTTTTAGATATTGGAGATAGTTTAGCAAATAACTTATCAGAAAACACTTACTCAAAGTTATATTTCCACACACAATATCATCCATATATCCCATCATTACCTATACCATTCTTAATTGCCACATAAATTTCATCATGAAGACATTGATTTGGAGCATGTTCATTCATTTAATAATTATACTTTTTTTATAAATGATTGTTGCAAAATGTATATCCATGTATGGTCTATCCATTTAACACATGTTCTACAGATGCAAAAAAGTGTAAAAGATTAGATATTGGAGAGGGAAGCCGATGCATGTGATCATTGGTGTAATGTCCTGGTTCTGGAGCCACCTAGAGGCGCCCCATACCCGGTTGGTCACATGGCCTCAAGAGAATTCCCCTGAATGCCAGAGGTTGCCTAATAGCAGTGAGGGCCTTCGATGTGATACTGGGTAAACTATTACCTCGTTGGCAGAGTACAGAACAGACGTATCAACACACACAACAGCGGAAGCAGTAAATATCCATCAATAATAACAGTGGAAGACTGATAAATAAAAAACTGGAACATAAAAATATGTAAATGATGCATGATACATATATGTCTCTAAAAATAGCCAAACAAGTCACAATGCTGAATACAGTACTAAACCATGTACAATAAAAAAAACAGATGAGAAACTCCTCAGCATAGTAAGCCTCGTCTTGGTCCCATGCTCTCCAGCTCCAATGCAATCAAGAACCTGAAGTACAAGGGTGCTTGCGGTTATCTATACCTGCAGCAACATAATCTGTTTGGACCCAAAAGCATGACCAAAACAGGATGTCAGATAAAAATCCTAGTAGGAAACCTCCCGAAGATCTGTTCCTAACAGTCAGTGTATATATGGAAGGTAAAAGTACTGAAAGCAGTTAACCAGAAAGTACACAGAAGAATCAAATCCATAGTTTCTAGCATATAATTTACAACAAGAAAGAAACACACAATCATGTAGAACAAACAGGTATCCCTCTGGGTAGTTCTCACAGCCTAATCTCTATGGTTCAACCTAAAAATACTAGAAACCCTCTAGGAGTCACACACAATATCACCCATCTAGTTCACCTAATATATAGAATCTCTAAGTAATCACTTACCGTCAATTCCCCATATAGTCTCATATTATACTAAAGGTGCTCTGGGGAAGCACTAAACGTCTCATTACCCCTATTTCTTGTGTTGAGGAACTACAGACTCTCTGAGGAAGCACTCAACATAAATTCATTATGTGGTATCACATCGTAAAATAAAGACACTCTAGAGAAGCCCTTATGTCCATTCTTCATATAGTCTACAACACTTTGTTCTCACAGCCCTGTGTAAAATCAGAAAATATCTCATCGCATAACAGCCAATGTATCCTCATGAACAACTTGGTTAGAATCTATATTTTCTCATCATGGAAGAACAATCATACCATCCTACAAACTAGGTATGGAACTGGCTATAACCTAACAGGGAAAACATGACCAAATGGTCATAAGTAGGAAAAACTTGCATGTAAAAAGTATCCAAATCACTAAAAAATCAACCTATTGACAAACAATAACTTCTACTGAAGCATATAAATAAATTAGGCAATCAACAAGGGAAAAGAAGGAAACACCAAGTACCCTCCTCAATGGTATTGTTGGAATTTGCAAAAAATACTCAACTACTTTCTACAGAAAGGCACAAAACACCTACCTTGATGCTAGGAGTTAAAAATATCGAACCACGATGCTTGAATATCCTTATAACAACCTTGATCTACCTAAACAAAAAAAACTCTCAACCCATGATAACATGAGAAGGAGGAGAAATTGGGAAACGAAGGTCTAGGTGAAGGAAGAGCTTACCACTGTGGTTCCAACACAATCAAAAGTAGTTGATTCGGAGAACTGACGGAGGCTTGGGGGCTTGGAAGAGATTCAATACCATACGAGACACCCTCGGTCGAATAAGCTATAGAGGAAGACAGTTCATGGGTTAATACGTGACCCTGATCCATTTAATGAAAAAAATAAATCACACGACGTGTAATTTTGGAGTACACAACGTGTATAAGGATTTTCCATACTCAGCTTTAAACGACCTCCAAATCTCCCCTACATGGTCATGTTTGTGTCTTAGACACGGCCATCACACGGCCTCACACGACAAGAGAGTACATGGTGTGTAATCATAAATTACACATCATGAACTTCAAAAATTTCAAAAAACTCATCTTTTCTAAACATCTCCAGAAAAAGGAAAAACATACCTGAAATAATTGTCTGAGTTCTTACAATCTTCCCCCCCTAAAGAAATTAGTCCCCGTATTTCCCCTAGCAAGAAGTAGAAAAAGAAACCCCGAACAGCTCCAGCCACTGTGATCGTACATCAACCTCCCTCTCCTAAGTCTCATCCTGTACTCACTCGTGCTGCCACAACACCCGTACAAAAGGAATAGACCAGCCACGGAGAACCATCGTACTATGATTGACAATCTGTATAGGATGCTATTCAAATGAGGAATCCGCTTCAAGCTCAACCTCCTCAGGTTGAAAGACATGAGATGTGTCTGAAATGTAACGTCGGAGATGAGAGACATGGAAGATGTTGTGCATATCCTCGTACCTCTGAGTTAACTGTAACCAATAGGAAACTGGCCCAACTCTCTCCATAGCTCTAATGGACCGACGTACCATGGTGAAAGCTTACCCTATTTCTGAATCAACTTTTGTCCCATCCTCGGTGTGACATGTAGGAAAACATAATCCCCAACCTTGAACTCCATAGGTCTTCTCTGCTGAACAACAAAAGAATTATATCGAGACTGTGTTATAGCTATCCTCTTCTGAATCATCTCTATCTACTATGAGGTCTCATGAACAAGATGAGGTCCCAATAAAGCTGCCTCTCCTGCCTCTATCCCTCATAATGGTGATCAGAATGGCCTACCGTACAAAGCCTAATAAGGTTCTATATGATTAGTCGCCTGAAAACTGTTGGTGTAGGAGAATTCCACAAGAGGTATATGCTTCTCCCAAGAACCTCCAAAATCAAGAATGAAAGCTCGGAGCATATCCTCATGCACCTAGATCAAACGCTCGTATTGTCCATCTATCTGGAGATGATATACTGTACTCAAAAGTTCTTTTGTACCCAATGTCTTCTGAAGCCCCTCCAAGAACTAAGAAGTAAAACGCTTATCCCTGTCTAAAATGATGGAGTACGAAACTCCATGCAGACGTACAATCTCTCGGATGTACAACTGTCCCTGTTCATCAACACTGAAGGTCTCCTTGATCAGTCATAAGTGAGAAACATTCATGAGCCTATCAACGAAAACCCATACTACCTCATTCCCACGAGGCGATCTCGACAAACCGGCCATGAAGTCAATCACGAAGTCATTCCACTTCCACTCGGGAATGGGTAACTATTGTAAAAGACATGCTAGTCACTGATGTTCCTCCTTCACCTGCTGACAAGTGGAACACCTCATGACAAAATCAGCAACATCTCTCTTCATACTTGGCCACCAATACTGGCAATGTAGATCACGATTAATCTTGATGACACCAGGATGAACTGACCAAACTGAGGAATAAAATTCCTGCATCATCTCCTCACGTATGTCTACTGGAAGCCATACACATCCCTAGAAACGTAGGGTCTCATCCTCACATACTGTTCATCCATGAATAGGGTATTCTATTGACACGCTTTCCCGTCGTACTAGGAATTCAGAATATGATAGTTTTCTCATTTGTTCCCTATCTAGAAGAGTAGAGGTAACAACTACATAAGATAGAAATGTTTGCCTCAATCTATCATGAACCTCCAAATACATCTCAGAGAACATAGCCATAAGCTACCACACACTGCTGGCCTCTTGAACATCCTGTATTTGAGTCCTCCTGCTCAACGCATCAGCCACTCTGTTGCCCTTTCTCGACATATAGGCGAGCTCATAGTGAAAGTACTAATGATAATGAACCCACCTACGCATTATCAGATTCAAATCATGCTGGGTGAATATATACTTAAGTCTATTGTGGTCAGTGAATACAACAAAGTGATATCCAAGAAGATAATTTATCCAACAGCGTAAGGCATGAACAATTAATGCCAGTTTGAGATCATGTGTCGGATAGTTCCTCTCATGTATCCTCTATAGCTAAGACCCATACGCAACAACTCTATCTCCCTGCATAAGTACAACTCCATTCCTGATACCTGAAGAATCATAGTAAATAGTGTAGCTCTTGCCCGGCTCTGGAAAGATTTGTATCGGTGCTGAAGTCAACCTCCGCTTTAGTTCCTGAAAGGATAACTCTCAAGAATCTGACCATAAGAACATCACCCCTATCTTGGTCAGACCTTTCAACGGTGCTACTAAGCAGGAAAAGTCTCGTATGAAGAATATGTATAATCTAGTCATCCCTATAAAACATCACACCTCAATGACATTATTCAGCTGCTCCTAGGAAACTACTGCTCTCACTTTCTCTAGGTGTACTGATACTCCTGTCTTTGAGATAAGGTGACACAAAACATGAATACGATCCATCAAAAGGTGGCATTTTGAAAGCTTAACATATAACTGATACTATCTTAGTGTAATAAAAATGATCTCAAGATGGGTAGCATGGTCGTGTCGAGTGTGAAAGTACACCATGATATCATCCATGAAAACTACCATGAAGGAACCCAAGTATGGATGGAACACTCGGTTCATCAGTTCCATGAAGACTACAGGCACATTCGTGAGGGTGAACGACATAACCATATATTTGTATAGACCATACCTACTCATGAAGGCTGTAATAGGTATATCTTATGGTCTAACACACAACAGATGTTAGAAAGATCACAAGTCAATATTCGAGAACACTCGGGCTCCTAGATGCTGATCGAAGAGATCATAAATCATTTGCAAGGGATATCGGTTCATAACTATCAACTAGATCAACTTCTGATTGTCCACCAACATCTTGAGGGCACCGTCATCCTTCTTTGAAAACATGACAGTCGATCCCCATGGAGAAGTACTGGGTCGGATGAAACGATTTTCCTGCAACACCTCCAACAACTTATTGAGCTGCTGTAACTTAGGTGTAGCCATTATATAAGAAGTAATGGACACAGGTGCCACACCTGGCATGAGCCCAATAGAAAATAATACCTCACGCTCCGGAGGAAAACCTGATAATTCATCCAGAAAGACAACCCTCAAATGATCCACCACTGGAGGAAATTCTAACTATGAAGTCCACTAGTCATCCAGATATAGACTAGAAATATGGGTTATAAATCCTCCTAGACCATGATGCTTGGGTCTTTCTCTACTCGCCTGGACATCGAACTCACCTCGATGATGAAAATATCCACCCTCTGGTGATATGAAACTCACCCTGTGACAATGATATTCGACAACTTCCTATAAGGGAATGAGCCGGTCCATTTTGAGAATGAAATCATAGCATGTCTTCTCTAGGGCATAGAGATCCCATAAGAAGTGACACTCCACAACCTCAAAGGGAACTCTCTGCGTTGAAGTACACTAATTTTTCTATTCCTCAATGGTGTGTCTAGGGTTAAAGTATCTATAGATGAAAAGAAGCAAAGCCCAAGGCTCTCCACCACAGCAATAGAGATAAAGCTACGGGAAGCCCCAGTATCGAAAAGAGCAAGAGATAAAACTAAAGCTACTAAGATCATACCTCAAACTGTGGAGGGTTTGAGATCCTGTTCATGCTGGGACTTCTCCACTACAAAAGCCGGACCTGTTCCACGACTCTGTGGCCCTGCCTGACTGCTCTGATATGATCCTCCATGTTGTCTCTGATATACTAGTGACTGACCACCATAGCCATGACCACCAAATAATCTTAAATGGCCTGAAGAACTCCAGTTCTCAGACTAGTGATAAATTGGTGGCACTGCTTCTGAACGAGGATTCATGGATGAACCCCTATCACTAGCTGCTGGTGTGAAAAACTGACAGATGCACTGAAGGTGTCCTGTCTTTTTATATGATCAGCACTCCATTAGGTCTATCTGCCACTATGGTCTCATATGTCCAGCCCTTCCACATTGATAGCATAACACCTGGCTACCTGAAGATGCGTCTCGCCACCTCAGATCACCGCGTGTAGACTCCCTACAGTGCTTCCTGTTGTCAGCTGGTGAATAACTGACCCTAGATGAGGAACCTCCCTGGCTCTCAATTCTGGAATATCTCAGATTGCGCTTTGCAATCAGTGCCTAGTTGATGATGGAGGCTATGGATGTCAGCCTGAATATTTTCACCTGCGAGCAGATCTCCCGTCTAAGGCCATCATCAAACATCCTTTCTAGAAGCAACCGATATGTGCTCCGGAGGGGTGTGAAATGCTGAAGCTCGGTGAAGTGAGAGTAATACTCCATGACTGAAAGAGTACCCTACTCTAGGCTCGTTCGACCCTCAGGTCTCCGGATAGATGTAGTCATAAAAGACTTGGTGAAACTCCTCACACTCTATAACCTACTGATGACCCGCTAATGAGATCACGTACCACCACCTCTTTTCAGAGTCCCATAGCTTGTAGGTAGTGGGAATGACCCGCCTCTCTGGAGGCATCTCCAGATGATCGAAGATCGTCATCATGGATTCTAGCCAAGACACTACAGCCAGAGGTCCTCCTTCCACTGAGAATGTGGGATGATGCTGCTGCTGGAAAACCCGCATCATGTATGCAATATTCAAGGCATGAGTAGGAGCTCCCTGGAATGTCTGTATCATCACCAAAAAACCGTCCCTAAACTATGCTTCTGCACCTGTAACATGTATCACTGCTGGTGCCAAGGCTTTCACAACAGGAAGATCTGCGGGATGTCCCAGATTGGCCATATCTGGCATCTGATCAGTGCCTAGAAATTGGCATAAAATGGGAGGATATCTCAGTGGCATGACTCTTCTAGGTCAAATGCACACTCTAGATCAAACTATTTGGGTCTGAAATCTAGGAGTGTAAGAAGGGAACAAGGGAAAGAAAGCAATAAGAAAATTACAAAACATGACTACCTGGCGTGTATAAACACTTCACAATGTGTTACCTTAAGTCATTTACATGGGCGTGTACTTTTTCCAAAACTGGTCATGTAACACCCCAAAAAATGGCATGTTATCCTAACACACAGTGTGTACCTGAATCCTCTTCCCCTACCAGAGTCCTTCTACTAGATTAAGCCACATGACTCTCCTAAGACAAAAGTACACAACATGTTCATGTTAGACATGACGTGTACTCAACATGCTTTACCTGGGCCATATTGTTAGTGACACGGCCTGGGTCCTAGGTTACACTACATGGCATGTTCCAAACAAACACATCATGTACTAAGAAAAGATAACACCGACCCGTGTTGTTAGCTACACAGCCGGCTACACGGCTGACACTTACACGACATGTTCCAGGAGAACACATCGTGTATGAGAAAGGATGACAGCCTTTCATGTTGTTCGTGACACGACTGGGTACCTAGTTCAACCTATATGACATGGTCAAGGTGTACATGGCGTGTATAAGAAGAGACTTTACTGACCGTGTTGTTAACTACACAGCCAGACACATAGGACTACACTACACAACGTGCACAATCGGTACATGAGATGTTCTAGAAGATTTTTCATAGCCCGTATCCCATATTGCATAGTGAGTGACATGGCTATAGACTACACGACATGTAAACCTAAATTACACACCCTGTATTTTAGGTTTTTTCAGACAGTAGCCTTAAAAACTGCTCCGGAGCCCAGAAAACCACCGTTAAGGTTCCAAATTCCGATCCGTGAGGGCCCATACTCCCAGTGAATCAATATTTGGAATCTTATACAAGTTATAACAAGGAAAAAAATCACTAATCCCCCAAATTCATGAGAACATAATTCATATGATACAACATTATAACATCCCGGTTCTTGAAGCCACCTAGAGGCGCCCCGTACCCAGTTGGTCACATGGCCTCAAGCGACTTTCTGTGAATGCCAGAGGCTTCTAACTAGTAGTGAGGGCCTTGTATTTTGTAGTGGGGAAAGTATTCATTCATTTTAAGAGTACACAGTGTATGTATCAACACACACATCAATGGAAGTAGTAAATATCCAACAACAATAATAGTAGATCACTGATAACTAAACAAATCGAACATAAAATATGTAAATGATGCATGATACATATATGTCTAGGAAAACAGCCAAACAAGTCACAATACTAAATACATTACTAAACCAATGACAAAAGAAAAAAAATAGATGAGAAACTCCTCAGCATCCCAAGGCTCATCTTGGTCCCATGATCTCCAGATCCAATGTAATCATGAACCTGAAGTAGAAGGGTGCTTTCCCTTATCTATACCTACAGCAATATAATCTGTTTCGGCCAAAAAGCATGAACCAAATACGGTGTTAGATAAAAATCATAGTAGCCAACCACCCTTAGATCTATGCTTAACAGTCAGTGAATATATGACAGGTAAAAATACAGAAAGCAGTAAATATGGAAGTACACAAAAACAAAGAATCCACAGTTTCTAGCATATAATGTACAACAAGCAAGCAACACTCAAGAAAGTAGAACAAATAGGTAACCCTCTAGGTAGTTATCATAGATTAACCCCTATGGTTCAACCTAAAAATACTAGAAACCATCTGGGAGGCACACCAAGTCTCACCACTCTGGTTCAGCAATAGAATAGACTCTCTGAGAAAGCACTCACCATCAATTCCCCCTATAGTCCCGTATCATACTAATGGCGCTCCGGGGAAGAACTCAACATCTCAATCCCCATGTGGCCTGCATCTAGGAACTATATAATCTCTGAGAAATGACTCAATGTCAATTCCATATATGGTCTCAAATCGTAAAATAAAGACACTCTGTAGAAGCCCTTACCTCCATTCTCTCTATGGTCTATGACACTAGATTCTCACAGCCTTGTATAAAATCAGCAAGTATCGCATCACGTAACGACCAAAGTATCCTCAAGAAAAACTTGGTAGCCTCTATAGTATATCATCATGGATGAAAAGTCATACCATCCTATAAACTAGGTATGGAACTGTAAATAACCTAACAGGAAATACATGACCAAACTGTCATAACCATGCAAAACATTCATGGTAAAAGCATATAAAGCACAGTAAAATTAACCTATTCAAAAATAATAACTTCTACTCAAGCATATAAGCAATGCGGGAAAACAACAAGGGAAAAACATGAAACACGCAGTACCCTGCTCATTGGTATTGGTGGAATTTGCACATAATACTAAGAGAACTTCTACAGAAAGGCACAAACCACCTACCTTGCTACTAGGAGATTGATATACTTGAACCATGAGGCTTGAATCACCTTAAAACATCGTATATCTATGAAAACTCACAAAACAATCAACCCACGATAACATGAGAAAGAGGAGTAATTGGGAAATGAAGATTCCGGAGAAGGAAGAGCTTACCGCTACGGTTCCAACGAAATCATTGGCGGCTGATTCGAAGAACATACAAAGGCTCGGAGGCTCGGAGGAGATTCACAGCCATAGGGGATGCCCTCGGTCGACAGAGTTGGAGGAGAAGACAGTTCTAGGGTTAAGACGCGACCCCGGTCTATTTAATGATAAAAAAGAAAGTACACGATGTGTATTTTTTGAGTATACGACATGTATTAGGCTTTTCTGTACTCCGCTTTAAGTGGCCTCCACATCGCCCCTACATGATCGTGTGTGTGGCCCAGACACGGACATAACATGGCCTCACTCGATAAGGGAGTACACGGCTTGTACTCATAAAGTACACGGCATGTACTCATAAAGTACACGTCGTCTACTTCAAAAATTTCCAAATACACCTCTTTTATAATAATCTACAGGAAAATAAAAAACATACCTGAAAAGAAGGTCTAGGTTCTTAGAATTGTAAGAAGTTATTCATAGATAAAACGTTACCACATATGGAAGGAAAAATTATTGACACATTTATGTAATGGTGATAGAATTTTAGCACCCATATTTTCTTTGTGTTAGAAACCATTATTTTTTAGTTCATATCCATAGAATTAACTTTATGTGCATGCCTAAATAGGATATTTATGAAACAAGGGTTTTTATGAATATTTAGGATCCCAAAGTCATTTATATTTGGAAAGAACATGGAATAACATATGGTTTAAATTGTACATCCCAGACTACATGGTTATATAAAACCATATGCATTGTTTCAATACATAATATTGGGCCACACATTTTTTCTTAGTCTTGTGATGTAGGATGTAAGGAAATGTGACTCTTCAATGTGATGATAAATTGGAGGGTTTCATATATTTTATAAATGGTTAGATATTCTATATTCATACCCCATACGATGACTGTCCTAAGAGAGAGATAGGATCATTGTTGGTGCATGGTTTAGAAACCACGTTTCCAAAATGAGTGACTCTTTAAACATTTGTGAAAATAATTTTCCCCTAATTCCATTTAATAACTTACCCCACCATTATTCATTATGTCCAGTCGAATGAAAATACTCCTACCAAAACTTTTGAATTTTGATGGTTAAAGATATTCTCAACAATATCATCCCTATCTGACCTCTGAATCATGATCCATTTTTCACATTGGATATATGAATTTAATATCTCCCTTCATTTAGCTCCATTCATCATTCTTATTCTTATCAAACACAATATATTGGTGTGGTACAATATTCCCTATATTCATTGTGTTTTTAAAATCTTCCATTTTCATATTCATTGGATGAAACCAATGGCTGATACTAGAAGAATGTTCATCTATTAGAATATTGTAGTATGTCTATGCCTCATCCCTAAAAATTTTGTTGTTTAATGAAATTTTAGTGGTGAACATTTCTAGTTCACAATTGGTTTATCCTTCGATTCATATGCCCAAATATAAATAGTCTAAATAGTGATCTAATGCTATAGTGAGACCATTGTATATTTTTGGGAGTTGATACCTCAATTCTTAAAATTGAATTAGGATGTGATATTAATTATGGAACTAGTGACCAAAGTTTTGATTACATAAGACAGTGTTCACTAGAGCATGACTTGAAAAATATCATGGTAAAAACCTATTTGAATTAAATTTTATATAAATCATTATGTTGGATGGAATATATTTTTATATATATGGATAGGTAGTTTCCCTGATAAATTTAATTGAAGTGAAAATGTTTTCATGTCCTTAATGAGCATGTCACTTATGATGTAAGGTGATATAATGAACCTATGTAATTTATAATTTAAGTTGATTATAAATAGAGTATAATGAATTAATAAATATCATAAAGGAGTTTATTATTCATATTTCATATGTAAGATTTCATCTTTATCAGAATAGGTAGACATGATCCAATAATGGATTCTGGATGAATTGACTTGAGCACTTAGAGAATGTTATTATTATTCATTAAACTAGATTTCATAAGAGTTAAAAAAACATAAATATTAGTCCTTATGTTATTACATGAATACCATGGTGTATTACCAATCATTCACATGGAACTTTTTCAGATATTAGAATGCCTCAGATGCACTCCATGGATTCTACATGGTGTCTTAAGACTTATGATTCCAATGATTATTCACCATGGTACCTAATAATGCTTATACTTGGATTTACCATTGTACATGATATATGGATTATTTTATAGATATTTTCAATGAAATTATATTAGTATTAACATTGGATTGCACTTATCACTTATTTATATGATCCACGGTTGTGTAACGAGAACATAACTGACCTTCTATGGTCAAGGATCCCTTGTTTCCTTTTATAATTCAATCAGTGTCATCATTTTTAAGATTCAAATTTTCATTTGAATTATACTCTCTATCACCATGAATAAATAATTAAATAAAAACATATGGAGAAACATCCAACGTTTGATGATATAGGTATGGTCATCCAAGTTCCACATGAGGAAATTGTACACCACCTATCTTGTATATTTCCCATGTTTTTAATTGATCTAGAAGAATGGTAATTGAGATTATATTCAATGTAATGATTTTTATATAAATAATTAGAAGTTTCCTTTTGAGTTTTTCACTCACCCAGTCTGGGATGCTGATAATACCATAAGAGATTAAATGATTACAGGTGTTGATAAAGGGAAGAATCCTATCATGGTTGTGTAAATTCTCATGTTATAATGAGACCATGGTAGTAGATGATGCTCCGATATTTCAGATTCATTGATAATTTTTGGTTTGTTTACACTTATGTATATTAATGAAAACATCGATCCTTATTCATTCTAAAATGACATGATATCATTATTGAATTTTGTTTTTTGAACTTATAAGCTTATTATTTTGGATCAAATGTTTTTTTGAATTTTACTAAACAATTTATTATTTATTAATCCATTATTTTGTTTCAAATAATTTACAACTATGTTCCACTCTAGTCAATTGGGTATAGTCTTCATATTATACCACCATGAATCCTCACTGCTAGTCTATTTCGGATAGATGATTTAGACTGTGTGGCCATCCAATTCGGGTACTGTTTCTGGGTGATTTGGTGTGGGAGGTCCTAATGTTATTTCATGGAAAATTTATTTTTCAAAAATTATAATAATATTTTAAAATAGTTTCTCCTTCCCTTCTCTAAATTATTCTTTCAGAGAAATTTGAAAATTAACCTAATAAAAAGGATTAAAATGGATCGTGGAAAACTATATTTATTTTCTATTTAATTTTAGTTCCAATGATTATTATCAATGATGTGATTTTTTTGATCATCCTATGAATTTTATTATGTTATGGATCATTTATTGAAATGATATTTTCAAAACTTATAATTTAATAATTCCATTTTATGTGAACATTTTGAGAAAACACTTCTTCTTTCCATGAGTTATTTAATTTTTTTAAATGAATTTTTTTAGCTGACACACATATGTATTTGTGGATAAATGTGGGGACCAATATCTACCCAAATTAATTTTTTAATGCTTATATATCATGAGATATTATTTAATATGCATACATAGTTTGTTTCAACAAGAATACTCATGATGGGATTGCTTATTGTTTTCGGGCATGAACATAATGAGTTTGGCCACATTGTTATGGGAAAAATGGATTCTCCAATATAGGTAAACCTACAATTATGGTTATTCCAAACATTCATAGTGTTTATCATGTGATTAAATACTATAATGTTTTTTATCAAGTGATTTTGTATTTCAAAATGTATATCATTTCAATAAAATGACATATTTTCATGAGTATATCATTTAATGAATTTCAATGTTTTTTATGATGTTTTCATTTTACATGATTTATCTTTTATTCTTCATTATGAATAATTTTAATATTTTTTTCCACCAATATATTTTATTATTTTCATCTATAGTCATAAAAGAATATATTATGATATTTATATATCCTTAATGTTGTCCTCCATGTTTGTGATGTATCAGTCCATTATATGTTTTTCCCTTACTGGATATTTGAAATCATCCCAGATTTATAAAACCTAATACTCAATTTGTTAAAAAATTTATAACATTTGTGATATTTTGGTAATGGTATATTATAGAATTGTTATTGTGAAACGTTTTCATGTGTAATAAAATCATATGTTAGTATTTTTAATCTTTAGGAACCTGGATCATTCTGCCTTTGGGAAAAACAACTTCATGTGAGACCTATTAAACAAATAATGTGATTAATTTAATAGTTAAGGGATTGTAATGCTAGATTGATTCAATATGTATTAGTTTAAGGATTTATTTATATGGTAAATTTGTTTAATTATTTTTTTATATAAGTTATTTCATGGATTAGTTTAAATAATCATAAAAACAATATTGTTTGGACTATATATATGTTGATATCTTGAAATATTTGTGATGTTCTATGTAGATAGGTTACCCATAAATACAACCATTAATAGTTTATTCAATTGGATCTGTATATTTCCAAAATACATGTTGGGATAATAAAATCCTAAATAGCAAGTAGACAATATCATGACATTGAATTTGGTGCATTAGATAATTCCCTAACTGTTCTCTTAGTTTGAACCTCCGAGGTTGATTGAATTGGATGATGAAAATCTCTTTATGAACCATTATAAATGATTTATTTACTAGATTAACTAAGTGATTATGATGAGGCATATTAGATAACACGACATAAGGAATTGTCGTTAAAACTAATATTGTCATAGGTAAAACTAATAAAAATAATGGCCAACATAAAAATGTTAAATAATAGTATTTTTTATTGTTGAATTACATTTATTATAATGAATTTTTTTAATCATTATTAATATTTTGTCCCTTATACTGAAATGTTTTTTCTTTATGGGTGGAACACGAAAGAACCATGGGTGTAATGGGAGATGATAAGGCTTCCTCAACCGACAAAACAAAATAATTAGAGATTTAATGAGAAATATAATGATTATTAATAAAGAAATATCATTTAATATTATAATCAATAAAAAAATGTAGAAGTCCCAAAAAACCATATAAGTGGATGATTGAATGTTTTGAAACATCAAATGATGAACATAGTGACAAAAATTATGATAAATTTCATCCAAATTTAAATTTTATGACCAAGCATAAAGGATATTTTTGTATGGATAGTGGAATATTCATTACGCTTGGAAAATGAGTTCCCACATCATGAAATTATTATATTAAAATAAAGAGTTCAATTAACATGAGTGATGAATATATAATTCATCCTTCAGGAAAAATAATATTTCAATGTCTTATATATAGAGAAGTTTCAAATTATTTAATCTAATGGGATAATCCATGGATTTATGAGGATGGTTGAAATCTATATCCTCTTAGACCCTGTGAGAATGTAATAAATTATGAAATAACTTTCAATGAAGACTGTAGTGGTAGTTAGATAGCAAATACCCTATAACCAAAATTAGTGGAATTTTTCTAGTTATGAGAACACAAATATATATAAGTTACCTTCTAAGAACAAAAATTCTCCAAAATTATTGTCATATATTTTAGTAAAATCATTTGGTTGTATTATTAATATGTTTATGTAAAATATTATTTTGAAAACCATAAATCCACCTACTAATAATTGATCCAAATATCAAAATAGAGTGTGTATCTTTATTTTTCCTCCACATTTATATATAGAATATATAATTACTTATATTAAGTGAAATATTATCATATATTAATGAAGGGGAAACTATGAATTTCCTATAAAGTATAAAAAATATAAAACATGGTTTTTATCAAATGTTTTGAGTTATATTTCACCAAATAGGATGGGGAAAATAAGTGAATATTATTATTCCATATGGAATCAAGAATCGTATCTCATTATAGATAATATATTGAAGCATGACAGTCTTATCAACAAAATTCTTTATACATGAAATTAAATAATAAATAAATAGATTGGATAAATCTAAATACGGAGTGCGAGAGGGGGTTTAATATACTGAAGTGATATTTGTTTTATTTTAAAATAAATTATCTGTTTTATTATTTTCATCACATGCTACTCTAAACATAAGAAAAAATCATGTTAAACATACATTAACACTGAATCTATAATAAACAATAGTTTGGAAAATAAATAATAATTATTTCTTTCATATGATAATAATTTTACATGAGTGGAATTCAAAATGTTTTTTCAATAAATATCATTTTATTATAATTATATAAATATATTTTCAAAAAAATTAGAATCTAAATTTGATAGATTAAAAATATGTTTTGAATTCCACATAAAAAAATTCTGTATGATGAATTTTTGATATTTTTAAAAAACATAATTATTTAAGGTGAATATTGAAAATATAGAGTATAATCATCACATTCATGGAATTAATTTATTATATAAATAAAATAATTTTTTGTAACCTTATATAAAAAATAATATATATTATAAGTCATAATAATTTGTTTGGGAATTTTATTTCTAATTTATAAACACATGATGAATTTTTTGAAAATTTATTTACCATTTTAATGAAAAATGTTTTGTCTTGTTAATTATAACAAGATGAAAAGAATATTTTCAATTTTTTGTTAAATATATAATATTTGAAAAATAGTATAAATTTGAAATTTATTTAAATGTATATAATTTAACAATCTATCCAATTAAAGAATCATTTTTTATTAAAAATAATATTTTCTAAAATAATGGATTCTTAAGTGTTACATAAACTATCATAAAATATATATTCCTTACACATAGAACGATAATTTGATAAAATGATTATCAAGAATAATATATTAATTTTCAATATAGTTTATATGTTCAATAGCATTTTTGGTAAAAAATTATATTTTTAGAATTAATGCTAATAACATTGATAATGATGAAACAATTATTTTAAATTTAATTTTTTTAATTTCTTGGATTATATATCATGTAATTAAGTATAATAAATTAAATAATTTATCTAATATGTTTTATAAACACGTATATAATAATTTTATTACTCATTAACGTTTTAATAAAAACTAAATAATATTAAGAATCCATAATGTTCAATATGTAATTTTTTATTTAACTATTTTTATAAAAATTAACTATTTGAATTAAAATGTTAATTTAATAAAATTCAGAAACCATATTTGATTTAATATATAATAATAATATTTTCTGAAAACAAATAGAGGATACATTTTATGTTTAAAAATAATTTTTTCCAATGTAAATAAACATTTTTAGTAAGGTAAAACTTTTAAGGAAACTATCATAAAAAAGTGAATAGATTTAAACAACATAATATAGACTCAGAAGGAATTTCATAGAGTATCATCGACCCATAAAAATCTATTTCACATTTTCCATTATTATCAACCTTTTACCATTCAATAGTGAAAGGATATAATTTAAATGTAATTTTTGTTTCCCAAAATAAACATCTCTCCCCTTACAATTGGACTATACTTCTACTCATAAATATATATGCTAAATCACAAAATTAATTCTTTAAAATATTGAACGTTTAACTCATAGATACCCCATATAATATAAATAAAATTGTATATGCCCATTTTTATCCTAATATATAAAATTAAAAGTTGTTTTCTAAGAGAAAAATGTAGTCAACAACGTATGTATTATCTATATATATTGTTTTTATTCTTGATCATTATATTATAATTATTTTATACAAAAATAAATATATTTATTTATTAACAATTATAGAACCTATGTTTTATTATATTAATTGTACAAACCATAGTTATTCATTTCCATCCACAAATAAATATAAAAAAACATTGTTATTGTGTTACGTGTAATACCTCTTCAACAAAGAGATGCCATATATTATTCATTTCTACCATCAATGGATGGTATTAATATTTTTATTAATGAAATATATTATATATATTATATAATTTTTATTATTAATTAACAATTTAACATTCACCATGTCACACCCTGAGATTTGGTGAAATTGTTTTCTAAAATTAATTTAATATTTCTAATATATCTCATATTAAGTAACATTGAGAAAAGTTTATTTTTTATTAAACCACTATATTTTTAATAAATTCACTACAAATTATATATATATTTTTTATATATATGGAACACCGAGGATAACACGCGTTACATGCAACAAAGGCATTCACCAATGTCTTCTGTAACACACATGAATGAGGTTTAGGGACCAATAATAAATTATTAAAATATTATATTAATACATAACATAGGTGTGAAGTTAATGGTTATGAATATTAAAAAATGACATATTAAAAACAATGGTTTAATCCATTAAAATATGAATTCCTTAGTTACAATGATGTAATTGAATATAAAAAGAATCTGTTTTTAAGAAAGCTATTTTTATGTTCAAAAAGAAACATTATCCTAATATAATATATTAATCATAGTTATTGAGTGATATTATGGTATTAAAAATATTATATGTTTGAAAACATATTTTTGGTATTCATCTAATGGATTCAAGGGGAATTATGATAAGAAAAAACCAAAATTTATTCTTGAAAACCTATATTTTAATAAAGATAGTTTTACAGCCTTTTAATTGTGAACCTATTTTAAATATTATTGTTTGGAAATTTTATAGATTTAATATGTCAAAATAAACATAAAAATTTGAATAAAAACATAAAAATATGGTTATGATAAATGTTGGGTATTTTTTTCTTCTACTTTTAATCAATAGTTAAAAATCTAGGATTTTAATTCAAAAAAATTCATCTAATTTAAATATACGGACAAATTATATTTTTAATTAGATTAAATATTTTTATAGATATGATTTTTCAATAAATCTAGTGATTATAATTTGAAAAAATATCACATTGAATGTATATATAAAAACATTTCAAACATTGGAACGTTTAACTTTAAAAAGACACATTTCCATTTTGATTGTGGAATTTATTTTAAAAATAATTTTCCAAATTATATAAATTTAAATAAAGAAAATAGATTCTATTTTGGAATTGATAAAATAAAAATTAGGTTATAAGGTCAATTTATTTTTTATGTATTGAAATATATCACGGTAAAAATATTATTTAATGTGGTATAAGTGACATTTTGACGACGGTTAAAGTTAAAAGATAGAAGCATAACATACCTCAACATTGGAACATTTAAAATTTGTTGAGGTGTTTATAGTACCTAATGTGCTTATAAAACATTAATTACTTTCCAAATTCATGAAATTTAATGCCTCATATATATGATTATCTTTTAATATAAAATAATAAATAAATTAATCACTTGCACCCACCACTTTTCATGTATAAATAACAATTATGACATCCCAAGTTTTCCCACAATGCCTTGTAGATTTTCACATGTATACCCCAACCTCTTCTCAAAACTCAACCAACTTCTATATACTAATGGTATCATTAAAATACTAAATCAAAGGTCTTAATGGGTCTTTCGAGGTGGGGATATTTATGAGGTAATTTTATCAATGTACATCTCTTAATTTATTTTCTTTTTTTGCATTGTCCTCACCTCCTTCACCCATCAATGAAAAATAAATAATGAATCATGTTAATAATGTATTTTTTTTTGTTTCTTATGAAATATATTATATCTTGTTCATTTAACTCATCTTTTTATTCAGAGAAACGATGTTGTTTTCCAAGTTATGCTGGTTAATCGACTCCATGAAGAATATTTTTTATAATTTTTTTCTTTTACCACCATCGTGGATACTCATAAAAATATTCTTATTGTAAAAATATATTTTAATATTTATTTGTTAAACTAGTTAATATTCTTGAAATTTAAAATTAAAAATAAATTCATGATCTCCATATTGTGGTTATATTATAACATCGTTTGTGGAAGTGTGGAACACTACCCACTCAAAGAAATGTAATTCATTCACACTATACATGGAATGTATTACAGAAACTTTTATTAAAAAATGTAACATATATGAAATATTTATGTTACTATAAATATAATATACATAGGTGTCATAAACTTTTCAATATTTCAATATGTCAATGAAAAATAGAATAAACGTTCATGCGTACATATATCCTCCCATCGCCATTAATGATGTGCTCCGTATCATTCATCTTAATATTATGTATTTTTAAATTTTGAATATATATGATATATAAATCATGTCTTACAATATGTAAGTATGAAAATCATGATATATGAATTATGATAAAGAATAACAAGTCAAAACATGTATGATAAAGATATCGATTAATACCCCAAATTTTTATTTAACATGGAATGGTTAATAAAAAATTAATATAAAATCATAAATGATTAATATATTATATCATAAGAATTATTATTATTATTTTATATGTTAATAATATTTATAAAACCAATGTATTATAGTTTCGATGAATGTATGGAAAGTATCATACCAATTTAAGTCAATTCTGTCTCCCTTTTAGTTTTTATTATATATAAGCCATGTTCACTACCTCTTTATGGTGTGAGGTGTGTGTACTAAACATATAATATTTCATATAATAAATATAGTTACCGTAATTTGATTTGATAATTCATTTGAATATATCAGGATTTTGATTTCAATGTTCAATGTGAAATGAGACTCTTTGAATTTTTAAAGAATTAATCTTTTATCTATTTCAATATTCTTGATGTTATTTGACATAAGTATTAATATTGATATACATTGATTATAATGGAAATTATATGCCTATTTTTATAAAAATTTAATCTTTTATAAGATTATTTTGTTAGGGATTATTTCCAAATCCCATTATTAACTGAGAATGTTTATATGTCACTATTTACTATGTTTTATTTATCATCCATGCCCATTTTTCTAAAAAAGTTTTCATAAAACATGTTACTATTCATTTATGTATTTTAAAATTCATATTTACCTATTTTTTAATTCATTAATACACCTTTTAAAACCAATTTTTCATTATTTTTCCAAATTATGTACTTTTTTCTTTTTTGATAAAAGTATAAGAAACATAGTTTCAGCTTTTACATAATGTAATTATTTTTATGCATTCATGAAACCATAATTCCATGAATATTCCTTTACAATTTTTGTTCGTTATCTTTACTGAAATTAATTTCTTTCAATGTTGTGTAGTTTTTAAAGAAAAGAATAAATTTTCACGGAATAAAGTATAATTTCCTCAACAATTAATTTCATGTGTTTTATAAAAAAACTTCTTTTATAACATTATTTATTAATATATCAATTATTTATATGTTTGGATAATTAGATTGAAATTTATAAAATACAATTGTCTAGCCTAGATTATGTTATGATGGAATAGTTTTTGAGAAACTAATTTTATCTCTAGGCCTATGCTATGATAAAATTATTACAAGATTCTATCATTTTCCATAATTTATGATATAATTAATGGTTTTTAATATCCATTTCATTTCATGGGTTATGATATTATTTATTCAGATTTTTTTCACATTTATGTATGATTTCATTATGAGACGTGTGGTACCTATATCTACCTCCAATGCATTGGGTTATGATTTAGATCTCATGAGATTGATTAAAATAGTCTAAGGAGTGAAACATGTCTACCAAGATGGTACGAGGAGCAGACTCATTCTACGAAGAGGACCATTGGAGTGATCCATGACTTCCATAATGTTATGGCGAGTAAACCTACACTACTATGATGGTCTTGGTAGTAATGTATTGGATACTATTAAAAACATATAATTTTTTTCCAGGCTTCTATGTTTCATTACTATATTATGCCTTCAAGGATTATTATCTTTATTTCATTATGATCCATGTCTAATGAAATCCCAATATTTATGCCATGATTTATTTTTTTTAAATTTGAAATGATGTGTATGTTATTTTAATGTTATTATCACATTCTCATACCCATATTATCACATTTATATTTACATATTTCCATTGTTTACCCTCACTAGGAATTTGAGGTGAATTTTTTTATGTTTAGTTTACCTAGGTTATAAAGATATGTAATATGTTTGATGTGTCTAAGAGGAGTTATATTCAATAAGAAACTAGTGGGAAAAATATTTCTCACTTATGTGTCAGGGTTTCTATTTCCATGTTTCTAAAGCCACTAAACCGATATGGTCTTTGGGTGTTAGTTTGTTTAATGTATTTAGTATTCTAAAAAATAAGTGTAATGTATATGTATGCCAGGTTCCTGGTCATTACAGTTCGTATCTGTGTAATGTTTTACTTAACCTTTTGAAACAAGGATGAGGAAATCGTTGTGAGAACTCCAAGGAAATTTATAAGGTTATGACCAAGGAGAGGCTAATTTTTAAGGGAATTTCTTGTAATTTTTTTAATGTATATATTGAGGGGTGTCATAGTAATATTCCCCTATATAAATACTACAATTAGATGTGAATTTGTTATTGGTGTAACTAGAATTAAAAACCCTGACAAGATGTTTTGCACCTAACTCAGGGTAATCTGGTACACAACCATGAGCATTGTTGCAGACCTACTTTGACACTCCAATGGGATATAATTTGGAACTTCACAAAATATTCATGAAAACTTATGAAGGATGTGAATAGAAGATGACTATAGATGACCTATAGTAAACCTAAGTATCCTTATATTTATGAATTTTTCATAAGATGGACATCCTATAAATGACTTTTCATGATTAAGTTATTCCACGATGTGATAATTGTTTCTTACTCAATTCTTCTTGGTTTTAGTTAATGAAGGTAATTAAAAGTAATTGGATTAATGCTTATTATGGTGGAAAATATGTAGATTAGAAGTCAAATGGGATATTTAAAAAGTGAATGTTGTTTGGTTCATGCCAAATCCATTTTTAAAGAACCTGATTAACAATGTGTACCTTAACCGGCCATTAGACTCGCCAAGACAGAGAAAGAAGATGTTTTTTATGAGTTCTGGTAATGGATACCATGGGAAAAATAAGATTCATTTTCTTTGATTATAATAATTTGGAAAGAATCACCTAAGTGAGTTTCCAAAAGTAACAAGAATATGTTTTTATTGTGGAAAATAATGACACAAATTAATTGACTACAACGGAAAAATGAAGTGTTCAATTAAGGAAATGGATGAGAATACTAGACAATGTGAAACATCATTGATGGTTTAGTGTTTTATGTGTTGAGGAGATAGTTATTATGAAGCACAATGTTCCAATATGAATGCTCTTGAGGATAACCATCAAGGTGGAATGAGAAATTGGTACGTTTATGATATTGATGAGACTAAATAGGAAATGTGAAAGGAATGAGGTATTGTGTAGACCTGGTAATGGAATATGTCTGAAGTAGAATAATAAAAGTTGTTATGTGTATGGAATCAAAAATTATGAAAGATAAAATATAGAATTATTTTTTTACTTATGTTTTTTTCGGAGTATTTACATGTTTTTTTTAATATTCTTGATGGAATCGTGTAGTGATTTAATGATAAGTTAATAGTTTGACTTTGGAAAGATAACCCTTAATATGTTCTTTATGTTAATATAATTTTATTTATAAATATATGTTTAATATGAACTGGTATGTTTGAAGGTATTGATTACATCAATTTATCTATTGACAAAGTCACATATGGATAACATTTGAAACTTATTGGATTTATGGAGTATATCCAGTATCCTATGTAATAATGAAGAATTCTTGTTCTACAATATTATTTATAGAAATAAAATTTTCATTAGAATATACAGTTATCATATTCACATGCTTGGAACATGGAAACTAGAATATATTTTCCTATATATGGGGATCAATGTTATGTTGATATTGTGACCTTCTTTACACAGTTTGTATTTTCATATTTCAAAGGCTTGTACGGTTAACCATTCAAGAAAATTATAATTAAAATTTTGGATGAACTATTTTTGTATTAAGGTTGTATTGAAAACCCTAGTTAAACAAATATTTAATGATTTACTTTTTTTCAAGGATGTCCATTTTATTTATTTGAAGAATTATATTAGTGTGGTTTAAGTGAATTACATCATGTATGTCGGGTGATAACCAATGATATCCAACATAGCCAGTGGTCTTGAACCCATGGCTGGAGGACGACAAGGTTTTCATGCCTACTTCTGTCCTAAAAAATGTCTCGGTTAATGTATAATTATATATTTTTAATAAATATGAATGATGAATGAGTTGTTTTACATTTTATTTATAAATATTAATTTAAATTAATTTTATAGAGACAAATAATTATAATTCTCAATCTATTATGGGCCTTAATATCCATTACAAGTGTATATCTATTCTTTATACACAAATGATAATTTTGGTAAATTCAATAATAATGGAAATGGATCTATTAAAAATTGATCAATGAAATACCAAAGTGTGGAATCTTATTTTATGAAATATATCATGAATTACTCAATGTTATGATAATTAAAAAATGTTGTCCTAATAACTTAAATTTTTTTCAAACATATATCCTTTGAAATCATCACTAATTTTTGACATTAAGTCCCTCAAAGTTTCATTGATCATTCACTTTATTTTATTGATGAAATCAATCACACCTTTTAAATATTTATACTTTTATTCCATGTAAAATATTCACTCCCATCCTATGTTCTACAATGTTGAAACCTAGTTATATGTAACTTTATATAACAGTTAAGATTCCATCTTTTCATCTAAAGGGAAGTTTCAGTGTTCATTTTTATGATGATAATTTTTAAAAATTAACAATTTTACTATTAAACCTATGATAACACAGATGAATTTTACATTCGAAATTCATTTTATGGGGGGTCAAATGTAACAACCTGAGATATTGTGATTTTTTGAAACTGTATTAAATTTATTTAATATTTATCAAATCATGTAACACTGTAAATAGTGAATTTTATATTAATTAAGTAGGTTTGTCTTACATAAACCAGATAAAATATAAATTTTATCTTTCTCTACATGGAACCCTGACGTTAGCTTGGGTTACACGCAAAGAAGACTTTCCTAATTGGATTGCGTAATATGAATGACTGAGGTTTAGCGAACTATCATATATTATAAAATGTATTATATTCATAAATAACCTATAATTAATGTCAACAAAACATAATAGTAATAACTAACTTAATAATTTTTTGTTACTCAAATATGAAATGAATTCATTACTTACAATGAACCCATTTAATATAAAAGCAATATTTGATTATGGAAAACTGTTCTTATGTTCCCAGAGCAGCTTTATTGAATTAAAATAAATTAATTATAATTATTGAGTGATAATAATTTAATAAAAATATTTTATATTAGATCAATTATTTTTTAAATTCATTGAATATATTCCATACGAATAAAATATGAACGAAACTAATTTAATGCTTAAAACCCTATATTTTTAGAAAGTTAAATAATATACCTTTTAATAGATAATGATTTTTAAATTTAATTTTGTATGTTATATACATTTAATATGTAAAAAAGTTATTAAAAATTATAAGATAAACCAAAATGGTAGGTTAGTATAATTTTTTTTATTTTTTTTGTAAGGTCTCATTTTTAATCGATAGTTAAAAATCCTGGATTTTAATATGAAAATAATTTTTCATATAATTTATTTATAAGGTTATATTATATTATTAATTGTTTTAAATACATAATTAGATAATATTTTTATAATTTAATACAATAATAAAAATTCTAATAAATTTCACTTTGAAATTAGATATTAAAACATTTTACAATTTTGAACTTTTTTACTTTAAAAACATATCTTTTTGTTTTGTCTGTGGAATTAAATTTAAATCTAATTATCCCAATTATGTAAATTTAATTTGGTAAAATAAAATCTATATTTTCAATGATATGGTATAAATTAATTTCTAAGGAAAAATTCATTTTAGGTATGAAAAAGTTATCTTAGTAAAAAAAATTGTTTACAGTTATATATGTTAAATTAGGACAAGGGATAGTGTTAAAATGTAAAATATTATTATAAAAAATAATTGAAACATATAATGGTTGGTTTAGTAGTTTATATAGAATAAAAAGAATAAAATAAATTATTACAATACAAAGTTGTTTTATTTAATTTCATCTCTATATGGTTTGATTTTAATGTAATATAATCAACAATTTAATCACATGAACCCACCTATTCTCAAGTACAAAAAACAAACCTCACCTCCCTATTTAAATCCAAGGAGGCTTTTATCTTCTCAAATAGCTTTTGAAACCTCATATAGTAATTATCACCATTTCCATGTTCTTCTGGTATCCCAAAAATATCAAATCCATTATCCTCAGGTGTCTTTCATGGATGTGGTATTCCAGAGGAAAAGTTTCCAAGGTACCTCCCTTAATTTATATTCATTCTCTACTTTCTCATCACCTCCTTCATCCATCAATTCGTGATAAAAAAAATTATCTAAATATTTTTAGTTTTGTATTTATAATTGAATATATTATATAAATTTTATTAATCCATTTCTCTTTTTAATTGAAATGAAATTTTTGTCAATGTTATGTAGGTTAATTGCCTCCATAAATAATATTTTTATTCATTTTTCCTTAATTGCCTTAATGTATGGTCTTAAAACCATTATTATTGTCAAATAATAATTTATTATGTAATTTATAAGAAAATATAATGTATTGGAAGTTATATATTAGACATACCTTCAGGTTTTCTATATTGTGGTTATTGGATAACAATGTTTGTTGAAGTATCGACTACCGCTCCCTCAAAGAGATGTGATTAATTTAATCTATTCATGGAACAAATTTGGGATATTTTTAATTAAAATAGTTAATTTATATTAAATATATATGAAAATGTAATTATTATATAAATATGCTTCATACACTTTTCAATATTTTAATATGACAAAGAAAAACTGAAACAACATTCATGTGAATGTATCACCTACTTTCTCTATGAATGGTGTGTTCCATTTCATATATCATTATATTATTTATATTATTTACCTCATATATATGATATATAAATCATGAATTACATTATGGAAGTAATTAAATCATGATCTATGTAATATTATTATGAATAAAATGTTAAAACACGTAAGATAAAGATAGAAATTATTACTTGAAACTTTTATTTAACATGGAATTCATAATAAATAGGTAATATAAAATCCAAAAATAATCATATTTTATTTCATAAATAATATTATGAATCTATTATAATCTAATAATTTTATTAAAACCATTATTAAGGAGTTCCGAACATTTATAGAGAGTATCAGAGCTATTATAAGGGAATTCAGTCTCAACATAAACTATTGTGAGATATAAGCCATGTCCACAACCTATTTCTTGTGTGATGTGTACGTACTACCCCTACTATATTAAATATCATGAATATATTTATATTCATTGTTTTTGATGATTTATTTGATGATATTGGGATTATAATTTTTTTCATAGTTGTATTGGATTCTTTGAATGTTAAAAGTATTAATCTTTTATCTATTTCAATATCTTTGATATTATTTGACATAACAATTTATAAGGATATTAATGGATTATAAACGATATTTTATGTCTATTTTCATGTTTGTTAAAATATTTTCAGAATGAAATATTTTTATGGAGTTAATGTAAGGGTAAATTTTATAATCTCATTATTAACCAATATTTTTTATACGTTAGTATTTAATAAGGTTTATTTATCACCCATGTCCATGTTTTCTAAAGATGATTTTATGAAATGTTTTACAATTATCTTATGGGTGTATAAATTCATATATACCAATTTTTTTACGTCAGAATACATGGTTTTAAGGGAATAAATATTTCATTTTCATAAAGATGTACGTTTTTACTTTTTCTGAAAAAATTTAGAGAATAACATGTTTTAACTTATATATCATGACCAGATTTTTATCCTTTCATGATGCGTCATTTCCTTGAATCATCCATTACATGTTCTCATGGTTATATTTAAAGATATTATTTTCTTTATAAATTCCAGGGTGTTTTAACCAATGAAATCATTTTCAAATAAGAAAGGTTATTTTCCTCAAGAATAAATTTTACATGTTTTATCTAACTTATTATCCATATATAATGATATTACATAGTAATATTCTTATTATTACTATGATTTTATTATGTTTCTATTATTTGTGAAATCTATTTTTTAATGTACATTATGTTATGATGGAATTATTTTTGAGAACCCCATTTTATCTCTAGGGTTATTCTATGATGAAATTATTATGAGCATGTATCTTTTTACAATGGTTGTGATATGATTACAAGTTTTTGATATCCATTTAATTTCATGGGTTATGATACGATTGTTAATGAATTGGTGGAAGTTGTATGTATGGTTTCATTATAAGATTGGTGGGACCTATATTTACTTCCAATTCATTGGGTAATTATTTAAATCTCATAAGATAGACTAAGATGGTCTTGGTAGAGAATCATGAAAACCATGATGGTATCAGAAGATAAATCCTGATACTATGATTTTGATGGGAGTAAACCATGACTACAATGATGAAATGGTGAGTAATCCTATAGTACTATCATTAAATTTTCTACAAAGTATCTGGTTCAATAGAAACCATTTTATTATGTGTTATCCATAATTCCATGTTTTATTCAAAGGTTATACTTTTATGGATAATGATCTTTATTTGCTTATGATTCATGTCTAATTACTGTCAATATTTATGATATGATTTTTTTTATGATCATCTATATTCTTAGTAAGATCATTTAATATTATGATCTCGTTATCATAACCCTATGCTCATATTTATATTTACATATTTTTATTTATTAGCATTAGTAAGAATCTAATATCACCCCTTTTTATGTATCATTTCCCCTAGTTTATCTTGCTAATTCTTATTTCTTTTGTGTCTATGAAGTGTTCTATTCTAGAAGAACCTGGTGAGAACTTCTGTATCACACTTATGTATCAGGGTATACATTTCAATGATTCCAAATTCACTAAACTAATATGGTCATTGGGAGTTTGTATATTTAATTTATTAATTATTCAACAAAATTAATGTAATTTACATGTATGATGAGTCTGGGTCTGTATAGTCTTGATACCCCTCTCAAATTTTTATAAACAATAAAACTAATCCTAATTATGTTCTGATTTATACCTCTACATTAATTCATTTTCCATTTTCATCTATATTTTATTTCATTACCAAAACATTATAAAATATATACAAAATAACAAAAATTATATCATTATTCGTCTATTATTATTATATTATATAAAAAGAAACTCCTTTTAACCATACTCACCAATAGGGTAAATGTGTGTTCAAGATTATGTCGTTTTATCTACCAATATTAGAAATTCCTTAAAATTTAATTTTGAATGACTCTTGAAAATTAAATATAATATAATTATAAAATATTAATAATATTTTTATTATATTTTAATTTAAGAGTATTTATATTATATCACTTATAATTAAGGTATCATTTTTTTATAAAATCATTAAAATATGACACATTCAATTTGATGTTCACATAAGATAACAAAATAAGAAATATTATAAAATAAGAAATATTTTATTTAGTAAAAGTTAATATTAATGAATATAAATTATATTGAAAAATAACTTTTCAAAAAAATATGGTTGATGATATCAATATAAACAATACTGTGCAAAATAGTTGTTATTATTACCAACTGCTTGTCAATATAGACTATATCTCATTAATTTATCCATAATAATGAAATATAATACATATTAAAAATTTGTAATATTTATGAGTAATTTTCTAAAATAGTATATTAATATAGATATATTTATCTTACTATTAGATAAATTCTCATCAACTAATAATGGAATCATGGTATAGATTTCTATCTCAATTTCATATCATTGAGACATGTTTATGTCATACACCATATTCAAATATTTATATTTTACATTCTACCACATTGTATTTTTTACATTTTGATTATCTTATATATCATTCCAATCAGTGATCAACATATTTTTATCATTCCCATGTGTCTTTGGAACTATGTATTTAGAAGTAAAAAGGGATGGTTGTCTCATGTTCACTTTAATTAAGATATAAATACATGTTTTGATCCTATTTCACAATGATTTGATTTAACTACTTCCATATTTATTTAATCTATGATTAATAACATCCCATCAATTATATATGATTTTCCATTTCATTGTATCCATCTTTTTTCCATTTTATTCATATGGTTCAACTAAATTAATTTCTTATTTTTCTCAAATGTGAATCTATATAGGTATGTTTATTCTCTACACCATGTTTGGTTTTTCAATGGTGTCAATAAAACCCAATATCCATTTTTACCAAGATATATTAATATTTTTTTATTAAAGTTATATATTCTGTTATTCCTCGCATGGTTCATATACTCAAAAGTCACAAAGGGTTTAAGCAGTTCATATTCTTCAATTAACTTTATTGGTATATAATCATTAAACATTTTTATTTTTTTACACAATTTATATATTTAATACCATTATTATTTAATGTTGTATCAATCCTTATATTACATGGAAAACAATTTTATTAAAACATTATAATTTTTTATGGAGTTTAAATTTTACTTTCATTTTGTTGGGAATTGGTCCTAATAATATTCCATTATTTTTTATTCCTTTCCCATACCTTATTTCCCAACAATATTCACATATACCTAGTTGAAACTAAATGTTTTTATATTCAATAATCCTTTTATTCCATAAGATTCATTTGAATGATATATTTTATTCCTCTTATTAACATTTTTTGTTTTCAATATTATTTTTTAAAAAATAAAATTTATTTTATATATTTTAAAATAAAAATGTTTTATCATCCTGTGAAAATTTTCTTTTTATAGAATGTATTTTATTTTCAGGATTCCCTTATAAAGAATTATTGTAAAAGTAAACGTTTTTATATTATTTTCAATTATCCTTTTATGATAAAAAAATTTATTATAAATTATATTTTATTTATGTCTATTCATAATAATGATTTATTAATTATTCCCTTTACCTTTTGAGAAATTATTTTTTCACGGTAATTTAGTTTTAATAGTTTAATACGTTGTTTAAAAATTATTGATTTTTTTATAATTATTTATTAATCTATCTTTTATCTTCCTAACATTTATGCTATTATCATCCTCCATATTTTATTATTATATTTATTCTTTTGTGAAATTATATTTCAATGTCCAATGATTTTTTATATTTAAGTAATCTAATATGATTATGATTTCCGATTATTTTTCAATGTTTTATTTATAATATGAAGATCGTTGATCTTTAGTGCCACAGGTACATATGGATGATAACATATGGGGTTCTACTACCATAAAGAAAATTGGTTTAATCTTTTATCGAATGATATTTCTAGGAATACATATAATAATCTTGTTCACACATGTGTGATCCCATCGAGTTTTTGAACATTCCCCATCATTTATAGGATGTTTTTTTGAAATAATGCTATGATAAATAGGATTTCTAAAATATTTTATATTATTTTTATTCTTTTTAGACATTTCCATGTAACATATCAAATAGTGACACATTTACATGTTGTTTATCATGTTATTCCATGTTTCAGTATGCATTCTATTTATATGAAAATCCATTTTGTTATTCTGAAATTTTATTTCAATGTCACATTTAATATGATTTATATTTTATGAACATGTAAGGATCATTTTAAGATATTCTGTTTCAGTGACATGTTTTTTTATCTATGATTTCATGATCATGTATTGTGATAATTATTTTTCCCTGATGGTCTTTTATTTATGATATATTACTCTATGAAATTGATTCCCATACTGTGTATTTAAGATCACCCCAAAAATATATTTCAAATCCTTAAGATAAAAAATAATTTATAAATTATGATATAACACGTAAATGCCTGATAAAACCATGTTTTTTGTGAAATGTCTGCATGTGTAAAAAATAATATGGTTATGTAGCTGATATCCAAGACACTAAAACTTTTAGTGTTTTTATTATATGAATTTTTGTGATATGTACTACAAATAACCTTGGATTATTTTAATATTTAATTTCATTCATATTATGTTAATATTCACAATTAGGAAAAATTAGGGAGGAGAATCAGTTCCCTTTTTATGTTATATAAAGGACAAACATTGAATTCCATACTATATTTTAATAAAATAATATAATATTATTTTGAATATGGCTATCATAATTCAAATAATATATAATAATATGGTTCAAGTAATTATAAAACTAAAAAATATTTTTAATAAATTTCTATTTATTATATAGAAGACTAATCAATTTATATTTTAACAACTAATCCCATTTTACACTTAACCTATGATAAAAATATTAAACATTGTTACAATTAATCGTAAACAAAAACTAAAATTACCATATCACATAAAAAAATATATTTATTCCATATATAGAATCCATTTTACATAATTTAACATCTTGAATTGATTTATATTCATTTAAATATATGTTTTTTTAATAGAAATTATTTAAGAAAATAGTTTATTTTTAGATTTAAATATGATTTTACATAAAAATCAAATAATCTATTAATTCATCTAGTATTATTTTTTTGATCATAAATTAGAGTATAAATATTCATAATAAATTTATTTAATCTTAATTTTAATTTTAATGAACATTAATAAATGAAATGAAATGAAAAATATTTATTTAGAAAGAAACAATACTTATATTTCCAAAATCGTAAGAATATTATTATATGTTCGAAATTAAATTTATATTTTAATTGTATTAAATATTTTAAAAATACTTTTGTATAAGATATATATTTTATATTTCATGTAATTTTAATAAAATTATTACATTATTTAATCGTTAGTTTGGTAAAATCAGTATTCTTCACTATTCGACTGAAAATAACGTATTTCTAAACAAATCCCAAAAATAAATCCTAAACTTATTTAAAAAATATAAATTCACAATTTTAACACATTTTTTGGTATTCAATTATTAAAAATTTTATTCTTATGTTTTATTTACATTCATGAATAAATCTTTGTCATTTTTTTGTTTCTTTATATTGGGGAGATTACATACTATAATAGAATATCACGAATTACGATTCTGAATTGAAACCTATATTATTTTTATATGTTAATTAAGATATATTTAGATAATTAACTTCCTCATTATATCATCTACTTACATTATTTTACTAGATTACTATTATGTGATGAAGATATTTTTTCAAAACCTATTTTTTCTACGAGTCATTCTATTATAATATTATGAATATTTAATGATCTTCATGCAGTAGGGTTTTAATTATATGCTTTGTGATTATGTAATAAAACATGTTTGGTGGGTTACATTATAATACATGGATTGGAGGTCCCCTTATGACCAAAATAAGGGTGGTTACATAATAAACCAGTGATGTGAGGGTTCGTTATAGCCCTCTAATACATCGGGTAATGAATGATAACTTAGATGATGATAAGGAATAAAGGGAAGATCAATCCAAATTTAGTAAAGATGTTTTTAAACTATGATAGGCATAGTAGTGATCATTGAATAATGAAATAAACGAATGGTGAGTTAACATAATCTAATTTGATAACTTTTGTTGTGAACCACATCCAATTAAATAATTTTCTATAGTTATTTTTATTCTATAAACATATTATTTTACAAATTCTAGGATCTTGTGGATCCCAATTGATTATTTATGATTATAAACTATCATTAAATATTTATTTGGATATTGAGAATTATTATTCCATGAATTATTATTATTCATTTAAAAAAATTTGGTATGACTTTTAAAGAGTAATATTTGTTTATCTTAAAATAATCATTATATTATTTTGTTTTTGTATTATTTAATATAACATATGTTTACCCTTAAATAGATTATAAATTTCTACTTTATTATATTCTTATTCACTACAATTTATTGAATGGTTTTAAATAGGATCTATCAATGAAGTTTTCTATGTCATGTGAACTTTGTGGGAGATATTGAATATCATTTATGAATTACAATGATTTTAAATATTGTCTCCAATGACACTAAACCATTATGTTCTTACAGTGTTCATTATTAGGATGTTTATTGAATATTAATCTAAAATAAATAATAATTATGTATGAATTTCTTGAGTCTCATATGTTTGTATCATAGTAGATCATATTTTTTTTATTTTAGTACAAGGAGAAATTAATGATAAATCCTGGGAAATGAATAATTTATAGAGAACATCCTATATTATGTTAATGAAAATAGTTTTTTTTGAAAAAGAATATTCTCATGGATGTATCATGGAATTTGGAAGTATCTATCGAGGAAAATCATCTAGGGGTAACGATAACAAAAATGATTTATTATTTATTATCATAATCCTTATGGGTGCAAGACGAGTTCCCAAATTTTTCACATCAATCTAGTCCCTCCAATGTGATTTTTAGGTCATTTTATAAGATCTTTATGAACTATTACAATGAAATTTAATATACGATGAGCATGAATGATGTCGGTTAAACCAAATATTTTATGGATTGGAGATAAGGTCACATCAATTCAGAATATTATTAATGATTTCCACGACATAATGATTTCTTACTCAAATTATTCATGATTATAATATGTGATTTGGTTATTTTAATTGGCGGATCATGGTGGATCCAACTAAAAAATTATTATAAATTACTCATCAATTATTTTTAAAATCATAAGAGAATCATTATTTTAGATGTATTGAAGCATTTCATGGTTAATTTTAACATGTTATCTTGATTTAGGGTTGGCAACATGATCCATGGTTAGTTTCCATACATGTCGAATAATATAAAAATTTATTATTCTGAATGTTAACATAATAAAGCCTACAGTGTTATGAATATTCTCAATATTTTATGTTTAAATTTGTTATAATATTCACAAAAATGGATGTCTCAAAAGAAAAGGAAAATTTTTGTTGGTGTTATAAGGGGAATAATGTTATATATTACCAATCGAAAAAATGATAGATTGTATAAATCAATTGGAATATTTGTTTTAATAACATATCATATAATGTTTCATGTTTTATTTTTTTAATTGAGAAAACATAGAGAATTTAATTTAATAGGTAGATGATCAATGACATAATCATAATGGTTTTATCAATTAATGACTTATTAGTGTTGCCGAATAGACAGTGAATGGAATATAAACATTATTAATTATTTATAAAATATTAATAATGATTAAAAAAATAGTTATTATTAAATATAATCCAACCAATAATAGTAAATGATTGATTTTCCACAATAGACAAATGAAGATTGATGGACTTGATGATCAATTATGGTTAAATGATTTTGATGAATTTTTAATGAATCATATTTTAGGTATTTGGTTTTGATAATAAATAAAATTATTAATGATATCAACATATGTTCAATAGGTTTGGTGCATTATAAATCATCTATCTAATATTTATTTATATTTTTTACATTATATATTTAAGGACACATTTTTAATGCCATTAATAACAATGAAAAAGTTATTTTCTGACAGAGATATATATTTTAGGAATAACAACACATGAATAAGGGATAATAAAATCATAGTGTCAAAACGTGTTTGATGAAGAGATAATATTTTTTGGTTAAGAAAGTATTTTATTGATATTAATAATGAAAATTGTATTAAATTTGTTACTAAGTAATTAATAGGTGATTTTAATACAAAGTTATTTATTATTTCATTACAAATTTTTATTGCAGTTGTGGAATTATATTTTATATTAGATAGTGATAGAATCTATTTATGGAATAATGATAGTGAATTTTTTTTTAATCAAATGTGATTAAATAGAAGTTTTTTGGTGATTTAGTTTATTATCATTATTTAAGATCATATATGATCAATATAATCATTTATTTTTTATGTGACACATTATAAAGAATTTTTTATTGATTTGGTATTATTGTTATATTGATTTCAATATTTTTTTAACTAATTATCTCAATTGTATTGTTTTTTTGAGTAATATTTCAGAATTAATTTCTTAATTTTTGAATGATTCTATTTTTGAATGAATGAATTGGCTCTTTTGGTATAATTATTGAAATATTTTAGATTATTCAGTTTAATAGTGTTTTATTTATCTAAGGTATAATAACCTGCACTTTCTATTTTTTATTTTAAAAAATATGTATTGTTTTTTGGAATATATATTCATTATCTAGTATATCTCATAACCATTTATAATCATAATTTAATTATTAATTAATGTTATTATTATTATTGTTAATTCATCATTGGAAAATAGTTTGAAAATTGTTGAAAATTTTAAACATTCATCTAGAGGATAAAATTTTGTTTCTCTTTGAAGAAATCAGTTAATATATTTTCCCGTATTTCACTATATAAAAATTCACTAAATATTTTTTAATTGATATTTAAAATGAATTTCATCCCTTTATATAGTTATATCTATGGGATTGATGGTTTTTTCTTTCCTCATTTAATTATGGGATTGTGGTCATTAGAATTCTCTTGATCGGGTTTTCTATCACACTATCATATACTATAGAAATTATCATTCACTGTGAGGAAAATATTTTAAATTTACTTTAATGTTCTCCCAACCAAGGTATCAAATTATGTGTTATTTTTAGTAACCATTATTATCCCACTTCCCTTTTTTAAAGGAATATTTATTATTCATCAATATGATGTAGGTTATTAAAAATGGAATTTTAAATTATTAATCCCCATAAAGATGATATAAAAATTTAATGGAAACAATATATATCATGTAGGTAAAATGTGACTACCAAAAAATAATTTTAAAAGTTTATTAATCATGAAAATTTACTTAATACGCACCAATCGACCAATAAATAAATTTTGATATACTATAAAGATATTATTATTTAAATATGGTCATAATAAAATATTTAAAAACAATAGTACGTATGATAAAAAATAACTATTTTATAAACCTTATTAATTAAATTTATAAGTCCATATATATTGATTAATGTTTTGTATACTAGTAGACCATTTTAATTAATGATATTTAATTTGTCAAAAATATTCTTTTTGTAAAAATGGGTTTTATTAAATTTTTCTCACATAGATTACAATTATTTTCGACATTAATAAAAATATTATTTGAGAAAATTAATATCATTTTTAAATTATTATTTCAATACTAGATTGTGGATAATTTTTAACACTTTTCAAAAAGTAAATTTTTTTAATATAAATATTAAAAATACCGATATTGGTAAAAATATTATTTATTTTCATTAAAACATTGTATTTAAATGTTATGTTTCATTTTAAATATTTTTTTAAAAAATTAATCTACCATTAAATTAGAATTATCTATCTAATTATATAATAATACTCATCTAAATCAACATTGGTATACATACATTTATGGGCATCATTACTTTTTATAAAAAAAATCCATTTTATTTTATTTATTGTTATCTAAATTGATTTGTTTCCAATATATAAACTTGATATTAATTTTTTTTCATATTATAAATCATATTATAATTTTTTTTAAATTGTTCCTCTTTATTTTTTATCATTATAAATAGTAACTATCGTAATCATTTTTCACAACATTAATGGAAAATCATGGGAAAAATATGTTAAAAATCATAATAAAGGATTTACGATATCTCTAATACATAACATAGTCCATTTTAATGAATTTGATACCACATATATTATATTGGAGTTTTATATTGAATATTAATACATTATTGTGGTTTTCAGATCCCCTTATTGAATCTTATGGACATAGACTTCATTTTTTCAAATTAGAAATTATTTACTGATATATTATTTAAATAGTATAGTTGGAAGGTTCTATTTGGTATTGTAATTATCCCAATTTGTAAAATAATTCCATTTTTGTTTTGTTACAAAAAATATATTTGAAATTAAAATGTTAATTGATTTCAATGTGAAATAATAAAATATCAACTGTTTTTCTAAAAATAGTTTTTCATTTATTCTAAATATTTATATTAAATGTAATTTCTAGAACATATAGATTTTGAATTTTATAAAAAATTTATAAATTTGGAATAAAAATTACTAATATTTTTTGATTTTACTTTTAATATAATTATTATTATTATGTTATGAAGGGAAATAAATAACATTATCGACATTATGTGAAAATGATAGTGCTAAGAGGATTAACAGTGCTCGAATGCCTAAATTGTCACTAACCATTGTTAAAATCTTATTGGTGTAGGTTTTGTAATCCCTATAATATATTTTGTATTCATCTTTTTAATTTTTTACTTGTCTATGTATAATATATTTTATTAATTTATTACATTGAATAACTACAACGGTGCCACACCCCTTACTTATAATTGGGAATCACATATCCTCTATTCATGACACCTCTTCAGCTACATAGATCAATCATGCATTTCCAAAATCCATTTCCAGATTCATTCCAATCGTCCAAGATTTTTTGTCCTTCTCGTCTGTCTACTATATATATTCATAAGGTGTAATCCTATGGTAGTTCCTCAAATATGATGATATTTGAATGTTTATGATAAAATAAATGACTTTAGGCTTGGATTAATCATTGAAAATTTTCATTGTTGTAACATTGTTTATGTTTTATCACAATACTAATATATGAGTTCTATATAATGACCAATTAAATTTTTATATCATTAATATCTTTATATTGATTTTATTTTTTGTTTCATTGGATATTATTTATTTAAATGGGTTATGATCAAATGATAACAAACCAGTACGGTAAATATTTTTCAAACTATATTAATTATGATTATTTGTACCTGAATGTAGTTTGAATGATATAATTTTATCCATATTAATTAAAGACTATATATTTACCCTATTTAGTTTTTCTTTTAAATTTTTATTCGTTGAAATCCATTTCTACTCTATGGTTTTCAAAACAATAAATAATCTGATTTTTTGAAAATCCGATAATATATCCTAATTCGTCATAGATTCATTTCTTATCCATGTACATGATTTATAAGATAATTTTTATGATTATTTACTAAACTATAGTTATTTTCATAGTCATTTTCACCTATGTTTAATGTTATATAAAATGGTTTAAAAATAATTTTGTTTTTCCAAAATGATAATATTTCAAATAAGGTTTATAATTTTTTTTAATTTAATGTTTATATATGGAAAGTATTTCCCAACGACAATGACCACATAATTCATTGAATCATCATTTATATGTTTCCATGGATATTTTTAAGAAAATAATTTACAAGGATGTTTTTCAAGATACTCATAAATCATATAATTATTCTAATGTTATAATGGGGACCCAAATATATGCTTCTAGGTGATTTTATTTATAATATATTATGATTATGGTTGTAATATAAAAATATCAAAAAAATTATTTCTTATATTTAAATAAATCTATTTGGAGATTATTAATTCCCTTATGAAATAATCCACTTTCATCATCATCATGTCTTTTGAATATGTGATGATGATGTGTTTATGAAACACATTTATATTAAATTAGATAGGACATGATGATTTTTTGATTTTTTTCTAATCCCATGAAACATATATGTAATTTTCTAATATCTAATTGTTGTTTCTGTTATAAATAAGAAATTATGCACTACATTATAAATTTGTGTTGTGTGGGAGCATCATATGCCTACAATGAATTGGGTGTTGAATTATATCTCATGATATAATATGGAAAAAATAGTTAGTGAACCAAATTTAGTAATAGGCTCTATCCACTATGAAATTTTCAGAGCGACCAATGACTAAGGAAATTAAATAATGGGGAGCGAACAAAATCTATTATGATACACATGGTAGTGATAATATTTTAAGGAAATGTTTTCCCTGATTATCAATATGAAAATTGTATTAATATTTTCTATTATATTTTATAATGGAATATGATTGATTATTGAGGACTAAACATTTCATAATCTCATATTTTTTGTTATATTTCATTTTAAAATAGATTAATTTTTTTTAATAATTTGAGATACAAGAATAAAAGTGTCCAAATAAACCATAATATAATATAACATTTCTATCTATACATAAAATTGGTAGATATAATTTGAAAATAATATTTTCTTAAAAAAAGGTTTATGATAAATAAAATCAATTTATAAATATGTTTTCAATTTTTTGAAAAGTCATTATATTCTTAAAAAATACCTATTAATCAAAATTTTGTTTTTTATCATTATAAAAAAATTATAAAATTATTTTCATTGATATTTTAAAAATTTATTTGATGTAATGAACTTTATTTTTGAATGTTGAATTTAAAAATTATCGTATGGTGAAATTATGAGGTTTTATGATATTAAATATTTTTCAATGAATATAGTGAAAAAAAACATTTATCAAATCGTGGAATTTTTCCTAATTAAGTAATTTCTGTTAAATATTAAATAAAATTTTAGATATTATGTTAAAGTGAAATATTATCTATTTTATTTATAATTATCTGTTGAATTCCATTTTATTTAAAAAGATTATTTATTTTGATATAGGTTATTTTTTCCCGTAAAACAGCATTTCTAGAAAAAATAATTTGTTTTCAAAATTTATATTTAAATTTATTTCTACCACATATATTTATTTAATATAAAGACATGGATAAAATATTTACAACGAGGAATAAATTTTTTTTAAATATGTTCCTTTTATTTTTGGTCCTTATGAATAATATCTATGATAAATATTTGTCACATTGGAAAAGGTAAAATCTGTAAAAAGAATTTAAAATTAAACAAAATGAATGAAGTTATTTCATTTTATATATTAAATTCAAAAATACACAAAAAGTTTGAATATATGGAATTTTTTCCACAAGATAATGAAATATACATTATTTTATGAAATAAAAATTACAAAATTTCACTTCCTTGAACACAATATATATATAATTATTAGATAATGTAGAAAATAGGAATTTTTTAATTAAATGGTTTAATGTTGAATGTGAATAAAAATTTTTCATCATTATTTGTTTTTTATTTGTTGTGATTATATGATAACCATAAATGTTTACATAACACATACACATTTCATGTGAAAGAAATAAACAAATCATATAATGATTCTAAAATCCACGAAGTTAATTTTTTTGGTCAGTTAGAGTGCACTAATGATTGATATATGATCCTAAAATAATAATATTGTGTGAATATTTCATATTATATTTTTGTTATTATATGGTTTTAATTAAATTAAAATTAAAAATTTTCATTAATGATATTTTATATTATGTTGTACAGTGATTATGATGGCTCTGCATTCCCCAGGATCAGTCCTCCCTCTTGCTCCCTCCCACACTGGTCACAATCGTAAGGTTATCTCTTGAAAACCTATCTTTTCATAGATTAGTCTTCCTCCTATGAACTCCCTTATAATGTATCTTACATTTCCCCTAATCATGTTATTCCCCTAGCACTCATTCACAGAGAGTCCTCTTTTTCATTTCCTGTCACCCATGCTTCTTACTATATCTTCGAAGTATGTACTCTAGTTTTTCCCTAGGTCACCACTATCATGCTCTGGCCATGACTTCCAACTTTCCTCTCTAGGTTAGATCTGGAGTAATGGAATCACTATGAATTTGGGTTAGAATCTCGATGATCATGGATCTTATATGTATCTTCTTCTTCATCCCATTCATGTTTATGTCCCAACATTTCATTTTCATTCAAGGTTACTACTTCTAGTATTTTTTTTACCTTGGTCCTAATAGGGTTTTATCCCCATCTATTCATTTTTATTATTTCATTTTGTATTTCTTACCATCATATTGTTTATGTATTATTTTTATTATTTTATGGTAGATTAAATTATTTTTCTTGGTGTTTTGGGTGTTGGATTTAGTTTTATAGTCAGTCGAATGGTGGGCAGTCTCAAGGATGCGATCTTTCGGCCTCTATCCTAATTTCATCTCTGTTTTGGTTCTAGTAATCAACCTTCCATTCCAATATGGTATTGTGATATGTTTTCATTAGTTATTTGGGATGTGAATTTGGGTGGTGGATGGCTTCAGGATTTTTAATTTTGTATGTTCTAGGTGATTATCGAGTATGGAGCCTTGGATGCATCTCACTAACTAAGGTGATTTTATGACATTTGTGTGTCTTGGAGGAATGTTTTGTAAATAGTTTCAATATATTTAGGTGGCTCAATTGTGTTAGGTGGTTTAGCAATGTGGTAAATGGGTTTTAGTAAATGTGCAATGTCTCCATCAGTTTTGTGTTTGGGCAGATGACAGTGTGTGTCAGGATGTGTTTCACATGTATCTCTCCATCTATGTTATGTTATGTTCATACATGATGTTGTGGTGACTATGTCATGATGATGATCATGATGAATGTGTGTTGGTGGTGGAGGAGATAGATTCTCATTTCTGTCTAATGTTTACTTATATGATATTTTGATGTTTCTTGCTTCAATTTTATTATTAATCTATTTCATCTTTGATGGACTCTGATAGAGGATTTCCAATATTCTGGTTGGATTTTTTGATGGGTCAATTGTGTGATTACTGCAAAAATTATTGTGGGTGAGAATCATTGGACATTTACCCACAGATTCAAATCGATCAAAGAAACATGATGATGTTGGTGGGACATTGATAGAGGATATATTGGCGTTTTTGAAATTTTAATTTAAAATTTTTATTTGTGGAACTCATTTTATGATTTATGAAGGTAGGATGTGAAGTTTGTTTTATCTGGTTAGAATTCTATTTAGTTTCAACGTTAACATTTAGAGTTGTTACATTATAATAAAAAATATGTATTTTGGTATTTTATCTAATATTTTAATAAAATATTTCAAAATAAATAAATATTGAAATAGAATATACAGGACAATAAATAGTATAAAATATAATTATTTTTCAATCAATAAACTAATTTTTTCCTTATATGTAAAATTTTATCCCTTTATTATTGAATTTTATTAACTGCAATTAGAGAAAATTCATTTAATGAAGGTGTTAAACCAATATGTATGGATTAAAATTACATTGAAAATTATATATAGTTTTTGTTTAATAATTTTTAGTATACCATATAATCATTTTATATGATTTTATTTCTATTTTAAGTAATTATACAATATATATATATTAATTATATTATTTTTTAAATCTAAATTTGTCATTTCCCTCCATTATCAAGGCGCACCCATTATATATTTTATTTTAAACTCAATGAGACCCTTAAATCAATAAAATATTACCAATTTATCCTATAGTCATTCTATAAATGTGTTTTGTGTTCATATATCATTTATATAACATTCCGAGGGACATCAAGGTGAGATCTTAAGGAGGCATGCCAAAGGAGTGGTAATCCTTCTCCATGACCACATTCAATTTATTGTTTAATATACCTTCATAAAATATTTGGTATTCATAATAAGATTATCTATTCAATATACTCAATATAAATATATTCATTTATTATAATGTATCTTCCATCTTAAAACTTATTTTTCACCTACTGTGATGTAAATGTATTACTTGTGTGTACGTGTTGACAAATGCCTTTGTATCATGATACAATTAATTTTTTCATAATAATCATGCATGGATAGTTATTATGATAGGTTTAATATATTTAAAAAATATTATTAAAAATATTAGGATTCTATAATTATAATATCAATTATACATTCATAATGATATATTTGATGGAAAATTATATCTCCACTTTTGAAGACGTGTGGAATACCACCACTATATAGAAATTTGATTCATTATCAATTTACACATTACATGTTGATAATAATGATTAATTTGATGAATACATATCATATATATTATATAATAATTAATTTAGAATGGAAAATTATTTTTAAAATTCAATTTTTTGATCTATAAAAATGTTAAAGTAGAGTTTATGCGTATTTACTTCCTGCTATCTCCCTATAAAGTGTAATTTATTTTTCTCTATTTTTTAATTATATATGAAAGCATATATATATATATATATTTAATATATATAATATTTTTATCATAATAAAAAATATACTGATGAGGTAACCTTGATAATATTACCTGGTCTGAAACTATAGAATCAAAATTACCATGAAAAATTAAAACAATTGAAACTAGTAAATGTTGATTTTGAGAAGTAGATACTAATAAACTGATGTTAAAATGTTTTAAATTGATAATATATTATATTATAAATATTTAAATGTACCTAGTATATAATTATTGTAACACCACAAGGTTTTAAAAGTAAATTTAATCAAATGCATGAAACACCACTTCTTTATGAAACAATACTTTGTGTTAAAGACTTAGTTATATTCTAAGAATTTAACATAATGTTTCCTCTTTGTGTTTTTAATTTTGATACTATGACATAAAGATTTGCGATCAGTATGTTATTTGGATTCTCATAGAAAAAATTTATTTATTTATAATAGTAACCTACCCTTATATATTATAACCCGCCCTTATGAATAGTAATATGACCCATATGAATAGTAAACTAGCCAAATAAATAGTGACATTCTCAATGAATGTATAATAAGAATGCATCTTATATGTAAAAATATTACCATAGTATAAGTGTTGGTATTTTTGAAATTCATAAATATTAAATTTCACAATTGTGATAAATTTAATAATTTAAATGAAAATTTATTTTCAGAAAATGTATTCATAAATTATTGGTTATATGTTATGTGGATATAAGATAATTTTATGTGTCCATGATTAATCTTCCAAGGATTTATAAAATCATTTATAGTTTTAAAATTATTATATAAGAAATAAAATATTATTTTATTTAAAAAATCAATTTTCTCATTTTTATAAAATTATTTTGACAAAATTGAGATCATTTCTAAATTCAACACATAATGAAATGTAATGGGAGAGTTTTTGGGATTTTTATGAAATTCATGAATATTTAGTGAAAATTAAAATCAAATAACTTACAGAATAAGATAAATACATATTTTATTGTGTCATTGATGATTTTCTACTGATGTAATCACACTTGGTTCGAACTCACAAGCACACCTTATTATTTTTTCACATGAATTAAGACTATACAATGTCATGATAAAAAAATAATCTAATGATTAAAATAATATAATACCCCTACTCTACTACACTATTAATACCCCCCTCACCCCCTGTTCCTCTCACACCTCTGGAGCAATTTACATTGTCCAAATTCTGTGTGACCCTCTTTCCAAGGCTATTACCTACATCCATAACTGGATGGTCTCACAAAAAGGCCAACACCAAAGGCCATAAATAGGATCTCAGAGAGATGAGATCAAGAGTTAAAGAGCCTCTTTCTTTTTCCAGTGTTTTATTTTAAATTAATTTATTTTCATATCCCCTCTTCACCTCCTCTTATCGAAGAGGCATGAAAGATATGCTATTATATAAGCTGTATTTTTATCGAGTTATTGGGGAAATTAATTTTAAGGCCCGAGCCCTAAACATTACATAATATTGAATTATTTCAATAATTTACATTGAGGGTTTTTTATAGCTTTAGATAATTAGGTCATAACATATACTTGGAAAATTAAATATTTTTTATAGACACTTCAACACAATATCAATTTTATTCATAAATAAACTCTTAAAAATAGAAACCTGTCTAATTCTATGTTTCAGACATCACAAAATTTCTGGGATCACTTCCTTGAATGTATTCATCTTTATGTCCTATGACACATATTTCAAAACATTGGATAAACATAAAAAGCTCATTAAGGGGAAAATAACGAAGGAAAACTGTTAGATTTTTAAAACATCATGTAAAACAAGAATACATTATCATAAATTAATACTTTTCACCTTAGAGAACTATCGAAAACACATCACTGAATATTAGCTCTTTTCATACCCATTATATAACCAATAGATTACCATAAATCCCATATAAGGAAAAATATATCTTATAAAGGTAACTTGGGACATAAACATACTGAAATCGATTAACCATACAGTCAAAATCAATATATATCACTAAATAAAATATCCATATGGCCGAGTTCCATAACAAATGCATTGGAGGTTATAACATAACCACCCATATTTGGTTTATCACATAACCACTCGAAAAATTTCCAAGTACCATTATATAAACATCACACATAAAATATTGTAAATATCAACATTTCAATCATAAAATTTAATTTCTAATCACATGATATCATTTAATGATATTGAAATAATCATTCAATTTTAAAAAACTAATATTCAATACTAAAATACCTAATAAGGGTGTATGATATTTATTTTCTTTTAAAAAACATTACAGCTTGTCAAAAAATCCTTATATAAAAAAATGCTCATCGAAGCAGAAAAGTTTTTATCACCAAATACATTAAGAAAATTATTGATGAATTTTAAGAAAATGATTTATATAAAAAAATATTCCCTTTCAATGAATGTAAAAATTAAAGGGGTTTTTTCACACACTATTTAAAATAAAGAGGTGTAAATTATCATAACATGCCTCAATTAATAGAGATTGAGACGAAATTTCTTACCTCATTTCTGACATGACTCGTTCGTTACGTAGTTTCCTGAATAATAAACTTATGTTAATTTCAACATTCTTCAGATAATTTTTCAGGTTTATTATTTCATTTATATCACTTATTACCACATTATAAAAATTAAGTAATTATTTTTGTTAATATCGGTCGTTGTGTAAATATTGGGTACATGAGTCGAAAATGATTTAGTATAATTAAAATTTGTCAATGTGATCAAAATTCCATTATATCTATAATATTATTCAAATATATATATATATATATCATATATATATATAATATATATGTATATATTATATTCCATAACATTTTGAGATAAGAAATGAAATGCACATTTCAAGGAGACGGTAAGTCGTATGTATGGACGAATGCAACTTTCATTTTTATTTCATATTTGTTTGATTTAAAACATAATGATACATAGGTATATTATAATTATCGTATAATATAATATTTTATATATGTTACATAATTTCATTAACACCATCATTTATACATTCCATGTATGGCATGAATGAGTCATATCACTTTGAGGGGGTGGTAGTCCGTATTTTCTAAAAAGAAATTATCATTTTTACATACCATGAAAAGCATAAAGGTGTGTTATAAATAACAATTAATGAAAAATAAAAACAATAATATCATAATATATATCATATAAATACAATTCCATCATAAAGGACACCATGAGAGGTGGTAGGATATAATTGAACAATCATTGTTTCGTGAGGCAGTAGTTTGCCATCCAAGAAAATAGTATGTTCTAAATATATTAGATGGAGGTACGTGTTTGTGTAGTTTAAATCATTCTCATAAAAAAATAATTTTATAATGAATATTCTTTTTTTAGAAAACAAAGGAATAATGAGAGTTTAGGGGGATGGATAAGAAAAATAAATGGAAGAATCCAGAGAGAAGACATTACCTCAAATCGAGTAACTCCTTTTGATTTAACCTAACATGCCTTCTTGAATTTCCTTAATCCCACTGTAAGGATTCTAGAAGAAATATAGGGATTTTGGAAGCCTATTAGATCAGTTTTTGGATGATCCAAGGTGATATAGAGGCATGAAAAATGGGTTAGATGTGGTGGCCTTTTATAATAGGGAGGTGGGGTACTTTTGGAATGTTTGAAAGATTCATTTATTTTAAACTGAATATAGATTTTCAGAAGGAATAAAACTCAATAAATTTGAATATAAGATGTTTAGTTTTTTAAATCATCTCAACAAATAGATTTTAGAGGTGTTTTTTTCATATTTAACCTTATCATTTATGTTTAACAATTATTTATCTTATTTGACTCATAAAATGTCTTTTAGAATATTCATACTATATATTTAATATTTTTAATATAAATTATCAATTCAACTTAATGTGGTTCCTTAATTACATTTTCAACCTTATTTGTGTCATTTGGGTGAATATAAAATTTTTAGGACAATTAACTATTTTGAAAAAATATTATTTGTTTATAAACACATTTATGTCCATTTATATGCATTCATATCATGACTTTTAAAAAATTGATAACAAATTGATTATTTTGAAAAAAAATCATTATTTCAATGATAACAAGTCATAATTATCACTAAAATTCGTGTATGGAATAAATAGCTCATAATGATTTTTTTTAATATTTATAATCATATTTATTTAATAAATTCATCAATATGTAAATCCCTATATCATCATTGTGTCATAAATAAATTTATTTATTTAATGTCTAAAAATTATAAATAAAATACAATGATGTAGGATATATAATTAGATTCATATTTAATATTTATAATATAAATGATAGCTCACATAAACCCATATAAAAACTATTTTCCAAAAAGATATAAGTTTATGCAAAATTCTCTTTAACATCAAATTAAAAGTAATTACCTGTCAATTAAACACACAAGTGGTTCCATGAGGTCCTAAAATCGACCAAATTAAGTCCATGGTATGAAAAAACTCATACAATAGTTTTAGGACATGTGTTAAGGCTATTTAATATTTTTATAATATTATATTTTTACCCTAATTTATAGGATTTACCATTTAACAAATGGTAAATAAAATATATACTAAAGTTAGTATTCAAAATTTTGAAAAAATAAATTTTCCTATTTAGAAAATATGGACCTCCTGATTCCAAATATGGAATCAATTTATACAAATTAAAAACTCATATGTTTCCTAAATTAATTAAAAATTAATTATTATTGTCAAAACAAAAAAAAGTGTTTTTAAGAAATAATAATTATAAGAAGATTAACAAGTGTTTATGTCTAATAAAGAAGTGTAATTACATCAAATAACCAAATGTTGATTAAATACTAAAAATATAATTTGATTAAAAATTAAATCCAATTAAAAATATAATATAACCATATATATAAATCAGATGAAAGGACATCTTTGACAAAAAATGCAGTATATTACACTATTCATTAAAAAAGAACTTTTTCATAAAAATAAAAAACATTTATCCAAAATAAATATTTATATCTAGCATATAAATAAATAAGATTATATTATCAAAGGGAATATATAAAAGTAACAAACATGAAATTTTGAAATTGTTCTCTATCAAATGGGGGTAAAAAAATATTTTTAGAATAATACATCTTTTATCTAAAAATATATATTTATTCTTATATCATATCTAGAAAATATATAAGATGAATTTAAAACATTACATTCAATATATATCATATATTTTTCATTATATAAAATTACATAAATAGTTATATGAAAACACAATTAGTATATTTTAAATAGGTTTTGAAAAAACAAAACCATTATATTAAATTAGTTTTATTTATATTTATAATAAAGATGGTAATAATTGAATCATTATTTAAACTTATGTAAAAATTATTTTGAAATTGAGTTGATACTATTCATTTCTTCCATTTCAATGGCTAGGCATTAACTACTACTTATAATAATAATAATAATAATTAATTATTTTTTTATAACTCAATGTTGTGTGCAATGTAACATTTCAGTGAAGCACGTTATTGTGTGTCGAGTACGATATCATAAAAAGAATCCCCTTTAACTGAAAATTAATATCACATTCATATGTATTAATAGAACCTAAAATTTAATACTCTATAAATACCTAGTTCATTACATCTATCCCCCCTTTTAGAAATTTCATCCTTGAAATTTTTAAATTGAGCTCGAAAACATCATTGAAAGTTCCACATTGGAAAAAGATTCTGTAAAATGATAATTGTAATAGAAATAAAGATAAGTGTAAAGATCACAAAAGATAAAAAATACAAGGATTCCATGAAAATATGGATATGGAAGAGAAAAATAACCATCACGTTCGGATAGAGAGTGATATAAAACCTGATCAGGGGAAAGGTAATAGCTAGAAAACCACAAACATGTGATTGGTTAATGGTCATTGATTTCATATAAGGAAAAGTAAATCAATAAGGTTTTTTGTTTTATTATCCTTTTAATAATGTTGAGTTATTTTTTCATGAGATTAAATAAGAACATAAGTAAACATACTTACTTGTTATGTAGACTTCCATCCTTTACTAAATTTCTAAAACTAACTCATCTTTTCTCCAAATGATGAATATTCAAGATGACTTGGTCACATATGAAGTAATAGAATCAACTTCTATAGAATCACATAATACATAAAATATGAAATATATATTTCCATTGTCATTATACATTAATTAAACAAAAATGTTTTGTAAAATATCAGATAATCCCCCAAAAGGACAATCTTTTATAAAATGAAATACAACTCTTAATCTATAAAATTAAACAAAAAATACCAAATGTTCAACCAATACCATAAAATACACTATTAGCCTAATTTTGTTTCAAAATAATCCAATATATGTTTGAAAATAAACATTCATAAGGATTTGATCGCAGGGTATTTCACAAAAATCATAACATTTATCTCCAAGTAACATTTGCTACATTTAATGTCTTAAAAGAGAAAATAGTTAACCTAATCCCCTAATCTCTATGATAGGTTAATCATTTCCATAAATAACCCAAATTGGTATATGTCCACAATAAAAACATAGATTCATACAAAATAAAATTCCTCCATTACTCAACAATTCAAATCCCAATGTATTATATTTTCATTTGGAATATAGTATTCCCAATACAGAAAATGTATTCCAAAATAACATTTATCACTTACTCACAAATCATTTTCCTATACTAGAAATATCCTTTTTAAATCATAAAAACCCAAATAAAATTATTTATCAAAAAATAATTAGTGATATGATCTAGGGGATTCACGTGGGCCTGAGGTAGGTGATGTTTCCTTGTCGCCCTTCAGTTGTGGGATCAATTACGATGGACATGCCGGAGGTGACTGTTTCTCACCCATCCTGTGGGTTTTCATCTTTATTATACCATATAATTCTTATAACTATCTAACAAATATGATAATTTCTTAAAAAAAACCAGAATCTATTTTATCCTCAAAAGATATCTAATAACTTTCATTTTCCATCTGAAAATGTAATTAACTATTTTCACCTCAATAAAAGTTCATATATACCTCTATGGTTATACATTATGCCCAAAAGAGAAAAGACAATTTTTTCCTGAATAAAATTTTCACATACAAATCATTAGAGTTACTCACTCTAGACAGAATAATCCAAATTAATCCCATCTACAAAAGAGCCTTACCACTTTTAAGCTTTTATTAATTATAAAATATACCATTACTCATGAATCCCTTATATATAGACTTCTTACTTATTAAACATTATTCATGATCCATTTAACATTATTTTCTGTTATATTCCATAATTCTTCTTTCCTAAAAACTAAATCACGAATCATATCCTATGATTCAATAATGTCAAATAATCAGCTATGAAATAACCATAACATTCCTTGGTCATTTTCAGTTTCCTCGTCTTAAAATAGAGTGGCATTAGGTATTGGTAAAGGATATATTTTTATTTTCCTAGTGATCCCTTCTATGAACATTGTTCTCTGGACATCTATTATTATAAGTACTATACACACCACATTTAAAACATTCAATTGATCATTTGAAAAAAAATCTTTACCTTTCTTGTAGTCAACTAGATGCATCATTTTTCTATTGAAGGTTCTAACTTTATGACCTCCATTACCAAATCTATAGAATCATTCCATTCCATTGACGAATTTTCCTTGGTGCTTCACTTCACATACATGGAACATAGTTTATTTGTAAATACATAACGTTATGATTTTTACCTGATCATCCATAGGGATATGTGTCTCGTATATAGAATTCCTTCTAAAAAAATCATGGTTCAAGTATTCATTAATTACTCTAGAAAGTAGGTTCTGAATAACCAAAAGAGTCCTCATTGTAGCTCCCACATAATTTGGTTTCTTATTCATAAAATTGTCATAGTTGTCTTCACATCTTTTGTTACTTCAGTGCCTACAAAATCTATCCATTTAATTAAACCAATATGGTTAGTGTGATTATATCAGTAAAAGAGTCATATAATATCTTATGAGGATGATAAACACTAAGATTTACTTATTCATGTTATCTTATACTCATTTAATTTATATAAAATATTTATGAATCTTAATAATATGATAACCATTATGGTAATGTTAGTTATATGTGAATAACATCCTAACCATTAAAGTAATCTAAACCAAGCTATGATACCAACTGTAAGACCCTAGCCTTAAAAACAACATAATATTTAATTATGTTACTAAATTACATTTAGGATTTTTTCTGGATTAGAGCTATAGATAATTTGGTCATAACTTATACATAAAAAAAGTGAATACCTCATGTAGACACATAAACTCATTGTTCATTATTTTTCAATAAAAAACACTTAAAAAGTAACATTTCTAGTTCCATGTTTTAGACAGAATGGCCTTTACATTATCCCGTACTTGACCATATTAATCATTAAGTCAGTGAAAAACAATTGAAAAATTGTGATGAGTATAAAAAGATATGTAACTAATACATAAATTAGGAAGACTATGAATTTATTATAACTACATGTAAACCATGAAACATTTATCATAATGTAATAATGGTCCCCTTAAAGAAGTAGAAAAAACACTTCACTGGATATAAGCTTTTTTCATACCCTTTTTTTGACCAAAATATTACCAAAAGGACAATTTTAAGGAATATATAACATATAAAGGTATAATGGGATAAAAAAAACTTTAATCGAATTACCAAGCGTTCGACTTCCACACATATCACTAAATGGAATATCTATATAACCAAATTCAATATCCAATGAATTGGATGTTATAACGTAACCACCCGTCCGTGGTTTATCACAGAACCACCCATCTTTTTGTTTATCACATAACCACCCATCAGAAGTCTAAGTACCATTATATAATCATAACACATAAAATATTGTAAATATCAACATTTCAAGAATTATATTTAATTTTAAATCAAATGGAATCATTTAAAGATATTTAAATAATCAATAAACTTATAACAAACATTCTCAATACCAAAAAACATTAATAGTGTATATGGTATTATATTTCTTTTATAAAAATTACCGCTTGTTAAGGAAGTCATATATCCAATACTTCTCACATCGGCCAAATGGTTGTTGTCTCCACATACATTAAAAACATTCCAATTTTGTTTAGAAAAATGCTTCATAGAAAAAATATTTGCTTTTAATGGACGTAAATGTAAATGGGGGAATTATACACCATGTAAAAGAATGTGGTATATTATCAAAACATTCCTCGATGAAAGGAGGTGGAGATGAAGTCCATTACCATGCTACCTACATGACTCGTTCAATCATTAGATTCTAGAATAATAAGCATACGTTAATTTCTACTTTCTTCAGAACCTGTTTAAATACTATTATTACTTTTATATTAATTATTATCACATTAGAATAATTCCATAATTATTTAGGTTTAAATTAGTTATTTTTTCGATTTTGTGTACTTGAGTTGAAAATGATATTACTATTATTACAATTTGTACATGTGGTAAAAAGTACATTATCTCCATAATATTATTCACATATGTATCATATATATCTTATATATATTATTTTATAATATTCTATAACATTTGGACATATGAAATGAAATGCACCGTTCATGGAGATGGTAGGACACACAAACACATGAACACTACTTTTATTTCTATTTCATATTTAATGGAATGAAAACCTAATGATACATAGATATGTTATAGTTACATTATAATATTATTTTTAATATATGTTACATATTTTAATTAACTCCATCCTTTATATGTTCCATGTATGTCATGAATGAGTTATATCACTTTGAGGGGGCAGTAGTCAGCACTTCCTCAAATACAATTCTTGTGTTTACACATCATAAAAAGCATAAATATTTGTTGTAAATAAAAGTAAGAGAATAATAATAAAAATATAAACATAATATATACCATATTAATAAATTTACATCATAATGGACACCGTGAGAGGCTGTAGGATAAAATTGAACAATCATCATTTTGTGATGTAGTAGTTCGTTGTCCACTAAAACAGTATGTTATAAATCCATTATATTGAGGTCTGTGTAAATTTAGTTTGAATAATTCTCATATAAAAATCCTAGTATATGTTATATAAGGTTTTGTTTATAAAATATTTGAATAAAAAGAGATTAGTTAGTTGGATAAGGAAACAAAATAGAAGAATCTTGAGAGAAGACACTACCTCAATTCGGGTAACTCCTTTTGATTTAAGCTAAAATGCCATCATATATTTCCTTCTTCCCAATGTAAAAAAGTCTAGTAGGAATATTATGATATTGGGATCTTATTGGATCATATTTTGGATGAGACAAAGTAATTTACGTGTGTTAGTAATGTGTTAGATGTGGTGACCATTTCTAAGAGGGAGGATGGGTACTTTATGATTATTTAAAAGGTTATTTTATTATTAACTAAAAATCAATTTTCAAGATGTTAAAAATCATTCAATTTTAATATAACATGATTATTTTTCTAAATACTTTAATTCAATTGTTTTTAGACAATATTTCTTTTCAAATTTTTCCTCATCATTTACCTTTAACCTTAGTTAGCTTATCTGACTCATACCTTGTATTCTAGTATATTCATACTATATGTTTAATATAGTGCCTATAAAATGACATTAAGACATAATTTGGTTCATTAATGACCTTATTATAATCATATATAAGTCATTTGGCCAAATATTTTATTTTTATGACAATTATATCATTTAATAAAAAAATATTTTCTTAATAACTCATTTATGTCAATTTAAAAACTATTCATATTAGGACCATTAAAAAATCCATAACAACCTGATTATTCTGAAAATTCCTTCACTAATTCAAATATAACAAGTCATAAACATCCTTAAAATTTTTTTATGGAATAAAGAGTTTCCAAAGAAATTTATTTTAATATTTATAATCTTGTATATTAAAAACATTCATTAATAAGGTAATCTCTGCATCATCGTTCTGTCATAAATAAATTTATTTATTTGATATATAAAAATTATAAATAAAATACCATGATATTTGAAATCTACTTAAATTTTTAATTATTATTTATAATTTGAATGATAACTTATATAATCCCACATAAAAAAATCTTTTACTAAAAGATACATGTTTAGGTTATATTTTCCTTATATTTAAATTTGAAGTAATTTAATGTCATTTTCACACTCATGTGGATCCATTGGGTCCTAAAATCGTCCCATGGAATCCCATGTAAAGAAATATCTCATAAAATAGGTTTAGGATATGTTTTAGGGTAATTTATGATTATTATAATATTATTTTTCTACCCTTATTTATCGGATTTAACCTCTAACCATAGTAAATAAACTATGTATTGATGGTACATTTCATAATGTATAAAAATAAAAGTTATATTTTTATACAATTTGGACCTCAGGATTCCAAATATGGAATAAATTTTTAAATTTTTTAATAAATTTGGTTACAGTAATTATTTTTAAATTAATTTCTATTTTCAAATCCGAAAATACATGTTTTTAAGAAGTAATAACTATCAAAAGATTTTCAAGTGATTACATCTAATTAAAATGTAAAAATTTTTCCCTTAACCAAAATTGGATTAAATGGTAAAAATATAATAAAATTAAACATTAAAACCAATTAAAAAGACAGTCTAACTATAAAAATTAATCAGACTAAAAGTCAATTTTGACTTAAAATGAAGTATTTTTTAATATTTATTAAAAAATTAACATTATCAGACAAAATCCAACAATTTAACCAAAGTAAATTTTGAGGAGACGATTAAAAAGATTAATTTTATTTTAAAAATTGAAATATATAAAATTGTAAAAAAATATTTTTAAAAATGGATCACCATCAAAAGGCGGTAAAATTTCTTTTTTAGAAAAATACTTCTTTTTCCAGAAAAAATTGATTTTATTCTTATATCATGTCTAGAAATCATATTAGTTGAATTTAAAACAATAAATTTAATATATATATATATATATATATTTTAATTAAATTAAAATCCATAAAGTGTGATATGAAAACACAATTATTCTCTTATTAATAAATTTCTATTAGAACACATCCATTATATTAAATTTGTTTTTATTTAAATTTCTAATAAATATGGTAATCAATAAATAATCATTAAAACATGTGTAAACCATATTTTAAAATTCATGTGATACTATTTTTTAGTCCATTTCTATGTCTAGGAATTAACTACAATTTAATATAATTATATTATTATTGTATTATTTTTCGGTATAACCTAATGTTCTATGCAATGTAAGATTTCAGAGAAGCATGTTGTTGTGTATCGAGTAAGCTATAAACAAATGAGTCCCCTTTAACATAAAATCAATATATTACTTATATGTATTAATATAAACTAAAAATTACTATTCTATTAATATATGGGTCATTAAATTTATCATCACACTTCTTCTCCAATCCCTCTCTTTCTAAAAATGAGAACATCATCTGTGATGTGTCGATTTACCAACATTGTAAAAGATGTATTATCAATGTGCTTTGTATCCTTCAATGATGGTTTGAAAATAATTTATTGGTTGAAAAACATTTTTATATGCATTATATTACCACTCTTATGTTCTAGAATTATCGTGGATAAAAAATATTAATGGTATATGATGAAACAAGTTTCTAATTACCAAAGAACATCCAAATTGATCAATAAAATATCATTAATTCAATCATGAATAAATCATCTGAGTATTAGAAAATTAAAATGATAAATGGTATAATTAATGTTTATGGACATATTTCAAAACCATCTCATTCCACTTCTTCTATATCTCTTTCATTTGAAAACAAAATCCATTACAAACCCACCATGGAATACATATAAAAAATGCATGTGAAACAATTTAATTAAAAACATATTACTAATTAATGGGTTGAATTATATTATAAAATAAACATACACGTTGTTATAAAAATAAATATGTTTCTATAAACTATTATTAACTCTATTTTAACCATTATATAGCTGGATTAAATGTGTTTAATGGTAGTAGAAGATGAGGCAATAGATCCTCTATTTCCCACATTCATTGATGAATATACTCTATATTATAAACTTTTATTTTAAATTAATAGTGATGTTGTATGTTTTTTCAACTACCCTATTCATCCCTTAAAAATTATAAATGATGACGTACCCCTTTCTCGCTCATTAACCCCTCCCAATTCAACTTCTTACTGTGCCTAAATTTCATAATAGAATTTTTAAACCAAATTCCATTTTCAGGGTTATCCATATACTTTATTTAAAATATGGTATTATGATTATTTTTGTAATTAATTTTTGCTTAAATTATTATGTGTTATATTAATTTATAATATTCACACATATCCATTCCATTATATTCTTTCTCACTCATGTTATATTTTTAAGATACTGTCATTTTGAAATTGGTTTTTATGTCTCATCAATGAAATTAAAAAACATAGTTTTTTATATATAGAGACTGTGGATTTATCATGATTAAATTTAGATTTATTACTATGATATATAACTAAAATATAGGTATGTTGGGTTGAGACCATTATATCTCAAAATATGATGATTTGATCCCCGTTATTGATAAGGATATGTTTGGATGATCCCATTATATCTCAAGATATGACAGGTGACATCCATTATTTCTCTCCAATGCATTGTGTACACCAAATATGGAAGTTTACTAACTATTTATTCTATGTTTAAGGGATAATGTTCGAGTGATATGATAAATATATACAAATTCAACAACATAACATTTTTGTGTGTTTGGATACGTTTTTTATGTGATCGGTTTTATTTGTTTTTATGTTATCACAAGACACGTGATTTCATTATTTATATCCATTAATGTGATCATTGTACTCATCCCATGTTTTTAAATATTTTTCAATGATTATAATGATGTTTAAGGGTATTTAAGAATGAAATTTAACTGTTTGTAAGCGTTTTCATGAAATTTATTTTCTATTTGAAAAGTTTTATATCATGGCAAAAGGGGATACTATATTATTAATATCCTCATGCATTATTATGGGATGTTATGTATGTTTTATGTCCTAATTCTCTAAATCGTTTAACCTAAAAATACACACACTGTGTAAGAATGAATGTTCCTATCTAAAACTAAATATTATGTAATATTTTAATATTGGGTACTTATTGTTGGTATCATATGATGGTTCCTATAACATTAGGGGTTAAGAAGAAGTTAATAGAATTCCATAAATGATTTTGACATTATGGATTTACATTAAATGATGTATCATTTAAATATTACCGTGTTTCTTCATCTATGATATGTATATTCAAAAAAATTTTACATAGTAGAATCATTGATTCTGAGGTTGGAATGCCCCAAGAGGATGATATCTTTGTGAATTAACATCATTGAATGGTTGGAATTAAAACCGGGTGGTTTGTGACAAAAATATCTCAATTATCCCATGCGATAAATGGTAGAGGTTTCCTAGTAAGAGAGAAACATCATATACCATTAATAAAATGTTTTCTTCCACTATTTTATGAGGAAACATTGTTTTAGCATTTAGTGGAACCATAGATTTGGTGATAGCAAAAGGATGGATCAATGATCTAGAAAAGATGTTTGTTGACATGGGATGTTTGGAATTAAAAAATGTAATACTAGACATTTATCAATTTGAAGGGGAATCTGATCAATAGTGGTCTCTAGTTATGAATTCTGGAGGAATATATGATCTTGACAGTCTATAATGGTAGGATTTTTAAGAGACTTTTTTGGAAACATATTTTCCTAATTCCATTTTACTCGTTATGGAGAAATAATTCAGGGAACTCGAGTAGAAAGATTATTATTCTATGGAAATATAAAAAGATAATTTTTCAGGACAATCTAGTAATCTATAAAATTTTACTCAAGATTATAATAATAAAAATAATAGAATCTACTCTAGTTTGAAACAATTTTTATTATGAGATTTGGCTTCCAGAGAGTTTAAATGATATTAGAAACTTTATTGTTTTTCTAAAATATTTGAGATGGATTTTAATGAAATGTATGTGCATTGGGATGAAAAGAATATGAATTATTCACATTTTCATGAATTAGGGAATAATTCATTGACAAAATCTATAGTTATAAAAATCAATTTCCTTTCTTGTTAATAGTTTAGAAAAAAATATTCTTGAATGTTTTGAAAATTGAAAAATATAATATCGATGTGGAATGTTTGGGATCATGTCCCATAATTTAATAAAAAATTTCCAAATATTTATGATAAGTCGATGGTGAGATTCATCAACTATATGAAATTGGTTCATTTTATTAATGCGTGTGGGAAGATAGTGACTAATGCATGAAATATGTAATATTGGATGCCAAATGGTGTGAAAAATATTTTTTAACCACTTCAGTATTATTTTATCCATCGAATGAGGTGGTAAAAGGTATATTTCTTGTTTTTAATGATTTTGTAAATATATTGGTTGACTCATGGTCCACACATTCCTTCATTTCTGAGAAATGTTCTACCAATTCTGAAATTCCACCTCAAAAAATGAATCAAGAACCCATGGTAAAAACAATGGGAAAAAATATTGTGGAAGAATATATAAGAATCTACATATCAATTTTTATAGAAAGTATTTACTTGATAATATTGTTTTATTTACACTATTAGAGTTTTATGTTTTTTTGTTATCTAATGGATTTATTTTTATCATGCCAACATAAATTATTGTGAAAAATATTTTGATTTTTAGAAAGAGTTTTAGTTTGTGTACACAATGAACCCATACTATTGATAACATATCAGGAGGCTAAGAAATTATTAAAAGATAGAAATGAATTTTATCATAAACACATAATTTAAAATAAGTGAACTATTCATATTTATGATGTGCTAGAGGTGAATGAGTATCTTGATGTATTTAATGATTGTTTTATTATTTTTATTCATGATAATGAGGTTGAGTTTAATATTTACATATTTATTGATGCAAATCTATTTTCTCAAACCCATTATCGAATGTATAAAATGGAACTTCTAGAATTGAAAAAGTACATTCAAGAATTACTAGATATTGTCTAAATTTGAACCAGGAATTCAACATGGGGTAATCTAGTCATGTTTTTAAGAATCATATATGATTCAATGATAACTTGAATTGATTATAGAGCCTTGAATAAAATCACAGATAAAAACAAGTATCCTTTAACTCATATCATTGATTTGATTGATCAGCTTTAGGGAGCACAATATTTTTTAAGGTAAATAAGAGGTTGGGTTACAATCAGTAGGAATTAAATGTTGAATACATCCCAATGTTTGCATTTCTCATTATATACGGGAATTATGAATTTTTTGTTATGTTGTTTTAGTTAACTAAGGCAGTTTTTATATACATGTATCATATAAATCTAATATTTCAAGTGTTACTGGATGATTATGCGGTTTTATCCATTTTGGTATATTCTTAAATTATTTTGGAGCATTAGAAACATGTATGGGTTGTTTTTAAATCTTAGAAAGAAAATAAATTGAATAGAATATTCAGAAAGTGTTAATTTTTCGTGCAATGAATTTCCTTCCTTGGTCACATTGTTTCACAATATGGAATAACTGTTGATTTAAATAAATCAAATATTGTTGATGAATGGTCATCTGCAACAAATGTAACCCATATTCATAGTTTTTTGGGTATATAAGCATACTACTAGGGATATATTTGAAATGTTTCCATGTTATATATCCAACAATCTATGTTAACTCGAAAAATGGTTAAATTATATTGGACATAATAAGGAAATCATCTTTTTCTGGAATCGAATAGACGATTTGGGAATGCTCCAGTTCTAACCCAACCTTCAAGTAGTAATAAAACAGTCAACTAAAGAGATACTTATTTGAAGGGACATGGCTGTGTTTAGAGGAAAAACTATTAGTTAATTTCTTATGCTTCATGTCAGTTTAAACCTCATGAGTTTAAATACCCTACATCGGTCTTGAATTTAGCTTCTGTGTTTTTGAATAATAATTTTGGAGGCATCATTTATAAGGAGAAAAATATGAAATATAAACTTATCATAATAGTTTAAATAATATATTTTCTCTGAATGAATTGAACATGAGACAAATAAGATGGTTGGAACTAATAATGGTTTATGATTGCATGGTCCATTACCATACTTGAAAAGTAAAAATAGTAGACAATACCTTGATTAAGAAAAAAAATACTATATTAACAATGATATGTTTGGAATGTGACATTTTGGATAAGGATTTGATGAATTTTGGATTGGAAGTTGTCGGTGCAGAAAATTCTACTATTTTGATTCAGGTGTTAGTGGAGTCGTCTCTGTCAGATAGCGATAATAATGCATAGAAAGAATATGTCGAGTTACAAAAAAAGATGTAATATATATAATGTGTGAGTATCTAGAATTTAAAAATGATAAGTATTGTTCTTTGTGGATTGGTAAGAGATTATGTTTTCATTGTGATTCTCAATTGTAGAAAGATTTGTTATGTGATGCCCATTGTTCTCCACTTTCCGTTCATCCTCACAGCCCAAATGTGTATAGAGATATTCAAGAGTATTACTAGAGAGATTTAATGAATAGATATATTTTTAATTTTACAATGAAATGTATGACAGGTCAACAATTTAAATCAAAGTGGCAGTTACAAAAAGGGATGCATCATTCTTTACAAATTCTAGATTGGAAATGTGAAAATATATCCATGGTTTACATTTGGGACTACATAAGACATCATGAGGTAACAATGAAATGTGTGTTATTTTTTACTGACTGAATAAATATTCTCAATTTATTCATAATCGAGATACAATGACATTAGATCAACATTCCTAATTGTACCTCAAAGTGGTTTGTTAGATTACATGGAGTTACACTTTCCATTTTGTTTGACCATATTCAAATGATTACTTCTATATTTGGGAAGGAAATTTGAAAGTCATTGGGAATATAATTAAATTTAACATCATATTTTCACCCTCAATTAGATGGTCAGTTAGAATAAACCATTTAGACTTTATAGTATATGAATAGATCTTTTTCAATGGATTACCAGTGAAGTTGTAATCAACGTCTTTTTTTATTTGAGATTTCATACAATAACAGTTTCATTCATGTATATAGATGGAACATTTTAACGCATTATATGGGATGTAGTTTCAAACTACAGCTTTTTGGGATGATTTTAGGGAATCGATGATGACGAGACTATAAATAGTGGATGAATTGTTTGAAATATAACAATTGTTTCAGCTGCACATGAGGTTAACTTATAGAATGACGAATCATTATGAATATAAATGGAGGTAATACATTTCATTGTAGGTAGGATATCATAGTTTACTTAAAATACCCCATGGAAATGTGTTTTTTATTTTTGTAAAAAGGGAAGGTTATGTCAAGGGTTCATTAGACCAGTTGAAATACTAGTGACCGTTTGACCATTTAACTACCAAGTAGCTTGGCCTCTCAGTTTTTCTTAGATACACAATTATTTCATGTTTTTTTGTTGAGAAAGTTTGTGCCAGATTCATCTCAACTTTTAAGCCCAGAAGTAGTTCAGATGGAAGATTACCATTCATATGAAAATAGATCTATCCAGATTCATGATCATAGATATAAAGTATTGAAGAATAATTTAATCATCTATGTAATGATTTTGTGGAGAAACCATAGGGTTGAAAAAGGAAAATGGGAATCTAAAAATTATATGAGGGAAAGGTACCCTCACTTGGTCATTAAGTAAATAAAATTAGGATCACGAAATTTAAAGATGGGTGGGAGATTGTAACACAACAAAAATATAAAAATAAATTTAATGAAATCAATGAAACATTCAGCCTTTATGAAAACACAATTTTTTAAGGGTATAGCGATTGTCTAGCCATTAAAAATAATTTTTCTGCAACTGTTTTTTGAATTTCAAATTTCTGACTTAAATTGTTGTGATTAGTATGTTATTTGGATTTTGATATGAAAAACATAATTTTTTGTAAATTGTAACATACCCTAATAAATCATACCATACCCTTATGAATAGTAATACCACCCTTTTAAATAGTTAATTAACCAAAGAAATAATGACCACAGTAATGAACATATAATAGGAATGCATATTATAAGTAACAAAATGACCATAGTATAAGTGTTTGTATTTTTTTAAATTATAAATATTTAATAAATATTTGGTGATTAATTTTATAATTTAAATGAAATATTATTTTCACAAACTTTAGTTACAAATTATTATTTTGTTTCCTTATAGATATAAATGAATTTAATGACACATTGGTTAATCATTCAATGAATAATAAAATCAGTTCTAGTTTTAAAAATTTTATTTATCGAATAAATTATGATTATATTTAAATATTCGTTTACTTTTATTTAAAATTTTATTTTGATAAAATAGAGATCATTTTTATGTTCTACTCATCAAAAAATTATTTTGGTGAATTTTTGGTAATTTTCTGAAATACATGATTTTTGGAGAATAATAAAATATGATAGTCTACTAAATTAGATAAATAAAAGATTCATTGGGCCATTAATGATGTTATTATAAGGTATGAACCCTTTGTTGGAAGTCATATGAACGATGTTTTTTCACCATAATAATTACTATTAAAAGTCTTGAGAAAAAATAATAAACTAATGATTAAAATTATGTAAAACACATCATTTCCCCCACTATAAATATCACACCCACATCCCCTCACATCTATACATTAGTGTGCATTATCTAAATTATATCCAACCCACTTCCACACTTCCAAGACCTACTAGTATCATGAAAATCCTAATACTAAAGGCCTTGAAGGGGTTTTCAAGGAGAACAGATCAAGAAGAAATCATCCCCTTTTAATTTCTTTTTTTTTTGAGTTCATTTTTTTTCTTACACCCTATTAAAATCCTACTATACAAGAGGAATAAAATATCTAGTAAAATATATTCTAGATTTTTTTCATGTAATTTGAAAATTTCATCAGGATACATCTTCTCATATCACTATCTTTCTTAAAATATGAACATTATCTTTGATGTGTCGATTTACCAACGTCGTGGATGATGTGTTTTTAGTTTCCATTATATCAATCAAAGCTAGTAGTAAAACCATTTTAATGTTTAAAAAATATTATAAATTATATTATATGACCTCTATTGTGTTCATGAATTAACATATACTCATTATATTAATGGAATATCCTGAAACGAGTATGTGATTATTGATGAACCGCTAAAATGATATAAACAAGTATGATTAATTCTTTAACTAATAAATCATCCTCATATTAGAAAATAGAAATGATAAATGATATAATTTAAGGATTTGAAAACCAAAAAATAGTATGTTTTTTCATTTTTGTAGTTTCACATTCATTAAACAGTATAATCCCTTACGAACCCACCATGGTAACCATGTAATGAACACACCCAAAACAATGTAAATAACAAAATATTACTAATTAATTGGTTTAAAAGATGATAGAATATGGAAATATAAGATGTAATAATCATTAAGATCTTTAAATAAACTATTAATAACACTATTTTAAAAATTTAAGAGGAGGTTTAAGCACAATTTAGGGATGATTAACCCAATGTAAGGGATCCGTTCTTTCCCACATTAATTCAAGAATCTCCTATATGTTATGCCTTTTTTTAATTCCTGTCAATGGGGTATGTTATCACACCTCCCCCATACATCTCTTATAATAAATTAATTATGAGATACCCCTTTCTCTCTCATTAATCCCCCCCCCATGTACACTCGTTACCATCCCTAAATTTGATAACAAAAATTTAACATTATTTACATTCTTTGGGTTAACCTTATACTTTATTAATTATGTGGTATTAAGATTATTTGTGTGATGAATTTGTGTTTATATTAAATTGTATAATTTATATTAACAATATATACAGATATCCATTCCGTTCTATTAATTCTCACTTCAATTATATTTGGATGGGACTTTAATTTTGGAATCCTTTTTTAAGTCTCTTTAATTAAATTAAAAAAGAATTGTTTTTATATATATTTATTGCATGTGCACCTATCCTCATTTCATGATGATTTATTACAATGATATGTTCCTTAGACATATTTATGTGGTTTTGATCCCATTATAGATCAATATTTGATCGGTTGAGCCCCATTATAGCTCAAGATATGTTGGTTTGAGAGCATTATAGCTCAAGATATGACAGGTGAGCCCCATTATAGCTATCGAATGCATTCGATACTCTGAAGATAGATGTTGACCAAATGGTAATTCCATGTGTAAGAGTGATTGTAAAAGTGATATGGTAAATATTTCCCAGTGATACTACATGTCTTTAGTATGCATGTAAATAATTTTTTATGTGATGGGTTTTATTGGTTTTTATGTTATCTTTTGACTATCTATTCATTTCATTATATCCATTACAGGGCACTTTGTTATCATCCCAGGTTTTTAAATGTTTTTGATGGGTTATAAGGATGTGTAAGATAGGGAAGGGAAAAAATTAAATTTTATTAAGATATTTCAGTGAATTTATGTTTTACATGAATTGTATTACATCTTTGAAAAAGGGGATATTGTTTTAATAGTATATTCTTGAATGATTATGGGATGTTATGTATGTTTTATTTCATCATTCTCTAAAACTCTATACCCAAAATGATCTTCAAGGTCAATGAATTCATGTTATTGTCTAAAATCATGATTATATAATATATTAAGGATGATCCCTTATAATTATAATAAATATAAATTTATTATAGACATTGAAGAATTACATTCAATGAAATTAAAACTCAATGACATATAATTATATATAAATGTCATTTTAATGAATATTTTTATTAATTAACTGTCATTAAATGAAATTATATGACCTATTAATGATTAATATAATTAATTTTTATCTGATATATATATATACAAAATAAATAATTTCCATTATTTCTCATTTCTTAAAATACTCATGAAATAATTTTTTTTAATAAAAAATCCATTATATATCACTTCTATAAAAATTAATTTTTTATTCTCTATCATTGTTTTATAAGAATGATTTCAAAAATAATTTTATATTATAATTTGATTATTTAACTTATATTTTACAACATAATTAATTTTTAAAAAAATAATATAAAGTTGAATTTCCTTATCATTTTCCAAATGGGTTACTTTTCACATTTTAATAAAACTGTGAAAAAAATCATTATTTTACCATATACAACAAGTAAAAAATTACCCACCATCATGTATAATAAATGAATTATGGATTATATTAATTATATACAATTATTACATGAAGGAAATAAAATCCCTTAATATTTTTGGAAATTTTCGTATTATGTTATTTGATTTAAAATGAAAAGGGTAGTTTCCTCGTGAAATGCTACAGTGATCATCAAAAGAGATTATTCATCTATAAGAAAGTCAAATGATGAAAAATAGTATTTATCGGACATATGATACAGTGATCCCCATTTTAGTATTTCAAATGGATAAAATATGGTTATTATAACACCCAAACACATTAATAATCCTTTTAAAAAATATTCAATGCTTTCTATATCTCACAATGCTTGTAACACCAATTTAAAATAAAAAACTCTTTTAAAATATTATTTAAAAATGAAAATTATATCCCATAACTTATGTTTGTGTGTATGAATATTAATAACAACTTTTTTAAAAATTATTTGTCTTATACATCTATAAAATAAATTAAATTGATACTTATTGGTTAGATGTAAACTAAATATTTATAGACAGAAAAAGAAATGATTTCTAAAAAATCTGTTTTTATACCTATCATATTCATCGCTTTTACAATATATTATGAAAATTACTTGTTTAATATTTTGTAGATTTTATCCATATAAAACTAATTCCATTTTTATGTCATAATATTATATTTTTCATACGGTTGGTTTTTTCAATCTTTCTAACATGTTTCATTTTTTGATGAATAGTGAAAATAATTTTTTTTATTTGAAATCTATCATTTAGTTTAAATATTTGACATGGGTATATTAAATTTATTTTAAATTAATATTATTTTAATTGGTTTAAATTATATATATTTTATTCCTTTTGAATCAATTTAATATTAATTTTTTCTGTTATAATATTTTCTCATTTATTAAATTCCCATTTTGAAAATACACTTTTCTATCGCCTTTATAAGTGTAATTTTTAATTAGTTTTTTTTAATTATTTTAATTTTATTATCATATTTGTTTTAATATTTTTACTCAAAATCATTTTTTTGTCTAATATGGTAAAAACAATTTTTTTCAATAATAAATTGTGAAAAAAGTAATTAATTATTGTGGTTAATGTAAGACATGGATTCACAACATTTCAACTAAGAAGATCAGGGTTGAAAATAAACCACCATGTTGTCCAATACCCATGATCTAGCTGTATTTATATATTTTCATATTTATATCACGATTATACCTCTTTTTTTAAACCATGTTTTAATGTGAAAAAACATGTGTAAACCATTTCCACCTCGATATTAAATGTGTGTAAATAACTTCACATATAAAAGGCCACCAAATATCCTCACAATTTCTAGAATTAAAACACTTTTTTATCACCAAATAATTGATAATAATGGTTTCTAATATATTTCATCTCATTTTATATTCCTTGGTTTGATAATAATTTTACTATGGAAACATATTAGGTATAATCCTAAAGAGGTGGTTTTAGAAGATGTAAAATTCCAAACTATGTGTTGTTATAATAATTCATCTTCTAAATATTTAAAATAATATTCACTAATTATAATTCAAACAAATCTATGGTATATTTATATTTTATTATTTTTAGGTAATTAACTATATCCATCACCACTTCACTCCAATGGGAAATGATATCATCGCTCATGTGTACGGTGGACTATTGGCTTGCAAATCGATGTGACATGTTTTCCATAAACATAGATAATTTATGGGTGTCGCGAAGAATATACATATAAACTATGATATTTGAAGAATATTTATACCATTGGATTCAATGTATCATATATTAGTTTTTTACCATTCAATTCCTTAGGGCATAAAATAATGTCGCTCATTTGAATAGTGGACCACCGCCTCCTGAAATGATGTGATTTCTTTCTAAAATTTTGATTTACATTAGAAGTAATAAGGGCTGTGTTAACCAAACTATGTTATTTAAATTTCATAATTATTATATTATTTCAATATTTATATGTCTTAAAATATAATATATAATTTTATTTCATACCTTTTCAATCTCTTAAAGATTATAGTATCTGTCGTGTGTGTACAGACTACCAATTTCACAATACAATGTGACACAACTTTTGTTACATGAAAAAATGAATGATATGTATATGTATATTTTGAAGACAAATATTTTATTTAATATATAAATATCATTATTAAGGAAAAAATATTTTCTACAACAATTCTATAAGCATCAATGAAAAACGGAAACATCGCTCTTGATTACGTACAACCTACCATCTCCAGGATAATAACACCCGTGATTTCTCAAAAAATAATTCATGATTGTCATAGATTTTGAATTCATATATATATATATATATGATAAAATGTTCATTATTATTTTTCATTTGTATAAATAAGGAACTATTATACCAATTTTCCACCTATTGATGTTGTTTTTTGATAATTAAGTCAAATATCATCAAAAAACCATATGTAAACATAATTTGGTATAAAATTTCATAAAATGTGGTATTACATGGAATAAAAGGAATAAAAATAATAATGATGATTATTATGTTTGTAAACAAGGGGAATAATTTAATTATTCATGAATATAGAGAATGTATATGATAGTTCAGATACAAGGTACAAGACTCCATCTCAATTATTATTTGTTGAGGTATATTGTAATGTTACAAACCTAATTTCATTTATATAGTCTATAAAATTCCCTGTTTTAATTTAATTTCATGGTTACATAATAATTTATTTTATTTTTAGTTTCAACGTGAATTATATTTTCTATGGGGATTTATATGAATGGAACAATGCAGTGAAGAATTTAAGAACTAAATTTCTATTTATTGGGTTATATTATCTTATTATTTTACTTTTATATTCTAATGTGAAGCCTATAATGAATTTTTATTATCACATATTTTATTTCCAATAGTAATATGTGGATTTATATTTCATAAAAATATATCATTTTTAATTTAATTCCCACTTCATCATTACTGTCGCACCCCCAATATGGATCTCTCTCATGTGTCCATAATTGGATTTTTACAGGATCTGAAGTGTTACTCCCCTTACGCCAGAGGATGCTGACTAATAAACAAGTTGTTATAATTACTGTGGGGAGATTATACCATTGGTTTAGAGTTACATCACAGAATAAATAATCAATGAAGAAACATATCATTGTAATGTAAATATCGTAAACAATTCAATACAATGGCTAAACCAAACAATGAAAACCATCATATTAACAAAATAAATAAAAAGGGAATAATGAATTGACATGATGGAAGTAAAAAAATTTCAGAGTTGATGTAATACTTATTAAATTACTATAAAAACATATAAATTGTCAAATGTATACTATCCAAAACCACATGTCTATCATATCTCTGAACTCCAACCCATCCAGTAAGAATAAATTCAATAACAGAGTCCCTTTTCTTGTACAACATTAATGTAATCTTCTCGAAAACCAAATGGAAGACTAATTAGGGTGTGAGTAAAATTAAATACATCACCACCAACATGCCTAAACATAACAAGTCTTATAAAAATTTCATTATATAATGAGATACATAAGTGTTTTAAATAATCAATTAATAAAATACTTCAATCCAACTACTTTGACACCATCCATGAATGACACTGAGCATGTTGCATAGAAATTACAACCCAAACCATATAACCAAATAACGTTTTATTATTCCATTTATTTATTTATCTTAGAATGTAACACAAAAATTCCAACCATAACCATATACCAAGGTAAAATCAAACAAATATGGTCCTAGCCCAATATACAAGTCCTGTAGCATGTGTCTTGTCATAGAACATTGTTGGCGCCAAAATATTGCCCGAAAGGAAGGGACGAAGAAGAAGGCTGCCATGCTGCCTTGCGAAGCACCGACGTGAAGCACCCCGAGCCTCGCGGTCTCACAAAGCTCCAGAGGTGGTAACTCTCCACGAATGCATTTGACGTTCGCGAGCCCACCGCGAAGCTCCAGAGGCGGTAACTCTCCGCGACTGCGTTTGACCTTCGCAAGAGCGCCGCGAAGCACCTGAGTCGGCGCGCGAGTTCTACTTCACGGCGCCCCTTGACTATAAATACTGGACTCCCCCTGAGACCCGAGGACGGACAATCTGACCTTTCAGCTTCTCCTCTCCCAAATCATGAAGCACTCTTTGCCCCAGGAATCATGAGCACCGTGAGGTACTTCTACTTCGCGTGACGTGTTTTCTTTGTCTCGTATTGAGCCCCTCTTCCAAGAGGGATTCCCTTCACGAAGCTCAAGGGCATTCGCGAAGGAAGTGGATTCCCAAAGGGAACCCGGGTAGCCGCGGAGCATTTATGCTTCGCGAAACACCCAACCTGTACTAGTAATCCCTATTCTAAGGCAGGATCGCTACACATCGCGAAGCACACTGCGTCGCAGCACCCTGCTTCGCGAGGCACCTCTTCTTCGCGAGACAGTGTTCTGCGAATACTACTCCGCTTCGCGAAGCACCCTCCACTCACACCTATGCCCCATGCTAAGGCCAAGGCACTCCGCTTCGCGAATCACACTACTTTACTTGTAAATTCCCCTTCATGTGCAACCCTCCAGGTATGCACGATGTGATTTCAAAGTCCCACGAACAATACCACTCGTAGTGTTGCTTCTCCTAATGCTTCTTCGGATAGGCATGCTAACGGCTATTGCTTCTTCGCATAGCCACGCTAACGTGGACCCCTCGATGGTTCGCTCTACAACCCCCTTGACCATGGACTTGCGAGAAACTTCCCTCCCCCAAGGACCAGAGGGTACCAGTTATGTATGTCCTGGGGGTGTGGAATGAACCCATCTCGTCCGAGCTGTAGCACGTTAAACTGCCAAGAACCACGTCCTCAACACATGACGTTAAATTGTGACCCGACCTCGTGCATATCACGAAGGTTCCCCCCAGCTCGAACATTTTTTATGCCACTCGTCTCTCCATGAGTAGAATCACCCCTCCACAAGGGATGATATCCTCCTTATTGGAGTGGCATATGTTCTCAGGAGAAGGGCTACCCTAGTTCCCCAACAGATGGCTGCACCCCTGCATCTCCGTACTTCCCCACTACCAAGGTCAGTGGAGGGCGTGATAGGGAACGAGGCACCCCCATCATTGGTCCCAAATCCCCCTTTCACTGCGCTCTGCGGCACCTCGGGCCTCCATCATGGAGTAAGTCCCAACACCATGGGCCGCCTAATTCATAAGGCCCTCTTGGCTTCTCACGGACGCATCCTTCGCGACGTGATCATCAGGTCACTGCAACCTCTTGTTTCTCACACCGAGCATGACTCACATGGGCTTAGAGTGAGCACCGACCCTGACCCACACCCATAGATAACTACGAGGACTTTGATCCGTGTCAAGGAATGGTATGTAGGAAGCCTCCACGAGGTTCAAGCCACGCCACTTAATCGTTCATTCACGTTGAGTTTCACCCTCGTCTAGAATGACATTAAACTTTATGCCCTCGTCCAGCATGACGTTAAACTGTATTCCCTTGTCCCGCATGACATTAAACTGCACACCCATTTCAACTACGAGGTCTTTGATCCTTGTCAAGGCATGGTACGTAGGAATCCTCCATGAGGTTCAAGCCCACCAGTCATCCAATTCACGTCGAGTTCTACCTGCATCCAGTATGACATTAAACTACATTCCAGTCCCCCGACAATCCGTTGAGACCACCCTTTGAACTACGAGGTATTTGATCCATGTCAAGGCATGGTACGTAGGAAGCCTCCCCGAGGTTCAAGCCCAATAATCATCGGCCCAGACCATCTCCTTGTCAGTGTGCCAAGCACCCCCCCTATTTTCACCTGAACTACGAGGACATTGATCCATGTCAAGGCATGATATATAGGAAGCCTCCCAGAGGTTCATGCCCATATCCATCGGACCAAGGTCCCTCATTTATGTCGGTTCTCGGACACCCACCGCCCGCCGTTCCTTCACGTCAGGGTTCACTATCGCCCCGCATGATGTTAAATTGTATACCACCATTCTGAACTACGAGGACATTGATCCATGTCAAGGTATGGTATGTAGGAAACCTTCCCAAGGTTCATGCCCACCATTAGCGGACCCATGGGTCCACTTTCACGTTGGTTCACCGATGAAACCCTTTGAATTATGAGGTATTTGATCCATGTCAAGGCATGGTACGTAGGAAGCGTCCCTGAGGTTCAAGCCCATCCCTCATCGGACCAAGGTCGACCTTCACGTCAGTTTGCTGACGCATCGGACCATGGTCCACCTTCACGTCGGTTCGCTGACGCATCGGACCAAGGTCCACCTTCACGTCGGTTCGCTGACGACATCCATCGCACCAAGGTAAACCCTTGTTCCGGTCCACCGGCACCATCCCGAACTACGCGGACTTTGATTCCCTTCCATGGGGATACGTAGGAATCCCCCCATTAAGGCTCAAGCCCAACTTCACCATTTCCCTTGCGATAGTTCCTCTCTATTCCCCCTTCGACTGCATTCATCTATCCATCATCCACCCTGATTCTCGCCCGGGCCATCATATCCCGGTGAGATCATGTTGGTACGCTCCACTTCACAGCCACCCATGGGCTGGCCCCAGTATCGGCACCCCTGCAAGGGAGATCCCTCATTCCGATCCAATCTAGGTAATTCTCCGATCGGGATGGTCCGTCTCCGCTGGACGTTAAACTCACGGCGTACCCTGTTCTAAACACGAGAAGCTGAAGAAAACCTCATATATGTGTCTATGTCATATAATTACCCGCGCTCGATGTGGGATGCCTCGGGCTTCCACGACCTCGAGAAGCCCTGTGACTAGGGATAATAGACAGACATTTTAGGTTCCCCAGCATCCAGACACACTACTGATGCCTCAATGTGACTACTCCCCCGACTGAAGGTTGCTTCCCTGACCAGACCCTTTGGAATGTCCCGACAGTAGCAGTGTAATTAACCGGCGTCCATGGAAACACGGCACTGTGAAGAGTTTCATGAAAAATGTATTAAATCGATGAGGGAGACCCGGACTAGGTGACGAGTTCTAAGGAGGAATCCACAGAAAGAAGAACTGACATCACATCATCTAGTTTCGATCAAGGAGAAGACGTCCCTGAATAAGGAACAAATGCCTCCCACCTTTGGAAAGCATGAATGCGGTGCAACAAGCAGTGCGTCCTCCTCCGCAGATGGATGTGAACGCCCCAGTGAAAGCATCAGAAATAGAAATGGTGAACCCGACATGATGTTCTTCTCCCCAATGTGGAGATTAGTAGCGTTGGAGACACCAGTATATTGACGTGTCACCGGATCCAGATATCCGGCACCTGGTCCCGCCAAGAAAATGGTAGGCCTGTTACATTGACATGATCACCGCCCGCACGCCTACGCAGGGGCAGGGGCAACACTGCCACATCCACCCCACATGGCGCCGCTACCGCCACGACGGCCGCCACATCGTGGAATACGGGGTGCCCACGTCCCCTTTCCCCATCAGAGGTCATCCATCAAAGGGTGATCAACAACCTCGTATGCAGGTACGAGGAGGAAGGGGTCATACCAACTCGGGATATGGCCCGCTTGGACCTGGAGGCCTCCAGACCCCACCGTCAATGCCGCCCTAACAGGCCGTGTAGGGAGCCCCTGCTCCCCTCCCCAACGTTCAACCGTTTCGGGAGCCTATCCCTGGAATGCCTTGACGACTCCTCTCCTTACGCTGATGAGGCAGGCGCCGTCCGGCTCAGCCTGCTCAGGGTCCCGACCCAAGGGCTCCAGGAAAGAGCTCTCGTCCGGCCGCGTCAGCACCGCCGTTCGACTCCGTAGGAAGAGCGGGTAGGCCATGCCCCTGCACCACCTACACCAGCTCGCCTTACCCGACGTCAGCGCCGGGCCCGAGCTGAGGACGCTTGCTGAGGTGCGTCAACGTCAACATCTACAATGGCCCAAGCCACCGCCGACGTGCATCATGGGGTCCCTGCATACACTGAGTAGGGGCGCTCCTTCACCCAACTAGGATCGAGACCCCAACCGCCCCACGGGCAGGCTGGGATGACTCTCCGGGTTGCAGGCCCGAGTGGTGATCACCGCGAACTAACCCGCAGTGATTTCACCCCATGCGGAGGCCCTCCCCGTACCACTGCCCCACGGAGCAAGGGCCTTCCCCACTCCGAAGCTCGTTATGGAGGTATACCTCGTGCTACCCCCATCTCGAAGGAAGACCTACCCCGCGGCAGTGACGCTCAGTGCAGAAACCTTTCCCGCGCCCACTATACAGGGTATGAAGTCCATCCTCCTGCCCCCGACCGCCGATCTGAAGGCACCGTTCATCTGGTCCTTCTCCAACATGGGGGCCCTCCCTATGTCCTCTCTACAACCGGCGAAGGTCCTCCTCGCCCCGGCAACTCGAGGAGTGAAGGTCAGCCTCGCTCCGCCAGCATCGACCATAGAGGACCTCCTACTCCTGCCGGTTCCAACAGAGGCTCCGCCTACATGGGTGTTTTCCATGGAGGTCCTCCCCATGTACCCTTCGACATTTTCCCTAGTTCCCCTCGCACTTCGGCTATCTCGAGTGGGGCCCCCCTCCGCCACGGCGCCAGCGCCTCCCCGAGGCTACATGATGAAAGTCAACCGTGTCCCGAAGAGCCACCCCGGGGCAGGAGAGCAGGTCGTCGCCACCACAAGAAGAGTCCTATGAAGGCCCGAGTGGAGATCAAACTTGCAAGGCTCTCCGACTCTGAAGCGGAATGCGACTAAGCGATGGAACCTTCTCCCTGCTCCTCCATATCAAGGACTGGGGCAGGAACCAGGCACGTTAGCCTCATTCTCCCGGAATATGAGGTCCACCAGATTCCCATCTCTCTCCGCAGGTACATCCAGAAGGATGAAGTCTTGGTAATTCCACAGGTCTCGACCGCGCAATCACCGCCATTGTCACCAGAAGCGCCCTATACCTCTACCAGAGATCACATAGAGCTATTCTGGGGGCCAACGGCGGTAGAACAACGACATGACCTGTCGCCGGTAGCCACGACTCCTATGCCGGAAGTTGTGGCTACCAGCCCATCGTATCGTGACATCATGGCCAGGTAACCTTACTCATCACAGGATGGCCCGGAATTCGGCGGCCAGTCAGCTCGTCCTCCGTATTCTCCGCCACCGAGTTTACTATCCCAGAGGTCTGCCTCGGTACCGCTATTGGTCCATCAGCCGCCCCCGGTTGACGAGTGGGGCAATACAGGGCCAGACCCTTGGTCCGAACCCAGGAGCTTCTGGAGTATTATTGGACGGGATTATTTCCCATAGAAGTTCTGGCCGATGGCGGCGCTAAACATTTGCGCACCAAAGACACTTACCCCTGATGAAGTGGGGTGCTTTTTTCAAACCCTATGTGCGACACACTTGCACCTTCGTTACGAGCGGGTGGAATACCCCAAATGTCGAGTGAACTTAGAAGAAATCGGCGAGCAATGTCGCCTGATCGATTTGGCCGCACTCCTTGTGGCCCAGCACCCTGAGTCGCCAGGACGCCAGAGTGCCCTTCAACGGAAATGTGTTCAGAGTTTCAAAGTACTCCGCAGAATCTTCATGGAAGCTACCCCCATGTGTAGGTGCGTGGTTGGGGACACTATTCCACTCTCCTCTTCGACCCTATCCGACAGCACCCTGATTCGTTATGCGACATCGAGGGCATGCCCTCGAGAGGGGTCGCGGTCCACATGGCTGACGTAGTGGACAAGGAAGATGAGCTTGAATTCCTTGATGGAGACTTACCCCCTAAGGGCGTACCGCCACTGCTGGTCCCATCAGGGAGGGTTACCCATCAGCAGAGGAACCTGCTAGGCCTCCCCGTACCCACCGAGTCGCTGGTACTCGGTCGAAATACCGGAAAGGGTAAGGAGCACGTCAGAACTATCAAGCACTACGACCCGTCTGCCTCTGTGAAAAAAATGGACGAAGATCCCGAGAAGGCCACGTTACGCCAGCATCTTGCTGAGCAGAAGAGGCTAGTTGACGAACTCTTGGCTGAGCGCGCTGCAGAGCGGCGACCCGACTATGGTAATCCCAGGCTGGGGCAGCAGGGGCATGAAAAATTTCCCCCCGGTGAGATGCCTCCGGGAAACCCTGATCATGCTACATCCGCAGACAGGGCAGAAGCTGGAACTTACGGCAAGAGGGCACGATACGTCTCTCCAAACCCCCCCGAGCGACGGGGCAATCTGAAGAATCCAGTTCGGGTTCCCCCAGTCGCCACGTAGGTCGTTTCGCCAGTTGATCCACGAGCTGCCGAAGTCATCTACCGTGTTGAGGAACCTGGCAACGTGCTTGTGATTAGGGATCCCCGTCAAGACAGGGACCCCCACCCAGATGATTTTATAGTGGCACTCACCGCCTGCCTCAAAGCGTTGGAATCACGGAAGGTAGTGGTCCCACTGGATGGCAAGCCGTATCCCGTGTGGGTGGATGATATGACCGCGCCCCTGGGTTTTGGGAACCCCACTTTCTCGCCTTTCAATGGGACAGGGGACCTGCCGCAGCACTTGGATCATTTTTTTTCCAGCTGTGGCCCCATGCTGGGGACCCCGGCTCAACAAGAAGCCGCCAAGCTCTAATGTTTCGTACAGACATTGGAAGGTCCAACATTCGTCTGGTACAACCAACTCCCTATCGGATCAGTGACCAGTTGGGAGGATCTCCGCCGGTAGTTCCTATACCAGTTCAGATCCCCCACATAGAAGACCAGCTTTGCACACCTCTTCAAGTCCAAGCAAAGGCCTGATGAGAGAGTCGCAGATTTCATTGCCCGATGGAAGGGACTTACGTATTCACTTGACATGCCACTTACTCAGGATCAATTACTGACGATGTGTGTGGGAACATCAAGACAGAGCTGGTACCCTCCCTAATTACCTAGAACTACCCTGGAGGGTTCAGAGATTTCTCAGATAAGGCTCGGCGCCTTGAGGAAGCTCTACAACAGGCGAGTCAGGCACGTTTGTTTCCCCCATGATCCCGGCCAGGAGGACCGCCAGGGCTGAACCCGCCACGGTGGCCCAAATAAAAGCCCCTAGGAAGCGAGAATTACTACCAGCGACACCATCCTCGCAACCTCGCAGAGGTCCTCCACCTCAAGCACAGGCTCCTACCCAGCAGCGACCGCCTCATAACCGACAGGCTCCCCCGCGCAATGCGCCACCCGCCACCCAGGCGAGACAATCAGGCGCTGCCTCCTAGGTAGGCTCCTCCTGCCCCTTATCAGGGTCAAGCCCCCAGGGCCCCCTATCCGGAAAGAAGTCACCATACTTATTCGTTCAACGAAAATTAGGTCCCTGGCTACGTCCGAGGCACTCTAGAGGAAGGGATTGTGTGCCTACCCGAGTGCAGAAGTCCGGCAGAGGCAAATCTCACCAATCACCCCAACTATTGTCCTTATCATTGGATTCTGGGGAACACCCTCAAGCAATGCTATGTGTTTAAAGAATGGCTTCAAGACCAGGTCAACAACAACATAGTTAGGTTGGGCCCGACACCAACACAATTGGCGGGTGTCTTTGCAGGGTCAGAAATCGGTAGCGACAGCAAAGGTGAGTGGCAGCAGTTTCCCAGCCGCGGATCCCAGAAATACGACGACTGGATGACTCGAAAAACCGTCGTTCGTGACCATGGTATCATTCGGGCGCACCTGAGGCAGCTAGAAACTTCAGAAGAAGTAGCTGGTACCTCTGCATCGTCTTCACAGTCGACCTCTTCCCAAAAGGGCAAGCAGCAGCGACGCAAGAAGAAGCAATGTGCCCCACCGGTCTCGTCGTCATCCCGTACTCTCGGCGACTTTATGCCCCCTGAAATGGGGATTCCTCCCAGAATCCGCCTGGTGGTGGATGACTCCTCGAGCGACAGCCAGGGGTACACTTCGGTAGACACCATGGAGCTGGTAAAGCCCTATATGACTCCCGACGAGGGGGAGCGCCAGGTGAACCTCCCCAACGTTTCCAGCCGACGTCAATGTCAGCAGAATCGCAACTGCGCCGATTATCGAGGTACGTCAGCAGGCACTTTCAGCCAAGCTATGCACGCTACTGAGACAAGGTAGTAGGCTCAGCGCAAAGCTCAGCACGCACAACCCCACCTAACGCCCTCAGCTCTACCTCCACAGCAGTTTGTGCTTCTAGATCAGGGAGAGCTGCCTCGTTCGTATCACAGTAAGTCTCGCCCGGCTACAGGCCAGCCTCCGCTGTCCGATCCTATTCCGGCGACTACTCTCCAGGCTTCTACTAGTAGGCGGAAAGATGTACCCAGTACTAGTCGATCGCCGGTCAACCGGAAGTACCCGCTATGCCTCCAACTACAGAACGACTTCCTGTAGGCAGAGGTTCACGTTTGGCCCGAAAGTATGATGTCTTAAAGCACCTGGCCAACATTCCGGAAAGGCTTTCTATCCTTGAGGCCCTTCGCCTATCGTCTGAAATGCGTGAGGCACTTGCCAAGGCCCTAAGGACCCCCCTCTAGTTTGAGACGGATGTAGCAGCTGTAGAAGCCTTTCATTCCAAGACAATTGAGAACGCCGAATCTCAGGCGGCTATCTCATTCTCCGGTGAAGATGAGGACCCTCTTATACAGGGGAATATTCACCCGCTGTACATCACTGGCCACTTCAATGGTGTGGAAGTCTGCCACTGCCTCGTTGACACGGGTTCCAGAATCAATCTAATTCCGACTCATACATTGCGAAAGATGGGTCTGTCTGAAGGTGATTTAACTCCCTCTGACGTCCGAATCCAGGGGTATGACAGGACCGAGCAAACCCCAGTAGGCAAGATCCGCCTGAAGACTCAGATCGGTGGCTTAATTTCCAGCACCGAGTTCATGGTAGTCTCTCAGGACACCGCCTACAATGCATTGATGGGTAGGCCATGGCTCCATCTGCATGCAGCGGTCCCTTCGTCATATAACCAGTGGCTCAAATACTCACTCAACGGTCGAGTAGGTGTGCTCCAAGGAGATGCGTCCCCATTCTCTTCTTTTGAGGCCTGCTATCTGGATGATGGTTATTACAAAAGTAAGGATAAGCGAATCCTAGTAAGTGAGGGTGAACCCGCCCCGGTCACAAGTGATCCCTGGACAAGCATGGATGACACCTACATCTTCCCGATCCACCTATTGGAGGCCATGACCCCTGACATGGGGAAATGTTTTATTGTTTCAGGTACAGAAGGAAGGCATGTTCTCGTGTCCAAGAGACAGCGGAAAATCACCTCGTACTCTGACATCAACCAGGCTCATGTGATCCCGGAACCTCCTACCCCTGTACGGTACCAGAATGTCAGGCTTATGACAATGGCAGTACGCCATACATGTCTCTTCCATCAGGATGGAATCCACCGACTCAGGCCGACACGTCACCACTGCTTTGATATCATCAAACGTGGCCCCTTAGGCTGAAGGCCAGATGGGATAGGATTGACTGCCTTAATTGCTATGATCTCAATGGCGAGGGAGTCTCCTGATATGATGACCATTGCGGCCCGAGTCAGCACCAGCTGCCCCTCATGCTTTGATAGCACAGAATTATCTCTCGTCGTGGGAAATCCCCCCACGGGTGGGGAGGAAGACCTGGAGGATTCTCCCCCCGCCTTTGAGGAATGCGTCTCTACCACCGTTTATGAACTGGTACAGGTGAACCTTAGTAGCGAGGCAGATCCGAAACCCACATTGATCGGTGCAGCCATGTCCTCCGAGGAGCAGCAGAAGTACGTAGACTTCCTCAAAAACATCGTGACATGTTTGCCTGGAGTTACAACGAGATGCCATGACTGGATCCCCCGGTAGTCGTTCACTGTCTGGGCCTCCCGGCAAACCATCATGGATTTAAGCAGCCTCCAAGGAAGATGCACCCTTCTCATGGTGCTATGGTTGAGGAAAAAGTTGACAATCTTATCAATGCCAACTTCGTTAAGGAAGTCCAGTACCCCATGTGGCTTGCCAACATTGTTCCAGTCAAGAAGAAGAATGGGAAGATCAGAGTCTGCATCGACTTCCGCGATCTTAATCGCCACTGCCCAAAGGATGACTTCCCACTCCCGGTGACAGAGTTATTGATTGACACCACAGCCAGGTTCCAAGATCTCTCTTTCATGGACGTGTAATCCGGGTACAACCAGATCCGGATGGCCCCCAAAGACAAGGAGTCCACTGCCTTCAGGGCTCCCCAAGGTAACTTTTTCTACCAGGTTATGCCATTCGGTTTGAAAAATGCAAGTGACACTTATTAGAGGGACATGCACCACATATTCAAGCCGAATCTCGGAACGTTGGTGGAATGATACGTAGATGACCTAGTGGTCAAATAATGTCAACGCCAGGACCATCTCAAAGACCTTGAGAAGGTGTTTGGTTTCCTCTGTTCCCGTCACCTGAAGATGAACCCGTTGAAGTGTGCCTTCGGGGTCACCTCTGGGAAGTTTCTGGGCTTTGTTGTCAGATACCGAGGTGTTGAGATCGACCCAGAGAAGATCAAGGCCATCAGCCAAATTCCTCCTCCGAGCAACATTCAGGAACTTCGAGGCCTCTAAGGACACTTGGCCTATATACGCCGATTCCTTACGAATCTGGATGGAAAGTGTAAGCCTTTTTCCCAGCTCATGAAGAAGGGTGCCACCTACGAATGGGATGAGGAGTGTTGGACTGCCTTCAAGGAAATCGAGCACTATCTGCTCCAACCTCCAGTTTTCATGCCACCCGTCTCTAGAAAGCCACTGCTCCTTTACACGACCACCCTGGAAAGATCCCTCGGTGCACTGCTCGCCCAGAAGAATAACGAGGGTACTGAGAACAGCCTCTACTATCTCAGTCGCGTGCTTCTTGATACGGAGGCCAGATACTCCCCTATCGAAAAGAGCTGCCTTGCGCTCGTATTCGCCATGAAGAAGTTGCGACATTACCTGCAGCACCATGAGGTGCAATTGTTCTCCCGGGTAGGCCCACTGAAGTACATCCTGAACCACCCCATTCTGACTGGCCGACTGGCACGTTGGGCAGTGATTCTCCAGAAGTTTGATATTAGGTTCATACCTCAGAAGGGCATTAAGGGACAGGCGTTGGCTAACTTTTTAGCTGCCCATCCAACCTCTGCGGATCAATCCCTGGACCTAGATTTTCCTGATGAGACGATCCTCTTAGTAGATCATGTCGTCCCATGTTGGAAAATGCATTTTGATTGTGCCTCCCGGAGCCCCATTGGTAGCAGCTCAATGATCCTAAGCTCAATAAAGTGGGACTGGGTATTGTCTTCATTACCCCAGCGTAAGCCGTCCTTCCATACTCGTTCCTGTCGTCGGAAGGCTGTACGAACAACGAGGAAGAGTACCAGGCTCTCCTCACCGATCTCGAGTTGGCCCTTGAGATCAATGTGCCCCATCTACATGTGAAAGGAGATTCCGAGATGGTAATCAAACAGGTTGATGGCGACTACATCATCAAGAATCCGGAGCTTGTACCGTTGCTGGAGTACACCCTCCGCCTAATGGCCCAGTTCTCTTCTCGACCAGAGGTTACCCATGCCCCACGATCACAGAACGGGAAAGCAGACGCCTTCGCTGGCTTAGCCGCGTCACTCATAGAACCCGAGAAAGATGATTTGATTATACATGTGGCACACCGGATATTCATCACCCCTGTCACCCAAGAGGACAATGATGGCCTGCGGATAAGTCATCTCACTGCCGGACCCTCTACGTCAGGGGCCCCAAGTTCGTCAGACACAGTGGATGAAGCCACTCCTGACTGGAGGCCACCTTTCATCGAGTATCTCCAAAATGGTCACCTCCCGGATGACCGGGCCGAGCGTGAGTGAATCTGATGCCGCGTGCTGCAATTTACCCTCCAGAGAGGCCACAGTCTTAAACAGATCCTTTATAAGCGAAGCTTCGATGGTGTCCTCCTCCGTTGCATTCAAGGTGTATTGATTCCTCAAGTTATGCAAGAGGTTCACGCCGGTTCCTCTGGTGCCCATCAAGCTGGGTCGAAGCTGTCCCATCAAATTCCGAGGTTGGGGTACTTTTGGCCCTCTATGATCCACGATTGTATTGGGAATGCCAAGAGATGCCACGCGTGCCAAGTTCACGCCAACTTCCTGCATCGGCCGCCAGATCCCCTCCACCCCACCAAGTACTCTTGGCCATTTGCGGTATGGGGACTTGATGTAGTGGGACCGTATCCACCGGCAACAGCCCGCCAGTGTAGGTTCATCCTGATTGCTACAGATTTCTTCTCCAAGTGGGCAGATGCAGTTCCACTAAAAGAGGTCAAGGCCCATTCCATCATCGACATTGTGAGCTCCAATATTATCCACCAATTTGGGGTCCCTCATGCCGTCCTCACCGATAATGGAACAAACTTCCGAGCGGTTGAACTAAAGAAATTGTACGCCAAGTACGACATTCGTTCGAACCATACCTCCTGCTACCACGCGCATGCAAATGGACAGATCGATGCGTTCAACAAAACCCTCTCTATCATTCTGCAGAAGATGGTTGGTCAGAACAAGAAAAGTTGGCCGGAAAAGCTCCCCAATGCCCTCTGGGCTTACCAGACAATGACTCGCAACTCTACCCAGGTTACCCCAAATTCCCTAGTGTATGGAGCTGAGGCCGTCCTACCCATTGAGATCCAGCTGCCATCATTACGCACTGTAGTCTATGATCACCATACATCAGATGAGGTAGTCAAAATCCATCTAGCTGAGTTAGAAGCACTGGACGAGAACCAGCTTCGTGCCCTGCACAATCTGGAAAGGCATCAGGATAAGATAGTGAGGGCCTTCAACAAGAAGGTTCATCTCCGTTCTTTTCTACATGGCGACCTAGTACTGGCCCTTCGAGTGCCAATGATTCCCGGTGGGAAACCGCCCAAGTTAGAACCCAAATGGGAAGGGCCTTATATCATCCATAATGTTTACCCCAATGAAGCATACTCCTTGGTGACCACGGATGGAGAGCGCATAACCCCTCCCACCAATGCCAAGTTCCTGAAGCGATACTTTGCCTAGGGGAAAAGGGTCCTGCAAGACGATAAACTTCAAAAGGGTCCCGTACGAACTTAAACTGCATCTTCGTCCTACAAGGCAATAAACTGCAAAAGGGTCCCATACGACCTTAAATTGCATCTTCGTCCTACAAGACAATAAACTGCAAAATGGTCCCTCATGACATTAAACTGCACGTTAAGGTCCAACATGACCTTAAACACTAAGGTCCAACACGACCTTAAACGGTAAGGTCATGCACGACCATAAACTGCATTTTCGTCCTGCAAAAAGATATACTGCAAAATGGTCCGAGCTCTATGAACTTAAACTACGATCTCCCCCCGTCCTTACTGAAAGACGTTAAATTGCAAGCCAGACAGGGCTTCCTGACCAAGGCTCAGCCTCAGGCCCTTTGGACTCCTCAAGCCCACGGCCCCCGTCTTTACTACAAGACGTTAAACTACAAGCCAGTCAGGCCTTCCTGACCGAGGCTTAGCCTCAGGCCCCTCGGCATCCTCGGGCCCACGGCCCTCTTCTTACTGCAAGATGTTAAACTGCAAGCCAGTCAGGCCTTCCTGACCGAGGATCAGCCTCAGGCCCCTCGGCCTCCCCGGGCCCACATCCCCCGTCTTCACCGCGAGACGTTAAACCGCAAGATGGTCAGGTCTCCCTGACCGTGGTCCGGCCTCAGGCACCTTGGTTTTCCCCAACTTACCCTCTTGCGGGATTGTATGGTATGGTATGAGTTTATTTCCTCATTCATGTTGGATTACATGCCATACCTTACATATCCCCAAATGAGATGCATCCTCGTCCCACATGACGTTAAACTGTATCTTAAGAACTACGTGTGGCTTGATTCTCATCTCAATCGGATACATAGGAACGCTCAGATGCCTCGTCTTGAACCCATCCCCAAGCTTCTCTCTTCCACTATCCCCCTGGGAATAGTTTCCTTGGAGGATCATTGTGTATCAGGGAGTAATCTTTCTTAGCCCCACTCATACAACCCCGCTCACAAAAGGATTGTAAGGGTCTCACCCTGTGCCCACTCCCGTTCATCTATCCTCCCACGTCCTCACCGCATGACGCTAAACTCCATGGCCTTCAAGAACTACGTATGGCTTGATTCCCATCCTAATGGGATACGTAGGAACGCCCGGACATATTGTCTGTTTCCCCAGCCCAAAAGCCAAAATCTTCCCCCCAGGTCATTACATATGGCAGGGTGCACACTATTTCCCCAACTCACGTCAAGCAAGCCTCGACCCGGCTGCACATCACCCCTGGAGATGTTTTCCTCTTTCGTGGATGGATACAGCTATGCTTCACCCACTCCTTGACTGGGATTCCATCATTTTTTACACACCCGGAGGGACCCCCAAGAACGGCCTGGATACTATGCCCAAGGGATCTCCTACCGATACGGGCTAATGCCCATGAGGGTTTTGAAGCAACAAGCCGATACAAGTCCCGCATTGCGAATTTGGTCAGCGGCCGACGCTCATTTGTTGCTCTCATATCAGGTCACCATAAGAACGCTTTGTTTCGAACATGGTCAACAGTGTCCTAGATCTTCGGTTCCACCCCGAGATTTCCCAGACATCGAGTGCAATGATTCATTCTACCCCATCCCAATGTGACAAACTTCCCCCCGGGTGATGCTAGCGGTCAGGCCCACGGCCCCAATTCCCCGTAGGGGTGTACGGTGTGGTGTGGGACTATGTCCTCATTTATGTAGGGATCAGGTACCATGTCGTACGGCTTCCCTTACGAGCCCCAGCCTCAGGCCCCTTGGCCTCCTCGGGTCCCCGGCCCTCGTCCTTACTACAAGATGTTAAACTGCAAGCAGGTCAGGCCTTCCTGACCAATGCCTAACCATCAGGCCCCTTGGCCTTTCCGGGCCCCGGCCTAGGTCCTCTCTTATTGTAGTGCAAGGTGTGGCGTGAGGTTCATTTCTCATTCACGTCAGTCTCGTAATGACCATGCCATGTAACCCTCCCTACTGTGATGTTTCGTCGATCCCTTTTCGGCGGCTCACCAATGTGCCTAAGAGTACTCGGGTTTATTACCTAGAATGCCAAGCTTTACTCAGACACGTCCGCACCCGCTCTCCAGGCTTTGTGTATCCCTGTATCAGGGCTTCCATCACCTTTCACACCCGGAGGGACCCCAAGAACAGCTTGGATACTACACCCAAGGGCTCTCCTACCGTTATGGGCCAAATCCCCCGAGGGTTTCGGACAACAAATCGATAAAATCCGGCGTTGTGAATATGGTCAGCGGTTGATGCTTGTTTGTTGTTCCCACCTCAGGCTAACGTGATATGGACGCTGCGTTCCCACTATGGTTAACAGTTTTCCTCTATCGCCATGCCAATCCATTAAACCCAAAATGTCAGGTACGCAATTCACACCCTTCATCACTTCATCGTGTCCATGTAATGTCTCGGAACTCTCGGTACTTTTCCTCCATGCACATCTGCACGTTGGGGAAGCAAGCCGCATCAAAGGTGTCCTTCGGGGCTCTCTTCCGACTCCCCTCTGATGGATTTCCCAAGTATTGCGATGAGGATTCCCCCCCTTGTTTCCAACACTGAGTTTAACTCACGTGGGGTTAGGGATCGGTTTGACGTCTGTGCTAACTTGGGAGGTTGTTACCATTCATGGTCCGAGCTCTAAGACCACAAACTAATATCCATCCGGAACTATGTTCAGCTTGATTCCCATCCTCATGGGATACGTAGGACCACCCAGACGCCCTGTCTTCGGGTACAACCCATTTAGGGAGCCAGTCTCGCCCCCTATTTCACCTCTTACCTCTATATAGGCCCCTCGGCCTAAGGTATCCCTCTCCGATTTCCATACAATGTGATGTGGGATCATGTCTCCGTCAATTGTGTTTTATAACGCTACGCACGTTCCCTGCCTAGAATTTTCTCTGCTACGTCTACGCTGCAAGAAGATAAAATGCACGCTTTTTCCTATCATATGTCCCTAAACTGTGACATTATTGTCCTAGCCGCATGACGAAAAATGGAACTGCACCGTGGTGACCTCGTTATAGAGGACATCACATTGGGTATTGGTCACGTGCCATGCCATTTGTCAACGCCTATCACGGCTTGATCGTTGTGGCCACAACACGACCTACTACTGTAGGCCTGTCGCTTCACAAAAAAAACCACTCACCTTAAAGAAAAAACAAGATTTATCAAATTCCGCTTCTTTTAGTGCTAGGGCCAGGCCCGCGCTCCCCTTTTCCTCTGGAACTGGTATCTTAACATGTCACCATTAAGAAGTACATATGGCTTGATTCTCATCCTCATGAGATATGTAGGAGTGCCCGGGCACATCCCCGCGGGCCCAGCCTAACCTTTGTGTTCGGTCCCTCGATTCGATCATTTCCCTAGAGAACGCATGGTAAGTAGGGCTTAGGTCCTCCTTCACGTAGGGTTTTGTTGCCATGTGTCCCCTACTCTTTTTACCCATTTAAGGTCTAATTTCCATCAAGAACTACGTATGGCTTGATTCTCATCCTCACGAGATATGTAGGAGAACCCGGGCACTTCCCCGCGGGCCCAGTCTAACTTTCTCTTTTGGTCCCTCGACCTAAAGCCTCCCCCAAATGGGTCGTGCAGTGTGATATGGGATTACGTCCTCATTCACGTCAGGTTGTTCACCAAACCGTACACAGCCCCTATTCCCATTCATGCCAGGTGTTTGAGTTACTCCACCATGTGCCTCTTATGTCTCCTCCCAATTATGGTCCGAGTTCTATGACCCTAAACTAAGATCTCCCCATGGGAAAGGAATCTTCTCCCTCTCTATAATATGTCTCGTTGTCGTATTCATATGTGTTTCGATAAAGAGCCCGAAGTGTGGGAATTTCATACGGACATTCCCTTCGTCCCAAGACTAAGCTTCATGAGCTCTCTATTTGGATCCTCATCCTCTTCCACATCCAAAAGGACCCTCGAACGACATGGATACTAGGCCTAAGGGCTCCCCATGAATGCTGAACCTAAGGGCCCTCCAATCGTTTTGGGCCAATGTCCCTACAGATATTTGACAACATTTGTGACATGGTCCCGTGTTTCGAACATGGTCAACGGGCAACCCTCATTTGTTTGTCCCCATTCTAGGATAACGCGATATAGATGCTGGGTTTCCGCCACGGTCAACAGTTATCCTCTATCGTCACGCTTCCATCATCGTGATCTGAATCTTGAGCGCCATGATTCACACATTTCCACTTCCTCATGTTCAAGGGTAATTCCATCTACTCTGCTCTTTCTCTTCGCGCATATAGGTGCGCTAAATGACCGTGTTAGTGTCATTGGATCGGTATTCACCAAACGTCCCTTTGCCCTAACCTGCCCCATTTTGTGTCGGGAAATTCCCACCACTACTTCTTGTTTCCCACACCGAGCATGACTCACGTGGGCTTAGTAGTTTTGGCCGGATGTGTACCAACACGGTCAGGCTTCTCATCATCCCGCATGACGTTAAACTGTGATTCCAGAACTACGTATGGCTTGATTCCCATCCTCATGGGGTACGTAGCAATGCCCGACCACTCTGCTTCGGGCCCAGCCTAATCCTCACTCTTGGTCTCTTTACCTGGAGAGTTTCCTCAAGGGGTACGTGGTGAGATTTGGACTCCAAGTCCTCATTCATGTCGGTTTCATATCTACTACACCACACATTCCCTGGGATCTTCCCTTTTCTTCCACGTCCTATCGTATGACGTTAAACTACAGGAGTCCATGTATCTTTGTCCCGCATGGCGTTAAACTACCTCCCTAGAAATATGTATGGCTTGATTCCCATCCTTATGGGATACGTAGGGACACCCAGGCATTTCACCTAGGGTCCAGCCCCAGGAATCGCAAAATCCTGTTCCTCCCCATTTCCAGCCCTCTGGTCTGACCCCTCAGGGGGAACTATGTAGCAGCGATTTTGCCCTGAACAAGTTCAGGATGCCCCAAGATCCCATTGGGAAGTGGCAGGCCCCCTCTCTAGAGAGGACATGTCCCAAAGAAGGAATGATACATGATCAGACCAATGTGCCCATATAGGGTACTCCCACCACGGTGATGTAATTACATGAGCATTAGATTCTGTTCGGAAAAACCATAACTCCATATTCCACGCATTGTGTGCACCTTATTCGGACCCTCTTCCCCTTTCATGTCTAAAGGAACCCCCCTAACGGCCTGGTCTCATGCCGCATCGGCTCACCTAACGTCCTGGGCCAACGTCCCGGAAGACTGATCATGTTTGGAAGGACCCCTTAACAGTATGGATGCTTAACCTAGAGTCCGCCTACAGTCCTGGGCCAACGTCCCGAAAGATCGACCGACAACATTTGTGAAATGGTCCCATGTTTCGAACATGGTCAACGGTCGACCCTCATTTGTCCCCATTTCATGCTAACGCATTAAGGATACCGTTTCTCCTCCATGGTTAACGGTTGTCCGTAATTGTCACGACATCCCCACAGTGTTCCGAATCATGGGTGTCATGATTCACACTTCTCGTTTCCATTTGTTTGGACCGATTTCAGCGCCCCTGGCGTTGCACCATTCGTGCATAAGAGCACACTGAAGAAACGGTAATTCAGCTATTCAGAAATGTTCCTTCTCCGGTCAAGCCTCTCCCATCTTTCGGAAATCTGGACTAGTAATCCGAATCCAGGATACCTAGAGCATGGTCTCCACTCCTATGTGGTGGGACGAGAAGGCAACTATCTCCTATTTCTCACATCGGGCATGACCCATGCCGTCTTGGGGAATTATCGTCGATCATCCAGCAAAAATTGTAAGGATGTAACGAGGTGATTCAAATAGTGGAAATCGTGCACGCCACGGAATTCGAAACAAATAAAGAAAAAAACTGAAGCACAAAAGTACCAATAAAATGTTTTTGGTTTGTTACAATACCCGGGGGTCGACTCCCCCCATGGACGGGTTGACCCCGTCAAAAGAGTGTTGCAGCTCCGCCACCCATTGTCTTGTGGCGTCCAAGGCTTGCTGCTGTAGACTCAACTCCCGCTCCTCCTCAGCAGCGACAGGGCGTAGTTCGTCAGCCTTGTCTTTGGCCTTCTCTACACCATCTTGAATGACAAACATCTTTCCAGAGGCCTGCCTCATATTCTCTTCTGCCTCTGCTAGCTGGGCCTTCAACCGTGAGATCAGCCCTGATTGTGCATTAAGAGTGGCTGAAAGCTCATCTACCCAGGTCTGCATCTGTTGGACCTCGCTTTCAGCCTCCCGGAGCTTCTTGATGTTGGTCTCCTTCCTTCGCTGCTATCCCACACTAAGCCCACGATCATGCTCCCAGATCATCTCAGCCATAAGATCTCGGATGAGTGGGTGAGGACATTGGGCATCCACTCCCCCCGAACACAGTTCGCGCAGCCGCGAGCGGAGTCTGTCCATTTTTTCTATCCATTGTGCTTGGGGGTGTGCTTGATGAAGCGTGTGATGAGCTACCACGACCGGCGGTAGACTATGATGGTGTCTTCCTCGTCGAAGGCTGTTTCATCCCAGTCTGCGGGATTGGCAGGCTCGTACACGGGATATGCCCACAGGAAATCCTCGGTAGGATCTGCATCTGGTGTTGAATCTAGTACGGCACCTGGTGCCGAAGAAAGCGTGACAGGACTGGGACCAACCGGTTGATCCTCTTCATCGGAGTCCACCTCGATGACCCTAGGCACGACCCTGATGGTGGTCCCTCTAGTGATGATTTGTGTCGCAACTTGAGGAGATGGGGGGACTATCGCCACCATCACCGGAATGCCCCTAGGAGGGATGCCACTAGACATCCTGACCAGTGTGGCCGCAGCAGCCCACGCTAGTTGGAGAACTATATGACAGAGAGGAACATAAACGTTAGATGGAATAGTCTATATGTGACGACAAGGAAACCGGTAGAGGAAACTTATGAAGATCGACCTCCTGGTGCTGCTATTGAGCCGGTACTGACGGGACCCTGAGGCGAGGCCCTCCGTATACTGTTGGAAGGTCTGGAGATTCCGGAGGAGCCACCTCGGGTACTCTGGTCCCACCAGACGTGGAACTGGACGTAGCCATAGGCGCGGGTTCTGAAGGCACTGCATCATCACCCGCTGAGGGGCGAGAACGAGGCCTGCAAAAAAGTTCCTCCTGTATGGCTCAAACATCGATGAGAAGTCCTTAGTGACCCAAGAACGGATCGTAAGGAAAGAAGTTTGGAATTCTACCTCGAGAGCCTCTACGGAATCGTCGGAATCTGAGCCTTGATCTCCGACCTCGCCCTCCTCCAACGGGCTCCCTCCTCCTGCCTCATCCTCCCGAGAGGAGTCATCTGATTCTTCCGGAAGGGGGAAGCGCTCCCTCAGATCGGAAGCCGATAACTGTGGGGGGAACGTTCAATTCAGCAACACCCTCACACGGTCTGTCATTGGGAGAGGGACACCACTGGAGTGGATGTAATCCTCCAGCTGGTTCAAGTACTGTTCTACCTCCACCAGAGACGCCATGAATCCAGCCCGGACTGGGCCTATGCCCGGTAATTACATCCCGAGGCGATTCAGGTGGGCCCATATCTCAGGTGGGATGAGGAATTGCTGATTGACATACCAAATGTCCTATGATTCCGGGAATATGGCATCCTCTGCCACGTCGATATGACATAGGCACTTCCCCGTAGCCTGAGTGGATATCCTACGAAATCCCCTCGGTGGATGCCCCTCCGGATGACCCTGCTCTTCCCGAATCACCGGATCTGCCGCTGCTACCGCACCCTCGGCCGGTGCGGGTCTCGCCGCCATGGCATCCCCGCTACCTTGAGAGGCCCTAGCTTCCCTCTGACCCCGACCTCGAGATAGAAGAGGCCCACCATCACCTACCCGAATAGTTGGTTGCTTCAGCATCTCCCCTGGGTAAGCAGCCTCCCAACTAATGGCATACTCCCTCACAAATCTGAAAGCGGCGGTGGATGGAGGCAATGAAATTCGCATCTTCCCAACTTCCTGTGTGAACATGAGCCACATCTTCCTCATCACACACGTGTGCTCCTTGGGAAGCACCTCCTAGTAGACCTGCGGGGTCAGCCATTGGAGGTACCAGAACCGCCTCGCAAACCGATGTGGGGTGTACGGTTCGCAGAGTGGCTCACGATCTACTCGTGCAACCAAAACTCCACCTCTAAAGGCCAGGAGGTAAGCCCTTTGTTCTTATTTTCCCCGCCCATCGTCAGTAAGTATCCCCGCCGGCAATGGGAAGGGGTGAAAATTAAACTCATCCGCCCTCCACACCCGATTCAGCACCATCAGCATGGCTAGATTGAACGAGAAGCTCCCGACTGCATTCAGGATGGAGGGGCAGAAATTTGATCCCGGCAGTGAAATAGGGTTTGGATACTCATAAATCCCCCTGATGTGCGCTGTGATCCACCCATACAAGAGGTGCAAGGGCCCGCATATCCTTGGCGGCTTCTTGCCCTCGCTAATGTTCCACAGAATTCGGTACAGTTTGTCAAGCATTGGAATCCCTAGGTTGATCTGATGCCCCATGGCCAACATGGACGCCATAATAAACGAGCTAGGAATCACCCCCATGCTTGTATCCCTCACCGGTAGAATCCAACCACAGATGAGAGCCGTGATGAACACCACCAGCCTGACTATCGGCTGTTGTTCGGTTCTGACACTGAAACCCCAAGTTTTCCATTGGCTGTCCTCCATGACCCGCCAATACGAGTGTCCCTTAACCCGTTGGGCCGCCCTTGGAAAAGTTTGAGGCCTTGGAGGGAACCCTCAATTCTCTGGGAAATTCAGGAAGCACTTGAACCATCTTTTAAAGTGGACATCCCTCACTGCCTCCTTGTCCTCTCCAGGGATGAGTGCAATCAGCACTGACACCAGTCGCGACATTTGCTCTGTATCCTCCAACGCGCTCATGACGGGGAGGAACTCTTCATACATGGCCCTCATGATCGGAACCCCAGAAATCTGGTGGACATCCCACAGGCTGATGCCCACCTCCCCGTGATGCAGGTGAAAGGTATTGGTCTTAGACGACCATCTGCCCAGCAATTCCGGCATCAGTTGTTTCGGTTGGTAAATGTGGAATTGGGAGGCCCATGCCACCTCATATAACCCCACTCTCCTCAACTTGGCCCCAAAATCCTTGCATGAGGAGCCTACTCAGTAGGCCCAATACCAGTCATTAGTGAACTTGCTGCCATGGCACATGTCCAACTCATCAGAAAATCCCTTCTTCGAATCATGCAAAGCCGCCTTCAGTATGGTACGGTAGAGAGGAGGGGACGTCTCCAGCTATAGTGGATTCCCGTCAATATCGTTCAAATGGTTGTAGATACAGTCAATGGTGACAGGTGTGAAGTCCTCTTGTGCATGACCATCGGCCGCCCGGAACCATTGGCGCTGACATGCTGTACTCCTGAACCAGCAAGCTGGTTCATCCCTACTCGCCTCAGGGATGAAGACGTCATCCCTCAACCCCAAGCCATACAATGGCAACTTTTTACACTGCGGATAATCTTTCTGACCCTCCGATAGCAGATCTATCAAAGAAGCATGGTCCGAATGGCTTCAGACCATCTCCCCAAGGTCTGGATGGTTGGTCATCTCATCCCGATGGGCGGTATCTGCAAGCACCCCCCAATACAGCTTCTTGATGGGCCATTTCAATTTTGGCCCTCAGAAATGAATTTTTTTCAGAATGGATCACGAAGCTGGATCGCGAAGACGGAACGTGAAGGTTGTTCGCGAGACCATGCCGCGATGTCTGGCCTAGGACGGCAAACAGAAGTTCGCTTCGCGCGGACGCGGAGTCGAAGACCCGCGGTTCGCCGTGAAGATCGATTCGCGGAGGGCTATCGCGGAGTACGCGGAGCATCGCGAAATCGAGAGCCCAAAAATACAAGGAAGTAACGTGAGGAAAAAAGAGTTCGACCCCCCTATTTATAGGCGGCGACCCTGGAGCATCGCGTTGCGCCTCACCCACGCGGAGCATCACGGCGCGTCCAGATCCTTGGCCCTGGTCAGCACCGTGGGCCCCCTCTGCGAAGCCGCATCATGAACCCCCAACAATTTTGGCGATTTTCCCTCAAACATCGACCCTTCACCCTGCGTGGCTCCAAGTCTGAGGGGGGGAATTTGTTGGCGCCAAAATATTGCACGAATGGATGGGACGAGAAAGAAGGTCGGGACACTGCCTCACGAAGCACCGACGCGAAGCACCGCTGCGAGGCACCCCGACCCTCGCCGTCTCGCGATGCTCCAGAGGCAGTAACTCTCCGCAAACGGATTTGACGTTCGCGAGCCCGCCGCGAAGCTCCAGAGGCGGTAACTCTCTGTGACCATGTTTGAAGTTCACGAGAGTACCGCGAAGCACCAGAGTCGGCGCGCGAGTTCTGTTTCACGGCGCCCCTTGCCTATAAATACTGGACTCCCCCAGAGTCCCAAGGATGGACAATCCGACCTTTCGGCTTCTCCTCTCACGAATTTCAAAGCACTCATTTCCTTGGGAATCATGAGCTCTGTGAGGTACTTCTACTTCACGTGACACCTTTTCATTGTCTCTTATTGAGCCCCTCTTCCGAGAGGGATGCCCTTCGCAAAGCTCAAGGGAATTCGTGAAGGAAGGTGATTCCCAAAGGGAACATGGGCAGCCGCGGAGCATTTATGCTTCGCGAAACACCCAACCTGTACTAATGATCCCTATGCTAAGGCATGATCGCTACACATCGTGAAGCACCCTGCTTCGCAGCACCCTACTTTGCAAGGCACCTCTTCTTCGCGAGGCAGTGCTCCGCGAATACTGTTCCTCTTCTCAAAGCACCCTCCACTCACACCTATCCCCTTGCTAAGGCCAAGGCACTCCGCTTCGCGAAGCACACTCCATTTCTTGGCAATTCCCCTTCCCGTGCGACCCTCCAGGTATGCACAATGTGATTTCAAAGTCTCACAGACAATACCACTCGTAGCGTTGCTTCGCCTAATGCTTCTTTGCATAGGCACACTAACAGATATTGCTTCATTGCATAGCCATGCTAATGTGGACCCCTCGATGGTTCTCTCCACAGCCCCCCTTGACCAAGGCCTTGCCAGTACCTTCCCTCCCCCAAGGACCAGAGGGTACCAGTTATGTAAGTCCTAGGGGTGTGGAATGAACCCACCTCGTCAGAGCTGCAGGATGTTAAACTGCCAAGAACCACGTCCTCATCACATGACGTTAAACTGTCACCCGACCGCATGCCTCTCACGAAGGGTCCCCCCAGCTCGAACATTTTTTATGCCACTCGTCTCCAGAGGAGTGGAATCACCCCTCCACAAGGGATGATATCCTCCTTATTGGAGTGGAGTATGTTCTCAGGAGAAGGCCGACCCTAGTTCCCCAACGAATGGCTGCACCCCTGCATCTCCATACTTCCCCACTACCAAGGTCAGTGGAGGGTGTGATAGGGAACGAGTCACCCCCCATCATTGGTCCCAAATCCCTCTTTCGCTGCGCTCTGCCGCACCTCGGGCCTCCATTGGAGTAAGTCCCAACACCATGGGCCGCCTAATGCCTAAGCCCCTCTTCGCTTCTCATGGACGCATCCTTAGTGACGTGATCGTCAGGTCCCTCCAACCTCTTGTTTCTCACACCGAGCATGACTCACGTGGGCTTAGAGTGAGCACCGACCCTGAACCCCACCCATAGCGAACTACGAGTACTTTGATCCGTGTCAAGGCATGGTACGTAGGAAGCCTCCACGAGGTTCAAGCCACACCACTCGGTCGTTCATTCACGTCGAGTTTACCATTGTCCAGCATGATGTTAAACTGCATTCCCTCATCCAGCATGACGTTAAACTGTATGCCCTTGTCCGGCATGACATTAAACTGCACACCAATTTCAACTACGAGGTCTTTGATCCATGTCAAGGCATGGTACGTAGGAAGCCTCCACGAGGTTCAAGCCCACCAGTCATCCGATTCACGTCGAGTTCTACCTACGTCCAGCATGACGTTAAACTGCATTCCAGTTCGACGACAATCCGTTGAGACCAACCTTTGAACTACGAGGTCTCGGATCCATGTTAAGGCATGGTACGTAGGAAGAATCCCCAAGGTTCAAGCCCAACAATTATCGGCCCAGACCGTCTCTATGTCAGTGTGCCAAGACCCCCCCCCCCTATTTTCACCCGAAATACGAGGACATTGATCTATTTCAAGGCATGGTATATACGAAGCCTCCCGGAGGTTCAAGCCCATCTCCATTGGACCAAGGTCCCTCATTTATGTCGGTTCGCTGACACCCACCGCCCGTCATTACTTCACGTCAGGGTTCACTATCATCCCGCTTGACGTTAAACTGTATTCCAGCATTCTGAACTATGAGGACTTTGATCATGTCAAGTCATGGTACGTAAGAAACCTTCCCAAGGTTCAGGCCCACCATTAGCGGACCCATGGGTCCACTTTCACGTTGGTTCACCGATGAAACCCTTTGAACTACGAGGTCTTTGATCCATGTCAAGGCATGGTACGTAGGAAGCCTCCCTGAGGTTCAAGCCCATCCCTCATCTGACCAAGGTCCACCTTCACGTCGGTTCGCTGACGCATCGGACCAAGGTCCACCTTCATGTCGGTTCGCTGACGCATCGGACCAAGGTCCACCTTCACGTCGGTTCGCTGACGCATCAGACCAAGGTCCACATTCACGTCGGTTCACTGACGACATCCATCGGACCAAGGTCCACCCTCGTGCCGGTCCACCGGCACCATCCCTAACTACGCAGACATTGATTCCCTGCCACAGGGATACATAGGAAGCCCCCCTTCAAGTCTCAAGCCCAACTTCCTCGTTGCCCTTGTGATGGTTCCTCGCCAATCCCCCATACACTTCATTCATCTATCCATCATCCACCCTGATTCTCGCTTGGGCCGTCATATCCCTGTGAGATCATGTCGGTACGCTCCTCTTCACAGCTGCCCATGGGCTGGCCCCGGTATCGGCACCCCTTCAAGGGAGATCCCTCATTCCTATCCATTCTAGCTAATGCTCTGATCGGACTGGTCCATCTCTGCTGGACGTTACACTCGCGGCGTACCCTGTGCTAAACAGGGGAAGCTGAGGAAAACCTCAGATATGTGTCTATGGCATATAATTCCCCGCACTCGATGTGGGATGCCTCGGTCTTCCACACCTTTGAGAAGACATGTGACCTGGGATAATAGACAGACATACCAGGTTCCCCAGCATCCAGACACACTACTGATGCCTCAACGTGACTACTCCCTCCACTAAAGGTTGCTGCCCTGACCAGACCCTTTGGAATGTCCCAACAGAAGCAGTGTAATTAACCGGCATCCATGGAAACATGACACTGGGAGGAGTTTCACAAACAACGAATTAAATCTATGAGGGAGACCCGGACTACGTGACGTGTTCTGAGGAGGAATCCACAGAAGTAAGAATCGACATCCCAACATCCTGTTTCGATTAAGGAGAAGACATCCCTGAATAAGGAACGAATGCCACCCACCTTTGGAAAGCGAGAATGCGGGGAAAAAAGCAGCACGTCCTCTTCCGCAGATGGTTGCGTGCGCCCCAGCGAAATCTTCAGAAACAAACATTATATAAGTATTTCAACATGTGTCAGGGAATATCCCAATATTTAATAATTTAAGCATGTTTCAAAGGGATAAGGCATCTATATATGAATTCTAGCATGTATCAATTTTTCATTCCCTATATATGTATCAATTAAAAAGTCACTTTATTATGAATATCAAAATATCACATATTATGCTTCACTAGTTAATTATAAAAATGATCATTTATATTTAAATTTGGTTTATGTTTGCATCTCAAATGAATATAATTCATATTAAAAAATTACCTAGGGATTATATATAAACATGTTAGGTAGGGTATCATTTTATTCTAAATAAATGTTCAACCATTAGACTAATTCTTATCATTCATGATTCACTAACGGAGTGGGTAGCCAAAAGCATATTTGAATTGATATTTGATTATAATGGGATCCAACAAATATTCCCATGCATGAATCACTATTTTTCATGTAACAAATTAATTAGAGATGAGGTATTGTTGGAAAAACCTGAATATGTAATATATTTAAAAATTAAATATACCATAGGGTTAGCCATAACACCCCAACCATAAACTAGGGATTAAATAGGATGAAAATTTGTTATTGCCAATGTAAAGAATGATGAAAAATATTATTATTTAAACCCTATATAAAATAATAAATTCTAAAATAACCCCTACATGTAGTTCAAATATTCCACAACCCAAATAGAGAATAATAAAATAAGAGATTAATAAAAATAATAAAGAATTTACAGGTATCAATGTCACAAATGACGTATCATTAAATGAATAAATTCACCCAAAATCAATTGTAATTAACCATAGGTCATGTGGATGATGGAATAATGGGTTATGAATAAAAATTACATCCTCAAAACAACCTTTAAACCACATGACCAAATAGAAACACCATTTTTATCCTCTGTTCAGATCTTATATTTCCCACATTAGAGTTTTTATGAAAAAAACCATAGCCTCAGATAAATTTATATCTTACCCAACATTTATATTACGTGAATGGTTTAAAAGATATTTAACTTCTTCACACCATAAATTTTTTTTCAACTAGTATTTTGTGGTTTTTACATGTTGTGTAATATATACATGATGTGTAAATACTCTACAGAAAGATTTCAGTCGATTTACCACAAAAATAACATAACCTCAAAAAAGACATCCAAATTTTCATAAGACATCCACAAATTCATTTTCAACATTTATATCTTGAATACATTAATTCATAAAAAATACATCATCGATCTTTAGTGATTTTTTCAATCAAATGTTCATTGTATCTTATCATGACTATGCTACCTTATCATAAAGACAATGGAAACCCCCAATGAAAAACTTTTAATGCCCAAAAAATATTGAAAGGGAGGTTCCATGAAAATTACACAATGATAAAACATCAATAATGTATAATAGTTCATCCTTTAGCTACTACACATATCATTGTTGGGACTTGATGACCATTTGTTGACACTGTACTCACATACCAAACTCCCTCTCCAAGGTCTCCTCCTAAACACTCCCATGATGCTACTAAACTCAATCCTGAGGTGTAGTTATAACCCAATTATATGAAGGACCCCGGGACACCCTGAGAGGGGAGGGGTGAATCAAGGTGACCACTTTTTCTTTTAATGTGATGAATCTTGTTCCCACGTTGGTAGAAACTTGTTGAACCTGTATGATGATTATGATCAGAAAGCAAACATTCACATGCACAGAGAAGACACAACCCTTTTTACTTGGTTCACCACTACGGGTTACGTCCAAGGATCATACGCCGACATGTTGTCGGTCGTACGAAAATTCACTATGCTTCACTAGATTCGAATTACAAAGGTTCGGGTACAGACACTCTGTCCCCGGCTCACTGCCTTTACAATTGTTCAAGGATAGCTCACTGCGTCCCTCGGGTCACTCCCGTTGACTCCCCCTGGCTCACTGCCGTTGGTGAAGTCCCACTCAGTTTATAGATGTAATGGTCTCTTCATCATTTTCATAAGAATGCATCCTTTGTTGTATGTAGATGCTCTATTGAAGTCCGATTCTCTCCAGAAGCAGAATATCACTTTTCCACGAATGTATCGGGTAGTCTCCTGGATTTTGTGCAGCTCCAAACAGTCCGGTGAGCTTCAGCAAAACCAGGCGCGCTTCTCCAAGACAGTCGTGCAAGTCCCACTACGGCGCGCAAGTCCAAACTGGAACGCAGGTGTCATCAACGCACCTGCGCGACTCTTCCTTCCCCGACTACAAACTTGCGCGGTCCACTTCCTTTCTCTTCCAAACCGCCTTGGGCACACAGCCAACAACTGGCGCACAAGCTCTACTTGCGCGACTCAACCACCTGCACGACGAGAGCTCGAACAATCTCAAAGTCTTGAGCTCCGTGAGAAAAGAGAAGGGGTGGTCCAGTATTTATAGGAAAACTGGACCCCCTGCGCGGTGGCGCGCAAGTCCCTTGACGGCGCGCAAGTCTTGTCTCCAGATCCTCTGTCGCGCAACTCACTTGCGCGACCCAACCAATACTTGCGCGACCTTCTTTACTTAGCCAAATTTTGATGTTCAGATCCTCAAAAACATATGGCGCGCAAGTCTTTTATCCTCCAAGAGCACGGTGCGCAAGTACCTTTTCCAAAAACACTTTACATTATTGGCCTATTTTTAGGCCCAAAAAAATTGGCAAACACTGGGAAATAGCGCCACCTTCACTACTGTTTTCTGCTTGAACGGTATGATCGCTTTGTTGGTACACACCCTGAACTTCCACTGAGGATTGACAACAAACACAAACCATACACCAAATCATGCTTTGAAGAACCTGGTTCCAACATTATATTTAAATATATAGTCCAAAATTATTATCTTATTTTCCTCAATGGACCAATCATCACAAATCACAATGTCCTTGATGTCCACCATCTGATAATAGTAAATATAATCTCTCTTAATTGGATGCACTTTACACAAATTTTCATAGAAATATTGGGATGTGGATGGGATAATTGATAGTCCACTTTTGTTTACCATATTCACATTATATATCATCCCAAAAAATTCATGGTTCTATCATTATTGGGTTCTAGTAATGGAATTTCTACAACCTAGGACACACCTAAAGAAATATATGATGGAAAAACTGAAATTAAAAAGGTAATATTTGTTGGTTAGGATATTGTTTTTTCATACTATAAGTGATCAAAAACTACCTTGTGATAAATTAATAATTTTTAGAATCCTCCTGCATGAGAGTACATCAAACATTCTAGAACACTCTAAACTCCAACTAAGAAATAGCTGATCGACAAACATTTCCATAAAAATCCTCAAAAGGTGAAATATGGATTAATGGATATAAAATATTAATATATGAAAACCTCTAAATATCCATATACTTCTCCCATGAATTGACAATGACCAAAAAGAAATCTCATAACATAACCTATATACCAAATTAGTCATCTCAGATTTACCATTAGTTAGATGATGATAGGTTGATCCTAGAAGAACCTGTGAACCTCAATCCCTCTAAAGACCCCTCCAAAATCATTATTTAAAAATAGGAAATCTATCAAGAAATGATACTTCTTGGAAAATAATACATTTTAACTACCTCAAACACCAAAATACTACCCATATCATCTATTATGAGTTTCTATTTATTAGTAAAAATTTTGATAACATCATTAATTTATCCACAATCACAAATATGAAATTTTTCTTATGAGATGTCATGGGTAATATAGTAAATGTTTCTTTAGGGAAATCATCAAATTTCCATTCAGGAAAGAGAAAAGGAATCAAAATCCCATCTGGAATTTGTTTAATATCTTTCAAATTCCATCAAGTGGAACATGTCACCTTAACTCTTACAACTTTTTACATTCCTGAGCAGCATTACTATCTACAGATACATTGATACATCTTTGAAAAACTAGGATGTACCACCTATCTAGAATAATGAAACTCTCTAATCATCCAATTACTCAAGACTATTAGAACCAATACAAGGACACATATTAGATGATAATTACAACATCCACGAGACTATCTTGATGGTATCTCCCCACCATAAGAAACTCCACTTAGATATAAGACCTATTGATTGGATACATGATCTATCCAAAACTAGTCCAATTTGAAATTTATAGAAGATGTTGAAGTTTTATTTACTCAACCAATAATTCTTCTAAACATATAGACACTTGTCTTCGTATAGTACCACATCCACCACTCATCAGAAGACTCCCACACATATTATTTCTTGAACTTGTGAACAAGTTCATCTACAATGGGTTTTCCCTTTCTTGGTGTATAATTCTAGTTTCTAATGACAAATTGTGGATGCTCGACCCACCACTTCTGCCAAATGTCTAGGACCTACTAATAAATGTTTTACATGAGGATCGTATGAACCATGTATACCAAAAACATAAATCACAAAAGATAATGTCTCTAGCACCTCAAATCATGTCCCTCCATAACTAAATACATATAATGTGTATGATAAATCATCTCATGAGGTTATAGCTTTAAATATCGATAAGAATCTACTTGATGCTCCTACAAAAGAACAGATCCATGTTTAACCCTGGATGAATCATATTACACATTATATGATTTACCAAAACAAATATAATGTGAGGAGTGGTAGTGTGGTCATCCTTTAATTCATCTACTAAAATTATCTCTCACATGCATATGACCATACAAATTACACCACCCTATTGGTCACACCTTAAATTGGTGATTTCATATAGGATATGTCCTAGAAAAATTCTTGATAATAACCATCTGAATAAAAAATCTTCCGAATCTCAATCAAATTCCTAGGATGATCCCAAGACAACAAGGATAAAACCTTCTCGGGGTCCCCTGAATCTCCATCCTTTATGATAAAATTTATCATCAAGTGATATTAATCAATCCAAAAACTGAATTTATTTAACTACGTTTAAATTTGGGTTCCTAAAAATATATTGAATATGATTTCATGTTGTTTATAATATTTATTTATTTAATAGGGTTGAAATAAAACATCATCATTAAAATCACAAAAAGGAAATATGAAAGATCCAATTAAATAAAGGTAATATATACCGGTAGTTTGTTTTTTCAAACCAAAAGGAACAACTATGACCTCTTATATTATATACCAACACTTAAATGTATTATTTGGTGTCTCTAATGGTCTCACCCATTATTGGTAATATAAAAATCTCGAAAATATATTATATAACATCACAACACCACCGAACAAATCAAACATATCAACAATGTCTGGAAGGGTATACTAGTTATTGACCCTCATCAGGTTCAATGTACAATAATCCCCACATAACTGAAAATTCCTATCATCCTTCTCGGTAAAATGAACAATAGAACTAGAAATTTTTTTTGGCCAATATGAATACATTATATTCTATAAAATAAAACATTTCCTTCAACCCCAAATTCTATATTCATTTCATTTTATAAGGCACGATAGAAATCATCCCTACACCCGATGCACAATCGATCATGAAAATGATATGTGTAAATGTAGATAATAAGTAGAAATTTTCTCGATATATTAAATTAAAATGGTATTCCATTAGAGGAAAAAAAATTATACTACATTCCCCCATCATCTATAGAATGACTAGCAATTTGAATCGTGAGATGATTAAATTTTCATTGAATTCATCTAAACCAACTGGCCTGAAGATCCCACTCAACTAGGAAATAATAGCTTCCTAATTATAGATATAAAAAAGAAATTATCCTTTAGTAAATATTGAATTATTCCTATTATAGACATAACCAACCCATAAAATATATTGAATCGAAACCAGTTATTTATATTAAAAATTGTTCACAAAAGATATGGTTACCACCAATATCTAAGGAACAAACCATGAAAAACATGATATTATCTGATTTCACTCCCAGTGGTGTTTTGATGGTCAAACAATCATCCCTGATTTCAAAATCCCTTTCAAAAAAAATCTACAATTTTATGTAAAATTAAATGTAAATCCATTATATTTAATAAAACATGAATGGTATTATGATACATGAATTATACCAATAACAGTATGAGTTAATACACCACCAATAGTTTTAGTAAACTTCATAGCGTATAGGTTAATAGCCCCCACTTCATTATACTATACTATAAATGCAATAAACAATTTCCTCTACCCTGTACTATACTTACTCTATTGAGGTACTACAAACCCTACATCACCCCAAATCTATTATGGATCTCAAAATACATGTATGTTGACAAGTATCTAATTCCTTCATAGAAACACATACCTATCAAGACCTGGTTTACCTATCTTTCACTGCATGCCCCTACAAAACCTCTATAGGTGGACCATTCTTCCTTATTCATGACACTGTAAAGTGTGGAACAATATTTAATGTTGTTTTTAACACATCATTTCAACCTAACAGCAAAATAATGCCAAACAGTCATGATATGTATTCCCACTATGATGAATTCATTGACCACTATTCCCTCGGTGAAATTTTTCATTGTAACACTTCATTATAATAGATGAATAGATCATAGTTTTCCTTACTCAAAATCTAAACCATTTATAAAGGCCTCTCTCAAATTCAAATCTGTGATGAATATAGTATTTATAACATACTCAAAAACATCTAAAATATAATAAATATATATGAAACCTAATCTCATGAAAAATACAGTGTTGAAAATTCCTCTCCCTGGACATCACATTAGTAAAAATTTATTACTTAATGTGTTATAGGTCGACGAAGCATAAAATGTATTCCAACACAAACATGATGTCATTTTCTTAGTGATTGAGTACAACCGACATCTATTTTGACAATTTTAAAGTATCTAAATATCTTAGGAAAGTCGTATAAAATTATTTTCAGTATAGATCCTATTTCGTCCTATCATTCATAATGATATTAAAAAATGATTAGTAGAACCCTGAAGTTTATATAATGCATGGATCAACGTAATATTTGTTGGGATTAAAAGATTCATAATCATCATCTAGGCTGAATGAATCAAAAACTAGATTTCCTATGGTCCTCCCTCCCCTATGAACATAGGTGGATGTTACTATTGTAACTCTATCATCAGCTCATACATAAAGTAATGGTAATAACATTATCAATTTCCATAGATCGGATGACCCTTAGGAGGCTTTAGAAATGACAAACATCCATTTGACCTTTAAGATATGCATGACGATTATGGTTGGCTATGTTAGGGGCATGATCATTGAATATCTCCTAACCATCAAATAGAATTCAATGAGGAGGAATTATCTTTATAATAGAATCCCACGCATTATAACAGTAATATTAGCATAATTTTTATTATCAAGAGCTGACAAATACATAGATACACTACATTTGTCTCTCGAAATTTGGATTAATTTTTTTATCATCATATAACTGTTCATTTCATTCCATTTAGCAGATATAACTGGTATCCCATCTGATAGTTTACGTAGGAAATTATATAACACATATAATAAATATATCGATATAATGAAAAATTAATGTTGGTATATATATCCTTATGTTATCATCATAATGAATTTATACATATATGATGAAATACTATGATAAGTGATGAAATCTCAATAAATGATATTATCATATGATCTATGAATTGATATATGTGAAATAGCATTAATAGTAAAAGGGGATTATCATAGGAAACAATACCATCCCATGGAACCCATATCTCCCTCATATATGTCCTAGCTACTCCCATGAAAAATTTCATTACCAGGTCTTGACACATCACCATCTTATATTATCATTACCAACTAGTGAAAAAATATAAATGATACTAGGTGTGATATATTAAAAATATATAACATCCCTCGACCTAACAATTTCAAATGGTCCAAAACTTTTAGATTAGGGGATCTCAAGAGTGCCACCTCATATGCCAGATGCTTCTAACTTAAACCATGGGTATGGTATGTAATATTGGCAGACTATACCCCCTAGTTCATAGTAACAACATAGCGAAAATAATCACCGTTGATACATAACCAAGTAATTCAAATAGTGGAAACAATACACTGTAGTGGGTATACCAAATAATAAAATACAACTTAATAATATAATAAATAATAATGGAAGATGACATGAAAATATAAAATATACATTAATACATGCTTGGTGTAATGAAGAGTTCAAACATTGTATAGTAATATAAAGGATCAAATGTCATCATTCTCAATCCCCTTATCAGTCTTGTATCCAATCTTCATACCATAAATATGATGATTCATCATCAACATCCCTTTATATTGTCAAATCATGCACCCATGGTATCCTTTCTAGTACCAAATGGAAACCCATATTGGGAGTGATGAAAACTCAGTAGGTTGAAATCACCATGTATAAATATAATTAGTTTTTAATCTTTTTCTTCAATATGGTTAAAAATGTGTATTAATTATTAATTTAAAATAGAACATCATTAAACCTACTTCAAAACCATGCTAGAATATTTATGAGAAAAATGAATATTCATTGCAACCACAAAAATATACCCAAATATCACACATCAGTTCAATGTTAGTATGTATCTGAGCATGTAATACAACCATACAAACCAAAACAATATACCATGGAAAATAAACCAAATCTAGGCCAAGTCAACTATATAAGCGCATTTGCATATGTCAGGGCATAACCCAATATATAAACATTTCATGTTGTGTCAGAGAATAGATCTATATATATATTTTGTTATTTTTCATTGGTCCAAGCCATCTATAATATAATTTCATTATGCATCACTTGAAAAATATATCTATATAATAATTTTTGTATCAATCAACAAGTCATAAATGCAAGTACATCTAATATAACATATCATGCCTCAATGGTTAATAATGAAAATTACCTTTCCACTTTCAATTACACTTTCATTTATATATCCAATTATCAAGATTCATATAAATAAGTAAAACCCATTACCTAGGTACTATAAATCATGTAACCACTAAAGCACTCATGTCATGTAAACCCCCTTTTAAACCATTATCCAATTTCGTATCATTCATGTTTTTGTCACCCAATTAGTATCTACAAGCTAGGTATCATTGATATTTGAATCCAATGGGATCCAACCAATATTCCAATTTATAATTTACCTTAAATTGGTGATTCAATTAATTTGATCACATGTCATGTCATTAAAATCCAAATATTACATGAACATCACAATAAAACAGTCCATGGGTTTAGGTTTTAGACTCCCTACCATAAACCAGTGATTTTGAAAAACCAATAATGGGTATAACCTTTCGAAAATGGCTCAATAAAACGATTACAATACCCTATGTGTGAATGCATTATGAGGAGAGTAATCCAAATTCAATGACTTACAAGTGAGTGATTGTAAAAATGTTGAATCCAAACTGGAATAAAGGTCACAAAAGTCTCTTGGAATTATCCCTTAGCTAATAAGAGGACGGTTCCATGGAAGAATAATGAAACCTCTAGCCACAAGAATCCATAAAAATAATTTTCCTGATAAATAAAGAAACATTTTAAATTTGTTCACATAATCTATTTACCACGTTAGAGTTACAGGGAAAAACATATCTCTGTGGGTTAATATTTATCCTTCTTGAATTTTATACTATATTAATAGTTTACACTTAGTACAACTACCAAAAGACCTATGCTGGTTTACAACATCTTTATTTAAAATATTACACATTTGGTAATATGTACACGAAATGTAAATCACCCTTTAATAGTTTTTAGTCTATATTTTGATAAAAATGACCAAAACCACCTCTAATGCCATAAATATCAAGGAAAACAATCATAAAACATTTAAAATGTATATGTATAGAAAATATTAATTCTAGAAAACATTCATTCATTCATTCATTTTCCACAACAATGACATTCAATACCTAATCAAAAAACTGTCACTAAGGAAAATAGATATAGTAATAATCAGTTATATACTTTTAACACAGAAAAACATAGTGAGTGACATACCTATAAATAAATGGTATACTATTATTATGATCATTGTAAGAAAAGTCATCTCAATTTCAATTCAATTCATACATTTGTGTTAATGTGAACATATTAACTTTTATATTTTTTATACACTCCTTATTAATGTACTTAACTTGATTTCCTATTAATCATGATGGTTAATGATTCAATTAATTATTATTCATATTATTTGTATCATAGATATATGTTTTTCATAAACAACAACCCCTATCACAAAATATTTTTACATTGAATTTTATTTCATTAAATGGGGAAATATTTATCAATCAATGTTATTTAATCAAAGTGGATATTTTTTGATAAGGAATATTATTCATGACTTTATTTTTTTTATTTGAGGAATTCATTAGGTATACTGTTATGGGAGTAGCTTTATTATAGATTTCCCTCGATTATTTGGTGGGTATGAGTAGAAAAATCAGTTGGCCAAATAATATGGGGTTTCGCCCAGTATAATTAATATTTTGTGATAATGATCATGAAATAATATGATTTCATTATTACTGATATCATAATATCTATTAATAAATCATTAAAATCATTTTGATTTGAGTGATCCAATTATCCATTAGTTTTTCACAATTATAATATATAAAGATTCATTTAAATATCATTATACTGATTAAATTGAATGTGTTTCCCATTAATTAACAATCCATATTGATAATTACGTATCCAATTATAATAAACATGTTTATTTATATAATTTTTGATCAGTTATTACCCATTCAATTTTGATTAGGAATTATTTATTCATGATATATTCTACTATATGTAAACATTACTATGAATATATGTCACCACAATTTTATCTTCCTTCCCTAGGATATGAAGAAGTATTTTTAAATGGGTTCATGAATTTCATGATTCATTCAATTGTATTATTTTTAATTTCATTTCCCCACATAAAATGTTTATCATGTATTTTTTTGGTTCTATAAAAAAAATTATTAGTCAATTGAGATTTTAACCCCTGTATATTTTCCATTGTAATAAAATAGTCATTGACTATGGGATATTAGGTTAGGGTCATTAAAATTGGTAATAGAGGTAGTATTGTTGAAAAATAAAGAACTATGTGTATAATGAAAACATATATTATGTAACAAAACCCTACTGGTGGATTTGAGGATATGTATATGATAACATCATAAATTTTTACTAAGGAGGATATTATGGGGATTTTTCTATCTAAACATACATATTTGGATACTAACAATGTACATGGTTCTAGAAAAGTGAAATTCAGGGGTAATAGCAATAAAAAGATCGATTGGGATTGATGTTATTTCTCCCAACTACATGTCCCCAAGACATACATCACTCATATATTAACACTTCAAGGAGATATACTGAGGATATTTTAAAATATTTATTTAAACCATTATGAACTGTATTAAAATAAATATACACCTAATTAAACTATTTTTATGATATTTTGATTATGAATTCTTAATTACTAAATTTTTTACGTTTTTCAAAAAAAATAGAATTATACATTATGAATTAATATTCTTAATTTTTGGATTTATTCTATTATTTCCCATTGTTTTCACATGGATCATTGAAGTATTAATGATATTAATACTCAATGAGAATGTAGATATTTCCCTTATGATTAATCCAACATAGATGGTATTAAATATAAGAATATTATGCCTATATTATGGATTCATAGTTAGGCTATTATAAATAAAAATTCCATTATAGAGAAACCGATTCCACAATGAGATTATGATTTGTTGGATAACAATATGAAAATGATGCTTGAATTATTCGGTGAGACATCTAACCCAATTGTGGCTGAGTGATGTATTATTTTTATAGAGAATATTTTTATGTACATGAAATGTGATTATATGATAAATTTTACTTTATTATTGTATTATCTCAAAGGTGATACTAGTTAATGGTGGCATTTAATGAATAATAATATTGAAGAAGAGGAAAAATATCCCATGGAACAGAAATATAATAATGTGACATTTTATAAAAAACATAAAACATATGATAAAAATTTAAATAAAGATAATGTTTCTCCTATTAAATAAAAATTGAATAAGAAATTAATGTTCTGTATAAGATTTACTATATTTGTTTATCCCTAAATTTATCATATAATACAAATAACATGGAGTTTTAGATTGAAAATTTCAGTAATTGGATTAATAAGTGTGTAAAATTAAATCTAATATATATATATTTCAGAATATGATGAAATAGTGTTATGGTTCATCAAAACATATATGAAATTCTCAATATCCTACATGATAACAAGAAATATTTAAAATAAGTGGTTGATTAGCACCATGAAAAGATAATTCGTTGAAGAAGAAAATGAGAAAGAATGAATTTACAACTTATGTGAAATGTGTAAATAACCATATATGGGAAAGTATTGATGGAATTTGGATTTTGTAAATGTAGTGTAAATAAGTTTTCTAATGATATATATTTAAAAGATAAGAATGAAAAAACATATATTTTTAAATTCAACTATAGTGAGATTGAGAAATATGATAAATAATTACCCATTTAACTACGGAATCTGCTATAAAAGTATCTATGGGGAAATGTAAAATATCATGAGATCTCTACAGCCATGGTGGATCTAATTAATGACATGGTTTCTTATAAATTTATCCTAACTTCAAAATTACATTACTAATTATCAGATACCGGATCCTAGCAAACTTTTATATCAACCAATCATTCTTTGATAATTAGTTATTTCCCTAAAAAATTAAGAAGGGTGTTTTAATTCAAAAATCATAGTCAAATCCTCTTAATAAAAGGTATATGTCACTAAATATAAATTTTTTAATTATTTTATGATATTATAATCACATATTATTGACTTCTACATATCCTTGTTATGGAATGTCATTCAAAATATGGTGTAAATATTAATTAAAAGAATATGGAAATTATTATTTTTTATAATAACTTAATATTCATTATAATTACAGAAGAGACATATTCATCTAATACATATCTAGATCAACATAAAATAGCTCTACTAAATGTGATTCTAGTTAAATAATAAGATATAATTTGGTTTGGATATGTAAATTGTGTAATTATGTATTCTCCACTTATTTTTTATTACATTGATATAATTATTGATGAATTTCCTTGACATCGCATAGATCAAATAGAAGAGTTTTACAATTACATAATCAATGATAGATGAAAAATATTAAATACTACATATATAATATACATTATGTAGATTTTGGTGTTGAATAAACACCTATAAACGTTTCATCATAAGGGGTTTATTCTACCAAATTTTCCATCACGGGGGACCCATGTTCTCTTCATTAAGGAGAATGATTAATTGATAAATAAGCCAGTTATATTATGATAAATAAAAACCACCCTATACCTCACTACAAATACTTTTTCAATCAACGTCAAAGAGTCTATTATTTTTCAAATTGTAGACATTGTCTTGGGTATCATAATTTTTTTGCCAATAATGAATACATTAAAATATATATTCCTAAATGTTGATTAGAATTTATGATTAAAAAATAATTAAATTTGGGTTTACTAATAAAAATTATGTATTTCTATATTTAATTAATATAGTACTGAGGAATATTTTGATGTTTCTTCTGTGAAATTCATCGATGATATTTTTTTGTATAATAAAATCTATGAGAACTATGTGAATCATTTTTCGATCATTGTGGAAACTCATAAAATGAAATTTTATACCTTTTAAATTTACTATGTCCGATTTTAGGATTCAAGACGAAAATGTTTTGGCCAAATTATCTAAATGGATAGATTGTTAGTTGATTAAATAATAAAAAATGTTGACAGATAATTAACTTCACCCGTGAACATAAGTTATGTATATATTTCCAATGGTTTGGATGGTAAATATTGATGATTCATTCAAAAGAAATTAATGATTAGTTATCCTATTGTAATATATTACATGAAATATGTATGTGTATTTTTGGATAAAAGAATGTGACGAATATTGTGGTGAAAAAATTAGATATTATTCAATTATCCTATTATAAATATATTATTTATAAATGATGGATTTTTTATATATATTTCTGCATCAATATAGGGACATGGTTTTTTATAGTGAAAAATAATAACGTTATTGAATATGCACAATGGTAAATGATGACTCACAAATAGAACTATTTAATCCAGTATCTTGAGTTAATAGTAGTAAAAGTTTCTATAATTATATAGAGACATTATATCTATGGGGAATGTTTTGAGCTATACATAAATTGTAAGATCATAAAATAAATCGTTTATAATAAACATATCTATATGAGAAAAAGGAGACGACTTGAGCAACTCAAGGATTATGATTTCTCAATACCCTACCTCCATGAAAAAGAAAATAAGGTAGTCAATCCACTAAATAGGATAGATCATGGAGTTCTAAACCAAATGTGGATTGTAAGAGATCCTATGTTCATTGATTTAGTAAATACATATATAGGAATTAATAAAAAAATATTCTACATAACAAAATTTATAAAATATTGTAAAACCCTATCTATTAGAAAACATAAAATGTTCTAATTCTACTTTTGTGGAAATTTAAATGAAACCAAATATATAAATGATTGGTAATTAGTTGACATTATTTGTGTATACGATGTTCTGATATTTAGAAAAATATTATTTATTCTATATATACCTTTTCTAAAATGGGATTCTTGGATGATTATTATAGATATAATTTCTCTGTATACCTATGCAGCACAACGATGTATAGGTATTGAGGGAATATTTTGGTGGGATAATATGGGGTAGGATATTTCAATACAGGTTTTAAAATGTTTATTTTGTTAACAAGTTAAAGCTATGAGAAAAATTCCTAGTGTACTCATTCAACCTTTAATAATTCCTGTATTGAAATTACATTAAATTACAATGTAATTATTCATTGGACTACCAATGACTCCTAGATAGAAGGATTTAATATGTGTTATCATTGAATTTATACACAATAATTCAATTTCATCACTATATAATATAATTTTAATTTTGATTAATATAAAAATTTCTATATTAATGTTGTTTAATACTTCATAGAATACATTATATAGTTATGTCTGATCATAATAAATTTTTTACATTAAAATAGGGGAAGTTATTTGAGAAGGATATGGACCATGAGACTCATTTCTATAATTCATACCAACCTAAAACTGATGGCTAGTTAAATTCAAATATTTAAATAATTAAATACATATTATGGTCATTCCCTATTGAAATTCATAGTATACAGGATCATTATTTTCATTTGGAATAGTTCTCCTAAAATAATATTTCACATTTATAAAATAAATATCGACATATGAAGATTTATAAGGAATGGAATTTTATAAACAAATATTTTGAAAATTTAATGGTTAATTGATATTTATAGGACTGAAATATGTTAAATAGAAAATAACAATGCTAAATTAATTTCATGATCAAATTACTGAAACTGAATGTATAAGAATGATTTCTACGGATAATTGGGGGAGGGATTTGTAAGTCAATGTATGTGATCAAGTTTTCATTAATATATCTTTTTATAAGGGTGTTATATGGTTCTCCAAAAAAGGTAAACTACTACCCATGTACTGTATACAAATTTAAATGCTTGAATTATATGAATTCATTTATTATCCTCAGAAAATTCCTAATATTTTCTCAAATTTACAGGATGTGGTTCATTTATCATTTGAAAGAATGTACATTCTATACACAATGCATTTTCTGACTTATGAAGAAATAAAATTTGTGAAATGATATATCATATTGTGAATAACCAATATACATTTTTGATATTATAGAGCATGTATTGATGAATTAGACAGCTCTTCTTCTAAATAAACATTGGTGAAAATAGTGAATTCATATAGTAATCTGGGAACCATAGAAAGTCATAAAGATGAAGGACTATCATCTATTTAGAAGCTATTATCCAAAAAAATAACAAGATAAGTTTTTTTTAAAATGGGTGAATGTTACACCCAAAAATATTATGATATATTTTTGTTTAAAAAAATTCAATCTATTCTACAACTTCCGATTTATATAACACTAATTTTAAATGAAAAATATATATTAAAATATTATATAAACATGACCGTTTTAATATAGTCATATATATAGTGGCAATTAATAACAATAAAAAATTAATGCTAATTATATCATTTAAAAATTTTATAGATAAATTAAATGGATATGTATTAATTATAAATAAAATAAAAAACATTTTATATAAAAATAAATATTCTTTAATGAACTATTTTTTAAAGAATAATAGTTCCATAGAATTCAACACACATTAGAAATAAATTATTTTTTTAAAAATAGAAAAAATATAATAGATAAAAATAACTCTATTTTTGAAATAATCATATTAATATATCTTAGGGTAATTTTTTTTGGATTTTTCATAAATGTTTAGTTTTTGGATTAATAGTGAAAATTATTGATTTTTATTCGAAAATTTATTTTTGTTCATATAAAAAACTAGGAGAAAATGCATTTAAATTTTTTTTAAATTTTATTTACTTTAATAAAAAAAATTCAATTTTTAGGTTGTTAGAATAAATTTTATACTGAATATTTTTATTAAAAAAAATTACTTTTGAGAAATTATAACATTAAAAATATGCTTTTTATTCGCATTACAGGTAATAATTTTAAATTAGATCAATTAACTTATTTAAATTTAATTTATAACTATGTATTGAATATTTTTACTTAGCATAATTTATATTTTCTAATAAGATAAATTTAATATCTTACAAACATGAATAGTGAAAATTGATAAAATTAATTATATTTGTTAATGTAAATTTATGTTTATCATGGGTAATGCTTTGAATATAATTATGAAAAATGAACTAACAAATACTATGACAACAATTGTATGTACATATATATTACTTATCATGTCCATATGATTATAAGTCTTTTATTGGAAGGTTTAGGCATGTGTACAACATGAAAAACAATTTTATTTTAAAAAAAATTAGAAGTATGTCACTCACATAAATTATAAAAGGACAACCACTTTCCTTGCATATTCACATAATATATCTATTTTGGTTTATCCAAGACATTACATAATATCTTATCAACTATATTTCCCTCATTAGGGATCCATGTTTGGGTCATATATCCATTCTAGGAATATGTTATGTATAATCATAATGATATGGTTTGGGACAATGTATGATCTTCAACTATTCATTTTTTTATTTCTTCATCAATAAATTTTAAAAATTATTCATTAATATTTATATTATATAACCACTATATCCCATATACTAATATATTATTATTTTAGGTTCATGACCTATATTTATATATGTATTTGTCATGAAAATTCATTCATTAATGACGGGTAATGTATAAATTATGTGTTATCCATCTTTTCTTAATTATGGATAATATTATCCATGAACTGTATACTATATTACAATTGTTGTTAACATGGAAAATTATATGATTAACTAGGGAAATATTGATAAATCTATATTCCTTAACAAATAATGATATTTTTTGGTCAGATAAATTAGTGGAATGGCTGAGAGTATGAGTTAAAAACTATTCTCATGAAATGTTTTCACAAAATTTAAATAATAATTGACTGATAATGAATATTTTTCATAAATTAAATTTATTATTTGATTTTTTTGGAATTATTTGTAAATAAATTAATATATGTGGACTGGTAATAGTTAGTGCATAAATAAATTAGTAGTTCTAATGAAAAAAAATTGTAGTCCAAATATAATTAGTTTTATCCCTTTAGATTTAAACTATCTCAATGAAAAACCTGAAAATGGAAGAATTCATTATGTCAAATATCATAATATCTAGTAATTAAGAATTTAATTTATTGAGAATTTAGTTATATCATCATTTATATGATTCTCAAAATGTTATTATATCTTTATGGATTTCATTCTCAATTAATGAATTAAATGGAATGTTTTTTAAAATATTAACATTTCTATATTATACATTCCATAACCAATTATGATATTAATTTTGTTAATTAAATGGAATTTATCTAGCTATATAATTGTAAATATTTTCAATAAATTTTGGATTCATGATATATTCAACAATATATAACCTTTGTGGAGTAGTTGATCTCAACCTTAATTTTTCCATTACGTAATATATAAAGAATAATTTATATAATGAGTTCATGGAATCTACATGAATTCCACTATAATGGTATGTAAATTATTTAACAATGTTTAATTGGAGTCATATATGTATATAATTCACCAAAAAAACTAAATAAATAGGTACTTCTGGAATTATCCCCTCGTATCTATGATAATTTAAAAAAACATATGTCATATTTATGTTTCAGTAGTGGATTTGTTATCGTTATTATAATTAAAAATTGATGAATATTATTTAATGTTGTATGATTTTATTTTTGAGCAGTATTTTTATATTCTTCTCAGTTAGAAATAAATTAATTTATGATCAGGTGATGGATGTGGAAATATTTATATAGTCCTATTACAAAATGAGTAAATATTAATGTATTATGAGATCAAATTGTAAATGAGTTGTTATCTATACCTTGAATGAGTGTATATGTATGGTTATCCCATGACATAAATAGGATACATGGATGGTTAAAACATCCCAGAAGATGGTATGATGGTGGTTATTCATATCCAACCATATTATAATTGTCTTTGTGGGTATATTTGGATTGATATTTCATTGATTATGATTATTCCACACATTAATCAAAATTTTTATGATATTATCTAATGTAAGTATTATGTTATCATTGATTATATTCATTAATCCAACTATGGTTCAATTATTATGAATTTCTACACTTTATTCCATGACACATTAGTAAGATCAATGGATCATGGGGAATTGTAATGTCCCAACCCGAATTACTATCATACTGGTGTTGTATTATTTACCAAATAACCTCAATCATGCCTCCCCGTACACCAGAGGTTGCCGACTCGCATTGAGGGTGCATGGAGAGTCAGTGGGAATACTATAACCTCATATATGAGTTTTCAAAATAGTATAACTATATATGAATAGATAAAGACATTATAAGAAGTATAAAGTAATAACCAAAATAGGGGAAGACAATAGAAATATCACCTAAATAAAAAAAAGTAAAATTCATGTTTATTCAATCCTTGTATGTCAAAGTGATACATATCTGGAAGAAGTAAACAAAAAAATGATTTAAATCACAGTACAAAAATAAAAAAATGACACAAATCCCCAAGGAGAATCTCTATTAGAATCTCAATCATCCCCTTTGTCCTTTTATCTTAAATCCATTATACAAAAAACATCAACAAAATGGTCCATGATCCTAAAACAATAATGTCTACAAGGGTACCGAATTGCATTGGATTCTTGAATAGGGTGTGAGAAATAAATCTCAGTATTCCGGGACCACCAATTTCTAGCTTAATCTAGACAATGAAATATCAGAAAAAAATCATCTATATTAAAGAAATTAGGGAATTTAATAAATACCCAACAAGCCTCCCAGGTTCCGAACGAACAGATGATGGCGATACCTACTTTGGCTCGTAGCAGGAAGAGAAGTATATATATGGGATATATATTTTTAGATTATGTATAATGAACTGATTATCATATTTTTTAATATTATTTATATAATCATTACTAATTCTAAGGATCTCATGGATACCCGTACAACAATAATAAATTATTCTTGTTCTAGATCGTGATGAATTACGTTGGTAATATGATATCTTAATACCTACTTCAGATCATGCAAGAGTATGAATTATTAAAGGTGATATCATTCCTTAATACCTACTTCAGCTCATTCCTAATTCCATAGTATGTATAGATGACATTATATCATAGTACCTTCTTCAGATTATGTTAGAGTATGAAGTTTTAAAATATGGTATCGTACCCCAATTGCGGAGTTAGCTCATTCTACAATTTTAATATTCTCATGTGAGGCTATAACTGAGAGTTCCATTATTTTTATTCTTAAATTTCACATCTGTATGCCCCATTTCCAAAGATACCAAAATAAAAAAAGTAAGTATGATGACCATGTTACATTGATTACTCAAAAATAGAATGACCATGTTCCAATTCGCTTTACTCATTTTTATCATGACCATGTTACCATGTATACTTCTCAATTTAGAATGACCATGTTCTAATTATATTTACTCATAAGTATGATGACCATGTTACCGTTTGTACATCTCATTTAAATGACCTTATTCCTATTATTTCACACATAATTATTTCAAAATTAATTATTCATCATTTATCTCATTAATAATTCAACATTTAGTTAAACACATAAAACCCATTAGTTAACACAACAATTAACTAACTCTACCATTTCCATTAATTAATTCATAAACTAATAAATCGAAAACACAACTCACATCCCATAATTAATTTTTCAGAATTAATTATATCATTTTAAATATCAACTCTCAATAATTAATCCCACAATTAACTATCTAAAACATATTATTGATGTCATATAATTAATTCACAAATAATTACCTCAACTTATCCAATTCAATAACTCTTAATTAATTGTCCAATGAATTATCAATATTACAATCTCAATGCACATAAATAACCCAAAATTATTTACCACAACTAATAAAACTCAATAACTCATAAATAATTCACTGTATAATTTTATAAATTATAGTCTCAGAGAACATTTTAATTCACAATTAATTATCTATATATAACTCACTCAATAACTCATAATTTCCAATTATCCTAAGGGTGAAACTTGTAATAGAGGTAATAAATCTCCTTGCTGTGCAGCCATATAACCATTATTTAAAATGGTTACTCTATCTAAGAATGAATAAGAAAACATAAAATCATAAATCTAATATAACATACTAATTTCATCACTAAGTTTTTATTGTGAAGGAAACACAAATCCATTAGATGGGTTTTATTACAAAAAGATAATTTTTTAATCTAACAAACCATTTAACACAAATATGAATTCATTCCAAGAAATGTAGTCAAAATTATTAACAATGATAAATAAATAACTAATGCATTTTATCAATTATTCAATGTTGAGAACCCAGCCTCTAATAATTGGTCGATCAAATGATTTCTCACCCAACCCACAATATGCTATCACAGACACAATTTCACATTAATGCATGTGCATAATGGGGATTGATCGCAACACCCAAAAAACACTATCAACACAAAAAACAATAGTAAGGTGATCACCAACTAACACCTAATTAATTAACCACAACTCTTATAAACCAAAAGCACCTAATTCATGGGGTGTGAAACCTATTATAATGTATATAGGCATAACATAATATTATGATGGAGAAATATATTGGGCCGAACCAATTTTTCTTAAGAGGCAGTCATCGGAATATGGACCAACGGGTCCCGATACATCTTCCACACCACATATATGTGGATGAATCAAAGAAAATAAAAATAAACCCAAACCTAGGCTCTTAGCCTAATAGAAACTAGTTGATGGAGTGATGAAATAACTGATGAAAATAATGAAACACATGGATAATTCATTATCTCTTTCAAATGAACAAGATCGTTGAAGACACCAAGAGTAGATAACTGTTCAGAGAAGAGCCATGAGGAGGGGTGTAGCATACCTCAAAATTCGAGAAGGTGGTCAGGCCTCACCCAGGAAGGGAGAAAGTGAGGTGTGCCTATCCCTTTATTTCCACTGAAATAATTAAAACCCTAAATATATAACATAAATATAATAATAATAATAATCACCATTATATTTTTATTGCTATTCTCATTTAATTAGAAACCCATGTTGAAAAACCCCAAACCCCCCATTTACACATCATTTAATTAAATTCTTTTCAACTAATTTTAATTAAATAATTTATCGAATTCATCAGCATTTATTTTAAATTATCTCAAAATCAATTTAATTAAATAAAACCCCAATTTCACATCAATTACTTTTTTTCCTCATAACCATGACTTTAATTATATAAAACCCCCATTTCCTGACATTTAACTAAATCACTTTTTGACATGTATATTAATAAAATAATTTTACCCAGAACTCAAAACTGGGTAAAAAACATGGTTCAGCTTTCCTGATCTCACAAACCATACATATACCGTGCAAAGCCCATGTGTATGTCACTGCCTAGTTCACTGATTCCGATCCTCATTGGGCCACCTAATAAAATCCTTGAACCTTTACCAAAGCCCGATATCAACACATAAAATTGTCCCAACTCACATAACATCAACTCAGTGTTTGTTTTTAAAACCAATCCATCTAGAAAACAAAGAAGTTAAAAAACATTCTTATTTTATCCATGATTAATAACATGAGACTCTATAATCTACCAGCCTTAGAAACATCTCATCTCTGGGAAGCCATCAGGATCAACTACAACATCATCCAACCCACCATGGTTATGAAGTCTCATTTGAATAGAGCATTTCATTTCAAAAGGCCAGATAAACCTTTAGGCATTTCACAAGCCCAACAAGTTAAGCCATTAAAACCCGAGCCAATTCTCAAAATCCAACCCAAATATCTTAGTAGTGTTTATTTGAACCCACAAAACTATAGGCATGATCTCGTCATCACCACCTCAACCAACCAGTTATTGGTTATTTCTTCAAATAGTCCTAAGATTTTATGTCAAACACCCAAATTATGTATTTTTATTTGAAAGAAATAGTTGAAACATAATCCCCCACTCTACCTTAAACTGGTGACAAGCCTTTTAAATGATTCTATCCCCAACTGCAAGTACATATATGTCCTTAATAAACATATAGTGATACTCCTTACTCTTTCCATAACTTATATAATTTAATATTATCAATCCCAGTCATGAAAAAAATCATAACCTAAATAACCACGCATCCCGTCTACATCCTGGATAACAATCACTCATCAACACCAAAAACTTTTAAAATGTTATAAGGGATTAATTATGACACTCTCCTAGTGTTTCTAATATGGTTGAAAGATAGAGTACATGTTCATATCAATCGAAAAAGTACAATAAGAGTAAACCTAGGTCACCCATGATCGGTCAAACTGTTATCTGTCAACTCCTTTAAAAAACTCATTTTCACCTGTTGATGCATCATCCACCAAACCAAGTTGCCTATATCTCACAAGGCATCCTTTTTATTTCCAATCTAACCACTGAAACTCTTCAAAAAAACTAATGGAGTTTTTAAAGGGTTGCACATATCACATACTTTATCATAGTCATGCTGCCAATAAAGAAATGACACGTACATCAAAATCGATGCAACACTACCCACCTTAGGAGTGTCCATATTATCGAAATAGAAGACTCGTCATTCACAAGTGCACTATTTCACAATCACCTTAAATTAATGTGTGATGTTACACAAACCATGATCACCACATTAACACATTTGGAATGATATCTGAATATTTAAACATACCAAATGTCAAAACACAAATTTCCCAAAAGTTGTTCCGAAGTAGTAGGATGTACTGACACAAATTCCCCAATAACTATACTCTAGAGTTACCAAATAACATCCATAAATTCACAAGCTTCCACAATCAATATGAACTCGACAGGTTTCATCCATCAGTAAATATGCAGTGGTACCGTGTACGTCAACACATACTACCACTATGTATGTCAACACATTCAAACCTGAGTTCACAAAACCCACCAACACATCAATTTAGACAACCATCACTCAGGTGATGACATACTGAGTCTTCTAACCCGCCGAATCAAGAATTCCTCAGAGCTTATTCCCATAACAAGAGTCAAAGTAAAAAAGACCACCCATCCGAATAGGGTTTTATTTTAAAACAAAAAAGTTTTACTTGAGTCAAAACCACCCAAACTGAACCAATGTCAAAATATCATAGATAAAATAGGGAATATAAAGCTCTAAGTGTCCTACATACAATGGGATAGTCCCCTACGAAGCAAACACATCGACCCTCAGTCATGGTCATGAAAAACTGTATTAACTAGGCTCAAAATCCCCTCATTGTTTTAGCTATTTCATTAATTCTGTTCAACCTTTAAAAATTTTAATGAAGTTTGAAAAACCCACCAATACTATTACCCGATGAAGAACATAATTTCCAAACATATCCCCATTTAAAAAATTGCCAAGATAAAATAATATTCCTCTTTAAAAAATTTAACTTTTATTATAATTTTATCATTAGTATGTAATTTAGCATCTAAATTTATTTTAAATAAATAGGTGACCTATGATGGTCCCATTTATTCAATCTATGATCTGCAACAAGTAATCCCACAAGTAATATGAGTGGCCATCCACCAATCCATAAAGAGTCCACAAAGTTTAGTACTGAAATTTGGCTCCCATATAAACAAATCAACTATGTCATAACAATTTAACATTAAAATTTATTTTCTTCAATTCTTCAAATAGTCAGGTTCCACTATTCCTAGTTATAAGGTGTACATTCACTATATAACTGAAACTGGTTTCCATCATAAATGCTACCATGAAATTAGAAATAATAAATCAATTTACAGACAAAAAGATCTCTATCCTGTTATCATAAGAAGGAACACAGAAACATGCTATAACAATTAAGCATGGCATAACTTAAAAAATTATAATAACAGAGGTTGTGTGTCATATAATCATTTAATCATGTTATACAAGTTGACATGTTAATGGAGATCAAATCATGTAATTCCACCCAACACGCAAAATAGAAATGAGTAGGCATCCTACAAATGTAACTACATGGCATGTTAAATGCATGTAGTGTTATATCTATGTGCATAAATGATTCTTTTAATGCAACTTACATTATATAACGGGGCAAGGAATATTTCCAAAATTCCAAAATCAATAAGTCGTGGATTATACACTAGTAACCCAAGGTGAAACCACATCAACTATAATAGAAAACAACATAAACTGCAATTCCCAACCCTGGCCCATGGTCATTTCTTGTTTATGGGGTGATCAGTCCATAGCATGGTTATTAGCTGATTACCGAATATTTTCTAGTCTCATATATACCAACCAAAAAATCAAAAGTTAAAGGAAAAAAATAAATCAAACTAAAACATTAATACCACTTTGTAACATCCTGACAAGGCTTACCATCGTATGGGTAGCTGGACAGGTCGCCACATGACCACAAGCATGCCTCCCCATATTCCAAAGGCTGCCAACTAGTAGTGAGGGTGTATGGATAGTTCATGGAGTGATTATCACTCATGTCATAGTTTTCATATAATTATAAAAATATATAAACATATAACAAAAACAGAATAAATAAAAATAAATAACCAATACAGCAGAATAAAATAGCAATATAATCTGTATTATGAAAATGGCCGATGATAGTTTATACAATGCATGCATGTCCTTATCTTACATATCTAAAAGAAATAAACAATATAGAATGCATTAAATCTTATTAAATAAATAATGAAAAGGAAAAAAATACCCTAGTGAAATCTCTATGAGCCTCCCAAGCTTTTGTTGGGTCCTTTGATCCAAACACCTTGGTACAAAAACCAGCAACAACAATATCCATGTTCCTGGTAAAAAGAAAGTCTTATCGGGTACCCCAGTGAAATGGTAGACCAAATAGGGTTTGAGATATATATCTCTGTAGGTTGGGACCACTGTCTATCTAGGTAAATATAGACAATGAAATATGACAAAATTGGGTGCAGGTATATCAAATCAAAAACATAATTGAATAATTTCCAAAAACACTTGCAGGATCTGAAGGGACACATGACGGTGATATCTCCTTAATATAATTGCTATAATAAGAGTCTATAAAAGGAATATATATGTTTAAATAATGTATATCGAACTATTTAACAAATTATTTAATATTATTTATTTACTCATTTCCTAACACCATGGTTCAGATGGATACATGTACCTCAATAAAAACTTCTTCCCGTAGCGAATCTGAAAGCTTTACCTAGGTAATATGATATATTAATACATGAATCTTCTCATACAAGACTCTAAAATATTGAAGTTTATATCATACCTAAATAACTTCTTTGGCTCATACCTTTTTTCTTTAATATTTAAAGATGATATTATATCTTAATTCCTTCTTCAGATCTTGTTAGATTCAGATGTAATCAATGTTGATATTGTTTCTCAATACCCGATTCACCTCAGGATAGTGTACGAATATTATAATGTGAGGCCATAACTCAGAGTTAAATTCTATGTATTATTTAATTTCTCATTAAATAGCCACATTTTCAAAGATAACAAAATATAAAATGTAAATAAAATGACCATGTTACCATGTTTACTCGTCAATAGAAGGACCATGTTATCATTCTCTTATCTCATAAGTATAATGACTGTGCTACTATGTATTCTTCTCGATTTACAATAAACAAGTTCCTATTCACTTTATTATAAAATATGATGACCATGTTATATTTTTTAATTCAAAATTGAATGACAATGTCCCCATCATTTCACACATAATTAATTCAAAATTAATTAATCATCATCAATTTCATTACTAATTCAACAATTACATAAACACGTAAAATCCATTAGTTAACTGAACAATTAACTAAGTACATATTTTCCATTAATTAATTCACTCACATATCATTCATCAACAGAATTAACATCACATATTTATTTTTCCTGAATTAATTATCTCAATTTAAATCTCAAATCTCCATAATTAATCCCGAAATTAACTATCTATATCATATTCTCAAAGGATAATAATTAATTCAAAAATTATTATATCCACATAGACAATTGAATAACTCATAATTATTTCCCCATTTAATTATTTATATTACATTCTCAAAGAACGTAATTAATTAAAAATTAATTACTTCAATTGAATGTAATAAATAACTCATAATTAATAACCTAATTATTTATATATATTGAAATCTCAAAGATCATAATTAAATGAAGATTAATTATCTCAATACATCCCACTAAATAACTCATAATTACCGATTAGCCCATGTAATTAAACATTTAAAGGAGGAAATACATATCCTACATAAGAAAAAATGTTATCATAATTTAAACAGCATCCTATATTTATGAAAGTGTTGGAAAAACACATATCAGTAACCTATCAAAACATATCAATCAAATCACAATGTTTTTACATTGAAGAATGAAACCTCTTTTGGATGGGTTTTTCTAAAAAAACGTGATTTTGTAATCTATAAAACCATTGAACATAATAATCAATTCTATCTGCAAATTTTAGACAAATTTATTACCAACGATAAAAAAAATACTACATTTTTTCAATAAGGAAATGTTGAGAACCCTACCACAATGAATTAGTCGAGCAGATGCTTTTGGACCCAAATCACATCATGATCCCACACACACACTTCCACATTAATGCACAGAAGTTATTGTAATTGATCACAACAACCTAACAACAATATCGTCAACCAAAATTAGTTCGGTGATGACCAAAACCCACCTAATTAATTAACCTAAACTCAAATAAACTATAACCACTCATTTCAAGGGGAGATAAATAAATTAACATGTTTATATCCTTACCTTATTGTGTTTGTGGGGAACCAAATAGAACCGATTGAAATTTCCTTTAGTGGAGAAAATTGGAATAATGTCCAACGAGTCCTGATATATTTTCCACCACACAGAATTGGACGAATCGATGAAACTAATTTAAACCGGAACCTAGGTTGAGATATAAAAAGGCTGACTCAAATAATAAAATACATTGATAAGGCATTACTTTATCACGGTGAAAATGATTTGTGAAGACACAAGGAGGATATTGTTGCGTGAAGAGGAGTCGTGATTAGGGGTAGCACCCCTCACCATGGGTGGGGGGGGGGGGTTGTGCCTCTACCTGGTATGGAAGAAGAGAGGTGCTCCAATAAAATTTTCTCCCCTCGAAAAATTATAACTCTAAATTTATTATAAGTCCTAATTTAATAATAATGATTCCAATTAAATTATTATTCTTAATTTCATTATATTTAAACATCTGTTTGACAAACCCAAAACATCCCATTTAGACATCATTTAATTTAATTCTTTTCAACAAAATATAATAAAATAAATTCTATAATTCCTCATTATTTAATTAGATTATCTAAATAAAAATTTAATTAAATAATACCCCAAATTTATATCAATTAATTATTTTATTATGAACCTTGAATATAATTAATAATACCCCAATTTCATAAAATTTAATTAGATCCTTTTATAACCTAAAATTTAATTAAATAATTTAACACATTACTTAAAATGGGTTAACCACATGGTTTATCATTCATAGTCTAACAGACTATGCTTATACACCATGTCCACTATTGGTTACATAGAGTATCCTACATTGCTGACCCGCACAGTTTGAGAAACAGCGTGTATCTCATACGAACGTCACTGCCTTGCTTGGAACCCCGAAAAACAATTGTGCCGCCAGAGAAAATCCATGATCCACTACCCCATTCAAATATAAATACATTAAATGTTCCCAACTCATAAAACATTAACCAAATGTGTGGTATTAAAATCCACCATTCATGTAAACCAAAAATCTCCAAAACATTCATATTTTAGTCTGGTTTATAAACATTGGACTCTATAGGAATGATTTTAAACACATAATATCATATTATAATATAATTAATGCTAATACTATTTTTTAATGATAATTAATAATTCCCATATATACCTTAACTAAATAATAATTTGATCTGACCCATTTTTATGTTTTAATTTCCTTACAATTTGAAAAATGATTTATATATGATGTCTCAACGAAGGGTTATTCTTGTGAGGAACAAAATGGTTGATGTTGCATCTCATCTTTTATATATTTTTTTATATAATTATTATGAAATAACATAAAACATTGTGGTTCTTGCATGGATGATTATGTTATGGTATGAATATTCATAATATAACATTCAATATTTATATACTAAAAGTATCAGTATGTATAGTCTATATTAGAAAAATATTCAATTTCCTTTTGAAACTATGATGAGAAAAAATATATGACAACATTTAAGAAAATATTATGTATGCGTTAATTTCTAATGATATGTTAATGAAAGGACATAGGTTTTAATATAATGTTTTTGTATAGATACAAGAAGTGAATTTTGATTAGGAATACATAGATTAATGGGTAATAAATCCAAATAGTTTTTGGTGAAGTATACTATTTCCCTCATTCAGGTGTTTTGGGGTTGCTCCCTTACTATGATCGTGGTTTAGAACTCCAATACAATATTCATAAGTTATTTCAAATTTTCAATATGAACAATCTTGATGAATTTGAATATAAAATGATTAAGGATGGCCTAGGTTAAATCCAAATGTTCATTGATATGAAAATGTATGATTATTTTTAAATACTAAAAATGAATTTTCATGATTACATGATTACTATCAATGATGTTTAATTCTAAAGAATTCCATTTTAGCTTTAGAAGTGAAATTAATATAAATAAATGATGTTGAGGTGGTGATAGGGATGCTCAAAATTGTGGTATATCATTTTAGCATAGTCATATAATTTTCATTATGTCATGAAACATATCTATGGGATTTCATTCATAACATCAATTATTTGATTTTGAGTTTGGAGAAAAAAAATAATTATGTGACATTTATTTCTTATTCATGTGATTCTATTTTTTATTGAGGTTTGAGGGAATATTATTACTATAAATATTTTTATTCTCCCTCTTCATGAATTTGATGTTATTTTCAGAATTGATTATATTCATTTACATTTATCACACCTTAATTCCCATGTAGGGGAGTCACAATAGGAATTCTAGACCAATAAATTATCTTCAATATTTTTTATGATAGATTTGAACTACAAGTTGAAATTATATCCATTATATAATTCTTTATTATTTTTAAAAAATTGTTGTTTTTATTAGATGATTGGGGACAAATCCAGCATTAGTGACATGAAAATTGTATAATAATTCATTGATTGTTTTATAGATGTGTTCCCATGTGTACATTGAAATAATGAAGTTGATATCCCAATATAACTCATTTATATAGATACTCTTATTTCATTGATTTTGATTGTCCCCTATTGACCTGTAGTATTTCATGATGCTACCGCATGAGAATCATGATATTCTATTGATTTGTCCATGTATTTCACCATGGAGTGCACCTTTTTTTATAATTAAGATAGATATATTAATCTGTCAAACCAATTATTATTAATTACTTATCATGATCATAATAAAAAATTAGTATCATCATTTTCATAATGATGATTTATTTGAAAATTTTTGAAGAATTAATTTTTTTTATATTGATCTTCTATTATGATAACAAAAGATGAGGGTGAAATTTATGTCATTCCCATGAAGGACATCCATAAAATGTATAGACACACATAATTTAGTTTTTCATAATTGGTAGTACTAATGACCACATTATCTTCACATATTTATTTATTGGATTCATTAAATATTACATTGATCAGTTTTTGGTCATATTTACAGAACACATTATTACATATTGAAATTGTAAATAAGTGAATGAAGATAAATAGAGGATTATTCTCAAGACCATATGAAAAGAGAATATGTATGTAAAATTTACCTTTTATCAACGTTTTATATTAAATGGTAAATTTACTAGTAATATTATCTAAAGGGAGGGTATATTGGAGAATCTATTAGAGTTTAATGACAAACAATGTTTTCATTTCCTAAAATTATTACATAGATATATAAATTTTTAGTTGTTCTGATTAATCTCTTTGATTTTTAGATAATTTTAGCAGCATATAAAATCCACTCATAAGGTTATCCTAATAGTGAGACAAGTTTTTCTAGAGAGATGAACTTGAAAAAAAATCAATGACATAATGATAAGGTTATTTATCACACCTATATTTACAATACCATGTTTTTTATAAGGAAATATGATCAATAGTTATTAATTAAAGAGAGGAATGAGATGCATCCTCATGAAAAAATAAAGATTGATAGTTTATGACTTATGATAATTGATGGTTCATGTGAATAAATAACATATTGATGATTTGGTTTTAACGATGTTATTTATTTCATTAAATATACAATCATTTTCATTTTAGAGAATAGTGAGAATTTTATAATAATCATAAAAATTAAAACTATATATTCAATCCAATTTTATTGAATTTGTGAATGAGAATATGGGAAAAGTTCATAAATGATTATGAATTATCAATACATTACTACCCACAGAAGGTGAACAAGGTAGCTAATGCATTGAATTAGAATGAAAATGGTAGTTTTTCTATAGTTACAATCTAAAAATATCCAATACATATTTATTTATAGATTACATAACCTAATATCCCTTGAAATGTGGGCATATCATAAATTTCCCATATAAATATTAAAAAATTAATCTATATAAATATTTAAGAGGCATAGAATGGTGATTTTGGGATATAAAAGAAGCTGAGAAATTATCCTTTTTCCAACGTCGATTGGGATAGAATGATAAGTGTTAGGATGTTATTTGTGTCCCATATAAAATACACATAGTGATAGAGAAATTTTAATAATGACCATAGTTCAATATTCTCAATTCAACCTTGATGTATGAATATTTATCAAGATTTGAAAGAGTGCTTCTAGATCCATGAAAACAACAAGAGTTATTGAATAATATGAATCTCTATGAATGGAATGTCATACTTTTATATATGAGATAAATATGTCAATTTTATTTAATAATTGTTTCTCATACCCAAATTGAAATTGGAAAAATATTGGGTTTTTCATTAGTCCTGAAAAAATCCTAATACACATAATTGTATTTTCGTTGTAGTCCATTATAATATAAAGCTAGAAATCATTATAGCTTTTATATATGATTTATCTCATAATCATAATTTTGAAATATATATTAATATATTGGTAAGGTATCTTGGTGTATAATATTCTAATTTATTTCGTGTGTATATTAGGTTTACCTCAATGATTTGTTGAAATCATCTAGAGGATTTCAATACAAAGTTAATTCATAGTAATACATATCATCTTAACAAATATGGGCCATAAAAATAATCTATTCCCAACCTATATAGTATTATGATAGATTATTCATTGGAATTATAAATTCAGTTTGGATTACCACCATCCTCTTGTTGTGTTATCATACAATAATATATTTCACTCGTGAATTCTGATAACTCCTTCAGATGTCCTATATAGAAAGAATTATAGAACTCTATGTTGGTTGATTTAAGTAAGAGAGGGAATATTATTGGTACCTTATCTAGTCATGTAAATGATTGGTAATGTAAAATCCATTCAAAAACACATCAAAATGGCATACTAAAAAAATTACAGTAGAATTCATAAGAGGAAACAATAATTTGATGTTCAAGAGAAGGTATTGATGAAGATTTCACCATAGAAGAAGGTTATATTATTACAAAACAAAGTATAGATGATGTAATGATATGTTATACCATTTCATATTATTGGTATAGTAGGGATGACATCTTATCGCCTTGGACGTCCAACAAAATTCACTTAGGTTCATGGTGTATTCTATGTATCTTCTTTGATGTTGTACACAAAGGATCCTTCACATGTTTTGAAATTGTAAGGGTTATTATTAAAAGTGAAATTTCATTCCATATAATAGAAAATGTTGTAAAGTAGGGAACTATTAGATAAAGTGCTACAAAAAAATATTACCCAAACAAGTTAAATTTCATTCTTGGGATCATAAATTCCAATAATAAACATGTGAAAAATTTATATTACTAAACATGAGTATTATTTTTTCATATCAGAGTGATGTAATTTTGATTGTGACATACATTTTATAGTGTTTATAATGATACACCAGTAGACTTTATGATGTATTTCTCATTAAAAAAATTTATTTTTCTAATAGCTTCTGAAACACACATCCCAGATTCTAAATAAATATGATTAAATTTATTCATCAACATTAAATTTTTTGTGTGTATCAGAGAAATAAATTTTTTTAAATATATTTATTAATTTTTTATGTAATGAAAATATATTCATATATATGTAAACTATTATTAGTGAAGACAACATGATTTTATACCAAATATTAGACCATAAATACTTTTTATCTTTCATTGTTAGAAGATATCAAAATTATAATATTATAATATAGGAAATTTATTTCAAAACATGATATTTAATTTATAAATAAGTATATAAAATTAAAAATAGGGTAATACCTTTCTATTTTTCGAAAAATATTTTCATTTATTTCCATTAAACCGATTAATTTAAAAGTATCATAGTATATTAGATTATTTATTAATTTAACATATGTTATTTTCTATTTAACGAAATATAATAATTTCCATTTTACAGACTAATAGTAATGATTTTGATATATGTTATTATTTTTCATAAATAAATTTCAAAAAATGATTCCTTTTTTAGTTTTATGAATTTATATTATAATTTTATTAATATATATTTATATATATATATCCATTAAAAATATAAACATCATTTTGAAATATGAATTTTAAATTTGGAAGATAATCCCCATTAATTTATGTCAATATGAATATTAACCATTGTAGACATTTGTAAACATGCTATTAATAAATTGTGTAAAATAATGTCTCAAAATCAACCCAATAGGTTCCATTATAATATTTTATGGAATAAATTTTACCGTATACATCATATGTATGAATATATGTCATATTGGTGATATTTACTATTTATAATAAAATTTATTTTATTATCAATAATGAAAATTCCAAAATTCCACTCTCTATAATTTTATATCTATATATTTTTTAAATGTTGATAAAATGTGAACTAGTGGAAAATTTCACATTTCCAACAGTTCAAACCATTTTTATAGCCCATGAAACTGTGGGTATCCGATATCCCATTGCTTACATGAATTGTTGGCTCCCGAGGCGTCAAGATTTGCCTATACCAATGGATTTGTAGTAAAAGTGGTTATAACCCACTGAAATTTCTTATTACCCACGATTCTGGTAAACTGTGGGTATACATCTATAACCATGGTTCTTTAAACCATGGGTATACATCTCTACAACACAGATTATATACCCACGGTTAATTAAACCATAGGTATCGATTGTTTTATTCACATCACACATACCCACAATTTCTTGGACAATGGGTATAGATGTTTTCGAAACAACATATATACCCATTTTTTAATGAACCCTGGGTATAGATGGTTTTCCCAGAAACAGCAGCCACCCACATTGGTTGCATGTTTCTCTTGAAAATCAGAATGAAAAACACTATGAAACAATAGTAATGTTCTTATTAGGAATAATGGAACCACTATGAAACCACAACACTCCCTCTTACACACCCCACTCACCCCTGGAGAGAACCCCCTTGCACCCTCCCCCTAGAAACCCCCATTGGGCACCCCTCCCCCCGTAGACATCCCCTTGGATAGAACCCTCTCACTAGAACACCCCATCCCCCCATTCACACCCACTCTTCCCCTGGAAAAAACCCCCTTGCACCCACTGAACACCCCCTGAAGACCCCCACTAGACCCCCCATGAACACACCCCATTGGACCCCCTGGACACACCCCATGGACACCCCCACTAGACCCCCAAGACTCCCCCACTGGACCAAGCAGGACACCCCCTGGATAACACCATGGCACCCCCCTGACACCCCCTACAAACCCCCCTAGAGATCTCCTGGACACCCCCCCACTAGAAATCCCCTGGACACCCCCTCCTAGATATCCCCCTTCCCCCAGCACCCCCTCCCTTCCCCGTCCCTCTTTACCTCCCACGACACCGAACTGAACAACCCCCCTCCTAGACAACCCATGACATTGTAACCTTTCCCCCCTCCATACACTCTTCCACCATCACCCCCCCCCCCTCAGACACTGTTCTCCTGGATGGCCCCTTTCCCCAGCACCCCCACAACCCCTTCCCCCATCCCTATCCCTCGATACAACCCCTCTTGGACACCCCTCCTATAATTCCCCCCACTCCATACACCCCCACAACCCCACAACCCTCTCTGCCCTCCTGGATAGCCCCTAGACAGCAACCGCCCCTGACCCCCCTCATCGACATCCCCCTCCCCCTACCACATCCATTCCCCTGGCCATTCACCCCCCCCCCCCCACAAGACACCCCCACTCCTCAACAATCCCCGCCCCTCTCCCTTGTACCGCCACAACCCTCCACACTTCCCCAACCCCCTGGAAAAGACCCACTAGACCCCACTAGACACCCCCTCCCCCCCATAAATACCCCCAAGACACCCCCCTGCACCCCAAAACCGCTACCCCTACAACCCCACAACAACTTGTACCCTTCACTACAAATCCCCCCAACCTCCCCCCCACAACACCCCCCGAGATGTTGTAGTCTAGTGCACAGTACAAAAAATGGTGTTCATTCTAAAATGGGACCACCATTTCAACACATTTGAAGATAAGAATTCAATGGACTAGGTTTAGGTTAATACATTTAGGCATCATTGGATTTTATGGCGCGGTAAAAGCTTTCATTGCACTGATTTTTCCTTGACTGTTCCCATAAAAAAAGGATCAAACCACTAAAGATGTTGTGTTTGGATTCTTTTCTCAATTCATCATTTAAGTGGATCTATGCTCCCCTTTGATGAATGTAGACTATTTTTTTAAATACACTAGACGATTAATTATCATTAATAATAGTTTATGAGAAGAATATAATATTCTTCTCTAGCTTCCAGTCTATTGGTCACATAAAATACCATTGATGAGGACATATATCATGATCTTCCTCCTCAATGAATGTTCATGATTTTTCTCAATTCCCCCAGAGGAAATATAATGTTGTTCCACTATAATTTGATTAGGATATCAGGAATATTTGTTTTGAAGATAAGATTGCTATTCCCAAGAGCTACAAATGAAAAGGGGTAATAAATCCAATAGTGTGGAAGCTTCCAACAAAAGGTAATGATGATGGTCCAATGGAAGTAATGTTGGATCATGATAGTCGAAATATAGTTATGCATTCTCGCAATGAGGGACATTTCACAAAGTGTATTGGACCATCAATGAAAGTAGAGATACTATGAAATATAATTGTTCCTGAGGTTTGTTGTAAGGTGAATACAATTTGTGCAAACCCTGCATAAATAAACAAAGACTATCAAAACATGGTCTAATTTGGTAAATGTTAAAGCAGTAATGGATATTATGGAAGATTAAACTGCACATTAATTACACCTATGATGGATAAAACTTTAATTTTAATGATTGATAGATGTTGTATCTACATCAACATAATTTTAGTGAAGTGAGTAGTAATCATTTTTTCTTAGTGAGGGTTGGTAGTCACCGGAGCTCTAACTGATCTTCTAGCCTATGAGTTTTAGTGATCATAGTCTTAATGAGGGAAGTCACATAGTTCAAATGAGGTGAGTGGGTCATATCAGGGTGTTTTGCTATCACCTCTAGCCTCTAACTGAATAAGACTCACATACGCACCTATATCTACCCTAGGTTCCTATTTGAGGACTTTAAGTATATCTAGATGAGGGATGAGGTCCCCGATAAATTTGTCTCACATTGGGAACTAATCGACATGGATCTCAGTAGAAAGTATATTAGGAATGATTTTTCCATCAAATAATTAAATAAAACAATGGAAAATTTAAAAAAATGCATTACCAATCTGTAGGTCATATGTCCAAGAAGAAGGAAAATAAAATAATCATAAGTAACAAATAAATATATTATGAAAATAAAACACACTATTAATCCCTCAACAACCCTAATCTCCCTCCCCAGTAATGAAAAATGCATAGTCGCCTCCAGTGATCTTCTGGACCACATCACAGAATATAAGTAACCTCCATCCATAGAATGTGATAAAAGGCCCAAGTGGTCGATGTGAAAAAAATAATAATATAAAAACTAATATAAAACATAAAAATATCCTATTATTGAACAATGCACAACCCAACATATAAGAACCACACCGCCCCATGGGTTTATGTTGCTGTAACAAGGGGGAATGGAAATATGATCAGAATGGTTTCACCTAACAATATTTATAAAATACATAATAGAAATATGATGAGAAATGGAAATAAGATCAATTAAATAGAAGTTTAAGTGTGTTAAATTTTTAAAATTGAGTATCTATAATTTAAAATTCAAATGGAAATGAATCTTGAAGATATTAATTCTTTTTCATATATCTTTGAAAATAATGATTCAATTTATAGATATGATTCCAGCTTATGTTTAAGAAGATAATCTATGTGAGATATTTTATAATGAAAATGAAACATGATCAGATTTCAGGAATATTTAATTTGAATGAATGTTGATGCTCATGTAAATCTCCATTGATCAAAATATTGAAAAACACATTATTATTGATGAATGAGAATGAGATTTGTGTAATGGGATTCTTGGTGAATATTAAAGACTAAATTTGAGTATGCACATAATTTATGGGAATACAACATTGATCTTAATAAAATCCCAAAATGTTCTAAGACATATCCATGCTTCTTCACACTTGTTAATCTCTTCAACAATTTATCACACAAAAATTGGTCTAAGGTACACACTTATCCAATCTTCCACCCTAACAGTTGTGTTTGAAATAGAGGGAAAAAAATTCTATAAACAAGGACATATGATTAATTTTAGGGTAACCAAAAATATATGAAATCGCTATTAAAGGTAAATAGGCCGCACATGAACTACCAATGTTTATCACCTGAACTCTAAGAACTTCCTCCCAGATTTAGGATCACTCAAATTGTCCTTTGAAAATAAGAAGGTATACCAAACTCATAGTTAAATTGGTTCCCAATAATTAATGAAATTTACAACCAACCCCTGAGAAAACATGGAATTGTGTCATAGATTATGGTATCAGGTCACCATACAAGCTCATGAATCCATAGTTATACCCCACTGCTAGATCATTATAGTCATAATCACCTGAATTGGAATGAATTATACCAACTCGAGGAATCTGTTAACCACTAACCTAACAACATCATGATTCTGAACCATCTCAGGAAACCAATATCAAATCCTAGGAATCTTTCCTCAAATTTAACTAAATGTATGGGTAATAGTCACAACATGACCACATATCATTGATGTTCGTTCACCATTACCTATATAAATTCTCAAAGTCTATGTGCATAGTTGACTAATGTATAGGTCCAGAGAATCCTTCCTAGAAAACGAAGAAACTAAATTTGGATCCTGGCGTTAATTAAAGAATTATCATTCCCTAACCACCCATTGATGGATCCTCATAATTAAAGTTTATCCAAATGGTAGGGCTATCAGAATTTGACTGAAAAACATCATGTAACTTAGTCACTGAATCCAATAAAAAAATCTAACCATAAAAAACTCTATAAAATTATGTAGAAACCATGTCAATAAAAAATATTAATGACTATGTTTGGGGAATGAGATCATATTTTTAATATAAGGAAATTCATGGGAAAATTTGATGAACCACTTCAAGTAGGAGGATGTTATAAGAAGATGGGATAATGGGACCTGTATAATCACTATTGGAAAAGGGGGGAAATATATTCCTCTTTTAACAATTTCATATATTAAATATGTAAAATACGAAACATGGAATAAAACAACACTTTTCTCCTTTTTCAAATATCATAAAGATGTTATTGAAAACATAATGGAAAGAAGAATCTAACTATTCAATTACTCTCACCACCTCTCTCCTTCTACAATTTAAAAAACAATACCATAGAACCCTTTCATAAAATGTTGAAGAACCATAAAAACATGACAATTTGATATCTATTTTTCTTACAAACCATATATTGATGATTTCATAAATCATTGTTCAGTGAACTCATACTATTGTTTCCAATCTCACAATTTCCCATCTTCTCTATATATTTTTGAAAATAAAGATAACACATTAACCAAAATTATATAATTGGTATACCAAATAAATTTAGATGAACCATTTTAATTACACCATCCCATATGATGGAAATTTGTGAAAATTTTAAATAAGACTTATACAATGAATACAAGATATATTACGATTGATGTACCTGGTAAATCATTGTAAAATATATATTAAATGAATGTAATAAGGAAAAAATGAAAAAAATATTCATATATAGAACTAACAAAATACATAAAAAAAAATATTCCACAAATTTAAATTGACTTCTTCATATGACAAAAATAAAGTTAAGAGATAAGGCATCACATCCACTAAAACCTTCTAGAGAACAAACCCATTAAATCAACATCTATACCATGTTATCTAAAAAGGCACCAAAAAATAACTTAAATACAATAAGTGATGCTAAATTTCCAATTAATTTAACATGTATGCATTATGTAAAATGCAATAATGCATACCATTGATGATATTAATATATATACACCAAATGGTATTATAGAAGGTATGGGGGAGGTAAAGGTTGGAATTGATGATGTGGAAGTAATTGAATATGAGGTTGAGGCTAGGGAATTAGTGCTAGAGTTTTGGGGTAAATAAAGAGAACATTGTTCTAAAACTATGACCATATAAACATACATTAATGGATCTACGATCATTTTTATATAAGACAAATCCCATGTCCATGATCCATAAATTGATGAAACTCATCATTCACTAACATGTATTGATTTAAATTAGTAATCATTACCAATTACATTTCTAACATAAAATGTAATGTTTTTGTTTGGGGAAAACATCTTAAAATATCTGGCCAATGATATGAACTAATTCTTGAGATATGATTTATTGTAAAAACATTTGAGATAATAATTAAATTCACCCTTGGATAAATAATTTTATTTCTTATTTTTAAGTGTTTCACCTTTAATTAAATCATAACTCTTTTCTCTTAGAGAAAAATTGTAAATTTTAACATGATTTATAATGTCATTAAAATTTTAAAAAATATTTTTAATTTTATTAGGTATCAACATTAAAATAAAATCATCATCAATAGATAATGTAGGAGTAGAATAAGGTGTTGTCCGTTAGCTTGAAGGTCTGGTTGGTGTGGATATCACATTAAGATATATTATATCCTTGATGTATATCATATTAATGATTCACCATAGATGGATCTAATGTGGATTATAAAACATCAAATTTATCTTTTGAAAGATTGAATCTCTTCAGTTATACAATTTTTTTTGGAACAATCTTGGCCAGATATTTGGAGAAACAAATATAATAGTGTATGAAATATATTCCTCTTTGTCTGGAGTATTATCCCAAATAAATGGAAAAAGAACTTATTTCAAAATATCCAAATGGTAATTCATGATATAAATGAAATATTTAGAATCCATTATATGAGGTATATTAGAAGAGGGTGCATCTTTTTAAGATGGACCAGCATGTGCTTGAGTATGAGATCCATCGTTAGAAGAATCATCATCCAAATCAGAATTGTGAGAACACAACGCATGAGTATTTATCTATGAGTTAGCATTAGGAGGGAAATGATAATTATGTTGATAAATATTTCAAAGGGATGCCTCGTATTCTTTTTTTGAATCATCTATTACATAAATATTTTTTAGGAATATTCATAGATATTCTATTACTTAGTGTTACTTACAGGAATATCTCCAGGATAAGGGGAAGTGGAAAAAATCCTAAATATATCTTCATAAGATATAGGGGAAACCAGTGTTTCTAAAAAATGAGTATAAGGAAACATTGGATTAATATATTCTTCACTCATTTCATCAATAACAAAAAAAAATTGTCCTATATTTAGAGGATTTTCATTTTTATCATCATCCTTTTTATCATATCTTTCCTTATCATCCTTATAAACATTTTAATCCTCTTTATCATCCAACATATAATTTCTCAGTAATAATATTCTCCATAAATATTAACAGGATAAGATACACCCATATCATATAAAAAATAATCCAGAGTGGCATCATTCATTAAATGGCGAGGAATAAAAATTCAGTTCTCCCCTTATCTCAACGATTCGTGGACCCTATGAAACAAATAGATCCATATTCGCATCACATTATAAATTTGTTAGAGCTATTCCAAATATCTGGGATTAGTGAACTCTATCCTTCCTTTATGAGGTACATATTATCATACTAATTCAAAAACTGTTGGTAATTCATGTTCCCAGGTACCGGGAACTGGTTTTTCGGGAGACTACGTAATAATATAATTATAATACACCACTTCTCACCCAATTTCTCCCTCATATATAAGGTCATTAATATTCAAAATATGGTATGATAGGGTTTTAAGATAATACCTTACAAAATTCCATCTCTTTATAACTCTATATAATGAGTTGGAAGCAGAGGAGGACGCAACCGCGGGGAGGCGGAAGTGGAGGCTACCGCGGAGGAGGAGGCGAGGGCCAAGAAGTAGAGGAGACTATATCTGGGAAAAGGAGAAGGTGAGTAAATTGGGTAGGATGTGGAATTGAGGGCTGAGAGGAATATGAGAGGACTAGGAGGTGTAGGTGGGATTGGGAGGTGGAGGTGACCGCAGAGGTAAGAAAGTAGAGGGATGGCGGCAGGGCTGGGAGGAGATGGCAAGGGAGGAGATTAAGGTCGGGGAGGGGAGGAGAGGTCGGGGGTCCAGGGAAAGAGAGAAGATGGGGAAGAAAATGAAAACTTGTGTGGTGGAGCCTAATATAATTCCCAAATCCTTTTTAGTATACGAAAATTTTTATAAAAACATTAGGGAATTGGTCAAAAAATAAAATATATACCAACATTGTTTTTAAACCCTGGTAATAGATTCATTGGTATCATTTTTTTTTCTAGTAGTGGAGAAAAATCTCATTTCTATATTTTTATTATAAATATGATTTAATTTTTTTAGGATGATATTTTTTAATTTTAGTGAAGAAATAATTACCTTGCATACTTACACAATGCAGACTTAGCGGTTGTAACATCCCAGGTAAAAAAAAAGAATAATACATTTTCATATTTATTAATTTTACTTTAAAGGGGTTTCTATGTTCGATAGCGTACTCGATACGTAACGATGAGTTTCTTTGAAAACTTACGTTGCACACTAGTAATAAAATAATATTATTTTAAATGTTAGTTCACACGTAGCCGTTGTACTGGCGGGAATGGATCGAAATAACTAAAATATGATTATATATGTTTTTAAATGTTTTTACATTTATCCAATAAAAGATAAAGGCTTAAAATACGGAAAGAATTCAATTTTAGGCATTTATACCCTAATTTTCACTAAGGGTTCACTTATCACCTTTTGACGGAGAACCATCATTAAATATAGTTTTGATAAATCTTATAAATTCTATTGGACCAAATATAACTCTTCCTTAGAATTGGGACATCAAAATTTACTTTGTGTAAATTTTTGGTATCTTTCCGATAAAGTTCATTTTTTAACGAATAGTGTAAAATGTTGTATTTTAATTCAAAACCTCTTTTTAATATAATATATTTATATGATTAGATTATCATTTGAATTGGTTTTAAAGTGAAATTAGAAAATATTTTTACCATTAAATCCAATAGTGGTCGTTGGAATTAATTTCACATTGAAATCGGACTTAAACTAGTTTCAATCTTTTGATACTTATTATTTCATAAAAACACGGTATTTGCTCTGACAGCGGGAATTAATTATTAAATTAATTAATTCAACTTATATGTTGTGAATTTTGTAAAATGGACTTCATTTTTGAATTCGGAATATCAAATATAGCTTAGGGTGAATTTTTGGTATTTTTCTGAAAAACTTCAATTTTTGATGAATAGTGAAACCACTAAGTGGTACTTATAAAAACCGATTTTTCGTTTAAATGAAATTTTACCACTTATGTGTTTTGAATATCAAAAATCCGACATACATGGTTGTCATTAAGAATTAAAATGTGCTTCAATGAGATAAAAATATTTTTTTTGGTGAATAGTAACTTATTAAGTTTTTAATCGCGATTAGAGGTAATTAATGCAATTTAAGGAAGAAATGATATTATAATAAAATGAAAATACCTTGAAACATGTCCTACATTTATTGGATGTGTCATGGACGACCAAGGCAAGCCATGGGACAACTTGGGGACCCCATGGAGCCGCTTTGGTTGAGAAATGACATAAATAACTTTTTATTTAATGTTAAAGTAAAAATGACACACACATGGGATGTTTTACTAAAGCAATTTTTACATGGGGTTTTACAAGTCATATTTTTGACTATAAAAAGTCATTGGAAAGCTACAAAGATTTCCTACATCATAGTATTTTTTTTATAATTTTTAGACATCATATAAATTAACTTATTTACGACATCATGATGATGCAGCGATGACCTCATTATTTAACTATTTAAATAAAATGGAAAGATAATGTAATATATAAGACCTAAACATGTCCAAAACCTATTGGATGAGTTTATTTAGAACCCTTATCAACATATCCTAGAAAAACATCAATGTGGGACCTCTTAAATCTGAATACCATTTTAAAATAAAGTGACTTTTCTTTACTTTCAAAGAGTTCCCCTCCTCTCCTCTTATAAAAGGCCCCTACCTCTACCTCCTTACCCACACTCCCAAAGCCTTTGGATCAGACGAACCCTACCCATTTTGGCTCTCCACATCCCTATATTACTCCTTGAAGCCTCACTTTGGGCAGAGGTCTTCCCAAGGAAGCCGTTGAGCTCAAACCAAGGGGAGTTACCTGATTTTAAGGTAATGTCTTCTTTTGAGTCATTTTGTTTTATTTTGCTTCTCCAACCCCCTAAACTCTTTTTATTATTTTCTATTGTAACAACTACTTTATCCTAAATATACTACGATGTTGTTATAAGAAGTATTCAAGCTACACTTACACACACCTGCATCTAATGGTTAAAGAACATACTGTTTCTGTGGATGACGAATTTCTGCCTCCCGTAAAGATGATTGTTCACCATTCTTTTAACACCTTCAAAGGTGTCCATTAAGGTGACAATATATTTATATATGATATATTATATGTTTATATTTTCCTTAAGCTTCTTTATTTTTCATTTTGGGCATAAATTTATGGTTTCCATTATGGGTAAACACAATATCTTCATTTAAGGAAGTGCGGACTACCGCCCCCTCAAAGTGATGTGATTCGTTAATGCCATATGTGGGACATGTAAAGGATGGATTTAAAGTTATTATATATGATTTTATACTTTAATTATAATATACCTATATATCATTATTATTTCTTTCCATTAAAGTATGAGAAAGAAATGAAAGTAGCGTTCATGCGTACGTACGGCTTACCGTCTCCATGAACGGTGCATTTCATTTCTTATCCCCAAATGTAATGTACTATTAAAAGTACATGTATATAATGGATATATATAATGAATGATATATCTAAATGAAGAATATAATTCTGTAATTAAAATATACATACATCTCATTACGTTTTAATTCCATTAATATGACAAAGAAATGAATGCAACGTCCATGCGTACGTACCGCTTACCGTCTCCATGAACGGTGCATTTCATTTCTTACCTCTAAATGATTATATAATATTATAAATACATGTATATGCTGGATATATATGATATATATGATATCCAAATTAGGAATGTCATTCTGGATATAAAGAACCTTTGACCACACGAACAACATGTAATTGTAAGAAGTCCACTTTCGACTTAAGAACCAAATATCGACAAAACAAACATTATTAACTTAAATGATTACATAATGTTTATAACATGGCATTAAGTGATATAAATGGAGTAATGAACATTAAAAAGGTTCTTAATCAAGTAGAAATTAACTCAAGTTTATTATTCAGGATGTTAAAGAATGATCGAGTCAAGTCGGACCCGAGGTAAGGGACTTCATCTCAATCTCATTTCATTGAGGCATATTTCGTTTTATACACAACTTTCTTTTATACAGTGTATAAACCCCTTTGACTTTTACTTTTATACAAAAGGAATCTTTTTCTACGAAGTATTTTACTAAACGACAAAAAGGAATGTTTTTTTAACGTACGCGGTGACAACGACCTTTTCCACCGCCGCGAGTATTATTTGGTCATTGGATTCCTCAACAAGCCGTAATGTTTTTAAAATAAAATAAATACCATATACTCTTTTATGTATTTTGGTATTGAAAATGGTTTCGATAAAGGATTCTATTATGATATATTGTGATTGAAATGTGGAAATGTTATCATTCATTTATATTGGTTTTATGTTTTATGATTTTATATTGGTACATTGACATTTGAAGGGTGGTTACGTGATAAACCATATGACGGGTGGTGTTGTGAATACCAGGACGGGTGATTACGTTATTACCTCTAATGCATTGGGTATGGAAGTCGGCCGTATGGCTATTCCATTAAGTATGTATGGAAGTTGGCCGTATGGCTATTCCATTAAATGATATGTGTGGATGTCGACCATATGGTTCTTCCACTTAAGTATGTTTATGTCCCAAGTTACCATTATATATGTTATGTGTTCTTTATATGGGTTTTATGGTAATCCTTTGGTTACAAAAAGGTAAGTAATGATATTTTATTCAGTGAAGATTTTTTACTACTTCATGAAGGTGAAGGTATTACTTTGATAAAGTATACATGGTTTACTTGATGTTTGAAAAACTCACTGTTTTCATTCTTTTTGTATCCCTTACTGATCTTTTTATGCACACCCCAAGTTTTTTTGAAATGTTTTTCACAGGACCTAATGTGGAATAGGGTCAAGGATGGGATGAAGGGAAAGTCATGCTATATAAAACATTAAACTAGACATGTTTTTTTAAGATTTTTTTTATTATGGAAACCTAGTATAAGTGTCTACTTTATAATCTTTTGAGATGTAATAGTTATGTTCTAATTCTCTAAAACTCTAAACCTGAAAGATCCTCAATGTGAATTATTCATTTAATTCAATATTAAGTAAGGTTTAAGGCCGGGGCCTTATAGTTTGTATCAAAGGTCGGTTTAGACAACTTCAGGAGTTAGAATAGTGTTAAATTATAATATGATTGAAATGATATAGCATTTACAGATTACCATGTTGCTATGCCTAAGATATTTCTGTGTTACGAATGGTTTTTCATAGAGAAAACAGAACAACTTTTTTGGGAAGGCATACTGAGGGAAATGACCTTCCAAATCAGCATACTGAGATGGTCCGAATCAGAATTGAGCAGTTTACTGTAGTGATGTCTCAGTTGACTCAGGTGAAAAATGTTGGCTGTTTTATTGATGATATTTTGGTGTTTTCTATAACTAAAGAGGAGCATGGAAGTCATTTAAGGGTTATCATGAAAACCTTAAAAGAAAAGAAACAGTATGGAAAATTCAGCAAGTGTGAGTTTTGGTTGCAACAAATTTCTTTCCTTGGTCACATTCTTTCTAAAGATGGGATAACTGTTGATCATGCAAAATCAAAGGTTTTTGAAGAATGGCGAAGTCCCACAAATGTAACCGAGATTCATAGTTTTCTTGGTTTGGCAAGTTACTACCGAAGGTTTGTTGAAAAATTTTCACGGTTATCTAGTCCAATGACTAAGCTAACTTGTAAGGATGTTAAGTTCATCTGGACAAAAGAATGTGATGATTGTTTTCTGGAGTTGAAAAGAAGATTGGTGAATGCTCCAATTTTGGCACCTCCTTCTAGGAATGGTGAGTTTGTTATATACAGTGATGCTTCGTTGAAGGGACTTGGCTGTGTCCTTATGCAGAATGATCAGGTAATTGCTTATGATTCACGTTAGTTGAAAACTCATGAGGTAAATTACCCTACACAAGATTTGGAATTAACTACTATTGTCTTTGCTTTAAAAATTTGGAGGCATCATTTGTATTGAGTAAAGTGTGAAATATATACTGATCACAAAATTTTAAAGTATATATTTGTTGGGCGGAGAAAACGGGAGTGATGGCAAGAGGGGGGGTGAATTTCCTTTTAAAAAATGATTAAAAAATTAAAATCAAAGTAAAAGAATGCAGCGGAAAATAAAAGAGGCAATCACACAAGAAATTGTTAACGGAGTTCGGCCAAAACCCGGCCTACGTCTCCGCTCCCAACTAGACCGTTGAGAGATTCCTACCGCTTGCTTTTCAATGGTTTTAGCAAGAAACCCACTAGGCTTTGAGGTAGCACTAGGACCTATTACAGCTTTCTTTTGAATTGGATTAGCAAGAACCCACTTTCTTTTAATGGATTAGCAAGAACCCACTATCCTTCTTACAGGTGAAGGATAGGTCACCTATGTCTCAAGATATTTAAAGGAAATCATGACAACCTTTTCACACCTTAATGGTGATGTGAAACCCAAAAGAAATAGGGGATGAGAAATAGAGTGGTTTGTAGACACAAACCCAAATTAAGCTCAAAAATAGATAAACAAGAAAAACCGTATTTAAGGAAAGTCTTGGGCGCCTTTGATTGATTGGAGATGTTGAAGGCCGATTCCAAGCTTCTTTGAAGGAGCTCCTTGGATGTGGAAGTTGTTGGAGCAAGGTGGGTTCCTTGAGGGAAGTCCGCCGGAGGATGGCCAATTGATACAAAATATGTCCGTTGGCTTGGTATATGATCCGGGTAGTGTTCGGGGCTTCCTTGGCCTTTATTTATAGGCATGGAACCCTTGGGGAGTCTTCGGAGCCATTGGAGAGGCTTAAAGAGCCGTTGGGAGCCAAGTGGGACAACCTGGTCAAACTGCAACGGCTAGTTTGACTGGCTCCACCGGCTGGCCGGTACAGTCCCACCGGCTGGCCGGTGCTTGAGGAATTTGGGAGATTTCGAGTCTTGGATCCACCGGCTGACCGGTGGATGGGCCACCGGTTGGCCGGTGGCTTGGCAGTAGCTGATTCTTCTTTTCCAGGCACCACCGGCTGGCCGGTGCCAGAGCCACCGGCTGGCCGGTGGGCAGACAGTAGCTACCACTATTTGACTGGATGCCACCGGCCGGCCGGTGGTCAAGCCACCGGCCGACCGGGGGAGCCTGGCAGTGGGCAATGCCTCTGCCAGGTCCACCGGCTGGCCGGTGCTATCACACAGGTTGGCGGGTGGACTGAATTTCAGTCCACTTGATGTGCTTCATGGCCCATTTCCTTGGCAATATTTTGCCTATAAAACAAAAACACTTAAAACAATGTTAGACAAATAATAAGGTGATTGTGATCATGAAAATCAAACAACGAGGGGGACGAGAGGTACAACAATCTCCCCCTATTTTGATGATCACAATCACCAAAACAATAAATGTAAAATACATAAAAGAAAGACATGCTTAAAGGATAAAGAAAGTAAATGCTAAGCATGATCAAAAGGATTCTCCCCCAATCAATCAAGAATTTCTCCCCCTTTGTGATTATCAAAATAGCACAGGGCATAAAACATGATTGAGGGAAAATTGAAAATCAAGATCAATTGGAATTTTTGAAAATTGAATTAAAAAATTTGAATAATAGTTTGAATTGAAAGTTTGAAAACAAAAAAAGAAACTTTCTCCCCCTAAATAAAAAAAAAATCATCGGGGAAATGAAACTATTTTTTGGCCCGGAGAGACTTTCCAAAAGGGATTTTTCAATCCAAATTTGTTTCATGGCGGGTCTTCTCCTATAAAATTCATCATTTAAGAAAATAGTTTTGGGCCTACCATACCGGGCATTTTTGCAATTGCACTCATAGATTAAGTGCCCGGGTTTTTTACAATAATTGCAAAATTTGTATTGGGAGCTCCCCCTTACAAAAATAGTGGGTGCATGGGAGGAGGAAGCTTGCTTGGAATAGCCAAGCCCTTGGGTGGTCCTAGATATGCATTGGGAACCTAGCAAATTGTTTAAATTTTGTTCCCCTTGGGTGAATTTGGCTAGGGATTCTCTAAGGTCCTTGATGGTTGATTCCAAAGAATCAACATTTGGGAAATTTTGGATTTTTAGGAAGAGTTCCTCCTTCTCTTTGAGAAGTTGTTCTTTTTCGGAGGAAAGTTTTTTGAAATTCTTTTTCAAAGAATCAAATTTAGAAGAAAGTTCATGAAAACCATTTTCTAATTGGTCTCTAGCATGTTGGAGTTCTTCATATGATAAATGATTAAAAGAATTATAAGAACTAGAGGATGATGAGGAAGAAGAGTCGGAAGATGATACCTCATGTTTTGCAATTAGGCATTTTTTACCTTGGTCGCTTGAGGAGAAGGAGGAGAAGGAGGAGGTATCACTCCATGTTGCCTTTGAATCCTTCCTCTTTTTCTTCTTCTTGGCCCTTTTCTTGTGAAGTGGGCAAGCGGGTACGGATTTTGCATCGGGTTCTTGCTTTTGAGCGGGTTCTTGCTTTTGAGCCATGCTAGTACCTTCATGGGTTAGCTCTAAATATTTCCAAATATCATAAGAGGTAGTGCAAGAAGAAATACAATTAAATATATTACGGTCTACGCCACAATGAAGAGCATTCATGTCTTTGCCATCAAGCTCGAAATTTGCAATGTCGGCGGGGGTCCATTTAGACTCATCGGGAGAAGAGAGCGTAAAACCATGCATAACAATTCTAAAAATAGGATAGCTAATGCTTTTAAGAAAAGTTTACTTGCGGGTTTTCCAAAAAGTATAATCGGCTCCATCAAAGAATGGAGCACGATCCAAAGAATGTCCTTCGGGGGATTGAGAGGAAGAAGCGGTAGAAGCCATCAAAAAATAGGATCTTTAATTTGAAACCGGTTAAGGAATTATTCAAAATTTCCCTCTGATACCAATTGTTTGGTGGAGAAAATGGGAGTGATGGCAAGAGGGGGGGGGGGTGAATTGCCTTTTAAAAAATTATTAACAAATTAAAATCAAAGTAGAAGAATGCAGCGGAAAATAAAAGAGGCAATCACACAAGAAATTGTTAACGGAGTTCGGCCAAAACCCGGCCTACGTCTCCGCTCCCAACTAGACCGTTGAGAGATTCCTACCGCTTGCTTATCAATGGTTTTAGCAAGAAACCCACTAGGCTTTGAGGTAGCACTAGGACCTATTACAGCTTTCTTTTGAATTGGTTTAGCAAGAACCCACATGCTTTTAATGGTTTAGCAAGAACCCACTATCCTTCTTACAGGTGAAGGATAGCTCACCTATGTCTCAAGCTTTTTAAAGGAAAGCTTGACAACCTTTTCACACCTTAATGGTGATGTGAAACCCAAAAGAAAGAGGGGATGGGAAATATAGTGGTTTGTAGACACAAACCCAAATTAAGCTCAAAATAGATAAACAAGAAAAACCGTATTTAAGGAAGTCTTGGGCGCCTTTGATTGATTGGAGATGTTGAAGGCCGCTTCCAAGCTTCTTTGAAGGAGCTCCTTGGATGTGGAAGTTGTTGGAGGAAGGTGGGTTCCTTGAGGGAAGTCCGCCGGAGGTTGGCCAATTGATACAAAATATGTCCGTTTGCTTGGTATATGATCCGGGTAGTGTCAGGGGCTTCCTTGGCCTTTATTTATAGGCATGTAACCCTTGGGGAGTCTTCGGAGCCGTTGGAGAGGCTTAAAGAGCCGTTGGGAGCCAAGTGGGCCAGCCTGGTCAAACTGCAACGGCTAGTTTGACTGGCTCCACCGGCTGGCCGGTACAGTCCCACCGGCTGGCCGGTGCTTGAGGAATTTGGGAGATTTCGAGTCTTGGCTCCACCGGATGACCGGTGGATGGGCCACCGGTTGGCCGGTGGCTTGGAATTAGCTGATTCTTCTTTTCCAGGCACTACTGGCTGACCGGTGCCAGAGCCACCGGCTGGCCGGTGGGCAGACAATAGCTACCACTATTTGACTGGATGCCACCGGCCGGCCGGTGGTCAAGCCACCGGCCGACCGGGGGAGCCTGGCAGTGGGCAATGCCTCTGCCAGGGTGCACCGACTGGCCGGTGCTATCACACCGGTTGGCCGGTGGACTGAATTTCAGTCCACTTGATGTGCTTCATGGCCCATTTCCTTGGAAATATTTTGCCTATAAAACAAAAACACTTAAAAACAATGTTAGACAAATAATATGGTGATTGTGATCATGAAAATCAAACAACGAGGGGAACGAGAGGTACAACAATATTCACTCAGAAAGAATTGAACATGAGACAGAGAAGATGGATGGAATTAATCAAGGATTATGATTGTACAATTCACTACCATCCGGGAAAAGCAAATAAAGTGGCTGATGCTTTGAGTCGAAAAAGTAATGCTTCATTAACCATGCTACGTTTGGAAGGAGATCCTTTGGTTTTTGATTTGATGAACTTTGGCATAGAAGTTGTTGGTGCAGGAAGTACTTCTGTTTTGTTTCAGTTATCAGTGAAATCTTCTCTATCAGATAGAATAAAGCAAGCACAGAAGCAAGACATCGAGTTGCAGAAAAAGGTAGAGCTGGTTCAGAAAGGTAAGTTTCCTGAATTCAACATTGATAATGATTGGGTTTTGAAGTTTGGGAATAAATTATGTGTGCCTTCTGATTCACAGTTGAAGAATGAGTTGTTATGTGAGGCTCATAGTTCCTCGTTTTCAGTTCATCCTGGCAGTACTAAGATGTACAGAGATCTGTGGGAGTATTACTGGTGGGATGGAATGAAAAGAGATATTTCTGATTTTAATGTGAAGTGTTTGACATGTCATTAGGTTAAAAGTAGAGCGGTAGTTACCGAAAGGGATGTTTCAGCCTTTACTAGTGCCATAGTGGAAATGGGAAAATATATCCATGGACTTTGTTGTGGGATTACCGAGGACATCTCGAGGTAATAATGCAATCTGGGTTATTGTTGATCGCTTGACTAAATCTGCTCATTTCCTTGCTATACGAGATACTTTTTCCCTAGATCAACTTTCCCGTTTGTATCTTAAAGAGATAGTTAGGTTACACGGAGTTCCTCTCTCCATTGTATCTGACCTTGATCCCAGGTTTACTTCTAACTTTTGGAAAGGCCTTCAGAAGTCGTTGGGTACTGAATTAAATTTTAGTACAGCTTTTCATCCTCAATCAGATGGGCAGTTAGAACGAACAATTCAGACCTTGGAGGATATGCTACGAGCTTGTTCGATGGATTATCAAGAAATTTGGGACCAACATCTTTCTATGGTTGAGTTTTCTTATAATAACAGTTTTCATTCCAGTATATAGATGGCACCATTTGGGGCATTATATGGGAAGCGATGTCGAACTCTAGCATTTTGGGATGAAGTGGGTGAAAGGAAGCTGATGGGACCAGAATTGGTAGAAGAGATGCAAGAAAAAGTTCTGCTGATTCAGAAGCACATGAGTAGAGCTCAGAGAAGGCAGAAGATTTATGCGGATAACCGTATGAAGGATCTATCTTTCGAGGTAGGTGATCTTGTATTTCTCAAGGTTTCTCCTTGGAAAAGTGTGATGAGATTTGGAAAGAAAGGAATGTTGAGTCCAAGGTTCATTTGACTATATGAAATTCTGGAGAGAGTTGGATCAGTTTCATATAGAGTGGCTTTACATCCAAGTTTATCTCAGGTACACAATGTTTTTCATGTTTTGATGTTGAGGAAGTATATGCCAGATCCATCTCATGTTTTGAGTCCAGAGGTAGTTCCGCTGGAGGAGAACCTATCTTATGAAGAACAACCAGTCCAGATTCTTGACCACAAGGAGCAGGTGTTACGGAATAAGGTGATTCATCATGTAATGGTTTTGTGGAAAAACCATGTGATTGAAGAGGCAACGTGGGAATCTGAAAATGCTCTGAGGGATAAATACCCCCCACTTATTTTGATAAGTGAATAAAATTGCGAGGACGCAATTCCCAAAAGGGGGGAAGGATGTAACATCCGAGGTAAAAATAATAATAATACATTTTCATATTTATTAATTTTACTTTAATGGGGTTGCTACGTTCGATAGCGTACTCGATACGCAATGATGAGTTTCTTTGAAAACTTACGCTGCACACTAGTAATAAAACAATATTATTTTAAATGTTAGTTAACACGTAGCTGTTGTACTAGAGGTAATGGATATAAATAACTAAAATATGAATATATATGTTTTTAAATGTTTTTACATTTATCCAATAAAAGATAAAGGCTTAAAATACGGAAAGAATTCAATTTTAGGCATTTATACCCTATTTTTCACTAAGGGTTCACTTATCACCTATTGACTGTGAACCGTCATTATATATAGTTTTGATCAATCATATAAATTCTATTGGACCAAATATAACTCTTCCTTAGAATTGGGACATCAAAATTTACTTTGTGTAAATTTTTGGTATCTTTCTGATAAAGTAAATTTTTTAATGAATAGTGTAAAATGTTTTATTTTAATTCAAAACCTATTTTTAATATAATTTATTTATATGATTAGATTATCATTTGAATTGGGTTTAAAGTGAAATTAGAAAATATTTTTACCATTAAATACAATAGTGGTCATTGAAATTAATTTCACTTTGAAATCGGACTTAAACTAGTGTCAATCTTTTGATACTTATTGTTTCATAGAAACACGCTATATGCTCTGACAGCGGGAATTAATTATTAAATTAATTAATGAAACTTATATGTTGTGAATTATGTAAAATGTACTTGATTTTTGAATTTGTAATATCAAATATATCTTAGGGTGAATTTTTGGTATTTTTCTGAAAAACATCAATTTTTGATAAATAGTGAAACCACTAAGTGGTACTTATAAAAACTGATTTTTCGTTTAAATGAAATTTTACCACTTATGTGTTTTGAATTTCAAAAATATGACATACATTATTTTCATTAAGAAGTAAAATATGGTTCAATGAGATAAAAATAATTTTTTGGTGAATAGTAACTTATTATGTTTTTAATCGTGATTAGAGGTAATTAGTGCACTTTAAGGAAAAAATGATATTATAATAAAATGAAAATTCCTTGACACATGTCCTATACTTTTTGGATGTGTCCTGGCCGACCAAGACAAGCCATGGTTCAACTTGGGGACCCCATGGAGCCACTTTGTTTGGGAAATGACATAAATAACTTTTTATTTAATGTTAAAGTAAAAATGACACACACATGAGATGTTTTACTAAAACAATTTTTACATGGGGTTTTACAAGTCCGATTTTTGACTATAAAGAGTCATTGGAAAGATAAAACTATTTCCTACATCATAGTAATTTTTTTATAATTTTTCAACATTAAATAAAGTAAATTATTCACGACATCATGATGATGCAGCGATGACCTCATTATTTAACGATTTAAATAAAATGGAATGATAATGTAATATATAAGAACTACACATGTCCAAAACCTATTGGATGTGTGTATTTAAAACCCTTATCACCTTATCCTCGAAATAAATCAATTTGGGACCTCTTAAATCCGAATACCATTTTAAAATAAGGTGACTTTTCTTTACTTTCCAAGAGTGCCCCTCCTCTCCTCTTATAAAAAGCCCCCACCACTACCTCCTTACCCACACTACCAAATCCTTTGGCTCGGCCAAACCCTGCCCATTTTGGCTCTCCACATCCCTCTCTTACTCCATGAAGCCTCACATTGGTCATAAGGCTTCCCAATGAAGCCATTGAGCTCAAACCAAGTGGAGTTACCCGATTTTAAGGTAATGTCTTCTTTTGAGTCATTTTGTTTTATTTTGCTTATCCAACCCCTAAACTGTTTTTATTATTTTCTTTTGTAACAACTCCAGTATCCTAAATATACTAGGATGTTGTTATAAGAAGGATTCGAGCTACAATTACACACACCTACATCTAATGGTTAAAGAACATAATGTTTCTGTGGATGGTGAATTTCTGCCTCCCGAAACGATGATTGTTCATCATTCTTTTAACAGATTCAAAGGTGGCAATTAAGATGACACTATATTTATATATTATATATAATATGTTTATGTTTTCCTTAAGCTTCTTTATTTTTCATTCTGGGTATACCTTTATGGTTTCCATTTTGGGTAAACACAATATCTTCATTTAAGGAAGTGCAGACTACCGCCCCCTCAAAGTGATGTGATTCGTTAATGCCATATGTGAGATGTGTAAAGGATGGATTTAAAGTTATTATATATGATGTCATACTGTAATTATAATATACCTCTATATCATTATTATTTCATTCCATTAAAGTATGAGATAGAAATGAACGTAGCGTTCATGCGTAAGTACGGCTTACTATCTCCATGAACAGTGCATTTCATTTCTTATCACCAAATGTAATGTACTATTAAAAGTACATGTATATAATGGATATATATAATGAATGATATATCTAAATGATGAATATAATTCTTTAATTAAAATATACATACATCTCATTAAGTTTTACTTCCATTAATATGACAAATAAATGAAAGTAGCGTTCATGCGTACGTACGGCTTACCGTCTCCTTGAACGGTGCATTTCATTTCTTACCTCTAAATGATTTTGTAATATTATAAAAACATGTATATGCTGGATATATATGATATATATGATATCCAAATTAGGAATGTCATTCTGGATATAAAGAACCATTGACCACATGAACAACATGTAATTGTAAGTAGTCCACTTTCGACTTAAGATCCAAATATCGACAAAACAAACATTATTAACATAAATGATTACATAATGTTTATAACATGGAAATAAGTGATATAAAAGGAGTAATGAACTTTAAAAATGTTCTTAATCAAGTATAAATTAACTCAAGTTTATTATTCAGGACGTTAAAGAACGATCGAGTCAAGTCGGACCCGAGGTAAGGGACTTCGTCTCAATCTCCTTTCATTGATGCATATTTCGTTTTATACACAGCTTTCTTTTATACGGTGTATAAACCCCTTTGACTTTTACTTTTATACAAAAGGAAGCTTTTTCTACGAAGCGTTTTACTAAACGACAAAAAGGAATGTTTTCTTAACGTACGCGGTCACAACGACCTTTTCCGCCGCCGCGAGTATTATTTGGTCTTTGGCTTCCTAAACAAGCCGTAATGTTTTTAAAATAAAATAAATATCATATACTCTTTTATGTATTTTGGTATTGAAAATGGTTTTGATAAAGGATTCTATTACGATATATTGTGATTGAAATGATGAAATGTTATCATTCCTTTATATTGGTTTTATGTTTTATGATTTTATATTGGTACTTGGACATTTGACTGGTGGTTACGTGATAAACCGTATGACGAGTGGTGCCGTGAATACCAGGACGGGTGGTTACGTTATAACCTCCAATGCATTGGGTATGGAAGTCAGTCGTATGGCTATTTTATTAAGTATGTATGGAAGTTGGCCGTATGGCTATTCCATTAAGTGATATGTGTGGAAGTCGACCGTATGGTTATTCCACTTAAGTATGTTTATGTCCCAAGTTACCTTTATATATGTTATGTGTTCTTTATATGGGTTTTATGGTAATCATTTGGTTACAAAAAGGTAAGTAATGAAATTTTATTCAGTGAATAGTTTTTACTACTTCATGAAGGTGAAGGTATTACTTTGATAATGTATACATGGTTTACTTGATTTTGAAAAACTAACAGTTTTCAGTCTATGTGTATCCCTTACAGAGCTTCTTATGCTCACAACAAGTTTTTTTGAAATGTTTTTCATAGGACTTAATGTGGAATAGGGCCAAGGATGGGATCAAGGGAAAGTCATGCTATATAAAACATGGAACTAGACATGTTTCTTTTTAAGAGTTTTTTTATTATGGAAACCTAGTAGAAGTGTCTACATTATAATCCTATGAGATGTAATAGTTATGTTGTAATTCTATAAAACTCTAAACCTGAAATATCCTCAATGTGAATTATTCATTTAATTCAATATTAAGTAAGGTTTAAGGCCGGGGCCTTATAGCGGTTGTGCAAGGAGTATAAAAAAATGTAAATGATTTTTAAGAAATTTAGATGGAGTATTTTATGGGTGATTTATACTTCTGACAATAATTTAATATTTTCATATATCATCATAAGGATGTATGAATGTTTGTTATTTTAATTTTTTAATTATATTCTTGAATTTATTATAAAATAAAATGAATACAGTGGAAAATTATATTTATTATATTTTATGTTAAATAATATTATATTTAATTATTTAAATACCACAACAGCTGTAAAATAGGATTTATATGATGATAAATAACAAAAAATGAAATCCTATGGAAATTTATGCGCTAATTTCTACCACATGAAAATAATTATAACCCATTAAAAATGAAAACAGTTTTATTATATTTATGGTTGAAATGAGTTAATGAATGGGTTAATATAAATGATACAGTTAAAATTGACACCAAAACCTATATAAAATTAATTGGATGATGATATTTCGATTTCATATTATTTTTTATATTTGTAATTTCAATATTAAATAATTGTACTTGATGAAAACAATAAATATATTTTAATTATTTTATTAATTGACAGTGTGTCATTTCTCTCCCTTATACAAGGACTACCCTTATCTCTTTTCGTTACACATCCATGTTCCATAAAACCTAGAAAACCCATAAAAATTTATCTCCAAAAATTACATTGAATTTAATTACATATTCTATAAAAAATGATATTCAAATAAACGGGTCATTTAGAAGGAATCAAAATGAGGCCTACCGAGAGAATATTTTATCATCCATCCCAACCAATTTCAATTTATTTCTTCCTCTACCACATTTAAATTAATTGTATGAAACATTAAATAAATTATTCCGTATTATAAATAAACATATATGGATATAAAAATATTTAATTACCATTGTCCTTCATCTTTCCAATCAAATTGTTATAAAATGACTTCCTCGGGTGTATGCAAGGAATATATCTTCGATATTGCTATAAAAACATTTTACATCATCAACCTTCATGGATCGTTATTAAGATGTTTATAATATTTTAAAATAATTTTTTGGAAATAATAATTCTTCTAGAATTATAATATCATATCCACTTTATTACCTTCTTATATGTTTGAAACAGATATGAACACCAAAGCATATGTGTGAAACACTAAATACACAAAGTGATCATTTTGATTTCCAATTTATATATATGGTAAATATATATATATTTAATAAAGATATATACATATTATATGATAATTATTTTGGTTATGTTATTTATTAGTTAACTTTCTTTTTTTTCATTCATCAAAAAAAGAAAATAACAATCATGCATATATAGCCTCTACCATATCCATGAATGGTGTAAATTATATATTTATATCAATACATTATAGATGTATATAAGTATATATAAAATTAATCTATATGATATTTATATCATAATTATCATTATAATGATTAATTATCAATATTCACCATATATGGATAAGATCTACCAATTAAAAATTGCCATGAAAAATGTGGCTATTAACACCCAAAAACATCGATTTAAATAAGCATTCATTAATATAATTGATTTAAAATGATATAATCGGATCATATATGAAATTATAACTAAATAAATTACACTATTATATAAATATTATGAACTAATTTTTCCCATTGACGTTAACATTCATTCACATCAATTCTAATTACAGGTATGAAATTTATTTTACAATATCATTTTATTTTGTATAGTTTATAACTAAAACTATTTTTTATAAAATTATATAATCAATTCATAATAAATACATTTATATTTATTCCCCTTTAGTTGGATCATTGGAATACATTCTTTACTTTCATTTTCATCACATAATTACTCGACATACTAGAATATCATTATTACAAAAAGAATACATTATTTATCTCTTCAGTAAATTTTTTTTCCATATGCATGATTTGTACAAATTATTTAAATATTGTTTTTATTAGTATATTAATTTTTAAATTAATAATTTCCTATGAAATAATTTTTTATATTATTTTATAAATGGGATTATCTTTTTATTATTTTTAACAAAGATCTGTTGATTTATTTCCAAAAATGTGAAATGAATAATTTTTTTAAAAATCAAAAAATGAATTAAGTTTACTCCCATCTTGATCACACAATATAATAGTAAATATACTAAAATCATATAATATTACATTCATTAAATAATTTGGCTATAATATTTAGAAAAACAATACATTATAAAATGTGATTTAAAATTTAAATGCTATTTTTTATAAGAAATAAGGTAGTAATAGTTTAACAGAATATTGAATCCATTTTTACATACCTTGATGTTATATTGACTTATAGTGGATATTATCTAATGATTCCATTTGTATTGTTTCTTTATTTTTCACTGAAATGATGTTGAAATATCAATGAAACCAATTTTATCCATATAATATCATATGATGAATGTGATTATTTTCATGAAAAATTAATTTGAATTGATTTATTATTATATGAAGGATGGTCCGATAATTAAATTTAACTCCAGCTCATTGGGAAATATTAATGTCTTATATGATCATTGGATACATTAGATGTTTTCACAACCCCAGAATATGGTACATAGAAGCTTATATGTTAAATAAAAGAGTGTACATTAGAACTTGTCCCTTTACCTAAGTATATACATGAAATTTTAACCTAATCCTAATATGGTATGAATTTATTTTTTGGTACACAAGAACAATGATTTATTTGAATATTATTAATAAAAAAAATTAGAAACACATAGATGAAAATTTGTTCTGAAAATATTATGTTCTAACCTACCATGTTATTTGATCCCTTTAATGTTCAAGTCCTATTAACTACTATGATATATTCAAGGACTATTATTTATGATCTATGTATGATTTTCAGTGGTCAAGATAATATTCCCACAACTTTTATTCTGATGTAATTTGCAAATTATCAGTTATATCTTCCTTTTTACCCATACAGTACATTTATGATCACTAGTTTTTTTTATTTTTTCCAATGATATAATGAGATGACTTATATATGTAGTTCCCTATAAAATTTCTAGTTTTGAATAACTAATTGGAGATATAGTACAGATTATTTATAAACCATTTTCTTGTATGAATGATTCCAATGATAATAAAAGAAATTTGTTTGTATAATGAATCATAATTTCTTGTAATTAGTATTCATAGAAAATTAATTATATTTTTTAATTGTAGGGGTCACTATATGACATCGATATATATTTTATCTATTGTTGTGACACATCCAAATATCCTTATTTATGATTAAAACCCCTTTAATTATTTTGTATAAAATTTTACATTTGTTATCATTTTATCAAACCCTTGTTGATGGATTATGCTTTTTTGTTATCATAAATATATATCACCAATATTTACTATTTTAGCATATCAAGCTCCCCATATAATTTTATTAAATTAAATTATTATAAATAAATGTTTTAATTATGGTATTTTAAATAAACATTCTATTTGATATGACTATTATGGGAGATATTAATTATATTTGTTTAATTAAGATGACAATGTCTCTATTATTGAATGGAACCGACCATGTGGTCCTTATGTTCAAATTGTTATGAAATATATTTAACATTTATCGAAGATGATGTTTTCTTTGTGCTATCATTTTTTGAAAAATATCCTATATAGACCATATGAAGTAAAATATAGATGTAAATTCTCATCAATGTTGTTTTAAAAGTTAACATAATTTGATTATTTAGGATGTTATGTGCATTAAAAAAATGAATCTGCAATTGAGGTAAGGGTTATTTGTACATATTACCAATTATATGTGATATAATTGATATTTCATGTAAGTTTTTATTTTATATTGAAATTTTAGAGACAATTTTCCAATAGTTATAATTATTATGTTTTATTTATTGTTATTTTAATGCATATTTATTGATGTCCCTAATTTTCTCTTTTTATTTCAACTTTATCATTATAGTAAGTATTTATGTATCTATAATTTTCTTTATTGAGGTATTACTCTTATTAATAATTATTTAAATTTTTAGGTGTGAATATATTGGACTTGGATTAAAATTATAAAATTCTCATCAAATCCATGTGTTTTAAAAATAATTCCCATTTTCATCTAACCATGGGTTCAAATTTGAATGATTCTGATTAAATAAGGGTTTCCAGAAAAATAATGTTCAATCACAATGTTTTGATTGTTATACAATTACATAATCCATATACATTGGGAAAATTAATCTCATTGATTTTAAATTTTAATTCCACATTATTCTGTTGTGATTAATATTTCTAAAAAATATTTCACTTTTGAAATGTTCATGTCTTCATGAGTTATTATATTAATTAGTGATTTTGAAAAAAATGCAACTCAATGAGTTAAGATATAATCTAAAGATTATAATTTTTCTTAGTTTGATATAATATTATATTTCATATTAAATAATATATATCGTCCCTTACTTTGGTGGAAAAATAATTCATTACCAAAGGACTCTTCCCCAATTTGATTTCCCAAAAAAGTGCAATATTCTCAAAAACATATTATCTCCATTACGAAGAGTATTCCTCCATTACAATGTAAATTAATCATACAAAAGTCTAACATTATTATATTGAACTCCAAATATGTTTTTTCTCTAATAAAATTAATATTTTTCGTGTCCTCCTTTCAAATATTACTATATATTTTATAATATGAGTTTTCAGTAATGGTATAAAAAACTAAAATGTTTTCCATCATTTTAAATGTAATGATTTTTTACCCATATCACATTATCATTATAAATTATTTAATATATTAAAATATAAATTATTAATGATAATTCTAAAAATTTATACATCCACAAAATATTTTCACTCCAATTTTTTGGACGATGTATGTCTCTTTCATATTCACTGTTCAACTATCAATTTCTTTAAAATGAATGTGATTTGACATGTTTTCACCTTACTATATTTAAAATGAATTCCTAAATTTGCTGTGTAATAATCCTATTCTCTAATGATAATATCCATTTCGGAAAACTAATATATTATTTTTATTAAGTTGTATACACTTCGTATCTTATGGAATTATTTTCCTTAGAAATTATATTTCTTTATTCAGATGCAAATTTATTGTTAAAACAATACTCTTTGGAATAATTGAAATGTATTTATCATCCATTTAAATTTTTATTGAATATTTTTGAGTCAATATCTTGAAATGTTATAAAGAAAATTTTTCATTCAATTGGATATATAAAATGTGATTAATGATTATATTCAGGTAAAATACTCTGTATGTATGATGGAGGGCTAGGGTCTGATATAACAATCCAATGCATTCATTACTATTTTATACCTCATATGTTATTTATATCAGGAATGAAACAAATTATTACTTTCTAGTATTACAAAAATGATCAGCTACTCAATGAAATTTATTATAGTTTACAATATTGAGGGAGTACCCAATTACAATAATGATTTTTCACATGATAAATTGTGACTTTATTTCGATTAGATAATTTAAGAATATTTTTAATTAATCTAATATAAATTAACTTGGTTCAAAATTTGAGTGTGGAAAAATTGTAGTTAGTTTGGTTCAAAATTTTATGGTTTAATATTTTTATGAATATTTATATATTATAATCTTATAATTATACTCCCTAGTTCATGATTAATGAATCATGATTCTACAAAACTATTTCTTGCTGTCTTTTTTTCCTTTAATATTATATATTCTTCTATCACAACTTATTGAAAACTCTTATTATTCCATATTATTTTAAATAATATATTTCCCCTTTAATAATGTTTTTAAAAATTATTATGATCTAAACCATTATGCCATATTGATAATCTATCTATTAGTAACAATTTGAGATTATCCCTTTCTTCCAATGGATCTAGAGATTTGTATATCATCTCGTAATTATATAGGGGTCATTAGTGTGGATCAATAATAGATAAATGTTCATAACTATAGTAAACAATTTACATGTGTATTTGATCCTCATATATTTTAAACCACATGTACTTTGGGTTTTTTATTTATTCATTTATGTAAATATTTGAATATGTATATATAGAAAAGTAGAAATCGTTTCTTTTCAACTTCTATGAAAGATGATAATTAAATAATTGTTTTTACACAAGAATTGGGAGGACGACTTTACAGTTCATTCATTAGTTTCAAAAAATGTTTTTATTATTTATATGATTAGTTTAGTATTTTATTATGATTAAGATGAAATAAGTTTTGTGAAACCCACAAAAATAAATCTATTGAGTAATCATATCTATAAGATAACATACTTGGATATTTATACTATTTTGAATACTTGGTTTTAAAAGATATCAAGTAATTATATATACATACGAAAGAGGATACATCAATGGAGTATATAAACCAAAATGAAATTAGCCTTAATATAGCTGGTTGTGTATCATGTAAATATCCACTTGGTTCTGAGTGATTATGCTAATGAGAACACAAATTTATATTATCACTTTTTTTATATGGTTTAGTTAATTGACATTATAGATTCAAATCCATATTAATGATTATTATATATTTGAATTAGAGGGAAATTTAGCATAAAAAACTTAATATTAAAATATAGATATTCAATATATTATAATATAAATGTGGGACAAGTGGATTAAATAATTTCATAGTTGAATGAGTAAAACCATTTTTTGATATAATCATTTAATTGGAGGTGATATATTATGATTGAGATTCCATATTCAAATAATCATTTACTATGAATTTGTGGGATATTATCTTAATCATTTTGGATTAAATATTTTCTTAGAAAGAATACCGTAAAAATGAAATAGTGGAAGGTATGTCCATATCAATATGAAATGAGATGTGGAATGGGTTTCACCCAATGTTATGATTAAGGAGGGTTTAACCCCATTATCAATCTCTAGTAGTGGGTTTTCTATTTTTTATTCTTCATAAGAAACCCCCAATAGTTCCCATATTTATAACTAGGTGTATAAAATCATTCCAAATGTAGTTGGTTCTTTTGGGTTTCTTTCCAAATGATTCGGAGGAACTCGCATTGGTCAAGATGATGGGGGATCAGGCTCACCACACACTTTTTGGGGGAATGATTTTCTACTGAGGGACTCTATTATATATTTATGTTATTTTTGTCAAATCCTTATCAGACCCTAATATGAGAATTTTACCCCCATTCCAATGACATGATTATGAACATGTGTCGATATGAAAACATATTGGTGTATTGGGAGGTTTATATCGCATTATTATTTAGTTATGATGCTCTAGGAAATGGACATTTTAGGGAACTATGGTGTTCATTAATGTCCAGTGATGAACTTGGTGTCCTGAAGATGGGATTGAACCTCAATAAGACATCCTTTGTATCATTTGAAAAATGAATAAAAAATACAGAGTTCACTTGGAATATTTTTAGGTCATGTGATTGGCCCTGTCCATGCATTTTAATGTCATATAGTAAGGACTTCAATATGGGGATAAAAATACAATGGGACATCATACATATTCTGTTTAAAAAAAGAATCAGAGTCTATATATTTCTTGTAATAGGTACTGTGTCAGGAGTGAAATGACCGTAGATTCCCTATGTGGGACTTATTCATATGGGTCCACTCTATATTTCAACTTCAAGAATGTTACCCATTGAGACGAGATGCAATGTAATAAGATTAACTTCCTAATGATGGACCCACACTAGTGGAATTCTCAACATGATTTAAATACAATCCTAACTTCTCTCTAAGCCCACATGGGCAATGCACGTTGCGATAAACAAGATATATTGGTATATTACAAAATATTAATGATATCATACACTTACAAGTATTACATATTAATGTTTCATTGAGAAGAATGATTACCAATCTCATGAATGAAATGTTATGGTTCTCGAGACTCTATAAGGCATCATATGTTTCAAATATTATAATAGGAATCAAATTCATCATAGTTATGTTCATCCCAAACTAGTTTATGGGTTTTACGTACATGGGGGCATGATTGGGTCATATAAAAAAAAATCATATATGTGAATTATTCTTATTCTTATCCATTGATACAAGAGGATTAATGGAATACCAATGGGAGAATTTAAACTCAGAAAGCTATAATTATTAGGACAAGACATGACTCACACTAAGGTGGATTCTCGTTGGATCACGATTCATAGGATGGAGTCCTACGTATACCAGTTACAGTGGGAATATGAGTTCTACTAGTTCACGTATCGATTAATATACTGATGGGAAATGTCGGATGATCACTCTCAAAGATATTCTTCCTCCCCTCAAGGATTCACGATTTTTTAGGGATTATACATGGATGGATTCCCTCTGGTCAAGGAATATACAGTGTTGATACCTATTGATTGGGGCTTAAACAATGAGGCATCCCTTTGACACACTAATTCTTTATTCTCTTATGGATTAATTAGTGGAGTTATCACTAAAATTTCTATCTGATAGAACGACTTTATTAGGGTTTCATGAGTTTTTAATACTAGATCATTATGGACACATTCCTTGTAAAATGCATATGTGGCCAAAGGTTAATGGTTAGGGTCCACATCGATTGATTTGATGTAGGAATATTAGTCAAATTGGGAAAGTCATAAAGGATTTTTATGAAATTTCATATATTCTTATAATGATCTAAGAAGATGTATCTAGGACCCTTTGTATTGTCAACTAAATTGTCTTCAATTTCCCTAAATTGAGTGATGCATTCATTTCCAAGTTGCTTCGCATGACCAAATATGTCATATTTTGGGACTTCAACAAGATAAAAGTATACATGACCATGAAATATCATATGATCAGCATCCCTCATCTTTTCACTATCAATTGAAAATGATGAAATGTCAATGGGATATCACATGATCATGTTGACATGTCAATGATGTTTCTCAAGGTCATCCTAGTTTGTCCATATATTGTCATGCGACAATGTGGAAATTTTAAGGGGTTATCATGAGTTTAACCCAACATGTATAAGGAATTTCATGTAACCAACATGGAATGTCAATGGTTTATAAATATCATCGCGAGACAACAAAAGAACTGTTAATTGCCTATACTTTAACTATTCACATGGCAGGGTTCCATGTATGAGATTAAGATTTTGTGCTTGTTAAAATTCCGTAAGTGAATTCCCAAATAGATCATGCCTTATGGTTATATAGAAAATTATTTTCCTTTGAATATGGGTGCATGGGTGTTGAATGTATTTTCCATGATTTCTACATTTGGTAAAGGCTATATTTAGGATGGGTTACATCCGTATGAGGGAGCTGCAAAATGCTCCATTATTCATGAAGTTCAAATGACCCTAACAGGGTCGTGTGAGGGATTATGCAAACTTCCACAGGGAGTATCCAATGACACCACCTGATTTCCACAAATCCACATTCTTCACGTCCTCTATTTTTTTTTGAAATTATGCACATGGGATGCACATCAAAACCACAACCTTCATGGGTGATGGTAGACATTATATGGTGATTAGATCATGTAATTTGTGTATCACAGACCCATTATTATTTTATATTTAGAAGGTGACCACAAGTATGCTTCATTTCATTGATTCCACTCAAATATCCATACACAGACATCATGAGATGCCAAGACTTCTTGTACTACAAATATAAGAGTGAGTGATTGGGGAAATATCTCATGGCTCTCAAAGCCAAAGGATGAATAATCAATGAATACTGGTTCGTGAAAATTTGTTATTCTATAAAGGGTCCTCATGAAGCATCCTTTTTCATTCGGTTCAAATTACCTTCACACACGGTCATTCGAGGGACCATTCTACCATATCAGGAATCCACCAAGGTGTCGAATGATAAGGCTTCAATTCCAAAGGTTTCATGAAAGTGTCTTCTAGATAGAGAACACATGATTTTCTAGGATTGTGGGTTAGAAAAATGGACTTGGGAATCAAGATAGCTATAATAATTTCATTATTTTTACACCAAAATATTTTTATGTACATTTTTAAAATTTATTTCTTTAATATCTAATGTTTCTTGGGACACCGAGTTCGAGCACACCATGATCTATCAAATTAGCCATTTAACAATAAATTATGAATTCTATTAAACAAATTATGAAATTAATATTTGTCAAAATAAACTATATTTTTTAATTTGGAATATCAAAATTAATATATGGTTATGATTAGGTATTTTTCTTAAAACATTCATTTCATGATTAATAGTGAAAACTACAAAAATAAATTTAAATACTATATTTTTCATTTAAATAATTATTATATGTTAAATTAATTATTATGGACACCATATATCAATAATACTTATATTAATCCAATTTAGTTCTTTAGAAACAATTTATTTTATAATTATATATAAAAAATTATATAATTTATAAACTACTCTTGTAACCGCCATCTTACCACATTAGAGTAAAACATTATTTATCCACCTATGTGATTTGAATTTTGGAAAATGAAAATTCATAGTTCTAACCAGTATGAAATTTATATTCTAATACAATCAACATAATTTTTTTTATGAATGGTAACATTAGTAATGTTTGGTTTATTTACATTGGTTATGGGTAAATCATTTAATTATTGTTGATAATCATATTGTAATATTTATAAATTACCCAAATACTGGTCTTAATTTCACTATATTAGAGTGTGTAGAAAAAATAAATCTTAGGCCTAAATTATATTGCCTTTTAATCAACATTTTTTAGATTATAAATTTATTATTATTTATTTAAATAAGTGTTAAAAATGTTGTACTCAAAAATAAATAACTATGTCATTATATATATGTTGGGATATACATAAGATATATTCGAATATAAATAGTTATTTGAAATGTAAAATACTTGTCTACATCATGGTATTTTTTTTAGAATTTACGGAAATAAAAAATTAAAAAAATACTGATAGTAAAATGATGTAGTAACTGATTTATTAAAGGAGATTTCAAATAAATGATATTAAAAATATTAAAATAAATAAAATTTCATTATTTAAGGTTACATAATAATTTTATAGGTGACAATGAGATTTTAGGTGTATATTCAATGGTTTTTTTGATGTTATCTTTATATTTTCATTTTATTTATAGTCAAAGTGATGAATTGTGTTAATATTGAAAGTATTGGTATTATATAAAAATAAATATTTATAAATTATTTTGGAATCATCAAAATCACAAAAATATACAAAATAATTATTATATTGCCTTAAATGTAATGATATGCCCATTTATGGAATGTTTATAAAACATAAGTTAAAATTTGTAACCATTTAATATTTAAAATATTATTACCACAGTTAAAATTAAATAGATTAATTAATTGTAAATGAAAATTATAATATTTAAAATAAATAGTTAACAGGTCTAAAATTTGATGGATGAATAATATTAGATTATTACCATTTTACTATTGATTTTGAGTTTATTAATGGATACCTTTATAGGAGAATAAATTATATATTATTTCAACCATACATTGTTAAAAAATTGTCATTATCTTGTAGTTAATATCTTTTATGCGTCCACATGGAGAAAAAAACAAGATTTGAATGAATATAAATTTTCATTGATATAAATGAAATTATTTTCATTATATAAATTTATTTTAATTTTTTAGAAGTTATATAATTATCGAAAAAGTCTCATCAATTCAAAAACAATATTTTTTAAATAACCTAAAAATATAATAATTGATATTAATAATATTTATTTTTCTGTATTTTTGTATATTTTTTGTGTCTATCAAATTTAATAAATCTATAAGATATATTCTAGGTGTTTGAGTGTGTTATATTCAAATTAACACATTTTCTTTTTGAATTTTATGTGAAATTAAATGAATAGTAGTAAATTTGACAATAATGACATCTTGTTTAATTAATTTATTGTTAAATTATTTAAATTTCATAAAACTATTAAATAATCAAAAAAGAGACAGGTTATAGTATAATATATATTATAATTTTCACTTATGTTCCATTTTAATGTATGTGGATATTGTATAGTCTAATTATATTTTAATATTTTTTGAGTTTCCTAAAGTTTCTACTATCTTATAAAAGGTAATGTCTCTTTATCTTTTAATAATCCCTCAAAAAAACATTTCCTTGGCCAACCCATTCCAATTTTTCCTCTAAAATTCCCTCAATTATTCATAAAGGCCATAAATTGCCATAAATCTAACCAATGTTGTCTTTTTGTAATAGGCAATATGAAGATAATCAAAGAAGAGATAATTATTTTACCAATTGAATTCAATTTTTTTTCTTCATCTACATACTATGAATATGTTATTTATAAAATAAAGTAATAAATCCAACATCTTATATATGCTATGATGTTATTTCGATAATGGGAAAACCATATTCCACATTTTATCCAACCTTATAATAATAATATAACACTTTTAGATACCTAAGTCTTACCATTTCCACACTATTGGGTATATTCTCCTTTACTAATTTATTTGGATTGGTATTATTATAAATATAAAAATATAAATCATCAATATGACTTGATATTGACTCTGTATAATTAACAGAACTTCCATTTTCTTACACATTTACGATTAAGGGAATGATATCATCGCATATGCGTACATACAACAAACTATCTCAATAGCGCGATGATATTCATTTTTCACATTAACAATTCAAGAATGATAATATATATATATTAGAATAATATTGAAATATATGAAATAATAATTCTACTAGAAATACATATATATATACGTCATCTATTTTCTACAATTCAATATAATAAGAAAATAGAAACAAGATTCAAGTGTATGTATGACCTATCGTCTCCATGAATGGTGTATTCCATTTCATTTATGATATATATATATATATGGGGAATATACATGTTATATAAATAATGTTTTATATTTTTGAATTAATTTATTTTTATGCTATGTAATATAACAAGTCCAAACACTCGCGATTTACAAAGTTATTATTATCGAAAATGTTTCATTAACTAGTAATTATTAATAAATGGGTAATATACAGTCATAAATTAATAATATATGATATTATAAATATTATTATGATTATAGTACAAGTTAATTGTATTTTGAAAACCACATTACATGTGATTCAGACATGTAGAGAGGGTATTAGACCTTTGGTAAGGTGAAATTTGTAATCTCATTATTAGAGGAGATTTTTATAAGTATTTATTTACTACGACATATTTATCATCCATGATGATGTGTTTAAAAAATATTTTTAAAATTAGTCCTTCTAATGTTTTTTAAGGTAATATTTATACAAAACAAAAATATAAATGTTTCTAGAAATTTTTATTATAATTTTATATTCATTTTCTATTTTTTAAAATTGATTTTATGTATTTATTTAAATGTATATGAATATTTTAAAATATTGATTTACTAATTTATCTAAAATGCTTACATGTTTTTTTGGAAACATTGATTAAAAAATATATTTTTTTTAAAATTTATTCTTTTATAAATGTATATATTTTAAAGAAATGATTTTATAGAAAAATATTATTTTTCTCTTGTTATTTTAGATGATTTTATTAGATTACTTTAATTTATGACAAAATCCATTGTTTAATATTATGTTTAATTGAGGTTGATCAATTATGATACAACACACCTAATATTATTAAAGTGTTAATGATATATTCAACAATGGATGTACAATCTTAACACCATTCATGGTTTAAAGTTAATTTAATAACATTTTCTATGATAGTTTTAATAGAAATTTATTGATAGTTATGATTCACTATTTTCATATAAGAAATATATTGGACTTAATAAATGATGCTTGGGGACCTATATAACCACTCAAAGCATCAGTAGATCTCATGAGATGAAATCATGCGAAACATACCCTTCATGTTTTTTTCTAATTAGATTAAAAGTTTTAGGAATTTTGATCATGACAGAAATTAGATGGGTTTCTACCCACATACACATATTTTCAATAGGATAAATCATAAATATACATATATTGAGGATATATATTGATAATGAAATCATCTGGAATTATTTATTCCCTCATTACATGATTAGTTATTGATATTCAATGTTATTATTCTACTACTGGAAAATTTGGGGTTATTTTTTCGAGATCATGTGATTATTTTATATAAAATTATTTCATATTTCTATATTATTATCACAATTATGACTAAAAGGATTGTGTTTAAGTAATATATCATTAAATAAAAGATTATTATTTTTTTGAAATCTTACTATGTAATATTTACCATTATTGAGCATCTCATCCCACACATGAATTATGATTTCTATTTCCATGATGCCATGATGTGTATAAATATTGATATACATGGTTTTTCATTAATAATAATGGAATTCTCAAAAGGTTTCAGGTGATGTATTTTATTATTTTAATTGTAATGTGTGATTAACGTATGTAAACTATTATCCAAGACAAAAAATGTAATCAGTAATTAAATATATGATTTCATGTATCTATATCAATGTATAAGACTAATGAATTGGCTATGAGTGTCTAGGGTTGTGGCGTTGAAGATGATATCATAAGAAGTATAGAAGTAACCATTGAATCTATATGTAGAAATAAAATTTTAGAAATCATAACGATAAGAATGAATTGGAATAATGGATGAAAGTAATATTCTAAAATTTATAGATCCAATAAATTATTTTTCATGAATATATAAATATGAGTATTGTTTCTCACAATGTGATTTTTGATTTAGTAAATGTTTAGAATCAAAAAGGTTATAAATGTAATTGTTATTTCCTAATAATGAAGATATAATAAGGAAACATGAGATAAAAGAGGTAATGAGGAATAAGATATTGAATAATTGTCAATGGTTTAGGAGTAAAGTGCATTGATTATGGATATTTGGTATTTTAATTAAAAATTATTACATCAATGGTTCTATGGTTATAAGATTCATGATATATAAATGTATTTTACAGCAGTACCGTTTCTTTATGTATTTTAATGCATAATAGTTTCATTAAGGATTTAAAAGTGATCATATATTATTTATGTGACAATAAGAGAAATATAATGTCGTTTTTGGAATCTTATGTTATGATTAAATCTGTGAATTTGGAGTCTGTTTGGGACTATTAATTTGGAAAAAAATATTTTTGAAATGTCTTATGGTTGGAATATGAAAAAATGGGTGTTGGATATTATTGTTTGTGGTTTAATTATGTTTTATTATATATTATGTACTATCCTTTTTGTTTTATTAAACATTTTAAGGATTAATGAAATACTTATGGACCATATGATTCCTTAAAAGTGATTCATTAATAAATAATAATCCTGAATATCAATCTTCAAGTGAATGAATCAAACTGAAAATTGATTTAGCTATAACCAATCTATTATATCATCAAGAGCTTATATGGCCTCCTCAACAACAATGAAATGGTACCCCATACTTGGTGTGGGGGGAACAAAGTATTGGATTATCTCACGTTTTTTGGTTCCCATAGATCCAATGTAGTTTTGTTAATCCAACATTTCTCTCTTCAAGGTAGAGGGGGGGAATTTCATCCGAGGGGACACCATTGGTCTACATTACTTTGGCCCCCCTAGACAGTTTTCTATGTACATTTTTACTTTTTACATTATGTTAGTCCCTATAATAAAAATGATAGTATTGATGATGATTTAAGTATAACCAATGGATTATATTGAGACATGGAATGAAATCATGTAATCATTCTCAAGTTGTAATTTGGATATTACTATAATCCATAAAATCATGGATAATTTATCTAAAAAATATTTTTATCCTAATAAACTAGAGTTTGTTTAACTGATGGTATTTTAAATAATCATAGATTTACAGGTTTGAGATCATTAAATTTTCAATTATCATTTAGTCGTTGGTGATTGATGAGCTCAATCACTCCCTATATATATTTACACATTTCCTCTATCTATGTATATTTTTATTCCACCGATGTTATCATATTGGAAATCATAATTTTGTGGTAACCTCCTCTTTTCCATTTTCAACTTATTAAGAGGATGTTTTATTAACCATATTTTCGATGTCGGTTTCCCACAATGGGATTTTCAAGTATAAACCTATGAATTTAAAATTATAACATTAAATTGAAAGTATATAATTCATTGAAAGAGGGGAGAATTTATGTCCACAATATTTTATTGTTTTTACCATTTTATATTTAATCTCTTTGATATCTTGTGTTGCATGAAACACCAATTTTGAGGGCACTGTTATCAATCTAATTAAAAGTTTAAAAAATAAATTATAAATAATATTAAATTTTTTTTGATATTTATATTTTTAGATACACACCATTTATAAATTTGGAATATCAAAATTATCATAGGTTTAATTTTTGTTCTTTTTTTGAAAAGATTAAAAATTTAATGAATAGTGAAAAATACACATTGTAGTTAAAACATGCTTTTTTTAAATAATTATTATAAATTAAAATTATTTTCAAATTAAAATTATATCAATAATAAATATATATCCAATTTAGTTCATTGGAAACATTTTATATTAATATTATATATAAAAAGATTTTTTCCTTTCAAAAATCTCTTTTGGCATGCCTTCTCTTCCCATTTGAATAAAAATTAATGTTGCTTATTTTTTGAGTTGAAATATGAAAATTTTATATACACATTTTTAATCATTATGATATTTAGAGTCTAATTTGATCAAATAATGTTTTTGGATGAATCGTAACTTTTGTTAAAATACATTTTAACATGGTTATGGGTAAATCAGGTAATTAAAGGAAAAGTAATATTGAAATATTTATAAAATACCCTAATACTTATCCTGATTTAATTGAATTAATTGATCTAAGGTCAATGTTTTAAATTTTAGATAAGTCCCCTTTTAACAGTAAAGGGGGTGGGACCAAGACTCCAACGACATCAAGACATTAACAATATCCGAGAAACAAGGGGGTTTCAAACCAGAACAAGACTAGGCCGAAGTGCCTCTACCCAACATCAACATCATTAAGGCACACCTCCACTAAATCATGGATGTTCTGCAAGTAGTCACGTGCTTGAATTCATTTTCATAGTACTGATGGCTATTCCATACCCTCTCAAACTCCAAAATAAAAAAAGTATTTTGCGGAGTTGATGACTAGTTCAATCCTCATCTGAAGAAAACCCATGTAGAATGTCTGTCTTCCAAAACAGACCATCCAATTGACCTCTAATAACTAAACCAAGGACCATCCAATACCCAAATACAGAACCAAAAAAAACATGATCCCAACTTTACAAAATAAAATTCTGGAAACAACTTGCATCAGATGCAAAATTCACCCCCCCCCCCTCCAAGCAACTCGTGCCAACCCCGAGAATACTAGAGATTGTAGGGACCAACATCGAGCTAGGATGTAGTCAAATGATCCAAGATCCAGCTCCGCCGACATTACCAACCCCAATCACACTATTGATTCAATAGGAACCCAAATAAGCAGAGCCAACGAAGTCTACAGTGAGAACACTGGATCTGATGACGCACCCCGAGACAGGATGAGAACTAGAATCTAGGATTGCATCATAGTTGACGACGAACTCACCCATGTCGATGTGAGATCCCAAAGACGAACAGCCAACAATAATTATACCAAGATCAGAACAAATCTAGACCCCAAAGATTCTTCACCCAGCAATTCCATGTCGAGAAAAGCCAACCGATGCCTCGGTCAAGACATGCTAGAGGAGGGGAGGAGATGGCATGAAGGGGAAACCCTAGGCACAAGAGGATGGTGGGTGATCTACCGCTCAAAGGATTTATACAATCTCATGGTCTTATTTTATTTGTATAAGTATGTTTTGATAAAAATCATCCATAATAGGACATTATGATCCTTTTAAATAAACTTTTGTTAGATTATGATATTTATTAAGTTTTCTTTAAAAAACAGTTTATAATGTCCTTCTCAAATTTTCATAATAAATTCATTTGTAATATATTAGGTTATACATAGGATATATAACACAATAAAGATTAATTTGAAATATAATAAATTTGTCTACATAATGGTAATTTATTTATAATTTTATGAATAAATTAACTAAATTAAATAATGACCTAATAATGGTGCAGTAATTGATTTATTAATGGAAATATCAAATATTTGATACTAAAAATATTAAAAAAATAAATTAAAATTAGATCTTGTGCCCCATGAAATTTTTTGGTTGGTAAGACATGTTAGTTGGGTATTAAATGGTTTGGAGAGATGTTATCTTTCTTTTTAGAATTTATTTAAATTCAAAGAAATTAATAGTATCAAAATTAACACCGTAGATATTTTATAAAAATAAAAAGTTATTAAATTATTTAACAATCCTAATTTTAATTAAAAAAATATGAAATGATAATTATATTTTCTAAAATAACCTATAATTTCAATTTATCAATAATTTACATCATATATGTAAAAATGTATAACATTTTATTATATAAAATTTTATTTCCACAAATAAAATTAAATAGATTAATTGAGGGTAACTCAAAAAATAAGGTTTATTATGAATACATAAAATCTTCAAAAAATATTGGATGATGAATACATTACCCTCATAACATTATGTTTTATGTTTATTTTCTTAATGGATAGTTTTCATTTAAAATAATTTATATATTATTTAAAACAAATGTAGTTATAAAATATCATTATCTTGTATTTGATATCGTTTATGTGTACACATAGAGAAACATAAAGATAATAACAATAATAAATTATTATTTTGGTATAAATTTAAAAACATTTCATATATAAATTCATTTTTATTATTTAAAAGTTATATAATTTATTAAAATTATCTCCAATTATAAAAAAATATTTATTTAATTAAAATAAAAAGTGAATAAATGATTTTTATAATTATATTTTTTGTATATTTTGGATTATTTAATGTCTCTAACAAATTTGAAATATCAATAAGTAATATTTTAGTTGTGTTAAATCCATATATTATAATTCCCACTTTTTCTCGATGTAATTTATGTCAAATTAAATGAACAGTATTAAATTGGACAATAATTTTATCTTATTTAATTAATTGTTATTGAATTTTTTTAAAAGAAAAATAATTTTTAATAATAACATGTGGATATCATATGGTCTAATATGTATTCTATGTTTCATTTATGTTCCATTTTTAACTATTTCGATCTATAAAAGTCTTATTATATTCTAATATTTTAAGAGTTTCCTATAGTACCCCTAAACTTTCATATAAAAGGCTACCCATTCTAGTATGTTATTCACACCTATAAAGAACAATATCTTTTCCAAAACATTAAAATTTCACTTAGAAGAAATGATTAATTCATCATATAGGGAATAATCTCAGCTTAAATCATCCCAAAGAGTTCCTTCGATGCAAACAAAAAAGGAGATGCTCGAAGAATAGCTAATTACATTACGAATTCAGTTGAATTTACTTTCTTCTTCTAGTTCATATTAATATACATATTTTGATTCCATACTAAAGATATAAATCCGTTATTATCTATATACATATATATTTTTATGTTTATGGGACCACCATATTTCTCATTTTATATATCATATGAATACAAATATCGCCATGTGTGGGTACATAGAGCTTACAATTCCATGATGTCGTGTATTTTTATCATTAAAACATTATTTATATGGGTATAATGATGAATATAATAGATATAAATTATAAATATTAAATGATATTTATTATTTATAATTAACATAAAATCCATTTCCTTAACCGTTTACAATTAAGTGAATGATATCATCGCTCATGCGTACGTATGACTAATCATATCCAGATTGCTATGAGATTCATCTTCATTGTTACCCATTCAAGAATAATTCTAATATATAAATATAATTAATAATTATGAAATATATGACAGAATAATTCTACTTGATATATATATATATATACATTTATGTAATTTGTTTTGTACTTTTCAATGTAATAAGAAAATGGAATAATCGTTCATGCGTACGTACGGTCTACTGTCTCCCAGAACGGTGCATTAAATTCCATATTATATATAAACAGAATATATAGGATATATAGATCATATTTATATCCTATAATTAATTAAAACATGGTAATTGTAATATAACAAGTGAAAACACTTACGATTAACAAAGCATTTATTAACTAAAATGTTGCTTTAACATTGAATTTTTAATAATTTCATAATATAAAGTTCTAAATGAATCATATATGATATCATAAATATAATTATGATTCAATTATTTGTTAATAATATTTTCAGAACCATTATATTGAATTTTTGGACATGTATTGTGGGAATCAAACATATAGTAAGGGTTAATATTGAAATCTAAATATTATCTGAGATTGTTTATACGTAAATATTTTCTAGGACATATTTATCATCAATATCCATGACTCAAAAAAATTATTTCAAAATAAGTCTATTTAATTAATTATATAATGAAATCATTAACTATTAAATAAATTTAAGTGTTTCTAATATTTATTTTCCAAGGTGATTCTCATTAAATTCTGTGTTTTCAAAATGGGTTTTGTAGATTTATTTATAGAGACATGAATATTGTAAAATAGAAATTATAAAATGATTATCGAGATTTTAAAACTGGTATAGGATACATGAATTCAAAAACTAATTTTTTTAATATTTCTTATTTAATTAATGTGTGGAATTTTATTAACAATTTATATGATAATGTGTAATTTTTTAGGATTTTACAAATGATTTAATTAGATTATGTTCACATATGCCAACATACATTGAATAATTTTATGTCTTATGGGATATGATCTCGTATGATATAATAAACCATATTTTTTATGAGTTTATTAAAATTTTGGCTTTGGATGTGATATTTATTTACCATTCATGGTTTATTATTAATGTATTAACATTTCATATTCATGTTTTAATAGGAATGTTTATTTCGGTTATGTTTCCCTTTTTACATGTAATGAATGAATTTGACTTATTATGTGATGATTGGGCCCCTCTATATCCCATGGATTTATTAGTAGGTCTCATGAGATGAAATTAGACGAAAAAACCCTTCACATTAGTTTTCAAGCAGGTTAAAATTGACAGGACAATAGATCCTGAAATAAATTAGATGGGATTATACCAACATAATTAATCCTTCCAAAGGATATATGTTAAAAGTAGCTATATTAATGATAGATAATGATAATTTAGACATCCTAAATTATTTATTCCATGATTATGAGATTAATTATGGATATTCCATGTGATTATTCGACTAGTTGAATATCAATGGTAGTGTTCTATAGCTCGTTTGATTATTTAAAATGGTTTTAGTAATTGTTTCCATATTTGGATTAGGATTACGATTAAGAGGCTTCTAATTTAGTTATATACAATTCATTAAAATATTGTGAATACTTATTATAGCTTCTACTATATTATTTACCATTACGGATAATCTGAGCTCAACCCTTTCTTTGGTTTTATTTTCCATGGTTTACAAGATGTGTCTTATGATTAATATATAGGGTTTATATTTGATGGTAATGGAATTAAAAATGATTATATATGTTATATTTTATGATTTTAATTTTAATGTAACATTCATGTATGTAATCTATTTCTAAGACATATAAATTGGTTCATGCTTTGAGATTTTATTTCATGTACCAATGTTAATGTATTAACCAAATACACGGGTATTGGGCATCTTGTTTTGGGGTTTTTTAATTATGTACCTTATGACAAAGGGATATCATGGCCTTCACATTATCATGATATCACATGGATAAATATCATATCATACAACAGATTTCATGATCATATGTATAGGGTTATTATTCAAATTATATTGAAAATAGAAGTTTGTGGATTATGTGATACACATATTAAAGCTTATATGTGGTTATAGAAAAGGGATCACAACATGATCACAAAGGGTAAAAACTAGGAAAATGATTCATGTGGATGGTTTCTCAAGATAGCATGAGGTACAATGGACTCAAAACTAATTTTGTATTCATGCGATCATGTGATCATATGAAGATCACATGATGAGATTGTATGATGACATCCCACGATATATTCTTACAATTAGGGTCCCTGATTTACCTTGAGAAGAACTCCAATGGTTGTGGCCATGCCTTCTATTCTTCAAATGTTTTATCCACTACTCATATTTCTTCAGAGCTCACTTTTCTTCCCCTAAAATATTTTCATCCATCCCTTTATTCTAAGGTGATATATGTATATATAGATATGGTTTACCAAAATTTTTATCTAAATTCAATGAGTGGGATTTCACATTCATTTGTGAGACAACCTGTTTTTCATCAAATGATCATTTAATTTGATCATGTTATTCTTATTTTTCCTTCTATTAAGCCACATGATTTTAAAAGGACGATTTAAATAAAAATATTATATGAGAAAGAAGGGTTTACCACTGTAAAAAATATGTGATGCCTCAATTAATTATCATTATTTCTATTTCATGATCAATGGATTATCGTGTGATGACATTGAACATTAAACGGGGATCTCTCTGAGTGCCACTGGTGTTCTCAATTAGATCACAAGGTTTCACCAACTGGTCATCTTATAATACTCTAAAAATCATTGAAATAATGTTATTGGTGGTGTTGGTGATCACCGAGTGGTCATGTGAATATCATTGAGTATCCATTCCAAACCTGTAGTGTAAAAGGGAATCAGTTGAGTAGGAGGTTAAAGATGGAGGTCTCATGGCATGCATAACTGATTTGAATTTGTTCATCATGGAATCAAATTATTTTGAACTCAAAATCCATTTGATTTAATAGTAAAAATATATCAAAGAGATTCGTGATTGGTTGGTCTATGTTTGATTTTCCCCATACCTCATAGAAATATTTATGGATTATCAATTATGTATATACAAATTTTAGTGACTTCAACTTGATCGAGTAGGCAATGGGGGTTTATACCTTTACCACATGAATTACTTCATCCCAAGTTCATCCCACTGAGATTATGTCTTGGACTATGGGCGCCTTTTGGATCACACACCGTGGGGCCTATACATGGGCCTAATCTCTCTATGTGGTAGATTTCCCCCCTACTGGTCCACTGGTTGCACTATGCTGGCTCCCATTGGGTGTGGCTGGCCTATGTGCCACATTTCTTCTGGTTGATCCTAGATTGTATAATTAGCATGATAGACATAAGTTTTTTTTGAATATGAATGTTTTGAACTCTTATTATAAAATACTATGAAGATATCAACAAGGGCCCCTATCATATCCCTTAAATGAAACCCCAATCCTTCATATATGTCATATTCATGTTCATCATGCAAATTAGACTGATGTTTTTAATGGTCTCCACATTCATCAAATTGTCAAGAAAAATGAGAATGATGCATGATTATGGGTTCCAACACAAATCCCCCCTTATAATAGATTCTCCCTACTTCAAAAAAATCTGATTAGAATGAAAATATAGGTCACATTTCTGCATATACAAACATTGTTAATTCTTGGATTTTTAGAATTCTAAGAGGATCAAACTTGAGTATGTTCTAATGGAATTTTAGGTGTTATACAAAGAAGACTTTTGACTATGAGATCCTAGATAAACCTGAGATACAAATTGGATTTAGTTTGGTGTATAGATTCCCCATAATTGGAATGTGAATGGATGTTAAAATTGAACAGGGTTTGATCAGAATGTAACTTCTGGCTATCTAAAAAGTAAATTACTTCTAGTTAACTACATATAGCACGAGTATAGGAATAAAGTCACACATAATTATAAAATATTACACGAATAATATCAAAATAATGAATATGGATAATAGGTTCATAGAAAAATAACTTTATGATTAATGTTCATACATATATTTAACCCGTATTTAAGAGGGGAAATATAACTATTTTTAGGATGAAATATAATATAAATATTCATGTTCAGGTGGAGAATTTGATCAGGGAATCCTTAATGCCCATCCATTGTGTGTAGTACCAAACAGATCCAATCCTCAGGATTTTAGTGATTGAATTTCAACAGGTTACCTTTTGATAAATTTTCATAAATTCACATAGATATGAAATTATTTATTTATTAATCTACTCTAGTTGTATTATGATCATCCAATTCACAAGGATAAATTGGTCATGGTTTCCATCCCAAAGTAAAAACACCCAAAATTCAATCTATGTCTATATATTGAAAGAATAGTTTGATTTTTTTTGAAGTACATATGGGGATCCCAATAATATTTCTATATTTTATATTTATTTTCATAAATTTTTCAAAATATTATTTTCGAGGAAGACATAACAGGCACGAAATTGAATTTTCCTTTTGTCCCCTAATATTGGTTGATAAACTAATAAGTTTATTTACCTATACCATTTTAGATATTCTCAATATTACCTATGTCACAAAATGCACATCTCCAGTGAGAGAATACGTGAATTTTTACAAGGATTTCCTTATTGGTTTATATTTCTTGCGAGTATCATATATTTTACAATTATAATGTCTTTCAATCTAGACCAATTCTATTTTTTATTTTAGTGTATTTTATTTCTAACCATTGGTTTATAAAAATTCAGGGTCTTCTAGCTCGGAATTTTAAATAATGTATATTATTAAAATCATTCTCAAAAACTTTTTACATTAGTATAATTTATTTTATCATAGATCATTGTTGTTCTATAACATTGGTAATTTTATCTAATACCTATGTTGTACTATAATTTAGAGATTCAAACTAAAAATATGGTGTACTATAGTTTTAGGGTAATTTAGATTGGGAATTTTTTATTTTATTTTATTGTCTTTTAGATATAAAAATTCATGTATAGGGAATATGGGGTAGGAAAACCAGGGTGTGCTCAAAATACAATGGGATGACTTGTTTCTCCGTTGTGTTTCCAAGACTCACATCGATTGGAGTGACTTTCTAGAAAAGATTAGATTCATTTATATGGTGCATTTAATACATTATTTTTTCATATCACGGCCATGAAAATAAAATCTACATTTTTTTAATGGGTCATTGAATATACATAGAATTAATATGGGTTGAGGGTGAACTATTGGGGATATTAGGTCTGTATAGATAGTTGAAATGTGGGTGATATAAATCATAAACACAAAGATTGAGTTTGTGAATATGAGATGGGGAATGAATTCCAGGTATGTACCATTACACATTGAGAAGTTATGTACGTACTCATTTTTACCTATAATCATAAAGACTATAAATCCCTTTTTATTGGGCTAAGTAGTCACCATTTTGTTGGTCTCTAGCCCTTTTATGTCGATTGCATAGACAAACGGAGAGATTTTTTATTGATTTCCAATTTCCATGAAAGGTTTACGAAGACTCACGCATCTAAATAAAGAATTTGGGATTGGAAAAAATCCTATATAAGAATGTATCAGGAAACCTAGGGTAGTTCATCTCTTGATTGTGAAGCATGAACAATACACCATGTGGTTTCAAATCCCAAGCAGTGTGCAGTCAAAATGTTTAAGAAGTGAGTGTCAGGTCCCATCATTGAGAAAGGGTAAAAAATTGGGTGACGTAACGGTGAGTATTTCAAATCTACTTTAATAGTCTATTTATGGGAATTATAAAATATTTTCATTGAATATCTATGTTAACAATAGAGAAAAGGGGAATGATTGCTGGTGGGTAAAGGTCAATATAGCCTCTACTATTTCATGAGATCAACATGATAACTACTAGATTTAACGGTGGTCCATGAAACCCGATTGTTCATTCAGAAGAGCAAGTTTATGATAGAAGTCTGTTATGGGGAGTTTTATGTAGCTATAAATTTAATGGAATTAATGTGGTTTATAAAATGTGTAATTTTAAAGAAGGGAATGAGTGCTCAAAATGTATTTTCACTACCAAAAGAACGTATTATCGTCCAAAAAATATGTGACAAATGATTTTTGTAATTATTTCATTGAATAATTGTTTTAGTGAGCAGAACATTTCTTTTTTAGGACCAAAAGGTTCATACATTGAGCATTATTCATTAGGGGGTTTTCACCTAATGTTTTCCTAATCTTTGGAGTTTATTAGTTTAGAAAGTGAGGAATTTAATTTTTCTTAGGAATCCCTTTGTAGGTTTTAGACTTGAACATTATTTTGTCTCATTCACTATAATGTTAAGGTCTTGTGATTTTGACCAATACAGACTAGAGTTAACGGTTGTATAACATTGACCAAAGTGAATGCAATTTATAGTCACGTATCACATGGACCTAATATGGAATGTGTTTCATAAGACCCTAATTATGACTCCTAGGTCCATGATAAATCCAATATACTTCTAAGTGGGAGAAGAAAAAGTTCTAAATCATAGCTCGAGGTTTATAGGTCATAAGCAATGATATGGAAAATCATGTCGGGGATGACCCAGAACACCACCTAGTTAGGAATATTTCTACTCTTATGTCAGTCTCATAAGGATAATAAATCCATTTATATTGGGACATGATGTCACTGGTTGATAGATCTTAAGACCTTCTGTGTCAATAGTATAGATGAATTGTGATATCTATTTTCTATTCTAATAATTATGAAAAATTTGTTGTAACATTGGGTAATTAGGATGTTAACTGTGTTACCTGGATTTATGTTATTTTAAATAATGGTGGAAGAACCTCTAATCCTAGTTGACTCGGGTGTGGAATTTGGATTCCCTTGATAAGGAATGACAATATGAAATGGTCTATATAGTTTATCATCTTATAGTGGGTAAGTTTAATAATAATTTTAATTTCACTCATTAAATAAATTTTTTGTGAAGATTATTTTAATTCATTAAAGTCATATATGTTGTGAAGTTTTAATGTCACGTTACCATGGTTTATAACATGAAATTTAAATCAATGTGTTGATGATTTACATCTATATAGTTTATATTCATGTATTCTAGATGTGATAACATGTAGTTTAATGTCATGTGGTATGAATGTGGGAAACAATGTGAAAACTTTGTGCATGATATATTATGTACGCAAGAATATTGTACAATGATCTAGCTCATACGTAGGCCAAATGAGATCATAAGTCTTGGATTCCCTATAGTTAGTCTTCATTTATTATCAATTTATGAAACTAGGCCTACTATTATAGATCAAGACATCACTATGTGTCCCATGATGATGGAAAGCAACCAATACATATTCCTTGAAATTTCATAGAGTGTAACTCCATTCGGTGATGATGGAGATGTACCGACATGAATGAATGAAAATGTGTTGGATGGGCTGAAGGGTGGATATTTAGAATACTGTACTTATCTCATGAATAATTATAATCAAAACAGTAGTCTTTTAGAATGTAAATTTAGTTTAACATTATGTGGTAATGTTTTGGATCGTTTGATGTAAAATGGTTGTGTTACAGCTGGTCCCATTAATGGAATTATGAGCATCACTACATATCCCAGGATGGTGGAAATCAAGACACATGTATTTCATAACTATGTTCCTTTCATAAAATTTATCCATATGTAATGAGGTTTTATATTTATATAATTTTTGTTAATGTGCACATATTTGGAAATTCGGGTGTCACTATGTATCCTGTGAGGGCGTAAATTATGTCATATGATGTTATTGAATGGGAAATAATCTATGTAGGACTAACCCAAATATATAAGTTTGAATTACTTCTAGAAATTTTTGTATATGGTCCATGTATTTGAGATCTAGGTTTCACTAAATATCATTTCATGATAGGAATCAAGGCACACATAGACCACAAGGAACTATGAATTTAAAAATTGACCCTCAATAAAGGCAAATTGAGGCAAAACCATTTTACCAATTTGATACATTTTTAAACATTAACCCAATGAATTAAATATCATATCATGGATATACATATACATATAAATTTAGGAATAATAATCAGTTAAAATATCCAAGGGCAGTATACACACCACACAAAAGTAATGGGTGGTGGATAAAGTATGTATGTCATGGAAGTAAAAATTGTGATGAAATTCCTTTACCATTGGTTTTGAAACTCTAAATAATCTTAAATAAACTCATGTATAATAAATATAAGTTTATTATACATTTATCACCATACCATATTCTAACATATAAAACCTTATATAGATTTATAATGACTTTATATCACCACTTTTCTGTAATTCAGTTCTAAGATTTCACCTCAGGTAATATCTTCTTTGTTCTTTGCATGTGTCATAAATGTTTATATCATTTGGAACATATACAAATATCATTATATTAAAAATTCAAAAAAATTAATAAATATCTTTTATATATAGTATACATAAATTATAATAAAATCTAGAATATAGAAATATTAAATGGAATACGCCGTTCATGGTGATGGTAATCCGTACATACACATGAACGTTGTTTCCATTTTTATTGTCATATTGAATGAATGAAAGAAAATAATATATATATATATTATATTTACATTAGAATTATTATTTGATATATATACCACATTCTTTCACTAAAAACATCGTAAATAAATTCCATGTAGTGTGTTAATTAATCATGTCACTTTGAGGGAGCGGTAGTCCACACATCCTCAAAATAAATTATAATATATTATTTAAAATAAATGCATCACGACCCATCCTCGGGGCCCATGTCGTGACTACACCAAGACCGCTTTCCATAGTCCAGGGGATGGCGACTTCGCACCAAAGGCGTAATTCCCTAATCTGGGAAGGAATTTACTTTATAAAAGTAATCGACCACAACAGAGGACAAAACAGGAAGTAAACACTAAATTAAACTAAATACAAAAGAGTGTGTTGGAATGTAAATGTGACAGTATACAAACCCAGCTGAAGAAAAAGTACGAGTAAAAGGGGAAAAACAACTTGAAGTAATGATCAGCTCCATGATCGTCCTCCGGGGGTCTTATCTGAAGGGTAGGTACATATGGCCACCTCAAAACTCATCTCCTTCAGTCTCCTCTGTGTGAAAACTCGTCGAATGGTCCACCTATGGGTACGATCTAGTTGTGGCGCTCTCGGCCACTGTCAGCGATGTCCGTGGTCTACATCCAACACAATGAGGTGTGGGCATAGCCCGTGTAGGTGTGAGTATAACGATACTTAGTAGGGACCCCGAGATTCACAAGGTCTCACAATATCCACTAAGGATAAACAGAAGAAGAAATACACAACCATGAAGTAACAACAAACCCTAATTAGGTATATGCCCATACATATACCTAAGTTACCAATCCAAGCCCAGCTCCAACTCTCGAGCCCAATCGCAACCCAATACACACAGGAAGTAAAGTCAATCACCACAGTGATGATGGTTGAAAGACATGACTCAGCTCACATAGGTATGCCAGAATTGTAGGGAGACATGGATGATCAGGTATATCCACTGGATCATCTATGTTGTCGGACCCACACAGGATACAGGATGAGCTAGCTCTCAGACCCACACAGGATACATGCCAACTATGTTGTCTAAGATATCGGAATAACACAGAATATAGGCCAACTATGTTGTCGGACCCACATAGGATACTGGCCAACTATTCTAGAGTAATAGAGATGATAAGATGTAGTCACTAATTTATCTAAGCTCTCGTACCCACATAGGATACACGACTAGCTACTATATCAAAACTATCAAACCCACATAGGATTCTGGTACAGTTGTCGTCATTGTAGAACCCATGGAGGATTCCAGTACATTAGTCTTCGTCGGAGATGCATCCAACTCTAGGGTTCCCACACACAACACGTTCGATTTCGGGAGGGTCCTCTCCTCCAACAAAGGGGTCGATTCATCAAATATCATGAATTCCTGAGTTGATGTACCCCGATGTTCCGTCTCATCAAATGAAACCCAACATGATAGACGGCGCATCAATGGGACACCTGGTTTGAGAGTTATTGGATTTTTAGTTCCAGGGGCCCGGTTGGATTTATGCTAATTCCCAACCTGTAAATTTTCAAAAGTCATACAAAACTAACTTAGAGTAGGGAAAAAGGATCTCCTTGTCGCAAGGGTCCCAATTCCACAGAAGGCGCGTCGGTCAGACGCTCAGTCCAGAAGTTATTCATGTTCAAGCAAAAGGGGCCCGACCCGTCAAGCACATTGGGCTGGCGGGTCGGCCCGACTTGGTTCGGCATGTCGATCCCAGTAGGGGGTCGAATCAGTCTGGTTTGGCAGGTTCATCCCAGATGGGGGGTCGGCCCGTCCCGGTGGGGTGAGGCCCTCCCATGGACCTGGCCTGCGGAGCGGGCCGGTTTGGTTCACCTGGCAGCGACAAGCGGTGTCACCACTCCTGCCTGGCCGACCGTAGTCGACCGGTTATGCCCGACATGTGCGGCCCGCATAGTGGTCCTTGGTTATTCTTACATAGTGCCATGTTGGGCCGTGGTTTCTTTCAGCTTGGCCAGAAGGTGGCCGGATGGTTCTCCGGCGAGCGGCCTGTGGTTCCGAGCCACGGTTCCCCCGTCGCGCGGTGCCTGCGGGTGCCATGATTCTTCTACCCGGCAGGCCGTAGCCATCCGTTTCATCCAGCAAGTGGCCCGTAGTTGCAGGACATATTTCCTAGAGGGCTGGCTGGATTGGCTGGCCGGTTGTCCCACGTCTACGCAGCCTGAGCGGCCGCACGTCTCTTCACGCAGCCGGTGCGCCGCCTCCGCTGCCTCAGGTTTCCCCGGCCTCTGGTCTCCTGCAAACTTCGGACGTTGTCGCCACTTCCAACACCACCTCAATCACCAATATAATCAAGAATCAACGGAGGGTCTTCGGGCCATGTTTGTTCAGCACACTCCCTCCATGTTAGGCGATTTCAAATGGCCAAAGTCAAACCCAAACATTCATCGAAGAACGAGGTATAATTTTATTCATTTAAAATTATAAAAAAATCCTACCTTGATTCAATGTTCATTTTCGGTCGATGGAGGCGATTCGTTGTTGTCGGGGTGTATCCAAGGAGGATGCGTCATTGTTGGGGACGTTCTTTGCGGGTGGTGTCTTCTCCCTTGATGCAGAGGAAGAGGAAGGATGATTGTGTTCCTCGTGGGCATCACCCCACGTTCATGCCCCAATAGAAGAAGGATGAAGAATAAGTTCCTCATGTTCTTCGCTAGAGAGGGTGATTTTGTTCTCTCTTGTTCTCCTAAATCCTCCCAACATATTATTTTTCAACCCAAATAAAATAATAGGCTCCCCAAAATTAATACTTACAAGCATTTCAAAACAATTCAAATTAATCAATTAATTGAGGGAGATTAATTATTTAATTTAATGGTGTTGGCACATTAATGAGAGTATGTGGAAGGTGGAGAGTTTCCATAACTAAAACAGGAGAGAGGTTTCATAACTAATCCAAAGGGGAGTCCAAGTGTTTCAAAGGGGGGTTTAAAGGGGAGTTAAAGGGTTAGCTGCTCATGTGGGTACCACCGCACAATATCCTCCCATGGGATGTTATGTGGCGGTGGGACTCACCTCCAACTTCCCATTAAAGAAAACAACCACCACCAAAAAACATTAACCACTTTCAATTAAAAATGTATTACACATGCATATTTAATTAATCTTAACTTTTTAAAAGAAATGCCAATTTATAACTTCCAACCAGTATAAAACGTAACTGCGGTAAAAGTCCTCTTAAGTGATTATCGACGATTTGAGTTCATTTGTGCCCTCAGATTTCGATTTCGAGCAGCAGTTTAAAAGATAGAAAAACATGCACGTACGTTTACTAAAGGTACACGAACAAAACATTAAAAATTTATTCTGGGAACACCGGGCCTCAGAATTAGGCACCGCCAGAAACTGCGAACTCGTAAAATTCAAAAAAAATTAAGAAAAAAAAATTCTTCAAATTTCTGGGTCTTTAAATTACCCGCTCCTCAGGGATTTACGTGCCCGTAAAGCTACTACACACACTAGCGAAACAAATGGGGGTACTGAGAATGCATATGAGCCTCCCGCTCCCATGTTCTCTCCTGGAGGTTCCCGTGATGCCAACAAATGCACATCAGAGAAATCAACCATCCTCATAGGACCCGCTCTAGTCGATCCTCGATCTCCAGTGGGACCTCCATGAATGTCACCCCATCATCGATGTCCAAATCCCTGTGGTCGATGATGTGAGATGGGTCTTGCACGTATATCCTCAGCTGAGATAAGTGGAAGACGTCGTGCACCCAGTGCAACTGAGGTGGGAGGGCCAGGCGGTAAGCCACCTCGCCCACGTTTTTGAGGACCTAGAATGGTCTAGTGAAACGTGGAGATAACAAGCCGCCTCATCCAAATCTCAGTAGACCTTGTAGAGGTGAGACTCGTAGGAAGACGTGGTCGACATCCTGAAACTCAAATGTTCTTCGTCTCCTATCTGCATTGGGCTTCTGTCTGCTCTGTGCAGTCTTCATCCGCTATAGGATGATCTGTACCTTCTCTGTTGTATCCTGCACCATCTCTGGTCCTACAAGTGCTGACTCCCCTAGGTCATTCCAGCATATATGAGATTTGTATGGTCGGTCGTACAATGCCTCGTAAGGTTCCATGACGATGGTGGAGCGGTAGTTATTATTGTACGCAAACTCCACCAAGGGTAAATGATCCTCTCAGCTATGACCAAAGTCACGAAAACATGAACGGATCATGTACTTGGGGGTCTAAATAGTCCGCTCAGTCTAACCGTCCATCTGAGGATGGAAGGTAGTGCTCAAGCGAAGATGCGTCCCAAAAGCCCCATGTAACCCCTTCCATAGCCGGGAAGATAAACAAGCATCTTGATTGGAGACGATATTCGATGGCACACCATTATGCCGTACGATCTCATAAATGTAGAGGCATCTTAATCTCTCTACCGAGCCCTACTCATTGATCGGTAAAAAGTGGTCCAACATGGTGAGTCGGTATACGATCACCCAGATAGAGTCCTATCCTCTAGATGGATGTGGAATTCCTATCACAAAATCCATGGATATCCCAACCCACTTCAACTCTAGGACCTATAAGGGATGAAATAAGCATACTGGAACCTGGTGCTCTGCCTTCAATTGTTGAAAAGTGAGGCATATAGTGACAAACTCTACTACTGCTTTCATCATACGTGGCCACTAGTGCTATCTTCTAAGGTCCTGATACATCTATTCCACTCCTGGATGTACCACTAGAGAGGAATTGTGGAAATCCCTCAACACCTCCTTCAATAGTGCAACTAGTACCATGGACATCCTCTGAAGAGGATGGCGTGCTCCCCACCTTCAGAAAACACAATAGGTTCCTGCCCTGAGGATATCTGTGCACGTCACATCTCAAAGTCAAAGTCCTGATGTTGTGCCTCTCTGACTCACTGAAGAAGTGAAGAAGTGATTGTGAGAGACAGAAGAAAGTCTACTCCATCTTTATGCACAAAGGATATCTACAACGTGTCCAGCTGCTCTGTTGCCTCTCCTTGAAGTTGAATGCCCGATCACTTGTTGAGAGCATCTTCTAAAAAGATCACCTTCCCAAGAGTATTGAATATCTTGAAGTCATAGACTTGGAGGAACTTGAGCCATCGCCACTATCTCAGGTACAGGTCCTTCTGTGAGATGTTGTACCTGAGACAGTGGTGGTCAGAATAGACTATAAAAATCTCGCCCATCAGATAGCGCTGCCACATCTTCAAGTCGAAGAGCACTGATGCTAACTCCAGGTCATGGGTAGCATAGTTATGCTTGGGTTGTCTCAACTACTGTGAAATATACTCGATCACCACTCGCTCATACATCAGGACCCACCCGAGTCCAGTACATGATGTATCGTCGTAAACTACATACCCAACGCCCTTCTCTAGTAGCCACAAGATGGGCGCACCGGTCAATCTCTGCTTCAGCTCTTGAAAGCTCTTCTCGCATCACTCTGACCAACTGAAGGCTTTATATTTCTTCGTTAATGTTCAAAGTGGTGCTGCAACTTGAGAGAAGTATGGCACAATTCTCAAATAGTACCTAACCAGTCCTAGGAAACATCGCACCTCCGTCACACTCTTGGGTGGCTCCCAAGCAAGTACATCCTTGATCTTCGTAGGATCCACTGTAACTCCAGCCTCTAAGATGTTGTGTCCCAAGAAGTGAACCTCTCAAATCTATAACTGGCACATCGAGAGTTTACCATAATGCTAGTGCTCTCGCAGTGTATCCAGTACCACCCGCAAATGGTGTGCGTTCTCCTACATAGTAGTCAAGTAAATTAGTATATCATCGATGAAGACTATGACAAATCGATTGATGTGATGCTAGGAGATCCTATTCATGATACGCATTAACACTACTGGTGTGTTGTTTATGCCGAAGGGAATAACCAAGAAACCATAATGTCCATACCGAAACCTAAAGGCCATCTTCTTCACATACTCATATCGAACCCTGAGCTGGTGATAGCCTGACCTGATATCTATCTTTGAGAACCATCGTGCTCCCATGAGCTGATCAAAGAGGTCATCAGTCCGTGGGAGTGGGTACGTTTTCTAAATGGTCACAAGATTCAGGTCAAAATAGTCGAAACCCAGTCGAAATCTCCCATCCGCCTTGTTAGCGAACAAAATCAGAGATGCCAAGGGTGAAACACTAGGTAAGATAAATCCCTTCCCTTGTAAGTCCTCCAGCTGTACCCACAACTCACGAAGCTCATCGGGAGGCATCCAATATGATGGATTAGATATCAGTGTTGTCCCAGTGTGTAGGTTAATGTATAAGTCTACCTCTCTTCGAGGAGGTAGTCTTGGTACATCGTAAGGAAAAACAACCGCGTACTGATGGCCCACAACAGGAAAACTCGGACTCCACAATCAAACTCTTTGAAGATGAGACTAGCCAACTGATGTGTGATCGGGTTCCCCCTCCTCTGTGTAAGTCCATCCTATAATACAAAGGCTCCCTTAACACCAGAGATGGTGAACCTCATATTATCCATGTATATACACTACACTTTTCCCCTAATACATCTAATCTAAACATGAAATGTGGATAACCAGCCCATACCCAATGTGAAGTTGTAAGGAATTGATGTCGCTACAAGAAGATCTCAGCCAAAGCTATCTCCTCCTAGTGTAAGCTCACACCACCAGCAGCAGTGCGTAATCATCGATTCTGCTCTCGTATGAGTCTCTAGATATAAGGATAGAGCCAACGACTCCATCAGAATCTTCGTGCTCCAAACAAGGGTATCATAAATAAATGAATGGCTTGAACCTGTGTCTATGATTACTATAAAAAGGGTGGAGTAGAAACAGATACTACCTTGAATCATCTCAGGTGCACCATGGTCATAGGCCTCGACTGCCTAGAGCTGAGCCCACCTCTGTCTGTTTTCTCACTATGGTCGGGGTGGACCTTCTGGTGGTGGTGGTGGTAGAGCCTCGATTTTCGTCCACCACCCGTTGCTCGGACAGATCCTCTGCCACATCCACCAGGTCCAGGAACACCACGATGGTCAAAACTCTTCCTTTTCCTAGGAGTTCCCTCTACTATTTTCTACTAATCAGCATGGAGGGTCGGGCAGTCATGAGCCATGTTGTTGTACCCAATACATGAATAGTAATTCCTGCTCCTCATATAATTATCTCTGTCTCGTCTTCCCCACACAACCGAACCTGTATCATGAGATCGCCCACCTGATTTCCTGGTCCACTTAGACCTCTATGTCATCTTTATTTCTGGCTGTATAACACCCCGCTACGTGTCTCCCTATGGTGGGTATCGATAGTGGTGTCTTTTCAGTGAGATAACTCTCCACAATAAGGGCTCGCTCCAGCACCCATGCATGCGTCGGAATGCGGAGGGGAATCCTCAAATCCTTGATCTCATGCACGATTCCCTTCTTGAAGGTTCAGGAACTAATGAATGGGTCCCACACCGTATCCGAGGAGTAGCGTGAGAGGTCAGTGAACCTTGCTGATTACTGAGCTACTATCATGCCGCCCGACTGTAGATGTAGTATCTCTTGAATCTGAACCGCACAGAGGCTGGATGAAAAAACTCCACCTAAAATAGGCTCTCAAAGTCTGCCCAGAGTAGCGATGCCCATCATGCACATGGAGCATCAGACTCTATCATCTACCTGCTTCTGCGTTTAGGAGACTCACGGAAAATATTGCCTTAAAGTCGGATGGTGTCTCTAACAATGTAAAAACTCTCACGATATCCTCCAGAAAATCCTCAGCTGCATGTGGGTCCGTCTCTCCCCAGAACCTGGGCAGCCTGAAGTGCTGGAACACGTACAGCACACTCAGGCAGCGTGCACTCTCTATTGCTGGGGCTAGTGGTATCGGTGGCCCAGTGGGGTGTGGTAACGCTGGTGCCTCTGTTGTGATGGGGCTCTGCACTGAGGCCTCTTCGCACATTGGTCTACCATCTCGTACGTAACCAGGAACCCTAGCTAACTGCCTTTGTGGGGACATCCTGAAAAGAAATAGGTGCACCATAGTTAAAATACTATACCTAGTGAGCTGACGCAATGCAATCATGATGAAAACGTTTTCATTGGAATCAAACACACAATAAGTGTTTTCATGCACTGAGTGAGAGATCGGAGGTCAGGGTCCTGGTGTATAGATACGTCGGCCGCTGCACCTACACTAGACTCCCTAGACTGAAAATCACACTCAAAACTCTTAAAACTATTGCATCACAGAAAATAATGATTAGAGTTGTGAGTTCTCCGGTTGAACCGACCTCTCTGATACCAATTTTTCATGACCCGTCCTCGGGGCCCGTGCCGTGACTACCCCAAGCACGCCTTCCATAGGCAAGGGGTAGGCGACTAGCACCAAACGCGTAATTCCCTAAGCTGGGAAGGCGTTTCCTTTATAAAATTAAACAACCACAATAGAGTACATAACAAGAAGTAAACACTAAGTAAACCTGAATAAAAAAGAGTGTGCTGGAAATTAAATGGGCCAGTATACAAACCCAACTGAACAAAAAGTACATGTAAAAAAGGGACAAATAACTGAAAGTAAAGAGAATCTCCTAGATCATCCTTCAGGGTTCCATTTTATGGGTAGGTACAGATGGACACCTCAGCACACACGTCCTTCAGTGTCCTCCGCGTGCCGAATCGTCTCAAGGTCCACCTCTGGGTACCGTCCATTCGTGGTGCTCTCGGCCTCCATCAGCAATGTCTGTCGACTGCATCCAACATAATGAGGCGTGGTAATATCCCATGTAGGGTGAATATAAAAATACTCAATAGGGACCCCGAGACCCACATGGTCTCAAAATATCCACTACAGATAAACAAAAGAAGAAAGATACAACCATGAAGTAACAACCAACCCTACTTAGGTATATTCCCATACATATACCTAAGTTGCAAATCTCAGCCCAACTCCAACACTCGAGCCCAATCGCAACCCAATCCACATAGGATGTAAATTAAATAACCATGATGATGATGGTTGAAATTCATGATTCCGCTCACACGGGTATTCCAAAATAGTAGAGAGATATAGACGATAGGATGTAGCCACTGGTTCATCTACCCTGTCAGACCCACACAGGATTCAGGACCAGCTAGCTATCATACCCACACAGGATACATGCCATCTATCTCATCTAATCTATTAGTCCCACACAGGATATAGGCTAGCTATCTTGTCTAACATGTCAGACCCACAAAAGATACATGCCAGCTAACCTGTCAGACCATCACAGGATACATGCCAACTATTATAGAGTAATAGAGATCATCTGATTAGTCACTGATTCATCTAAGATGTTAGACCCACAGAGGATAAAGGACGAGCTACTCTTCTAGAACTGTCGAACCCACACAGGATTCTGGTACAATTGTCGTCATTGTCGAACTCACAGAGGATTCCAGAACAGTAGTCATCGTCGCAGATATAGACACCTATAGGGTTCTCGCACACAATACGCTCGATTCCGGGAGGTTCTACTCCTGGAGCACTGGTGTCGATATATCAACTATCATGAAGTCCTGAGTTTATGTATACCAATTTTCCATCTCATCAAAAATAAACCCAACAGGATAGACATCGCGTCAATCAGATGACCGGTCTCAGAGTTATTGGCTTTTCTGTTCCAGGGGACGGGTTGGATTTACACTCGATCCAAACCCGACCATTTTCCAAATGTCATCTGAAACCCACTTAGAGTATTGCAAAAGGATTGCCTCTTAAAAAGGGTCCCAGTGCTGCAGACGGCGCATCGATCGAACGTGTGGTCTAGAAGTTATTCATGTTTAAGAGAAATGGGCCCAGCCCATCAAGCCTAGTGGGCTGGCGGGTCAGCCCGACCTGGTTTGCCGGGTCTGACCCGGCTGGGGGTTGGCCCGGTCTGGTATGACGTGTCCGACCCGGCTGGGAGGTCGGCCTGGCCCACCCGCGGACCCGGCCCACGGAGCGGGCCGATATGGTTGGCCCAGCGGCTCCAAGCGGTGCCGCCCCTCCTTCCCGGCTGGCTGGTTCACAGGATAATGGCCTGCAGTTGTGGGTCACGGTTCCCCCACTGCACGTTGTTTCCGGGCACCGTGATTCTTCTACCCGGCTGTCTGTATTGGGACGGTTTTTCCAGAATGTGGCACATAGTTGCGGGCCGCGGTTCCCCCCACACAACACCTACCGGTGTGGCGGTTCCCAACTGGCAGGCCGGATTGGATGGCTGGTCATTCGACATCCCGGCAGCCCGAGCGGCCGCCGGTCTCTTCACACGGCAGGTGCGCGGCTGCTGTTGCCTCCGGTTGCCACCACCTCCGTCGCAAATATAATCAATAATCAACGGAGGGTCGTCAGGCTGTGTTAGTTTGGTCCGCGCCATCCATGTTAGGCGATAAAAAATGGCCAAAGTCTAACCCAAAAATTCATCGATGAATAAGGTATAATTTTATTCATTTAAAATTATACAAAACCCCTACCCCGATTCAAGGTTTGTTAGTCATTGACGACATCGATTCATCGACATCAGGGTGCGTCCAAAGAGGAAGCATCGTTGTTGGTGACATTCTTCGTGGGAAGTGTCTTCTCCCTTTATGTGGAGGAGGAGGAAGGATGATGGAGTTCCTCGTGGGCGTCACCTCACGTTCTTGCCCCAGTTGAAGAAGGATGAAGAAGAAGATTCACATGTTCTTCACTGGAGAGGGTGATTTCATTTTCTCTAATTCTCCCAAAGCCTCCCAACAGATTATTTTCCAACCCAAACATGAAAAAAGGCTCCCCAAAATTCATAATTCCATGGATTCCAAAACAAATCAAAATAATAAATTAATTTAGTGAGAGTAATTAATTAATATGACGTTGTTGGAACATTAATGAGAGAAGGTGGGAGGTGGAGAGTTTTCAAAATTAATAGAGGGGAGAGGTGGCCTCATTAATTCAAACGGGAGTCAAAGATTTTCAATGGGGGTTTTAAAGGGGAGTTAAAGTATTAGGTGCTTGTGTGGGCCTCACTACACAATATCCTCCCGTGGGAGGTTATGTGGGGGGTGGGCCCCACCTGCAACTTCCCATTGGAGAAAACAACCACCACACAAAAAATTTAACCACCTTCAAATAAAAATATGTACACACACATATTTATTTAATCTTTATTTTTTAATAGAATCCCCAATTTATAACTTTCGACTTGTATAAGACACAACTGCGGTACAAGTCTTCTTAAGTGAATATCAGTGCTTAGAGTTTATTGGTGTCCTCAGATTTCAATTCCAAGCACCGGTTCAAAATATAAAAAAACTGAATGTACGTTTAATGAACGTACATGAAAAAATCATAACAAATTGATTCCTAGGACACCGGACCTCAGAATCAGGCGCCGTCATAAACTGTGGACTCGTAAAATACCAAAGAATTTAAGAAATAAATTTCCTTGAAATTTCAATGTTTTTACAGAATATATAATGATATGTGTTTTAAAATGATTATAGAAACCTAAAGTAATAATTATGATAATGTAATATACATATAAACTGAGTGACTGTCACAATTTCCATCATTATAGTTTGTAAATGAGAAATGAACTATCATCATTGTGTGTGGCGTTAGTTCTCCATACACGTAGAGAGTACATTCAATACCCATTAAATGGAACTATGTGTAAGTGAAGGTCAAGCCCTTGGAATAAGAGTTTACTATTATAAAATTGATTATATTTTTCCAATAATGGAATAATATGTGTTTAGCAGATGTATAATTGAAATAATATAAAATAACATGAAGAAAAATGTTACCAGTTATTCGAGTAAGTCCTTTTGGATTTCTTAAATGGGATTCTTTGGAAAGAATAATGACCCAATATAGGCTTTAAAGAGGAAGGTAGAGATGTTGAATATTGTATGTGGAATATCAGGAAAGAACCTATGGGGTTTCAGTGGTATGAGGATGTGTAAGGCGAAGAGGCATTTTATAGTGGAGGAGGAGTGTCCTATTTGAAAATACTTGAAGTGGGGATTCCACCAATGTTTTTCATGGTAAAACTGGATAAAGTAATAGATGAAAGTATATAAAATAGGTTATATGGTAAAAATATGGCCATAAAAATGATCTTTTACTACTTTCTAGGTCATTTTGGCCCTTATAATTACTGTTCAATCCCACATTAATTTTAATCGTACTTTAATCATTATAATTAATTTTAAATAATTTCACTTATAATTTTCATCAAAAACTAAGTTTAAATTATTAGATATTATAAATTATTTTTAATAATATTATTTAATCCATTTTTCCAAATTTAAATAACATAAGTGGATGATGTGAATTTAATATTAATCCCACAGTCGGGTCGATGATGTGGGTTTTTAATGTAAAAAACAATCAAATGATTGCTATGTTTTTATATTCTTTTTAAAAGTGAAAGTGATTTCAATGTCCACATTGGGTTGTTTGAAAAAATATTATTTAATTAAATTTTTAATCCAAATTTATAAAAAAATTATCCTTATAAATATATTATGCGAAAAATAAAATTTGAATTAAAATTAAGCATTTTCACTATTCCTCAAAACAACCACATTTCTCAAAAATAATCCCAAAAAATCAACCTAATATATTATCAAAATAGTAATTTAAAAAAGGATGTTTATTTTTAAAAATAATATTTCTATATGTGTCAAAATTTTATTTAATTATTTCTAATAGAAGGACATCAAAAGTAGTTCATATTAGAAAATAGTATTTTTAATCATATAAGGACATTTAAAAAAATTATATAATCATTAATGAATATGTGTTATTTATATAAAAATATTATAAAAAAGTTTTATATTTAGTTCTTGATATTCATATTACTCTGTTTATAGACTATGTAATAATTATCTTTTATAGATAATTATAACAAAAGAACGATGTTTTGTATATATTCAATGTTTTGTGTAATGTATGCCAAGTCTATTTTGTGTGTGACATACAAGAATTTGGCATTTGGTGTTACATAATATAAGTAGATGTTGTGTTAATCGGATTTTTAAATTAGTTCAATGATATTTATCAATGGAAATTTAATTTTTATAAGAAAAAAAAGTCCAAAAAAATATAGGTTTTTACTATTTACCCCCTTAAAATGAATTTTTACCATGAAATTCATCACTAAAATATAATAATAATGATAGATAAACTTCATTATATCCACTTCCTCCAATGTATATTTCTCAAAATGGTTTTTTACCTACCAAACTATAAACAAGTGATTGGTATGTTTTCATATTATTTTCCATATACGATCTTGAATTTCAACTGGTGTTCCTCATAAGAATGATCATGCTCTTGTAGTATGACCTCTGAGTTCATTTCATGTAAGGTTTAGGTATATAATTTCACCTACTAGATACATGGAAGATTATAAGAACTTGAGAGACACTTGGAATAATTTCAATGTTATACACTACCTTCCCGATATCATCATGAATTTGAAAAGGACAGATATAACTAGGTATTAATTTCTCATTCTTCACCAATAACATACTTTATTATAGGATTAGATTTATCGAAATACCTTTAAAAAAAATTAAAATCAAGATCCTTCTATATGTTATCATCGTATCATTTTTTCAGACATTGAGCTAAATTGATATGTTGTGGAATAGTTCTAACCTTCATGAGCATTTATTCAACAATCTAAGGTCCTCATTGATTTATTTCCCCAAAATCATCCCAGTATGTTGGAAAACTACATTTCAAACCATAGAGGGATTCATAATGTTCCATCTAAATGATTGAGTGAATGCTATTTTGGTAAGAAAAATATCTTGTAGAAGTTGTTGATCCCAACCACCTATGAATTCTAGATAACACGATCTTAAAATAACTTATAGGTTATGAATATTTCATTTAGACTCTATTTCTATCTATGGATGATAGGATGTGTTCATACTCAATTATATATCACTTGCTTACAGAATACATTGTCCGGACATAGTGCTAAACCTCAGATCCAAATTGATTCAATTAAATGTAGTACTCGATAAAACCTTGACACATCTATAATGTATATCCTGGAATGTGGGTCTTTATAGAAATCTTCTCAAATAGTTATAAAGTGTTGTAACATGTTAATTAAATCGACTACCACCAATATAAAATTAAACTGATTAATGGTTTTGGCTAGTGCAATGATAAAATTAATAGTGATTATATTTCATTTCTATTCAGCATTTGGTAATGGATGTAATATCACAATTATATTTTTTTCACAATAAACTTGTTGGCATACCATGAACTGAGATAAAAAATCTATGATATCTATCTTCTTTCAATCATACCAGAAGTATTATTTCTACTCCATATATATGTTCATACTTCTATGAAATATGGAGAATGATGAACTATGAGCATTCTCTAACATCTCCATCATAAAATCTTGTTGGAAATGAACACATATATGGATCTTAAACATATCATTCTATCCTATTCAAAGATTGACTCAAGATCATTTCTAACATTCTTTTGTACCTCAACATCTTCCTTTTGTGCCTCTTTAATCATCACATGGATATAGGGTTGAACATCATTTCGGAAATATAATATTTCTCTATTTCAATAGGACATTTCGATCATTCCATATAAATTCTATAAATATTGGATCTTTTGGAATCTTTATCATAGATAATGTAGCATTATCTTTCTGAATCAAGGAATTAGCCACAATTTTTATCATTCAAAGGATGGTATTGTATTGAGTAGTAATAAATCATTATCTACTCTAGCAATATTATATGGTACATGTTCAACTCTTTCTGTATGAATATATATTTCAAACATTGGTGATTGGTATATATATTAATAGTTCCTCAATAAAGATCAATACTCTATTTCTTTAATGCCAAAATTAACACAAATATCTCCAAATCATGATTTGGGTATTGTTTTTAATGAATCATCAATTACCATGAGGCATATGTGTAACCATGTTATTATTCATAATAACACATTCCAAACCTTCTAGGATTCATCTCTTTAGAATAAAAACTCTTCTCTACTACATGGTAATTTAATAATAGGCGAACTGACTAATGTTCACTTTAGTTCCATGAAATATTCCTCACATTAATATATCAAGAGGATCATGATAACGTTTCGAGTTCACTTATTCAGAGGATTATATCGTAATTATAAATTATCCAAAACCAATCAATAATATCTAGATAATGTATGAAATCTATGGATCACAGTCACCATGGTTGTTCTTGACAAGATATTAATAGCCTACATCATTGATGCAGCTAATTCTTTTCTATCTATTGATATTATGTGACCCAAAAATGAAACTTTTTGTAGCCAAAATTCACAGTTTCTAAAAATAATTATGGATTTTATTCCACATTGACATTAATAGAATTATCAAGTGATCTTCATTCTATTTCATTTACTTTTAATGAATAATAATATCATTTATGAAGACTACCAAAAATAGATCGAGGTAATCTCTACAGACACTAATCCTTAAATCCATGAATATATAAAAGGAATTAGTAATACCAAAAATAATAACTATATATTCATAGTGTTTATACCTTGTATAGAATGCTATTTTGGTTATATCCCCCTTTATCACACTCAATTGATGATATCCAAAAGGACGGTCAATATTGAATGAGATCTGAGCTCTACGAAGTTGATCAAATGTTTCATCAATACATGGAAGAGTATAATAGTTATTGACCATGAACTTGTATAACTATCGATAATCAATGTAGATCCACAATTTTTCGTGTGTCTTTTCTTACAAAATGAATTGGTTCACCCCAAGGTGATAGACATGGCCGAATGAATCTCTTATCTACGTTTTCATTGACTTTCATTGTTATTAACATCAACTCAATCATGAACATTCTATAAGGTGTCATTGAAATTTTGGTTGAACTAGGTATGTGTTCTATTGAGAACTCAACGTCACATTTTTGTGGAAGTCTAGTTAATTCTTCCAAAAAGACATCAAAAAAATATTGAAAAATAGGCATTTTATAGATGTTGATTTAATCCACAATCATTTGAGAAAAAAACACATTGAACAGGAATTAAGACCCATACACTGGATTTAATCTAAATAGGTTGTTCATTCATATCATCACATTGATTGATGATTATAAGAGGGTTTCAAATATAAAACGTTTATTTCCTTTAATAAAAATTGATGGGGTACAATTTTAAGAGAAAGAATACCCATGCCTAAGATGACATCAAATTCAACCGAATGATGATTTGTATAATTTTCAGGAAGCACATTCCCATAATACTCAAATGGAGAGGAATCATAGAAATGGTATGAAATAATCATACAATTATGGGTACGAACTACTAATTCTATATCTTATTGATTTTGTGGAACCATGCCACCACTGTAAAATTATTTAGACATGAATATTTTGGTAGATACATAATAAAATATTACATTAGTAGTTATAGAGTTGTTGGTAAGAATACCTTTAAACACATTGTTATCGCACCCCTCATTAAAAATAGTGATTACATAGATTCTCCCATATCCATCGGATTAAGAGGTTTCTGATGTCAATCATCATCACCAGCCCCTAGGTTTGAGATCTAGTTATCATAATTCCCATTCTCTTTACATGTGTAGCATTAATGACGGTGGTGTAATTTATTTTCATCTTTCACTCCATTAGCAATTTGATAAAACATATTCCTATCATTTCTATAATCAATTTCCCATATTTATATCATAATGTAAAACTCATCTTCATTTATACATTGTATTTGGGATATACATTTACATTCATATTCATTTTCTTATTAAAAATATGATGTTGATACATGAATACAAACTCTATTTCAACCTTGATTTCATGACACACAATCTATTCATTGCTATTAATGTCTCTTATAGAAAATTCCCTTCTGAGAAATGGAATTAACGAAATGAAGAACATATCCACATTATGTTTTGGTTGGATGATAATTCCTAAATAATACATTGCACGTATTTTGAAATAAGCCTCATAGGTACCAATGGATTCAACATCCCTCTGCTTCAACACATGGAAATATTTCTCCATCATGGTTTGAGGAATATTAGGATAGTTCATATTGATATATGTTTCTTGAACTGGCCCCTATCAATGGATCAAATCCTATATTGCTTCATCATTTTCTTAATTAGTGTCCACCATTATTCTGATTCGACTACTAACCGATACGCAGTTTGAAATAATTTATCATGCTCCAAATCAAGGAGAACAATGAATATCATTACAGTAGTATTCATTAATTGTTCAACAACAAGATGAATATAAGGACCTGTAAAAGAATGTCGGTGTTTCCTCATGGATGACTGAACCGAATTTTGTCACCTCATTTCTCATTTGGAAGTCCACCATGAATCATATATTCCAAAAACTATGTGAGCATAAAAATAAGGTTTCTCATTCCAAGTCACATTGAATTAAGTTTCTATGAAGGTCAATAGTTTCATTGTCTATTTTAATCAACAATAACATGGTTCCATTAGGGTCTTACCATTGAAAAAAAAACAAATGTAGTTCTCATATTGAGGACAACATAATAATGAAAGCCAATTATAGAATGTCTAATTTATGACAAGATCATTTATCAATGGAACCATTCATTTATCCTTGGTTTATCACAAAAAAATTGTACATAGATCCTTCATGATGGGTCATGAAATATTTATTAATTCCCAATGAATATCCCATAGGAGTTTCAAACAAGATATGCATCAAGGCCTATTTTCACATATCAGATTACCCCGAGTAAAGCCTGAATCATATTTTTGGTGTTGGTACCCCTAAGAACATCTGGTCAAGAACCACTTAAACATATAATATCCAGACATGAATGTATTTCTTGGAAACCTCTCACTTTATCCTTTAACAAAAGTCTAGGAAATTATCCTATACAAATCTTTATCTTTAGAATATTCCCTAGATATGTCATTAGGGTTCACACAATGGTTTTCACATCCTAGCATCCAAAGGTTAACAAATCCTTTGTTATGATACCAACTATAGAACCTCTTGATTTTCATATATTAACAATACATAAAATATATAGAATACTTATATCATTATAAAAACAGAATCCTAATTATTTTACTTCTTGGGTGCCTTTAGAAACACAGAAATATAAAGACTAGTCCCAAAAATGAGCCACATCATCTACAACTAGTTTATTCTAGACTAGCACACTTCTATGAAAAATAAATATTATTACATATCTTCATAAACTAGGGAAGGAATCATAAAAAAGGGGTGCCCTGAGATGATATATAATGGTAAACGATGGTGATACGTAAACATAACTATGAGTATAAGGGCATGAGAACATTATCATGAAAGTAAAAGATATTAATCATCTTATCAAATATCACAAACATGAAGCATGTAATAAATCATGGATGTTCATAAAATATGAATCATAAGGAAATAAAGAACATAATACCTGAAATCATAACATATGAATAAAACATGTAATTGTGGAAGACACATAAATATATATTATCATTTTCATAGTAGTCCTGGATATGTTTCCATGTCCATCTTAGTGTAAAAAGACCATTACAAAACTAGTTTCAATCCCCATTTCATCCCTATATAGCTGGGATGTTTATAATATTTGTTCTAGCCACGTATTATTTAACAATGTTTATTTCTCATTCCATCCATGTCTACCTCATGAGATATAAATCATTACCAGATTCAATGGAGGTAGATATATGCCGCACCAATCACATAATGAAAGAATACATACATGTAATACATGATAATAATAGATCATATCATACCCCATTGAATTAAATACATGTCATAAACATTTAATCAGATCATAAATTATTGAAAAACATAGGTTTTATAATCATTTAATAATGTAATAAAATAATATATTAAGTGGGTCTAAAAAGCATATAATTCATAGAATAGAAAAATGATTCATTACCGTCATTCCATAAAAACATAATCCAATCAAAAAAATATGAATGGAAACATTGAATAATTTTGATATAATTGCATGAGTAACATAAATAAATATTATCCAATATGGGAAATTATATTGAAATATATTTGAAAAACATTTCATGATGAAAATATACTTTATACATTGAAAAATGATTTTTAAATCATTAAAATTTTCCAAAAATAATTTCTCTAAAAATAGATTTTAAACCATATAATTGAAGATTCAGAACAATAAGAAAATTAAATTCAGTTTTACCATTGAAAATATTATTGATGTATCAGTTGAAAACATTTTTTAAAACATTGGTTTTGAATAAAATTGATTTCTTGATCGAAGATTGATATACAATAAGATTTATTTTAGAATCATTTTCTTAATTTCTTAAGTATAAAACGGTGTATAAATGGTAATAATAAGTGGATATATATTGAATAAATAGAGGATAAGGAATATGATGAGTGTTTGTGAGATACAGATCATTATATTTTAATAAAGGAATCATAATCATAAACAATCGTGAAAAGCGATGACTTTTATTTGATAATGTCTTTTAACATCGTAACATGAGATAATAATATCCATTTAAGAAATTTTAATTACATGATTATTAAATTATTAATAAAATAATTTTAGGAATGTTATAAAATGTAAAATGTAATTATGTACACATATAAAAAATTTAGGTTCAAAACAAAACATGAGTCTCAAAGAAGGAAAATTGATAAAAATATATTTTACCAATTTGTTAAAAATTAAATCATTAACACCATGAAATAAAGATCATATAATTGAAATGTAAATACACATGAATTTAATTTTAATAATAATTTAATACACTCATGGTCATTGTACACACCGTAAAAAAATAATGGGCGGTGGATAAGGAATGTATGTCGCGAAAATAACAATTGAGATGAAATCCTATTACCTTGTGTCTTGATTCTCATCGTACTCATACAAAACTCATGTTTCATAAATAAAACTATATTATTAATATTTAAAAAACCATATTTATATACATAATATTGTATATGGTTTTATTAGGACATTATATCACCCTCATTGTAACATTTTATGTTAAGATTTCACTTCAGATAATATATGCTTTGTTCTTTGTATTTGTAGAAATTAGTTATATCTTTGGTCCAAATACATATATCAGGATTTCAAAAATATACACCATGATATATATATATTATATATTTTATATATGGGTACTATAATAATATATAGAATATATTAGTATAAAATTTAATACACCATTCATGGAAAGGGTAAGTTGTACGTCTGGATTAATGTTGTTTATGTTTTTAATATCGTATTGAAAGAACGAATGAAAATTAAATATATGTATATATATACTGTAATTAAAATAGAATTATTATTTCATATATATCATATAAATTCACTTATATCATACTTAATACATTACATGATGTATGTAAATTAGTCACATCACTCTGATGGGGTCGTAGTCCACACATCCTCAAATTAAATTAACATATTCAAACCCATTGGAAAGTATAAATTTTTGTTGTATATAAGGATTAAATAAGACTAATTAAATAAAAAATATATTATATAAAAAATATAAAATGGATTTACATCATAATTTACAACACGATATGAGGTAATGAAAAAAATTAACATTTATCATTTCGTTAGGCGTTACTTCTTCATACACATAAACAATAAATTCATTTACCATAAGATTGAAGTGTGTATAATATTAAGTAGAAAACATAGAATAAAATTTTCATATTATATTTATGATACTGGGTTTTTATATAATATCTGAATAATAAGTATTTATAAGGAAGGAGAATTTAAATTAATAAAAAGACCTCAAGGAAGAATGATACATCTTATTCATGTAACTCATTTTTTTCAACAACTGGCTTACATGGAAGGATTTAGTTCCAAATGGGGGATTATATTTGTATGATAGGGATGATGAAGAGTGTATTTGGTAGATATTGGCTGATCCTATGAGGATTTAGAGGTGAGAGGAATTGAATGGAGTGTAGTACTTGTTATAGTGGAGGTGGAGTTACACTATTTGATATAATTAAAGAGAGAATTCCACCCACATTTCTCATGTTGAAAGGGGATCCAATAATGAGAAAATGTCAAGAAAAGGGAGCATTGATTCAAATTTTTACCATCCAATTAATCATGTACAATATTCATGGTCATTTGGACCCTTGATATTTTGGTTTACTACTTTATTAAGATTAATCTTACCTTAAATGTTGTAATTTATTATAATTTCTTACACTGACAATTTTCGTAAAAAAACATAGTTGACATTATTATAAATTATAAATTTTTATTATTCCCAACATGGAATCCATTTTTCAAAATTACAAATAAAGGTGTAGCATAAAATTAATTTAATGTTAATCTCATAGCCGGGTAGACAATGTGGGTTGTTATAACAGAAATATTCTAAATATTGTTATTTTTTAATTTTCAATTTCAATATGAAATTGATTCAAATGTACTAATTTTGTCTGATTGATAATAATTTTGTCTAATTTAAATTTCTATAAAAATTAAAAATTTACTTATCCTTATTAATAAATTATATGAAAAAGTGGATTTGAAATAAATTTCATTATTTTTCACTATTTTTAAAAAAATGATATTTCTGAAAAAAGAAAAAAAATTCACCCTAATATAATTTCAACAATATAAATTCAAACACTTAGTATATTTTATTCAACAATATTTCTTAATATGTCTAAAATTAATTTTATTGTTTCAATGAAAGACAATATAAGTAGTCTATTTGAAAAAAATAGTATTTTTAAACATATAAGGACATTATCCAAAAATATTTATTCGATTATAAATTTGTTTTATTTATATAGTATAAGTGTAAAAATATTTGAGATGCATTTATTACAATTAATATTACTAATTTTAATATAAATGTTATAATTAAATCATTTTAATAAATACATAGAAACATCGTGTTTTTCGTAATGTGCACGAAGTCGATGTTTCATGTATCATATTCCAATTCAGTGTTGCGAGTAACATATGGAAAGTAAAGGATGAATGAAATTAATGTTTGACATAGTTAAATGAAATATGTCAATGAAAATTTAGTTTATTTGTGGAGAACATGTTCATAAAAACTTTCTATGTTAGTAATAGAGATGTTGGAGGTGGATAATAAGGCCAACACCAAATTTCGTAGTCATATCTTGTGGTTTCTATATGACTATTTTGTTTAATGTCATATATGGTAGATTATATATGCATTTTAATTTAATGTTGTGTTAAATTATGGTATAAATTTTGTGATCATGCATTCAAGGCCAATATAGTCCTATCGATAGATATTATGCCTTTTTTATTTGGGGAAGCCCTTACCGAGACACATAATTCAACATGAGCTATGATCATTGTGAGAAAACAATAATGGAAAGGGTACCTCTCACCAGGTTGAAACATTTAATATAAATAATGGGACATATTCTACCAAGTGGTGGATGGACCAATATATATGATCGAGGTATCCCTATGTAACTGATTGAAAATGAGAATTAAGCTATATTGAGTTGTAGGAAACCTGTTCAGTTTATAATCACGCAGTTAGAATATGTATGACATAATGTGAATGAATATGGATGTTATGGATCAATGAAATTTTATGTCGCATGGTAAAGATTTGATATGTCTTGATGTTTAACATTTTTCTCCTAGGTAGTTTCCACACCGTTTAGTAACATGTGGATATGTTTACCTATGTACATTTTAACATCATCTGTTTAGGAGAAATTCCATGACATACAATGATGTGGATTCCAATTTATTAATGTCTATGAAATTTCTTTCTTTTGAAATCCAGAGTTTGGGGGGGTGTGACAAACTCCCAATCCATTATGGCTAATGAGTAGGCGCCATTATGATAGATCGTACCTATAATGTAAGTACATTTCAATTTATATTCTATCTTCTGGGGATTATTTCATGGTATCATTGGGGCTATGATAACTAGAACCAATTTTCCTTGGTGAAATCAATAGAGGATAATTATTTTATTTAAGGATTGTGCAATCCAATTCTGATGGACCTCTCCATTTTATAGTGTACGCAACCGGTTCTCATATATTTGTCATAATTTATCTAGATTCTTCTGTAATTGTTCATCATTAAAGCGAATTTTGAAAATGGTTATTTTTTACAAAGGAAATTGCACCTCTATGGGTACTATTTCTTGAGTCTTATACACAAATGAGTATGGAATTCCCTTTGTGGGAGTATACATGGTATTATGATAGTCCCATAGATCATGGAGGCTCTTGTTTATCCAAAAGTATTGATAACAATTGGCCATCTTTTGGTGTATATGTGATAGACTTTTATTAAAGGCATCAATCCATACAGTTTCTACTCCATGACAGTGATATGAGTGATATGACTAGATATTTCTTGTCTTGGTATAGTCCATTCAAACTAGTAGAATAGAATTTGGTTCTATTTTATCTCAATATTTGGTGAGGGATCCCAAACCACATAATGATATGGGACATTAACAATTTGATTATATGATCTGACACAATAACCTTTAGGGGTAGCTACATTGTCTATTTTGAAAATAAGTCAGTGGAAGTTTGGATGTACTTGAATTTCCTACCTTTGGCTAGAGGATATAGGCCCTGAAATGACTAGAAGTTTTTGAATGATAATTGTTTCCTAAAAATGTGTGTAATATTATTTATTATACAACAAAACAATATCCCCTTAAAAACAACATGGATATAATTGAAATGTTTCCTATGGGTTTCAACAATTATATGATCATTGTTCAATTATGACAGTTGGTCAACTATGACCATTGGTCAATATGATCATTGGCAACAATACTCTTAACAATAATTTTAATGTTATAATTACTATTATGAATTGAAATATAATGGTTAATTAATATGGAAATAATAGTGAATAAAATCATCTAGTAGTGTCATTATGTACAAATTCCATGCATAAAATCATGGTAGGGATATAGTGTCCTTGGGAATCTATCTCAAACAATCCCATTTTAGGGTTCAACATGTTATGTGTGAACAAAATCGACTACGGAAGAAGGTCATGTTAGTAGAGGTTATTACTCAGGCGATGTGAGTAATTGCACCCCAATAGTATATCATAATCACACACCTCAACCATAGGTCTTATATGGGTGTTATATGGTGTTATCATTGAAGGTCGTAATTAATTATTCTATATTTATTTTTATATATAATTTTTTTCAATCATTTCCGTTTTGAGTTTAGTTTTTCTTAAAAAATATGAGGATTTTGATAAATTTATATTTTTCAGAATGAAATTTTCTTTTTTAGGAAATATATATATATTATAATATAATTTTTTTTATAAATAATGATAACGATATTAAAATATTTTGATGAAAAATAGTTTTATGTAAATATAAATGATAATATAATTTTATTTTTTTCAAGTGTCAAAACATTTCCTATGCATTTTACTACAAAATTTCTATCACCTGTAATTTATTATAAATATGTATATTTATTTTTAAAATACATATTTATCACACTGAGTGATTAGTTATGATATAATAAAAATTATTTTTGAAATCATTACGTTGAAATTAGTTATGGTTAATTAATGTGAATTTTTTAATATGTTTTTTATGAATTATAAAAAAACAATTTTTAGTTTTATATATGTTTAAAGAAATAATAATTATGTAATAATTAATATAAAAATCATGTTAAATTTTTTAGATTTCAATAATTTAAATGGGGACCTATGTATCTAATAATAATTTCACATAACACGACCATGATCATGGTATTGAATATAGCACTGTAGAGGTGTCCAAGTACATTAATTAAATTATACATCTCCTTTTCAATAAATACCCACCCATTTCAAATTATAATTTAATTACAAAGTCATCCTCCATGATTATATAATATAAATAACTAACATGGAGTCCTCTGAAGCTGTCCCCAAATCCCTAATGTCCCAATCATCGAGTTTTTGGAGTGACTGTTTATGGTAAGGGAAATATTAGCATCTCCTTTCCTTTACTGTTCTCATTTTATGTGGTATGTCATTAAAATTTCCATACTATGTTCTTATTTCCATTTTAATCTACCCCATAATTTATTAATATTTTTTTATAAATTGTAGATCGTTTTCACCTCTATTTTTATCTTTTTTCTAAAATCATGTTTAATATCATTATAATGTAGAACCATTTTCTAATAATTTCTCTCTTTTCTCAAGAAATTATTTTATTTTATATTTTGAATACCCAAAAATAATTATTCTCTTGGGTTATTCACATAAATTGACAAATGATCTATTTTATTCTGGGATTAAAATACATGAAACACTAAATCATTTTCCATGTCGTTAAAATAACAATATTATCTTGTTTTAAGAACTTCTTAAAACCTTATGAATTAGATATGAAACGCTTTTGTTTTATTCTAAATGAGTTGTTAATGAAATAATTTATTAAGATATATGTGTTTAAAATTAATTAATACAGATGGTGGTTTCTCCTTGATAGTTCTTAAATGCATTATGTAATTAATACAATCTCTAGAAATGGAATGCTTTACGATACCTTGGTGAATATAATTTTTAATTTTTATAACACCTTTTTGAAAATAAGTTGTGATATTTTAATAAATGGATCAATTAAATGATCTAGAAAAATTTATATTTTATGAATAACTTTATTTTTATTATTATATTCCTCCTTTTTACAATTTATCAAGACATTAAGATACCTGTAAAGTTATTATCAATAATTATCTTTATCACATGTAAAATTATCCTTGCATTCCCTTACTAGGCATTGTGCTCACCCTTTTCTAGAATTTATGTCCCCAGGATATGTGATGAAGTAATTTAACTTACAATGAACCTATGATGAAGCATCCCAAATGTATTAGAATACGGTTTTCATGTGTTCATGTATTATATAAATTTCTTCCAAGACACTAAACATTAAAAGATCCTATATTTTACAATGTAATGAAAATATATGTATTAAAAATGTGAAATTATGTTGTTATTATCATATTAAGGTTTAGTTATTTGTAGAAATTTTAATTTGAAAACATTAGGAATAAACTTATGACAAGTTAAAAAATAAAAAAACACCCTCATATTTTGGAACAATATTAACTATGTTGTTTATATGAAAAAAAATCCAAATCTGGATATGAAAAAGTGGATGGGACTCTAGCACATATTCTTTTGGTAGTGATACCTAAAAACACCGCATTGATATTGACTCGAATAGGTACTAGTTCATGAAAATATTTCTTACTGAAATCATGGATTGAAAGTCTAAGGGATATGTTTGATTAATCCAAAAATAGTTATTAACCCTTAAGAATGATTTATAAAAAAAGTAATAGTTCATAAAGAATGATGTTTTAAGACATGATATTTCTTTTGAATTATGATATTCCTAAATAAAACATGTTTCACACTAATGTTTTCTTCAATTATAATATTATATGAATTAGGATAATCTTTGTAAATGGTGAGGGAATAGACCAGGTGTTGATAGCCTTCCAATGAAAGTAGGAATGCAAAAAATCATTATAATGATGAATCAACTGACTCGAGATATGGGAGATAACATGAATCCAGAAAGGAGACTAGATTCACCTCAAAGGGAATAACATTCAACTGAGTATATTATGTGTCAACTACCGCCTTCTATCAGGGGATCTATCAAACTATTGATTTCTAAACATTGGATATTCTCTATATAAAAAAAAATTTATGTACTATATTTTTCTTAATAATATAAAGTCAGTATTTTTTTGTACCACTTTGATGTAGAAGATGATCATTAATTGACACCGATGATAAAATAGATCTGATAAGTGAGATTGAAGCAATAGAGTGGGAGGAGTTTAGTGAAATTTTTTTCAAAAATATTTTTCCTCATTCGATGTGATTGAAAACAATGATGAAATTACTGGTTTTGATGAAGTAGTATAATTAATCTATAAGAATCTATAACATGACCATCACAAGGATTTCTCAGTACGCCTCTTTCTTTTTTGTTGATCCTAATGTAATGGTTGTTAGATTCATTGGTGTACTATTACCCGATCTATGGAAGAACATTTTCAATTGATACTCTAAAATGTGTGAAGGGATAGTATGATATTTTATAATGGTTGAACTGATGTTTGGGGAGACCCAGTGGTGCCACAAATATAATGAAATTATATAACATTTGGATCTAAATTTAGGGAGGACCATTGAACAAATACGTATATGAAATAAAGTGCATATTTTCATATGGAATTAGTTTGGGAAGAGATGTCATGTAACTGATTTCTCCGGATCCATAAATGTTACATCAATGGAAGAGATGGATATATTGAAAAACACTGTTTTAGAATGGTAATGCCTCAGCTTCATAAAACAGATGACAAGGAAAGATGGTTTATGACATTATTTATGCACAATGAATCATGTGTGGAGAACTCGAGGACATTTACAATCAATATCCAAATCGGTGGTCATTAGAGGAGAAACATAATCAAACTCCACATAGGACAATGTATTATGTTATTTATTTTTATATCATGTAGGATGAACATGAAACTCCAAATGATGTGGTGGAATGTAATGACATTATTATATGAAATCTAGAAAGTACATTGTTTGATTCAGGTTCATCGCATTTCTTTATTTCCTCAATGTTTGCATAGAATATAGAATCAATACCTAATCTTATAGATGTAGAGATATCGATCAAGTCTTCTAGAGGTATTATCAAAACATCAATACTATATAAAAACTCTAGAACTCCCCTTGGTGACAACAATCAGATCAAAAATGTATCAGTCATTGCTATGTTGGAATCCAGTCTAAAAGTAGGTTTGGAATGACCCCCAATGTAAAATGATGAGATTTTATGAAAATATAAGAAAATATAATTATTCATGAATGTAAAACGTAAAATTGTTTTCAATGGTGATATATCTCTACCAGATCATTTTATATAAATATTTCCCCAAGATTTCTTTATGGTGCTGATAAGTGAATATGAAGAAGGAAATGAAAGTATAGAAATCGAGAATATCCCCATCATTCCGGAATACACTAATTTATATCTTGTTGAGTTATGTATACCAACCAATGAATTAGAGGTTGATTTATATGTTGAATTAATTCATGTATCCAAGTGGATTATAAAGACCCCATATAGAATGGATAATGAAGATTAGGGAGAATTAAAGAAGCAACTCCAATATCTTTTGGAAAGGTGTCTATTTTGAAAAGTGTGTCTTTTTAGGGAGAACTTTTCCCTTAGTTAATAATATGGTTGGATCAATGTGGTTATGCGTTGATTATAGAGAACATAATAGGATCACAGTGAAGAAAACGTACCTTCTTCCAATAATTAATGATTTAATTGTCAAAATTTATGGGACTCAATTATTTACCAAGATTTATCATTGATTTGGTTGTCATATATTGAGGTTGAATAAAAAAGATATTATAAATACCTCCTTTCTATTGACATATGGTCTTTATGAAATTGTATTTATTCCCTTTGTCATTACTAATTCTATGGCAATATTAACAGATTTAATGAATAGAGTCATTAACGACTACATTGATAACATGTGGTAATTTTTATTGATGTTATTATGATGTATTATAAAATTTTTAAGGAGCGTGAGGATTATATAAGGGTTATATTTAAAATAGTAAGGAATGATATTTTTTAAAAAATTTAAAAGAAAATTAATTTCAGTTACAAAAATTTTCATTCTTGGGGAACATTATAACCAATTTATGAATATCAGTTCACCTTTCAATGATAAAGGATGAGGAGGTGTGGCCTCATCCTATACGAGTAAATGATATTTGTAGTTTTCCAGGTTTGGCATGATATTATTGGAGTATTTTGAAAAACATATCATAACATTTTAATCAAGTAACCATGTTAACATGAAATTTTGTCATGTTAACCTAGAAAACTAATTGTGAATAAATTTTCAAATATCTAAAACAAATATTGGGTAGGGCACTTATGTTAACAATATCATCTATCATATATGGATTCATTATATTACGTGATACACCTAAAAAAGGGAATGGGTGCATCACCATACAAAATGAAAAGTTTACATCTTATGCATGTATATTGATGAATCCACATTAAAGGAATTATATTATGCATGGCATGGAACTATCTTTGGTGGTTTCTACTAGGAAGATAAAGAGTCACACTCATTATGGGGATAAATGTGATATATATATATATAGACTATTAAATTTTTATGTATATTTTCACTCAAAAAAAAATGAACATGATACTAATGAGATGGTTAGAAATTAAAAAAGACTATGATTCTTCAATTCATTATCATCCGAAAAGTGAAAATAATTTCATTGATTCATTAAGTAGGAATGACCATGTTGTACTAGAATTTATGGGGATTCGAGGAGATGCATTGATCAAAGACGTAGTAAATGTGAACCCTCGAATCATAAGGGAAGGGGAATCATCAACCCTATCCCAAATTATTTCTCAAACATCATTAGTTGATAAAATGAATAAATATCAAAGGCAAAATCTTCTATTAGAAAAGAATAATTTTCATTTGAATAATGGTATGTTTCATGAGTTCAATATTGATTATGACTTGGAACAGAAATTTCATACAAGGATATTTTTTACATATATTCCATAAATAAATAAGTTGTTGATGGATGAACCGCATAGCTCTAATTTCTCTACACGTCATGGATGCAAGAAAATGTATAGGGACCTTCTAGATTATTATTGGTGGGATTTCATGAATGGGTGACTAGAGACTATACTATAAGGTTGCTAAAGTTTCAATAAGTAAAGGAAGAGTGAAAAAATATTAAAGGGGTTTTACAACAACAACGAAATCTTACAGGGCAGTGGGACCATATCAATATGGACATTGTCACTAGACACCTGAAAATAGACCTAGTAAATAATGTGATATAGGTTATTGTGGACTGTCTCACTAAGACATCACATTGATATCTATTCAAAATAATTCTCTAATGACCAACTTTCATTGATTTGTGAAACGTAAGTTTTGAGGTGGTATTGTGTTCCACATTTTATAATTATTATCATGTTCCAAGGATCAGGTAAAACATAGGGATAATTATTCATAATTATTTGAATAATGAATACAATTTCCGTACATCCTATCACCCTCATACTAATGGCATACCTGAATGAACTATTCAGAAAACCGAACACATGATTATAAAATTATCAATGGAATTGAAAGGTGGATGGTATTAATATATCCCATTAGTTTTGTTTTCATACAATAATAGATTCCAGTATTGTATTCAAGTGAAACCATATGATGCTCTATAAGTAAAGTGATGTACAACTCGTACAAGTTGGGATGAAGATAGAAAGGGAACACTTAGTGATCCTAATATTGTGCATGAGATGTCAAAAAATAATCATGACATTAAACAAGACATAAAAGATGATCAACGTTGGAAGAATAACTATGTTGAAAATTTTCGAAGGGACAATGAGTTTGAGGTTATAGATAAGGTCTTCAACTAAATATCACCTCATAATAGAGTCATGTGATTTAGAAAAAAACAATGATCATTCCCAGATACATTGGCCCCTATAAAATCCTTGATCACATAAGATCAGTGGTGTAAAGACTCGTAAAATTAAAGGGAATTTTTTTCTTAATTTTCTTGGTGATTTTACAAGAATGCAGTTTCTAACGGCACCTAATTCCGAGGCCCGGTGTGCCCAGAATCTTTTTCGGAATTTTAGCTTGGGTACGTTCAGTGAACGAACGAGCGGGTTTTTCTAACTTTTGAACCGGTGCTCGGAATCGAAATCCGAGGACACTGATGGAATCGCAGTGCCGGTAATTTCTTTGAAACAGCTTTTCCAGAGTTGCATTTTCTCAGGTGTGGTTTATAAATTTTGGGGTTAAGTAAAAGAATAAAATAAAAGTTGTGCAACCAATTTTATTTTATTTTTGTTTATCCTAAGCTATGTGGATGAAGCGGGACCCACAATATCCTACCCACTATGTAGGATAATTGTGAGGTGGGACCCACACGAGCCCCACCATTCATTTTCTTCCTAAACACCCTCCTTTAATAAGGTAACGCACCCGCACCCCTTTTAAGTGGAAGTCAACCCTTGCGTTTTTATGTTTATGAAACGCCTCAATTAATTTGGCGGTTTAAGGGTTGCAATTAATTCACTTAATTGATTGTTTCGTTTTTTAATTTCAAAACGCATGGCTTTAGAAATAAAATAAGACAAACCTTTATTTTATTATGGGTTGTTTGGTTGTGAGAGGCTTGGGAGAATTTTGCTCAAGTTCTTGAAGTTCTTCCTCCTTGAAGAAGAACGCGAAGAACGCCGACCTCCGACGACAGATGATGGTGAGAGACGCCTTCCTTGAAGATCGACAACCCGACACGCATCACCTCGTTCTTTCTTTCCACGTCAAAGGAAGGGAGACACCGTTCCTCTACGACGCGACGATCTACATTCTTCTGTGGTGATCAATTCCACGACGTCCCTTTCCGCGAGAAACTCGTTCGACGATTACGCTCGAGGTAAGGGTTTATTTTAATTTTTTGTTCGTGATTACTTCCACCGCCATTCATCATTTCAATTTGAGCAACCTGATATCGCAATAACGGAAGGAGGTCGGACCGCACCAACACGGCTGAACCTCCATCCCCTTGTTGGATAGATTTTGTTGCGGCATGTGTAAGGCGGCGCGGTGCCGAAGCACCGCGCGAGGAAGTATTAAAGGAATGGCGGAGAAGCGCGGCACCGTCGCGCCACGCCAGAGAATCACAAAGGCATCGCGGTCGGAGCAGGGGCGCGGCGCTGGCATGCTGCACAGGATGGACCATGGCCGCGGCTCAGGCCGCGGCGAAGTAGGGACTGACGGCTGGTTCCGGGCCGCCGGCGTCGGAGCAGGCGTACCAGCCCATACCGGTCTCGTCGAGGCTGCAGTCGGCCGACCGGATCAGGCCAGCCGGCCCGAGGAGGAGCCATGGGTTACGACCCCCAGCTGGATGGACAAGAGCGGCCCCCACATGGGGGTCGCGGTTACGAACAGGCGGGGGGCAGCGCGCCCCCCCGCAACCCCATCCGCTCGGCCGAAACGTCCGAGCCACCTGGCCAGTGCCAGCGCGCCAGGCCCAGCTGCCATGCCGGACCAGGCCGTGCCAGCCAGGCCGGGCAGTTCCCAAGCGGGTCGGACCTGGGTCGGGTCGACCCGGTTCGGGCCGACCCAGGGGTCTCGGGCCGGATCGGTCCAGGCCCGAAACCCCCACTTCTGGACCTTTTTAGGTATTTTGCCCATAACATCAGATACGGACCTCTGATTGGCGTACCGTAAGAGGCGATGCGATCCTTGGATCGATACGGTCGTTTTGGTGTATTACACTAATGGTTTCGTAGAACTTTGGGTTCGGCCGGTTTGGTTCTTACACAAAACCAACCATGCCCTTGGAGTGGAAACGCTTATAACATGAGCTTCGGACATCTGAGTGATGTTCCATCAACGTTTATGGAATCCTATAAGTGAGACAGACCTTTTGGATTACTCCACACAAGGTTTGGACGTAGGTGGAGTGCGGTCCGGTTGGTTTTGACTTAAAAACCAACCGGGCCCCTAGGACAAAAGGCCAATAACTCTCAGACCGGGCGCCCGTTTGACGCGCCGTCTGTGACATTGAGTTCCTGTTGACGATACAGAACTTTTTGATACATCAACTCCGGAATATGTGTTAGTTGATGTATCAGCCCCTCGGCTTGTGGAGCGGACCCTCCCGAATGAGCTTGCTGTGTGGAGGAACCCTCGAGCTAGCTGCGACTAAGACGACGTTGACGACTGTACCGGAATCCATCGTGGATTCGACGGCGACGAATACAACACTCAGCAATCCTACGTGGATCTGTGATACCGATCATGTGTGGGTAGGATCCTGTCTGGGTCAGCGCTCATCGGTTCTGTGTGGGCCATCACCTACAGATCCTATGTGGGTCTGATCCTGTGTGGGTCATTGCGGGGGTTAGTTACCTATCGATCCTTTGTGGGTCATTGCGGGGTTTATTACCTATCGATCCTGTGTGGGTCTGATAGATTAGATGAATCAGTGGCTACATCTAATCATCTCTATCGTCTTAAGAATAAGTATACCTGCGTGAGCTGAATCTTGAATTTATATCCATATCGTCGATAAGATTGACTTGATATCCTGTGTGGATTATTTGATGCTTTCCTATGTGGATTGGGTTGTGATTTCCTGTGTGGACTGGGTTGTACATGGGCTCAGATGTTGGAGCCGAACTGGAATTGGTAACTTAGGTATATGTATGGGAATATACCTAAGTAGTGTCAGATGTTACTTCGTGATTGCATCTTTCCTTTGTGGATTATCCTTTGTGGATTCTGGGAGACCATCGGGGGTATCGGGGTCCCTACTGATTAGCTTATACTCACCCCTGCAAGGGCTATGCCCGCACTACGATGTGTTGGTTGCAGACGACGGACATCGCTGATCGTGGTTGAGGCTTGCGGAGTAGGTCGGTACCTAGAGGTGGCCCACTAGGCGGACGTACTCGGAGCGAACGTCTGGACCCGAGGAGCTGTGGAGGCTATCTGCACCCACCCTTCGGGTGGGGCTTCTAGTGGACGGCTCAAGGCTGCGGCTTTACTTTTCAGTTTTTGTACCCCCTTTTTCAGTTGTACATTACTTTCAGTTTGGGTATGTATTATGGCCAACTTACTTTTCCGCACTAACTATTGTAATAGGTTTTTACTTAGTGTTTGCTTTTGCTTTCATGCATTGTGGTGTTTGTTTACATTACAAGGGCAATGACTTCCCTTTTTACCGGGAATTACGCCTTGGTGCTAGTCACGAGCCCCTGGCCTTTGGAAGGCGGGCTTGGGGTAGTCACGACACGGGCCCTGAGGACGGGTCGTGAAAAATTGGAATCAGAGGAGTTCTGTTCTACCGTAGAACTCATGACATTGATATTTTTCTATGTGAAGCAATAGTGTTAAGAGTATTTAGTGTGGTTATATGTCCAGGGAGTCCAGTGTTGGTTTGGCGGCCGACATATCTGTACACCAGGACCCTGACTTCTGATTTCCGACATAATGAATGAAAACATTGATTGCATGTGTGTTTCATGTTTTCTTTTTGATTAATATATGTCATATCACCAGGTATACAGTTTGACCATGACTCGCCCGTTTCTTTTCAGGATGGCCCCACGACAGCAGCTAGCTAGGGTTCCGAGCGTTGTGTGTGACGACAGCCCACCGAGAGACGAGGCCTCGGTATAGGTCCCTTTGACAGTAGAGGCACCAAGGGTACCTCTACCCATCGATCCATATATGCTTCTAGCCCCAGCCACTGACGATGCATGTCTCCTTAGTACACTGCACAAGTTTCAGCGTCAATGAATGCCCATGTTCCGTGGGGAGACGGACCCTCAACAAGCCGAGGATTGGCTGGAGGTAGTTGTATGAGTTTTCAGGTTAGTGAGGACACCAGCTTACATCATGGTGATCCTCGCAGCAAGCCTCCTGCATGCTGTAGTACGCAGATGGTGGAGCTTGATGCTCTAGGTGCACGACGAGGCATCACTTCTCTAGACGGACTTTGAGAGCCTCTTTCGCTCGGAGTTCATCTCAGCCACCCTCCGTGCGGTGTGCATCCACGAGCTTATACAGCTGTGGCAGGGCAGATTGATGGTCGCCCAGTACTCGGCAAGATTTACAGATCTCTCACGCTATTCGATGGACATGGTACGAGACCCATTCTTCCAGGCCTAGACCATTATGCAGGGATTGAGGAATGAGATCAGGGCATCACTGATCTCCCTCAGAATTCCGACATAGGGAGGGGTACTGGAGCGATCCCTCCTCATCGAGAGCTTTCTTACTGAGTCTACACCAGTGGTGAGACCTACTGCAGGGCGGTACGTAGTACATTCTTCTGCAGCTGGCAGTCAAAGGATGGAAGATGGGTCGAGGCTTTACAACGTCATCTTGGGCATGGATTGGTTATCTATAGTCCATGCTCATATCGAATGTATTATGCGCAAGGTGCAGTGTGTATGCACCGACGGGAGCAGGTTCACCTTCACCGTCGAGAAGGACCCTTCGCAGCATAGGATGGACTCACAGAGAGGAGAGGACATCCCATCACTCATCGGTTGGCTAGCCGCATCCTAGGAGCGGTTGACGTGCAAAGTCTTGGATTTCCTGCTGTGGTGGATCAGTATGCAGACGTTTTTCACGACGACATTCTAGGACTACCTCCTCGCAGAGAGGTAGACTTTTATATTGATCTATACCCTGAGACAACCCCGATATCCACCCCAGCATATCAGATGGCTCCTGCCAAGCTTCGTGAGCTACTGGTACAGTTGGAGGACTTACAGGGAAAGGGATTCATCTGACCTAGTGTTTCACCCTGGGCATCCCCGATATTGTTCACCAAGAAGGAGGACGGGAGCTTGCGACTTTGTGTCGACTATCGTTGCCTGAACTAGGTGACAACGAGGAACATGTATCCGCTATGGAGGATTCATGACCTCTACAATCAGCTTAAGAGAGCATGGTGGTTCTCTAAGATATACTTCAGGTCAGGCTATCATCAGCTCAGAGTTCGGGACGAGGATGTGTAGAAGACGACTTTCAGATGTCGGTATGGCCACTATGAGTTCTTGGTTATGCCATTCGGCATAACCTATGCTCCATCAGTGTTCATGGGCCTCATGAACAGGATCATTCAGCCATACCTCGATCGATTTGTCGTGGTCATCATCGAAGACATTTTGATATACTCGACGACTGAGGAGGAGCACGCCTACCACTTGCGGGCTGTACTGGACACACTCCAAGAGCACCAGCTATATGGAAAGCTCTTGAAGTTTCAGTTATGGATACGCAAGGTCCACTGCTTGGGACCCATCATCTCTGAGGCAGTATTTACGGTGGATCCTGTGAAGATCGAGGCAGTGCTAGCTTTGGATCCACCCAGGAGCATGACAGAGGTGCAGAGTTTTTTGGGACTATCTGGGTACTATCAGAGATTTGTGCCAGACATCTCCAGAGTTGCGGCACCACTCTCAGCTTTGACGAAGAATGTGAAACCCTTTGTGTGGTCAGAGAAATTTCAACATAGCTTCCAGGAGCTGAGACAGAGATTGACCAGCGCGCATATCTTGAAGCTACCGGAGGAGGGAGTTGGGTATGTGGTTTAATGCGATGCATCAGAGACCAGACTCAGATGTGTCTTGATGCAAGAGAGGGTCGTGATCGCCTATGGATTGCGTCAGTTGAGGTAACATGAGAAAGACTACACTACACATGACCTAGAGTTAGCAGTAGTGGTCTTCGCTCTGAAAATGTGGCGACACTATATGATGGGCGAGTGCTTTATAGTCTATTATGACCACTAGAGTCTCAGGTATATTTTCTCGCAGAAGGACCTGAACTTGAGATAGCGACGATGGCTCGAGTTCCTCCAGGATTACGACTTTTAGATTGTCTATACTCATGGAATGGGGAATGTAGTAGCAGATGCACTCAGCAGGAGGTTGGGCATTCAACTACTTGGGGAGGCGACATAGCAGCTAGCCGCATTGAAGATATACTTCATCGATAGAGATGGAGCATACTTTCTTCAGTCACTCATAGTCACTCCTCCACTACCGCATCAAGTCATAGAGGTATAGCATGGGGACGCCGATTGTGAGATGCGGCGTGCGCTGATATTCTCATGATAGGTACCTGATGGTTTCTCTTTAGGAGGAGAGCACGAAATCCTTTTTAGAGGACATACCTTGGTACCAGTGGCTTTATGGGAGGAGGCACTGAGAGAGTTTCACACTTCCCCTTTGGCGGTACATCCTAGAGTGGCAATGATGTACTAGGATCTCAGACAACAGCACTGGTGGTCGGGCATGAAGAAGGTTGTGGCAGAGTTCGTTTCTCAATGCCTCACCTTCCAGCAGGTTAAGGCAAAGCACCAGGTACCAGAAGGCTTGGTATAGCCCTTGGAGGTCCCGGAGTGGAAGTGGGATGACATATCTATGGACTTCATGACTGGACTTCCACACACATCCAGAGGTCACGACTCCATTTGGGTGATTGTCGACCGACTCACCAAGTCGGCTCACTTCTTACCCATTAGAGAGCATGGATGTGTGGAGATCTTGGGACGTCTATACGTTCAATAGATTGCACAGCTTCATGGTATGGCATCATTTATCATCTCTGATCGAGATACTCGCTTTACTTCAACGATTTGGAAGGGGTTGCAGGAGGCATTCGGGACGCAACTACGTCTGAGTACCGCCTTTCACCCTCAGTCAGATGGTCAGACGGAGAGGACCATTTAGACTCTCTAGGTCATGCTCCATGCATGTGTCCTCGACTTTGTTCACAGTTGGGAGGACCACCTACCCTTGGTGGAGTTCGCATACAACAACAGCTACCACTCCACCATCGGGATGGAACCATACGAGGCGTTGTACGACCGACCTTTCAGATCACCGTTGTGCGGGAAATACCATGGGGAGTCAGCACTTGTATGACTAGAGATGGTCCAGGCTACGACAGAGAAGGTACAGGTCATCCAGGAGTGGATGAGGACAGCTCAGATCTGACAGAAGTCTTATACTGACAGGAGGCGGAGGCCACCAGAATTTGAAGATGGCGACCACGTCTTCTTACGAGTATCACCTCGACGTGGATTGCTGAGATATGGCTATGGCTGCAAGTTATCTCTGCTCTTCATCGGACCATTCCAGGTCCTCAACAAGATAGGCGAGGTGGCTTATCGCCTGGATCTACCACCTCAGTTGCACCGGGTGCATAACGTCTTCCACAAATCTCAGCTGAGGAGATACGTGCATGAACCGATGCATATCATTGACCATGGGGAGCTGGACATTGATGATGGGAGAACTTTTGCGGAGGTCCTGGTGGAGATTGAGGATCCACAGGAGCGGGTCCTACGTGGGCGGCCATTTCCTCTAGTGTGCATCAGATGGCAGCAGGTGAACCTTCTGGAGAGCACTTGGGAGCGGGAGGCTCAGATGCATGCTCAGTACCCAAGGGAAATTCAAGGGAAATTTTTTTCATAATTTTCTATGTGATTTTACAAGAATGCAGTTTCTGACAGCACCTAATTCTGAGGCCCGGTGTGCCCAGAAACGTTTTCTGAAGTTTAGCTCGGTTAAGTTCAGTAAAAGAATGTGCAGGTTTTCTTAACTTTTGAAACGTTGCTCAGAATCGAAATCCAAGGACACCGATGGAATCGCAGCGCCAGTAATTTCTTATAAACATTTCTTCCAGAGATCTGTTTGCTCGGGTGTGATTTTTAAATTTTGGGGTTAAGTAAAAGAATAAAATAAAAGTGGAGCAACCAATTTTATATTATTTTTGTTTAAGCTAAGCTAAGTGGATGAAGTGTGTTGGGCAAAAATCCCTCAAGGTATCATTGAAGCCTTTTTGAGGTGATTGTGTTTGTTGACAAAGTGGACATCTGAGTTGTGATTGTTGACAAAGAGGATTTCATGATGGAATGTCGAGTTCAAGAGCTGAGGTCAACGATCCATGTTTGATTCAAGAACGTCGATAAAAGGAATGGAAGATCTGGAGGCGGTACAAAAGAACAGATACAAGGTGGCGTCGTTTTCCAGTGTTTGCCAAATTTTTGGGCCTGAAAATCGGCAAATGAAGAAAAGTGTTTTTGGCAAAGGGACTTGCGCGCCGCGAACATGGTGTACAGGAAACTTGCGCGCCACATGTTTTTCAAGATCAGAAGATCAAAATATGGCTAAGGAAATAGGATCGCGCAAGTTTGGGAGTTGGTCGCGCAAGTGTCTAAAGGAGAGGAGACTTGCGCGCCGAAACTGGGTCGCGCAGGTGACTTGCGCGCCGTCGCGCAGGGTGGTCAGATTGCCTATAAATACCGGACCACCCCTCCTCATTTCTTACCGGAGTTCAGGACGAGAGCTCCCGTCGCGCAGGTGTGGTGGTCGCGCAAGTGGTGTTGTGGTCGCGCAGGTGGGACTTGCGCGCCAGTGGTTGAAGTTGTGCGCCGGTGTTAGAAGTTGCGCGCCGGTTTGCAGTTGCGCACCAATGGTGGTTTGGGCGTAAAGGGAAGAGAGTCGCGCAAGTTTGGAGTTGAGGAAGCTTGTGTCGCGCAAGTGTCAGAGGAGGACTTGCGCGCCCGTTGTGACTTGCGCGCCGATACTTGCGCGCCGAGGTTGACTTGCGCGCCAAGTAAGGTTTTATTCCCGCAGTGTTTTTCAGACTGTGTGGAAGCTGGAAGTTTGCCCGATACCTTCGGTGCAAAGAGATATTCATCAACGGGTGAAAGTTAAACTTCAACAGAGCATCTACATACAAGAGAAGATGCATTCTTTCAGTAAAATGAAGAGACCTACAGGTCTATAAACTGTGAGTGGATTCCATCCAAGAGCAGTGAGCTCAGGAAGAGGAAGAAGGTGATCCTCTCCACCGGCAGTGAGCCAGAGAGAGAGAAACAGGGAGTGACCCTTGGGAGAGCAGTGAGCTGACCCTAAACATTGTAAAGGCAGTGAGCCTGGGCATAGAAGTGATCTAGCCCGAATCTTGTAATCCACAGCTAGTGAAGATTAGTGGAATTTGGTACGACCGGCAACCTGTCGGCGTATGATCCTTGGACGTAGCCCTTAGCGGTGAACCAAGTAAAATTGCTGTGTCTTGTGCTTGCTTTATATTCTGTTTATATCGTGCAACAGGGAAAAGAGAGAAGAGTGTTTTGCTTAACAGCGAAACAAGATCAGAACGGGCATTAATTTTTAATTAGTCATACCCTGATTCACCCCCCCTCTCAGGGTATCCAGCCTAGTGGACCTAACAAGTGGTATCAGAGGGAAAGGTTGAAAGTTGTTCTTCTCTCAATGGAGGTAACCAATCATAAAGGGATTCCGATCTTCGACGGATATAATTTTCAGATATGGAAGAATCGGATGCAACACTATTTCCGATCCTTGGGAATGGATGTGTTTTCAGCAGCTATGCATGGTATCACAGCTGATATTAATAGTGGTGCCTTATCAGAAGCTGAGCATAGAGAGTTGGATGCTGATTCCAAAGCAATCAATGCCTTAGGGGGAGCCCTTTCCAATCCCATCTACACAAAGGTGATGTCATGCAAAACGTCACATTCCATGTGGGAAAAGCTTTTGAATATATATGAAGGGGACACAAAAGTCAGAGAGGCAAAGCTGCAGGTGTTGTGGAACAAATATGAAGATCTGAAAATGAACCCGAATGAGTCTGTTGACGCATTCTTTGATAGGGTAAACATTGTTGTGGAAGATATGCGAGGTCTTGGAGAAGTCATTGAAGACATAAAGATTGTAAAGCGCATCTTGAGGAAACTTCCACCTCGGTTCAATCCGAAAGTTTCAGTACTAGAAGATAAAGATCCAAAAGAGCTGACATTGGACAATTTGCACAGTACCTTGGTTGCATATGAAATGAGGAACGATGATAATGAGGCTGTGGAAAAAGGGAAGTCTAAAGAGGTGGCATTTAAGGCCATGAAGAAGCTCACCATTGAAGATTCTAATGAAGAAGAAGAGACAGATGAGGTGATGTCATTCCTTTCTTCGAATCTACAAAGAGGAAGAGGAAAGTTTAAAGGTAAACTTCCACTAGCATGCTTTAGATGTGGAAAGGTTGGTCATCTTGCGGCAAGATGCCCCAAGAAGTTTCAAGATGATGATGATGATGATGACGCTGAAATTCCCAAAAAGAAGTCTTCAGCTTTTGTGAAAGGGAAGAAACAATTCAAGAGAAATTTCTTCAAGAAAAAGAATCTTCTCTCACAAGAATTTGAAAGTTCAGATGAGTCTGAGGATGAAGAAGTTGAGGAAATAGAAAATTGCAGAGATCGTGGAGTAAATGCCTTGGTGGCAATTGTTGGTAGTTCTCAAAAGGGAGAAGAAGCTGATGCTAAAGAAGAAGAAGAAATTGAAGGGAGAATTGATATGGAAGCCGAATTGGAAGCAGCTCTTGAGGAGATAGATGTTTGGAGAGCCAAAACGAAGAAAGCCAATAAAGTGGTTCGTGATGCCAAACTCTACATGCAACAACAGGATGAAGAAAAGTCTGAGCTGTTAGAAGAAATTGAAAGACTAAAATCCTCAACACCAGAGAGCTCAGAAAATATTGTTGATTATAAGCTTAAAATTGAGGAACAAAAGAAGGAAATTGATTGTCTGACAAACACAGGAAAGGAGCAGGTTAGATGTATCAAAGAGCTTGAAGAAGAAGTGGTCAGTCTGCGACAAAAACTCAAGGATCAAGATAAACTCTTGACCCCCAATGTGATATCTGAAAAGCAGGCTATTCAGAAGACAGAGAAGATGAAAGCGGAGCCTAGCAGTTCAGTAGGAATGAAACAGCAATTGAGCTCAGATGTTAAGGTCGTTTCTGGGCTTAGTCAAGAACAAAAATTGGCGACAATTGCAGTCAGACCGCAAGCACTCATCCCGAAAGTGAAGGTTGATTTGGGAACAAAACAGAATCAGAGTATTCAAAGATCCCAAAGGGGAAATCACGGTGCTGAAATATCACGAGGGAATGCATCCTATATCAGGTGTTATTGCTGTGGGAAAATGGGACATTCACAGTTTGTGTGTTCCATAGCCAAGAGATACAGAAGGGAACATGAGCAGAGACGGCAGCCAAACAGAGAACGGTTTTCCAGAACACATTTTGAAGGACACTGTTTTTGGTGCGGAGGATTTGGACACATGGCTAGGTATTGCACATCAATCATTCAGAGAAATGTGTCAAAGAATAATCAAAATGTTCGCAAGCAGCAGATCAATAAACCAACAAGTGAGCTAAAAGTTCAGAACAGATTTGCAGCTCTGCAAGATGAGGATGGTCCATCATACTCTGAGAAAGAACAGAAGCCTCAATCCATGCCGAGTGTGAAAGAAAAAGTATGGACCAAGAAGAAGAAAAATGAGAAGGCTGTGGTGGCGGAGATTGCCCTTAAAGCATCAGATCGATCTGGTGTTTGGATCCTTGATAGTGGTTGCACATCCCACATGACGGGTAATAAGGATCTTGTTACAGGCATCAAATATGACAAAGAAGGAGTTGTCAAATTTGGAAATGATGAAGGCCTGAAGATTGTTGGCTCATGGAAAGCTAAGTTTGGGGGCAAAGAGATGAAACGTGCTGATGTCTTGGTAGTAGAGGGTCTCAGTCATAATCTACTCAGTGTCAGTCAACTATGTGACTCTGGGCACTCTATCCAATTTACCAAGAAGATGTGTATTGTGAAAGGAAAAGATGGAGCAGCTGTTCTGCAGGGAAAAAGGTCAAAGGGAAATCTCTATCTTGTAAGTGGGGAAGAAGATACTTGTCTTTTATCCAGAGAAGAAGAAAACCAGCTGTGGCACAAGCGACTTGGTCATCTATGCCAACCGTCTATGGAGGATCTCGTTAAATGTGATGCTGCTAGAGACCTTCCCAAACTATCACGTGATCGCACTCATACATGTGATGCTTGTCAGCAAGGGAAAATCATCAGAAAGACATACAGGCCAAAGGAACAGAAATCAACTAGAGTGCTCGAATTGGTGCACGCTGATGTATGTGGACCTATCTCACCACGAGCTATAAATGGGCAAAGGTACTATGTTCTTTTCATTGATGACTATAGCAGAATGGCCTGGGTATTCATCATAACCCATAAGACAGAGGTATTCAGTTGCATAAAGCAGTACAGGAGGGAATCAGAAAAGATGCTTGGGCAGAAAATTCTGAAGTTTCGTACTGATAACGGTACGGAATTTACAAACAGTCAGGTTGAAAACTATCTCGAGAAACATGGGATAAGGCATCAAGTTTCATCAGTGAGAACTCCCCAACAGAATGGAGTAGTAGAAAGGAGGAATCAGATCATTAACAACATGGCCAGAACAATGCTTATTGATAAGGACCTACCAGAGAAATTTTGGAAGGAAGCAGTTTTGACATCGGTCTATGTTTCAAACAGGTCCCTGTTATGTCCGAAGAAAGGGAAGACTCCGTATGAACTGTGGTACGGAAAGAAGCCAACGTTGAAATACTTTCGAATCTTTGGAAGTAAGTGTTTCATTCTCAACAAAGAACATCATAGGAAGTTTGAGGCACGAGGAGATGAAGGGATATTCCTTGGCTATTCAGGGAAAAGCAAAGCATATAAATGCTTCAACAAGAGGCTGGGAAAAATTGTTGAGAGTAATGATGTCACTATAGTCGAAAATGAACAGACTGCTCAACGACCCAGTGAACAGTTCCTGGATGAAAGTGATGATGAGATAAGTAACCCAGGGGGAGCAGAAGTGGCAGAAGCTGACTCAGAAGAAGATACTGATGATGAAGAGGAAAGTGTCAAGTCGGTGTCTGCGAGGAAGCCAAAGAGTCGAGCTGAGATTGATAGGCAGAATATCATTGGTGATCAAATAGCTCCAGTTCAGACTCGAAGAATGAAATCATCACAGCAAGCATCGTTTTTGTCTCAAGTGGAGCCGAAATGTTTTTCTGATGCAGCTGAAGATGAAAACTGGGTTCAGGCCATGAACGAAGAGCTTGATCAGATTGAGAAGAACCAGACATGGGAGATTGTTTCGAGGCCAGCGGACAAGAATGTCATTGGGACCAAATGGGTCTATCGCAACAAGATGAATGAAGATGGCACAGTGATTCGGAACAAAGCACGTCTAGTGTGCAAGGGGTACTCCCAAATCGAGGGAATTGATGTTGATGAGACATTTGCACCGGTTGCAAGGCTGGAGACAATAAGATTATTCCTAGCCATCGCAGTGCAAAGGAAGTTCAAAGTGTTCCAGATGGATGTCAAATCCGCATTCTTAAATGGGGTTCTGGAAGAGGAGGTGTATATTGAGCAGCCAGATGGTTTTCTCATTCATGAGGATGAGAACAAAGTTTGCAGGCTAAAGAAGGCATTGTATGGGCTGAAACAAGCACCAAGGGAATGGTACTCAAGGCTTGATCAGTACTTGAAGAAGCTTGGTTTTCAGCGTGGAGGAGTTGATTACAATCTCTATTTTAGCAATGACAGTAATCAAAGGATGATGGTGCTAGTGTATGTCGATGACATAATTTTTGGCGGATCAGATGAAGCTCAGTGCAGACAATTTTCTGAATTCATGAAAAATGAGTTTGAAATGTCAATGATTGGAGAGCTAACGTTTTTCCTTGGTCTACAGGTGACACAAGGAAGGAATGGAACTTTCATTTCTCAATCCAAATATGCCAAGGAAGTTCTAAGAAGGTTTGGAATGGATAATTCCAAGGAAATGAAGACTCCGGTTGCTACCCGGATGAAATTATCAAAAGATGAGGATGGAAAGGCAGTTAATATCACAGAATACAGGCAAATCATTGGAAGTCTGTTGTACTTAACCGCAACAAGGCCTGATATTGTTTTCGCCACATGCCAAGCAGTGAGATATCAATGTAATCCCAAGGAAAGTCACATGCTTGCAGTGAAAAGAATACTTCGGTATATCAAGGGCACGGTGGACTTCGGTTTGACATACAACGACAAATCTCAGACAGAGTTATTGGGATATACTGATGCAGACTGGGACGGTTCAGCAGATGATAGAAAATCAACGTCAGGTGGTGCATTCTATCTTGGTGGATTGTGTATTTCTTGGCTAAGCAAGAAACAAGATTGCATTTCATTGAGCACCGCAGAAGCTGAGTATATAGCGGCCACTCAAGCATGCACACAATTATTGTGGATGAAGCAGCAGCTTGAAGATATGGGAGTTGAAGTGAAGTCTCCGATCAGAATCCAGTGTGACAACTCAAGTGCTATAAATCTTAGCAAAAATCCTGTCCATCATTCCAGGACAAAGCACATTGAGATCAAGTATCATTTCATCAAGGAGAAGGTTGAGCAGGGCATCGTGAAGTTGGAGTATGTGCCTACAGAGCTACAGGTTGCAGACATTCTGACAAAGGCCTTACCCAAGGAAGCTTTTGAGAGGCATCGACTAGCTCTGGGAGTTCAGTCGATTTCCCGCACTTGAAATAGTGTGGACGCGGGACCCTCCCCCTCTCCCCGAGGTATGCTGTGTTTTCCCTACTGTGCTAATCTGTTCTCTACTATGTTACAGACTACAAAGGTGTGACCTTTGGGTTCGTTGACAAAGGGGGAGAAAATAGTGGTTGTTCAAGGGGGAGACAGTGCGGAGATTTGATAAATCATGAATGATATGGGGAGAAGCTGACAGGTGGAGCAGCCAGATAGGGGGAGTTGAAGCTAGTTGAACGTGCTTAGCCAGAGCTTAGCTTGGACAACACAGGAAATATGGCTAAAGAGGTGTTGAAGTTGTGAGCAGAAAGGGGGAGCGTATTAAATCTGACGATGCTAGAAGTGATCGATCAAATAATAGATATCACGACAGCTGAGGATCGTGATAAAAGCAGAAGAGTGGTGTTGGACAGTGTTTGGTGTCAACAATGGATGTTAGAGACAAAGTGATTCATTGATGACCTTTTCATTTACTCTTGTTTCTCACGCCGAGCATTGCTCATGTGGGCTTAGAGTATGTGTTGAGTAAATCCTTGGTCGCTATCAGAATCGTAATGCGGCGAATGGAGGTTGAAGAATCAATGACGTATCTTTGTTTGGAAGAGTTGTCAACAAACCCAAAGGGGGAGATTGTTGGGCAAAAATCCCTCAAGGTATCATTGAAGCCTTTTTGAGGTGATTGTGTTTGTTGACAAAGTGGACATCTGAGTTGTGATTGTTGACAAAGAGGATTTCATGATGGAATGTCGAGTTCAAGAGCTGAGGTCAACGATCCATGTTTGATTCAAGAACGTCGATAAAAGGAATGGAAGATCTGGAGGCGGTACAAAAGAACAGATACAAGGTGGCGTCGTTTTCCAGTGTTTGCCAAATTTTTGGGCCTGAAAATCGGCAAATGAAGAAAAGTGTTTTTGGCAAAGGGACTTGCGCGCCGCGAACATGGTGTACAGGAAACTTGCGCGCCACATGTTTTTCAAGATCAGAAGATCAAAATATGGCTAAGGAAATAGGATCGCGCAAGTTTGGGAGTTGGTCGCGCAAGTGTCTAAAGGAGAGGAGACTTGCGCGCCGAAACTGGGTCGCGCAGGTGACTTGCGCGCCGTCGCGCAGGGTGGTCAGATTGCCTATAAATACCGGACCACCCCTCCTCATTTCTTACCGGAGTTCAGGACGAGAGCTCCCGTCGCGCAGGTGTGGTGGTCGCGCAAGTGGTGTTGTGGTCGCGCAGGTGGGACTTGCGCGCCAGTGGTTGAAGTTGTGCGCCGGTGTTAGAAGTTGCGCGCCGGTTTGCAGTTGCGCACCAATGGTGGTTTGGGCGTAAAGGGAAGAGAGTCGCGCAAGTTTGGAGTTGAGGAAGCTTGTGTCGCGCAAGTGTCAGAGGAGGACTTGCGCGCCCGTTGTGACTTGCGCGCCGATACTTGCGCGCCGAGGTTGACTTGCGCGCCAAGTAAGGTTTTATTCCCGCAGTGTTTTTCAGACTGTGTGGAAGCTGGAAGTTTGCCCGATACCTTCGGTGCAAAGAGATATTCATCAACGGGTGAAAGTTAAACTTCAACAGAGCATCTACATACAAGAGAAGATGCATTCTTTCAGTAAAATGAAGAGACCTACAGGTCTATAAACTGTGAGTGGATTCCATCCAAGAGCAGTGAGCTCAGGAAGAGGAAGAAGGTGATCCTCTCCCCCGGCAGTGAGCCAGAGAGAGAGAAACAGGGAGTGACCCTTGGGAGAGCAGTGAGCTGACCCTAAACATTGTAAAGGCAGTGAGCCTGGGCATAGAAGTGATCTAGCCCGAATCTTGTAATCCAAAGCTAGTGAAGATTAGTGGAATTTGGTACGACCGGCAACCTGTCGGCGTATGCTCCTTGGACGTAGCCCTTAGCGGTGAACCAAGTAAAATTGCTGTGTCCTGTGCTTGCTTTATATTCTGTTTATATCGTGCAACAGGGAAAAGAGAGAAGAGTGTTTTGCTTAACAGCGAAACAAGATCAGAACGGGCATTAATTTTTAATTAGTCATACCCTGATTCACCCCCCCTCTCAGGGTATCCAGCCTAGTGGACCTAACAAAGTGGGACCCACAATATCCTACCCACTAGGTAGGAGAATTGTGAGGTGGGACCCACACGAGCCCCACCGTTTCTTTTCTTCCTTAACCCCCTCCTATAATAAAGTAACGCACCCGCACCCCTTTTAAGTGGAAGTCAACCCTTGCGTTTTTCTGTTTATGAAACGCCTCAATTAATTTGGCGGTTTAAGTGTTGCAATTAATTCACTTAATAGATTGTTTCGTTTTTGAATTTCAAAACGCATGGCATGAGAAATAAAATAAGAAAAACTCTTATTTTATTAATGGTTGTTGGGTTGTGAGAGGTATGGGAGAATTAGTCTCAAGTTCTAGATTTTCTTCATCCTCAACGAAGAACGCGAAGAACGCTGACCCCCGACGACGGACGATGGTGAGAGACGCCTTCCTCGGAGATTGACGACCCAATGCGCATCACCTAGTTCTTTCTTTCCACGTAAAAGGAAGGGATACACTATTCCTCCACAACATGATGATCCACCTTCTTACATGGAGATCAATTCTGCGACATCCCTTTCTGCGACAACCTGGTTCGACGATTATGCTCGAGGTAGGGGTTTATTTTAATTGATTGTTCGTGATTACTTCCATCGCCATTATTCATTTCAATTTGACCTGCTTGATATCGCAATAATGGAAGGAGGTCGGACCGCACGAACACGCCTGACCCTCCTCTCCCTTGTTGGTTTGATTTTGTTGCGGCATGTGTAAGCCGGCTCGGTGCCGAAGCACCACGCGGGGAAGTATTAAAGGAAAGGTAGAGAAGTGTGGCTCCGTCGTGCCGCACCGTTGAAGACGAACTAAACCGCGGTGCCATCGCACCGCGCTGAAGAATCAAAAAGGAATCGCATCCGGGGCGGGGCCGCGGCGGAGGGGCGCGCCACTGTCGTGCCGCGCCAGACAGACCAAGGCCGTGGCTGAGGCCGCGGCGAAGCAGGGACTGGCGGCCGGTTCCGAGCCGTCGGCATCGGAGTAGTGGGACCGGCCCATGCCGATCCCGTGGCGGCAACAGTCGGCTGGCCAGAGCGGGCCAACCGGTCAGAGGAGGAGCCGGGGGTTATGACCGCCAGCTAGTTGGACATGAACGGCCCCCCAATTGGGGGCCGCAGTTACGAAGAGGCGAGGGGCATCACGCCCCCCGCCACCCCCATCCGCTCGGCCGAAACGGCCGAGCCATCTGGCCATCGCCAGCGCGCCGGGATGAGCCGCGACGCCGGGCCGCACCCAAGCCAGGCCGGGCCGCGCCCCGTCAGAGGCGGTCCGTGCCAGATAGACCAGGCCGTGCCCAAGAGGGCCGACCCAGGGGGTCGTGGTCCGGATCGTTCCAGGCCCGAAACCCCCACTTTCGGACCTCTTTCGGTCTTTTTCCCATAACATGGGCTACAAATCTCCGATCAACGCACCATCAGCGGCGATGTGATACTTGGAACAAGACGGACTTTTTGGTATATTATAGTCAAGGTTTCGGAGAACTTTTGGTTCACCCGGGTTGGTTCACACACGAAACCAACCGGGCCCACAGAGCGGAAACACGTATAACTTGAGCTCCGAACGTCTGATTGACATGTAGTCATCTTAGATGGATTCCTCTAAGTGAGACGGACCATTTGGCTTACTCCACTCGAGGTTTGGACGTAGGTGGAGTACGGTCAGGTTGGTTTTCACTTAAAAACCAACCGGGCCCCTGGGACGAAAAAGCCAATAACTCTCAAACCGGGCGTCGGTTTGACGCGCCGTCCGTGATGTTGAGTTCCTGTTGACGATACAGAACTTTTAGATACATTAACTCCGTACTATGTGTCAGTTGATGTATCAGCCCCTCGGCTCGTGGAGCGGACCATCCTGAACGATCTTGCTGTGTGCGGGAACCCTAGAGCTGGCTGCGACTGCGACGATGATGATGACTGTACAGGAATCCTACTTGGATTCGACGACGACTACAGCACTCAGCGATCCTATGTGGATCAATGCTACCGATCCTATGTGGGTAAGATCCTGTGTGCGTCAGCACTCAGCAGTCCTGTTTGGGCCAGCGCCTACATATCCTATGTGGGTCCGATCCTGTGTGGGTCATTGCAGGGGTTAGTTACCTATCGATCCTTTGTGGGTAATTGCAGGGGTTAGTACCTATCGATCTTGTGTGGGTCCGACGACTAAGATGAATCAGTGGCTACATCTGATCATCTCTATCGTCTTACAAATAAGTATATCTGTGTGAGCTGAATCTTGACTTTCAATCCTTATCATCGATACGATTGACTTGATATCCTGTGTGGATTACGTTATGCTTTGCTGTGTAGATTGGGTTGTGATTTCCTGTGTGGACTGGGTTCTACATGGGCTCGGATTTTGGAGACGAAATGGAATTGATGACTTAGGTATATGTATGGTCATATACCTAATTAGTGTCAGATGTTACTTCTTGATTGCATCTTTCCTTTGTGGATAATCCTTTGTGGATTCTGGAAGACCTTCGGGGGGTCTCGGCGTCCCTACTGAGTAGCTTATACTCACCCCTGCACGAGTTATGCCCACACTACGTTGTGTTGGTTGCAGACGACGGACAACGCTGATCGTGGTTGAGGCATGTAGAGCAGGACATTTCATAGAGGTGGACCATTGGGCTGGACGTACTCGGAGCGGACGGCTGGACCCGAGGAGCTATGGAGGCTATCTGTACCCACCCCTCAAGTGGGACTTCCAGTGGAATGCATGAGGCTGCGGCTTTACTTTTCAGTTGTTGTACTCCCTTTTTCAGTTGTACATTACTTTCAGTTTGGGTTTGTATTCTAGCCCACTTACTTTTCTGCACATACTACTGTACTCAGTTTTCACATAGTGTTTACTTCTTCTTGCTTGCATTGTGGTGTTTTTTTACTTTACAAAGGAAATGCCTTCCCTTTTTATCGGGAATTACGCCTTGGTGCTAGTCCCCAGCCCCAGGCCTATGGAAGGCGGGCTTGGGGTAGTCACGGCACGGGCCCTGAGGACGGGTCGTGACAAGTGGACTATCAACTTTCACATCATCCAAATATATCTCATGTTTATGATATATTCCAAAAATCTCCCATGAATATGTACATTCTAGAATATTCACATTACGGAATCAGATGGTGGTACAACTGGAACATGACCACTCTTATGAGAACCATCCAATGGAGATCCTAGACTATAGAGATAATATTCTATTCAATAAGACTAATCACCTCATTAAAGTGTTGTGGATGATCTAAAAATATGAAGGCCTCATGTGGGATCCAGAGGAGACAATGAGGAAAATTTACACCCACCATTTCTCAACTGGGGGGGTATGATATGAAATTTTAGTGATGAAATTTCATTAGGTGTGAGGAATGTAATTTCCCAATCATTTTAAATTATATTTATTTCCTTAATATGAGTGCTATTTTATTTTTTACACAAAAAAACTACATATCTTTTATAATGAATTGATTATAACTGAAATGTGATCATTGGGTTTCAAATTTTATATGACTGCTCTTCAATTATGACTATTTTTTAATATTATTGTTAGAATCAATACTCTTAATAATAACTTTAACATTATATTTATTATAAAAGTAGAAATTATAATGGTTAGTTAATAAGGAAATAAGAGTTGATAGGTTCATCCATTAGAGCCATTCTGTATGAAAATAATTTTTCATACCTTATTGGGGAGGTAGAATCATTCAGATGGTTTCTTGACCAAGCCCATGTAGAGCATCAACATTTTAATCTTGAATGAAATCTTGTAGATGGGATGTTCATGATATTGGAGATTGACACTCGGGCGATGTTAGACGAGCCACCCCACAAGTCGATAATTATCGCACACCTCACCCATATGTCACATTTGGTTGTTATAATGGGTTATTAATCACTTTCGTAGTTACTTATTGTATCATCCTTTTGTATAAATAAATTTTTTTTCTTCATTTTAATTTTGAGTTTAGTTTTTCTAAAAATATATATGATGAATTTGAAATATAGAACATTTTAGACTGAAATTGTAATTGTTGTTAATATATAATAATTATAATAATCCAAGGTATTATTAATAAATATTATTTTAATGAACTAATATGACTAAAAACTCTTATTTAACGTTAAATCATAAATTATTTTTACTTTTTTTATGTGTTAAAAATTCTATGATTCATTTTACTGTGCAATTTCTGACTACAATTATTTTTAGTAAATAAGTATTTTTATGTTTAAAAGAGAAATTTATCATACATAGATAAATGTTATGATAAAATAAGCATGATTTTTGAAATAATAATTTAATGTTTTTGTTACGGTTAATTTATGATTGTTTTCTAAAATCATTTGTTTCTCAATGAATAATCAAAAAATACTGTTTTTAGTTTTTGATATGTCTGATGACAACATAATGATGTAATAAGTAATAGAAAATGATTTTGTACATTTTTGTACTAATATAATGTAATAGATTTCCCATGTGGAAAATAACATTGGAAATACCATGGTTTTATATATACCACTAATGAGGTGTCCATGATAATTTAAAAAAATCCATCTATTTTTAATTAATACTAACCAATTTCATCATTTTAATTAATTAAAAATTCATCCTCCATGATTCTATTATATGTTTACCTCCCAAGGTGTCTTCAAGCCCCCATGGACCCAAACATTGAGTTTTAGGAGTTACTCTTCATGTTAAATGAAATATCAACTTCTCTTATCCTTTCACATTGACATTTTTATGTGGTATATAATTAAAATTTCCATACGATATAATAATTTAAAATTTATTATATCTCAATATTGTATTAATAGTCTTTTATGAAGGGTATTACATTGTACCCTCTCTTTTTAATGTGTTTTAAATCCATGACTCATACCCATTATGTTGTATACATTTCTTCTAAAAATTTCTCTCTTTTTCCAAAGAAATACTTTAATATTATTTTGTGAATACCCAAAAAAGATACATCACTATGTGTATTCAAATATATTTCAAAACGATCTATTTTATTCTGGGATTAAAATATATGAAAACCGCATTCCATTTCCATGGGATTAAAATTACAAAAGGATATTTTTTATGTAATTTCTAAAACACCATTATTTTGATATAAAAATCATTTATTGAATTATCCAAAAGTTATTTCTCAATTGTTTTACAATGATATTCATCAATCATATTAGATAAAACATAAAATGGTTCTCCATGATAGTTCTCCAATGCATTGGATAATGAATTCAATCTCTATTGATTACATGTTTTACAATACCTTGGTGAATAACCTTGGTAAATTTTATCACACACTAGTGATATGATTAGAAATAAACCAATTTATTATTGAAGACAAATTTCAATGTTATTAATCATTTTATAATCATTTTGATATTCATAAATTTTAATTTATCATATATTTATAATATTCCTTAAATTTTTATCGATAATTCTCTTAATCATATGTTCACTTCCTCCCTTGCTCTCCATAACTGGGACATATGATCACCTTTTAATTTGATGTATGTCCCCAGTTTATTAGATGTAGTAATTGATGTTAGGATAAATAAATTATGAATACATTCATGTCAATTATAATACTTTTTTCATGTTTTCAATTATTATTTACATTTATGCCAAGATAGTAAAAATTGAATTATCCTATGTTTGTAAAATGTAATGAAAATATATGTAATAAAAATGTGGTTTTTGAAGTCCCCAAAAGCCCATTACCCAAAAGGAAGATAACTATATATAGTTATATGTATGTATAAATTTTTGGTGATGATTGATAAATGTTTCCTGGACATGGAACACATGAAATTTCATGGTGAATTCCCCCACGCCATCTCTAATAGTTTACAAGTAACATCCCATTATTCTAATTTGGTGGTAGTTCCATGTCCTAGTCTTATGGTTTTTTCAAGAGCCATAATGGACATATTCTAGGATTGAAATAATATGTCGATATTTTGTTCATATGAGGAGTAATATGTCAATGCCTCATTTGTAGATGGATTTATGCTCATTTTGACCATCATGCAGAGTGAAGTTTGCTGGATGGAACCCACAATGTTCGATTAGGGAAGGATCTATTATGAGAATAATATTTTTTCAGATAACCAATAATAGGATCCATCTATCCTGGGGTTTTCATTGGTTATTTTCTCTTTGAGTTGGTGTTGGCCTGATTTATTTCTATTGTATCACATATGAAGATCGCTTAGACCATTATTCAATGTTTGAAAATAAATATTGCTTCCTGTAGACCAGGTTCAACATTGAGTGGGGTTTCATTGTCTAATTAATTATAAACAACATTCATTAATTAGTAATCATTATTAATTATGTTTTATGAATGGTACTCCTTCATCATTATATTAATATAGTTAGTGAGAGGGGATAATTCTTTTTTTTAATATAATATTCCCCATTGATTTTTCTTATCACCAATATTGAGTCCTCATTAAAATTCAATTAGGCTCTGTACAGTTATAGATCTAGTTCCACAACAACATTGATGGCATGGTTTTATTCCTAATTATTCATGAATCCTTTAGATATAGATAAAGTGTATGGAAGACCACATTTTTAGTAGATAAAAATTTGAACCCAATGCCAAACCGATTTAGTTGTGGGGTTTCAATAGTTTTTTTATTTTTCTTCAAGAGGTTCCATCAAAATACATCACCAATATATAAGAGTGTCATTCGAATTGGACAAAACCTCATCTAGAATCATGGTGTCTAACTATTTATTTTACGTTGTAGGATATGCTGCAATGAAATTATTCAGGCCATTCAATTTCACTGAATTATATGATAAAAATGGAATGACATGTTTCTAAAGAATGTCTATGAATTAGGCCAAGAACCCATTCAACATTGGATTCCTATGTATGTAATTGAGAGGATCAATGTGAGAGACCATAAGGACTTTTTGGTTATAAAAGTGATTCCACTACTTCTTCACACCTAATATGAAAGAAAGATAGTTCTCCTCGATATCATATTATTAGGTGTTAGAAAAAAATAATTGTTCAGATAAGGTATATTAGAAACTTTTATTGTTCCCTGCAAAATTATTCTTTATGAGGAGGTCACCCAATGATCATTCCATGGTGGCCACATATATAATGTGTATCCTCCCTTCCACTAGTGGCATCAATAATGGTGGGAGAAGAATATGATACAAGATATATTTAAATGTTTCATTCAATTCATCATCCCATGGAATAATGATTCTATTATTAATTATCCAGTTGAAGGGAATAGATTTTATGGAAAGATTAATATTGAATTTTCAAATGTAAGAAAGGATCCCTTGGGACCTTTTTAATTCATTAATAATATGGGCGTGACATTTCTAAAAGAGAACATGCCTTTTATGGGTCCAACATTATATCGTGTTGGCATACCAAAAAAATAAGAAACTTCTTTGATGTGACAGAGAATTAGGATTTCATGGTATTCATCATTAGACTATGATCTTATTGCTTATCGAAGATTATATGGATATTTGTGATGTGATGACATCAGTGGCAGGATTTAACACCTAGGTCATCAAAAAAACACTTGTCTATTATTCCATGAAATTCCATGAAGATGTGATTCATTAAGTTTTTATATGTAGGAAATGATTTATTTTATCCAAATGGGATGACCTAATATAATATGATTTCATGAGGTGCATTGATGTTAGTTTATTCATAAATTGTGTCTATGAATATCTGATTGTACAATGAGTACACAAACATGGAGGAAAGGAAATGGAAGCCATCAGTTTCATCAACCAGGAGTTATTTTATGGACAATGTGAAATCATCCTTCCTGAATTTCCGATTATGGTTTTTGAATTTATAGAAGAACCTAATATTCCCATTATTTTTCTTGATTGGGATGATGTTTGAAACACATCCTATGTATTTCACCTATTGGATGAAATATGATTTCATCAAATTCTAAACATTAATCTTTATTTATGTGGCATGAGATGGGTGCGTCATCCTGGAAACCTTTTTGAAGCCTCGATTCTCATCAGTTAGGATGAGATTGTGTATATCCAAATTTGGATCTGGTCCAAGAATTTGTGTATGGTTCTAAGAAAAAAAATATTGATGAATCCTTAGAAGGGAAACATACATATCTTGATATTATAGGTTCATCAAGGCACGGATTAATATAGGCCATGTGTCTTTTTGTGTTTCCATATTTATTTTCTTAATCTTATTTGTGGTGGTGGAGACACCATCCTCAAATGATGGAGGGGTGTTCCAAATATAATCATCAACATCCTCTAATTCTAATTGCATGGAGTCATCTTTTGCATAATCTATTAATCTAAGTGGATGTATATCATTATTAGGGTGGGGCTGGCTATTAGAAGAGATATAATCGCTCCATGCTATTTGGGTCATCACAAAGAGATACTAGAGGTGATTTTATATTATTCTATCACTATGGATATGTAGTTTTCTCAAATAGAGATTAATTATACTACCTCAACCATAATTAAGGGGAGCACATAGTCAACATTTATAATACATGATGTACATGTATGGGTGCTCTACTATGTCGTTGAGAGATGTAATATGTATATTATCATCCACTATTGGTCTCTTACTGACCTTTTTTTGGAAACATTATTTAACATATATGGATCTGCATGTCTCGAGGGGGGTAATTTCAGTATGTACTAGGCCCAAATTTCAAATTAATAATAATGTTGTCTCCTTGAAATTTAGATGTCATTCATTTCATTATCTCTTGACCAGGACATGTTCTGTGTTATTTGTCATCATGCGGTAAATATGTGAATATAGTTGACTGGTTCTATATATAGAATCTCAAGATCCCTAATAATCTCATTAGGAGTATAATCATTTCATATGTAGATCTAGATAACCTATTACATTTAACATCATTTGGAAAGGTCATGAGACATATAGTTTAACATCTTGTGATAAGGATGTAATCCATACAGTTAAATGTCTTTTGGTAAGGATGATGGACATGTATATTAATGTCCAATTGTAAGGACATCATCCTTGAAGTTAAATATTAAGCGGTATGGACTATGGCCATGCAGTTTAATTTCTTATGGTAAGGACATATCCTAAGATGATTAATGTCTTGTGTTAAGAGAGATAGTGAACAACTCATCAGATCATAGGCTCCTCCGATGGAGTTAGGACCTCTCTTATGCATATTACATGACTTTAGGAATCATGAAACTCTATAAAGCCTACTTATTCATTTATCTCCAACCATTATTTTAAGATAGATAAAATTAATATTGGGTTCCTAAGACAATGATTATGGGGGAAATAGTTTTCATAGCCAATCTTTCCATCCTCATTCGTCTTCCCAATTGTTGAGAGTTTCATCAATCTGTTTTCCATGTTGCAGTCAAAATAAATAGAGAAATTCATTGTTGGGAATAAAAAAAATTATTCAATATTTCATTGAAATATGTTCATTTATCTCAGGGAGGTATGTGTAACATGATCTGTTACACAATCATGATTCCATGGTGAGTGTGATTAGGTAACTAGAGTGAGGATATAAGTGTTGGTGGTTCCTATATACCCATGTCCATTTTTATGTGAAGACATTCTTCAAATATAAAGGAACTATATGTCATGTTCTTCATACATTATGGTATGGAAAATTAATTTCATGTATTTCCATCATTTCCTAACTTGGTGAGGTCATCAATAGAAGATCTATCAAACCATTCTCCATGTCATAATTATGATTAACATGAATACATTTTTCATCAATGTAATATGCTTTTCACTATCTCTCTTCAAGATATGTGTGAGCATGATACTTCTCTTGACTGTTACATTTGCTTCCATTGGTGTCGATTCATTATTGTGTCGCGAGTCTGGGTTACATATGCCCATTCATTATTGGTCTGAGGACAGGTTCTGAGTCATTGGGGGTCTTGGGTGATGTAGATGATTCACATTGATTAAACAATCCCGAATATCATGGAGGTTTTGTGATGAAAACATTGGTTACATGATTTTCTATATATATATAATGAAGAGGTAGAAAATATGGATGTTCCCCCACTATTATGGATGGGAGGAGATGGAAAAATTATTAGATTTCACCCAATAAGGGGATAAAAATATTAAAATTCCCTCAAACCTATGGTTAGGGGTACTTTATTTGAAATTACGTCTTCCATAAGAATACATGGGTAAATCATCTCTGGGTAGACTTTGTAGTATTATTCATACATTTATCACCTGAATATCCCTATTCTCTTATCAGAGATTGGTAAACTATTCATCTGTAAAAATTAATATATCATCTTCATGGGGCTAGCTTGTCTTGTCAATGTAAATACCCATTAATCAATAGGTGGTAAGATGTGTGGGTTATGATGTGGGTTCTAACACAGACCCCATAGACTGAATTCACTGCTTCCATTGTTCATATACTACATAATTATTACTATATGAAGTACCAAAATGGTCAGTAACACAATCTTTATATTCCTAAAAGGTACACCTGATCATTTCTTTTTCTATACTTATGACAAATGGTCGAATAAACTACTATGACTAATATTACTATTAGAGTGTATGTGTTTATTCATCTAGAGTGTGCTCATCTAGATCTAATGATCAGTCTTGAAATGAAATCTATATAACATTGAGTAAGAGATATTTTGGCTGGAGTTCTTCCTCTTCATACAATCCCATTTCGCAGGTCAGTTCACATTGTAAATTTTGAGGGGATGCCAATTATTGTACTATTTTATGGGTAGATTCACATTATGAAGATAATTCCTATGTTAAATATGGTAAAATTTTCCACAATCTATTAAGTATATTGTCCTCTTTAGTATTCCATAGTCACCCTGCCTAGTTTTGATGAGGTTATATGATCTTGTCTAGTACTGATCTAGGATTGACATTGGGACATTATTAGGATTAACTGGTGGGCCTCAGAAATATTGGTGATAGTGGGGATATAGGCCGACAACTAAGCTTCATTTTTGGGATATCTCTAACAGGATCCTCTATTGGCTTCTCCAACATGGACATTTGGGGTATGCACAACTTCATATGAAACTCCTTTTGGATTCATGATCATGTGTTTGTGATGAGGATCAGAATGGATGACTACCCTCTAAGGAAGAAAATAATTGATTTGGTTGAACATAATATTATCCTACTCCTCCCCCCTTAGGTATGGACGATATAAATTTTTGGAACTCTATAGAGAGGCCCAAAATAAGTTGAATATAGAGGCAAGGGCCAGTTTCTCTCTTGTAGCCATTTTTGGTATTGATGGTTAGTGAAATGTCATCATTGAAAGGATTACATGAGCGGATTCCCGATTTGGGATGGTGTTGTTGATGTGGTCTGCCCAGAAACTGATTCTCACCATCAAATACTAGCAGTGGTGTATTTGTGTGAATGTATGTCAGAGCCTCAAGACTAATGAACATTGTCCAACGGTCTTGGAATATGTTGGCACATTCAATGATTTCATTTCAATTACAATGAATCCATATGTCATTAAGAAAAAAAGTAACCTTATCAGCACAAAATGTTATATAAGAGTACATGTTTGATTAATAACATTCACAGTTAAAGGATAAAGTGATAGTTCCTTTTTTTTCATATAGTTCACTGTGGTTACAATATGCATGTTTGGTACATTGTTTTGTTAAGAAATGATAAAAAAGGTAGGTTGTACATTGGTTTCTCTTGACCAATTATTATTATGAAATCACATTGGTTGATATAAATGGAGGTTTGGATCATCACACTATTTTGGGTGGAATAGTTTCCTAATCTTGGACTCTCTAATTGTTTTATAATATGTTCTTGAAATTCTTCTCTGACACTGATACAGGACTAGATACCCATGTGCCAATGACTTGATTATGAATATGTATTGATAGGTATAATTATATGAATATCAAGGGTTCTATATCTATCTCTTATTTAGTTATGATGCTTTGGTCTATGGACATGTTCGACCACTCAATATTTTAGTGACGAGTAGGGAGGTGGTTGGTATCTTAGAGATGTGATTAAACCTTGATGAGGTTCTCTATGTATCTTCTCATACATGAATAAAAATGTATAGTGTTATATTGGAATTTGTTAGAGTAATTTGAATGTACCCATCTATATATTTAGAAATAATATGATTGGGATGGGAATATCATGCATGGTCCTCAAAAAGGAATCCAGCGTATCCAATTTTAAATAAGATTCATATTTTATGTTGTTTTTGTAATGGGAATTTGTAATGTTAGGGATATGAGCATAGAAGGCCTAAGAGGTACATTTTTATATGACACTACCATAGATTGATTGTTCATGAATATTTTCCTTTTAGCAGGGATGATATGTACTCATATTTACATCACAATGATGTAGACACACTAGAATAATATTCAATATTCTTTTGAAAAATTCATTTTTTATTCCTACGCCCATGTGATCATTCATCAAAGTTAGAAATAGGATATAGTTATAGATTGGGTAAATTATATGAGATCAGACCTATAAGGGGATTTCACATTAATGTTTCCATTTGAGTGGCATGATTACCCATCTCTTGGGGTGTATGGGATTGAGGTCTGGCCTTAATTAGGCGTCCTAATTATCTTGTTTTATAGCTAGAATACAACTCATCATAGATCAGTTTTTCCCAAACCAACTTATTTGTTTTAGGTACAAGATATAATGATAAGGGGTTCGAATTAAAATTATTCCCAGGTATGATTCATATTTTAATCTAATGGAAGAATGGGAATAATGGAAAACCTATCGTATAATTTAACACATAATGTGGTAAATATTGGGATGGGATATGACTTACACTGATGTGGGTTCCCAATGGAGATCGAGACGAAAGAATGAATCCTACATTTCCCAGTTTCTTTTGGATTCATATTTCTCATAGTTGAAATATAATTTAACTTGTATTCGAGCTAAGGTGGACGATCATTCGAAAAGATGTTGTTTTTATCGCTATGTTTTTAGAAATTTCAGTGTGTAATATCGGGATAAATAATTTTTTTGGGGCTTATACACTAAGGATTCTGATTTATTGGGTATTACACACTAAGTATGGACTTTGAAACACTCATTATTTATCCTCTGATAGATTAATTTGAGGTGGAGTCCGTAATAGTTTTGAATGAGTGTGTGAATTTAGTATTGGGTTAGGAGTTCTTAACACCAGCTCATCATGGTGTCATCCCTAATAAATGGTGGATGATGCCAAAGGTTCCTGGATGGGGTCCACAAGTTATGAGTCAAAATAGGCCTTCCTAGCAAACATGGAATTTTTATAATGGATTTTCCTAACATGTCTTGGATGCTTGGTTTGATCTAATAATATTTATCTAGGACCCCTCACATGGTCATCCAAATTATCTTGGATGCCTTCATATGAGTGATCATTCTTGTCCAAGGTGATTGGAACAACAAAAGGCATCACATCATGGTAATTGTACATTATTAAATCATACATGACCACACAATGTAACGTGATCATCATGACTCCACTTTAGTCTATATCCTGATAATTATTACATGTTAATGGACAATTACATGATCAAGTCAACAAGTGAATGTTGTTTTTCATGTTTTCCTTGATTGTATAGATATTTTCTTTTCTTATAATTGTGTCATGTCAGGGGGCTATGAAAATATCATCTAAAATTTCCCAAGGCATGTCTTGTGACCAGTATGGCATCTCCAAGGATTTGAGAGGTCAGCATGAGAAAACCAATGGGTCTCGAGATAACATTTACTTCACATATTCACGGGTGGGGTCCTATGGATGTGTTTAAAATTTTACACTTATTTATTTTCTTAAGATCAAGTCCAAATTGAGTGTTAATTTAATTCATATAGTCATCAATTTTTTTGGTATAGTTATGAATGGATATGGAATAGCTTTCCCATGATTTATCATGATGGTAAAGTTCATATTCAGGATGAGGTGTGCACGTATAAGGGAGCTGCATGAAGCTCCAACATTAATACAGGTCAGATGACCCTAATGGGTTTTTTATTGGGATTTTAAAAAGATTCCATAAGGCTTCCAAATGAAACAATGATATTTCAACACATTTAGAATCCAAATTATCTTTAAAGGATAAGAAATTATTTGAATGGGACTCCTATAAAAACAACGGGGTGAATGGGAATTGGTAGACACCGTTTAATGAGGAGTTCATGTCTTGTGGGTTCAACATCCTCATTTCTTATGTTTTATGAATTAGGTGTCTTTTGGGAGGTCATATGACTAAGATGAAACTCCCAAGGTAAAATGTAGAAATAAAGAAACACCAAGACTACCTGAACCATATATCTGAGGGTGAGCTTCAGGGGCAATCTCTATTTGTTGTCAAAGCTAAAAGTGGAATCTCAAATGATTGTGGGTTCTCAAAAATATGTTGTTCTACAGAAGGGTATTAATGAAACATTCTTTATATTTTATTTCATATAACATTCATAGGATGTCTAGTAAGGGATGTTGATACCGCATCAGGAATCCTCAAAAGTGTCGTATAACAAGGATTCCATGTCTAAATATTCATAAAAACACCATACATTCCAGAAACACACTACTTAATGCGACTGGGGGTTAGCACTACTGGAATGTGCATCTGGTGAACTCGAAGAACAACAATAAGAACCTTATGAAAAAATAATATCATGGAATTCACATTATCATATGATTGTATAATCAAATATTGGATTATACAGTAAATTTCCTGATAGTATATGGTAGTTGAGTATTCATGTTCCATGTTGAAGTGAAGTGCATATCATATGTGAAACATGTACTGAAGTCGGTGCTGTGAGGCTCAGAAAGGGATCACCTCAATAACTGGTAATGGGCCACGTGAGACAATAGATTTGATGGTTAGCTTGACAATATGGTATGGTGTAAAAGGGACTCACATTCCATTATTACTATTTCTTTTCATGGTATCTTATAGATATCATTAAATGAGTTCTTATGATGACACATGGTGGTAAATTCACATAGGAGGGGTACCCCCATTTACTTTTACAAGATCTTCGATTGTGGTGGTAACCCATTCTGTTTCTGTGGAGTTTTTCTCTTCTTATACATTTACAGACCATTTCTGTAACGACCCAAATCCGGAGCCTCATAATTGGTGCCCCATACCCAGTTCTACACATGACCTCAAGCACGTTTCCCCAAACCCCACAGGCTGCCGACTAGCAGTGAGGGACTTGGTGAGTCTGTGGGAAAACTATGCCCTCATTTGGTAAAGTATACAGTGGCAGAATAAACATAAACAATAGTGGAAGCAGTAAACAACATACAACAACTGAAATAAAATTCGAAGCAATGTCTAATATTATAATGTTGCATAACGGTAAATGTATCTATGGAATGAAGTAAGAAAAACAAAATGATGAAATACAACTAAACCCAAAGTACTAAACGTAATCCAAAACTCCCGTAGCATCGCGATCCAAACACCGGTCCCATGCTCTCCAGCTCCAACCACAAATCAAGTACATGTGGTAGAAGGACCAAAATCCCTATCTACACCTACAACCATATAATCTGTTTGGGAAGAAAAGTATGACCCAAACAGGGTGTGATAATAATCCCTGTAGGCAACCACCACATGATTTGTGCCCTACTGTCAGTGAGTAATATAGAAAAATTAAAGGAAATTAAGTACAGTAATGGAATAAGAGTACACCAGTAAATAATCCTACCAATTACCATTCACATTCATTTAATTAAAACAACAGGGAAAATAGCAAAGCGTTCTATTGCAAGGTAAGAAAGTAACACAATAGGTATCTCAAAAGACTACTAGAACACAAGCAATAAAAAATCCAAGCTTGTTCGTCAGCTTGGTGGACTCATTAGAACCAACCATCAAAATTCACACTGACCCTCTGGGTGGATCAAACTTGCAGAACCTTATAGTCCAGTAATCAAAAAAGGCACAGACACTCTGGGAATGTAACACCCGAGACTTTTATGTTATATAAATCATCAAAGGAATCTTTTTCTACACAACACTTGCTTGGCTTGCTTTACACGCAATCACGACCTTCCTCGATAGCTTGCGTCGTACGCAATACCGAGTTTCACTAAACAACAATATGCTATTAAAACTAGCTGTTGTGAATAGTAATAACCACTTTTTGAAATTTTATAAATTTTATTTTTCAAAATGGACTTCATTTTTGGACTCATAATATCGAAATTATCCTAGGGTGAAATTTTGGTATTTTTCTGAAAACTTTCAATTTTTTGATGAATAGGGAAACCACTAAGTGGTAGGTTAAAAACTGAATTTTGCATAAAACTTAATTTTACCACTTCTGTGAATGGAATTTCGAAAATCCGACAGACACGGTTGATATCAGTAAGTAAAATGTGGTTCAATGAGATAAAAATAATTTTTTGGTGAATAGTAACTTTTTACTTTTTTTACCGCGGTTAATAGTTAATAGGGTAACTAAGGGTAAATATGATATTAATATTACCCTAACACATGTCCTAATTCTATTGGACAAGTTTAATTCGACCAAAAACAAACTTAGGAATAAAATATGACCATTTAGGCCCACTTCGATTAGATTAGGACATTTATTATTAATTTAAAGAAGGGTTAAAATAGTTAAAATCAATGTTTAATAAGTAAATCATTTTTAATATGGGGTTATACATAAGATAAATTCGACTATAAATATTAATTAGAAAGCTAAAACGATTTCCTACATAATGGTATTTTATTTGTAATTTTTAGACATTAAATATTTTAATTTATTTATGACACAATGATGATGCAGTAATTATCTTATTAATGAAATATTGACCTAATTGATGTTATAAACACCAAAATAAATGTAATTTGAGACTTTTTATGAATTCCAATAATTTTCTAGGTTACTATGATATATTAATGTTGATTTAATCAACTTGGTTCGAACATATAATTCTGTTATGACTTTCACAAAAATCATATATCAAATAGTGTCAAAATTGAAACAAAATAGTTTTTAAATCAAATATTATATTATTAATTGTTATTTTATTTTTAAAAATCTAAGGTTCTTCCAAATAAATTAGATAAGGATATATATATTAATAATAAACAATTTGGGGTTCGTTTGGCATGTTATAGTAAGTGTATTAACCATATAGTGAAAGAAAACAAAAAGACACGGTAAAGGTTAAATTAATTAACTTAGAGTTAAATCTAATTGATAAGGTTAAAATAATACCCTAAACGTGTCTAAATCCTATTGGTTGATAGGATTTCTACCCATCCCCACTTTAGAATCGAAATAAGACCCTTTGGAACCATTATAAACCGATTTTTACTTTAATATAAAATAATATTTTGAGATATTCCTATGGTGCCCCTCTCCTCCCTTATAAAAGGGCACCTCCTCCCCCTCCTCCTCACACCAATTTGAGCACTAAAGCTCGGCCAACCCCTGCCATATTCTCCTCTCCACTTCCCTAGAATAATCCTAGAGGTCCTGGTCTTCTTCAAAGACCAATCTTAGTTCCCTAAGTGGAGGATTCAAAGAGGCGTTCCAAAGAAGAGGTAATGTCCATTACCGATCTTTTCAATTTCTTTCTTCTTCAACTTCTTCTTCTTTAGTTGTTTCATGATAAAGTAATAACATCAGTATTACTTATATACTGATATGTTATTATAAATATGAAATAACCCTAATTCACCTTCTATCCATCCCACGGAAAAATGAAATCACCGCGCGTGCGTACGTACGGAATACCGTCTCCACGCCGTGGTGTAATCTATTTTCCACCATCACTTTACAAGGATGGGTATAATGGTGTAATGAGTAACTATTTATGATTATTATAAAGTAATATTGATACTGAAATAATATATATATACTCCAATATAGTTCCACGATCATAGGAATGATATAATCACTCGTGCGTACGTACGGAATACCGTCTCCACGATGTGAAGCGACTCGTTCTACATGATCATGATTACATAGTAATTATATAAATTGAATGAATAAATATGATATATGTTACACTAATACCATTCTGGATATAAGGTATCTATAACCTTAAAATAATAATAAGAATGTATTCGGCAAAACACGCATAAGAACAAAAGGCAATAAAGACCCGAGTAACAATTAACAATGAAATATTACTATCAAGAAGCTAAGAATATGACCATATATGATATCGTATCAATATGTATGATTCTGGAATAAGTCAATAACAATATTTAAACCATTATACAGGAGCTTCAGACACGTACAAAGCAAATTGGACCTAAGGTAAGGGAAATATCACAATCTCATTTTTATCCGAGATTGTTTATTCGTAAGTATTTACTAGGGTGTATTTTATCATCCACATCCATGTTTCATCAATATGTAATATTATTTCCATCCTCCTAAAATTGTTTAAATCCATTTTTACCCTTCGGTGAGTTTTTAGTAATATCTATGAAAGGAATCTTTTGTCGTACGAGGTACTTTTTGACTTTTCCAACAAAAGTACGAAGAATGTTTTTTTAACTTATACGGCATGAATGGATTTTTAAAACATTATTTCCAAGAAGCTTCCTATACAAGTTTTCAAGTTTATTTTTAATCAACTTATTTTATTTTAAAGTTTTATGACATGTTATGAAAGGAAAAATGTTTTTGAATAAGAAAGGATATTTTCCTCAAGAATGGAGTTCAAGTGTTTTATCAAAATTATTTTCCATCTAAGATAATAAAGGGTTCTGTTTTTATCCCTATTATTACATTTATTTGATCATGTTGTGATGAAATTATTTTTTATGAATTCTTTTATCTTATATGAATTGTTTTATGATGTCATGATGTTTCAAGAATCCCATTTTTTTTACATGTGTTATGCGATGATGTATGATTTATGATTATGTGGCACACATAAGAAAGGATTCATTATAAGATGGGTGGGACATATATCTCCCTCCAATGCATTGGGTAAATATTTTATATCTCATGAGATAGACAGGGCTGGAACGGTAGGTTATATCGGTTCAGTGAAACAGGACTGAAACGAGGGTTACTCGATTCAGAAAGGGACTTTGTCCACTAAGATATTCTTGGCAATGAGTCATGACTAACAAGAAATGATTTTCCATGATTATGTGTGCATGCCACAAAGTTTCAAGTTTTATGTTATGATTATGGGGATCTCATTTTCACTTCTATGATTTATTCCATGATAAGATATTATGATCTCTTTTGCAGGTTTTGATTTTCAAAAAGATATGATATGATTTTTATTTCCTTTATTTGCCCTTGCTGAGCATTTGAGCTCACCCTTTTATGTTTTCTTTTCCCCAGGTCAGGAAGATGGATATTAAGTAGAATATGCTAAAAGGGACCCTAGATATGATGAAATAAATGGGAGACACTGTAGAAGATTTATGAACCAGTTGTTTATATTTCCCAGTTTCTAAAGACACTATACATATACAGTCCTTTGTGGTTTTGTCATATGTTGTAATAAGTGTGCTTCAATTTTGAAGTTTAAACAATGTATGTAAAGTATGGGTCGTTATAGTTGGTATCAGAGGAAAGGTATAGTCAACCTTTGGAAACTAGGATGTGAAAGCCTTAGTAAGAACCCTAAGGATAAGTCTAAGCATAGGACACAATCTTAGTGTTTTAGAAATGTCCTCGAATAACCTAGGATAAGACCTTAAGCATGAAAATTTTATTCTTGAATTATGTGGTTTTCCTATTATAATTAGTGTTGCTCACACTATTCTTCTTGGTTTTAGTCAATGGCTGGAACCCGAAGGAACCGTGTTAATGCAGAATGCGATGGGCAATGCAATGATTGTCCCCCTGAGCAACCAAACGATATGGGAGCTGGAATGAAAAATCTTGTAGCCATGCTCACACAACTTTCTCAAGTTATGAATCATGCAGGACATCCAAACGAGCAAAGGAAGGAGCAACATTCTGTTGAATCCTTTATGAGGCAGCGTCCACCTTCTTTCAGCGGGTCTACTGATCCATTAGTTGCTGAACAATGGATTAGTACTACTGAAAAGATATTTTCAGTTCTTCAATGTTCTGAACATGATAAAGTCATTCTAGAAGGGTATCGTTTGGAAGGAGATTCTGATCAATGGTGGAATCTTATTAAGAATATGAGGCAAAGGGATGAAATTGATTCTATGGAATGGGACGAGTTCAAGAACTTATTTTTCAATAAGTACTTCCCTCGTATTCTCCCAACAAAGATGGAGAAAAAGTTTCTTGAACTGAAGCAAAGGGATGATGAATCTGTTGGTACCTATGAAGCAAATTTTACAAGTCTTGTGAGGTACGCTTCTGGTATTATTATCCAACCTGAGAGTAAGATCGATCGATTCTTTAGTGGCTTAAAACCAAGTCTTCGAAAGGCGTTAGCCATAAGGGACTTCAATAGATACCAGGAAATCGTTCGATGTGCTCTCAAAGTCGAGATGGAGATTGGAGTAACCCATCAGTCACGTGGGTTTGATAAGAAGAGGAAGATGGAATTCAATGAAAAATCTAAAGAGCACACGGAAAAGAAGATGAGATTTTCCTTATGCTCAAAGTGTGGAAAGAAACATGAAGGGAGTTGTCTTAAAGGGACAAGTAAATGTTTTAAATGTGGAAAGGAAGGTCATCGGGCATTTGAATGCCGTGATAATGGGAAGAAGATGTCTAATGACGCAAACAAAGGAAGGGATACACAGAATGAACCTACTACACTTCAATGTTTCAAGTGCAACGAGATGGGGCATTATGCCAATCAATACCCAAATCCAAGGGTTGATGATGATGGTCGACGTCAACAAAATCTTAAGGCTAAAGACAAAGGAAAGTCACATGCAATTCCTATCAGCGATGTGGAGTACGATAACGATGTGGTGAAAGGTACACTTACCATCCTCTCTAAAGTAGCAAATGTTTTATTTGATTCTGGATCCACCCACTCCTTTATTTCTAAAGAATTTTCTAAGGGTATCACCGTACTACCTCAACAATTAGATGTTGAGTTAGCTGTGACAACACCTAATGGCACAACAGTCACATCAAAAGTTTATAATTCTTCTCCGATCGAAGTTTGTGGGAAAGTGCTTCTTGAAAATCTTGTGATCCTTCCTTTAGTGGAATTTGATGCGATTATTGGCATGGATTGGCTTTCTCTACATGGATCTCGTATCAATTGACAAAGAAGGGAAGTCACATTTCATATTCCAGATCAATCTATGATCGTCTATCAATGCAAGGATGAACATAACCTTCCAGTGGAAATTTCTTCCATCTTATGGGTATTGATTCCACTAAATGAAGGTTATTTATGTCAAATGGTTGGTGAGAAACTGACGATTAAGAATATTCCCATTGTAAGGGAGTTTGATGATGTCTTTCCGGAGGAATTACCAGGTCTTCCACCAAATCGTGAAGTTGAGTTTTCAATAGAACTCGTACCGAGTGCTTTGCCTATTTCAATGACACCTTATAGGATGGCCCCAATTGAGTTGCAGGAATTGAAGAAGCAACTCCAAGTGAATCTTGATAAGGGATTCATATGCCCTAGTGCGTCACCTTGGGGATCACCTGTTCTATTTGTTAAGAAGAAAGATGGATCAATGAGACTCTGCATTGATTATCGATAACTTAACAAGATCACTATCAAGAACAAATATCCTCTCCCACGCATTGATGACTTATTTGACCAACTACGTGGAGCTCAATACTTTTCCAAGATTGATCTTCGTTCAGGGTATCATCAATTAAGGGTCAAAAGGGAGGATATACCAAAGACGACTTTCCGTACAAGGTATGGACACTATGAATTTATAGTGATGCCATTTGGTCTTACTAATGCCCCTGCTATCTTCATGGATCTAATGAATAGAGTCTTTAGAGACTATCTTGATCAATTTGTGGTAGTCTTTATAGACGATATTCTTGTCTATTCAAAGAGCAAGGAAGAGCATGAAGATCACTTGAGAATTATATTGAAGACCCTGAGAAAGGAGAAGCTTTATGCCAAATTTACCAAGTGTGAATTTTGGCTTCAAAAAGTTGCATTTTTGGGTCACATAATCTCAAAAGAGGGGATATCTGTGGATCCAGCAAAAACAGAGGTTATTGAAAGATTGTCGAGACCAACAACAGTAATTGAGATTCGATGTTTTCTTGGTTTGGCTGGATATTATCGACATTTTGTAAAGGATTTTTCACGATTATCTAATCCACTCACCATGTTGACTCGGAAAGGAGTTAAGTTTGTTTGGACAAAGGAATGTGAAGAGAATTTAAAGGAGTTTAAAAGAAGGTTATCCAGTGCACCTGTGCTCACACTGTCTTGTAGTGGAGAAAGGTTTGTGATCTACAGTGATGCATCCAAGAAGGGATTGGGGTGTGTTCTTCTGCAAAATGATATGGTGATAGCTTATGCCTCACGACAGTTGGAAATCCATGATAAAAATTACCCAACTCATGATTTGGAGTTGGCTGCGGTAATCTTTGCATTAAAGATTTGGAGGCATTACCTTCATGGTGAAAGGTGTGATATTTATACTGATCATAAAAGTTTAAAGTATATTTTCACACAAAAGGAGCTGAATATGCGCCAAAGAATATGGTTGGAGCTGATTAAGGATTATGACTGCTCAATCCATTACCACCCTGGGAAAGCAAACAAGGTGGCAGATGCATTAATTCGACAAGACCATGCTAGTTTATCCATGATCAGGATCACAAAAGATCAAATATTTATGGATTTACAAAAGATGGATCTTGGAATTATAATAGAAGGGGAAAAATCTTATCTTTCTCAAATGAATGTTCAACCATATATACATGTGAAGATTAAAGAGGCACAGAAAGAAGATGTCGAGTTACAAAAGAAGGTGAGAAATGTTCCTGAATTCAACCTTGATTGTGATGGGATAATAAAGTTCAGGAATCGGGTTTGTGTTCCTTCCATCCCCGAATTAAAGAAGGAGCTGCTGGATGAGGCTCATAGTTCTTCATTCACTATTCATCCTGGAAGCACGAAGATGTATAGGGACCTGAAAGAAAACTTCTGGTGGGATGGCATGAAAAGAGATGTTGCTGAATATGTCTCTCGATGCTTGGTTTGTCAACAAGTTAAAGCTGAGAGACAGAAGTCTAAGGGGATGTTACAACCATTACCCATACCCGAATGGAAATGGGAAAACATCACTATGGACTTTGTCACAGGACTTCCTAAAACATCCAAAGGAAATAATGCTATCTGGGTCATAGTTGATCATCTTACAAAGTCTGCAAACTTCATTCCTATTAGAGAGGATTTCTCTCTAGATCAGCTTGCCAGGATATATGTAAAGTAAGTGGTAAGATTACATGGAGTACCACTTTCTATTATATCTGATCGGGATCTGAGATTTACCTCGAAGTTCTGGCGAAGTCTTCAGCATACTATGGATACAGAGTTGAGTTTCAGCACTGCTTATCATCCCTAGACAGACGGTCAGTCTGAGAGAACAATTCAAACCCTAGAAGACATGTTGAGAGCTTGATCTATGGATTTCAAAGGAGGTTGGGATCAACACCTACCTTTGGTGGAATTTTCTTATAATAATAGCTTTCACTCCAGTATTCAGATGGATCCTTATGAAGCTCTCTATTGAAAGAAATGCAGGACTCCAACTTACTGGGATGAAGTTGGGGAAAGAAAGCTATTAGGACCTGATCTCGTTGATGAAATGGCAGAAAAGGTCAGATCTATTCAACAACACATAAGAGCAGCTCAGAGTCGACAGAAAAGTTATGGCGACAACCGAAGAAAAGACCTAGAGTTTGAAGTGGGTGATAAATTGTTCTTACGAATATCTCCCTGGAAGAGGGTTATGAGATTTGGAAAGATTGGGAAGTTGAGCCCTAGATATATCGGTCCTTTCGAAATACTAGATCGTGTTGGGAAGGTAGCTTACTGATTGGCGCTTCCACCGAATCTCTCTAAAGTTCACGATGTGTTCCATGTATCTCTCCTGAGAAAGTACATACCAGATCCTTCACATGTACTCAGCTCAGAAGATGTACCGCTGGAGAAAGTTCTTTCTTATGAAGAACAACCGATAGAGATTCTGGATCGTAGCGAAAAAGTCATACGAAACAAGACCACTCGCTTGGTGAAAGTTTTATGAAGGAACCACTAACTTGAAGAAGCTACATGGGAGCTTGAGGATATGATGAGGGAGAAGTATCCTCATCTGTTTGTTACAAAGTGATGAATTTCGAGGGAGAAATTCTTTTTAAGGGCGGTAGAATGTAACACCCAAGACTTTTATGTTATATAAATCATTAAAGGAATCTTTTTCTACACAACACTTGCTTGGCTTGCTTTACACGTAATCGCGACCTTCCTCGATAGCTTGCGTCGTACGCAATACCGAGTTTCACTAAATAACAATATGCTATTAAAACTAGCCGTTATGAATAGTAATAACCACTTTTTGAAATTTTATAAATTTTATTTTTCAAAATGGACTTCATTTTTGGACTCAGAATATCGAAATTTGCCTAGGGTGATATTTTGGAATTTTTCTGAAAACTTTCAATTTTTTGATAAATAGTGAAACCACTAAGTGGTAGGTTAAAAACTGAATTTTGCATAAAATTTAATTTTACTGCTTCTGTGAATGGAATTTAGAAAATCCGACAGACACGGTTGATATCAGTAAGTAAAATGTGGTTCAATGAGATAAAAATAATTTTTTGGTGAATAGTAACTTTTTACTTTTTTTACCGCGGTTAATAGTAAATAGGGTAACTAAGGGTAAATATATTATTGATATTACACTAACACATGTCCTAATTCTATTGGAAAAGTGTAATTAGACCAAAAACAAACTTAGGAATAAAATATGACCATTTAGGCCCACTTGGATTAGATTAGGACATTTATTATTAATTTAAAGAAGGGTTAAAATAGTGAAAATCAAAGTTTAATAAGTAAATCATTTTTAATATGGGGTTATACATAAGATAAATTCGACTATAAATATTCATTAGAAATCTAAAAAGATTTCCTACATAATGGTATTTTATTTGTAATTTTTAGACATTATATAATTTAATTTATTTATGACACAATGTTGATGCAGTAATTATCTTATTAATGAAATATTGACATAATTGATGTTATAAACACAAAAATAAATGTAATTTGAGACTTTTTATGAATTCCAATAATTTTCTAGGTTACTATGATATATTAATGTTGATTTAATCAACTTGGTTCGAACATATAATTCTGTTATGACTTTCACAAAAATCATATATCAAATAGTGTCAAAATTGACATAAAATAGTTTTTAAATCAAATATTATATTATTAATTGTTATTTTATTCCTAAAAATCTAAGGTTCGGCCAAATAACTTAGATACGGATATATATATTAATAATAAACAATTTGGGGTTCGTTTGGCATGTTATAGTAAGTGTATTAACCATAAAGTAAAAGAAAACAAAAAGACATGGTAAAAGTTAAATTAAATAACTTAGAGATAAATCTAATTGATAAGGTTAAAATAATACCCTAAACTTGTCTAAATCCTATTGGTTGATAGGATTTCGACACATCCCCACTTTAGCTTCGAAATAAGACCCTTTGGAACCATTATAAACCGATTTTGACTTTAATATAAAATAATATTTTGAGATATTCCTAAGGTGCCCCTCTCCTCCCTTATAAAAGGGCACCTCCTCCCCCTCCCCCTCACACCAATTTGAGCTCTCAAGCTCGGCCAAACCCTGCCATTTTCTCTTCTCCACTTCCCTAGAATAATCCTAGAGGTCCTGGTATTCTTCAAAGACCAATCTTAGTTCCCTAAGTGGAGGATTCAAAGAGGCGTTCCAAAGAAGAGGTAATATCCATTACCGATCTTTTCAATTTCTTTCTTCTTCAACTTCTTCTTCTTTAGTTGTTTCATGATAAAGTAATAACATAAGTATTACTTACATACTGATATGTTATTATAAATATGAAATAACCCTAATTCACCTTCTATCCATCCCATGGAAAAATGAAATCACCGCGCGTGCGTACGTACGGAATATCGTCTCCACGCCGTGGTGAAATCTATTTTCCACCATCACTTTACAAGGATGGGTATAATGGTGTGATGAGTAACTATTTATGATTATTATAATGTAATATTGATACTTAAATAATATATATATACTCCAATACAGTTCCACGATCATAGGAACGATATCATCACTCGTGCGTACGTACGAAATACCGTCTCCACGATGTGAAGCGACTCGTTCTACATGATCATCATTACATAGTAATTATATAAATTGAATGAATAAATATGATATATGTTACACTAATACAATTATGTATATAAGGTATCTATATCCTTAAAAGAAGAATAAGAATGTATTCGGCAAAACACGCATAAGAACAAAAGGCAATAAAGACCCGAGTAACAAGTAACAATGAAATATTACTATGAAGAAGCTAAGAATATGACCATATATGATATCATATCAATATGTATGATTCTGGAATAAGTCAACAACATTATTTAAACCATTATACAGGAGCTTCGGACACGTACAAAGAAAATTGGACATATGGTAAGGGAAATATCACAATCTCATTTTTATCCGAGATTGTTTATTCGTAAGTATTTACTGGGGTGTATTTTATCATCCACATCCATGTTTCATCAATATGTAATATTATTTCCATCCACCTAAAAATGTTTAAATCTATTTTTACCCTTCGGTGAGTTTTTAGTAATATCTATGAAAGGAATCTTTTGTCGTACGAGGTACTTTTTGACTTTTCCGACAAAAGTACGAAGAATGTTTTTTTAAACATATACGACATGAATGGATTTTTAAAACATTATTTCCAAGAAGCTTCCTTTACAAGTTTTCAAGTTTATTTTTAATCAACTTCTTTTATTTTAAAGTTGTATGACATGTTATGAAAGGAAAAATATTTTTGAAGAAGAAAGGATATTTTCCTCAAGAATGGAGTTCAAGTGTTTTATCAAAATTCTTTTCCATCTAAGATAATAAAGGGCTCTGTTTTTATCCCTATTATTACATTGATTTGATCATGTTGTGATGGAATTATTTTTATGAATTCATTTATCTTATATGAATTGTTTTATGATATCATGATTTTTCAAGAATCCCATTTTTGTTACATGTGTTATGTGATGATGTATGATTTATGATTATGTGGCACACATAAGAAAGGATTCATTATAAGATGGGTGGGACCTATATCTCCCTCCAATGCATTGGGTAATGATTTTATATCTCATGAGATAGACAGGGCTGGAACGGTAGGTTATACCGGTTCAGTGAAACAGGACTGAAACGAGAGTTACTCGATTCAGAAAGGGACTTTGTCCATTAAGATAGTCTTGGCAATGAGTCATGACTAACAAGAAATGATTTTCCTTGATTATGTGTGCATGCCACAAAGTTTCATGTTTTATGTTATGATTATGGGGATCTAATTTTCACTTCTATGATTTATTCCATGATAAGATATTATGATCTCCTTTGCAGGTTTTGATTTTCAAAAAGATATGATATGATTTTTATTTCCATTATTTGCCCTTGCTGATCATTTGAGCTCACCCTTTTATGTTTTCTTTTCCCCAGGTCAGGAAGATGGATATTAAGTAGAATATGCTAAAAGGGACCCTAGATATGTTGAAATAAATGGGAGACACTGTAGAAGATTTATGAACCAGTTGTTTATGTTTCCCAGTTTCTAAAGACACTATACCTATACGGTCCTTTTTGGTTTTGTCATATGTTGTAATAAGTGTGCTTCAATTTTGAAGTATTAAAAATGTATGTAAAGTATGGGTCGTTATAGGGAATTTGTCACGTCAATTCCCCTATGGTCTTGCAACGATAGCTACATACTCTCTGAGGAAGAACTTACGTCTAATTTCTCTTGTGGTCTCGATGCATGTGTAAACTAAGAACACTCTTTGCAAGAACACAGTCATATTCATGTAGGTCATGTGCATGAACATAAAACCAACAGCCCCTCTAGAGAAGCACATAATCATCAATTCCCACTTTGATCTCCCGCACCAGGTTCTCATAGCCCTGAGCAGTCCAGTCGTGCGTAATTGATTGTCAGAAGCACAAAGTACGTTCAACAACTACTTGGATAAAAGCTACCCTGCTTCAAAAGCATTTAAACAACAGGAAACACATGAAAACATTTATAACAAGTAAACTAACAATTGCAATAGGGGTTTCCTGACATGCAAACGATGTCCAACGATGATAAACTACCTAACAGGGAGAAACACTTGTTGGGGGATCCTCAATCATGAAAACAAGTATATATTATCAATAATTAATCATAATTTAACAAGAAATCTAGGGCAAATAAACAATAGGATCAAAATCCTAAACTCATGATACCCGATACATGGGTATCCGGCACTTTTGAAACCAAAACTCAAAGAACATCAATGTAGGAAAAAAACCACCTACTTCGATCCTCAAAGAACGATATACTTGAACCTCGGCCCGTGAATCGGCCTAGAACGGAGTATATCTACAAAAAGTCTAAAATGTTCAACCTCAGATAACTCACATGAGAGAAAGAATCAGGAAACAAGGCTAAAGAAGAACCAAGAACTCACCACTGCGATTCTTCTATAATCAATGGAGATTGATTCGGACAACTGGTTGTGGGTCGGTGGCTTGGAGAAGAATCAGCCTCCTTGGATGCTATGGATGGGATTAGGCGGAGAAGAAGACGTTAATATGCATTAGGCGTGACACCAGTCCGATTAATGAACGTGTAATTTTAGAGTACATGGTGTGTACTTGGTTTTTCTATTCTCCGCTTTTAGCGGCCGCCACGCCATCCCTACACACCGTGTGTGTGGCCCAGACGCGGCCAACACACGACATCGAACGATAGAGGAGTACACGACATGTACTCATAAATTACATGAAGTGTACTCTGAAAATTTCTAGATTTTATATTTTTCCTTTAGAAGCCCATAAAAGTGATCTGTACCTTAAACCGAAGCTCTGGGTTATTAAAAACATACCACCTTAATGAATGTTTTCAATGAATTTCCCTAACAAGGCATAGTAGAAGAAGCCTCGAACAACTCTGGCGACAGTGATCGCATATCAGCCTCCCTCTCCCAAGAATTGTCCTATATACAGCCGTTCTGCCATAGCTCCCGTACCAGAGGAACAGACCGATCACAAAGTACCTTTTCACTGTGGTCAACAATCCTGATAGGATGCTCCTCGAAATATGCATCCTGCTCTTGCTCAAACTCCTTGGGTTGAAAAATATGATAAGGGTCTAAGAAATACCGTCGAAGCTGAGAGACATGAAAGACGTCGTGCATGGCCTGGTACCTCTGAGGTAACCGCAACCTGTAAGCAACCAGCCCGACATTCTCCAGAATCTCAAATGGGCTGACATATCTCGGTGAGAGTTTCCCCTATCTTTTAAACCTCTTATGTCCCAACCTTAGGGCAATACGAATGAAATCATGGTCTCCAACCTTGAACTCCAACGGTCATCTCCGATGATCATCATAAGATTTCTACAAAGACTGTACAGTAGCCATATTATTCCGAATCAACTCCACCTGCTCCATGGTCTCCTGAATGAGAGGTGGTCCCAGAAAGGTTGCCTATCGTGCCTCTATCAAGCATAAAGGTGATCGGCATGGCCTACCGTAAAAATCCTCGTATGGTTCCATCTGAATAGTTGCCTGAAAACTGTTGCTGTAGGTCATCTTTACCAGAGGGATATGCTTCTCCCAAGTACCACCAATGTCTAGAATGAAATATCAGAACATATCCTCAATCACCTAGATTGTACGCATGGATTTTCCATCATTCTGGGGATGGTATGCTGTACTCAAAAGTACCTGTGTACCCAAAGCCCTCTGTAGCCCCTGCCATAAGTGCGAATAAAAAACGTGAATACCTATCTAAAACAATAGAGTGTGGAATTCCATGAAGACGTACAATCTCTTGGATGTAAAACCATCCCAGATCATCAACACTAAATGTCTCCTTGATTGGCAAGAAGTGTCCAACCGTCGTGAGCCTGTCCACTACAACCCAAACCGCATAATTTCCTCAAGGTGATCTCGGTAAACCTGTCACGATGCCCATCACAACATCATTCCATTTCCACTCAGAAATGGGTAAATGCTGTAAAAGCCCTGTTGGTCACTGATTATATGCCTTAACCTTTTGATAGGTGGAACACCGAATAACAAAACAGGGCACATACTTCTTCATACCTGGCCACCAATACTGATGGTGTAAGTCTCGGTACATCTTGGTGACACCAGGATGAACTGCCTAAGCTGAAGCATGAAACTCCCGCATTAGCTCATCACATCTGTCTACTTAACCCCATACGCGACCATGAAAATGTATCACCTCATCATTTCCCACTTTCCACCATAGTGTAGGGTCTCCATATGACACACCCTCTCGTAGGATTAGGGCTTCTGGGTCTGATAGCTACCTCATTCGAACTCGATGTAAAAGAGTAGTGGTAACTGCTACAGAAGAAAGAACTGTCTGTCCCTGTCTTTCGGGCATCTCCAAATGCATCTCAGGGAATAGAGCCATAAGCTGCCACTAGCTGCTGGCCTCTTGAACTGCCTGTAACCGAGTCTTCCTGCTCAGTGCGTCAGCCACAACATTTCCTTTCCCAGTCGTATAAGAAAGCTCTAAGTCGAAGGACTGTAGGTACTCGACCCACCTCTGCTGTCTCAGATTCAAGTCATGCTTCATGAATATATACCTGAGGCTCTTGTGGTTAGTATATACCACACAATTCTCTCCCATGAGATAGTCCCTCCAACAACGCAAAGCATGAACAACCTTATCCAACTACCGGTTGTGCATAGGATAGTTCTTCTCATTGGGCCTCAACAACCGCGACCTGTACACAACAACACAATCCTCCTGCATAAGCACTACTCCAAGCCCGATGCCGGATGCATCATAGAAAATAGTATAACTCTTGGCCAGCTGTGGCAGAACTGGAATCTGTGTTGAGGTCAATCTCCCCTTCAGCTCCTGGATGGTTGAATCACAAGCTTCTAACCAAATGTACATCACACCTTTCTTAGTCAAGCCCGTCAACGTCGCAACTATGCATGAGGAGTCATGTATAAACCACCTGTAATAACCAGCCAGTCCTATGAAACATAGTACCTCGAATACATTCTTCGTCTTCTCCAAGGTATCTACTACACTCACCTTCTCTGGGTCTACTGATACTTTTGTCTCCGAGATGGCATGGCCTAGGAAGTGAATATCAACCATCCAGAAGTGGATCTTCGAGAGCATATCATATAATTGATGCTCTCTTAGTGTACTCAATATGATCTCAAGATGGGTATCATGGTCATGTCGAGTGTGATAGTACACCAATATATCGTCCAAAAAGACAACGATGAAAGAGTCCAAGTAAGGATGGAAAACTCTATTTATAAGTGCCATGAAATCTTTCGGTGCATTTGTGAGACCAAACTTCATAACCAGATACTCCTATAGACCATAACTTCTTTGGAAAGCTGTGAGAGGTATATCAGATGGTCTGACCCACAAATGATAATAGTTGGATCTCAAGTTGATCCTCGAGAATACCTTAGCACCAAGAAGCTGATCAAAAAGATCGTCAATCCTCTGTAATGGATATCGCTTCCAGACTGTCAACTAGTTCATCTTTCGATAGTCCACACAAAGTCGTAAGGTACCATTTTCCATCTTCTCAAACAACACAGGCAAACCCTATAGGGAAGTAATGGGTCAGATAAAACCCTTCACTTGCAACTCCTCCAACTACTTCTTGAGTTATTGTAACTCATGAGTATCCATTCTATAAGGAGGTATGGATACCGGTGCTGCTCCGGGAACATGCTCAATAGATAAGTATACCTCATGCTCTCGAGGCAGACAGGAAAATTCTTCTGGAAATACATCTGGAAAATGGTCAACTACCGGAGGGAAGTCCATATGATAATTCCCCTAATCATCCAGATATAAACTAAAAATCTGGGCAGTAACACTGCCCAACCCATGATGCTCTGGTCCAGCTCTGCTTTTCTGGAAATCCCATTCTCCCTTGTGAAGGAAAGACCCGCCCTCTGGTGACGTGAAACTCACCCTGTGACAATAAAAATCGAAAAGGCATGGAAAGGAACTAGCCAGTCCATGCCGAGAATGACATCATAACCCATCATCTCAATGACATAAGGATCCCTCAAAAAGTGACACCCACCAACCAAAATGGGGAACTCCTTGTACTGACACATAATACTAGTTCTTTGTCCCAAAGGAGTGTCTAGGGCCAACATATCCTCAAAAGTAAGAATAGTAAGTCTAATTCCCTCCACAGTGTGAACAGAAATAAATCTATGAGAAGCTCTAGTATCGAAATGTGTGGAAGATAAAACTGAGGCTACTAAGGTCATACCTAGAACCGTGGAAGGTCCATGATTTTGCTCCTGATGGATCTGCTCTACCGCAAATGTCTGGCTAGTACCACAGCCCAGTGTAGGAGCCTGATATCCCCGAGCTGATCCTCCCTGAGCCTTACCACCGCGTTCGCGACCTCTACACTGGCCTGAACAACCTGCAGAACTCCAGCACCCAATCTGCTGTGGAACTGGTAATCCTGCTCCTGCATGAGGAGTAGAAACTAATTCTCCTTCAATAGATTCTGTAAGAATAACACTGCAAAAACGCTACAGAGGACCCATCTTGTCGCAAGATCGGCACTACACTAGATCTCTCGGGATCTAAGGATTATTATGCCTGCTCTTTCGACATTGATAGAACACCACCTAGTTTCAAGAAGGAAAGTCTCGTCTTCCAGAAGAATTACCTCGCTTCCTCGAGTCACCTCGAGTAGAATCTCGGTGGCATTTCCTACTGTTAGTATGCAATGAGTCAGTCTTGAATGCTGAACCACCCTGGTCAATAGATCCAGTCTCCCTCAAATTATATTCAGTGATCAGCACCTGGTTGACTATTAGGGTAATAGATGTCAACAGGAAGACGTTCACCTGTGATCTAATCTATGGTTTGAGGCCTTCCTCAATCTTCCTTGCCAAAAACAACTCGTCATTTTCCAGAACGGGAGTGAAACACTGTAACTCAGTGAAACGGGAGGAATACTCTATAACCGAAAGAGTACCCTGCTGCAGGTTCATAAACTCTTTGGATCTGTCGGCTCTCAGTGGCACTGGATAAAAGTAGTCATAGAACGTATGATGGAACTCATCCCAAGACATAGTCTGTTGGCGCCCTGACTGCGAGACTATATCCCACCACCTCTTGGAAGAATATCGCAACATGTAAGTCGCGATCTTCACCCTTCTATCTGGGGGGGGGTCTCCAAATGCTCGATGATTGAAATCATGGTTTCTATCCATGACTCTGCAGCCTGAGGTCCTCCATCCCCTATGAAAGTGAATGGATGCTACTGTTGGAAGACTAGCGTCAACTCTCCCATAGACGGGGAATGATGCTGAGCTCACTCGAAGGTCTGCATGAACCTTATGAAACCCTCTCTGAACTGAGAATTGGCACCAGTGTCTGGAATCACTGCATGTTCCATGTCTGGATCAATCGGCGGAACTACAGGTAGTCCCTGGTCTGCCGTATCAGGCATACGATCACTGCCTGGTTCCTGGCGTGCAACAGGAGGACGACTTGGTGCCATAGCTATGAGAAATCAAAAGCACACTTCCGAATTTAGATTAACAAGGAAAGGAAACACAAGAGTACAAAACGGAAATAGGAGAATTAAACACTTAAGTTTGAAAAATAGGACAACATGACATGTATTTAAACTACACAATGTGTTTGCTAAGCCTTCCACATGGGCGTGTAACTCTGCCACCACTGGTCGTATAACATCCTAGCTACATGGCATGTTGTCACAACACATTACGTGTACTTGAACTTCACTTCCCTTCCCAAGTCTCTTCACATGGATATCCTACATGGTCCTCCTAATCCTAAACTACACGGCGTGTTGACTAAGGACACATCGTGTATTGGACAGGTTTCAGAAACCCGTGTAGTGGTTACACGGACGACTACACGGCTGACCCCTACACGGAGTGTTCCAAACAAACACGACATGTAAATAAATATATAACAATGACCCATGTTTTTAGTGACATGGCCGGGTACCCAGAAGAAAACTACATGGCGTGTTCATACAAAACACGGCGTGTACTACACGAGTTTCCCCGACCCGTGTTGTTAGTGACATGGTTGGGTACACGGTTGACTACTACAAGGCGTGCACTTATGGAACAATATGTGTCCCCGAAGACTATCCACCACCCCATGTCTCTGTTCACATAGTTAGTAACACGGTTTAAAAACTACGCAGTGTTTTTTAATAATGTACACGCTGTGTATTCTAGGTTTTTCCGTGCAGTAGCTCAGAAACAGCACCAAACGCCAGAAACACTGAAAAACAAACATCTATGTGATAAATTCTGACTTTTGGGGGACCATACTACCCGCAAATCAAATCGTGGCATCATAAAAATGCATATAACCAGTAAAAATCATATCAATCCAATGTTCCACCAAATTCTGATCCTCGAGGGACCATAACACCTCTGAGACCAGTGCTTGGCGTCTATGCTAAATAGGCTATAAAATAAAAAATACTCGATCATCACAACATATATGTCCATCACAACAACTATCACAAAAACATGCATAATTTATCATGTCATCTATCATAATAGCATGAAATTCTAATGCACCCTAGATGGCATGGTAAAATTCATGACATGTGGTATCCTACCCAGTGCCTATATGATGCATGAGATGGAACAAACTCATCTAATCGGGTTGCAACAAAATAGAACCACAATCATATAAACTGTAAAATCACAAAACACGTGCATTACCCAACGATGAAATATAATAAACTATAACACTTGGAAAAAACTCTAAATTTCAATTATGAGGTAATATAGCTTTTCCCTATACACAGGTTAATTTCTTTTGGGCATAGTTAAGGACTACCTACCCATTTCTTTCTATCCCTGTCTGTTGTCACAAAACAGTAAGGAAGTAGAAATGAAGAAAACTGCCTCTGATACCACTTTGTAACGACCCGAATCCGGATCCTCATAACTGTTGCCACGTACCTGGTTCGCCACATGACCTCAAGCGCATTTCCCCAAATCCCAGAAGCTGCCGACTAGCAGTGAGGGCCTTGGTGAGTCTGTGGGAAAACTATTCGCTCATTTGGTAAAGTATACAGTGGAAGAATAAACAAAAACAATTGCGGAAGCAGTAAACAGCATATAATAACTAAACTAAAAGTAGAAGCAATGTATGATATAATAATGTTGTAGAACGGTACGTGTATCTATGGAAAGTAGTAAGCAATACAACGTGCTGAAATAAAACTTAAACCAAAGTACTAAACGTAAAAAACAACTCATGAAGCATCGCGAGACAAATCCCGGTCTAATGCTCTCCAGCTCCAACCAGAAATCAAGTACCTGAGGTAGAAGGACCATAATCCCTATCTACACCTGCAACCATATAATCTGTTTGGGCTGAAAAGCAGGACCCAAACATGGTGTGAGACTAATCCCAGTAGGCAACCAGCAAAAGATTTGGGCCATACTGTCAATGAGTAATATAGATAAAGTAAAGGGAAATAAGTACATTAATGGACTAAGAGAACACTAGTAAATAATCCTACCGATTACAATTCACATTGATTTAACTAATCAAACAGGGAAACCTAGCAATGCTTTCTATTCCAAGGTATGAAAGTAACACATCATGTATCTCAAAAGACTACCATAACACAAGAAGTACAAAACCCAAGATTGTTATTTGGGTTGGTGGATTTATCACTACCAACAATCAAAATTCAAACTGACCATCTCGGTGGATCAAAATTGCTAACCCCTATAGTTTAGTAATCAAACAAGGCACAAACACTCTGGGATACTCTCACGTCATTTCCTCTATTGTCTTGCAATGATAGCTACAGACTCTCTGAGAAAGCACTTACATCTAATTCCTCATGTGTTCTCGATGCATGTGTAAACTAATAACACTCTTTAGAAGCACAAAGTCTTATTCCCGTAGTTCGTGTGTACGAAACTAAAACCAAAAGACCCTCAAGGGAAGCACTTAATCATCTATTCCCTCTTTGATCACCCGCAATAGGTTCTCACAGCCCGAAGTAGTCAAATCACGTGTAATCGACAATCAACATCCCTAAGTAAGTTCAAAAACTACTTGGTGAAAAGCTACCATCATCAAAAGCATTTAAACATCAAGAAACACATGTAAACAATTATAACAAGTAAACTAGAAATTGTAATAGGGGTTGTATCACAGGAAACCGGTGTCGAATGACGATAATCAACCAAAGAGGGAGAAACACCCACGGGGTGATCCTCAAACATGAAACCAAGAATATATTAGAAACATTTAATCATTAGATAACAAGAAATATAGGGAAAATAAATAATAGGATCAAAATCCTAAACCCGTGATAACTGATACATGGGAATCTGGCACTTTTCCAACCAAAACTCAAAGAACTTCAACATAGGGAAACATACCACCTACCTCTATCCTCGAAGATTGATATACCTGAACCTCACCCCATGCATCGGGCAAGAACAGTGTAGATATGAAAAAACCTCTAAAATTACCAACCTCAGATAACTTACATGAGAGAAATAATCAGGAAACTAGGCTAAAGAATAACCAAGAACTCACCGCTGTGATTCTTCTGCAATCGACGATGTTTGATTCGAAAAACTGGTGATAGGTCGGTGGCTTGGATAATAATCTGCCTCCTTGAAAGCTCTGGACGTGATTAGGAAGAAACGAAGATGTTAATGAGCATTAGGAGTGACACCGGTCCGATTAATGAAATATAAAAGAAAGTACACGACGTGTACTTGGTTTTTTTGTACTCTGCTTTAATCGGACACCACGTCATCCATACACAACATGTGTGTGGCCCAGACGCGGTCAGAACACGGCTTTGAACGGTAGAAGAGTACACGGTGTGTACTCATTAAGTACAAGGCATGTACTCTGACAATTTCGAGATTCTCCATTTTTCCTTAAAAAGCCCATAAAAGAGATCAGTTCCTAAAACTGTAGCTCCAGGTTCTTACAATTTGTGTGTTCTTGAATCCATTCTTTCTATGGGGATAAAGGTATTTATATGATAGGTCATAACTATTCTATTTCCACGTTCTATGGGGTATAAAACATGTGTAGCATTAATACATGTTCTTCTTCTACACAAGATCATTTCATTTGATCATGTGATTCCTTTGTTTCCTTTTGTGAAGTAGTACGATCTGAAAAATCTGATTTTAATGGGATAAAAATAATAGGAGGAATAAGGTTTCAAGGTTAGAAGTTACTTGATATGTCTCCATATGTTTTCTTTACATTGATCACATAAATAATGGATGATCATGAGATATACTTTAATATTTGTGGGGGCTCTCATGGTTTTCCTCTAGTGTTCTCAATCAGATTCCACTCATGTTGTCTATCCCAAAATAGACCTTATATCATCAATATAATGGCAGTGGTAGGCCTGGCGATCATCGAGTGATCATAAAACAATCATTGAGTCTCCACGTAGAACTAGTAGTGCAAGACGAAATCAATATAATTAGATGTTAGAGAATGTGGCCTCTTTGCACATGGGTATGATTTGGATTTTTTTGTCATGAGATCGAATTAATTTGACCTCATGATCCACGTGACAATAAATTACCGATGAGATCAGTGTAAGGAATGATCATATGGTCTATATTGTATTCTCCGCAACCCCCATTGAAATATTTTTGGCATATCCCTTCGCTATATAACCATTTTAGTGACTCCCTCTTCATCGAGTTGAAAACCGGAATCGACACCCACACCAGATACATCACTTACACCAGAAAATCAAACAACAATACTTATATCTTGTACTACGCACACCTTATGGCTCATACACATTTGGCCCTATACACAGGCTCACATGCTCAACGTGGGATCACATTTTCCCATGTTGGTCTGCTTGGAGGACTATGCTGGCTCCAATTGGGTGTGAATGGCCTTCATGGAACATGTTACTCTGGTTGAGCGTATTTTTGTATTATATTGTTCTGGATATATTTCTTGTGAATGAAAATAGTGGTGCTCATAGAATTATATTCTATGATGAGTGAAACAGGTTACCATGGTATGTCCCTTAAACAAAATCCCAAGCCTTTATATATGTTATATCCTTATTGTTCAAAAAAATTACTCTAATGTTTTTCACGATCATTAAATTCCCCAAATCTTTTATTGGTAATGTGAAGGATTCATGATTATGGGTTCCCATAATGCATATATAATATTTGGAATAAAACGATTAGAATATTTATATATATCGAAAATGAAGGAAGATTTGTGTTTTCTAGTGTACTCTGGGACATTTATTTTAATACCTCTTTGGAAATTATAAAAAAATTAATATATATATTTAATATATTTTTATATATGTTCACTAAATAATATCATTTTTTTATTTTGATGATGGATTTTATTTATGGGGGAATCAATCACCTTGAGATTTTGGAGATTATTTTTTCTATAAATTACCATTTTATACTAGTGCTTAATAGAAACACAAAAAACAAACAAGAAAAAAAATATTATATTTGAATTATTTATAATTGCTAAGATTAATAAAACTCATTTAAAATAATTTTTTTAATCATTTAGAAATGAATTTAAAATATTTTTAGGAACACAAAATGTTTTAAATGGGTATTTTTTTAAATGAATTTTTAAATTTATATATTATTTTCATTTAAAAAATAGTTAGTTAAATATGATTTCATTGTTGTTTGAAAATGTAATATTTTTTATTAATTATGTCATAATTATATAGGAATAATAATAGTTATTTTTCTAATTCATATTTGTTTTATATGACTATTGAAAAAAATGAATTTTGGAAAATAAATTCAATTATATGAAATTAAATTAAACAAATTGACTTAAATGTCTACAAATATATTTAATAAATAAAATATATTTATAGAATAAAAAGATAATAAAAAAATTGATGAATTTATAAAACCCATGTTTATAAATTTGTAAAATTATGTATTATTTTTATCATAAAACATTCGTTTTTATATTATATTTAAAAATGTTTTCGTCACACTTAAAAATTAAATATATCATACTAAAATTATTATTTTATATAATGATCTTCATATTATGAAATTAGGTCAATTAATTTTATATTCATATATTTTTTATTAATAATATTAAACGTAATGATATTATAATAGGGGATAATTTATTTTCAAAGAACATGTTTTTTAATATTAAATAATTATTTTATAATAAATTAACTATACATATTTTTTTTTGAAATTGAGTTTTTTTAATATATAAATATATATCATCACTTTTTTAAATGGACATGAATTATGTATATGATTTCGAAATCATATTGGTGGGATTAATATTTTTCCACCAAAGATTTTTTCTATATATGAAGACAAATAATTTAAAATTTTATATAATAATAAATAGAAATATAAAATAAATTATATATATATATATCATATTTAGGTTAATATCATAAATATTTTTTAATTTGGGTTAAATCATATTTTGAATACAAAATAAATTATATGTATGATATCTAGATAGAAAAGAGAAAATAGAAATGTTAATGTACTGAAATATAGTTTTATAAGTATTAAATCATATCTAATACTTGTGTTAAATTTATTAGTAGATAATTTTAAAAAATATATCACTATCACATCGTTGTTTAACACTTTTTTTATGAATCCAAACCCTATTAGCCCAGTGTTGATGGTAATTTTATTATGATGACATAGATTTACGAGATCACATCATAATGGATTGTTTAGTTTTGTAGTCTTGATTAACTACATACATAAATTGTTGCACAATTATATCAGAAATTCAATATAAGACATTAAAATGAGAATAAACTACTTCCTTGACACTAATTCAAATATTACAACATAATAACATGTGAAAATATAACCAATTAATGGGTCACCTCAAATGATTAGTAATGGTTAGATTAATTAATAATTAATGAATAAATATTAATAAGGTATTTGAAAAATGGAATGAAAAATTACTAAAAATAAATAAATTCCATCAATAAACTGACAATGAAAACACATCCATTTATTTTTTTTCATATACAAAATATATTGGAATGTAATAAGTGTATACTGAATGGAGAAAATGAAAAATCATTGGATTCCATGTTACTAAAACATTAAAAATTACACTATCAATATTTTTTATTTTTGGGGGTAGAATCACATCAGATATTGATTGGAAACAAACAAGAAGGGGTTTTATCAATCTTTTTTTCTCATTAGACATGTCGATGCATTGAGGGACTCTATATAACCGGCACACACCCATCACTGCTTTTCTATGTAATTATTCATACATTTATTCAATTAAATAACAACAATAAAAAATCCATGTGTACATATGGTATTCAGATAAGATAACAATCATATCCATGATAGAATAAAATTCATATTTAATAAAATATTAAATGAATGATCATACTAAATAAAAGAGATGTCTATACACTACACACAATTAATAAGTGGAAAATAAGGCATTCCCAAAAGCAATATCATAGTGGTGTATAAGAAATAATGGATATAAATTATTATTGTACATTTATATGGGAATAAAGGAATAGATAATGATAAATTATGTCAAATTTGTGTGATAACATATAAAAATATTGTTCAAGAATCATTCAAAATAAAATATTTCAATATAATATATGTAAAATATTAAAGATCATTTATAGAGGAAAATGAATAATCATTTATATAAAACCAAATATGAACCAAGATATATTTTATTTACAAAATGATTGATTTTAGAAGAATTATTATATTCTTAAAATAATCTATATGGTACATGAAAATATGATAGAAATTGGGTTGTTCCTTTAAAATGGTCTTTTATTAATGGAGATATTTAAATGAAACCTTAACATTACGTATTTCTACGTAAATATGATTAATTTAACTATATAAATAATTTTTGAACATATAAGATAATATAGAATAGGTTAATAAAAATAAATAAATATTTTCATTAAGCAAAAGAGATTGGAATGGAAACCCCAGGGAAAATTGTGTCTTTGGAATGAATCTCTTACCTTATGTCATAATGTGTAATGAACATCCAATTAACATCATAAAAATTAAAATTATACTCATTGATAATTTAATTTAGATTCTATAAGTCATTTATTTTATTTATTATAATTTTATTATTTTATTGATATACATTTTGATGAAATATACGATTCAATTTACTCATTCGGGAGTGTTGTTTCCATGTTTTCCATGATTGGTTCAAATGTATACCTAAATGAACAATATTTTATAATAGGAGTAGTAATATAGAATAGAAATTTTAGGTTATTAATGAAAATACAGAATATTAATTGGTCATTCATATAATTATTTTATAGATATGAGAATGATTTATAAGATTACACATTAATGATAACCTTTTAGATTATGTTTTCATTTTTGTGATAATCACAAAAAAGTTCTATTTTATTGATTAATGATCTATATATATACTATATAAAAGAAATTATATAACATAAAATATTTATAGTATAATATTATTTTACAATGATAATGGTATTGTCACCATCCTTGATGGTATTAAGGAAAAATTAAAATGCATCATCCACAATGTCTGTAAATCGACATATCCCGGATGATGTTTTGGTTTTTAGAATAAAAGTAAGAGTAGAAGGGGACTAATAATGGATAGTAAATTAGGATAATAAAATAATAATATATATAGAATATTAGAGTAATCAATAATTTTTTGTAAGAGGAAATAAGGATATTATAAGTAAATAAACAAAATTAATATAAATTAAATGTAATTGAATGAGGATTTTAGAACATGATGTATTCTGCTTCATAACCTCTTTAAGGGGATTTGTATTGGTCTTTTTTTATTCCATGTTATCATGGACAAGGTTGATACACATGGGAACAATATTTAGAAGAAACAACATAGTTTTAGATGATTATAATGTGATGGGAAAATGGGTGGTGGGGATGGTATTTAAAGTTGATGATAGAGGTGTTTTTTAATCATTTTATACAATTGTTTTTTATTTTGGCCTAAGGAAATGAATAATTATGATTATGGTGATTTATTAAAGAAATGTGATAATTATTGTTTGATATTGCAGTGCTTACATCATCCATATATCATTAATGGATCACTAATACTTGTATTTGGCTATTATTGTAAATAACTATATTTCAATATTCACAAAAAAATAAACTAGTTTGGATAAATACAAAAAAAAATTCCCTAAACATATATCAATGGTTTTAATTTAGAAATGGTCTCAATTTCATGAAAATAATATTCTAAATATGAGAAACTTTTTTATAAAAATACTCATTAATTCAAAAATAATGATTTTAATACTATAAGTACATATCCTTTTCTAAAAATTATTTATGCTCTCATAAAATATTATTTTAATAATAATAAAAGATTATATTAATTTAAGAATATATTTTATGAAAATAAACATTATTTTTAATTATTATATTAATTTTAAAATTATAAATACATAATAATGTTTCACAAAAATAGCGACACATAATTTAGAATTTTAAAACATTTATTTATTAATTCCATGATTTTAAAATATCATATTATCATTCATAAGATATATAAATTTTATTTATAGTGGAATAGGTAAATATTCTATTAAATTAGTTAGATTAATATTCTTAATGGCCACATTACTATTCCTACTGTCAAATAAGAGTTTAATTGTATAACATGGTTCATTTTTACAATTGGAACTATCAAATGAATTGAATTTATTTAAAAAGATACATAATGTAAAATCATGGAGTGTTTTATTCTTTCCTCCTTTAGAAATTTCGTTCTTGAAAATTATCAAATTAATATCTTCCAATCATACGTGGGTTGTTTATCATCGAAATATCCTCAGGTTTTGACATTTCTTCTTCAATTTTATTACTTCTATAAAGATATTTTTCTAATATATTCATCTTATTTCTAAATACATCTTATCTAATGATATGAATATTGATAGGCTCTTTTATGTAAGGAATGTAAGGTTGTATTTCAATTTCATCATAGGAGAGTTCATGAGTTGGGTACAATAAGTAATTCTTAAACAATGTTATGTGGAACACATGATAAACATTGGAGAGACTTGGATGAATATATAATCGATAATCTCTAGATCCAACTAATACTGAAATTTTATATGGATTGATGTACCTATGGATTAGGTTTACATTCCTACTAATCCTTATGACACCCTTTCATGGATGATTTTAGAAATATTTGATCTCCTACATGAAATTACAAATCCCTTCTCTGATTAACATCATAGCATTTTTTATTACTTTCTACCACATTAATATTGAATTAATAGTTTATAAATTTTTCATTATCTCATTCATAATTATTATTCCCATATTTTTTCTCTCACCATCATTATCCCAAGTGGTTGGAGTTCCAAATCTCTTTCCAAACAATGGCTCATAGGGAACCATTTGATTACTATAAGGGAAACTATTGTTGTAAGAAAATTACACCAATGTGAAATATTATTCAAATGTACCTTTAAATTCAATTGAACATGATGGAAAACGACTTCCACTCCTTGAATATTCAATTCACATTGTCCATATTTTGAGGTAGATGACATGTTCTCAAATAAAGCATAGTATCCAAGTCCCTCAGAATGCACTTCAAGATTTTGTTATATAAAATGTGGGTCTCTATCAGACAAAATTGATAGTGGAAGACCATGAATTCTTAAAACATCATTAATATAGATAATTTAAATGCTCTCAAGTGGTAAATATTTTAACATATCATAAATGTTTGTCTATTTTTTAAGGAAACCAATAATAACCCATACAATATCATTCATTCTCTAGGAAATTGTTTTTCTGGTGATGAAGTCAAGAGTAATGTCATCCCATAATGATATTGGAATATTAATAGGTTTCATGAAACCCTTAGGATCTTGTCTCTTATCCTTAACATGTTAACATGTTGGAAAAAAGACACACACTTAGCAATTTACCACTTCATATTATGACAGAAGATTGTTCCGTAGATCTATAGAAAACATGGTACTAACCATGTTTATAGATCAATTTGATCAACAAACATCATCTTGTAGTTCCCTTTTTAGCTCAGGTATGGATGGATGATATAACATTATTCCATATTTTAGAACTCCAAACTCATAAATGATCTCTGTAAATTTTCCATAATTAATAATTTTAATATTATGGTGAAAATTATCACAGTTTCAATGAGTTTTTTTATCATCCCTAGTATATATGGTTTATAAACGATTTGAAAAGGTATTGATGTTTACCAACGAAAAAAAATTTGTATCCATATTTACAAAATCAATGAATATAGAATCATTCAATAACCTCATTTTGGTGTGAATACGGTGATATTTCTTTCTTAATTCATCTTCAACCATATTTTCATTTCATATTTGGTTGTGTATTGAGAAATAATAATATTTTTTGTAACTCGATCAATCCGCTTTACCAGATGGTGAGTTATTTCTATGTATATATTTATTTCAAATCTTCTGATCTATATATATCTTACATCCTTCTACATAGATATAATATCTCATAAATTCATATAAATTATTATAGATTCTAACCCAAGATCATGAGTTTAATAAATTTGTTCATTATTCATAAATAACCATGATACATATGCAATATATTTATATTTTTTCATAAAGACACCACCATATAATTTCATTGATGTATAATTGTATATTAGAAAAGAATAAATTACTGATTGTAGTGTAAAAGTTGATGTATTGATTACAATTAATTTCAATTCATCAAAACATTATTCATAGTCCATTGTCTATTTTAATTTATCCCCAATATGTGTTATCCTGGTGAATAGGTTATCCAATCAAGAAAAATTATGAACAAATGAACAGTAACCTTCAAAACCAAAAAACCAACATACCTTGATTAGGTTTGTTGGTGTGGGACATTCATGGATAGCATTTAGCTTCATATGATCATCTGATATTCCATCCATGGGGAAAATATATCAATGAAAAGTTATTTCTCAAGACCATAATTCTAAAATTTTAAATTTACCATATAAATCAATACTTCATATAGTATAAAAAATGGTAAACATGTTATTATTACAGGCTTAATATGTTTTGGTGTATACTTTAATATCATCAAGGAATTACATAATAAAATCATAAATATAATCCTTATATAAATATAATTATTTCCATAAAAGTATTGGGTGCATTAGACAATCCAAATGGAATCACTATAAACACTCAATGTTCATACCTCATCCAAAAATTTATCATTAGAATATATTCATTCTTTACTCCTAGACGATGATACATATAATCAAGTTCAATCACCAAAAAATATTGAGCTTCATGAATTAAACCAAATTAATCATCAATATGATGTAAATGATACTTATTCATTATTGTAATAACAAGTATTTTTCTATAGCAATGCATATCCTTAAGGATCAATCATTCATTTTTACGTAGAGAACACAATATTACCATGGAGAAACACTATAGTGAATAAGTCCTTTATTACTCAAACACTCTATTTATTTCGTCATATCCACTAATCCATTTAAGGTCACTATATAAGGAATATTTCATATTGTTCTTGAATAATTGATTAAATCAATGGTTAATTCAACATTATGTACTAGGTTATGTCTAGGTAATTCATTAGGAAATACATCAATGTATTCTTGTACAATTAGTACATCTCCAATTGGATTATTTCTTTTATCATCCATTGATGTGGATTTCTCTTCCTACCCAAAAATTTCATTCAGTAGAGGTACTAGTGGTTGATCAGATATAATCAGATGATAATAACAGTTCTCTAATGTTATGGTATTATAAATCATCCCCCCAAATTTAAATTTAATCATTATTACAGAAAATAATCAGGTCATATTTTTAATGTTTTACCATACCAATGATTATGAAAATTTCAACCACAGTTATGATGATATGATTTGTGAATAAGGCCTTATTATACACCATAATGGGAACTTCATGACCAATTTTTATTGTACTATGAGTTACCATAGGTGTTTTTAATGACAACTCCCTTGTTAAATATATTGGGACGGTGTAATTTTATTTGAAAATTAGTTTGAAATAAAAGAGTACAACGGTCCATAATTAAATAATTCATTTGGTACATTTGAAGATAGTACTACTATTCTGACTAGTACACCATTGGGTAATTCATATTTTTATGTAGTGATCACATTAGGTTTTCCATATCTTCTTGGAATCGTATATGTTAAAATTCCTTGACACTTGTACATTTATTGGAATTGTACCCTATTTTTTAAAAAAATATTCATTTAGAGTTATAAATTTTTTTCATCCCCTTCCATTCATTTTCTTGATTTCTCTTTTCTCTACATGTAAAAAACTACTCTCAGTTATTTTAATCAGTTTCCAGAATGAATCAATCAAAAAAAATCACATAATTGAAATGTCTTCATTCCTCTATTCTTATATTAGGCCTCATATTTTCCATGGTTATCACAAGAACATTTCTTTACATGACTTCCCTTGTACATATATGTTCCTGTAAATTCCATCTCCACTTTTATTGAATGTTATACTATTTCATCATATAATGATAATGAATCAAATTTTTTTCCCTTTCAAGACATTTCATTAGACCATCAATGACATGTATATTTTTTTCTATCAAATTACATTTTTAATGTATTGCATAATTGGATAGTCTGGTGAAGGATGCCTCATATACTGTAACACTGTCTTCATCTATTTTATTTATGTTAAAAAAATTATATTCATTTTAATTCAATAGTCACATGGGAATTACTTCTCAGAGAATGTTTCTATAAATGATCAACATAATATTTCTCCAATTTAAAAATTATCCTTTGTATTTAGGATCAAAATCCACTATTTACGATAAACGTTTTTGAGATAACATATTAAAAGTACTAAATTTTCATTTTCATTGGATCAAAATGTAAGATATATATTTTCAAGTTACCAGATCCACTACTCTATAAATATTTTATTAGAAATACCACTAAAATAATTGGTCATGTACTTCGTGAAATAATCCAAAATAGATTTAGTATGGTTCTTCATCATAACTAGAGTATAATTTCATAATATGGTCATCATATACTTAACTCCAACACTAACAATGTTGTATTTCCTAGTTAGGGATTACAAATATTATCCATGGGTATTGATCAGATTCTGTCCATTAGGTTCCATCACTAAATAATGGAACACACCATGACAAATCATAATCATATTGAGTATTAAGATAATAATAGAGTGCATGGATTTAATATAATTATAATGCTTATTTTAAATCTAGTTTCCAAGGTTGTGACTAAACATTCACTGAAAACAACAACAACATCCCGGATCCCAGTAGTCTACAGTCAGTGGAAATATTATATCAATAGAATTGAAAAAATAGATCCCAAAATAAAGTATTGACCAATTTTGTTGGCTTGATGAACTCTACACATATATATTTCCCTCATTACATAGGAAATTAATCATTAATCAAATAAAAGGAAAATAAACTTCTTTGTTGAAATTTATTGAATGATTACATCTTCATATCCTGAGTGTGGAATTCAAATAAATGGGTGATCTCAAATGATCATTTAGGGTAACATGAATCCATAATATTTGAATAAATTTAAATAATAAATAAGAATTATACCATGTTAAATAATGAAAATAATTTTAAATGTCATCAATGAAATAAGAATGAAAATGATTCCACTGCTTTTTTCAAAGTGTTTATCTCTTGGATATTAATAAATATATATATTTTATTGAAAATAATTAATAATTGGATGACATGTATTTTACACATGAAAAATTATACCATCAAGATAGTTAAAGTATGTGGGTTGAAATCCATCTAATTCCGTTTAAAAAACATGAATGGTTTGTAACTAAATCATATATCTCATGATACCTTTCAATGCATCGAGGGGAAATCCATAATCTATCTCCACCTATGACTTCATGCCCAAAGAATTCATTATACATAAATTTATTTCTATAACAACATTGAAAGAAAAAAACATATGAATAAATAATTATATAGATAACATAACTATCACAACCAGGACACAAGAATTATAGATATTTAATTAATTATTCATTGAGAGAATATCATTAATAAAATTGTAGTAAACATACATCACACATAAGGAATAAGTGGTTAATAATGCATTAATAAAGGTAATATGATAATGATGTCCATGAATGAATGATGTTAATAATTCTTTGACATTCAGAATGCAATATTGTTATATATCATGATAAATTATGTCTAACTAATGTGAAAACATATAAACATGGGGTATATAAAACATTAGAAATAAAATATTCTAGTGTGGTTTGAGGATAATATTATAGTAAATATAATGATAAAAATGAAAAATATTTAAAAAAATGAATGAAACAAGAATGTTTTCATGATAAAATGATTTATTTTATAATAATAATGATGTATAAATCCACACAATGTTTTGTATATATAAATGTGTATGAAATTTGTAGGTTTCCATAGAGCAAGATTTCTTATCAGGGAGATAGGAAAAGAAACCCTAAAAACACATATTTCCCAATCAATGGAGGGTAAATTTATCTGGATACAAAATGTTGAATATATAGATAGAATTTATAATACATTAATATAAATAAATAATATTTACATTTGGGTAAAGAGATAGAAAACTGATCTAGAATATAAATTGGGGGTTACGAAAGAATCTCATAGCTTATGTATGAATGTGTTATGAAAATTCACCTAATGTCTGAGATATGGAAATTATATTGATTAATACTTTAATTCCAATCAAATTCAAATTTTTTGTTTATTATAATTTTATTATGTTCAGTTTTCCTTTTTTTGACTTATAATATTCAATTTCATCGCCTTGTTGGGTTTTTTTCCTTTGTTTTCATGATGGGTTCACATATATACATGAATGAAAGATCATTTCAAACATTAAGGTTCTTCTCGAATCCCAATTATATGTTATTAGTAAACATAAATAAATATTATTTTGAATTAAATATATTTTTTCAAATATAAAGATGATTCTTTTGACTAAATATTATTGACAAACCGTTTTGATAAATTTGGAATTTTTTCGATCATCATAAACATTTTTTATTTTAATAATTAATATTATATATTTATACTCATTACAGACCATTATATAACATATTTTATGAATCATAAAACTAAATTTAATGTTAATAATGTTTTTATGACTAGCCTTGAAGGCAGTAATGGTAAAAAATTGTCGTCCAAGATTATGGTAAATTAAAACATCATGGATAATGTTTTCATTATTAGAATAAATGGGAGAGGGGAAGGGTGATGATGATTGATATTACACTAAAATAATAAAATTAAAATTTATATAAAATTCTTTTTTTATTATCCATGTTTTGATTAATGTGATAAGTATATGATTTAAATGTAGTGAAATTGAAATAAATTAAATGATAATGAAGGACGATTTTACCTCTTTATATATTCTCCATTATATCTTCATTAAGGGGCATGTAATTGGTATTTTTTAAACCAAATATTCATAAATGTTATGGAGAGACATGATAAGATTATTGGGTTGAAATTAGACAAGATTCAAGAGTTCGAATGTTTCAGGAGAAGGGGTTGTCATTAATGGTATTTATAGTGGTAAAGAGAGTGTTTTTAGATTTATTATTCATTAAATAATTATTTTGGTTTATTAATATTGATATTTTTTAATTATATCAATAATTACATATAATAAAGATAGTGATTCAAATATATTGGTACTTATATAATCGATACATCATCATTTACACTATATTAAATTTATTTAACTAATTAAATAAATTATCTTATTTCAGCATGCAAAAAAAATCAACCATTTTAGAGAAATCCCCAAAGAGAAACCTATCCATTTTTTATGTATAGAATTAAAAATATGATCTCTAATTTCTTAAAATAGATTTCTAAATTTGAAAAATTTATTTTTTCATTAAAATCATCATTTATTGGAAAAATGCATATTTTAACATTATAACTAATTCTATGAAACATTGAAAATTTAATTAAGGTAAAATAAAATTATATTATAATAATTACAAAACGGAATATTAATTTATGAATAATGTTTTCTAAAAAAATATTTATTTTAATATATATTAATAATTAAAAATTATAAATATACATTTCCATTTCAAACAAATACGACAATCAATTTATAATTTTTAATAAATTTAGGTACATATTCTTTGAGAGAAATATATCATATTTTTAATTATGAGTCACATAAATTTATTTATTTGTTCATTTTTTGTTTCTATTCTATTGGTCGGATTATTATTGTCAATGGGCGTAATATTATTCCAATATTTTTGTTACTATGTAATTGTATGTCACGGTACGTTTGGGTAATGTAAACTATCGAATAAATTAAATTTTTTTAAGAAGATGTCTACAATAAAATTTTAGGATTTTATACATATGTACTATTAAACATTTATTAGTATCACTACCTCTTTCAATGTGTAATTGGTAATTACCTATATTTCATTTTTATCACTTATAAATAGAGATAACTTCCACCAAATTTATCCACAAATTCCAAAGATTTATCTTAAATAGCAATATACAATTTTTATATACTAAACCCTATCACTATGTAAAAAAAGTCATTTAATTTATAATAGATGAAGAAAATGAACCATAAGTTATTATGTAATGGAGAAAAAATAAAGGGATATATATTGTTTTGAACCTAGCACCATTTATCATTTTAATATATAACATAGTAAATGAAATTATAACAAATAAATTTTTTATACTATAAATTTTATTACTATTATGAAATTATAAAGTACTATTGTTATAACAATTTATTCCCTCCCTCCAGAATAATTAAAGAAAATAATATTTAATCATTCATATCATTAAACTACATAAAATCTTAAACTCGTTAATTATTTTTTAAAACTAACTGACATGGATAATAAAAATTTGTTATTAGATTAGAAAATTAAATATTTACAACATGGCGAAGAATCAAAACATATAATTACCTTATTTTATATTCCATTTTGTTCAAAGAAAATGAGTGTTTCTTCCTTATGTACGACTGGACTATTGTCTACATAAAATGATATACCACAATTACCATTACCACACAAAATAAAAGAAATTATAATTTAATTTAATGTATATTAGTGATATTTATTAAGAAAATGTTGTTATGGTGATATAATATTATACATTAAATGTGTGATTCAAATAATAAAGTTATAGTAATCGCATCAACCTAAAATATAAGTACAATGAAGGCTTTCTAAATGTGATTCATTTTTTGGAAAACCAATGAATCTATATAAATTTTTTTATTATTTAATTTTCAAATAACATCAAATATAAAATTAAGGAAATTATGATGTTGTTTTTAAACAGTTTTTATCATTGTCAATATACCAATGATGATTCTGTGATATTGACCAGACCAACTCCAGTAACCACCAAATGTAAAACGTGTATAATAAATAAGTACCTAATGATAATAAATACACCACAAAAAATGAATTATATATCATAAATATTATTAAAATTCATTTTAAAAAACTAAATTTTATTTTTTATGATGATAAGTGGATATAGAAAATGAATTAGTAACTAAGGTTTTTATTATTTGTTTCTTTTTCCATGTAAGGGCAACATGATTAATATTAAACCCCATTATTACATATATTTGATTTTTTAATAGACTATTTCATCTAATTATAATTAATATCATTCATCTGTTGATATTTTTGGTTTCAATATCATTATATCTATTTTATCCTCTCTTAATTCTTAGGTTATCATTACTACAAGTGTTTTTACATCTCAATATTGATTAATTTATATGTGTTAGTATTCACCACATGTATATTCATATTATATATGTATATTAGACATGAATTTTATTTATCAATAAATATAAAGAATTTACAATCCCTTTCCACGTTATTCCTTCCATGGAATTTTCCATTTTAATGATTACGATTTTTAAGGTGTTTTGGAAACACAATTATCAATCTCCATGTTATGATTTTTTTTAAATAATATCATTTAATTTTGATTAATTATTTGATTTTATTTATTAAGAGGTATTTTCTATTTATCTATAATAAATTAACATTTATTATATAAGATCCATTTTCAAGCGACTCTTTCTTCACGGATTATAAATAAATAATGTATTTAGTAAAGAAAAAATCATTTTGTATGAGTTAAAATGAAAATATTTAAGAATCATTATTGTATATTATATGAATAAAAATACTCAATATTTAATAACATATTGCATTATTTATCTATGTAATAATATGTTTTGAACTCAATGATTCCTTACGGATAAAATTCATTCTCATAAAGTAAAACATTTTTTTAAAAAAAACTATTTTCTATAATTACAATTTCCATCAATTTACATATTCATTAACCATTTTAAATATTTCCAATGTTATATTTAAATTATAAGATGTTTTTTAAAATGGATTCATTCTATTTTGCATTACGAATTTTCAGAGGTAATATTTACAACCTATTTTTACATTGTAGATCTTCTATAATGGTATTTCAAAATATGAAAATTGTTTTCTGCCAGTTTAAATTAATATTTGTTATTCTATATTCAAAATTATTTTTAGAAAGCATTATGTATTTCAAATGGAAACTTTTGGATAAGTTATTTTAAATTTATATTTACTCAAAATATTTTCATTTCATCCTTTGTAATCTACTATGTATTTTTCATAGAACTATTATTGATGATTCATCTTTTAAAGTAATAATTATCATGTCTTTTTGAATTCACCTATATGAAATCATTATTCCATTACAAGAACACACTTTTAAATTTTATTGAATAATTAATTTTTAACAATTATTTTAATTTAACCATGTCTATAAATGATTTAACAAAGTCACTGTAACATTATCTTTTATGTTGGTTATAAAATTGTTTTCTAAAAATTGTTCTTTGACGTCAATGTAGTTGTCATCATTGTCTCTTAGATAAATCATTCCGTTGAAACTATTTTTCCTGAATAATCCTCAACATGTTTATATTTCATAAATAATATTTTTGATTTAAAATTTTTTATCATCCATTATAATTTCGTAGGTCAATTTTGAATATACCATTAGAAGCATTTTGATATCAATTTTTATTCATGTTTATCCTTTAGGATGTGATGAATGATTCTTTTCATGCATCGTGCATATTAACGAATGAGTGATAGGTGGTTCCCTATATCACCCTTAAATAAAACTTTTTAGGGGTTCATATATCATTTGACATTGATGTTGTTCATGATCTCAATATATATTAACTAGAATAACAAGTTTGTGTAGCAACCTGTTATATAATATATATGTTTAAAATACTATATGTGACCATGAAGTTGATTTCTTCTGTTCACTAGATCAATCATGAACATGAAACTTATTTTCATGGTTAACAATATCATGAATTAAAATAATAATTTTATGATTGGATCACATTATTTACTATATACCCTAAGAGTTACATCCCGACCAGGGTTCCACACACTGGTTTTGTGAGTCAGTGGGTAATATAACCCTATGTGTGCCTCCTTATATTCCATATAGAAGGGTGTAGTTAAGACAGTTGTATACTTGATAGGGGGTAGGTGAATGAATGAAAATTTTTCTTTTTTATTTACTTATTAATAATTAACCTTATAATGTGGTATAATATTTCATTCCCTACGGAATAAATGAAAAAAAAACTCAACATGAAAACAATTATTTAAATATTTACTGTTAAAAAATAATATCTATGTACTTATTATGGTTTAGAAATAGTACAATACCACACGATCAACAATAAAATAGTTTTTTTGTGTGGAATACAGTTAGTAGGCTATAATATTTCACTCAAGTAGGACATTGAAAAAATATAATAGATCATGTGCTCTCTCTAGTACAAATGATGTAATATAGTGTTCTATAAGAAAACATGTTGTATTGCTACATTATCAATATTCACCAATATAAACATTCTATTTGATTCATTATATTCATACCCAACTGATTGTATGATCTTCTTAGACTTTTTAATGAAATCCCAGTTTATTTTCATAGAACTAAAATCCCAGTATGAAAATCCCCATATAGAAATCATATTTTTGACAATCACTGTATGAAACTATTATTAGAAAAAAAATATTATTATTAAAAATCATTGTATGATGATCCCCACAAAATTTTCACAATGTGATTCTCCTAGTACAATTATCCCTTGGCTAAGAAATCAATATCTCTATCCAAATATGGCTGAGACGAATATACACCTCTTCTCTCCGATGCTCAAAACACTCAAAATGACTACTACTCTAGTAGAATACAATAATAAGTTGAATAAATGTTAATGATGGATATGATGATTAAATCTAAATACAGTCATTCCCTTTACTGTTGAGCAATGAAACTTCTTTATAAACTCAAAATATAAAAAACTACTTTACATTCTAGAAATGCGAAGCATCACTATACTATTTAATGATCAATGCATGTCACACAAAAAAAGTTTTATTTTATTCTTATAATAATGTATGAAGGGTTTAGGTGGGATTTCTAAAAGTTTTTACCCCTTTACCAACAATATGAAATCATCAATCTTCCTTAAATCCCATATCATTATTTGATTCATTCAATTACCCATGAAATCTGATTCATTCTTCTACTTCTTCAACCTTAATTGATTTTTGGATCATCTATTAAAATTATATTCCATTAGTTTTTAAAAAAAATACTCAATCCAATCCAAATATTTAATTATGATTTTCTAATTATTATTTCCTTTAATTAAATAATAGTATAATTTTCTCTTTATGAAATCACTATTTTATTTGTTCATTATGAAATCCCATAACAAATTTTTCAATATAAAATAACAATTTAAATGGTTTAGAATGATTTCATTAGTATGATTTCTTCAGTTAAAAATCTACCGTACTAATTCTTCAGTACGAATTAATCAGTGTGATTTATTCAATATGAATTCTTCATTATGATTTTATTAATAAAATGTTTTCGATACGAACTGTTCAGTATGAATTCTTCTATATGGTCTCCTCAGTACGAATTATTCTATATAATTATATCACTATGAATTATTTAGTAAGAATTCATAGGTACAGTTTCTTCAATACGAATTATTCAATAAGAATTCATTTTATTACATAGGATTTAAGGAATCTTTTTTAATGATCCATTGAAGCATCTTTTTCATACTAAACCTTGCCAACATCTTTTCCTTCTTGAGTCTCAAAAACAAATTTTTTTTCTAGTGCCTTAGAAACATATATTTCTTCCTAATCATCCTTAACACCTCTTTATTTTGGAGCCTCAAAAAAAAATTTAGCCTCGTCACCATATTTTATATCCTATGTCTGATGAAAATCTTTTCTTTCTTGAGCATCATTAACATCTTTTCCTTCCTGTGCCTCAGTATCATAATTTTCTTCCAGAGACAGATCATCATATTTTTCTTCTTAAGGATCAGATTCCACATCTTCTTAATGAGAATAAACTACAACTTTTCCTTCCTATGCCTTATCAATAAATTTTCCTTTATTATCCTCATTAATATATTTTCCTTCCAGATCCCCAACAAAAACGTTTTCTTCCTAAGCCTCATAACAATCATTTTATTTTTGAGTGTAACTAAGATTATTTCCTTCCATAAAGTCCTTAACATTTTTATCCTCCCCATTTTCTTAATAAATATTATATCATATGATTCAAAATATACATTTATTTAAGAGAAATAGACAACACCAATGAATCATCATATTTCTATCAGATCTATACTGAATCTGATATCAATCATTACCTCATTTTGATATTCTCTTATTCTGGACCCAAAGAGAGATTGATCAATACCTTTTCTTTGATAAAAATTCTTCTACATATGATGGAATTTCTAAATCAATATCAACATATTGATCTACTAATAATTAATACACCCAAAACACAACATTATACAAGAAATACTTACCTTTTTGATAGTTTTCCATACCTACATTAATCATTTCAACTACTTTAAAAAAATAAGTAGTATTTTATTTATTTGTTCACATTTTTTAGCTCTGGTATTTTCTTGGTCCCCCAGTAACAATTTTCTCCCCATTTATCTTATCTATACCTATTATTGACAATAATATTCAAAGGGTCTATATGGACAATTTTATCTCCTATAGAGAAATTATCATCATTTTTAGGGGGTTGAACTTTTCCTCTTTGGATTTTGAAACATTTCGAAAACATAGGTAACACATTAGTGTATTATCGAAAAAATCTAACTAAAAAACAGTATGTCTACATGGGTGAACCTGATATAAATAACAAAAGATAATAATCAAGGTTTTAAATGTTTTCAATTGCCCATCAATATTGTAATACCCTTTTCATGTTTCTTTCAGCATTATTATGATTGGAAATCCCTAAGGAAATTTATTTATAATAAATGTAAGTAGAACCCATCAGAGAAAATATTATATAAATTTTATGTGAATAAAAACACAGCTTTTAAAAACTCATATTCTTCATATCCTCAATACTTTATATTTCAAGAATACTAATAGAGTCATTAGTTTTAGCTTACATATTTTTATTCCATTAATTATGTATATATTATTATGAATATTAAAAAGAAATTGAATAAGGAAGAACCTCAAATAATTTTTTAGAAAAAATATTTGTATTGAGAGTCCTTTATTATTCTTGAATTTTTCTTCATTTTCATTAAATATTTAACAGACATTCCTAAATCCATCTATTCATTCATCTGATGTTTTGTAAAAAATATCATCTTATATATAGATTCTTATGATGTGTTTTCAAAATTTAGTCATCCTTATTATCTTAATTATTAAAAACTTTTTTATCATGATTTCCATTCATATATATGTTCTAGAAAATTAGTTGAAATACTTTTTACATCATGTACTTATTGCGAATATCCACAATCTGTTGACACAATTTTTTTAATAATTTCCCATATAATTATAATTCTATATATTTCCATAAACATTCAAATATTTTAGTGATTTCTATAAATTATTATCTATTTCAATGTGTTATGTCCAGAATACTACACACTCTTTCTTTTCAGACTCAATAGATATGATTTTTGTAACCTATAAAATATCTGCTTCATAGATATTTTCAGAAAATTTTTTTGTGATGGAAACAAAATAAAACATCTTTATACAATGATCCCAGGCTGTATACATATTTAGAAAATAGTTTCATGTGATTTTTAACTATTCTCATTCATTACCTCATCATACATGGGTTTCCTCAAAACTACCTTCTCATACTTATTCTCTTGTGGGAATTGAATCCCCCTTAATATTTTCCTTCTATATACTATGGAATAATAGTAATGATTTTTATTTAACCAAAACATATTTGAGGTGTCTAAATCCACCACAAAACCAATAGTAGAAATAGAAATATTATTTTCCTCAAAATCATTCATAGAGACCAAAGTTGAATGCATGTTTCTCAACAACGTTCTTGTCTTTGTTACTTGAATATCCAACCATTTTGTTATCAATCATAATATTTATTTTTTATCCTAAATCAGAATGAATAGTATTATAATATTTTTTGAATTTAGAATGTTTATATAAAATATTAGATTCACGGTATTTTGAGACTTCTGAGTTCCCATCTTTGTTACTGTTGGCAACATATATAACTTTCCTGACATATATTTTCTCTATAACATTTCAATAATTATTCATACCTTTTTAATGTGTATTTTTTAGAACCTTATAATGTTTCCCATTATGGGAACATTTACTGATATCAGAGATATAAATCATTAAAATTGAATTTATTTTCTCATAATTATAACGTTTTTGTTGAACAAGATTAAAATTTTATTTTTGTCCCTTCATCTCTACGTTGAGATTATTATTACAATTCTATTCTTATTGAAGTTATTTCTTCAAATATTCAATTTATTACAATATTATAACCTTCTCATGAGGAAAATAGTCTTGAATCTTTATTGAGGAACATTCATTGTCTATCTTCTTATTTTTTTAAATTACTTCTAATCATTCTCAGAAATTCATTCATTAATTATTTCAAATTAATTTCAATATGAGTTTTTTCATCCTCAAAACTATTGATACTAAATTATGCATCATTCAATATTTCAAAAAAATATATTATCAACACCATACTCAATAGAATTTTTGGTTTCAACATCACATTATTCTTTGTTACCTCTATAATGAAAATTGGTATCAAAGTTCTCAATGGATCCACATACTAAACATTTAAAGGGATGTTCTCTTTTATACATTCATATAACTCTTTTTAAATTTTTAGAAAACATTGATAAATTTTTATTTTTATTTTTACTGACCTCATTTTCAGAATTATAATCTCTAAGTTCTTCTTCTTTAAGAATAATCATTGACTTTTATTTCCTGGAATCCTTCAATTTCATTTTTTTATAAAATATAATTTTTCATGTCTTAGAATTATCCCTATTCAATTTTTAAGTAATGAGAATACAATGAATGTTGTCAAGAAAAAATGTTTTTAGATATCGATCATCCAACGAAGTAACCATGAAACTAAACATATCAGGAAGAATTATCATGATCTTTTCAACATTATTATAATATTATATGTTTTCACCAAACCTAATAATAGTGGTCAAAATTTCATTTATGATAACAAATACTTTATCAAATGTTTCATGATTTTATATATTGAGGTCATAATATATCAATATCAATATTTTTTTCCTTTCCTTCTTCACATTTGTATTGACTTCATAAATTTTGTTCATCTTATCACATATTCTTTTCGTAGTGGAAACTCCTTTTACTCTCATAAACTGACAATCATAATATATGGAGGGTAAACAATTATTATATCTTCCATAAATCACATGGGTTTTTATCAACATTATTGAGAGGATAATTCTCAATGAGATGAAGGAAACCATAATTAACGTATCTTGAAAATATCATACCCATGATACATATGATATGGAAGAATTCATCTATCATAGATATGATAATTCATATCATTTAAGATCAGAATCCCAATAATTTTCTACAACTTATATTTCAAATAACAATATATTTTTAAAATACATTGTAAAATTATATGTTAAGGTAACCATCATATTCAATACAACTTGTAATTACTAGTTCATGATAGTCATATTACTGATATGGGGAGGGGTGAATCTATGATATTTTTTATTTTTTGTATATTTATTCAGAAAAATGCTTCACCGCCTGATAATGATTTATTTCCATAATATAAAATAATTCAAACAGATATTAATGGGAACAAAAGTATTTACATGGTCCACTATTCAATGAAAATATATACATCCTTGGTATAGTTTTAAAATAATTCTAATAGCATAAAATCCACTAGAAAACAATAATTTTGTATGGAGTAAAAAAGTAGGATATACCCTTTTACTCGGGAAGCACATTGGAATCAATCCAATGGTGTGTGTGTTCTCTCTATGAAAAATAATTTATTTCAAATTTATTATAAGGAAAAAGGTTATATTTCTTTTAGGTCAACATTCACCATTATAATCATTCAATTAAACTATTCAATTTCTTAACCAGAATATAGTAATAAATTACTTGACTTTCTAATGAAATAAAATTATGATTTTCTCAGTACGAAAATACCAATACAAAAATCCGATTTAAAAAATACCTATATAGAAATCACAATAGAAAAATACCAGCATGAAATTCCTTTTATAAAATAAACAATATGTAAAATCCCTATTTAAAAATTCATGTACAATTTTCCTTATTTGATTTTCATATTAATATTCACCCTAGTATGAGAAATATATAACTCTTTATTAATATGGTTGAGACAAATATGCACCTCGTTTATCCTATGTATGAAACATTTAGTCTAATTCTTAATACAGTAGAATATAATAACTAGAGTAATATGATTTTGTAGGTAAATTCAAAGATTAGTGAGAAATATAATATTTTTATCATATTTCATGCAAAATGACATCATTATGAAATAAAAATCCATAAATACTTATTAACATACTGGAAAAGTTTATCTTCTCTATTCTCTTTCAGATGAAGTAAATTTCACAAAAAAGTATAAAGTATTCATATCCTTTAATTTTCAAAGAATATGGTTTGGTGGAATCATGGAATGGTTTTATTACTTCACCAGAATTCATTAATCTTCATTCATCCTAAAATATCATATCATTCATTGATTCATTCATTTCCTTATAATGATCGAGTATTTCATTGACCACGTTAACATTACTAGTATTTCATATCTTTTTTTCAATTTATGTTTCTTTAGAAATTTTGTAAAATATTCAATCCGATTATGATTAGTCATTTTGAATTACTTAGTATGATTATTTCATTTTGAAATTTTAGTACGATATTTTCATTAAAAAATCACAATACGATTTGTTTATTATGATTTATTTAGTATGATTTCATCAGTAACAATTATTCAAAATAAATTCTTTAGTTTGAATTCATTAGTATGACTTCGTTAGTATGAATTATTTAGTATGATTATATCATTACAAATTCATTAGGAAAAATTATTCAATATGAAATATTTAGCATGATTTATTCATTAAGAGTTTCGTAGTATAGTTTCATCAATAAGAATTTTTTAGTAGGAATTATTTTGTCGGATTTCATTAGTAAAAACTCATTATTATGAATTCTTTTTCTTCCTCCAGATCAATAACATATTTTTCTTCCTAAACATAAAAAAAATCTATTTCTTCTATAGCCTCAACAACATCCTTTACTTTATAAGCCGTATAAAAATATTTTTCTTCATGATCCTCAGTAACAAATTTTTCTTCCATAGCCACTAAAACAACGTTCTCTACTTGAGACATAGAATCACATTTTTCTTCCTATGCCTCATAAACATAATATTTTAAATTAGGCTCATATACAACGTTTTATTCTTAATCCTCATCAACATGTTTTCTTTCCTCACCAAATGAAAAATATTTTACTTCCAAAGACTCATCAATATCTTTTTCTTGATGAGCTTCAACATCATATTTTTATTCCTGATACTCATCAAAATATACTACTTCCCAAGCCTCATCAACATTTTTTCATCCTAGGAATGATAAACTCCGTTTTCTCCTTGATCATCAAAAATATATTTTTCTTCCTCAGCATTATTCAATACCATTCATTCCTCACACTTATCTTCATAACGCATGTATAATTCTCTTTGCAGCTAACTTATGATTTATGAGAAACAGAAATAAACCAACGAAAAATAGTATTATTATTGGATCCATTATGAATCTGATTACAATCATTACCTTTTTATTATCTTCCCCCATTTCAGACCCATGGTGAGTCTGATAAGAACCTTTCAATCCAAACAAATTGTTCTTTACACGATCATCATTGTTATACTTGTTCAGAATAGTGATCTATTAATAAAATGACAACAAAAACACAACTTGGTCCTAACTCAATAGGGTGAAAACTATATGTGAGGATCTAATATAGAACATTAGAAGATTATACCCTCTTTATCAAAGTATCACAATAGTGGAATTTTAAAGAAACCACATTAGTAAAAACATAAAAAAATAACACCAATATTATAAGATGATTGAAACTGTAAGATAATATCCAAACTAAAAAAGTTGATATGTCATTACATATACGTGTCACGTTTCCAAAAAGAACTAAAAAAATAAAGACACACTAACAACTCCCTATGTGGTTCCCAACATCATGTATTGTTACCTCCTCCATGATCATCTGAAATCATATATCTGTCATTGCACTCCTTCCCTTATCCTTTCAGGAAAAAAATCAGGCCATTTAGATACCGACCCAGAAGCTCGAGTAGTGATTGATTACAACATCGTAATCCACCACCAATGTAATCAATATCAATACCTATTCTATAGTAATGTATGTGTTTTTATAGATTATATTGTATAATAAAATAAAATGTTACTACAATCCATTATTCTTTGATTAAATATATATATAACTCAGATTCTCAATGACAAACAATCTATTAATACATTACAAGACCGATTTAGGATTCAATCCCATATCACATAGGGAATTATAATTTCTTATAACATTGGATTATAGTTTCCATTTAATTCATATCATATTATAGATACTCGGTACCATAGTCTAATGCTGACGTTTTGAACAATGATTTCCATGTCTACCATAGTTGAAATATTTGAAGCATCAGTCTATCACCCACAACACGTTTTTATCACATATAGGATTTTCAAGAAGTGTTATTTATCACATATTCTTATATCAATTAATCACATATATGATTTCATGTGGGATTACATGTACCACACACATATATCACATATATCACAATATCAAATATTTTTTATACTATAATTAAGAATAACTTACATTCCAATCATAATTAACTAATATCACAATCACCATGAATAATTTTCATCAATATTATAATAAATCAACCATTATTCATAACCATATCATCATTGAATAATATGGCCAAAAAATTATTTAATCATTTCATAATATTAAGACATAAAACCTATTAACCAATAAAATCAAAACTCATCATCCACTAATTGAATATTAAGAAATACCAAATTAAATTTCCTAATTTCATCTCAGGTAATTATAAGATGGAAATTCAATTAATTAATTCCATTTATACATTAATTATTTATTCAAATAATTAATAAAATTCATGAATCAATTTTCAATAATGGAAATGAATATTCCATAGTATTTATATGTAATTGTAATTCAATACAATGGGAATTGAAATTTATACCACCTACCTCAAGATCATTGGAGAGATATTCTTGTACCATAAATTCGAGAATAGAAGAATAACTATCAGGGATATGATGATAATCAATATGTAGAACAAAAACTATGATCCTAGATCAAACATAACAAAAACCATCAAAACATAGATCTTAACCCACACTAGTAGAGGAAAAAATAATTCCCTTTCTCTATAAATATTTATTTGATTGAAAACAACACACTAGAAAAGAATAACATACCAAAGTGGTGAAAATACATTAATCAGATCATCAATTTTTGAACAATGGAGTTCATAGGTCCTTTGAATCCATAAAAGGACATCAAAATATGATGTAAATTGATTTTTTAAATACTATTTTTTTATGGGGTACTAATAGGGGGTTCGGGAATTTAAAAAAATTGGTATGAAATAAACCCACATGCATGGTTTAATATTTAGTGGTGGGATAGTTTTTCAAATAATTCACCCTAACTGTATTTTATACAAATGCGTCGCATGGTTACTACTTTAAAGGAGCATGTTCTCACAAACCATGTAATATTAGTAAAAATCACATATGTTTGGTTTTTAATAGTTTGCTGTGGTAGACACATTTTATGAGAAAACAATGTTCCAACCATGGATTTCAGTTATTCCTCTAACTTTTCTCAAAATGCCCCTTAAATATTACCCATGATAAATATGAAACATGGTATATCAAACAAATAGTTGAAAAATACACTAAAATGAGCATGAGACATATCCATAATGGTTAGTATCTCAAAATCTCCACTGCATGTAACCACTCTCCCACAATCTATTCTATCATGCATCTCTATGATTCCAAGTTAAATTGATTGGGCCACTATGGTAACATATATACTTCTCTGTCCAATGATTTCTCTTATCTATTCCCATGTATCCACAATAATATTACTATTGGAATGTTCATTCACCAAAAATATACTCACTGTGATCTGTATCACTTATGAGATTCCCATCGAAGGATTCATCAGTCTCATGATCAAAATCATCTACATCGATAACATGATATGAGTTGGCGTTATACTAATGAAGCTAAGTGACATGAAAAATATGATGCATGTCACTATAAATATGTGGAAGAGAAAATAAATACACCCATATACCAATTCTCTCCACAACACAAATTATTCCAAAATTTTTGGATTCCATCTTTCATTACCTCTATATCATATGGTGACCTAATCTATGTGACAGACATTGGAATGATAGAATACACATTGTACACTCTAGGGGTAATCATTGTCTATCAGCATACATATATTGGCTAACTATGATCCATAACCATATGTTTTTGAATTCATCTGAACATTATCTAATGTCCCTCACATGAGACTCAGTCCTAATAGCTCAAACTCACCGACCTCCATCAGACACTGAGGGAACCTAAAATAACCTGCCACAAAGAGCCTCATATCGTTTTATTTGAATAGTTTATTGAAAAACATTTATCTCAGATAACTAAAAAATAACCATATTAATTTCATAAGGCCCACAAAATCCAAAACATTTTCTCGTAGAATATTGTCAAAAACCTGAATAATACATTATCGCTTTCAATAATTATATGGGTTTATGACCATTATCATCAATACTTGTATACCATGGACCTTCTATAAGCCTTTCATGAAACACAATGGGAAATGTGAGTCACGTTATGAAATGATACACCATAAAACCCCCAAGAATATGTACTATATTCTGAATATACATTCCACAGATCTGATCCTCTAATAAATTATCCCATATAGGAATGAAAATTAAATAATATTTCCATTCATTTTACTACCACCCTAATTATTTCATTATTCCATTGGATCCTCTAGAGACTCATCTTTTTGAATCAAGTAACATCATCCAACCTCTATTTCATAATGGGAAATTTATTTATCATACCATATTATAATTGATTCTCATCCATAACCAATTGGATGGTGAATTTTTTTTCACAAACCCTAAAATAACCTTTTTTCATTCCTGGACTGAAATAAATTCAATGTAGATCATACTACATTTTCATCAAACCCCAATGGACTGAGCACATTGAGGAATGAAATTAATGAATTATCCCCACCCACATACTTGTAGTCATGAACTAATGGCCTTAGGAATTGATAATTCTATCCTCATCAAAAATCCAATATTAAGGTGACTCCCCACCTTCATGGAATTACCTCAAGTATGAACTATCTGGATCCTCATACTATATATCTCTAATCCATCTCAAATGTATTGAATCCAGAAAAAATAATAAAAGTATCATCTCCTCTAGGCCTTCCTAAACCCCAACATGCGTCTCATCCAAAAAATTCATATTCATCAACTTGAATCTAGACTACACAACTATTTGAGTATGAGTATTTTTTTCTCAATTCATTTGAAAGAATATTTAAATTTTTTTATATACTCTATCTCAAAATTATATGAACTAATATACTTATCCCATATATTATGCCATAGATTAAAATATCATTTTGAATATATATACATTAAGATCTTTTGATCTGTATATATTGTAAAATTTTTACCTAAAAGATAATGTCTCCTTCACTTCACGACATAAACAAAAAAACATTTATGTAATGTGTAGGGTAACTCCAATCATGTGTCCTCAACTTCTTTAAAAAATAATCACTAAATTATTACTCATTCCAAATCTAATATATGTACCAATCATCAAGAATCTAAAAACACCAACTAATCCCCTCCCATAACAGGTATGATCATGATTGGTGTAGTTTTAAACCATTTCATCAACTCCTGGAAATAATTCTCACAATATCCAAACCATTCTAACATTATCCCCTTCTTTGTAAAGTCGGAATGTGGTTATTAAATGATGGTAAATTTCTAGATGAACCATCGATAATAAGACACTAATTATAAAAAACAATGAAAATCAAGGACATTATAGGGCTGGTCCAATGAAATTATTCCATACACCTTCTATAGGCCAACTGATACTTCTTCCATGGATATAACGTAACCCATGAAATTTACGTGATCATTAGAGAATGAACACATAGATAGAGTTCCATTTAGATGAAAATATCGATGTGTACTGAGGAGAATGTCATGATATTGAGCATCATCATCAAGGATATGAAAGTACACCAAGATGTATTCCAAAAAAACTAATACAATTGATCAAGTTATTAGTGGAATATTATATATATCAAGAACATATACACTTCAGAAATGTTCTTGAGAAAAATCAATATCATGAAAATATCATAATGGTCAAAACCGATTCTGGAAGAAGTCCATGGTATATTAAATGATCTAGCTCATTGATAATTATACACTTTTTTAAATAAATATTAGTGAAAATACAACACCTCTCAACATGTCATTGATATAATCTATGTGAGGACGAGGTTGTATTTTCCTCACTATAATCTAGTTGAAATTTAGATAATCAATACATAATTGCAATGTCATGCATGCCTTCCTTCAAAAAATATAAAGAACCGCATTGAGATATAATCAGACTGATGAATCCCTCATCCATCAAATCTTCTAATTGAGTTTTATGAGAACAAAGTTATTTTTGGTTTAATTATATATGATTAAATAGAGACTAGATCATCCTCATGCGTTAGTTCAATCATAAATTCCACATATCTCTCGTGTGTAAGCCCAGAGAATACATTGGGAAACAAATACTAGAACGTTAACACACCATGGTTTTAAAAATTAATTGAAATGCATCAAATTTTGTTTTAATTAGATAGTTATATATATTATTTAAACATAGTTTTTATGCTGCAATGTTTTGAATTTTGAAAAACAGTCATCTAAAAGTTTGATTAGTAAGATATTTGCAGTCTGATGGAACCAACATGATTTTTTGATGGATAGTAACATACTCATTCTAACAGTAATATGAATAGAAATATGACACTAATTAATAGTAAATTGTATTATTATTTTATTTTCTTATGTATTTAAGGTATTAAAATCTTGATTAATTTTTCAAGGTGCTAAAAAATGAGTTATAGATTTACAATTATTGTTTTTGAATAAATTGTGATATAAATTAAAATTTTTATTAAAAATATTTATAATATTAGTTAAAAAAATGAGTTCATTTTTGAATTCTAAACGTCAAAAAATGGTTAGGATTATATTTTCAGATTTTTCTAAAAAACAAAATTTTTTATAAATAGTGAAATACATTAAAATTCTGTATATTTATATTATCAGTTAAATATACTATTTATGAAATAATAAGTTGTTTAATCCCAAATTATTTGAACTAACATGACATTATTACTATTTTGGGTCACATGAATCTATTATATTCATAGTATTGAACCGAAATATTATAATAATGATTAAAATAATGTAAAATCCCTCCTCTCCTCCACTATAAATACCACTCCCATTTCCATCTTCCTATCAAACATCTCAATTAATGATAATTTTCTAAGATCATTAAAATTACCTCACGGAGGCTCTTCCCCATGACCTAGTGCTTACGATCTCACTAAAAGTCCAAAACCAATGGCCTTAAGAAGGATCTCATGGAGAAGAAATCAAGAGATAAGAATCCTCTTTTTTCAGGTGTTTTCTTTCCAATTCCATTATTTTCATATACCCTATCCCACTTCACCTATCTTAAAGGTATTAAATCTATATAATAATATATATTCTTTATAATACCATGTTCATGTAAATGATCTGTCATCTTCCTTCATCCCCTCTTTCTCTTGTTCTAAAAATTAAAAACACAACATGTGATGTGCCGATTTACCAAAATCATGTATGATTTGTTTCCAATTTGTATTACATCCTTCAAATACTATCATAAAACCCTTTTAATGGTTGAATAAGAATTTAATTAATATCTTGTATACTATTTAGTGTTCTAGAATTAACATCAATGCATGATATTAAATTATTTAATGAAATAAGTTCATGATTGTTGAAGAACCACAAATAAATCATCTAAGCCAATATCTATAATGTTTTACCTTAAAATTCAACATCATATATGATAAAAATGGGTTTTCAGTATTTTTATATATTATGGAAAAATAATAGTATCATTTACATTAAATTTTGTAATTTCATTTCCATATTGCAAGAAAATAAAACACAAACTGGCCATGGAAAACATATAAAGAATGCACTCGAAACAATGGAATGAACATAATAAAAATATTTTAATGGGTAAAATAATATTATAAAATGATCTAAAAACGTGTTATAAACATTAATATGTTTATTTAATATATTAATAAGTAACTCTTAACTATTATAAGGGAGGTTTAAATTAGTTTTAATAAAGGCAAACCCAATGTAAGGGTATTCAAAACCCGATTTCCATTTTTTGGGTTAACATTCTACTTCTTTATTTATGTGGTATTAAAATTGATTGTCAGATGTATTTTGTTTATATTATGTTTTATTATATTTAATTAAAGTTTATATTCATATTCTATACACTCTAATAATTCTCACATCAATTATATGTTATTTGGGAGGGACTTTTCTATTAAAAATATTTTTTATAAATTCTATTTTATAAAATTCAAAAGAAATGTTTTTATGAAATTTAACATTTTATATGAGTGTGTTATGGTTCTTGGAAATTGGTTATGATGAAGGGTAGGAACTATATATCCCTCCAATTAATTTTTAATACTTATTCTAGAGGTCATCCATATGATTACTCCCTGTGCAATTGCGATGGTTACGCAAATTGTAAGGTAGTTATGGGGGTTACAAATTATAAGGTAACCAAGAGGAACTCAAGATTATATTATGTTATGAACCTTAATAAAATTGTGGATATATTAATATTATATATGGTTTTTACAAATTTCTTTAAATTACCATGTTTCAAAATGTATGAATATATATATATGGGTGAAAATTATGTTTTTAAATGATTTCATGCTTTTACAAGTATTCGTGGACTAATGTTTTCCATCATTTTTTATACACCTTATTGAGTCTTTTTTTCTCATCCCATGTTTTTAAATTATTTTCATATATTTTATGTGTAATACAAATAAGGAATCCTTGTCAACTGTTATGAGGATGTTTTGTGGAAATCATGGTTTTCATTAAAAATTATTATATTTTTGGAAGAAATAGATAATGGTTATGTGGTATCATCTCTATATGAATGTGGAATGTAATGTATGTATTATATACCAATTCCCTAAAATTCAATGCCATAAAACAACGTCAATATGAAAGGAATTTAATTTTTTGACTAAAATTCATGTTTATGTAATGTAATAAGGTTGGGTCCTTATAGTTGGTATCAAATGATGGTTTATATTGAATTAGGGTTGATGATAATGATAATATAATTCCATTAATGGTATTTACTCTATGTTTAATATTATATGATATAACATTTAAATATTACCATGTTTCTTCGACTAAGATATGTTTTTTTAGAATGGTTTTCTAAAAATGAAAGAGGGAATCGGAAGAGGTGAGGCACCAATAAAACGATATTCGTCCGAATCTGTAGCCTAGAATGATAGGTATTAGAACCGAGTAGATTTTTACAATAACATATTAGATTATGGAATCTATAAATGGTTTTGGAATACATGCAATAGAACAATAATATCTACCACAATGGATCATGATTATAATAGAACATTTTATGAGAAAACACACTCCTACATTCAATGGTTCTTCTGATCCAGTAGCTGCTGCAAAATAGATTAAATACCATGAAAAGATCTTTGATGTTATGGGATGATTAGATAATTAAAATTTAAGTTGTTCTAATTATCATTTTGAAGGTGATGCTGATAAGTAGATGTTAATGGTCAAGCATATCTGGGATAGAGAAGATATTAATGCCTTATAGTGGGATGAATTTAAAATACTTTTCAATAAAAAATATTTTCCTAATGTGGTGTGACATAAGATGGATATGAAATTACTTGAATTGAAGAAGAAGGAGAAAATAATAGATGATCGTGTATATGAAATACTTCACTCAACTGGAAAAGCAGACTCCAAATCTAATTCCAGGTCATGATAGAAAAATCAACCACTTCTACTTAGTATTAAAGCCATGGTATCAAAGGGAATTGGCCTCCTTTGAATTCAAAAGTTATGAGAAACTTTTCTGTTGTTATGAGAGGTTAGTAATGTAGTTTTCTGAGGTTCACATTCAAATTTACATTTAGAAAAATAATAGGACCAAAAGGAAAGTGATGGGTAATAATCCTTTAATGAAATTTGATGGTAACAAATTGAATTTTATAGTTTGTGAAATGTTTGTCAAAAATCCCCAGGTGGAAGGACAAACCAAAACTCGGAATTTGTTTCGATATTTTATGTTTGGAAATAAGTCCTAAGATTATAATTAAAATGATATTAAGTGTAATCATGATTATAAAATTGTTATGTGTATTAAATTTTAAGAGATGGGTCATTATGAAAATTATTTCCCAAAGACAGATATATTTGATAAAAATAAGTTGAACTATAAGAAAAAAGTTGTAGTGGAATCATTTTGGATTATGTCAGCAGAAGTCATTCAATCCAATAAAGTTGAATTAGGTACATTGTTTTTTTACTCAAGAATCACTAATATTTTTTTTTACAGATTTTATATATTCCATAATTTCTGATAAAATTTCTATAAAATTAGAAATATCACCTCAACAAATGAGACCAGAAATTATTTTTAAAACACCATAGGAAATATTATAAAAAAGTTGAATTATAATAATATTTCTATTGTGGTCTCTGGAAATACATTAATGTAAAAACTCTTTGTTTTTTCAACAGTGGAGTTTGATATCATACTGGAAATGGATTGGATTTATACTTATTATGCTTATATTGACAATAGATGTAAAGATGTTTTTTTGAAAAATAGTTTCAATTCATATACAAGAACATACTCATACAATTGATAACATATCAGGAAGAAATGACACTATTGAATGATAGAAATGAATGTTTCCTTCCATATATTTTTGAAAAAAGGGAACTGTTAAAATGAATGATGTGCCAGTGGAAAATGAATACCTTTATGCATTTTATAGTGGGTTACTTAGTGTCAAACATTATTGGGAATAAAAATTCTTAATTGACATAAATCTGGATGCTAATTTAATTTCAAACCCCCATATAAAATGGCTCAAATGGTGATTTTTGAAATGAAAAATTAGTTTCAGGAGATTCATGATAATTGAATAATTTTTCCTAGAACATCACAATGGGGTGATACTATTTTTTTTCCAAAATAAAATATGGTTTCATGGGACATTTCACTGATTAAAGAGGCTTTAAAAACATCACTATCAAAAAAAGTTTCTTTTATCTAATATCGATGACTTGTTTGATCATCTCTAGAAAACACAGTACGTTTTTAAGATTGACTTCATATATGGATACCATTAGCTGAAATTGATAAATGGTGATATCACAAAAAAAATCTTTTCATACTAGACAAGAGAGTATTGAATTTATTGTTATATAGTATCAGTTTACTAATGCACCAACTATATTCATAAATCTTATGAATAGAATATTTCATGAGTTCATGGATAAATTTGTGGTTGTGTTTCTTAATGACATTTTCATATATGCTATGTTTACAGAGGATCCTAAAAAATATATAAATGGTTGTTTTTAAAACCATAATGAAAAATAAACTATATGAAAATTCATCAAGTGTTCTTTTTTTGTAAAATATTTCTTTTTCCGAACTCATTGTAAATAAGAATTGAGTAACGATTGATCCTCCAAAAATAATTGTGGTTGATGAATGTCTGAGGACAAAACATTTTACAGATATTTGTAGTTTTATTGGATTAGCAGTTTATTGGTGACGGTTTGTTAAAAATGGTGCATAGATATCTATCTAACTAACTATGTTAACGTGAAAAGGGTTTAAATTAATTTGGATGGAATAATGTGATATTTATTTTCAATAAATGAATAAGAGATTGGTTAATGCTCTAGTTTTGGACTTTTCTTCTAAAGATGGTGAGTTTTTCATCTACGACGATGCTTCATTGAAGGGAAATGGTTTTGTTTTGATGCATAATGGTTAGCTAATTTATTATTTATTAAGATAACTAAAAATATTGATGTTAAATTATCCAACATGTGATTTATAATTTGTTGCTGTGGTTTCTGATTTGATAATTTTGAAGCATCATTTATATGGAACCAAATGTCAAATATATACTAACCATAAATGTCTGAAGTATATATTCACTTAGAACAAATTAAACATGAGTTAGAGAAGGTGGTTTGATCTGATAAAAGATTATTATTACATGATCAATTACCATTAAAAAACAATGTGGCATATTATATGAGTTGAAAACATCATGTGTCATTAACAATGTTAAGTTTGGAACATGATCCATTGATTAATGATTTGATGAAATTTTTCCAAGAAGTTGATATTGCAGAAAACACCTCTGTTTTGTTTTAGGTTTCATCGCAGTTATAATTATAAGATATAAATTGGAATGCACATTAGAAATATTGTGAGATACATAAAATGATTAATTGGTTAAAATGGGTAATTTTCTAGAATTTAACCTTGACAATGATTGTGTTTTAAGATTTGTTAAAAGGATGTGTATGCCTTGTGATTCTCAGTTAAAGAATTAATTGTTGTGTGAAACTTATAGATCTCCATTTTACGTGCATCCGTACAGTGCTATGATATACAAAGACAATTTTGTGTTTTATTGGTGGGTAGGGCTAAAAAGGGTTATTGTTGATTTTACCATGAATTGTTAGACCTGTCAATAGGATAAAGCACAGCAGTAGTTTCTGAAGGTGATTCATTATCATTTTTCATTTCCATAGTGGAAAAATAAGAATATATACATTTAATTCATGGTGTTACTACCTATCAATTATCATGATAATAACATGATTTGGGTTGTTTTTGATCAATTGGCTCAATTGGCACATTTTTTCTATTTGATATATAATTTCTTTATATCATATTTCTTGATTGTTCCAAAAATTTATTGTCTAGTTACGTGGAGTTAATTTTTCTAATGCATCTAATCAGGATCGTAGGTTAACATATATCATTTGGAAGGAACCTCAAATTTCATTCAGAATAATATTAAATTTTAGTATATCTTTTCATCCTAAAGCAGATGGGAAGTCAGAATGGATGATTCAGAATTTGGAGGAAATTCATAGATATTTTTCAATGGACATTGATGGAAGTTGGTATTAGAATCTTTATTTAGATGAGTTATATTATGATAAGATTTTCTATTCGAGTATAAATATGTAATTTTTTAAATAATTATATAGGAATTAGAGTCGAACTCCAACAATTTTGGATTATGACAGAGAAACGGAGTTGATGGGACAAGAATTTGTAGAGGATGTGGATTAGAAAGTGAATATGATCTAACAACACATAAAAACGGCTCAGAGAATGCAAAAATGTTATGCAAACAATAGGAGGATAGACTTTTCTTTTAAGGTAGGTGATCATGTTTTTCTTATAATATCACAACAGAAAAGTGTTATGAATTTTGGTAAGAATGGAAAGCTTAGTCAACTAATATTGGACCTTATGAAATATTTGATAAGGTTGGACTAGTCACCTAGAATGTATATTTTTCTCTGAGTTCATCTCAGGGACACATTGTTTTTCATGTTTCGATGTTGAGAAAGTATGTGGAAGATTTATCTCATTTCATTAAACTAGAAGTAGTTCACCTAGAAGAGATCCTTTCTTATGAAAAGAAACCACTTCAGATTTGTGATTGAATGGGACTGATATTGTTGAATATGGAAATCCACCAGGTAAAGGTTTTGTGGATAGATCACATGGTAGAAGAAACAATATGGGAGTCTTAAAGTTCTATGATGGAAATGTATCCTCACTTTTTTTATAAGGGAATAAAATTAAGATGATGCAATTTCTAGAAGGTGGAGATAATGTAACACCATATGGTTTGAATGATAAATTAAATTTCATGAAACATAGTTTTATTTAGATTGATATAAATATCCTTAAAACATAATTTCTCCACTATTATGTTTTTAATTACCAAAAATGGTCATCTAAAATTATGATCAGTAAAATATTTGGAGTCTCCTCGAACTAACAAGATTTTTGGTTAATAGTAACATACCCTAATTAATAGTAATATGAATATTAATATGACTATAATGACATGTAACTTGTATTATTATTTTATTTTCTTATGGATTTATGTTATTGAAGTCTTTATTAATTTTTTAAATGGTTAAAAATTGAGTTGCAGATTTAAAATTTCTATATTTATAAAAATTTTGTATTTATATAAAAATTAAATTAAAAATATATAAAAATTATTTTAAAAAATAGGATTTAATTTCTAAATTCTATGCCTTGAAAATTGGTTTGGTTGAATTTTTTCGATTTTTATGAAAGTATTGAATTTATTATGAATAATAAAATATATTAAAATACTGTATATTCACTTTTTCAGTTAGATAGAAAATTTATTACATCATAAGTAATGTAAGCACACATGTTTCTAAATCAAATTCCTCTATTTATATTAGGGGTCGCATGATTCAAGTCTATTCTTAGTCTTGAGCAAAAATAATATAACAATGATTAAAATAATGTAAAAATCCTCCTCTCCTTCACTAAAAATAACACCCTTATTATCCACTTCCTATCACAACTCTCAAGCCTTGAGAATTATCTAAATTCTGAAAAATTACTACCTCAAGGCTCTTCCCCACATCTTAGAGCTACTAGTTTCACCAAAAGGCAAAAACCAAAGTCCTTAAGGAGGATCACAATGAGAAGAGGTCAAGAGGTATGAATCCTATTTTTTCAAGCTTTTTCATTCTAATTTTGTTATTTTCCTATACTCTCTTCCCCTACACTTATACTAGAGGTACGAAATATCTAGAATAATATATATTATGTATGTTACCATGTTTAGGTATATGATTCATCATCTTTCATCCTCTCCTCTTCATCTTGTTCTAAAAATAAAAAACACCCCTGCGACATGCTGATTTACCAAAATCGTGGAAGATGTGCTTCCAATTTCTATTACACGCTTCAAATATGATCCTAAAACCCTATTAATGGTTTAATGTAAATATTATAAGTATTTATAACCTATTTAATGTTCGTTAATTAACTTCTACTGATAATATAATATGATTTAATGAAAGAAGTTCATTATTATCGAGGAATAACCAAAAATGTTATAATCAATTATCCCTAAAGTTTTATCTAAATATTCATAATCATATATGATAAAAAATTAGTTTTGGGATCATTATATATTTTAGAAACATCTGAATAGAATTTTTCTAATTTCTATAATTTCATTTCCATACAGCATGAATATAAAAAACAAACCGAGCATTGAAAATAGGTAAAACATTCACACGAAACAATTCAAGGAACAAAATACTAACAACTAAAGGGTGAATTGGTGTTTTAAAATGGTTCTATAGGGTGTTATAAACATGAATATGATTCTTTACGATATTAATAACACTTTTCTAACCGTTATACAAGATTTATAAGTATTTTTGAAGTAAGACAAACCCAAGGTAAGGGAATTCATAACCCGATTTCCATTCTTTGGGTTAACATTCTACTTCAAAATTTATGTAGAATTATAATTTATTGCAATATTAATATAATTTATATTATGTTTAATTATTCATATTTTCAGTGTTTATACTTATTCTATCTACACTATTAATTCATATGCAAAATATATGATATTAATAAGGGACATCTCTTTTAAAAACCTCATTTTGAATGTAAAGACCCGTAGCTGAACGTACATGGACATTACATTACATTTGCGGAATACTTAGTACATAAAAAAAACATACACACAAGGATCGTAATAGTTTAGTGTCTTTGGAAACTCGGAACGTAATCTTCTAATCGTGGTGAAAGATCTTCAACATCTCCTATAAAGATCTTCCTTTTTTTTACCTAAAACCATTCTTTATATCCTGGGGAAAAGAAAACATAAAAGGGTGAGCTCAAATGCTCAGTAAGGGTAAACCAAAGAAATATCAATCACATTGTATTCATAAGAACATAACATTTTGGGAATCTTAACCTGCAAAAGAGATCATAATTTCATAACATGGGATAAATCATGGCAGTGAAATGTAATCACAATAATCATAACTTAAAACATGAAACTTTGTGGAATTCACACATAATCATAGATAATCATTTCATGTTAGTCAAGACTCATTTCCAAGACTATCTTAGTGGACAAAGTCCCTTTCTGAATCGAGTAACCCTCGTTTCAGTCCTGTTTCACTGAACCGGTATAACCAACCATTATAGCCCTGTCTATCTCATGAGATATAAAATCTTTACTCAATGCATTGGAGGGAGATATAGTTCCCACCCATCTTATAATGAATCCTTTCTTATGTGTGCCACAAAATCATAAACCATACATCATTGCATAACCCATGTAATAAAAATGGGAATCTTAAACATCATGACATCATAAAACAATTCATATAAGATAAAGGAATTCATAAAAATATTTCCATCACAACAAAATCAAATACATGTAATAATAGGGATAAAAACAGAACCCTTTTATTATCTTAGATGGAAAATAATTTTGATAAAATACTTGAAATCCATTCTTGAGGAAAATATCCTTTCTACTTCAAAAACACTTTTCCTTTCTTAACATGCCACTCAATTATAAAATAAAAGAAGTTGATTAAAAACAAACTTGAAAACTTGTAAAGGAGGCTTATTGGAAATAATGTTTTAAAAATCCATTCATGCCGTATAAGTTAAAAAAACATTCTTCTCGTACTTTTGTCGGAAAAGTCAAAAAAGTACCTCGTACGAATAACGACAAAAGATTCCTTTCATATCTTTTACTAAAAACTCACCAAAGGGTAAAATTGGATTTAAACAATTGTAGGTGGATGGAAATAATATTACATATTGAGGAAACATGGACATGGATTATAAAATACACACCAGTAAACACCAAAGTATAAACAATCTCGAATAAAAATGAGATTGTGATATTTCCCGTACCTTAGGTCCGATTTTATTCGTATGTGTCCGAACCTCCTGTATGATGATTTAAATAATGTCATTTACTTATTACAGAATAATATTCATTGTTATGATATCATATATGGTTCACTTATGACATTATATTACCCGTTCTTTTGTAAATTCCATGTTAAAGAAGCGTTTTGGGTAAAATCGTTTCATTTATCGTAGGTGTTTTGACTTGTTGTTCTTGACATTATTATTACTTATATCATGATTTACTTACTTCCAGAATATAAAATATGATTTATATATCATATATATTCAGTATATATATATATATAATAGATAGATAAATGAAATGAAAAACACCGTTCATGGAGACGGTAGTCCGTACGTACGCATAAACGTTGTTTTCCTTTCCTTATTGTCTTGAATGGAAGTAAGTAGATGACATACATATATATATATATATACATAAATCCAGTAGCTTTATAATGTCATATATTTCATTATTATTTCTTATATATACTTTATAATCATTCTTAAATGGTTAACATGGAGAATGAATCTCATCGCGTCGTGGAGACGGTAGTCCGTACGTACGCACGAGCGATGATATCATTTCCATAAAAATTGAATTGAATTAGAGTGGATTATACAATATATCAGAATCAATATGATGTTGTAATAACTATGTATAGTTATTCTTTACACCATTATACCCATCCATGTAAGGTGGTGGTGGAAAATAGATTACACCACGGCGTGGAGACGGTATTCCGTACGTACGCACGCGCTGTGATTTCTTTTTCCGTAGGATGGATAGATGGTGAAATAGGGTTGTTTCATAATTATAATAACATATCAGTATATGAGTGATACTGATGTTATTACTTCATAATGAAATAACCTAAGAAGAAGAAGTGGAAGAAGAAATAAAGATGAAAGAATTGGTAACGGTAATTACCCCTTCTTTGAAGCGCCTCTTTGAGACCTCCTCTTAGGGCACTAAAATTGGTCTTTGAGGAAGACCAGAACCTCTATGATGTTGCTAGGGAAGTGGCGAAGAGATTTTGGAAGGGGTTGGCCGAGCTTGAGTGCTCAAATTGGTGTGAGGAGGAGGGGGAGGAGGTGTCCTTTTATAAGGGAGGAGAGGGGCACCTTAGGAATATCTCAAAATATTATTTTATATTAAAGTCAAAATCGGTTTATAATGGTTCCAAAGGGTCTTATTTCAGAGCTAAAGTGGGGATGGGTCGAAATCCTATCAACCAATAAGATTTAGACAAGTTTAGGGTATTATTTTAACCTTATCAATTAGATTTAACTCTATGTTAAATAATTTAACTTTTACCGTGTCTTTTTGTTTTCTTTCACTATATGGTTAATACACTTACTATAACATGCCAAACGAACCAAAAATTGTTTATTATTAATACATATATCCTTATCTAAGTCATTTGGCCGAACCTTAGATTTTTAGGAAAAAAATAACAATTAATAATTTAATATTTGATTTAAAAACTATTTTGTGTCAATTTTGACACTATTTGATATATGATTTTTGTGAAAGTCATAACAGAATTATATGTTCGAACCAAGTTGATTAAATCAACACTAATATATCATAGTAACCTAGAAAATTAGTGTAATTCATAAAAAGTCTCAAATTACATTTATTTTGGTGTTTATCACATCAATTATGTCAATATTTCATTAATAAGATAATTACTGCATCATCATTGTGTCATAAATAAATTAAATTATTTAATTTCTAAAAATTATAAATAAAATACCATTATGTAGTAAATCATTTTAGATTTCTAATGAATATTTATAATCGAATTTATCTTATGTATAACCCCATATTAAAAATGATTTACTTATTAAACTTTCGTTTTAACTATTTTAACCCTTCTTTAAATAAATTAATATTAAATGTCCTAATCTAATCCAAGTGGGCCTAAATGATAATATTTTACACTTAAGGTTGTTTTTGGTCGAGATAAACTTGTCCAATAGAATTAGGACATGTGTTAGGGTAATATTAATATCATTCTTACCCTTAATTACCCAATTTACTTTTAACCGTGGTAAATAAAAGTAAAAAGTTACTATTCACCAAAAATTATTTTCATCTCATTGAACCACATTTTAGTCCTTGATATTAACCGTGTCTCTCGGATTTTCGAAATTCCATTCACAGAAGCGGTAAAATTAAGTTTTATGCAAAATTCAGTTTTTAACCTACCACTTAGTGGTTTCACTATTCATCGAAAATTGAAAGTTTTCAGAAAAATACCAAAATTTAGGCCTAAGCTATATTTGATATTATGAACTCAGAAATGATTTTTATTTTACCAAATTCAAAAAATATCAGTTGCATTAACTAATTTAAAAATTAATTCTCGTCGTCAAAACAAATAGCGTGTTTTTAAGAGATAATTACTATCAAAAGATTGACACTAGTTTATAACTGGTTTAAATGTGAAATTACATCCAATGACCAACATTGTATTAAATTGTAAAAATATATTCTAAATATACTTTAAAACCACTCAAATTAATAATTTATCACTATTAATTATTTTTATTAAAAAAGTTGTTTTTAATTATAATTTAGTAATTTTCACTATTCATCAGAATATGAAAGTTATCCGAAAAGTACCAAAATTTCACTCTAAGCTAATTTCGATATTACGAATCCAAAAATGAATTCCATTTTGAAAAATAAAATTTACAAAATTTCAAAAAGTGGTTATTACTATTCATAACAGCTAGTTTTAATAATATCTTAATAGCATATCGTTGTTTAGTGAAACTCGATGTTGCCTACAACACACGCTATCGTGGAAGGTCGCGATTGCGTATAATTCAAGCAAGGTCAGAGATGTGTATTGTGAAATCTCCTTTTGGTGTAGAGTATAACACAAGACATTAATAAAATAAAAAAGAAAATTTTTCATAAAATCTCGGGCTGTTACATTGAAATTATGTTTTAGAAAATTCATATGAATGTTTTTATGCAATTATTCATGTTGTATGATTTTGTTCTGGTTATTTGGAACTATTTATGATTAAGGTTTGGACCTTTATCTCCTTCCAAAAAAATTCTATGTGTAATTTTGGGGTCGTCCATACGGTTACTCCTATTGTAACTACGATGGGTACAAAAATTATTAGGTATCCATGAGGGTTAAAATTTATAAGGTAGTCGAGAGGGTTGCGATATAATGTAGGTAATTATTCATGATACCATTATGGATATTTTTATTTTATATATGATTTTTTTATATCTCATATAAATAACATGTTTCCAAAAGTATGTATATTTTTGGGTGACAAATAAGTTTTATTAAAATGATTTCCTTCCTTTATAACAATTCATGAACTAATATTTTTTCCTTCTTTTTACATCTCATAATGAGAGTTTGGTTCACATATAATTTTTAATTGATTTTCACTTATAATATGGTTTTTGAAGATAAATAAGTATTCCATGTAAAAGTTTATGAATATTTTTCATGGAAATCATGAATTTTTTGAGATGTATTATATTTTGGATGAAATGGATACTGTTTTTGTGATATCTTCTCTATATGAATGTGGAATAGAATAAATGTATTATATTCCAGTTTTTAAAAACTCAAAACATGAAATGATCCTAAATATGAATGGATGTGATATTTAGACTAAATTTCACTTTTATGTAATGTAATAAGGCCGAGTTCTTATGGGAACCTATCCACTACATGTGGGAAGACATCACTCATTACAACCTTGTACTCTAACAAAATACTTCAATCATGGTTGATGAAATCCCCCAAGTTTTGATGACCTATCCCATAATGAGATTCATAGATTTCTCACCCTCCTCGATGAAAATAATTTTCACCATAAGAAGATGTAATGGTCCCTCAGTTGTGGTAACAATCTATGTTAAATTTTTATACTACTAACTATCACATTCCCAAAATTAATACTATTTCTGAAATTTCATGGTTATAGAGATCCCATAAAAATGATAATCCGCATACTCGAGGGAAGAAAAATGTCACAAAAAGGATGTATATTGACCATACCCATAATGTTAAATTAGTCATCCTAACTAGAGTCATAAACTCTGCCGTCAATCTCAGCCTCACTAATTCGGTGAATATAAAATATTGAGATTCACCAGTGTCAAATAAGGCACTAGAATCTATAGAAACTAAAAAATAGTACCTCTATCAATTGATGGTAATTCCTCATAATAAAAATATGCAAGTTGAAATTTATGAAACTGCCCTCCCCATATTTTAGGCTTTGTAGACTAAGTCCCCTAAGCAACATGACTCTACTAATATGGGTGATATTTCATAGAGGCACCTCATCCACTGACTCAACATCCATTGGTAGTATAATTAGAAGTACCAAAATGATATCTTGTAGAATCCCCATCATATAAATTGTTTTTTCTAAGCTTCTATATCACTAGACATATGTCAAGGGTTCCTACAAAACAATTATAGGTGTCCAATATTTCTGAAATCTCGTCAATATTCTAGTGGTTGGGAATAGTATCAATGAAATTGTCATAAACTACGACAATGTAAGAGGTTACTCAGATAAGGTTTTGAGTGAATGATCCTTCCACCTCACCCCCCCAATTTATAACACCATAGTTATCATATTAAATTCAGGTCTTTCTACTCCCAAAAGACATACATCATGGTCATCTAGAAGAAACCACAATTCCATCAGTAGAATAATTCTTTCAGATTGCCTCATATATGGGAGACTGATACACCACATCTGGAAAAAAATATCATTCGATGGATGTTCACTGGGTATGTAATATTAAATTTAATCTTATATTGAAACCATTTCACCATAGATGTCTCATACCTTATCAGTTCTAGAGAAAAGAACTACAATTTGGTAAAAGGACATGCATGGTCCATCCCAGACATACTACCCTGGGATATCCTCATTACAACTTCTTTCATATCATACCATTACATGTCAGTAAATATTTCTCTATGAAATTATAATTTAACACCTTCTAATCTGTATTCTATAACTGACCATCCCAAATATGGATGTCGCAACAATATCTCACTTGACCACAATTCATATTGCTTTCATGTTTATCTATTTCATTGTAGGAGTCTCTATGTAGTAATGATTTTTTTTGGATTTCATCAATCAATAACATTGGTACCTTGAGACCACCATCTACCATAAAATTCCTAAATTCAATTAATTGGAAATATTGTGTGGAGTAGTATATGATCATCAAAACTAGCCCTAGGTCTCCTTCCACAAACTGTACAAACCGAAAAATGTCTTCACAGAACATTCCTATGGATTCCTCACCCTAAACAACATAATATGATAATTTCCCTATCAGAGGATCATTTATAAACATTTAGTCTTACTATTATGTAAAAAAAATTCAATGTAGAGTCATCTCCATACAATTCCAACAATGAAACACCTCAATATTTTAATGAACTATATATTCAATAGCATGCAGGACATGCAACACCAAGCACATAAGCGAATATAATACCCTGAAAATTTAAAATATATTTAATGTTTTATATAGATTTTATAGATTTTATATTTGTAAATTTACGCAACACTGAGTTAGTGTGTCTTAAAGTAAAGAGATGCTTTCATAAATATCATACAATACATGTAAGGCCATGTTTGACCCAAACAACATAAAATTATTAAAATATTATTATTTAAAATATCCATTAAATAAGTGCTTATGAATATAATTAACTATATTAATAAAATATATGGTTTACAAAAATATAGTATGAATTCATTCATTAAAAATTAATTAGCAATGAAAATATGAACTGATTGAATAAAAATGAAAATATTAATATTTTCATTCACATAAATATATTTTACCCTAATAAATTAAATTAATTACAAATAATGAGTGATACTAATTTTAAATATATATTATATATCACATTAAAAAAAATTATATTCATTGAATAGATTTTATAGGCTTAATATATAAACAAAACAAATTTTATACTTAAGATGCTAAATTTTTGTAAAAACAATTACGACATTTCGATGGAGAGAACATTTTAAATAAATTTTTTAAACTTTTTTAAAAACATAATATATCAAAATATAAATTAAATTTTATATAAAAACAGAAAAAAATTATATTGGTTAAATTTTTGGTATTTTTCTGTTATGATTCATTTTTTACTCAATAGTGAAAAAAAACAGAATTTTTCTTCAATACTATTTTTAATTTGATTTATTTATTTGATTAAATTATGTTTTCTATTTTTTAAGTGTAATTAGATAATTGTTTTTCAATTAATACAATTTTTTTTATTAGAATAAAGTTTTCTTTTAAAATTATTATTAAAACATAGGAAATTTTTGGACATTTTTATATTAAAAACATGCACTATTATCTCGTCCGTCTGATTAAATTTAAATTAAATTCTGCCACTTTTGTTCTTTGAATTTTAAAAAAAGGAATCTATATTTATAATAATAATAATTTATTATTTATAATAACATCAAATTTTTTTTTACTCAAATTATTAGTGAATGTAATTAAGATTAATTACCATTAATAAGGTATAGTTTAACATAATAATGGAAAAATACATTAAATTAAGGGCCCAAATGACCTGACATATGGTCCCGCACCCATTGGATGGAAATAATTCATCTCTAAAACTTCTATTATTCAGTTTCTTTTTTGGGTTTTTATACTTTATTTGGGAAAAATGTGGGTACACCTAACTTCATTTTGAAAATAACAAGTGAGTCATTCTAACATCCCTAGTAAATAAAAAATATGTAATTTTTATATTTACTAATATTTGTGAATTGAATATTATTTTTACCTTAAAGGGGATTCTATGTTTGATAGCATATCATACACACAATAATGGGTTCCTCTGAAAGTCTCATGTTACACATAAGTCTGAGTCACACTGAAAATTAATAAAACAATATTATTTTAATGGTGGTTACCGCATATCCATTGTATTATAAAGAATGAACATAAATAAATAAAATATGATTATACATTTTTGTTAAATGACTTTACATTTATCAAAAAAAATTACACGCATAAAATGAGAATGAATCCAATTTTATGCATAAATACTATAATATTCATTAAAGGTTGATTCACTATGTTTTGATGGGGAAACCATTATTAATATTTTTTTACATTCATATGTTATAGATGACAAGATTAAATTATTTTTTAGAATTTTTACATCAATGTTGAATTTGGATAATTTTTTTGTATTTTTCTACTAAGGTTATTATGTTAATGAATAGTGAAAAATAACACATCTCAATTCAAAACTGTGTTTTCATCTAATTTATTTATATAGTGAGATTGTTATTTTAATTGGAATTGAAATATAATTGGATTATATTTTTACAATTAAATGAAATTTTGTTCATTTGAATTAATTTCACTGTCAAATTGGATATAAACAAGGGTCAATCTTTTGATATGTATTAATTCTTAAAAACAGGTTTTTTGGTATTGATAATGGGAATTAATTTTAAATTAATTTCTGCCACTTCAATGTTTTGAATTTGGAAAACTTTATTTCATATTTGTAATCATGTGTTCTTAATTTTATAAATAGGTCAATTTTATTTTTATACATTATGAACATTTACATTAGTAAATATTTTATTTACTATGTTAAAAGGGTAAATCTGGTAAATAATAGTAAAAATAATATTGAAATAATAATAAATTATTGTTACACTTGTCCTAACATAATTTTATAAGATATTTCCAACTGTGGGAATCAATAGGAAGATTATGGGGCTCCATTGAGCCACATGGGAGTGTTAATGACTCATTATATTGATTAATTTAAAGTAAACACAAAAGTAACAAACACATATATATTTTAATAAAACAGTTTTCATAAGGGGTCATATAAGTGATCACATAGACTATAAATATTCATTTTTAATCTAAAACTATTTCCTAAATCTTGGGAGTTTATTTATAATTGTTATACATTATATAGATAATCTTAATTATGAAAGGATGGTGATTCAATAATTGCTTTATTTAAAAAAGATTAAAATAAACAAAATTTTAAATATTAAAATAAATTTATTTGGAAACATTTAATACAATTCAAAAATGTTCGGGATAATAATGACTTATTTTATTTGAATTAATATAATTTTTTTGAAAGAATTATTTTGTTATATATTTTTTAAAATTCATTATTTGAATAATTTTGAAATTGACATAAATGAGTTTTTAAAACAAATAAAAACTTATTAAATGATAAATTAATCCTAAATATCAATGATTCTGAAAAATGACTTAACGAGTTGTAAAAATGTCATAAATAATCCATTTTGTGTCACTGTTCATTTTATGGTAAATATATTAACCATATAGAAGGAATATATAAGAGGACATGGTTGAAATAAAATAAGTTGAAAAAGAGTTAAATAAATAAAGATGGTAATCAAAAAATATCCAAAACATGTCCAATAATTTTTTTTCACTTTATTTAGACTCATATGAACCTTATTATTTTATTAAATATGTTTTGGGCATTTTGAAACCGGAAATAAGTTTATAATAATATAATTTGTTGAAAAATTCCTAAAGAGCCCCTCCTCTCATTTATAAAGGACATCACCTCTAATGCATTACTAACACCTCTAAATCCCCATTAATAATCAAAAATATACTTTAAAAACATCCAAAATACATATCTTACTCATATATTCCTCCCCCTAGGATGATGGATATTCAAGAGATCCCTCTGGAACAAATAAAAAAAAGATACCTGATTTAAAGGTAACGTCTTCTCTAAAGATAATTTCTTTTATTTTCTTCTCCAACCCCCTAAAATATCTTTATTACATTCTCTTATAACAACACTAGTATATTGAATATACTTTGATGTTTTTATATGGATTATTTGAACATGAAAACCACAAACCTCCATCTAATGGAAACAGACATAATGTTTCTTTGGACAACGAACTACTGCCTCACGAAATGATGATTGTTCAATTATCTACTACCACCTCTCATGGTGGCCATTATGGTGGAACTATATTTATATGTGATAAATATTATATTATTATTGTCTCTATTGATCTATATTTTTCCTTTATATTATACCTTTATGGTTTCCATAATGGGTAAACACAATAATTTCATTTGAGAAAGTGCGGACTACATCCCCCTCAATGTGATATGTCCCATTTATTCTATATGTGAATTGTATACAGTATGGAGTTAATGAAATTATATATGATATTATAATGGATTTATAATATTCTTAGGTATCATTATGTTTTAATTCCATTTAATAAAAAATATAAATGATTGTAACATTCATGCGTACGTATAGTTTACCATCTCCCTGAATGGTGCATTTCATTTCATATCTCTAAATGTTATGTACTAATATAAATACATATAAAAAATGGATAAAAATGATATATATGATATTTAGTGATTGAATATCAGTATAGAGATAATTTAATTTTGACTGGATGGATAACTTTTAATTAGAAGACGTCCTTTTTTACTCATGTACCAAATATCAACAAAATGACCATTATTAAATAGAATGATTAAGTAATATTTATAATGTGATAATAAGTAATAAAAAAGGAATAATAATCCTTAAAATGGTTATTAAGAATGTAGAAATTAACTTTAGTTTATTATTTAGGATATTAATGAATGAAATAGTACAATTGGACACCAGTTAAGGACTTCTTCTCAATCTTTTTTCATTAAGTTACACATTAATTTAGACACGACTTTCCATTAATCGATTTATAAACCCCATTTGAAATTTAATTTCATTCAAAGTGAATCTTTTTTTATGTAATATTTTAGGAAAATAAAAAGGTAATGTTTATTTTTATCGTACATGGTGACAATAAGATTTCCACCGTAGTGAGCATTTTGATATTTGGCTTCATTTATAAGCCGTAATGTTTTTAAAACGAAAATAAATACAATATGCTATTTTTACTTATTTTGGTATTGAAATTGTTACTGAGAATGGATTTATAATTTCAATATACTGAAATTTTATATTGTTATTGCAATGTGGAAATGTTATCTTTCTTTTATGCGTGTTCATGTGTTAGGATTATGTTAGGGTTCTCAGGCATTGTATACGCATACAGGTGGTTCCGTGATAAACCTAGGGCGGATGAGCTCGAGATATCTCTCAAATGTTATGGGTAACATGAAAGAGGTAAATTTTGATGCTTCTCCTATGGGATTTATGGTATATATTGTTATGTGTATTCCAAACGTAACTCTTTAAGTAGTTTTGAAAGATACAATGTATGTATGCTATGGATGCCAGAAGTAACCTTTATGAATTATTATTTCCAAGTGTTATTCATAAAAACTATGATATTGTGTGGCATGTGAATGATTAAAAATTATGATCACATTTATTTATATGAATTTGTGGAATAATGTTTTATTTCATTGTTTTATAACCCTTATTGAACTTTTCATGCCAATAATTTGTTTTTTTAAATCACAAGGTATAAGGAAGGGTAATAGAAATGAAAAATTAAAGAAGATATATATCATTAATTGAACTATAGTTTTATTTAAGGAGTTGTATACTTGTGAAAAAAATTGGATAGAGTATATTTTTCTACATTTTAATTATTTAAATGTAATGTAATATTTATGACCTAATTCTATAAAACTATAAACATGAAAAAATCCTCAATTTTAACTATTATCATAATTCATGATTATGTAATGATTCATACTAGGGCATTATAGTCCTTTTCCTCCCTATAAAAGCCACCACATATCCCCATTCCTTACACCTCTCAACTAACTTAAGATAAACCAATATATTTCTTTACTTCATCCCAAATCCCCTCCCCTAGATATTATATGATATCCATTATGATGAAATCCATCCATGTATGTAATTTAGTATAAACAAATATAACTTCCCAGATTAAGAGGCAACATCTTCTCTCAAGCCCTATAGTTTCATATTCATTATCCACCCCCAAATATTAATTTATCACAATATTATATAAAAAACATGTATACTAATTATAATATTTTCATTTACATAAATTATTTCCACTAAATTTACACAAAACTCTATCTAATGCATTATAAACATATTTATTCTAGGTATGGTGAACTACTGCCACATGAAATGATGATTGTTTAAGTATCTTTGAACACCTATAATGGTGTGCATTGTGATGGAATCATTGTTTATATATGATATATATGATAATTATTATTATTTTATACATATTTCAACCGTTTATATAAAATACCATTAATACTTTATATTTTTCATTAATATGATTTCATCATCCAAGGAAGTGTGGACTACCACCCCTGGAAGCGATGTTATTATCTCACATTAAACGTGGAAAATATTATGGATAATTTTAATAAATATATATAAAATATATATGAAACATGAATTATGATATATATTTATATATAATTTATTTTTCATTCTTTCAATATGAAAAAGAAATGAAAATATTGTTTATGTGTACTTACAACCTTCCATGTCCTTGAATAGTGCACTTCATTTCTTATATCCAAATATTCATAAAAATTCTAAATATATATTTACGTACTATATAAGATAACTTAGTAAAGTTTTAGTTACTACAAATTCTGAAATCATGATCTTATAAATCAGAAAAAATTGTAAGAAGTTAAAAAAATGCTTGAGGGAAAAATGAAATTAAAACTCAATGTGCCCTGAGACACATTGGAATGTTTAAAATGAAAATTAACTCAATATTTTTTTATGATATTTAAATGGTATTTATATTCATGAATGTTAGAAACCCTTGTCACTACAAAGCTTCAAATATTAAATTATTGTTAAATATGTATCTTATATTAAATTTGGATATTTTCATAAGGAACATTGTTCGTGAATATGAGGAATTATTTGGATTGGTTTGACATGGCATGGGCCCGGTTTTAGATAGTTCATCGATTCACTATTAGTCTCAGGAGGATAATAAATTTTCCAAATAAGATTTGGGATTACATTATAATATGAAAACCATATTGTGAAAGCTATTGATTGAAATAGATCCATCTACCAAGGAAACACAACTTCCAATAATTAAGAATTTACCTCTTTTGGGTCCATTAATTATTCATCAATGATATTTGGCATTGGCATATCAATGGATACATTTAATTCATAGTTTATAGATTTATTTTTCATGAGCTTCAGTTTTATAACTTTATATATTGGTATTTCCTTATTTTGTTTTTTAAAGGCATATGTTCTCATTCATTTTCATTTCCATGTAAATTTATTCATATTTATTCATTACAGCTTCATCTTTACCTAACCATAGTGATCATTTGATATCAGTTTTATTATTTTTCATTTTCTCATTTTATTAAAAGGTTATATTTGAATAACAATTCATGGATATTTTTGGTTTTATTTTATAATGTATAGTGTTTGAATTTATTATTTCCCAAAGTATTTTATTTATCTTATATGTAATCTTGATTTACAATCATTATAAACTAGTCTGACATTCAATATTTGATTCCCTGTAATCATGCCAATATAATACCATAATGCACTAGCTCTGGGTTTCTAGGTCAGGGCATAATAGTTAGTATTATAGGAATTCTAGATGCTACCTTGAAAACATGTTTTAGAAAACATTGATTATGGATTACAACCCTCTATATAAATTGAGGATACATATAAATAAATATCCTATAATTTATTTAGGGAATAGATCATGTGGGTATTGTAAGATATACATCCATGTATGGATACAACCTGTGGACATGATTATGGTGCAGATGAAATTTAGAGTAATAACAATGGAACGGTGTTCTGGGCCTAACTCGGGGTAACCTGGTATATAAAAACTGGCATTAATGCACACCTACTTTGACACTCATGTGTGATATGCTTAGGTTAATTTAGATTGCCTTTAAAAAATATATGAAGAACTAGAAATTAATGATATCCCCAATGAATCTATTATTAAAATTATCAGATTAGTTATGGATAATTTTTTTTATTTTATGTTATGTATTCCACTTCTTTTCGAATGATATATTATTTTATGATTAATGTAGTGTAATCCATTTTTAAAAAATGAAGTCTAGTAGAAGGAATGTGAAATAAACCAATGAACATGATTTAATGACTAAGAAAGGGAAAATCGCTCGTAATATTAATCCAATATTTTTATGGGAAATAATCTCCCAAGTATTATCAATATAAGATTATTTGATATCATGTGATAATGGGATAGGTAAATATTTCTCCATGTCTTATTTCATGGAAATCATGACATGAATAGACCTTCTGAGTATAATGAAAAAGGGATTGAGTCAATTAATATGATGAGAAATAAGTATTTATTGACTATTAGTAGTTATATAAATAAACATAATGATAGTTTCTTGAAAGGAATGTGATGTTTTTATTACTATAGAGAAAAAAGGACACCATTTTTGTGGTTTCAAGGGTAAGAAAACGTTTTCCGATGAATATCGATTCAATTGTAAGGATATAGGTAATTATGAGAATCAATATCCCAAGAATATAATAGTATACCCTACATACTTATATGGGATAATTATCAAGTTATTCTACTACCTCTTATGTAGAGGACTGACTAATATCAATATTCAAGAATTAATTCATTTGAATAGTTTTTCAAAAATGTTCTGGTTATGAGAATTATGGAAGATATGTGGATTTTATTGCAGTAATTTTTCATTGATGATTTTAGATCAGGTGATTCATGATATGAAAATAATTGATTTATTAGTTAGATAAAATTTTCAGAATACATATGATTGAGAAAAAACACCTTACAACTTTTCTGACATTGACATATTTTTGAATAAATGATTATTTTGGAAAACTGCTAACTAAGAAGGAATTAATTAATTACTTGTTGAAATGTGGTCTATGTTGTTATTGATGGAGTTTATGACACTTTTTTATTAAATTAATATATCGATGAATATGTGTATTAAATTAGGAATAAATAATAACTCTTCTTTCCATTAAATTTTCATGGAAATTCATGTTACTACCATATTTCAAGAGGATACATGATGTTGTTATTCACATGTTTGGAATGTGAAAATTTAAATCTTCTTGATTATTACTAAAGGATAATGATATGTTCATTTTGGAAAATCAATGAAATTCTTATTAACGTATTGGATCATAATATTTATCAAATGTTAACTATTTTTGAAATGGATTAATTTTAACATTAGACACTGTTTTATAGATTTTTATATTACTTCACCATATAATAAGAAATGTACAAATAGTTCATGGAACAACAAAAGGATAATTGTATGTTTATATTAAAGTATATATTCATATATTGCTATTGATTTATATAATTAGGTATGTATTTAAATAAATGGGTCTTGAGACAAAAATATCTTCCTATTTTCATCATTTTGATGATACCTATGACTTTAATTCATACCTATGAATTATAGTTTTCTGGAAGCATCATTTGTGACACCCTGATATTTTGAGAAATATTTTTTGTCAAATTAATTTATCATTTATATATTTTTCATTTCAACTGACATTATAAATAGTTCAATATATATATATATATTAAAACACTATGTAAAATTTTCCTTTCACATTACATTAAAATGTATTGGCTACTTGCATTACCAATTTGGCTTTCATAATATGAAATTACGACATTGCTTTCACTACCGCAACAACAACATGGTGTACGCTACACGACACACTAAAGTTTCTATGAAACATTATTTTATTGTAATAATAATTTAACAATGATAATTATAACCTCTCTGTTAATAATTGAAATAATAATAGTGATAAAACTTTTAAAATAATGATTATAATGGATATATAGAAATTAAACTTATTTTAAATGAATGATATAATTTTTTGTAATGTATTATATATTTGAAAATATTATTTTTTCCAATGAACTACTTTTCCGGTCCTAATATAAAGAATAATAAGTTTTATTTTAGACAATTATAGAAATATAATTCGTTAAAATAATCTTATTTTATATTTCAGAACATTCAAATTATCCTAGGGTGAATGTTTGGGATTTTTTCTTAGAAACAATATTTTTTTATGAACATAGAAAATACTACTTTTTAGTTATCAATTAAGTTTTTTTAATAAATTTTTATTGATATAATATAATAGAAATCTTATAATGTCACATTAGATCAATATTAAATCAATTTAGATAATTTATGTCATTAAAATAAATTTATCTTTAAAATTAAATATTAATACATACTAAACTTTTGAACTTTTTTTCCACTTTATAAACTTGTTATCTCATCCTATCTGTGAGATTTGCATTCATATTAATTGTATAGATTTTGTGAATTGATTTTCAAAATTATCATAGAAAATTTTTATTTATTATAATATTTAGACACAAATATGACCATGGTATTTTTTTACCTAAATTATTAGTATAATAGGTTTAAATAAATCAAATATATTATGTAAATATTTAGTAGAATTAGTAACAAAACCTTAAAATTAATGGAAACAATGACATATCCACATTTCTAACACCTATTATAAGTGCATATTTTTGTATTAGAACTTAAATTCTTTATTGTTTTGGTGTTTTTGTTGGTCTTATTTTTTGTGTGAACTTCTGTACACCTAACTTCTTTATTTAAATTCCAAGAGAGTCATTTTCCTTCCCTATAAAAGGCCATCACCACTCTGACATCCTCACACCATCAAAGGTAATTATATCTAGAAAATACCATCCAAATCCACTTCCAATTATCATTATCTTCCTCTATTAACCCCCATTTTGGAATAACTCAATAAAATGTATCATTTTGAATAAAAGGGTATACACGATTAAGAGGGAACACCTTCTCTCGATATCCATTATTTTACATTCATTCTCCACCCCATTAACACTATTTTTTTCAATTATTTCATAAAAAATTTATTGTAAATATAATATGAATTTTTTTATAATTTAAATAGTTACACTTACAGACAACTCTATCTAATGTGTAAAGTGCATTGGGATTCTCATTATAGAGAACTACTACCTCACGAAACGATAATTGCTTGTTTATTCATTACCACCTGTAATATTGGCCACTATGATGTAAAATATATTTATATATGATATATATTATATTTATAATTTCATTATACTTCATTAATTTTAACATGGACCATACCTTTATGTTATCCATCTTATGAAAATACGATAGTTGTGTTTGTGGAAATGTTGACTACTGCCCACTCAAAGTGATATGATTCGTTAAAACAATATGTAGATTGTATTAATGATAGTTTTAGTGAATACATTTGAGATATATGATATTCTAAAGGTAAATTAATAATGATATATACATACATAAAGGTATTTTACTATTTTATCACAATATTTTATTTAATCATAAATAACATTCATGCATACGTAGGGCCTACCATCTCAAAGAATAATGTATTCTATTTCAAACATATATATTCTATAGATTATTATAACACACATAAAATATATACATGAAATTTATATTATGTTTTACATTATATAATAATTATATATTTATAGGGATTAACAATATAAAAAAATAAGACACATATTAAAAACAAAGCGAATGTTACCTAATTTGAAACCTTCACGTATGATAGATTACAAGCATATAATATAGTGTATTAATCAATATATATATATTATATATAATTATATGGTTCTATATAAAATTTATAATAAATTTATATTTATTATAGTGGTTTCTAGATGGAGTACGATGTGGTACAAGACACATGGTAAGGGGATTCCATCACACTCTTTATTTTGGTGAGACACACGATGTGATCACGACTCTTTTTTTTTCTATGGTGTATGTAATTACCATGATTGTTTTATCGTTATATTACAAATAAATATACGTGTTTTAAAATATCCAATTTTAAACTTTCATTAATGGGGATTAAGTTTCAAAAGTTACCAAATCGGTAAAATATTTTTGTTTCAATTTTCATTCATTGAGACTCATGTTTTGCTATGCACTTAAATTATTTTATGAAGTGTACATACTTCCATTTTACAAGTTAAATCATGAATATAAAATTATTCATGATATTTTATGTTTCAATTATTTTTAATTTATTAAATAGTGATTATGATCCCCCATTACCATGTTATAAGAGTTTATTGAAATAATATTAACGCTTTCCAAGAATTTTATGTTTATGTTTCCTTTGATCAAATCATGTGACCCTTATCACATTGAAAATCATAGAATTTATTATAATACGAATATTATTGACCTATTAATATATTGGTACCATTTATTCCACTCATTTATTGATAATATATTTATGAAATTGTTTTCAAGAAATGCCAACTTTACCTACTCCTTAGTCGGAAATCTGGATTCCATCAAAACCACGTTTTCTAAAAAGAGTTTCCAATATTATTTTTCTATTATATATTAAAATTTATATGAACATTTTACCCTTTTTATTTTAACAATATTTTGAATGGAATATCCTTATCTATTTCTGATCGAGGAATATTATGATCCTTTTTATCATGAAAATAAGGAATGTTTTTTTCAAATTGTACGACATGTACGGATTTACCTGTAGTCATTTCCTTGAGTTTTCCCATAAGAGATTTTAATTTTTTCATTTAATAAAAATATATAATCTTTGTTTTATGTATAGTAAGTATTTTATTAAATGAAATATAATGATATATGTTTTAAAAGTAGTTTACTTTTTTTAAAAGTATTTTAATTGATTTCATGTTTTCATAATAAGATATGACTAAAAATAATATTACAAATTTTCAATATTATTTTTTATTATTTAAATGAAATATTATTTTCATAATCTTTTAAATATTATTTTATATGTTTTCAATAAAAATGAATTTCAAAAAATTTCAAACCTTATTTATATTTTTTAATGTATTTTCAATGAAATGGTTTTTAAAACGTTTTCAATATTTCATATAAATTTTCAAAGTGTTATCAATGAAAAAGGTTTTTAAAAGGTTTTTAAGCATAGATTCTATGTTTTCAAGGAAACATGATTTCAAATGATTTAATTTTTTAACGTTGTTTTCTAAAAAAATAATTTTTATATGGTTTTGTGTATTTAAAACCCATTATTAACGAATTCAAGAAATTTTCCTCATGAATTTTTTTAATGATATTTAATAAAATTTCAATATATGAAGTTATCTACTGATGTTAATAATTCCCTTTTAGTAAATTATCTAAAGGATTAAATAATATTCTTTCTTTGAATTGGTTATGCTTAATTTCATGGTCATCATGAAACCTATTTCTCTCTCATCGTTTAAATACGTTTTAAACACATTAATATTTACTTGTTTTGTTTATAATGAAATGATTACTAAAACTATCTTTCCCAAGGGTTATGATATGATTACATGTTTATAATACAAATTTAATTTTCTGTGTAGTTATATGATTATTTGTGATCTTGTTGAATGTGTCACTAAGATTATATATTGAGATGGGTGGGGCCTATATCTCTCTCTAATATATTAGGTAATGATTTTTATCTCATGAGATAGACTATGATGGTCTAGAGAGTGAACATGTTATACTAATATGACCATGGAAGTAAACAACGACAACCAAGATTGTGAGAGGGTTGGAATCATGATATTATGACAACAATGGGAGTAAACCATGACTACTATTATTGTATTATGAGATAACTCATGCAAATAAAATTTCGTTTATAGTAAACCATGAATACCATGTAGGTATGGGGATTGAAACTGTACTACAAAGATGGCCTTGGTCACTATGTCTTGTATAATATTCATGAACCTGATCATATCTTCACAGTGTTATGCACAGACCTGGTTTCATTTCCATATATTTATATGAGGGCCTTATCCCATGTCCTTAATATAATGAATGAACCTGGTTCTACTGATAAAAATTCACAATTATGTATACTTATGTGACTTCCAAAATTACATGTTTTATTTCTATGTTATGATATTATAGATTATGTTCAACATTTCAATATGATTCATGTCTTATGAACATCCAATGTATATTATGATCTATGATATTCATGTTATGATATTAACATTATATGCTCATGTTTCAGGCCCTTTTTTAAAAGGTATGCTTACACATTTTAACTATTTTCTCTTACTGGTCATATGAGCTCTCCAATTTCCTATGTTTAATTTATCCAAGTTATAATAAAATTTGGTTGGTATATTTTTTAATGGTTTAGATCATTATGGGTGAAATTGAAGATCATTAACCAAGGTTAATGTTTGTTTGTTTCAATGTTTCCAATGACACTAAACTATAATGTTCCTCGATCATGTGTTCTAGAAATGTACTAAATATTCTTCTAAAATGATGTACTATCGATTAATATTAACCCTGGGTCACTATAGTTGTTACCATATGAATGTTTTAGTCAAACATAGTATTCTAGTATGAGAAAAATATTTTGATATCCCTAGGTATATTTATAAATGTATGTCTATGGACCCCTCTATGGATATCTGTAAAGATGAGTTAACATTTAAGAAAATGTCTATGAATTATGGTAAAGGATATAGGTAGTTGTTTTATAGTAATACATCCATGTCTGGATACAACCAGTGGATGAGGCTGTGTAATATATTTACATAGGAGTAACAAATATTTTAAGATGTTACGAGCCTAACTCAGGGTAATCTATTACATGAAAATGGGACTTACTGCACACCTAGTTTCACACACCAGATTGGTGTGATTTGGATATTCAAAAACTCATAATGAAATATCTTGAAGGGTTTATATATAATATTTCTTTGAATAACGTACTATTAAACTAATTCTTCATATATTAATGAAATATGATCCCTGATTTGGACATCTTCAATGTAATTTTTCATTATTATGTGGCTTTGTTATATGATATGTATTTGTCACCCAATGCATTTTGGTTTTATTAAACAATGATAAATAAAAGGAACAAGGTTATGATTTAATGATTATTATGTGGAAAATATATTAATAATGTTAATTTATTTCCTAAGGTAAAATATCTTAATGGGAATTAGGAAGTTGATATGAGTATTGTATATAATTGTCATGATAATGAGACCACAAACGACATGTGAATGGTTTGTGATATTCGTCCAGTGTTTTTTACATTGAACATATGAAGAATAATTAGATTGTCATCCATAAAAATTAATACATGACTAATATATCATATTCTAGGAATTAGGTATTAAGGAATAAGTGGTGAAGCATGAGTAATGTTTTATGATAAATGTTGGATTAATAATGAATTTACACATTAGAAATCCATGATTATCCATTATGAATCATGAAATGTAATAGTGTTAAAGAATATGATATCATTAAGTATTGAAAAGGAAATTTTGAATGGTAATGAATACATAGAAATGTAATATAATTGAAAGGTGATATTTTTCATTAATGGAATAAACCCCATAATAAATTCATGAAATTGAGATAATTATATATGTACAATGAAATTTCGTATATGAATAAGTAAATTGGATGGTACTGACTAACCTGTAACAGATTATTGAAAATGTTTTCTATATCATGAAGTCAGAATTTTATAACATCGTTGATTTAAAGAATATATCCAGTAATCATTGGTTTAAAGAAAAATGTATGTTTTCTAAAATAACTTATGATAAATTACAAAGAAGGTATTCATATGATCAGAATCTGAAAACTAAGAAAAAATTTCTACTATATAGGTGAATCAATGTTTATATGATTTCATGAATTTCTTTAAAATATGATGAATTTTCACCATACATAATGTTTATAAGGTTAAACATTCCAAAAAAAGTTAATTTAAACATCTACGGAAGTGTTTATATGATGAATCAGTATTGAAACCCTAGGATAAAATGATATTTAGTTATTAAAAATAATTTAATTATTTCCATCTTATTTATTTTTAGAAATTATATGTGGGTGTTATTAGAAAAGGAAATCATCTACGTTGGGTTAAAACAAATCATGTTTGGAAAGGCCACAGGTCTTCAACCCATGCCGAAGAACGATAAGGGTTTCAAACATACTAATGGCCTATGCGATGTCATAACAATGTATAATTATTATTAATGAATATTTATTTATGATGAAACAATAATGTTACTTATTATCTTAGATATTAATTTGTTATCCACGTAGACTTTTATGAATATTAATAGATAAATAGTTATGATTTTCATTCTATTATAGGCCGTAAGATCATCTAAAAATTTATTTTAGTATGTCATGCATCAATATTTATTTCTGTACATCCACTACATAATTTTATTCATGAATTATAAATTGATTAAATACAATATAAAGAATGAATTTTTTTTCATAGAAATATATCAATAAATCATATTCCTTTTCATTAAAGCTCATAAAAAAATTACTCAGTGGTAGGATAATAATCAAAAGAAAATGGGTTGTCATAATCCTTTTTTTTCTAAAACTATGGCCTTATAAATAATCAGATATTTTTTACATTGAGGCCCTCAACTTTTCATTGATCATTCGATTTTTTTGATTTATGTACTCAACCAATCCTTATAAATTTTTATGTTTCCCCTCCATGTCCAATATTCACTCCCAACCAATGTTCTCATTTGTAGATTACTTTTTATATGTTTCATTGGGTAACTATTATGGTTCCAAATTATCCATTTTAAGGGATTTTTTAGTATTCATTTTTAAGATTTTGGATTCTATTAATGAATAATTGAATAATTAAACCTTTAATAACCCATATGAATTTCAAGGTGAATTTTTTTAAGGGGGTATAATGTAACACCAAGTGATTTTTGAAATATATTTTTGAATTAATTAATCATTTCAATATTTTTTCATTTCACATTACATTATAAATAGTTCTTTATATATATATACACTATGTAAAATATTCAATTCACACAACACTGACTTGGAATACGCTACACACATGACGAACATGGATTGAACTACACACTATAATAAATTGTTTTGTGCTACCACAACACCGACTTTTCATACATTACACACTAATCCAAAGTTTATTTGAAACATAATTTTTTATTATAATTATTTAATCTAGATAATTATAACATAGACATTAATCATATAAAAATGATTAGTTATAACTACTTTTTGAATAATATTTATAATGGTTTCGTAGAAATAAAACATATTTTTAATGAATGATATAATTTTTAGTAATTTCCTTATATATTTAAAAATTCTATTTTTTCAAATGAACACCTTAATTTCCATTTTTATGAATACTAAAATTATTCATAGGAACTTTTATATGTTTAATTTTATAAAATAATATTCATTTTTGAATTCATAGTGTCAAACATCTCATAAGGTGAATAGTTGTTATTTTTATAAGAGACAATATTTTATGAAGAATAACAAAAAAACTTCTTTTTAGATAAAAAATTCCTTTTGTTTAATCAATTATTAATGTAATGTGAAATTACAAATTTGTTCTAAGGTCCCATTAGATCAAATTTTAACGATATTAACACAGTATATGTCATTTGAATCAATTTAACTATTCAATTGAATATTAAAACTTACTAATATTTTGAACATCATTCTAATTTAAAAACCAATTATCTCTTCATGTCTACAGGATGAACATTAATCTTAATTTCCATGATTATTTAGACTCAATTCCAGAAAAATAACATACCCTATTGTATTCAGTAAAATATCGTTTTTATAGTAAGACCAAGTAAAATTTTGGCCAAATATATTAGTAAAGGTGATTTAAATTAATCACAATAATTAGGCCAAATTAAGCATAGTTTGGGAATAAAACTTAAAATTAAGGGCCCAAATGAAGAATCCACCTGCCCAACACCAATTATGTGTACATATTTCTTCTATTTGCCTTCAATTAATGAGTTTAGTTGTTTTTTATGTTTTATGATAAGTGTATTTTAGTCATTTATTTTAGACTTGTATATCTATCTATTTTCGTATTTATATAATCATTCTACCCTATTTTTGAAGAAATTGACTTGTTTTATGTTATATGGTCGGAATCAATAGATATTAGACAATGACATGAAAAGATGAGAAAATATGATCAAAGAGACAAGTTGAACCTCAAGTGAAGTGAAGTGGCATGACATCCAAATTTTGTAGATAAAGAGGTGCTAGAAAATAGACAAACATACATTACAAATTGTGTAATGTCAAAACACATAATGGGACTTTTAGAAGGAATTTAGTATGCTGGAAAATTCCTTACTATAGTAAAATCTATGAAATATAGTTACATGTCATGTAACCTTATTATGTGATGTGAAATTTTTTAGATATGTTTTTAGAGATGGTTACACTGAGAATCATGATATCTGATATTTAAATTGTTACACGTCGTGAGTCCTATATTCAAGTCGTCAAATGAGTCAAATTCTGAAAGTTGTGTATGAGGTTTTAGAAAATTCAGGAATCAAGGAGGTGAACTCGAATATGGATTTCATAATGTGTAATAACATTAAATCTCCGGAAAATCCTCAGACGTGTCCCATCCAAAGAATATAAATAGGGACCATAAACTACACCATTTGAATCATATTGGATAGAGCTCGATGAGGGACAGCTTCCCCAAGACATGTACAACTACTTCCACCAATTTATTTTGTATTTTTATTCACTTATTTTTCTACACATTCCAATGGAAAACTATTGTGGGTGAAATCATTAAGACGATTTGTGCATCATAAAGGGGAATTGAATGTATGTGGTTTCTTATATTTTAATGAAATTGACATTGGGATTTAAATTTTTTCATCAATTCCATATTTATCTTGATCGCTTCTTGCATGGACATTGTGGGCGGGTCAGGGATTGGGTTTATTTATTTCATTCATTGTGCATGACCATTTACATGATTATTGAATTCATTTGTTTAATATGTTATCCAGGTTCTAGTCATCCAACATGATTATTGGGTTTATTTCTTACCTATATTTAAATATGGTTTTATGTGACCCATTCACACAATTCTATGTACTTAACCATGATATATAGTGATTTTTGGATTGAGTGAATTTATCATTACAATTTAACTCACTTGGACCCAATTCCAATTACTAGATGCTTTTCAATTGATTGTTTCATACATTTTTATTCAATAAACATGGATGAATTTCTTCCCAATACCCATTATATATATATATATATATATATTTTCTCTGACCTTCGTCACCAAATAAATTCTCATTAGTTTGGTTTTATTTTATTTAAATCAAATTTAGTTTAGATTTATTTTATTTATTCAATATTTTCTCTAATCCCATCTTTGTGAGTTGGACCTTGGAGATGATATTCCGATACTAGTCTATAGATTAGCACATTGTTTGTTTTTTGTTTTAAATTTATAGATTCAGTAACCCAATTGGAATTAACAATTCGCATAGGTCAATTAATATCTATTAGTTATGTATAAGTATAGACGCAGCTAGTTCCTAAAAATTTGTAGTGATCCTTTTTCCTTCTCTATAAAAGTCCACCAACACTACCACTTAGTCACACATTTTAAAAAATTAGGATCCTAATATAACTACCTAACACACATACCAATATTTATATCATCCTCTGTCAGTCCCCAATTGGGATGAAAGAAATCAAAGGGAACCTTTTCGAAGATTCCAAATAGATTTTCTTGATTAAGTGTTAACACCTTCTCTTATAATTATTTATTTTACCTTATTCATCCATCACATCCACTTTATTTTTCAAATGATTTGAAAAAACATTATCTTAAATTTTCTATGAGTTTTTTATACCAATTTATGAAATTAAAATTACACACAACTCCATCTATGGTGTAACAAACAAAATGTTTCTATTTACGATGAACTATTGCATCATGAAATGATGAATATTTATTTTTCCATTAACACCTATAAATTTGACAATTATGATTTATAATATGTCTATATATTATATAGATTATATTTATAATTTCATTATACTTATTTAGTTTTTCATTGTGACATAAATTTATTCTTTCAATCATATGTAAATGCTATAATTATTCTTGAGGAAGTGTGGACTACTGCCCCTCAAAGTGATAGGATTAATTCATACACTAAATGGATTATATTAGGGATAGTTTTAGAGAGTATATATATGATATGTATGATATAATGATTATATTTTTATTATATATATATATACAAATATTTATTTTAATTTTTTTCTCTCAACATGACTATTAAATGAAAATAACCTTCATTCGTATGTATGGCCTACTATCTCCACAAACAATGTATTCCAATTCAAAACAATATATTCTATATATTATTATAAAACACATATAATTTATATTCATTATATTTGTATCATTTTTTACTTTCTGTAATCTTGACATATGTATAAGGACCGACAATATAACAAATTAAGACAAATAAGAAAAACAAAGCGAATATTACCCGAAGTGATACAATAATATAGGATGGTTAACATGATGGAAATAAAAGGTTTTCATCCATAAATATTTGGTATTAGATATTTGAATATATTTTTGTAAAATATTTATAATATTTTTTTAATTATTATGTAGGTGTTTTTAATGAGTACAAATGATTCAAGACAGAAGGTATGGGGGTCTCATCTGAATAATTATTTCCGTGAGATGCATGTTATGCATGCCACATATACTTTTTGTAGGGTGTATGTGCGGCCCATTATTGTATTATATGTATATTATTATTAAATTTAATGGTATTAACAAATCCATTTTATGACATTTCATTCATGGGGATTAATTTTCAAAAGTTACCAAATCTATAAAATAGTTTGGTCTCAATTTGCCTTTTTTGAGACTCAAGTTTTGTTAAGAACGTAATTTTTTTGGTGTATATAATTAAATTTTAATGTTATATCATGATATGTAAATTACATGATATATTTAGATTAAAATAATTTCCCCTTATTACATATATATTGTGATCCCATGTTATCATATTATAAGAGTATATTGAAATTATCTCATCGCTTTTTGAGACTATTTATAATTATGCTTCCATTGAAGAAATATTATGAGACCACTCCCATGAAAATTCTTGAATACTCTTATCCATAGGATATTAATTATTTATTAATGTACATGTACTATTTCTTCCACACATTACTTTATAATATTATAAGGTGTTTTTATAAAATCTCAACTTTACCCTCTCATTGGTCGGAGATCTTGGTTCCTTCAAAACAATGTTTTCAAAATAGGGTATTAATGAATTTTTTTCAATTATAATTTAATCATTAAGATAATTTTTCAAAATTTCATAATTTACCAATTTTAAAAATGAATCTATTTTTCTCTTCTCAAATGAGGTATCTATCTAACATTTTTACCATTCAAAAAAAAGTATGTTCGATCACCTCATTAGACATGTATGGACTTCCCTAATGTCATTACCTTGAATATTCAATTATAATATTTAATATTTTTTTATTTAAATTATATTTTAATAATATATTTCAGATATTAATAATTTTTTAAAATGATTTTCAAAGAGATTGTTTTTTAATCAAATTATGTTTTAAGAAGTATTTTATACATTTTGTTCTTCATTATAAGTTTTCATGGAAAAGTTATTTTCAAAACATTTTCCTTATTATTTTACATGTTTTCAAGAAAAAATAGTTTCAAATGTAATCAAGGAAAATAATTATCAAATTGTTTTCACGAATTATTTATAAATTTTCAATGTATTTTCTATGAAATGGGTTTGAAAACATTTTCTCATATGCTTTATAGGTTTTCATTGTGTTTTTGAAATAAAAGGGATCCAAAACGTTTTGAATCTTATTTTATAATTTTAAATGGAAAAAGGATTTCAACGGATTTCATGTTTTAATGGTAGTTTATTAGAAAAGTATTTTCAAATGGATATATGTATTGAAAAATATTTTTTCAATTAATAAAGGATAGTTTCTTCAAGAATAATTTTTGAATGGTATTTCAAAATTATTTTCAATCTAATATGACATATGTCGATGTTTCTAATGACATTTTATGAATTGATCTAAATGTTCCATTCATTATATTTCTAGGATTTTTTTTATATTTAATGTCATATTCATCATGAAACATGTCTCTCTATCATGTGTTATATTATTTTGAACATGCTTCTATTCATAGGTAATGTTTATAATGAAATATCTATGAAACCTTGACTTGACCATAGGTTATGATATCATTACATGTTTACAATACCTATTTAATTTCATTAGTTATTGTATTATTATTTATGATACTATGGAACTTGTATGTATGATTTCATTATGAGATTTGTGGGACCTATATCTCCTCCAAATTCCTTGGGTAATGATTTATATCTCATGTAATTGTCTAATATGTCCCTGAAAGTGATCCATGACTACTTGGATGGCCATTAGAGTGAACCATGACATCCAAGATGGTATGAGTAATGAACCCATGCTACTAAGATGGATATGGTAATGAACCAACACTATTAAGATGCTATGTGGAGTTAAATCATGCAACTATGATAAAAATTGTTTTGTACTACTAATAATAAGATCAAATGGGGAGTGAACCCATACTACCCAGATGGGTATTTCTGGAATTCCTTGACCACTATGTGTGAACCTTATTACATGTTCACAATGTTATGAATGAACTTGTTTTCATGTCTATAGTTTTTTGTGAGGGACTGATCTCATGTCCTTAACCAAATTATTGAACCTATTCCAATTTATACACGATAAAAATATTATATTCTTAGGTGTCTACCACAATTCCATGATTTATTCATCTGTTATGATTTGATGGATAATGATCAAAATTTTCTTATGATTCATTTCTTATGAAATGCGATTATTTATTATTATCTTTTATATGAAGAGTATGATATTAATATGTTACACTCAATTTCCCTAACATTTTATAATTTTATTCTAACACATTTTTTTAATTTAAACATACTTAGAAACTAAGATCATCCTCTTATTATGTTTCCTTTCATTAGGTTATGAATAATGGTTTTATGTAGATGTTCTAAAGGTGATGTTATTTTATGGGAGAAGTTTATGACCTTTCACCAGGATCAAATACTTTGTTTCCATTTTTCCAAATACTCTAAATTATTATAATCTTCAAGACTGTATTTTTACAATCAACTAAATATTCATAAAAAATAATGTCCTATCCATTTCTATTATTTTGGGTCTCTATAAAAATCATCTAAATATGTAATATATAAATCTTCATCCGAACATGATTGTTGGATATTTTCTTCTTTATCCATGTTTCCCTTTACGACCTATGTTCTGCTATTACGGAACATAGTTACGTGAAAATTGTAATTCTCTTTCTGCCTGATTAAGATAATGTGTTATTAAATATATTTATCATGTCGGTATTTAAACAGTATTTTATCTTCAATTACGAGATAGTTGAGATCATGTTGAAATTGTCAGGACACAATTTTATTAAGGCGGGGATAATATAACACCCCAAAATTCTAATGTAAGAACCTTATATTCAGTATCGTGCATGACACATGACACTATGTGCATAAGGGGATATAATACCTTGATAATTTTAAATATATTTAAAATTTTAAATCATTTTGATATATTTCAAATTATATATTTTACTCAATACTTAGTTAGTGTTTGTTACACAAATGAATGAATTTCTTTGAAAACAAATAATACATGCAACACCAAGTTCTAATCAAACAATAATATCTTATTAAGATGATTTTATTTAACCTAGAAAAAACTTATCAATTATGAATATAATTATCTATATTATGATAATATTTTGTCAACAAACATATAAATTATTTCAATGGTTATATATTAAATATAAATTAACATATTAACTGATTGAATAATGAACAAAATGTCATTATTTTTATATTCTCAAAGTTGTTTTACCATTATAAATTAAATTAAATAAAAATTGTGAGTGATTTTAATTTGATATATATATAATATATCTAATAAAATATTTTCATATTCATCATATAGATTTGATAGTCATAAGATAAAAACTAAATTTTATTTATAAAATTTGTTTTTCTTATTATGGTATTCTTACTATAATTTTATGGCGAAGATAATTTAATCTATTTTATGACCATTTTAAATATATAATACACAAAAATAAACTTAATAATTGAAATTGAAATATTAAAATTATTATTTGAGTAATTGTAGCATTTTTCTGTTAAGTTCCATTTTTTATGAATACTTGAATATACCAAATTTTAGTTCAAAACTGCTTTTTCATCGAATTTATTTATAAGGATAATTTATGTTATATATTGTTTTTTAGTTTAATTAGATAATATTTTTGTTAATGATACCAATTTATTTTATTATAATCATTTATGCATTTAAAATTACTTATAAAACATTGCAATCTTTTGAATGTTTTTAGCATAAAACCCCATATTGTCATCCTGTATGCGGGATTATATTTGTATTATTTCCTACCACTCATATAATTCATATTAAAAAATAGATTCCTTATTTGGAATCAGAATAATATATAACATCAAATAACGTCAAATTAGTTTTTAAAAAAAATACTAATTGAAGTAATTATAATTAATTTTAAATATTTATGTAAACTATAGCTTAATAAATGACTAATCCTTTAACTTTAGGGGATAAATGACCTATCAAATTATCCAAAACCCAATTCATTCCCATATATAATCCCTTAAAATTAAATTAATTAGTTTTTATAGTTTATTGAAAAAATATTATGTAAAAAAATGGGTATACCTCCCATCTTTTCCAAAATATCGTGTGAGTCTTTTCCCTCCCTTATAAAAGGCAACCACCTATCCTCATTCCTCACACCCATCAAAACACATACTATCATAATGAATTTTCCAATATAAATTCCCAAAATACCTCACCAAGATCCAACAATCCTCCCCTTATAATGAAATCCATCCATCGAATCCTTTTGATACAAACTGAAATAAGTTTCCTGATTAAAAGGAAATGTCCTCTCTCAAGCTCTCTAGTTGCATTTCCATTGACCACACCAATATTATATTTGTAAAATTATCATATTAAAAAACCCTTATAATTAATGTGAAATTATATTTTTGTAATGATCATGAAATTCAGTTACACCCAACACTCTCTAATGTATTATGAACATATAATTTCTGAGTACGACGATCTACTGCCTCACAAAATGAAGATTGTTTATTTTATGTTTCCCATTTTTCATGGTAGACGTCATGATGAAAAATCTGTATATATATGATATATATGAAATTTATTATGTATTTATTCTTATTTATTGATTTTATACAACATACCTTTAATACATCCTATTTTTTTATAATACGATAGCATTGTTTGAGGATGTGTGGACTACCACCCCCTTGAAATTATGTGATACCTATATGACATGCACATAACATATTATGAATCTTTTTAATTATCCTATATAACATATGTATCAAATATATGATACATTAATTTTAATTTACATATGTATCATTCATATATTATTCTTTTAATAGGACAATGAAATTAATGTATCGTTAATGCATACGTATGACCTACCGTCTCTAAGAACGGTGAACTTTATTTTTATATGAAATTATTATGAAAAATTATAAATATATATATAATTAATTTATTATATAATTTATTAATGATTGAAATTATATATATTAATAATGAAGATTCTATAAAATAGGTAAAACATGTAACAATAAATACATTACTTGAGAAAGAAGGGAAACTAACATGCGAAATTTCTAAAATAATGAAAGAGTGTTAACAAAAGGGTAATAAAATATATTAAGATGTTAATATATGATGTTATTAACCTAGCTGAAGTTATTTTATAATTTTTTAAGTTATTTTAAACAACTCAAATCTAGGCTAAAGTCCACACAACAAAAGGATATTTAACATAATGTATTTCGACACAATTTTCATTCCATTGTGACTTATTTGATTTTATGCACCATTTAAAATTTACCTGAATTATATACCATTAATTAAAAATTAATATCATTAATATTCTTACTATCATGATATTTGATGATTCATATAAAATTATTCCTTCAAGTGTTTAATGATCTGAATGTTTCAATGTGGTTTGGGACATATTGGAATGTTTATAATGCCATTACCCTCAATTTTGATTTTGTGATCTTTGAACGGTATTTACATTCATTAATGTCAATAGAACATAAATTTACATATATACCACTAGGTAATAATTGATAAATAATTATTTTTTATTAAATGTAGTTTTTTATATGGAAAATTATTCATGAATATAAGGAATGCTTTGGACTGGCACGACACTTGTGGGGAACAATTATAAATATCCCACTAATGCATTAGCTGTCCCATAAGAAGAATAATTTGGACAATTCAGATTGTTTTTTAATTGATATATTTCTATCCATCTTATAAAACATATTGAAATAAGAGGTACCATATACATAGGAAACATGTCATCTAATAATTAGGCATTTTCCTTATTTAGATTCAATTATAATTAATCGGTGAGATTTTTCATCAATATAAATATATATATATATATAAACATTTCATTCTAGTGTTATTTATTTAGATGGAATGAGTCTCAGTTTCATACATTTCCATTCTGATATTTCATTATATAGTTTTTTTAATGGAACATGTAATCAATTATTTACCATTCCATGTTAATTTATTTCCATTGTTATGTTTTTTTGTTCACATTACCTTCCTGTACTATGTATTCAAGCTCACTATTATTATTTCTCCCTTCCACGTGTTATGAAGATGAAATCCTTGACAAAAAATTCTATTATACTATTTAAGTAATTTTCTCTTGCATCATTCTTTTTCATATATCCCAATGTATTATGGGTATCATGTATTTAATGTGGTTGTATATGATTTTTAAACTGATCTAACTTCTAGATTTTATTCCATATAATAATTGCAATGTAATAAAATAATGAACTGGCACTGGATTTTAGGGTTGAGTTGTAACAAAACACACAAAATATGACACATTATAGAACATTATCCAATTTTTACTAGAGGGATTCAACAAACCATATCAAGTAATACCCTTCCCCCAACCACACTATCAAAACTAAGGAACTAATAGTAGCCTTATATATCCATCATAAATGTCATGTCTCACATAGTTAAACACATCTTCATTTCCAGGATCCCTTTATAGAACCATTTATCAATTTCAAATTTTCACATATTTCATCATTAAAATATCTCAATTTCACATTAGGAAATCATTTCCTCGATATAGAGATAAATGAAAATAATTTTCATTCTTTCTAAAAATCCCCACCCCCTTTTTTCATCTATTTCTATGTTTAAGCATTTAATATAAATTCATTGGTCTTGAAAGGATTCATGTATACACAATTATCATTCTATATTGGGCTATGAATCAACTCCCAAGAAAGATATAGAAACAAACACATCACAAAATAAGTGCATTACTCGAGGTGAAATAACATTCAACTAATATAAAAAACATAAATATTGTTAATATATTATTTTTACATGTATTTAAATTCCAAAAAGGGTTAGATACTCCAATGCATTAGCTATTATCTAAGGGCCAAACTATCCTTACTTGCTATATACAAATCTGTTTCCCTCTGGAATGGGGGATGATCTCATTGATTTAAGATTCAAACATTCCAAGCGGTTTATAATGGGTTTGTTCGTAGAACTGGAAACATCCAATGATTCCATATCCATTTAAACCTACATTCCAAAGGTAGGTGGTCATTAGTTGTAGACTGATGAGTCTTAGGAATTTTCATTGGTTGAGAGGATGGGAGGTCGGACTCATCACACCTTTTTGAGGGGAATTATTGTCTACTCCGGGACTCTCTTTATAGATTTAAGTTATGTTCATGAATCCTTATTACATTACCAAGTATAAAAAGAGCATTCCTTTAGATCTGACAATCAATGATTGATATATAGGAATTTTATAGAATCTTTTATATGTGTTCTAGGTTCTTCATCGATAGATAATCATCTGTATCTATTTAGAGATTCTTAGTCAATGGTATCCTTTAATACATAAATGTCTCTTGGTCATTATGATGACCATACTGGTTTTAAATCCACTCAGTGGGGAACTTGAAGTTTATTGTCATTCCGAAAGACATGGATTATTTCAGAGTTGGGATCGTACTCGCAGATGGGCTACCTACATATCCTTTGTTTAGGAAAAGGAATCAGAACCCACGTAGTTCGAGTAAGGGAATATGATGTTTATGATTGATGGCTCAATGAAATATGTCATAACTACTTTTACACTCTAAGCTCATGTGAGTCATGCTCGGTGTGAGAAACAAGAGGTATAGGTAATACCAGACAATTGTTCCATAAAAGATGCAATCATAAGAAATGATGTGGGGCTTATGTATGTGTCACTACCCAAATAGATGAAGATTAGGATTTACATCAGGGATGAAATCCAGGAACATGGTCCATTAAAGTATATGTACATTATGGATATTTGGATACTGAAATTTGGGGCTTACTCTTGAAAAGGAGGCACAAATTAAGAGGGGACTTATGATTGGGTATTACTCCTGAGAAAGAGACCCAGATCAAAAGTAAATTAGGACTGGTTAAGAGAAATTAAGACTGGGGATTCCTCTTGAGAAGGAGGCCCTTTTTATGGGACATGAAAAATTAAGGGACTTGGGGCTTACTCCTGAAGAGGATTCCCATATTTGAGACTAGTGATTACTCCTGAAAGGGAAGCCCATGTTAAGAGAATTATGGTTGGGGCTTACTCCTAAGGAGGATTCCCATATTATAGAATTTTATGATTGGGGATTACTCCTGAAAAGGATTCCCATATTAATGGGAATTATGACAGGGACTTACACCTTAAAAGGAGGCCCAGGTTAAGGTGTTCTCTCAACTTAAAGGATGCGGTTAAATGAAGGAAATCTAAATTTTTTGTGACATAAAGGTTTGTAATTCACAAGGTTTTGAGAGAGATTTCACAGAACTACTTTCAGATAAGGATTTTAATCAATAAAACATGCCATAAATTCCTTTGAAGAATGTCTTGAAGACTGAATCATGAATATGAGAGGTGGAATGGTAAAAGAGGGGTTAATTGGGCATGAAGGGAACCCAAAAAGGCAGGGGCGCCTAAGTCCTGGAAGGCGCGTAGGTACTGCGTGGGCGTGCAAATCCTGGTCGCTCAAGTATACCTGTGCGACACATGGGTACTTCTGTGATTGTTAACCAGTAGGGTAACACTTGGAAAATCATGGATCAAAGCCTTTAGAATTATCCTGAGGTACTTCCAAAAGATTGGCGTGCAAGCTCTGGTGAAGAAGTAGGGCGCCGAGCAAGTGTTTCCATTTCCCTTAAGGGTAAAACTCCTTAGGTGAACAATTATTAGTGAATTATAACACTTAGACCGTACTCCTATTGTTTATATCTTACATTCTAGGTAAATAATTAACTTAGAAGTTTTCGGAAGACATGAAGAAGAGACATGGGCGTTCAGATCTCTATATCTGAATTCTGGAAAAATTCCTCTTGAAATGGTGGGCCCACAGGGTCTATTTATAGGCTGGAGAAGACCTCGGGCAGTTATCACTTAGGGCGTGGAAGTCACTTGCGCGACCATCAGGCATCGTGCAAGTGTACATGTGCGACAGTGAGGGAACTTGCGCGACACATGTGCATTTGAAGCCTTGTTCATACCTTTGTCGATTTTTTATGTTTTCTTCAAAGGCTAAATCAAATTGTGCTAAGTCATTTCCCTTTCCATTCTATATATAGTGTGAAAAAAGGAGCATCAACAGAAGTCCCCCATCAGAGTTGGATTCGAAATAATAAAGATGTGACTCTGAGGAAAAGAAGAAAACCAAAGGAAAAAGAGGTGTGCAGGGTGAGTCGAGCAAGAATCGTCGCGCAGGTGCAAGTCGCGTAGGGCTGGAGCATGCCAGTTGTAGGCGCGCAGGTCGGTAGTATGGCCTATAAATATGTGATCATTTTCCGCGAATAGCACCTGATTTCCAGATTTTTGAGCTCTCGCCGCGCAGGTCACCTTTCCCGGGCAAGTAGCTCGTTTTCCACTGTTTCTTCGTTGTGGCGCTTTTGTTTAGGTAATAGGACTTGCACGGTGATACCGGCACACCAAAAACATGTGCGGCACATTAACACTTACACGACACATCCATACTTGCACGCCAAGTTTAGACTTCCATGCCATAATTTCCTTTACCATTTTTTCTGAAATTCCTTCAAAACATTTATGAAAAACCAACTTACATAAGAGTTAATTTATTCAACTTTTGTGCAGAATCAACGGCTCTTAGAACTGGAACGACTGATGAATGGGCAAGCAAGAGGATTGATGACATGATGATCATTTTTGTCCAGGATTACATTGATATCTACGACAACACTCTCCCATATTTGGCTATGTACTTGAATAAATATCATCTTAATTTCCCATAGAGCATCTATGTTACCTTATGTGGTCATGGTCATCTACAAGGAGTCAATATTCCAGAAGAAAAGAACAATACGCCTAAGATGCAGCTACACTGCTAATCCTCTATTTCGTTTATGTTGTGCATTAAGAGAAACAACAATGGTGTGGACTTTCAAAATTTTCCTCCATGTCATTTCCTTGCAGATATGAAAATGGAAAAACCATGGGCTGAAATGTTTTCCGATTCCGGTTGGTGGAGAGATGGAAAACATGGATTTAGAGAAATATATGAAAAGAGTATTCTCTCCAAATTGTTCTTTACCTCCAATGCTCCATTCTCAAATCCATGTATCCATATTCCATGTCTCATGGATAGAAACACAGTCACTGTTTGATCAGGAATTTTTTTTCTCAAACCACACTCTAGAACATCCTTTTACAATTGTTCCAAGAAGAGATTTTATCACTTCATCTCTTATTCTATCTAGTTTAATGAACGAATTCTCAGTGGTTGCTGATGAATCTCGGGCTGCCGAAAATCAAATGATGTGTTATGTTGAAAACCTTTTGTAATTCCTAAAAAAGTGAAGATATTGTAGTCTGTGGATATGCTTCTAACTCTTGTGCATCAAATGGAATGAATTCTTTCATCTTCAATCACATGTGCACTTATTTTCATGCTACCTTATTTAAATTTTACATAATCCAATGGTCCTTGTAAGCATAGTTTTTTACTAGGATTATTATAAATAACCCTACAAACATTGAATCATTTAATTTCTCAATATTACATAAATCATAAAAAATGTATGTTTAGTGAGTTGGAAATTGACGTTTATTCAGAGTTCCTTTGTATTTTTTGGGTAGTTTAATGTCATGCACATCGGACATAATGAGGATAATGTTTAAGGTCGAACTAGCTCTGACTGAATGAATTAGAATTGACTCAATTCATTGACAATTCATCTGAAAAAATATTACCATACTCAAGTATGAAGGAAACTATGTAAACTATGACTTAAGAATATTTGAATCTGAGGAAAGATATGAAAAAGAGCTAAAAGGCATTAGAAGAAGTAGTTCCCAAGAATAATGTTACCATTATTTAACAAACCCGTTAGGGGGTTGAATTATGCAGGGTCACCTAAGGGAATTTGATGTATAGTCTTATAAATATCATCTTTTGGCTGACAGGTCCGTTATGTAGACTACTTATGCAAGGCCACCAAGGACATGTCCTGCATAGTCAGGAAAAAGAACTCTCAGAAATTTACATTCCCTATGCTAAAAAGATAGTTAAAGTTTATGGAGATTCAAATTTTCCAAAGTATAGAGTTTTCTGTATGGAAAGAGGTTCTTGAATATGGAGAGGATATTTCCAAACAAGATTATCGAAGAACTGGATAGATATCACTCCTACGAAGGTCTGACCCAAACGTAGGGAAGGAGAATATATACCACAAACTTGAATACTTTCAGATCATGGAAAAGGATATGGGAAAAATATGTTAAGGATGGCTAATTTTGTGGATCCATATATATTATCAAGACAAATAATGAAAAAAGAGGTTTTTATCCCATGAATGAAGTTACCACTATTTAACAAACCCACTAGAGGTTGAATTATGCAGGGCCACCTAAGGGAATTGACTGCATAGTCAAATAATACCATCTTTTGGCTGACAAGTCCGTTATGTATACTGTTTAGGGAAGGCCGCCTAAGTGCACGTGCTGCAATGTCCGGAAAAATAACTCTCAGAATTTCAGTCCTTTTGTGATTAGAAGTTAAGAAAAGGGTTATGAAGATCAGAAAATATTTAAGGTTAGGATTATGACACATAAAGCTGGGTATTGTACAATGTTTGTAGAAATACACAGATCAATGCTAACAAAAATCATGTTTTGGCTGGGTCCTAAATGGAAATGTTGGACTTCACTATGTATCCTATAAGGATTGGAATCAAGCCATGCGTAGTTCTTGAAATATATTTTAACGTCGTGTGGGGAAAAAGGATTGGAGATCTTAGTTTAGGGTCATAGAGCTTGGACCATTATAATAAATACACAGTGTGTGTAACGACCCAAAGATTTATTAATGAAAATCTCTCTTGATCCAGTTAAATGTCTCTATATGAAAAATGTTTTTATAAGATGTCAACTTCTTTAGTTTTACGTTATGATTTGTGACCGTTACTTTTATAGTCGTTGAACAGTGATCATCTGTGTAGTATAAATATAAGGCTTTAACGAACCAATTTTCTACTCAGACAAAGGAAGTGATGGCCTCATCCAGTAGAATTTCCCCTTATGAATCCCATTTGTCGGAGCTCGGCAAAGAGGTGGCATCTTTGGGATTTGCCCTAGACCAAGCCCAAGCTGAGCTTCATCAAGTCAAGCTCGAACGTGATCGTCTACGGGAAAAATGGAAGTTGATTGAAATTACAACTCGAGCGATGTTATCCGAGAAACCCCAAGAGTCTGTCACCATCGCACACCTTACCCTTAGGTCTTATGCGGCTATTTTAAGGGGTTATGTAACAAATAATTAGCATCATGTTCATGTACATTATTTTTTTTATATAATAATGAATATAATTTCTAGTCATTTTTGATACATTGTAATTAGTTTTTAAAGTACAAATGGTGTTTTTAGTTATTATCTAATTAAGAATTATATTTTATTAAATTAAAGGATTTTTGAATTAAATAATATTTTAATAAAATATTGTTATTAATATTATATTAATTTTTTAAATTATTTTATAAATTTATGAATGCAATTAAAATTTTTATTAAGGTTTGAAAGACATTTCTGTCAAAACCCGTGATTTTTTTTTATAAATGTCGTTTTTTATTTTAAAAATGAAAATTCACATATTTAGAAAATTATTTAGATAAAATAAATATTATTTTTGGAATCAGGATGTCGAAATTACCCAACTGTGAATTTTTCATAATTTTCCGAGACAGTCAAATATTTGGGTAAAAATTAAATACCATTTAAATATATAATGTGTTTTATGACATCATAATGACCCAATAGTTATGTAATAAAACACCATAATCCATATGTTCGGCCAATAGGTGTTTTATAATTAAAATAATGATGTTTTGGGTTTGTTTGACTTACTTTTCAAAGCATTAATGGAGCCCTGAAGACTTATTCAACACTTTGCCTTTTTAAATTAATTTCCATGGGAGTGTGACTCACCTACACATAAGAAACCCTAATTTTTTTATAAGTTCGGACCTTGGCCTTGTAAAATATTTTTTTCCTCTTTATTTTTCCAGAAACCATGGTCAAATACCCTAGGATGGTTTGTGGTTTGGATTATTTTAATCTAAGGGGTCCCAAACCTAAATAATAAAGAATTTCCTCACCTTTCCTATATAAACCCACCCAAGCTCCCACTTCCTCCTCACTAAAATCCCTTGGAGTTAGTCCAACCTCTGCCCTACTCTCTCTAGAATCCTCCCAAGGTTCCCCAAGCTCCCAAGAGGCCTCTCACAAGCCTCTCTCTAGCCTTTGGAAGCACACTTCCAAGTAAGGGGTTTTCTTCCTTTCTCATTTTTTGTCAATTTTCTTTAAGTTGTATTGCCGTTTTTATTTAAATTATGAATGTTGGGGTATGGTTTTGCACCTACCCCATACTTTCCTCTTATTTTTTGAATGATGGGAGAACCCTTTCTCTCTCATTAAATGCCTCTCATGTACACCCGTTACTATGCCGAAATTCCGAAAGGAACTTCTTTCTCTTCTTTTACATTCAAGCAATACTTTTGTATCATGAATCTAAATTCCATTTATATTGTTGGTACATGTATATATATGATCTCCTTACTGTCCATTACATGTAAATATGATGATTAACCCCTTTCTCTCTCATCATCCATTTATATGAATTCTTATGTCACGCCGTTACGCTGCCAAAATCACACCGATTTTTTAAGACAATATCATTGTGTAGTGAATACCATGCCCATTTCTCCATCAAGGGTATTCACCTTTATGCACATTTACTAATTGATTATAAAGTTTCATGTATTAATTCCACATTCCTTTATCGTGGAATAAAAGTTTATGTTTTATGAATCCATGTTTTATGATCCATGTGGCACACTTATGCATGAAATGAAATGTTTAAGAAAGGTGTGCCCTTTATAGCGCTCCAATGCATTGGGTAAAGTATAGTATCATGATACGTCATGTGCAATGAGTGTTGACTCATGCTAATTCAACTGCAACGAGGGTTTACTTGTGCTTCAAGTGCAATGAGGGTTTACTCATGCTCCATGTGCAATGAGCCTTGGCTCATGCTAATTCAATGTTAAGTGTTGTTGCCACATTTCCATGTTTTGGTTATCATGCTTTATCATGCCTTTATGTTCATGTTACTCTAATGATCTATTGATGTTCCTATTGCCTAACATGTATTTTACTCCTCATGTTATTCATTGTGTACTCCCTTACTGGGCTTTATAGCTCACCCTTTTCTTATGCATGTCCTCAGGTTATCCCATGCAATGCTATGTACGAAGGAATGTAGTGGTCATGTAAAGGAATTTTTCAATAAAGATGGTGTATTTCAAGTTTAAAGTTTTTATGTAATGATCCTAAGCCCCAAAGACACTAAACCTCTTGATCTTCTTTGTTGTATCAAGTGATGTTTTATATAATAAAGCATGCTTAAGTTGTAATAAAAAGTAGGGTTGTTATAGTGTGTGTTTTCATGGGGACTTTTCAGCCAGGGGACTAAAAGAGGAATTTGGGGTTAGGCCCAAAAGACTTGCAGCTAGATTCGAGGGACACTCAAATGTTCCTACGTATCCCATAATGATGGGAATCAATCCCAAGTAGTTCTAGAACTACCCTCTGTACAAATTTGGTTCGTACATGTGAAGGGTGAAAGGGGATTTTAGTGAAATGATGGTTTAGCCCATGATAAAAGGTTTAGGTATTTCCATGTATGCACGTAATATTTGAAATGAATCATGATTTAAAATCAATGTAAATAATGATTCCCTCTCATGTGAGGGTATCAAAGAATATTGTAGTTTATTGTCATACTGGACAAAGGTGTTTCATAGTTTAACGTCCTATAATAAGGATGAAACTGAACCAATGTAATGATATTGATTCTAGGGGCAGTTTCACGAATCACCATCATATGAGATGGAGGTATACTGATGTGAAGAGATTGATTTTTGGCTTGAACCTTGAGAGATTGCGTACGTACCCATCCTGGAAGGCAATGATCAAAGTTCGCGTAGTTCAATTAAAGAATGAATTAGTGATCAAGTCATCCTTGGGTACAATGACCTAAAAAATAATGTTGGGACTTACACGTGGTTAGCATCCCAGAGAGAGTGTTATGGTTGATGTTTTCTCTATGCTCACATGGGTCATACTCGGTGTGAGAAAAAAGAGGTACAAACAACCCTAACGACGCACAGTTTAATGTCATGTAGGACATATAAAGGGACTATGCAGTTTAATGTCTTAAAATTAAGATTAGTGATGCACCATTTAACATCACGTAGCAGGGAAAAATTAATGTTTACTATCATATAGGATGTTTTAAAGGACTTTCTGTATAGTTTAGTATCATGTAATTAGGACGATGGTGACAATATAGTATAATGTCTTATTAGACAAAGGGGGAACTATGCAGTTTAATGTCATGAAGTGAGGAAAAAGGATTACACCATTTAACGTCATGTTGGACATATTAAGGAATTTTTCACAGTTTAACCTCATGTTTGATGAAAAAGGGATGATACAGTTTAGCATCATGTTGGACGAAAAAGGGACGATACAGTTTAGCGTCATGTTGGGCGAATGTGCGAATAGTTTAAGGTCATATGCATGGACCGTGGATGGTGTAGTTTAACGTCATGCTGAACATAAGGGACGTGCAAGTAGTTTAAGGTCATATTCATGGACCATTACTGTATAGTTTAACGTTATATAGCAAGGATGATGAAGGGGAAAAAATTTAGAGTCATGTTGGACGAATCAGGGAACATTTTCACAGTTTAATGTCATGTTGGACAAAAAAATAGGAATAGTTTATGGTCATATGCATAGACCATTGGATATGAAGTTTAACATATTTTTGGATGGTGGTGTAGTTTAAGGTCTTACCGGACCAATGATGAAATATTTTTTATTTATACAAAATACTTCAGAAAAAATCTAGCATTGTTTGGAGTAGTGATGAGTTCTCCATCCATCGAGATTAATGAATAAGCTCCATTTGAGTAGACCCTATGTATTGAGTAAGGTCCTTCCCATTTTGGCTCAAGCATGGGAGGTTTCGTTCCTGGTATCATTGGAGTTCTGAGAACTTGTAACACCCCAAGCTTCTACGGTACGCTTCTCTTTGTATAATGTGATAGTGTGTGTTGTACGCAACACCGAGTTCTAACACGCCATAACCAATCAAACTAGCCGTTATGAATAGTAATAGCCAGTTTTTGAAATTATATATATTTTTTATATTTTAAAATGGACTTCATTTTTGGATTCAGAATATTGAATTTAGCCTAAAGTGAAATTTTCTTACTTTTCGGATAACATTCATATTTTGATGAATAGTGAAAATTACTAAATTTTAATTAAAAACAACTTTTTTATCAAAATAATTATTAGTGATAAATTATGAATTTGAGTGGATTTAAATTATATTTATAATATATTTTTACCATTTAAATTAATATTGGTCATTGGACATAAGTTTACAATTAAACCGAACATAAACAAGTGTCAATCTTTTGATAGTTATTATCTCTTAAAAACACGCTTTTTGTTTTGACAGCGGGAATTAATTTTAAATTAATTTCTTCCACTTCTGTGTTTTGAATTTAGAAAAATGGATTCCATATTTGGAATCAGGATGTTAAAATTTTGTAAATAGGTAACTTTATTTTTAGACATTTTGAATAATTACTGCGGTAAATATTTTATTTACTATGGTTAAGGGTAAATCTGGTAAATAAGGGTTAAAAATAATATTATAATAATACAAAATTACCTTAAACGTGTCCTAGCCTTCTTTTTTGATACATGTTCGACCATAGTCATCTTTGGGTCGATTTTGGGACCCTATGGTGCCACTTGTAGGTGATAGGGACACTTTATTTTAATTAAGTTAAAATGAATACAAAAATGACACAAGCATATATCTTTTCGAAAAACAATATTTACATAGGGTTATATATGTTGGATTTTAGATTATAAATATTCATTAGAAAGATAAAAAGATTTAATACATAATTATATTTTATTTTAAATTTTTAGACATTAAATAATTTAATTTATTTATGACACAATGATGATGAATTATTGACTATAATAGTGGAAAATTAAAATAATTGATATTATAAATACCCAAATAAATATAATATGAAACTTTTAATGAATTAAAATAATTTTACAGGATAATATGATATATTAGGATTGATGTAATTTACCTTTTTTGAATTAATCAATCTGTTATGAGTTTCACAAAAATCAACTATTGAATAGTGTCAAAATTGACATAAAAGAGTTCTTAAAACAAATATTATATTATTAATTGATATTAAATTCCTAAAAATCTAAGGATTGTCCAAGAGACTTATATCATGCTAGGTTCATAATTAAGGAACCACTTGGGGGTCTCTTGGATATATATATTACGTTTATTAACCATATTATATAATAATACAAAGAGACATTGTAAAAGAGAAACTAATTAACTTAGAGTTAATACTTAAAGATAAGGTTAATATAAGTACCCAAACCTATCTAAATTATATTGGTTGAGTTGTTTTCGACCCATGCCCACCTTAACATTTGAATAATAAACTTTGGAGCCATTTTAAACCGGATATGAATTTATTATAAACTAATATCTCTAGCTTTTCCAAAGGTGCCCCTCACCCCTCTTATAAAAGGGCATTCTTCCTTCTCATTTCTTCACACCTTCAAAGCCTTTTGTTTCGGCCAACCCCTACCCAAATACTCTCCCAACATCCCTCACTACAACCTAGAGGCCTTAGTTTGATCATAAATCCAACCTAAGGAGCCCTTTTGATCAAATCAAAAGGAAGAACCCGAAGAAGATGTAATGATTTCACCACCCTTTTCCAAGTTCCTTTCTTCTTCCACTTCTTCTTCCTTTGTTGTTACCATTATAAAATAATAACTCCAGTATCATATATATACTGTGATGTTATTGTAAATATTGTACAATCATATTCAGTATTCTATCCACCCTTTGAATAACATGTCACCATACGTGCGTACGTACGGCTTACCATCTCCACGTCGTGGTGTAATTGTTATTCAATATATTATTATTTGGATGGGTATAATAATGATGTGTAACTCATGTAAATAATAAATATCACATGTTAATTATTCTGTATATATATGATATACCATCAATTTATATATTATTTTAATATCAAAAAAATGATATTGTCGCTCGGGCGTACGTACGGACTACCGTCTCCACGAACGCGATAAGATTCATTCTCCATCGTATCCATTCAAGTATAATTATCATTTGATGATTTAAAAATGATGTTTATGGACTTGATATCATTCTGGATATGAATAATATACAACCTATCCATTACAAACATGTCTTACGTAACAAAACATATAAAATAAAACAAGTAAGTTAACACCTGAAACAACGATAATACTAAGATATTATTTTCAAATCAATATTAAAAGATCGTATATGATAACATATTAATGTATATGATTCTTGTATAATTTAATAACAATTATTTCACCATTATACAGGAGGTTAACCTACCCCAACCAAGCAAAAGTGCAAGGTAAGGGTTATTTCACAATCTCTTCTTATCCGAGGTTGTTTATATGTAATAATCTACTAGGATCTCTTTATCATCCACATCCATGTTTTCATAAAAATGTATTTCAAAACATTTTTATTTACAAGAATATGGGTTAAAGTCATTTATACCCTTGTTTGAATTTTTATAAGAGGTTTATAAAGGAATCTTTCCATCATTTTCAAAACAAGGTCATTTTGAACCTTTTTGACAAGATTAAGGTAAGAATTTTTTTTAACTTATACGGCGGGTGTAGCTATTTTCCGCCATTATAAAATATTCAAAGCTTTCCTTAAAAGCTTATAAGAATATTTTCAAAGAAAATGTTTTATTTTATTTTCCTCTTAAATTATTTCAAAAATAGAAAAAGATATTTCTCTAAAAAGAGTTTTGATTTCACCTATGTCAACATCCTTTGATGGATTTTACGCTTATTTGAAGTTTATTTATTATGATACAAAACATCTATATTGTATTGAAGGTTTTGTGATATGATTGTCTATGGATGTGCTATTTTTATACCATTCATAGTTTATGGTGAAAATATTGACATTTCATATTCTAGTTTTAATATGAATGTTTATGTTATGTTTAAAACTTTTCATATGGGAATGCATTGGACTTAATATGTGACGGGTGGAGCCCGCTATAGCACCTCGATGCATCGGTAGCTCTCATGAGACAAACTAGTGTCTTGGCACAAGGCCATGGCAAAATCTTATTTGTAGTCTTGGCACGAGGCCTTGGCTATGTGGTTATGATAGTCTGACATTATGAATTCCAACATTATGAAAGTGGTTATTGATATTGCATGTGATTATTCGATTAGTAGAATATCAATGTGAACAAGTAAATGGCATTATTTCATTTTACTTTTTACATACTATGTTGATGTTCAAGTTTAAAAGTCTTTTTTTTAGTAATGCATTGCCTTAAATGTTTATTCTTATCTTTGAATGTTCCACTATATTGTTATCCTTACTGGGCATTTGAGCTTGTAACAGTCCGAGATTTTATGAAAAATATTCTTTTTAATTTTATTAATGTCTTGTGTTGTACGCTACACCAAAAGGAGCTTGCACAACACACATCCTTGACTTTCCTTGCATTACACGCAATCACAACCTTCCTCGATAGCGTGTTTAGTACACAATACCGAGTTTCACTAAACAACGATATTCTATTAAAATATTATTATAACTAGCCGTTATGAATAGTAATAACCACCTTTTAAAATTTTAGAAATTTTAGCTCTCAAAATGGACTTCATTTTTGGATTCGGAGTATCGAATTTAGCCTAAGGTGAAATTTTGGTACTTTTCGGATAACTTTCATATTCTGATGAATAGTGAAAATTACTAAATTATAATTAAAAACAACTTTTTTAATAAAAATAATTTATAGTGATAAATTATTAATTTGAGTGGTTTTAAAGTATATTTAGAATATATTTTTACAATTTAATACAATTTTGGTCATTGGATGTAATTTTACATTTAAACCAGACATAAACAAGTGGAAATCTTTTGATAGATATTGTTTCTTAAAAACATGCTATTTGTTTTAACAGTGGGATTTAATTATAAAATTAATTAATGAAACTTCTATGTTAAGAATTTGGTAAAATAGACTTCATTTTTTGAATTCGGAATATGAAATATAGCTTCGGATGAAATTTTAGCATTGTTCTGAAAAACATCAATTTTTGATGAATAGTGAAACTACTAAGTGGTATTTAAAAAACTGAATTTTTCATAAAACTTAATTTTACCGCTTCTGTGAATGGAATTTCAAAAATCCGAGAGACACGGTTGATGTCAGTAAGTAAAATGTGGTTCAATGAAATGAAAATATTTTTTGGTGAATAGTAACTTTTTACTTTTATTTACCACGGTTAAAAGTAAATAGGGTAATTAAGGGTAATAATGATATTAATATTACACTAACACTTGTCCTAATCCTATTGGACAAGTGTATCTCGACCAAAAACAACCTTAAGTGTAAAATATTATCATTTAGGCCGACTTGGATTAGATTAGGACATTTATTATTCTTTAATTCAAAAAAGAGTTAAAAGAGTCAAAATCAATGTTTATTTACTAAAATATTTTTAATATAGAGTTATACATAAGATAAATTCGATTGAAAATATTAATTAGAAATCTAAAAGGATTTCCTACAGAATGGTATTTTATTTGTAATTTTTAGACAAAAAATAATTTAATTTATTTATGACACAAAGATGATGCAGTAATTATCTTATTAATGAAATATTGACATAATTGATATTATAAATACCAAAATAAATGTAATTTTAGAATTTTTATGAATTACACTAATTTTCTAGGTCCCTATGATATATTAGTGTTGATATAATCAACTTGGTTCGAACATATAATTCTGTTATGACTTTCAAAAAAATCATATATCAAATAGTGTCAAAATTGATACAAAATAGTTTTTAAATCAAATATTATATTATTAATTGTTATTTTATTCCTAAAAATCTAAGGTTCGGCCAAATGACTTAGATAAGGATATATATATTAATAATATACAATTTGAGGTTCTTTTGGCATGTTATAGTAAGTTTATTAACCATATAGTGTAAGAAAAAAAGACACGGTAAAAGTTATATTATTTAACTTAAAGTTAAATCTAATTGATAAGGTTAAAATAAAAACCTAAACATGTATTAATCCTATTTGTTGATAGGATTTCGACCCATCCCCACTTTATCTTCGAAATAAGACCCTTTGGAACCATTATAAACAGATTTTGACTTTAATATAAAATAATATTTTGAGATATTCCTAAGGTGCCCCTCTCCTCCCTTATAAAAGGGCGCCTCCTCCCTCTCTTCCTCACACAGCTTTGAGCCTTCAAACTCGGCCAACCCCTGCCAAAATAACTTCTCCACTTACCTAGTATCATTCTATAGGTCCTGGTCTTCTTCAAAGACCATCCTTAGTTCTTTAAGTGGAGGCTAAGAAAAGGCGCGTCAAAAAGAGGTAATATCCATTACCGATCTTTTTCAATTTCTTTCTTCTTCAACTTCTTCTTCATTAGTTGTTTCATGATAAAGTAATAACATAAGTATTTATTATATACTGATATGTTATTATAAATATGAAACAACTCTAATTAACCTTCTATCCATCCTACAGAAAATGGAAATCACCGCGCGTGCGTACGTACGAAATACCGTCTCCACGCCATGGTGTAATCTATTTTCCCCCACCACCTTAATTTGATGGGTATAAAGGTGTAATGAGTAACTATATATGATTATTATAAAATGATATTGATACTGAAATTGTATACATACACTTCAACACAATTCCACGACCATGGGAATGATATCATCGCTCGTGCGTACGTACGGACTACTGTCTCCACAACGCGATGAGATTCATTCTCAATGATTAACCATTCATGAATGATTATAAAGAATATAAAATAAGTAATAATGAAATATATGACCTAATAATGATACTGGAATTATTTATGTTTATATGTATGTCATCTACTTAATTCCATTCAATTCAATAAGGAAAGGAAAACAGTGTTCATGCGTACGTACGGACTACCGTCTCCATGAACGGTGTATTTCTTTCCATTTACTGATTTATTATATATGTATATTCTGAATATATATATATAAATCATGTTTTATATTCTGGAATTAAGTAATAATGATCTAATTAATCATATGAATAATTACAAGTTAAAAACACGAACGACAAATGAGACGATTTTACCCAAAACGCTACTTTAGCATGAATTTACAAAGGAACGGGTAATATAAAGTCATAAGTGGACCATATATGATATAATAACAATGAATATGATTCTAGAATAAGTCAATAACATGATTTAAATCATTATACAGGAGGTTCAGACACTTACAAAGCAAGTCGGACCTAAGGTAAGGGAAATATCACAATCTCATTTTTATCCGAGATTGTTTATACTTTTGTATTTACTGGGGTTATTTCTATCATCAATGTCCATGTTTTATAAAAGTTTTTTCATTTATGTTTAAAGTCCTTTTTACCCATTTTGTCTTTTACCACATGGGATGTAAGGAATCTTTCTTTTGTTTATGTTACGAGGTACTTTTTGATTTTTCCGACAAAAGTACGAGAAGAATGTTTTTTTAACTTATACGGCATGAATAGATTTTTAAAACATTATTTCCAAGAAGCTTCCATTAAAGTTTTCAAGTTTATTTTTAATCAAATTATTTTAGTTTATAATTGTATGACATATTAAGAAAGGAAAAGTGTTTTTGAAGAAGAATGGATATTTTCCTCAAGAATGGAGTTCAAGTGTTTTATCAAAATTATTTTCCATCTAAGATAATATTGGGTTTTATTTCTATCCCTATTATTACATTAATTATGTTGTGATGGAAATATTTTTTTATGAATCCCTTTATCTTATATGAATTGTTATATGATGTCATGATTCCCATTTTTATTACATGGGTTATGTAATGATGTATGATTTAATATTTTGTGGCACACATAAGAATGGTATCATTATGAGATGGGTGGGACCTATATCTCCCTCCAATGCATTGGGAAAGATTTCATATCTCATGAGATAGACATGGCTATAATGGTAGGTTATACCGGTTCAGTGAAACAGGACTGAAACGAGGGTGACTCGATTCAGAAAGGGACTTTGTCCACTAAGATAGTCTTAGAAATGAGTCATGACTAACAAGAAATGATTCTCTATGATTATGAGTGTATGCCACAAAGTTTCATGTTTTAAGTTATGCTTATTGGGATTTCATTTCACTACTATGATTTATCCCATGTTATGAAATTATGCTCTCTTTTGTAGGTTAATATTTCCAAAAGTTATGTTCTTATGAATACGATGTGATTGATTTTTCTTTTGTTTACCCTTACTGAGTATTTGAGATCACCCTTTTATGTTTTCTTTTCCCCAGGATATAATGAAAGGTTTTAGGTAAAAAAAAGGGAAGATCTTTATGGGAGATATTGAAGATCTTTCACCACGATTAGAAGATTACGTTCCGACTTTCCAAAGACACTAAACTATTACGATCCTTGTGTGTGTGTTTTTTTTATGTACTAAGTATTCCGCAAAAGTAATGTAATGTCCATGTACGATAAGCTTCGGGTCTCTACAGTTGGTATCAAAGGAATGGTTTAGTCAACCCTTGGAAACTAGGATGCGAAAACGTTAGTGAGATCCCGAGAGATATTTCTATGGTATGTCTAGGGATGTCCCTAAGGTTAAGTATACATAAAGGTTATAGTACTAGAACTACGCTAACAATAATAGAATTAAACCTAAGATGTTAGATATTGAAGGTACCTTCCCTTTATTATGTTTTTTTCCCTAGCATGATTTTTTCCTCTCACGCTATTCTTTTTGGGTTTTAGACGATGGCTAGAACCCGAAGGAACCGTGTTGATCAATGCAATGGACAATGGAATGATTGTCCTCCTAAACAAACAAATGTTATGGGAGATGGATTTAAAAATCTTATTTCTATCCTTAGACAAGCTATAAATCATTCTGGACTTCCAAATGAGCAGAGAAAGGAACAGTTTTCTATTGAGTCCTTCATGAGGCAACGTCCACCTTCATTCAGTGGGACTTCTGATCCACTTGTTGCTGAACAATGGATCAGTACCACTGAAAAGATATTTTCAGTTCTTCAATGTTCTGAACACGATAAAGTCATCTTAGCGGTATATCGTTTGGAAGGTCAAGCTGATCAATGGTGGAATCTTATCAAGATTACGAGGCCAAGAGATGAAATTAAGTCCATGGAATGGGACGAGTTCAAGAACTTGTTTTTCAGTAAGTACTTCCCTCGTATTTTTCGAACAAATATGGAGAAGGAGTTTCTTGAACTAATGAAAATGGATGATGAATCTGTTGGTATATACGAAGTGAATTTTACAAGACTTTCAAGGTATGCATCTGGCATTATCATCCAACCATAAAGTAAAGTTGATCGATTTTTCAGTTGCTTAAAACCACGTCTTCGAAGGAAATTAGCTATAAGATACTTCAGTAGCTATGAAGAAATTGTGCGTTGTGATATCAAGGTAGAAATGGAAGTTGGTGTTACATATCCATCTCATGGTTTTGACAAGAAACGAAAGATGGAGTTCAAGGAGAAATCTCAGAATAATGGTGAAAATAAGATGAATGTTTCCTTATGCACAATGTGTGTAAAGAAGCATGGTGGATATTGTCTTAAAGGGACTAGAAAATGTTTTAAGTGTGGAAAATAAGGTCATCGAGCAGCTGACTGTCGAAGTAATGGAAAAACGGTTTCTAATGTTGTGAATAAAGCAAACACTGCAGAGAACGCACCACCAACACTTCAATGCATCAAGTGCAAGGAAATGGGGCATTATGTTAATAAATGTCCTAATCCAAGGGTTAGTGATGATCAACATGAGAAACCACTAAAGGCAAAGGATAAAGGGAAGTCACATGCGATCACTATTGGCGATGTTGAATATGACAACGATGTGGTGGAATGATTAAGTGTTTATGTAATGGGATTCCAAAATAATATTGTATCATGGAGTATTGGAATATTTATGTATTGGTCTAATGTGGTATTCAAAGTAATTGAGATATTTATGGAAATAAGATGATATGCGCATAATGAAGGGAAAACGAGAAAACGCAATGTTTAACAGTATTCATGAGCTCATGATTGATATAAGGACTAAGTGATATCATGGTTTGAGTATATAGAATTTTGAGGATTTTGGTATGTGGAAAGTGTTAACTTTTAACTACATTCATGTTTTCACTGAGGTAATCATGAGAAAACATGATTAAGGACTTTGAATGTTTGGAATGTGACCAACAACACATATCTTATGATATATGGGGATCGGCGATGGTGTTAAATCTCTGGTAATCATTTTCAATATGTTATGAGAGTGGACTGCAGTATTATGAATAAGCCTAAATATTGGAATGGATTATGTTGGACATAAGTTAGTATTGTTTAAGGATAAAAGTTTTTTTCGATATTATTGATGGGATGTTATAGTAATATAGTTTTAGAAAAAGGACAACCTGCAGAACGGGCGACAGCCCATCGCGTCGGACAAGGCCGTGGGAATCGAACCCACAACCGAAGTGTGACTGGACTTTATCACCTACCACTGGCCTACAGTAAGTCCCTGTTTAGTAGAAACTAGTTTTATTATATTAATCAGTATGATATATGAAGTATAAGTCCATTTTAGGAACCATATATGATTAATCTCACTATAGATAGACTTATGTATATAATTTTTACTAACCTTTTGTTTGAGACAGATGGAATGACCCGTCATTCTATCACATGACCTGCTAACACTTCGCGAATAACAATTTCAACTTCATTTATTTAATAGATGAAGTGGAAATTGTTCAAGGCACAAAAAACAGTGAGATTGTACCAAAATAAAGTAATTATTTATTCTAATGCAAATTTTCAACTTTAGGGAAATGATCTTGAAAACCAAAAATGTTGTCCTAGTGATATTATACCTGATGAATCAGATGGTACCTTATATCATCACAAATCTATGGATTTGTGATTACTGGATTTTCCATAGCCATGTTCTCTACCACTCTCCATCAGAACATGATGGTTAGATTTCTCTTCCATATCCATATTTTCACCTATGTGGAAACCCAGTGATTAGTTTATTTGGGTAATCGTTACATTTCATACTTTAGTTTTTAAAGCCAAGTTTTGGTATTCTTTTTTACGATGAGGGTTTCTATTAAAGAAACTTTCAAATAGTAAACCATTTATAACCCTGACGAATTTCGAGGGCGAAATTCATTTTAAGGGGGGTAGAATGTAACAGTCCGAGATTTTATGAAAAATATTCTTTTTAATTTTATTAATGTATTGTGTTGTACGCTACACCAAAAGGAGCTTGCACAACACAGATCCTTGACTTTCCTTGCATTACACGTAATCGCTACCTTTCTCGATAGCGTGTGTAGTATGCAATACCGAGTTTCACTAAACAACGATATGCTATAAAAATATTATTATAACTAGCCGTTATGAATAGTAATAACCACCTTTTAAAATTTTAGAAATTTTAGCTCTCAAAATAGACTTCATTTTTGGATTCAGAGTATCGAATTTAGCCTAAGGTGAAATTTTTGTACTTTTCGGATAACTTTCATATTCCAATGAATAGTGAAAATTACTAAATTATAATTTGAAACAACTTTTTTAATCAAAATAATTAATAGTGATAAAATATTAATTTGAGTGGTTTTAAAGTATATTTAGAATATATTTTTACAATTTAATACAATGTTGGTCATTGGATGTAATTTCACATTTAAACCAGACATAAACAAGTGGCAATCTTTTGATAGATATTGTTTCTTAAAAACACGATATTTGTTTTAACAGCGGGATTTAATTATAAAATTAATTATTGCAACTTCTATGTTATGAATTTGGTAAAATAGACTTCATTTTTGAATTTGGAATATGAAATATAGCTTAGGATGAAATTTTATCATTGTTCTGAAAAACATCAATTTTTGATGAATAGTGAAACTACTAAGTGGTAGTTAAAAAACTGAATTTTTCATAAAACTTAATTTTACCGCTTCTGTGAATGGAATTTCAAAAATCCGAGAGACACGGTTGATGTCAGTAAGTGAAATGTGGTTCAATGAGATGAAAATAAATTTTGGTGAATAGTAACTTTTTACTTTTATTTACCACGGTTAAAAGTAAATAGGGTAATTAAGGGTATTAATGATATTAATATTACCCTAACACATGTCCTAATCCTATTGGACAAGTGTAAATCGACCAAAAACAACCTTAAGTGTAAAATATTATCATTGAGGCCCACTTGGACTAGATTAGGACATTTATTATTATTTAATTCAAAGAAGAGTTAAAAGAGTTAAAATCAAAGTTTATTTACTAAAACATTTTTAATATAGGGTTATACATAAGATATATTCGATTGTAAATATTCATTAGAAATCTAAACAGATTTCCTACATAATGGTATTTTATTTTTAATTTTTAGACAAAAAATAATGTAATTTATATATGACACAAATATGATGTAGTAATTATATTATTAATGAAATATTGACATAATTGATATTATAAATACCAAAATAAATGTAATTTAAGACTTTTTATGGATTCCACTAATTTTCTAGGTCACTATGATATATTAGTGTTGATTTAATCAACTTGGTTCGAACATATAATTCTGTTATGACTTTCACAAAAATCATATATCAAATAGTGTCAAAATTGACACAAAATAGTTTTTAAATCAAATATTATATTATTAATTGTTATTTTATACCTAAAAATATGATGTTCGGCCAAATGACTTAGATACGATTTATATATTAATAATAAACAATTTGGGGTTCTTATGGCATGTTATTGTATGTTTATTAACCATATAGTGTAAGAAAACAAAAAGACATGGTAAAAGTTAAATTATTTAACATAAAGTTAAATCTAATTGATAAGGTTAAAATAATAACCTAAACATGTCTAAATCCTATTGGGTGATAGGCTTTCGACCCATCCCCACTTTAGCTTCAAAATAAGACCCTTTGTAACCATTATTAACCGAATTTGACTTTAATATAAAATAATATTTTGAGATATTCCTAAGGTGCTCCTCTCCTCCCTTATAAAGGGGCACCTCCTCCCTCTCTTCCTCACACAACATTGAGCCTTCAAGCTCTGTAAACCCCTGCCAAAATCCCTTATCCACTTCCCTAGTATCATTCTAGAGGTCCTGGTCTTCTTCAAAGACCATCCTTAGTTCATTAAGTGGAGGCTACGAAAAGGCGCGTCAAAAAGAGGCAATATCCATTACCGATCTTTTTCAATTTCATTCTTTTTCAACTTCTTCTTCTTTAGTTGTTTCATGATAAAGTAATAACATCAGTATTTCTTATATACTGATATGTTATTATAAATATGAAAAAACTCTAATTAACCTTCTATCCATCCTACGGCAAAAGGAAATCACCGCGCGTGCGTACGTACGGAATACCGTCTCCATGTCGTGGTGTAATCTATTTTCCACCACCACCTTAATTGGATGGGTATAAAGGTGTAGTCAGTAACTATATATGATTATTATAAAGTGATATTGATACTGAAATAGTATACATACACTTCAACACAATTCCACGACCATGGGAACGATATCATCGCTCGTGCGTACGTACGGACTACCGTCTCCACGACACGATGAGATTCATTCTCAATGATTAACCATTCATGAATGATTATAAAGTATATATAATAAGTACTAATGAAATATATTAACTAATAATGATACTGGAATTATTTATGTTTATATGTATGTCATCTACTTAATTCCATTCAATTCAATAAGGAAACGAAAACAGCGTTCATGCGTACGTACGGACTACCGTCTCCATGAACGATGTATTTCTTTCCATTTACTGATTTATTATATATGTATATTCTGAATATATATATATATAAATCATGTTATATATTCTGGAATTAAGTAATCGTGATCTAAGTAATCATATGAATAATTACAAGTTAAAAACACGAACGACAAATGAGACGATTTTACCCAAAACGATACATTAACATGAATTTACAAAAGAATGGGTAATATAAAGTCATAAGTGGACCATATATGATATAATAAAAATGAATATGATTCTGGAATAAGTCAATAACATGATTTAAATCATTATACAGGAGGTTCGTACACTTACAAAGCAAGTCGGACCTAAGGTAAGGGAAATATCACAATCTCATTTTTATCAGAGATTGTTTATACTTTGGTATTTACTGGGGTTATTTCTATCATCCATGTCCATGTTTTATAAAAAAATTTTCATGTATGTTAAATTTCCTTTTTACCCATTTTTACTTTTACCACATGGTATGTAAGGAATCTTTCTTTTGTTTATGTTATGAGGTACTTTTTGACTTTTCCGACAAAAGTACGAGAAGAATGTTTTTTTGACTTATACGGCATGAATGGATTTTTAAAACATTACTTCCTAGAATCTTCCTTTACAAGTTTTCAAGTTTATTTTTAATCAACTTCTTTTATTTTATAATTGTATGACATATTAATAAAGGAAAAGTGTTTTTGAAGAAGAAAGGACATTTTCCTCAAGAATGGAGTTCAAGTGTTTTTTCAAAATTATTTTCCATCTAAGATAATATTGGGTTCTGTTTCAATCCCTATTATTACATTGATTATGTTGTGATGGAAATATTTTGTTATGAATCCCTTTATCTTATATGAATTGTTATATGATGTCATGATTCCCATTTTTATTACATGGGTTATGTTATGATGTATGATTTATCATTTTGTGGCACACATAAGAATGGTATCATTATGAGATGGGTGGGACCTATATCTCCCTCCAATGCATTGGGTAAAGATTTCATATCTCATGAGATAGAAATGGCTGGAATGGTAGGTTATACCGGTTCAGTGAAACATGACTGAAACTAGGGTGACTCGATTCAGAAAGGGACTTTTTCCACTAAGATAGTCTTGGCAATGAGTCATGACTAACAAGAAATGATTCTCTATGATTATGTGTGTATGCCACAATGTTTCATGTTTTAAGTTATGCTTATTGGGATTTCATTTCACTACTATGATTTATCCCATGTTATGAAATTATTCTCTCTTTTGCAGGTTAAGATTTCCAAAAGTTATGTTCTTATGAATATGATGTGATTGATTTTTCTTTTGTTTACCCTTACTGAGCAATTGAGCCCACCCTTTTATGTTTTCTTTTCCCCAGGATATAATGAAAGGTTTTAGTTAAAAAAAGGGAAGATCTTTATGGGATATATTGAAGATCATTCACCACGATTAGAATATTACATTCCGAGTTTCCAAAGTCACAAAACTATTACGATCCTTGTGTGTGTGTTTTTGTTCTGTACTAAGTATTCCGAAAATGTAATGTAATGTCCATGTACGATAAGCTTCGGGTCTCTACAGAGCTCACCCCTTTTCTATGTTTTATTTTTCCAGGATGTGAAGAAGTAAGTTATGAATGACCTGTAGGGATTTTATGAGGCGATAATAGTGTGAACTATGGAGGCATTATGTTGTTGTAGTAGTTTTTCCCTTTATGATGTAATGGAAAACTTTTGAACATATCTAGTGTTTCCAAGGCTACTAAACCAATCGGTCTTTTGAGATTTGATCTTTCTTGTGATCATGCCAATATTATGTAATAAGGCACCAAATCAGGGTAACTAGGGTCGGGGCGTTACAGTTGGTATCAGAGGAAGTTTAGTACAAACCATGGAAGCTAGATTTAGATAAACTCTGATTCGATCACATAGACCTCAGATGAACATTGATGATTAGTATAGAAGAACTTCCTAAAATTTTTGTATTGTAGAGATTTTGTGAGTTTTCCGAGAAATACATCCCTGTCTGGATACGAGCAGGTAGAGGTGGCTCTGGCACAGATGTACCTAGGGGTAAAACCCAAAAACACCGCTTTGAGCTAGACTCGAACGGGAACTGGTGCACGACAACGGGCCTTGCTGCACTCTTGGTTACGACACTCCCGGGGGATATGCTTAGGATAACTCTCATTTTCTTTACAAATCATTATGAAGGGTTTATGAGTATATACTTCCTCAAAGAAAACATTTTTATGATTATGGATTATATCCATAAATAGTTCAATTGATGTTGAGTGTTTTATAAGTATGGGATTATGTACTTTGATTCATAAACTGATCTAGTTTATGCCATTGTTTAGAAATGGAACCTAGTAGAAGAAATGGAAACCGTATCAATGCACACACTCCATGTAGGGATTTCCCTCCTGCTCAAGATAATTATAGTGGAGCTGGTGATGCAACTAGTGGCGATCAGCTAATCACCATACTGGGACAACTTACTTGGGTTATGAATAATAACCTTACCCGTATGGAGCACCCTGATCCATAGCATGGAGGATCAATGTTATATCGATTCATGAGGCAAAAACCACCAATGTTAAATGGGAGTATAAATCCCTTAGTAGCTGAGCAATGGATAAATTTCCTAGAGAAAATATTTCAGGCTTTAGGGAGTAGTGAAAGGGAAAACGTTATCATGGCAGTTTACCGCCTCACTGGAGATGCTGATCAATGGTGGTCATTGATTCAAAACATGAAGGAAGATGATGAAGTATCAAATATGTAATGGAGGGAGTTCAAAGATCTGTTTTTAGAAAAATACTTTCCTCACGACAATCGAGCAGATATGGAAAGACAATTTCTGAGTCTGAGACAAAAGGAGGATGAGAATGTCACAAAGTATGAGGATAACTTTACAAGGTTAGCAAGGTATGTTGGAGATTATATATGTAACCCACGAAGTAATATTGATCGTTTCATTGATGGGTTAAAACCATTTATCCGTCGATCATTAGTCTCAATATCCTTTTCGTCATACGAAGACATTGTCTCATGTGCTATCAAGACCTAAAAGGAATTCTCTATGTCTTATGAGTTTAAAGAAAAGCAAGAGAAGAAGAGACCTGCTGATCAATCTAGGAATGGAAATAAGGGGAAGAAGGGAATGGTTGAATATCCATCCTGTGGTAAATGCGGGAAGAAACACCCTGGTACTTGCTTGAAGGGAATGGGAGTCTGTTACAAGTGTGGTGAAAAAGCCACCAAGCTCGTGATTGCAATGGGAAGAAGGAAGCTATCAATGTTCAGTGCTACAATTTTAGGGATATGGGGAATTATGCAAATGAATGTCCTAAGCGTCAGGATAACTTACCTCAGAAAAGGCCAAGGGATCAAGGCCAAGCTTATGCTATCACTACTTCTGAGGTAGAAGATTCGATAGATGTGGTGGAAGGTAATTTAATGGTTTCCTCAAGTTTAGAAAATGCATTATTTGTGTCTGGATCATCGCATTGTTTCATATCTTCTTAGTTTGCTAAGAAAATTAGATATTTCCAATTTGTTTTAAAAAGGGATTTTTCAGTTAAAACTCTTAAGGGAAGTATCATTGCAACAAAGTTTTGTGAATCAGTCCCCATTAGAGCACATAAATGTTCTTTATCTACTGATCTCATCGTCATACCTATGATTGAGTTTGATATAATCGTCACTATGGACTGGCTTTCGGACTATGATGTGAAGATTTATTATAAGAAGAAAGAGGTTACGATTCTTGATGATAATGATAAGGAACACCTTATATTTAGAGCAGAATCATCACCACCTAATTCTTATTTAGATCCACCCTCAATAGCTCAACTAAATTCAATTATTTGGGGGGAAGAGAATGAAATAACTGTGGGTGAGGAAAGGAATGTTCAAATATAGGATGTACCTATTGTGAAAGAATTTGTAGATGTATTTCTGGAAGATTTACCTGGACATCCTCCAGAACGAGAAGTTGCGTTTTCCATTGATTTGATTCCTGGATCAAGGCCTATATCGAAGAACCCTTATAGAATGGCCACTGTAGAATTAGTTGAACTAAAGAAAAAACTAGAGGAATTGAGTAATAAAGGATTTATTCTCCCTACTGTTTCTCCATGGGGAGCCCGTGTTCTTTTTGTTAAAAAGAAAGATGGATCTATGAGGTTATATATCGACTACCGGGAGATCAATGCTATAAAAATAAAGAACAAGTATCCCCTACCACGCATTGATGATTTATTTGACCAACTACATGGAGCTCAATACTTTTCAAAGATTGACCTTCGATCTGGATACCATCAGTTGTGTGTGAAGAAGGAAGACATTCCGAAGACAGCATTCCAAACCAGGTACGGGCATTACGAGTTTACTGTAATGCCTTTTGGATTGACTAATGCACCCTCTGTATTCATGGATCTGATGAATAGAGTTTTCAAGGAGTATCTCGATTTATTTGTGGTGGTATTTATTGATGATATCTTAGTATACTCTAAAAGCTACGAAGATCATGAAAATAACTTACGCATTATCTTGAAGACTCTGAGAAGACATGAATTATATGGGATGTTTAGCAAGTGTGAATTTTGGCTTCATGAGATTTCTTTTCTTGGCCATATTTTCTCTAAATATGGAATCTCTGTTGATCTTTCTAAGACCAAGGGAACCCAAGAATGTCCAGCACCTACGAGTATAACTGAGGTACGTAGTTTTATTAGTTTGGCAGGTTATTATCGACGATTCGTCCAGAATTTTGCCCGATTGGCTAACCCATTAACGAAGCTCACACGTAAAGGGGTTAAATTTGTTTGGACAAAAGAGTGTGAAGAATGTTTCGAAGAAATGAAGAGAAGATTAATCAATTCTACTATATTGACTCTACCATCGGGGAATGATGGGTTCGTTATTTATAGTGATGCATCGAATAAAGGACGTGGTTGTGTCCTTATGCAGAATGATAGAGTTATTGCCTATGCATCACGATAGTTGAAAATTCATGAACAAAACTATCCTAGTCATGATCTCGAGTTACCAGCTATGATCTTTGTTTTGAAGATATGGAGGCACTACCTCTATGGTGAAAAATGTGAGATTTATACTGATCACAAGAGTTTGAAGTATATTTTCTCACAAAAAGAACTCAACATGAGGCAAAGGAGATGACTTGAATTACTCAAGGATTATGATTGCACGATACACTACCACCCGGGTAAAGCAAACAAGGTGGAAGATGCTTTGAGTAGAAAAGACCATGGAGTTTTGAACAATATGAGGATTGAAAGGGATCCAATTTTCATGGATCTAGTGAAGATGGACATGGGAATAACTAGGGAAGGTGAAACATCAATGCTTTTTCAAATGGTTGCCAAACCATCTTTACTAGAAAGGATTAAGAGTTCTCAGACCGATGATGAAGAATTTCAAAAGAAGATTAAAGCTGTGAATGATGGGAGATTGAGAGACTTTGTGTATGAAGATGGAATTTTGAAATTTGGGAAGAGACATTGTGTTCCCAATATACCTGATCTAAAAAGGGAATTGATGGATGATGCTCATAGTTCCAATTTCTCTATACACCCTGGGAGCACAAAAATGTATAGATATTTGAAGGAAAATTTTTGGTGGGACAACATGAAGAGGGAGATTGCATATATTGTGTCAAGATGTATTGTTTGTCAGCAAGTTAAAGCTGGAAGGCAACAGCCTGGAGGAGTCATGCAACCTATTACCATACGGGAGTGGAAATGGGACAATATTACGATGGACTTTGTCATGGGGCTACCAAGGACTCCTAGAAGGAACGATGCAATATGGGATATTGTTGATCGTCTTACCAAGTCAACACATTTTCTTTCTATAATAGATGATCTACCCCTGGAACGTCTAGAAAGACTATATAATAATGAAGTTGTGAGACTTCATGGAGTACCCCTATCAATTGTTTCTGATCGTGATCCCCAATTTACTTCAAGATTCTGGAAACGTCTTCAGAAATCCCTAGATACTGAACTTCATTTGAGAACTGCTTACCACCCTCAGACAGATGGACAATCAGAACAGACTATTCAAACCTTAGAAGACATGTTGAGATCTTGCTCACTTGACTTTCAGGGTATGTGGGATCAATATTTACCTCTCGTAGAATTTTCCTATAACAATAGCTTCCATTCGAGTATTCATATGGCACCATATGAAGCGTTATATGGAAAGATATGTCATAAACCAACCTGTTGGGATGACGTTGGTGAAAGAAAACTTGTAGGCCCAGAACTGGTGGAGGAAACGATGAAAAAGGCGAAGGTAATCCAAAATGACATCAAAGCAGCTCAATGTAGGCAGAAGAGTTATGCGAGATAATCTAAGGAAGGATTTGGAATTTCAAGTCGGTGATCATGTTTTCCTGAAGGTATCTCCATGGAAGGGAGTCATAAGTTTTGGTAAGAAAGGTAAACTGAGTCCCAGGTACATCGGGCCCTTCGATATTCTAGAACGAATTGGGGTTGTAGCTTACCGATTGGCAATGCCGCCAAGTGTCTCTAAAGTTCACGATGTGTTCCACATATCTCTGTTGAGGAAATACATGCCTGACCCAACACATGTACTCACCTATGAAGAATTAGAACTAGAACCCGATCTGTCTTATTGCGAAGAGCCCGTCAGGATTCTTGATACGAGAGAACAAGTACTGAGAAACCGGACGACGCGTCTGGTAAAACTTTTGTGGAGAAATCATAAGATGGAGGAGGCAACATGGGAACCCTAGGATCTTATGATGAAGAACCACCCGAGTCATTTCATGTGATAAGTATTCTAGAAATTTCGAGGACGAAATTATTTGAAGGAGGGGATAATGTAACACCCCAAGCTTCTACGGTACGCTTCTCTTTGAATAATGTGATAGCGTGTGTTGTACGCAACACCGAGTTCTAACACACCATAACCAATCAAACTAGCCGTTATGAATAGTAATACCTACTTTTTGAAATTATATATATATTTTATATTTTAAAATGGACTTCATTTCTGGATTTGGAATATCGAATTTATCCTAAAGTGAAATTTTGGTACTTTTCGGATAACTTTCATATTTTAATGAATAGTGAAAATTACTAAATTTAAATAAAAAACTACTTTTTTATCAAAATAATTAATAGTGATAAATTATGAATTTGAGTGGTTTTAATGTATATTTAAAATATATTTTTACCATTTAATATAATGTTGGTCATTGGACATAAATTTACAATTAAACGGAACATAAACAAGTGTCAATCTTTTGATAGTTATTATCTCTTAAAAAAACGTTTTTTGCTTTGACAGCGCGAATTAATTTTAAATTAATTTCGGCCACTTCTGTATTTTGAATTTAGAAAAATGGATTCCATATTTGGAATCAGGATGTTTAAATTGTGTAAATAGGTAACTTTTATTTTTAGACATTTTGAATAATTACAGCGGTAAATATTTTATTTTCCATGGTTAAGGGTAAATCCGGTAAATAAGGGTTAAAAATAATATTATAATAATAATAAATTACCCTAAAATGTGTCTTAGCCTTATTAGTTGATACATGTTCAACCATAGGCATCTTTGTGTCTATTTTGGGACCCCATGGTTCCACTTGTAGGTGATAAGGACACTTTATTTTAATTAAGTTAAAATGAATACAAAAATGACACAAGAATATATATTTTAGAAAAACAATTTTTACATAGGGTTATATATGTTGGATTTTAGATTATAAATATTAATTACAATGATAAAAAGATTTCATACATAATGATATTGTATTTATAATTTTTAGACATTAAATAATTTAATTTATTTATGACACAATGATGATGAATTAATTACTATAATAGTGAAAAATTTAAATAATTGATATTAAAAATACCCAAATAAATATAATATGAAACTTTTAATGAATTAAACTAATTTTATAGGATAATATGATATATTAGGATTTATTTAATATGACTTTTTTCGATGTAATCAATCTGGTATGAGTTTGACAAAAATCAACTATTGAATAGTGTCAAAATTGACATAAAAGAGTTCTTAAAAGAAATATTATATTATTAATTGATATTAAATTCATAAAAATCTAAGGTTCGTCCAAGAGACTTATATCATGATAGCTTCATCATTAATGGACCACATGGGTGTCTCTTGAATGTATATAGTAAGTTTATTAAGCATATTATATAATAATACAAAGAGACATTGTAAAAGGGAAACTAATTAACTTAGAGTTAATACTTAAAGATAAGGTTAATATAAGTACTCATACCTGTCTAAATTCTATTGGTTGAGTTTTTTTCGCCCCATCCCCACATTAGCCTTTGCATAATCAACTTTGGAGCTTTTGGAAACCGGATATGAATGTATTATAAACTAATATCTCTAGCTTTTCCAAAGGTGCCCCTCACCCCTCTTATAAATGAGCATTCCTCCTTCTCATTTCTTCAAACCATCAAAGCCTTTGGGTTCGGCCAACCCCTCCGAAATACTCTCCCAACTTCCCTCATTACAACCTAGAGGCCTTAGTTTGATCAGAAAGCCAACCTAAGGAGCCCTTTTGATCAAATCAAAAGGAAGAACCCGAAGAAGAGGTAATGATTTCACCACCCTTTTCCAAGTTCCTTTCTTCTTCCACTTCTTCTTCCTTTGTTGTTACCATTATAAAATAATAAATCCAGTATCATATATATACATTGATGTTATTATAAATATGGTACAACCGTATTCAGTATTCTATCCACCCTTTGAATAACATGTCACCATACGTGCGTACGTACGGCTTATTGTCTCCACGTCGTGGTGTAATTGTTATTCAATATATTATTATTTGGATGGGTATAATAATGATGTGAAACTCATGTAAATAATAAATATAACATGTTAATTATTATGTATATATGATATACCATCCATTTATATATTATTTTAATATCAGAAGAATGATATTGTCGCTCGTGCGTACGTACGGACTACCATCTCCACGAACGCGATAATATTCATTCTCCATCGTATCCATTCAAGTATAATTATCATTTGATGATTTAAAAATAAGGTTTAAGGACTTGATATCATTCTGGATATGAATAATATACAACCTATCCATTACAAACATGTCTTACGTAACAAAACATATAAAAGAAAACAAGTAAGTTAACACCCGAAACAACGATAATACTAAGATATTATTATCAAATAAATATTAAAAGATCGTATATGATAACATATTAATGTATATGATTCATGTATAATTTAATAAAAATTATTTCACCATTATACAGGATATTAACATACCCCAACCATGGAAAAGTGCAAGGTAAGGGTTATTTCACAATCTCTTCATTATCTGAGGTTGTTTATATGTAATAATCTACTAGGACCTCTTTATCATCCACATCCATGTTTTCTTAAAAATTTATTTCAAAACATTTTTATTTACAAGAATATGAGTTAAAGTCATTTATACCATATTTGTCTTTTTATAAGAGGTTTATAAAGGAATCTTTCCGTCGTTTTCAAAACAAGGTCCTTTTTAACCTTTTCGATAGGATTAAGGTAAGAATTTTTTTTAACTTATACGGCGGGTGCGGCTATTTTCCACCGTTATAAAATCTTCAATGATATCCTTGAAAGCATATAAGAATATTTTCAATGAAAATGTTTTATTTATTTGGCTCTTAAATGATTTCAAAAATAGAAAGAGATATTTCTCTAAAAAGAGTTTTGATTTCATCTTTGTCAACATCCTTTGATAGATTTTACGCTTATTTGAAGTTGATTTATTATGATACAAAACATCTATATTGTATTGAAGGTTTTGTGATATGTTTGACTATGGATGTGCTATTTTCATACCATTCATAGTTTATGGTTAAAGTATTGACATTTTTTATGCTAGTTTTAATACGAATGTTTGTGTTATGTTTAATCCTTTTCATATAGGAATGCATTGGACTTAATATGTGACGGGTGGAGCCCGCTATAGCTCCTCGATGCATCAGTTGCTCTCATGAGACAAACTATTGTCTTGGAACAAGGCCTTGGAAAAATATTATAAGTAGTCTTGGCACGAGGCCTTGGCTATGTGGTTATGATAGTCTGGCATTATGCATTCCAACATTATGAAAGTGGTTATTGATCTTGCATGTGATTATTCGATTTGTAGAATATCCATGTGAATAAGTAAATGGCATTATTTCATTTTACTTTTTCCATACTATGTTGAAGTTCAAGTTTAAAAGGATTTTTTTAGCAATGCATTTCCTTAAATGTTTATTCTTATTTTTGAATGTTCCGCTATATTGTTATCCTTACTGGGCATTTGAGCTCACCCCTTTTCTATGTTTTATTTTTCCCTGGATGTGAAGAAGTATGTTATGAATGACCTGCAGGGATTTTATGAGGGGATAATAGTGTGAACTATGGAGACATTATTTTGTTGTAGTAGTTTTTCACTTTATGATGTATTATAAAACTTATGAATATATCTAGTGTTCCAAGGATACTAAACCAATCGGTCTTTCGAGATTTGATCTTTCTTGTGATCATGCCAATGTTATGTAATAATGCACCGACTCTGGGTAACTAGGGTCGGGGCATTACAGAACTAATACCAATTCTCCCTGAGTGAATGAACGATGATGAACTTTTTTGTTGAAAGCTCGTGGTATTCGATTCTGATAGACTTCCATGTGGTGTAATGTGCACAATATTTTCTCATATAACCATTCCAATTCATTCAATCACTTTTGATATTTCTCATCTGTAGATGACTGATCACAAATGGCTACTCTGAGCGAGGGTAGTTAAACTTCAATGGGCAAGATGGCTTCTGTTCCATATACCAGTAAATATGGAGTTGACCATGTTGCAATGCAGGTGGTAGTCCGATATGCCCATAAAGCACGAAAGTGTTTATCGGGCCATGATTTCTTATCTTTATCCACCATATTTTACAGTATATTTGACAGAGTTTTTTTGAAGGCTTCTATCTGGCCATTGGCTACTGCATGATACCGATATGAATGGTTGGATTTGATGTTGTATTCTTGATAAAACTTCTTCACCTCAAATGAACAGAAGTTAGTGCCATTGTCCGTCAATATGGTATGAGGGACACCAAATTTGGTAATGAAGTTAGACATGATGAAGCTAACAATGCATTTAGAACTGACTTCCATAAGTGTTATTGCCTCTTCCCATTTGGAAAAGAAATTAGTAGAAGTAAGAATATACTTAAACTGCTTAGCCGTAGTTGAAGGTTAAGGTCCCACCACATCCATTCCCCATGTGGAAAATGGCCATGAATATTTACCTATATGAAGGAACTCTGGTGGTTGATGAATGATGTTGGCATGTAATTGTCCTGAATGAAACTTCATTGTGAAATCAACACAATCTTCTATCATTGAAGGACAAAAGTATCCAAGCCTTCGAATCTGATCAGATAGCCTATGTCCAGACTGGTGGGTACTGCAGACTCCTGCATTCACTTCTTTCATTATAGCCATTTTCTCTTCACCATCAATGCATCTGAAGAGAACTCCATCAAAACAACATTTGTATAGAATTTTCTAAAGGTGATCTGGGCTATCATAAATAGTAAAATTGACCACACTTCATTGGATTTGTTCTTTCTCGGTTCTATAAGGTGGAAGTGTTCCATTTTTAAGGTATTCCCTAATAGGTGACATCCATTCTGTAGTATGACCATATGGTTCAGGAATGGGAATAATTTCATTAATTTCCTCTGTTCTGATTCGAATATAAGGTGAAATTTCACGACAGTGGGAAATACTGATGGTTGTCTCACCCCGATTTGGATCTGCCATAGTTGTGGCTCTATTAGCCAGTGCATCATCTTGAGCATTTTTTGATCTCAGGACATAAGAAAATGTCAGTTCCGAAGGGAATTCCAACATTAACTCTCTGATGTAATCATAAAAAGGTATTAGTTCTACTTTTCTAATGGAATAATCCCCATTGTGTTTCTTGATTACCAGGTCTAAATCGCCTTTCAATTTTAAGGGAATCACTTGTTCATGAAGCACCAACTTCAAGCACATGATGAGAGCTTGGTATTCTGCTTCATTATTGGTACCACCTTCCCACAATAACAAGGAATAAGGTAACACTGCCTTTTCTTGAGAAACGAGAAAAATTCCTAAGGAAACTTTGTTGAATTTAGGATTTTCCATTTTCCTCCATATTAAACATCTGGAAGAACCATCAAAATACATTTCCCATGCCTGAGGACTTTAGTTAATAGAGAATACTTCCTCATAAGGGAGTTCAATATTTGAAGATGTGTCTTCCACAGAAGGGTGTTCATCCCGGAAATCAGCGAGATCTTGGCCCTTTATTGCCTTTTGAGACACGTAATGAATGTTGAATTGCTGCAAAATAACTGTCCACCATGCCAGACGTCCAGTAAGCAGTGAACGATGAAGGATGAATTTGAGCGGGTTATTGCGAGATACCAATTGGACCTCTTGATGTTATAGGTAGTGTCTCAACTTCTGAACTGAAAAGATTAATGCCAGGAAACACTTCTCAATACTTCAATACTGGGTTTCTGCTTCAAGCATAGTCCTACTGAGGTAGTAGAGGCTGTTTTCATTCCCTGTGTCATTTTTTGGAGCAAGAAAGTCACCCAATGATCGCACTAAAGCTGTGACGTAGAGGATAAGTGGTCTTCCTTCAACAGGCTACACGAGTACCAGTGGACTCAAGAGGTATTTCATTAGAATATTTAATTCTTCTTGACATTCTTCAGTCCACTGGTAAGTGACTCCCTTCTTCATCAATTTCGTCAAAGGGAAAATTTTTCCTGCCAAATTGGCGATTAAACGCCGAATATAGTCTAAGTGTCCTTGAAGTCCTCTTAATTATTTCAAATTTTGAGGAGGTGAAATACCAAGGAATCACTTTGTCTTCCCAGGAGCGAGTTCAATACCACGATGGCGTACAAAAAAGCTGAGAAATGTTCTTGAGGTTACCACAAAAGCACATTTTAAGGGGTTCATCTTCAAATTATGTTGCCTAAGATTGAGGAATATGAATTCTAAATCATCCAAGTGATTAGAACGTTGATTGGATTTGACCACCAAATCGTCCACATAGAATTCAAAAAACTTCCCTAAAAATGGTTTAAAGATAGGATGCATGACACACTGATATGTTGCGCCTGCATTATTTAAGCCAAAGGGCATTACCTGGTAGCAAAACACACCCTGAGGGGCCCTGAAAGTTGTGTATTCCTCATCCTCTGGAGCCATTCAGGTTTGATTATATCCATGATTATCCATCCATGAAGGAAATATCTTCATAGCCAGCTATTTCATCAATCAGGTGTTCTGTAATCGGAACTGGAAAATCATCCTCTGGACAATGCCGATTAAGATCTCGGAAATCAATGCAAACTCTAATTTATACATTCTTCTTTTTCATAGGGAAAATATTATCCAACCACTTGGGATATTGAACTTCTCTGATGATGTTAACATTAATACGCTTGTCCACATTAGCATCAATTTTGAGAGAATAAGTTGGGTGTGTTCTTCTCGTGGCTTGCTTAAATCCTCGATGTTATTTTGGTAAACCGAGATGATGAGTAGCAACATCAAGATTAAGCCCGGGCATTTCTGTATAGTTCCATGAAAATATATCTCTATTTTTATTTTTAATGTAAATATACATCTCTTGCTCCTCAAGAGTCATGGCCGGACTAATTAATGTGGTGCGTGGATCTTCTTTTGTACCCAGAATTATTTCTCTATGTTCATCCACAGTGGTAGAGATACCCTCTTCAAATGATGGAGGAGCATCTCTGATATTTTCCTCTTCTTCTTCTTCATGTGTTATTTCTTTCGTTTCTACTTGCATAGTAGATGATAAAGAAGAATTTCCATGATCATAAGAGATGTTAAAATTTGAACATCCTGAAGAAGCAGCATCTATTTCTGAACCGATTGATGATGAAGGGTCTTCCTTGGGAAATGAAGAGGAGATGATGGACTGAGAATCGACATCACTATTCTCCTATGATTTTTCTATAACTTCTCCTGGCCTGATTGACAAAGTACAGACTTGTTGGATTTCTGCAGATGAAATGAAGACATCACCATTTGGGCTTTCATCACTGCTTGGTGGGTTACCAATTTCTCCCATGTTGTCTGGCTTGATTTTCGTAATTGACATTATGGATATTTACATAAGAGTATTTTGATTTGGGTCTATCTTGTCAATTTGACTGATAGGAAACAAATAATATGTACTCACATGTGTAAATGGATTTACTGGAATCTTCTCCAAACCATATGGAGCATTAACTTTGGTAATCTCCCTGGTTGTGGATTTATCATTTCACTTCATGTGATAGAATTCTGCCGCAATGTATTGGGACCCACATGTCTTGAATGGGGCCTTATCACCATACAATGTCACAAAATGACCATCGAAACAATATTTGAGGCAATGATGGTATGATAAAGGGATAGACGCATGTTGATTTTCCAGGGTCTTCTAAGAAAGATGTTAAAGGCCAAGTCTTGATCAACAACCATGAAATATAAATTGGATACAATATCTCCAAACTGAGTTCTAAGTGTAACCTCGCCCAGTGGTTCATGTTCATTTTTTTCATATCCTTGTAACAATCACAGTAGAAGGAGATAATTCATGTTCTGTGAGACCCAATCGATGAAGTTTACGAATGGGAAAGAGGTTGACTCCTGAACCATTATCAATGAAAGGTCTTCGGACGTCTATGCTATTGACCTTGCAAGATAAGTAAAAAGGTCTAATATGTCTATGCACAACATCATATTCATCTTCATCAGTACAATATATTACTTCATGGTATTCTGGAGGAATATTTTCTATGTGATAGACTTCAGCTGCAACAATTTCAGTTTCAATCTCCTGAGGACTTGCAAGGCCTCAATGAGTGCCTCCCGAAGTTCTTTTGACAGATTCAAAGCATCCAAAATTGATAACATGGCTGGTACTTGGGATAGCTGTTTGAATATATCATAATTTAGATCCAGAGGCCTGAGTTTCCAAAAAGGAACGTGTAGTTTAATAGGTACCTTGGAAGTTGATGCTCTGGAAGTTGATGCATCTTGTATCGAGATAGGAGTTTGAAATATTCCTGGATTTGGATGATTAGACTGATTTGATCCATTTACTTGCTGAGAGAAACAAGATGGAACCTTCAACCAGTCTTCCATAATAACTGTGCTAGGAATATATTTTTTATTGGTTGAAAACCATGCTTATTCATGATGAGCTCGCTGAAGGGCTCTGCCACGAGTTTCTACAGCATACATAGTTCTAGCAGAGGTACAATTGGAATAATGGCCTTTGAAAGATCCATGTCTTCCCCTATATCCTGAGCCTTTGGAACTTCCTCTGATTCCTGTGTTTGATACAGTGAATTTAGGCTCATCGAAATCAAAACTTTGATTGGCATATGGACATATTAATTGAATCATATTAACAGAACCAAATATTAACTCTTCATCCGATGAAGACTCTGCCTGATTAACCTATTTAGGCTGTGCCGTTTCGTGGGGCAGTGCCCGTTGATTCGAAGTAGATGGCATGAAATCTGCTAGAGTCAAAGACAACTTAGGCTGTTACACATACTCATCTTCTTCTGATTGTTCCTCCTTGTAATTGTGCTGTTTATTTGAGGATTTACCCTCTTATGAAGAGGGTTTTGCTGCGGTATTCATTGTAGAAGGCACAATTGGTTTCTTCAATTGTGTTCACAAAATAGAATGAGTTCAGTTAATTGACTTTCTAACCATCAAATTATCATATTTCTTTGCATTTTTGCTTTATACTTATTGCCACTCCCCTTTCGCCTCTGGAACTGTAGCAGTAACACATGCTACCTGGGCTGAAGAGCCTTTTAGTTTGAATTTTCCCGAGTCGACCATATTTTGTAGGAGGTCTTTGAAGACGAAACACTCCTAGATGGGATGAACTAACATATGATGAAATGGGAAATAATTGGGACAGTCTTCATTTCCATCCTTTTTTGGCCTCTTGGGCATATGCAATTGAACCAAATTATTTCCTAGAGATGAAATGAAATAACCAGGAACTTGTTCATTTCGGAATGATTAAATTTTTTTTTTCAAATCCTCAAATTGTTTTTCTTTTTTATCTCTTTGATTATCTTGACGCAACGGTCTCTATTGTTGGAGCTCAGGAGGTGGAGCCCTACGGGAAGATGAAGGTTTTGAAGTAGAAGCAGGTACATGTGCTTGCTTATGCATAACTGTAGAAGTCACTTCTTTACACATTCCCCTTCCTGTAGCTGATGGAATAACATGAGATTTATCCTTAGTCTGTATAAGAGAATAATCAATCTGTTGAGCGATTGATGTAAGGTCTCGAAACCCTCTTGTGTATTTCAGAGGGATCAACTGTGTGCGCAACTCATGACACAAATTTTCCACATATATTGGAAACAATTCTTCCTGATGGAGTGCTAAGTGTAGGGAATATGTTAATCCCTTCCAGCGAGAAATGAAATCAGAGACTCTTTCATGATACCTTTTCTTAAAGTTTGTAAGATCGAAAACAGTTTTCTTTGGCAAAGTTGAGCTGAATTGAAGAAGAAATCATTGATGGAGATCTTCCCATCTGGTAATTGACCGGGATTGCAAGCTTGTGTACCATACAATGGCTGGTCCTTGCAAGGTTCGCACAAAGCATCTGAGTTTCACTGCTTCTTGATGCTCTAGAGTTCCCATTATAGGATCACAACAAGACACGTAATGTGTCAAATGAAGTTTAAGATTTCCTGGTCCACTGAAAATAGGGAATACATGGTTCCATAAACATGATGGGGGAGAGATTGAATCTACCCATTCAGGGTAAGATTTCTTTTCTGGATGAACCTACACAGAATTCCCTTCCATAGTCTCTAACTGAGCTATTAATTACTCAATTGTAGTTATTTACTTTTGAAAAACATCTGGTTGAACTTGGACTTGGGCAGGTGCAATGACTGGAGTTTGGACAGGTAAGGCAACTAGTGCAACAACTGATGGTAGCACTACCAACTATTGTTTCACTTGACCTGTTGGATTAGACCTGTGAGGGTGTACTAATAGATGAGGATATTCTTGATCCATCTCAGTTGCTCCAACAAATTCCCTTGGATGACTGACTCCGGCACACTTAGGAAGAAGACTACCCTAAAGTAGTTCTGCATTCAACCTCCTCAATTCCTTCATTTCTTCTTCCTATTGTGCAAACCTTTTCTCTAGTGAGAGCGATTGGCCTTCTCTAGAGGAAGGATATGTAACCTGATTTATTCCCCTCCATTTGTTGGATCCTTTTTGGAGAGTGGGAAGTGGGTTACTTGAAGTATTACCTAGGTTCTGAGTAATCCTTTGATTTCGTGTACGCACACCTTCTTCATTTGTGTCCGTGCGTACATCTTCTTGTGCAGGAACCTCTTCATCTGAATCCCTTGAGTGAGCATCATCTGGTGGGTCTCCAACAATGGAATTGATGAAATTGATTGATCCAGAATGCATCACATCCCTTCTATCAGCATTTCTGTGATATTGTCTCATTCCATGTCTTCGATGAGACATTGCCTTTTGTTGATTCGATCCCTCGGGATCTTCTTAGAGAACTATAATTTAGAGGGAATATCCAGATAATTTGGCTCTTCATTCCTCATGTGGCTTCTTCCCCAACATATAGAAGACCATATTTCACTAAGGAGGGGATTGATGAGTTGAAAAAGTCCCTAGTCCGGTGGACTGGGGCTGTTCCTACTACTTTTTCTCAACTCCTCGAATCATATTTTTTGATTCTAAGGAATTTTTTAAAAGAGTCCCTAGTTTGGAAATCTGGGGTGGCTATTCACATTCTATGTCTGAGACATTCTAAAAATCTCTCATGATCTTATGGACCTTAGTCCTGAAATTAGCTGGATGCATCAACCTGCATCCACTTTTATCACCTGTTTCAAAAGACCGTTGGATTATTTACGATACTTCTGTCACTTGATTATGAGTTTTCTCTATACAGGAGGCCTGTTCAATATTCTCGTTCGCTTGAAGCAGGATTAATTCAACAACTTGTTCTCTGTATTCTTGAATTTGAGAAGAGCTTGTTGAGGCCTGTTTTTGGGAAAGCTTTTGATTACAAACAAAACCCATTGACGGTGGCTGGACAAGGGAAATAATATTCCATGAGACCATTTTCGGCGGGCTTTACTGACAGGAGAGCACAGTGAAATGTATTGCTCCACGAACAGCCCATCCTCTGACATGAATACCATATGGGGAATTGGAAATTAACTGGTGCAATCTTCTTAGTGCGCCAAGACATGAATGTTGAACGGATCTCTGCTACTTTTCATCCTTCAGATATCAAGAGACTGATAGAGATTCCAAATCAATATGAAGACGTAACCCTTCTATTATCTTAACATGATTTTCATATTCATCATGCGATAATACTTTCTTTTTCAACTAACAAAGAGTGTTCCATATGTTGAGACGAATATCATGAATTCCATATTCCGTTAGCATCATTGGAATTTCATACTGTGAGTCAGCCGGAGGCCAAAACATGACTAGAACTTCACTTTTCGCCGGTTGTTTTCACATGTTCATCATTTCCTCTTCATCATTTAAAGATTATTATTCTACCTCATTTGACCAGAGTTGGTTCTTCCTTGTTGCTTTATCAGATTCGGCATGATTGGTAGATAAATCAATGATCAAATTAGAAGATGCATGAATTAGGGGTGGTTCAGAGAATGCCCTACACCCTAGGCTATCTTCCGATTGAGAAAGTATTTCACCTGCTAGCGATGAAGCATCAGACATGACTGGTTTCACATTTGCAAGTGCCTCAAGATAAGATGGCTTTCTCACCACTACATTTTCCACTAAAGCATTTTCTGGGAAATGGGCATCACTACTGCGGAGAGAACTTTCATAGTGAAATTCATCATCATGGGGAGGACCACCATGGTGGGATACAGAAAAAAGATGAGATCTTTTGCCCCTGGCTCTTCTGACCATACCGAGGGTTCCTATGGCTCTCATATGAAGATGAATATTCGAGATCGACCGAATTGTCATGAAGAAAGCCTTCATGAGGAAGTATCTGTTGAAAACCTTTAGAATTAATGTTCCCACTATTGGGAAATGAGGGAGTAGAATCTTTCATTCCAACAGATAACTGTCTGAGGGATTTAAGAACTCTATCATCGAGAAAGGCCTTGTTACAGATTGGCTCTTGATTTCTTGACTGTGCTGGGTGTGTTTTTTTCATAGACGCCTTCTTACTCAATTTAGCAGGTGTGTGTGCCTGCTTAGGAGAAATGATCAGGTTAGGCTGATTATCTCTGCTCAATCTAGGTGTATGTGCCTTACTTGGTTGTCCGTATGATATGGGGGATTACACCCCACAAACCTTTTGTACTCGAACAGATGTGTGTGTCTGTTCCTAAGTGAACTGTTGATGTGTCAATCCACTGGTAGGGATAGATTTATGTGCCATTCCCTGAGTTGTTGTTGAAGCTATTAGAATATCCTGGAAAGCATCCAGAATATTAGAAGGGATTTTCTTCTAGTCTTTCACCACTGATAAAATATTCTTGGTGACTTCAGTTGCCGGAACGGGGATATATGTCCATTCCGTGCTTGGAGTATGTGAATTTGACTGCTCCTGTCCTCCTTTTCCAATCAGTGAATCCTGAAAGTACTCATGTGTAGGGGAAGAGAGTAGAATATGCCTCCTAATTGTCGCCAGAGATTTCCTATTGACTATTCCGAATGCAACCAAGTGAGACTTTTGGTAGGCATGATCAGTACTAGAAGGTGTATGTGCCTGCTGATTGAACTTCGCCGAACGTGGTTGACGAGATACATCAAATGTAGTCAGACGAGCCTGCTGATTAGCTGATGACGTATAAAGAGGTTTATGTTCCTATCTATAATAATCTATTGGAATTTCCTGGCGGGATTAGCGTGATGCTGCCAGACGATTATACTGGACAACTGAATTAAAATGGGCAGATGTGTGTGCGCCCTCATTGCTTGCCACCATGTTGGGTTAGTGGACATATCCGGAGATGGAAGAGATGGGATCCTGCTCACTGTTAACTGGATTTCTCCTCTGGAGATTCGTCTAGCCTGCTCTTGTTTGAGGAACCTGAGCCGAACGCCTGGAGTCGGTACCCTCATCATGTCGAGGGCGCACTGCCGCACGAGTTTGGCGGCGATTGTTGATAGGATCCCTTGGGAAGAACTCATGTCTGCTTTAATTATGGCCCTGAGGACCCTGCTCATTCACCTCCCCAGAATAAGGGTGCGAATGGTGATTATGTTCTAGGTATAATGACCCGAAATGGTTAGAGGTGGTGGTTAGCACCGCCTGCTTCTTAATCACTGGTCATCATTGTTCGGAAGTCCAGGGTGAATTGATTACTTGGAGGTCATGTCGAGAAGCCTGCAGAGTTACAATAGTACCGTTTTGACGGTACTCCTTAAACAGTGCGTTTGATACCCAGCGTTGAAGACGCTGAGTAGGTGATGTTTTCCTCACAGCGGACGATGATCCAGCAGGAGTAGCAGCAGTGGAATTCTTAGAAGAGGTTTTCATAGTAGACATATTCACGGGTGTGAACGTGAGAGCATCCATTTCTTAAAAATACAGAAAATCATGGAAAAAAGTGCATGTTTAATATAATAGAAGTAATCAAGATAAATACATCCACTAAATATTTTGGATGAGAACATATTTCAATGACTTTTTTTGGCCCTCTTATTGAGTTTTAAATAGGGTCCTAATAAATAATAAAAGCATCATTTTATCTTGGTTAATGATTCACGTCGGGTTCACCATTTTTAGTTTCCCTCTGGAATGGGGGATGATCTCATTGATTTATGATTCCTAGATTCCAATAGGTTTCTAATGGTTTTTTTTATAGAACCAGAAACATCCAAATATTCCATATCCTCTTGAACCTACTTTCCAAAGGTAGGCGCTCATTAGTTGTAGACTGATGAGGCTTAAAAATTTTCATTGGCCGAGAGGATGGGAGGTCGGACTCATCACACCTTTTTGAGGTGAATTATTGTCTACTTGGGGACTCTCTTTATAGATTTATGTTATGTTCGTGAATCCTTATTAAGTTACCAACTATAAAATGATATTTCCTTTATATATGAAAATCAATGATTGATATATATGAATTTTAGAAAATCTTTTATATGTATTCGAGGTTCGTCATCGATAGAGAATCATCTGTATCTATTTATAGATTCGTAGTCAATGGAATCATTTAATACATAAAAGTATCTTGGTCATTATGATGACCATACTGGTTTTAAATCCACTCAGTGGGGCACATGAATTTTAGTTTCATTCAGAATGACATAGATTATTTCAGAGGTGGTATCGCACCAGCAGATGGGCTACCTATGTATCCTTTGTTTAGGAAAAGGAATCAGAACCCATATAGTTTGAGTATGGGAATACAATGTTTATGATTTATGGATCAAAGAGAGATTTCATAATTAATTTTACACTCTAAGATCATGTGAGTCATGCTCGGCGTGAGAAACAAGAGGTATGGGTAAAACCCAACAATTGTTCCATAAAATATGCAATAATAAGAAATGATGTGGGGATTATGTATGTATGACTGCCCAAATAAATGAAATTAGGATTTACTTCAGGGAAGAAATCCAAATTCAGGGTCCATAAAGGTATATGTACTTTATGGAGATTTGGATACTCTAATTTGGGGATTACTCTTGAAAAGGAGGCCCAAATTAGGAGGGGACTTATGATTGGGTTTTACTCATGAGAAGGATACCCAGATCAAAAAGTAAATTAGGACTGGTTAAGAGAAATTAATACTAGGGAATAATCCTGAGAAGGAGGTACATGTTAAGGGAGTTGAAAAATTAAAGGACTTGGGGCTTATTCCTGAAGAGGATGCCCATATTTAAGACTGGGGCTTACTCCTGAAAAGAAAGCCCAGGTTAAGAGAATTAGGGTTGGGGATTACTCCTAAGGGGGATGCCTGTATTTGGGAAATTTATGATTGGGGCATTCAACTAAAAAGGATGCCCATATTAATGGAAATTGTCACTGGGACGTACTCCTGAAAAGGAGGTCCAAGTTAAGGTGTTATCTCATCATAAAGGATGAGTTTGATAAACGAAATCTCAATTTTTAGTGACATAAAGGTGTGTAATTCACTAGTTTTTGAGAGATATTTCACATAATTTCTTTCAAATAAGGATGTTAATAAAGAAAACATTCCATAAATGGTTTTGAAGAATGTCTTGATGGCTGAATCTTGAATAGGAGAGATGGTATGGTATAAGAGGGGTTAAATGGGATAGAAGGGAACCCAAAAAGGCAGGGGCGAACAAGTCCTAGCAGGCGTGCAGGTACTGCGTGGGCACGCAAGTCCTGGTCACGCAGGTATACCTGCGCGAAAAATGGGAACTTGTGCTATTGTTAACCAGTAGGGTAACACTTGGGTGATCCTTGACCAAAGACTTTAGAATTATCCTGAGGTACTTCCAGAAGACGGGCGCACAATTTTTGGTGAAGAAGTAGGGCGGCAGGCAATTGTGTCCATTTCCCTTAAGGGTAAAACACTTTAGGCACGCATGTATTAGTGAATTCTAACACTTAGACCTTACTCCTCTTGTTTGGACCTTTCATTCTAGGTAAAGAATTACCATAGAAGTGTTCGGAATACCTGAAAAAGTGGCTTGGGAGTTCAGAGCTCTATATCTGAATTTTGGAAAATTTCATCCTCAAATGGGGGGCCGACAGGGTCTATTTATAGGCTGGAGAAGACCCCAGGCGGTTATCACTTAGGGCGCGCAAGTCACTTGAACGACCATCAGGCGTCGCGCATGTGTAATTGCGCGATAGTGACAGAACTTGCACGACGCATGTGCATTTGAAGCCTTGTTCATGCCTTTGTCGATTTTTGATGTTCTCATCAAAGGCTGAATAAATTTGTTCTATGTAAATTCCCTTTCAAATCTTTTAGACAATGTGACGGAATGGAGCGCCAACAAACTCTCAAATATGATGAAAAATTAAATAACATAAAACTATCACCATTGATATATATTTATGACACAAAGACCTAGATTCCACACAATAATTCCTTATGATGGTCAGTTAGAAAACCACATGCCATCCACCAGATATTCTAAATTCTACCGACTACTAGAAAAGGTCTAATATACAACATGGGATTTCTATACACTCCTTATCAAACTGTCAAAACAACAAAGAAAAATAAACAAAAAATTATAATACCCATAACCATAATTATAATTGTATACCATGATGATCATGATATGATGATAATATCCAAAAAAATAGTATATATGAAATGTCATATATGTTTTCTCTATCTAAATGAAACAAAAAATCAAAATGCACTAAAAAACAATATTCTGACATCATGTCCACTTCCCCATCTAAGATCCATCCCAAATAATCCATCTAACTTCCAGATATTTCCCTTATCTTATCCTACAAACATGACGTCTATTAGGGTATCGATCTTGTTTCACATTTAAGGTGTTAGAGCAACACATTTGTCCACCCCCAACAGGGTCTATAATAATATCAAATCTATAATTGTGTATTATGATTTATAAATTATAAAGTCATATTAATTAAATATTCATCACAATAAAATATTATTAGTTTAACCACATAAACCACTCAGGTTCACACTAACACTCAAACCATCAATACCTTCCCCAATCTGTGTTGAAGTATGATCCACATAACATAAAGAATAATAATTAAATATAAAATTCTATTTTGTTTCCTATTTAATTCAATTTGATTTATAAATTCTTTGAAGCATTGTCCAATGAAAAAAACTATCCTAGAACACAATGTTTAGAACCATGGTGGGTATTTAATGTATTATTCACTAACCCACAATTCCTTGATATAACACATGTTCTTTTGAAGTAGTAGTTTGTGTCCTAGTCTCATATATCAGTCAATCACATATGATATTTTTAAGTAGTTGTACATGTTCCACACACATATATAACATATATCATAATTTCATATATATCGCATATTTCATATACAATAATAATAAGAATCATAACATTTATAAACATTATTATCATATATCACAATCATCAGATTTAAAAATCATCTACCCTCTAATCAAACAATAATGTTTATTCATATTAGTCACATGGAATAATATAATAAAGAAATATTAAAACATTTATACACATTATGTCAAAAAATGATCATTTTTTCCATTCAGAACTCATGATACAGAATTTGGATATTCAAAAACACCAAAATAAATTTCCTTATTTCATCACATTTCATTATCACATGAAAATTTTATTAATCAATTCCCTCAGTCCATAATAAATTATTCAATCAATTATTTGAATTCCAGATTAAATTCCTGAGTGATGAAATTAAAATTCCAAAATACATATAATCAATTATAATTAAATACTATTGGAATTTACATTTAGACTACCGACATCAACACTGTTGGTGCGCATTCACCAAACTGGAAATACCCAAATTGAGGTAGAACGATCAAGAATATGATAAGGAGTGATATCAATAAAATAAAAACATATCCAAGATAAAACATAACATCAACTATAATAACCTAGATCTAATACTAATAAAATTGTAAATAATACAATCTTATTCATCAAAATATAGATAACGGAATGAGTGAAACCCACTTGTGAAATGAATCAGTAACGAGAGAGGTATAGATTCATCAATAATAACTTGGAGTAATAATGAATAGAGATTTAAGGTATTTATAATATTTTTGGATGCATCAATATTTTGAGGAAAATTATATAGGATATAGTAGTGATTTTAGGCATAAAAATAGGGCAGTTTTATAATTTAAAATATTTTTTTTGATAAAATAATTTTTTACGAACGATTTCATGGTCAAGGGAACATTGTTTTTCAGACCGCGTTCCCTTATAATTTCACTTATTTAAGGGTCACATTGTTACTACTAAGAGATAATATTGTTGGATAAAAATTGTTCAAACCATTAAAATCTCCTTTGAATGGAATTTAAATATTTCTTGGGTGTAGGAGAATGGTTTGAGTAAACCATGCACCAATAGTCTGCTATCACTTTTACTACCAAATTTCTAAAAAATTTCTTCAAATTATCTACAAGTAATACCCAACTATGATATTAAAAATCAAGTGTAAAATATTTCTTCAAAATGATCATAATACAATTAAATAATGGTGGATATGTTATCATATATGGTTAGTTAGGTTTATAATGATATTATTTTCTATTCTTTTTCACACACTAGATTCATTTGTTATATGCCTATGATTATGTCATGATGCATTAGAATAATTTATAATAGCATTGTAATATGCTTCCATGGTGTATTCTTGGACATTTTAGATTACATATCACACTCTCTATACTAATGGAAAACTCTTATTACTTCATGTTCTTTTTAATTAGATATTTATACCATAACCATGTTATCTCATATAGTAATGATCAAAACCATGATTACATATTTTTAGGGATTCACTTATTGAGAATTTTACATAAATCCCATATTATGGTTCCTTTCTCAATTTAAGGAATACGTTTATATCATATGATGAATATTCGAGGGGTTCTTATGTGTCTCAACTATAAATAAAAGCATATAATTATTAGAAAATATATTTCCTCCTTAATTATTCCTCAGTGACACTAACCCATTAATTAATTGGATTTACTTTCATATTTTTGGAACTAACATTATCATATAGAAATATTATAATGTAAATATTGGTTTAAATCAAATTATATTGAATATCATGTTCATAAAAACATTTTAGAGTGCTAAATATTTTTGTATGGGACTAGGATTTCATTGTTTGTATCCTAAGAGGGTTTTGATTGTTTTATAGATTAAATTAATTTATTAAGGATTATTGTTACACCATGAGTTTCTATACATTTTTATTTAATGAGTAAATTAAATTTCTTTAATGAATTTTCATACACACAACATTGTGTTATGTTTCTGCTAAAAAAAATAATGTGTTAGCTTGTCTTATACATGACACTAAGTTTTAACAAAATAACTCTATAGTATAAATAAATTTATTTAAAAGTGTCCTTTATAAAATAGTTTTTAAACATATAAATATGAATATAAATAAAAACATATTAATTATTAATTAAATAAATTTTAGATAAAGGAAAAATATTTATACAAAAAAATTAAATTTTAGTTAAGAATGTTATGATTTGAAAATACTATTCATTCTCAAAAAATGATTTTAATTTATTTTAGAGAAAAATAATGAAATAAATTTTGGAAACATAAAAAATATTATATGATGAAATAGAATTTATTTTTTAAAACTCCATGTAATAAAATATGAGGGTGAATACTATGTAATTTTCCAAAACGTTTAATTTTTTAATAAATAGTTTAAAATACTGATTTTCAGTTAAAAATATCATTTTAGAATATTTTGTTTATAGTGTTAAACTACATTTTTAATTAGTTTCTATGTACCATTATATGAATTATACAAACAATAATACAATTTAATACATTAATTAAAATTATATTTAAAATTAATATAATAACATTGAAAACATTTGAACATATTCTTATTAGAAACAATCTTTGTTATCAGGTCTACATGATTAATTTTATATTATAATTTAAAAAAGTATTTAATTAAATTTGTAAAAAATTCCATAGTTAGAATATTAAAAATTAATATTATCTAATATAGTAAATTTATATTTTATACATAATTAATAATAAAAATTGTAAAAATTATTTACCATTGTTAATATAAAAATAATTTTATTAGGTGGAAAACAAAATTGATAAGAGTTGAAAACATCCCAAAAAATTTAAAATCTGATTAAATGGTAATATTCAGACCATATATCTTTATTTTTCACTAATGTTTCGTTATTGGAGCCATATAACAAAAAAAATGTTGGTGGAATTATTTTTTTAAATCAATTTCAAATATGCCACTCACCTCACATAGAAAATGGTCCCGTATATTGTCTAATATTCACACCATAAAGCAATTTTAGATCATCCAATACCCATAAGAATCTCATATAAACATACATTCCATCATATGATGAACCTTATTTAATATATAATTTCATCGATGAAAGATTTGTTTATTTATGATTCCACATAATTCAAATCTTATTATATTGTAATGATATAATATTCACATTATATTCCATATAATAAATTCTTTTATCTTACTTCTGTGGCCAACGACCATCTCCCCATTAATAAAATGGGTTACAAATTCATCGTCCATGTGTGCGGTGGACTACCCCTTATAAACCAATGTTATCCATTTTTTCATTAACAAAACTCCTTTCTAGATATAATGATGGATTTTAAATTTATATTTAATATTTTAGTTGTTTCAAAACATAATTAAAAATTTTATCTCACCCAGATTAATGTATTTAATTCCACTAGAATATAACAATGTCATTTGTGTGTACGTCAGACTAAAAAATGTCAAGGTGATGAATCATTCATGATAGACATGGAAGGCTCTATTTATAGTTTTAATTAACAAAATTTTGATATATGACATCGAAATTATTATTTTATTATTATACATCGTTTTTCATTTTTTCTTTTAATCAAAAATATATTTGGAAACATCATTTATGAATATATATGACTAACCATCTCCTAGAATAGTGAATTCAATTTTCTATCACTAAAATTTTTAGATTACTCTAAATTATTATAAATTTAACATATATTATATTTATATGAATTTAATCTTTATAGAGATGAGGAAAACTTTATCAAATTTAATAGTAACTAAAATAAAAAACCAATAAATTCACTAAAAAGAAAGTACTTATAACATGAAATGCGACATTAAAAAATATTTCTTTATAAATAGGAAATTTAAGGCCATTAGTAAATCATATATGGTAACATATATATACATATATTTATATTTAATTAATATATTTATAATATTATTATATTAACGTTAAATTATATTCAAACATGTATCATATAAATCAATATTTAAGATATGTGAATATTTTATTACTAAGAACATATGGAAATTTACAAGTCATTTCATTTGTTGGGGAATATATATTCCTATTAACATTATGTATCGTGAATTAAGTTATGGTAATTATAGTTTTTGTTTCATATAATTTTAGACTTATGGGTTATTATAATTAAATTTTTTTCTAATATAATAACTTATTTTTCCATCAATTTAATTTCCTAGAGATGTACATTATGTTATGCACCTATATTATTTAACAATGAATATATGTGTTACCTTTGACATGTGATATCAATAATTTATTTATAGTAATTATATTTTATGTTTAATATTTTTATTAATTCATGTGTCTAATTATTCAATGTTACCAAATAGTTAATGATTTTATGTGACAACATATTTTTGTATAGGGAACAGTTATGATTATCTTTTTGAGGATAAAATATTATGATCCAAATCTGTTGGAACTCATAAAATTTATTATAATTTGGTTATTCTTGATATTTTCTATAATAAATAATTTTTACTACACTTTGTTATATGAAATATTTGAGATAGTTTTTTTAAGAAAAACACTCTTTATTTATCTTTTCGGTGGAAATATATATTCTTTTAAAACCAAGTTTTCTAAAAATTTCACTCATACATATCATATATTCTCATAGTATTTTTTGTGTTAAATTTTATACCATGTATTGCATTAAAAAATTTGAATGTAATCTTGATTTAATTTTCCAATTAATGCATGCTTTGAATTTACCTAAACTGTTAAAGGACTATAGGTTTTTATGTGTACGACATGAATGAAAAATCCCATCATGATAACTTCTATTAGATTTGATGATTCCTTTACATGTTTCTAATGATATATTAAATAAAAAATATTATCAACATTATTTTTGTCCTATAATGATTCTTTTATCGTGGAATGGATTTTTTAATAAATTATTTAAATGATCAAGAAAATTCAATTTCGATATAAAATGTTAACCATTGATGCTACATATTCCTTAATGGTGATATGATTCTAAGGATACCTTAATTATTCATTATTATAATGTTTCTATATTTTTATGGAATAATTTTTATTCAATCCGTTTATATTCCATATGTTATACAATGATAAAGTTCTTGTGAAATCCATTTATTTTTCCATGGATTAAGATGTGATGAAATGATGGAATTATTATGAAACTTCATTCTTTTCGACATGTTATTATTTGAAACCCATTTCATTTTCCTCTGGCTTGGCCCGGCCTCGGTAACAGCTTCATGCCTCAGATCGGCATTGTTGGAGGGCATATTTGCGCGGTCCAGGTTTGTTCATGTCTCAATGGAAACTTCAGTGCGCCTTTCGGATTCGGGAGGTCGCTCAGCGTTGGCATGATGTTCATGGCTTCGGGACTGCATCTTGGCATCAGTGTGCGTTGGGTTCCAGTGGATCGCCGTCAGGATCTCTTCATGGTTGGTATGCTCGCCTTTTTTCTTGCCTGCGACTTTCCAGGATTTTTTCTCGGATGCGGTGGGTTCGGCGTCATCTTCAGTGTGCCCAGTGGTGACTTTGGTTCGCCTTCAAGATCTGAGATCTCTAATCGGCCTTGTCCAAACATGACGTCGGGTATGGCATGTGCCTGTAGGTTCAGGGTCGGCTACATTAGTCTGGAAGGGGGAGGAATTTCATTTTCCTGCTGGTGTTTTTTCTTCTCCATGTTTCGATTTTGTGAAGCTGGATCGTGGTTGATTGGCTGTGGATTTGGGTGTATTTTGGTGGTGCTGGTGTTGGTTGTTTTTGAATCTATCTTGGTTGTTGATTGTTGTTAGAGGTGAAATGGATGTATTGTTGGAGAACCCAAAACATTCTACAAGGTTTTTCTTCAGATGAGGATAGATTTGGTTGTCTTCATCGAGCATGACTTTTTGGATTTGGATGATTGAGAGGGTATGTCATTGGCATCGGTTCCTGTCTTGTGTATTTTTGCACAAGACAGCATGCTGAGCATCCATGATTTGGTGGAGGCATGCCTTAATGTTTTTGATGCTGGGTAGAAGCACTTCTTTGTAGTCTTGTTCTGGGTTGCAACCCTATTACTTTTTTGAATTTTGATAATTTCTTGATGTCCATGAAGTCCTGGTTTTCTCATTTACCCTTACAAGGAGCCTTATCCAAAATCAATAAAAATATTCGGCCTTTGGGCCATTCAGTGAGTTATATGAGTTCCAAGGGTATATGTGATGTTATCCTAAGCCCAATAAACATTAGAAAGGATTCAATCCACACACTGATGTAGGTGCATTTGTTGTTAGACAATAATTACCTTATAGATCTCTTGGTTGGTATATAACAACCCTGCTTTTTATTACTCACAAAAACAAGATTTATTACATAAAAATGAACTTAAGACAACTCTATGGATTGTGAGGTGTAATATCATTGGAAAATTAGGAACATTACATAACAACACTGAACATAAAACAAAACATCATTATTTAAAACCACTTTTACCTGACTATGACATTTCTTCATATTTAGCATTGCATGGGATAACCTCCAGACATGCATTAGAAATGGAAGAGTTATAAAGCCTATTTAATGAGTAAACATGGAATAAAATGATGAATATAGTAAATTTTAGGAAATTGGTATATCAATGTAGAACTAGAGAAACATGAACAAAAAGGCATTAAATAACATGATTATCAAAATTGGAAATGTGAAAAAAAAACATTTAACAAGATATTAACCTGAGATAATTCCCATTGGTCGTGGAGCATGAGTAAACCCTCATTATAATTGAATTTTTGTGAGTATATCCTCATTGAACTTGACTTATATTGAGTAAACCGTTATTCCACATGATGTATCTTGATACTAATCTTCACCCAATTCATTGGATCGCTACCAGGGTGCAATATTTTTAAACATTTCATTTGAAGCATTAGTGTGACACTTGGATTATACAACATGGATCCATTAAACATAATAATTTATTCCATGAATAGGAGATTCAGAATACATAAATTTATTTCCTAAATCAATATATACAAGTTCCTAAAAGTGAATACCCTTGATAGAGAAATGGTTATGGTATTAACTTACACACTGATTTTGGGATGAATAATTTTGGTTTAATCTTGGCAGCATGAGGACATCAAATAGAAATCATAAAAAGGGATAATGAGAGAGAAATAAGTATTTCATCATTTATACATGAAATTGATTTTAAGGTTCCATGGATAATTATATCCCAATGCATGCAATGTAATTTATATGCATAATATAAAAGACTTTCTTAAATAAAAATGAGAAAAGAGAAATTCCTTACTGAATTTCGGCCTAGTAACCGGGGTACATGAGAGATATTAATGACAGAGAAATAATACTATCATCATTCAAAAATAATTTTAAAAGTATGGGGGAGGCCCCCAATTATACTCCAATTTTTTTTAATATATAAAAGGGTGTAACAACATAACAAAAAATAGAAATAATGATAAATAACGAAATTCCATACATGGAAGTGTGATCCCAATGGTTAGAGAGATGCTTGAGAGAGGATTATAGAATGCTTATGACACCTTGGGAGGTTTCTATAGAGAGGATTGAAGAGGTTGGTCGAGCTCCAAATGTTTTGAGTTAAGAGAATGTGAGATTGAGTGGGTTTATATTGGAAAAGAAAAACAATTCTTTATTATTTAGGTTTTGGAAACTACACATTAAACTAATCCAAATCACAAACCATCCCATGGGTTTTCCATTGTCTTTTTCCATACTTGACTACAAAATGTTAATTTATAAGGCCATTGGCCGAACTTTTTAAAATATTTGGATTTTTTATGTATAGGGGAGCCACACTCTCATGGGAATCATTTTAAAAATATAAAATATTTTAAACGACTTGGAGAATCCACTAAGGAATAATAAAATTTATCAAACAATTCCAAAATCACAATATTTTAAGGATAAAACATATAATGACTGAAAATACTTTTTATAGTATTTTATTAACTCGCTATTATGACATTATTATGTCATAAAACACATTATATATTTAAATGGTTGCAACTATAAAATAATATTATACCAACTGTTCCAATCCATTGGAAAATCCCCAAAACCAATGGGCTCTAAGTTGTGGGGATAACCATATCCCGACGGTTCAAATTGAATCATTGGGATAGGTTGCTTGGATTTTTTTAATGTGACCGGTTCAGTGTCAATAATTGGTAATTTTCTATCCCAACAGTTACTATTTGTGGTTATATAAATGTAGAAAAATGGTTTTTCACTATTGGTATACACCAATAGTTGTTTAAATGATGGTATACTGCCTATAACACACTCTATTCCAATTGCTTCATTGATACCTTAAGGATATATGTATACTAATGATTCTCAAATCATTGGTATAAACTACTAAATCTATATAATAAATGGTTTATAGAACCATTGGTGTTTCCTATTCTCCATAAAAATACCTTTGTCACCTCTTCCTGCCCACTAGAACACGTAAAAAGGGTAAAAAATGTAAAAAATTCAATGAGATTTATTTGGACTATGTGAAAAAAGGCATGGTTAGGAGAAACTAAAAGTGATTATTTATTGTTAATAGGGAGTAGAATTATGTCTATAGGGAGGGAGATTCGAAGGGAATATATTTAGTTTCACATCAATTTTTGAAGATCCATGTTTCGAATTCAATAAAGGAAACCTAAAAAAATATGAATTAATGGAATGTTTGGATAGTTACATGTTATGACTAGGATCAAAAGGAACAATGTTTGTCATATTGGATTTGTTCATACATAAAAAGCACTATGTTTCTAAAAATAATCCCTTTTAAAATATCATGAATGAGAAAAAACAAGTCATATTAAAAAAACTAAAAGTACCCACTCATCTAGGGAAGGGAGTAAAATCCAAATGGTGGAGTGACATATGATATGTGAAATAAGTATATTTATTTATCATGGTTTACAAATTCTGTGAAAATGATGGTTATCCTTCAACAAGTGGTCTTGAGAGCTCTTTTGATACTAATAGATCATGGTACCTGATTTAGTGTGGCGGTGAGGACTTATAAGCATAGGATGACTGGGTTTCATGGAACATTCCAAGACTATCATATAGTATTTGAGGTCATCATGATGTAATTATTTATTATTTGTTTTTTAGGGTGATTTGAGTGGCAAAGAATCTAGTCGATTCTCTATTTTATGATATATGAGTATCAAGTGGACTAACATTTTTCACATGGATGGTGATATTTTATTGAGATGGGGGGTATATTTCATGAGTGACTACTACCTCATACCTATATGTTGAGCTATTATATGGTCCAAATTTCCTTGATATTATTACATGCACATGTTCAATTACAAAATCAGACAAAAATAGTGACATATCAAAAGTAAAGACAACACCTTGAGTGATAAGGTTTCGAAAGGACACTTACATGATTGGCAATGATGTTATCATATTATAACATGATATCTAATCCTACCATGATTGATAATGTAGTGATCAAGAAAATAGAATCACCTTGAGTGATAAGGAATTAGATGAACTCAACCATGAGTGATAATGGTGCATTTGGAATGTGATATTAGACCAAAAATGGATAATATAGTATTATTTTAGAAAATGGATTAACATTGATAATAATTTATTAACGTAGTTGTTTTATGAGCGAGAAGGATGGTATGTGATATTTAGTTGTATTAGACACTTCCTTTAGTCGTATGGTAGATGTTGGGTGTTGATTGATAACCCATACTGTGTAATAAGTATTAGTGTAGGGAATGTATACATGAATCTATCTAACAGATTCAGGTTTTAGTTGAGTAATCAGTGATACTCCCTATTTAGATTATTTGGGTGTAGGATGGAATTCAAGTATGGTTGTACAATGGTGCATGTTTTTTTCATAAAAGTGTATCTATTGTTGGGTATCATGGAATCATATTTATCGCACGATGATTTAATACACATGGAGTCCTAGTGTCCTAATTGTAACATGACATCAGAAATGATATGTGATTCTATTTATTTTTATAACATTTTCTTTCATATGTATACATCTATATGTAAAAATATATTAATGTATCTTTGTGAGATTATAATGTCATATATTTCTAACACCTAGCATGAACGACTTGGTTTGATTGAAGATATTATTATAGTTTTAGTAGTCTATGAAAATATAATGTACTATATTGGGATGGAGTAGCTTAACATGGATTAGTGGAGAAGATATTATGTGGTAATCGGGGATAGAAATAGAGCCTATTGTGATTTTTTTTATTTTTGTCATATTGGGGGGAAATTAGTTTATGTGTGACTATATGCATCCACATGGTTTATTATTATAAAATTATGTTTTTTTCATATAAAAATTCCACTAAAATTGATATATATATATATATATATATATATTTCTTCTAGATATTTTCTTCCACAATTATGATTTTTTTTTTATCAAACCCGGATACTATTTCAAAATAGAAGATCTAGAAGTTGCAGTTTTGGATAGGTATATTATATTATAATAATGGACTCATGCAAATATATATATATATGTGTGTGTGTGTGTGTGTGCTAGTCATTTTCATGAACAACTTTGAATGGTGTGGATCACACCAAGTATCTATAATGTCCTCTTTATTCTCAAAGTGTCCATGCTAACAACATGTTTTTGAATTCAAGTAAATATAATAATAGAAATTCAAGAACATTCACTATAATTTTCAATTTTATTTCTCAGGTTTTCAATCATCATCAATTGAAAAATATTAACTATCATCCACCATAATATATATATATATATATCTCCATTTAAATACACAACAAAAATCTCTGAATATTATATGAGAATACCTCTATTTCTATTTTCCACATTTTCCATAACATTGGAATGATTTTAAAACACCAACTGAATATATGTGGCATAAAAACCCATACAATCATTCCATTTAAAATCGTGAACATCATGACATAGAAAATCATTTTCTAATTGTGTTTACAAACCAAATTCATTTTACCTTCACACCCTGGAATGAAAGAACACATCTTTATGAAATATTCCCTTCAAAACATCGGAAACCATGAACAATTGGCCATTTTCCCCACTCCAAAATCCTGATACGCTAAAGGAACCAACATTCCAAAAATGATCTAGGAAATGACATAAGGATCTCTCCAGCATCTTTATAAACTTATTCATACAATGGTCTATCACAATTAGACGAATTACATTAGTGAGTGTCCCCACTATAATTATTCTCATTTGAACATGGGATATTTTTTTCAAAATGAATAGTCAAAGGAGGAGGCACTAAATCATATGAATTGGTTGTGGAAAGATGAATATTATGGTTGGGAGCATCGTAAGACTGACAAGAGTTAAAATGGACACCATAAGTGTTTTTAGATATATAGTATCTGGTAAACCCACAAAGGGGTGTCCAAGAGTCCATGAAATCTCTCCAAACGAGTTTCTCCAGAATACAAGGTCACATCAAGAATGATAGAACAAATCAAATTTTGTTAGATAATTTTGACTTCCTGATCAAAAATAAGTAATCATTTTATCTAAATTTTTTAAAAATATGTAAATATTTAATTTTAAAGAAAAAACTGACATTTATCGATAATTAATGGGTTTTGATAGAAACAACATTCAAACCTTAATATAAATTATAATTTTATTCTTAAAAATTATACAATCATTTCTATAAAATTAAATTAATTTAGATATAAAATTTTAATAAAATATTTATTTAAACCAAAAATACATTAATTCATCAAAATAGATTTATTAATTTAATATTAATCAGAATTATTATTTTTTGTTTAAAAACCATTTACAAAGTAACAATAATAAAATGAATAAACATTTTTTATTCTATAAAAAATAATACTCATAATCATAATGATAGTGTCTTGTTGCATAAACACTTATAACACCCTCATAAGACATATGGGTAACATGTGCAATGGTGATATAAAATTGGGGAGGCTCAGAAAACATCACTCGAGAGGTAATATTTATTAACAGCAATTTCTCCCATTGGTAATTGCATTCAAGATTAACGTATTGAAGCTCAGCTTGAGATTATTCAGGAAAGAATCCCAGTGACAGTACCTCCTTTTGGAGCTCGGATAAATGGGCGTTATATAGAGAAATTGTACTAGATGAGTTCATCACTGGCTTTTTCTGAGTAAATTGGATTCGTTAAAGCCTAATATTTATACCAATCATGGGATCATTGTTCAACTGCTATATAATCAACTGTAATGATTCTTAATGGTATTTGAAATTCCATAAAACATAAAACTGAGGAATTAAATATGTTTTATATAATCATTTTACATAATAATATATTAAATAAGATCTAGATGAATTTTCATTAATAAATATTTGGGTGGTTATATGGTATCATTGACAATATATTTTATATGATTATGATTATACCAAAAAATTTCTCATGATAATGTAATGATCTCATTACTCATGTTATTTGATATCCATTTTGATTCATCAATAATTAAATTATAATCATGATTCCACGGCTCACAATTATGAAATTTTAAACGAAGGGTATTCTTTTCAAATGATATGTTCATATTCTCATACAATTAAGTCTATATAAATATTATAAACCATATTTACCCTAACTGAGTAATTGATTACATTTTTTAATATTTATATTCCTTAGGATTTGAATAAATTTACTATGTATGGATGGTCTAAGTTTTTTTCTTGTAATGAAAAACATATCTGTAGACAATATAGCTTACTTGTGCACCAATTTTATATGTTTCAATTTTTTGTCAATATTTATACACTATCGACCTGTTCTGTATAATTGTGCAATATAATGAACATTGATAAATAATGATATAATATCGGTGTATAATCATCATGGGATTCAATGGAATATATCAAGGGATATTTTTAGTAAACCATTAAAACATATTATGATAAAACAATAGTGAGATCCCTATGTACATGTATATCAGTAAGTCTATATGTGAATAAATTTTTAAAAAAATTTCTTTAATTTTGGTAAGGTATGGAGAGTTTTGTTCAAATGAAATTACATCACTAACTAGATTCTTCAAGTGGATGTGGATCTAGAAATAGTGGTACCAAGGGGTAATTACTATAAAAACGGATTATAATGCTATCCTCGATAATCACTTAGTGTCTGACAATGGGAATTTCGTCAAAACATATTTTTCAATATATGGGGATGTAATTTGGAAATTATCAAACTCTTTTTGAACTTTGAATACATTATACATATGATTATAATGAATGACCTTATATAAACCAAATAATTCATAGATTAAAATATGAATTCATGATTTATAGATCCAATAACATATTTTTCTTGATTATGTGGTTCTAACTTGTCTGTACTATTCCTTACCCTATGTGTTTTTAAATTTAGTCAATGATTAGAACCTGAATGATCTGTTTTAATGTTGAGTGAATCCCAAAATAAAATGAATTTACTCTTCAAGAGAAACAAATTATGGAAAATGGAATAAAATAAGTTGTTTTTATTCCCAAACAAATTCCCAATCCATGAATCAGACTGGATATACAAATGAGAATTATTGCACTACATTTCTATGGATTCCTTTGTTAATAAACATTAACCGCCTTTACTAGGTCTTATGATCAACTAGTATATAAAAAATGAATCAACACCAATGAAATGACATTTTCCATTCTCAAATGTTCATAACATGAAAACTAATTTTGGATTTATACCATTTGGATGGTGAAGAAAATTAATGATGGAATCTTATCAAGAATACAAGGGAAATGATTACATTTACCCCATGGATTTGGACATGTTCAATGATTTTTATTCATTAAGTTCAATCATGTAGTGCTATATACCAATATTGAGAAAGATTTCCTTTCTCTAAATCGATAGGATGAATAATCTAGTAGGAAATATGAGGAAAATTAAAAAATGCATACAATGTATTCTTCCATTATTATTATCAATCTTGTAATTATGTTCAATCATTAATTTTGTGAGTTAAAACAATTCATTTTTAGAAGTTAGCAATAGGATAAACTAGTATAGTTGAAGATATTTTTAAATGTTCATTGATGTGGAAATAGAGGATTGAGTTACACATCAATATAATGGTTTTAATTTGAATAGAAAAATGTAACTTAATTTAAAATATAGCAATAATAGACAGAAGAAGATGGCCTTTCATTTAGGATCAATTAAAGTGAAGAAGCATAATATAAATTTTATAGTAAAAACAGTAAATTTCTTATTAGAGTATGAGAAGTTCATCAAGTTGGTGACTAATGAAATCTTGTAAATAATATAGATAATGGTACAAATAATATGAATGATCCGTATAATTCACTTCCAACACATCCGTGTTTGACATGAATGGTTTATGGATATTATGCTAACATGTTCCCAAATATGAGGGTTAACGATAGTGATCAGTGCATGAATATTCATATATTGAGGGAAAATTTAACATCATATATAGTATCTTTTTCTGATATAGCGTGGAAAAAAATGTTTTAAAATGTAAACATAATATCTACACTTGAACTGATAATGTCAAATTTTAATATGTAACTACTTATTATTTTGTATATGAATGATATTTTAACGGTCAGATGATGTGAACCAAAGTCTTGTATTTGGAATTAGTATTTGACCCCCTAATTATATGATTTTTATATCTCATGTATATGTTTCTTCTATAGTTTATGTTTTTTAGAATGTTCATTATGTAAATATTTTCATTCTTCATGTAGTTGAAAATGATGTTATTTATGGAATGGATAAGATTACTCTAAATAATTACCACATTGATTATTGAGGAAGGGAAGTCACCCTTGATATTCAAAATACAACCTATGATAAATATCCATGTGATGATATATATGAAATTAAGATTTGATATAAACCATTATATATTACATAATTATGATTAACAAACGGTGTTTTTGTAAAGTGGTTGGGTATAAAAATGAAATTGATGATATAATTTTTTGGGAATTCATTGTTGTATTTTAGTATGATATTTATATAATGATATGAAAGTTTTGTATTTTTTCTCAATATAACTCATAACCTATTCCACATCAATATCAATGACTATATATATAATTTTTAAGATTGAATTTTCTGATTGGAATAAAAAGCATCAGGAAAGCCAGGAAAAGGTATTAATTAAGCATGTGTCTCCCAGTAAAGTGAACCAGTAAATTTTTATAGAAATATATATGTATCTATACGTCTCTACATTGAATTTTGGTTTATGAACATGTTCGTAATTTTAAACTATTATCTTGTTACCTTTATTGATGAATTGTTTGATCAGTTGTATGAAGATCAATAATTTCCCAAGATTGGAGTTCGTTATCTATATCATTAATTTAGGGCAATTAATCTACATACACAGAATTAAAAACTATGTACAAGGTATGGGAAGTGTGAATATATAGTTATTCAATTTGATTTTACATATTTTTCTGCCTTCATCATTTATTTAATGAATATAGTGTTTAGATATTAGCTTTATCAGCCTATAGTTGTCATTATGGATTACATTTGCATCCATTCAATGAGAGAAAAATAGAATAATTATAACTTAATATTTGAATAAAATAATGTACGGAAGGATAAACTATATGAAAAATTTATAAATTTTGAACAGTGGATGAAAATGGTTTTATTTTTATATAATATGATCTATAGAGAGGTTTTATTGGAAGGTAAATAAATGATGGTGGCAATTGAATGTTGGATCAGAACAGCCATAGTGATTGATATCCTCAGTATTCTTGATTTTTCTATATTTTTTTATTGTTTTTTGTAAATTTCTCCAAATTATCTAACCCTCCACTATATTAACATGGAAGGAAGCCATCTACCTAAGGAAAAATGAATGTTATAAAAATTAAAAGGATATAAAGGGAAAATTATTTAGTTCACCTTGTATCATGCTACCATGTAAGAAATAATGGTTTGTAATATGTAGTGATTCATCCAATATAATATCTTGATGTTTTATAATGTATAATTTCATGCTAATAATACATTCCTCATGACAATTGTTAAATCATTGGTAAAATAAAAAAAAAAGTTATGATTCATAGATATAGATTGTAATTTCTCTAAAAATATATAGAGGAATTACATTTATGGATAATGGTGGGATATATACAATGATCAAAAAATTCAATGTATATATTCAGATATATGTAATTGAATATTCACAAAAGAATATTTAAATGGATATTAATGATTATGACATCATAATACATTACCACCCAAAAACAAATAATGTGTCTGGTGATTTTACGTTAAAACATTATGCTATATTATCTATAATTTAGATAAGAAACATCCAATATATATTTATTCTGAAGGATTGTTATTTAAATCCCTATTGATTGAGTTATATATAACCTTACTTAATAGAATTTCAAAGCATATTTCCATTTGATGATTAATGAGGCAGTGAAGGATCCTATATATCTAAAAATATGAATATAAATATTCATATGTTTAACCTTGATCATAATGGAGTAATAAGTTCTAAGAATAGTGTATATATTCCATCCATAATCGTCTTGAAAAATGTGTTTTATAGGAAAATATAATTTCTACATTCTTTGATTATATATAAATTATGAAGAAGTATTAATATTTGAATGTGAATTTCATATTGGATGGCCTAAAGATATATATTTTTGAGTTTTAATGTTTGTTATTGGTGTTCCATATTGTTAAAATGAGAGATAAACTATAAAGGGTTGTTACATCCATTTCCCATATAAGAATGGGAATGGGAATACATTACCATGTTTTTTGTCTTTGGACTACCCAAAACATCTAAATGTATAAATTACATACAGGTTAATGTCAATCACTTTAAAAATTCAAAAAACATAATTGATATCATATAATACTTCCCCCTAAATCACATTTTTCTGATATATATTAATAAAGAGATCAAGGTTCATAGAGTACCATGTTCTATTATGTTAGACCATGATTTAAGGATTATCTCAATGTATTGTTGATGACTGCAATAACTTCTTGATATGGTGATGAGTATAGTCACATCCTATCATCCTAAAACATATGAATATTATGGAAAATACTTAAGAAGCCAGACTATATTTTGATATATTGTTCTTTGTATTTCAATGGTATTTAGGATCAACACAAGTATCTTGATCACTTTTCATTCAAAAATATTATTCAATCAATAATTCATATGGATCTTTATAATCCTCTCTGTGGAAGAAAATATAGAGATAAATTTTAATGATAAAATGGAGTAGAAATAAAAAAAAATGGGACCATAGATAGATGTAGAAATGGAAAAAAGGATAGATCCATTTAGGAAAACATCTAGTTAGATGATAGTCCTCAACAAAGTCATACTGATAATCTTTTCCATGATCTATAATTTGTATCAAGTTAAATAAATTTTCTATAAATCTATCTATGAAATAATGATATGAGAATTAGGATGAAATGGGAAATAAAAAGTAGGTATGTCTTTCCCATTGAAATTCATATTAATATTAGGACCATATCTTATTGCATGGTTCATCCAATAATCCTCTCACAATTTAAGGATCTGTCCAATGATTCACCCATGAGAATGTTTAATCCTGATGATTTACATGTACTAAGTATAGTGGTCATACCATATGAGATAGATCTTTTGTATGAGAAATAAACCCTGAAGATTCTAGGTCATATAGAGACTGTTCTAGTCAATAATACCACAATCATAGTAAAACTATCATTAAGAAACCACTATTTTGTGGAAGCTATATAGGAACTACAATACATGATAAAAACAGACCGTCATTTTTTTGAATCAGAGTGAGTAATTTCAATAACGATATTCATTTTATGGTCTGTAGAATGTAACACATCATGTTTTTATAAATTATTATTTTAAGTAAAAATTATATATCATTCATACATTCTGTTACACACAAAATGATGTAATTATTGTCTTATATTAAATAATGGGTTACCTTACTTTACACACAACACCATGTTTTAATAATTAATTAAAATATTATTTACATTATTTGTTAAACGTGACCATTAAAACATAGCTCGTATAAAGAACAATATTAATTGAAATAACTATGTATTAAGGACCAATTATAATGGGTAGTCATAATGAAAATATTTAGATAAAAAATTACTCATTACTAATAAATATATTTATACTTTTGGAGAAAATAATTTTTCAAAAATGGTTATTAGTTATTTGTGGGGAAATTATTAAAATTATTTTTTGAAACATTTTGAAAAATAAATTAATAATTGAAATAAATTTTTAAATTCTGTATGACAAACATTTTTTGGGGTGAATTTTGGAGACTATTCTTTAATGATTTTATTTTGATTAATTATGAAAATAATGAATTTTAATTGGATACAGAAATTTCATATTATATATTAATATTGTTAAATAGTATTTAAAATTAGTTTTAATGATATATTATGTGAATTATTCATCCTTTAATATAATTTTTTATTATTAATTCCATAATAAATTTCAATTTAAATAGATTTTAAACATTTGATCATTTTCTCTTTATAATCATACTTTCTCATCATGTATGCGAGATTAATTTAAATTAATGTTTTCCACTTATATGAATGGAATTTTTGAAATTGATACAATATTTTGTATCATTTTAATTTTTATGATTTAAAAATGACATATTAATTTTTGAACAAAATTAATAGTAATAACAGTAAAAATAATTTACCATGGTTAAGGTAAATAGAGTTTAATAGGGGTTAAAATTGTACAATAAAGGTTAAAATATGCCTAAAAGTTTCAAAAACCCATTGTATAGACATATATCAACCATATACCATCTAATATAGTTAATACTATATCATTGTATCCTTTTTATAAGAGACAATGACAGAGGAATTCATTATTTAACAAAAATACATTTAACACCATATGATTTTGTGTTATTTCTATTTAAAATTTAACATCTTTGATAGCTTATTTTTCAGTCAATTTTATGTTTAAAATTCTGATATACTATTAAATATTTGCATGGCCATTGGAATAATAATGTGACAACTAGGAAGATTAATGAGGCCAATTGAATAGTATCCTAACCTCTAAATTTATAATTAATTTATGTTATCTTATAAATGAAACGATAATATATTTATATCATCGAATAATAAAATAATTTTTTTAAAATGATAAATTAAGTGTTGGTGTTTTTTAAAATGTAATTATTTATTTACAATTTAAAAATAAATATTATGATTTAAAAGTAAATTTATATTCAAAAATATGATTTTTTTAATTAATATATTTGTGTCATATAATTAAATTATGATTTTATGATACATTAATTAATTTAACATAGTGTCATAAAATCAATTACAATTTTATAAGAAGTATTTTTTGAATTAATGATGCATTTAAATAAAATTAAATTTCACATAAATAGAAAATTATGTCCCTGAAATGCATTCCATTTTTAGATTCTATACATCAAAATGTGGTTATGATTAATTTTTGGGTTTTTTCTACAATATTAGAGTTTTGGGTGAATATTAACAAACAATAATTTAAGTTATTTAACAATTTATGACAAATATATGAATTGTTTTGTCACCGATAATATATTTTTTTTATTATTGAAAATAAAAAAAATCTATTTACAATATTTAGTCAAAAATATAATTACAATTAATATAATTAATCGAAATTAAAATATAATGAATAATATAAAAATAACAATAGTACACTCCTCCATAATAAATAGTAACTCTCACAACACCTTCTCGTCACACATTCTAAGGATTGCATATTTCATATATTATTCATAATTCATATCCCAAATCACTTTCCAACGTTCTTGTCTTTCATATCAAATCAAATGGTCATATCCAAGTCCTTTAAGGATGATCTCAAGGAGATTCCACTCAAGAGGTAAAAACTATTGCTCTCTCTATTTCATTTGCATATAATTTACTATAATTCCATCACCTCTCTATTTGAAATAACATGAATGATAAAGTGTCATATATAAATATATAGTAATTTGATTAAGTTATTTTTGTATCCACCATCAATTATCTTCTCTTCCTCTTTATTTCCATAAATGAAAACATCAACTATAAGGTGTCGATTCACCACATTCCTGGATGATGATTTTTCGTATTTTAATTCCACATTCATAGATAGTCATAAAACCAAATATAATTGATATGAAATATTTCTAAATAAATATTACGACATATATAACGTTTATAAATTTTATTTATACATAATATTATTTTATGAAAAAACACTAGAGTGTTATGATTGAAAAATACCCAAACTATCTAAATATTTTTCATTAACATTTTACCTAGTGAATCATCATCATAAAATATAATTAAATTAAATATAAGGCCATTTGAACTTATCTATTTTTATTAATGATTTATAATATCACTTCTATATAATTATTCACATTTTACATGATCTTTATCAAATGTACACATGTAAACCAATCACGAAAAACATCGAAACAAAAAATCCTGAAAGATAAAATTGAATCTTATAACAAATCAATAAGGACATAAATAAACATAACATCTTTCTAATAAACAAATAATGTTTAATAGGTTCAAAATTAAATTATTAATGTATCTAATTTCATTATCTATGACATTATGTGAATGTGCATAAACATTTTAGGCATAAGGTAATTGTTTCTTCCCAAACCATAATTTTTTCCATTGGGAAATTGTTTCTATATATTTTACCAAATGTAATAAATATTTATTCATATGTACTCCCCATAAATACAATTTTTAGGTTCCAATCATATGAATTCTTTACAATTATTCTTTCATTTATGGGAAAATACATGTTTTATAATATTTCATTTACAATTCCTCCCAATAAGTTAGCCTAATTAACTGGAACTTCACAATTTCATATCTTTTTTGATGTATATATCATAATCCATTTTCAGATATACTTAATTTTATTAAATCTCTAACTTCATCCTAAAAATTATCTTAGTTTATTTTTTTATTCAAAAAATTAACCATTTTTCTCTTTAAAGACTCTTTATATTTCCCATAATCCACACCAACATTGTTCACTTATAATGTTTCATAAACAAGCATGCTACATTTTTTTCATTAGTTGGAAATAATTAATCATCATCTATGAAAAATTTTAGTTTTAATATTATTTTAATATCCCTTAAATATAAATTTTTTACATCCCTTTTCCTTTCATTGATATACGTGTTTACATACTTATTTTATGAAAAATATAGATGATTTTATAAAAGTACTCTTTTATGAATAGTCAAAATGGTATTTCTATCAATAATAATTTAATGAATTTATTTTAGTATTATCATCTACTTAAAATCCTCTATTTAACCTATTTGTTAATTTATTTCAATCTATTGTGATACAATCTACTATATTTTATTGAATTGATTATTATTATTTTGACTGGGGATGTACAGCCTTGATACCATTCGATAAATTACTCTTGATATTTTATGTTTACTCATTTGTGTAATTATTTAGATTTCATATAGAATATTCAACATTAATGTATATATTGATTATGTTTCACTTCTTTTATATGAGTAATGCATTGGACATAGTATGTTTTGGCTAGGGCCAATTATATCCCATATATAATTCGGTAGGTCTCCTGAGACAATGTAATGTGGGTATTGGTTGATATCATACCCAATTATCTATGATTCCTTGGGAAATTCCTTGATAGTATGTTGATGATGTCATGAATTATTCATTCCCACATTATGAAATTAGTTTTTGATAATCCATGTTATTATTCACCTTTTTTAATATATGTGGTTATTTTTCATTCTCATTCAATTATTAATATGTAATTGTTATAGAATATTTTATTTAAATATTATTATTCTCATGTTCATGTTTTAATGGAATTTATTATTAGATATTTACCTTTCATTATTATTTTTAATTTTTTATGATAGATTTGGAAATATTTTTTACCCTTACTCAGCATCCAAGATTAGCCCTTTCATATGTTTTATCATTCACCAGGACTGCATGGTCTATATTATTATTGAAATGCATTAATATTTTTTGGATATTTCGGATGTTCAAAATTTATTTTCAATGATTTATATCATTTCAAGTTTTAATGTAAGACTTATGTTTGTATATGGTCATCCAAATAAACTAAACTTTTATGTCCATTGGTATGTGGTCACTTGTTCATAATACCAATGCAATAAAGTGAGTAATCTGCTCTAGGATATTAGGGTCTGGTTATTTATTGTCTATATCTAATAATGTTTTGTATAAACCTTAGAGACTAGATTTTAGAAAACATAAATTCGGGAATTATGTCCCTATAACCGAATTTGTGAAAATTTCCAAGGAAACTAAGGTTATGATTTAATATTATTTATACATTAATTTTCTCAGTAGTTATAAAATTTCATAATCTAATCTAGTATGTTCCATTTTTAGAAATGGTTTATTTTTAAATGAATGGAAACCATATCAATTCATGCATTCCAAGTAGGGATTTACCTCATTTGAAAATTAATGATAATGGAGCTAGAGATAAAACTGGAGATGATTAACTTATGACTACAATAGTACAAATTAACATAGGTTATATTAAATAACCATACTCTAATGGAGATCCCTGATCCAAAAAACTTTGTAATAATTTTATACAAATTCTTGTGATAAAAACAATCGACATTCAATAAGACTAAAAATCCATTTGTAGATAAGAAATTGATAAGTTACTTATATAAAATATTTCTTTGTTTGGGATGTAATGAAAGGGAAGGTATATCAGGATAGTTTATCATCTCCCTGGATATAAAGATCAATAGTGGAAATTAGTATAAAAATAATAGGTGGATGATGAAATTGAAATTATGGAATGGGAGGATTTTAATGGAATTTCCTTGGAAAATTCTAATCATGTAGAGCGATCAGATATATAGGGAAAAATAATGAGTCAAATATTGAAAGAGGGTGGAAAAATTTCTATGTATGATGTGATCATTAAATATTTTTAAATTCATGATATAAAGAATATGCAAAATACAAGGATAAATATTAAATTTTTCATTGATGGTCTTAAACCAATTCTCTCAATGGAAATAGTCTCTAAAATTTTCTCACTATATGAGGTTATAATATCATGTTCCATCTTAATGTAGAATGAATTTTTCAAGACATATTATTTTTATTAGATTAAATATAACATGTGGGATGCTGAGTACTATAAAAACGAAATAAGAAAAAAAGGGTAAATGGGTAGAATAGACTTTGAATCATGTAATAAATTTAGAAGGATACAACAATGAACATGACTATTGGGAATGTTATTGATTTTCAAGTCTGGATAAAAAGGACACCAGGCCTAGTACAGTAATGATAATAAATAAGTATGTAATCTGATATTTTTGAGATAAAGGACGTGGGGAATTTTGTATATTAATTTCCTAGACATCGAGAGAACATTCCAAGGAATTTTCCAAGGGGGGAAGGGTATTCATACAATGTCATAATAACATAGAATAAACTTATTAATGATGTTGTTTAAGGTAATTGATTCATCTACACAGATATAGTTAACGAATTATATTTTTCTATATCAGTTGACTCCTTTAAATCATCATTGTTTTATTAAACAATTGATATTCCAAATTCAATTTCACAATGGAGTTATCAGTCAGTAATCATTATGGGAAACTTATTTCAATGGATATTTGTTGCAAAATTACTATTATGAAAAGTAATCATGCTGTAATTAATTATCTTATTACCATATATATGGTTTCTTTTGATATAATACTATATATATATATTGAATTTAAAAATATAATAAAAATAATTATTGAAAATAGAATGAAATTTAGATATGTGATGAAAATATAGATTTTTTTATATTTATAGGTTATACATCATCTTTTGAGTCGTGTATGAATCCACCTCTAATAGCTCTTATAAATGAGATTATTGGAGTTCCAGAGATGAAAAAACCAACTGATTTAAAAGGTTATCTTATAATTGAGGATGTACTTATTGTAAAAGAATACATTGATGTATATCCAGAAGACCTACCGTAACATCCTATGGAGTGATATTATGATTTTTATATTGATTTAAAATTCCATGAAGGACCTATATAAAAACACATAATAGAACGAGTAAAGTGAAATTAATATAATTAATGAATGATCTTAAGGAATTAAGTTATAATTGATTTCACTGCCCTACAGTTCACCTTTGGGAGGCTTTTATATTCATTATTCATAATGATGTATCTTTGAGGTTGTGCATTAACTATTGGGAAATACATTATATTACGATAAAGAAAAAGTAAATGATACATCACATTAATGATTTATTTGAAAATCATCATGGAGCTTAGTATTTTTAAATGATTGACATTCGTTCAGGATATCATGATTTTTATATTAAGAATGAATATATATCAATCAATGTATTTTAGAAAATGTATAAAATTAAATCTGTATAGTAATAACATTTGGAATAATTAATAATCCTTTTTTCATGGATATAATGAACATTATATTCAATGAATATAGTGAATTTTGTGTATTAATGGATGTTATCTTAATGTACTTAAAATGATTTGAGGACTACAATAACCACTTGAGGATTGTTTGAGTGACTCTTTTAGGAAAACTTTTTTATGAGATGTTTAGAGAGTGTGAATTATTTATCAATGAGCTTCTTTTCATGATCATGTTTTCCCAAAATATGGAATTTTATCTGATGCTATGATGGAAAAGGGATTCTACGAATAGATTGCACCATTAAACATAAATAAGGTATGCAGTTTCATTTGTTTATAAGATTTCTATTCGTTTTTCATTCATAACATTACTAGATTACCTAAATCATTAAAAAATCCTTATCTTAAAGAGGTTAATTTAATTTGGACAATGTAATATGAAAAATTCATAGAACATTTGAAGAAAATATTTGTTAATCATCCATATTTAAAACTACCATCAGGAAATAGTGGATTTTTTATTTATAATTACGTATCAATGATTCTATTGAGTTGTTTCCTTTTACAAAATGATAGGGTTAATTTATTATGGTTGAAGGAAGCTAAAATACCAGGAATGGAACTATCCAACTCATGCTATTGAGTTAACAACTATAATAGTTTCTATAAAGATATTGATATGTTTTCTTTATGGTGAAAGATGTGATATATATATAGATCCGGAGAGTTTTAAATATATCTTTTCATATAAAGTACTCAATATGAGGCAACAAGGATGTTTAGAGATACTCAATGATTATGATTTTTCAATACTATAACACTCAGGGAAGGAAAAATGATGAAAATGAATTTATATTGAACGATCATGGAGTTATGAAAAAATGATAAATAACAGAGTTCCTATATACATGGATCTAGAAATGATGGATATGGGATTTATCATTAATGTAAAAAAACTACTCTTTCAAATGGCTTACAAACAATTTTTTTAGAAAATAAATAAAATTAATCACTAAATTGATGATTATTTTCTAAAGAAAATTAATGAAGTGAATAATTGATATATGTGGGATTCATATATGAAAATGGAATTTTGAAATTTGAGAATAGGCTTTGTGTCCCATCTATAACCGATATAAAAAGAGAATTATTGGATGATTTTCAAAGATCAAATATCATTATAAACCATGGTATCTACATGATGTGTAAAGATTTGAGGGAATATTTTTTTAGTGGGAAAATATGATGTGGGAAATCGGTGATTATGTATCAAGATATTTAATTGGTCCACATTTGAAGGATGGAGGACAAAATTCTAGAGGTGTCTTGAAAACTCTACTTTTCCTTCATTGAAAAAAGATTAAATTAATATTTATTTTTTCACTTTATTACTAACGACTCCAAGAAAGAATGATGTGATATGGTTAATTGTTCATCGACTTACCAGATATACTAATTTCCTCATTACTAGGGATTATTTTCCACTAGATATCCTTCCAAGACTCTATATAAATGATGTCCAAAGACTTCAAGGTATATCTCTTTCAATTGTATCATGTTTTGATCCGTGATTTACATATAAATAGTGGAAACATATTCATAAATATTCAGATAGTAAGAATCATTTGAGTACTACTTATCACCATTAACTTGATGGAAAATCTGAATGGATGATCCAGACAATAATAGATATGTTGAGTTACTTCTCACATGAATTTAAAGGAAAGTTAGATCAGTATTTACCTTTCTTTAGAATTTTCCTATAATAAGTGTTTCCTTTAAATTATTCAAACTACACCATATAATGCATTATATAGAGAGGGATGGTATACACTATCTTGTTTTGATGATGTCGGTGCAATGAATCTAGTACGGCCAAAACATGTGGAGTAAAGAAATGAAATTTTAAATACTTTTCAAACTTAGATCAAAGATTCTCAAATTAGGAAAAAGAGCCAAGATTATATCCGGATTATTGTTATGAAGTTTTGGGTTGATGTCCATGTCTTCTGGAAGGTATCTGCATGGAATGGTTTTATACGATTTTGAATGAAAGGAAAACAAAGACCGAAGTACATTGTTCCTTTTAAAGATCTGGAATGAATTGGAGCTGTATCTTATCAATTTGATATGCCAATGTGTATTCCAAAAGGTCATCATGTATTATACATCTCGTTGATAAGGATATACATTCTATAGCCAATTCATTTTCTCACTTTTGGATAAATATATTAGAATATTATTTATCATATTTTGAAGAGCCTATATTGATTATTGACACTAGATAACATGTATTCCAGAATCTGTTGAATTAAATGGTAATGTTACTTTGTAAAAATCACACGATTAAAAAGGCGATGTGAAATCCATTGGAAATTATGATGAAAAAACAACCCAAATATTTTTATGAGTTGACATTCTGGAGAATTGGAGGATGAAATTTTTGAACGCGGTGATAATGTGACAATGATATATTTTATGATATTACTCTTTTAAATTTTTCATCCTTGTTAGATTTGTTTCACATAACACCATATTTAAACCCCCTATATAATATAACATATGAACCTGGTCGTTGGGATAGTAACGTGACCATTAGAAATTTTAATCCAGCTAATAGAACAGTCACCTCACCCATGAATGGATATGTAATATTTAGGTATCATGTTAATGAAAATATATTGTATTTATATAATTGAATATGCATTTAAATATGTATAAATGATAAGTTATGTATTCTTATTTTTGTGATACATAAATTCTTATTTACAATTTTATATTTATTATAATGATTAAAATAAAATATATCCAAAAAATATATTCATAAATTATTATTTTGTTGTGTTAAAATTATATGATGATTTTATAAGTCCTTAATTAATTTCTCAATGTGTCGTAAAAAGAGATATAAAATTAAAAATAATATTTTTTTATAAATTCAGATTTTGATTAAAAATGAAATTTCACAAAAATAGAATGTTATTATCATAAAATTGAGTTTTTTTAATTATACTCATCAGAAAATATTTAGGGTGATTTTTTTGGAATTTTTATATAATATTGGATTTTTTGGTGAATTGTTAAATATGGAAATTTACGATATTTAACATTATAATAAAAATATATGATTTTTTGGATCATGAATGATATAATAAACCATTGTTTCAAACTCAAATTATCTATTTACATTATTTAATCAAAATAATCAATATTATTGATAGTGTTGAGACAAATAATAAATTAATGTATAAAATAAGCAAACAACATCCCACGCCTCTATTATAAATACCACCTCTCACCACCCATTATACTCACACCTTTTAAGCCTTGGATATTTATTATATTCTTCCAAATTCCTCCCCAAATATCTTCCCCACGCTTAGTTTTTTATTTTCCAAACATAATACAATTTCTAAGTCCCTTAAAGATATATGTAAGGATATGTCAGTCAAGAGGTACACCTATATCTCTCTCAATTTCATTTTTATCTTCTATTATCCTTCCCTCCCCACCCTTGGAAAAAGTCACAGGATAACGCCATTATCATATATATGCTGGAATATAATTATCTTAATGGTATATCCACCAACATTTCTCTTATCTTCCACTTTTGTTCAAAAAAAATGAAAACATCATTAGTGAGATGTCAATTAACCACCTTCATGGATGATGTATTTTTTTTCTAGTACCACCATTAAAGATGGTCATTAAAATAATATAATGGTATAACCATATTTTATAATGTATATTCCAATATTTTTAGAGTTCTTCAACTAGTATATATATATATGATATTAATTAAAAAACAAAACTACTTTACAATAATACAAAAAACTCCAAAATAATATATATGGTTATCATTAAAATTATACCAACTGAATAAGTCTCCTAACATTTTAAAATGATATAGATAATCATTTAATATTATATAATCTGACTAATGAAAAATTATTTTACATTGTGAGGATTATTTTAATTTTACAAAATCTTTTACACACGTGAACAAAGGGAAAAATCATGAAAACCAAGGAAACGAATGATTCGGAATGATGAAATTGAATCTTATAACTCATAAAAATAATAAAATAACATAATAAAATTATACTTACAAAATAAAAGATTAAGTGGTTATGAATTATATTATTCATGAATCTAATTTAATTATCATCGACATTATGTATATGTGTATAACTCCTTCCAAAATAAGGAATGGGTTTTCCCAACCTCTATTTTCCTTTCAGGATATGCTTCCCCCCTCATTACCATAATATAATTATAATGAACCTAACTTAAGCATTAAATAATCATGTTTTTTAGTAATTCAATTATATAATTACACATTAATGACATTCTCATATTTGTAATTCTATAGAATTATGTCATAATACATATTTAAAATCCCAAATTTATTTAAATTGGATACTTATAAAATAGTATCCATTTCATTCATAAAATAGTAATTTTAAAATATAAAATGATTTCCTTTTCAATAAAAATTCTTAAAAAATTTAAATTTACTTTTTCATTTATTTTACCCATTCTTATACCATGTGAATAACATTTTATAACATCTGATGTGAAATACAATTTTAGTAAAGGACATAAAAGTAAAGGAAGAAACTATTCTTCCATGAATAATTTATTTCCATGAAATTATTCACAATGTTATAATTATCACCCATGAATCATATGAATGTTATCTTACATCATGAAATTTTATGATTCATGTAAAACTACATAAAATTTAAATCTTGAAGGTAACATGTGGAATTAATTTCTTTGATCAAATTACAATATCATTAATGGACACATGGGGAGTAATAATCATGGTTACATTTGTTATTCCAACTATAGTATACTCCATTAATCTCTTAAAAGAAAACATACTGGATGTGTCTATCTCATTTACAAATTCATTAGAGAGCTATCATAGGCTCACCGACCCTCAGTTTGTCATGGAACAACCCATACTCATAAACTATTACCTATAACCACAACATAGTCATAACATATAAATCTGTCTAAACTTTAAAATATCATTTCCATTTTTAATCACATTTCATTTTTACGAAGCCACACCCACATAAAGAAAAAAAAATTATTTAACAATAAAATTGTATTGTTAAAATGGACACATAAAAATAATAAATCAACATTATAGAGAGAAATTACAACAGTGATTTATATATTAAAACAATTATTATATATTTTCTTAAAAAACAAATTAAATAGTATCTTTAAAAGTGGTTTCCAAAAGAATCTAATTTACCATGATTTGTATTTTTAGGTAAAATATATATATTTTGGAATAAAAAACATAGGTTAATTATTTAATTTCATGATAATATTTAATATTTTTATTACTTATTTTATATTACTTATTTTCATTTTATATAAAATGCCTAATTATTTATGTTCATGTCAGATGTTTTGCCGATATTGAGAACTTCAGTGAAAAAGAAGTTTTCAATGATTTCAAAAGTCAAAGTTTCATTTAGTCCATCATATATAAAATAATATTAATTAAATTATATTAAAAAATATACATTAATTATAATTATAAATCATTTTTTGCTTATGGATACGGAAAATAAATGTGACATAATAACAAAGATAGTAAGTTATACTTATGAATGAGTAGTGTTTCAATTTTTCAAAGATCAATATAGAAATTACTTAATTATTTTTTTATATATTTACATAATTTTTATAATATAATTAATAACATATACATAATTAAAATATAATTATAATTATCGACTGTGTGATGTGCTTAAGAAAAATGAATCGCCTCGCTTTATAGTGGTGATAGTTAACATCTTCGCATGAATGTTGTAATCATTCATCTGTGCATGCAATTGTAAAAACAAAAATGATATATTATTATTTAAAAATTATAAATATATAATTAATACCATATATAATCCGTAATTCTATCATTATAACTAGGCTTGAGTGATGGGGATAGAAAAAAAATTATATCACTTCTTGAAGATGATACTTCACAAGTACACAAGAATGAATAATTAATTTCCCATTTGATGAAATCAGATAATCATTTAGGTGATTATTTTAAAAATATAACATCTCATTATATTGAGGATACATGATTTTTTATTTCACCATGGTTGAATAATATTTTAAAGAAGTGAAGTACGAAATAAAATATAATGATTTATTTCCGAACAATACATATTCTTCAAATGATATCCTTTAATTATCACCATAACTCATCTATGGAGTGTGTTCTTATTAAAATATGTCCTCTTTAATGTGGGTAGAAAATAAATTATGGGATTTGGAATATTTTTTCCATTCCTAAATTGGTTTGATGTGCATTGAAATGAGAAAAATGGGTGCCCTTTTATATGATAGGGGAGGAGAACTTTTGGAATCCATTAGAATATTAAAAAAATACGAATAATGTTTCTATTAAAAATTGTACCAATGTGATTTATTTGTTCGATAAATGTGATTTGGATGAAATCCACTCATCTAATGAATATTATTCAAGTGTTGATTATTTTATAAATCATTATCTTCTTGTTTTATGCCTTTTCTCTCTTACCATGATATCATCCACTTTAAAATATTAGTGTTAATTTAATAAAAATAAGATTCAAAATGAAAAATAAATGATTCATTTACAACATGTTATTAATTAAAATAATTAAATGGATGAATGTAATATTTTCATAAATTATATATCATTTAAAAATTATTATTTATTTAAAAATTTAAATAATTGAAACTTTGATAGTATTCATTAACTGACTTCTTAAAAAAATCATAAATATAAGTTAAAATAAAAATAATACTTTGAAAACAACACTAAAATGAAAATTAATTTCAAAAAATTCATGTATGTCATTATAAGAATCAAATTATTTTATTTTATTATTTTAATTGTCATTTATTTGATATTTTCTTTAACTAATCAATTAAAGCATTAACATTATATAAGGCTTAAATTTAATTAATTATTTTAAAATAATTTAAAAAATACCATGATAAATATATTAATTGTATCTTTCCAAATATAATTTATAGTCAATGATATACCTTGTGTAACCACATATCAAAAATATTTTTACTTTAAATAATAACAGTTTCCAAAATTGACATTAGTTTTGAATATATTTTTGTAAATTTCATACTATCATCGATGAGGCATAAAAAGATTAAAATATCAGAGTAAATTTACATATTGTATATAAATAATAATCCAATGTATTTGGGAGAGGTTTTAGAGTACTTTTATATTATTTATAATTATATTTCTACCTGTAATTACAAGATTTTCCTTTAACTATGTTAAAAAATTACTAAAATTAATATTAATAATTTCTAAAAATTAACGGGGTATATTTAGATGAATTTTATTTTATGATTCCAAATATAGAATCATTTTTCTAAATTCATATCCCAAAGAATGTATAAATTAATTAAATATTATTCTAGTTGATGGAAAGAGAAAACTGTATTAAAAGTAAGAACGTCCAAAAAAAAAAAAAATTTATATCCAATTTTTATAATAAATTGATTATAATGAACTAAATTGGATTAACTGATAAAAACACGACCTAATTAAAATTTAATAACATTCAAATATATATTTCAACACTATGAATAAATTTTATGATAAAATTGTTTCAAATTGAAATGAAATATTATTTCATTTTTCATAAAAAATTGAAACCCTTCAAAATAAGATTAAAAACTAAAAATAGGAAAATTTTTATATTTACATTTCAAATAAGAAATTTATGTCTTCAAATATAATTTATAAAAGTGTCAATAACTATATTCAAAACATATGCGCTATCAAAATGTGTCCAAACAACCTTTTTTTACATAATACTTCTTTTATTTCTAAAATTGGATTTGTACATATATAATTTCTAGAAAACTCATAAAATGAATTTTAAATGATAAATTGAATATATTATATACATTTCATTAATATCATATTACATTAGTGATTTATATATTACAGAAGCTAACATTTAAATAGTATTTCATAAAAATGATTCTTTTAGTTTATAATTTTTTTTCATTATTTATAATTAATTAATAGACAAAGAATTAATTATATAAACATGTGTAAAATATATTTTGATAATTCAATTAATTTTTCTCACACATTCAATTCTAACAAATATTTGATATCTTCCATGTTAAATAATTATTTTTAGTTCGTTTTAGCTTGATGTGTCATATCATATAAACAATTGAACATATTGTAACATTTAATTGTTATATAATTCATCAATGCTAAAAGAAATATGAAAAATATTTATTATATCATTACCTAGGTTGTTAGATTCGTCCCCCGTTATAAAAACTTGTATCCTTTAACTTTTAAATACCTATTAAATAAGTGTGGATATATTTATTTCATATGATTTTTATATTCACATTTTGCCTCATCCAATATATTTTTTTTCCAAAAAACAAATAAATGATGATTCACCTAATTCCAAAACACATTATCACTTATCTGGAGGTTTTATCATAAAAAAGTCCCAGTGCAAGTGAACATTCCAAGGCTCGGGATTTCATTATGCTCGAGGTGTGTTCTTTGTGGTGAGCATAGGGAGGACATCGACAACTTGTTCTTGTCGTCAAATACATCTTCTTCTCTGTGGCATTCAATTCATAGTATTTTAATGTTGGATCCCCCCAATTCCTCTTCGGCTATATAGCATACCCAGAGCCTACTTAAAGTGCAGAAATCCAAACAGCTAAATGTGATGCTTCAGGTGGCTTGTTCTGAGTTGGTTTTTGTTATATGGATGGCCCTCGACAACGCCTTTCATCACCAAGAAGGGTTCAATGCAGCCCAAGACTTCAATATCATCTCGGTGGCCACTCAAAATGCCAGCTCACATATCAAGGAGTATTGTAACAGTTCAGTCATGGAATTAATGGTTCTCAGAAGATTAAGGGTCGTGGGTTGCTACCCCAATCCAAGGGGCATGATGGAGGTGATGGGTACTACCCCCTTCAATGGTTGGTTTAAATGTAACATGGATAGAGCCTCAAAGGATAACCCTGGGGAATCTAGATATGGGTTTATATTTAGGAATCATCATGGGGAGGTTGTGGAATGCAATATGGCCCATGTGGGCATAACATTGCTCTAGAAGATGAAATGATGGCACTCATTAAAGCAGTGGATATTGCATGACAACAAAAAAAGAACAATATTTGTTTCTAATGTGACTCAGCCACTCTTTTTTATTCCATTAGAATCGGAAAAATCATATTGGCATGGAAGCTGGTAGGTAAATGGATTAATTGCATTGACAAAGCCTCCTCCCTTAACTACTTCATCACGCATACCTTTTGGGAGGCGAACTACATTGCGGATGGCCTTGCAAAAAAAGGGGTGTTAAAAGAGAGGTACATACATATCAACACCATTTCTAGTGATATGGTCCCGCTTCTTTACATGGAAAATTTTAAAATTCCTGCTTTCCATCTTGTTTAATGTTTGATTTATCAATTTTAGAGCTTCGCGCTCATCTTTCTAAAAAAACCTACCTCAATGGAATGATCATTCAACAAGTAGTCCGCATAACATATCTACCTAATCATTTTTTCATCATGTTTTTTGAATTAACTAAACATTATCACCCATTTCCTCTACCAAATCTGATCCCATTAACTTTCATTCCCAAAAATCACCTCAAACTGATGGATTTTGAAACCACATTCCATACAATGTATCAAATTATTCAATATTGATAATCAAATTAAAACATCTATTGTAAGAAAACTCAACCAAATAAATATGGTGGTCCAAATATCCCTGGTAATCCATTTTACCAGAACATAGAAAATACTCAATGGTTTTAAATTTTCATTCTTTCTACCCATCTGATTGCGGATAAAAATCAATACTGTAATTTAATTTAGTTCCCAAATAATTATGAAGGAATTTTCATATGTTTTAAGTAATCTTGAGATCATGATCAATTACAATAGGGAGTTTAAATCTATGTATCCTTACTACCTCTTTAAGAAACAACTGATAATGTTGATATAAAATTATAGTGTCTTAAATTGGAATAATATGATCAGATTTACTCATTTGATCAACAATGACCGAAATTTCAGTGATACATTGAGTTGAATTTGGTAATAACAATATTAGATTGATATAAGTATTTCCCCATTTCCAATCTGGAAATAGAAAAGGATGAAGCATCCCCTTAGATAACTATTTCTCTACTTTAACCTAATTACATGTAAATAATATCATGTAAAATTCAGCAATATTTCATTTTATCCATTACCATCTATAATGTATTGAAAGGTCACTATACATCTTACTGTTATCAGAATGAACTGAAAAAAGAGAGATATGAGATTCAGATAATAATTATTTCATAAACTATGGATAATAATAAAATTATGATCTCTTCCAAAATCTCATAACATAGTATTTATCAATTTTAAATTCAGAAACATAACCTGTTATAAAATTAAATATTTTTCTTTAACTCACTTTCATTCTTCTATGCTTCTAAATTATTTCTAATTGAGGTGACTGAACTAACACTTTGAACAAAAAATAAGAATTCACTTCACCAATAACATTTAATCCAAAATCCAAAAAAATCATTAACCAAGTGGTCGTCTTTCGAAAATTTCATGGTTATTGTTGCATTATTTATCTATCTCAATGCATCATCCACTTTTATTCTTCTCAAGGATTCTAATGAATCATGAAATACTAATCCTTAATTAGTTCCATCCATTATATATAACCCAAGTTAAATTCGATGGGATTTAATATATAATTTATAAATTTAGGATTAGTATAAATATCACATTTTACTCAATTTAGATAATGCCACCATATTTTTAATGAAAAAACTGTACCATCTATTTTAAAAAAACATTCGGGTAATTTAACTCATGAGTTTCTAATTAAACTGAATCATAAAAATTACCTTATCATTCTATATTAGTACACAACATATTCTATTTAATTAATCATCAGTATATATTAACAATTCACCATTTCTAGAAGGTTTGTATAGAACGAATGAATTTAGTAATAGTTTTTTATAATCCTAAAAATATTCCTTAAATAAATTTTTCTAGATTAACACAAACACCATTCATGTTATTATTGTCAATTTGGTAGATAACAATGCAATGTTATTATATAACCTCAGTAAATTACCAAGTAAACCATGATATATAAGAATATTGGTTATGTTTTATGGGATTTTTAGATTCATTAACAACATTAATTTTATCAATGTCATTATTTCTTTAGTATTATGAAACAATGTGATGAATGATCGATGTTTTAGGCAACCACGAATCACACTTGCAAAATATTCCAAAGAGTGTCATTTCATTTATGGTTTTCCAAAAAAAACTATTAGATGTATTTCATGCCATATAATAACTTTATAATATACCCAAATTTCTCCAATAAAGATAACAAAAAACATATCAATCATTTCATGAAATATTCAATTCATATGAACCAGGAATACAACAAGTTTAGAAGTAAACCCGAACGATGGAACTAAAAAATCATTATATTCATATATATTATAATACGTAGTCTTAAAAACATTTGTTTCCTTTGAATTCATCTGATGCTACCATGAACTCAAGTATAGCATTGAAAAATATTTTGATCCCTAATGACGATAAAAAACTATCACTATAACGAAACAGATAATTGTACTTAACAGTGATGTTATTAAAGGCTTTTTAATCGAAGAGAAGTATCATCAAACCATATTTCATTTTTAACAAATAAGAAATGAGAACAACATGGTGAAGTTATAGGTTGTATGAAACCTTTTTATAATAACTAATTAAATATCTTTTTTTTATTTAATAAGATCTACTTGAGTCTTTCTGTGAGGGTGTTCATATATTATCTTTTCATTAGGAACTAATTCAGCAGTAAATGAAAATTCTCTATCAAGTATAATACCACGACACTCATATGGGAAACATTCAGGATAATCACATAACAATAAATTATTATTAATTTTAAAAGTTTTCTTTGTTTAAAAATATATAAAATATAGAATTCTTTTCCTTATTTTACCAATTTCTCGGTTTCTTTACACATTATCAATGGTATGGGATCAATAGTGTACAAAACAAAGAAACAATTACTTAAAAAAAAATTTTTTAGTTATAAAGTCTATCTTATAATTGTTTATATTAAGCCATTGCATACTGATAATAACATCAAACACTACTATAGTCAAAAACACGTGGTTGGATTCTATACTCATTCCACAAACAATGACTAAATGATTCATATTATTTATTTCAGACATAATATTTTCTATATGTGTTTTCACAATAAGTTATGAATTCATTTTTAGTGGTGAAATTTTAAATTTACCAAAAAATATTAAATAAATGATTTAATGTGTAGAGACTGAATCAAACAACACATTGGAATATTATAAATTTATAATCAATATACCTATTACCATTTAATTTAATGAATTAATATATACTAATCTATATTCAAATTATTTCCTCATACCATTCTTCTTATAGTGTAGATGATTTCCATTGTTTAGGTTTCCCATCACATACTTGTCTTCATAATGACATATCTAATTATATTTAAAACATATTACTAATGATATATCAAAATTTGGTTTACCACTAACATGATATTCTTAAATGTAGTTTCGAGCCTAATGAAAAAAAATTCACCTAAAAATCACATACCATAATTCAAAAGGCAGTCTTCAGTTTGTTTTTCACCATAATTATTAGAAACTATAATCCTTATTTTCATACCATCATACTTCATTGTGAAATTCCTATTGTTATCCTACTATCTCGACTTATTTTCATGATGATTGTTGATGAACATATAATCATAGAAAAAATATAATTCCACCTATACACACATAAAACATGTTTTTTGTAACTCTTGAATTCACAGCAAGTCAATCCCCTTTGGTATTTTCTCCTTATTACTAAATTAAAACATATTTATTTTACTATAAATATCTAGGATGAAATTTGATGTATACCATTCATGTAAAAAGAATTTTTCTTCATATATAGCTACTAAATTATCCTCGTACCTAAATCCCAATATTGTTTTACAACCATTATTAAACCGGCGTAGGAAAATATTTTTCATGAATTTATTTTGAAATTCTTCCCACACTAATGCGTCAATATCCACACTATCCCATATATTCTTAACCATTGACATCCACAAATCAAATTCACCTTAAAATACAATATATCCGAACTAGCATTTGGATTTTATGAACACCCCATGAGATAAAAAATATTCATTATGGATTTGACCATCCCTTTGGATAAAACTGGGTTAGAAGATCCACTAAAATGTAGAGGATATTTCCTCATAAAATGCACAATTACAGGTATATTCCTTGGTGGTTTATCAGAATGATCTCGTGCATGGATACCACCATCATTTATTGCATACGTTAGTTGATCCATCCCACCAAAAAACTATTCAGTTACAATTTTTACCATCTATAGATGTGCATTTGGAAGGATGGTTTCCTCCCAATGCTTTCCCACTACATCTACCTTGTTCCCTCTACATAATACCATTACACACATCAATTTCATAGAAAAATAAATTAGGTAATCTCAAAATTATATTTCATTTAAACATTATAATAAATTAAAAATAATATCTATATTTTATGTTAAAAAATATACTAACCCCAAAAGTTATATACATATATTTTTTATAAAAAACTATAAGGATATTACCTTAAACAGTACATAATTAAGAGTTTTAGTATAGAAATTATGTTCATCCTAATTATGGATCTTTTAAATTATATATTTTTATTTAATTATTTTAAGATTAATTCATCACATCTCATTATAAAACTAATATGATAATTATAAAGTAGTATCCACTTCATTCAGGATATAGAAAAATTAAAATAAAACCTGATGTCATTTCTATAAAAATATTCATAACATTCATCTTGACTTTATTCATTCTCTAAAATATCCTAATGCCACTTGGAATGAAAATAAAAACATGCGATGATGAGAAAAATAATATTATGTGATATAAAATATTAAAAGGAAACATTATTTTATTAATAAATTAAACTAATGAAAATATTTTAACAAATGTTTTCTTTTCACCCATAAAACATATGCTCATTTGCTTAGTTCATGAAATCTTCTAATTTTTTTAAAACTCATGAGAAAACATTAATGATAAATTTAACATGTTGAATCATTTCCATTTCACTCTTACTATATCCTTTAGGTCTATATAGCTAGTAAGCATCATGGTAACATTTTAAATACCCATCAAATTATATTACCTTAAACTCATAGGAAAAACCCTACTAGTTTACTCCCTCTTATTACCCAATATATTAAAGATATATAATGGAAAAAAACCACATAGATTAATATGGAACTACTTGTACTCATAATCTATCCCCAATAATCATAACATAATTATAACACATAAAACTAGAATAAAGGGAAACTATCATTTCAATTTTTAAATAACATTTCATTTGTACAATGTCACACACTCAAAAATTAAAACACCTAATTTTTAAAAAAAATGATAAATTTGTAAAGGATTCATAAATTAAATTAAAAAATCAATAATGAGTTAAATTTTATTCATGAATTATACATTTAAAATCCTTTGTTTTGGATTTCGTAAAAATAATTTGAAATAGATTCTTTAAAAGTTACTTTTAAATGAATATCACTTAATTTGAGTCCAATTCATCACATAAAAGATTTATCATCCTAAATAATAAAAATTTGTTAATTATATTCTTTATTTATAAAATTTTAAAATTTTTTAATCCATTTATATTAATAATTATATTGTTATTATAATTACATAGTTATGTAACATCATGATAGGATTGTTGAGGATATTTGGTTCTTGTGTTCAAAATGACTATGGTATAATGTCAATAGTAAAAGTGTTCATAAGTCAATAAAATATGTACTAATATTAATGAAATTATAATATCATTTATAAAATAATATTAATTTCAAATTCATCAATTACATAGGGATATGATATATGAACTATTTTACAATCATGGAGATGGTAAGTTGTACGTACGCATTGTTAACATATCCATTTTCATTGATAATTATTTAAAGAATGCAATTATAATTTAAAAATTTCTAAAATGATCATAATATAATTAAATAACATTAATAACATATATATATATATATATTTATAATCCATGTGAAGTGGTGATGACTGATGAGTTATATCAATTCAGGGAGGTGACAGTTCACAGTCACCCAAGAATGATAATATCATTCGTTTATGCTTGGAATGGTATGAAATTTTATGATATATTATTAATTAATTACGATAAATATGTCATTAATTTCATATGTAAATAGTAAATACGTCACCATTTCCATTATTGAGAGATGGTCGTAGAAAAAATTATATTGTTTTATGGGGGTGATAGTTCACATGTACTCATGAATGTATAATTAATATCACATTTGATGAATGTAGAGGTGGATTTACATGATGATCTTAACCTAAAACAATATCATTATATTTAGGACCCTATAGATGTCATTTCATCAATGATTAATAATATTTTAAGAATGTGATAGTAGAAATAAAATTGGAACACTTAATTAAAAATGACACCTCGTCAATAGATTATCTCATTTGATTATCAACTTAACACTTCTATAGAGAGGGTTCTGCCCAAAATAAAGAATCTATAATGTGGGAGGGATTCAAGAAATGTATTTTTCAGATATATTCTGAAACCAAATTTCATGGGGGAGCAATGAAATGTGAATATTGGGTTCCCTTTTATATGATAGGGGAGGAGAACTGAAGGAATTATTCAAGAAATTAAATTAAAATGAATTAAGTTTTTTGAAAATTGGTTCATAATATGAATTTGGGTGTAAAAACACTCATCCACTGAAACTTTTACATGTATTGATTATTTCATTTTCTTATCTTTTCTAAACCCAATTAACTATTCTCATGATATAATTTAATTTACTCTTTGAGGGTTTATATAATTATGATTAAATAAGAAACAACCAATACATGAGTCATTGATGAAATTTTATGGCTTTTCCAAATTTGTTTTATTAATGTGATTTTTTTAAAAATATCATCTAATAAAATATTATTTATTTTAAAATATCTACAATGTCAATTTTTAAATTATTTATTAATTTACAATTCATAATTATAATATCAACATTTTAAATTCAAAAAAATTACATATAAAACCTAAAAAATATGTTAGAGGAATTTAATTTTTTTATGGAATTAGTCTTTTCAAATTAAATACATTTTTTTATTTTTATTAACATTTATATGATATTTACATTAATTCAATGGTAACTACATCATTATTTTATAAGCATTTAATTAAATTATTTATGTCTTAAATGTTAACTATAAATTATCATGATATATAAAATTTATAAATTTTAATATAATTTTTACAGTTATATAGATTCATTCTCAAACACCATTGTAAAAATATGTATCATATTTGAAACAAAAGTGTTACAAAATTGAATTTTCTTTTGAATATATTATTATAATTTTCATAATCTAATCTAAATGGATTATAATGTTTATAATATCAGTCTAAAGATGTTTTGTTTCAAACAAAACTCATGTAATGATATTAATACATGGTTTTGGGTAATGATATAATATTTATAAAAATATTTCTACAATTAAATACATGATTTACCTAAAACCTAGTTAATACTAATTTATTAAATTTACTATCCTTAATGTAAAAATATAAATGTGAAATATTTAAAAAAATTTAGAAATTCAGATTCCAAAAATAAAGACCACTTTATAAATTTTAAAACATTGAATGTTCAGAAAATAATTAAAATTTACTGTCATAAATGGAATGAGAATGCATTTTTGAAATGTAAAAACATCCAAAACATTGAAATGTTTTTATAACAGACTTCTATGTTAAATTTATTACAATGAAACAAATTATATAAAGTATAAATATATTATTTGATTATACTTGAATACCATTCAAATATATAATTCAACACTATAAATAAATTTCATGAAATAATAGTTTTCATTTTAAACGCAATATTGTTTCAATATTTAACAAAAAATGGAACTTATAATAAAAATATAAAAAAAGTATACAATATAAATTTAGATAATTTAATTTCAATTAAAAACCATATTATTTAAAAAAAATTTATAAATGTTTCATCAACTAGATTTAAAAAAACTGTTCCATCAAAATGATGCAAAACGACCATATTTGAAATATTCTTCTTTTAAGGAAAAATTTTGATTTTTTTTCAAATATCATGTCTTGAAAAAACATAATATGAATAGATCATATTAATTTGAATATATTATATATATCATTAATATCATCCAAAATGTTTTATTTGATTACTACACTTGTGCATGTTTAAATAGCCTCTAGAAAAATAATTCCATTTATGTTAAAAAGGATTTTATATTAATTAATAATTAAATAAACAGAAGAAAATTAATTATATAAAAAAAATTTAAACCGTATTTTCATAAATCAGTTAATCCTATTCCTACCCTCCATTTTATGGACTATGTGATAACATTAACATTAAATAATAATAACGAATTGTAGTTCATTTGAGCTCGATGATGCATATCATTTATGATATCAAACATAGTGAGTCATTTAATTATGATATAATTCATAAATATTAACAAATATAAAAATTATTTATTTTTTCATTGCCTAGGATGTTATGGTAATTCTAAATTATATTTATTTATCTACTTTTATATTCAATGCTCATGTCTCAAACATATATACCTGTCAAAATACTTCATTCATTGATGGGGATATATATGTTTTATATAGTTCAATTTCAATTTGTCTCAATAAGAATGCCAAATTTAAATAAACACCCTAATTTCATTCCCATTTTCATGTATTCCCCATAATCTGTTTTAAGAAACCCTTTTTTATGAAAAAATCCTTTCTTCATAAGTGACTATATTAATTCATTTAAGTGTTTATGAAACCAATTAGTTCATTTACCTTTTAAAAACAACTATATATTATCACGACCCGTCCTCGAGGCCCATGTCGTGACTACCCCAAGCCCGCCATCCATAGGCCAGGGCCTAGTGACTAGCACCAAAGGCGTAAATCCTGACAACTGGGAATAAATTACCTTTATAAAAGTAAAAAAAACACCACAGAGTACAAGCGGAAGTAAAACACTAAGTAAAACTGAAACAAGCTGTGGTGAATGTAAGGGGCCGGAAATACAAGCACAACTCTAAAGTACAAGGAAAAAGATAAAACAACCGAAAGGTGAAAATAATCTTCTGGATCATCCACCAAGGATCCTACCTGAAGGGTAGGTCCAGATAGCCTCCAAAATGCTCTCTCCCTTTAACCTCCTCCGAGTGTTGCCTCGTCGTGAAGTCCACCACCGGATACTGTCTCGTCGTGAGGTCCAAGTCCGGGTACCGTCCAGTCCTCGAACCCTAGGCCTCTGTCTGCGCTGCCCGTCGTCTGAAACCAACACAACGAGGAGCAGACATAGCCCGTGTAGGGGTGAGTATAACAATACCCAGTAGGGACCTCGAGACCCTCAAGGTCTCACTAAATCCAACAAGGATAACAATAAATAAGATCTCAACAGATAACCTCTACATAGGTATATGCCCATACATATACCTAGGTTATCAAGTAACCCATATCAATCATGTTGAAACACAAAGATTATGAAATCAACAGATAACCACTACCCAGGTATATGACCATACATATATCTATGTTATTAAGTGACACATCTCAATCATGAGGTAAACAAAAAGGTCATAGACTCAACTCAACATGGACTTTATTCATGATGTCGAAACCACGACTGCTGGAGAACTCCTCCTCTGTTGAGTACAGTGGGCATGCCGCTACAACCATACGCGCCCCACTAACCTTTGACTGTTGTAGTACTCCACCTGTCTAGTACTATGGGCTAGCTGCTACAACCAAGTGCTTCCCACCATGGGTCTGCCGCTACAACCAAGCGCTCCCCCTCATAGGATCCAGAGGTAATCCTTCTGTTGAGTACAACGGGTCTTCCGCTACAACCAAGCGCTCCTCTGCCATGGGTATGCCGCTATAGCCAAGTGCTCCCCCTCGTAGCCGCCAGAGGTACTCCTTCTATTGAGTACCGCGGGTCTGCCGCGACAACCAAGCACACCTCCTCCGTGGGTCTGCCGCTCCAACCAAACGCTCCCCCTCATAGCCTCCAGAGGTACTCCTTCTATTGAGTACCGCGGGTCTGCCACTACAACCAAGAAATCCTCCACCATGGGTATGTTGGTACAACCAAGCGCTCCCCACTGGGCTATCTGAAATGCACTGAGACGATAGATCAATAGTCGTAATGTCTCAGCCAGCTATTAGGTCTATGCACTCTGCTAGCTCGTCACCGGGAGGGTCCGTTCCACGATCTAATGGTTGATATTCCAAGTATCACAAATTTCCATGAATAAGTATATCAAGGAATGCCTCATCATAGGGGTCTCAACGCAACAGACGGCGTGTCAGTCAGACGCTCGGTCTGTGAGTTACTAGCCTTGTCGTCCTAAGGGCCTGGTTGGATTCGTGTGCGAACCAACCCGGCCGTATCTCGAATATACCCCGAACACTCATAGGGTATTCTCATAGGGACTGTTTCTCAATGTGATCACCAACGCCGCTGACGATTCGTCAAACATACGTCTGGTCTGAAAGTTATCATCTTATCTGTTCCCGGGGTCCGGTTGGATTTCGGGTACAATCCAACCCGGACACTATCCAAATGAAACAAAAACCCAGGAAAAGAATTACAAAAGTTATGTTTCATCAAGAGAAATCCAACAAAGTCGACGGCACGTCAATCAGACATATGGAGCTCGAGATATAAGCGTTTCCGCTCCGAGGGCCCTGTTGGTTTCGTGATCGAACAAACCCGGCTGTACCCAAAGTCCTCCTAAACACTGAGTGTAATATACCGAAACAACCGTCTCCATCCAAGGATCGAATCGCAGCTGACGGTGCATCGATCAGAGGTATGATTCACATGTTATGGCAAAAAGACCATGAGAGGTCCGGTATTAGGGGGTTCGGGCCCGGTCCGACCCAGCCGGGTACCCCCCGGGTCAGCCCGAACCGGGTCAACCTGACCCGGGACTGGGTCCCGCCCGCTTGGGCATTGCCAGGTCTGGCCCGTGCGGCCCGACATGGCTTGGCGGTTCCGCCTGGGCGCGCTCGTCCTGGCCGGGTGGCCAGGCAGCCAGGTGGTTCGGCCGTAACGGCCGAGCGTAGGGGGTGCGGGTGGCCGTGTTGCACCCCGCCAGTTCGAAACCGTGGCCCCCATGAGGGGGGCCGCTCTTGCTGGCCAGCCAGGGGATATGACCCTCGGCACTTCTCGGATGTCTGCTGACCCACCGGGCCGGCCGTGCTGCTGCCACGGGACGCCATCGTTCCGCCCTCCTTCTCCGACACCGGTGGCCAGAAACCGGCCGCCGCTCCCTACTCCACCGCGGCCTATGGTCGCGGCCTTGGTTCGTCCAGTGTGGCACGACGGCACCACGCCCCACCATCGCGGCCCAGCTCCGGCCGTGGTGCCTTTGGGATTCTCCGGCGCAGCCCGACGGCGCAGTGGTTTAGTTCGTCTTCAACGGCCCGGCGCGACGGCGCCGCGATTATCCGCCCTTCCTTTAATATTTCCCACGTGGTGGTTCGGCACCGCACTGCCTTACACGTGCCTCAACAAAATCAAACCAATAAAGTGGAGGAGGGTTGGCCGTGTTCCTGAGGTCCGACCTCCTCCCGTTATTGCGATATCAGGCAGCTCAAATTGAAAAGAAGAAAGCAACGGAAGTATTCACGAACAAACAATTAAAATAAACACCTACCTCGTCGAATTTGTTGAGCGAAGATTCATCGTAGAATTTATCGTCGCGGAAGAAGGCGTCGCGGAAGGAGAGGGTTGTTGGCTTCGCGGTACCCGACGTCGTTTAGTCAATCTCTGAGGATCTGGTGTTCTTGTCGACCTTCGTCGGAGGTCAAAGTTAGTCACATTCTTCGCATTCTTCGTCGAGGAAGAAGAACTTCAAGAACTTGAGAAAATTCTCCCCAGCTTCACACAACCCAAAAACTCTAATAAAATAAGAGTTTTTCTTATTTTATTTCTCAAGCAATGCATTTTGAATTTAAAAAAAGAAACAATCAATTAAATTAATTAATTGCAATTTGTAAACCGCCCAAATTAATAGAGGTATTTCTTAAACTGAAAAACGCAAGGGTTGACTTCCACTTAATAGGTGTGCGGGTGTGTTACCTTAATTAAGGAGGGGGGTGAAAATAAATGGTGGGGCTAGTGTGGTACCCACATCACAAATATCCTGCCGAGTGGGTAGGATATTGTGGGTCCCAATCCAATCACTTAGCTTAGGTTAAACAACTTCATGTAAAATAAAAACTGGTCTCACCATTTTTATTTTAATCCATTACATAACCCAAAAAATATTTAAAAACCACACCCGAGAAAACGCAACATCGGAAAAGGTGTTTCTAAGCAATTACCAGCACTTCCATTCAATCGGTGCCCTTGGAATTTGATTCCGAGAACCGGATCAAATGTTAGAAAAAAATCGGCAAGTTCGTTCACTGAACGTACCCAAGCTAAACATTGCAAAATGATTCCGGGCACACCGGGCCTCAGAATCAGGCGTCGTCAAAAACTACGTACTTGTAAAATCCCAAAGAAAATTAAGAAAATATTTTCCTTGAAATTTACGGGACTTTACATTACTCCCAACTCAAGGATTTGCATCCCCGTAAAGCTCTAACACAAACTAGGAATATAAAAGCAGTACTGAGCACGCATCTGAGCCTTCCAATCCCCTGTTCTCACCTGGAGGTTCCCCTACTGCCAGTGAAAGCGCACCCGATGAATCAACCATCCCCGTAGTATCTGCTCCTGTCATTCCTCGATCCCCACTGGAACCTCCGTGAGGGTCACCCCATTGCCCAAGTCCATCTCCTCATGGTTGAAGAAATGTGAAGGGTCGAGATCGTATCTCCTCAGTTGAGATACATGGAAGTCGCCATGCACCTGGTGCAACTGAGATGTGTGGGTCATGAGGTAAACCACCTCGCCTACCCTTATGAAGACCTAGAAAGGTCCGTTGAACCTCGGAGATAACTTGTCGCCTTGGCCACATCTCCATAACTCACGTCTAGGTGAGACCCATACGGAAACGTGGTCGCCATCCTCGAACTCTCGTGGTCTACGCCTCCTGTCAGCACAAGACTTTTTCCGGCTCTGAGCTGTCCTCGTCTGCTCTTGGATGACTTGGACCTTTCTGGTCCTACAAGAGCTGTTGAGATTTCTTCTTTTTCGATAAGATAAATATGGTCTCATCCCTTGGATGAACTATGTTCTTTGCCTACTACATTCAATCCCTACATGGATGATACAAACCCATACCAAGGATGACGTCGTAAGGCCTCGACGTTACTACCAAGAGATCCAACCATTACTCTCGCCTCCAAGGGTTGAGTCACACTGTTAGCATCAGTGTGTGGTCACTGGTTCCCCTCTAGTAGGTATCTCAATGTGAGGGTCAAGTCAATGGTTTTTAAACTGGAACCTCTTAGTAACAACATAAAGAGAGGATAAGAAGGTAAACGCCATAAGAAAGGTGTCTTTTATTACAGCAGCTCAAAGTACAAAGACACAAATCATCTAAAAAAACATGAACAAAGCTAGAAGCAACATGAACAAAAGTCTCTAGGTCTGGAGCTTGTCCCGCTCATGTCCATATGCTCCTAGAGATCCATGATCATAGGCTTCAGCTTCCTGAAGCCGATCTCTCCCATGTCCACTTGTTCCCTACGGTTGGGGTGGACCTCCTAGTGGTGGTGGTGGCAACACATCGAAGCGTCTTCCACCTCCAGCTGCACGGCCAGCTACCCTGCCATAGTCTCCTTCTCCATGCAGTCCACCTCGATCGAACCTCTGCCTCTGCCTGGGAGGTCCTTCGTTCATCTGCTGGTCATCTGTATGGCAGTTCAGACAGTTACGAGCCCTGTGACCAAGCCCACCGCAGGAGTAACACTGTCCGCTCATGGTAAGTCGTTGTCCACACCAGATGCCTCGCACAAAGGATCATGTGTCATACAGTCGACCACCTGTATGTCTAGTCCTCTTGGACCTCTGCGTCATCTTTCTACTGCCCGCTGGAGAAGACTCTACCGCATGCCGGCTAATGGTGGGTCCTACTGCTGGAAACTGCTCAGCAAGGAAGATCTCCACTAAGAGGGCTCGCTCCAACACCCCTGTCTGTGTCGGAATGCTGCGAGAAACAACTGAAGCTCTGATCTGTTTACTGAGACCATGCTTGATGGTTTGGGCCCTGAAGAATTGGTCCCGTACCATGTCCGTGGAATAGCACGAGAGATCGGTAATCCTCACTGTGTACTAGGATACTGTCATGCTGCCCTGCCGTAGCTGTAGTAGCTCCGGGATGTGAACCAAACGGAGGGTGGCTGGGATGAACTCTGAGCAGAAAAGGCTCTCAATGTCCGTCCAAAGGAGAGATGCCTCATCGTGCACCTGGAGCATCAAGTTCCACCATCTACCTGCTACTTCATGAAGGAGGATCGCTACAGGGACCACCATAAGGTCAGCTAGTGTCCCTGCCATACAGATAACTCGTACAACTGCCTCTATCCAATCATCGGCTTCCTGAGGGTCTGTCTCCCGGCAGAACCTGGGCGGTCGCTGATGCTAAAACTTGTGTAGTGCACTAAGGCAATGTGAAAAGTCCGCGGTTGGGGCTGGTAGCATTGGTGTATCGGTGGGTAGAGGTACCGCCGATGCCTCTGCTATCAAAGGGCCTTGTACCGAGCCCTTGTTGCTCGGTGGGCTGTCGTCCCACACAACGCTCGGAACACTAGATGGCTGTAGTCGTGGGGCCATCCTGAAAGAAACAGGTGCGCCACATTTAATACAGTATACCTGGTGAGATGACACAATGTAATCACAAAGAAAACTTTTAAAACACACATGCAATCAATGTTTTCGTGTATTGAGTCAGAAATCAGAAGTCAGGGTCCTAGTGTACGGATACGTCGGCCGCCGCACCAACACTGGACTCCCGGGACTAATAACCACACTCAATACCCTTAACAATATTACTTCACATAGAAGATGGATCAGATTCCTGAGTTCTGCGGTAGAACCGAACTCCTCTGATACCAATTTGTCACGACCCGTCCTCGGGTCCCGTGCTGTGACTGTCCCAAGCCCACCTTCCATAGGCCGGGTACTGGCGACTAGCACCAAAGGCGTAAATCCCGATAACTGGGAAGGCTTTTCCTTTTGAAAAGTAAACAAAACACCATAGAGTACAAGCATAAGTAAAACACTAAGTAAAAGAAAAACCATCTGTGCTGAATGTATGGAGCCGGAAATACAAGCCCAACTGTAAAGTACAAGGAAAAAGATAAAATAGTCGGAAGCTGACAAACAGCTCCTGGATCGTCCACCATGGATCCTACCAGAAGGGTAGGTACCGACCGCCTCCAAAAATCCCTCTCTCGTCAACCTCCTCTGAGTGTCGCCTCGCCTTGAAGTCCACCACTGCATACTCTCTCGCCGTGAGGTCCTCCTCCGGGTACCATCCAGTCCTCGAACACTCGACATATGTCTGCGCTGCCCGTCGTCTTCCACCAACAAAACGTGGTGCAGACATTTCCCGTGTATGGGTGAGTATAACGATACTCACTAGGGACCCCGATACCCTCAATGTCTCACTAAATCCAAAAAATAAAACCCAAAATAAGATCTCAACAGATAACCTCTACTTAGGTATATGCCCATACATATACCCATGTTATCAAGTAACCCATCTCAATCATGTGGAAAAACAATGATTATGAAATAAACGGATAACCACTACCTAGGTATATGCTCATACATTAACCTATGTTATCAAGTGACCCATCACAATCATGAGGTAAACTCAACGGTCATAGACTCAGCTCAACCAGTATTTTATTCATGATGTCGAAACCACAGCTGCTGGAGAACTCTTCCTCTGTCAAGTACAGTGGGCCTGCCGCTACAACCAAGCGTGCCCCACTAACCTTGGACTGATGTAGTACTCCACCTATCGAGTACTGTGGGCCTGCTGCTACAACCAAGACCTTCCCACCATGGTTCTTCCGCTACAACCAAGCGCTACCCCTCATAGGCTCCAGAGGTACTTCTTCTGTTGAGTACCGTGGGTCTGCCGCTACAACCAAGCGCTCCTCTGCCGTGGGTCTACTGCTACAACCAAGCACTCCCCCTTATAGCCTCTAAAGGTACTCCTTCTGTTGAGAACCGCAGGTCTGCCGCAACAACCAAGCGCTCCTCCGCCGTGGGACTGCCGCTAAAACCAAGTGCTCCCCATCGTACCCTCTAGAGGTACACCATCTGTTGAGTACTGTGGGTCTGCTGCTACAACCAAGCGCTCCTCCACCATGGGTCTACCGCTACAACCAAGCACTCCCCACTACGCTATCTGAAATTCACCAAGACGATAGATCAACAGTCGTCAAGTCTCATCCACCTATTATGTCTCTGCACCCTTCTAGCACATCATCAGGAGGGTCCGCCCCACGAGCAACTAGTCGATAATCCAAGTATCACAAAGTTCCATGAAGATGTATCTCAAGGACCTCCTCGTCATAGGGGTCTCAACGCAACAGACGGCGTATCAGTCGGACACCCGATCTGTGAGTTACTAGCATTTTTGTCCCAGGGGCCCGGTTGGTTTCATGTGCAAGAAACCCGGCCATATATCGACTGTACCCCAAACTCTCATAGGGTATGCTCATAGGGACCGTTTCTTATTTTGATCACCAACGCCGCTGACGGTTCGTCAAACGGACATCCAGTCAGAAATTTATCAGCTTTTCCATTCTAGGGGCCCGGTTGGATTTCGGGTACAATCCCACCATCCACTATCCCACTGCTGCCAAAACTCATGCGAAGTATGCCAAAAGTTCCGTCTCATCAAGAGGAATCCAACAAAGTCGACGGCACTTCAATCGGACGTCCGGAGCTCGAGATATAAGTGTTTCCGCTCCGAGGGCCCGATTGGTTTCGTGATCGAACCAACCCGGCCGTATCCAAAGTCTTCCGAAACCCTAAGTGTAATATACCGAAAGGACCGTCTTGATCCAAAGATCGCATCGCAGCTGACGGTGCGTTGATCAGAGGTCCACTAACCATGTTATGGACAAAAGACTGTGAGAGGTCCGGTATTAGGGGGTTCGGGCCCCGGTCCGACCCGGCCCGGCACGCCCTGGGTCGGCCCGAACCGAGTCGACCTGACCCGGGTCCAGGTCCGGCCCTCTTGGGTGCGGCCCGGCCGGGCCTGTGCGGCCCGGACTGGCCTGGGCACGCTCGGCCTAGCCAGGTGGCTCGGCCCTAACGGCCGAGCATAGGGGGTGGAGGGGGCGGGCTTCCCCCCGCTAGTTCGAAACCGCGACCCCCATGAGGGGGCCGCTCCTGTTGGCCAGCCAGGGGTTACGAACCCTGGCGCTTCTCAGAAGCCGGCCAGCACGGCTGCCTGGCCATGCTGGTGTCACGGGACCCCATGGTCCCGCCCCCTGCTCTGACACCGGTGGCCAGAAACCAGCCGCTGCTCCCTGCTCCACCGCGGCCTATGGTCGTGGACATGGTCCGTCCGGTGAGGCGCGACGGCGCCGCGCCCCTCCAACGTGGCCCTGCTCCGGCCGTGGTGCCTTTTGGATTCTCCGGCGCAGCGCGACGGCGCCGCGGTGCGATGGCTCCGTGCTTCTCCGCCCTTCCTTTAATATTTCCTGCGCGATGCTTCGGCACCGCGCCGCCATACACGTGTCGTAACAAAATATAACCAACAAAGGGGAGGATGGCCGACCGTGTTCGTGCAGTCCGACCACCTCCCGTTATTGCAATATCAGGCGGCTCAAATACAAAAGAAGAAAGCGACGGAAGTAATCACGAATAAACAATTAAAATAAACCCCTACCTCGTCGAATTCGTTGAGCGAAGGTTCGTCAAGTAATTTATCATCGCGTAAGAAGGCATCACGGAAGGAGAGGTTCATTGGAATCGCAGTACATGGAATCGCGTAGTCGTTCTCCAAGGATTCGGTGTTCTTATCGACCTTTGTTAGAGGTCGACGTTCTTCGCGTTCTTTTTGTTCTTCGTCGAGGAAGAAGAACTTCATGAACTTGAGAAAATTCTTCCAATCCTCACACAACCCAACAACTCAAGTAAAATAATAGTTTGTATTATTTTATTTCTCAAGACATGTGTTTTGAAATTCAAAAACGAAACAATCAATTAAATGAATTAATTGCAATGTTTAAAACACCCAAATTAATAAAGGCATTTCATAAACCAAAAAACGCATGGGTTGACTTCCACTTAATAGGGGTGCGGGTGCGTTACCTTAATTAAGGAGGGGGTGAAGAAAAGAAATGGTGGGGCTCGTGTGGGCCCCACCTCAAAAATATCCAACCTAGTAGTTAGGATATTATGGGTCACACTCCAATCACTTATCTTAGGTTAAACAACTTCAAGTAAAATAAAAACTGGTTGCACCATTTATATTTTAATCCTTTACTTAACCCAAAAAAAAATTTAAAACCCACACCAGAGAAAATGCAACTCCGGAAAAGGTGTTTCAATGAAATTACCGGCGCTGTGATTCCATTGGTGCCCTCAGAATTCGATTCCGAGCACAAGTTCTAAAGTTAGAAAAAACCTGCTCGTTCGTTCACTGAACGTGCCCGAGGAAAACTTCGGAAAATGATTTCGGGCACACCGGGCCTCAGAATTAGGCGCCGTCAGAAACTGCGTACTCATAAAATCCCAAAGAAAATTAAGAAAAAATATTCCTTGAAATTGCTTGGTTTTTAAATACATTTCCTATTAAACCACACCAAAGTGGATCATTTTTTATGATTCTCAAAACACAATTTTTACAATTTTTTTACTTCAGTTTGATATCATTTATCATGATCTATAGAAATTTTCACTATTAATATTCTATTATTATTCCTAAAATATAATTTCCTTTTTCTAAAATTTTTTATTCCCCTATATTCATGGTTACAATATGAAATTAAGACAAATACAAGTGATATTGAATAAAGAACTATTATTTCTAATGTAAAAGGGTATTTCATTCATAATTTCACAACAATTTTATTACATTAAATTAATATGTTTAAAATAATGAAAGTTATGATTAATTTTTATTAATATATTATGTTACCATACACTATAATTCATTTAATGGGTATGATCATTTTGACTGGGGACATACAATCTTGACACAATTCCCATTATTAACCTGGATATTATATATTTATTGATTTTGGAAATTAGTTTTATTTAATATTCTATTTCTAATATGAATATTAATGTTTATAATGTTTCAACCAATTCAAATGAGTAATTCATTATAATTATTATGTGTTAGGTGGGGCCACTATAGCCCCTTAATACATCAATACTCTTCATGAGATAAACTAATTTGGGTATTGTCTACTGTCTACCCAATAATTCATGTTTTCATGGTTTATACCTTGAAAATGGTTTAATGGTTTCTCTAATTATGAACTCCCTCATTAGAAAATTACTTATAATCAATTTTATTGGTCGTCTAAAATAATATACATGGTTATGTTTAACTCCCATTTTATTATTTATATTGAATTATTTGACTATATTTTATTCATTCTATATTATGTTAATGTTTATGATTTAATATAATGTGTTTTTAATTATTCACCATTCCTTTTTATAGTTATTTATAATATATACCACTATATTTATTACCTTTATATAGAATCTGATCTCACACATTTCTCATTTTATAATTTCCCCCCTTATTCCAAAAATTCATATTATGATGGACACGTAGAGATAATCTACATGATTTTTTTTTATTTTTACAAATGAGTCTCTATATTGTATTTACATTTTTATTGGAATGTGAAAACTATATTTAGATCTGGTTTTACAAAGAAACTATAAAATTTGTTCCTTATGGATGTGATAACTTGTTCATATTATAAATGTAATAAATAATGTCACTGGTTTCGAGCTTCTATGTTCATGTTATTTACAATACAAGTGTTCCATTAAACTCACATAGAAAAAGCCACCCCCTCCAATCATATTTATGAGTTAAAACCCATTGGTATCACCCCTTACTCGGATAAATGATATCCTTATTTCTATCTAATAATAAATTAATCCATAGATTGGAGAGAAATCCATCATAAGAAGGGTTTTGGTGAAAATGTAAAGTGGATACACAAATTAGATGTAAATTTCATCAATGATCATTTTTGTTTTTATTTTTTCCTCCACCTCCTAAAATTATTATTATACCATGATAATATAAAACCTCTAATGTTTTCCATATTCTAAAATAATTTTCTGGTTATTTCAGGATTTATAACCATATCCACTTCCGTCAAATGGCTTACGAAATCATCATTTGTGTGTGTGGAGGGCTACAACTTCATGAACTGATGTCATTAATTTTTTCCATTATAATATATCTTGTCTAAAAATAATGATGGATTTATTAATAATAGATGAAATAGATTATGTTAATTTAATTTTTCAAATATTAAATAACACATACAATCATACATTCTATTTTGTGGAAATATGATAACATCTTTCTTGTATACGCCATCTTGCTGGCTTGCAAAGGAATTTGATTTATTTACACATTAAATGGAAGTTAATAAGGATGGATTGAATGAAAATATGTCATATATTTGATATATAAATTAGTATAGAATTATAATATATCATTTAACGTTCTAGCATCTACTCTAATATTAAAATGGAACTAACATTAATGTGAACATATAGACTACAATCTCAATGGATGATGTATTTCAGTTTCTATCACAAAATTTTATGGATTAATATAAATATATCTATAATTAATATTCATAATAATTTTAGTATATTTAAAATTTTGGAGGGTATGAAACCGTGATCAATGTATGAGGACCAAAATTAATATGTCAAAACACACAGAAAAAACAATGTAGGACATACTCGAAATAATACATGAATGTATAAATTTAAATAAATTAGAAATATAAAGTCTTATGTAAATCATATATGGTATAAAATAAATAATTATGTTTATGTATTATATTTATAATAAATATTAATTTATTTATTTAGGTTTTTTGAGTGTGTACAATGAATGTTACGACTTAAGGAATCATATATCCTGTCACTCAATTATTTTATAGAAACAAATTAAAATTCATTAATAATTTATTTTTTGTGGTTCACATACAAACCATTTTATATGTAATAATATAAATCTAATTATTTTCATTGTTTTTAATGTTTTATTTATTTTTAGTATTTATTGAGTATTATGATTGTAAAATTTAAGAAACTGGTAACTAATATTTTCTCAATTTTCATTATCTGAGATGTACGTTATAATGTGCACCAATATTTGTTAATGTGGTTCATATAAAAGATCATTTAAAATATAATATATTGAATTTATTTATCTTCATGTTATTTATCTTGGATTTTAGTTTATTCGATCATGGTGATTATTATTGAATGGTACCAAAGTGGTTATAATTTCATTTTGTAAACTCATCATTTATCAGGATTGTTTATGATTATGTTTTAGCTTATAAAATATTATGTTCCATCACTAAATAAAAAATTAAATTTTCTTATCATACGATTATTAATTACATTTTCAATTAATAGTAATATTTTATAGTATTTTTTAGTTGAAATATTATAGAATTTTCATGAAAACATGATATATTTATCTCTTTAGTAATAAATCCATCTTCTTCCACAACATTTTTTTTAAAAATGATATCCAAAATGTTTTATTATTATCATATTATTTTTTAGAAGAATCATTTTCTCATTTTCAAATTTTGTTTAAATGGGTTTCAATGTAATATTCATGTCATTTTCTAGAAAATTAATGTTTGTCATTTAACACAAATTTGAATGGATTTTTTTAAGTGATTGAGATAAACAAAATTTCCAGTCATATAGACAATTATATTCATTGAATAATACTTTATATGATATCATGGATATTTTTTTAGATAATTTTTTTATATTATTTTATTTCATCAAATTTTTATTTCAATGTGGAAAAGATATTTTCCTTATGAAATGTATTAAATTATCAATTTAAATTAGTTTAAATATAATAATACTACTTTTGATGTTACCTGTGAATTTTTAGGGATAATATTTAATAAAATGGTTCTTATTCTATATCATAGTGGATTACGTGAATGATAGATTGATGTTTATTAAACAAATTTCTCTCCCATAGGTTATACCATAATAACATTATGATGAAAATTAATTTATTTTCCACAATCTCTTTAAGGAAGAAATGATGAAATCATTATCAAACTTTTTTCTTTTCCATAGGTTATGATATAGTGAAATTTTTTAAAACAAATTTCATTTCATTGATAATGATATTATGAATGATTTATGATCTTTTGGAACACAGAAATATTGTTTTCATTAGGTGATATGTTGTACCTATATCTCCCACAAATGCATTGGGTAAGGGTTAATGTTATATGGTCACTGAGGTAACCCATGAGGTTATACCATGCCTGAAATATGGTCCACGACATGTCATAACTAGCCCAAAGCATAAGCATAAGAGTTTAGACCAATCCTAAAAAGTTATGAAAATATTTATTGGTAACATAAACATAATATACTCTATGATTATGTGTATACCAAAAATATATTTATTATGCCCACGATATGATCTCATCACACATTTTATTTGATTCTATTATGATCCATTCCATATGAACTTTTAATAATTATTCCATGACTCAATAGTATGATATTTGATATGTAGGTTGGAGTTTTAATGTATTATTCTCATGTTCTGATAAATATATATTCATTGTATGGTTGTGTATATTAGTTGTTTACCATTATTGAGCATATAAACAATCCCATTATATTGACATCTTTACTAAGGTAATGATAAATGTATTATTTATGATCATTAAAAGTGGGACATTTTTATAAAGAAAAAACTTCAAGATTATGTATGTAACTTGAAGACGAATTTTTTATGATTGCATGTTTATAAATGAACTATACCATTATGGTTCGCAAGCATGGGTTTTTTATATTTTAATGAATTTTCATAAAATTTAAGTATTAGCATTGCATGATAAACTAAAGTGTCAATAACTATAGTCATATAAAATTTCTGAAAACCATTGATATTTTTATATGTACTAGGTTTATGTATATAATAATATCCAATAATTTTGGTAATGTATTCAGGATTTGATTTTATAATAAACTAAATCTTTAGCAGTGTACTAAATTGTATATAGGGTTGTGGAAAATATTCATCTAGGGATAATCACCATGAAAATGTATTGTTTACTATTAATATGCTCTTCACGTAGTGGATGATGTTTTTTTATTATGTATATAGAAATGGAGATAAACTAATGAGTTATATACTTTTTATTATTCACATTTTCATTAAGAACTATTATGTTGGATTTAATTATATAGGAATTCACGGATGATTTGGGTAAGAAAAACTAATTTGACGTTAACCGTGGACAACGTTTGATAAATTTAATGGGTGATAGGTTAATGTAATAATTTCATAGTTAGAATTAAATTATAATTTGTTGAAATGTTCATTCCATTAGAGAAAACATTTTAGGATTTATTGTATACATTCATATTATCATTTACTAGTATTTTTTGGAATTTTATAATAATATTATTTACGTTATTTTGTTAGATATATGTTATTGAAAATGATTTTATTGATTTTATGTGTCTTAAAAATCATATGAAAAAAATTTGGAGCCATGTTTAAAATAATATTTTTAGAATCATAATATATTATTAAATTAAAGAAAATATTTGTTTCCTAATATTAAAATATATAGTAAGTTATATTCCCCTTAATAAATTATACCTTCATCTATTTTTTTATTTTAGGTCCTCTTATATACATTAAATCGTATGTCAATGATAATATTCCATTGACACAATTTATTTAGGTGACAATATGGTTGGATAATGTATGACTACAAGGTCCTAAAATATATTTATTCTCATAATCCATATATTGTTTGATAGATTGAACCATATGAAAACTCATACTAAAAAGATAAAAAATGTATGAGAATAAGATTGGTAAAAATATAAAAATAATAAATCCTATAATTGATAAAAATATTATAAAAAAATTTAAGCATATAAAAAATAAAATTAAGAACCCATAACTCTTTGTAATGGAACTTTCCAATAATAAATCGTTTTCATTATACATTATAAATTAATTTATAATATTTATTTATAAATAATAGGACTTTAATATTTCAAATGAACATATCTTTTAATTAATCGTGTTAAAATTAGCTGAGGGTAAAATTTTTAAATATTTTAAAAATAAATTATTTTAGAGGAATATAGATAAATTACTCAACTTTATTATATCATTAATGGTATGACCATCAAATAACCTATCAAAAAATATCAAAATTTTGAATATAATTTTTTAATATATATATATATATATAATTAAATATCATTCATAAATACTATGTTGAGTTCTGAAATCCTAAGTTTATCATTTTGGGAACAAAAGAAATATAATACTCTTTAAAATATTTTATTCACATATATTATATATTAGTTTTCAACTACTGATGATATTACATCCAAAACAACATTCAATATTTTAGACCAAATTTTTTAAATTATTTACTATAGTCAACAACATTTTTAGGTATAAATTTTTAATTTGTAAGAATAATGATAATTACCATTACAATGTTGAAATTGTATTTTTCAATGTTTTTAATAATATTTTAGAATTTTTATACCCATAATAAATTAAATATATTTTAAATAATTAAATTGTATACTTTTTAACATATATATATACCACTATATCATCCCTTATTTAGAAGAGGATATATTTTATATAATACAAAGAGAACTTGAAGATGGCATAATCATTTTCCTCAAAATATTTTTCATAATATAGGAAATGTATTAATTAAAATGAATATATTATCATATTTGTAAATTTAAATTGAATATGTGGAGAATAAATTTATTTTCATAACATACAATCCAGGTATGAGGGTTTACCTTTTTTAATATGTTATAAATTTCTATGTTAAAAGCTATACAACAATGAAAAACAAAAATAATATTCATATTTAAAAATATAATGGTGAAATTCTTGAATCACATTCCAACCATTTGTAAAAATTAGTGGTATATGGTTTATCAAACATCTCACATAAGAAAAAAATTATTTCCCACTTTTTATAAATTTATACATCATTATCATCATTAAATAATAGTAAATGGAATTGATATTTAAAAACTAGATATATTATTCACATATGAACGTATGTCACATATCCCATAGATATACACCCATTATTTGGATGCACCTCAAAAAAACATCCTTAGTATCTACTAAACACTATAATCATGTATTCTAATTCTTTTTCAATCTAAGAAACCATGAATAGTTTCCTTAAGGTGTTACCCATGGGATAAATTATAAAGGGAGAGATAATGTTCTCAACCAAGCTATGTTAATCGTTTCCTTATTCAACAGAACAAAGAATATTATAATCCATTATATAATGATAAATTTTTTATTTTAAATTGATAAAATTTTATTATTCTAATGGAATATCACCTTCGATCCTCCCTCAAAAAACAATTTCTATAATGAAGACGTCGTTATACGTATGTATAGGCTACGACCCCTAGGAATGGAATGTTTTCTTACAAATAATTCAATATGGTATTCTAAAAGACATACTTAATAAGAAAATATAATATCAAAATCAATATCTATATTCTGAAATTTCAATTACATTATCTGTCGAACACCTCATATTTTATGTAAAATGAGAGTATCGTACCGGTGTACGTACAGACTACCACCTCCCAGAAATTATGTAGAATTGTTTCTATTACCAGAAAATATGGATGAATAAAATGTAACAAATGTATAAAATATAATTTTATGAATTAATTATTAATATATACATATGATATAGGATATAATAAAATTAATATAAACAGTAAACCTTCATGGTGACATTAACCGCCTAAAAAGAACATATCAATGAATGTTTCATTGTTTTAGTCTATTTTGGGAAAACAGTAGGAACTATATAAAAAATATTGAAATTTAATAAATAAATAAAATTCAATAATATTTTCTTATATTTTATAAATAAGTTGATAATGGTTTATAAACCAAGGAACATTTACTACAATCATTTTATCCACGTTATGTAACTTCCATAATAAAATAATATTTAATAAATAAATAATAATAATTAATAAACCATATAAATATATATATATATATATATATAAGAAAATAGATTTTTTTTAATTCTAATAAACAAAAATTTAATTATTTTATATGTTTGTTGAATGTGCAGAATAAAACTACACATTTGACAAGGGATATTTTTCACTATTTCATATTTTGTTGTATATGGTTGATATTGGGCTACATGATTTTTTTATTTTGGATTTTCACTAACTTATATAATTAATTTATAATAAATTTGATTAATTTAATCATAAATTAATATCTATTTTATGAAATCCCTCACATAAACTATGGATTATATCTTTCCACTATATTAAGGGTTTTTATCGCTCAATTTGTCTTCAATATGATATGTTTATTATTCTAAAATTGGATTATTTTTTGGAGTATATAAATTTGACATTAATTTATTATAATATTAAATTTTAAAAATTCAAAAAATATTCTATCATCCATATATATTTAATTTGAATGATCACCAAATTATATGGGGTTTTGTGAATTCAATTATTTTTCAGTGTTTAATGGTTATTTTTATTGAAATAATTAATTATTTAATTGAAATAGTATTCTATATGATTTTGTTATATGAAACTTTTTCCTTGTTATATATGGACTAAAATCTCTACTATATAAAACCCTTTTTATATTTCAATTCCTTAAATGATTTTGATATACATATGGTATTTTGATTTATTAAATTTCAATACATTGAGTTAAAATGATCTTCCTTGATCATCAATCTTCCATGATTGATTTTTTTAATTCGTATTTCATAACATATTTAAAATATTATATCTGGATATCTTATTTCATTTAAATTAATCATTTTAATGAATTTCATTAGTAAATCTACATCTCTATAAATAATTTAACCCCCTTTTACTTTAAAAATAATTTATTCTATATATTCATTATAATTATTAACAATTATTTTTTATTATTATTTTAGATATCAAAGTGTTTGATTTCTCATTTTATATTACACTTTTCCATAACCCATTTTCAAGGTTAAATTTTATCACAACATTATATGATATGGCTTATAAATAAGGGTAAATAAAAATTATAAAAACCTTATCCATCTTTTATAAATTAAACATCATCTCATCCACATGAAATTTTATTTATAAAATCATTAGGTCTACTAAAATATATAGTGTTATATATTATTTTTAACGATAATTATTTTCAAAAAAATTAACTTCATCTTTTTGGAACCTTTATCTTTTTTTCATATATCTATTATTGAAGAATATTTTTAAATATAAAATGTTTTAAAGAAAATTTCAATTCCCCATTAAAAATTTGTTATGGATTTGCAATGATAATACAATTAATTTTATTTTTGAAAGTATCTGATTTCATATTTTTTCATATACTTATTTTGAAAATGACTTTTCAAATTTACAATAGCTTTATATTTTATGTAGAAGATAAAATATAATTGTAAAAACACACTAACATTATAGATCAATATTTTTTTATCTATAAAAACATTAAATATATGGAAATATTTTGAAAATGACATTTCAAATTTACTATAACTTTATACTTTATGTGGAATATATAATACGTTTATAAAAACACTCCAACATTACACATCAATTTTGAATTTATGATGTGATGAATGATTATATTATAGTGTCTGAAATATGTCATTATGAATTATGTTTAGGTTCCCTTATCACCATCTGAGTAATTGGGTAAAGATTTATAGCATATTAGTTAATGATTTTTATCATGGACCTGATGTGGATTTTATCAATTTAAATGATTGAGCCAGAAATCAATGAATATTTCTAGGATTATAATATTTAGTGTGAAACTAATTTAGAATATTTGTATTTAAAGGATTGGTAATGAAAATAATGTTGATTTTTCTGATTAAATAGATTCTTTATCAAACCGATATAGATTATCATGGTTCAAACTATTTAGGATAGAGATTATGTGATTAGATTTATAATTATACGGTTCTTTAATATTATTTGCATGATATGTTTTTTGTGTTATACGCCTATGATTATAATCCTTGTATAATGTTTAACATATCATTATTACATTTATTTACTACTATTACTATTTTCTACTTTTAGATTACAAGTTCAATTTGTATTTATAAACTGATCTAAAAAATCAATTTAAATCTTAATAAGTTGTTCCACGCATAATTATATTTTATTCAATGATTTTTTTTCTAATTCATTATTAAATATTGACATGTTATCCATTATTATGCATATGTTATCACCTATCTGTTATGTAAACAAAACTCATGTTATGAAGATGACTATAACTAATGAGAAGTTTACAATGAATTAATTTTTATATTGATTATATTGAAATTTTTATTACTATCATAAATTAATTTTATTTATTTAGATAAACCTGAAAGCAATAAACCATTCCTTCAATGTATTATGTGTTTATTGGTAAGATTTAATGATTAAAATATGGAAATGTTGAAAAATTAATATAAGTTCATTTCACTCTATATAAATTCCAATTCATAAATAAATTATTTAGAACATGTTCGAAGAATAAGGGAATCAGTCTCCTCGAAATCATTTGGTGAATAGTGAAATTGTCTTTTCAATTCTATCTTATAAAACATATATTCTGAAACATTTCCAAAAAACATTGATGAATAAAAATAACAAAACCCATAAAAGGATATATTATTTGTATTATATTGATTCCTTATATAATTCAATCAAAAAATCACACATTATACATAAAATCATCATCCATTCACTTGGTTCTAGAATATATCATCCTAAGAGTAGGCATCTGATGTATACTCATGTGGTTCATGAATAAAAAATATAAATATCATTTTATTTTTTATGGGTAACATATCATAAATTTAACATTCATCATATATAATACCAGTATCCTCATCATATATTTATTTCCCATTGGTAAAATACTTTTTCATTTATAAATCATTATATAAAGACCAACATGTTCTCTAAAGGTTTTTTGTGCCTATATGATTTTATGTTAATAATTTCATTTCTTTACACTAGATCATGTGAAACATAATTGAAATTATGGTAATCAACATTAAAAAAAGGGAAAATAAATAAATATCTAATCACAAAAAATATCTAATATATGTCTGAGAAGAATTTTAGTATACTCTATATTATATATATAGTATTAGTTAGATAATAAATTTTAAGTTAATTTATTCCACTATTTTATCTTAATTTTTTTTAAAAATAATTTTTTGTTAATCAATTATTGTACAAGGGTACTCATAAAAGCTCAATATATACCACATTAATTACTAAAAAAGAAGAACGATAATGATAATCATAAAATTAATATATTGGTTACAAAATGAAAATATAAAAAAAAATTAAAATTAAAATTTATTTTTAGTGGATGCCACCAATAAATACATTCAACCAAAAAACTACATTCCATAGGTTACTTCAACTAAAAAACATTAATTCATCAATTAAAGTTAAAATACATTAAATAACCCACCACAGTAATACATCACCAATCGTTATTATATGGATTTAACAAAGACATTGGCCAATTTTTTTGTAAATGGATACTTAAATATAATGTTCATCATGGGTAGGATACTCTAAATTAATGTAAAATGGGGATTTAGTGTGAGAATGGTGTTATGATTATTATTTTTCATGGAACAATTTTAGTACCTTCACTTTATGAATGATATAAAAATAAAGTCTATTGTATGTAGAATAAATCCCTTTAAAAGCACATTTTCTAGTATCTGAATCTCATATAAATTTAATAATATTAATTAAATCCATCAATCAAATAATCTTGGATCCCATTATAATGATATGTGTTGATGGACCTAATATATTTAAATGATTTTTGTAAAACTGAATATTATTATATTATATTCAATAACAATGTCTATCATACTATAGTTTCAACACATATAGGTTGAAACATAAGTATTTGGCAGTATAAAGGATGTATGAAACAGTATATTGTGGTTTATATTCTACCACAAATGCATAAAGGTACGCCATAATTTTGAACAATAATTGAAAAATATTAATTGGTATTTTGGGGTTTAATCTCTCTCAAGAATAATAGATGTTATACTATAGTTTTATTTCAATAAATAATTCTTGTGTGGTGCTGTAGGGTTTAATTTATTCAATGAATAATTATTGTTATTCTAGATTTTCATGCTATCATAGAAGGATTAAAGAATATATGACTATAATTTATCACTTCATGAAAAAAAAGTAATCATTGGTATTTTTGACTATCGAGGAAAACCTAAATGCTACTCTATAGATTATAGATACCAATTGATACATGATATTACACTTGAGTATTATAAAATAGTTGGTGGGAAAAATAATGATGGTGGTTATTCTCCCATAAGATTACTTGAGACTCAAATAGAATGGTTGATGGTTAGCTGGCACATCAATTATAGTTGGTATGTTTTTATTTTATTTGAGACCAAAAAAGGGACATAATATGTAAACCTATAATTTTATTCAAACCCCATGTAAATTTGATCAATATAATGAGGAACCCTATACATTTTATGATAATGCGAACAATAAAATTTTGGTTCATTTAAATGATATGAATACTTAATTGGCATTATTCCATTTAATGTTATGAAAAATATAAATCATGTAACAAATGTCTAAAAATTGATTTGTTTAGGAAAAACCTGACCATTGCGTTTTTTCATACTCTGTTTGATGGTCAAGATATATGTTTTGGAGTTTAAAAAATATTAGAGGATCGTGAATTCTATTTCTACCAAAATGTCTATTTCTGAGTTAGTGGTATAGATAAATCACACACGAATGATAAAGTCACTTTGAAAAATATTACATTGATTATTTGGAGGCCATTATTGTTAAATTAATTAGTTTCTCCTTGGTAGATGGCTCGAGAAAGGGTTTGGTATAGTGTAATCCCTGAGGGTTGGATAAGAAAAATATGGAGTAAAAACAATGCGAGTTGAATCTATTGGGGTTTTCAGGACCACTATGATGAAATTAATGATATTTTTTTCAATTTTTTACTTAGTATATTTGGTAACCCATGAGAGAAACTGGTGGATGGATTAGATTCAACATAGGGGAGCCTTATGTGACATCATGATTTACCCTTATTATTCATACACCCTTTTAGAAGGAGGTTCTTAAAACTAACATATGTGGAAGAAAATATGAAGTAGAATAAATTCCCTCCAATATATTTGTACCTAAAACAAACAATAGGTTGTTAATTTAAAATAATACTAATACAATATAGGGTTCATTACACTCAGTTAATCATGTCCCCTATCAATTCTCAATTAGTCAATACTTTTTGAGAAGTACCATAAAAATATATGTTAAGAAGTATAATTTTATAAAAATATTCATCTTGATAATATATCATTTTATAGTAACAATATCATATTTAATTCTATTCCAATGTGTGTCTTTTAGAGTCTCTAATAAATTTGTATGACATTTGTGTGACATTGAAAAGAAACTAAAAAATCATAATTTTTCATGAATATGATATTTTTATAGTAGGTGTTACATTAGTATATAATGAAAACAATATTAAGGATGGGCATTCCTGAATCATGACTATGTTATACACGTAAGAATATTCAACAATGTGTACATACATCAGAGGCAAATTCTATAAATAGATATATCATGGTGGAAAATAATTATCATTTGGTAAATCTACATTTATAAGTAAAAATTAAAATTACTATTAAATTGGATCACAGTGCTATTTATCAATATGATATCAAATTAATAAAAAAAGATATTTTTAAAAAAAACATAGTGTTGATACATGTATATTTTTTCATGTCAAATAGAATTATTTAAAACCAAAATAAAATTTAATTTAATGTTTTGGATATATTTAATGATATAATATTGAAAACAATTTATTCCCTCCACACATCTATATTAGGAGATGTTTTGTTGATATTTAATACATGGGTATATAAAAATGTCATGAAACACATGGAGCTACAAGTTAAATATTCTTCTTTAACTATGCTATTGAAAAATATACTTTTGACATATGGATGAGGATAACATTCCAAAAAATCATATAACATTTTGTGGTGGGTATTTTTTGTTATAAAAAAGTAACCACATTAGAATAAGATCCATTGGAAAAATAAAACGTTTTATATAATGGGGTATTAGTTAATTTGGTGCATTTATCATACATGATAAATATTATAGGGGTTATCTCTAAATAATTATTATTTTTATGGGATAAATCATCAGTAATGAAAAATATATCCCACAAATAGAATATAAAATCAATTATTTTTGGGATTTATGAAGGGAAAATAAATTTAATATATTATGGGTTAATATAATGATCATGAATTTCCATATTTGGTTACAAATAAAGTAATGTCATCTCAATAATTGTTGGAAATAATTTGTGAATCTATATTAAATGATTTTTCAACAACTTAATGAATTTCAACATTAGGTGTTTTGTCTCAATTGTTAATACATGGATTATGGTTATTTGAGAACCAATAGGGGAGTCTTGACACAAGGAATTTTGGATATATGAATATAAAATATAGTCAAGTTAATTTTAGAAGTGGATTAGATTTTCATATTATAGAATTATATACCATGTTTAGATTCATGACACAATGATATTTTAGATAAATAGAAAAACATTGGATCATAAATTTTTGTAAGTCGCGTGGGGGAACATAGAATTAATGATTCTATAAAAAAAATAAGTGCATATCATCTGAATGATTATTTGGTCTAATGGTTTTATTAATTCTAAAGGAATCATGGACCATGTTGAAGATAACTATATAAAGTGTTTGGACAAAAAGACTTGAATCATGAATCCTAGATTTTCTTACCCAGATGGTAATATAATTTAAAGAATATTTCAAAACAAGGTAGAGTGTATTGGTATTGAGTTTTGGTAACACATAAGAGAACATATATTCAATTAATTTTTTAACATAATGTGAATTGTAAACAAAAGATTTTTTGAACTTTGATTATGATATGGATATAATTCTTTCTAGAAGCCAATATACAGATCATAAATCCTGGAATTTTAGAAACCATGTTTAGAATCCTAAATAAATTCACATTTAAAAAAACATTGAGGTTATTAACTGAAGGATTTATTAATCCCTGAAGGGATGGTAAAATAAATGCTTTTACTTCCTACGGAAGAAACAAATATCTAATAATTTCATCACATGGATAATGCATACCAATTTATCATAAGATAGTAGTGTATAACAATGATGGTATATCAATACACTTGAATAGTATACAAATAATTAATGAGAACCATACATTATGAATTTATATATTTAAATAAGAAATTGTGATAATTGTCAATAGATGATCTAATTTTAATATGATGTCACCACCTCACTGTCAGTAAATAACACATTAGATTAGGGTATTCTTACTTTGGGACTATGAAATATCTCATGTGGTAACATAATATATCTATTATTGTTTTTTATTCACTATATCAAATAGGACCAATTAAAAATAGTAAATGAAAGCGAAACCAATTGATATAAAATGTTTTAATTAATGATGATATTGTATAGAAAAAATAAGTGGGAGGCTCTTCCTTTTTATAATGAAAATTACCTTTGTAGATTATTAATTGGTCAATTGAAATTTCGATTTTCATTATTTTTAGGTGGTATATTTATATTAGTCAATAAAAACATTAAAATTTAATGAGATTGGGTTTGATTAATGATATCTATGATATCAAGGATATAATGTTGGTCTATAATGATAAAGCAAAAAAAGAACAGTTTGAGAACATGACCCATTATGAAATCAGAACACATACATATAAAAAAATTTTTCATGAATTGAAATAGTTATATTATTTACAAATATAAATAGACATTAAATTTAAATACATAGAATTTTTTTCCATGAAATGTGTACCTTTGTTTTACTTATGATTCTATAATTTTGTTAAACATTTTCCCAAAGAAATGGGCCAAGTGAGGATAAAATTAATTTTTATGTTGAAACGAGTAGGTGTTAAAACAAATTTCAATATATATTCACTATAATGTTTTCTAAATAAATAAAAGGGATGTGTTGGAATGGAAGAAATGAATAATTAATAATTTTCTTGTGGTTGATTTTTTTTAATAAGTAATTGGGACTTTTTTGTTGTTTTTTGAGATCCATATGATTAAAAAAATTGATGAATTATGTTTCCAACGATTTTTTTAGATGTATGAAAATATTTAGGTTATATATTTCTCACAAATCATGATATTTTATATCACAAAAAAAGAGAAAAATTGATCTGTTTTGAATGTTGAACACAACTATAGATAGTTATCCTCATTGAAACTATTTTTATATGTTTTAGGGTCATCTATATGGGGTAATGGTTCATGTTGTTTAAGGACACAAAACATTTAACAAATGGATATCTCTTAGTTTAACAACGTAATGATATTTACATATTTTGGGGTTCTTTCAAATTACATTCACAACTAACTCTATGTGAATTTATAATAATGTAAATATTCATGAAACAATAAGGAAACACAAAAAATTGAAATCATTTTAAAAATATGTTTTTTTAAAAGAGATATGTTTTTAAATAATCTATAGTGCTAAAAATAATTTAATATATTTTTTGGGAATCAAATTTCAAATCAATTAGTTTTCAAGAACATTATTTACAGTACCCTTTTTATACTCCATTTATTCACAAGGAATAGAAGATATTAATAGAAACATTCTACTAAAACAGTTTGGGGAATTTCAATTAGAAAAGTCTAATAATTTTTTATTCTATAATTTATTATCATAAATGGTCATCCATATCATGAAGGTTTTTTAGGTCTTATAACTTTGACCTAATAAATTTATCTTATTTTTCAATCATATATTTGTGACTAAAATAAATTTATGGTTATTGTTCATGAGTTTGTTTTACAGGAATGTATCATACTCTATTGTGATAATCATAGGATTGAACTTAAAAATAATTTATGTTTTGAAAATTGATATAGATTCAATGGAAAATGGGATTAATATTAAATTTTCTATCATCCCTATTTTCTATGGAAATGGGAATGACCTTGCTTGATTAAGGTTCAAACATTCCAATTAGTTTCTAACTGGTTTGTTCATAGAACCAGAAATTTCCAATGATTCTATATCCCTTTTGACATACTTTCCAAAGGTAGGTTCTCATTAGTTTTGGATCGAGGAGGCATAAGAATTGTGATTGGTCAAGAGGATGGGAGGTCAGACTCATCAAACCTTTTTGGGGGGAATTATTGTCTACTCTAGGACACTCTATATAGATTTACGTTATGTTCATGATGCCTTATTAAATTACCAAGTATAAAAAATGTGCTTTCCTTAAGATCTGACAAACAATGATTAATATGTATGAAATTTATAGAACCTTTTATATGTATTAGAGGTTCATCATCGATAGAGAATCATCCATATGTATTTGACATTCTTAGACAATTGTATACTTTAATACATTATATAGAAATATCGTGGTCATTATGATGACCATACTGGTTTTAAATCTACTCAGTGGGGCACTTGATGTTTATTGTCATTCAGATGGACATATATTATTTTAGAGTTGGGATCATACCCAAAGATGGGCTATGTGCATATCCTTGATAAAAAATTAATCAGAACCCACGTAGTTCGGGAATTAAGCAGTGTGGGGATTTTGTATGATTAATGGCCTAAAGAAAGGTGTTGTGGTTACTTCTACACTCTAAGCTAACATGAGTCATGCTCGGTGTGAGAAACAAGAGGTATCAGTATACCTGACGATTTGTGCCATGAATGATTTGGTCACAAGGAATGATATGGGGTGTATGTATTTTTGACTGCCAAAGTAGATAAAGATCGTGACATACTTTAGGGGAGAAGTCCATGAACAAGGTCCAAAAAGGTATATGTGCTTTATGGAGATTTGGATGCTTAATTTAAGACATACTCGTTAAAAGGATGCCGAAATTAGATAGAACATATGATTTGGTTTTATTCTTGAGAAGGGAAAAAAATCAAGAGAAATTATGACGGGTTAAGAGAAATTATGACTGGGCTTATTCCTGAGAAGGAGGCCCAGGTTAAAGGGACTTGAGAACTGGGGCTTATTCTTGAGAAGGAGGCCTAGGTTAAAGGGAAATGAGAACTGGGGATTATTCATGAGATGGAGGCCCATGTTAAATGGATTTGAGAACTGGGGATTATTCTTGAGATGGAGGCCCAGGTAAGAAAATTTATGAATTTGGGGCTTTCTCTTGAAGATGATGCCTATTTTAAGGGAACATGGACTGGGGAATACTTTTGAAAAAATGTCCCATGTAATGGAATTATGATTGGGGATTACTCCTGAGAAGGAGGCCCAGGTTAGGGAACTTGGGGCTTACTCCAAAGAAGATGTCCATATTTAAGATCTTCTCATATTAAATGATGAGGTTGAATGAATGAAATCTCTAACCTTAGTGATACAAAGACATGTAAATCACTAGGTTTTAAGAGATGTTCCACAGAATCCCTTTCTGGTAAGGAATCCAACAAATGAACCATGCCATAAATGAATTTGAAGAGGGTTATGATTGCTAAATATTGAAGATGAGAGGTGGATTAAAAGAAAAGTGATGATTGTACATGAGGGACACCCAAAAAAGGTCGGAACGTAGGTCCTGTTTTGGCGCGCAGGTCCTGGTCACGTAGGTATACGTGTGCGACACATGTGTACTTGCACGCTGGTCAACCCCTAGGGTAGTGCTTCGGTGAGGCTTGGATCATTCTCTTAGTATTATATCTAATGGCTTATAAATTGGTGGAATCCAGGTTCTGTTTAAGGGATAAGGCGGCGTGCAGGTGTGACCATTTCCCTTAAGGGTTAGACACTTAGGAGCGTAGGTGTTGATGAATTTCAACACTTAGGCCTTGTTCCCCCTATTTGGATCTTTTAATCTAGGTAAGAAATTACCTTATAAGTGTTCGAAAGACAAGAAGAGACTAGGGTGCCATGAGATGAAATCACAGTTTCTAGATTTTTCGCCTCTAAAATGGGGGGCCCACAAGTGGTATTTATATGCTACGGAAGACCCTGGGTGAAAAATAAATAGGGCACGCATGTCACTTGTGCGCCCAAAATGTGGCGCGTAGGTATACCTACACGACAATCAGGGAACTCGGGCAGCCCATACTCAATGTAATCCTTGTTCATACCTTTAGTGATTAATGATGTTTCTTCAAAGGATAAATCACTTTGTGCTCCACGTATTTCCCTTTTCATTCATTAGAATCTGTGATGGAATAGAGAATCAAAAAAATTCCCCCCATTGTTGGATTTGAATGAAAGGAGGATGTGACTCTGAGTTAAAGAAGAAAACCAAGGAATTATGACGCGCAGGTTTTGAGCACGCAGATAGGGGCACACAGGCTTCGATGCATAGGGGTGCGGCATGGACTATAAATAGGCATGCCATTCACACGCAATGCACCTGACTTAAACGCTTCTGAGCTCCCGCCGCACAGGTTGCTCTCGCTGCACAGGTTGCAGATTTTCCACGATTTCATTGCTTCTGTTCGTGTCACGCTGCTACAGAGGTATTTAGACTTGTGCAGTGATACCTGCACCCCAAAACTTGTGCGGCATAGTTACACCATCGCACAGACATTGGACCTACACACCTTAATTCCGTATCCCTTTTTTCACTTTTTTTCATAAATTTAATGAAAAAACAACTCATTTAATAGTTAATTATTCGAACTTTGTGCAGAATCAAAGGCTCCTAGAAGAATTGGAACAGGTGATGAACTGGTTAGCAAGTGAATTGATGAACTGATGAATGTTGATGGCCGTCATTACTATGATATCTGTGACAAAACTCTTCCTGATTTGGACATGTACTTGAAGAAGTATCATCATGATTTTCCACAGAACATCTACTTGCCTCTATATAGGCATTGTCATCTGCAAGAAGTCAATATTCCAGAGGCATAGAATTATTCCCACATTCTTGGTTTTATAATTACAACAAATTTTCTTCAGAAAATATCTCAAGGGGAGGAGAATTTTTAAATACTATAACAGTGGAGAAGGCCTATATAAGGCATCATAGCCCTTCTTCCCTAGATCTGAAACCTCTCATGCCCAAGCTGCAACCACATTGTTTTCCTTCAATCTTATGAAATTCCCAAATGGATAAATCCAAAGGCTGTAAAAAGAGTTGGGAATTCCTTCCTAGAGGAGGTGTGAAGCCAACTTAGTAGTGGATATATTGGGTACGACAAAACTGTGGAGAGTTTGTCGAGGATTTGAAAGGATCTGCAATATATGAAGCCGGTTGGGCTGGGCAGACATATGTCTACGGGAATGATGAGTTAGTGCAAGAGCTAATCAGCTGCTGGAGTCCAGAAACCAAATCATTCCATCTGAATCACGGAGAAGTAGGAATCAATTTGTGGGATGTCTACAAGATCTCGGTGGCTCCAATTTTGGGTGAGATGTATGAGGAATTCATCCCTCCCAATGCGACATGGAATAATTACGAGAAGACTCTGGATTTGGCTTGGGAATTATTGAAAATATTCTACAATATCAAAAATCCCAAGACCTCCAAAACTTATTCCGGAAATGATATTCATCGAGAGGAGTGGATGGATATGTTTCTTAACATGAATAAGTGGGAGTTTCCCACCTATACTGGTCCTACTATTTTTCCCAAAATAGAGAAGAGTGGTGCTCCAGACAGATTCTGGCTGAATCTAGAAGCAGGATAATTTGATAAGTGGGGGTACGAAGTGGATCAGAGAATCCCAAAAAATACCCGTCTGGTGGGATTCTTAGCCTTGCGGCTCAATGTTTATCATTTTCCAGTATAGGATTTGAAGGGAGGCGTCAGGCCAGAGACCTTCGTTGTGGAAGCCAAGTTGGCTGAGAAGAAAATGGTTGGGTTAGCCACCCCTATTTTGGCGAAGATTCACAGGTTCTTACTCTATGTATTTATGGGCAAGTATACTTTGATAATAGTGGGACCAATACATGTTTTTGGGTATAGATCTCCAATCATTTCAGGACATATACTGTACAAAACTAAGTACAAGTTCCTGGAAGTTCTTTCAAGACATCAGTGCAGGCATTTTCTAGAGTTTCTCTCTTAGCGATCAACATCAATGATATGAAGGTGAGGATGAGCATGTAAAATTAATTAAATATCATTCCTTTTGGAAACCCACCAACCAGGTGGTTTTTTGATGGTGGAATAGCCGGCCTGGAACTGAAGTCACACATGCTAGCTTGTAGAGATGATGTACTGGCCCCCAGGATTGACATAGATATTATATGTGAGGCCTATGTTCCATACAAATTTGCAAGCCAATTCAATTGTCTGTAACAGACTGTTGTATCTCATCCTATGCATGTCAGGTTAGAGCAGCATCTGATGGTTTCCCAACAAAAATGTTTGCTGACATCTATTGAGAAAACTAGGACAGTGTTTGATCTATCAGTTGATAAAGTAGCGAGTAACTTGACTACATAGTATGCCGAGAACTAGATAGAATCATACCTTGAAGGGGTGTTGAATCATCCGTTTTATCAGGTGGTAAAAAGGAAAAGAACTGTAGAGAAAGAAAACCTTCATCGGGAAGGTGACGCTTCCCCACCTGGAGCTGATTCACCAGTTTCCTCACCTAGGGCTAACTCGCCGGATTACCAAGATGGGGATGATGAGGCACCACATGAGGAAAAGTGGCCTCGTTCTAGATATAATCCTCCTTTCAGATTCAAGAAACCAACTTCCTCAACTCGTAGTGAGTTACTTCATGGGGGAAATTCAATCACCATTACCTTATAGAGCATCAAGTCTTATTTTATTATCCTTTATATGTAGTTGCAGGAGTTGGGATGAAGCTGAAGTCTAAGATTATAGGACCCTCCTCGAAGCCTTTCAGTACACATGCTGATTATTTTCGACCAGAGGCTATGCAGAAATGGAGGAGTTTATATTGCAATACTGAAATTTCCTAGTTGGATTTATGTGATGGGCTACACATCCCTAGAACAGGGAATCTACAGGCCTCTACTGATATATGTTTCATGGATAATCCTTATAATGTTCGGGCTTACATCAGAGAGCAGGAGATGCTCATATATGGCATTGAAAATTCCATTCATGTCACCTAGCAGGTGAAGGAGATGATAGATCGTGGCACCACTGTGGGGATTGGTGCTTCTAAAGATGTGGAGTGGCACGATTATGAGGCTTTTAAGATGTAATTCTATTTCCTTATTATCATTGCAACATGATATCAGTTAAAGATTTATTACTCAAGTAAATTATATTCATTATCCTATAGCATACAAAGAAAGAAACTGTTGAGGTTCCTTCTCCATGGTATAGCCTTGGTGGTACTAACATCGGGGCTAATGAATCTCCTCGTGATTCGGGTGAGATATCTCCAGGCCAGCATTCCATGGAGGCAGAGTTAGATAGGTCTTTTCACTCTCCAATTCCTGTATTTGGAGAGGATGATTTCAACACTCCAAAAAATTTCATGAAGAAAAAGCATCGAAGGGGGGAGTCCACCGTTAAATGTTCCATTCATTATTGGTAAGTCCTTAAGATTGTCATGATTCTTAACCCATGAAAAGATTCCTCATACATCATGGGATTTTAGGGGATTCGTCAATTTCCCATTTGAGGGAGAGGATTGACCCTCCTTTGAGGATGTGGGAGGGTACTGGTGAACAGTCACATGTTCATGCTAGCTCGGCTGCTCCTAAAGATGAGCCAATGTCTATTCCCAATACCATTCCCTCTGTCGCTGCAAGAAGAGAATAGTCTGCATTTGGAAATTTAACATTGCTTTTTTATATTTAATGAAAACATCAATTGACTTTAATTCTGTGATACTTTAGGTTCAACACCTTCACTGGAACATTTAGCGGCCACTGTAACTGACACTGCAATTTTATTTGGAGACGATGACAGGGGTTAGCGGCTGCAGGATGAATGTCACCAAGAATATGTATCAAATTCTCCGACTGCTGAGACTAAAAAATAATCATAGATAACATTGGATGAAATGATGGAACATGGCACGTCTTTTGAAGATTTTTTAGATCATGTTAAATTACAATGTAATTTAGAATATTTTGGATGTGACTGTTATCCATCGTCCATTTAAAATACCATCTTATTACATCTCTGACCATGATTGTTTCAAATTTGCAATTCCATCTGAACAAGATACTGAACTACCAATTCCTGAAGGGGGTATGGAAAACCCTACTATTGCAGAGACACAAGCCCAAGTGGAGCTGAACCCGGTAGATCTTCTTGGAACTCGTCCTGAAAATCCTATTGAAGCTAGGAAAGATAGGGAGGATCCTTCTCCTACTATTGATCTACCATTAGGGTAAGAGGTACCAATATTTGTGGTTGTACTTGACAACATAATAAACTTTTTTCATTCTTTGAAACTATCCAAAAACATTCAATTGATTATGCAGGTCTATCAATATCAGTGGCTAGATCTGTAGGAGAAGTCTCATCTTTTACCCCAATGAGAATAGAAAGTGAAATAATAACGGTCATGGGGGAAGGAGTATAACAGGGCACTTCTCTAAGTTTATTAATTCAATATTATATTCCCCCATGTGACAGTGATGCTGAGTCAGACACAGAAATACAAAAGGCTCTCCAATTTTTACGACGCAAGGCATGGAAGAATATATGGAAGATAATATCTAATGGTCCCTTAAGAGGGTTTTCTTCAATGATCTAGAAATTGCCATCCCAATTTGTTCACAGTTTTGGATATCAAGTGATCCATGACGCGGTGAAACAAGTCATCTTAAAAAGGGAGTAGGAGTAGAGGTACCATAAAGACTTGACCGGAGTGAGGCTATCAGCCAATATCAGAAAATTTGAGGCTGTGTTGTCCTGAGGTGAGGCTGATCATGCTGTGAAATTGGAGGAGCTGAAACATAAGATCAAAGATAATATTGTCCAGCAGATTCACCTTTAGCAACAATTAGATTTTTTACTAGGGAACTTTTCCTGCTTAACAATTCACTAGAAGGAGATCATATGAATGGAATGAAATCCACAATAGATTCCAAGAAAGCACTTCATCAAGCTGAAGAGAGTGAAGCTGGTCAAGTGCATGAGCATCAATTAGTTACTAATGAATCTCAGGATGTCGTAAATCAGATGAAGAGTTATGTTGATAGTCTATTTTAATTATTGGAAAATAGAACAGAATCCAATATGTGGATATTCTTATAACTCTTTTGCATCAAATGAAAAACACAATCATCATCAATCATTTGGTGCCTTCATTCTTTGCTACCTGATTTAAATATTTACTTATGCCAATGTGACAAGTAAGCAATGTTTTATTTTTTCTATGATTATAAAAAATAACCCTACAAATTTTACATCTTCTAATTACTCAATATTACCTAAATCATACCAAATGTATGTTTAGTGAGTTGGGACTTGACTTTTGTTCAGAGTTCCCTTGTATTTTGTGGTCAATTTAAAGTCATGCACATCAGACATAAAAAGGCTAATGTTTAAGGTCGAATATGTTTGACCGAATGGATTAAAATCGACACAATTATGTGATGATTTATCTGAAAACGTATTACCATATTCAAGTATGAGGGAAAAAATGTAAACCATGACTTAAGAAATTTTGAGTCTGAGGAATTATATAAAAAAGCGCTAAAATGAATTAGAAGAAGTATCCTCCCTAAAATGATGTGACCGCTATTTGAAAAACCTGTTAGGGGGTTGAGTTATGTAGGGCCACCTAAGGGAATTGGCTACATAGTCAAATAATAGAATCATTTGGATGACAGGTTTGTTATGTAGACTACTTATGCAAGGATGCCTAAGGGCACGTGCTTCATATTCAGGAAAAAGAACTCTCGAAAATTTTAATTTTCTATTTCTAAATATCCAGTAAATGTTTATGTAGATTCAAACTTTCCAAAGCATAGAGTCTTCTATGTGGAGATAGGTACTCGAATATAGAGAGTATATTTCCAATCAAGATTATCAAAGAATTGGATGACTGTCACTCGTGCAAAGGTCTGACCCAAACGTAGGGAAGGGAAATATAAACCATAAACTTGAGTACTTTCAGATCATGAAAAAGTGTATGGGAAAAAATGTTAAGGATGGCTATTTTTGCAGATTTCTACATATTTTAATTATGAAGAATAAAGAAAAAAGAGGTTTTCCTCCCAAGAATGAAGTTACCACTATTTGAAAAACTCGTTAGGGGGTTGAATTATGAAGGTCCTCCTATGGCCATTTGCTGCATAGTCAAATAAAAGCATCTTTTGGCTAACATGTCCATTATGAAGACTGTTTATACAAGGCCGCCTAAGGACACATACTGCATGGTCAAACAAATGAATTCATGAGTATAAAATTTTTTTAACCTGAAGTCAAGAAAAGGGTTATGAAGATCTAGATGTATTTAAGGATAGGAGTATGACACATTAGAATGGGCATTTTCCAAAGTATGTAATTAATACACAGACCAATGCTAACCATAATAATGTTGTGGTTGGTTCCTAAATTGAGGTGTTGGACTTCACTACGTGTCACATAATGATGGGTATAAATACATACGTAGTTCTTGAAATACAGTTTAACGTCATGTGGGATGAGAGTGTATGAGATCTTAGTTTAGGGTCATAGAACTTAGACCATAATTATGACTACACAGTGTGTGTTTGTTATAAGCCTGATGAGAATGAAGACTAGAGTTTTCATACCACATTCATGTTTTCACAAGGGGACTTTTAAAACAAGGGACTGAAAGTGTAATTTGGGGTTAGGCCCAAAGTCATGGGGCTGGATTCGAGGGATGGGAAAATGTTCCTACATATCCCATAAGAATGGAAATCAGGCCACACGTAGTTCTTGAAATACCATTTTTACAGATTTGGTTTGTACAAGTGAAGGGTGAAAGGGGACATTAGTGCAATGATGGTTTGACCCAAGATAAAAGATCCAGGCAGGGATATGTATGAATGTTGTCTTTAGAATATAACATGATTGGAGATCAATGTAAACAATGATTCCCTTTCATGTGAGGGTCTCAAAGAATGTTTTAGTTTTTTCCGTACAGGACAAATGTGTGAATAGTTTTACGTCATATAGCAAGGATTGTAACATCCCAGGTAAATAAAGAATAAAGAATTTTCATATTTATTAATATTTACAAATTAAATATTAATTTTATTTTAAAGGGGTTACTATGTTCGATAGCGTACCCGATACGCAACGATGAGTTTCTTTGAAACTTACGTAGCACACTAGTAATAAAATAATATTATTTTAAATGTTAGTTAACAAGTAGTCGTTGTACTGGCGGGAATGGATAGAAATAACTAAAATATGATTGGATATGTTTTTAAATGTTTATACATTTACCCAATAAAAGATAAAGGCTTAAAATACGGAAAGAGTTCAATTTTAGGGCATATATACTCTAATTTTCACTAAAGGTTCACTTATCACCTTTTAATAGTGAACCGTCATTAAATATAGTTTTTATCACTCTTATACATTCTTTTGGACCAAATAAAACTCTTATTATGAATCGGGACATCAAAATTTACTTTGTGTAATTTTTTGGTATTTTTCCAATAAAGTTCTTTTTTTAATGAATAGTGTAAAATGTTGTATTTTAATTCAAAACCTCTTTTTATTCTAATTTATTTATATGATTAGATTATCTTTTGAATTGGTCTTAATGTGTAATATGAATATATTTTTACCATTTAATCCAATGGTGGTCATTGGAATCAATTTCACTTTGAAATTGGATTTAAACTAGTGTCAATCTTTTGATACTTATTGTTTCACAAAAACACGCTATTTGTCATGACAACGGGAATTAATTATTAAATTAATTAATTTGACTTATATGTTTTGAATTTTGTAAAATGGACTTCATTTTTGAATTCGGAATATCAAATATAGCTTAGGGTAAATTTTTGGTAATTTTCTGAAAAACATCAATTTTTGATGAATAGTTAAACCACTAAGTGGTAATCAAGCAAACTGATTTTTCAGTTAAATGAATGTTTACCACTAATGTGTATTGAATTTTGAAAATCCGACATACATGGTTGTCATTAATAAGTAAAATGTGTTTCAATGAGATTAAAATAAATTTTTGGTGAATAGTAACTTTTTTTCATTAATCGCGATTAGAGGTAATTAGTGTAGTTTAAGGTAAAAATGGTATTATAGGATATGTGAAAACACCATGACACTTGTCCTACACCTATTGGGTGAGTCATGGCCGACCAAGACAAGCCATGAGCCAACTTGGGGACCCCATGGAGCCACTTTAGTTGGAAAATGACATTAATATATTTTTATTTAATGTTAAAGTGAAAATGACACTAACATAAATGTTTTTACTGAAATAATTTTTGAGTGGGGTTATACAAGTTACAATTTTGATTATAAATAGTCATTGGAAAGCTAAAAAGATTTACTACATCATAGTATTTTTTTTATAATTTTTAGACATTATATAAAGTAAATTATATATGACATAATAATGATGCAGCAATGACATCATTATTTGACGATTTAAATAAAATGGAAAGATAATGAAAAATATAAACCCTACACATGTCCAAAACCAATTGGATGAGTGTATTTCGAACCCTTATCACCTTATCCACGAATTATATCAATGTGGGACCTTTTAAATCCGAAACACATTTTCAAATAATGTAATATTTCTTTACATTCCAAAAGTGCCCCTCCGCTCCTCTTATAAAAGGTCCCCACCTCTACCTCATTTCACACACTTATCAAGACTTTGGCTCGCCCAAACCCTGCCCAATTACTCTCTACACATACCTCTCCTCATCCTAGATGATTTTCTTTGGGCATAATCCTTTCAAAGGAAGCCTTTAGTCTCAAATCAAAAGGGAGTTACACTTTTAAAGGTAATTCATTCTCTCTTGTTCATTTGTTTTATTTTGCTTCTCCAACCCTCTAAACTATTTTTATTTACATCTTTTGTAACAACACCAGTATCTTAAATATACTAGGATGTTGTTATAATATTTATTTCAGCTACACTCTCACACAACTACATCAAATGGTTAAAGAACATACAGTTTCCGTGGATGGCGAAATTCTGCCTCCCGAAACGATGATTGTTCAATACTCATTTAACACCTTCAAGGGTGGCCATTATAATGTATCTATTATTATATATGATATATAATATGTTTATGTTTTCTTTAAGATTCTGTATTTTTCATTTTTGGCATACCTTTATTGTTTCCATTATGGGTAAACGCGATATCTTCATTTAAGGAAGTGCGGACTACTGCCCCCTAAAAGTGATGTGATTCGTTAATGCCATATGTGGGACGTGTAAAGGATGGATTTAAAGTTATTATATATGATGTTATACTGGAATTATAATATACCTCTATATCATTATTATTTCTTCCCATTAAAGTATGAGATATAAATGAAAGTAGCGTTCATGCATACGTACGGCTTACCGTCTCCATGAACGGTGCATTTCATTTCTTATCCCCAAATGTAATGTACTATTAAAAGTACATGTATATAATGGATATATATAATTAATGATATATCTAAGTGATGAATATAATTCTGGAATTAAAATATACATACCTCTCATTTAGTTTTAATTCCATTAATATGACAATGAAATGAAAGTAGTGTTCATGCGTACGTATGGCTTACCGTCTCCATGAACGGTGCATTTCATTTATTACCTCTAAATGATTATGTTATATTATAAATACATGTACATGCTGGGTATATATGATATATATGATATCCAAATCAGGAATTTCACTCTGGATATAATGAAATTTTGACCACATGAACAACATGTAATTGTAAGAAGTCAACTTTCGACTTAAGAACCAAATATTGACAAAACAAACATTATTAACTTAAATGGTTACATAATGTTTATAACATGGAAATAAGTGATATAAAAAGAATAATGAACTTTAAAAAGGTTCTTAATCAACTATAAATTAACTCAAGTTTATTATTCATGACGTTAAAGAACGATCGAGTCAAGTCGGACCCAAGGTAAGGGACTTCGTCTCAATCTCCTTTCATTGAGGCATATTTCATTTTATACACAAATTTAATTTAAACGGTGTATAAACTCTTTTGACTTTTACTTTTATACAAAAGGAATCTTTTTCTACGAAGCATTTTACTAAACGACAAAAAGGAATGTTTTTTTTAACGTACGCGGTGACAACGACCTTTTCTGCCACCGCGAGTATTATTTGATATTTGGATTTCTCAACAAGCCGTAATGTTTTTAGAATAAAATAAATACCATATACTCTTTTATGTATTTTGGTATTGAAAATGGTTTTGAAAAAGGATTCTATTATGTCAATATATTTATGATATATTGTGATTGAAATGTGGAAATGTTATCATTCCTTTATATTGGTTTTATGTTTTATGATTTTATATTGGTACTTGGACATTTTAACGGGTGGTTACGTTATAAACCATATGACGGTTGGTGCCGTGAATACCAGGACTGGTGGTTACGTTATAACCTCCAATGCATTGGGTATGGAAGTCGGTCGTATGGCTATTCCATTAAGTATGTATGGAAATTGGCCGTATGGCTATTCCATTAAGTGATATGTGTGGAAGTCAACCGTATGGTTATTCCACTTAAGTATGTTTATGTACCAAGTTACCTTTATATATGTTATATGTTCATTATATGGGTTTTATGGTAATACTTTGGTTACAAAAAGGTATGTAATGATACTTTATTCAGTGAAGAGTTTTTACTACATTACGAAGGTGAAGGTATTAATTTGATAGAGTATATATGGTTTACTTGATGTTTGAAAAACTAACAGTTTTCATTCTTTTTGTATCCCTTACTGAGCTTCTTATGCTCACCGCAAGTTTTTTTTGAAATGTTTTTCACAGGACTTAATGTGGAATAGGGTCAAGGATGGGATCATGGGAATGTCATGCTATATAAAACATGGAACTAGACATGTTTCTTTTAATAGTTTTTTTTATTATGAAAACTTAGTGGAAGTGACTACTTTGTAATCTTTTGAGATGTAATAGTTATGTTCTAAATCTCTAAAACTCTAAACCTGAAAAGATCCTCAACGTGTAATCTTGTGACAACTCAAGATTAAGTAAGGTTCAAGGATGGGGCCTTATAGTTGGTATCAAAGGACGGTTTAGACAAATTTTAGAGTTAGAAAAGTGTTAAATTATAATATGATTGAAATGATATAGCATTTACGGATTACCATGTTGCTTCGCCTAAGATATTTCTGTGTTCAGAATGGTTTTCCATAGAGGAAACAAAGCAGCTATGTTGGGACGACATCAGGAGGAAGATAACCTTCCAAATCAGCAACCTGAGATGGTCAGAATCGGAACTGAACAGTTTGTTGCAGTGATGGCACAGTTGACTCAGGCTATAAATGGTGGTGGTATACATGCACGAGATCAGCCAGATCAACCACATAGGAACAAGTCAGTGGTGGAACACTTCATGAGGCAACATCCCCATCATTCAGAGGATCATCTGACCCTGTGCAAGTTGAAGGGTGGATTAAAGCACTGGAGAATATTTTAGATGTCATGGGGTGTTCAGAACATCAAAAGGTTGGTCTTTCTGCTTACCGTTTCAAGGTGAAGCTGATCAGTGGTGGTCGATGGTGAAAAATATAAGGGATAGTGATGAGATTGAGGATCTTCACTGGGACGAATTCAAAGGTATGTTTCTTGAGAAATATTTTCCTAAGGTGGTTCGTCTTAGGATGGAAAAACAGTTCCTAGAATTGAGGCAGGAGGATGATTCAGTGGCTGCTTATGAAGAAAAGTTCACTCGATTGGCAAGGTATGATCCAAACTTCATACAAGATCTTGATTGTAAAATAAACCGTTTTTACTCAGTGTTAAAGCCAAAGTATCGAAGGGCTTTAGCTTCTCGTGAGTTCAAAAGTTATGAAAAACTTGTTCGATGTGTGGAGAAGGTGGAAATGGAGTTTGCCGATGATCAGGTGTTCTATGACAAACAACAGAATAAGAGGTCTAGTTGGTAGGCAAAGGGGAATAATTCATCAAAGAAGCAAGGAGGTAAGAAAACCAAATATCCATCCTGTGAGAAGTGTGGTAAAATGCATCCTGGAGAATGCTTATCCAAGTCTGGTAAGTGCTTTCAGTGTGGTAAGTCTGGTCATATTGCTCGTAACTGTAAGGAAGATGATCAAGCAGGAAATGAAAAGCCAACGGTAAGATGTTTTAAGTGTAATGAAATGGGTCATTATGCAGACGAGTGTCCGACAAGGATCTTGAGTGATGGAAAGTAGTTAGACTACAAGCAGAAAGGGGTGGTAAAATCCTTTGCAACCACTTTAGCAGATGTTGGGCCATCAAATGAAGTGGTATCAGCTCTAGGGAGCTCAGTATTTTTCGACGATTGACTTGAGGTCGGGGTACCAACAGTTGAAAGTAAAAGAATCAGACGTTCCGAAGACTGCGTTCTGTACTAAATATGGCCATTATGAATTTGTAGTTATGCCTTTTGGGTTAACCAATGCACCTGCTGTATTCATGGACCTTATGAATCAAATTTTCCATGAGTTCTTGGATAAGTTTGTGTTTGTGTTTTGAGGATTGGGAAGAGGTTATGTGTGCCTTGTGATTCACAGTTGAAGAATGAGTTGTTATGTGAGGCTCATAGTTCCCCGTTTTCAGTTCATCCTGGCAGTACTAAGATGTACAGAGATCTGCGGGAGTATTACTGGTGGGATGGAATGAAAAGAGATATTGCTGATTTTACTGTGAAGTGTTTGACATGTCAACAGGTTAAAGCAGAGCGGCAGTTACCGAAAGGGATGCTTCAGCCTTTAACAGTGCCACAGTGGAAATGGGAGAATATATCCATGGACTTTGTTGTTGGATTACTGAAGACATATCGAGGTAATAATGCAATCTGGGTTATTGTTGATCGCTTGACTAAATCTTCTCTTTTCCATTCTATATGAGATACTTTCTCTCTAGATCAACTTTCCAATTGTATCTTAAAGAGATAGTCAGTTTACATGGAGTTCCTCTCTCCATTGTATTGGATCGTGAACCCAGGTTTACTTCTAACTTTTGGAAAGGCCTTCAGAAGTCGTTGGGTACTGAATTAAAATTTTAGTACAACTTTTCATCCTCAACCAGATGGGCAGTCAGAACGAACAATTCAGACATTGGAGGATATGCTACGAGCTTGTTCTATGGATTATCAGGGAAGTTGGGACCAACATCTTTCTTTGGTTGAGTTTTCTTATAATAACTGTTTTCATTCCAGTATACAGATGGCACCATTTCAGGCATTGTATGGGAAGCGGTGTCGAACTCCAGCTTTCCGGGATGAAGTTGGTGAAAGGAAGCTGATGGGACCAGAATTGGTAGAAATGATGGCAGAAAAAGTTCTGTTGATTCAGAAAACACATGAGAACAGCTCAGAGCAGGCAGAAGAGTTATGCGGATAACCGGAGGAAGGATCTATCTTTTGAGGTAGGTGATCATGCTTTTCTCAAGGTTTCTCCTTGGAAAAGTGTTATGAGATTTGGTAAGAAAGGAAAGTTGAGTCAATGGTTGGTTGGACCATACGAAATTCTGTAAAGAGTTGGATCAGTTGCATACTGAGTGGCTTTACCTCTGAGTTTATCTCAGGTACACAATGTTTTTCACGTTTCGATGTTGAGAAAGTATATGCCAGATCCATCTCATGTTTTGAGTCCAAAGGTAGTTTAGCTGGAAGAGAACCTATCTTATGAGGAACAACCGGTCCAGATTCTTGACCACAGGGAGCAAGTGTTACGGAATAAGGTGATTCATCAGGTAAAGGTTTTGTGGAAAAACCATGTCATTGAAGAGGCAACGTGGGAATCTGAAAATGCTACGAGAGATAAATACCCCCACTTATTTTGATAAGTGAATAAAATTGCGAGGGCACAATTCCCAAAAGGGGGGAAGGATGTAACATCCCAGGTAAATAAAGAATAAATAATTTTCATATTTATTAATATTTACAAATTAAATATTAATTTTATTTTAAAGGGGTTGCTATGTTCAATAGCGTACCCGATACGCAACGATGAGTTTCTTTGAAACTTACGTAGCACACTAGTAATAAAATAATATTATTTTAAATGTTAGTTAATAAGTAGCCGTTGTACTGTCAGGAATGGATAGAAATAACTAAAATATGATTGGATATGTTTTTAAATGTTTATACATTTAACCAATAAAAGATAAAGGCTTAAAATACGGAAAGAGTTCAATTTTAGGGCATATATACTCTAATTTTCACTAAAGGTTCACTTATCACCTTTTAATGGTGAACCGTCATTAAATATAGTTTTTATCACTCTTATACATTCTTTTGGACCAAATAAAACTCTTATTAAGAATCGGGACATCAAATTTTACTTTGTGTAATTTTTTGGTATTTTTCCGATAAAGTTCATTTTTTAATGAATAGTGTAAAATGTTGTATTTTATTTCAAAACCTCTTTTTATTCTAATTTATTTATATGATTAGATTGCCTTTTTAATTGGTCTTAATGTGTAATATGAATATATTTTTACCATTTAATCCAATGGTGGTCATTGGAATCAATTTCACTTTGAAATTGGATTTAAACTAGTGTCAATCTTTTGATACTTATTGTTTCAAAAAAACACGCTATTTGTCATGACAACGGGAATTAATTATTAAATTAATTAATTTGACTTATATGTTTTGAATTTTGTAAAATGGACTTCATTTTTGAATTCGGAATATCAAATATAGCTTAGGGTGAATTTTTGGTAATTTTCTGAAAAACATCAATTTTTGATGAATAGTGAAACCACTAAGTGGTAATCAAGAAAACTGATTTTTCAGTTAAATGAAAGTTTACCACTAATGTGTATTGAATTTTGAAAATCCGACATACATGGTTGTCATTTAGAAGTAAAATGTGGTTCAATGAGATTAAAATAATTTTTTGGTGAATAGTAACTTTTTTTCATTAATCACGATTAGAGGTAATTAGTGTAGTTTAAGGTAAAAATGGTATTATAAGAATGTGAAAACACCATGAAACTTATCCTACACCTATTGGGTGAGTCCTGGACGACCAAGACAAGCCATGGGCCAACTTGGGGACCCCATGGAGCCACTTTAGTTGGAAAATGACATTAATATATTTTTATTTAATGTTAAAGTGAAAATGACACTAACATAAATTGTTTTACTGAAATAATTTTTGATTGGGGTTATACAAGTCCAAATATTGATTATAAATAGTCATTGGAAAGCTAAAATGATTTCCTACATCATAGTATTTGTTTTATAATTTTTAGACATTATATAAATTAAATTATATATGACATAATAATGATGCAGCGATGACATCATTATTTGACGATTTAAATAAAATGGAAAGATAATGAAAAATCTAAAACCTACACATGTCCAAAACCAATTGGATGAGTGTATTTCGAACCCTTATCACCTTATTCACGAATGATATCAATGTGGGACCTTTTAAAACCGAAACACATTTTCAAAATATGTAATATTTCTTTACTTTCCAAAAGTGCCCCTCCTCTCCTCTTATAAAAGGTCCCCACCTCTACCTCATTTCACACACTTCTCAAGCCTTTGGCTCGGCCAAACCCTGACCAATTACTCTCTCCACATCCCTTTCCTCATCCTAGATGATTCCCTTTGGGCAGAATCATTTCAAAGGAAGCCTTTAGGCTCAAATCAAAAGGGAGTTACACATTTAAAGGTAATTCATTCTCTCTTGTTCATTTGTTTTATTTTGCTTATCCAACCCTCTAAACTCTTTTTATTTACTTCTTTTGTAACAACACCAGTATCTTCAATATACTAGTATGTTGTTATAATATTTATTTGAGCTACACTCTCACACAACTACATCAAATGGTTAAATAACATACGGTTTCCGTGGATGGTGAAATTCTGCCTCCCGAAACGATGATTGTTCAATACTCATTTAACACCTTCAAGGGTGGCCATTATAATGTCACTATTTTTATATATGATATTTAATATGTTTATGTTTTCTTTAAGCTTCTGTATTTTTCATTTTTGGCATACCTTTATGGTTTCCATTATGTGTAAACGCGATATCTTCATTTAAGGAAGTGCGGACTACCGCCCCCTAAAAGTGATGTGATTCGTTAATTCCATATGTGGGACGTGTAAAGGATGGATTTAAAGTTTTTATATATGATGTTATACTGGAATTATAATATACCTCTATATCATTATTATTTATTTCCATTAGAGTATGAGATAGAAATGAAAGTAGCGTTCATTGCTACGTACGGCTTACCGTCTCCATGAACGGTGCATTTCATTTCTTATCCCCAAATGTAATGTACTATTAAAAGTACATGTATATAATGGATATATATAATTAATGATATATCTAAGTGATGAATATAATTCTGGAATTAAAATATACATACCTCTCATTTAGTTTTAATTCCATTAATATGACAAAGAAATGAAAGTAGCGTTCATGCGTACGTACGACTTACCATCTCCATGAACGGTGCATTTCATTTCTTACCTCTAAATGATTATGTAATATTATAAATACATGTACATGCTGGGTATATATGATATATATGATATCCAAATCAGGAATTTCATTCTGGATATAAAGAACTTTTGACCACATGAACAACATGTAATTGTAAGAAGTCAACTTTCGACTTAAGAACCAAATATTGATAAAACAAACATTATTAACTTAAATGGTTACATAATGTATATAACATGACAATAAGTGATATAAAAAGAATAATGAACTTTAAAAAGGATCTTAATCAACTACAAATTAACTCAAGTTTATTATTCAGGACGTTAAAGAACGATCGAGTCAAGTCGGACCCAAGGTAAGGGACTTCGTCTCAATCTCCTTTCATTGAGGGATATTTCGTTTTATACACAAATTTCTTTTATACGGTGTATAAACTCTTTTGACTTTTACTTTTATACAAAAGGAATATTTTTCTACGAAGCGTTTTACTAAACGTCAAAAAGGAATGTTTTTTTAACGTACGCGGTGACAACGACCTTTTCCGCCGCCGCGAGTATTATTTGATATTTGGCTTTCTCAACAAGCCGTAATGTTTTTAGAATAAAATAAATACCATATACTCTTTTATGTATTTTGGTATTGAAAATGGTTTTGAAAAATGATTCTATTATGTCAATATATTTATTATATATTGTGATTGAAATGTGGAAATGTTATCATTCCTTTATATTGGTTTTATGTTTTATGATTTTATATTGGTACTTGGACATTTTAACGGGTGGTTACGTTATAAACCATATGACGGGTGGTGCCGTGAATACCAGGACGGGTGGTTACGTCATAACCTCCAAAGCATTGGGTATGGAAGTCGGCCGTATGTCTATTCCATTAAGTATGTATGGAAATTGGCCGTATGGCTATTCCATTAAGTGATATGTGTGGAATTCAACCGTATGGTTATTCCACTTAAGTATGTTTATGTCCCAAGTTACCTTTATATATGTTATATGTTCATTATATGGGTTTTATGGTAATACTTTGGTTACAAAAAGGTAAGTAATGATACTTTATTCAGTGAAGAGTTTTTACTACTTTACGAAGGTGAAGGTATTACTTTGATAGAGTATATATGGTTTACTTGATGTTTGAAAAACTAACAGTTTTCATTCTTTGTGTAACCCTTACTGAGCTTCTTATACTCACCCCAAGTTTTTTTTGAAATGTTTTTCACAGGAGTTAATGTGGAATAGGGTCAAGGATGGGATCAAGGGAATGTCATGCTATATAAAACATGGAACTAGACATGTTTCTTTTAAGAGTTTTTTTTATTATGAAAACTTAGTAGAAGTGACTACTTTGTAATCTTTTGAGATGTAATAGTTATGTTCTAATTATCTAAAACTCTAAACCTGAAAAGATCCTCAACAGGTAATCTTGTGATAACTCAAGATTAAGTAAGGTTTAAGGCTGGGGCCTTATAAGGATGATGGTGAACCAATGTAAAAAATATTAGTTTTGGGGGTGGTTTCATGAATCAACATCGTTTGAGATGAAGTTGAATAGATGTGAAGAGATTGAATTTGGGCTTGAACCTAAGGAGGATACCTACGTACCCACCCTAGAAGGAAAGGATCATGGTCCACGTAGTTCAATTGATGAATGAGCAGGTGATCAAGTTGTTTTTTAGAAAAACAACCTAAAAAATGGTGTTGGTAATTACACATGGCTAACGGCCTATAGAAGGTGTTATGGTTGAAGTTTACTCTAAGCTCACGTGAGTCATACTCGATGTGAGAAACAAGATGTAGAAACAACACTACGGATACACAGTTTCATGTCATGTAGGACATATAAGGAACTGAGCATAGTTTAACGTCATGTTGTACAATGGGGGACTATGCAGTTTAATGTCATGAAGTAAGGACAATAGAGTGTCTATATATTTTAATGACATATAGAAAGGACGGGTGTTGTGTAGTATAGCGTCATGTAGCTAGGACATATGACTATGCAGTTTAATGCCTTGAAGTGAGGGCAATATGGACATAGTTTGACGTCATGTTGGACGTATTATGGAATTTTTCATAGTATAACGTCATGTTGGACACTGGGGTGTTGTACATTTTTGCGTCATATAGCTAGGACGATGAGGGAAAATATAGTTTAAGGTCATGTTGTATTATGGCACAGTTTAATGTCATGTTGGATGATGGTGTGAATAGTTTAAGTTCATATGCATAGACCGGAATGATGTATCTGTGTTATAGAAAATACTTATTCGGAGATCTGGCATTGGTTGAGGTCATGATGAGTTCTCCATCCATTGAGATTAATGAATAAGCTCCATTGGAGTAGACCTTATGTATTGAGTAAGGTCCTTCCTACATTGGCTCATGCATGGGAGTTTTCTTTGCTGGTATCATTGGAGTTCTGAGAAACAATACCAATTCTCTTTGAAAGAATGAATGAAGATGAAATTTTTTGTTGAAAGCTCATGTTATTCGATTCTGATAGACTTCCATCTAGTGAAAGGTGCACAATCTTTTCTCATTTAATTGTTCTAATTCATCTAATCGCTTTTGAGATTGATCATCTGTAGATGACTGATCATAAATGGGTACCCTGAGTGAGGGTAATTGATCCTCAATGGGAAAGACTGCTTCTGTTCCATATTCCAATGAATATGGAGTCGACCACGTTGCAGTGCGGGTGGAGGTCCGATAATCCCATAAAGCATGAAAGAGTTTATCAGGACATGATTTATTATCTTTATCCACCATCTTTTTCATATGTTTGAAATATTCTTGTTGAATGATTATATTTGGACATTGGCCGCTGCATGATACTAAGATGAATGGTTGGATTTGATGTTTCATTCTTGATACAACTTCCTTACTTCGGGTGAACAGAAGTTGGTGCTGTTGTCCATCAATATGGTATGAGGGACACCAAATCTGGTAATGATGTTAGCCTTGATGAAGCTAACAATGATTTTATAACTAAATTCATTTATAGGTATTCCCTATTACCATTTGGAAAAGAATTCAGTAGTAGTAGGAATATACTTAAACTGCTTGGCTGTAGCTGAAGGGTAAGGTCCCACTACATCCATTCCCCATGTGGAAAATGGCCACGAGTATTTAGCTGTATAAAGAAATTCTGGGGGTTGATGAATGATGTTGGAACATATATGGAATTAATTACACTTCTTCGTTAAATCAACACAATCTTGATCATTGAAGGACAAAAGTATCCAACCCTTCAAATATTATCAGATAGTCTATGTCCAGACTGATGGGCGCCATAGACTCATGCATGTACTTCTTTCATGACAGCCATTATCTCTTCACCATCAATGCATATAAATAGAATTCCATCAAAATCACTTTTGTAGAGAATTTTTTCTAGGTGATCTGGCCTATAATAAAGAGTAAAATTGACCACACATCACCAGATTTGTTCTTTCACGGATCTATCAGGTGGGAGTGTTCCATTTTGATGATATTCCTCGATAGGTGTCATCTGTCCCGTAGTATGACCATATGGTCTAGAAATGGGACTAACTTCATTTATTTCCTCTATTATAGTTTGAACATAAGGTGAAATTGCATGAAGGTGGGGAATACTGATGATTGTTTCGTCCCAATTTAGATCTTCTGGAGCTGTGGCTATATTATTCAGTGCATCAGCCTGAGCATTTTGTGATAACGAGACATAAGAAAATATCGGTTCTGAAGGAATTTACTCCATTAACTCTATGAAATAATCATACAATGCTACTAACTCTTCTTTTATGATTGCATAATCCTCATTGACTTGTTTTATTACCAGGCCTAAATCACCTTTCACATTTAAGTGATTCACTTGTTCCTGAAGCGCCAACTCCCATACTGCAATGAGAGCTTGATATTATACTTCATTATTTGTACTGCCTTCCCTGAATAAGAAGGAATAGGGTCACACTTCCTTTTTCGGGGAAATACGAACAATTCCTAACCCAACATTGTTGAATTTAGGTTCTCCCATTTGTTCCCGGTTGGACATCTAGTAGCACCATCAAAGTACATTTCCAATGTTTGAAGATTATCTTGAATAGAAAAGACATCCTCATCAGGATGTTCAATATCTAAATATTTTTCTTGTACTAAAGGATGTTCAGTAAGGAAGTCAGCCAGGGCATGGCCCTTTATTGCATTTTGAGACACATACTAGATTTCAAATTGCTGCAAAATAATTTTCCACCTTTCCAGACGTCCGGTAAGCATTGGACGACTAAGGATGAATTTTACAAGGTTATTACGAGATACAAATTGGACCTCATGATGTTGTAGGTAGTGTCTCAATTTCTAAACTGCAAAGATTAACGCCAGGAAACACTTTTCAATACTTGAATATTGTGTTTCTACTTCATGCATAGTCCGACTGAGATAGTAAAGGTTGTTTTCATTCCCAATATCATTCTTTTGGACATGGAAGGCACCCAATGATCGCTCTAAATCTGTCACATAGAGGATATGTGGTCTTCCTTCAATATTTGGCATTAATACCAGTGGACTCAAGAGATATTTCACGTGTATATCAAAGGATTTTTGACATTATTCAGTCCACTATTTGGTGATTCCTTCTTCATCCATTTGTTGAAGGATAAACTTTTTGCTACCAGATTGGTGATGAACGCCAAATATAGGCTTAATGTCCTTGAAGTCCTTTAAATTCATTCAAATATCGTGGAGATGAAATACAATGGATTGACTTTTTCCTCTCAGGATTTACTTCGATACCATGATGGCATACAACAAAGCCGAGAAATTTTCCTAAGGTTACCACAAAAGCACATTTTAAGGGGTTCATCTTAAAAATTTTCCGTCGAAGATTGTGGAATATGACTTCCAAATCAGCCAAGTGATGAGAATTTTGTTTGGAAATAACTACCAAATCATCCACATAACATTCAAAAAATTTCACAAATAAGGGTTTGATGATACGGTGCATGGCACGCTGATATGTTGTGCCAGCATTCTTTAGGCCAAAGGGAATTACCTGATAGCAAAACACACCCTGAGAGGCTCGGAAGGCAGTAAATTCTTCATGTTCTGGAGCCATTTGGATTTTACTATACCCAAAATAACAATCCATGAAGGAAATTAATTCATATCTAATAGTTGCATCAATTAAGAGTTATGTGATTGGAACTGGAAAGACATCCTTGGGAAAATTCTGATTAAGATCTCTGAAATAAATGAAAACTCTAATTTTTCCATTATTCTATTTCACAGGCATAATATTAGCCAACCACTTGGGATTTTGAACATCAATGAAGAAGTTATCTTTGATAAGATTATCCACGTAAGCTTTAATTTTGGAAGAATATGTTGGTTGAGTTCTTCTTGTGTCTTGCTTAAATCCTCAATATTCTTTTGTCAAACACTAACGATCAGTAGAAACATCGTGATCCAGCCCTGGATTTTCTATATAGTTCCATGCAATTATATCTAGATTTTTCTTAAAAAAATAAATATACATTTCTTGATCTTCAAGAGTCATGGCCGCACTAATTAAAGTGGGGCATTGATTTTCTATTGTACCCAGATTTATTTCTCTGAGTTCATCAACTGTGGTAGAGATACCCACTTCAAATGACGGAGGAGCATCTCTGAGGTCTTCCTCTTCTTCTTCAACATGTGTTATCTCATCTACTTCTACTTGCATAGTATATTATGAAGTATAATTTCCATAATCAAGAGAGATGTTAAAATGTGAACATCTTGAGAATGAAGCTTCCATTTGTGACCCTATTGATGATGAAGGGTATTCCTTGGGTAATAATGAGGAGATTATAGATTGAGAATCGACATCATCATTCAACTCTGACATTTCTATAACTTTTTAGGGCCTAGTTAGCGAAGTATAGAATTTATGGATTTCAGCGGATGAAATGAATAGATCTCCATTTGAGCTTTCATCATATCTTGGTGATTCACCCACATCTCCCATGTTGTCTGTCGTGATTGTCATAATTGACGTAATGGAAGTTTCAATATGATTATTTGGATTCGAATCTATCCTGTCAATTAGACTATTAGGAAACACATAATCTGTACTCACATGTGGGCATGGGTTTACTGAATTCTTTTCCAAACCATAAGGAGCATTAACTTTGGTAACCTCCCTTGTTGTGGATTTTTCCTTTCACTCCATGTGATAGAATTCCACCTCAATGTATTGAGATTAAAATGTTTTGAAAAGGTATTTATCACCATACAATGTCCCAATTTGACCATTGAAACAATATTTGAGACATTGATGGTATGATGAAGGGATAGCCTCGTGTTGATGTAGCCAAGGACTTCCAAGAAAATTATTGAAGGTTGTGTCATTTTGAACAACCCTGAAATCTGAATTGGATACAAGGTCTCCAAACTGATTTCTGAGTGTGATCTCGCCCAGAGGTTCTTGATCATTATTATCATATCCTTGAAACATTTAAGTAGAAGGAGACAAATCGGATTCGGTGTGGCCCAATTAATGAAGCGTATGAATGTGGATATGGTTTACTCTTGACCCATTATCAATGAATGATCTTTGGATGTCTACATCATTGACCTTGCCAGATAATTACAAAGGTCTAATCTGTCTATGCACAAAATCATCTTCATCTTCATCTGTAAAAGATATCACTGCATCGCATTCTGCAGGATTTTTCTCCACATGGTAGACTTCAGGCATAGCAATTTCAGTTTCAAACTTATGAGTACTTGAAAAATCATTAATGAGTGCCACCCGAATATCCTTGGATTGATTCAAGGAATCCAAAATTTTATAACGTGGCTCTGTGTGCACAACTACTTCATTTGCCTCTATGTGCACATCCACTTGAGCAGGAACATCTTCATCTGATCCCTCTGAGTGAGCCTCATGTTCCGGAGGATCAGAAACAATGACATTGATGACATTTATTGATGCATAACGCATTGCATCCCTTATATCGGCATTTCTATTATATTTTCTTCTTCCATGTCTTTGATGAGATATTGTATTTTGTTGAGTTGAACCCTCATGATAATCTTGACGAACTTTAATTTCGAGGGAATCTCCTGATAATTCGGTTCTTTGTTCCTCTTGGGGCTACTTCCCTAATCGAGAGAAGACAGACCTTTTTTGAGTAAAAGAATAAGGATTTGAAAAAGTCGCCAGTCTGTTGGACTGGGGCTATTCCTGCTCAACTCCTCGAATCCTATTTGGAGATTCTGAGGGTTGGCCTAAAAGAGTCCCCAGTCTCGCAAGCTGGGGTGGTTCTTGAGGTGCTACATCTATGAATTTCTTAAGAGAAATCCTGATCTTGAAGACATTAGTCCAGAAATTGGCCGGATGCATTAACCTACATCCACATAAATCACCTGACTCAAATGATCATTGGATTATTTCTGACACTTCTGTCACTTGATGATGTGCACACTCTAAATGAGAATCATGTTTGATGTTCTCGTTTTCCAAATGCAAAAGTAATCCGACAATATGTTCACTATATTCCCGATTCTGGGAAGAACTAGTTGAGGCATGTTCATGAGAAAGCCTTTGATTACAAAAAAACCAATTGGACGGGGCTGTCCATGGGAAATAGCATTGCATGAGACCATTTTTGGTGGGCTTTGTTGGCTAGAGAGTGCAGTGAAATGTAGTTATCCAGGAACACCACATCCCCTGATATGAATACCAGATGGAGAATTGGAAATTAACTGGTGCAACCTTTTTAGTGCTCCAAGGAATGAATGTTGAAGGACTCTTTGCTGCTTTTCTGCCTTCCGATATCTAGAAACTGAGAGAGATGCCAAATCAATTTGGAGTTTTAATCCTTCTATTATCTTGACTTGATTTTCATATTCATCATAAGATAATATATTCATTTTCAATTGTCGAAGATTTTCTCATATGTTGCGATGAATATTGTGAATACAATATTCCATCAACATTTCTAGAATGTCATACTGAAAGTCAGCCAAAGGCCAAAACATGACTGGTACTTCTACTTTTGCGAGTTGTTTTCCCATATTCATTACTTCCTTCTTATCATTTAATTAAGACTCTTATACTTGTTTAGACCAAAGCTAGTTCTTATTTGTTTCTTCATCTAATCCAACAATATTGGTTGAGAATTCATTTACCAAATTATATGATGCATGACTCAGGGGTGGTTCAGAGAATGTCCTACACCCTAGGCTATATTCTGGTTGAGAAAGTATTTCCCATGATAGCGGTAACAAATCAGAAATAATTGTCTTCACATTTGAAATTGCTCCAAGATAATAGGGCTTTCTCATCACTACATTGTCTATTGGAGCATTTTCTAGGCAATGTGAATTACTACTCCGGAGAGGAGTTTCGCAGCTAAATTCATCATCACTGAAATAGAGTTCCTGTTTGATAAAATATACATAATCAACATAATCTCGACCACTACATATTTTGGATGAACACATATTTTGGCTCAAGCCCTTAGTATTATCCCTAATGTCTTATAAAAGAGAGGAGCACTGGTTCTATTGAAGGGATAAGGTGGCACACAGGTTTGACCATTTCCCTTAAGGGTTAGACACATAGGCGTGCATGTGTTGATGAATTTCAACACTTAGTCCTTGTACACCCTTTTTAGATCTTCCATTATAGGTAAGAATTTACCTTAGAAGTTTTCGGAAGACTTCATGAAGAGACTAGGGCGCAGAGAGCTGAAATATGAGTTTCTAGATTTTTCGTCCCCGAAATGTGGGGCCTACAAGGGGTATTTATAGTCTACTGAAGAACCTAGATGAAAATTAAATAGGGTGCGTAGGTATACCGACACAACCATCATGGAACATGCACGACCTATGATCAAAGGAATCCATGTTCATGCTGTTGTCGATTTTTGATGTTTCTTCAAAGGATAAAACACATTGTGTTCCACGTATTTCCATTTTCATTCGTTATACTCTGTGATGGAATGGAGCGTCAACAATCCCAAATTTAGATATATATAAATATGTTGATATATGATTGAAATTGGAATCATGGAACATTTATTTCTATAGAATGGAAATTTTATGATGTTATAGTGCATGGATAATTAGTAAGACCAGAAGTAAAAGTGAAATAATACACTATGATGGATTAGTAGGGAATGTGATAATGATTGATGTCTTGTGCACACAAATTACAACAGATGTGAGCATTAATATATACTATCCATGTGTAAGGCCTATATAGGAAATCCAATTCTAATATAGATTCTATACACTATAATAGCTTAATTAAATTTGTGGTTTATCGCTCAGTTGGAGACATGTTACCTGCATGATGATATGTATTCGATTAAACAAGGAAAAAATTGATATCTAGTTTAAATAAGATTGTTTTTTATCATAGTACATGATATATATATATAATCTTACAAGGATGGGGAGAGTATACATTAGGAAATGTTAAATAGTTTAATTAATATAAAAATTAATTAAGTCAAATAATATAGATCACACCATGATGATTAGGTTTATGGGGAAATAACTCCGATGTATTTATTGTTTATACTTGATATACCACTCCATGCAGTTTATTTTCATATGTGGAGCATTATGAAATATATTTATTATCATCATGTGAATCACCATAAACTATATAGTATAATTTCATGTTTAAATAGCCACGTTTAATTTAATTTAATGTCTTATCACATATTTTTTTCATATTCCTATAAATTGTTTTTACAGATAATTTTTATCATTATTCATAATGAAATGAAATAATTAATTAATAAATGTGCCCAAAATTATCTCTGGTAAGAATTTTCTATTTCAGGGAGGGTGAATCACATATGTATTTATTTATTTTTATTCCCCAACTCAATTAGTTCTATATAGAATATATTTAAAAATAAATCATAATTTAAAAACATTTATGGATGATATCACTAAGAAATGTGTTTTGGGGGTTGTAATTGGGATGATGTTTAAAAAACTACAACCTCGTGGTTCTTAATCTATTAATTCCGATGTAGGATATTCTCTGATAAATAAATCGAATATATAGAAACATGTTTATCTCTAAACGAATTGTATTTTCTCATTTATCATTTTGATATGACTAGACTTGTTTCATTTTTACACTTTCTGATTTCTTATAAGTGTACTAATGTTTTAAAAAAAATTATTTTGTGTTATTAGTTCTAATTTACTACCATATATCAAGATTAAAAGTCAATTCATTAAGGAATAAAATTCAAATATTGCATTCCTTGATAACCCATTATATGGTATGTACATAAAATGGTCCCTTAAATTAATCTCTTTAGTTTTTATGATCCTTTAGAGGTTGATCAAATTACTATGTAATGAAAATGTGTGATTACAAAGGTAATTATTTGGTAAAACATAATATACCATATGACATATTTCATTATAAATAGGTGAATGTTTTTTTCATTAATTTTATGTAAATATATGAAAATGTGATAAAATATGTGATTTGGGTTGTCTTCCCTTAATTTCAATCAAATTTAGGGTAGAGGTTGATGATATTGATTATTAGAAAATCATTAGTGTTTCCCATACCAAGGGAATGCTGAATATCTTGTGGAATATGTGGATGAAATTATGATATGATGATCATTAAAATGCACCTAATATGGGGTTATATGATATTAATTTTCCCATACCTATTAGTTTGCAGTAAATTTTTCTTAGATGAACATTATTATAGGTGGATATGATTTAACCATAACAAGAATGTTATCAATGATACTCATGGAAAGTGCTCCATAAAATTAGAATATTCATAATAAGATACTCTATGTGGATCCATTCCTTTACAATATTATGAATGGCTGGATATTGGTGATATCAGTATGTAATTGAATACAAATATTAATTTTGGAAATTATTTCAGAAAGTGTTTTTTTAGGAATTTGTTATGTGATACATTTTTTTGTTTGAAATGGGATATACATCCATTGATAGAGATTTATTTATTTACATATAGAAGATAATTTTTTTGTGATATTGCCACCCAAATTCTATATTCTAATGATACAATGGATTTCTAATAATAGATTCACATATGGGGAACATGATGTTCAAATACACCCTTGATAATGTTTATTATATTTTACTTATCATACTATTGGATTGGTGATATTTTCCACATATAATTCATCACAAACTAATTCATTGTCAACTATATAATACAATGCATTGAAAATAGTGGAAATATCTTCATTAGTTGTATGTGTGAGATCTCCATCATTAGACTCATCAATTATGGTAGTAGTGGTTGCATCATTATCATAATATACAAATTTTTATACATGAGTTTCATCAAAATTTTAAGGGTGAACATTTCAGGACCAGTTTATTATTTGTCAAACCTAGTGGATAGAAATTAGTTTGAAATGATGGATACCATTTCATAGAACTATATCCATGAATCACACTTTTTTTATCAACATGATTATATTAAAAATGTTTCTTTTTCTATTTTTACTAGAATATCGTTTTTTTTGGTATGATGATTTTACAGCAAATGGTTAAGGCATAATGTCTAAAAATGATTTAACTAGACTAAGAACCCTATAAGGGATTCTCCACATTCTCTTTTCCCAATATGTACTATGTATATAATTTTTTTAAAAAAAATATTATAACATTATGAACTAGATGTATTTCATGGACGTGGGTTATGGCTAGCTAGTTCTGTGATTTTATAATGATGGTAAATGAATGACTATTTTATTTTTATGAAATACTATATTCAAATTTAAAAATACAAATTTTTTGAAACCTCCTTTATTTATTTTCTACATTATTTTTATGGGTGATTGATAACCATCCTGGTTGTATTTTCATTTTAATCATTTTACACTGAACACCAATTTTGACCAAATTCCATTGAAAAGACATAAATATGAAGAAATCATGTATGGTATTCTACAATATTTTTCGATAGGGGCCTTAATATGACTGACCACATAGATAAGCCTCTTGGGGTTTATTGACCTTATGTGTGGAATCATTTCACATTCCATGTTAGAATGAATAGTACCATGAATGTTGTTTGGAAAGAAGAAATTATGTTTATTATTCATATAATCGAAATCATGGTGCCTCTAATTAGGACATATATCATTCATGGTTCACATTTGATATGCATATTGATGATTGTTATTAAATATTTATGTGGTGATACCAATGGAAACAAGAATATGTTAGGATATGGGGCCAGTATAAAAATTATTATGAAGATAATGACTCATACTAAAAAATTCTCTAATTTTTTACATTGAAAACATATTTTTATACTTTACAATGTTAATGTAACATTCTAGGAAGGTCATAATATCATAAAATTATCTATGTACTTTATCATATTTATTTAAAATAATAAATCTTACAAAATCAACATACAGACACTCTTTGAAAATATTAAACAATTATTAATAGGTAATTTGAATGGATAATGAAAAGTTATAACCCTATGATCGACAGATGGCATCAATGAATTCTTTATTCTCAAAACAGTGACATTTTAATTGTTTTTAGGGATAATTTCTATAATATATATATTAAATAGTGACTAAACTACTTAAAATGCTCATCCAAACATTCAATAGAACGGAGTACCTGATTATTATTCCAGACAAATACTAGACCATATAGGTTATTCAAGAATAATATATTATTTTCTAATTAATATTTAATTCTGGTTCCAATAAATAGAATCCATTTTGATTCTACATGAGTGATTTTGTATTTGGGGAATCCTATTTAGTTAAATATTGATGTGTTATGATTTTGTACAATATAAGGAGGATGACACAGATTCACCTACTAAATATTTATTTTTATTTTTAGTTTTATTAGTTCCCTTTATTTTCCAATAGCCATATTGTGAGTGGTGATTGAATATTAAATATTCACATGTGATGTCATTATATAGGATAAAATATAATTTATATGTATAATATGATATTATATTGGATAACATATATGTTTTCGTAACTATTAGTGTCCCTATTGAAGGTAATGTTTTTATTCCATAGTAGTTGATATTAATCAAAATAGTGGATGATGTAACATATTAATTGGATACATATATTCTAAATTAAATGGTCAATATATCTCTTATTAATTTTTGTTTTCTACCAAATGAGGTAAAATAATGAATTATAATATATGGTCATTAGTTATGATTTTTATAAAATGTTTGGTACTAATTTTAATGATATTTAATATTTAGGATTTATATTGGAAAATCCATTCTTATGTTGAAACATTGTCAACACCTTTAGGTGGTTCGTGTGATAGGGAATTAGTTAATGGATTTAGTTTATTCATAGAACGGTATCACAAACTAATTAGTTGTGTACTATATTATAGAGACTATGAGTGATGTTCTATCGTTTTATTTTTCATATATATTCTTTCACCACATGATTTTGACGGAGCTTTGTTCTACACATATGCATCAATTTCTCATTATCCTCAATGGAATCATTATTCAAAGCATCAAGAAGGTTATAAATGATAGAACCATGTTCTTCTTATGAGTTATTGTTTCTACCGTACATTTTTCCTTTGAGTCATTTGTAAGAAAATAGGGAAAATATGAAAAATGTTATTTTTTAGTAGAACATGTTATGTAATCCTATGTACATGTCATGTGGTCTATACATGTAGGATAGAGATACATGGTTTCTGCTTTTTTAGGCCTGGGAGATATGTGAAATCCACTACAAGCCATGTACTCTTTTATACACATTGTATAGTCATGTCGGCAAGGTTAGTGTGGGACTTGTAATGTAATTCAACGAATTGATGAATAGTAAATTGATGTACAACCCATGTTTTTGAATATACTCACTCTATTCAAATAAAATTCAGTTTAAAATGGGAAATATCATTTTTTTCTCTTCTTCTGGAAAGATGAGCTACTAGGTGTTAGAGAAGTAGTCAGGAGAACATTTCCTCCTCCCGTTTCGTCGTCTGAAACCCGATTCAAGTGTCATCAGTTTCGTTGGATTCTTCTTCGCTAGAGATTTTTTCTACTTGAGAAGTTATTGATGATTTCTATTCTTGAGGATGTTATTCAAGGTTGAATGATATACCTCTTTTATTAGAACTATTTTGTTCTATGCCTATTCAAGGGCCTTCATCAGATTATATCTGTTATAATACATCGCGGTAGGTGTTCTTTACCACCCATTATTTTTAAGGTGTTTATATATGTCATTTTTATGAACAACCATTTATAGGGTGTTTACTTGAAAAAAAATGTTATATTTATTATTATATAAATGTGGTTGTGATAATGAATTCAATGAATTGAATCATGTTGGTCATTGTTAATTGGGTAAGGGCCACCCTGCGGGTACGTTTCACTTAGATAACTACTTTGGAAATTTTGCACAAGGATTTCAATGGGAATAAATTAATTATCCTTTAGTGTATTTTTTAAATTAACTTGATTCTATCTTAAATATCATATGATTTATAATATATGCTTTTGATTATGTATTTGCGGTTGTGGTTGCCTCTTTGCCTTGTAGTGATTTTTCTTGTTAAGCATGTTGGTTTATTTTTTTATAATTTAAATGGATAAATGTTAAATATCATTGGAATATACATGGGTTCATCATAGAATGATGTGAATGGACATTCATGACTATTGTACCTTGAACCTTTGGAGATACTTGGTTTCATCATTGAATTTCGTGGTCAAACATGAGAGGTTTTGTTGTTATCTCATTAGTGATGCATGGGCTACCTAGTAGGACAACTAGATATAGACTAAATTGGAATAATATTATACAAAGAGTGATACCTTGTAGATCCCTAGAATGACCACTATTGATGGACTCGATTGAACTTATACCAATATTGAGAGTGATACCTGGGCTCCCTATTAGAACCTCTAAGAACTGAATCGTAGGATGTGTGTAGAATTAAACATATAGTTATACTTGAATTAATAAATAGGAATCCCAAGAATGGAATCAGGTTATACATAAATGATGAAATTGATGCAATTGTGACATGTCTGACATGTCAAATAATAATGAATATAGTAATATATATAACTGAATACTATTATTTGTTGTGTTGTTTACATTTGAGTACATAATACTTACTGTATTTCATTAATATAAAAAAATGTTCCATATACTCATAGACTGATTGGTACAGACCATTGGTGGTTTCCTCGTGGGATTATTTTCTCACACCCTATTTGGGTCATGTTATTGGTCCCAAATATACTATATTGTTGAAGCAGTCGATTGGGGAAGGGCTCCATTTACATGTACTTGATTGTTGCTTAAGAGTAGGAGAGCATGTGACCGAACCTTGGATTAAAATGCTACTGAGTCTCCTTTTTTTTATTGTACTTTGGTATTGTATTATACATTATTGTAGTGTATCCTGTTTTGGAATCTTTCTTAGAACATATAGCATGCATCATTATCATTTCAATGTTTGAGACTTAAATATTTATCTATTATGATTCATCTATATTGTTTGAGTTAAATGTTATTTACTACTTCTTCTATTTGTTACTATTTATTCTATTGTGTTACACTCTTCCAACAAGGGAACAGTTTCCACACTATCAAACCCTAGACCCTCACTACTATTCGGCATCTTTTAGTGTTTTGGAAAATTCACTTGAGGCCTTGTGGTGAACCGATCCAGCTATCAGCTTAGTGGTATGTCGGGTCAGGACGTTACAATGTGCAATGAAAGGCTTTCTTTCATCTATGCCTTACTATTCAGATCCAAGTGACTGGATAAAAAGGAAAATAATATTTGGAAATAAACTATTCTTGGGAGTAGCAAACCCATGTACAAGGAAAAGAAAAATTTCTTTGAATTGACTGGTGATATTTAGATTTGGAGTTACTACAATTGATTTGATTTCCCCGTTGGGTGACGTAATTGATTTATTCTATTACTATTGATGAAATTAGGGTTTAATTTAGTTGAATCCTGATGAGATGAGGGTATTTCATCATATGCATCATTTAATAACTTGTATGAATCACATGCCATGCATTATGTCATGCCACCTAGGATGAATTAGTTACCACATGCTATTCTGATATATGATGTTGTAGCTATGCATACTGTTGTGATTGTTGTATTGGGATGTGCAATTATTTGGATTAAATGTAAGCCAAACATTGGTTCCCGAGATGTATGGGGATTCTTGGACCCAAATTTGGTGGATCATGACCCAGATAGTTTTATCTAAAATTATTTTTTAATATGTTCTTCATGGGTTCCTAAAATTGATTCATGGGGAGTATGGACCCCACAAATCAACATTTGGCATCCCAGTTGTTGGTGTTTTTCAAGAGCTGGGGTTTTGTAGGAAATATATAGTTTCTGAACTGAATACCATAGTATTAATGGTGTGTAGTCTAGCCTAATTACACTGTGTGTTATTCTTATTTAGAGAATAATGTGTACAATAATTTATGAAGAACAAGTTGTGTACCCAATGCACACGTCGTGTAATGTTGGACCTTGTAACCTGCCATGTGAGGAGGGAACACTGGTGGTCACACTATTACTAGAACACCCTGTGTACCTTCAGTACATTTCGTGAAGAAGTTGATCTTTTATCAGGACGTGTGACTAATGACATGCGTGGGAGAAAACATTTAAATGTACACACTGTTTCTAGGTTAAACACATTGTGTATTATTACACTGGTAGATCTGTGTAGCTTCAGATAGGTGGATGTACCAAGGTTGGATGGAAACTCATGTACACACTGTTTCTCTTGGGTAACACACCCTATAAATGGGGTGTAACAAAACTATGTGGGGAAGAGGCACACACCCATGTAAAGGCCTAAGAGGACATGCCGTGTATAGAGTTATACACATTGTGTTCTTTTATTTTGAAAAATTCAAGTGTTTTTTCTTCCCTATCCCGCATTCCACTTCTAAGTTACAATGTTTCCTTCGTTAAACATGTGTTGGCATATGTGTGTGGAACATTTCAGAGAAATGATAACATGATGACCTAGATCAATGCACAATGAGAGTGGTGGTGCGTATAAACTAGAGGTGGGAGGTTTTGGGATACTGATGGATCGTTCAATTGTGCTAGCTGCATCACCAGCCGTTATACCAAACATGGGTGAATAATAACATTAATGAGAAGGTTTTTTTAGGTTCACGCAGACCATCCATGAGGAACTGTAGGCTGCATCATCTATTGTAGATTTGATGAGTATATTTTAGTAGCATCATCCACCTATTTTTTACAGGATGGCGGACCAGAGGCTGTCGAATCATGGATGGAGTCAGTGCATACGATCTTTTAAAATAAATATATTCCACTTAAGAGGAGGTTATAGCTCATGAAATATATGTTTTGTTATTCTTCCAAGAGTTGGTGGGGAATTATCACTCAGGTAGGGCTTTGTATGGACATGACATGGAAAAATTTTACATCGAATTCTATGATTATTATTTTATTGAGATGCTAAGGATCGACCGAGCCTTAGAGTTCATGCACCTAGAGTAGGTCACACTGTTATTTGTGGATTATTCAATCAATTTTAATGAGATACATTGATTTTCACCAATTTTAATTTTTGGTGACCACTACTACAAAATGAGGCTTCTTCCACAAACCTATAGCCACAATTTTAATTTTTTTGGTGTTGGCTAGTTTTCCATGGAATATTGCCACGATTTTGAAAAAAATGGCCATTTTTCATGGCTGTATCCACAGTTTTTAAAACATGGATATATGCATAAATGTTCCATAGCCTATAGCCAGGGTTTTCAAAAACTGTGGCAATAGGGATCCCACGCTTCCACAGGAAAAATCATCCTGAAAAAAATTTGACGGGAAGACCTACTCCCACAGTTTTGAGGCTATTTCCTTGGTTTATATTAATATACATTTAATAATATATATATATATATATAATGTGTCATGCGGTGTATTAGTAAGTATGCGGGCTCGTAAAGAGGAGGTACACGAATCGAAAATCGCTGGTGACATTTTGTATTTAGGTTATTTCCATGGTTCACTATAGATATAGCCACTCTTAAAACTGTTGATATAGTTTCATATAGCCACGGTTTAAACCGTGGTTATAGGTCTACCGCCACAGTGGCAGTTTTTTCGGCCTATTTCCATGGTTAGAACAATGGAAGTTGTTTGGGACCAAATTCCATGGTGATAGAAGCCAAGGTTCACAAAACCCATTGTGGTAGGGTATGTCCACGTTTTTGGACCAATTGTCATAGTTTTGAACTGTGGAAATAGGATTTTTTCTAGTTGTGGATGTAACTAATGCTAGGCAATTCTAAGATGGTATCAAGTTTGACATCCAATCCTAGGTGAATGTCTTCAGGTTACCTTCAGTCTCTATTATTGTAAATGAAGTGCTGATTACTGAGTGTAACCTACATGAATCTAGGGGGTGTGATCCAAGGTGATTCAACACCGAGATATGATACTGTCTTGATTGAAAGAAAAAAACGTTATATAGAATTTTCTCATTGGGAAATAAGTGCACTGGGGTGGGACATTTGTGGCCCCAGTTGTAGACATGAAAATCATGACGTATATAGACATTACATTTCTTTTGTGGAATACTTATTACATAACAGAATCAAATTCCCAAAGACCGTATTAGTTTAGTGTCATTGGAAACTCAGATCAAAATTTTCTAATCACTGTTATTGATCTTCAACAACTCCCATAATGTTCTCACCCTTTTTTTCTTACCTAAAAACTTCATTTATATCCCGGGGAAAAAACATGAAAAGGGTGAGCTCAAATACGCAGTAATGGTAGATAAGGAGAACATAAATGAACTTATGAACATTTGAACGTAAAAACATGAACATAAAATATGTGTAATGACATAAATATTGTCAGTACATAAGACATAGATCATAATTGAACACTAATCATGATAAAATATCATCGGAATAAAATATGTAATTGTGGAAAACCAATATGCACATGATATGATTTCTATAGTAGAAAATACATTGCTGCCAAGAACATCATAGTGGACAAAGTCCATTAGTAAACTGGGATTATCAGCTGTTCTAGCCTTGTATTACTGAACCACATTTACTTTTCATTCCAGCCATGTTTATCTCAAGAGATATAAATATTTACCCATTTCATTATAGGGACATATAGGTCACACCCAGCTCATAATAAAATCATTCTTACGTGTGCCACAAAATAAAGATAAAGCATTCATCAATACCAAATGAATAAAATGTGTTTCCTGAACATTATCCCATCATAAAATAATCCATATAAAAAATGGATATCATTTCACCCTATGAAAAATTAATCAATGTTAATAATAGTGACATTATACTTTAATGATAACCATATTAATTAATTTCATCATAGATGTAAAATATTTTTGATAAAACACTTGAAATAAGTTCTTGAGGAAAATATCCTTTCTTCTTTAAAATCATTTTATTTTCTCAAAATGATGCGTAATTTATAAGAAATGAATTTTGTTGAAAATAATCATGAAATCCTATAGAATAAGATTCATGTAAATAAGGAATTTTGAATCCGAAAAAATCTGTTCTGGCCGTTTAGGATAAAAAAAACATGATCCACGTACTTTTTCCAGAAAAGTCAAAAAGTTCCTTGTATGGTAATCAAAAGAATGATTCCTTCCATAAAATGTGGTAAAACTTTACTAATGGTAAAAATGACTTTACACAAACACGGACGAATAGTAAACACTTTATGAAAACATTTTTATAAAACATGGATATGGATGATCAATATAACCCTAGTAAATACTTACGAATAAAAAATCTCAGATATGAACGATAATGGAATAATTATACCTTACCTGATGTCCAATTTATTCTATATTTGTCTGAGACTCCTGTATTGTAGGTTTGAATATATTATTTACTTGTAACATAACCATAATAATATTAATTATATCATATATTAGTCACTAACGACTTTAAATTACTCGTCCATTTGTCAGTTCAATGTTAAATCAGCGTTTTGGGTAAAATCGTTTCACTTATAGTTTGTGTTCTGACTTGTAATTATTCATATGATTACATAGATCATGATTACATACTTCCAAACTTTAAAACATGATTGATATATATTCATAATATAATTTATTGATAAATGGAATGAAATACACTATTCATGGAGATGGTAGGCCATACGTACGCATGAATGTTGTTTTCCTTTCCTTATTGACTTGAATGGTAGTAAGTAGATGACATATATAAATATATATACACAAAAATATAGTAGCATTATATTTTCATATATTTTATTATTATTCAACATATATACCTTATAATCATTCTTGAATGGTTTACATGAATAATGAATTTCATCGTATTCTGGAGACGCTAATCTATACGTACGCACGAGCGATGGTATCGTTTCCATAATTATTGAATGGTATTGGAGTGGATGATTGAATATATCTGAATTAGTATAATTTTATAATAATCATATATAGTTATTCATTGCACTATTATAACTATCCATGTAAGGTGGTGGTGGAAAACAGATTACACCATGGTGTTGAGACGGTATTCCGTACGCACGCACGAGCGGTGATTTCATTTTTCGTAGAATGGATAGAAGGTGAAAGAGTGTTTTTTCATATTTATAATAACATATCCTTATATGAGTTATACTTATGTGATTACTTTAAAATGAAAAAAATAAATATGAGGATGTATAAGACCAAATAAATTTGAAAGAATCGGTAAAGGATATTTCCCCTAATTCGACGCGCCTCTTCTAAACCTCATCTTAGGGAGCTAAAGATTGTATTTGAATAATATGAGGACCTATTGTAGGTTTCTAGGGAAGTTTAGAAGCAAAATGGACAGGTTTTACCCACACATTAAGGATAAAAATGTTTGTGTAGAGGAGATGAAGGAGGTGCCTTTTTATAAGAGAGGAGGGGGAACTTTTGGAATCCATAAAAATATAAATTAATAAAAAATTAAAACCCTAGTAAAAAACATCCAAAAATTACATAGTTCTATTATTATATGATATAGGGTTTTAATATGAAGAAAAAATAAAACTTATACTTTTTTAATTTTGTTTTGAACCCTATCATTTTAATTTATCCTTATTTAATCTATTTTATTTTATTTGTGGTAATAAGATTCTATATTATAAATTGTTATAAATACATACTTATGGGTTTTGAATTTACCAGAATTGGATAATTTATGACAGTTTAGACCATAAAAATATCATTTTATAATTTTTAAATATTTTTGTGATTTTTAACCAATTTAATAATTTGTTATTTTTATTAAATATCAATAGTGTAAATTTTGACACATTTAAATGAATTGAATTTAAATAAAATTCACACAAAATATATATTCAAAAAATAAAATTTAATAGATCCCTAACATGTCATATTAATCTTAAAAATTTGTGGATCACAATATATAGTTCATATAATATTTATTTTAATATTTTTAAAATCATTTATTAGACATTTCAATCAATAAAATAATTTCAACATCAGTATATTGTCACCATTAATGATAATTATATAATCCCTAAAAATTATAAATAAATTCATATGATGTATATAATTTTATTATATTTCTGGTGACTATTTACTTTCGATGATTTATGATGTTTATCAATTAATTAAAATTAGTTCACTTATAATATTTAAGCGAGTGACATATTGTAACTTTCTTTTCTTTTAATAAGAATTACATCATGTTCATGGTCAAAATCCCATTAAATGAATCTATTCCCACCATTAGGTGATATTGGTCAACTTTTATTCATCCAATAGAATTTTGGCAGGAGTTAGATTGATTTTATAATCTTATTTTTACCCTTAATTACCTTATTTACCTTTCACTGTAGTGAATAAAATTTACCGTAGTAACTATTCATAATATCTAAAAAATGTAGCCTATTAACATAATTTGGACCTACTAATTACAAATATAGAATCTATTTTTCCAAATTTAAAACACATATGTTGCAGTATTTAATTTAAAATTAATCCTGCTGTTGAGAAAATGGGTTTTAAAAGTTAAAACACTTCAAAAGATTGAAATGTTTTTACCTATAAATTAAATATAAAATTAATGATAATGAATTACAATATATTAAATAGTAAAAATATATTTTATTTATTCTTTAAAACCATAAAATATTATAATTTAACTATATAAATTATCTTGATGAAAAATGTTGTTTTTAATTAAATTTTAGCGTATTTTTACTTTTCATGAAAATATGAATGTCAACAGAAAAATATTATAAAATTATCCAAAGTAAATTTTTAAATACATATTATAATGAATATGTTTGTGTTGTCAAATGTAAATCATAAACATGTAAAAAACTAGATTTAAAGTGGGTGCACCATCAAAAGGTGAAAAAACTGCATTTTTAAAAAAAATGCTTCATTTACCCAAAAAAATTATTTTTTTTCTGATAGAATGTTCTAGAATATGTGTAAGATGAATGATAATGTTATAAAATTCAAAATGAGATTAATACTATTCATAACAGCGTGTTCATAAGAACAATATATCATTGTTTAGTAAAACTCGGTATTGCATTCAACACACGCTATTGAGGAAGGTTTCTCTTTTGTGCAACACAAGCCAAGAATAGAGTTTGTGTAATCTAAAAGATAATATGGTGTTTCGTATAGTGAAATCTAATCTTGGTATAGAGTACAACACAAGGCATCAATGAAATTAAAAAGAATATTTCTCATAAAATATCAGGGTGTTACACCAGTGTTTGAATGATCCATTAGAGTTTCAATCTTATGGAATGATGGAACATATATAGCGCTTTTGTATGAATATTACACCAGTTGCTAGTGATATAGGTTCTCCATACACTCCACATAAAAGAGAAGGGTAATTCACTTCTAACCATCCCAGAAAATGGATTATGTTGGGTCACACAAGATAAGGTAGTGGGTGTGGACATGGTTGCCAGACCCATGGATCTCGGCGACAAAAGCTCAGGTCGTCATAGGGTAGTCATGCTGTGTTAGAAGGTCGTGGTAGAGTTCACATATATGGTGTGCAATAGAACCAACATAAGAAAGATGCATTTTATTATATTGGTTCACTTTTTGGATAGCCTAGAGCTTGTTGTTTACACATATGAGAATTTAATGATGCTAGACACTCCGTTACGGATTAGAACGGAAGGTGTGCGTCTGTGCAAGGTGTACCCCCATCAGGTTGATGGGTGTCACTTATTTTGGGATCCCGACATCTTAGAGATGTTGAGGTTTTATGTTATCCAAGGTATGGATTGGCTGGTATCCTATTTGGCCTTCATTGGCTGCTATATCTGTATGGTGAGTTTTACATCACTAGTGGGAAGGACTTTTCTGTAAAATGGTGACTGGGATGTCAAGGTGATCCGAGCTAGAACCGAGCATTTTGGGAGGGGTAGGATGATAGCCCATATTCCGAGTTTATATCTTGATGATCAGGGAACATGTCTGAATGATTTTCATATAGTGGTTAATTGTTTCAGGGATGTTTTCCCAAACGACATCTCAAGCTAATCTCTTGATAGAGTGTTAAAGTTCACTATCAAGGTAGTGCTCGGAGCTGCACATGTATACATTCCACCTTACAAGATGGCTAGGTCAGATATGCAAGAGCTCAAGAAGTAGTTGTGATATCTAGATGCTAAGGGTTTTACCTGACCCATTAAATTACATTAGAGATGATATTTCTTTTTTTTTGAAAAAGGAATACGTTACCCCTAGGCTATGTGTGAACTGGAAACTAAAGTAGTTGAAAATTCAGAACTTGTTTCCCTTACTATGGAGTGATTACATGTTTGATCTGCTTTGAGGTGATCAAGTGTTCTCCATGATTGAATTGTGGTTAATATATCACCAGGTACATATTCGACCCACATAAATACCTCGTACAATTTTTTGTAGCAGTTATGGTCTCTATAAGTTCTTGGGTATACTGTTGGGTCTCACAAATGTGCCCACTGTTTTCATGGCGTTGTTGAACCAAGTGTTCCATCCTTACCTAAATTCCATTGTGGTTATTTTTTTGTATGATATATTGGTTTGTTTTCAAAATAGACAAGAACATTACAACAATCATGATATCATTTTTAATACACTAAGAAATATTCAATTATATGAAAAGCTTGAAAATTCCACTTTTGGTTGGATAAGATTCACTTCCTGGGATAGATCATCAAAGAGGCTGGAGTATCTCTAGACCCAGAGAAGGTGAGATTAGTAGATACTTGGGAGAATCCCAAGAATTGTTTTTAGGTGTGATGTGCCTTGGGGATAGCAAGTTATTACAAGAAATTTGTATATGACTTCTCACATTTAGCATCAGTGATGATAGGATTGACTACAAAAGGTGTGAAGTTTGAATTATCAGATTTTTATGACGCATCCTTTCAAGAGTTAAAGGGATTTTTATCGTATGCACTAATATTGATCTATCATGAGCGAGAAAAAGTTACAATGTGTACTATGATGCATCATGTATTGTTCTTGGGGTAGTGCTTATACAGGGGGATCGAGTAATTGTGTACATGTCTTGGAAGTTGAGGATACATGAGAAAAATTATGTGACGCATGTTCTTGAGTTGGAAATAGTTTTTCCTGATTTGCGAAGCTGGAGACATTATTTATTAGAGGAGAATTATGTGGTTTCCATGGGCCCCAAAAGTCTCAAATTCATCTTCACTCATCATCATTTGAATTTGAGATGGCGACAGTGGGTGGAATGCCTTCATTAATTTGACATTGAGCATGCTAATACACCTGAAAATAGAAATGCAGTGGAAGATGCACTGAGCATGAGGACAAAGATACATGCAGTGCGAGAGTCTAGTCGTGAGAGGAAACTAATGGTTCTTTTCTTTAATATGTATTTAGAGGTGCACAAAAGTAAGTTCTAGATATAACTTTTATCTTTACTTGTTACCTATACCCTACTAGATAGATTAATGATGAGGATTTTAGCTTATTTTGATGGCCTAGTTCTATGTGAGAGTGTAGTAGATAAGGACCCTCCTTCTTGATGAATGATAGGTGAGGATAATGTTCTACGTCTCTATGTACGTGTGTGTGTTCTCATGGATATACGCGAGGAGATGATTCCAGAGTATTAGGCTTCAGTATGGGAAGTACATCATTGAGTCACTCTGGTGTATCGTGACTTGAACAGTTAGTACTGGTGGTTGGTTACGAAGCGAGAAGTATCTGGTTTGGTTAAGAGGTGTTCTATAGAGCCCCGACCCCAGAAGCCCAAAGTCGATGAATTTTTTTAATACATTTTCATGATTACAAGTAATCAAGTCTAGAAGGACTGATCAGTTTAGCAGTCCTGGAAAATATATTACATACTTGTCTGATACATTACATTATAAATACAATACAACAACAAAATTTTGATCGTTTACAATATTTATATCCCTTAAAATATGAATACATGTAAGTCAAAATATACTTCTTCACATCCTGGAAAAAAATAAACAAAGAATGGGGTGAGCTCAAATACTCAGTAAGGATAACAATATATCTACAACTTTCATAAATAAGAATAAATATTTATGGCTATCTATAAAACTAAAACAAAAGCCTTTTCAACATAAAATTCTACATAATATGGAAAATATAAATCCAAATAATTCTATTTACTAATTTAGATGGATATTCTACATGTCGAATAATCACATGCAATGTCAATAGACAATTTAATAATGATGGAATGCATAATTCTGGACTTCATAACCCTATAGTCAAGGCCTTATGCCAAGACTACAAATAAAATTTTGTCAAGGCCTTGTTCCAAGACACTAGTATGCCACATGAGACCTACCGATGCATCAAGAATCAATAGTGGGCTCCACCCATCAATTACAAAGTCCAATACATTCCTCATATAAAAATGTTTAAACATAACATAATAACTCATACTAAAACTATCATAAAAAATGTCAATACTTTATCCATAGACCATGAATGGTATTGAAAGAACACATACATATTCAAACATAACACAAAACCTTCAATAAAATAAGGAATATTTGTATCATATTCAAACAAGTTTAAAATCCATTAAAGGATGTTGACATAGATGAAAATGATTTGTTAAAATCATTGAGATAAATATCCCTTATTCTTGAAAACATTTAAATGTCACAAAAGTTTGAATGGAGGAAATTTATGGACATTTTTTAATCAAACTGTCCCATTCCACATCGAAAATTTTTAAAGTGATTAACATTTTAAAAAAATTCATGTCCATATAAATAAATCCATAAAACCATTTTGAAAACATGGAAATTAAGGATAAGGTTTTAGGAGAATAAATCTTTAGAACTTTTAAATTCATTTTTTTTTAAAAAATATTCCCTTAAAAATCCCATTGAAAACACTTTTCTAGAACATTGACCTGGATAATAAATATGTCCGTGTAGATACTTACATTAATACCACCCCAGATAATAATGAGATTGTGAAATTAACCATTACCAAATACAAATCATTGGTTGAGGGTACGTTAAAATCCTGTATAATAGTTAAATAATTTTTATTAAGTTATAAAAGATCCATATACATAAATATGATATCATATATGATCTTCTAATATTACACTCTTAATAATATTTTAGTATTGTCGTCGTTTCGGGTGTTAACAGATTCATATTTCTTTATATGTTTTGTCATGTAAGCCATGTTTGTTATGGATAGGATGCATTTTACTCATATCCAAAATTATAACAAGTTCTTAAAAAGTATTTTTAATCTTTAAACAAAAATTATTCATAAATGATTACGATGGGGAATGAATCTCGTCGCATTCTTGTAAACGGTAATCCTTACATACACACGAACGAAAATATCATTATATTGATGGTGAAATCATATGAAAATAGATGGTATATCATATATACAGAATCATTAAATTGTTATATTTATTATTTAAATCACTTATAATAATTAGTATACACATCCAAATAACGAAGTGTTCGATTAACAATCTACCCCACGATGTGGAGACAGTAAGCCGTATATACGCAGGTATGGTGAATTTTTCTTTAATTGGATGGGTAAAATAAATAATATGGTTAAAAAATATTTATAATAACATCACATTATGTATAAGGTACTATATTATTATTTCGATATAGAAATAAAAAAAAGGAAGTGGAAGAAGAATAGAACTTCAAAGAGGGTGGTAAAATTATTACCACGTCTTTGGGTTTTTCCTTTTGAGTTGATCAAAATGGGTCCATATGTTGGATTTCTAATCAATTTTAGGACACTAGGATGATTTGAGAGATGTTTGGAGGATATGTGGGTAGATTTTGGCCATGAAAAATTGATTTGGAGGTGTGATTTTGAGAGAAGGGGAAGTACCCGTTTATAAGAGGGGTGAGGTTCACTTTAGGAAAAGCATGAAATATTTTTATATATTAAAATAATTTCAGTTACTAAATGATAAAAATGATTTATTTATAGTATAAGGTGGGTATGGGTCCAAAGCACTCAACCAATTGGTTTTAGTCATGTTTAGGTTACCATATTAACCTTATCTGTTACATTTAACTATTAATTTAATAGTTTAATTTAATGTGTCTTCTTTACATAATATTATTTAAGACCTTTGGCTATACATTATAGTTTTCGGAATATTATATAATTTAATAATTTAATATGTGTTTTAAAAACTCATTTATGTCAATATTCACACTATTTAATATTTAGTTTTTTTGAAAGTCATCGCAATATGATTTCGTTGAACACGATACATTTAATCAACCCTTACATGTCTTTTGAAACTAGAAAATTTGTGGATTTCATAATGACTTTGAAATTATATTTATTTAAATATTTATATTACCATTTATTTGATTCATTCATTAATAAGGTAATTACTACATCATCATTATTTCATTATTAAATTTAATTATTTAATCTCTAAAAATTATAAGTAAAATTTAATTTTTGAGGAAATAATTTTATCTATCTAATAAATATCTATAGTGTAATTTATCTTATGTATAACTCTATATTAAAATAGATTTAGTTAATAAGCATTGAATTTAACACTTTTAACTCTTCTTTGAATAAAATAATAATAAATGTCATAATCTAATACAAGTGGTCATGAAGGATCATTTTTTATTCCTAAGGCTTTTTTTGTATAATTACACTTATCTAATATATTTAAAACATTTTTAGGGTAATAATTATATCAATTTTACCTTTATTTATCCTATTTACTTTCAACCGTGATAAATAAAAGTCACAAGATAATATTCAATAAAAATATTTTTCATCTTATTGAATCACATTTTATTTACTGATGTCAACTATATCTCTCAGATTTTTGAAATTCAACTCATAGAAGCAGCGGAATTATATTTTATGAAAATTTGCTAACGTGCCATGTAGGTGAGTAAAAGAGGTTAAAATGTAAAATAAAATTATATACATCCAATTTAATTATAAAATGACAAAAATTAACAACATTTAACTTATATTGGTTTTTTATATCTATTTTGACATACAATAAATTTAAATAAAATAATAAAATATTTAAATAATAATTCGGTTTTAAATAATAACGCAGTGTTTTTTACAATTAATCAAAAAATGAATGTTTTCAGAAAAAAAAAATTTACCATAAGATAATTATGATATTAAAAATTAATAAATAAAGTGTATTTTACCAAATTTAAAACATATAGGTTGAATTTATTAATTTAAAATTAATTCCCATTGTCAAAACCAACAAGTAGGTTTTTAAAAAGAAAAACTCTCAAAAGATTGACATGTATGTGTGTAAACTTTTAATGTAAAATTACTTATAATGACTTAAATTTTACAAAATGATAGAAATATAATCAAATTATAATTAAAAACCATTCAAATTCTTAATTTATCAATATAATGTATTTTGATTAAAAAAGATGTTTTCAATTAAAACATAGTATTTTTCATTATTCGTAAAAATATGAATGTTATCAGAAAAGTACAAAATTTTATTCCAAACTAAATTTTTATATCCCTATTATAAAGAATAATTTATTTTCATTAAATATAATATTTAAGTGTCAAATTTTTGTTTTAGAAATGGTTCTCCATTTAAAGGCAGTAAAAATGCATTTTTCAAAAAATACTTCTTTTATCTGGAAAAAAATAAATTTGTTCTTTTATTATGTCTACGAAACACATAATATGGATGTTAAAATTATATAGTGTATATAATATTAAATAACCCATTAATACTATTCATAAACTGTGTTTTGAACGGATAGTTTGGTCAATTGTGGTGCTCTTGAACTCAGAAATGCATGTTGCTCAAGCTATTGAATTACTTTAACGAGATAACGTACTATGAATTCATGGGGTGTAAAATTCTCCAATTTTTCCTCAAATTGAGTCCTCGAAATTTTATATTTTTCTTCAAAAATAAATGTTTATAAATATAAAAATGCTTTTGTGGAAAACCCACTGTGGAAATTGGGTTAATAAAAATTAGTCTTAATAAGAGGATAAGGGAAATGAAAAAAGCCTCCCCAAAATTATGATCTCGATTAAGAAACAAATGGTGGAAATTATAGACATGTAATTGGAGGAAAATGTAAATATTTATAGGGACTGATTGAGGTCATCAATCAGAAACAATTGTAAAATTGAGGGCCTCAAAGCCATCAATATATGAATATTTAAAATATCGTTAGTTCAACAAAACATAAGGCCTTATGATAACACATTTGCAGTTTTATGATCCATTATATAATGTTTATGAAATAATTTATTCATAGAAAAACCAGAAAAAATATACTTGACAAGTAGATATTCATCCTTCAACTAATTCCTACCACAAACTCATCTTTCACTCCAAAAGATAATAGAATTCAAAAATATTCTATTTATCATAATATTATAGGTTTTCAAAAATAATGAATTTATAATTCACGTGTCAATTTTTTTAAAAAAACTACATTATACAAACCAGGATATCACGTATTCTAGTGGTAGGTGATCGACCCCTGTCGCCATTTGGTTGCGGGTTCAAGTCTTACCGCCTTGTCGGGCTCGATGGGTTGCTGTCGAACCTCAAGGTTTTCCTTTTTATAACAATCCAAAAATAATATTATGTTGTGTTTTAACTGTAAACATTATTATACATTGATTAACATGATCCACTCTAACCTTTATACTTATACAAAATACTTATGTCCAAAATAACAGACCTGAATTTATAAGGAAGGTTAACACAATGAAGATCCATTTTTCTTCATAATAACATGTCAATACATTCATCATCTATTCTTTTAAAACTCAGTAACACACTGAATTACCATAAAACCATATTGATTACATTCATTCTCCCTTATTCATTATAGAATATTGGATATACTCCTTATATAAAAAATTTTGTAAAGTCAAACAATGATGGAATATAAAAATCATTAATCAGTTTCAAGGTATTTGAGAATATCCAATATAATTTCTCCAAATCAATAATATCTTATTCCAAAATCACTACCTTTGTATCTGAAACATATTAAGGTTTATCTTTCTCTCAACAAAATATTTTCTAAAAACATTAACCAACTATTGATTCAATTTTCTTGGTTCTACACAATCTCAAGTCCTTTATGAAATAGTACTATTGTACAATCCTTATATTCTCTATAATTCTTATAACATGTACATCATTAATAAAATACTCAAATGACACATTACTTTAAAAAACATAAGAACTATAATCATTCCTCTTCATCTTCGGTAGTATCATTACTTGATTATTATCCAATAGCCGCATTTGGAGAAGACTCTGATGATTTGGAAATTTAATCACTTAGTATCACAACTTCTTATATATGAAGCATTATACATTTGAATCCTTTTTCTTACCCTTGAAATCATGTACTCGTTTTCCTTTTTCTCCACGCATATAACAAACTCTCATTCAATTCAAGAATGTACCTAGGTGATTATTTACACAGTTATCACATATAGGAACATCCTTCATTACCTTGTTCGCTTTATCCATCTTTCTCTCAACCATCCTTTTCTTCTCTGGATTCCATAAAAATTCATAGGACTCAAAAAATTATTTACATATCTTATTATCATAAGATGTTATTTCCTCATATGATTATAATATCTGGGATACCATTTCCTTTATAAATGTTAGATTAATACCATGAAAGATATTATCTGTCTTCCTCTTTGGGTCATGCGTATTACTGGAGTTCACATTCCTTCTATTTGGATTCATTTCTAAACAATGACATAGACTAAGTTAGTTTATGAATCACAATTCATAATTCCAAACATGTCAAATAACTAATGTCAATTGAAATGTTTATTCATATTATGCATAATCATAAATAAATTCTTTGAGGAAGTATTTACTCATAAATCTTTCATAACAGATTATAATAAAAATATGAATTATCCTAAGCATATCCCTTGGAGAGTCATAACCAAGAGTGAAGAAAGACTCATTGTTGTGCACCAGGATACCCTAGGTCAAGCCCGAAACTCCTTGTCAGATTTTTTACTCCAAGTTACATATTTTCAAGAATCGCCTCAACTTGCTCGTATCGATACATGGATGTATTTTTTGGAAAATACTAAAAATATAGAAATTAACAAAACTCTAGGAAGCTCGTCAATACTAATCATGAAAGTCTTTATTAGTGTAATGTTCACTAATCAGAGTTCATCTAAATATATTTCAAGGTTGTTTCTAAACATTTTCCGATACCAACTATAACGCCCCGACCCCAGAAGCCCAGAGTCGGTGCATTATTCTAATTCATTGGCATGATTACAAGGAATCATGTCCCGAAGGACTGAACAATTTAGAAGTATTGGAAAATAGATTACATACATGAACGTTCCATTAAATTCTAAAATGAAATACAACAACCACATTTTCTCAATAACCACATTCAAATCCCATAGACTATCCCTACATGTTAGTCAAAATATACTTCTTCGCATCATGGGAAATATAAAACAAAGAAAGAGGTGAGATCAGATGCTCATTAAGGATAGGAATATAGCAGAAAATTTCATAAATAAGAATAAAAATTTAAGGCAATGTATATGAATAAAACAAAATCCTTTTAGACATAAACATCATCATGATATGGGAAATATAAATCGAAATAATGTCATTTACTAATTCACATGTATATTCTAATAGTCGAATATTCACTTGTAATACAAATATCCAATTTCATAATGATGGAATGCATAATACCATACTTTTTTAAGGTTCACACTTAGCCTTGAAAAGTGTTAGAAAATAAAAAAAATGGATTCTGGCATAATACCAAACTTCAGAACCACATAGTCAAGGGCTTGTGGTAAAAGTAAAAATATGATTTTGTCAAGGCCTTGTTCCAGTCACTATTTTTTATCATGATACCTACTAATGCATCAAGGAGCTATAGCGGACTCCATCCGTCACATACTAAGTCTAATGCATTCCTCATATGAAAAGGTTTAAACATAACATAAACATTTGTATTAAAACTAGCAAACAAAATGTAAATAAATTGTCTATAAACCATGAATGGTATAAAAATAACACATCCATAGTCAAACTTATCACAAAATCATCATTACAATATTTATGATTTGTATCAAATTTAAACATGTTTAGAATTAATCAAAATATATTGAAATAGAAGAAAATGGTTTGTATAAATCTATGAGAGAAATATCTATTTTTCATGAAAAAATTTAAAAGTTACACAATTTTGAATGGAATACAATTATATACATTTTTGAATCAATGTGTCCCGGACCACTTTGAAACTTTTTAAATGAGTTATCATTTCAAAAACATTCATCTCCATATAAATAAAAACTTAAAACACATATTAAAAACATGGACATTAATGAGAATGGATTAAAAGAATAAATCATTAAAAAAATTAAAATGGTGTTTTATTAAAATAGTATATTAAAAATAATCCCTTTGAAATTGTATTTATGAAACATGGACATGGTTAATAAATATGTCCTAGTAGATACTTATGTAAAAACAACATCGTATAATAATGAGATTGTGAAATTAACCCATACCTTGTACTTCTATGTGGTCGAGGGGATGTTAACCTCTTATATAATAGTTAAATAATTGTTATTAAATTATAAAAGAACTATATATATAAATATGATATCATATATTATCTTCTAATATTACTTTGTTTATATGTTTTTTGTATTATTGTCAATTTGGGTGTTAACTGATTTATTTTCCTTTATATATTTTGTTACCTATGCCATGTTTTTTATGGATATAATTTATTTTATTCATATACAGAATGATATCATGTTATTAATGATTATTTTTAATCATAAAATGAAAATTATTTTTGAATTATTATGACGGGGAAAGAATCTCATCGCATTCGTGGAGACGATAATTTGTACGTACGCACAAGCAACAATATCATTATTTAGATTGTGAAATAGAATGTAATTGAATGGTATATCTTTTATAAATAATTATTAACATGTCATATATTTTATTTACATCACTAATAATCATTATTATACCCATCCAAATAGTCAAGTGTTTGAATAACAAACTACCCAATGACATGGAGACGTTAATCCATGTGTACACACTTATTGGGAATTTTTCATTTATAGGAATGATTGAATAAAAAATATGGTTGTACCATATTTATAATAATATTAGAGTATGTAGGAGGTAATGGAGTTATTATTATGGTATGGAATCAACAATGAAAGAGGATGTGGTAGAAGAAAAGAACGTGAAAGAGGGAGGTGAAATTCTTACCTTATCTTTGGGTGTTTCCATTTGAGTTGATCAAATGGGATCTTTATGATGGCTTTATGATCAATTTAAGGACACATGGATGATTTGAGGGACGTTTAAAGGATATTTGGTCTGGGCTTGGAAGATCAAAATGGCTTTTGAGGTGAGATTTTGAGAGAAATGGGAGTACCCATTTATAAGAGGGGTGAGGGTCACTTTATTAAAAGGTTGAAATATTATTATATAAGAAATTATTTGTCATTTTATAATGGTTTAAAAATAATTTATTAAAAGCCTAACGTGCGGATTGGTCAAAAACCTATCAAACAAAATATTTTAGACAAGTTTAGTTCACCATATTAACCTTATCTTTTAATTTAACTATTAGTTAAATAGTTTAACATGTACTGTGTCTTCTTGTTTTCTTAAAGTACATGGATAATAAAAATACTCTAATCTTCATGTAAAACCTAAAGTGGTTCATTAATGACATATAAAATTTTATTTAACCCCTTTGGTAGAACCTTATATTTTGATCAATTTTATATAATTTAATAATATAATATTTTATTTAAAAACAGTTCAGGTCAATTTTGACAATATTTAATATTATGTGGGAAGCTTTTCTATATTTCTAATGAGTATTTATATTCTAATTTATATTATTTATAACATTATATTAAAAATGACTTTGTTAATTAACATTGAATTTAAAACTGTTAACTCTTATTTGAATAAAATAATAATAAATATCCTAATCTAATCCAAGTGTACTTAAAGAGTAATATTTTATTCCAAAGATTATTTTTGGTCTAATTATACTTATCCAATAGAAATATTAATTGTTTTTGGGAAATTATAATATCACTATTAACATTAATTACCCTATTTACTTTTCACCGTGGTAAATATATGTCAACAATTACTATAAAAAAATTATTTTCATTTTATTGAATCAAATTTTAAATACTGATGTCTACCTTTTCTCTTAGATTTTTTAAACTCAACTCACAGAAGTGGTAAAATTATGTTTTATGCAAATTTGTTGACATTACTAGAAGGTGGGTAAAACATGTTAAAAAGATAAATAAAATTTTATACATCTACATTTACTATGAAATGACTCAAATAAATTACATTGAACATATATATGTTATATATATATATATCTTGATTTAAAATAAATTAAAATAAAATATATAATTATTTAAATAAAAAGATGATTTTCAATAAAATCGCGGTTTTTTCACTATTCCTCAAAAATTGAATGTTTTCAGAAAAATAAAAAAACCAACCTTTGATAATTTTCATATTCTGAATTCAAAAATGAATTAGATTTTAAAAAATTCAAAAAATATAAGTTTTATTTATAAATTTAAAATTAATTCCAGTTTCCAAAACCAAATGGCTGGTTTTCAAAAAGTAAAAACAATCAAATGATTGACACGTGTTTATGTCAAATTTAAATGAGAAATGAAATATAATTAACTACATTGTATTAAATGATTAAAATATAATACAATTATACTTTAAACCTATTAATATTCATAATTTAAATCTATATAGTATTTTGATTCAAAATGATGTTTTCAATTAAAACATAGTATTTTCATTATTCGTCAAAATAAGAATGTTATCAGAAAAACACCAAATATTTATCCAAAATAAATTTTTATGTCCATATTGTAAAGAAGAATTTAATTTCATTAAATTTAATATATAAGAGTTGAATATGGGGTTTAAAAAATGTTCTCCATTAAAATGCTGTAAAATTTCATTTTTTGAAAAATATTTCTTTTATATGAAAAAAGTTAATTTGTTCTTATATTATGTCTAAGAAACACATAATAAGGATGTTAAAATAATATATAGTGTATAATATTCAATAAGTAGTTAATACTATTCATAACCACCTTTTGAAGGGCATGTTTCTTAAGTTCAGGTGTGCTCGAACTCAGTGTTTCTTGTAGCAAAAACTTTTGAATTACTTTAATGAGATAACATACAATGACATCTTGGGGTGTTACATTTTCCACGTGTTAGTGGGTGAAGTCAGAACATCAACAACCGGGTGGACTATGTCAAAACCAATCCATTCTTATGTGCAAATGGGATGATGTTGCGATTGATTTTGTGACGGTTTTTACCAAGGTCACCTAAATTCAATGATGTAGTGTGGGAAGTAGTGGAAATGCTTAAGAAGGTTTCTCACTTCATGCCAATCAAGTAGTCCTTTGGTATTAAGAACTCCAAAAGATGAATATTTGGGATGTGGTAAAACTTCATGGGGTTCCAAATTCTATCATTTTAGATAGGTAAGACCACATTATAGCTCCTTTCTGGTAGGGTTTTAAGAGGGAACTGGGTACATAAGTGCTTTTGAGCAGAACATACCTTCCTTAGACAGATGGCCAGCCGGAGCGCACTATTTATGTGATGGAGGACATGTTGTGTGCATGTGTCTAATACATTGGGGTTCTTGGGAGAATCATATACCTCTGGTTGAGTTCTCCAATAATAATATATTCCATGTTACTATTCAGATAGATCCATATGAGGCTTTGTATGGTAGGCCATACTGATCACCCATGTGTTGGTCGGAGGTAGGAGAGGCAGTTATGCAGGGACCTCATCTTGTCTAGGAGACTACTAGGCATGTTCAAGTAATTCAAAGATGGATGTATACTATGTAGTCTCATCATTAATCATATGTTGTTCAATAGTGACAACCTCTTATATTTGGGGATTGAGATCATGTTTTCTAATGTGTTGTACTGAGATTGGAACACAGGAGGATCAAGAGACATGGTAATCTCTCATGGCGATATGTTTGATAATTTGAGATTCTGGAGCGTGTTGGGTGGATTTCCTATTGGTTACAGTTGCCTCAGTGGTACCAATCCATGCATGACGTCTTCCACGTATCTCAGTTGCACCATTATCACTAAGATCCATCTCACATTTTACTTCCTGAAGAGCATGAGCTCCAGGTTTATGAATCCATTGAGGATCATCTGATTTTTATAGTCGACTGGAGCATGAAGGTTCTTCTAGGATAGTCAGTTCCGCTTGTACGTGTCGAATGATAGCATGACTTGGAATATGACATGACATGGTAGAGTGAGGATGATGTGCATGCTCTGTGGCCAAAGTTATTTTCAAATATTACTTCACCAGCCATGGATGGGAAATTCATGTACAAATATCTTTGATGTTTTATGTTTGTAAGAACCTAGTTTTTATTATGAGGTACGATTTCCACCTTCATTTTTTGTAACTTTTTTATGTGAAAATAGGGAAATCATAGAAATATTTTTTTAGTAGAACATGCCATTTAATAATATGCACATGTCGTGTGGTCTAGCCGTGTAGGATATGGATACACTGTGTGTTGTTTTTTAGACCTGGGAGATTAGAGAAAGATACTACATGCCATCTACTCATATGTACACATGATGTAGTCATGTCGGCAATGTTGGTGCATGACATGTAAAGTATGTTGGTTAATTGTTGGACATTAAAATTATACACATGCAGTTTATATGAACTAACATGCCATGTTCTTATAAAATTCCTCTTAAAACTGGTATTAGTCTCGTTTTCTCTTCATCCGGATAGAGGAGAACCTGGTGAAGAAGAATGAGCCACAAGAATGTTTCGTCCCTCCATTTTGTCATCTATAACATGATTCATGTGACTTCAGTCTTGTTGGATTACTCTTGGTACTATAATTCTTCTCCTTTTGTAGTTCATGATGATTTTTTTCTTGAGGATGTTATTCAAGGGTGAATGGTTTACCACTTTTCAATGATCTACATCGTTCTAGGCCTATTCAAGGGCCAGAATCAAAATATATATGTTATACTATATTGAGGTAGTTTTTATAGTGCCCGACGTTATTTATCAAGGTTTTTATTTGTGTCATTGTGATTCACACCCATGTATAGGTAGTTTCATTGAAATGAAATCGATACTTCTTATTATTTAAATGTTGTGGTGATAAGGAATTCAAGTTATTGAATAAAAAATTGAAATGTTTATTGGATAAGTGCCACCCCATAGGTGTGTTTCCCTTAGTTAACTTGTTTTTCCATTTCTCCCACGAATTTCAATGGGAATTCTTTGTCTTTCCATTTTGGAATTTTTAAAATATCCTGATTATATCTGAAATTTCAATTGTGTCTAAATTGTGACATTTTGATTATGGCTTGAGGATTATGGGTTCCTATTTTCCATGTAGTTGTTTTTCTTGTTAACCACGTTGGAATGTTTTATTAATCATTAAATTGAAAACTGGTATATATCATTGGGGGATACATGTGATCAGCTTAGAACACTGTTAATGGACTCGCATGAATATTGTTCTCTGCACCTTGGGTGAGTCATCCGTTCTGCATAGAAAAAATGGATGTACTTGAGAGGTTTTTGTTGTTATGTGTTTAGTGAAATGTGGTATCCCTAGTAGTACCTCTAGGGATAGACTGAATTGAAATAATCTAATACATAGATTTATTCAATGGGGCTCCCTAATAGGACCACTAAGGACGAGATCACTTGAACTTATAAAAATATTGAGAGGGATACTTGGGCTCCATTATTGGATGACTAAGAACAGACTCGAAGGATGTTAGTTTAATTAAACTTGCAGTGATACTTGAATTTAAACATTTGAATACCAAGAAATGATTCAAGTTAAACATAAATGATGAAATAGAAGTAATTGAGAAAGGTCTGCCAAGTCAAACCACAATCATGAGATCCGACATAACATATATAATAAGGGGACTTTTGAGACTTATGTTTTTATTACTATATTATGGAGGTGTTAGGCTTAAGTAAGATTCCAAAATTTATATACTTCATGTATATGAAATACTAATGAATATAGTAAAATCTATAACTGAATAACTATATTTTTTGGGTTGTTGACTTTTGAGTTCATACTAATTACTTCCTTTCATTACTATAAAGAACTGCTGCATATACTCATAGATAGACTGTCACAGAACATTGGTTTTTTAATATTGGGATTCATTTCTCACTCAATATTTGGGTCATTTTTTGGGCCCAAAGTGAAAATATTGATGTAGGTGTCAAGAGGGGAAATAATCCTTTTACATGTACTTGATTATTTATTAGGAGCAGAAGAGCTTGGGACAAAGGCTTGGCTTGAGATGCTACTGAGTCTAATTTTGTTTCACTGTACATTTTTATTGTATTGTACATGATTTTTGTGTATCCTGTTTATTATGGTTTTTTAATATGTATCATGTTGTATTATCCTTATTATGTTAGAAACATTGTTATTTATCTACCAGAATTACTTTTTATGTTTTATTTGTATGTTGTTTAATGCTTCTGATATTTTCTAATATTTATTCTGTTGTTTTTCACTCTTCCAATGCGGATATAGTTTGGCCATTATCACACCATAGGCCCTTGCTCCTAGTTGGTATCCTCTGGAATTTGGGGAAATGCGCTTGAGGCTATTTGGCGAACCCGCCTGACAATCGGTTTAGGGGTAAGATAGGGCAGGATGTTACAAGAATTAGTGTAACTATTCAGTGTGAATCAAAAGGGGGAACCAATTAACCAAAATAACAAAATAAACGAGGTTCATTTTTGACATTTGAATAGAGATAAAATATCAGAACATGATCTACAATTTCTAGAAATATTTCAATGAAATTTACAAATTCTTACCCATGAAATACCTAAATAAAGATTATTTTTATTTTTCTCATAAAAATGATTTAGATCGGGTTTGTTTTGACAACTATTTGTACAAATCCTAGAAGGGTAACATGATTATGATATACATATTTGTATATACATAGTTTATAATTTATTGATCACTATAGAGGATTTCTACTATTGATTTGGATATATACTTACGTCAATGATGATACTGATGGTGGTGATGGGGGTAAAAATTATTTTAGAGTTTGGGGACGGGGTTTCACTATAAGAACATGAATATTTAAAAATTAAATTCACCTTTTGGATGAATTAATTTTGTATTAAGGAATGTAGTTATAGAAAACACATCAACTACTATGGTTATTTTATAATATTATAACCTATCATATTTAAAATATTGATAGGAATCGTTACTGTTGATAATATAGACATTGAACAATGAAATTTATGATTTTTATATATATTAATGGTTATGATAAATTCCAATTGATATATATTGATTAACAGATGTACATAACCTATATGATCATATCTGGTGATGCCCATTAAAAAAATTCCATGAGAGATTGAATCATTATAATTTACACTTGTAAATATAGATGATGATATTAAAAAACTTCAAAATTGGAAAACCATTTGTGGAATAAGTTTAAGATTATTGAGATCATGAAACAAACTACGTTCGTTGAACAACGACATGAATGTGTAACCATTGAACACATTACCCTCATGGAATAAAGCAATGAAAAAAGGGGTTATGTATACTGACCAGAATAATATGATTTTTTAATATTTTTAGTTCTTATAAAATAATTATTATCATAATAAATTATTTTAATGAAATTATAATGGATTAAATAATATTTTTGATAAGAAATGGAAATTGAATTTTTTGAAATATATAGACTTATTCATCCAAATAAATTTGGGTGAATTAAATAATTATTCAATGAAATTTTATTTTTATTGAATATTAAAATTTAAAACTCTTTATTTAAATATAAATGATAAAATTATCCTATGATGTAAAATTTAATTTTTTTAGGGGTCTAAATAATTTTATTATTAAAAATATAGAATTTGTTTTATAAAATATGAAATTGATTTAAATGTTTATACCTTTTATTTAGGGAATTATATTAGACATGTAAAAGTTATTTTTAAAATTACAAATATATAATTTTCATCACAAATTATCAATAATTTTTAAAGATAGATGAATTTTTAGGTAATAATGAAGTTGGATAAAAATATATGGTGTGAAAAAAGAATAAATATTCAAAACATGAATAAAATAAATAATAAATAGTGTTTCCATGACCAAAATTAGGTTTTGAATTTAAAATAATGTTTTTTTTATCCAATTTTGAATAAGTTTGTAAACTCTTATTAAATCCTCCAAAATATATATTATATTTCATGGTTTTAAAATTATTTTTTTGAACATTACTCACTTCAACACCTCCATGATTATTATTTTAATGTGTAATTTTAATTTACAGAAAAATAATGAAAACAACTACTATTTTGAATTAACAAAGTTGAAAAAATATGGGGATGGTTTGTGTTCTATGTTTTTTAGATATATAATCCAAAACCAAACATTAAAAATTAATAATAATTTCCCAAATCATTTTGTATATAAAACCATCCAATCTAACATTACACATCATTTAAACCACACTAAATTGTAATTTTATATTCCCTATCATTCGAAAGTTATCTGTCATGTTTTTTCAGAGATGTTAAAATTTTCCTCTAATGCTTATTGACGTTTTATCACAAGGTATGTGGCCCTCTCATTTTACTCATTATTTAACCATCATCATTGTATTCTGCCTTTTCAATTATAAATTTTTAAGTATGTATATGTATTTCAATATATTTAAATACATCGTTATGATTTAAATATGATAAGATAACCATTTAACACTCATTTAATCATTCCGTAAATCAATATGTAACCTCGTTATGCTGTTGAAACTATCATATGATTTTATATGAGAAATATTTTTCTATTGAATACCAGTACCCATTTCCAATAATGATTATTCACATAGTAGTTTATTTAATTGAATTAATGTGGAATTCCATTAATGTAATCCAAACTCCCTAATCATGGGATTAAATTTTTGGTATGATGTCCTTGTATTTTATAATCTTTTTGGAACAATTATTCAAGTACATCGTTTTAATGTTGTAGTTGGAATAAGAATTATATAGCCCTCTAATGCACCGGGTCATGTTTTTTATCACATGAGATACATTGTATCATTCATGGGGTTTTATATCAATTACAATGTATTATTTTTTATAGGTTGTTAAAATTCAATTATTTTAATAGTTTCGTGTTTTATGTTGTTTCAAAATTCCAATGTTATCTTCATTTAATGATTTTATACCAAAATTACATGTTATTACCAATGATTTCCACCGCTTTAATGTCATGATAATATTCCCATATACTAACATTTACTTCATTGTTGAGTTTCAATATATTCCTTAATTATTTTGAAAAAATTTATTCTCTTAATTTTTAATATGTTTATTTTTTAAAATAATATATTGTAATAATCATCATTCATTTTTATTATTAATGTGTAAAATTTTATTGATTATTTCTAATATCAGTTTAGGTCATCTATTCCATTTTTTTTATCTATTTACTGAAAAAACCTATTTTATTAAATATTTACTTCGTGTATCTTTTGATTAATATATCGGACAAAAAATTTTATAAAACAATGGGAAATACCTACTAACACATATGATGTCATAGAGGTTAATCGCTTTGAGAGAGTCTCCGACATAAAAGATACATTATGTTAGACCATGTGTAGGTATAGGTAGTACATGATCATGTATATAAATAGATATAATTATCATAGAGTATGGAGTGGGACAGGTATGTCGGCATACCAAATCCCATGTGAATGATAATGGTATGACAACAATGAACCCCAATGACAACTCAATGGTGGAATAGGACAGGTTGATTATTATAGTAGTGGATCACTATAAAATAAAACTAATATGGGATGTGGGTATGGTCTCATTTTTTAACCTGGTAAAAAATTTCATAAATTCTCTATGCCATCCGTTCAATTTAATGTGAACCGTCATGTGATGCATTTTCTCTCCAACACCTCGATCGATCTTTCATGACATATGGGTTCAAATATATCATATTCTTCCTCTAGTAAACCCATAGTACAACTATACAATGGATTTAAATTGTAAATAACATCAAGAAAGGACTATGAAATATTTTCAAGGAATTTCGATCATCCTAGTGTTTCATTTTCATTCCTCTTCCCCAATAACATCATAAAATTGAAACTCATCATCCTTTCAGAGAGGAAATATTAGAAGTCTTCTTCCATCATGTTATTCCATTTTGATACTCATATCCAAATCAATTTCAACCACTTTTTATATCAATGTTATATCACTATAATTCAATATCTCTTCCCATGAATGACTAAGATATCAATCTATCATAGAACAATGGTAGATACCATACCGTCAATATATCACTTTATCATTCAACCATTATACCGTCGGTGGATATTTTATTCAATACTAAATTAAAATCTACTATTACATCATTATTCACTGGTAGATCCATGATTCCAAAGTATCTTCTTCAAGACCAATTGTACAGATTTACATTTCTAGGGGACAGTAGATCACAACACCACATGACTATTCGATCATTCACCATCCAATGAAAATTGTGCCTATTCTTCCATGAAGCTTAATAATATCATTATTATATATGTATGATCATTGAAAAATGTTATTCAAGATATATGTTTTATATGTAGATATCCTATTATTAAGCATGAATGTTTTAGAATATTCTTTTATAGGTAGTAGCTTCATGTTTCGAAAACATATCTAATACTTACGTATATTAGAATTCAATAATCCTCTTCGAGCTCAATATTAGTTTCTTTTTCTAGATATATACCCCCTTTCAATGGTACATTATAAATAAACAACTTGACATAAATAGTAGACCGATCTATTGATAAAAATGTTATAAATATTTCTACCCCAATGGTAGATCAACATAATAGTAGCTTGTTACCTAACACTAGTTAATTCAACATTCCCCTAGTATAATGTTTTTTATGTAAAATATCTTTCATATTATTTTAGTTGATAAAATTAAAAAAAAATCGATTCTTTATTTAATATTTTATTCTAAAATAAAATTAAATAATTTCAACAAATAATTTTCAGAATATATTTTGTATATATATATTAATAAAGTAATTCTTTTGTGACTCATTATTTTATAAAATTAATTTTATGATATACTCAAAGTATTTCATGTTTATTGTTAACAGATTAAAAATAAATAAATAAATATATTTGTTTCAAAAAGTTAATTGAAAATTTATAAAGTTATTTAATGAAGATATAAAGAGTCGTACTATACTTTGGTTATCAAAGAAATATTTAAAATCAATGGGAATGAAATTTTTTTATGCTCTGATAAGTGGAATGAGGTTGTTGAAAATGTTGTTAGATTAACATGATATTTGTTTTAATAATATGGCACTAATTATTTATATATTCCAATCAAAGGATATAATAAATTTTATTTAAAATTATTCAATACACAATGGTTTCACATTTCATGCTTCTCTCATTTGATTAGGAAACATTTGTGACATTGGTTCCTTGTCAATTATCACCGAATAAATTCAATATTCAACATTCATACATTGAAGTGATCAATGATCGAAATTATTCATTATCATTGACAAAATTTTTCATTATTCTAGTTTCATTATATATTTTTCATCTTATTGTGTATTATTTCCTATAATTTTCATTATTCAAGTATTGTTTATGATTTTCCCAATAAAGATAATCTCTTTCATTACATAGTTATTCTACCACCATAAATGATGCATCGATTGTGAATCCCAATTACAAGTATATTGAATGTCTATGTTCTACCTCTTCTAAATATTCAATGTTGCGCCTATATGTATTTTAAAAATGAAGAGTCTGTAATAGTTTCACTCAACATTAAAAATGAGGTTTCTATTGTGAACAAATAATCTCGGGTGGTATAGAAGGATAAGGGGTGGAATAGGATCTTTTTTATCCATACCATTGTAAATAATTTTGTCCTTTATTTTTGGATCCCCTTAACAAAATTTTATAAAACTTTAATAATTGATAAACATCATTTTATAAACATTAATTTATTTCAGATAATAATTTTGAAAAGTCTATTCATCCCATGTTGCAAATGTTATCATTAATATAAATCCCAAAATTGGTATCTTGAGTATGCATGTAAATAATGTATTTATTGCCTATATGGTTACTTTAATATTATAAAAAATTATATATGGGGTGATTTTTATGTAAAAATATTCTAATAGAACTGGTTTTTTTACCACTCTGCTAACTGAATATCCCAAACTAAATTTGATAAGGATTGAAAAAAATTATCCTTTCAGATGAATGTCTAAATTTAAATGATGAATGGATTAAAAAAACCCATTATTCGAAAATAGTGACTATGGTTACTGGCATGAAATAATGTAATCCTATTTTAAATAGTTATATGTGGATCATTTGATAATCATGAATAAAAATTACAAGGAATATAATATTGGTCTAGAGGCACATATATTGAATGAAATGGTAAAAATATTCTTTTAATTATAAATATAAATAAATATTTTATTGAGATATATGTATATGTTCATTTATTAGGGTCCTAATTTTCATAATAACCCTTAATATATCAATAATACTTAAAGTAACACCCAATGGTATTGAGATTCTCCAAATAACTGTATAATTAATTATATAATAATACCACTAGGAGGTCATGATTAGAGATGAAGAACATGTGAACCTTATGTTCCATTAGTTTACACATATTACTAATGAAATGACTTATCGTTCTGTGGTTTTGGACAACATAGATCAACTATAAAGAGTTATGAAAACCTTCCAAAAAAACATATAATTTAGCGATGGTGGCCATTTATGAGAGTAAAAATTTTAAATATTTTACATTAGATAAACAAACAGGATACATTCTGAAGTATGTGTTAGAGAAGAAAATCATTTATAATGAGTTTTCAACAGAGGTAAAATGTTTTACATTTATATATTATTCTATTGATTCCTCTAATGCTTCATTATTTTATTTATAGAACATTGAAAAATACATTTCTCCCATTATTATTAATTATATCATGTTCATTAAAAATAATAGCGGAAAGAATCATTTCAATATGTTATTATGTAAGGACAACATGAATGACAATTCTACTAATAATAATCACGATTTAGAATTAAAATTTTATGATTAATGGAATAATGGGAGTATTATTAATGATCTCTCTAAACTCAATCATTAAAATAATGAAAAAACATTAAAAAATATTGTTTGGATGTTGTGACTATGCATATTGTTATGATTCTAGTAGTGATTCTAGAAGTTATAAAAAGATTGACTTTATATCATGGATGTGTATATTGTTTGTAGTAAACTATTCACTCCATACTCATTTAATAACTCCTAATATTTTGATCATAATTCAATTTACGATGAAAAAATGATTCTAATTAATGTTATAATTTTTATTCTATATATTCATATGTTAAACAAATACATAACAATGATTATGAATTATAAACTAATGGAGTCAGCACAAACAAAAATTATATTAATAGAAATCTTTAAAATAAGAATTTAATTTAATTAATGGGAAAATAAAAAGTAAGTGTGATAATATGAAAATATACTTTTTCCATATTTATAGATCTAATTAGAATTATGATTACATATTTTCAAAATAAAAAAAAATTGAATAAGTTAATGACTTCCTAATAGTGAATGATAGAGATCAAGAAGGAAAGTATAATATTTGTATATATGATTTCAAAAATGTAGAGATATTTTTAATGAAACAAAAGAATGAAAATAAGAATTTAATAAATGAGACTTTTGGATTTAATGAAAATATTTATAATTATTTATAAAATATTCAAAAAGATAATTTGAATTTAAAAAATGATGTTGTATATATTAATGAAAAGTAATCAAAATTTATTAAAGTTAAACAAAAATATGATAAAATTAATTCTTTTGTGAAACTAAAGACAAATAATAATGTTTTTTTGTTATAACCTCTTATCAACACATTTAAATAAGATGAATATTGTAAAATGAACCAAATGATGTATTTCTATTATTGGATGTTTAAAATATATTATGATAGCTAATTTTGTCAATGAGTGTTCACTATTATTTTAAAAATAATACAGAAACTCTACTTCATTAAATTCCATGTTTCATGAAAACTAAATAATAATGTATTTATGTCATTTGGGTTCCAAATGTTTCTTCTACTAATCCAGTTGTACCTAATTTAGCATGTGCATCAAAATAGTCTATTTGAATTGTTTATTTTCTTGAAATTTCCATTGTATGACACAATGAATCATGTTAATTAAAAATATATTATAATTGAAATAAGATAAGAGATATTCTAAAATTTCTTTCCATCAATTCAATTGATTTGTGCCGTATCACATTTTGAGAAAACGGTTATTATCATATTAATGGTATATTTGAATTTGGTTTTTCTAAAATAGTTATTATTTCAAAAAATATATTAAATGATCATTGTTTAAAATATAATCTAAAATGTATATCACAATTATGTGATGATATATAATATTTAATTTTTTAAAATGGAAAATTTACAATTCTGAAAAATATATTTGTTTTATTATATGAAAATAGAAAAGGAAATGATTAGACAATTGATTGCATTTATCTAGTAAAACATAATGTTATGTGTTTTAATATTGTACAAAAACAGGCCATTATGTGGTATAGTAGGCTATATTATGCAAATTTCATACAATTTAAAAAATTGTTTAAGAATTAAAAAGTTTTGTTCTAAACATAATTACATAAAAATGAATTACATTATGTGATAATCATTTTTATTGGGTAAGCATCATAAATATTGGTTTAAATCTGTAAATGATGTTATTAAATCATTATATTTAGAAATATTAAATATTAACTTTTTTTAATATAAAACGTCTTTGTTTTGGTGGAAATAATTATGTTTTCATATCTGATTATTATTAATGTTGATTATTATGGAATTATTTATTATCCAACAAATATTAAACATTAATATAATTTTGTGGCATCATCAAGTATATCCACAACATCAGAAATGTATCAAACAACTCTATTAGAAGTGATAGAGGTAGTTAATTATATAATTTCTAATTTCATAAATGTTTTAATGCTATTGTATATAAACATTATTTTTATTCCCCTAGAGCACCACAAAAGAATGGTGTCATAGAAAGAAAGAAGTTTTCTATTATTAAACATTTTAGTCAATAATTATGTAATTTAGTGTACAAATATTTATTTTGGTAAAAGGTTTTAATATAATTTCAATGTTTAAAAATGATATTTTATAATGTTCTATTTAAATAAGACCCATAATCAAAATTTAAACTTTTTTGAAACTAATCATGGATATTTGATAGTCATTTACAGTATTGTCTATATCATAAATACAAAATATAATTTATTAAAATACAATCCTAAAGTGGTGAAGATATATTTTTATGATATTCCAAGTATAAAATATTATATAGTTTTCAATAATAAAACTCTATGTTTATTAGTTTTATCTAATACTATGTTTAATGAAAATGTTTTCAACAAGATGGATTGTGATTCAAGTAATGGTAATGATTAATTGTAGGAATTTAATTTTAGTTAATATAATGACTGGGAAAATGATAATGAATTAGTTAAGGGGGTGTATATCTCTTCCAAAAATGATCTAAAAAATTTAAAATCACTTAAAAATATTCCAAAATGAAAATTTAATTAGAAATATTGGATATAGTATACAAACAAGAATATCTATTTGACAATAAAATGGAAAATAAACTTTTATAATTGATTTTCATCATATAAATATAGTTCCTTCTTAAAATGATTCAAATTATACTAATGATATGGGTGACTAGTAAAATAAATTTTGAAGAAAAAATGCTTAAAATTTTATTTAATTATTAAAAGACAATCATATAATATTAACAAAATGTATTTTTCATAATATACATGATGAATCTATATTTATAGTTAAATATTAATAAAAAATAATAGATAAAGGTTATTCATAGGAAAATAATAATAACATTGAATATTGTTTTATTTTTTTTCAAGTGTAAAAGAAATTATAATTCTATTAGTAAATGGTTGTTTACAAAAAAAATTCAAATAGTTGTAAAATGTTTAATTTAAATGGAATAATTTCGAAGGAGGTATATGTTATACAAAAACATGTATTTTTAAATTAAAATATTCTAGATCATGTTTATAAACATAAAAAAAATTTATGGTCTTATGGTATATCATTTTTAGTGCATGAAAGAGTAAAGAAATTAAAAAATATTATTTTTTAAAGGTGTGATTGATCCCTCTTTATTTATAAAAAGTGGTACAAACGATCAATTGATTATAAAAATTTATGTTAATGATATTATACATTCACCAATAAATTATTTTATGTGTAATGATTTTAATAAAATCATCACAACTAAATTTTACATGATCTTAATGGGATAACTATATTTTGTCCTTGGTTTTAAAATTATTCAATGAAATAATGGTATTTTTTAATTTATTCTAAATATGAATAATATATAGTAAAAAAGGATTGTTATTGATACTTTTAATGCTATTAACAAACCCATTTGTAATAATTCAAAGTTGTAATTAGATTAATTTATAAAGTGTGCTGATATTAAACTATATAGATGCATGATATGTAGTTTATTATATCTCAATTCAACTAGTCCATACATAATGTTATTAGAAAATTTTGGTGATAGATGTCGTCCTAGCCATACATAATTCCATCATAATGATGTTAAGAGATAAATTATATTTATCATGGGAACCATTTCTACAATATTATTTTAGTTTAATGATAATTTTTTTTAATATTGTACATTGGTTCTAATATTGGAGGTTATATGCTTAGCGATATGAGAGCTTTCTTAATGTTTTATTTTCTATGTAAAATTTTATTTTATTGCAGTTCTATGAAATTGATATCATTATATTTATGAATATCAGAGGAATAATATTTCATTCCTATAAGTTTTTCCTCTTAGTGTATATGGATCTATCTGTCAATATTTGACTTTAACTGTTTTTAGATAATTACCCAATTTTATTGATAAATCATTTACCATATGAAATATTAAAAACCAAATGAAACACTTAAAAACACGTATATTTTACATTTCATTTTACAAGCGATAATGTAATTAATAGTGATATTTTTCCCTTATAGAAAAACATATTGATGAAAATTTAAATAAACCATTAGTTATTTTTCTTAAATTTCAATATAATGTTGATATGTGTATGTTGTATGCTTATCATTTATGTTTAATATAATTATTTCAATAGTAATACTATATTTTATTTTAAATATATAATATATCTAAATTATATTACTCCAAATTTATTTCTTATCTATGAATTACGTGTATATTGTTCATTTTAAGTAGAATAAGTATTTAAATATATTTTAATGTAGTTTTTATAAAATAAAAAGGGTGAGAACTATTTATAATGTTTACGAAATTTTCTATTTTATATTTTCAAAATGGTGGGTATTTTTATGATCCTATATTTTGACCTATATGTCTTCCTTTAGTTGTTTTTAAAATATAAAAACATTTTGTGGAAAAGAATTAATTATTATAAAAATAACATAATAAAATGTTTAAAGGTGTTAAATAAGAGATAATATACATTTAAAACATTGGAATATTTAATGTCATTTTTTCAGAATTAGAAAATGAGAAGTATGAGATTTTGAGGCCTATAATTCCTTGACAAAGGTGAATTAAAATTTTTAATTAAACTATATTATGAGTTGATAATTAATTCAAAATAATTGAATAACTCCCAAATGGTGCTATATATGACAAATATTAATACATTTTTTTTGACCAAAACACAGTTTTTACCCTAGGAGGGTTATAACATTTCATGCCTCTAGATATTTTTTAGTCTCGATCAGGATATGAATTTATTAAATAATATTTAACATATCATTTTACTAAAAAAAATTACATATCTCTGAAAAGGTATATTTCTGAGAAAATATGAGACCAATTATGGGGCTAGAAAGCGGGTTTACCCTAGACAAGGTATAAATATTGAATGCGTATGGCGTTTTGATGCCTTAATCAAAAAAATAACCCTTTTATTTCAATAAATTGTTTATTTTATTTTTAAATAATAAATTGTTAATATCTCAAAACTTTGTGTCATACAAACAATTTGAGACCATAGATTCTTCTAGAACCATGGGTATCCCTTATGAAGGGTAAAATACTTATATATAATAAACAAAATAGTATTTTCACAAATTAATATTGTTTAGCTAAATTATGTATTTAAATTAAATGACTAATAGAATCATTTCACTATTCAATCATCTTCCCAAAATATCATTTTTCTATTTCTGACCACCGTGGATTCTTGAAAACCCATTTATGGGACTTCTTCAACACAATAAAACATGAAATTTATTTTTGGGGTGAAATAAATCCCTCCTCCAATAAAAACCACTTAAAACTGACATCAAATGATATGTTTTAATTTAGGGTTTTAGTTGATGCCAAAGAGTTCAAGATCAATTATTTAAATGGACTATTTTTGTCTTTCAGAATATATCTGTCATATATGAACATTCATTGTTGTTCTTTGGGTATTCCATACATTCCTCTTATTCATCCATGGAGACCCATTGCACGAGCCCCCCCCCCCCCCTCGCCCCACCCTACAATGCAATTTTCCCTTGTATGCCTCAACCTTGTGCGCTTCAAAAAGAATTATACATATTTATTTTATAATATCTATTTTATCTCCAATTAAAAAATATATTTAACAAAATTTGATGAAAAAAACATAAAATGGGTATTTTTCGTAATTGATAATTCTTTTTTTATTAATAATTGTTGGATTTTTTAATGAAATTATCAAAGACTGATTTGATAAAATAATTTTTTATTAATTATCATATTGTTGTAATTGTAAAATAATATAAAATATAATTAAAATAAATACTATAGAATTATCACGTGATAACTATATATGATTTTATTAGAATACAATTATCAATGGATAACATGCAATTTTTAGGTTGTTCGTTCAAACTTCGTTTCTACTCAAACTATTCTGTACCTCACATTGATTTTTGACACATTGATTATTTTTGGAAGAAGGTATCCGTTCTAATTTTTAAATCCCATAGTAATGATTTTTTATCTTATATTCAAGTTATATGATTGATATAATTGTTTAGTAATTGATACCTCTTATTGAATTAATTATTGTGGTACATTTATAAATTGTGAATGTTTTCAAATTATTGGATTTAGGGTTTATTGAATAAGATAATAATTTATGAGGATTAATTATGTTTGTTGAGTTGTGATATTTAATGATAAATAAGGATAATTAATGGGTAAAATAATAATCAATGTATATTATCTAGAAATTGGGATAATTAAATTTTGAGATAATTTTCATGTTGTCATTTTGTGATCATGAATAACTTATTTCTTAATTAATTATTGAATGTTTAGATTTTGAAGTGTAAATTTATTGTAGATTTTATTAACAATAAAATAATATTTCTAATTTTTTATTGAATTAATTAACGTATAAAATTAAATAATTGATTAATTAATGGATGGATAGGAATTGGTGTGTTAGACATGGTGTTATACTCCAATAATATAAATAAAAAAAATTGTATTTTGGGTGATAGACATGGGATTATTCCCCAATGATATTTTTTCATATTATAAATTTCAATCAACTCTGCTGATAGAACTATCTGTATTGTAGATAACTAGGGTTTTAGACATGTCATTCTTCACCAACGATAAATAATAATAAATGTGATTTTTGGTGTTAGACATGGCATTCTACTCGGATAGGATTTGGATTGTTAGACCTGAAATTCTACAGTAAGGGTAAATATCTATAGAAAATTGTAAATTTAATCTATACCACGATACAAACATGATAGTCTATGTGATTAATAATGATTAATTGATAATATGATAACTATTAAATTATGCATTGTAATAATTTTTCTTTATACACAAGTATACAGTTGTTGTTGACTATATTTATTTCAGAATCCATTGGTGGTGTCCAACTGAGTCTTACTCACAAAATATTCGATGACATGATTAGTTCCCAAATAGGATTTTCTATTATATAGATTGTTAAGAGAAGGGGCCCATGATTAGATTGCTAATTGGGGATGAAACTTGGTTAAGGGAACCAGACGTGGTCTGGGACCCACTTGGGAGTCTCTAACAACTTTTCTTCCAGTTTCATTTTTAAAAACATGATAGCTATATTGAAAATGCATATTTCATTTATTAGTTTAGTATTTTATTTCCTATCTTTTTAATTCAGGTGACATTTTTACTATAATATAAACCTTCATAACTTCTTGTTTATCTCCACTGGGGTATTACTCTCATTAATGATTGTATAGTCTCCCCAAGACTAACTTCACTAACCATTACTACTAGTTTGAAGCTTATGGAATACAGGGAGGTGCACTTGTGGTCAGGTAGTAAACCTTATCAGGCCACCGATGGGTGGCACCCAGTTCGGGACATTACAAAGTACTGTCAGAGGTACTACTTTCATGGTTCATTTGTTGTCTTACTATTTGGGGAATGGTATATAAGAGACTAATAACTTTCAAGGATAGGTAATGATCTCGTACACGGGAGTTACCAACCCACATATGGGGGAAAACAGAAGTACTCAAGGTGATATTTCGTTCATTGAGGATTTCATTACAATTGAATATTATCTCACCTTCGGTTATGCATTTGTTATGTTATGTGATTATAATTTATATAATTTCATGTGTATTGATTCGTTGTTAGGACTAAAATTATTTTTGAGTCTTATTGCATCATTATAAGAACTCATGATTTTTAAGAAATTCCTCAATTTATACATACAGAGGAAAACATGTTATGGGTAAGATGTGTAACTTAAACTATATTCTTTTCTAAAGAAATTTAAATTAAAAAGTTTCCTAACATGGATTTGATAACGATTGTGAAATTATGAAATGAGAATTGGGTTTCTAAATGAGGTACATGAAAATCAAAATTTGGTGACCCTTGTTAACCAATCCATGGATTAGGGTTGTGTGGGGTAGTAATGATGCCTTAGGGTTGACCATGTGGCGAGCTCTAGGGAAAGGACATGTTTATACGAGTTTTGAATTATTCCTCTTATATTAATGTTATATGGTTTTGTTGATGGTTTGAGCCTGGTGGTTGATTTTGTGAGTGGGGTTATTGATACTCCTTTGGGAGAATTTTCAAGAGTCATATGTATGTGCAAGATATTTTCTCTGAAGACTAGGGAGTACTCTTTTCAGTGGGATCTCTCTAGCATTTACAAGAAAGGATTTGTCCAAATTTGAGGTATGGGATGGTAAGTCGCATACTGATCCCCCATTGATTGTTACCACCAGAGGTAGAAATTAACAACTCTTTCGGGTGACCATTCCATTCAATGTGGGGAGTGGGATATCCAAGCAGTTCGAGAAGGGCCAATAAATCATGAACTGCGAGAGCTCACAATCCAGTTTGCTAGTACTTTATTGGATGATGAAGGTGTAATCAATATAAGCCTCCACAGTTGGTGGAAATATTTGAAGATATATTTCTGTATGACTTTTTCTGGGTGTTCCACCTAAAATATATGTGGAATTTATTATTTAGATCATGTCGGGGGTAGATCCAATATCTATTCCACTATATATAATAAAATTGATAAAGCTTCAAGATCTCAAATCTCAACTAAATTAATTGAAGTATAAAATATTTATCCATCCAATTACGTCACCGTGGGGACCACTAGTTCTATTTCCAAGGAAGTCTAATTGGTGTTTTTGTTTTTTTGTCGATTATCGAAGGAGGAACAATGAAGAACTGATATCATCTTCCATGTATTGATGATATGTTTGATCTGTTGATGGGGGAATGTGTTTTCTCAAATATAGAATTATGATAGGGGTATCATCAGTTGAGATATCAGACTTCTGATATACCTTGGGATACTTTCAGGAAGAGGTATAGAAATTATGTGTTTTACATAACATTGATTGGGTTAACAATTATAGTAGTAGTGTTTATGGCAATGATGAATAGTATCTTTCATCTATTCCTGGATGAGTTTTTTTGTTTGTGGATGACATCTTCATGTACTCAATGAACCATGTCAACAATTCCCCACATCTTATCATAATGCAGAGCACATAGAGAAAGCATTGTCTATATGCCAAGATATCTATGTATAGGGGTTTTATTGACCAGGTACACTTATTTGGGAACATCATTTCAGAGGAAGGAATGTTAGTGGACCTAGAGATAGTGTAGGCAGTGGTTTCTTTGAATCATCCCAACAATGATTTCCATATACAATGATTTCTGGGATTTGTTTGATATTATAGGTGATTCATGCAAGACAATTTATATTTGTATGAACCATATTTGGGAATGAACAAAAGGGGTGTAATGTTAGAAAGGTCATATGCATGAGAGAATTTTTTTCTAGAGTTGAAAAAACATTTGATGTCACCACCTATCGTGATCCCCCTATGTCTGGTGAATACAATATTGTGAATTGTTACACTTCTTTGATGGGGTATGAGATGTGTTAATTATAATAGATATAGATGCTGTGTACGTGTCTCAAAATCTTAGGACACATGAACAGAATTACCAAACACATGAACTCAAGTTGGTAGTAGTGGTTTATTATTTTATGTGTTGGCGAAACTACCCCTTCTGATATAATATTATTGTTTATAATGACTGCAAGAGAGTGAGGTATATCTTTTCACTGTGTGATTTTAATTTTCGTTAGCGGAGATGGGTTGAGTATATATAATATTTTAATTTTTAGATGGAATATACAACAAGAAAAGGAAACAATGTTGTTGATGCTTTTAATAGGAAAACATAAACTCAGTTGGTCCACGAATCTAGTGATAAGTGGGAGTTGGAGACATTTCTAGATGAGATTAATGTTTGTGTTTAATAATGACTAGAGTGAATGACACTCTTGTCAGTCATAGTGGAATATACACATTTGAGATGAATCTGGGACATGTATTATCAGGAACCAAATTTCATGTCTTTTAGGTAATTATTTGGTGATGGGGGGACACATAGAACTTGAAGATAGATGAACATTAAATCTACTATGTGAATAATTATGTTGTTGTTCCTATGATCATATTAGAAGATCTCATACATGAATTTGAAGCATCAAAGCTGGTGGTGCATCCCAGTGTGACTAAAATGTATCATGACCTATGATGATAGTTTGTGTGGTCGATAATGAAAATATAGATTCAATGTTTCAAAAAACGATGCTATATCTATCAATAAGTTAAGGTAGAGCATCAATGTCCTAGAGGATTACTATAACCATTTTCTATTCTAGATTGTAAGTGGGATGAAATGACCATAGAATTTTTTGTTGTTCTTCCTGTTATATTTAAATATAATGATGTTGTTTGGGTTATTGTGGATCAAATGAAAAACGACGTTCATTTATTTCATATAAGGGAAAACAATATAGTAGAGAAGTTGGGAGATATGCATGTATATGAGATAGTTCATCTACACAGGTTTCCACATAAAATAGTTTCAGATTGTGATTCATACTTTAAATCACGCTTCTGGATGGGCATGAATAATCCACTTGGTAAACAATTTTTATTTGGTACGTCTTTCCACCGAAAAATAGATGAAAATTAAGATTGTAATATACATGTGCTTATGGATATTATGAGGGAATTTGTGATGGACTTTGTTGGATCATGGGAAAAGAACATTTCTTTTGGTTATTTTTCCCATCACAATAGTAACTAGGAAACTATTCAGATGGAACCATAAGAGTCCATTTATGGACGGCGAGTTATATCTTCATTATACTAGATAGGAGCATGTGAGTTAGAGTTATTGGGAATGTGTTTAGTGCAAGAGACAAAAGAGTATGATCAGCTAATTCATAAATATATTGCTAATGCTTAAAGTGGGGATATTTCATAAACTGATAAATAGATACAACCCCTTGAGTTTACAGATGGGGATCATGTATTCATTTGGGTTTCACCATGGCTGGGTCACAAAATTATACAATGATCGGGATAGTTGGCACCGAGGATTGAAAGTCTTTTTGATTTCATGTAGATAATAATGTTGGTATAATACCAATTGTCTCATCCACATAAATATAGTGATATAAATGATGTCTTCCATGTATCAAAACTACGGTGGTATCATGATGACCCTGATCATGTGATCCATGTATATGATGTCAAGAATTTGATAGAAAATTTATTTGAGGATCATCTAATACATGTGTTAGATCATAGTGAAAAGGTGTGGAGGGTGATGAATATACTTATAGATCTTGATTTATGGAAACATGTACGTGGGAAAAAAGATACATGGGAATGGGAGGAAGATATGTGTGCTTAGAGGCCCAATCATTTTTTCTCAGAATCTTAGAGTGGGTTGAGAGTGAAGCTCAAGGATGAGTTATATTATAGAGAAGAGATGGTAACATCCTCTCCTTTTGTAATGTATATTTTCATTTCAGATATCATTTTTAATTAATTATAAATACTTTATGTGGAAGAAAATGTTTTATTAGAAAAATAACTTAATAAATTGTTTAAAATAATTACATAAGTGAATATGTCTAATTAACACTTCAGAATATTTAATAGACTGCTTTTGGAGTTAGACCATGAGTAGTGAAATAACTTGATGCCAGAAAGGCCTTATCAAAGGAGAAATAAAAATATTAATTATTTTCTATTATGTTTGGAGTTTTTATTCAAAATAATTCAATAACTACAAAATGGTTCAACATATGTGAAATATGAGTCCACTATTTTTTCCAAAAATATTGTTTCTACCCTATGAGGGGTATAACGTTCGATGGAACTGGACATTTGGATGTATATCTCATTGGAAAAATCTATTAAATAATATTTAATATATTATTTTATTAAAGATAATAAAATATTTTGTAAACTATACATAATATGGGAAATTAGGGACCACTGATGTGTATGGAATTAGAGGTTTTCCCTAGACAGGGTATAATCTTTGTAAGCCTTCATCATCTTGACACCAATCTTGAAAAAATAACCCATTTTATTTCAGAACATTATTTATTTCATTTTTAAATTATATATCATTAATATCTAAAAAATCATGCATCTTACGAGAATTATAAGACAATAGATGTGTCTGAAATGGGGTGTTTACCCAAGGATTGGTGTAATTCTTATACACAATGTCCTTTTTAGTATGTTCACTAATTAATATTGTTTCATTAAATTAATAAAATTATTAAATAATTTCATTATTCAATCATCTTCCCTAGATGGTGTTATTCTATTTTTGACCACCGTGGATTCAAAAATATCATTTACTGGGCATTTTCACTATAATAATTCTTGAAATGAATTTAATGGGTGAAATAAATCACATTGACAACAAAAATCGGTTGCAACATATATCTACTAAGTATTTTTAAATTACATTTTTTTATTGATGTCAAACTATTCATGAAATGTTCAATAATGGACCATTTGTTGCGTTTTGTGTTTTTTAGGATATGTTCGAACGTTCTTGTTTGTTCTTTGGGTAGAACAATACTACCTCTTCTTCTTTCACAAAGATGCGGTACGCGACCCCCCACCTACGGTGCAATTTTCCAAAGTACGCCTTTTCCTTCTTTCCCTCTACCAGGGATTAATTTTTTTTATTTAATTATCTCTATTTTATCTTCCTTTACAAGAATTTTTTTTAAAATGTAAATGGAAGAAAAGAGAAAAATGATGATTGTTTTTTAAATGATAATTCTATTTTTTGAAGTAATAATTTCAATGATTTTTAAATGATATTATCAATTAAAAATTTGATAAAATAATAATTTATAAATTATCATTTATTCATATTTTTCCAATAATATAAAATGAAATTATAAATTTATATTGTTTAATTATTTATTTATAATTATATATGATATTATTATAAGATATTTATCCAGGGAAAATGCATGTTTTCTACAATGTTCATCCATTTTTCATTTCTTATCAAAAATGACTGTACCACACCACAGTTTTTTATGTGTTGATCATGTTTAAAATAAAGGAGGAGTTCTAATATCTAAATCCCATAATATGGATTTATTCTCGTAAATACATGTTGAAGGATATCGATATTTTTTAGAAATCCTCTCATGGAAAAAAATATTGTGATAAATTAATTAATTGTCAATGTTTTGAAATTGTTGAATTTAGGGTTTGTAAAATTATATATTTAGTTGCAAGGAATAATTATTTTTGTTTAGTTGTGTTATTCAATAAAAAGTAAAGATAATTAACAGTTTATTAATTATCAATGTAATTGATCAATAGATTTGGATAATGAAGTTTTAATTTATTTATTAAATTTTTCTTCTCTGCTCTAGAATAATTAAAAGCATAATTTGTTACGGAATATTGATATTTTGAATGGTTAGATTGATTGATGAATTAGTGAGATAGAAACTCATGTTGTTAATTAATTATTGAATTAATTTATAAACTTGATTAATTTATAGATAAATTAATTAATGGATGGGATTTGTGGTGTTATACGTGGTGTTATATACCAATAATATAAATAAATTTACATGATTTAGGTTATTAGACACGATATTCTTATATAATGGGATTCTGAGTGTTAGATATGGAATTCTACACTACTAATAGATATATGTGTATTGTTGAGAATTAGGTTGTTAGACATAGAATTCTACACCAATGATAAATAACAATTAATGGGGTTTTGGTTTTTAAACATGGCATTTAACACCGATTGGATTTTGAGTGTTAAACATGGCATTATACACTATAGAAAAAAATGTATAGAAAATTGTGAGTTGAAAGCAAGACAAGATTTAAACATGATAGTCTATATGGGTATGAAATACTAATTGATAATGCGATAACTGTAAAATAATTCATTGTAATTATTTTCATTATATAGCTTCATACACTTTTAGTTGATTGGATTTGTTTTGGACACTGTGGTGGGGGACTAATGAGACATACTAACACCCTATTAAGGCTTCCTAATTGGTACCCGAATAGAATATGTTCTTGGATGATAGGTTTAGGAAACTGGCCCTAGATTATATTTTTGATTGGGTGTCAATCATTTTTGAGAGAACTATATGTGGTTTGGGACCCATTTGGGAGTGGCTAACATCTTTTATTCAGGTTTCAATTTGAGGCACATGATACCAATATAAGCATTGCATGATTCCTTAGTAGTTAAGTATTTTAATTCATATATTGGCTATTATATTGAAAATTTTATTATAATATATAATTCTATTATTTATTTTTTACATCAGCAGGTGTTTTACTATGCTAAAAGATGATATAGTATCCCCAAGATTGACTTAGGAGACCCTCGTTGCACGTCAACAGCCTCTGGCATATGGGGAGGTGTGCCTGAGGTCATTTGAAAAACTGGCTCTGGGTACTGTAGTGTGGAACTTGGGACAAGATGTTACAATATTGACAGAGTTCACTAGTTTTACTTAAATATTTATAAGTTTTTATAAATAAAAATCACGTCATTTTTATTAATTTAATATTGTTTTTTTAAAAATGTAATAATAATAATAATTTTTTACTATTTTTTATAATGATTATTATTTATTTTTCCTATTAATTCCACAATTATTTTTTTCATTTCATCATTATTTATAAACATATTTTAATTGTTATTTTAAATTCACTTTTGTGTGTAATACAGAAAATGTTGGGTCAACCATGGCTAGCCAAAAATGATCATATATGCTACCTATTATGGGGATCATTGGTCAACCTAGTGGGGGAGAAACATAAGTGGTCAAGGAATATCTTTATTCCATGTATAAGCCTAATGAGTAATGTCCTGTGTATATATTTGGAGAGGTCCCCCATGAATTTTGTAGTGGGTCAGTAATTCTGGATAGAGGAGACCCGGGTGAGTGATAAGGATGTGCAGGTTCATAGCCCACACTAACAGTTTGATTATGGAATGAAAAATGTTGACTGATAATGATATAGAGAACCTAAAGTTTCATAGAATATCATGACATTATTATTATGGAACTCATAAAACATTATATAAACATATTCTCAAATATCATATTAAATGAGTGACATTAGAAATGTGGAAATAGAAACACTAGTACATAATTGAGATAAATTATCTAACATTAGGTTCATATTGGCATTCACCCATCTTAAAAACATCATACATAAATCATATCTTTATAACTATGGGATTCCAAATTTAAAACGGAGAGCTCATATGCTCATAAGGGTAAACAAGGTATATATGTATGAATAAACTTGATTAGAAGGGTATGATAAAGTGATCATGAAATTATATGATCATACCCTATATATCAATGTTATTAAATAATAAACATGAAATAAATATTGGACGTTAATAAAAGAATAATCATAATGAAATCAATAACATAATAAATGAAATAATATCCTCGAAATAAGAAATTTTATTTTGATTCAAACATAAACATGAAATATCATCCCCTATATGTTAGGGCACAATTCGAAAACATAATAGGGGATTTCATTGTAACTAAACTTACTAGTAAGGACTCACCACCATCGGCAGTCATAGTCATTTCCTTGTAATGGATATGGTTTCCCAATCATCACATAGTAGACTGGGTATCCCCATATTTCCTTAGTGGATTAGGTTTCCCCATTTTACAAATTGGATTGGGGTTCCTTTTCATCCTAATGTGTATTGGACTTACTTATATTCCCACAGTGTATTGGGTTTCCCTATCTTCCCATAGTGCATTTGGTATCCCCATCATCCATTGTGGATTGGATTTCCCCAAATCCTATAGTGGATCTGACCCATCAACAAGAATCCCATCATTATATCATGTGATATAAATAGTTACCCAATGCATTGAAGGGAGATATACGACCCAAATATCATATAATTGAATCATATATTCGTGTGAAAGAAACAAATAATCATATCATAACCAATGAAATGAAATGGGATTTATAATCATGAAATCATATATTAACCTGTGTAATAAAGATAAGTTTCATAATCATTTCTCCCTAACATAACTCGTAAACAAATTGGGTTTCATAATAATATAAACCTTTAATGAAAAATATGTTTCAGAGGTATCCTTCTATATAAAACATAAATCATTGAGAGAAGGAATATGAATGGAACTATTTTATCATTTTCCCATAAATTGATGAGTGACCACTGAAGAGGTTATTCTATATGGAATATAATTTTGGATGATATTTTTAAATCATTTCATGATCACAATTTTCTTTATACGTTGAAAAATTATTTTGACAACATGAAACATTTTGTAAAATATTTTTCCAAGAAAATAGATTTGATAACATATAAGGAAGTATTGGAAACCAAAAAATATTTTTACAATTTCCAAGAAAATGATCATTAAATACCATATTTAATTTTGTTTTTGACATGAATTTTGAAATTCATGGAATGTGTCTCAATGAAGGAAAAATGAGACTAAAAAAATAACTGAATTTTTAAAATTTAGAATATAATCCCAATTAAATAAATATAATCACATGTATTTGTATATACCCATATATTTATGGATAATAATTATAGAATATATTTTAAGGGTTGTACATACACAACACAAATTAAATCAGTGTTATCAAGGACCTTCATTAAAAAACTAGAAATATCCCTTGGGAGATTATACCCAATGAGATAGAATATATTCATCATGATACTCTTATCAATATTATTGTTTCTCATCTATATATAGATGTGATTCTAGTGGGAGATTCTCTATCAAATAGAGTGATTACTAAGACAAGTGTGATGTCTTCATTTAGTGGTTGAGACTACAGAACTACAATGGTAGATGATGATATTTATAGGTGGATTCATTCAAATATTTTTACACTACCATTATTTGTTTATCATGGTATATTTTATTTTTTTATTTAATAATTTCATGCACATCATTGGCCCATATACTAAATATTCTTTGTAAAAGTGCGACATCAAATACACTTACCTCATGTCATTTCATTTATCATCTTTGGTCAGTTATAGTATATAATAAATAAAAATATTTTATAAATTATCCAAAGAATATTATTCTTATATTTAATACCATATATGGATTTATATTTCATGCCTATTAACACATCAATATTATGGATTTGTTTAGGGAAATATTTCCTTTTTTTCCAGTTGTGTCTAAATTAGGTATATTTTTTTTACCAAATACGTATATCATGATTATAATAATGTAAGTTGTATTATAAGTATAATGTCTATTAAATACATTTATTATTAAAAAAATCTATTGAAGATTTATTTAGTGAATGGAATACACCATTCTGGGAGATGTTGGGTTGTACAATTGCGTGAATGTTGTTCTTGTTTAATTAGAGTATTGAAATAAACAAAGTAAATGACATATATCTATATATAGATATATTAGTTATAGTTTTATAAAAATTTCATATATATCATATATGTTTACTAAATATATCCTTAATATATTCCATGTACATTATAAACGAATCACATCTCTTTGATGAGGAGGTAGTCCACGCTTCCCCAAACAAAATTAGCGTATTTACTCAAAATGGTTTTCATAATGGTATGTGTTATATAAATATTATATAATAATAATTATATCCTAAATATCATATATATCATATGAAAATATTGTTTCCATTATAATTCCCAACATTCTGAGAAGTCATTGGAAAATATAACAACACCGTTTTGTGACGAAATAGATCACCATACCTAATAACAGTATGCCTTTTACCCATTATATAGATGTTTGCGCACATGTATAGGTACAATGATTATAATAAAAACACAACAAATTATAAAGGATAATTATTTTAATATATATATCTTTAATATGAATATTTGAGGGGTGGAGAATGAAAATGAAAAAATTATCTTGAGGAAGGTTGTTACCTCTTCTTTGGTTAACTCTTTCTTGTATTCACCAAAGGGCTCCCTTTGCTGAATTTCTTAAAAAAATTTATGATTATAGAGTTAAGGTAGGTATTTTTTGAGAAACATTATGTAGGGTTTGGTAGATCCAAAATGTTGTGAGAGGTGAAAAAATTGGGGAGGAAAAAAGACCTTTTATAAATGAGGGAAATGACACATTGGGTTTTCTTGAAAAGGATTGTGTCCTACACAAGCTTAACATGTCCTAGAATGGTCAAAATGGATCTTTATGGGTCCCTAGAAGCGGAATATTCGATATATCTATATAAAATTATATTTTCACAATTTTAGGTATATTTTTACACACTACATTCTATGATCTGTCATTAACTAATCTAATTTTTACATTAATCAATGCAATTAATTTTAATCACATTCACTAATAGTTTTGGTCAAAATCTAATATATAATTATTATAAATTATAAATTATTTTTATTCTTAATATGGAATCTATTTTTGGAAATTTTAATCAAATATGTGGTAGACGTTTATTTAAATTTAATCCCACATGTGGGCCATGACATTAATTTTTTATGTAAAAATACTTTAATGATTGGATTGTTTTGAAATCAAATTTACATTTGAAATTTCTTCCAATTAACTACATTGGATTAATATTTACAACAAATTTAATTATTTTTTTAAAAAAATTCTAATTAAACTATTAAAATAAATTATTTGAAGAATTAGATTTGAAATAAAATTATATATTTTTTTCTATTCATCTAAATATGATCATTTTAATAAATATCCATAATATTAACCCTAATATACTTTTGACATTATGAAATTAAAATTTATATTTAATTTTTAAATTTAAATTTATATAAATTTATAAAATTAATAATATTATTTTTTACAAAATGAAATTAAAATGAGTTCTTTGAAGAAAATAGTATTATCAATGATATTGACTTTACAAAAATAGGATTGTATTGTTAAAAATATATTTTATTTATATGAAACTATTTTAAATAATATATAAAAATTAGTTATTAGAAATCATATAATAATGTTTAACATCTATTTAAGGACTATCCCAATTTAATAATAATAATAATAATAAATAAAAAAAAACTCAATATTTCATGTATTGTAATCCATGTTTGAGTTTGAGGTTGCTCAAGATTATCATTGTATCATATAAAATAAATGTTTTATGTAGTGTAGCATTTTATTGAATAAATCAATGAAAGTTAATTTATTTAATAAATAAGGGATCATAAAATCCCCGGGTGTTACATTATACCTCCCTTAAATTTAGTTTCTCTATTGAAATAATTTATTTTGATAGAGAAAAATGGAGATTATTCTGCCTCATCATATCATCAAGTTCCCACATTTCTTCCTGTAAATGTGTATATCTCCACAAAACATTGAAAATGTTAGTGGTGTTGTTTATGTGGAAAATATCTATAATATCTAAACTTTTAACTTGTTACTCCTCAATAGAAAGGACTTTCTCCAGCGGTATTGTAACACCCCAAGTAAATAAAGAATATGGAATTTTCACATTTATCCATATTTGTGAATAAAATATTAATATTACTTTAAATGGAATGATATGCTCGATGGCGTACCCAATATGCAACAACAAGATTCTTTGAAATCTTATGTTGCACTCTAATAATAAAATAATATTATTTTAAATGGTAGTTAACGCCTAGCCATTGTAATGGGAGGAATGAATAGAACTAACTACAAAATGATTATATATGTTTGTCAAATATTTTTTTTCAATAAATGTTAGAGGATTAAAAATGAAAATGAATCCAGTGTTTAAGCGTAAACATTCCAATATTCTTTAAAAGGTCGAATAACCGCCTTTTAATAGCGAACCTCTTCTAAATCCACTTTGTGAAAATTTTATATGCTTTATTTTTCAAAATAAAAATATTATTTATGATTGGGACATTGAAATTTAACTTGGGTTAATTTTTGGTATTTTTCTGACAATGTTCATTTTTCAACGAATAGTGAAAAATACTGCATTTTACATCAAAACTGCTTTTTCATATAATTTATTTATATGGTTATATTATATTTTTAATTTGTTTTAATGTGTAATTAGAATATATTTTTACCATGTAATTCAATGATGGTCATTGGGATTAATTTATCTTTGTAATTTGGCCTAAATATGTTCCAAATGTTTCAAAAATATTGTTTCTAAAAAACCAGCTATTTGTTTTGACAACGGGAAGTTTTTTTTAAATTAATTATTGAGATTTATGGGTTTGTAATTTGGTAAAATGGATTACATATTTGTAATCACAAGGTCATAATTATGCAATTAAGACTCTTTTGTTTTTGGACATTATTAATAGTAACAATGAAAATTATCTTTAATTATCTTGATTAATGAGTAATCGGGTAGTTAAAAATAATAAGATAATATCATAATACTGTAAACTGACCAAAAAATGTGTCCTAAGGCTACTGGTTGTCTCATGTCCAACCATGTGATGCCTTGCACCAACTTGGGGGCCCCATGGAATCACTTTTGTGAGAAAGTGACTTTTTATCTTTTAATTTTTTAAAGAAAGTTAAATATAACAAAGATTGTATTACCTATGTAAAATATTTTTAATTTTGTCTAAATAAATGATAGTCTGGTCTATAAATATTCATTGGAAAGATAAAAATATTTCCTACATCATAGTTATTTTTTTATATTTTTTATACGTTAAATAAATTAAATTATTTATGACATCATGATGATGCAGCGATGACCTCATTATTTAACGATTTAAATAATATGGAAAGATAATGAAATATCTAAGTCCTAAACATGTCCAAAACCTATTGGATGGGTGTATTTCGAACCCTTATCACCTTATACTCTAAACACATCAGTTTGGGACCATTAGTATCCGAATCAAATTCTAAAATAATGTAACATTTCCTTACGTTCCATGAGTGCCCCTCCTCTCCTCTTATAAAAGGCCACCACCCCTACCTATTTACCCACACTTCCAAAGCCTTTGGCTTGGCCAAACCCTGCCCATTTTGTCTCCCCACATCCCTCTATAACTCCTTGAATCCTCACATTGGGCAGATGTCTTCCCAAGGAAGCCTTTGAGCTCAAACCAATGGGAGTTACCCGATTTTAAGGTAATGTATTCACTCGAGTCCTTTTGTTTTATTTTGCTTCTCCAACCCCCTAAAATCTTTTTATTCATTTCTTTTGTAACAACTCTTGTATATTCAATATAATAGGATTTTTGTTATATGAAGTATTCGTGATACACTTACTCAATCTTTCATCTAATGGATAAAGAACATACTGTTTCTGTGGTTGGCGATTTTCTACCTCACCAAACGATGATTGTTCAATATTCTTTTAGCACCTTTAAAGGAGGCCATTATGATGTCACTGTATTCTATATATGATATATATGGTATTTATTTTTACTATATGCTTCCGTATTTTATATTTAAATCATAACTTTATTCGTTTCATGTTGTGTAAATGCGATAATTTCATATGAGGAAGTGCGGACTACCGCCCCCTCAAGTGATTTGACTCGTACATGCAATACATGGAATGTATAAAGAATGAAATTAATGAAAAAATGTGACATATATAACTTATATATTATATTGGAATTATAATATATATATATATATTTTGTTTTAATTACATTAATTTGAAAAAGAAAAAAATGAATGTAGCGTTCATGCGTACGTACGGCCTACGGTCTCCATGAACGGTGCTTTACGTTTTTTATCTCCAAATGATATAGAATAGTATAAAATGAATATTTAATGGATATATATGATATATATGATATATAAATCATGATTATAACTCTGGATATAATGGATACATGAATAACTTTTAATTATAAAGAGAATATTTTGACTCAAGTACCAATGGTCATTTAGAAGACCGTTATTAACTAAAATAATTACATAGTGTTCATGACATGGTAATAAGTGATATAAAAGGAATAATTAACTTGAAAAAGGTTCTTAAGTAAGTATAACTTAACTCAAGTTTATTATTCAGGAGATTAAAGAACGATCGAGTCAAGTCGGACCCGAGGTAAGGGATCCTACCTCTCTATTTCTTTGCAAGTACTTTCTTTTATGTTATTCCTTTTATGCTACATGTTCTTATGTTGGAGGATGTTCTTTTATGTTCCTCTTTATGTAATTTTTATGTGATGAGAGACCCTATTTGATATCATCAATCCATTTTTGGATGTTTTATGTGGCGTCGTTAGGCTGCAGAATGTTTATAAGGGGATTTTCATCTCACATTTTGTTCCCGTGAGATCCATGCTACATTGTCCACTACATCCTTTTTGTGTGATATTAGTACTACCCATTTTTTACTATTATTATAATGTACTATCATTTATTTGTAGTTACATATTCAATGTATGACCCTTCTTTCATGGGGTGTACGTTTTGAATGTTGCCCAAATCGGTAAGGGAACCTTTCACCCTCCTCTTTTTAAAAGATATCTCTTGTTATGTCTTTTAATTTACATATTTTTTTGTTGGGATATGTTATTTTATATCATTATTGATGTAAATTTTATGTCCAAGTGATGAGATTCCCTTTTTATCTCTCATAAACTCATTTTCTGAATTTTGAAGTGATGTAGTTAGGCTGTCGAATTTTACCAAGGGAACTTTTTAACCCAGTTTCGATTTCTTTGGGTTCAACATGTAGTTATTGAATATGTCATCTTTTGAATATGTGTGAATGAAAATTTATTGTTTTACTCTTAATATCCACTTATATTGGGTGTAATTATATTTTTCACACTTAATTTTGAAATTGAATTATCCTTAATTTAGGGATACCTTCTTTATAAGGGAATTCATCACATTTGGCATTTCTATAGAGAATTCATTGTTGTTATGACCCAATTCACTCTTATATGGTGTATATAATGTCATTTGAAATATTATATCATGAATACATTTATTCTCATGATATTATAATGTTCTGACTAAATGTTATTCCTCAATTATTATATTCAAGTGTCTCTAATTTTGGTAGAACCCCTATAACCAAAATATCGCTTTAAATGTTTTAATTATTTTTTCTTATTAATATCCATGTTTTCAAAATGTTATCAAGGATTTATTTATATGGATACTAATGGTTTAAATTTTTAAAATCTTCAAGGTGGTATAGGACACTTTGATTCAAAAATCTCTTTATTAATTGTTTTAAATGGTTTTGGAAATGGATTCTTTTTGAATGGATTCATTATTTCAATATACTAAAATGTTATATTGTGATTGAAATGTGGAAATGTTTTATTTCATTTATGCATGTTTTATGTGATACGTTTATTTTATGGTTCATGGGAATTGTTATGGAAATGGGTGGTTCTGTGATAAACTAATGGCGGGTGAGCCCGATATAGCTCTCCAATGCATTGGGTAACGCGAAGGAGTTAAATGTTAAGGTTTCTCCGATGATATTTAGGAAATATACTGTGGTGGGTATTCCAAACGTAACCAAGATGGTTACTCCCTACGTAGGAATGTTATAAATGCCTCAAGTTACCTTTTATGTCTTATGATTTCAATGATTTATTCATGATTTTATAAGGTATGTTAAAGTGCTTATGTTTGCTGGGTAAAGTATGATTTCATTATTTGGTATACATGTACTCATGCTTCCTTTCCATATTTTTATATCCCTTACTGAGATTTTTATGCTCATCCCTATTTTTTGAAATTTTTTCCATAGGTCGAGGGAAGGGTACATGATATGATGATAGTGTCAAGGAAGTGTCAAGAAAGAATCCATGTTTTATTTTAAATATGTTTCTGTTGATGGAAAATATTAATACTATATTTTATTTAACCACTTTGTTTAAATGTGGAATGTAATTCATGTTTTATGATCTAATTCTCTAAAACTCTAAACCTGAAAAGATATTCAATGTGTAATCTTGTAATAACTCAATATTGAGTAAGGTTTAAGGCTGGGGCCTTATAGTTGGTATCAGAGGATGGTTTAGACAACTTTAGGGATTAGGAGTTTTTGTTAGACACGTGATTAGTCCCTATAGCTATTATTTCAGTTAAATCCTTGTTTTATAACTTTTTTTCAGGTCATGTAAAGTCGGTTACGAATGGAAGGAGAAGGATCTCCAAAAACATTCATATCTCTTCCTGATGACATGCTTGTAATAAATATTGCATAGTCATGTTCGGATTATTGTGAAACTTTTTCTAGCATACAACTCACTTACAAGCAGTTGTTTGAGATATCAAACACCTCCACTATACCTTGTTATCATCGTGGATCATGGGTTGTTTTTAGACAAATAATATTTTCACAATATTCTCATATTTTCAATAAAGGTAAATATTATCAAGGTATTTTCAAATATTTTACCTTATCACAAGAATTTGAAGCATATTATGATTTTAAAAATGGTGATGAGGAAGGAGACCCTTGCGCAACCTATTTATATTTGATTTTAAAATATAGTCTCTCAGCACATACTTATGGTATTTTAAAAGGACCAATAATAGAAAGTTTCAACTCAAATTTTTTCTGACTATTTTATAGAAATCATGTTTTATCAGATGTTTTGGAATTATAAGTCATACATGTTTATTTTCCTAAACTATTTTTCTGTGAACACCCATACGACCCATGTTGTACAAGGTGTATCTGGATGGAGGAAGCAAATGATTTTGAAGGATCTCTAAATCATTGTTGTAATGCATGGGACTTCTACCTACATGAGAAAGATGACGATGAAACCGAGTGGACGCCATTATCAAGGTATGATATTATTCATTTTGGGAATCGTATTATTTTATCTTATGGTGGTGAAATAATACATCAAGAATTAAGATGTTGAGATCGTAACGAATTTGGATGAAAAAGAGAGGTATAATGAAACTATTGAGGATAAAAAATGTTAGCGTTATTTTTGGAGTTTTATAAAAAAGACAACACGCATGTCGTGTGACAACCCGTCGCATCGGACAAAGCCGCAGGAATCGAACCTACAACCAAAGTGCAACTGGTATTTATCGCCTACCACTGGACTATGTGAAATCTCTTGTTAGTTTGACTGATTCCTCGTAGTTAGATGATTTTATGAATTAATATTATTTTTATTTTGGATTATCTATGGAAATTTATTAACCTATCATGGAGGATATGTGATTAGGTTAATTACTTTTCAATACGAGACTTTAGAAGCAACAGATGTTGTTTGGAAATAAATGTTACGATTTAACGTGGAAGACTATGTGACTAAATCTTTCAAATATTTGGGTTTCAATCTTAGTTTTCTTTACTTTTAGTAATTTTATGGACAAATTTGTTTATCGAATGGTCCTCGTTGAACTTTGGGTTTTATTGGACAAATTTTGGAGATTAAGAATAGATTTTATTTTTATAAAGGGTTATCCTTTTCTTGATTATCTGATCTTGTACTAACCTTTTTGGTTTTGGTTTTGGATAAAGTCTAAATACATGGGATGTATATAGTTCTCTTTTGTGGATTAGGTGATTCTCTAGATGTTGATTATAGTACTCTTAATGCGAACACGTCTTCCTAAATACCCGTCTTTTGGAGAAAATATGAGTTTTTTTAAGGAATCTAATAAAAGTTGAAAGTCAACGTGATACATGATTATGTTTCCTTATGAACAAATTACTCAATAAAAAGTAACTTAAAACAAAAATGTTGTCTATTAACATTTCCTATGGAGGAATCGAATAATGTTTAACCCATCACAAGTTTGTGATTTTCCTATGGTTAACATTCTCCTAGACATGTTTACTATCACTCTCCATCATAACATGACCCTTTGTTTTTTCCTCCATGTCCTTATTTTCATACTTGGAATCCTAGTATGCGTTAACTCGGGTGACATCTATACTTATCTTTCTTTATTTTAAATTGATTGTTTTACCGACTCTTGTTTCGATGTGGGACGTTCAAGGATGTTTCCATGATCAATTTTAAAATTGCGAGGACACAATTCCCAAAAGGGGGAAGGATGTAACACCCCAGGTAAATAAAGAGTATGACATTTTCACATTTATCCATATTTGTGAATAAAATATTAATATTACTTTAAAGGGAATGCTATGCTCGATGGAGTACCCAATATGCATCAACAAGTTTCATTGAAATCTTACGTTGCACTCTAATAATAAAATAATATTATTTTAAATGACAGTTAACGCCTAGCCGTTGTAATGGGGGGAATGAACAGAACTAACTACAATATGATTATATATCTTTGTCAAATTTTTTTTTTCAATAAATGTTAGAGGACTAAAAATTCAAATGAATCCAGTTTTAAGCGTAATCATTCCAATATTCTTTAAAAGGTCGATTAACCGCCTTTTAATAGAGGGCCTCTTTTAAATCCAATTTTTGACAATTTTATAAGAACTATTTTTCAAAATAAACATATTATTTATTATTGGGACATTGAAATTTACCTTGGGTTATTTTTTGGTATTTTTCTTACAATGTTCATTTTTCAATGAATAGTGAAAAATACTGCATTTTACATTAAAACTATTTTTTCATATAATTTAATTATGTGGTTATATTATCTTCTTAATTTGTTTTAAAGTGTAATTAGAATATATTTTTACCATATAATTCAATGATGTCCATTGGGATTAATTTCACATTGTAATTAGGCCTAAACAAGTGCCAAACGTTTCATAAATGTTGTTTCTAAAAAACCCGCTATTTGTTTTGACAACGGGAAGTATTTTTTTAATTAATTATAGCGATTTAAGTGTTTGGAATTTGGTAAAATAGATTACATATTTGGAATCATAAGGTCCAAATTATGCAATTAAGATTCTTTTGCTTTTGGACATTATGAATAGTAACGACGATAATTATCTTTAAATATCTTGATTAATGAGTAATCGGGTAGTTAAAGATAATAAGATAATATCATAATAATAATAAATTACCACAAAATGTGTCCTAAGGCTACTGGATGTCTCATGTCCGACCATGGGATGCCTTGTTCCAATCTTGGGGGCCCCATGGAATCACTTTTGTGAGAAAGTGACTTTTTATCTTTTTATTTTTTAAAGAATGGTAAATGTAACAAAGAATGTATCGCCTAAGTAAAATATTTTTAATTTTGTCTACATAAATTATCTTTTGACTATAAATATTCATTGAAAAGATAAAAAGATTTCCTACATCATAGTATTTTCTTTATAATTTTTAGATGTCAAATAAATTAAATTATTTATGTCATCATGATGATGCAGCGATGACCTAATTATTTAACGATTTAAATAAATTTGAATGATAATGTAATATCTAAGACCTAAACATGTAAAAACCCTATTGTATGGGTGGATTTAGAACCCTTATCACCTTATATTCGAAACACATCAATGTGGGACCATTAATATCTGAAACACATTATAAAATAATGTAACTTTTCTTTACATTCCAGGAGTGCCCCTCCTCTCCTCTTATAAAAGGCCCCCACCCCTACCTCCTTATCCACAATTCCAAAGCCTTTGGATTGGCCAAACCCTGCCCATTTAGTCTCCCCATATCCCTCTCTAACTCCTTGAATCCTCACATTTGGCAGATGTCTTCCCAAGGAAGCATTTGATCTCAAACCCAAGGGAGTTACCCGATTTTAAGGCAATGTCTTCACTTGAGTCCTTTTGTTATATTTTGCTTCTCCATCCCCCTAAAATCTTTTTATTCATTTCTTTGTATCAAATCCAGTATCTTCAATATACTAGGATGTTGTTATAATAATTATTCCAGCTACACTTACTCACACCTTTGTCTAATGGTTAAAGAACATACTGTTTCTGTGTTTGGTGATTTTCTGCCTCACGAAACGATGATTGTTAAATATTCTTTTAACACCTTTAAAGGTGGCCATTATGATGACAATGTATTTTATATATGATATATATGGTATTTATGTTTACTATATTCTTCTGTATTTTATATTTAAACCATAACTTTATTCTCTTTATTTTGTGTAAATGGGATAATTTTATATGAGGAAGTGCGGACTACCGCCCCCTCAAGTGATGTGACTCGTACAAGCAATACATGGAATGTATAAAGAATGAAATTAATGAACATATGTGACCTATATAACATATATATTATACTGTAATTATAATATATATATATCATTTATTTTTAATTCCATTAATATGAAAAAGAAAAAAATGAAAGTAGCATTCATGCGTACGTACAGCCTATCGTCTCCATGAACGGTGCTTTTCGTTTTTTATCTCCAAATGATATGGAATAGTATAAAATGAATATTTTCTGGATATATATGATATATATATATTATATATAAATCATGTTTATAACTCTGGATATAATGGATACATGAACAACTTCTAATTATAAAGAGCATATTTTGACTCAAGTACCAATGATCGTTTTAACGACCGTTATTAACTAAAATAATTACATAGTGTTCATGACATGGTAATAAGTGAGAAAAAGAAATAATGAACTTGAAAAAGGTTCTTAAAGAATTATAAATTAACTCATGTTTATTATTCAGGATATTAAAGAACGATCGAGTCATGTCAGACCCGAGGTAAGGGATCCTACCTCTCTCTTTCTTTGCAAGTACTCTCTTTTATGTCATTCCCTTTATGCTCCATGTTCTTATGTTGGAGGATGTTCTATTATGTTCCTATTTCTGTAATTGTTATGTGATTAGAGACCCTATTTGATCTCATCAATCCATTTTTGGATGTTTCATGTGGCGCTGTTAAGCTACCGAATTTTCATAAGGGGATTTTCATCTCACTTTTGGTTCCCGTGAGATCCATACTACATTGGCCACTACTTCCTTTTTTGTGGTGTAAGTACTGCCTATTATTTTACTATTAGTATAATATAATCTAATTTATGGGTAGTAACATCTTCATTGTATGACCCTTCTTTCATGGGGTGTATGGTTTGAAAGTTCCCCAAATCTGTAAGGGAACCTTTCACCCTCCTCTTTTTAAAAGACATCTCTTTCTATGTCTTTTAATTTACATCTTTTTATGTTGGGATATGTTATTTTATATCCTTATTGATGTAAATTTTATTTATAAGTGATGAGATGCCATTTTTTTCTCTTATCAACTCATTTTTTGAATTTTTAAGTGATGCCATTAGGCTGTCGAATTTTACTAAGGGAACTTTTTAACCCCATTGCGATTTCGTTGGGTTCAACATGTAGTTATTGAATATGTCATATTTGGATTATGTGTGAATGACCTTTTATTGTTTTACACTTAATATCCACTTATATTGGGTGTAATTATATTTTTCACACATAATTTTGAGATTTAATTATCCTTAATTTAGGGATACCTTATTTATAAGGGAATTCATCACATTTGGAATTTCTATTGAGAATTCATTGTTGTTATACACCAATTCACTCTTATATGGTGTATATACTGTCCTTTGGAATATTATATCATGAATACATTTATTCTCATGATATTATAATGTTCTGACTAAATGTTATTCCTCAATTATTGCATTCAAGTGTCTCTAATTTTGGTAGGGCCCCTTTCACCAAAATATCACTTTAAATGTTATAATTATTTGTTCTTATTAATATCCAAGTTTTCAAAATGGTTTTAAGGATTTATTTATATGGATATTAATGGTTTAAAATTTTAAAAGCTTCAAGGCGGTATGGGACACTATGATTCAAAAATATCTTTATTAAATGTTATAAATGGTTTTGGAAATGGTTTCTTTTTGAATGGATTCATTATTTCAATATACTAAAATGTTATATTGTGATTGAAATGTAGAAATGTTATGTTTCCTTTATACATGTTTTATGTGATATGTTTATGTTATGGTTCTTGGGCATTGTTATGGAAACGGGAGGTTCTGTGATAATCTAAGGGTGGGAGAGCCTGATATAGCTCTCCAATGCATTGGGTAACGCGAAGGAGTGAAACGTTAAGGTTCCTCCGAAGATATTTAGGGAATATACTGTGGTGGGTATTCCAAATGTAACCATGAGGGTTACTCCCTACGTAAGAATGTCATGAATGCCTCAACTTACCTTTTCTGTCTTATGATTTCTATGATTTATTCATGATTTTATGAGATATGTTAAAGTGATTATGTTTGATGGGTAAAGTATGATTTCATTCTTTTGTATACATGTACTCATGTTTCCGTTCCATATTTTTATATCCCTTACTGAGCTTTTTATGCTCATACCATGTTTTTGAAATGTTTTCCACAAGTCGAGGGAAGGGTACATAATATGATGATAGTGTCAAGTAAGTGTCAAGAAAGAATCCATGTTTTATTTTAAATATGTTTCCGTTGATGGGAAAAATGAATACTATCTTTTATGTAACCACATTGTTTAAATGTGGAATGTAATGAAGGATTTATGATCTAATTATCCAGAACTATAAACCTGAAAAGATCCTCAATGTGTAATCTTGTAATAACTCAATATTGAGTAAGGTTTAATGCTAGGGAATTATAGGTATGGGTTATAATATTAGTACATACAATTGGTAAGGTATGTAGTTCCTCATGAGAGATACATGGAACACATCATGGTCTTGAGGGATTTGGATGAAGATCCATGTGATAGGCTACCATTTTAATATGTTTATGAATATCAAATTGACCATTATATGTAGGAATTAGTTTCACTTAATTCCAGAACCATATAAACTTCTTCCATGGGAAAATTATTTGAAAAACCTTCTCACAATCTTCAAATTATATGCAATGTCGATGGATATCAACATAACATTTCTACTGAATTTGATCAGATCAGATATGATTATGATTAGTTATAAAAATTACTTCCATTTAATAAATTATCTCATCTCCCTATTTATTTCATTATAAATATTCAACCCATTAATTTGAAGGTCAATATTTATTCCCATAGTGGGAATCAAAAGGATCCATCTAAATTCTTGAGAGAAATTTAATATTTTATAAAAATTAAATTGGAGGAATGAATTGATGAAAATAGCCTTTGAAATCCAACAAAAATTATCTCATCATATCCTCTACAGTATGAAATGTTATTTTAGTTATACTACCCCTCTATGGATGACATGAAGTGCTGAAACTCAATTCTGTATCATTTGATTTCTAAATTTTTTTCTATAACATTAATGTAAACCTCATATTCCAATCTGATATAATAGAATTTGGTACTCGATGGAACCATACCACATCCTTAATGCATATCCTAGAATGATGATCTGGAGAGATGTCTTCTATATTAACTGTGATGTTTGTCGACTTTGGGAGGAGATCGACTACAACCCATAAATAATTGAACCCCATATAGGATTTGGGGACTGCAATGTCACAATCCATAGTGTTGTTACCTACTCCCATTATTGTATGGGTAATTACTGAAACATCCATTTATTATTTTTTCTTTCAAACTATAATAGCTATAATACCATGAACCTAGATACAATATCTATTATATCCCACTTTATTCCATTTCACAAGAAACAATATTTTAAATATTTATATATACTTTTACTTCCATGAATAATAGAGTATGAAAAACTAGGATATTATACTAAAATACCCCTCTTCAAATCTAGTATTTATGGGATTCTAAAAAGGTTCCAGAAATTTATCTTTTAATCCTAATTGAGGTCATACTTATGAACATTTTTGTTAGTATTTTTCATCTCTACATACTCTTTATAAACCTCTTTAATATGTACATAGATAGTTTATTGAACATTCAGTTGAAAAATATAAGGTTTCTTCTATTATATTAGTATTTCTAGGTATATAATTTGAAAATATAGAAATATTATATCTATTTTGATCCTCATAATGGACAAGCTAACATGATCTTTTCAACTCGAAGGATATTCCCGCATTTTCCCTATCCCATCGCGGTAATGTAACTAGAATTCACAATCCATTATCATCTCTAACCATATTCTATGGGGAAATTTAAACTCCTTCTGAGTGAATATATATTTTAGAAATTTATGATTAGTATAAATATCACACTTTTCCCAATAAATATAATGCCTCCATATCTGTAATGGAACAATTAATGATTAAAACATCAAATAATAAGTTTTTTAGTTTTTATAATTTATCTTAAACTATCAAGAGGCATATGTAATAAAAATATTCTTATATATAAGAACACATCCAAATCCATTCTTGGATTCATCACTATAGAGAGAAAATCTTTATCAACTATAGGGTGAATTAACAATATTTTCATTGAAAAACCAACTATTAAATACCTTGAAATTCCTTCACATTCATTTTCCCATAGGAATTTAGAACCCCTTCGAGTTATCATAGTTATGGGGTTTAAAAATCATGGGAAATGCCCCACAAAATGTTGATAATATATAAAACAATCTATGAAAACAACATATCTCTATCACCCAGGGTCATCTATGACAATATTAAATATTCTCTATCTTGGTGGATCTACTTTTATAACATCTAATTAGTTTATGTGACCAAAAAATGAATCATTTTTCAACCAAATTTCTCACATTTAAGTTTGACTAATTGTTCGTGATTCATCTAGTTTTATAGTAATTTTTTCATGATTTTTCATGCACTTATTTCATCTTTTAATGGATAAGAAAATATCCTACAAAAAATACCACTTATTGTTAAATGTAATCCATAAATAGGTTATTCATTAAATACAAAAATATCATAGGGGAATTAAAAACACCAAAGTCATCATTATATATTCATAGTGTCTATACATTTTTTGGAATTTATTCTTGGGTATATCCTCTTAAACTACCTTAAATTGATTTTATTGCAAATGAAATTCAATATTTTAAATGTATTTATCTCTTTATATTTGATCAAATAATTAATCAATACGGGCAATAATATACTTTTTCGTGATCTTGGTATATTTTAACTCTCAATATTAAATAAATATTTTAGTTGATCCAAATTTATTTTTCACAATGGCAATATCTTCACCCCAATGTAAAAAATGTGGCTGAATGAACCCCTTATCATGGTTTTCTATGATTTTCAACATTAATTATTATTAATCAAATTGGAATTGTCTATATGTTTTTGCTTAAGTTGGTGCGGAACCAAGCGTTAGTTCTATAAAGAACTCAACTTCATGTTTCAGTGGAAGACTACAAAACATAGGAACACATCCCCAAATTCCTAATCAATTTTAATATCATATATTCTATGATTTTATCCAACCATTTTAGTATACATACCTTTTGAATCGAAATTAAGACCCATACACATGATGAAATTATCCTAGGTATTTAACAATTATCATCAAATTGATATACGTTTATAGTTTTTTATGACATGTCATGTGTAACTTACCTTCCACAAATATTAATGTGGGAGTTATAAAGGGAAGGCCTATTGAGGCATAATATGATGAGAAAATAAACCAAGGAATAATGAATATATTTAAAAGAAGGTAATTCATGTAATAGTCACCTGGAGAGGAATTCTAGACTTCATATGTGATCGTACTAAGATTACAGATTTGCACAGCTAATTCCACATCTAATTATTTTGGTGGAATCCAAATTCCCTTAGAAAATTATTTTGATATGAATGAGTGGGTGGATCAAAAATAAAATAATACATTAATAGTTATATATTGATATTATGTGCCAATCTCTCTATGTCTCCATCGCTCTCCCACCCTAAATGATTTTCACATGAGATTTCCCCTTTTCTATCAGTTTAATAGGATGTTGATGTTGATTGTTATCACCAACCCACGAGTATGGGTACTAGTTATATTAATTATCCTCCCCCTTACAAATTAAGCACTGATATGTGGGAGGTTAATTATATGAATCTTTTCCTCTATTAACATCACTAGAAAACTTCATCCCAACTATTGAGAAATAAATTGCCATATTGACATCTATCCCATACATAAAACATTTATTATACCCTATAAGACAATTTCCTCCATGATTATTTCCAAAATGGAGCATAAAAGAAGGTTGAACTTCTTATCTTCATGTATTTTATATTTTACATTGAACTTTTTCTTCCTTTTTATGATTAAATCATTGAGATTGATATAAAACATTCAACCTATATTTATTCATTGATTTCAAAATGAAAAATATATTCATAGAAAATAAATTATCTTATGGTTGACACACTTTTGAGACAATTATTTAATCCACTAATTAAATTATAAGCATTAATTTTAAATAGAATGAAAATTATTTATGCTTACCTCGCATGTCTTTTGATATTATCCATATAGGTACCGATAGTTTCATCATATATTTTCATGAAATCAAGGAAATTTATTTCCATCTTCATATAAACAATATGAGATACATACTTACTGATTAATATGTTATATAAATAATTCAAATATATAGATTAAATTATATCTTGATTCTTCATATTATTTATTAGAGTCAACAACTAGTTTGATTCACCAAATAAATTATAAATAGCTAGAATCTCATTCCCATGTTCTCAGCACTAGAGAACGAGGAATATCTTTTTAGTGGTAGTGATCCATTTTTCATCAACAACTGTATCATAAGACCAACTAAAAGACAGAATAAGTTTCCTCATTACGGATTCAATAGAATGTTGTTCCCTTCTTTTATAATTTGGATGCTCTAAAAGTTACATAACATGTTAAATTTGGGTGACCACTTCATGATATTTTTCATTCAACCTCCCAAAGAATTTAGATGAACTGGAGTATAATCATAGCATTTTATATTTCAATCAACATTAATTTTGGTCTATTAAGTTCCATCCATTGACTATAACAATCAATCATTGATTAATAAACAATTTTCATTGTGAGGAACCACATATTCCTAAAAATCCACGTACATGTTTTTTAATTTATGATACATTCATTACACATTGACACTGCTTGATTATCTGAATTTGATAAAATCCAACTCATATTTAAACCCCTTCATGATGGTTCATGATGAGTTTTTAAATTACCAATGTATATCCTAAGGAAATGTCAAATGATGTGTATAGTAAGGATGGTGGTCATGAATGAGTTCCTGATCATGTCTAGCTCAATACAGTGTTTTTGGAGTTCTGACCCATATATACATCTCTTCTAGATCCACATCCACAAGTCGTATCGGGACATGGCTATATTTCAATAAAACCACTAACTACATCCTTTACCATTATTCCATGACATTTTCCTATTCATTTCCTATTTCTTAGACTTATCCTTTATCATTTCCATAGGGTTATAATAAATGTTTTCTCATACTATTTTTGAAAGGATAACACATATTTCCTTCAGATACATACTAAAACAACCCTCACTTTTCAAATATTAATATTAAATTATTTTTTGAGTAATACATAAAAGATTAAACAAATAGATTTCAAAGGACCAAATTAATTTAGTGCCTTTAAGAACATGTAAACATAAAAAAAATGGTTCGGTATTTGTCTACACTTCCTCCCACTAGTTTCTTTATGAGAAGAACCATTCTTAGAACCATCATACAAAATACATATCATCATAACCTGGGGAATGGAAACATAAAATTAATTGACCTATGATGCTTGGTAAGTGTAAAAATGTATATATGTAAGCATAAACATGAGCACAGAGGTATGAGAATGTCATCATGACATTATAAGATCATAACGTTCCTAGAAATGATCATAAAATTGAATAATTGAATGAGGATGGGAGGATTATAAGACATGAATAATAAGGGAATCAAGTGAATAATTCATGAAGGAATAGAATTATAATAATATATTGAACTATTTGAAACACATAAAATGTAATATCATTCCTAATATGATAAATAACTTTTCCAAAACTTAATAGAGGACTCTTTGCCGACTATAGTTACATGGAGGGACACACAATCAAATCTAGTCATATTACTACAAATATAAGGGATTGAGGATTCCCATCTTACCATATTGGACCAGGGTTTCCAATATTTTCATAGTTGATCAGATTTACTTATCTTCCCAAAGTAGATCGAGTCTACTCATCTTCCCATAGTGGATCGGGTGTCCCTATCTTCACACAGTGGATCAATTTTCCCCATATTCCATATTGGATCTAGTTTCCGCATATTATAGAGTGTATCTATTCCATTGAAATGAATCACATAATTATATCATGAGATATAAATCATTACCCAATTCAATGGAAAGAGATATCGGTCTCACACATCTTATAATTAAATCATATATACATCTCCCAAAAAATCTTAATCAATCATTTCATAACACATGAAATTAAATTTGGGTAATAATCCATTAATTATATCTTAACCTATGAAAAAAATATTGGTTTCATTTTTATTTCTTTAAACCATAACCCTTGAAAATAAGTGGGTTTCAGAAGAATATAACCCGTGAAAGAGAAACATGTTTTTGGAAAACCACACCATCAACACGTTAACCATTTAGAAAGTAATAAAAATGAAATATTTGGATAATTTTCCCATAAATTCATGAGCAACACCAATGGATTTTATCATATATTGAAAATAATTTTGGAATAAATACTTTTTTATAAAAATATCCTTTATAATTTAAAAAACATGTTTTCAAACAACAATCATTTTTAAAAACATAATCAATGAATATTTATTTTAAAACATATAAAGGACATGTGGAAACCATAGATAAAAATTTAAATACATAATATATGAAAATTATATTAAATTTTCATCATTAAAAAAATTAATAATATTTTTTAATACATGGTTTTTTATATTTATGGAATGTGTCTCAAAGAAGAAAAATTGAGACAAAAATACATGACTAATTAAGTAACATTCGGAACATCAAACCCATTAAAGATATTTAAACAAATGTATTTCTAAATATAAATATATATTATGATAAAAATCATAGAATATATTTAGGTGCATTATATACTCCAAGTAAAATAAATTATTGGTGTATAGGGCAGAAATATCTCGTAGATAAAATTGAGACTAGAAATCCCCTAATCTTTGGTCTTGACTCAGGTTGTACTCAATAAAAAAATAATTTATAATAAATATATGTTTATTATAAATATAAACAATAATAATATTCATATATAAAAAACATATATAAATATATATAACCCTTTTATCAACACTTCCATGTTAAGGATACATTACAACCAATATCATTTTTATTATTCAAATCTGTCTTATTTTTTTAGTCCTCATACATAAATCATGATTTATGAAATGTAAAATATGAAATAAATATCATTATTATTAATTATATATATTTATATATTATTAATAATAAATTAAAAATACAAACTTGAAATGAAATACACCGTTCATGGATATGGTAGGCCGTACATATGCATGAATATTGTTTATGTTTAATTAATGCATTGAATGAAAAAAGTGATTGAAATGTATATATTTATATATATTATATCAATAATAATTTATATTTCATATATGTAATATATATATATTAATCACATCCAAAATATGTTCCTTGTAGAGTATGAATTAATCGCATCGCTTTGAGAAGACAGTAGTCCACACTTCCCCAAATGAATTTATCACATTAGAAAAAAAGGAATGCATGATGTTTTGTGTTATATAACAATTTCATAAGAATTGATACATCATAAATATAATATAAATAATATGAAAATATATTTTACAATATAATTAGCATCTATCATATGTTGTAAACGAAAAAATGTACAGCATCATTATGTGAGGAAGTACTTCACCGTACACAAGAACAATGAGTTCGTTTCACATTAGATGGAATTATGCATACATGTTAGTTGAACCATAAGTATAATTAATATTAATATGTTTGGGATATTTATGTTATTATATAAAAATTAAACATGAAAATTTTATTGGTAATGAAGTATAATTAAAAAACATTTCTTGATGAAGGATGTTACTTTTTATTTGGCCAACACCTTTTTGTTTGAACCCAAGGGATTTCATTGATGGATTTATTCCAAAAGTAATGATTAAAGGATGCGTTTATGTATGTTTTAATGATATTTAGATAGTTTAAGTATGGGAAAAATAAAATAAAAGGGGTAAATAGAGTGGGAGGATTTGATTCCTTTTAAAAGTGGGAAAAGACAGATTGGGTGTTCTTAAAAAGGATTGACTGCTCCCCATGGCTTACATTATACCAATGGGATAAAATGGATAAATATGGATCTATATATGTTTAATGGTTTTAATATTTCCAAAAAATTATTTTTTATACAAGTGTAGGGATATTTGTATACTTTATTTTCTATATTTATCATTAATGAAGCTCGTTTTTATCTTAATCACAATAAAAATTTATAATCACATTCAATAATAAAATTCATTAAAAACATATTTCACCCTATTATAATTTATTAATTATTTTTATTAAAAATATAGAATATTTTATTACAAATTATAGTCATATAAGTGGACAAAATTAACTTAAATATAAGCCTGTAGACAGGTCGCGACAATGGGTTTTTAAGGAAAAATGTTTAAAAGGTAGGAATGTTTTCATATACAATTTCATTTTAAATTTGGTTACATTGAACTACATTGAGTTAATTTATGTAAAAATATTCTTATTAAACATTATACACATATTAAAATATAATTCTACTATTTTAATAAATTAGATTAAAAAGTAGTTTTGAATGAAAATTCAGTATTTTCACTATTCATCCAAAAAATGATGTTTATCCTAATAATCCATAAAATTCACCATAATATAATTTTCAAATTATGTATTAATTTCTTATCAAATTTAATTTCTTCATATAACACAAGAGTATTTCAGAGTACGTTATCTCTTTAATGTAATTTAATAGCTTGCGTTACACGTAACACCGTGTTCGAGTGCACCACAACTTACCAAACTGACCATTCAAAAAGATTTTTTGAATAATATTAATCACAATTTTAATTGTATATGTATATATATAATATATAATTTTAATATTAAACTTTTGTGTTTTGTATATATAATATAAGGAAAAATTAAAATTTTCAGATAAAAGATGTATTTTTTAGAAAATGAAAATTTAACGCCTATTAGTGGAAAACCCTTTTTAAATCCAATATTTGACACAAAAATATATTAACTTTGACCAAATAATAATTTTCTTTTGAACTGGGACATAAAAAATTAGTTTGGATTAATATTTGGTACTTTTCTAATAGCTCTCATATTTTGATGAATAGTAAAAAATATTAAATTTTAATTGAAAACAACTTTTTCAATCAAAACCATTTATATTGTTAAATTATGTGTTTGAATGGATTGGAAGTTTAATTAAAATATATCTTTATACTTTAATACAATATATGTAATTATTAGAAATTTCAAATTTAAATTTTCGATAAACATATGTCAATCTTTTGATAGTTTTTTTCTTTTTAAAAGACCCGCTTTTTGGTTTTGACAATGAGAATTAATTTTAAATAAATTAATGAAAATTCTATTTTTTTAAATTTAGAAAATAGAAATAATTTTTGAATTTTTAATATCAAAATAACATTGGGAAGGATTTTTGTTATTTTTCTGAAAAAATTAAATTTTTGTTGAATAGTGAAAACAGTGCGTTATTGTTTAAAACCGACTTTTTATTAGAATAATTATTTATTTTATTTAAATTTATCCCAACACATGTCCTAATTATATTTTATATGTCTATTTTGACCAAAAAAACTGTAGGACTAAAATATATTCCTTTTTAATCAAATTGGATTAGATTAGGTCATTATATTTTTATTTTATTTAATGAATAGTTAAAAATGTAAAATTCAAAATTTAATAACTAATACATTTTTAATAAAATGTTATACAGAAAATAATATCAAAAATAAATATTCATTGGAAATATAAAATTATTTCCTACATCATAGTATTTCATTTATAATTTTTAGACATTATATAATTAAATTTATTTATGACACAATGATGATGTAGTCATTACCTTAATAATCAATGATTAAAATAATTGATATTACAAATATTCAAATAAATGCAAATTGAAACTTTTTATGAATTAAATGAATTTTAAAGGTTAATATGAAATTTTAGTGTTAATTCAATTAATTTAGTTCAAAGACCTCAGATTTTTATGATCTTCACAGAAACCAAATACTAAATAGTGTCAAAATAGGCAAAAATGGATTTTCAAAAGAAATACTATTTTAATAAATTATATAATAGTAATTAAAATATAAGGTTCGTCCAAATGACATATAAAATTATAGGTATGTTATTAATGATCCAATTGAGGTTTCTTGTCATCTTATTGGGTTTTTATTAACCATTTATTAAAATAATACAAGAATACATGGTAAAAGTTAAACTTTTTAACTAATGGTTAAATCTAAAAGATAAGGTTAATATGGTGACCAAAACATGTTTACAACCTATTGGATGAGAGTTTGGAATCCCATCCCCCCCTTATCATAGAATTAAATCCATTTGAATCAATTATAAACAGAGAATTATTTTATAATAAAATAATATTTCAAGCATTTCTTAAAGTGACCATCTCATCTCTTATAAAAGGGTACTTCTTCTTCTCTCAAAATCACACCTCCAAATCTATTTTGTTCGACAAAAACCTATGTAACACCCCAGGTAAATAAAGAGTATGAAATTTTTATATTTATCCATATTTGTGAATAAAATATTAATATTACTTTAAAGGGGACTCTATGCTTGATGGTGTACCCAAAACGCAACAACGGGTTTCTTGGGAATCTTACATTGCACACTAATAATAAAATAATATTATTTTAAATGGTAGTTAACGCCTAGCCGTTGTAATGGAGAGAATAAACAGAACTAAATACAAAATGATTATATATGTTTTTCAAATATTTTTACTTTTTACAAAAAATGTTAGAGGATTAAAAATCCGAATGAATCCAATTTTAAGCGTAAACATTCTAATATTCTTTAAAAGGCCGATTAACCACCTTTTGATGGAGAAACTCTTTAAAATCAACTTTTTGACAATTTTATGTGTTATATTTGACAAAATAAAATTCTCATATATAATCGGGACATCAAAATTTACATTGTGTAAATGTTTGGTATTTTTCCGAAAAACATCAATTTCTAAATAATAGTGAAAAATGTTGTATTTTAATTCAAAACATCTTTTTAATCTAATTTATTTACATGATTTGATTATTTTTTTAATTGGTTTTAAAGTGAAATTAGAATATATTTTTCCCATTTAAACCAATAGTGGTCGTTGGAATTAATTTCACCTTGAAATAGGACTTAAACTAATGTCAATCTTTTGATACATTTTGTTTCATAAAAACACGCTATTTGGTCTGATTATGGGAATTAATTATTAAATTAATTAATGAAACTTATATGTTTTGAATTTTGTAAAATAGACTTCATTTTTTAATTTGGAATATCAAATATGTCTTAGGTTTAAGTTTTGGTATTTTTCTAAAGATCTTAAATTTTTGATGAATAGTGAAACCACTAAGTGGTACTTATAAAAACTGATTTTCCATTTAAATGAAATTTTACCACCTCTGTGTTTTGAATTTCAAAAATCCAACATACATGGTTTTCATTAATATGTATAATGTGGTTCAATTTAATTAAAATAAATTTTTGATGAATGGTAACTTTTAAGTTTTTAATCGCGATTAGAGGTAATTAGTGTATTTTAAGGTACAAATAATGTTTTAATAATATGAGATGAGCTTGACACATGTCCTACACTTATTGGATGTGTCATGTACAACCAATAAAATCCATGGGTCAACTTGTGGACCCCATGGAGCCACTTTGGTTTTGAAAATGATAGAAATAACTTTTTATTTAATGTAAAGGTAAAAATGACACAAACATGAGTTGTTTTACTAAAACAATTTTTAGATGGGGTTATACAAGTCATATTTTTGACTATAAGTATTAATTATAACTATAAAATGATTTACAACATCCTGATAATTTTTTAATAATTTTTAGACATTAAATAAATTAAATTATTTATGACATCATGATGATGCAGCGATTACCTCATTATTTAACGATTTAAATAAAATGAAACGATAATGTAAAAAATAAAACCTACACTTGTAAAAAACTTATTTTATGGGTATATTTAGAACCCGTATCACCTTATCCTAGAATTATATCAATATGGGACCTTTTAAATCCGAAACGCATTTTCAAATAAAGTAACATTTCTTTACATTCCAAGAGTGCCCCTCCTCTCCTCTTATAAAAGGCCCCCACCTCTACCTCCTTACCCACAATTACAAATCCTTTGGCTGTCCAAAACCTGATCATTTGGTCTCTAAACATCCCTCTATTACTCCTATAAGATTCACTTTGGGCATAATTCTTCCCAAGGAAGCCTTTGAGATCAAATCAAAAAGAGTTACCCGATTTTAAGGTAATGTCTTCAATTGTGTTCTTTTGTTTTATTTTACTTCTCCAACCCCCTAAACTCTTTTTATTCATTTATTTTGTAACAACTACATTATCTTCAATATACTTGGATGTTTTTATAAGATGAATTCGAGCTACACTTACACACACCTACATAAAATGGTTAAATAACATACTGTTTCTGTGGATGGCTAATTTCTGCCTCACGAAACGATGATTGTTCAACACTCATATAAAACCTTAAAAGGTGGCCATTAAGATGTCACTATATTTATATATGATATATAAAATGTTTATGTCTTACTTAATCTTCTTTATTTTTCTTTTGTGGCATACCTTTATGGTTTCCATTGTGGGTAAACACGATAATTTCATTTTAGGAAGTGCGGACTACTGCCCCCTCAATGTGACTTGATTTGTTAATGCCATATGTGGGATGTATAAAATATGTATTTAAAGTTATTATATATGATTTATGTTACATATAATTGATGAATATAGTTCTGGAATTAAAATATACATACCTCTCATTTAGTTTTAATTCCATTAATATGACATAGAAATGAAAGTAGCGTTCATGCGTACGTACGGCTTACCGTCTCCATGAACAGTGCATTTCATTTCATACCTCTAAATGATTATGTAATATTATAAATACATGTATATTCGGGATATATATGATATCCAAATCCTGAATATCATTCTGGATATAATAAACCTTTGACCACACGAACAACATGTAATTGTAAGAAGTCCACTTTCGACTTAAGAACCAAATATCGAAAAAACAAACATTATTAACTTAAATGATTAAATAATGTTTATAACATGGAAATAAGTGATGTAAAAGGAATAATGAACTTGAAAAAGGTTCTTAAGAAAGTATAAATTAACTCATGTTTATTATTTAGGACTTTAAAGAACGATCAAGTCAAGTCAGACCCAAGGTATTGGATCCTACTCCTCTCTTTCTTTTTAAGTACACTCTTTTATGTAATTATATTTAAGATCATATTTCATGTGATTGGGATGTTATTTTATATTACTCATACTGTAATTTTTATATTCATATGATGAGAGACCCTATTCTCTCTCATCAATCCATTTCGGAAGTTTTGAGTGGCGCCGTTAGGCTGCCGAATTTTCGTAAGAGATCTAACCTCTCTCTTTATTTTCAAGTACTCTCCTTTATGTCACTTCATTTAAGAACCTATTTGTTATGATGGGGGATGTTATTTTATATCCCTCTTCCTGTACATTTTATTGTAATATTATGAGAGACTCTATTTGATCTCATCAATCCATTTATAGAAGTTTTAAGTGGCGCCGTTAGGCTGCCAAGTTTTCATAAGGGATTTTTCTTCTCAATTTTATTCCTGTGAGATTTTTGCTACATTCTCCACATTTTCCTTTGAGTGGTGTATTTACTGGCCATTATTTTACTCATTGTGTAATATAATTTCATTTATGAGTATTAACATCATTGTTGTATTGTTCTTCTTTCGTGGGGTATATGTTTCGAAAGATACCCATGTCCGTAAGGGAACCTTTCATCCTCCTCTTTTTAAAAGACTTCTTCTATTATGTCTTTTAATTCACATAAAATTATGTTGGGATATGTTCTTATATATCCTTAGTGATTTAAAATTTATGTCCAAGTGATGAGATACCCTTTTTATCTCTCATTAACTCATTTTCTGAATTTTGTAGTGACGCCGTTAGGCTGTCAATTTTTTGCAAGGGAACTTCTTTACCTAATTTTGATTCATTGGGATAAGCTTGTACTCCTTGAATATGTCGTTCTATGAATATTTGTGAATAACCTATGATTGTTTTACACTTAATATCCACTTATATTTGGTGTATTAGTTTGTCACTCATAATTATGTAATTGATTTATCCTCAATCCAAAGATACCGTCTTTGTATGGGACTTCATCTCAATCTCATTTCATTGAGGCATATTTTGTTTTATACACAACTTTCTTTTATAAGGTGTGTAAACCCCTTTAAATTTTACGTTTAACCAAATGGAATCTTTTTTATACGAATCATTTTACTAAATGACAGAAGGGAATGTTTTTGTCATACGTATGTGGCGACAACGACTTCTTCGCCGCTGTGACCATTATTTGAGTTTTGGCTTCCTCTACAAGCCATACGTTTTTTTAAAAGAAAAATATATACCATGTTTTACTTTTATTTTATTTTGGTATTGAAAATGGTTTTCATAATGTCTTTATATCAATGTGTTGTATTGATATCTTGTGATTGGAAGGGGGAAATGTTATGTTTCCTTTATGCATGTTTTATGTGATACGATTATGTTGAGGTTCTTGGGCATTATTATGAAGACGGTTGGTTCCGTGATAAACTAAGGGTGGGTGAGCCTGATATAGCTCTCCAGTGTGTTGGGTAATGTGAAGGGGTTAAACGTTGAGGTTTATCTGAAGATATTTAGGGAATATACTGTGATGGGTATTCCAAATGTAACCAAGAGGGTTACTCCCTACGTAAGAATGTTATGAATGTCTCATGTTACCTTTATGTATTAGGATTTATATAATTTATTCATGATTTTTTGAGGTATGTTAAAGTTATTATGTTTTATGGGTAAAGTATAATTTCATTCTTATGTATACATGTACTCATGTTTCCTTTCCATATTTTAATATCCCTTACTGAGAATTTTATGCTCATCCCACGTTTATGAAATGTTTTTCATAGGTCAAAGGAAGGGTACGTGATATGATGATAGTGTCAAGGAAGTTTCAATAAAGAATCCAATTTTTATATTAAATATGTTTCTATTGATGGGGAAAATGAATACTATCTTTTATGTAACCACTTTGTATAAATGTGGAATGTAATGGAAGTTTTATGATCTAATTATCTAAAACTCTAAACCTGAAAATATCCTCAATGTGTAATATTGTAATAACTCAAGATTAAGTATGTTTTAAGGCTGGGGCCATTATATTTGGTATCAGAGATCGGTTTAGATAACTTTAGAGGTTAGGGTATTCTTTAAGCATAAGTGACATTACCATATTGGATAGGATTTTAGAAAGAGTCATAGTTTTTAGATTACGTGAATGAGTAAGTATATCTTAGTGTTTATCTTCCTCATTAGTACATGATAGTTATGTTGATATACTCACACTGACCTTTTGGATTTAGTAAATGGATGGATCTAGTAGGCACCAAAGTGACAATGGGTTTGAAGGAAACTGTGGTGGTTCTCTGATTAAGAGACTCGATGAAATGGGGGATTCAATGAGGAATCTCATGGTTGTTCTAAACCAACTATCAAGGAGTCATGATCAACCACATCAACCTTGGTGAGTTCTCTAATGCATCATGTACGAGATGGACTACTCGATGTGGAAGTTCATGTAATAATTATTAAGGAAACCATTAGGGATTCTATTATCCTTACTTTTGAGGTAATTATGGGTTATTATATGTTATGATGGAAAATGAAAGGCATGAAATAAAAATGAGGTTAAAATATGTTATGATTATTTTTGAAGATTTTATCTCATTTTGGGGAATGTTTTAAGAATTATGTAGCTTTGGAAAAAGGACAACACGCAGACCGTGTAAAAACTCGTCGCGTTGGACAATGCTGTGGGAATCGAACCCACAACCAAAGTGCGACTGGTATTTATCGCCTACCACTAGACTACATGAAGTCCCTAGTTAGTTTGACTAATTATTTTTAGTTAGATGATTTTAGGAATCAAGAGTATGTTTATTTTTGGCATATCTATGGAAATGATTAACCTATCATCGAGAATATGTGATTAGGTTAATTACTTTTTAATATGAGAATTTAAGAGCAACTGATGTTATTTGGAGATAAAAGATAATTTGTACCTTGGAAGACTATGTGACTAAATCCTTCAAATATTTGGGTTTCAATCTTAGTTTGATTTACGTTGAAAAATTTTATGGACAAATTGTTTAGCAAATGGTCCTTGTTGAACTTTGGGTTTTTTTGGACAAATTTTGGAGATTAAGAATAATTTTTCTTTTTATAATGGATTATACATTTATGGATTATTTGATCTCATACTGAAAATTTTTGGCATTGGATTTTTTCTACAGACATGAGAAATCTATATTTCTCTTTTGTGGATTAGGTGATTCTCTATATGTTGATTATAGTACTCTTAATGTGAACAAGTCTTCCTAAATACTCATCTTTTGGAGAAAATATGAGCTTGTGTAAGAAATCTAATAAAATTTGGAAGTCAACATGATAAGTGATTATGTTTCCTTATAAATAAATTCCTCAGTACAAAGAAAATTAAATCAAAAATTTTGTCTATTAACTTTTCCTACTATGGAATCGAATACGGTTTAACACATCACAAGTTTGTGATTTTCTTGTGGTTAGATTTATCCTAAACATGTTTTCTATCACTCTCCATCATAACATGACCCTATTTTTTCTCCTCCATGTCCATGTTTTCCTACATGGAATCCTAGTATGGGGTAACTAGGGTGACCTCTGTACATATCTTTTTTTATTTTAAAGTGATTGTTTTACAGACTCTTCTTCTGATGTGGGACTTTCAAGGATGTTTCCAAGACCAATTTTAAAATTGCGAGAACGAAATTCCCAAAAGGGTGGAAGGATGTAACACCCCAAGTAAATAAAGAATATTACATTTTTATATTTATCCATATTTTTTAATAAAATATTAATATTACTTTAAAGGGGACGCTATGCTCGATGGTGTACCCAATACGCAACAACGAGTTTCTTGGGAATCTTACGTTGCACTCTAATAATAAAATAATATTATTTTAAAATGTAGTTAATGCTTAGCCATTGTAATGGTGGGAATGAACAGAACTAACTAAAAAATGAATATATATGTTTTTCAAATAATTTTAATTTTTACAATAAATTTTAGAGGATTAAAAATGTGAATGATTCCAATTTTAAGCGTAAACAATCTAATATTCATTAAAAGGTCGGTTAACCACCTTTTGATGGAAAACCTCTTTTAAATCCACTTTTTGGCAATTTTATGTGTTATATTTGACAAAATAAAATTTTTCGTTAGAATCGGGACATCAAAATTTACTTTCTGTAAATTTTTGGTATTTTTCCGAAAAAGTACAATTTTTAAATAATAGTAAAAAATGATGTATTTTAATTAAAAAACACTTTTTAATATAATTTATTTATATTATTAGATTATATTTTTAGTTTTCTTTAATGTTAAATTAGAATATATTTTTACGATTTAATCCAATAGTGGTCGTTGGAATTAATTTCACTTTAAAAATCAGACTTAAACTACTGTCAATCATTTGATACATTTTATTTCATAAAAACACGCTATTTACTCTGACAGTGAGAATTAATTATTAAATTCATTAATGCAACTTATATGTTTTGAATTTTTTAAAATAGACTTCATTTTTGAATTTGGAATATCAAATATATCTTAGGGTGAATTTTTTGTATTTTTCTAAATAACTTCAATTTTTGATGAATAGTGAAACCACTAAGTGGTACATATAAAAACTGATTTTCCGTTTAAATGAAATTTTACCACCTCTGTGTTCTGAATTTAAAAAATACATTATACATGGTTGTCATTAAGAAGTAAAATGTGGTTCAATGGAATTAAAATAATTTATTTGTGAATAGTAACTTTTATGTTTTTAATCGCGATTAGAGGTAATTATTGTAGTTTAAGGTAAAAATAATGTTTTAATAATATGAGATGAGCTTGAAACATTTCCTACACTTATTGGATGTGTCATGTCCAACCAATAAAATCCATGGGTCAACTTGGGGACCCCATGGAACCACTTTTGTTTTGGAAATGACAGAAATAAATTTTTATTTAATGTAAAAGTATAAATGATACAAACATGAGTTGTTTTACTAAAACAATTTTTAGATGGGGTTATACAGGTCATATTTTGGACTATAAGTATTCATTAGAACTCTACAACGATTTCCTACATCATGATATTTTTTTAATAATTTTTAGACATTAAATAAATTAAATTATTTATGACATCATGATGATGCAGTGATTAACTCATTATTTAACGATTTAAATAAAATGAAACGATAATGTAAAAACTAAAACATAAACTTGTAAAAAACCTATTGGATGGGTATATTTCGAAACCTTATCACCTTATCCTCGAATTATATCAATATGGGACCTTTTAAATCCGAAAATCATTTTCAAATAAAGTATCATTTCTTTACATTCCAAGAGTGCCCCTCCTCTCCTCTTATAAAAGGCCCCCACCTCTACCTCCTTACCCACACATCCAAAGCCTTTTTCTGGCCAAAACCTGCTCATTTTGTCTCTACACATCACTATATTACTCCTAGGAGAGTCACTTTGGGCAGAAGTCCTCCCAAGGAAGCCTTTGAGCTCAAATCAAAAAGAGTTACCCGATTTTAAGGTAATGTCTTCACTTGTGTAATTTTGTTATATTTTACTTATCCAACCACCTGAAATCTTTTTATTCATTTATTTTGTAACAACTCCAGTATCTTTAATATACTTGTATGTTTTTATAAGACTAATTCTAGCTACACTTACACACACCTACATCAAATGGTTAAAGAACATATTGTTTCTGTGGATGGCTAATTTCTACCTCACGAAACGATGATTGTTCAACACTAATATAACACCTTAAAAGGTGGCCATTAAGATGTCATTATATTTATATATGATATATAAAATTTTTATGACTTACTTAACCTTCTGTATTTTTCTTTTGTGTCATGCCTTTATTGTTTCCATTGTGGGTAAACACGATAATTTCATTTTAGGAAGTGCGGACTACCGCCCCCTCAAAGTGATTTGATTCGTTAATGCCATATGTGTGATCTATAAAGGATGTATTTAATGTTTTTATATATTATTTATGTTATATATAAATGATTAATATAATTATGGAATTAAAATATACATACCTCTCATTTAGTTTTAATTCCATTAATATGACATAGAAATGAAAGTAGCGTTCATGCGTACGTACGACTTACCATCTCCATGAATGGTGCATTTCATTTCATACCTCTAAATTATTATGTAACATTATAAATACATTTATATTTTGGATATATATTATATATATGATATCCAAATCATGAATATCATTCTGGATATAATGATCCTTTGACCACACGAAAAACATGTAATTGTAAGAAGTCCACTTTCGACTTAAGAACCAAATATCGACAAAACACTGATTATTAACTTAAATGATTTAATAATGTTTATAACATGGAAATAAGTGATATAAAAGGAATATTGATCTTGAAAAATGTTCTTATTCAAGTAAAAATTAACTCATGTTTATTATTCAGGATGATAAAAAACGATCGAGTCAAGTCGGACCCGAGGTAAGGGATCCTACTCCTCTAATTCTTTTTAAGTACACTCTTTTATGTCATTCCATTTATGCTCATATTTCTTGTGATTGGTATGTTCTTTTATATTAATCATACTGTAATATCTATGTTCATATGATGAGAGACCCTATTATCTCTAATCAATACATTTTGGATGTTTTGAGTGGCGCCGTTAGGCTGCCGAATTTTCGTAAGAGATCTAACCTCTCTGTTTCTTTTTAAGTACTCACCTTTATGTCACTTCTTTTAAGTCCTATTTATTATGATGGGGGATGGTCATTTATATCCCTCTTTCTGTACATTTTATTGTAATATTATGAGAGACCCTATTTGATCTCATCAATCCATTTTTGGAAGTTTTATGTGGCGCCGTTAGGCTGCCAAGTTTTCATAAGGGATTTTTCTTCTCACTTTTATTCTCATGAGATTTATGCTACATTTTCAACGATTTCCTTTGTGTGGTGTATATACTGCCAATTATTTTACTCATTGTGTAATATAATTTCATTTATGAGTATTTACATCAATGTTGTATTGTTCTTCTTTCACAAGGTGTATGTTTCGAAAGATACCCATGTCGGTAAGGGAACCTTTCACCCTCCTCTTTTTAAAATACTTCTTCTGTTATGTCTTTTAATTCACATAACATTATGTTGGGATATGTTCTTCTATATCCTTAGTGATTTAAATTTTATTTCCACGTTATGAGATACCCTTTTTATCTCTCATCAACTAATTTTCTGAATTTTGTAGTCACGCCGTTAGGCTGTCAAATTTTTCAAAGGGAACTTATTAACCCATTTTTGATTCTATGAGATAAGCTTGTACTCCTTGAATATGTCGTTCAATGAATATGTGTGAATAACCTATGATTTTTTTACACTTAATATCCACTTATATTTGGTTTATTAGTTTGTCACACATAATTATGTAATTGATTTATCCTTAATCAAAGGATAGCGTCTTTGTATGGGACTTCGTCTCAATCTCCTTTCATTGAGGCATATTTTGTTTTATAAACAACTTTCATTTATACGGTGTGTAAACCCCTTTCACTTTTATGTTTAACCAAAAGGAATCTTTTTTATTCGAAGCGTTTTACTAAATGACAAAAGGGAATGTTTTTGTCGTATGTATGCGGTGACAACGACTTCTCCGCCGCCATGACCATTATTTGAGTTTCGACTTCCTCTACAAGCCATAACATTTTTTTAAACGAAAAATAAATACCATGTTTTACTTTTCATTTATTTTGGTATTGAAAATGGTTTTCATAATGTTTTTATATCAATTTGTTGTATTGATATCTTGTGATTAAAAGGTTGAAAGGTTATGTTTCCTTTATACATGTTTTATGTGATACGATTATCTTGAGGTTCTTGGGCATTATTATGAAGACGGGTGGTTCCGTGATAATCTAAGGGCGGGTGACCCTGATATAGCTCTCCAATGCATTGGGTAATGCGAAGGGGTTAAACGTTGAGGTTTCCCCGAAGAGATTTAGGGAATATACTATGATGGGTATTCCAAATGTAACCAAGAGGAATACTCCCTACGTAAGAATGTTATGAATGCCTCAAGTTACCTTTATGTCTTATGATTTCTATGATTTATTCATGATTTTAGGAGGTATGTTAAAGTGCTTATGTTTTATGGGTAAAGTATGATTTCATTCATATGTATACATGTACTCATGTTTCCTTTCCATATTTTTATATCTCTTACTGAGCTTTTTATGCTCATCCCATGTTTTTGAAATGTTTTTCACAGGTCAAGGGAAGGTTACATGATATGATGATAGTGTCAAGGAAGTGTCAAGAAAAAATCCATGTTTTATTTTAAATATTTATCCATTGATGGGAAAAATAAATACTATCTTTTATGTAACCACTTTGTATAAATGTGGAATGTAATTCATGTTTAATGATCTAATTCTCTAAAACTCTGAACCTGAAATGATCCTCAATGTGTAATCTTGTAATAACTCAAGATTAAGTATGGTTTAAGGCTGGGGCCTTATAACCTACCTAAATCCCCTCCCAAATTACCAGAAATAATACTATAGGCCTTCCCTTGAGCATAAATTCATTTTATGGATCCCTTTTTTTCAAATAAAAAAGAAACACCCAAAGAAGAGATAATTATTTTTTATCCTCTTTAAAAGTTCTTTTTGTCTTCCACTTTCTATTTATTTTTTATTTCTATACAAACATAATAACAGTTTTACCATTTAAATCCTTTGACATTATTATTATCATGGTACAATCATATTCATTATTCTATTTATCCATTGTATGATAATTTCACTATGCGTGTGTACGTACGACTTACCGACTCCAAGACGTGGTGTAATTTGTTATTCAACACTGTGTTATTTGGATGGATATAATAATGGAAAATATTTATATAAATAATTAAAATAACATGATAATGTTACTGTACAATTAATATACCATCCCATTCCACACCTTTTAATCATTAATGAAATGATACCATTGCTCGTGGGTATATAGGGATTATCGTCTCCACCACACGATAATATTTGTTACCACATTCACTATTCAATGATAATTATAAAAATATATATTATTAATATGTATGAAACATATGAAATGAAAATTATACTAGATATATGTATGTATATATGTATTTACATATATCATATTCACTTAGTTTCGTTCAATATGATATGAAAACGAAAACAACGTTTATGCATACGTACGACCTACCGTCTCCATAAATGGTGTTTTTCATTTCATATATCTATCTATTATACATATTTATATTCTAAATATATAAGATATATAAATAATGTTTTATATTCTAGATGTATTTAAATCATGATCTACATGATACGATCAATAATAACAAGTTAAAACACATACGATAAAGAAACTGATTATTACCCGAAATGTAAATTTAACATGAATCTTATTATTCAATGGGTAGTATGAAGTCATAAATTAATCTTGTATGATATCATAAATGTTAATATGGTTCTTGTATAATTTCATAACATAATATGGTCATTATAATCATGGTCAATCATACCCTCGACCCAAGTGAAGTACAAGGTAAGGGTGAATTCTTCAATCTCATTATTATTCAGAATTGATTATGAGTAAGTATTTTCTAGGAAATATTTATTATACTTGTCCATGATTCGGTTTTTTTTTTCAAATTGAAACTTTTACGATACTCTTTTACAAAAACATAATTTCAAATGTTTTAAATATTTATTATTATCAATCATCATCATTAATGTCCATGATTTCAAAATGGTTTTAAGGATTTCTTTATATAGACATTATTGTTTTAAAGTTTTAATTTCATTCAAACGTTTCAATGTGGTATCTGAATTATGGATTAAAAAATATATTTTAAATTTAGTCATTTATAAATTTTGTGAATTTTAAATTATTTTATGAAAAATAGGTATTTCACTCAAAGAGTTGTATTGGTCATTTTTAACTATGTCAACATCATTTACTAGATATTATTCTTGATTGAGGATAATTTAATATAACATAGTCTTCCATGTTATATAGAATGAGTTATGATATTTCTTATTATGGATGTGATATTTTATACCATTCATGGTATATTGATAATGTATTTACATTTCGTATCCCAGTTTGATTACGAATGTTAACATTATGTTACAACAATTTCATATGAGTAATTCAATCGACTTAATAATTGAATGATATGGCCCATTATAGTCCATCAATGTATCAGTAGGACTCATTAGAAAAACTATTGTCCTGGCACAAGGCCTTGAAATAAATTTTATTTGTATTCTTGGCATGAGGCCTTGAATATGTGGAAATGATGTCTGACGTTAGGTATTCCCTCATTATGAAATTAATTATTACATCTGATTATTCAACTAGTAGAATATCAATGTGAATATTTATATAGTAATCTTATATTTAGTATCTCCATATTATGTTAATGCTTATGTTTAAATGGATTTATTTTTTATTAAACATCATTCCCTAAAAGTTTATATCTTCAACTAAATTATTTACCCTTACTGAGCTTTGGAGCTCACCCCATTCTTATGTTTTGTTTTCTCAGGATTCCAAGAAGTGTTTTATGATTGATATACATGGTTAACCTATTGTAATAATGGAATTATCAAATAATTATTTATGCTATGTTTTATTTTATAAACTGTAATGAAACATTCATATAAATAATCTATAATCTAGGACTGATAAACTGATTTGTCCTTTGGGAATTGATTCCTTATAATCATACCAATGTATTAAAATAATGCACTGACTTTGGGTAAATCGTGTGGGTTTTATTGTTGGTATCTGAGGAATTTTACTACAAACCATGGAAACTAGATTAATAAAAAAATTATTAGAGAACATTACCCTAAATAGACTTCGAGGATTAGTATAGAAGAACATCCTATAATTATGATAATATAGAGATTTTGTGTATTTTACAAGAAATACATCACTGTCTGGATAAAAGCAGGTAGAGGTGGCTCTAGAAATGATGTACCTAGTAGTGAAAACTCCGACAAGAAGTTTCAATCATGAACTGGGGTATCCTAATACAAAATAATGTGCCTTACTGAACTCTTTGTTACAACACTCCTGGGGTACATGCTTAGGATAATTCTCATTTTTATTAAAATAAAATATTAAGGATTTTTGTGTAAATATGTCTGTAAAGAAACCATTTTTATGATTATGAGGCCAGATGTGTGAAAATATTCAAATAATGTTGATATTTTTTTAGTTTCTAGATTATACATTATGATATGATTTAACCTAGTGTATTTCTTCATTAAGAAATGGCTCCTAGTAGAAGGACTGAGAACTCAAGAAATATGCATGATCCAAAGAGTAAGAATGATCATATATTTCATGGTCTTACACCGTCATTTAGAAGGGAAATATTCCCCCACATATTATCATCATATGAAAAATTAATATCGTGTGTTTATAAGATATGTAAAGAATTTTATGAGTCATATGGCATTAAAGGGAAGCTGAGAAGAAGAGGAAGGTAGAGTGAAAGATGGGTAAAGAGAAGAATGGAAATAAAGATTTTCCCATATGTGATAACTGCAGAAAAAATCAACTTGGTAAATTATTTAATGTAACAAGATTTTGTTAAAAGTTTGGAGAAAAAGGACACCATGTATTTGACTAAAAGGGTAATAAAAAATTTTCAAATATACAACGATTCATATGTAGGGAGTTGAGACACAACACAAATCAATGTCCCAATCATCAGCGTATACCACAAAGGATAATATTACATAACAATGAAGTTATGATACAACAACAAATGAAGTATATTGATTAGTGTTCTTATGTTGTTATTATAAAATTATGTCATTTTGGTATTTCATTATTGATATTAATGTTATGATAATTATAAAGTATATATGGATTATACTACAATACGTTTTCATTAAATATTGGAGATTTTATGGTTCCAATTAATGTAAAAAAGTTTCAAGTTAGTCATTTTGTAAAATATAATGTTGGGGGAATTTAACCAATAATATGTTTCTAAAATTGAGATAATTATTTTGCAATAAGATATGATTGATTTGTAAAAATTATATTAGATATTATTAACTACTTTGAATATAATTAATTTTTTCCATCATTGATGGAGATTACATCATTTTTTGATATAAGGAGTATATCATTTCTTTTCTAAAGAGTAAGGAAGAATGAGTGTAATAAGTAAGGTTTTATTGTAATTCAGGGTGTTAACATATTTTAAGAGTATACATGATGATAATATTCACATGTTATTATGTGAAAAAATAGATATTCAATATGTTTACATTATTTATAAATTTTGCATTGTGGGTTTGGACGGTAGTATTTTAGATAAGTCTAATGGTTTGAATGAATTAATTTGTACAATGTATATTATTTTTTAAGCACCAAATATTTCTGAAGATTATTTTTGGACCTTTATAAAAAGGACAACCGGATGTTGGGTGACAACCCGTTGCGTACGACAAGACCGTGAGACTTGAACCCACAACTGAAGGGCGATAAGTGTGAATCACCTACCACTATCCTATGTGATTTTCATGTTTTTATAATGTAGTTTTTTAAAATTATCTGATATATGAATTATAAATTCAATTTTTTGAAACACCATATGATTAAGATAAATTGAATATTTTTGAATTCAATTATCTATTGGAGTGAAAGATGAGTTTGTGTAAGATGTTTGTTGAAGGATGGAATTGTATTGTAAAGTATTTTTTTCTGTTTTTATATGAATAAATTAATTCATAATATTTATATAAGGGACCTTAATACCAAAAATTTTATATCATTATTCCTTATGTGTTGTCGAACTGATGGTATTTAAATCATCATATATTTATGGCTTCGAGGCCCTAAATATTTCATTTATTATTCACTTGTTTTTGATTGATGATATCAATCAGTCCTTATAAATATTTACATTTTTCCAAAAATTATTTGTCTATAATTCCAACCAATGTTCTCCTATAGAAGATCTTAATTTGGTGGTGAATTCCTTATTACCCTTTCCCTTTAATTTAGACTAACTTTTATTAACCCTATTTCAAATGTGGGTTTTAAACCAAGGTATTTTATATTTTTAACCTTTTATTTTAGAGGAACAAATAAAAATTGCGAGGACATAATTTATTGAAGGAGGGGATAATGTAAAACCGCGGTATTTCATAGTGATTTATATCTTTTAACTAATTCCATTGTTTTCCCTATACACAACACAGAGTTTGAGTGCACCATGGCATACCAAACTAACCATTCATAAAGAGGTTTTGAATAGTGTTAACCACATTTTCAATTTTATATATATCCTATATAATCTTAAAAATCAACTTTTATGTTTCATAGACATAATATAAGAACAAATTCAATTTTTCAAATAAAAGAAATTTTTTTCAAAAACATGCAATTTTACCACATTTTAATGGAGATCTCTTTTTAAATACAATATTTAAAAGTCTAATATATTTGATTTGAAAAAATAATATTCTTCTATAAAAGAGGAATAAAAAATCATTTTGGATATATTTTTGTCACTTTTCTGAAAACATTCATATTTTGATGAATATTGAAAAATACTATATTTTATTTAAAAACTACTTTTTTAAAAGAAATACTTTATTGTGTTAAATTATTCATTTGACTGGTTTTGAATTTTAACTAAAATAAATTTTCATCATTTAATACAATTTAGGTCGTCATATGTAATTTCACATTTAAATTCGACATAAATACATGCCAATATATTGATAGTTTTTACATTTTAAAAAATATATTTTTTGGTTTCGACAAGGAGAATTAATTATAAATTAATCAATTCAATTTATAGTTTTTGAATTCAAAAAAATATAAATCATTTTTTAAAGTTTAATATCAAAATTTTCTTAGGGTTAATTTTTGGTATTTTTTTGAAAACATTCAATTTTTGATGAATAATGAATAAAAATGTGTTATTGTTAAAAACCGATATTATATTTAAATAATTTTTTATTTTATTAAAATTTATTTTATGATAAAATTTGTATATAATACCTATATATGTTTAACATAATTCGTTGGAGTAATTTTATAATAAATATAGATGTATAAAATTTTATTGAACTTTTTATTGTCTTTTACCCACCTTCTAGGCACATTTGCAAATTTGCATAAAAAATAATTTACTGTTTCATTGAATTGAATTTGAAAAAACCGAGAGACACTATTGAAATCATTAATTATAATGTTGTTCAATATGATGAAAATAATGTTTTATGATTAATAACTTTTGAATTTTATTTACCTGGTTTAAATGTAATTAGGGAATTTAAAGGAAAAATTATATTATAATTACACAAACACGTGTCATAATTCTATTGGATAAGATTATTTCGAACAAAAACCACCTTTGTAATCATAAATGAATTTTTTGATCAACATGGATTAGATTAATATATTTATTATTATTTTATTTAAAGAAGAGTTAAAAGTTTAATAATCAAAATTTAAAAACAAAAACATTTTTAATATACGGTTAATCATAAGATATATTAGACTAAACATATTAATTATTATGAAAAAATATTTTCAACATCCTGGTATTTTATTTCTAATTTTTATACGTTGTATAATTAAATTTAATTATGACACAATGATGACACAATAATGACCTTATAAAGGAATGATTAAAATAATTGATATTATAAATATTAAAATTAATGTAAATTGAAACTTTTGATGCATTGAACAAATTTTATAGGATAATATGACATGTTAGAGATAATTCAATTAATTAAGTTTGAAGAAGACATATTGTTATGACTTTTATGAAAACCAAATACAAAATAGTGTCAAAATTGACAAAAATGCGTTTTTACAACAAATACTATTTTATTAAATATTTTAATAGTCTCAAAATTCTATGGTTCATCCAAATCACTAATAAAATTATGTGTATGTCATTAAAGAACCAAATTAGGTTCCATTGGCTTCTTTTAGTAAATTTATTAACCATTTATTATAATAATACAAGAAGAGATGGTAAAAAATAAACTATCTAACTAAGGATTAAATCTAAAAGATATGGTTAATACATGGACCTTAACTAGTCTTAAAGCTGTTATTTGAGTGTTTTGGACCTATACAAACCTTCCCAATGAAATAAATTCATTTGGAGACACTATAAACTAAAAATAATTTTATATTAAAATAATATATCATGATTTTCCTAAAGTGACACTCAGCTCTCATATAAAAGGGTACTTCACCTCCTCTAAAAATCACACCTCCAAAGCCATTTGGCTTGGCCAACCCCTGACCAAATCATCTCCCAAAATACCTCACATAAAACTAGAAGCATTCCCTTAAAAACCCAACGTAATGAGCTTTTTTTTCAAATAAAAACCAAACACCCATAGAAGAGGAGATTATTTTATCGTTTCATTGAAAGTTATTTTCTCCTTCCATTTTCTCTTTCATTGTTTTTTCCATACCAATATAATATCTCCAGTAAATTCTACATAATATTATTTTATGTTAAATATGGTAAATCCATAATCATTTTTCTGTCCATCTTATGAATGATAATGTTACCATGAGTGCATATGTACGACTTAACATCTCCACGTTGTGGTGTAATTTGTTGTTAAACACATTGTTATTTCGATGAATATAATAATGTGTAATATGTATATAAATAATTTAAATGTCATGATAATGTTTCTATACAATTAATATACCATAATATATCATCCCTTTTAATTACTAAGTAATTGATATCATCGGTCGTGTGTACGTACAGCTTATCGTCTCCACGATACGATGACATTAATTACCAAGTTCACCATTAAATGATATTTATAGAAATATATAATATCAATAAGTCTGAAATATACGAAATAATAATGCTACTGAATATATATATATATATAAATATGTTTGTGTTTGTGTGTGCTTACATATATCTTATTACCTCAGTTCCGTTAAATGTGATATGAAAACAGAAACAACTTTTATGTGTACTTACAGCCTACTTTCTCCATAAACTGTGTTTTCCATTTCATATATATATCTATTATAAGTTTTTATATTCTAAATAAATATTCTATAAAAAATATATTTCATATTCGGGAATTATTTAAATGATTATCTATGTGATACGATCAGGAATAACATGTCAAAACATGTATGGTAAGGAAAGAAATTATTAATATAAATGTTAATTTAACATGGAAATTTTTACTAATTGTTTAGTATAAAGTAATAAATGAATCATTTATGGTATAATAAATATTAATATGGGTCTGGAATAATTTAATAACATACTATGGTAATTATATAGGAGGTTAAACATTCCCTTGACCAAATGGAAGTACAATGTAAGGGTTAATTTCTCAATATCATTATTATCCGAGATAGATTATGTGTAAGTATTTTCTGAGAAATATTTATTATAGATGTCCATGATTCATAAAATAAATTTTCGAAATTATTCTTTTATGTTCATATTTATCTAAGACATCATTTTAAATTTTTTAAATATTTATTTTTACAAATCATTATCATTAATGTCCATGTCGTGACAATGGTTTTAAGGATTTAATTATATGGACATGAATAATTTAATGTGTAAGTTTAATTCAAATGTTTGAAAGTGTTATGAGACAGTTTTATTCAAAAATATATTTTAAATGTATTCCTTTATAAATTCGGTGACTTTTAAATGATTTATTGAAAAAGGGGCATTTCACCCAATGAGTTTTACTGATCATTTTCAACTATATCAACATATTTTACTAGATATTATTCTTGATTTAGGTTGATTTATTATAATACATTCATCCATATTTTATTTAATGAGTTATGATATGTTTTGTTTTGTATGTGGTATTTTACACCATTCATTGTTTTGGCTAATTTATTGAAATTTAGTATGCTAGTTTTAATAGGAATGATTATGTTATGTTTCAACATTTTCATATGAGGAATGCAATGGACTTAGTAAGTGATGGGTGGTGCCTTCTATAGCCCAACGATGCAATGGAAAGGTATCATGAGACAAACTAGAGTCTAGGAAAAAGGCCTTGACAAAAATCTATTTCTAGTCTTGGCACAAGGCCTTGACAACATGGTAATGATGTTCGACGTTAGGCTTTCCCTCGTTATGAAATTTATTATTACATGTTATTATTAGAATAGTTGAATATACATGTGAATGTTTATATTGCAATGCCTGATTTATTTTCTCCATATTATGTCAATGTTCATGTTTAAAAGTCTATTGTTTTTATTACACATCATGACTTAAATTTTTATATCTTTCGCTAAATTATTTTCCCTTACTGATCATCTAAGATCACCCCTTTCTGATGTATTGTTTTCCCAGGAATCCAAGAAGTGTATTATGATTGATATTTATGCTTATGATAATGGAATAATGGAATTTTCAAAAGAATATTTATCATATTTTGTATGTTATAAAACATAATCTAACATTCATGTATGTAATGTATTTTACCAGACTGCTAAATCGATCGGTCCTCCAGGAATTGATTCCATGTAATCATGCGAATGTATTAAAATAATGCACAGAATATGGGTAACTGGGGTAAGGTAAATACACTAACAATGTATGGATTTAATTTTTTAATTTTCCACTAATATACATAAAACTATATTTCATTAAAAAATAGTATTTTCAATCATATATTCACTTAAATAATAAAATATCTTATTATCAATATGATATTTTTGTAAAATTATTAGAAATTCTATTTAAAATTTAGTTATTACTATTCATAGAAATTTATTTAAAAACTATGTTATAACGATCCTTTTTATTTAATTATTATAACCCAATATAGTTTCATTAACACATAGTGTTTCGTGAAACACACACCATGTCAGTGTTGTGTGCAGAAAAAAATTAAATTGGTATTTCTTGTATAGAATGTTTTAAATAGTTTAGCATGAAATGATGAATATTAATTTATTTGATAAAAAATGTTTTTAAAAACTCATGGTTTTATAATATCATTGGCTCGCAGGATTGATAAAATGATGTTGGATGCCAGTATTACAATAGTATTTTTATAGTTTTAGAAGTTTAGACATTTTATCTTCCTTATAACCAGTTTCATTTGAACTATCCATTCATGCATTTGATATCTGGTTCCATAATCAAACTCATGCGCTTCACCACATCAAATATGGAATCTTATTCCTCCAGTCGCTCGATGATATTACTCTACACTAGATTTATTCGAGAAATCATAAATTAACAAGACCATCATGGAAATATAAATTATTTTTAATGTCTTGTACTTTCATTTTTATTTTTCTACCACAAGAACATCATTATTTGGTAGCATCATCTCTTCCATTCTATATGATAGCCCAAAATACACATCGTTCATTTGTTTCTTTCAGTCGGACGCTCTTCTACAAAAATGGTTTGACATGACATTCATATTAAATTTATATCACTAATATTTAATAGGTGGATCCTTAAAATAATTATACATCAATATTCCGTTGAATAATGGTAGATATTAGACAATCAATATATTAGTCCAGAAGAAGATTATTCCCTCAGGGGAAGAACATTTCTTCACCGACAAAATAACATCCACTAGTATATCACTATTATATAGTAGATCCATAAATCACTATTTGTATCCCCAATATCATTGTTACATCATTACAATTATTTTTTATGGTATATCACAACTCCATTTGACTATTTAACCATTCTAAATCATCCAATGTTTTTACTTTTTCTTTCCTATGTTCTTCATCCTTTGTTGATGATAATTGCAAGATCCTTACAATGTGGAATGGTAGATGACTATCCATAATTAGATCTATTACTATCACACAATGTAGTTCCATTAAATTCCTTCACTTGCATAAGATTAAAGGTATAATAATAGATATGTTACTATTGTATAGTAGTGTGGGTGAAACATCTTCATGGTAGACAATATTAATTTCTTCAACTAGTAGATTTCCTTCCAATGGTGAATTCTAAATCTACCAAAATCCCTCACATATATATCTACATAGCACTATATAATTTGAGATATTGTTCGACACAAATGGTAGATCAGAATATTGAAAGCTCGTCAGCAACCACAACGTATTTCAATATAATATTAGAGAAATGAAGTGACTTTTATAAAATTATATTTATAATTTTTAAAATAAATATTTGAAATAAATATTATGATAAAAAATTTAAATAAAATTGTATAAAATATAAATACATTTTTTATGAAGATAATTATTATCTTTTCAATATATATACATGTAATGGCCCGGGTTTTTGGGGTCCATTACTTTGTGAAAATCTCGTTTTGGGTTTTCGGGTCTGGGAATCACGGTGGTGTGGGCCTACCGGAAGCCTTAGCCTACCGGTAGCAGGCCTACCGGTAGCTCGGTCTACCAATGGCTGTAGCCTACAGGTAACTCGGTCTACTGGTGGCCGCATCCTACCGGTAGATCTGTCTATCGGTTGCTCGGTCTACCGGTGGCCACAACCTACCGGTAGCTCTGTCTACCGGTAGCTTGTCCTACCAGTCGCTGCGGCCTACCGGTAGCTCGGCCTACGGGTAGCTCAGCCTAACGGTAGCTCGGCCTACCGGTCGCTGCAGCCTACTGGTAGCTGTCACCCACCGGTATCTATCACCCACCGGTAGCTCTTAGCTACCGGTGGCTCTGGCCTACCCCGCGGGTCATTTCCAGTAGCACTCCCTTTTGTTAAAATAGGGTTTTAAAACCTATTTTGACATGTTTGAGCGTGTTTTAAAGACCCGTAACACGCATAATAGTTTTAATTAAATACTTAGTCAATTAATGAGTCATTTTAAATCACCCGACCCACATTAATGACGATTGGAGCCATGTGGTCAACCCACGACCCCCACACCTTACGTGGTTCAGCATTTTTATCTCAACCGTCCGCAGCTCTTATAAACTAAGGGTTAGCCGTGGTTTCTCCTTTCCTCGATCGTGGATTTTCACAAACAGCTTCTAGTGCATCAGGCGTGCCGCATCGTTATCTGTAAAGTTCCGCACCCGGCCTAAGCGTCGATCATCTATCAACTGGTAGGGAATTTCTCTTTCGCCTCTCACTTTTGTGTATCATGCGGGGTGGGCGTGTTTCTGTCCTATAGAATTGTATAAACCATACCTAAATGAAGATAATGAACTGGTTTCTGTAAATATAGAGGGGGATGTGATCGTTGATGTTGTTTATATTATGACCATCTTTCTGTGTTGTGCTGGCTTATGCGTTTCTGAAAATCGAGGCCGTTGGTGGTCGTTGTTTGTGCACTAATGAACCCCTACTGATGTTTTAAATGGATTGTTTGTGGTTGTGAACTCTTGCTGTTAAAAAGGATAATGGTTAATCACGTACACCCGGCTAAGTGAATTGGAAGCCCCAGGATCAATCCCTTATATTCTAACCCCGATCAAAACATGGAATTGAAATCATGGATTGTGTTAAGTCCTTTAAATCTGAAAATACCGGCACGACCCTGACTTGTGTTGATGGTGGTAGTTGGTTGTTTTCATTTCGGGCCGATTGCTGGAAATGTGGGAGGGGATGGGATCCCCTGTATTTATACTCTTGGTGGTTGTGTGAATTTGGGGAAGGGGTCCCCTGTTAGTATGGATTCGGTGGTTTTGAGTTTTAAGACCTGGTGGGTACTGGTTTATATCACGAATTGGACGCAACGATGTTGTGTTCTGTAGGCCGGTTAGAAAAACCTATGATTTGGGTGATTGCTTGTTACCTATATCAATACTTGTAATATTGTGCTTCTTATTCGCGCCCCACCCAATTTGAGCACTTAGTGTCGAACACCCCCATTTCATGGGGGAGGGTGTTTTCCCAACACTGTTTATAATGGTTGTTTATTAGCTTTTTTTTCTACACCCTTTCCCGGATAGCCCAAGTATTTTCAGGCAGGCTGTGATGTCCTGAGGTCCATTATTATCCTAAGAACCTTCGGGCGGGGCAGCGTGGTGGTTGGCCAAGTGTGTGCGGCAGGTGGTTTCCCAAGTGTCTTCGGGATGAGGCCCAGGTGTCTTCGGGCATGGCAGTGGATCCTTTAGCCCAGGTGTCTTCGGGCGTGGTGGTGGTTGTTCTGGCCTAGGAGTTTGTTGGCATGGTTACGTGTGACAGTTGTGGCCCAGGTGTGTGCGGGTGGGATTCGGCAGTGGGACTACGTGCAGTTGTAGCCCAGGTGTGTGCGGGTGGGATTCAGCAGTTGGACTGCATGCGGTTGTGGCCCAGGTGTGTGCGGGTGGGTGTGGTAGTGGGACTGCGGTGATAATGGCAGGAATGGTCCGATGCATAGGATGTCTCAATAACTTGTGGGAAAGTGGCACGAGGTACCCAAACATCGATGTGCTATTATATTATATTACTTGACTTGCGTTATTTGGGGAGTGTTCCTTGGTGAGGCTTGGGTGGATTTTTACCTTGATAGGTGTTTGGTTTACTTATTTTCCTATAGGACTTTAGCACGTTCCCCCGCTTGTGCATGAGAGTCTTTGGTTTTCCCAACTGATTGTACTTGTATACTCACCCCACGTATATAAAACTGCATTCAGGTTTCCAGGAGGACTTCGGGGATCACGCAGGACCTTACAAGCTCGGATCCTTGGAGAAGTTGCAGCTGTCGTTTATTTTTTCTTTCTTTGGTACGTACCTTTGTAGTCACGTTTTTGCACTTCGTGGCTTTTTCTTTTGAAAAATGCATGTGGGAATGGTTTATTTTTGGCATTACTTTTCTTTCTACCTTGGTGTTGTTGGGTTTTCTTCTTCTTATCTCTTGATCCTATAAAATAAAAGGGGTAATGCCTTCCACTTGTTGACATTTCCATACCCTTGGTGCTAGTCGCCACTCAGGGACCTATTGAAGGTGGGTTTCATGGGTCATTATCTCTCCTTCAACTAAAAGAAGTAAGGGCCTAGAAATCTGCTGACCCTTCCCTCCTTTTGGTGAAGGCGGGTCGTGATAAAATTGTATCATAGGGTGGTGGTTGAGAGATAGGATGTAGTTTGGAGTTAGGCACAGTGAGGATTTTATGGGATGGTAAGGCAACAATGTTGGGTGACCTTGGCGCGTGAATTAGGCCAGGGAAGACCGGATAGGACATGGGATTTTAGGGCCCCTCATGATCTGATGCAAGGACTCTGGACCTACCGAACGACCAAGTAAGGCAATGATGATTGCAGGTTAGAGACCGTAGGAAAGGTACATGCAGCATAATGACTTTTGTTCTCGTGTTTCTGGGATGTCTTGGGAATTAAGAATAAATTTAAAATTTTTTAGAAATTTTAAAAACGATATTCTGCACTACTTGGGCTTCTGCATTCCTTGTTTAACTTACTGGTATGGCACCTGGAAGGCGACCATGTGTGGTACAGGAGATCAAGGCCCCAGAGACTACATTGGTCGATCGGAAGAGAGCTGGTCGTCAAGAAGTGGACGACCAATGGCAGAAGACTCTTCGGGCCTTCTAGCGACAGACCCTCGAGAAGTATAATGGCAGCACCTCTGACATGAAGACATAAGGCTGGCTAGAGGTGCTAGTAATAGCCTTCGTCCTGATTCGGGCCCCGACCGAGTATTGGGTCCCTCTAGCCGTCAGCCAGATGCGGGGAGCGGCGCGTCAGTGGTGGATGCTTTACCTGGGGGATAGGAGAGAGTCTGAGGTGGCTTGGGCGGATTTTGAGAGGGAGTTCCGGGTGGAATTCCTCTCCTCGACGATGAAGGCAGAAAAGAGGCAGGAGCTGCTCTCCCTCCAGCAGGGGAGTATGTCTGTGAGGGAGCTAGGGATCAAGTTCAAGGACCTCCTACGTTTTTCTACGGACCTCTTTCCAGAAGAGGAGTCTCGGGCAAGACGTTTAGAGGAGGCGCTTCGACCCTCCCTCCTGTATGCTGTTACCCCCTTCACCCTGTTGGCTTACTTGGAGGTCCATAGGAAGCCCGAAGTGGTGGAGAGGATGCATGCTCTAGGAGGAGTGTCACGAGAGGGGATCCAGCTGGGACCATCGAAGGTAAAGGCCGTCAGCACGAGGCCTCCAGCGTCACGAGCCTCCAGGTTCCGACCAGTAGGGAGCAGACCGCAGTTTCAGTATCGATCCCCCGACCCTCGCCCTTTTCCATCGGGCCCAAGACTGTGGTGCTTCATCTATGGGAGCCTGGACATCTCCAGAGTCTGTGCCCGGACCGGGTGCAGTATTGTGGTGGTGGACAACCCCACCACCCACCCTAGCCGCAGCTTCCAGCCAGACCTTTCCAGCAGCAGCAGCAGGGACAGCGAGCTTCCGCTCCTCCGAGGGAAGACGTAGGAGGAGGACGCCGACATCAGGGCGCTCCTTAGGGACCTCGACCGAGGCGTGGTCAGGGAGGTGGCCGGCAGCCGAGGGGTAGAGGAGCTGGGTGTGGACAGTTTCATGCCGCAGAGGCAGCAGTTCCGGCAGGGCCAGAGGTTGTTCGAGGTATGATCAGACTGTTTATCACCCTTGCCTAAGCCTTGTTCGATATCGGATCTTCGCACTCCTTTGATGCACCCAGTCTAGCAAGTGCCTTGGTTTTAGATGCGGAGAGACTTCCAGCACCCTTGGTGTGAGCACACGAGTCGGAGGTCAGACCAACTTGTTGTGTTGTTTGTCGGGGATGTAGACTGATGATAGGGCCACATCAGTCGGTTAGGGATCTTTTTTCTGCTACAGATTCATCCATACGATGTCATCCGAGGAATCTAATAGCTATTCTATGTGTGTGCCGTCATCGATTGTTTCCGAATAAGGGTGGTGTTCTCGAACTTGGATGGCTGGCGTGTCACCTTCACCGGCGAGCAGAGCAGTCCGAAGGGAAATAGGCCAGAGGAACATCTCCTCTCCTTATTGAATGATCTGACAATGGAATCAGTAGATGCTGAAATGGCGGAAGTGCTAGAGATCGTCCGTGAGTTTATGGTCATCTTCCCTGAGGAGGTGACGACTCTACCCCCTCGGCGTGATAACGAGTTTGGGATAGACCTGCATCCCGGCACTAGACCAATCTCGATGGCTCCTTACCGGATGGCGCCTTCAGAGCTACGGGATTTGCGGACCCAGATTGAAGATCTGATGAAGAGGGGTTATGATCGCCCGAGTGAGTCACCGTGGGGTGCTCCAGTCTTGTTCCCAAAGAAGGAAGATGGTGGTCTCAGGTTGTGCATAGACTACAAGAGGCTGAATCAGGTGACGATCAAGAATCCCTACCCTCTTCCGAGGATAGACGATCTTTTCAACCAGCTGAAATGGGTAGGGTGGTTCTCGAAGATCAACTTGCGGTCTGGGTACCACCAGTTGAGAGTGAAGGAGAGCGACATCCCGAAGACGGACTTCAGGTTCAGGTATGGACACTTCGAGTTTGTAGTCATGCCCTTCAGTGTTACGAACGCCCCGGCTGTGTTCATGGGGCTTATGAAATCCATATTCCGAGAGTCCTTGGATCTGTTCGTGGTTGTGTTCATCGACGATATCCTAATCTATTCGAGGTCAGAAGAGGACCATGCAGAGCACTTGCGGATAGTTTTGGGGGTCCTCCGACAACACCAGTGCTCTGGGAAGTTGTTGAAATGCAAGTTCTGGACACGGGAAGTGAACATCCTCGGGAACGTGGTGTCCGAGCAGGGGGTAGCGGTGGACCCGTCAAAGGTTGAGGCGGTTGTTTCTTGGGCAACACCCAAGAATGTGGCAGATGTACGTAGTTTCCTTGGGCTGGCAGGTTACTATCAGAGGTTCGTACCCAAATTCTCTCGAGTTGTGGCCCCTTCAACAACCCTGACCAAGAAGGACCTGTTTTTCGTGTGGAGTGAGTATTGCGGGTCAGCCTTCAGCTATCTGAAAGAGAAGTTGGTTAGTTCCCCAGTGCTAAGATTACCAGAAGAAGGAGTGACCTATGAGGTGTTCTGTGATGCTTCATGACAGGGCCTGGGATAAGTGTTGATGCATCGACAGTGGGTGATCTCTTATGGGTCCAGGAAGCTACGCCCCCATGAGTGTAATTACGCCACCCATGACCTGGAGCATGCAATGGTCATTTTTGCGCTAAAGATATGGCGGCACTACCTCATTGGGGAATGCTTTGTGGTCTTTACAGATCACAAAATCATGAGGTATATCTTCTCCCAGCGGGACTTAAACATGCGACATCGGAGATGGGTGGAGTTCCTCCAGGACTACGACTTTCATATCTCTTATACTGAGGGAAAGGGCAATGTAGTAGCCGATGCCTTGAGCAGGAAGACACAGAAGGATGTGGTCCGAGACTCGGTGGACGCTTGGAAGGAAATGGATGAGTTTGCTGCCTTACAACTAGTTGCAAAAATGGATAGTGGCAGAGGTTGCCTATATCAGATGATAGTGCAGTCATCTCTGTTTCGAAAAGTGGAGGAGTCTCAGTGGGGAGACCCGGAGTGCGAAGTGATGCGTGACCGAGTTGACCAGGGCAACGCTCCGGAAGGATGGACAGAGGATGGTCATAACCGGATGCTTTTCCAGAAAAGGTTCTTTGTTCCAGGAGTGATGTGCGGCATGGTTCCCAGTGAGTTCCACAACTCACCCCTTGCAGTACACCTGGATGTTCCAAGATGTACCAGGGACATAAGAGGAATTTCTAGTGGCCCGGAGTTAAGCAAGCGGTGGAAGAGTTTGTGGCCAAGTGCTTAGTGTGTCAACAAGTGAAGGCTGAACACTATGTTCTGGGTGGCCTACTGCAGCCCCTAGATGTCCTCGAGTGGAAGTGGGATGACATCTCGATGGATTTCATCACGGGACTACCCAAGGCCCAAGGGGGATACGATGCCATCTGGGTGGTAGTGGATAGGATGACGAAATCAGCTCACTTTCTGGAGATCAGGGAGTCAAGTACTATGGACGCATTGGCATGAAATTACGTGGATGAGGTGGTGCAGTTGCAGGGAGTTCCGAGGTCTATAGTCTCGGATAGGGATGCACGGTTTACCTCGCGAGTCTGGAGAGGATTACAGCATGCATTTGGCACCCAGTTACGCCTTAGCCCTGCTTTCCATCCCCGGACAGATGGAAAAATAGAGCGCACCATCCAGACCTTGGAGGATATGCTACGGGCATGTGTTTTGGACTCAGGAGGATCATGGGTGCGACACTTTCCCCTTATAGAGTTCGCTTAAAATAATAGCTATCACTCTACCGTCGATATGGCCCCATTTGAAGTCTTGTACAAGAGGCCATGCCGTTCAACTGTGTGTTGGGCCGAAGTAGGAGAGTCAGGCATCCTTGGCCCGGAGGTGGTGTTGAACACAACAGAGAAGGTTTACCTCATACGGGAAAGGATGAAGGCGGCCCTGGACCGACCGAAGTCGTATGCTGATACTAGTAGGATGCCCTTGGAGTTTGAAGTTGGGAACCACGTGTTCTTGAAGGTCTCCCATCAGTCTGGGCAGCGGAGGTTTGGAAAGGGGAGTAAGCATTCCCCCAGGTTCATCGGACCCTTCGAAGTATTGCGGCGGGTCGGCGAGGTGGCTTACCAGCTAGCGTTGCCACCACAGCTACTAAGGATACATGGTGTCTTCCATGTGTCCCAGCTCCGTCGGTATCTGAACAACGATTCACACATCCTTGATTAGGGTGAGCTGGACATCGAGGACGATGTGACCTTTGTGGAGAGACCAGCGATGATCGAGGATCGCAAGTAGAAGGTGCATTGAGGGAGAACCATCCCCTTGGTTCATGTGTTGTGGAGACATGGTGGGCTTGAGGAGAGTACGTGGGAGAGAAAAGCAGAGATGAGTACCCAGTACCCAGAGTTGTTTTGAGTTTTGTTCCCTGTTGTACCTGTTGTGGAAGAACGTTTTTTCCTTTTTGGCTATGAAATGTACTGGTTTTATTTCCTCTGTTTGTGTGTGAAAATCCTTGGCTATGGGGGGAGGAGAGAACCTGACCCCCAATCAAGAAGCATTAATGTGGATTCTATTAAACCCGTTCGGGCGAGTCAGTGCCGCCCAAAGCAGATAATATCTTGACATGAGGAAGGAGACTTCCCAACCCACATGCTCGGGCAGTTTGGCATGGTATTTTTTTTGGTTCATGGCGGGGAAATGTTTTAGTTAGCATGTGTTCGCTCCTAAGAGGTATCTTTCGAGGTGGTTTTTAGGACCCTATCTTCCCTTATGGTTTTGATTTGATTCTTGAGGACGAGAATCATTTAAGAGGAATCTGATGTAATTGCCCGGGTTTTTGGGGTCCATTACATTGTGAAAATATCGTTTTGGGTTTTCGGGTCTGAGAATTTACGGTGGTGGAGGCCTACCGGTAGCCTTAGCCTATCGATAACAGGCCTACCAGTATCTCGGTCTACCGGTGGACGTAGACTACCGGTAGCTCTGTCTACCTGTAGCTCGGTCTACCGGTGGCCACAGCCTACCGGTAGCTCTGTCTACCGGTAGCTCGGCCTATCGGTAGCTGCAGCCTACTGGTCGCTCGGCCTACCGGTCTCTACAGCCTACCGGTAGCTCGGCCTACTGGTAGTTCAGCTACCCGTAGCTGGCACCCACCGGTAGCTCTCAGCTACCAGTGGCTCTGGCCTACCCCACAGGTTATTTCCAGTAGCTCTCCCTTTTGCACAAATAGGGTTTTAAACCCTATTTTGACCTGTTTGAGCGTGTTTTAAAGACCCGTAATGCACATAATAGTTTTAATTAAATACTTAATCAAATAATGAGTCAGTTTAAACCACCCGACCCCCTTTAATGACGAGTGGAGCCACGTGGTCAACCCACGACCCCCACGCCTTACGTGGTTCAACGTTTTTATCTCAACCATCTGCGACTCTTATAATGTAACGGTTAGCCATGGTTTCTCCTTTCCTCGATCACGGATTTTCACAAACAGATTTTGGTGCATCGGGTGCACTGCATTGTTCTTCGTAAAGTTCCTCACCCAGCCTAAGCGTCGATCATCTATCAACATGTAGGGAATTTTTCCTTCGCCTCTCTCTTTTGTGTATCATGCGGACTGGGCGTGTTTGTGTCCTGTAGAATTGGATAAACCAGACCTAAATGAAGATAATGAACTGGTTTCTATAAAGAAAGAGGGGCGGTTGTTATCGTTGATGTTGTTTATATTATGACCATCTTTCTAAGTTGTGCTGGCTTACATGCTTCTAAAAATCGAGGTCGTTGGTGGTCGTTGTTTTTGCACTAATAAACCCCTGCAGAAGTTTTAAATAGCTTGTTTGTGGTTGTGAACTCCTGCTATTAAAAAGGATACTGGTTAATCACGTACACCCGGCTAAGTGAATTGGAAGCCCTAGGATCAATCCCTTCCATGCTTACCCTGGTCAAAACATGGAATTAAAATCATGGAGTGTGTAAAGTCATTTAAATCTGAAAATAATGGCACGACCCTGACTTGTGTTGATGGTGGTAGTTGGTTGTTTTCTTTTCGGGCCGATTGCTGGAAATGAGGGAGGGGATGGGATCCCCTTTCATTATACTCTTGGTGGTTGTGTGAATTTGGTGATAGGATCCCCTGTTGGTATGGATTCGGTGGCTGTGAGTTTTAAGACCGGGTGGGTACTTGTTTATATCACTAATTAGGGTGGGATCCTCTATTGTTGAGAACCAGGTGTGGGCGTTATGGTTGATGCTTGACTGTTTACTTTCCTGGACTTGTGCCTATGCTTGCTAGTTGCCCAGTAGTTCTTAAACATAATTGAACATTATCAATGAACATGAATCAAGAATGGGACAAATCGGTTTTTTTGGCGAGAGTCTTGACTTGTGACTTGGATGTAGTGTTGTTGTGTTCTGTAGGCTGGTTAAAAAAACCTAAGCTTTGGTTGAGTGCTTGTTACCTATATCTATACTTGTAATTTTTTGTTTCTTATTCGCGCCCCACCCAAGTTGAGAACTTAGTGCCGAACACCCCCATTTCATGGGGGAGAGTGTTTTTACCAACACTATTTTTAGTGGATGGTTATTAGCTCCTTTTCTACTCCCTTTCCCGGATATCCCAAGTATCTTCAGGCAGGCTGTGATGGCCTGAGGTCCATTATTAGAGCAAGAACCTTTGGTCGGGGTAGTGTGGTGGTTGGCCAGGTGTGTGCGGCATGTGGTTTCCTAGGTGTCTTCGGGATGAGGCCCAGGTGTCTTCGGGCCTGGAAGTGGATCCTTTAGCCCAGGTTTCTTCGGGCATGGTGGTGGTTGTTCTAGCCTAGGTGTTTGCAGGCATGGTTACGTGTGACAGTTGTGTCCCAGGTGTGTGCGGGTGTGATTCGGAAGTGGGACTGTGTGCAGTTGTGGCCCAGGTGTGTTCGGGCAGGATTCGGTAGTGGGACTGCGTGTGGTTGTGGCCTAGCTCTGTGCGGGCGGGTGTGGCAGTGGGACTGTGGTGAGAATGGAGGGATTGGTCTGATGCGTAGGATGTCTCAATAACCAGTTGGAAAGTGGCGCGGGGTACCCAAACATCGATGTTCTATTATATTATATTACATGACTTGCATTATTTTAGGAGTGTGCCTTGGTGAGGCTTGGGTGGATAGTTTACCATGAAAGGTGTTTCGTTTACTTCTTTTCTCACGGGACATTATCACGTTCCCCCACTTGTGCACGAGAGTCTTTGGTTTTCCCTACTAAGTGTAATTGTATGCTCACCCTACGTTTATAAAATTTCTTTCAGGTTTCCAGGAGGACTTCGGGGATCACGCATGACCTTACTAGCTCAGATCCTTGGAGCAGTTGCAGTTGTCGTTTCATTTTTCTTTATTTGGTGATTACCTTTATAGTCACCTTTTTGCACTTCATGGCTTTTGCTTTTGAAACATGCGTGTGGGAATGATTTATTTTTGGATTTACTTTTCTTTCTACCTTGGTGTTGTTGGGTTTTCTTCTTCTTATCTCTTGATCCTATAAAATAAAATGGGCAATGTCTTCCATTTGTGTGACATTTCCATACCCTTGGTGCTATTCGCCACTCTGGGACCTATTGAAGGCGGGTTTCGGGGGTCATTATCTCTCCATCAACATAACGAAAGAAGGGCCTGACAATTTTCGGTCCCTTCCCACCTTTTGTTGAAGGCGGGTCGTGAAAATACATGATGTTAAATTTTTTTTATAAAGATCTAGATTATGAAATATGACTTTTTTAAAAATTGTAATATTATTCCTTTTATTATTAATTTTTGATAAAAATATATTTTATAAAATTTGTCTACATAACATTTTCAATGATTAGTACTATTATTTCATGGATAAAAAAAGAGAACCAATGTTCCCTGTTTATCAAAATGTTATTTAAAATAAAAGATAATTGTAATATTATGTTTAATACTATCATGTGGCATGAAGATATTGGTTATTTAGACACTCTGAGAATATTTTTGTTTTAATAGACTACGATTAATAAATTATATATTTTAATCAAATAATATAACAAATGACTTTCATATAATCTTAGCTATATTGATGACACATTTATTTCTTCTATTATAAGATCAAGATATATCTACAACTTTAGTTCCATGAAAGGGATCACATATATAAATTTAAAATTTATCATTAATTCCTTGAACTTATCAATTATCAAAATGTTTAATCACCATAATAATAATCTGATTATCTACTGGTTTATTTATATTTTCTATTGTTATATATTATTTTGCATATTTTGTCCATTTTTTGAGTTAGGATTAATATAATAACTTGACATTTTTATAATTGTTTCCAAATTAATTTATGCTTTTTGAATTTATTACACACATAAGAGAATATTGGTTATATTATTATTTTATTTTATGCTACCCCATTTTAATAATGTGCTAAACTCAATGCTAACTTACCTTGTGTTAAAAGAAACACATTGTTTTTAAGAAACATCATATTACTATTTTTACTATTTAAACAATAAAATTATAAAACACCAATTAGATTTTAATGTTTAAATAGGATTAATGGAGTTATGAATTTATTTTTTACACATGTAAAACCATTTTCATGTTAAAAGTAAAACATTTTCCATAATACTATTTAAATGCAGGCAAGTGTGATTTATAACAATAAAATAATGAAATCAGAATTTTTTGATTAAACTAATTAAACAAATTTACATTATATTGAATATCATATTTCAAATATATACTATGTGTTTTCAAGAAATAATAATAACAAAAATCCAATTTTATTTATAAATGCTGTATTTTTATAAGATATGTTTTACCGTATATTGATGGTGTGATAATTTTAAATATATTATTTCTAAATTTTAAAAATTATATTTGAAATAATTAATTTTTTATTTGAAATAAGGATATCAAAATTCTATTTTCTTTATTTTTTTATAATTATGTTACGGTTCGTGTATTGATGAATTGTGAAAATAAATCATTTTAATTGAAAAAAACTACTGAATATAAATAATTTATATTGTTATATAATATTTTTAATCTTTTAATGTATAATTAGATTACAGAATCATAAATTAATATAATTTTGTTCATTGGAATCAATTTCACATTTAATTTTGATATAAAATCATTTCAATATTTATAATGTTTTGACTTTATGAACTCAGTTTCTCATTTTGTTAATGGGAATATTTTCCTATTCATTTTATACAACTATGTGTTTTAAATTATTAAAACTTCATTATATATCAAGAATATTATTGACAAAATTAAAAAAAATGTCCCTATTTTTTTACAATATGATGAGTATCTCTAATAATTTATATAACCATAGTTATGAGTAAAACTGGTAATTAAGGGTAAAAATAATATTAGAAATAATATAAATTACACTAAAAATTTCCCATATCTAAATAGATAAATTAAATTTTATCCTTGACACATATAGTTAAAGTGTGAGTATTATAATGAAATCATTTCCATGAAAATGAATTGTAAAATTTTAAAATCCAAGAGAGTGATGAAATAACAGAACCTTACATTTAATAAGACTAGAATTCTTAATATGTGGATAATTAGATGATTTGGTATAGTATATATATTATTAAAATATATATAAGGTTTATATTAACAATTTAAATTTGTTTTTAATTTTATTGTAGAATTAATTATCATAAATAATTACTTAATAACGATGCATTATTTATTCAATTAAAGAAAAATTAAATTATGTGATATTGAAAAAACTAATCAATTATTATTTTAATTAAATAAGGTTATCCATGAACATTAAAGGCTTATATGAAATTTTAGGGGTGTATGACAATAATTGTTTCAATGTTTTATTATTGTAATCATTTTCATAATATCAATGTAATATATATTGTCAAAATTGAACCGAATGATATTTTATAATTTTTTTTTATTAAATTGGTCAAAAATTAAAAAACCAAATAAATACAAATGGAAAAAATTCTAGTACAAAATATCATAAAATTACCATTTATTGTTCATTTAAAACTTATAAGTTAATATCTCCATCTTTTATCATTGAAAATAGTGTCAGTAGAGTTAAAATTAAAATAGGATAATAAAGGGTTAATCGAAAAGAGATGGTTTACAATTATACCAAATATTATCTAAAATATATTTATTTATTTATTTAAAAACATATTCCATATTATCTTTTATTATCTTTCTATTTTGAATTATTTTTATTGTGATATTATTTATTATAACTTAATATTTTGTGAAATTCAATACAAGCCCTAAACATCATTATAAATGAACATCTCCTCCCTCATCTCATTTCACAACCTTGAGTATTTTCAATAAAAAAATATATAAACAATTACATTTTTCCCATTCTTAAATAAATTATAGAGGTGATTGTCTTCCAAAAGGACCAACTCTAGAGTACATTATTTGAGATATAAAGGAATCATTTAGAAGATGAGGCAATCACTCAAATCGATCACTCTGTTTTTATACTATTAAATAACTTATTTAAATATATTATAAATATAATATAATAATAACATTATAATACTACATTGTTTAAAATATTATTATAATTTTTAACACACCATTAAACATCCCATTTTCCATCGAACGAGAATTGAAAGTATCGTTCATGCGTATAAAGAACTTACAATCTACATGTAGCGATACAATTAATTTTATAACAGAATATTTTATGAATGAGTATTATGATTGTTTTAGTTTTTATATAATATATTTATGCCATAATTATAATTCTATAAAAATTATATCATATATTCCATTGTACCACCTAATCCTTTATGAAATGATAATTTTTCTCATGTGCACATTTAACTTTCCATCACTGCATTGCAATGTGAATATGTTTTCTACATAATTCACATGGGTGGTAATATGGATTACTTTTATGATAATATTTGATATTTATAACTTAATAATTATTTTTAATGGCAATATATAATTTTTTTTATCCTACAAGAAAATGAGAAAATACCTTAATGCATACGTACGTCCTACCATCTCCATGATTGATGAATTTTATTTAGTAAAAATATATTTTATAAAAAACCATAAAGAAAAATAAAATGAATTTATCTAATAAATATATCCTTGTTATAATTATTAATACCATGAAATTATGATCTATGCACGTCTACTAAGAATATAATGTCCAATCATGTACTCAAAACAAATTGGTTATCACTAGATTCATAATATAAATATAAAATTGCAAATAAATGACTAATAAGTCATAAGTAATTAACATTTTGTATTATATATGTGAATATGTTTCTATATAAAATAAATAATAAACTAATATTTATTATATTTGTGTTTCTAATGTGTACGAACAATGTATTGACTTATAGTAACGGATTTTTGTCTCATATTTATTTCTATGGGGAACATTAATTATACCCCAACTATTTAATTTATGTGTTGTATATAATGCCCATGATTATTGTTTATATTCCATACACTGAATATTATGGTACTTTTTATGTCCATATAATTTTCATCCATTCATGGCACATACATTTCAACTAATTAAAATGTTTTGAGGGTTAATTTTACCACCTCATTATTATTATAGAATATTTATAAAAAAGTATCTACTGAAGAATATTTATCTTTCATTTCCATTTTTAGTAAAAAAAAATATATAATATATTCTTCTACAAATTATGAAATTAATTTTTACCAACGTGTGCAATGTTTTCTAAATGGGTTTCAAGAAATATTTTGCTCATTTTCGTAATAAGGTACTTTGTCACATTTCTAAAAAAACATAAGGGAGGAATGTTTTTTGTATTTTATAGAATGAATGTAATTTGTTTCCATCATGAATCCATATATAATTTAATAATACTATAAAATATTATAATTTTATATTCAAATATATTTTTTTCCTTTATTATTTGTGTGGCTCTTTAAAAATTTATTTCATAAAGGAATGGATATTTTCCACAAGAATAATATCTTGTGATATTTAAAAAAAGTCATTTTCCCTCTATATTGAAAATATTTAAAATTAGTTATTGTTACCAAGGATATTTACCAATGATACCATTCTTATTATATATATATAAATAGTTTATGTATAATTATTTAAATATACATATTAATATTATTTTTTCCATGATTTATGTTGTGATTAAGGGTATTTAGTGTTATTTTATTACATTTATTATGCGGTATTTAATGATAAAATATCATGTTACACAAATATATATAATACTAATTATGTGAGGATTGGGATCTATATCTTCCGCTAATTAACAGGGACATCAATTTTTTCCAATGATATAATTATTTGAAAATAATCAATGTGCAGGTCTGGGATGGGAAAAATGTAAAAATTATTTATCCATGGGGGGAAAATGAGCCAATGTGCCTTTTTCGTTATGGTAAAAATGTTATGTGGTCTGTTTTAAGAGTTGGGGTAGTAAAATTTTTCTTATTAAATGGTTTTCAATAATGATGATGATTCCACACAAATATGTCAGTTGAACTTTTGGTTAACGATTGATTTATGATGATGTTTTATTCTTATATTTCTTATATTATGAAATTATAAATTTTTATAATATGAATCATATTTATGATCCATGATATATTTCATGTGATATTTCTATGTTATGATCCTGATCCCATATCTATATTTCATCAACTTTTCATTCATAATATAATTAATTGACACCATCCATGTTTACCCTTACTTTGTATTTGAAAACACATGTTTCTTATATTTCCTTTCCATTAAATATTTATTTTTTTAAATATGGTTACTAAATTGAAAGATAATTATGGGGAATATTCATATCATTCACAAGAACAAAATTATTTTTTCTATATTTATAAAATCACTAAACTATTATTCTCATTGGGAATGAGTTTCAATAATGTAAATAATTTTCATCTAAAAAAAGATATATTATCCATGTATGAAATGTATGGGGTCATTATTGTTGGAATAAAAGAGATGTATTAGTCATACATTGGAAACTATCCTGGGAAAACCTTTGAAATATAAAAAATAATATGTCAATGCATATATTAAAATCTTAGTGTTTTTTATAATGACAATTAATTACTTTGGATTATAGCTATGATTCCAAATATATAAATTTCATATGTAGTTTCACATTATTATTTGGTTTTACTTCTATGATAATTTTTTCAAAAAACATACTTTCTCATTTTAGTCAATGAATGGGGCCCGAAGTAATAACATTAATAATGACTTTGGCAGTCAGTGAAATGATTTTACTCCTTCTAAATTTAATCTTATGGGAGTAGGAATGAAAAATCATGGTTCTATTATAAAAAATAATTCAATATATAATAATCTTGTACATTAAAATGAGAAATATAGGGAACTAAAATATATTGAGTCCACCATGATGAAGCATTCACATTCTTTTAGTGGGACTTCTAATATACTAGTTGCTCACATATAGATCAGTACCACTAAAATGATATGTTTGGTTCCCCAATGATTAGAACCTGAGAAAGAGATTTTTGGAATTATATAATTTGGATGGTGAATAATTTAAATTTATGAATCATATAAAAAATATGTTGGAATGGGGTGAAATATAAACAATGTAATGGGATGAGTTCATGAATATTTTATCAAATAATCAAATTCCACTTATTCTTCATAAAAAATTGAAAATAAAATCCTTCAGCTAAAGAAATAATATGAATAATCATTTGGAACCTATGATGAAAATTTATTAGGTGTGTGCGGTATGCAGGTAGAATTATAGTCTAACATAAAATTTTGTTTAATCCATTCTTCTATGTTTTAAACAATTTACTGGAATATAGTTAAGCATAAGCGTCTTTTGTATCTATGAAGAAATTGTTCGATTGGAACTCAATGTACACATGTAAATTGGAGTTATCAACTATTCCAATGGTTTGATAATTAAAAAAATTGAGCCTCATGAAAATAATAAAAAATTACTTATTAAAAATAAATTAAAACTGTCCTCATGACATAAATGTTGGAACAGATATCGAGGGTTGTGTTTGAATAGAAGATGGGTATTCAAATTATTTTGAAAGTAATATTATAAATATTATGAGAATAGAAAGGAGATGAATAGTCCATGTAATTAAATGGTGTAAAAGAAGATTCCAAATAATGCACCACCCATATTTTAGTTATTTATGTGTAATAAATGACAATTATACTAACTAGTTTGTAATGATAAGGTTAAATTATGAGGACCAACGTCAGCAACACATTTACCCTAAGGAAAACATAAATCTCATGTAATCAATATTGGCGATGTGGTGTATAATAATGAATTTTGTGAATGATTTATTGTTTATGTATCAGATTTAAATATTGATGTTTTGTATGAATGTTTATGGTATAATGGAATAATTAAACATCTATGTATTTGTAGACTATATTTTTTTCATAAAGTATTTAAGTGTATATATTTAATGGGTCATGATTCCATGAAAATTGTAAGAGGTGGTAAGGTTATATTTTTAAAATACTACTTATTAAGGGAAGGGTAACAATGAATATGACTGCGTTGTTGGGATAATGAAATTTATAGGTGTTCGATCAAGATAAATTAAATTTGCTAGTATTTTTGACCTTTGGACAGATTATATGAAATGATGATTGATGATTTCAAGTATTGAGTTTATTGAAATAATAGAGTTATTATATGTGTTAAATTTTCAAAGAATAATTTTTTTTAATTTAATGTTATCTTAATTAAAGTTATTAACATGTTTTAATAGAATACATGATAATGGTCATCACATGTATGGTTTGTGAATATTATGATCTACATCATTTTTTATGGATAAATTATTTGTCTAGTAACCCTTTTTTCAAAATTCTCAGATTTTAAAATATTGGAAGGTTTATAAGGTAAACCATTTCTGAAATTATGTACCATTCTATTTTGATGAGGTTTTATAGATTAGTGTTTCCAAAAATAATGATTATAGAATATATGATATCATATCATATCCATTTTGATTTAATGATTACTATAGACCGAATAAATTAATTATCATCCCATTATGGATCTTATGATCAACAAGTTCATTATGATTTAAAATATAGACTTAATTTTTTTTGAATATGATATGCTGTTGAAATTGATCAAGTAACAAAAAAGGGTGAGGTTGCCCAAAAATATTGTTAGTATAACTTCATGGGAAAATTATTTTAATTTTAAAACAAATATCGTGAAAACAATATCCAAGTACTATTGTTTTCAATGACTGAAATGATCTGTTATATCATCAAATATTTAACATTTTATATAATTAAAATTATAATTTCAATAATCTCTATCACTCTCTATCAGAACGTGATAATATGATTTCTCTTCCATGTCAATGTTTTCACTTTCCACTGATGTTATCCTATGTGGATACATAATTATGAGTTACATTGGTTAACTTTTATGATACTGAGTTTCCCTTTTTAAATGGAGTTATCATTCGATTTTTATGATGTGGGATCCTTAAATAATTAAACCATTGATAAACCCAACTAATTTTGAGGGAGAAATTAATTTTTTAGTTAGTAGAATGGAACAACCTGATATTTTTTCAAAATATATTTTATTAAAAATAATTTAATCTTTTACGTATTTCTCTTTTCACATAAATCATAGTATATATTTCATTAATATTTCATTGTGTTCTACACCAAGTTAATCTTGTTCTAAAATAAACACCTTCTTATCTGGTGTTACATGTAACACAACATTCATCCAAAACTTTATTTAATTATATTAATATCTTAATCAATATAATTATAACCTATATATTAAAATGTCATTTACGAACATGATTAACTAAATTATAAATGTATGATTTAAAAATATAAAAATCTTTTAAAATCAAATGTAAATATTTTTCTAAACATCTATTTATATTCACAAAAGTTTTTTTATACCAATATAAAAACAAAATTTGATGGGGTATATTAACGATATATATATATATATATATATATATTAATATAATATTTTCCATCCATATTATGTGTTATTTAAATATAATACAATTAAAAAGAAATTAAATTTTACACATAAAAGATATATTTTTATAGAAAGGTAGTGTTATAATATGTTGATGGCACCGTTATTTTAAATCTAGGTTTGAAACATTTTAAAATTATATATGAAAAGGATAAAATCTCAATTTAAATAAGGTTATCAAAATTAATTTTATTGCAATTTTCTATATTTTTATGTTTGGTTTCTTGTTTTGATGAATAATGAAAAATATTACATTTTTAATCGAAATAAATTTTTTTATAAATAATTAATAGTGATAAATAATATTTCTAATCCTTTTTAATGAAATAATAGATCTCAATTATTTCAATTAATCTATTTTAGGTCATCAGAATCAAATTTGCATTGAATTAGGATTTTAAAAAATTTCAATCATTTTATCATTTTCACCATTAAAAGTTGTTTTTTCTTTCAGTCAATGAGATTAATGTTAAATTTAAATTATATAGGTTTTATAAAATTTTGAAAAATTGGATCCATATTTTTATTCATAAGTTCCAAATCATTAAAATATCCGCCTTCTATTTTTTGAAAAACATGAATAGTAACAATTATAGTTTTTATTTCCATGGATAAGTCTAAAACATGTAATTAGGCTTAAAAATAATGTTATAAATTTTTAGTCATTAAAATGAAAAATAATAATATTTTATTTTATGAACATAATTTTACCCTTAATACATATGGTTCGATATTGAATAATTTAATGGACACTATTCCATGTAAATGAATTCGATATTATTAAAACCAAGGAGGTTAAAAAAATATAACACTCACACTTTTAATAAGTATCACAATTTAATATAGATATAAGAAGAATATATTATCGACTATATATATTATAAATAAATTTAAAAGGGTTATATACCTAATGGAAATTTATTTTTAAATTTTAGTGATGAAATAGTTGTCATAAATAATTACAGAATAATAATGTGTTAAATATTAAATTAATTTAAAGCAGAATTAGGTGATATTAAAAAAATTAAAATAATTATTATATGATATACCTTATATGATCCAAGAATTTTCACAATTAATATGAAATATTAAGAGATTATTTAATGATTTTATTCAAATATTTCTTATCGTATTGATTTTTCCAAAGACAATGTAATGAATAGTATCAAAATTGGCACTAATGATATTTCAAGAATGTGATATTTTATGAAATTAGTTAAAAATAAAAAAATTTAAATAAAGATAGAGGGGGATAAATTGTGGTCTGAAATAACATCAATTGTCAATTTATGGTTCATTTTACATGTTATATGTAAAAATATGCACCTTTTAATATAACAATGTGGTTACTATAGTTAAAGTTCCAATAGGTCAACTAAGAGTTAATAAAAAAAGATACGGTTTAAAATTACACCAAAAAATTTATAAAATATATTTTTGGTTATATTACCACCATTTCCCATATTAGTTTCTAGTACCTTTTTAATTTTTTGGGTTTTTATTTTTATTTAATTTAATATAATTTCATCTTTTGGGAAATTACAAAGGAGCCCCATGTCTTTATTATAAAAGTGCATCTTCTCCCTCATCTCAATTAATGACCTTGAGTTTTATTTATAAAAAACGCACTACTAATAAATCATATCCGATTACAGATTCATCTTCTATAGGTTCTAGAATTCACATGGACTACCTCAACAATACTTTGTAAAATATCAAAAGGAACTATCTCAATGAAGAGCTAATCGATCAAATCTATTACTCTATTTTACTACACTTCTACAGGACTTATAAACATATATTATCTTTCATGTTATAATAATATCAGTATAATAAATATTATGAAACTGTATTATTATTATTAACACACTATTTTATATCTCCTTTCTTATCGAATTTGAAGTGAATGTATCTCTCATGCATACATATGACATACTGTCCACACATTGTGACACAATTCATTTTCCATAACCATATTTTATGAATATGGATTTTCACGGTGTTAATGTGTATATATTATATTTATTATATATTTATAATTAAAATTTTGATAATATAATATCTATCTTTTCACTATATAATCTTTTGGGAAATGAAAACGTCACATGTACGTACGTTAGTCTGACCATATCAACAATGTGATGGGCTACATTTTTCATACATTTATCACATGGATGGTAAAAGGATATATTTAATGAATATATATTATATATATAGAATAATAATATTTGTTAATGAATATATATATATAACACATATATATTTCATTAAATCCTACAAACAAATGAAAACAATATTCATGCGCACATGCGACCTACCACCTCTATGAATGAGGTATTTTATTTTATACCTCTAAATTTTATGGATAACCATAAATACGTATATAATGAATATATAAGATATATATATCTTGGTGATAATTCAGAATATTCTGAAATAATAATATATTCATGAAGGCTGGGAATAATAAATCAAAACATGTACAAAAAACAATGTAGTTATCAACTGAAAGATAACATATATTTTGAATTATTATTTTGAAAGGAATATAAGGTCATAATTAAAATTTATATGTTATTAAATATATTAATATATTTATATTTAAGATTCATAATATAATTTAATTTTCTATACTAGAGGCTTTAACTTGTAATATTGAATTAATGCCTTAAGGTAAGTGATTTTTGTGTCACATTTATTTTTATGGGACCCATGACCTATACAATACTTTTTTATTCTATGTGGCGTATATACTACCCATTAATGTATTTTATGTGACTTATCCTAATTATTTTCTTATATTAAAAACCATATAATTTTTTTTCCTTTCATCGATAATTTTTTTTACTAATTATAATGTTGTAATGGTAAATTTTAAAATCTCATTATCATTCATGATTGTTTAAAATATGTATCTACTAAGAAATATTTATCATATATGTACATGATTCATGAGAAAAATTCAAATGTATTTTTATTATTCTTCTAAAAATTCTAATTTCTTTTTTAACCAAGTGTAATTGTTTTTCTAAATGATTTGAAAAGTATCTTTATTCATTTTCCTAATGAGGTACTTTGTGTCTTTTCTGTGAAAAATACCAAAATGATTTTTTAACTATAAGGAATTAAATATTTTATTCCATCTCGAAACATTATTTTAATGAATATTCCTTTACAATATTAATGGGTTATTTTAAAAAATGGATTCCTTTATAATTTTGATGATTTTTAATAAAATAATTTCAGAAAATAAAGGATATTTTTTCTCACGAATTATTTCATGTGATCATTAAAATAATGTCATTTTCCTTTGAATATGGCATTATTTACTATTACTTTTTCATTACTTGTTATATGAAAGATGGATATCTGTCTTATTATTTATTTTAATGGTTTATTATTATGATTCAATAATACATATGAATCCGATTAATTTTTAATGAGAAATGTTATGCTGAAGTGTTTATAAAAGACATAAATACAGGGATTCTGATATGGTGAAGGTTTGATGCTCTAGTGGAAAACATTTTTAAGGTTTTTAATAAGTGTATTTTTTGACAAATATGTCCCTCCAATTCATTAGGAATGAAATTGTATGTCATGACATAGTTAAGGTAATACATATGATGTACACGATCTATAAGGGGGAATCAATTTGATGTACTTGATTAGTGAAGGGAAATAAGATTGTGTACTTGATCCGTTAGGGGAAATATTGGATATGGTCTTATTTGATAGTTTTGGTAGTTAGCATTAACATAAAAAAGTGTTTTCTATAACCATGATGATGCCACTCACATTAATTAAGTGATCTTACAGTTCATTATTGTGTTGTAATGATGTGTTATTCTTATGATTCATCTATTAAAACATGTTATGTTTTCATTATATGACTTGGGTTTATGTTCCAAGAATATATGGGTATGAATATTTTATGTTATTCTCATTGTCATATAACCATATTTTTTATATTATAATTTTATAATTAAATATGTTTATATCATCCATGTTTACATATTATGATTATTTTATATCACACTTTTTTATATTTCCTTTCCTTAGGTAGTGAAGAAAGGTTTTGAGTAGGGTTACTGATGAGGAATATCATTGGGGTTCATTGAGTTCTTTCCTCAAACTATATGTTTTCCTTCCAAGATTCTAAAGGCACTAAACCATTACTGTCCCTGATTAAGTGTTTATGTGTTGTAATTAATAGAAAAATACAATATACAATATCCACGTATAAAAATCCTCGGTCATTATACTTACTCAATTCCCAATAAAATAATTTCATGAATTACCTGGTTGTTCCAGCAACAAAAATGATGACTGGGTTGTGACAAACAATCAATAGTTAGGTCACAGATTTTGTTTATCCTCTTGTAAATAGACTTTGTTTCATATATATGTAGTCGTATATGTTAATGTTTGTAAATGTTTGTTGCAAAATTAAAAGGAATGTTCGTAGTGGGTACAATTCATCTCATTGAGGAGAGAAGGTTCAGTAGTAGAGTATAACCTTTTTTTCCTAAACCACTTTAAATCATTTTGTTCTGTCTTTTTATTATACCTACACATCATTTTAATAGTACATCAGTCATTATAGATCATCATTGAATAAGATGTAATTTAGTTATAATAAAAAAATTTAAATTATTCTATTCAGCTTGTATATCGTCATTGTCGCGTGAATGATAATGAATCCATGCTACGAATTGCCATTAAAACTTGTATAAAATATAATTTGGTAAATTAATATGATCAGTATGAACTATTATAAATGAAAATAATATCTACTGAATTTTATAACATTACATATATCATGGATAACATATATTGAAATATGTAAATTCATAGGTTATTAGGTATATGTCATTTATGACTTATCAATTTAATGTTCATGGTCTTCCAATTATATGTTTAATAGTTTAAATTTTTTTTATTGTAATCTCTCCATTTTAAATAGGGTCTATAAATAAGAGAAACTGAGTAATAAAAAATATGTTGGGGGATGTGATTCCTTAAAAAATAATATTTCCACGTGAATAAGAGTAAGATTATGGTGTTTCATGGAGATATTTTTACACTTACACAATATTTGAATATAAAAAAGAATGAATTAGCCCACCCATATCCACCAAAGTTCCAGAAAAACTCAATTAATACCTTTAAGTGAAAAACATCTCTAGCCTTTTGTGGATATTCCAGTCCAATAATCATGAAATAATATATCAAATAAATGCATAAATATAACCACTAATCCAATTATTTGAGAATAACAACTTCATATTGGTATTTTATCATATGTGTGGAAAAGTAAATGAATGGTGTATGTTGATCCCAAATAAAAACACATGATTTTGATACATATTTATTGAAGTGTAAAAAATACATTAATATTTTTTTGATAAATATTTTCCCAGAGATCTCTGACATAAAATTGAGAGAAATTTTATTTGCCTCATAGAAAATGATGATGAATTGATCTGGATACATGTGGAGAAATTAATTATAATTTCACCGTAAAAATAAAAATTTGTCATTAGATTCAAATAAATTCATAACCACATCATTTCTTGTATAAATATTAGTCTATAAAAGCAGTTTAAAATTCATGAGTTTTCCAATATAATTATATTTTCCTCTTCTGCGACAATGTTGAAATAGAGAATGTTGAATCTTTATGGGTCACATTAGGGTTTAAAGAGTAAGTGAAAAATATATTTTATTTCTTTTAGTATAATAGAGAAATATCATGGGGGTTCAAAACTCAAATTTTTATCATATCAAAATCATTTTAAGAATTCTCTTTTAAATTTCCTAAAGAGTAAATGGAAATTATTTAGCTATGGGAAGGGACTCGTGTTATTTATTTCTAAAGGGAGAAACCCATCAATGTGATGGTAGAAAGGAATCCTATATTCAATATTCAACCAATATTAAATTTTTTTAATAGAAAAGTGAAATTAATATATATATATATATAATTGCGCTAAAAAATTAACTGTTGATGAAAACCGATAACAAAAAACATCAAGGTCAAGAGTGTGAGGTGTGATTTTGTAATCATAACTTCTAGGGTTGTTGTTGACAATTAAGTGGTGAATTATATTCGTGTTTTTAATTTATGAATAATAATGATACTATTTAATTTAGAATATATAATATATTTCAAATCATGATGGTTTTTTTGATTTATTCAAATACAACCTCAAAATATTGTATTCACTTATTGACGACTTTGTTAAAATGGTCAATTAATTAATCCCACACATATAACACAACCCTTGTAAAATTTATTGGTTTATATTTCACGTAATAAAATTTAATACTCTATTTAAAATTATTTTATAGTATTATAGTAATTTAGTGGATTTCCTTATATAGAGATAATAAAAATTTCTTTAGATGAAAAATCACCCTAAGTATAAAAAATCACCCATTAATTAATAACAAGTGATGTATATGGATTTATCCATTTTGATATCATCATTAAGAGAATAGATCTTATTGTGTAATTAGAAAGTGTATCTAATTCATATGAATGATATTAAGTGAAAATAATACATGATTGCATAACCATTCTAATGTACATCACTAATGTGAATAATAAAGAGTATTTTGGTCTTCGTCATTACTGAGAGGTTGTGTTAAAAATCATAAATATTCCAAGATAATTATATATATCAATAAATTAATAAATAATAGAAAACATTTGTCATGAATATGTGAATATGAAATGATTTCATAATCCTAATAAAGGTTTTATGCTACCATGTGATTCATCATGAGGTGTTATAATCATCTTAATTAAAAAAAGGATGGGTAATTTCTTTTTGGACTAAATTTCATGGGCTTAACAATAACAAAAATACATAACATGTATCATATGAACCAAATTCATGACATTATATATAAGTTACATTGATAATAATACATATTTAGGGTGGATCCTCATTGTGCTTTTTTTCATGTAAAGGATATATGGCGGATATTAGAATACAATATTTCACACATTGTACAGACACAACATTTTTATAGTGATTCCATTTTGAATTGAAAATACATTATCTATGTTCATATAAACTAATATTAGTGTATTTATTAATTACCATAATATATTATTGGTATTCAGTATATATGATATTCTTATATACTATAAAATAAAGGGGAATATGAGGAGAAATTTATTGTCATATTGAAGACATTTTGAAAGGAAAAGATAAATATAATGTATCATTATTGACATTTTCATATTGGAAAATTGTAATTCTAAGGGTGTGTTATTAGTAGAAATGTGATCTATGCATATTCTTAAAAAATTGTGCTAAATGATGGATATCCCATATCATCATATTGGATTAAAATCCATAGTTTCCATCGACTACCATGGTATTATAAATGATATTTGATGATCTATATATATTTTCAATCCCACATAAAAAGAAATAAATAATTTATCCAACCTTCTCTATAGTGATGAATATAAATATTTATTTAAAAAAGATAAACATGAGGATAATAAAAACACTTTTACTCACATTCACTACTAGTGGTTAATGATTTTTGATCAATAGCGATCCATCTAAAAACAATTTAGGTTATATGCTTATGCAAGATGATAAATTTGTAGCATGTGAATCCCAGTAATTAAACACTAAAGAGAATAAAAAAACATATATTGAAATACATGAATTGGACTTCCTGTTTTATATTTTATGACATTATCATTATACTGGGATACACGACATATATATTGAACAAAGAATCATCATGATTGAAATTAAAAACATGAACTTATTATGTTCCATTGAAGGTGGATAAAAATGATCAAGGATTAATAATGATCAATCAAAAACCATATTGGAAGGGGAAAATGTGGTATACATTAAAGTTATAAGCGATTAGGAATCACTATCCACATTGGGGATTACAAGGTATCCAATAAGGATATTCATGAAGATGTGGGAATATGAAAAGTAACTTCATCGTATGATTCTAAAATAACCACTGAACCATCCGTTATCTAAAATAACTTGTAAGAAGAAAAATAAGATGATGAGTAATTAGAAAAATGTAGACATTATTATAAAATGGATGGACTGTATCAAGCCTTTCTCACGTGGTGAAATGGGAGTTAAGTATGTCAGGGTTTTTAATGATGCTTTGATGAAACAATTCACATATAGACTCATTGCATGTTCTTACAACCCCCTGGAATTTCTTTCTGAAAGATTTACTGACAGGTTACATAGGAGGCAGAGGATACATCCAAGATCCTCTATCTGGCCATCTATTAAAAGAACATATAATGACCTTATGTCACATTCCAAATGGATGGTTTTTCCTTGTTCCCAATTGAATTTCTAGGCAAAAAAATGGTTATCCTGTCTTATTGAGAATAAAACTGATATACCATTATCTTTGAGAAACATAACTGTCACTGATCTGCAGGGATATGCATTGGCTCAAGGAGTTCTTCCCCCTAATATGAAAATTGAATTCTCTTCTTATGAATATATGGATCAAGACACTCTGATTTGGTAAACTGATATTAATGGATTATTCTCCAGCCGGCTGTCATATGACATGCAGTGTCAGAATGTGGCATCAATTCCTGCTTGGGTGGTGGGGGTTAGGAAGGCTTTCATCCATCCAGCTGATGCCATTCTTATCTAGCGCATCTGAAAAAATAGGATTCCAATCCAATCATCCCTTCCAAGAAAAGGATTTAATCTAGCCCCTGTATGTTTTTTCTGTCTTAATGCTGATGAATCTATTGATCACATCTTTATCAACTGCTCCTTTGCAGCTCGGTTCTGGAAGAATTTGATGGATATTTTTCACTGTCACTCGGGCTGTTACTCTATTGGTTCCTTGCTCAATTCTATTATGCATGAACAAAACAGTGAGCAGGTTCACTCCTTGCTCATTGTTTCTGCTGTTTCTATCATACCTTATATTTGGAAATCCCAGAATAATATTTTTTTCAATGGTGGAAGGCCCTCCTTCAAGGAGGGGATGATGGCGATTCACCGAAGCATTAAACTTGCTTCGATGAGACAGTATGGCTCTATGAACAATAATATGTCTGATTTTATATTATTGGGAGCTCTTGGTGTGAGTGGCAGGGCAAGGAAGCCTAAGGTGATGAAATATATCAGATGGATCCCTCCAATCAATGACCACTTAAAGGTGAATGTTGATGGAGCTACTTCTGGAACACCGGGTCCTTCTGGATGTGGAGGCATCTTCAGGAAATCTCGCGGATTTGTAAAGGGATGTTTCTTTCATTACATTGGTAATAGCTACGCTCTTGAGGCGGAGCTCTGGGCTATGGTAAAGGCAATCAGTTATGCTAATTGTTATGGTAGGAGGAAGATTTAGATTGAATCAGAATCTTCAGTTGTTGTGAATATCCTCAAAGAGCAGTCCAAGAATGTACCATTTAGAATGCTTCATGTTTGGACTTGTTCATTAAAGATGGCTGAACAACTTACCCATGAAGTCTCTCATGTGTTCAGCAAAGCAAATCAAGTGGCACATGCACTCTCAAAAAGGGCCATTCTGGAGTTGCGCTCTAGTTGGTCCTTTTTTCTTCCTGAGTATTTCAATGATCTTGTGTACAATTATAGAATTGGTATTGTGTATACAAGACTATGTAAAGATCCCCTTTCCTGAGTGGTTTGTACTGTTTAAAATTTTTCTTATTTAATCTTATGGGAGAAGGTTTCACCTGGCTCTCGGGCTTTTTCGGTATTTGGATATAATTTTCAATAGATTTCAAAGGATGTTGTGATAAAAAACATTCCCTATAGTATTTCTCATATAAAAATTATTTTCATTCAAGCATTCAAATGGAACCTTATGAAGATCTATATGGGAAATTGTTTCAGTCTCTAATATGACGGGGAGAAGTTGGATAATGGAAGCCTATATGACTTTGCTGAATCCATGTGATAATGGAGAAGGCTCAAACCGTTAAACTAAATATGAAATATAAAAACTATTGACATAATTAATATATAAGAAATTAAATATGACATAGATATTGAGGTAAGAGATAAATTGATACTTTATATATCCCCATGGAATAATTTGATGATGTTTGGGAATAATAGAAAGATTATACTTTTATAAATTGACACATTGAGACAGTTGATTGAAACGATGTCATGGATTATGAACTATAACTCCAACCTAACCTATATGAAGTATATTATTTTCTATATATATCCCAATAGAGGAAGAAAAAACTATATCACTCACATAAATTAAACAAGAGCTGGTACCCATGGAGAATGACCATTCATATAGAGAATAGCCATTGAATATAATATTTTGTAGAGAAAATGTTTAATTATATAAGTTTACTCACTGGGTTAATGTAATGCAATGGAATAGAAAATTTTAAAAAGAAACATTTGAACCAAAATAGGCAATTAAACTTTTGTACCATCTGGATTTCTAGTGTATGCATTGAAATTTAGAGGCTAATAATTTTTTAATGGGGGAATAATATAATGACATGATAATTTATTAATGAAATTCTAATTTTAAATTAACGTATACATAATAATTTAATATAGTTATAGAAAACACATGCACTGCATTGAATATTTTAGGATGTTTTGGAATATCATATTTAATTAATCATTATGTATCATTTCTTTTTATATTATTGTCATTATAAATTACCCTTTAATATTAGCATATATTTAGAGTAATGATAAATTCAAATTGACATAGATAGAAGAAGTGATGAAATCAAACAATAGGATTATACACTACAATTACCATTTATCAAAGCATCTATTTGGTTTTCATCTTGATAGATCATAATCCAATATTTAACAAATAATTCATTTATGAAACTATATATGAGATAATTTTAGTCTTTTCAAGATCACCACCTAACAAGTGTTTTCCAAACCACCCCATGAATGTTTCACTGTCTCACTACATGTCATTAGTGAATACATATGGTGTCCGTAACATAACATATATGTATATAAAAAAAATTTATGAATATTTTGTAAATTAAAAAAATATATTCCCGAGTACCGTAATAATTTAATGTCTTTGGAAAGAATGAATCGAAATACTCTATACTGTTTAAATATCTTCAAAATATCCTATAAATATCTCCACCAATAGTACTTCTACCTAAATCATTTCCTCATAACTGAGGGGAAAGGAAACCCAATAAGGGGTGAGCTAAAATTCTTAGTAGCTGTAAACATAGAAAACGTGTAATCATAACATAAAAAAATGGTATGGTAGTTAATCAAACCATTTAATGATCATAAATATCATATTAAAGATATTAAAAATGATTATAAATTCATTATACATGGATCATAATATAATTCATTGAATAAGTCATGACATAAAAAAATAAGAATAAAAAATGGAATTATGGTAGACAAATAACATATAATATAATTTCCATAGTAGAAAAAGAATCACTGCCAAAACCATATTGGTAGTATGGGTTCCTACCTCATATCATCCTAGTTGTCATGGTTTACTACCATGGCCATATTAGTAGGATGAGTTCACTCTTCATTCTATCATGGTAAGCATGGTTAACTCCCATGGACACCTTTCTAGTCAGGGTTCATTCCTAATACCATCTTACTCTATCACATGATATAAAAATGATTACATAATATATTTGTGGTAGATATTTGTCCCACCCATCTCAAAATGAAATCACACATACATGTTCCAAAAAATCATTAACAATTATATCATATCCCATGATATGAAATGGGTATCATAAAAATGTAATCATATCTTTTCTAGGGGAAAATGACATAGGATTCTTAATAATTTCATAAAAATAATAACCTAAGGAAGAGAAATATATTTCATAAACCTTGAACAAAATAAATAGAAATATATTTCTTAGACATAAAACATGGGAAAGAAAAAAACACTTCATAAACATATATCATTTGAAAGATAAATATGATTCATAAAGACCATGAAATTAGCCATAACCCATTTAGAGAAATAATATTAATAGAACATTTAGATAATTTCATTGAGATGAATGAGTAACATTAATGAATATCATTTTATATGGAATATAATTTTGAAATATCTTTCCATATGATTCTTAAATAAAATATTTTTTTCTTTATAGAAAAATGATTTCTAATGCATAAAACCACTTGAAAATAATTTTCATAGAAATTATCTAAAAATAAAATAAAAAAGACAAAAAAAATATTTTATAAAACCATATTCCTTAAATGCATATAATATAATGTTCAAATCATCTTGAAAACATTTTATTATGAAAAACAATTTTAAAACACTAAAATAATACTTAAGCACAATATGAAAATGATATTATTGAAAATAAATAAATTACTTATAATGAAATTATTAAAACATTTTGAAAACCATTTCATTGAAAAATTGAAAAATTATTAATAAATCAATAAATTGTTTTTAAATCATTATACTTCAAAACATATGAAAGATGATTGAAAAAAATTTAAAATTCCCATTCCCTTGAAACATTAAAAAAATATTGATAACAATTTGGAAACTATTTTTTTTAAAGTACTTTTAAATAAATTTTCTTAAAAATGATCAGAAATATATTCAAAAAAGCAATCTTCAATTAATTGATATCATGTAAATCATGATTTGTCATACGCGGAAAAAAGAACACTCATTTTTTACAGTAAAAAGTTTAGTGAAAATTCATAGTTTGGAAATCCACAAAAAGAATCCATTGAAACCATTAGTAAAATAATAATTGTAAAAAAAATTTAAGTGCTCATAGGAGAATAGTGAAATATTACTAAAACCCCTTTTTATATAAATTATTATAATGGAATATGATTTTCATCCAAGGTGATGGTAAAGAAAGACTTTCCTCAAAACCCTTTATTAACTTTATTTTGTACCAAAGAGTTGAAAAAATGGTTCCAATATATGAATAAATCATTAATAAACATAGGATAACAAAATATATGAATTTTATAGTGATTATGATCATATTAATTCTCTATATAAATCATAAACAAAAAAACTTAAACATCGAGGAGATTGTCTAAATAAACACTTAAAACATGGAAATTTTGGATCATACTCTCCTTATAAAAAATGTAAATTAAATGATTATTAAATATCATAAAAAAATTAAATTCAGGATATAACATGTCCAATGGATGTATATATATCTATAAATATAATTTAGGTGTACAAAAAAACTTGAGTCTTAAAAGAAGGTAAAATAATAGAAAACTGTAAAACCGATTTAGTAACTATTGAAACATAAACCCTATGAAATAATGATCATAAAATGGATATGTTAATACCAAAACATATATGTAAAATATAAATATAATACTAACATTTTCTTTAGATACACCAAAAAATATAAATTAATGGAAAACATATCATCTATCTCATGAAAATAAAATGTGAGATGAAATCCCTTTACCTTGTGTATTGACTCTCGCCGTAATCAAAAAAACCACCTGTATAATAAATATAAATTTATTATAAATAATTTACAGAACAATATTTTTGTATCTAGTACTATATATTCTTTAATAAAGACCATGTACTACCTATTTTTTATCCATCCTATGTTAAGTTTTCACTTTGGGTAATGTTCTCTTTATTCTTCATATGTGTCTTAATTTATTATATATTTAAGGTACTTAAACATCTATAATGATTAAAAAATGTAAACCATGGTTTAAATATAATTTGTATCTAGTATATATGTATTATAATAATTTATAGATTATATAACTATGAAACCGAATACACAATTCATGGAGATGATAGGCCGTACATACACATGAATGGTTTTTCTGTTTAATTGTTGTGTTGAAAAAAAGAAAGTAAAAGACCTATATGTATATGTATGTATAAATATATCATTATTAAATAAAAAGTTATGACATCGTATATATCTTATATAATCACTGAAACCATCTTAAAAACAATACTTGTATTGTGTGAACAAATCATACCGCTTTGAGGGACCGATAGTCCTCCGTTCATCAATTTTTTTTTGTATTCGCACCAAATGGAAAGTAAAAACGTTATATGTTTTAAAAGTATTATAGAAGTATAATGATATAATAATTATAATATATAAAATATATTAAAAATTTGCATCATATTTTCCACTATGATAGGCGATATTGTAAATTGAACAATCACCAATTTTTAGGCGTATCTTCTCCATAACCATTAATAGTATGTTCATTACCCATTATATTAAGGTTTGTGTAATTATTGGTCAAAACAATAACATAAAAATATACTATTATATTGATGATACCAGTTTTTTATACAATCAGAGAATAACGATATTAGATGGGGTAGATAAAGAAAATAAATTAATGGACCTCATAAGAAGCTCTTACCACTTAATTGGGTATCTCTTTTTGGTTTATGCCAAATGGATTCCTTGTTATACTTTCTAGAAAAATTAAGGAATAAAAGAGTATGTTATAGATTTTGGGAAGTATATGTAGTAGATATTGGACTAACCTAAGTGGTTTGAGGGGTGTGATGATGAGGGAGATTTAGTGGCCTTTTACAGGGAAGTGAAAGGACAAAATTGGTATCTTTTAAAACTAGTCTGGTATACACACATGTTTATGTATCAAACGGCATAAAAAACCAAAAAAACTCAATAATATATGTTAAATGGAGGATTAATTTCCATAAATTTTTTTTTCCATTTTATAGGACATTTGGTGTCTTAAATATAAAGTTTGTTCCATATTTAAGCTTAATTATTCCTTAACTGATGTAATTAATTTTAATTACATTCACTAATCATTTTTGTGAAAAACTATGTTAAACTCTTTATAAATTATATTTTATAATTATTCCAAATATAGAACCCATTATTAAAATTTAAAATCATAGAAGTACAATAAATTAACTTAATATAAATTACAAGGTCAGTTCGATAATGCGTGTTTTGAATGTAAAAATATTCAAGGGTTTGCTAAGCTTTCATAAACAATTTAAATGTGAAAATGGTAAAAACGAACTGAATTGGATTAATTGATAAATCTATTATCTATTGAATAATTTAAAATAATTTTAATTATAATTTATTTTTATAAATAATTTAGATGAAAAAACATTTCAAGATTACAATACAGTATTTTTAATTATTCATTAAAAAGTAAAACCTTACTGGAAAATACAAAATAATTATCCTAACATAATTATTATGTTTATATTTAATATATAAGGATTTGGTGACATATTAAGTCTATAAAAGTTCAATATTTTTGAATTAAAATTTGTTCTCTAAAAAAGGATTTTAAAACTACCGTAGAAACAAATATTTGTTTTTATCAATAAAATAAGGTTTGTTCTTATCTTATGTCTAAAAAATCTAATTGAAGAATTAAAAAATATAGATTTCATATATAAAATTTATATTACATTAATATCACTCACTAATTTAATTAATTTAATTTAATTTGGAAAAAAGAGGATTGAATATATAAATATTAGTATTATCTTTCATATTTAGTTATTTTTCATATTAATTTCTAATTAGATGATAAACAATGAATTTATTTTATCTTTTTCTAAAATATATATTTTCATTTCTTAATACTGGAAATATTCGTCCAGATCTGTCTTATTTAAAAGAGAAAACATGTACATGATTGAGTTGGAGGGGGACATAAAAGAATCAATCCATCATGACAATATATACAAAAGGTTATAAAAACTAACAATCAAACAGAAAATATATATCATAATCATCAGGCTAGTTAGAGTGGTCTAATGGAAAATGAGACCTACAGACCACTGTTATCTTGATATATGAATATTCATTCTTCTGAATCAATTTCTTAGTATGGAAAGGTCGAAAACATTCATCATCAACAACATTTCGCGTAGATAAATCAAAAATTTATGTTGTATTTATTGAATGATTAACTTGGTGTTGTGTGAAAAATAGATATTTAAAATAAATACTCAAAATTAGAGTTCTGTTAAATGAAAAATATTACAAGGGTAAAATTAATTTAAAAAATAATAATTCAATAAATTTATAGTTTTTATATTCTACCCCCATAAAATTAATTTCTCCATTTAAATTCATCATGGTCATCAATGTTTTAATACTTTAATGTTTCATTAATTGAAACCCCCATTGTAAAAATTGATAGTAAAACAACCATTAGAATGGAAGCATAAGAATCATAATTGTATATCAATGTATCATATAACATGGGTTCTGGATAAGACAACATAGGATGGGAGTGAATATTGTACATGGAAGAAAACCACAAATATTTATAGGGATTGATTGAGGTCGCAAATCCCAAAAAAAATGTATTATCATAGAATAGTTGATGGCTTTAAATTCATAAATCTGGGATGATTTAAATGGCCATCTGTTTAACAATGTTAAGGTATGAAGAAAATAAATTTTCTTTTATTCATTATCCAAACATTTTCAAATTCAATTATTGACCAATAATATAAGGAAATGTAGTTACATACTATATTTTTCTAAAAATAATTTTATTCTATAGTTGTGATTTTATCAATTTATAATTAATCAATTACCTCATGTAATGTACATCTATATATAAACATTGAAGACTGAATTGCTAAAATACACATTTATTAGATCATAATGATCATAAAAGAATGAAAATTATAATGATTTACTTATAAATATTCTCAAAAATAAATATGGTTAATACATTAATCTACAAAAATTAAACTAAGAGTACTTTTTCATCATAAATAGTTATTCATAAAAAATAATTATAAAATTTCCAGCACAACGTGTAGTATGATGGTAAGAATGAAATTCATATCATCCTTTGGTTATGGTTTTAAGACCCATAACCTTGATAGACATTATTGGTTGTAACCAATAATACATGATTCCCTTTTCTAAAACCACACAATTATAAATTCCAAAATATTATGGAAATCATAGAAATAAGGTTAATAACTAAATAGTCTTTTAACAAAGGTTTTCATGAAATACTCAGTGCATAAATACTTCCTCTTAAGATTAACATAATTATTTCCTAAAAGGTTAACCATATAAGCCTTCTCAATGTTGAATATCCAGAATATTGAAATTGAGTTATGAAATCATCTTAACACTGACCCCCCTATATCAAAAAGCATCCTTTCATTGTCACATTCCAAACATGTTATTACCGTCACAGTAAATTTTCTTGGAAAATGGTGATAACCATTATTACTATAAACAATTCCAAAAAACAAAAAATTTAACATATTCTATAAATTATTGGATATATTCCATAAATCCACGACGATTTAATCTTCATCCATTATATCATAAACTTCCTATCAATATTTCCTTAATTAATTACAATATAATAAGTATAGTGTATTATACATTTTCATATGCCATGTATCCTTATCCAAACAACATTATCATTACATAAGGAACATATCAAGCATTATCTTTCCCTTAATCATGTGTTTTCCATGGACATCACCTTTCCATTAGATTAATTTTCTATTTCATCATAACCATTAAACGTTTTCTTCTAAATTCATTGTGAAACACATAAACTAAAAAAAACATATACATTTAATCATCTATATATCTTACTTATTGAATCAAAATAAATAAATTGTTTTATTATTCCAAGTCATCTTTATGTCATTAAAAGGGTTACCTCATCCTATTAAAAAATACCTCTTTCATTTCCCATATCATTTGTAGTCTCTTCATCATCAGTATTGTAACCAGTACTCATTCCACCATGCTGATACTCTCTTGGAGATTTCATCATGGGACATTGAGTAACATAATGACCCTTTATTAGACACTTAAAACACTTAGACATCGGTAATCCCTTATTGATGTCAATATTATCATCCAATTAACTAACTGAACTCTTGATTTTTTCTATGCAGTTACTAGTAGTGTGTCTTTCTTTACCAGTGTCAAAACATATTCATCATCCTCTAATAAATTAACTTATGTGATTCATTCCTCATTGTTGATAAAAAAAGTGGAATATTCATTCGATCATGGTCTACATTACCCAAAATATCAGCAAACTCATTCATTATCTTACTTGGTGAGTCAGAGAGTTGGATAAGGTACACGTTTTTAATCATGTTCCATGTAAACTTATTAGGCACTGTCAAAACAAATCTCAGTCCACTGAACATACCACCTTACTTTTCATTAGAAAGTCATCCCTCACATTCAATATTATTCAATTTCATTGAAGTTACAGCTATTTACTAAAATGAAAATTAACGGGTGAACATTAATTATTATAGTAAAAACCACATAGTCATTAATTGAATTATATATACTATGTCTGAATTATGAAACCATCCTCAATCTATGACACCCTAGGTTCAACCTATTTTTTATAACTTAATTATATTTAAAACCATAATAATTGTTTCTGAATACTTATTTTAGTCCCATATAATATCCCAGAGTGTGTCAAACATTGTGTGTAGTAGGGCCTATTTTTGTGAACTAGATTACCCTATGTCAAGCCCATAAAATATTTTTAGCATTATTACCCCTATGTACATCGATTCGATATAAATTTACACATCTAGTATCTAGGTATGTATTTATTGAAAGGAATCTATAGACTATACACTTTAACAAAATTACATAAAATTTTCATTAACATTAACCCTTCCTTATACTTATCCTTAATGATATCCCTATACATATCCATAGAAATATAATGATGTATTTTATTAATATTTTTTCATCCTAGTTGGATGAAGTTGGCTAAAACATTATTTTAATACCAACAATGGATACCCAGACATAACATACATGAATATGACAACATTTTAGGTGAATATTCACCACATTAAAAAAATATATGCTCGGAAAATGTAATAGTTTAGTTTCTTAGGAAACATGGAAACAAAATCTTTTATCATGTTTAAATATCTTAAACATGTCCCATAAGGATATCCACCATTATTATTTATACCTAAAAACATTATTAATAACCTGGGTGAATAGAATCATAAGAAGTGTTTTTCTCAGATGCCCTGTAAGGGTAAATAACGAAATTTCTAATCATTACAAGAAAAAAGGGTATGGAACATGATCATGACATTTGATGAACATACCCTATATATTAGATATCATAATTATGATTGGATGTTAAGAATACATAGATCATATTGTAATTTATAGTATAAGTCATGAAATCAAAACATATAAATATTGTCTAGAATTGTGGGATACACATAATAATATTATTTGATTTCTATAATAGGTAATGAATCACTTCCAAAATAATATTTTGTATTATGGGTTCACTCCCGATACAATATTAGTAGTCATTGTTCACTCCAATTTCCATATTAATAGCATGATTTTATTCTCATACTATCTTGGTAGTCATGGTTCACTCCCATGACCATATGTGTAGTCAATGTTCATTCCCTATACTATCTTAGTTAATCTCATGAGATATAAATCATCAACCAATTTCATGGAGGGAGATATGGCTCCCACCCATCTCATAATTAAATCATACATATGTGTGCCAAAAAATCATATACACTAATATCATAACCCATCAAAAGAAGTTGGTTTCATAAACTTATAACCATAACTATATATGGGGAAAATGACATATGTTTCATAATTATTTCATCAAAATCATAACATGTGGAATAGAAATAGATTTCATAAAACTAGAACTAATTATAGAGAAACATATTTCCAAAATATTTAACCTATAATGACCCATAAATTATATATAATTTTTTTAAAATTATTTGGGATTATTACAAGTCTGCAAAAATTGAAGGATCTTGATTTGGAGGCCCAGTGTCTTCGGAATGGAATTATTTATCTTTTTTAGTGTACATTCAGTTAATGTATATGGATGCATTTTATAAAATTTTGACTGATGCTTGGAATTTAAATCCAAGGACACTGTTGACTCCATAGCACTAGGAATCGTTTGAGGTAGGATTCACATGGACCACAGTAACTCGGTGGAAATTTTTGTTTTTGAATTTTTTAATGTATAATAAAATAACATGAAATTGTTTTTTTATTTTTCTCCAATAGTAGAGCTGTGATGGTGGGACTACTGGGTTTTCAAGACACTTAATGGATTGACACATCTATTTTGTAACCAAACTATGTTCAATAATGTGACTCATTAATTTATCCATATAATGGTCCCTTAATGGAATGATGAATTAATTCCTTAACTCTTACATTGTTTTATTAAAACATGGTCAAAGGGAGATTTTGGAGGAATTTGGTTTTGAACTCCAATGAAGCACAGACAAACCTTCTTCCAATGAATAATGGAAGATTTGATTATTTTTATTGAGGAATCTATCTAGAGGTCGACGGTCGACGAATGACAACCAAAGAAAACCATGTTATTCTTCTACAATGCCCATGAACGCGGACCATCCATAATGGTCACCAACGATTTTTGAGGTAGGGAGTTTACTAGTAACATTAATCTTTGATGAATTAAATTCTTTCTCTATTGTAATGATGTCAACGTGGAGTGAAGTGGCCAAACGACAAGGTTCGGACCCTCTGCCACTTAGTACTTGTTGCATTTTTTTGGGGAATAATTTTTAAATTCAACCGAACCGTGAATCTTGGAGCCATGTTGGGATGACAACATCCCTGGAGGCATGTAGGTGTGTGAAAAATGCAAAAGAACCACCGTATCTCACCCAGTGGCTCATAGAAGCTCCACCATCATGGAATGGGTGGCCAGCACCCACCGACCGTGGAAGGGGGCCAACACCGTTCGAAACCGCGACAGACGGACAAGCGGCTAGATCTCACCACGTAGGGGATCTAGGAGGTGTTGCGTTGTTAGGAATCAGGTTGTGGCATGTTGCGGATTTGATCCTAAAGAAAATGAGGAGATTCTCTCCCTGCGGTTCCTGCAGACAGTAAGGTGGTGCCACCTGGTGCATCCAGTTAAGAGCCGAACTGCTCTTTCAACCACTCCGAAGATGGACCGTGCGACCCTCTTGCAAATCTCACCAGCCAGCAGCCTTAGAGGTCGTGGACCAGTCCCCCTAGAGTGGGTCGGTCCTATCCATGACCAAGAAGGTGCTACCTGCCATAACCCCACCATGCCAAGGAAGGTAGGGGTGGTCCAGGGACTGGCAAGCCGACCCCACCGTAGAATCCCCCCCCGGGCTGGGTTGAACCCAAAATAGGTGAGGTCAGCCCCAACTAGTTTGGATCAGCCCAGGCCAGGTCAGACCAAACCCGGACCATTTCGGGCATTGATGTACTTAAAAGATCGTATCCTGAAAACAATACATCTATTTTACAAACCGTATGCAACATTGGGATCCATGGAGCGATGTGGTCCATTCGAGATACTTCACATGAGTTTTGCAGAATTTTTTAGTATGGTATGTACGGATTGTACTGGAATCCAACTATTCCCTTGGTAGAAAAATGCATATATCTATCAGACCGTCCATCTGATTGATGCGCCTTCAATTTTGTTGGAATCCTTATAGCATGGTATACCTTTGGGTTACACTTTTGTGGAATCCTATGACTGGATATCACATCTTAGTAACCCTGTGGGGATCAGCATCATCTTAACCATGCATGTATCAAAATTTATAGTGACCCTATATGGATCAACATCATTGAGACACTCTGTTGATTAGCATCATAGAAACCTGACGAGGACCACCCTTAAAGCATCCCATCATTGATCATCATCATAATGACCCATTGTAGACAAATATTTATAGAGACCATGTGTGGATCAACATCTTAGAGTCCCTCTGTTGATCAGCATCATAGAGACCCAATGAGGACCAACCTTAGAGCGGCCCATCATGGGTCATCATCAATGAAAACCCATGTGGATCAACAATCATAGGTACTTTGTGTAGATTATTGGGAATCACAATTACCATATATCCATCTATTTTTAAGGAACATAGATGGGAAAAAATGTCTCCAACATGATTATTATCTCTTTATTATTTTTTCCAACTTAAAATTTCTACATTAATTAACTTACACACATAATAATATGATAGTTTCAATATAATTATTACAATGTAATGTTATTACTGTATTTTAAAAACACATTGTTATTTATTCCCACATATAATTAAAAAATTGAAGGTCAATCATGCGTTTTTATGGACTGTCACCTCCACGAGAAATCATTTTTTAATTTTTATTCTTATTTTTCATTAATTTTAGAATAAGAAAAAAAAATTAAAATATTATACAAAAACAATAATATTTTCATTGTAATTATAATATAATTGAATTAATTCAAAATATATACCACTATAACCATTCTCCCCAATCAAGTTAAAGGGTGTCCATGTTTTGGTCTATTTAACCACCAATATGAACACTGCATTAAAATATTATAATGGACTAACATCGGGTCATGAAAAAGTATATATTTATAAGAAATTAATAAAATAAATATTAATATATAGTTATGTAAATTTTAAAACCAGTATTTCAATTATTAATATAACAGTTTAATTTGATGAAATTACATAAATAATACGTTATAAATTTAAATTTCACATATCATTTCCATAAAAAATAATTTGGAAAATTAAATTACAAAAAATATAATTTTATTATAAAAATATTAAATGAAATATATATAATTAACATAGAACCAAATTAGGGGTTATGATATAAAATTTATGAAAATGAAAAAATAGTTAATGTTATTAACTGTCGATGGACAGAATACTGTATAAAGAATTAATGTACTCATGATGAAGATATATAGTATGTATTATTAAATGGATCTATTAATTATTTATGTTATGAAATAATATATTATGTTCTATATGATTTTTTTTACAACAAGATTGTGTGACATAAACTATGGAAGGATACTAGGTAGATTATTTTGATCAGAAATTCCACTCATGAAGTCATATTTTGAAGTATAAAACTAAAATATATTATGAGGTTTTTAAATTTTACTATATAAGATATAATATAATTAATAGTATATTTTTTATGGTATTTTGAGTTTAATTAAAATCCATAACATTCAAGGTTATTCATTATAATATTTTTATGGATGTAAGGGATTCATTGTATATGATTAAGATCCCATGATACATGATTATGTTACAAACCATGGGTCCATTTAATTAGAGAAAATACAAAAATAAAGAAATATGAAATCATGATCTTCCTCTATATAATGATATTACATGTTCTTCTTAATTAAAAATCTCTCATTGAATTTTAATTCAAATATTACAAAGTATGTAATGGGATTTCACAATTAAAATATTTTTATATGTCCATAATCATTATTTATACACTATTATATTTATAAATGATATATTATATAATATGAGGATGTTTTTTATATATTACTTATTTTATAGGAATGATCATATTTGAAACCATGTTCTTATTATTTGGTGAATATATTTTATCATTAAAATAAATTTTGGATAAAAATAATTCTCATTTCATATAATAAATTATTTCTTGATATCTATGTTTTTACTTCCCAGTAGTATTCTACTTTTATAAACTCAATTTATATTGGTAAAATGTGATCCATTTTTTCCATTAATTCATTTAAAGGAAAATATTTTTTTATCCTCTCAATGTTTGTGGTTTTTGATAAGTTTATTTGATGATGTTCGAAAATATTTTACACCGTTCCAAAACATGATATATTGCCATCATATTAAAATTTCACATTGCTAAAAAATTCATTTCACATTGATTAATTGTTAATGAATCAATTTTAAAATATATATAATTTGAATAATTTTAAATTTCTTTTTTTGGAAAAATTCTTCCTTTTTCATGTATCCTTTATTATATATAAATTTATAATTAATTTCTACTTCATTTTATAATTACATATACTATAACAATATCGTTTATTTTTCATGATATTATGTTTTTATCCTCGTTTTAATGTAATATTTATTTGAAATATTTGAGAAAATAATATTTCAATATCCTATGATTTCTTTAGTTTAGGATGTATGCTATTTTTAAATAACCCACTTTTTATTATATGGGTTATATAAGATATGATGATGATTTATTTTATTTTAAAATCATATTTATTGAAAATTAGTAGTGGGTTACAATATCACCCATCTTTGAATAAATTTATTATTATATCCCATTAGACATTTAGCAATACAAATAATGTGATGGATCACATGTTCATACTATTGATGAGTTTTCTCACATTTTCTTAATCAGAACATTGAGTTTATTTGCATATGTGTGGGAATACTGGATATTATCACAATGGTATTCTTTTTATTAGTGTTGTTCAGCTCTCTCAAGTTTTTTATAAACTTATGACACATGTACAATAATGTATTTTGTGGTAAAATTAATGGGTTTGTTGGATTTTGCATAAAAATTAATTTTTTATTAACATGATTTATGTCATAGAAACATTAATATAAAAAATAAATTGTATTTATAAAAATTTTACATTTAAATAAATTTATATTTCAAATGGGTTATCAGTAGCTTGATTAAAAATGAAGTAAAAATAGTTTAAAATCCATTTAATAATTTTGGAACAAATTTAATTAAATCTATAAAGTTTTATAGATCGCGTGCTCACAAAAACTATTGAGTATATTTATGTTAATATATTCATAAATATACAATAGGATATTATTTAAAAAATAAAATGAAAAAATAATACAAAGAAGAAATTTAAAAAAAGTGGTTTTTTATTAAGACAATACATAATCCCCCCACTATGAAATATCTATTTTATAATAATATTATATTAAATAAACTATTATGGAACCCATATCATTTAAAAAAACACACACAAAGCTATCAATGCATTGATCATAGTATATATTTCATTAGTAAATATAATGATATCATGTCACACATGACATCTTCTATAGTTATACATTGGGGTACAAATGAAAGGGAATTTAAAAAAGGTAAGAAAATTATATTTTTTCATAGGAGACATTTTTACAGATAAAATCAGCATTTTAAAACACTACATTCATAATAATGATAAATATAATGAACAATTGATAATAGGAGAGGAAATGCGGTGTATCATAATCTAAATTTCATTGGTTTTCCAAGAATCATTGAGTTTTTATTTGAATGTAGACGTGGTTTCTTTTATAGATATTTTAGGAAAATAATTTTTCTAAAAGATTTATGATCAATTAATTTATATAGAATAAGTTTACAAGAATATTAATTTAGTTTTTCTCTATATTATTAAATTATAATCACTTTTTCCACATGTTCATCATTATTTTAAAAATAAAATTAACCAAATGATGAGATTGGGAAAAAATAAATGATGTTTTAATTTCAATGATGCTTCAAATAATTATTTGTAAACTAGAAATTCAATATTTCAAAACAATCAATTTCTATATTATACATGGTAGGATGTCTTTACGTGGGAAATCATTAGGCGATATCACTTTTTGGTTACATATATTATGGAAATGAAACATGTCATGTTCAGTTCATTCCTTTATGTGGTTAGTCCATGCTATCATGATATAGGTTAATCAATTCATGAGGAAACATGATTCACTCATAGGTTAGCATTATTTCATTTCAGGGTCACTTAAAGGAGTTACACAATAGTCACAACTCTTCATATAGTAGTTATTTTTTTATTTGATAACTAAGATATATATATATATATATATGGTCATTACTTAAATTAGTGAAAATTTACTTACTAATAACATTTTAGGTTGATTGATAATGTGGTAAGTGGATTCTTAACACATGGTTTGTTCTTAAACCCACATACATATCATCTTCAGTTCATGATAAGTACATTACATGGTCACAATTTTCACACCGAACTCAAAACATTTACATTGTGAATACACTAAGATGAAATGAAATATGATCTTGGATACACATTATCACATGAATATCATGATTAGTTTGAAATATTTAGTCACTAAGTATATTACACATGCATATAGTTTTCATGGAATGTTATATACATAACTAATTTTTTATGTTTTTCTAGAATAAAATTTACTACTAGAAAATCATTAATTAACTAATAATATTATAATCACGATATGGGATCATTAAAATATTGTGGTTATGGTATAAGACAATAAAATAAAATGTTTTGATGATATAAAGTCATGACAGATAATTTCAAATGAATAAATTAAATCAATAATAGATTCTTCTATATAGAGTGAAAAGGTTTGTCAAGTCCATTAAATTATTCAAATATTTCCATGGAGTTCAATTTTTTATTTCAAATGGTTTCACCAACATTCGGGATAATTATAAATTAAAACTAATGATAATAAATATAGAATGAAACAAAGATATTAATCAGATAATAATGAGTATTTCATTCATATTTAAAAAATGATTAATTTTGTTTTTACATGTAGTCACTATAAGAAATTATATTCAAAATCATAATTTAGAAAACCTCTAATATTATCAGGATGTATATGATTTTTTTCATTAGAACAATAAGTATGAGTAGAGAGAAAAATTCTAGTTCTGAGTGTATATATGATCAAAATTTAATACACAATAATAAATAAGTAATACATTCTCAATATCATGTCTATAAGAACAAAAAATTATTAATGGTATGGGATATAAAAGTTAGAGTGAGGGGCATGGGAATTTCTGTACGAGCTAGAAAATCATTATGACAAATATAGATACATCATTCCATCAAATTTTTAAAATCACATACTATATTTGAACTATGCCCTAATTATTGAAAAAAACCACCCCATTATCCACTAGGATTCTGAAACTAGAGTTGGTTACATGATATTATAAACTCATGAACTAAAATAATGGGTTGAATGAACAATTTTGGGATCTAATGATATTGTTCAAAAAATTCCATTTAAATATCTCTTAGTAAATTTTCTCCAAATTTATAAATAAATATCCATATTTATTGTGTCTCTCTCATTAGCAGCTTTTTTTGAACCATTAATAACCACTTCAAGAAATTGGCTGTATGTTTTTGATCATTTTCAAAAATACATCCCAAGTCTGGTTGAACTCATTTAAAAAAACACCTAACACTCCCCTTATGATTTGTTTGACCATATCATCATAAAAAACAATTTGAAAAATAGGATTAAGGGGTTTTATTGGAACATGAGCAGGGGATGGTCAAAACTCTTCATTCATGAAACTATGTTCTAACTAAAATTAAATAATTGATTTATTAGTTTTAAATGAACCTAACATTATTTCATGTATTAAATATAATTTATCATCAAATTAAACTCATGATAAACCATAGGCTAAAGACTAAAAATCATAAGGACCAATGTACTTGTAATTTCTTCCTCCCTATAAGCGTAAAAGTAATTTCCTATGAAAAAAGAAATGATTCCCAAAACACACCCCTTAAATATTTTTAAATATAAATATAATATTACATGGTAAAATATAATTTAAATGTTATAGAGTTAGATATATCAAAATCATAATTCCATCCATCTATCTTAAGTACTTCCTCTATTAGTATTATTATTTCAAACCCATCTTCTCCTATAACATTAAAAGAATTAATAATGAAAAAATGATCACCAACTTAGAAAAACACACTTGGAGAATAAACAAACATAGCTTGTTCCCATAAATTGATGTTATTAGAACAAAATATATCATTAACGGAATGGTTAAACAAACTTATCAATTCCTCTAGCTCAAGTATCACATGATAGTCAACATCATTAATGAGAGATCATTGTAACACTCACTGAGAAGATGATATAGACGTTCCATTATATCTAGTTGGACCACCAAATTATTACTATAAAAAATATGAAAACTACAGGCCAAAATAGTTGATCTGTGTGAATTATCCCCATATTTGGTGAAACTATAATATGTTATCAATGAGTACTACCTAGAAAAATTGAACTATAGAATCATCATTTAATTAACTCGTAGTATTTATACTGATCCCACACTTGTTTATCCTTATTCCCTCAAAGAGAATCTTTATTTTATATGATATCATTGAATAAATGTTTCTCATTATATGATATCAAATGTAATTTAGATTCAGGGGATCCATAAGACCTGAAAATTGTGAATTTCGTAACATTTTTATAATCCACCGAATCATTTTCATAAATATTTATTTTCTAATAGTTTTCCTCATCTTATTATACTATTTAATTAATAATACCTTTAATACATTCTTTTTAATAACCAAATATTCATGAAAATAAATAATAATCTCATTAGGTTGTATACATGGATCTATAAGTCAACTTATTCTAATAGGGCACTTCACAGGTCTAAAAAACATAATAAAACATTAATGGTTGATCCATGCATTGCATTTTTAGAGGGAGATTTGGGTAGGAAAGGGGTTTCTTCATATAGGAATTGGGTATTATATATGGTGTCAAAATAAATAATTATTGTTTATATGATGAGGTGTTTTGAGTCAAAATCTAATTTTATTTTAAATAAATTCAACTATTTAGTGATTTAAAATAATAATGAAAAAAATAAGAACCCGAAAAAATATTTATACAATCCATTATCTGAGTAAGAACCACATGGTAGGAGTAGGAACCCATGATTTCACAGTACGTTATCCATTTAATGTTATTTAATAGCTTATATTACAGAAAACACTGACATGTCATGCGTTATACGTAAGATTGAGTTTCTGTGAAAGAACACATTATTATTATAAATATTTTACTGATATATTTAGTTATCAATTAAATATTATAATATGAATTTTTAGATAATAAATAATAAATTATATTTATAATTTTTTCACAAAATTAAAACATATTTTTAATGAATTGTATAGGTATTGTTAAAATATAATTTATACATAAAATGTTTTTTTATAAATGAACTACACATTATTTCATTATTTGAACACTAATAAGTATAATTTTAAACACTCCAAAAAATTGAATTTGGTAAAATAGACTACATTTTTTAATTCAAAATATAGAAATTATCTTAGGTTGAATTTTGTATACATTTCTAATAACATTAAATTTTTGATGAATAGTGAAAAATACTACAAAGTACATAAAAAACCTTTTTCATTTAAATAAATATTTTTAAATAAAATTTATATTAAAGTAAAAATAGATAGATAATAGCTATATTAGTACAATATAATTCATTGGATTCATTTTAAAATAATATTAGATATATAAAGGTTTGTTGAACTTTTTAACGAGTTTTACGCACCTTCTAATCATGTTTTCAATTTTCCATAAAACATAATTTTTCCACTTCATTGAATTGAATTTTAAAAATCCGATAGATACAGTTGTCATCAGAAAGTAAAATGTGGATCAATAGGATAAAAATTACTTTTGGTAAATAGTTTCTATTGAATTTTATTTACCACGGTTAAAAGTAAATATCGTAATTAATGGTAAGAATAATACTATAATATTAAAAAATAACCCCAAAACATGTCATAATTATATTAGAAATTTGTCTTTCAAAAAAAGTCAACCAAAAAAAATTGATTATTGTTTATCCATTTTCGTTAGATTATAACACATATTATATTTTATTTAAAGAAGAGTTAAAAGTGTTAAATTCAATGAATAATAACTAAAACATTTCTAATATATTTTTATACTATATATATATTTGAATATAAATATTCATTAAAAATATAAATATATTTATTACATAGTTTTATTTTATTTATATTTCATAGACATTAAATAATTAAATTTATTTAAGACATAATGATGATGCAATAATTAACTTATTAAAAAAGGATTATAATAATAGATATTATAAATGTTAAATAAATTAAAATTCAATATTTGGATTCCAAAAACGAATTTTCTATGTGAATATGACACGTTAGGGTTGATGAAATGTATTTTTTAGAAGTAATCATATATTTATGACTTTCAAAAAAACCAAATACTAAATACTATCAAAATTGACATAAATGAGTTTTTTAAAAAAATATATTTTATTAAATGATATAATATTCCTAAAAAGATATGTTTCGGAGAACATTAATTAGATAATGTTATATATTTCATTAATGAACCACTTCAGGTTCTCTTGTAAATTTATAGTAACTATATTGACTATTTAGTTTAAAAATACAAGAAGGTGTGGTAAAAGTAAAACTATTTAACTAATAGTGAAATTGAAATGATAAGGTTATTAGTGTAACAAAAACATGTATAAAATTTTTTTTCTTAAGGTATTGAGACCCAACACCACCATATACTAGAAATTGATATTTTTGGATCTATTATAAACTACAAATAATTTTATAATAAATTAATATTTCATGATTTTCCTAAATTGCCCCTCATCTCTCTTATCAAATGGTACTTCTCCTTATCTTAAATCCACACCGCCAAAGCCATTGGCCATAGCCAAAACCTACTAAAATATACTCCAAAAATCCCTAAATTCATCTTATATGCCTTAATTTTTTTATAACACCATCCTATGGAGCCCTTTTGTTAAAATCCAAATGAATCACCCAAAGAATAATTGAATATTTAATCACCTATATCAAAGTTCATTTCTTATTCTATTTAATCTTACTATATTCTTAAAATTCTAAAATAATAACTCCAAAATATAATATATGAGGAGATTCTATTATGATTATTGGAAAACCATATTCTTCTTTTTACACATCCTATTTAAAACAATTCCACCATGTGTGCGTATATATGGTTTGTGGTCTCCACGTTATAGTGTAAATTGTTTTTCATGTGAAATTTATTTATATAGGTATAAAATGACATTTCTTCTATAAAATTCATATTTCATCCAATTACATATAATTTAATAATTAATGAAATGTTATTGTCACTCATGCGTATGTACGACCAACCGTCTCCACGACGTGATGAGATTTATTTTCCACTATAACCATCCAAGAATGATTATAAAAATTTAGATTATTCATAATTATGAAACTAATTACATAATAAGTCTAATTTAATATATATATATATATATGTGTGTGTGTGTGTGTATGTGTCTATGTGTGTGTTTGTGTACATATATTTAATTCACATACTTCTATTTAATAAGATAAGATAACGGAAAAAGCGTACACGCGTAGGTACGGCCTATCGTATCTGTGAATGGTGTATTCCGTTTTATATTTTTCTATATTTAATACATATATGAAAATATATGATATATAAATCATATTATACAATTTGTAAATAATTAAATCTTGATCTATGTAATATGATCAAGAATAACTAGTCAAAATACGTACGATAAACAAAGAGATATTATCTAAAATATTGTATTAATTTGGAATTTGTAATAATTGGATAATATAATATCATAATAGTATCATATATGATTTCATAAATATTATTATGATTCTTATATAAGTTTGTAATATATTCATAAACATTATACATGGGTTTTAGAGTCGTATGAAGAGTATGGGACATATGATAAGGGTTAATTCCTCATTCTCATTATTATATGAGATTGTTTATCTGTATGTATTTATAGGGATATATTTATCATCAATATCCATGTTTCATTAAAATGATTCTCAATGATGTCTTATAAGGTTTTATATAAGAAAATATTTAACTAGATCCCCGTTTTAAATATTTTAGGGATATATTTTTCTAAATATATTTAACTAATGTTCATTTTTTCTAAATGATTTTAAAGATATATTTATATGTACTTGATTATTTTAAACTGCTAATTATTTTCAAATGATTCAATTTATTTTGGGAAACAATGATTCAGAAATCTATTTTATATGAATTCCTTTTTAAATTGTGTGACTTTTAGATGATTTACAGAAAAAGGGATATTTCACCCAAATATTTTTACTAATAATTATTAACTATTTTTGACTATGGATTTACTATTTTATATCATTCATGGTTTATGGTTAATGTTTTGTCATTTTTTATGAATGTTTTAATAGGAATGATTATCTTATGTTTTACCCTTTTCAAATGAGGAATGAATTAGACTTAGTAAGTGATAGGAATGTCCTGCTATAGCCCTCGACGCATCAGCTGGTCTTATGAGACTAACACAGGTCAAGGAAGAAGGCTTTGAAATAATATATATTAATGGTCTTAGCCCAAGTCATTGACGTATTAGATATTATTTCTAGCATTATGAATTCGATCATTATGAAATTAGTTATTATATGCGAATATTTGACTAGTAGAATACCCATGTAGATCTTTACATGCTAATGTTTGATTTATTTGTTCCATATTATTTTCATGATTGTTGAGTAAAAGGATGAAGTTTTGGTTATATATCATTCCTTAATAGTTTACAGCTTTCTCTAAATTATTTACCCTACTGATCATCTTAGATCACACCTTTTTTTTGTTTTATTTTACCAGGATTCTAAGAAATGTATTATGATTGATATAAAGGGTTAATATACAGGAAGAATGGAATTCTCAAAGGATTTTGTGTGTGTGTTATGTTATAAAGTGTAATGTAGATAACATATATGTAATCTATTTTCCAAGACTACTAAACTGATCGGTCCTTCAGGAATTGATTCATTTTAATAATTCTAATGTATTAAAATAATGCACTGACTCCAGGCTTCTGGGATTATGGTGTTACAATAGGTTCATTTATAGTTGATCCATAAAAAATGATTGTTAGGTATTCATATCATGACCTCATGGTAGTTTTTCTAAACACATGAGTAAAATAGTAATGATATGTAAGATGTGATAGTGAGTGTATTTCTGAATAGTATATAAAAAACTACATGATTAAGGTGAAATGGTATGTATACAGAATGTGTGGACTACACATAATGGTTTCTTCAATAAGTTAACAAAAAATATAGGATATAAAATTTATAAATAATAAAATAACTAAAAATGATGATGATAAATTAATAAAATTAGACATAATTTACCATAACCAACTCTAGTACGAAATAATTTATTCTCTAAAAATTAAAATTCATTCTGAATATATCAACACAATGATGTTAAATTATAGCCACAACATCCTAGACTATGTTCACTTAAACGTAAAAAAACTCGATATTCCAGATGAACTCATGCAGGCCACCTCATTTGACAATTGTTGTTGACTTGTTCTGTGGGTTCATGGTTAAATAGAAATGACACTTTGACCTAATGATTAAATCAGAATTTTTTTTTGAAATCCTAATAATCAATAGTAGAAGAAAAAATATAACGGAAATGGGTATGAATCAACATTTATATTTGTAATAGGAATATAATTAAATCCATAAATTCTATATCCAAAATGATAACAAAAGAATGCTATAAAAATGGAATATATATAATAATACAAGTAGGTAAACATAGATATTGGTATACCAAAATAAGGAAAAATACCAAAAATACTATCTTCATATAGAATCATATTACACAACATTATGATATGATACCCCACTCCAATGATATAATAAATCAATCACCTAACTAGGAACTTGTTTCTATCCTACCTTCATCTATGATGCTTTTTTCAGGTACCAACGGGAGGCCAAAATAAGGCTTAATTTGTATTCAATAGGCTAACAAGAATTTTTTTTAATTATATCATATCATGAATATATAATAATCAGTTTATAGGTAATAATAAATTTATTAAATTATTTTGGTATCTAAAACCCAAAATACTTTCAGGGTTGAATGGAGCACTGATCTAATTCTACCTAATTCATACCAAGAAAGAATATCTTTTATTAATCGTTGAGTAATGTTTTAATTTATAATTAAATATCAAGACTTGGATCATATCCCAACAATCCTCCTTAAATAGTAAACAAACATTTTAATTTAAACAAGTCCATCATCAATGTTGATTACATTGATAGAATCCATGCTTCAGCTTTGATTAGGAAGAGACATCACAATAAATATTCATTTTAATGAAATGTATTCTTGACCATCATTGGATATCCTAATTTTTAATATTGGTACCACAATAGAAATATATGAAAACATCACCTTACTAGCCCATCCACTATATTTCTCTTGGCAACGGTAGAATAACTCTAGTTGTGGTATAAAGTCACTTCCCTCTAATTCTATCCTATGAATTATATAATGAGATTACATGTGTCACGCATTTAGTAAATAATAACCTATTCGTTGTGTTTATAGTTTATTTAACATGTGAAATTATGTGTTATAATTTAATTTTTTTATATTAAAATTATCATAGCATTTATCTTATTTTTCATACACGGTATTATATTTTTTTCAAATATTATTTATACTTCCTTGATTCATACTGTAAATCCAAGATATTAATTCTCTTGAATTCCTAGCCATCCATCCGTGTGGCCATGAATTTTTTCATGGACTTACATCATACTCCCTAGTTGTTCAAATTGAACAGTCGATTTGGGTTTTAGTTTGTCAATATGATTTTGTGACACCATTTTATTTGAGATGTAGTTTTGGGAAAACTATCACATTCCGAGTGTATTATCACATCTTCGACAATGCTTCATTGAGTTAGTTTGTCTTCTAATATTCAGTAGATTCAATGATCATTTGTATTCATCATAGTGGATGTGGAATCTTCTTCCTCAGATTCTAGATCTCAAATCATAAGTGAGTTACCTCGGGGGGGGGGTAAGACATAGGCGAAAGGGATCATTATGTTACACTACTAGTGTATCACTATTGGTGGAGCATCATCTCAGCTTACTTCGACCTTAATGTTCCATAGGTCAGTACCCAAGTGGGATCAAACTTGATCTAGGAGTAGCTGAAGAGATCAAAGAAGTCGGACATTTTCTTCATTTGACACAGTATGTTTTTGTTTGATTCATATCATTTACGATAAAAAATAGTAATTCTTTCCATCATTTTTTATTCCTTTTTATCAAGTTGTTGAATTTTCCCATTTATTATCAATAGTAAAAAATTTGTCTATGTTTTTGGTGTTCTTGGTGTGTAGTAGGATACCTTAGGATCCTACATACGTTAAATCCTTTGTCCATTTACTATTCTACAATTTTTGGTTTCTTATTATTTGTTCGTAGTTATTTGAAACATCACCTGGAGGATTCCATCAATACTATGGTAGGTTAGATTCTTATGCATTGCACCCTTCAACCAAAAAAAGTGGTATTAGAGCCAAACTGGATTTTCTATTGTTGATTTCGACCAATTGTTCTTGTCTGCCTCTAGTTATTGACATTATTCTTCTTGCCTTACTGTATTTTTTATAATTGTTTGTAAAGATTCGATTTTCATGCTACCATTAGATTGATATTATTAAAGTTTGTTTCCTATATTTACAATTATAACATGGCAATCAATCTGTGATTTCCTTCCATAATGTGAGGTGGGTTTCCAACCACTAAAAAAAGTTTATTTCCCTATGAGACCTTGATGATATAGGATATACCATTAGATCAAACTCATGTTCTATAATGATATATAAGGGATGTAATCTATTATGAGAGGCTTTATTAAAAATGTGTTATTTGTTTTGAATGTTAAAATACATCTAACGTAATCAAGTAGTGTTTATAATACGAACACTTATTGTACTATGCTTTGGAATTAAAGGTTGGGTCATGTAAGCTCCAAAGTGTTAGAAGAACTCAACAATTAGGGGTTACTGAAGGATATAACACCTAAAAACCTTCCATCTTGTGAAGACTATATAAAAGTAAAAACTAATATGGTTAGTTTCAGTAGATCCACCTTTAATGCCGATGTCACACTTGAATACATCTATTCGGATTTGTGGTGACCAACTAGTGTTAATTATCGTTGTATAGGATTTCAATTGGCCACTTTCAATGATGATTTCTCTAGGAAGGTCTGGGAGTACAACCTGAGACAAAAATCAGATGTTTTTTAGACTTATAGAACCTAGAGTGCTTCAGACAAAATCATAATTGAATGAAAATAAATACCATGATGACATGAAATGGCTTAGAGTACCTATCTACATACTTTATAAATTTCAGCAAAAGGGATGGGATTAAAAGACATAGAAATGTTACAGATACATACCAACAGAATGTGCTAGCATATATGATGAATTGGACAACAATAAAATGTGTCTCATGCATGCTTTCATGATTAAGCCTCCCCATGTATTATTGGGCATAAGCCCCAAGCACTGTTGTTTACCTAATCAATAGGTGTCACTCATCTAGTAACCAGTTTAAAACTCCTGAATAGATAGGGACTGGAAATACTAATTATTACCCTTACACGAGGGTTTTCGGTTTTATATCCAATGAACATGTTATAACAGACAAACTAGTATCGAGGGCTGTATAATGTATCTTCAATGGGTACCCTGAGAGAGTAAAACGAAAAAATCAATGGGTGATAAACTTGGGTACCAAAACTGCATTGTTAGGTGGGATGTGGTCTTTCATGAGTCATCGTCTATCAATATCTAGACTTCCAAACAAGGTAGAAGTGACCCAAACATCTATAAGTCGGATGAACATGAGCCCTTGGCTCATCTTGAGGCTAGTATCCAGCCAGATCAACCTCCTACTCAGCCCACTACAATAGATGATTGTGAGACTAGTTCTAGATCAGATTCGAATTCTGAACATCCTGACACTTATAAGAACAATCGATTGTCTCATGATAGACAACGGAGGGTCCCAAGATCTCATATTAGGGTCATCCAGTATGGCAAAACATCATATTCCATTTCTATGGAAAAATATCTCATCAACGATGATCATCAGTTATATAGACAATCCACAAAAGATAATGACTTCAAAAAATGGTTCTATGACATGAATGAATAGATGAATACTTTAAAAAATCATACATGGAGTGTTTCAAAGAAACCAATTACTACTAAAATAATTTGTTCCAAATGGATTTTTATAATAATAGAAGATAACACCAATAGATGAAAAATAAAAGTCAAATCTAGGTTATTATCTAAAGGATTCCTCTAAAGAGATGGATTCAATTAATCTCAAATATTTTCCTCAGTATTGAAGAATTATTCTATTCTGTTGTTGTTTTCCAATGATGCCTATAGTGACTTCAACATTGAGTAGTTAGATATCAAAACTTATTTCGTACAATTTGACCTAAATGAAAAGATTTATATGCAACCTCTTTATGGATATCCTAGTGAATTTAAAAGAAAATCATGTATTCATTTTGAATAAATCATTCCATTTCTTATGATAATTATAATGATAATTGTACATGATGTTTGGTTTGTTCATTCTATGTAATAAGTTCATCAAGAGTCAATATAATGATTTTTTACTTTTAATCATAAAAAAACTGCATCCTTTACCGGTTGTTGTATGTTAATGATATTCTCATCTTATGAACTGAAATAAATATTATCTCTTCTATAAAAACATTGTTGAAAAATACCTTGGAAATGAATGGATGGGGTAGAATCCAAAAAATTATTGGCACGGAAATCATTAGGGACAGACCCAAAAAATTAAATTATCTTTCCCCTCAAAGTTATATTTTAAAATTTCTCAAGAGTTACATATTTCGATCTTTAAAAAGTGTTTTTTCATCTTTCACAACATTTTATATTTTCTTTGACTCAACCCCTTACAACTGAAGAATATTTTTAATTTATGTCCAAAACTACATATGCCAAAATGATAGGAAGCATAATATTTGATATGATTTGAACATGATCTTACAATTACATAAGTCTTTTCACCCTTAGTAGGTTCATAGACACACCAGGGAAGACACATTGGAATGCCCTTCAGTTGATTCTTATATACCTCTCTAGTACACATAATATGTGATAACGTTATGGTATAAATATTAATTATGATGATCTTCTCTGTGGTTATTTGGATGCTGATTATGATGGAAATATAGATACTCATAAATCCTAAATTGGTTGTGTATTTATTGAATTTGGTGGTGCCATTTCCTAGAAGTGAAACATGAAATCTATTGTTGCACTTTTTACTACAGAATCAGAATATATATCATTGATTGAGATAGTCAAAAAATCCTTATGGTGTAATGGTATGGCTTCTAAACATTGAATTTCTATTTCTTCTCTAACTATTTATTCATATAGTCAATAAGAAATCCACATGTCCAAAACCTTGTTTTCTATGGTAATTTTAAACATATTGATATTAGGTTACATTTTATTAGTGATGTCGAAGAATATGGAACTGTGTGTATTAATAATATAAAAATTTTATAAACCAAGGTGATTGTTTGAAAATTTATGTGGTTTTTTCAGATAATAATTTTCTTTACATTGATTAGACTTGGTACACATTTTATGACCATTAGGCGCAAGAAAATCACCAAATTTTAAATAAAATTGGTAGATATTTGTGAAATATTGTGTTATAAATTCATTTATTTTTAAATTAAAATTAACCTAAAATTTATTCTGTTTATCATACATGCTTTTATTTTTAATTCGAATATTTTTTATACTGCATGGAGTCATACTATCAATCATAGAAATTATTTCACTTGCATTATTCTTTGTTCATCTGTGTGGCTGCCCATTTAATCATGGCCTTCAATCATACTACCAAGATTATTGAACTAAAAAATCTATTTTTCTTTCGGTTTCTCGATCTGACTTCCTAGAACCCCTTTAATGTGGATGAGTTTTTTAGAAAATCATCACTTGTAGAGGGTCTTATCACCTATCCTATGAAACTTTCTTGAGTTAGTTAGACTTGTAAGTTTCGGATGATTTGGTGATCATACTTCTTCCTTGCAGTGGATGTAGTGTCTTCGTCCACAGATCATGTCTCTCCACCCCTATGTGGGTTGCCTAGTTGGTTGGACTCAGGTGGAAAGGATCTTCGTGTTATAATGCAGGTGTATCCCTATAGGTGGAACATTACCTCGGCCTCCTTCGACCTCAATGTTCCATAGGTTAGCACCTGGGTGACATCAAACTAGATCCAGGAGCACATAAAGTGATCAGGACCGCCAGTCACTTTATTCATCATGTACTATAAGTTTTGGTTTTCTTCATAACATTTACGAACAAAAAAATACCATTATTAACATCTAATTTTTCTTCCCTTTGAGTGGTTTTCTATGTTGTTTGAATAATTCACAAAAGTAATAAAAGTGCATGTGTGTGTGGTGTTCTGTCTATGCAGTAGGATCCCTCAGGATCCGAAACACATTAAATCCATTGTCAATTTACTATTCTATAATTATTGCATCTTTTTATTCGTTCTTGGTTAATCGGCACATCACCAGCATGATTCCATTAATTCGCTGGTTGTTTGGATTCCTCTGCATTTCTCCCTTCAACCATAATAGTACACCAATTGATTCAGTGTTATACTAATGGCATACAATATTCTAAACTTATTGTCTATCTATGGAACTCATCATAGGGATTATAAGTATATCTCTTATGTAAATAATCTAGCCTTTAATTGATTATGTCCATGGAGTTCATATGAGAATGCATGTGTCACCCAAAGTTAACTTTAAATTAATTTAGAAACATTTAATTATATAATTATGATCATCCAATTTATGGAGTTCTAATTATAAACTATTAACTCACTCACTATAGGAAAATAAAAATGGTCATTATTCTAAAGATTAACTATACCATTTAAGACCACATTTATTTCAAATGGACATTACATTTATATTAATCAATTAAATCAACTTCGACAGTGGGTAACGAATGCATAGGAGTAGAAGGCCTAACATCACCTGAATTTCCGCATACATCATTATTATAAACATAGATTTAATGAAAACTCAATCCTATGTATGATGGAAAATGGAAAAAGGAATTGGGACATGGTCTTCCATTCCCTCTTAATTATAGTCATATAATATTTTCTTTATTTCAATTAACATACTAAAAAATGGTTAAATAAAACCATTAAAAGTTTAATAATATTTATAGGCCACCTAGGGTTATTTTTATCAATATTAACATGTCTCTCTAAGAGGTTTTTAGATTCAATTTTTGTAACCATAAACGATATATAAATGATTCTCATGGGTAATATAGGTCAATACTAACCATTTAGTTTATTATGAAATCCATTTAACAAGTTATTATCCGAAATTCATCTCTTTAGACCAAGGAAATATATAAAACCCCACGACATTAAGGGAAATTGTGAGATCAGCTACCTCAACATGGTAGTGAAATCATACCCTGTTGATGGTCTCTAATTTTGTCACAAAAATAAAAACACATGTTAATATTAAAAAGACTTGAAAATATGGTATATGATCTCACACTGAAATAAATCTATTTGTAAAGAGGTAAATAAAGATATATAAAATAAGAATATATTATTACTTGTGGCTATCCAAATAGAAATAATGATGATCGGTTAGAGTCCATATGGGAATGATCCTTTTGTACATTGATTAAGGAATGAGTCAAGCTTGCAAGTGAAAAAGGACATCCTGATGTTTGTTTGAAATGATGGAAGAATAATAGGTTTATCTATTTAAGAAATAGGGAAAATGTCAACTCTAAAATTAATTAAATGTTGAACTATTTTGACTCATTGTTGTCCAAACCGTTCTTCAACCATTCACCCATATCATTCCCAAAAAACCCATCTCAAAATTTATTTCGCACATTTAGAGAAACTATAAGTAGCCCATGTGCATCGTCTTCCTCATCCCAGCATGTCGGCGTGGCCCGATTGAATGGTTTTACCAATCTGTGCACCTCCTATATAAATTCACATGATCACATGGAATAGACAGTCCAATCCATGAGGAATGGAAATTAGATTTTCTAAAATCCATGAGGCCCAGTTTTCTCCTCCCAAAGTTGTAGCTCTGAGATCCAAGCATTCCCAAGATTATCCTAAACCATTCCCAAAACCATAGGGAAAATGTATAAGGACATAATATAAGGGTTTAATCAAGAATTTAATGGATACATACCTCTTATAAATTCTTCTATCTTATGATATTCCCCCATAAGAATTGGCATCCCTGAATTTCCCTTTCAAGGGTTAACAAGAATCATCTGATAACAACACTTTACACTGGGCATGTTTGTTGGCCTCCTTGCCCCAACATATTTTATGTACATATCTTTGATTATATTGAACCCATATTTGAGTAACTGACCATCTACAAAGAACATTACTAACATGATCAATAATACATATAGGGTGATCCTCAAAGATACATATATCTCCTACTCAACCTCCTGATGTAGAAGAATATGTGATGGATTGGAATGATATTAGTGAGTTTAAGATATGTGGATGTTTTTTTCATGGAAAAACATATTTTAGGAAAATTAAATTGATAGTCTATCATTCTAAATCTTTATTTAACATTGATGTTACTGATTTAACTATGTGATATATTATGTTTTCTTGGAAGCCATATACTTCTCATTTAATGTAATGTTGATAATAAAATCTAACTCCCCACATTAGACACCAGCAGTTGATGACAATGATATATATCTAATTTCTATCAACACTTAATGGTATACATTAAATTATTAATAATATTGAAATACATTGATGTGTCCCGAATGATACAAAGACCCCTTAGAGATTCATCTAACCATCCCATGGGTGAATAATATGGTATACCATATAGGTATTGATATGTATCAAAAAATATATTCCCCATTAAGTTTATATTTTAAGAAAACAAGACAAAAGTGAAGTGTTTCCCCAAATAATATTCAAAATCAACATCTTATTCTATGTTAATGTCCTTAAAAACCTACAATTGAAGCTGGGACTAACCATAGGTATGTGGAAGATAGGCTATACTCAGAATTACCAACTAACCCAGTTCTCTTTTAAAAACTACTAGAAATGTGACATGAAGAAACCATATGTATCTTATATGATAGAACATGGATCTCTATTGGGGAATATGGTCTCATGAATATAAACTCTTGTATGCAATTCCACTCTAAGAGCCTCTTAAATAGGTAAGAAACTAGATACATTTATTATTCTATTTGTGATCACCCAGAAAGAGTATCTACCCTAAGTAGATCACGGTAATACTATCATCAAATACATGGTGAAATCATACCAATTTTACTCAGTAATATGCAACGACAGTAAAGTACCTACTATTCGTTGGTGTTCTACATTCAATTTCTGAATTGAGGAAAACTGAGTATCAATACTGCCTATATGTCATTATATTTATGAACACAGATATCAGTGACAAATGTCATGATACATCATAGTACAACCATGATTGTTTTCCCATATATATGGAAGGGACGATTTCATATACACTTATCAAATGTTTGTAGGTATGGAGACATGTCCATGGATGTTAAAGTTGTTACGCTCATCAATAACCCATCTAGGGGGTATTAATTATAATTTAATACTCTATTATAAGATCAATTACTTATAATATGCTTGATTTTACATCTCTACTATCACTATATTGTACGAGATCAGAAATAATAATGAATGTTCATACTATCCATGAAATTATTGGACCTCCAAACGCAATTCAGAAATTATGTCATTATGATTAAAATAACTATTGTCCTCATGAACTATATATTCATGATTCCACCTAGTTATATAATTTACAATAAAATTGGCCTTTAATATTTTATTTTGATTTTCAATTTCTAAGGAACATAGATATTAAACCCGCCATTAATTCCTATTATTCATTTCATTCTACGCAAGTATGTTCTTGTGTATTTTATGATCACTATACAACATAAAAATCACTTCTATTATGTAATGAATTAAATAAATCGAGGCATTGAAAATAATGGATAACTCGAGATCGTTCATCGGGTTGTTCCCCTCCTGTGTCCATAACTACTGTGACCTATATGTAATGGCTCATTAAACCTACATCAGAACTCCCACCAACTCAATACCTGATGCATCACAATATATTTTATAATTTATTCTTGGATCTTACATAATATGGATAATTGTTGAAGTTAGTATACCTTTAATATTTTGAAAGGCTATATAACATGCATCATACAATACAGTCATCACACCCATATTATTCATGATTGTAAGAGGTTCTGATAAGATTGAGAAGTCCTGTATGAAGCACATATAATGACCTAATGTCCTAAAAAAATCATTATATCAACGATGTTCTGTGGAAATCCCAATGAAACTATACTTATCACATTATCTAGGTAAACTAATATTCATTCCTCTAAGATAATATTATATATAATGTGATATTTATCCATTTAAAATTTGTACTATGTTAGCATAGCATATAACCAGTGATCTCTCGATGTATTAAATATGATCTAATTATATATTCATGATTTTTTAGAATAATCGAATAAAAGGATATCTTCCAAAAATTCCACTACAATAAAACCTAAATAATGGTGGTATAATTTCATCATCAGTTCACGTAAAACATCTAGTGGATCCCTAAGACCAAACATCCTAAATAAATTCTCATACAATCCATATATACAATTGAATGTTTGAAATACTATATCAATATGTTTTTCATGAAATTAATGATTACCATATGACATAAATCATAGAGAAAACTATATCTCTTCAAATCTAGTCAAATATATCATTTATAATAGAGAATTGATATAGATTCATAATAGAATGCATGTTTAATGGATAGTAATCCACACAATTCCTAAGGGTATTATCCACACTCATTGTAAAAAGGACTAGTGAACCCCATGATTATGAATTGGTTTGTCTGGAACCATATTCTTACAATACATCTAGATATTGTTTGAGTTACTAAAACTCAGTATTATCCATCCTATATTAAGAAATTGATACTCTATATACTTTTAACATTATGTTTATGGAAAAAAATAAATAATTATCCATGTTTATTACTGAAAATAATTCTGGGAAAATGTTACAAAAATGATCTATTATCGAAGGGAAATAATCTATAAGAATTCCCTAAACATATAGATATTATATATATATATGGGATTTCATCTCACCCATCCCATGATGTTTAATTCTATCCCATATTTCTAGTATTTTTAATTCACCCTTGTAAAAAAACCCTCCCTCTAGTGTAGGGAAAGTATACCTTTTTTGACAACATTAAACATAATCTGGACAGGGAACCAATGATTCCATCCCAATAACGGTGTAAACCAATATATTATAGAGTAAAAGAGTTTATTTATAAAGAGATACCCAACTACCTCAATGGAGGAATGTGCTAAAAAAGTTTACACATTCCGACTATATCCCCAATTGTGAATCTGGTGACATTAAGAAAAAGAGAATCCAATAATAAATCTATTGGATGTCGAAAAAGGAATAGATGTCAATGAATTTGAGGGAAAATATACAAAACATAATATAATATCATATAGGCTACTAGAATAATACATCTCACCATAGAAGATCTAGCACTATTCTGCACATTTATCAGTTTCACTACATACATATGCCCTGATATGTTAAAGTAAGATATTTTTTTGGCTACCTTGTGAAGATATTCTATTCTAGAACTTTATATTTGGTTTCTTTCTACTTATAACACAACCACCACCTCATCCTGATCGGGTAACCACACTCCATATCCCATCATGAAGATAAGCGTTTGAACCCACTTGTATACCTGAATTCTTTTTAGACCCTATCAAATTTGATACAAGGGGAGAAAATTATCTAATAAATCACTAGAGATGACCTATATTTCTATAAGACCATGTCTTGAATGAGTCCACAATAAATTTTTATTTTGTATTTCTAGGTCTACCACCCGATTGATCTTCAATATTTTATTTGAGTACACAACCTAGCATATAATATCACCTCATGAAACTTACATATACTACTTATATATGTTGGATAATCTAGTTCTAGATCTATGTTTCAATCCTGTATGGATGTAACCACCAACATCTCTTAGGATACACTCAATAATAAAAAAGTTTTCACTATTATAGATAATGTTTTAAATTGTAATAAATTAGCTTGAGATAAGATGTAATTCTAAATACCATCCTCAAATAAACTGGAATTATTTTACCCATCACATTAAAGAATACATGAAAAAAATAACTATATTAAATGGATATAATAGTACTTGGTTGATAAGGTACCCTTATCCACGTGTATAGCCACTATTGCACTACCGAAAATCAATTTCTCAAGAAAATAAATCAATGAAGACTCTATGAATGTCCCTCAATAAAATTATGTCATGATGATCCAACTTAGATCTAATGTCCATTAATAAATTAGTGGAATCATAAAACATAAATTTAGAAGTCATCCCTTACCTATCAAGTGTTGTCCCAAGATTCATAAAGAATTAAATCATGACCCTCATCAATGAATATATATCATGTGGACTGTTATCCCCCCATTATTTTGGCAGATGCTGCTATGAAAACTCATTCACCACCTCTTCAATAGTCAGTGAAGGGTTTCATGGAACACTAAATAGTCTAGAAAAGATTATAAAACCCTTTCTAAACTACTAATTGGAGCCCATATCTTGAATAACATATAGTGCCTTGTGAGACACTATTAGAGGTTATATTGAGGACTTAGTGCCCACCACCTCTATATATTGGTCGTCACCACCCTCCGATAACATGAATCATGGACATTAAGGGGGAATGTAATTAATAATTCCATAAAAATTTCTTAATACTCAATTTTATAGTTGTTATATTCCTAGATATTAGAATAGGATACATAAAATCAACAGAATGACTCACACCCCTATTCCTACTCTTAAATCTCGATTTGAGAAACATGAAAATCAAAATAAAAGAAAGTGACACTTCATACTACCTAATAAAAATGTTGTTTTAGGGTCACATTTCCTTCATTATGTCAATACTAGTATTCATAGAGTGTAAATTTCGGGTTATATAGGAAAAACTAGCATTTATTTTTAGAATTAAATTTCCCTAAATTTTTATACTAACAGATATAGTAAATCCTATTTAAATGTTTGAATTATATTGATCAACAATTAAAATTAACATTTTCCAATACACAATATAAAGTTAATTATTGAATCATTTTAGTCAAAAAAATTTAATAATTCCCTGTATAAAATGTTACCACTATTTCCTCGATATAATAACAATGTTACAAAATCATGATTCACAAAATGTATTCAGTAAAATAAAAACCTCATTGAAACTTCTTGATATATAAATCATGATGTTCCAATGATGATTAAATAATAAATTCATCATTGAATTATCATCCAAAGTCCAAAATCCATAGTCATATGTAATATCATAGATTAAGTGGATCACTTATCAATGTAATTGCGATAAATTTTATAAGAACAACCAAGAATAAAATATCAAGTCACATGTAATTTGTTTGTACACAATATTAATGTTATCTACACCAATAATAGGAACATGAAAAACTATTGACACAAACTATTTCTCATTTTCTACCATCCCAATTAGAATAAAAATGTTAATAAATATCTAATACAACAATACATCATATTTTGCAATGTTCACTCAATTTTAACTATGCATGGTTTTCCACATTACCTCAGGCATCCCTCCTAATATCTCTGAGTCTGTATAATATTAGTGAGGGTCCATGGTAGAATAGTGTGGAGTATATATAGACACATGATCATTGTATTGAAATATAGAGTAATCATAACAATCAATAGTGTAATAATAAATATTGCAATAAAACAGAATAAATCAACATCTGTCATATAAAAAAAATGTAATCGTATCCATAAATTTAAAAAAAAATGATCATGGAATGATAAATATGAATAATTGAAAAAAATCATATTAGGAACATATAAATAAATACATACGAAAAAGGAAAAAGGAAAAAAATTCATTAGATAGCAACACAATCCATATCTCATTCATGTTCTCTGCAACTTATTTGTTATTATTAATCAAAAATAATCCATCATCAGATTTCCCACATCTCTACATGAATTCATGTTGTTTTCTAGGTCACTAGTCGGTTAACCAAATTGGGTGTGAGAATGACACAGTAGTAAACCACCAATTATGTCTAATTCCATCCAATCTCTATGTATGTAATATATAGTGAGAGGGTAACAATAAATGTTTAAAATAAGTGTACTATATAAATATCCCACTGAGGTTCAGGTTCCCATTGAACCACCTTATTATGATACATGCTTCATCCTCAACCTTATTATCTATTTTTAATTAGTGATGAATGATTTAGTTTTGAAAAAAGTATCTGTAGATGGATCATAGACTAAGGATCCACCATGATTCAAATATATTTATGATAACTGTAGTTGGTATACCTTAATAATATAAGGAACTAAACAAAACTAAGATTCATATTTGGAATTTAAGATACATAGTGATAACATTTCATTTTAATTATAATCAACATGATCCCATCCTTGGCATTCTTAATTTGGAAGTGAGGTATCACTCTAGGGATATATAAACCAATCACCTTATAAACCACTCATATGAGTTCTTCACAGGAACACTGGTATCTCTATGCATGTGTTAAAAATATACCTCCTTTATATTCCATCCAATTAGGTCCCCAATTGGATCCAATGTTTCACTAATGTTATATATATATTTTTATCATATTTCATCATTAGAAGTCCACATAGGGTGTCCAATTGTCACTCATGGAATATTATAATCTAGTCTCTCATTCAATCAATGGATGTCTATACAGGGAGTCCATATATAAACCGATCATAAATAATCCACAAACCAAGTCTATCTATCCAGAGTTTTTATATGAGAACCCACATTCCTCCAATGGAAAATAATGAATTCATTTATAAGAATTTAATTTAGTATGAATGATGTGTACAATTATGGAATTCCATATCTAAACCAATCTATCTATCTCAACATTGTAAACAAAATTCATGGTCCAAAAGTCTAACCATTAAATTTATGGTATCCTTTAATTCAATTGGAATATTTTTTTATAAAATAATTTACCTCTCCTGGGAAGGTGTATAAAATTAATGAATTGCGATAGAAGGCGTAGTATCAGAGGAATCTACTGATTAATTATTATTGGTCCATTGGATGTAATGAGCACCTCAAACCTAAGTAAGAACCACAACAATCCAAATACATATAAGCATGGTCATACATTCACCCATCATTCAATTATATTTTATTTTATTTATATAATTTAACATCTTAGTGATTGTGGTATAATCCTTCATAAAATATATACTAAAACTCATAGGTCACACATAATTTTTTTTTATGGTTAGGAAGACCCTAAATCGGGACAATGAATTGATAGTCCTGAAATATTAATGATACATTAATGGTTCTCATGGGTCATATAGGTGTAGTCGACCCATTTGGCTTATTCATCTTTCTATTTAATTTGAGAGTCTAGGAAAATGTAGTCTGTGGTGCAACAGAACATATAAACACCAATTCATTATGGAAAATCACAAGACCACCGACCAAAACATTGTAGTCAACCCAACATCCATTGTTATCCACAAATATTATCTAGAATGAAAAAATGTTGAAACTAATAAAGCATGCTTATAATAACATAGTTGGAGTCACACTGGATAACTCTATACATACCAATATAAATGGTGGTAGATTCAATAATAATAGAGAACATATCTGTGGATATCCCATGAGAATAATGTTGACTGTATCATATTTTGGATGGAGAAAATCATTTCATTCGAAACATTAGGCATGAAAATTAATCCATATAGAAGAGGGGGTAGAAAAAACTCAGATGAAAATGAATGAATAAGTAGGGGTTTATCCCATTAAATCAATAAAAAAAGAAAAAACTCATTTCACAAAAAAATTAAAACATATATATATTTTTAGAATCATGGATGGCCAATCTATGTGGAATACATGCTACAATATCATTCCTAAAACACCCCCTGTGAATATTGAATTCCATGACTTATTCAACTTTGTGCCACTGATGTGAACCAACTACAACATCCATAAACATCCATAAAACTTTTGTTTAATGTTTTATCAATGATTGTGACCAGTTGATAGTGAACAAGATAACCATACATGGGTTTTCAAATCAATTTTGATTAGGATTAATGATTTCTACTAACCATGTGGCATAGTTTTTTCCTACAAATAAGATGCTCTGCAACTAGAAGAATCCCCAAATTGTAAAAACCACTTCCATATACCATAAAGAAGAAAAATAATAACATAGTGGAGATATTAACTCAAAATTTAATTTATAAATTTCTTTATACGATAGCATGTTTCTTACATCAATTAATTCTAGAGCTAGATAACATTTTTTAGAATTATCTCTAAAAATGTGATATTTATTATCAATATATTTTTTATATAATGTTATAGAAGATTAATATAAATATTTATCACACTTTTATTAAAAAATTATATATGTTAATTGCTAAATTAATTTTCATAATTTAGTTATGTATGTTTTGTCAATATAATTTTTTCATAGAAACTACATGAAGCTATATATTCATATTCAGTACTAGATAATGAAAAAAATCATGTTTTTACAAATCAATTATCTATTGTGTTTCCCAAAAGGTGAAATGATTTAGAATTATTTTTTAAAAATAACATACATACTCCAAAAAATATTTCTATAACTTAAAAAATCATATTTTTGTATCATTGAATAAAATATTCATAAATTTGTTTAAAATTTGAGATATTTGAAAATTCATTTAATTATTCAAAAATTTGATACATTTAGATTTTATTTTATGTTGTAACACATACACACATAAACTATGATATCTAATGGGTTAATAGTAATGTACATAAAAAAATCCAATCATACCTCTCTACATGGTTTAATAAGATCATTTTAATTATTCATCATGATCTATTCTACGCTTGTACATATGGGAGTATCAATGTTGTTAGTAGTATCCATACCATCAAATTTTTAGTATCATTTGTGTAATATATAATATATTATGTAAATATTACTTTATTCTAAAAAAATAAATAATACATAAATGAGTATTAATTTATTCCTCAAAATCATTTCAAATAAATTTTTCATATTTTTTGTAAATTCACTACACATATTATATCATCATGATATAATGAATAGATCAAAAAAATATATTTGTACAGCTAGAAAATATTTTTTAATTATTTAAATAAATAATGTATGGTATTATATTCGTTTAGTATAACATTTAATTAAAAAATTAGTTGAACATATTATTCGAATATCTTAGATCCTGTTTTAAACCAAATAAATATTTTTTTTGTTATAAATATAACATTGAATGATAGGGATTTAAATTGAAAGGGGTTTTCCATAAACAAATATCTATAAATAAATAATCATTTTAGAATTTTCTCTTAATATCAATTTTATATTATTTTAAATCCACATGTGATTCATATGATGGAAATAAATTGATGTATTCATGCATCGCTAAAGATGTAACATCTTCCATATTTTCAATACCTTCTTATTGAATATACCCTCATGAAGCAAGTCCTCCTTAATTTCTATTTATTTTTCTTACCACATTAACATTATTCCTAGACACAAATTTTATTCTAGTTATCATGTTGTCTAAATGTATTTCAACTATTCCCAAAAATATATTTAATCCAAACTGATTTACATTTACATTCATTGATACCACCCAACATCCACCATTAATATATTATTTGATGTTCTTTGGTTCAATCAGTGATAATAATTATTGGTGTTCAAATATATTTTGTAAAGACTATATTGTATGAATTTTATTATCTAGGTCTCAGACAACAACATATATGGGATGATATCTATGAGTCATAATTTCTCTTTTGAGAGAGTATTATTTTTCTTCTTTTCCATATAATATTTAAATTTCATTCTATTACTAAAATATTTGATTTTTTTGTATTGGAATCGAGATATAATTATATCAATGAATAGTATTAATATTGAGGTTGTAATGTTCATCCTCAATATTCTCTTTTAGATTATTAGGTTCCTTTTGGTCACTTTAATAGAATATTAAATGTTCAAATTAATATAGAATCATAGAGAATTTTATAAATTAACTATATTATTTACTAAATGAAGAATATCCATAAAAATCATTTATTAATTTTAGTTACAACCATTTAAAAATTATGATTTATATTGAGAATAAATACATCACAACTAAAATGTATTTTGTAAATTAATGTTGGGAACCAACATTTTCCTAAATAAAATATGTTTTTATTAAAATAAGTCTAATTAGAAAAATTTTATTATACCAAAATATATATTAATAGTCTCTTCTAAAAAATAAATAGTCAGGGTGTATTCATTAGGCATTTACTATGAAATTTCATTATGTATACTATTTATTCTCTCAAATACAATGTCCAGTTTTAGGGTTCTACGAGAATAAAATTTGTGACAATATCCATTTTGTGACCAAAATGATTCAAAATCATGTTCTCCAAACTCAGATCCAAGATCACTTCTTAATGACATTATAATATTTATAGTACGATTATATATATATATATATATATATTTCATACATGGAATGAATGATAGAATATATCTATTTTTAAGCTAGAATAAAGACCAATATGTGTCTAGAAATGTCATGTGCTATTATATAACAATATTTATAAACATTTAGACTAGAAACCATATATTGTTTAAATGATTCCATGTAAACCAAATGTACGGGTTGATAATTTGAAACACCATTTTTTGTTTTAAATATATATTTTTAATTTCTTTTTTGACATGGAATAAATATTTTTTCTTTTAGTTATTCTAGTTTCAGAGGATCCATGAATAATCCATTCCTAATTAGATTTATACGTGAATGTACAATTCCAATTCATAGTCATCTATATAAAATTAAAATATTCATTCCGAAATTTATATATGAATGAAATATATTGAGAAAATAATGAATTGAAATCAACTACATACACATTATTAGTCAAATACAAATCATATTTAGAATCAAATGTATTGTATGATATTTGGAAAACATAATATGGTATTCAATATAAAATAAAATCTAAAATTATAGGCATATTATATATTAAATCATCTAATTGTAATACATTAGAAATTATAACACAATTAGAGTAACAAATGGTTCTGAATGAAATTATTTATCCATCAGCATTTTCACCAAATGTGACATGTCCACTATCAATTTTGAAATGCCTCTACCATATCGACTATTCCATTGTAATATATTTATAAAATACTGAATTTTCTTGTTAGTAGATCTATTTCGTAATCACTATCAATAGATAATTCTTCATTGATAGGACTATCATCATAAAAAAAATTTATGTTTAGATTTATATGACATAAGGGATAAAACCATCTTATTTGAAACAAAAACTTCTTGATGTTGTAGGATTTTATGATTGAAATTGAATTTCCTCTGCATCAATCTAGTAAGCATCTGAGAGGTGACATCACATGAACTTTTAAAAAATATTTATTTCCCTGCGTATTCATTGTGTTAACTATTTCATTAAACATATGATACATTTTAATATTTTATTGATCACAATTTAACATCAATGCATATGATATAATTGAATAAATATTTACTTTTTATTCTATTAAAATTTTAGGTCCCCCAATGAGATATATAATGGGTATCCCAACAATAATTAGATTTTAAACAATATGATATTATTTTGAATTAATCCACACCTTAATCCCACTACAGGTCATTTATATATCTCATATTCCAATCATAAACCTAAATAGTTGAATCCTTCGAATATGATCTTGTAGAGTTGGTTATTTTTTATTTATATTTAATAAAAATATAGAGTTTAATCCCCAAAATTTTTAAATGAATTTTCATATTTATTATACATTGAGTATAGTTTGTTCCTTTAAAATAAGAAGGCATGTTAGTGGTAGTTCCTTCTTGTCAGTGATTATAAATAATTACTTAATTATAGATCTATATATAATTTATGATTATTAAATTCAACATTATCTACTATAATAATGTTTTTAATCATCTTTTATAGAAAATATTGGTCATAGTGGAAAACTAAAAATAGGGGTGTATTGAATTTTCAAATTAAACATCTAGTAATTTGATTTAAAATTTAATTCCACCAAATTAAAAAATAATTCTAATTTACAAAAAATTATAATTATATAATTTTACAATTCAAATTTTTTCATAGATATTATATTATTACACTATTAAACATGTGTTAGAAAATATTTCTAACATTTGAAAGTAATTTACTTGAGGAAAACACAATATATAAAAATATACGTAATGAAAAATATTAGAGAAAAGTGTTTTTTATTAATTAAGAAATATATATTGGTTGTCTATAAAATATATGAACAAAAAAATGGAAATTTAAGCAAGTGGTGCAGTTATAAGACAATATATAATCCCTTTGACGTGTAGAATACTATTTTTCAAGTTGCGTATTAATAAATAAATAGGTAAAATCAATAAAATATATCCAATTCTATGCGGGTTTTTATATGGGGTTATAAAAAACCTTCTAAAAATAAATATTCAAAACATGTTATATAGTTTTATGTATAAACCCCGAAATTCCTTGAATATAGAGGATATTGCCAAACCCAAATATTTTTTTGAAATATATTTTTAATATTTGGTTTGATTTTTGATGTGGTTTTATCAAAACCACTACAAATATAATAATTAGTGGAACTATAAATTCAGATGGATTTCAGAGACTATTACAATATATGTAATGAATTTGGTTTCTGGAAATAGTGAGAGTAAATAGAAAATTCTAATATATTAATTTAGAAGGTGTTAATGAACTTCTAGGGTTTTATCCCCATATAATATATGACATTTGAGGAGGTTTTGACACCCCTTTAATTTATTTAACTATATGAGGATCAAAAACCCCACAAACTAATGAAATTATAGGTAGGTACGAACCCAATATAATTACTGACATTATAAGGGATTCTGAACCCCCACAAATGAGGGAGTTCATGAACCACCACTAACCCATTAGATTATATGGTGTTTTACCACATCTAAATTTTTAAAAACTATTTCTTGAATAAAATATAATTTTAGAATATATATGTGTTAATATACATGAGTATCTGTATATGTATATATATATTAAATAAAAATAATATATAAATTTATTTAAATACATGTACCAGGCCCAAGTGCTTTCGCACAGGACGGCTAGCTGTTCAACTCTGAGATTTTGGAAAGTGGACTTAATGTTTTTTGTTTCTGGGTGGAGCTTCCATCTTGAATTGCAGGTTGTTTGTGATCGTGTGCCTTTGGTCTGTTGGGGATTTGTTTGCTTTCTAATTTGATGATGTCACCATAGTTTCCCCCTGAACTGTTAAAAGGGGGTTATTCTCAATCAAAACCAAATTTTTAGTTCGTATTTAAATACATGTTAAACTTATATATATAAAGATATTATATGTGTACTTTAAATAAATAATTAAACATATATACAAAAATTCATACATATATAAATATCTATATAAATATTATAAACACATTTGTAAGTATATTTAGTCAAATATGTTAATTGAATAAGTGGTTTTATTAATTAAATACATTTATATTAGAATTCATATTAGACATATTAATATCAAATAAATTTTTATTTTATACTTATTTACAACTACATATATTTTAGATTTTGTATACAAATATATATAATATAGACAATGATGTATCTTTATATTATATAACTATATTTTAAATATTATAATATAGATATTTTATTTTATATAAATACATATATATTATATAATTAAGAAATATATATTGTAGTATACCAAATTTTTTATAAAATAATTTATTAAAAATATATTATTTAAATGAATTTCATTTCTGATTATATGAATGTATTCTATTTTGTGATTTCATATATGTGTATACATGATATAATATAACTGAATATAATTACATAGAGAAATCTATATTATAAATGTATTTAATATATATCATAATATTAATGTATTTTTTTATATATTAATCATATAAGTCATATAATTTAAAAAATTTAGGTGTAATAAACAAAATAATAATTAACAATATTAATGTTACACTGACATTCACATAGATAAAAGTGCAGAATAATATTTTTTATTATATCAATAAATAATATATAAATATATAAATATGTAAAAAAACAAATATAATTTTATTTATATGTATAAATATATATTATTATATATAAATATAATAATTCATATATATTATATAAACACATATATATATAGTCAAATAGGTATATCTATATAGAAATTATATTATATTATATATATTTCTCAACAGATATATATATAAATATATATATATCATATAATTTATTAACGTATGAAAATAAATAAATGTTATTTAATATAATAACACAAAATAATATTAGTTGAGTTGTTCGACATGTGTTATAATACTGCATGACCTCATGCTTGAATCCCTGTTGAGGGGAATTTTTGGATGAAAATGAGGGACTGTGTGACAAAAGCAATGTGTGTGGGGTGTCTTTTTAACTTGGGACATTGGCTGGTGGTGGTGTATTTGTGACAAAGATATTATCTTATGGTTCCTATGGGGTTTTCAATTGACAAAGGGTTGGTAGCGATGGTTATCCCATAGAAAAGAGGCAGTAAAGGGGTGATTGGTGGTTTATCTATGGGCAAAGGGGTGTTGTGATGTGTTGTCCCATGAACAAGGGAAATTTTCTGGTAGGCTTTGGGGGTTCTTCCATAGATAATAAAAGGGTTCGTGGGGGGTTAGGTTGTGGGGATGGTTCCATAGGTCTATGTTATAACAGTAAATTTAAAAATAATAACGTTTATGAGTGGTTGTAGGATATCCACCTCTAAACTAAAACAAAATTAGGGGTAGTTATAACCAACAAAAAATTGAAGTTTGATATAAGATGGGGGTAATCCCTAATAATGATATTTTTGAGGACTCTAGAAATAAATTAGAGGGGTTTTATACCCCCTCTAATTTGACCAGTGCTATGTTTTGCTTCATTTTAATAGTGTTTTACCAAAATCTCCCAAAATAGGAATAGAAAGGCACAGTTGGGGTAGTTTCTCACAACCACACCTAATGTGTTTTTAGGGGGATAAAGGCCCATATATATATATATATATATATATTGAAAACACATAATATAATTGAAATCTTATTTATTTCTATGATTTGGGTTTTTAATGAATAGAATAGTAGGATATCCAAGAAGAATGAAATTTCCACCATTCAACATGGAAGATAAATATACTTTCTCACATGTGATCTCTTCTATAATTTTGAGTTATGGATAAAATGAAAAAAATTTACATTGAATTTCATTAAAACACAATTTTTGTAAAAAATACTATGATTACTGATATAATGAGTATAAAAAACACCAGTTTAATGATATTCAATAATATAAAGTGAAAAAAATATGAGATAAGAAAATGTGTTTCATCTCTATCCTGATATCATCAATTTCCCAAGTGATCATGAAATTTTCATTAGATTGTGATCAGGATTATTTCATAACAAGTTTACTAATATAGAGTTTCATGATGAGATTAAACAATTCCTAGGTATATAAAAGGTTCACAAGAATATTGAATTGTTCTTCTCTATATAAATAAATTTCATATTAATTTTCCATAAGAACATTATTATATTAAGAAGAACATCGTCAAAATGTTTCCATTGGAGATAAATAAATGTAGTATTAATTTATATGGTACTTAAATTAATTCTTTCAAATTATTCTCTTGGAGACTTGAAAATGATCTACTACAGTGTTAGTCATGGAAGGTTTTTTTCAAAAGAGAAATTTTATGTTGAAATCATTTTCTATTGGAAAAAGAAATATTACATGAAAACATATCCAGCTGAACCCATTCCTTTATATATTAAGTCCATTTTATAATGAGGTTGGATATTTACTTCATGCAGTCGCATGATTCCATTTCAAGGTAGCTTCATTACATCACAATTTTAAATTCCAGAATTAAATGGTAGTTACATATCTTCGTATGATATTTATTTGTTCTTACAATACTAAAAAAAGACAAACATCATAAGTACACAAAAATGAGATATTGTAATTATGTATAACATGGTTGGTTAATGTTTTTATGGTAAGATTATTATTATTTATTATTAGGGTCTTTAATGAATGGGGAGTTCATGATCTGTGTATTGTAAAAAAAATACCTAGATAACATTTTCCCATCAGATGAATGGTATTTACTTTTTCCATGTTGTTAATTAAGGTACAGTGTCTAGTCGTTTCCATAAGGTAACATTAAAGCCACATTCTGATAAAATTATTCACATATTAAGAACATTACAGAAGAATTAAATTGTAATAGTAAGTTAATGACTTAAACAATCATTCATGTCTGCATACATTATAATTTACTAAAAAATAAAAAATTCATTAGTAAAATTATAAACATGATTTGGTATTTTAAATTTAAATAGGATCTAATCCAATAGTCCATAGATGTTGTTCTTTATGATATGATAAATTATAAACAGTTGTTTCATTCTCAAGGAATAAAATTTTTTAATGAATGTAAATTAATATAATGGTATTGAAAAAAAAAATTATTTCATTATCACATGTTATTGGAATATTGGGATGAGTTTTTTTGAGGTGATATTTTTTTTATGATTCCATAAATGAAAATGATAAGAACATATGTGATTCTAAATAATTTTCATTATTATATTCTATGGTATTTTTATCCTCAATTATTAAATTTTTTCCTCCCATATGATTTCCATTATTTATTAATAGTTTTTTCCATAAATATAATTTCACCTTAATCATTTATTATGTTTCATATCCATAGGTTTTGAAGATGATTATATCATGTTATTTTGATTGAAAATTGATGATAGATATATTTTTTATAAATGGTTACATATGTTAAAAAATAAGATGATTTGTATCTAATATCCAACATTCAAAATCATCATGACATTGGTTTGTGGGTATATTGTGAGATATATTATTTATCTCCTAATAATAATATAATATTTTAGATATTTTTATATTGGGTTAATATATTTACATTTTTTAAAGATATTTAAGCAATATTATTAATTCCAAAATTTCATTATGGATCCCTATAGAAATTGATGATAATATAAAATAATGTAATTGTTTTATTCAAATAATATATATATTTATTATATAATTGTTTTTATCAACATCTCATTAGAATATTTTTCATTAATCATGAAATCATGATTTAATTTTTAAAAAATTAAATTAATAAAATGGAATAATATTAACACTCATTTGAAATTCAATACATCGAAATCAAAGAATATATCTTGAAAAAAAATCCAATAATTTTTTAGTTATTTAGATATGCTTAATTATTTTACATTTTTGATGAAAAAATTAGACCAATACACAATTAAATTAAAAAAATAAATGAAAAAGATGTAAATTATTATTTATTACCCAACAATAGATTTTTCTTCTTCCACCAAACCTAATTGTGATATATTTTGAAATCTTACTACATAAAAAATATATATTCACATGAATAGAAAATTTTAAATATTGTGAAATAAATGAAAATTGATTTTTTTGTGAATATATGTTATTGTAAATAAATGGAAGTTTTAATTGAATTGATGATATCAACATCATGTATTTGAAATAATTTATTTTACAACATAAGTTGCTACCCATTGACTATAAATGTCCATTCTATAGAATATTCTATGATCTCAACATCACAATATGATCTTTTTGGTAATAAAACATAATGGAATAAAAATATTGAAATTAATTAACCAAGATTCATATTCAACCATTGAAAATAGAGATATAATTTTTCTCCTACATTAATTTCCCAACAATAGTTTAATATTTCAACTTTATTTTGATCAATCATCAACATGATTTTATTTATCACATCTTTTCAATCAGATCTCCCTAATCATCAAATTATGTAACTTCCAATGTTCCCCATATATCGATAAATCATAGTTTTATTTATTACTATAAATAATTAGGAATGATACTTCTTTATATATTGATGATATGATATCCAAAAAAAGAACTGATTTGAAAAAAATGATATTTTTAGAAATTGTTTTTGAGCACAAATTGATTCTTCAAAAAAACTATATAGTCCTCATAATTTAAGTGCACTATTTTTATAGTATCATATTCAAAAATGAATTGAAAATATTATACTGGGAATCAATTGTATGGATGTAATGTTTTTTTGTTTTATATGTCTTCCCATTATTTTTTATGAAGGAAAAAAACCTCATATTACAAAAGTAATTTTTTTTGATTCGATAATTTCATGTGGTAATCTAGATTATACATAAAATTAATCCATAACAAAATATTGATCCATATGAGAAGTTTATGTCCTATCAGTTATAGCATCCTCACATATTCTATAATAATATATTGTATACAAAATATATATGAAGGAAAATTAACATGGAAATGATATTGTAAATTTAGTTCCCTATAATTTAAAATTTTCACTGAAAAATATATGATACTATGTCATATCATTTATTCTAAAAATATTTCTTATATTATGGAAACCCAATCATGACATAAAAAACTATTCTATATCTTGGAATAATATTGGATAATATAATCATTTGAGAAATATTTTTCTATTTATCTTTTGGGGGAGGAGATCCCCCCAAAATCAAATGTATTGATGAAATGAAAAAAATTGAAACTCATGGTAAAAAAAGTCCAATAATTATATTGTTTTTATAAATGATAAATTTTTATTGTTTGTCCAAGAAATAATACATATATTCTTACATTTCACTTTTTATTGATTCATACGATTTTATATATTTATTATTTATTAATATAATTAGAGAATATAGAATCTTAATATGTTTTTAGGTGAATTGATATGGATAAAATGATATATAATTTTACTAGTCATAAAATTAATTGATTTATTGCATTAAATTCTGTTAAAAAGTTTGCATCAAAATTGAAATTTATTAAAATTAAACAATAATATATTTAAAGAATTGATATACATGAATAAAATGTTAAAATATAAAATAATAACATTTTTAAAAAATAGGTTTTATTGGATAACCAAACCAATACTTATATAAAGGATATCTATTACCCAGAAATACATCTATGAGAACTCTTCTTATTTTTCATAAAAATGCATGATGGTTGATATCCCATACCAAGGTATTTATTTCCCTCAAAGTGAAATCATTTAATAATCTCATAAATTGTTATAACTTCCCAACATGAAACATATTAAATAAATCATTAATTAGAGGACAAATGTTTAAAGTATTATTTCATGAAAAGCCATAAAAATTGTTTGTCTATCCAATGATATTGTTCAAATGACAAGATAGGTAACCATTCCAAGTAAATTATACGTCATTAATCTTAATTATTCTTTGGTATAATTATCATTACCATGAATTATTTTAATTATTAGAAAAATATTATAGGAATTAAAATATGATATTTTAAAATGACATCTGACATATTCTTGCACTTAACATATAGCACTGGAAAAAAAGTACAACCAAATTTATTAATGGTATTATGGTGATGCAATGTCTTATAATGTGATAGTTATATCTAGGTATATTTCTTTCCAATAATCTAATTAAATTGTATATGCGATTTTATTTCATGATTCTATGGGTAAATTCTATGTTTTTAGAAAATAATTATAATATAATCAGAAGAAATAATATATTTTTATATAATCAATTTTTCTTGGATTAATTGTCTTTTTTCATATACAAAACGACATTTATACTATCTATATCTCTTAATTTTATTTACAAATAAAATTATAAGATATAATATAGACATATAAAATACAAAAAAAACACATCATCATAAATAAATATTAATATAATGATTTTGTTTTATTATTAAAATATGGATATTAGTATCTTAATTTTATTCCAAACAACTCCCCCTTTAAAATAACAAATAATAGAAGAATAATTAATGTTTGATTAAAATGAAACTATCTACTCAAAATATATTTTTATGAAAACTATATATATTTATTTTCAACAAGGTTAAATTTACTAATGGTTGAAGCACAAACACAAAAATAAAATAGAAAAAAACCACTTTAGAAGGAAATATGACCCGATCATAATGATTCAATCCCTTTTTATTTTCTAAAATAATATATTGTCATGATGGTGAATATAAAAATATTGAGTTATAGACATTTAAAAATAAATATGATCACAAAAACATTGAAATAAATATATGGTAGATTAGAGAACACTATGTAAACACCATGATAGGAACTTACTGTAAATATTTTCAATGAAAATGTTAGAGTAAATTTATAACAATCTTTTATTAATTTTTTTTTATATTTTCTGTCCACATGATAAATTTATCTATCCAAATAATGGAATTATTTTCTCTTCTACAAATTTTTTTAACAATCCCCATTAGAATAAGTGATAAAAACCCAAATAACTTCTCACTAGTGTATTATGAAAAAATAATGGGAAAAAATAAATAAACATTAAATAGTTTAAAATAATCATGTAATTCATTCATCCTCAACTAAGGGAACAATAAAAAAATTTCCACAACAGTTTTAACATATAGAAAAAATTGAAAAATGAAATGAAAATGGATATGTTTTACAATATTTCTGTTTTAGAAATCATATTCATTAGATTATATTTCATTTTCAAGAACTCTTATAATGAATTATTTATTTCAATTAATTCATTATTTTGGTATTGGGCCTCACATTGTTTATATAAATTCATAGTATTTTCTTATAATTTAATTTTCTAATGTTTAAAAACAATGTTGGATCATTAACATTGTTAATAAAGGAAAAAATATGATCATGAAAATATTTAATATTAATTTCATGGTAATTTTTATAATATTAAATAATGTTAATATTTAATAATTTTATCTCAATGCAACATTTAAAATTTTATAAGTTAGCTATCAACTATACATAGTGATATTAAAGTGGATTGTATCTTTGAGATATGGAATGGTCATTATCCTAATATTTTATTGGATATAAAATTGACTAACTACGATGTAAGATTTATGAAATAAGAGTTAATATATTAGTATCCTTCATCATAACATTCAACATATAATCTATTGTGGCCAATCTCAAAATAGATTATTTTTTAAAACTATCAGACATATAATCATCTATATTAACTTTTGGTTAAACAAACAAATCATCCTTCTCCAATTTTTTAATGTTATTAATATTAATATAATTTATATATTTATCATCTCTTTATTTTTGATAGATAACTAAATTCTATCCATTACTATATATATATATATATATATATTATTTTCATGTTTCTCAATTAAATTTATTTTGTTATTAAATTATCAAATATGATTTTATTTATTTAAATTAATCTTTATAAGTAGACGATTGGTCATCAAAATTTATTCATTTGGGGATATTTTCTCTGATAAACTATAATATATAAAATAATTATTATAATAAATATGATTTTTTTTCTCCTTTATAGAAATTTAATATTATAGAAACATCATCTATATATCTTCCATAGCTTCATGGGATTCATTTAATTTCTTAGTAGATTGATAATTCCCATGATAATTTTATTCTAAATATGGTTGACTATGTTCTATTAGTTTTAGAATCCCTTTTAGTGATCCATAATTCACAGAAGATATCACATTCCTTGTTGTAATTAGAGAAACTCCATATATTCCTACGATGAATATAGGAGGTAAACAATGATATATCAAAACCCTAAAATAAAATTTCCTAAAATTCTATAAATTATTCCTCTTTATTTTTAAATTTTCTATGAAATTTACTTTATATTTGATCACATAAAAAGGGGGAACCCTTGATGTCATATATTAAATAACACATCTCAGTTAATATTTTTTAGTCCTCATTAATCATGACAATTCTTGAAAAATATCATTATAATTTACATTATGATTCTCACATGTTTTTTTATTCCCCATTGGTGTTTTTTATATCAGATTATATAACAATTATTTCCTCTTATTATCAACATTTTTATTCATCATATCCTTAGTTCATTGATGTTTAACTACAATTTCATTATCATTTTTATCATCAATATTATAGAAAAATTTAAAACACAATATATTTTCAATGTAAAAATGATTTTTTATAAATGTTTTTGGTGATTATAGTTCTCTAACCCTTAATTTATATAAAATAATATATATGATCCAATTTAACACATTTTCTTGTGGTCAAATATTTATCTCAACAATTTTTTAATAATAAAATTAGTAACTATTAAAAAAATAATTATTATTAAATTTAATTTTCGCATCTTATAGAGAAAATAATTCATATAAACAACAAATATTTATATATTCTCATCCTAAAATATTTTTTTAATATGAAAACATTTATTTAATGCAAATATTTTGGGTTCTAGTAAGTATATATATTTCAATTTTAACTTTTAAATTTACATTGAATGTCTAAAAAAATAAGTCTCATTAAAAAAAGGATGTTTCTGGATTTTTATGAAAAATACACTAAGGATCACCTTTATATCATACCTCTATAAATTTCAAATATCACGATAAAATAAGGACAACAAGGGTTAAAATAAAAAGAATTTTGATTTCATATACCAATCCAAATTATAAAAAAAATCCATCTATAAAATAATGTATAATAACTTAGTAAAACAAATCCAACTTTCCCATCATTACATATACATAATATAGTCATTGAAAACGAACTACTTATTTCATCAAGGAATCATATATAATACAATAAATTTATTATATTATTCTATCTTGGATAATATCAAGTGTTGTGACATCTCAATTAATATTTTATTTGTTATATTTCATTACATCTTTAGAAAAATTTCATAATGAATTGGAAAATATATTTCAAGTGAAAAATATATTTATAGTAAATGTATACTCCAAAATAGAGCTCCACAAGCCTTCATATTACAGTTATATTAAACCATTGATCTCAATGAAATCTGAAATTCCAGATCAATTTCATCCCAAATTGTGATTAAATCGATAATAAATGATAAATTTTAAAATTTATTAAAATCATCCATGTATACCTTCCACATTAAGTAAATATAATAAAAATAATGATTAAAAATTAATATGTTTATAGGAAATAAAAAATATAATGACTAGTATATAATATTTTAATCGTATTATATATTATCTTCATTCATACATGGTGGATCTTCTTCTTTTCAATAATTTTTCAAGATATGAACTTAAATTATCCAATATCATCCCCTAAAAACTCGAAGATATAATCACTTCCTATGAAATATGTTTCAAAATAATAATTTTTCACTATCTACATGTCTAGAAAAATATAATGATTTACTATTTAATTAATTCTAAAAGTAAACCCTTATCATATTTAATTAGGTATAAAAAAAATATTTTTTTGATAGGATTGAAATAAACACCTCTAAATCCAATGAGTTGAATAAAATTTAAAGAAAAAATTATCAAGTAAATTATTTCAAAAAATGAATAATATAATAAATAATCAAATTAATTCTAATAAAATAATAAAAAAATTTATAAATACCTTATAAATTAAAGGAATAATATTGTTAGATAAATTATTGAAATTAATTTTGAACCAATTTTTTTAGGTACATGGTATTTTAATATATTTTTTGTTATGTTTCTTTTTCATTAAACAATAATTATACCCTCAATACCCAGACCTATTTAGGATTGAATACGTTTAAAAATAAGACCTTAGTAACTATACTCTTCCCATTATCATCTACTAATTATACAACACAATTTCATGAAATAAATTCATGAGTTTTGGATGACAATAATTTATTAATGAATTCTTTCTCTTACCATTTATTCCATTTTTAAAATCTATTTCAAATAGTATATTAATTGGGAAAAAACTGTTTGATTAAAATCAAATCATTATTGATGATTTTTTGTTATATCCCAGTGTTTTAGTTTCTTGAATAACTAATTTATATATTTTATCAAATCAATTACTTAAAAAAGTTGAAAAATAATTTCTCTAATATAACAGCATTAGAATTTATTATAAAAATATTTATTTTATCATATTACAATGTCAAAAAAATATTCTTACATTTTGAATATATAAGATAACTTTTAACAATAATTATTAAATTCAAATTCCCCTAAATTATATATAGTATGATATTCCCTAATATTGGAATTCATCATGTAGTGCTTGGAAATTATTAAAATATAATGAAAATTTTCATCTATCGTACTTTTATTTCATTATCTGAACTAGTCACATTCCTTGATATTTATTCTAATGATGGACTTTCACCTTTATCATATTCATCAAAAAATGAAAAATTATAAGTATGTTTTAAATATAAATTTATATGAGATTATTTGGAAACCTTGCAAATGAAGAATGTTTCATTATATAGTTCCTTTTCATAAATTTCTCAAATTATATTACTATAATTCTATCAATTCCTCTAATATCAATAGAAAATGGATCTGTAATAGAAATCCACATATTTTTCATTACTATAAATTATTTCCTCTCTATTATTTGTTGTGATCTATTGGAATCATTATCATAATTCTTTAACCTTGTATTATTTCACTAAATCTGACAAAGTGAATTACACTCATGGCATAATACAACTAATGATATATATTTATCATTCCCTTTCAGTAAATTCTTTTGAGGAAAAATTCCAAAGTCTATATATCCTATGTATATATCAATATAGAAAAATATAGAACTAATATAACCATAGATTTTTATTTTACCACAAATATATAAACCTTTTATAGAATAAATATTTAGTGTACATGGATCTCATGTTTGAGCACATAACATTAAATAACTAAAATAAGTCATATATGATTCTATTCTCTTAATTCCCTAATTCTCAAAATCACACATTAATATATTTCAATAATTCATATCATTACAAATAAGCGCCAATAATTTTGGATTTGTGTTATTCAAATATTATGTAATCCTAGTTCTAATAGTCTATCATTATTTTCATTGAACGTATATAATATCATAAAATGGAATATAATATAATAATAATCATTACATAATAATATGAAGAATCAAAATTCCATTCCTGATATATCAATTCATCACTATAATAGCTTCACCAAGTAGTAGGTAAAATGAATAATAATCAGCATTTGTTATAGCTCTCCTCTTTTCGGAAACCATTTATTTTTAATCCATGAATCCAGTAACCCAGAGCATATTGTTAAATAGTTACATTAAAATAGATACATCAGTTCTAATTCCAATATACCCTTCAATTTAGTATTCTTTGATATCCATATACACATATGACACCGAATTTTCATTTTCTCTAGAATATAAAATAAATCTAACAAAAATTCCTAGAATCCTTTAAACTCATTCAATGAATTCTTATTTATATCATTGGGAATGGAAACAAAATAAGGGTGATATTAGATCATCATTATTGATTATGTACAATGGAATCTATCATAAATAAATAATGAATAATAAATATTTCATGTCATATAAATGAAAATAAATTCAATAAATTCAATTACATGTGGATTAAAATAAAAAAAATATAAAATCATTGAATATATATCATGGAAAATAATTACTAAATTGTAAATGATGGAATAGATTAATATTATATTTAATGTTCTCAAATGTCATGATATTAATACCATAAGGGACATGGTCCTTGATAGTTTAGAACTATATGTAAGTACACACAAAAACATGTTTAATTCCAATAATTAATTTGTACCATATTACATGTCGATGCATCGAGGGGCTATCTGTAATCGGGACCCAGGCATCATTGTATGTTCAATGAACCATTCATAAATTTAATGATCAATTAAATTATTAAACAATAATTTTTAACACAGGTCTATATTGAGTTAACAATAAATATTTATTAATATTCTCCACATTCTATCTTATATCATTAATAAAAAACCACCATATTTAAAAATGGTATATAGATTAAATATTAGATATACACATAATAATCATAATAAGGATATGTAAGAGAAATTTTATATAAATTTATCACAATAATGTTAATTGTTTATGAAAATGTTAATAAATAAATGTTTAAATGTAAATTAGAGAATATAATCAGTTCATCATGAATATATGTTTTGCAAAAAAAAAATAATGTCTATTTTATGAAAAAATAGAAGGAAAGTGAGATAATAAAATAATCATTGATAAATGTGTTTTCATTTTAAAATCATTGAAATTTAATAGATTAATATAAATTTTAATAAATGGTTTTGGTTGTGAGGAGGTATGTTACTATCATATCTATTAGAAAACAATCCTTCTGATGTTTTGTAATGATGGTAAAAAATTCCCATTTAAAAAAATTGGGAGATTCATTGCAATTTTTTAACAAATCATGGATTAATTAAAATGTATTTATTAATTCAATTCAGTCAAAAATAGAGTGTCTTGAGATAATTTTGAAAAATATGGACATAGATGAAAAATATATCAGATTAGATGATAAATACAATTTATCATTCTTCGAAAAAATTCATTCCATTATTATAGTTCCAAAGAGAGTATAATTATGAAAAAATATGAAAAATAATAAAATAACCCCAAATAATATTATTATTTTATAATATGAAGGATACATCACAATATTGTCTCAATGAAAATATAATTAGGCCCAAAAAATGAGTATTTAAAATTAATTCATAACTCTTTTGAAAAAATTGAATTATAACCCCGTGAATGGATGTCCACAAATAGAAACATTAGTCCTAATTGATAAATATATATTAAAATTAAGTAAATCAAATTTGTATCATATAGACCACTTATAATTTTAAAGATGTGTTATAATAAATGTTTCACTGTGTAATGGTAATTGAAATGATTTACATTATCCCACATCTAAATTTAGAAGAAATGATTTAAACACATGTAAAATGGTTTTAAATAAGTTATTACTTAATTACAGAACCATTTTTATATTTTTAATACCCAATAAAATAATTTTATAATATCTTCTCGTCTGTTTATTAATAATACTTCATTATTTATATTGGTGTGGTAGTTAACTGGATTATTTTCCCAATAATGTTTATCAATAAATATATGATTCTTGATATTATGATATATTTACATCATCTCCAAATTATATTTATATTATTAATATCAAATTTATTCAATGTATTGTTTTTCAAAAAATCAAACTTGTTGGACAAGGAAAATGAATTACATTGCTTCTTGAAGATGGCAGGACGTACCCACCCATGAGAGATGATATCGTTTTATTAGTGGGGGATAGTTAAAGAGTTAGATGACATTTTAATTTTAAATATTCAATAATTTTTCATAATTCTCATATATATTCATTATTTCCTTCATTTTTACAACTAATGTTTTTTAGTGAAGGGAACAATTACACCAGTTCATGAGGTGGTGGTCTATCGTACATATAAGAGGTGGATTTGAATCCTATTTAATGATGGGGTGGAAAATAAATATTATAAAAATATAATAACATCTTAGTAAATGGTAGACATTGGTTGTTTCTATTTCAGATTTAATTACATAATAGAATGTTGTAAACCAAAAAGTAATAAATAAGAACATAGTGAATATTAGTACCATTCCATAGAATACCCTTCTTTGGATATATTTCTAAAGACCTTATGGTTGTTATATTTGGAAAACCAGAACAAGTGGAATATGTATATGGTTTTTTTGGGAGGTATTATTAATTGGTATGGTTGAGGTAAATGTATTTTTATTTGTGATCAATTTATTGGATGATGCACCTCTTTTTAATTGAGGTGAGTGACACACATATAAATTATCAAGGATTTTCAACAATGGTGCATCACTTTTTGAACACACGGTTCAATAATTTCATATATTTATTTTGGTATAATATAAGGTTTAAATCAAACCATAATTTTTTTGGATATGTTAGTATGTTATTTTTACCCTTTTCAATATATATTAGCCCCTAATAAATCTGATTTATCCAGAATTAAGTTAATAAATTATCCCAATTATTACTATTCATTATAATAAATATTTAGCGGATATTATTGTATAATATAAATTATTCTAATTTAAAAATTATAGTCCATTTAATCAAATTATACTCATATAACTAGAAGAATTTAATTTGAAATTAAACCAGAAAGACATGTCGAAAAAGGCATTTTCATGAAATGTGTTTAGTATAAGAATCAGATTATCATAACATAAATATATGACTTTTTAATAGTCATTAGTTTGATTAAAATTATAATAATTATATATATTATTGGTAAATTACATTTCAATAATTCATTATTAATTATTATTTAAATTAATTAAAAGGAAAATAGATTAATATGATTAAATATAGATTTCTAAAAATATCTATTTTACCTCCAATTGTTTTATATTTTTATATATAAAAATAAATTTTATGATTTTTTAAATTTAAAATATTAATAATATTACTCTAAAGAAACTAGTAAATATTTAAATACTATATTTTAAATAATTCAAATAATAATATTTCCAATAAGAAAATTTAGATAATAATTCTAGGCTAATTTTGTCCTTTAATGATTGAAATCAGTATTCATCCTTCCAAATTAGAACCTTTGTTCCATGAAGTATTAATATGTTCATTGTATTTTAGTATTAATTAAATATAATTGTTTAGTATGATAAATTAAGCATTGGTGTTAAATTCTACTATCATACAAAATTCCTTCATCAAAATTCTCATTGATATAACATTATATACAAATGACTATGATTCTTATTAATTAAATTTGTGAGTAACCATATAGTTTCCACTGTTTTATGATTTAATAATTTCTACATATGTTGTATAGTCATGAAATTAGTAAATACATTCTCTCTATTATCAAGAGTATAGTTGGTCTTTTTAGAGTACTATATATCATGTTCCCATTATATTTCCTCAGAGGTGGGCACATGTGATGTTTATGGATTGTACTTCCCTGAAAATGAAATCTGGGATATGTAATACACATTAGATAAGCTCATTGGAATTGTAAAATGGGAGCACAAAAATCCAATTAATTAAATAATTTTATATGGTCTCATTTTCTAGGGTTTTAGTATCCCTATCGTGCAAAATCTTAAAACACCATTCTATTGAGATACTTTAATGATGACATGATATGACTCATGAAATTAAAATCCATTCCACATATTATATAAATTTTTTTTTATTGATTGAAGATGAATTAGTAGGGGTGAAAATGTTATTTACATTTAACATTTTCCCCTCAATATGTTCAGTGAAAATACTTTTTCTTTCAAAAATTTCAGCCTAAACAATTTGGATTACAATATCTCTTTAATTATAATTCTATAAACATGATTATTTGATTTCATGACATGAAACTTATTTTATAAGTCTCCTCTAACAGAGATAAATAATAATCACACATACCATTATATCCGATTGATATTGAGCTGAAAATGACTTATATTGTTTAAATAGTGCTTTTCTGATTTGCATTAGTTTGAGGAGGGGGGAGGTGATCAAATGATTCTCATTAGAAATTCTAATTAACATGTATCTACCATATTTTGGATTTAAATTTTGGATAACCATATAATAAAATATAATGGGGTGTGAAATCATGTCTTACAACTTCTTTAATATTTATTCATGCTAGGTTCATAAAGGAAAATTCTTCTCTTATAGTTATAAAATGTAATGATTTGGTTAGGAAATCAACAATAACTCATATTGAATAATTAATTAAAATATTATCTAGTACTCAATTGACTGATTTCATATTCATTTCATCATATTTGCATATTAGAATTGGTATATGTTCCATGAATCATCAAGAATAATGTCTCTCATCCTACATTCACTGACTATTTATTCATACCCAAAACGCTCAGTCAGAGGCAAGCCTTTAACCATTTATGAATAAAAGAAAAAGCATTCAGCAGTTACACATCCTAAAATTAATTTTTTATCATTGATGTATATATATCCCTTTATCTCTTTCAAAATTTTATAATTCCATCATCACAAATAAATTATTCTGATTTTACATCATTCGTGGGCTAAATTTTCTTTTCGAAATTCTAACCATCAAATAGGGATATTTTAAAAAATTTATAATAATTTTTTTTTCTCAAATAATATAAGATTGGTTATGAGTCTCACATCCTAATAATTCTAATATTAGTCATATATATATATATATAAACAAAATATCCCTTTAAATGATCATTTTGGTCAAAGATACATGTTCATTTCAACTTGATAAATTTTCTACCTTATTATAATTTATTATGTTGTTGTTAATTTATAAATCATAATACACAAGTAATTAAATTAAATTCATTTATAAAAATTTATCTATTTTTTTGATAGAGATATATTAGGTGTTTATGGTCTATGTTATCTAATATAGTTCACCACATAGGTATTTTTTCCATATAATAATGTAAAGATCGCTACTTCAAACTCTTGATCTTGATTTTTAATATCGTATTTTTGTTTATTTAACGTCCTTGATATGTAGGATATAAAATTATTATTATGCATATAGACAGAATGGAAGTCCCTAAAACAATGAATCAATATATATTAAAACCACATCATTTCTAACTAATAAATTCAATATCAGGGAATTGAAAAGTCTCCAAATCAATTCATCAAAACATTCTTCGCATTATTTTATCCAATGCGGAGTTATCCTATTTACATGTATACATTGTTAATGTATTATAAAATTGTGATATTTTTGTAATGAATTGTCAATGGTATCATGTCAATCTAAATCAACTACAAACCATTACAATTTTTATTAGAAAAGGTCATTCTATAAATACCTTTATCAGTGCATGATCTATTATGATTCCATCGATATAGAAATTAATGACATAAGAAGAAGAATTTTATGTTGTAATTCATAGCTAGTAAATTTTATATATAAACTACTTTCAACTAAGATTTCCGGGAATGATCCCGATGTATTTAACATGTTCCACATAGATTTTAGAATATATCAAGATACCATTACATAATACTACATCAAAAATATTAATATATCCCTTAAATTCAATGTCTATTTAATTCATTATAATTGTTTGATTATTCGTAAATAAAATTGGAATTAAAGTAACTATTTAAAGTCTATACCCCATTCAAAATTCATTACTTAAAATATATTCTATATTTATTTAAAATTGATGGTATATAATGTGATTTTTAATCATTTTCAAATATCAACATCCATAAAATTGTTTAAATAATTCATCAATATGATGCATACGATACATGTTATTTTTCTTTATAGAATTTATTTTAACATAAAAAATGAACACTCATCAATCCATCATTCTTTACTAAAAAAAGAATTTGGGCATCATCAGGTGAACCAAAAGGCCTAATAAATCAATTATCACATAGCTACTCTTGTTAGTTCTCTAAATACCCTAACTTCACAATGACAACTCTATAAGGACACATTGATATAATATATTCATCAAGGATTAAATTAACAAAAAACACGAATTTATTTTTTGGTGGATGTATGGGCAATTCATTTGAAAATACAATATTTTATTTCAATAAAAAAGCTACATCCTAAATATTTATATTACATTTCCGTCTATAGATTTCTTCATCTATTCCCTTTGAATCTATTTTATAAGTTCTAATGAGGGAGTATATTGTTAAGACTAAAATTTTGATGCCTATTCCATAATTATATGGAATTCCACATATTCATCAAGAATATTAATTTTTTTATATGTGAAATAAATAAATATATCATAAATTTATAGTCTATCCATAACAAGAATTATATAAAATTAAAAGATAGGTATGGTAAGTAGTTAAATAAATTGGGAACACATATATGTAAAAATGGTAATGTATAAAAACAACCCAATATTGGTTATTGGGACATTTATTTGAATAATTCTCACTTCTATAAAAACTAAATCATTGTATAATAGGTGTATGTATTGTTTTCATACAATCATAAAAATGATAATTTTTCTCAATGAACTTGTATCATAGACTTATTTTCTTCATATATTTTCTAGTATGTTTCTTTCTATAATTTTCACATGGCCAAATTGCTTAATTTTATGATTATTCTTCTTAAATGTATTACATTTTACATTATTTTCATATAACCTCATTTTCTCTTGATTCTCTAAAAATATATATGATCCAAAATGTACTTAATTTTTTGAATATCACATTTCACAGTTTTAATATATAACGAAATGAAATGAGAATCGTGTTCCCTCTAAAGACTTGGCTTATAAGCATCATATAAATAATCAATATTTTATGACATGTTACCTAGATATCCTATAACATACATTTATAGACTATTAATGGTATAATCATACTCCCTAACACATTATTATAGTTTTTTTACTATTAGGTGAAGACAATTATCATCATTTCATTTTTTCACTTAATAAAAATATCAATAAAAGAATGAGTCTTTATAAAAACTTCACTCCATTTGTTCTATTTCTATTTATATCCTATATTTTAATTCAAATACCACTATGTTCTAGATTTTCTATTGAGATACTATAATTCTAATATAATATTTTCCTTTTAATTTTATCTCAAATCCATAGATATATTTCTAATTACTCATTCCACTGCATAGCTTCCATTTGATTAGTATTTCAACTAAATTATGGGGGATTTTAATTCATTATAATATAAAATATATGTTTATCATGATGTGGATCATTACTTTGGGATGTTTGGTAATTCTAGATAACAAATCATATAATATATACACTATTATATCCATGATATTCTATGTCTGAACACCAGTTATATTTTCATTCACAAAAGAGAAATTTATAGAATGATTGTTAGTGTTGATTCTAATATTTTTTCCATTTTCAATTTCTAAATAATTTTATATACTAAATTAGTAAAAAGAAAATTTAATTTTAAGTCATAATGTATAATTCTTTGTTTAGTGTTATAATTCACATAAAATGAAATTTCATGTATTGAAAATAATAGTATTATAATCATGAATTCTTTATGAATATTATTAAATATTATAAATATTTTTAAATTTATCATAATTTTTTGTTAATAAAATAGAACTAAATATATTATATCCCTCCAAATATTTTCACTTGGTTTATAGTAATGTAAAACTCATTATGATGTTGAATAATGGACGATATATACTCAATAAGAATATTTTCAGGGTTATAACACCTGCATACATTTCTTCCAAAACAATAAGAACTTGTAATATGAAGATGTAGATGTATTTCTAAGAAAAATCCACATAATATATATCTTAACATAAATTTATGATGTCATTCTATAATTTTAAGTATCTTTGGTTTCAATCATATGGCTATGTTACATACTCTATGTTTTTCTAAATATAGTTCCCAACATTTCTACTAAGCTTCTTCTAATTCAATCTTTAATAAACAGATCTCCCGTAACAAAGACACGATGATTGATTTGTTAAATTCTCATCCATACCAGGTTTATAATCTCAATGGAATAACCATTTTAGTTTTATTGTGTATATGGATACTTATACAATACTATTTTTACATTTCTAAGGGAATATAAAACATATCAATAGAGAATACTCACCATACATTAAACTAGTTCAACGAAATAGTCTTTATATCATGGGGAATGATTGAAATAATGGGGGTATGAACATATTAGTAAGTTTTATGTAATATTTAAATTATCATTAGTGAATAAGGAATTTCATATATGGAAATATAAATAATAGAAAACACATACCAGTTAATCAAGAAATTTATAATGTAATTCATAAATGGATAATATAATTGAAAATATTTCTGGATAATAATAAATAAATTAATAGAGATGTAAATTCACAATATTTTATTTCATGATCTGAAAATAATTATAACAATATGATCAAGACATTAAAATATGACAATTTAAAACATTGGGTAGTTATACGCAAAACCCCATTTAATTATTACAGTTATTTTTCCTCAAGATACCTATCAAGAAACTGAAGGGTGTTAAATAATTGAGCCCCACACGTAATTGGATGTATAAATACATTCCCAAATAATTAATTAATAATTAAATTAATAAAATATATTCAATCACTATATATAAATTTTCAGTAAATAATATATATTTATAAATATTTCTCTAATACATTCAAATAACAGTTATAATAAAAAAACATTATGTAAAAATGATATATAGATTCGGAAATGGTCATAGCCATGATATAATGATTGTGGATATTAAAAATATATTAAATTTTCATTGATTAAAATAATAATTATTATTCATGTCATTATTAATTACCATAATAATCATAAAATATTGTAGATGAAAATTTGTTCAATGAGAATATAGGTCTTGTAAACAAAACATGTCAACTTGAAAGATTTGGATGTGTTGTATTAATTTAAGATTTCCAAATGGGATTTTAGGTTTTATAAAATTAAAAACATATATTTTAATGTATGTACTGTTAAATTGAAATGTGTGTAGTAAATTATGTTACCACCTTATATGTTATCTAATATTTATTTTGAAATTCGGTAATAAAATAAAAATATCCCTTTTAGAAAACATTAATAAGACTCTATTTTGGCCATTAAAAAGCCATGGATAATTAAAAATGTTCTCCCTAAATCATTTTATTAATAAATTGATATGTTTCAAATTAATATTGAAAAATATCAATAAAGATGAAAAATATACCACATTAAATGATAAATAAATTCTATTTTTCTTTAAAAATATTTATTGATTTATTCAAGTTTTGAAGTGATTAAAATATGGAAAAAAATGTGAAAAATAATTTAATAATCATAGTAAGAGAAATTTATTGGATATTATGAATGAAAAATGTTATGATTCATTTAATGAAAATATTAACAATACGAGACGATATTGATATTGAATAACAAATTCTTAACCCTTTGGTATTATTTATTTATATCCCTTTGAATAAAAAAACATTAATTAAATTAGTAATATTTATTAAAAAAGAAGTTATTAATGTAAAATATATTAACGGGGTTTCATATACCCCTTCTTAGAGTGAATGGGTTCATAATAAATAATTTGCCTCAAGGGAATCGAAATTGAGAAAAAATCATTAAATTAATTTTACCTTTCGATGAACAAAAATTATTATAATTCATAATGGTTTTAATAACAGTATTAATGTTTTATGGCACCATTTTCATATTTATAAAATTTTATATTTTCCATTTACAAAATCATTTAAGTTGTTCTTTAACAATGATTTATATTTATTATTTTTGAGTGTTTACTACTGTGTATTCACATGCATGTTTTTCCGGGATTTTTTTGTTCATGGAATCATCATAAAGTAAGATCATATCAAAAATTTAATTATTTTCATAAATTCCATATTTATTCATTATATAAATTCTTAGAATCATTATTTATTTTTTTATATGGAACATTGTTCACATTGATTTCTATAGATGAAAGGTTTTTCATACACACGCGTGATGATATCATTTCCTTAGTGGGTGAAAGGTTATGTAATATGAAGATATATTAATTATATTTAAAACTGTGTTTTTATATATATCATATATATACATTATTTCCATAATCAAAACTATCCATGTGATTTGGTAATGGAAATCAAAATAATTTCCTTTCAAGGTGGTAGTCCACCATACAGAAGAGTGGTGGTTTTGATTCTTGCTTGATAGAAAATATGATGGTAAAAAATTATATAACAAAAATAACAACATCTCTATATTTGGGTGAAGAAATTATTATATGTTTTTATTTTTTATTAAATAATATAAGGTTGTAAATGAAGAAGTGAAAAATAGAATGAGCTTGGTGAAGACAATTAACATTATATTGAAAGCCATACATTGGATATCTTATTAAGGATCATAGGGTTATCCTTTTGAGACAACCAAAAACCATAATATTTTTAATTCTATGTTATAGATATATTATGATATTTTTTTCATGGTAAATTTATTTATTGGTTTGAATAATATATTTTAGTAGGAGGGCCTTTATAATTGAGGTGACTGGCACAGTTGTAATACATTAGTGTTTTTCAATAATCGCATGTCAATATCATATAAATAAGGATAAAAAATGGAAATAATATAAGTGTAAAAGAATAAGGATTAATTAAAGTATAAATATATTGTGTTTTTTATTTTATAAGTCAAAACTACGAATTTCATTGTAGATTAACATCCTGAAAAGTCATTTTATCCTTATACAGGGTCATTAATTTTTAGAGTTTTTACTACTCTCTATGACCAAAATTTAAGATCAAGTCATTTAAAATATAAAAAATATTATTATAAATATATAATACTTATAAAATTAAATTAATTGAATTTATAGATTTTGATATAAAAATATACGGATAAAATGTGACAAAAACAGATTTTCATAAAACAAATCATGAATAATATGATATTATGTTTTCTATATTATGAGTAATAATTTTTAGATAGATTTAAATTACTACATATTGTTATAAAATATTTATATATCATTTTAATAATTCATCCTTAATTGTTATTTTAAATAATTAAAATAGGAGCCCATATTTCCTTTTACAAAACAATATTTTAATAAAATATCCTTATTACCTCCAAATGATAGAATAATTTTCTATATCATATTCATAATAAATAAAAATTAAATTTAAAATACTATCAAAAATTATTATAACAAAATGATTAATATTAAAATTATAATTTCAAATTTATAATAAATTATTCTTTCTATTTTAAAATATAAAATATAATTCTAGGATTATAATGTCACATAATGTTAAAAAACAATATTCTTCCTAATAATATAGAATTTCTATTCCACAAAATATTAAAATGATTGATTTTTTATATTTTTATTAAAATATAATATTCAATTAAAATTTTTAAATATCATGTAACATATTTGATGTTTCTATGTTTCTAACATTGAGTATATTTTATATAACATTTTTTTCGGGATTTTGAGATTTCATGTAAGTTTTCCTTAAAATTGAATACAAACATTAATTAGTATAATAAAATATCTAATTACACACTAATGTATTATATTTAGTAAACATATATAATAATATCTCACGAATAAAATAATATATAGTCAATAAAAAATTATCCACTATAGTATGTATGACATTATTTCCCTTGGAATGTGTATTCTATTTAGGAATCACTGTTTTTGAATGGTTTCCAATGGGTTTGTTTATGTAATCAGAATCACCCTACAATTCTCTATCCAAAGGGGCCTTCATTCCAAAGGTAGGCACACATTATGTATTTTAACACATGATGCTTATGTACTCAAATTAGTCGAGAGGATGGGAAGTCGGGCTCATCACACACTTTTGAGGGGAAGTATTGCATACTCCAGGACCATCTTTTAGAATTAAGATATGTTCATAAATTATTTTTAATTAAACAAGTGTAATATACATTTCCATAGAAAATTTTAATCATTTTTTTGAATGTATATAAATCAAAATCATTTATATGTATTCAAGGTTCTTTATCAATGGATTTATCTATGTGTATTTGAGATTCTCCAAAAATGGATCATCTCATATACTACAGAGATATTCTTTAGTCGTTATTATGACGAGGCTGATTTTAAATCTACTTAGTGGATTACTATAGAATTTATGGTCCTCCAGGTAGATAAAATTCACTCTAGAATTTATTTTGATCTTGGGAGAATGAAATTTAATATAGAGTTTATTTTTTCTACATAAACTGAGGTTACACTAGATTTTATCGTCATCCAGGGAGACTAAAGTTCATTTGATATTGGGATCAAACCAATATATAGGATTCCTTAGTATACTTGTCAAAAAAATAAGATCCCAAATAGTTAGGTGCCTCATAATGAGTCACACCATACCTTTTAAGGACTTGTGATATGGACCCATCCATATTGTCTAACATCATTTAAAAAGGACATCATGATAGAAGGTGTCTAGTCAATGATTGATGTGGGACTTATAACGAAGTAGCCAAAGGAAGATGGAAAGAAGATGTGTTTCCAAGTTGGATTAGACACTACTGGGAAAGTGTCCTAGAGAGAACATTGTTGATTTTGGATATTGGGTATGATCCTCAGGGAGGGTTTCTACATATGACATTTGGATGGGAATAAAACCCCATGTTGATCCATAAGTCTTTCTGGAAAATATGGATCTCTGAATGAAATAGGTTGAGGCTTACACCGACGTGGGATTCTCTTGTAACATTGTCTACAAGAGATGTTTTAACTCTTGGTGATTTATGAGGGCTTAATTCGAGGATTACTCCAATGGAGGATTCCCAGATTAACAGAATTAGTATTGGCACTAACTCCTATGTAGTATTCCTAGATAAAGGGGTATTATTTCCCATTTAATGGATTATATTATATGGATCTAGATCTTTAAGAAAAATTAATATATATCCATGTATGAGCGGGAATCAGATTTAGTGTAGTTTATTCCATAATATAGATTGAGAGGGTTTTACAATCATTACAAACCTATAAGCCCAAGTGAGTCATGCTCAGTTTTAAAAACAAGAGCATATGAATGATTAAACAAACCACACATGCTTTCTCCAGTTCTGATGGAATAGAACATGGCTATAACGAATTAGGCCAGGGTGATAGCAGAAGAGGTTGTGGCTATGATGGAAGAGGTTGAAGCAACGAACCTTACCTCTCTTTACATTACATTAAAATATTGACCAGTGTAAGGAATAATTATTGTGAAGGAAATATTGATGAGTGAGATTGAAAATTCCTACATGAATTTCTAATGGCATACAACATGATGGATTCCAAAAAATGGGTCCCTCTATAGTGAGTGAGACTTCTCCTTTTTCCAAAATTAAAATAAATCATTATCATTACCCTGGCTACTAGGGGACAGAGGCTCTAGTCACAGAGATGAGAAGGGTAGGATGAATTCTTATCCCCAGAATATGATACTGGGAACTCCTCAACACTTTCCCTTGGGTAAGGGTCTATGTGAACATATATATACAAATCTATAGATTTCCCTATGATTGATACCCTTTGGTATGACATGTGTGGGATACAATTGACTATGTTATTATAAATCCAAATTGGAGAAATGTTGGAGTTCCATTACTTCTGATTTGGTAAATCAAGAGGGATTGGTGGAGATTTTAACATGGAGTCTTTTAGACAAAAGATATAGAAAAGAAATTCCCTTTCCATGAGTTTCATTGAAAGAGGCCTAATTTATGGCTCATACATGCCAAATGTTATAGTAAACATAAATTAAGGTCACTCAAGTAAGGGGTGCATAGGTATGATGTACTCAAGTCGGCTTGGTCGAAATGATGTCACCTTATGTGACTAAAATAATGTATTACTAGAATTGGGTGAGGCTTGGCTCAATCCTTCAGGAGTCTTCAAAGTTATTATTTAAAGTGGTACGTGGAAATTCTTACATGGGGAAGGGAGGTCATTAAAGTGTTCATAAATTTGTGGGGTTGGGTTAATGAATCATGCAATCGTTGTTAATTTTTAACACATGGAGAACCTCAGTCTCACTATCCCCCTTTAATTGCATTGCTTCAGTTATTATGAACTACCGTGGAAGTTTCTGTGGACTTGGGAGTAGTAATAGGGTGGTCAGAGTAGAAATTAGGCTTTAGGGATGTTTGTCTACTTAAATAAATTTCCCAAGGGTTTACTTGTATGAAAATGTCATATGTCGGGCAATGGTGACTAGTTGGGCTAGTGTGGGGTGGTGCACAAGAGTGTGGCACATAGGTATCTGACAAGCTACTGTTTTTGGGACATATACAAAACCTGATCTATACTACGAGGCTTGGACCCCTTCACCCCTTCTCGAGATCAATGTCAGGCTACAGGTTGAGCCCTTTTGTCTGGTTCCTTCACTACCGTCACTAACCACTATAAAAAATTCCAATTCTCTCCATGACCATTTTGATCACAATGATGAAATGTTTCTTCCCAATGAATGGAAATCTTATATTCTTCTTATTCTAGTATAAATATATATTTATATATTAAGTAATCATTTATTTTCTAAGTTATGTTCAGATCTTCAATGTTCTGGAGAAGTGCATGGAACACATTTCATGGTGCCCATATAAGTACCCCCTTATAATTAGATTCATTCGAAATAAAAAGAATCTATTTCTCAGGTATCTTTATGGAACATTGACACATTCGGAAATCATTTTGCAGGTTTGGGAGCTACCTCATGTTTTAAAATATTCTCTAATTATTTTTCTATGCCAAGGGAAAAAGCGAGGGTAGTTTAACTTTTACTAAGGTTATATGGACAACCCTAAAAGATTTATGTCTTTTTGGTCCATCACACTATTTTTTTCTTAATATCAAAATGAATGATACATAGTGGGTGAGACATGGATTATTCTTAGGCGTCCCTTTTTGGGTTTTTAGATGATATTTTGCCTTTTAGCTATTTATCTCTTGAAATTTCGTTCACTATACCAAGTGTAGGTCCAGCGAGTAGAGACACAACATCATTCCATATTTCCCCTTGCAGGTTTTTAGTCTAGTGAGTACTATTTCTATTTTTCATCTTAGTTTAAAATCATTTATGTAGTACTAATAAATCCAGAATTTATGGATGAAAATATTTTTCCATGAATTTTGAAATTAGAACCCAAAAAAATCATGATGGATAGAAATTTCCCAATATATATTATTTTCAATAATTCCACGGGTAATATTGAGTAATAATTTTTATGGAAACCAAATCTAAGGTTTGATGTTTAAGAATTTGGAGGACTCTTCCAGGAATGAAGTTACTACTATTTTACAAACCTATTATAGGGGATGTATTATGTAGGTAAAACTAGGGAATGTGATGTATATCCAAAAAATGGAATCCTTATGCTAAGAGTCCTTTTATGTAGGTAAATTTTATTATAGGAAAGAAAGGGCACATAGTACATAGCCATGTAAATGAGTTCCCATGAATTATGAAATTCTTTTACTAATAAAAAAGGGGGTTAATATTTCAATATCTCAAGACCACAATGGGTGGGATTACCATGGAACATGGTATGAACATAAAGAAAGACATATATGTCGATATAGACCATGAATAGGGGATCTCTCCTACACAAATTTAGTGTAAAAATGAGGGTATATTTTTCAGATATGGGCAATCTTATTTTTCTCTATGCAGATTAATGTAATGCAGCTAGGAAATTATGCTTTGATGTTTCAAGCCATGCAGTACAGACATTGAGGGATTTTTTATAAAATGATATGTAGTTTAACGTCATGAAACAAGGAAATTATGGTGTTGTATTATATATAATCATGGAGAAAGAACAGTATTTGGTTGTCTATTTTAATGTACATTAGAAAGGTCATTCTGAGGTTGTTCAATATAAATTCATGCAGCAACGAAATTATGGGGTTGTGAATATTAAAGTCGTTCAATAAGGATATTATGGGTTATTATATTTTATATTCATGCATTAATTAAATTATTGGGCTTTAATATATGGTCATTATATCTATCTAATGGTTTTTTTGGTTTTCTAATAGTTGGTAATTTTTTGAGAAATGTGACCCCATATTCAGGTATGGATAGGGATAATTTTATGATTCTATTTAGTAATTTCCACATCAAAATAACGACATGGAAAAAGGATAAATGGAATTTAGAGGAGATCTTTTACATGAATGATGTCAATACTATTTGAAAAACATGTTACGAGGTATTAATATGTCGTGCTTACTTGGGAATGTGTTTCATAGATAAACAGTGGATTTCATATGTTGTAGGACTGTTATGTAAGATAATTTTATGCATGGCCAACTAGGGAACGTACTACATAGTCATATAAAGGATCTCTAAATAATTCTAAACTTCTATTTTCTAAAACCACGTTATTTTTTATAGAGATTCGAATATTCCCACTTATAGAGTCAAGTTTATGGAGAAAAATACATGAATATAGAAGTACAATTTATAGTCGCGATTTCCAATGAATCAGAGAAATATGATCTCTATAAAGGTATGGCCCAAATGTTGTAAATAATCAGCCTTTAGTTTTGGTTCGTATGAATTAGACCATAATATTATCAAAAAATAGTGGGTATATGGTCGAATAGCACAAGGTCATTCCAGTACTCTTCTGTATATAGGGAGAGGGAATACATATACAATGGTCATAGATACTTTTGGGTTGGGAGAAAGGATATGAGAAAAATATACAATGGATGACCGCTTTAAATTGAGTATTCATGCATTCTATCATTAATGTTTTAAGTGATAGAAGAGACTTCTCCCAAGAAAAAAGATAATGCAATTTGAAAAACCGATTTTTGGGCCAGTATTAGGTAGGGCCAATAAGGGAATGTGGTTCATAGTCATATAGAAGCATCCTCTTGCTGACAAGGTCATTATAAAGGTAAATGTAATCCAAGGACAATTGGAGAACGTAATTCATATCCATGAAAAATAGCACTTAGGTATCCGAAATTCTGGCTCCAGAAACCAAATAACGATTTTGCAGATCTGAAGTTATGTCACGATTAAGCATATGACATGAAAAAGGGTCATTATACAATTAATAATGGGATTTTTTGCACCGATACTGGACATGAATTAAAATTCCCTTACATAGATCTGACTCATATGTATAAACCGGGACATATATGGTTTATGTGATATGTTCCCTTAGAAGATGGTATAATATAAAAGATTGTGTACATATTTTGATCGTATCTAAGAGAGGGGTAGGTTTTATTTATCTTATGGTTGAGACTTCTACTTGAGGCCTAGTTTACACTACATATCTCAAACAGAATTAGAATCAGGCCATACATAGTTCTCTAAATACCGCGCATTTTAATGTCATTCACTAAAGACTTTTTCCTTGCAGTTTAATAATTTGTATTAAGTAAGATGAATAAGTCAACATGAAATGTAAGGGTAATTGTGGATCAGAGTAGTATTATGTCATGTGGAATGGACATTATGTGTCTTCACATAAAATGTCATATGATAATTCTACTAGACTATGGTATAAGGTTCAAGTGTCACTATGTATCTTGTCAGAGAATTAATCAAGGCACATGTAGTTGTAACAGATACAAGTTCATGTGTAAAATGACAACTCATGTCATACATTCGTCTTTGGATTTGACTATTATACGGGACTGTAGAGGCTCTTTTGATTATATTTTGATATGCTTGGTCCTATGATTGTTAATCCAGATGTTACTACATATCTCACATGAGAGACAATCAATCCATATATATTTCTCGAATGAAGGTCCATAATATTTATTATCATGTAGTAAGAACATATATTGTGAATTTTAGGGTCTTATATCTTGGAAAATTGATAACCCCAATAGGAAATGAAATCCATAATTTATGTGTAGAATCAGATTGCCCATGTAATAATCCCATGCGAGTTGTGATCGATGTGAGAAATAACAATTGAGAATATTTTCTTATAATAAACAAATTTTATATGTGTGAAAGGTAATATAATCATGATAATTTGTTGGATGATCCATGGTAAATGGTCCATGCATCACAATATGTCTTGTAATAGAAACAATACATAGAAAACTTGATCATGAATATTTTCCCCATATCGACCAGTTTTTGACCTAGGTGGAGGGATTTTTATAATTTTTGGACTGATGGTAGGGATTCAATCCTGAACTCTAGGCATCACCATGTATCTCATTTTAATAAAAATCAATTCACATGTCCTGATATATATCATTACACTGATCTGACTCATGCATTGGAAAAATGATGAGAGTTGTTTCTTCCAAAATTGAATATGGGCCCTAGTTGGAGATCTAGGTGTCACTATGTGTTTTATTGGGATGAGAATCAAGCCATTCATTTTTCATTAAAAGTTATTATCCACACCAACAAAATCATTAAGCGATAAAGGGTTTTTCTGTTATGACTGGGCTTGAGATTGGAGATCTGGACATCTCTACCTACCTCATTTACATGAGAATTAGTCCATATATTGTTATCTTGTTTCTTTTTATCATCTTGTGCCATGGACATGGGTTGATTGTACGTGAACAAAACATCGAAATTGGGATAAGGGATATGACCCAGGCATTATTACGTATCTTAATAGGGGAATTAATAAATTCACACATAGTTTTTGATAGGTCCCATATGTAGATCTAATTCATCAATAATATGAAAATAGATTATTTGATTAATCATGTATAGACCCAATATTTGGGGTCTAAGAGTTTCTAAATATATTTTTAAGGAATGAATCAAAACACACATAGTTTTTTAAATGTGATCCCTCTGTAGGTTTGTTTTATACGTGTAGCGGTGAAGCAAATTTTAAATCATTGGGACTAGACACATGATTAGAGATATGGATGGAACTATATATCTTTTTTTAAAAATAATCAAACCACACATAGTTCTTTAAATTTTCCATGAAGATTAACATCATGTATTACAGATAATTATTAAACAATGTGGAATGAATGAATAATTTCAAATAGAATAGGGGATATGAACTAAGTGTCACAAAGTATCTAAAATAGGCTTAGAATCAGGCCACACGTTGTTCTTGTATATGGTTCCCCAAAACAATTTAACGTTTAGGTGATAAATGGGGGAATTAATACTTTATAGAATAATGTTCGGGCCCAAAATACATGATGGTATGATAATCAAGACACATTTTCTGGAAGTTATTGTAGTATACAAATAACTCATATACATGGAAATAAGAATTTTGTTGTGGTTTTGGATGAGCCCAATATAGGATATCTTGGTGTCATTAGGTATCTCAATGGAATGAGAATCACACCACACATAGTTTTCGAAATTGGGTCCCTACAAAAATCTGATTCAAACATTTGGATAAATTTGGTTCATGATATACTAGTGAGTGGAAGAGATGTGAGTAAAGCCTATCCAAGAAAGATACTCTTATTTTCAGGGACAACAAAGAATATCAATTTTGGATATCTATGGAGAATTATTAAAGTAAAATGAAGAAGTCGTTAAAAATATTATATGTATATAAATGATATACAACACAGACATATGGTGAATTTTTTTTTAATCTCATGAAACAATGATGATGGTTAATACGTAGTTTATCATCAAATTACTAGGATAAAATATTTTCAATTACACAGATCTCTTCTTCTGGAAGCATGAATTGGTTCGAGTTGTAGAGACTTATCCATCCCTTGATATTAAAGTACATGATCCATTAGAATATTTCATAGGTTTTGAATAATGTCCTTCCCACTTTGTCTCATATATAGTAGGATTAATTCCTGGTATTATTGTATTCATAAATACCAATAATAACTCTACAAGAAGGAATGAAATGAGGTAAACATTCTTATTGAATGATCTTGATATTCGGCTTTGATTGTAACAGCCTAACCGAAGATTCCTAGAGCAGATGAATTATTTTAATACATTGGAATTATTACAAGGAATCAAGTCTTGAATGACCATTTAGTTTAGATGTCTTGGAAATTATATTAAAAACATAAAAATTACATTAAAATTTCAAACATTGAATACAACATATATTATCCTCTAAGAATACCAATATTCTCATATCAAAACCATACATATCAGTCATAAAACACATCTTATAATCTTAGAAAAATAACACATATGAATGGGGTGAGCTCAGATTCTAAATAAGGATAATAAATATAGCAGAAGAATTCATAAAAAGCCTAATCATTTATCGGATGCATTGAACTAAATTAGAAGCCTTTTAAACATAAACATGAACATAATATGGAAAAATAAATCATATATTTCCATTTAAACATCCATGTGGATATTATAGTAGTATAATAATAAATTTTTATATCAATATATAATATCATAATGGGGGAATGCATAATTATAGACATCATAACCATACCTCCAATGTCGTGTTCCAAGAAATTACATAACCATATCGTAAAGGCAACCACCCATGAACCTAGTTTGTCTCATGAGACCTACTGATACATTGAAAGGATATAGAAGGGCTCACCAATTACTTACTATGAAAAATTGATTCCATTTATAAAAGGGTTAAAATATAACCAACATAAACTTTTTTTAGAACTATCATAAAGTGTTAATACATTGACCATAAACCATAAATTTCATCAAAATAGCACATCCATAGTCAAGCATATCATAATCAAATAAACCAAAAATGGTGGATTGTTTTATAAATATACTAAGTCAATTAAATATAAAATAAAAACAAAGGATTTTTTTTCATAAATGAGAATAATCATTAAAACTCTTTGATTGTAATAACACTTTTTTACAATGAAATAATTTTTTGGAAGTCCACACACTTATAAAAGAAGATATTTAAAAATCGATTTTTTGAATCAAAATGCGTCATACCAAATTGAATCTATCGAAAAGTTTTTTTATTTTAAAAAGTTCATGTCCAGATAAATAAATCATTTAAACCATATTAAAAACATGGAAGTTAATATGAATTATTTCTAAGAGTAATTATTTAATACAATTTAAATAGCGGTTTTGTTAAAGTGTAACTTTTAAAGTGTTTTAAAAATAATTTATGCAACATAGAACCATAAAAAATTTCCTTTTTAAATACTATAATTAAATTAATAATAGAAATAATATTTTATATTTTATCCTTTATATACATATAAATAAATATGTGTGATAATATCTGTAATATTCAAATAGAAAAAATATTAATTACTTAAACATTCAAAGCACCCCATACAACTTTAAAAATTGAAATAATATTCCCAATATATTCCTATCATTATTCTAATACGATGAAGATAAATCTATTCATGATATCAAAATTTATATATTGAGTAAATACACCACCCACTAGAAATAATAGGTGAACATGGCTTATATCTTAGGGAAATTAAAAGTGAGATGAAATTCCCTTACCTTTGGTCTGGTACTCTCCAAATGTTTCTAAAACATATATATAGAGGATTAAAATATATTATTAAATTATAATATAATCATAATAAAAATTAGTATATCATATATTATTAATTTATAAATTTATATTAACCATTTATTAATAATTCCAAGTTAATAAAACATTTCTGGTAGTAATCTCTTTGTTTATCGTACGTGTTTTGACATGTTGTTCATGATCATATTAACTTGAACGTGATTTAATGACTTATAGAATGTATAAAATGATTTATAACTCATATATATTCAGTACATAAATATAATTATATATAATATATATATCTAAAAATGAATAGAATCACATCGTTCATGGAGATGGTAAGCCTTACGTATAGATGAATGTTGTTTCTGTTTTCTTATTATATTGATTATAAGAAGGTATATGACATATATATATATATATATATTATTATTTTTATAGTATCATTATTAGGTCATTTATTTCATATTTATTATGTATATAAATTTTTATAATCATTCCGATATGGTTTTATATAGATGATGAATCTCATCGCGTGCTTAAGACGGTAAGTCGTACATACACACATGCAATGATATCATTATTATAGTGGATAATTGGTCTATAAGATGTTGTTATATTAATTATACCTATGAAATAATGAATCATTAGTTATTTAAATATTTTATATTCATCAAAAGACCAATATAAATAATGAATAAATGAAAAATAGTTTACACCATGGTGTAGAGACGGTAACATGTACGTACGCACACATGTTGATATTATTTTTGATAGGATGGGTAAAAGGAGTAATTTGGTTATTAAAAAATACATAAAACATTTTAAAGGATATTAGATTATGTAGATATTTATTTAGTATAGAAATAACATAAAAAATAGGATGTTGAATAAGAAAATAGCTTTGAAATGGTTGGTAAAACAATTAGCTCTTATTCCACTCTCTCCATTTGCATTGTAAAAAATGTCTCTATAGGTTGGATATCTGCCCACATAATGGACCCTTGGAGGAAGTAATGAAATTTTTAATTAGTATTGGCTATGTTTTTCCAGAACTAAAATGATTTGGAGGTGTGAATAAAAGTGAAGATTTTATTCCCTTTTATAAGAGATAGGATGGGCCCTTTGGGAAAGTCCCAAACTATTAATTTTTTATAAATTCATTTTCACTTTGGAATATCATCAATGTGATTTATTTTTAAGATAAAATGATTATGGATTGAAACCCTATTTGAAAATTATTTTTAGAAATCTATTGGTCAAAAAATTATCATTTTCTTGTGGGTTTAACCATTAGAAAAATAGTATTACTCTTATTGTGTCTACATGTGTTTTTATACAATATGGTTCATATATTACTAAAAAAAGCAAAAATAAACCCAATTTTATCTTTTGAGAAATATTTAACAATATAACAGTTATTTGGACAAACATTAAATTTTTTTACATTTATATAATTTAATAAAATAGTATGCATTTTATAGTATCATTTTTGTCAATTTTTATACTATTCTATATTTTCATTTTATAAAAATATCAAAACAACATGATAACATCGAAAAAATAATTCTTATATATCAAAAACATATCTTTCTAGTCTATATAATTAGTGTATGCCTTTAATTAACTAAATTTATATTTATTTGAATATTTTTAATATCATTTATTTTTTATCTCAATTAAATAAACAATTACCCCATAATTATTTTGTGATTATTTAATTTAATGATTTTCCCCTAAAATTATAATTAAATTACCATTAATCAAGTAAAATTTTTATCTTTATAAATACTATTTTTTGTCTACCACATCACTTATGTAACCTCATATTAAAAATTACATAGTTATTAAAATTTGAATATGAAATTTTAACTCTTCTTTAAATAAAATATAATTAACATACTAATCTAAAAAAGTGGCATGAACATGATATCCTTTTTTAAATATGGTTTTTTTAGGTAAAAATATACTTATCCGATGATATTAGGAAAAGTGTTAGGGTAATTGTGTATTATTATAATATAATTTTTACCTTTTATTACCATATTTACCTCAAATCATGTTAAATAAAATTCAAAAGATATTATACAGTTAAAATTATTTTGATATTATTAGTAAATATTTTTCATAGTGAATAAAACCATTTATGTCCAATTTTAGAAATTTATTTCACAGAAGTGGTAAATTATGTTTAATTCTAATCATTAGATGTGGTTAAAAGGTAGGTAAAAGTGTCATTCAAAAGATCAACATTTTTTATATCTAATTATATCATCAAAACAATCTCGACAAAAAAATTGGTTAATATGTCTATTATTTAACTATTATTACATTAAAATAAATTTAATGTAAAAAAAATTAAATGAAATGTTTGTTTTTAGATAGTAATGCAGTGGTTTTCACTATTCTTTTAAAAATGAAACATTTTATAAAAATTAAAAAAATCACCATATAATAATTTTTTTTATGAATTCAAAAATGTTAGCTATTTTACCAAATTAAATTTTTATCAGTCTATAAAATTAATTTTATTATTTCTCCTAATATGCTATAAAATGTAGTTCCTTTAGGAAAATAGTATTTCAAAACATATAACTATTTTACAATTAATATATATGTTTCATTATAAATATAATTATTATTCAAGAACACATTATAAATAGAATTCAATAGATATTTATTAATAGTAATATTATTATAATATTTAATGTGTATGTTATAAATAAATAATTTAAATAATTATAGTAATAAGATGTTGTTTTGGGAAAACTCAATCTTGCGTCGAATTCTAGAATAGTTGTTGTTGTGTGCAATATAAACTATTGAATTTCATTAAATGATAATGTAATATGAAATTTTATGGTATTACACTCTACCCTCCTTCAATAAATATCATCCTCATAATTTGATGATGGACATCGAAAATAAAAGATTGATACTAAAAAAATACCTTTTTGGATAACCCGTATCAGAAATAGGGTTACTAGAAAGTATAACATAAAAAATAATGTGAAGTATGAAAGTTATATTAAATAACACATAAAAGGGTTCTATATTCGAATACATGGAAATTAATGAAAAAATAAACTATCATGTTCCGATTGAGAGTGATATAGAAGTTGATTAGTAGAAAGTTAACAATAAAACATTTATAAGTTGATGATGATCTATGGGACGATTTGATTCATCAAAAAAGACATTACTAGGATTTTTTTTGGATTTATGATCTTTCCCCTAGAGATTATGAATTAATTTACTTCATATACTATGAACATGAGGAATCATACTTACATTAAATGTAGAGTTACATCCTTTATCTAATTTTTACAACAAAATTGAATTTATCTCCAAAATATAATAATATTCAAAATATTCTACCAATCATAATCTTACAGGAATTGAATATGAACTTATAATTAATCTCTAATACCATTTAAAAAAACACTATACTGACCAATACATCATGTAGGCCAGTGGTAGGTGATGCACCCTTGTTGCCCAACGTTTGTGGGATCAAGTATCATGGCCTTTCTAGATAGGACGAGTTGTTTCCTGACTTGCGGGTTGTAATTTTCATAAAAATTTATTGTTATGATATTCTAAAAATAACCTTATGAAATGTTCTGACAGTAAACAATAATATAAAAATTTCAACATAATCCATTCGATCATTTAGACATATCTAAAATAATTCTGTCCAAACTCACGGTCCAATGTTTTATAAAGATGTTCATTAAACTTCTCAAATCAACGTAACATAATGTATATCCGGTTTTGTCACATACCAACCATATTAATAACATCATCATGTATTCTCTTAAAATGAGGTAATAAACTGAATTAATATAAAACATTATTGAATACATTCATGCTTCCTTATTCATTATGTAAAACATTAAATATTGGATATAAAACATAAATACATAAATATTTTCAACTCCAGCAATGATGGAATAAAAAACCATTAATCAGTTACAAGGTAGTCAATAACCTAAAATTTACATTATCCAAAGCAATAATATATTTTTTTTCTACATCATTATCTCAGTACCATAAACAAAATAAGGTTTATCTATACCTCAACCATATATTTTCAAAATATTTAACTTGTAATTCATTCACATTTCATTGTACCATAAAATATCAAATCTGTAATGAAATAGTACTACAATAAAATACTTATATAGTCTATAACTGTTATTAGCACCAAATTTCTAATAATCAATTCAAATTAAATAATTATTGAATTGGAATATAACCCATTACTCGTCATTTTTTGTTGTATCATCACTTGATCATTATTGAATAGCATCATCCTGGGTGTATTCTTTTGACGATTGGGAAATTCATTCACATAGTCTCCCATCTCTTTAAAGATCAAGCATTTTAGATTTGAAACCATTTTCATAACTTTTCACCACAAACATGGTGTTCTTTTTCTCCACACTTATTACAAAATCTCATTCCCTTCAATCATTTTCCAAGGTGATTCTTTCCTTAGTTATCACAGGTGGGAAAATACTTCTATCCATTATTCCCGTTATCCATATATTTCTTTGTAATCATATTCATCATTTTATTCACTTAAAATCCAATGGAATTAGATAATTTTTTACTTATCCTATTAAAAAATGATATTATTTACGCATATGATTAGAATACAATGGTAGAGTATATTCCTTAAAATGTTGTCTTAAGACATAGAATTATATGATCCTCATTACCCATTATATTATATGCATTGGTGGAGTTAACATTCCTTTTTCTAGGAACCATTTCAATAAGATAGAATATAGTATAATATCTTATAATGTTATGAACATTGTATAATTATAAATATTGTATATCGCATTACATAGATTTATGCATTGTAAATCCTAGAATCGTAAACATTTTTTACATTGGGGGAATATTTACATTTAAATCCCTCATAATTGTTAGTAAATTAAATATGAATAATCCAAGTCATAGACCCCAATGGTGTCAATCCAGGTGCATAGTAACCCCTGTTGTCATGTACTAGGATACCCTAAGTCATGTCCATAACACTTTTATGGAGTTATAACTAATATTTAAATCTATTCCCGAACCACATCCAAATGTTTAATATAGAGAGAATGTATTTTCTAGGAATACCCACATAATCACTACCATAAAAAATTTAGGATGGTCATATATACTTATCCTGATTGTCTATCTTAGTTTTATGACCCCTAATCAATTTTTTATAAATCTTTTTACAATGTATTTGCTAAAATTCATAAAATACAAACTATTACTCCCCATCCCCAGATTTTCAATGCTAGTGCATTATTTTAATAAATTTGTATGATTACATGGAATCCATTCCCTAAGGAATGATCAATTTAGAATTCTTGGAAATTATATTACAATCATGAACATGGAATTACAATTTCAAACGTTTTATAAAAATATAATCCTTTGAGGACATCATTATTCTCCTTCCTTAACCCTATATATCAGTAAGAAAAGACTTCTTGGCATCCTAGAAAAATAGAACATTGGAAAGGGGTGAGGTAAGTCACTCAGTAAGGTTATACAATATAGAAAAAGATTTCATACACAAAATGTTCAGTTAAAGGAAAAAATATGACCATTAATTAAATAAATAAAAGTACAATAAAAAATACCACAATCAAATAAAGGAAAACTAAAGATCATAAAAATAAAACTCATCACACCATCCATGAAAAGTTTCTTTCTCCTGAATAGTGGATTCCCCCTCTGAGCTTTCATAGTGCTTCAGAATCTTGTTATACTTACTTCTAAGATTCATCTTCGCCAAAGATACAAAATCATTAGAGTATTATGTATCCTTTTTCAATATAGAGACTTCTCGGCCTTCTTTCATGAAGTAAGACCTATTGGACACCATCTTTGGAAAATTGGAGTAGTCTTTCCTTAGCCTTCTTCCTAGAGATGGTCGGTCGTACGTACACATGAATGTTGTTCTGTGTTTTCTTGTCCTTTTAAAGGAATAATGTAAATTACACACATATATATATAATTATCAGATAATTATTATGGGTTTAATTTCAATTTACATAGTATATACATTTTACTAATCATTCTAAAATGGTTGTAAATTGAGGATGAATCTCATCGCTTATGGAGATGGTAAGTCGTACATACTCACTAGCAATGATATCATTCTTGTAATGGATTATTGCTATAGAATTGAATGACATATTATTTGAAAAAAAATATAATGTTATATTAATTATTTAATTTCTTTATATTCATCTCTACCCTCATTAAAATAATGTATAGATGAAAAACAGTTTATACAACGGCGTAGAGACAATAAAATGTATGTACGGACCTAAGGTGATATTTTTTTCATTGGATAGGTAAAAGGAGATTATGGATATACCATTATCATAAAAATATCTCAAAAAATATTTTCTTCACTATTTATTAATATAGTATTGAAACAACTTATGAAAATGAAGTATAATAAGAAAAGAACATTGAAAGGGTTGGTAAAATAATTACCTCTTCTTAAAGTGTCTCATTTTGATTTCCACAAAAGGACTCCATAATTTGGATTTCTAATAAAATTATGTCTCCATGATGATGTTAGGGATGTTGGGAGTATTATTTAGAAGGTTTTGGGTGATCAAAAAGGCTTTAGAGTTGTAAATAAAATATATGTAAGGTGCCCTTTCATAAGAGAGGGGTGGAGCACATTAGGAAACACCAAAACTATAAATATATTATAAATTATTTTTCGATTTCAAATAAACCAAAAGTGATTGATTTCTAGGATAACATATTTATGGTTCAAAATAATCTCAACCAATGATGTTTTGACATTTATAGGTCACAAAATAAATCTTATATTGTGGGTATAATCCATAGTTAAATAGTTTAACTCTTACCGTGCCTACTTCTGTTTTTTCACTGTAGAGTTAATATGTTAAAAAAATGCCAAATTACCCGATTAAATAAATATTGACATATTTAACAACATCCAAATAATATTTACAAATATTCAATTTATTGGACTTTTATTTAGTTTAGAAAAACTAGTATTTATTTTAAAGTATCATTTATGTCAATTTTGATACTATTCAATATTATATTTTATAGAAAATATAAAAAAACATTATAATAATGACCCAATACTTATCATATTTCAAAATAATATCTCTGTTTTATATAAAATTAGTGTAGGAAATTAATTAAGGGAAATTTTATTTATTTTAATATTATTAATATCATTTTTTGATATCTCAATTAATTAATCTATTACGACATCATTATTATTTCACCATATAATTTAATTATTTATTTCATAAAATTATAAAAATAATTAACATTATGTAAATAATCATTATACATTTTTAAATACTATATATACTCGACTATATCAATTATATAACTTAAAATTGAAAATTATATAGATATCAAAATTTGAATATGACATTTTTAACACTTTTTCAAATAATATAAAATAAATGTCTTAATTTAATAAAAGGGGCTTGAAAGGGATCCTATATTTGATAAATGGTTGATTTTAGTCAAAATATACTTATGAAATGGTATTTGGAAATGTGTTACTATAATTTTATATTATAATAATACTATTTTTACATTTTATTAACCTATTTAGCATTAATCGTGGAAAATAATATTTAGAAGATGCTATTAACCAATTATTATTTAAATCCTATTAGACCACATTTTTCAATATGATTACAACCATATATATCCAATTTTTTTAAATTCAATTCAAATAAGTGGAAATATTATTTTTAATGGTAATATTCATATGTGGTTTGAAGGCGGGTAACAGTGACGTTGAAAATGTCAATTTTTTTATATATAATTACAATATAAAAATTATTCCAATGAAATAAATTGATTTCATATGGGTGTTATTTATTTATTTTAAATTTATAATAAATTTATTTTAAAATAATTATTTAAGTGAAAAATTCGGTTTCTGACACCAATGAAATGTTTTTCAACCTTTAAAAAATTGAAACTTTCTAGAATAATACCAAACATTTACCCGATGTTAATTATGATATTCTGAAATAAAAAATGATAACAACTTTAAAAAATTCAATTTTTATGAGTAGATAAAACTAATTTTCTAATTTCTCATAATGCCTATAATATGTAGTTCCTTTAAGAAAATAGTATTTCCAAACATATAAAAATTTTACCGAAGCATATATATTTTATTTTAAATATTTCATATTTACAATAAAACATTATAATTTACATTTAAAAAATATTTATAAATATTATTTTTATTATATTTATTGGATAAGTTATAAATATATAATTTAAATAATTATAATACTAAATCATTTTTTCTATAAAATCACAATCATGCATCTAACACAAGACAAGTCAGTGTTGTGTGAAATATAATATATTGTTATCATTAATAATAAAACATACTATGAAATATTGGGGTGTTACACTGATATAATTCCAAGTGATGCAAGGTATACAATCTCTTTTCATCTAATCTTTCTAGATCATCTAGTCTGTTCTGAGACTACTCATTTTTAGATAATTGACCACAAATAGCCACTCATAATTAAGATAATTGAACATCAATTGGAAAGACTTCTTCTATTCCATATACCAATGTGTATGGAGGTAATAGTGTTTTTTATAGATAGTATTCTGGAAATCCCACAAGTCATTGGAATGTTTAAAGCTCAAAGATTTCATATGATTATCATCCATTTTTTTGAGTATATTGGACACGGTTTTTTTGAAATCCATTGTCTTCCCATTTTCCGCGGCATAATAGTGGGATGAATGATTGGATTTGATGTTACATTCTAGATTAAACTTCCCTACCTCATCAGAATCGAAATTGGTGATTATGTATGTCAATAAGGTATAAGGCACACAAATATGGTAATGATATTCTAATTGACAATGATAATAATGTTTTTAGCCCAAATTAATTGAGAGGTATTACCTTGGCCCATTTTGAGAATAAATCAGAATCATTTTTGATGTAATTGATCCTTTTGGGCATAACTGGAGGATAATGGCCTACTATATCCATTCCCTTATAAAAATGGATCGGATTGTTTACCTATGTGTAGAAAAACGAAGTATTGATGCATAAAGTTGTCATGAACATGGAAGGGATTTCACTTCTTAGTGAAATCTATGAAATCATGCGCCATCAAATTCGAAAAGTATCCATGCCTTTAGATTTTATCTGAATGAAGGAACTTGGACTAGTGTGCACCATAGGCTCCTCCATGTTATTCTTTCATGAAAATGGTAGTCTCTTCCCCATCAATACATCTGAGAATAATTATATCAATGTTGAATCTATAAGGGATATTCTATTGATTTGGGCCATCATAAACCGTGAAATTAGCATCTGAAACCAAAAAATCTATTTTCTTGATCTATCCAGTAGAAGTACTCTTTATTGGATATATTCCATGATGTTTCTCGTCCATTCCATTTTAGGACCAAATGGTTTGGGAAGGGGACTAATTTCTATGATTTCCATGACATTGATTTGAATAAAAAGTTATAACACATGAATGTGAGAAATGCTAATGATTGAATCATCCCACATCGGATCTTCTGGTGTTATAGTTTCAATTTCCAATGCATCATCATGGAAATTTTGTGGTCTAGGGATATAAGATGATGTTGGTTTTGATGGAAATTATATCATTAACCCACTGACATAATCACACTGGGGAATTATTACTTCCTTTCGTTGGGTGTAATCCCCATTGAACAATTTGATTACCAATTCATGTGCACCCTTCACCTCTAAGTGACACACTGATACATAGAGTTCAAATTCCAAGCCTGTAATGAGATCATGATATTATGCATCATTTTTGGTACCACCATCTGATAATAGTAATGAGTTTGGAAACACAGCATTTTCTAGGGAGATATGCACAATTCTTAACAAAAATATTTTGATCATAGGTTTTTCCATTCTCTTCCCTATTGGACTTATGAAAGAACCATGAAAATACATTTCCCATATCTGGAGGATATCCTAAATATTGATTATTTTTTGATTAAGTAATTATATATTTAAAGATGTTTCTTTCATAGATAGGTTCTCAATAAGGATGTATACCAAATCATGACCTTTCACTACTTTCTAAGGCACTAACTATACGTAAACCTGGTATAAAATAACTACCCACCATTCCAAAAATCCTATAAACATAGGATTACTGAGGATAAATATGATCAGGTTACTACAAGAGACTAAGTGGACCTCATGATGCTGACGGAAGTTCCTTGTTGTTTGAATGGAAAATAAAATTCTTGGAAACTCTCCTCAATATCAGTATATAGTGTCTCTACATCGAACATGGTTTTATTGAGATAATAATGTTTTTTTTCATTCCTAACATCATTCTTCCTTGCATGGAAGGAACCCAGTGATCCCTCCAAGGTTATCACATTAAGCATGATTGGTGTTCCCTTAACATGTGGCATCAATACTGGTTGACTCAAGAGGTATTTAATAAGGATATAAAATGACTCTTGGCAATAATTGGTCAATTGGTATATGACCCCCTTATTCATCAATTTGTTAAAGGGAAACACATTCCTTAAAAATGGGCTATGAAGCATCAGATGTAGGCCCATTTTCCTTTAATTCCTCTCAATATATTCAGGATTTGGGTATGTGGCATTCCATGGATCACATTAGTCTTCTGGGGATTGACTTAGATGTCGTGACGGAATACAAAAAACAGAGATATTTTCCAGAGGTTACCCAAAAATAAAATTTTAAACAGTTAATATTCTAATTATGTTGTCAATTCTTGTTTAGTATGGTATCTATGTCTTCCATGTGATCATAAACTTTTTTGAATTTGACCATTACATCCTCAAAATAATATTAAAAAAATTCCGCATGAGGGTTTGAAGATATGATGCATAACACATTAGTATGTGGTACCAGCATTCTATAGGACATAAGGAATTATCTGATATTATAATATACCTTGATTGGATATTGATGATTTGTATTATTCATCATATGGTGCCATCCACATTTGGATACATCTATATTGACCCACCATAAAGGAGAGATATTTGTAGCTAGCTAGTACATCAAACAAGAGTTCTGTGATTAGAATCAGGATTTCATATTTGGGATTGTGATGGTTCAGATTCATGAAATAAATGAAGAATCTAATTTTTCCATTCATCATTTTCACCAAGAAAATATTTTCTAACATCTTTTGATATTGATCCTATCAGATGATATCATATTTGATAATATTTTTGTCTTCATCCTCAATATTGGAGGTGTGATTTGGGTGTGTTCTTCTTACTTCTTGTTTTTTTCCCTGATGATATTCTAGAAAACCAGAATGATGAGTGGCTGCCTCAGGGTCAAGGCTTGGCATTTCCTTGTGATTCCATGAAATGAAATCATAATTTACCATTGTAAGGGAATTAAACACCTATTTCTCTTCATAATTCATGGTTACACTAATTAGAGTGATGAATGGACTTTCCTTTGAATTCAGATTTATTTCTATATGTTCATCCACAATGGTAGAGATGCCTCCCTCAAATCCAAAATTATCGTCCATGAGTTCTTCATCATCATCTTCATTTTCATATGTTTCTTTTTTTCCTCTTCCAAAAGGGTAATATATGAATAATGAAATTTAGAGATAGGGGAGGATTCAGTATTTTAAAATACTAAAGATGAGGAAACCATATTTGAACCATCTAATAATGAATAGTATTTTGAACGATATGAAGTGAAAATAATGGGTTTAGAATCAGCATCCCTATATTTTTCCCTGACTGTGGCAATTTATTCTATCTTGGGTGAGGAAGTTGTTACAGGTTAAAGCTTGAGGGATGGAATGCAGGCATATCCTTCTAGGCTTTCATCACTGCATGGTGAATCAATGATTTTTCATGTATTATCAGGTTTATTTACCCAAAATGACATCAAGTAATTCCCTAAATAAGTACTTGGATTCCGTTCAACCCTTTTAATTTTATTAATTGGAAGTATATAATCATAAATGTGATTTTTAAATGGGTTAGGTGTGATCTTTTAGAGACCATTTTCAGAATTGATTCTTGTAACATCATCCAGTGTGGAATGTTTTTCTTTTTATTATCAAACTCCACATAAATGTTCTGAGATTGGCATGTTTTGAATGGACCCTTATCACTATGAAATGTCCCAATTTTACCATTGAGGAAATAATTGATACATTGATTCTATGATTAATGAATAGGCTCATTTTGATGTTTCCAAGGCCTCTCTAATAGATTGTTTAATGTTTTGTTCTATGGGAAAACGGTAAACTCCAAATCAGATATGATATCCCCAAAATGAGTTTTGAGTGAAATATTTTTGGAGTTTTTTTTATTTCATATCATAACCCTGTAACATAAAAGTAGAGTGTGATATGTGGGATTCAATGATGCACAATTTCTGAAGTATCTAGATGGGAATTAGTTTGAACCCTGCGCCATTGTCAATGAAGGCTCATTTGATGTCAATATCATTGATCTTTCCAGATAGTTACTAGGATTTTATGTGTTGATGTATAAAAAAAATCCCCATCGTGGTCTATAAAAGATATGAATAAATGGAATTCATCTAGTTCATTCTATATAAGTTAATACTCTATGGAAGAAACATCATTTGCAAACTTTGGATGGAACAAAAAATCCTCAATATATAAGTGCTTCTAGGAGACTATTTGACTTAGTTAGATCATGAAATATTGATAGCATGGCCAGTGTGTGGGGCTGTTATTTAAAACAATTATTTTTTTTCTCATGAGGACCTCATTTTATAATAGATAGATTCTCTTTTTAGGTTCCATAGTAGCTAATGTCTCAGATGTGGATGGATTGTCCCTTGGAATAGTGGTCGGAAGTACTTCTGCTCTTGGTGGATTAGTCCGACTAGGTCTACCAATGTTCCAAGGAGGTGGTCTTATAAACAAAAATAGTGTTATAATATGATCATTGTAGGACATACCCTATTATTTTTGGGATAATTCACTTCTTTTTATTATCCCACTAGAGGTCTCTCACATGTGTTTCAGCCATATATATAGTTCGAGCAGGGGTGTGGTTGGAATAATGGTTTCACACATACCCATATCTTCCCATGTGTCCTCATCCATAATGAACTCTTCCCATAGTTCCCTCAATCATGTATTTGGAACTCCAATTCATTTTTAGAATCATCTTTTTCATAAGGATTCGTTAAGTGAATAACATTAATAGAACTGAAGATCAACTCTGCATCTGATGAGTATTCTTCCTGTTAGTTTGATTCATGTTATGCCATTTGGAGACACTGTGCCTGTTCTATTGAGATGGTTGTCATGAAATACTTTAAAGTAGAGGACAACATTCTCCTAGAAAAAACTCATCTTCTTCTACATTCTCCTTATTATTTCATCCATGTTTCCTCTTTGAGGATTGTCCATCAATGTATTGGGCTTTTAATGAAGATTATTTATCTATAACAGAAGTTACAAGAGACACACTTGATTGATTAAATTTTATTCATAGACGGGAATGAGTTTGGTTGATTATTTTATTAACCATTTAATCATTAAATTTATAATGATTCATACTATTGACTTACAGCCACTCACCTTCCTCCTCTAAATCTATAAAAGTAAGACATGAAACCTATGCTTGTGAATGTTTTAGATTTATCTACCCAGTTTCTACCATCTTTTAAAGGATTTCCTTGAACAAAGTCTTATATAGGTGCCTCAACACTTTATGGAAGGGGATATAGTTGTTAGTTCCTCGTCACATTCATTGTTAGGTTTTATTGGCTATGCTAACTAAACTGTATTGTTTTCTAAAGCTGAGATGAAGTTGCGATGGACTTTGTCATTTCAGTAATAATTGAAATTTTTTATAAACACCTCTATCTATCTCTGTCTTTGACCTTTTTTATCACCATGACGAGGTGGTCATGTACGATGAAGCTCAGGAGGTGGATATATATTGTATGATGGGGGAATCGATGTAGTAGAAAGTATAAATGTCAACAAAAATATTACTCTAGTGTCCTCATTTTTTATATTCTTCTTCCCAGAGCTGATAATATTACTCATGATTTGTCACTAGTCCTTATTATGGGGTTTTCCACCAATTGAGAAATTTATGCAATATTCTGAAGCCCTCTTAAGTATTTCACATGGATTAATGGTGTGCATAATTATTCCTGGATATTTTCTACAAAATCGGGATGAAACAATTCTAGAGGGAGTGGTATATTCAATGATTTTTTGAATCCTTTTAATCAGGAAATGAAATATAAAACTCTTTCATTCATTCATTTCATCTAGATAGTTAGAACCAATAATATTTTCATCTATACCATTGAGAAAAACTAGAAAATCAATTTCTTATAATGTTATTCCTAATCCAATAATCAATCGATACTACAAGTTTGTATACAAGATGAATGATATCTCCTACAATGATTATACAAAACATTTGTGCTTCACTGGATCTGGTTTCTCAGGGGTCCCCATCATGTGAGCATAGAAGTAGAAAAAATTTGTCAAGTCCTACTCTAGATCTCCTGATCCTTTGATGGTTGGAAATATGAGATTCTTGAAGTTTATTAGAGGAGGGGTCAGATCAACCCATTCATTATAAACCATCATTTTGGGATGTATTGGAGCATCTCATCCTTCCATAGATTGAAATAAACTCAGGAATAACTAAATGTTGTTCATGAGAATTCTCGGAAAATATTATTGAGCTAGGACATGATCAGGTGTTATGACTATAGCCTGAACAGTTGTGATGACTGTAAATCCCACTCATGATGGTGCAATTGGATGTTTTCATGTGTAACCAATAGGGTAAGGCTTGTATGGATTTCCTTTCCAATCTCATGTTATCTTGTAAATGGATGGAATTAATTATCTGCAGTATTAGTTATAACAACCCCTCTTTTTTGAAGTGGTAATATAGGATATGATTTTTTACAATATGTTTTCGGAGCCGGTCTTACATGATTACTTCTTTGAAGTAACTCTACAATGCGTTTTCTAAACATCATCATCTCCCCCTCTTTCTAGGAAAATATTTCCTCATTTGAAATGTAATGAACTTCTCCTTGGTAAAGTTAAGACATGTAATGACCATAACTTGTTCCCTTATTAGGTTCCCTTTGAATATGTGGAAGTTGATAATTCTATGGGATACTGAAAGTTTAGTTATGCCTCTGATTTTATGTGTGAACACGTCTATAATAAGCTTTAGTGTGGACCACATTATGAATAATAACATCCTATTTCTTCTTCCTTGAACTAGAATAATTTTTCTAGAGGATCAACTATGATGTCATTAATGACATTCATCGATGCATAATGCATAGTTGGCATTCTGTTAGAACATTGGTGAGATCACCTTCTTCCATGTCCCCTACGAGACCTGGTCCACCTGATCACTAATTCCACAATAATTTCCCAAAAAATAGTAACCTGAATGATATTCATTTATAATTTAGTTGTGATTTAATTTTGGAGCTTCATCCCTAATCGGGAGAAAATTAAATTTCCCCGAGGATAGGATTGTGAATGTGAACAATCCCCCAGCCCTGCGGGATGAGGTTGCTTTTGTTCTACATTATCGACCCATTGTCCATTTTTTTGACTCTAAGAGTTTGGTTAAAAATCCCTTTGGACCTTTGGACTAGGGTGGAACCAAAAATTAAACGGACAATATCTGTAAGGCTGCTATTATAAATTTTCGGATTCTAGTCAGAACATTAGATGGGGACATTTTCCAACACTCACATAAATCACCAAGTTCAAAAGACCATTGGAAATAACAAACATTTATTCAATTTTATGGATAACGTCATCTATGTGGGTGCATGCCCTTATTTTTCATACACTCAATGAAAAATTATGTCAATTTATTTCTCTCTTTGGGCCTGACATTGATGGGTGAATTTCGAGGCATTTTCTTGTGGGGAATCTCTTTTGTTACGAACTAGTTTTTTTATCTTACCTAGGAAATAACATTGCATGAGACCACATTTGGTAGGATTTTCTGGATTTGGATCACAGTGTAATTCAATGCTCCATGTGCACCCCATCTTCTGATATGAACCCTAGATGGGATATATGTGATTAACCATTGCAAACTCATTAATTCATTAAGTCAAGCTAGTTGAAGGGATCCATGATTCTTCTCAATATCATCAGGTCAAGAAACAATGAATGATTCCATGTATGTTTGGAATTGAAACCCTTCTATTACCTTGATATAACATTGATATTTATCTTACAGTAATACTTTGGAATTCATATGATAAAGTGTTCACCATATGTTGTTGTATATATAATGAATAAAATATTCTAACAGCATCTATGGAATGTTTTATTAAGAGGTATCTGAACTACATAACATGATTGGTATTTCAGAATTAGACAAATGATTCCTCATGTTAAACATCTCAACTTCATATTTTTATTGAGGTTTCATAACATAATATAACCAGAATGGATTCTTCCACATTTTTTTTGACACAAGGAATGGGATCATTTGGTTTTTATATTACAATATAATAAATAAAATGACTCAATGGAGGTTCTTATAATGTTCTTCACCTTTGGATATTTTCCCATTGAGAAAGTATTTGAATATATAGTAACAAGGAATCAGACTAGAATGGTTTTATGTTTGTATGAGCCTCTAGATAAGAGGGATTTCTCATCACTATATTATTAGTTTTAGTATTCATTGGACAATGTGATCCAAAACTATAAAGTTAAATTTCCTAGGAAATCATATCATGTGGAGGACCACCATGGTGTATTATAAAAAGTGTTAAATCCTCATTATCCTTATTCATATGGCTATATAGATGGTTTTCGTTTCCCTCATCCAGATATAGGTTCTTGGGAATGATCAAATTTTCATCATGAAATCCTTCATTATGATATGTTTGATAAATATTATCATAATTACTACTACTGCACCCATAATGTGGTAATGTGAACGTATGATCTTGAGATAAAATATATAAAATTTTGAATGATTAAAGAAAATTTTAATTAGAAAAATCCAAATTAAAAATCAACTATTGATTCTCAAACTTTTCTTGGTGGGACGTCTTCTTAAACAATGTCTTAGATATAGTCGGGGCCACTTAGTGGGAGAATTGGTTATCACAGCCTGGTGTCTCGTTTATTACCTTGGATTGTACATCATAATATTTTTATTATCAGCAATTTTAATGGGCGTATGTGCCCGATCCTATTGTATGTATTATATGAGGGAGTGTGCATCCTATACTTTCTGTACTAGAACAGAGCTGCGTATCTGATCCGGGATGAAATACATTTTATTGACCCTATATATAGGGAAAAAATTAGATGTTTGTCCCACTGGTAATACTAATGTTTCCATTATTATATTCTGGATAACATCTAGGATATTAGAAGAAATTGTTTCATGCAAATTCACTATTTCAATAATGGATTTTGGGTCTTCAGCTGCAAGAATGGGAATATACACAAAATATTTATTCATAGTAGTTGTATGTATCTAGTATTATCCTCAATTTCCTATCAGTTAATACTGATAGTACTCATGCGTGGGTGTATAGAGTTGGGTCTACCCTAGTATTTCATCAGATATTTCTGACTTCCTTCTCAGGGATCTACCAAATGAGGCTGTTGGTAGACATAATGGATGCTGTCAGGTGTAGCTTCCCACTAGCTATTTTCCACCATATATGGTCATAATAAGTTTTTCAGTGTAGAAAGACGAGACTACATACATGATTGGTGGATGTAGGTGGGTGTATGTTCATGCTAATACGTTGCTTCCACATCTGTAAGGTAGGCTTCCTTAAATACAACTAGACAAGTCCACTCGCACAATGAAATATTATATGAAGGTGTATGTGTCTCCTCATATAACTCCGCGTGATTTTAATGGTGGTATTAGTTGGGTACCACCATGCAAGTCATCTGGCTAGAGAAATTATGGTCGACGGGTGTGTGTTCCCAATCACTCTTTTCCAACAAACTAGGTTGTTGGACTTCACGTAAGGGAGAAAAGGTTGGAACATGGTCCTTGTGATCCAGCAATTGTCCACAGTGGTTGATCTTTCTTTCTTTGTTTTGAGGGACCCAATCCGGACAACCAATGAAAACACCCATAACATGTTGAGGGGTTTCTACTGCAAGCCATTTGGGATGGTGATTTTTGGAAGGACCCTTCAGGATAGACCCATGTGTATTCAGGATGAGGCCATGGGAAGACTCTTGTTCGACATTCCTAGAATAGGGGGAGTTTATGATTTCATTAGTGGGATAAACTTCTACGAATTTGGATGATTTTTGCAGGCCCCATCTTTTTCTGGACAACAAGTTGTCATTGACTAAACAACTGGGGGTTATTCATGATTTGGAAGGAATGTAGGGAAGCCTCTAGGGTTAGAATTGTACCATTTTTATGGTACTACAGAACCAATTCATTAGAGACCCAGCTTTCAAGACACTGAGTTGGTGATGGAATCCTTCAAGTGGATGAGGTTATAGCTTTAACAGCAGTCAGGGCGTTCATTGGAGTAAACTAGATGAATGTCATTTAGATTGAAGAGAGTTCTTGCAATAAAGTTAAGGTATATATTAAAAATATAAAACATAAACTGTGGTAGAGAGTTATATTATTGGATGAACATATCTGTGATTAATTTTCCTATCTATAACCTCCTTCATCAATTGTTAGGGGCCTAAATAATGGGTAACACTATCATCTTGGTTATGGATTCACGTCCGGTTGACCATTTTTCTGTTTCCCTTAGATCTTTTTTTTTTCCGGTTAGGAATCACTATTTGGCTATAGTTTCCAATGGATTTATTTATGGAAGTAGAAACACACAATGGATCTACATCAAAATGGGCCTACCTTCTAGAGGCAAGTGCTCAATCTATATTTTGATGCAAGAGGCTTGAGAACTCCCATTGGTCAATATGATGGGAGGTCAGGCTCATCACATCCTTTTTAGGGTAAATATTTCTAACTCTAGGATGAACATATATATTTAATATATGTTCATGAATAATTATTAGTTTTCCTTGAATAATTTTATTTTACCTAAAAATTTTGAATCAATTATTATCATGAATGGATGTTTGGGTAATCTCTATGTATTTTATCTTCATAATCAATGAAGATATCTATATTTATTAAAGGTTATCCATTAATGGTATAATCTGAAATACTACTTATAATTCATTGGTCGTTATTAAGAAAATTTTGGGTTTTAATCCGCACAGTGGAGAACTCTGGAATTTATAGTCATCCATGTCGAAGAAAGACACTGTGAAATTAATTATCATTCAGAGAGATGGATATTTACTCTAGAGTTTATACTAATATATGTAAATAGATTTTACATTGGATTTTATCATTATCTAAGAATATAGATGTTTTTTTTAAGTTGGGATCAAACCCATAGATGGGATTTCAATGTATCCATTGTAAATGAATCAAAACCCACATAGTTTGGTGATACTTAATGTGATACATCATACCTTTTTTGGTTGTGTGATAAGGAATCAACCATACAGTTCATTGTCATATGGAATGTAAATATAGGTAGAAGGTTCATAGTCAATGTTTAGTGTGGGGATTATACAGAATCAGAATAAGGAACCTAAAATGAATATGAGTTTACATGTTGATAAGACACTGCAGGGAATGTGCCCCAGAGAGAAAAGGGTTGATTTGGGATGTTGGGTTTCAACCTCATAGAAGTTTCCTATGTATCCCATTTGGATAAAAATAAAAATCCACATAGTTTGGTAAGTCTCACAGGGATGTTTTCCCTTTTTTTCAATTCCCTCAAAATGTGTGTTCTTATTATGAATCACTATTTTCGAATCGTTTCCATTTGATTTGTTTATCGAATCAGAAACACCCAATGTTTCTATATCCAAAGGAACTGAATTCCAAATGAATGGGCTTTATTGATTTTGACCCATGATACTAATGAACCCACATTGGCTGAAAGGATGTGATTTTTGGCTCATCATACCCTTTTGAGGGTAATTATTTATATCTCTAGGATTCTCTTATATATTAATGACATTTTCCTTAATCCTTATTAATTTCACAAGTTTAATTTAGGTTTAGCTGGAAATTTTCAATCAACTCTTTGCATTAATGGGAATCAAAATTAACTTTATTTATTTGAGCATATGATTCATTGGATATAAATATTTTTATTCGATAATTTCCATCAATGGAATCCTCTCATATAGTAAATATATATTCTATGGCCATTATTATGATGATGCTGGTTTATAAAAAAAAATTGTGCAGATATATGGAAAAAATGGTCATTCGGGAAGATGAAATTCACTCTAGAATTATTTTTCCCCATGGATAAAGAAATTTACTCTTGATTTAATACACATCTAGGTAAACAAAGGTTACTCTAGAGTTTATCTTCATCCAGGGTGATGAATGTTGTTTTGATGTTGGGATAGAACCCATAAATGAGCTTCCTACATATCTTAGTGAATGGAATCAGAACCCTTTTAGTTTAATGCCACATAATGGGACACATCCAACCTTTTGAGTTATTTTGAGGAAGACCCATCCATTTAGATTAATGTCATGTGTCACGGACATCAAGGAAGAAGGTTCCTAGTAAATTCAAGCTGTAATACTTACACTGAAACATCCCTAGGAATGTGGAAATAATATTAGTTTCTATGTCGGATTAGAACCTGTTGGGAATGTGGACCATGAAGTACATGGTTGATTTTCGATGTTGGGTTTGAATCTCAGGGAGGCTTTCTACATATCCCATTTGGATGAGAATCACAACCCATGTATTTCAGTAAGTCGTGAAAAGAAATAATGATCCTTGGGAGATATAGTTTGGGGCTTTCTTCTAGGAATTATTCAATTATATGAGGGACCACGAGAGATATATTAACTCAAAGAGATTTATGGAGGATAAATTTGGGGATTAATACTAATGAGGATGACCAGATTAATGGAATTAATATTTGGTCATATTCATAAAGAGGATTCCCAATAAAAGGATTTATTAATTCTCATTTCATGGTTGAGATTTTATAGAGATCATTCCTCAAGATGGATTCCTACATATCACAGTTATGGTGGGAATTAGAGTTCTCATTCCTCATTCCTTTGAGTCGATTTATAGGGTGTTTTAATCATTTCAAACCTCTACGACCATGTGATTCATGCTTTTTATGAGATTCAATAAGATGTGACGTATTCAACAAACCACAAATTATTTCTATTCAGTCGATGGATGAGGTCATGGTAATAGAAGAACATGCTAGGTCAATAGTGTAAGAGGTCATGGTTTTTCCGAAAGAGGCCAAAGTAATGAACCTTACCTAGAATTCCATTATGTTAGATGGGTTTTCATTATAATGAAGGAGTGTCGGTGAAATATGTTGATTGGAGTGAGAATAAATATTCCTATTTGAATGGATAGAGGCTTACAACTTGATGGATGCCCTAAAATGGTTCTTGTAGTGGGGAGTGAGACTTCTCCATTTACCAAAAGGAAGAGGAAGTGTGATACATACCCTCCCTAATTTGGATCAAAGGCTCCATGTCATAGAGATTAGAGTGGGAGGTTGAGGTCTTATCCCTAGAATCTGAGAAAAGTAATTCCTCAATAATGTACATAGGGTAATGTTCCATGTGACCATAGATATTCAAATCTACATATATCTTGAGGATTTTGACCATTTGGTAGTACAAGTGTTAAAAACAACAGACCATAGAAATAAAAATCTAAATTTGAGACAAGATAGTGTTCATTTCCCTATGATTTTGTAAATAAAGAGATCGTGGTGGAGGTTTAATCATGGTGTCATTCAAACGAGAGAGATATAGGAAAAAGTCCTTTCCATTTTTTTATTTGAGAGAGGCCTAATGGATGGCTCGAACTAGCTGAAGGGTAGGGTAAACATCAAGGAAGGGAACTCGTGTAAGTGGAGAAAAGTTATGGGGCACTCATGTAGGCTTGGGTATTCTCATTTCACTTTCTATGATGACCAAACAATATTACTAGACATTGGTGAGACTTACATCAATCCCTCAAGAGATTTCCTAGGTAGTCTATAGAGTGCATTGAACAATATCCTACTTCATGATGGGTGGTTGCACAAGTGTTCTTAAATTAGGGGGTTTGGGCCAATGAATAGTGCAATTGTAGTTATTATATAAGACATGTAGAACTTATGACTCATTTTCCACCTTTAATTCCATCATTATTGGTTTCATGAAAATACTAAAGAGGTTTCAGAGGACCTAGTTGAAGCACTTGAGTGATAAGAGTAACAATCCTGCTTTAGAGAAATTCATGCATAAAAATGAATGCCTGAAGGATCTATTTATAGGAAAATATAATACCCTGGGTGATTGTGATTGGTTTAACAACTGTGGGGTGGTGCACACATTGGTGGAACATACTTATGTCTCGTGATGATATCTTTCCCACTATTGTATTTGGGAAAAGGAAAAAAATGTTCTATACACAAGGAAATGCACCCATGCACCCCTGCTTAGGGTCTCTTTTTAGATTTAGTCCTGGCTCGTCAGGCTGGTGCCTTCAATACCATCCCTTACCCTAATGAAAAATGCACAATAAAAATTAGATCTTTTTGAGTTAGGTCGATGACATTTTTTGTCACGATGCATGGAAATATTATCTTCTCATTCATACTGTTTAAATATGTATTTCTACATTAACACAACATTTTGTCTGTATGAGATTTTCAAATTTTATATTTTAATACAAGTGCATGGAACATATTTCTTGGTTTATATAGACAACTTTTTCCATCAATTTAGGAATATATTATTACTCCATGTCATTACCTATTATTGACATATGCATATTAATATTCAAAAGATTGTTTCCCATTAAGAACAATATTAGTATTTTCAATTTATTGTACCTTAGAAGAATAACATTTCATTTTGTATATTTTTATGATGAATGGATTATTGAGTAACATATAGAGTTTATGAAAAATCATCAATAATTTAGTATGTGTTATAAGGTACATGAATGGAAATGAATAATATGTGGATATGTTTATTATGTTTCATTTTCATATATATTAACATTATTTTATAATGCCAAAAAATAAGAATTATTTTAGTAAAAGGGTGTAAAAGAGTTTTGAGTTATTGAAAAAAACATTAAAGTTGAATAGAATGAATCTATATGTTATTGAATTCTAGATTGATTTAATATGAAATATTAAAAATTCATTAAATGGATTAAATTGTTTTTGGGAATATGAAATATGTAAAAAATGATCTAAAATGAATGGCATGGGGTATATTTATTAGATATATAATATATTCGTGATATCCATAGTATTTTTTATGAATTCATATGAGATTTTTATATCATGGCTATGTTTTTGGTATATGATTAGCGGAATTTGAAATTTATTCAACATAATTGGTAAAACATATATTTTTCTATATTTTATATGATATGTAATATATTTTGAGGAATATTTAAATTTTTTAAAGATTACATAGTACATATTATTTTTTATAATGAAACACTGTTTTTGTTTATATATGAAAATAATTATTATATGTATGATATTTAAATATGTTCCATATTAAATTGTCAATTTTTTTAATGATTTATATATTTCATCAAAATTTATTAACTTTATATGTCTATAGAGGTATATTTGTATTATATTTGGTGTTATTTTAGAATAATTATTGTTGTAATATATAAAGAGATTCAAATGAACATAAATCAGATGATACCAATGTTATAAATTAGGGGTGAACTAATTTTTTTTAAAAAACATGATTCAGGATGACGAAGAAAATGGACATTTCATGGAAAATATATTTCACTCTTTCTATTTATCCATTGAGAATAATATATATCCATGTACCGTGAGGAGAATAATGAGAATTAATGTTTGGTTTTTTACAAACAAGAAATATAGTTCAAAATTTTATTATGATTTATGAAATTTGATACAATAATAAAATATTTTTAATTGAATGAAACTAGTTAACCATGTAGTAATGTATATAGTTTGGTTGGGTGTTATATTAAGGCCACATAAACAGTAAATTAAATTTTATACTACTTTAAAATAATATTTTAATTTAATGAAGTTGCTAAGAGACATTTTTCATGTCCATTTGAATTTCTAATTCAATTTTTAATGAGGTATAATACCTCTTGTATACATTATAAAAACAATAATGTGTTTCATCAATGTAGTACAATTAATGCTTTGTTTGGCATTTATGGAAAACAATTAAGCATGGAGAACAGAATGAATTCAAATCATTGTCAACATGAAGAAGAGAATAGTTTTTATATTGTACTTGTGATAATAAAAATAAATTGAACATCATGAACAATGAATAATCATTAAAGATGTATTTTGAGGTGAGGAATGGGGTATTTGAAATATATTCGAAATAATAGATATTTTTGTAAAATTTTAATATTATCAAGATATAATAAGTAGGAAAATAATATCAATCCCTACATCAAAAACAATAAAATGTATTATTAAATAGATTCTTCAAAATGGAATCCCATATTTTTATGCTTAGAGGAAAAAATTATTCTCTTTTATTATGAGTTAAGGGTATACAACCATCATATGTCTCTACAATATTGTAGGGGTTGGTATGGTCTTAGGTGAGTCTGGAAGGTGGAATTGATTGGTTACTAATTTGGACTATTAACCATTGAATATCAAATAAACAACATTTTCTCTCGATGTGAGTGAGTTATGAAATTAGATAAATCATTATAAATATTAATGGAGGATTATATCAACAGGAATCATAAATGTAAATAAAATTTATATTGTTAACTGATAAACCCAACTATCATTTAACCATTAGTGTTTGTGGCCACCATAATTGGTATTATGACATTTTGCATCCTCAAAAAAATCAATATATTTTGATTTTTATAATGTGAATGTATTTTGATCTTAGTTGTTATATATATTATTTTGATAAATTCAATCTTATTATATGATTATTGGGTGTCCTTAATTTTATTTTAAATATAGAAAATAAAAATTATGTTATTAAAATATTGAATTTCCCTAATTTATGAGATAAATATTTATTTTTAAAATTATTGAATTCATTTATGTGTTTGGTATGTCTATTTTAATTTTTTAAGATTATATCAATGGATTGATTCTTTATTCGTAAGTAAATTTTATGAAAATTATCGATAAGATGTTTTTTCCAAAATAATGGTAACACAATGTATACCAAAAGATAACCAATATTAAAAATTATATACATACATATAAGTCTAGAATTTTTCATGGGTCTAATGATTTAAAAAAAGCTATCAATTATTCTAATTTCTTTTTCAATATTATTCTAATATCTTATACATATTATGTTTTATTATTCTAATATCTTATTATGTTTTAACAAATGGAGTTGATTGTCAAATTCTTATTCTTATCCAAAAAAAGTGATTAATTCCAGTTATATATGTTAATTGAGATTGATTTATATAATTAAATCTAGTCATACATTTTAATTCAAATTAATAGCTAACATTTTGGATAGAAAATAATATAAAATTACAACATATACTCATAATGTCATTTTGAAATTGAAGATACAAATGTTGTACCATATCATGGCATCATAATTTATGAATTTTATAAGGAAATTTATATGTTAATGGAATATTTGTTTGAAAATTGATATCCTAAATCCATTAAAACTATAGATTCGATCATAATTGGAAATTATCATTCCACTTTTAGAAGTAATGGTTTTTTATTCCATTAGATTAAAATTGTCCATAGATCCACATAGATTTGAATTATTATATATAAATTTCTAGAGGGATACATTAAATTAATAATAGTGGTTACAAAAGATGGTCCTGTTTCTTCAATTAAAATTTTCATTATAGAGTACATCATTATATGGATATTTCTAATAATAGTAGAGAATAAAAATTTGAATGACCACAGGGGTTCCAAAAGTTTACATGTTTGTTCCCAAATATTTAATGTTGATGAAATTATTTTTTTATCAAGTGGAACAAAAGGATTATTAGAAACATTAATAATGAAATCATTCACTATAAAAATGATTCGAGGAAAAAGAATAGTTATAAAATATATTTCATCTAGAGTTTGAAAAATATTTCATCAAACAGAAAAGAAAATAAGAATTCTAAAATATGAATAAAAGAGTGTTTTCTTCCTATTACTTACATTGGTGTCCATTTATTTTGGGGTGATCACAATATTGTCATTTTAATCATATCCTTAGTAATGTTTAATGGCATTTAGGAATCTTGTAATTGTACTTTTATTTCAAATGTGGGAAGAAGGATTCATTTGAAAAAATAATCAGTCTTCAAATTTGTAAACACTTTAATTTTTAAAAAATTGCCCACCTACCTTCCAATGAATATCAACACATCCACCATGATTTTTTTTAATCTAATCAATTCCAGAATGAATTGTTATATATTGGAATTGGAAGAAATATTCTTAACCTTATACTCTTTGTGTACATTGAATCAGGATTCATTATAACATAAAAAATGCAAATAATCCCAAAAATAGATATTGATCAATGAAAAAGTATACTCTCCTAGATTATAATGATCATTATTTCTATGCTAGTTGGTATCTAGAAATTTGAATAATGTTATGCCCTTATTCTTTATGGTATTTAAAACAAATTACCCAAAATTAATTTCATATATCACTAACTTGTTAACATGAAATGCCAAATATTATTTTTTCATAAAAATTTTGTGGTTTTTAAATTTTTGGATCTACCCAACTCCTTTAACATAGGGGTATACTTTAATACAACCATTCAAGACCAAATTAATAACTTACAAATTATTCATAATTATATTAAACATACTATTAAGAATCATAATTTTATAATTCTGAATGATATTATGATATTGTATCCTATAATGAATGGTTTTCATAATTCCAGGGAGTATTATAGAAATTATAATCATGGGTTGGTTAATAGTTTGATTAGAAAAATGAATAAAATGTAGATGAGGTTCTCTATATTTATACTGGATTGGAGGGTGGATTTCATGAGACTTTTAATTGACACAGGCTTTCAAATAGTAGGTATCTTATTATGATATTTTTTATTCTTCTTTTATTAACATAAGGAATAAAATAATCAATTATTTATATGATTTTAAAATTATTCACCTTTATGGAAGATGATCATTGACATTCTTGAAATAAATCCACGATAAGTAGGCTCAATCCACAATCTCATCAAATCTTGTTTCAACATATATTTCTTTTGGATGATGATGTATATTTTCATGGTGAAAATTGTCTAAATACATCATATAATCTTATTTTTCATGAATTGATGTAGTAACTTCCATGTGATGGTAATTAAGAATTCAGTTGTGGCTTATATTATGGTGGTAGTCTAGGATGAAAAAATCCATCCAATATGACCATTGAAAAAAAATGTGCACAGTAGGTCTGATCCTAAATTGTCTAAAATTTCTGGGAATTACATCCCTATTAAATGAACAATAGAAGTCTCATGGTGATCCCCTTTTATTTGTTAGATAACATGAAACAATTATTGTACATAAAGATGGATTCCATATCCAATTGGATTTAGTGGAGTCCGTAGAGACCATAAAGGAAATATAATGGGAATCCTATATAGACCATGTGGAGTTTCATCGTATCTAGAGGTTGAAAATCATGTATTGATCAAATTATTCAAGATTTCAAAACAAGTCGGTTGTAACAATGCACGGTTTTAATGTGACTATACTTTTATCAGACAATATTTTTGATATAATAATATTTGTTTATCAAAGGAAAATGACTACATAATGGATCAACTGTATGGATTTTCTCGCAAACATTACTTATTTCATTACTTATATTTTTTACGCTGAGAAATTATCTTAATTATAGACATAAAATAAATTAATGATATGTGAGAATATCATTTCATAAATTTGATTACACGAGGAGTTAATACCACTATTTTAAAGAGATGATTATAATGTCTCTTCCTTTAGAATATTCTAATTTTATAATTAATAAAATTTGTGTATTAGTAAAAAATATATCTTCTATTAAAAAATGATGAAATTTTGGAATTAAATATTAGTAGAGTAAATTAGTAATTCATTATTTTTCATGTTTTTGGTGAAAATATAGATAAGTGAAGAATTGTTGAGAATATAATTCCGATTTCCACACACGATTCATTCAAAGGCCTTAGAACATATTGAATTTATTCTATTTAAACATTATATAGATTAACTACATTTAATTATGGTTTATTATGAAATTCAGTAGTTACATGTATTGTTAATAAAACTATTGTTGATTAAAATATCACAATATAATAATTAATGAAATTTAAGAGTAGAAACGGTGATGATGTTAATAATGGATTTTAAAATTGAGTAGTGGTTGTTTATGTGAATTTTAAAACGAATATGTTAATATTTTCCTAATATTTTTCCATAGAAATATGTGAATTCAATGGTAAATTAACCATTTGTGCTATAGTTATATGGTTTCTTATATTACCAATATACTATTTCATGTGTCAAAGAAGATATTTAAAAATTGAGTGATAAAATTGATGATAAGAAAATTATATCATTGATGTAGTACGGATAAATTTATTATATTAAGGGTAAAGGTAATAATTTATCTAAATTTATTAATACAGACATCTTACCAAATTTTAAAGACCTTGATATTTGTGAGTATAATGGAGAGGTAGTGTCATACAATGAATATGGTGAAATAATTCTACATTTAAAGATTAATTAATATGTAATTCCATGTAAGGAATTCAATAGAGATGAATTTGATTGATTTAGATATATAGGGATCATGTTGAAATGGAAAATTAAATGGCTTATCTCTAATATTTATAAAATAGAAAATGAGTATAACTGATGGGAAATTGGTATTCAATTATTTTCCAGCATTGGAATATTATATGATGAGAAATTACCATGTTACGCAAAATAATTTGATATTTAAAATATTTATATTATTAAAGAGAAGAATTTGGGTTTTCATATTATAATTAATTTAAATAAAAATGATTTGAATAGTGATATGTTTTGGGAAAAATTATCTAGTTATATAAGGAATTGGGTTGGTATAAATCCAATGTATTTATTTTTATTCTTGATGATTTTGAAAAGTTAATAAATAAAAATATTGAAAAATTTTATGTCTCATAGGTTGATATGATTCAATTATTAAAACATATACAACATTCAATGGTCTAAAATTTCCTTTTCACTATTGGTGATAATATATTTTAAAGGACATAATTGAGGGAGGATATATTTAACCAAAAATATAATACTATATGAAATTAATAGAATTATAGTGTTCATTTTTTATATATGAAATTTTTAAATGCATTGATTTGTAATATATTGGAATGAAGACTAATTTTATGATTAATGTTATTTGAGTGTATCGTAAATTTGCTTTAGTAAATGGGGTCATGTTATATGGTCCTATATTTAAATAATAATATGTTTCAGCATCTTAAGGAAAAATATTTTTTAAATGAAACTCTTATTATTATAGTTATTATTTCTGCATTGGTTGATATAAGAATATTACATGTATTTTTTTCTTAAAGATTTTATATTACTATGAGTCCATACGTATTGAAAGAAAATATTTATTGTGATTCCTAAAACTAACTGAATTTATTAATAAAAAAGGATATTACTATTATAAATTTAACTTTCGGTATAAGTTCAATCATTTGGAAGTGGTCATTATAATATACGACCCGAAGGATCACATTACATGTGGTCTTTTAAACCATTCTTCCTGCCTAATTGATTTTGACATATAATATTATAAGGACCACTAACAGGAAGGTGAATGTAATGTCGAAGGATTTATTTTTTCATTTTTCAAAAAAAACAATTGAAGATGAATATACTTGTACTTCATTAAATAAATTATCATCTCATATTATTTGATAATTTAATATCATGTATGATGTTAAAAAGTTAGTGATGCACTTCATTTAATTTGATAGTGGTTATAATCCCTAAATTACATTAATCGGTTCAACAACAGTTCAAAAAGATAGGTTAGAATATATGAACACAATATTCAGTGAAGTGTTGAAATTATTTGAATTTTTTTGAATCAACATTATGATGAATAATTTGGTAAGATAATTTTACAGAATAATTGAATTGATAATAAATTTAAAAATTAATGTTCTTTTACAAGAGGAGAATGTACATTAGGAAAGTATATATAATGTTAATAATTACAGTGTGTGGATAACATAATGGTGAAGAAATACCCTATTTGAGGTGATAATTCATTTACATAGATTTTTTAATATAGTTATTATATGGAATTATCATGTAAATAATTACATATTTTTTGTGGTCATGCTATTCAAAAATTGTTTATACATATGGGTAAAGGATTGTTTAACGAGGAGAATGAACAGTGTATTCTCAGTGGGTATCGGGAGGTATTAGCAACCAGATGATTCATGTTTTGTTAGAAATATATGATAATAATTTTTAGAGAATCATGATATTTTTCTGCAATTTTTTTGCCTACATTTATTTTATCGCAATAGATTTGACTAGTAGAATATTGAATAGTTTCTAGGATTAATTAATTTTAAATATATTTGTGTTATTACTTTGAAAAAATCATAAATTGTTGTCTATTGAGATGAAGTTATTTTATAGAATATTTTCACCCTAAAGAATAATGTGACCTTCCAGAGATTTTTAATCGCTATGAATAATTTAAAAATATTTAGATTTTCGGAGGTTTCCCCATGAATTTATAATTTCAATTAAATAGGATCAATTGAATAAGAAGACGAGGATATGTTTATTATGTTGGATTTTTTCATTACATATAATATATCCATATTCACATAAAATAATTTATATTATGTTGTGTGATGAATGATATGGATGTTTTTGTTTTTTTAATAAGATTTTAATTTATTTTATGAAATTTGGTGGCTTTTTATCCTCCATATTTTAATATTAAATCCAATAATTCCTTCTAATCTGTAAGTATATTTATAGAAACAAATATATATATCTCAAGATCGATAATACTATTTTGTTAGATATGTATAAGATGAAGATACACGAGGGGAATAGGGTGAATTGTGGTCCTTATAAAACATTTAATAATCCAATGAACCCATCATCAAAAGAAGCTATTCATTAATATTAACATTTAAAATTTAGTTTGTAAAATAATTTAATGAATACAAGAAAAAAATATATGTATAGTATTTCATGAAAAAGTGTTCTCTTGATCCATTCCACAATCACTCTCTAACTGAGTTTGATTATTTCACTAGTATTTCCCTTTATAAGGGACTACTACAACTGGGTACAGGTAGTTAATAAATTTACTATATGCCTTTACAAGGGATTATGGTACATTAATAATGATCTATAAATCCAAAACTGTTTACGAGATATTGATACTCCTTCACCTCCGTGATAGATTGTGACCAGCCAAAAATACAATAAATAATAGGTATTGATTTGGTTAATAAAATAGGGATTTCTCAAAGTTGTAAAATGAAATTCAAAAATGTATTTGATATTCAATGACATACAATAAAAGAAAAGCAGTATTCAATTATACAAAAATATTTCACTAAATAGTGATAGAAGAAGATCCAGATAGATAAATTAGCATGTATGTCTCTAAAGTTTTGTTCTAAAAATGATATCCCAAACAAACAGAAGAATACTTGACAATAATGTATAGTAGTAGTGACAATACCCAAAATGAATTGATCATATATATCTTAAAATGTATGATTAAAATGAATAAATCTAAAGGTGATTATATAACATGATTTTATAAACATGTTTCATTTCATATATTGATATATATGTCTATATAATTATGGTTTTAAAATAAGATCATCATAATATTTTTATTGTAGGTTGAACAGCTCCAGGTCAAAACCTATCAAGAAAAAACATCATAATAAATAATTAATATTTTAATCCTAGATATATCAATAGATTCGTTACACATCTTTGAAATATGACTAATTTAAACTATTGAGTATGATATGATGAATCTATCATTAAATATCATTGAAATGATATTTACATTCAATTTTACCATGGTGGAAATAAAAAATAATATATTTAATAGATACTCAATCATTTAATAGTAAACTATTGGGTTCCTATAATTACTCATACATTATATACATTGATATTACATTAATGTTGAGTTATATTTATTAAAAATTAAAACAAATCCACAATAGGATTGTATTGGTATAGTGTCTTTAGAAACTGGGATACATAAATAGTTGGTTCAATAGAGAGCTTCCTTACCTCCAATGTATTTCATCAGAACTGGACCACTTTTTGACATATTATATTTAATACCCTTGTTAAAGACCTAGGGAAAATAAAAATATGAATGGGGGATCTCAAATACTCATTAATGTTAAAAAATGGAGACATCAATCCTTTTATAATCATAATCCAAAATAAAATAACAATTGAAAATCATATCCAGGAAATGAAAGATGTTGATATCATACCATGAGATAAATCATAAAAATTCATTTGAATCAATTAACATAATAAAAAGAGTCAGAACAGAAAACATGAGTTTTTTTCATAATCAAAATAATAGGAAATCATTTCATATTAATCAATGATCATTTCCAAGACCATCATAGTTGAATAATTCCATTACTAAAATGATTTCACTCCCCATTCCATCCCTATATTACATAACTGTGATCAGTTCCAATTATATCCATGTTTATCTCAGGAGACATAAATCTTCTCCCGATGCATTGGAGATATATATATGTCCTAATCATCACATAAATAAATCACTCTTATGTGTTCCACAAAAACATAAATCATTAATCACACATAACCAATAGAATAAAGGGGTGTTATAAACATGGTTCCATCATAACATAATCCATTTGAAACAAATAGATTTCATAAATATAACATATTCATAAAATAAGTCAATTTGTATAAATAATATGGATTTCATAATTTAAATTTAACAATGTGAATAAATTCCATCTTAGATGGAAAATAAATATGAAAAAATACTTGAAATAAATTTTTGAAGAAAATAATATTTCTTCATCAGAAACATTAAGTTTTACAAAAATACCATGAAAATTTATTAAAAAATAATTTAATTGAATATATATTGGAAATAATTTATAGTATTCTTAATAAAAATAAGGTGTTTTAAAGACGTAAAAATCACTTCATTTCGTATAAGTTAAAAAAAACCTCATACTTTTGATAGAAAAGTAAAAAAGTACCTCGTATCGAAGAATGACAAAAGATTCCTTTCATACAATTTAATAAAAATTAACTAATGGAAAAAGTTACTTTTAAAAATTTTATTATAATTTAAAGAATATTCCAAATTTGGGAAACATGGTTGTTGATGATAAATATACATTAGTAAGAACTTACATATTAAAAATCTCATTTAGTAATGATATTGCAAAATTACCTCTTACCTCATGTCTGATTTCCTTTGTATATACCATAATCTTATGTATAATGATATAAATAATGTCATCGAATTATTCATGAATCATATACATTTTTATGATATCATATCTGATCATATTATCCTTTTTTGTTAGTAACATTATTAATTGTACATCGGGAATTAATTTCTCTACTTTCTTACAAATGTTTTTCTGGATATGTTCTTATTTTTAGGTGATGGTTATATAATTTGAATAATTTCATGGGTATAATATATATGATACTAATTCATTAAATTAATTTATATAATCATTATTTAATTAATATCGTGAATAATGGATTGCATCAAATCATGGAGATTGTAGGCCATCTGTACGCATGACAGACGATATCATTCCCATAATTGATTATTGGTTATGAAATGGATGGTGTATAAAATTTAATAAAAAATAATATTCTAATAAAAATATCTAGTTTTTTTACATCATTATACCCATCCAAATACAGTGGTTGTGAAAACTAAACAATACCACGACGTGGAGATGATAATTTGTATATATACAGACATGGTGAATTAATTTTTCATTTGATTGATGTAAGGTGGAATGTCACACCTTGACCTAGTTAATTTGAAACATGCACACGACATAGAAAATTTCATGAATCTTGTGTAGGTTAGCCTTGTAAGTAATTACTACCGAGTGACACAATTCAAACACAGTTCGCTCAACTTGGTGCTTGACGGCACACGAGCCCTTTGGCATCATGACCCCCATTCACATGACACAATATGCTGGCCATAAGTTGTACCCTACTCCAGCCGCTCACCCCACAATTCCTCCAGTATCCCAAGATCATGACCAAATCTCATAACCCCCTCTTCAACAAAAATGATTTTTTTCCATCCACAATAGCTCTGGCCTCCCTATCATTTTCTTCGGCCAGTGCGACATACCCCATCAGCTTTCTTTGGTCGAATGAGTCCCCTCATCAGCCCTCATATCCAATAGCTAGTAGTGGCACAAAGTGCCCACTTCTCTGATTTATGTTATCCTTTTCATTCCACATCTTGTGTTTATATATAATTTGGATAAATCCTAATTCCACGAGTTTTAATTCTCCCATTTATCTCATTGATTAGTGTGTGGGGTTAGTCTATGAGGTATTGTTCTACCTTCTATCGTATTTTACTCACAACAACTCTTTGATTGAGGTAGAAATATCCATGATTTTCCATCCCATTCCTTGTCCATTGATTCTTGATTTTTCAAATGAAATTATTAACTAGAAATGCACCTTAATGGTACCTATAGATATCTTACTATGATGTTTTGATGTTTAATATTTGTGTTAAAAATATGTTTTTACATTAAACATGAATTGTTACTTTTTATGTATGTTCCAAAAGTGTTTTATGAAATTTCAATTGAACATTCAAATGTAAATTGTAAGGGTGAGGGTGTTTTCCCTATTGAAATAGTTTTTTAAGTTGATGTAGAACATGTCTTGGATTTTATATGTGATATAGTGTGTTTTCCTATGATGTGGTTAGGGACATGATTTTTAAAACCGCATTTTGTTTTTTAATAATGAGTTATATTATATAAATATGTGAAATTGGAGTTTTGGGTTGAATGCCAATGTGGATTTATGAAATTGGGTTTCAAGTTTTTTTATTGTTTTTAGAGTATTACATTATTCAAAGGCACAACCCTGGGTGTACTAGATGATAACATGGTTTTTCAATCAATGGAATATCTCACTCTAGATATAGTATCCCTCAAGAGTATCTCTTATCCCCCTTATCCTATCATCCTTTAAATATTTTCATGTTTTTTAAATTTGGTGAACTTGTTTATCTTGTGTTTCAAATGTGAGTCCAAATGTTTACCTCATTGTTTGAACTGGTTGGCCATTAGGCATAAATGTGTGGGTAGTTGGAAATGAAATGGAATGTTTGGAAATTTCAAATTGGTTGGATGTGTGTGTATGAAAGCTATGTGTTGTTTGGGATTTTGTGAACATTTTTTTGTTCTAATTTGGTTTTAACAATCACATGAACACTTTTGGGGAATGCTTAATGTAAGGGCTCGTTTGGAAACAATTTTATGAATATTTTATTTGGGGTTTTTTAAATGGATAATAAATATTTTAATAAAGGGTTTATAAATGTAAATCTAAATACACAATTGGTATTTTAGATTAGTTGTTTATAAAAGTATAATGTGTTGGAATTCTATTTGGCCCGTTTGGAGTAATTGAAAAGTTATGTTCGGAAAACCCTTACATGGTTAGGTATCTCACCTAAGTTATTGATTATGAGATACGATGATCCTCGGTATAGGACATCCATTGGGTAATTATTATTTAATGTCGGTGACTAACCATGAGGTGGTCTGAGTGCTGACCGATTTTGTAGCATGCTTGGTAATATACAAGGCATGTAGTTTGAATGTGTGTCACACACCTTTGTGAACATTTCACGAAAACCTTGCATTACAAGGGGGTTTACTAAGAATGATTGATGCACATGAAATTCATGTACTATCTAGCGGCCCATAGTATGTGGATATATTAGATTATTGAAATTGGATTGGCCCATTGATCTGACTTGTGAAAGGGTGGTCGGTCATTAGGGCATTTGATTCTGTCATCTGCGGTAGGCTATTGGGGATAGAGTCACATGTATTAGTCTTTTTTGGTCTTCCTCTATGTCCCTAGACTTTTTAACCCTTTTTTATGAGAACTAATTGTTTCATTTCCCTTGTTGTTAGAAAAATCATACCCTTTATCTTTATTTTGATGATTTCATGAAAAAATGTGTAGGTATGGTTGATTGAAAAAGGATTTCAAAGTATTTGTTTCCGAGATGATTGTGTGAACCCATCTTTATTTATTTTCCTTATTTTTTAATTATAAGGAGAATCTATATTTGATTGTTGGTTTTCAAAATTTATAGAATATGTGAAAACCTTATTTTTATAATTGTATTCCATACTAGTATTATTGGGATGTTCTAGAATTGGAAAATGATTGGATTATGTTGTTCTATTTTGTAATCCCTATAATGAATTTTAATTCTCACGCTAGTCCTATCATTTCAGATGTAGGTTCCTTTTCTTGGACCATGTTCCTATTTTTCTACTTGTGTGAGGCATTTTGTTAGTGGTTGGAGGTGACAAAGAGGTCACATGGAGGTATGTGTAGTTTTATTTTCATTCCACTACTAGTTTCTATTTTTATATAAAGGTTTTATTTACCTATTTATCTTTTTTTAGGGGAGAATAATTCCTAATATTTATATTTTGATGCCCTAAATTAGTTTCCATCCCAGGGGGATCGAGAACTCCCCTCGGGACTGGTCGATAACTGGAATATGTTATTGGTTCATGGTAGACCTAATATTGACCCCTGAAAATTTTTTATCAAAGGGTGGTTAATGGATTTTTTTTATATTTTTCGGTTTTTATAGATTATGATTACCTTCAATAATGTTTGTTTTTTCTGATATTGGTTTCTATTTGTGTTCTATGTGTTTTTTTAAAAATGTCACCCAATAAGATCTCTAATATAGCCAGCGAGTCATGCCTAGTTCTAGTTCTTATTATGTGTAGCTATTTTATTATAGAAATAGATATATTTTGGAATTTTTATGAGTTTTTAGATGGAGGTTGTATATTATGGTTTTTGGGAACTCCGTAGTTTGTTAATGATAGTGTCAATTCAGTTTTAAATGGTGGGTTCTATTTTAGATAGATAGATGTTGAATGACTCTTTTCCATTGTAGTTTGAATTGTAATTGGTGTGGAAATCATTTGCAAAGGATCTCATATAGAGAGCATAAAAACATGTTCCTAATGGAATATCATTTGTTGGTATCCTCTTATGGACCACCAGTGTGGTCGGTTTGACCATTCTAAGCCATCTGGTTCCATCCCTCTGAAGTCCTGCTATCTTGAGACGGTTCGGGTTACTGGGGAAGTTTGTGAAATAAGTGTTGTCTTAGGAAGGAATTCTAGACAAGGAATAGAACCTGGGTATGGGGCATGAAATTATTCGATATTCAGATCCCCTACCTCTGGTCTCAGGGTGATGTTCACACACTCTCAGCAGTTGCAGATGGTGTGTGGGACCTCAGTACAGTTCTTTTTTTCCATGTTGAGATAGAGATATCTGAAATTTATTTTCTAATTTTTATAATTATTTATAGGTTCATAGTTTCAGTGTGAATTTCCGACATATATATTTTAATGTGATACATATAGTTCAGTTCATTTGGATTGGGCTCCTCGAGTCATTCATTATACTTAAGAATTGTCATTCATTTAGAGGTGAGTTATTGATTCTAGGTCAGTGGTGACCATTCGAGGATGTTTAGGTTCTGTGAAGTGGGTGGACAATGTTTTGGTTCCACCATTTAATGTGAGTTGTTCACGGATTTTTCCATATTTTTTTGGTGTCCGGTCCGTGGGGAGGATTGTTGATTCTGGATGTTTGGTTGTTCACCATTTTTCAGAGGGTAGGTTGTCCTTGTATGATTTTTCTCCCTTCTAATGTTATGGGATGGAAAGGTTTTTCAAGGTTGTGTTTTTGGTGATTTTTATAGTGGTGTTTTATCGCTTGTGCTATGGAAGATGGTTTGTAACAACTGGGAGTTCCCGCATGGGGCCCCCTCCCAAGGTGGTATGTTTGGGTTTTAAATTTAGTTATTCTAGAATCCTTATTATGGGGAGAACCCTCTCACGTTATCCCCTTGTTTATGGTCTTGATTTTGTCTTTATTGGTCGGGTGTGACATGTGTCGAGAATTTTCACCGCGAGACACTCGGATTCAAATGGGTTTGTAGGTTTATAGACTCGAGTTGTGTTAATTTTTGGTTTGATGAATTATTGGGGGAAGAATGTTTCTGTGGAGATAAGATTTGTCACACCCTGACCTGGTTGACCCACGACTTAAAAACCTATGTGACAAGAACACAACATAACCCTATAAGTATTCAGTGCCGAGTGGCATGGTTCAAACGCAGTTCGCCCTACCGCGTGCTTTACGGAACACGAGCCATGTGGCTACCCGAAATTAAGAATAAATAAATTAATTATTTAAATGGAATGTGAAATAAAATTAAGTAATATGACGTTAAAGAAATCATATCTTTATAAACAAATTAATAATATTATTATTATAATTATTATTTTTAATAATTAGAATATTATTATTGTCATTATAATAATTATAGTTATTAAAATTTGAAAAATGTGAAAAAATTGAACCATAGGGGAGCCTTGCACCCCTTCCCTACTCTAGTGTGAGGCGCAGGCAGGCCGCACCATTATTCACCCAGCATAGACCAGGCGGCCTGACCCACCTTCACCTAGAGTACCCGGCCACTCTGGCCCACATCCGCACAATAATCTAGCCGCTCTCCCCCTCATCATTCCAACCATCTCTACATATCCTGATCACCTCCTCAACCCCCACTTCTGTACTTATTCATTGTTCTCCTTCCCCAACTGCTCTAGAATCCCTCTCTATAGCTCCATCTATCATGACCAACCCTTGTGAATTTCTTGGGATGAATTCCTCCCCTCGTCGTTCCCCATCTGCAGTAGCTAGAAGCAGTGCATCCTCTCTCTCTTTTTTTTCTTTTCTCATTCTATAATTAGTGTTTTATTTAATTTTTCTAAATCCTAATGCTAATGGTTGTAATTCATGCATTTATATTGTAGATTAGGGTGACTGTTTAGTTCATGAGAAATTGATGTACCTTATGTTAGAGTTTCATCATGTTCGCACTTGGATTGAGGTAGGAGAATCCATTATTTTCCTCTCCATTGCTTTTCCTTTGATTATTGAATTCTCAACTAAATTTATATACATTTTTCACACCTATATGGTATCTATATCTAGATTTCTATAATGTCTTTATGACGAATGGTTGTGTTAAAAATAGGATTTTACATGAATCTAGAATTGTGCCCCTTTGTGTTTGTGGCAATTTGTTTTTGATTAAATGTCAATTAAACATTAAAATGTTAATTATAAGGGTGTGTGGGGTTTTCCCTATTGAAATATTTTGTTATTTTGGGTGGGAATATGTCTTGGGTTTTATATTTGAAATATGGTGTTTTCCATAGATATGGTTTGGGACTTAATTTTTAAAATAGATTCTTGATTTGTAAACAAGTGTCTCATTTTATAAATGATTGAAATTAGATTTTTTGGTTTGAAATAAAATGTTGGATTTATGAAATTGGGCTTCAAATGTTTTCATTGGTTTTAGAGTGTACCATTGAACGAAGTCACAACCATGTGTTCACTAGGTGCACACATTATTGTTAAATAAGTTAAGATGGAACTCTAGAGCCTATAACCTTCAAGAGTACATATTCTCCCCTTTCTCTAAACCTCCCTCAAATGTTTTTATCTTTTCTATATTTAGGGATGTGGTGCATCTTGTGATTCAAAAGTGATTCTAAATTGATCCCTCGTGGTTTGGATCAATTGGCCTTGAGGGATACTTGGGTGGGTGGTTGGAAATGATAAGGCCCATTTAAAAATTTAGAAGTGGTTGACTCTGTGTGTTCGGGATATATGTCTCGTTTCAAAATTTTCAAAAGTTTATTGTTTTTTAATTTTGTTTTATAAATCACTTGAGAACTTTTAGAGAATTATTTATTTAAGGGAATGTCTCGAAACTACTGTAAGATGGAATTTGGTTTTGTTTTTGAAATGGTTAATAAATTTTTTAATAAAAGGTTGAGAATTGGAAAGAAAAATTTCGATTGGAATATTAGATTTATTGTTTCTAAAACGTTTGTTGTGGGGGAATTGTATGAGGCATATTTGGCAGCTTTAAAACATTAGGTTTGGAAAACCCCTCTTTGGATATGTCTTCTCCTCAGTTCTTCATCATGAGATATAAGGGTCCTCGATATAGGACCCCCTTGGTGGTAATTATTATTTAAGGAAGTAGATTAACCATAAGATGGTCATGGTGGTGTCAGATTGTGTAGTTTTCTTGGTTCTATATGAGGCCTTTCATTTGAATTTGTGGCACACCCCTTTATTAATAGAGCATGGAAATGTGGCATATCAAAGTGGTTTACAGAGAATTATTTCCACATTACAAGTTCTTGTAGTATCTAGGGTCCCATAGTCTGGTGATATTTGGGATTATTACTCTCAAATTGGGCCTCTCATTCTAACTTGAGAAACGGTGGTCGAGTGTTTGGGTGTTTGATTCTGTCATGTGTGTAATGATACTAGTAATAGTTTTTTTCCTTGTTTTTTATTATAAACGGAATGGAATTTTAATTGGTATTTTTGAAAATGCATCGAATATGTGAAAACAATATTTTAATAACTATAGTAAAAACTATAATTATTGGGATGTTTTTTATGTGTAAAATTAGTGGATTATGTGGTTCACTTCTGGAATCCCTGTTGATTGTTTTAATGCTCACGCCTATACTATAGTTTCATACGCCAGTTCTGTTTCTTGGTTCAGTTTTCTGTTTCATCTTCCTATGTGAGGCAGGTTGTTAGTGGTTGGATGTGATCAAGAGGTTACATGGAGGTATGTGTATTTTTTTTCATTAGGCTTGTAGTTTTTATTTTTATAAAAAATCATTTCATACCAATTTATCTTTTGATCATGGTCCAAATTGTTCCCAATGTGTTAAATTTTGATTCATGGAACTAGTTTCTATCCTAGGGGGTGAGGGGTTAGGAACACCGCTCAGGACATGTCGTGGACTAGATTGGGTGACTAGTTCATGGTAAACCTAGGATTCTTTCATGAAAAAATTGTATAAAAGGGTGGTTCTTGGATATATTTAAGTAATTTTTTTCTATCGCTTGATGATAGCCACCTCTATTAATTCTTTTTACGCTTGATATTGGATTTTGTTTGTGTTTTATATGTTGTTCATAAAATTACACATAGGAAGGCAGCTAATATTTCTATGGAGTCATGCCCTATTCTCGTTCATTTTAAGCGTAACTAGTTTATCGTGGTAATTAATTATTATCTGAGACATTTGTGAGGTTTTGTAAGTAGCTTGTGTCCTCGAGTTGTTGGAAACTCTTGAGTTTTTCCAATTTATTGTCATTTGTGTCTAAAATGGTGGGATCAGTTTTAGATAAATTGAGGTTGAATATCTCTTTCTCGTTGGTGTTTATGGTGTAATTGGTGGGGGTATATTTTTTGAAGGTTCCCTATCTGGAGATCAGATAAACCTATTCCCAATGGAATATCATTCCTTGGCGTTCTCTTAAATTCCACCAGTGTGGCCAGTTTGTGGTTTATATTCTATTAAGTCACATCCCTCTGAAGTATTGTTATAGTGTGATCGTTCAGGTCACCATGGAAGCTTCCTAAAGAAGTGTCATTTGAAGTTAGAGTTATGGTCAGGGGAAGATCTTACCTGACTATGAGACATAAGATTCTTCAGTCAAGAGAGCCCCAACCACTAGTATCTGGGTGATGCTCACACATAGTAAATAGTTTCTAATGTAGTGTTGGACCTCGGTCTAGTTATTTTCTCCCATGTTGAGATAGATATATCTGAAATTTCCTATCTACCATTTCTCAATAGCGGTAGGTTCATCAACTCAGTGTGAAGGTGTGCCACATATGTTCTAATGTGATGTAAACAGTTCATTTTTTTGGATGGGGATCCTCGAGTCATTCATTCTACTTTATAATCGTCTCGTCCTTATAGTTGAAGTGTTCATTCTAGTTCATTGGTGTTAGTTTGAGGACATATGTGTTCTTTTATGTGGGTGGATAGTTTTTTACTTCCACCGTTTAAATTGACGTCATCTTAGAAATTTACCTAGTGTAGCCAAATTTGATCTGGGTGGGGGGATTTTTTATTATGGATGTGATGTTGTTCATATTTTTTCAATGGTTTTTGGTGATTGATGGATGTATTTCTATTATGGTGTTCTGGTATGATGGGTTTCTTCGAGGAAGGATTTGTGAATGAGTTTTATGTTGTTTGTTGCCTCGATTGTGTGATTGAAGTTGGTTTGGAACAACTAAGTGTTCACAAATGGTGCCCCCTCTTAGGGTGGTATTTTTGGGATTTAAATTCCATGCTAGTAGAATCCTTATGGTTGTAATTACCCCCTCATTTTCTCTCATTTTTTATAGTCGCAGTTTTGTATAGATTGGTAGTGTTTGACATGTGCTGGGAATGGTCACCTCGAGACTCTAAGCTTCTGTTTGGTTTTTATCGGCATGTACCTGAGTTATGTTAACTGTTGGTTTTGTGACATTATGGGGGTAGAATATAAATGTGGTCGTGAGAATTATCACACCTTGACCTAGATCATGTGATTCATTCAAGAATCATAAGAAACTATACGATAACACACATAATAAACCTACAAGCTGTATGTTTTGAGTGACATGGTTCGAACACAGTTTTATCAACCAAGTGGCCTATATCACACGAGCCATGTGGGTTCACGAAATTCGGAATAAATAAATAAATTAATTAATTGGTAAGTAAAATAAAATAAAGTATGAAAAACATAAATAGAATATTAGTATAGATAAAAATGTTTAATACAAATAATTATATTATTATTTTTATCGTTATTATTATTTTTATTACTGTAAAATAAAAAATGAAAATAAATTAACCAAGGAGAGGATCTCCCACCCCCTTTCCATACTGTTGTTCAAGGCACAGGAAAGCTTCCCCTGTCCTTCACCAAGTAGAGATCAGGTGGCCCGACCCCACTTCACCCAATGCACTAGGCCGCTCAATCTAGCAGTCGCACCCAACTCTAGACGCCCTCCCCCACGTAGTTCATGCCTTCTCCCAGAATCCTGACTGCCACCTGGACCCCCTCCTCCCCACCAGTGCATTCTTATCCTTCCCCATACACTTTGGCCTTCCTCTCCTTTTCTCCGGCTAGCGTGACCGACCTCTATGGCTTTCTCAGGCCGAATGCCTCCCCTCATTGGCATGAATCTCTTGTGGCCAGCATTGGAACGACACCTCCCCCCACCATTAGTTTTCTTTTCTAATTCTATCATTGGTGTTTTTATATAACATTGATAAATCATAATTGTTAGGTTTGTAATTCTCATATATGTGTCATTTATTATGATAACCATTTAGTTCGTGAGGTATTTTTCTAACTTTCATTGATGTTTAATCGTATCTGCAGTTGGTTTGATGTAGTAAAATCTATGAAATTACTTCCCATTTATTTTCCATTGAGGGTTGTTGTTTCAAATAAATTTATTAACATGATATGCACCTCTATACAACCTCTAGTTCACATTATATGATGTTTTCATGTTGAATGATTAGGTTAAGAATAGGTTTTTACATGAAACATAAATTGTGTTTGTGCCAAATTTTCATGATGAAATGTCATTTGAATGATCAAAAGTAAAATGGTAGGGTTAGTGGTGTTTTTATTATAGAAATATTTTGTTATATTTTGTTTCAACATGTATTGGGTTTTATATATAAAATCTCATGTTTTCAATTGATTTGGTTTGGGTCATGGTTTTTAATATTTCTTCTCGAATTGAAAACACGTGTTGTATTTTATAAATAAGTGATATTGGAGTTATTAGGTTGATTTTCAATGGTGGAATTATTAAATTTTTCTTCAAATATTTTTATTGCTTTAGAGTGTTCCATCACACGAAAGAACAACCATTGGGGCACCAGATGCACAAATGGTTGTGAAATCAACTGAATATGGCACTATAGAGTATATATCCCTAAAGAGCACCTCTTATTCCCTTTCACTTATCTTACATAAAATCTTATAATATAATCCTAAATTGGGGATGGGGTTATTCTTTTTTTCTAACATGATTCCAAATGTGTCCCTCATGGTTTGGCTTGGTTGGCCATGAGGCATAAATTGGTGGGTGGTTTGAAATTGTAAGGCTCATTTGGAAATTTAATAGTGGTTGGTGTGTGTTGTCAGAAGCTATGACCCATTTGGAATTTTGAGAACATTTTTGTTTTTTAACATGGATTTAAACATTACTTGATCACTTTTGGGTAATTCTGGATTTAAGGACCTACATGGATACTTTTTTTAAAATATGGTATTTGGTGTTGTTTTGGAAATGGTTAACAAATGTTTTAAAAAAATATTGAGTACTGTAAAGCTAATTTCCTTGATGGACTTTTATATTGGTTGTTAATAAATGTTTTGATGTGCTGGAATTGTATGAGGCCCATTTGGAATCCTAGAAATGTAATGTTTGGAAAACCGCTCTTTGGTTTGGTCCCATGCCTTGGTTGTTGACCTTGATGAAGGGGTTCCTCGGTATAGGACCTTCATTGGGTAATTATTATGTATGGAAAGAGCATAACTAGTTGGTGGCCAGGGTGGTTCCAGATTGTGTAGAGTGATTTGTTATATATGATGCTTGTTGTTTTAATTTTTTTCATACCTTTTTGTGAACATAACATGAAAACTTGTCAATGAAATGTTGTTTACTGATAATGATATTCAATAATAGAACTTAATATTCGGTCCAGTGTCCCATAGTAGATGGATATTTGGGATTATTTCTATGGAATTGGGACCCTTGGTATGACCTGAGAAAGGGTTTCCAAGCATTGTGGTGTTTGATTCTATCATGTGTGGCATGCTACTGGGGATGGAGTCATGTGTATTTGTATTTACTAGTCATCCTCTATGTTATTAAGTTTATTGTAATCATTCTATATGATCAATATAAGTACAATTTCCCTTGTTTTGTGTAGAATCATACCAAAGATCATGGTTTGTGTGTTTTCTTGAATAAATTGTGCATGTATGGTTGATTGTAAAAAGGAATTAAAATTATATTTTTTGGAAATGTTTTTGTGCACCCCTCTATATTTTTTTCCTTTTTTTAAATTATAATGTAAGTTGAATTATGATTGTTAGTCTTTATAATGAATCGTATATATGAAAACCTTATTTTTATAACATTAGTTTAATCTAGTATTATTGAGCTATTTTGTAACTGGAAAATTCTTGGATTGTGTGGCTCTGTCATTGCATCCCTACCTTGGAATTATTTCTCATGCCTATCCTATTATTTCATATTCTAGTTTAGTTTCTTTGTTCAGGTTCCTATTTTGTTCTCTCGTGTGATGAAGGTTCTTAGTGGTTAGATGTGACCAAGAGGTCACATTGACATATCTGCAGTTTTTTTCGGTCGGCATCTAGTTTTAATGTTTATCAAAAGTACTTATGTAAATTTTTATATTCTGTTCATCAGAAAAATTTATCCCAATGGTTGTATTTTGATTCCCCCAGTGGTTTCCATCCCGGGGGTCTAGAACGCCTCTAGAGACTTGTTGTGGACCCGCTCGGGTGACTGGTTCATGGTCTACCCAAGATTGGTCTCCAACATGGGATACGATAGTTTCATAATTACAATAACTTCTCTATATATAACTGATTCTAATTTTTTACATTATAATAGGATAATTCTTTAATATAAGTACAAGAATAAATAAGTATGAATTTAGTGGTAGAGAAGATTACCTCTTCTTCGACATGCTTCCAATAGATCTTCCCATAGATCACGAGATTTGGTAGTTGGAGAATTCTAGAACATATAGAATGTGACTTTGAAAGTAGATAATGGAAAAGGTAAGTGGATTCCCATGCTTTAAGGCTCAATGTAAACATAAGAGTTGAGGTAGGAGGTTCTTTTTTATAATTGAGATGAGGGTTAAATTTGGGTTCTCCAAATATATTAATTAATAATAAAATAAATCCCCATTGAAATACCTCAAAAGTTTCCATAATTAGAATATTAGCTAATATAGGGTTTTAATCTCATTAACCAATAAATTTTCGAAATGATTTTTATGAATTTGAACATTAATATTTTAATTTACATTTATCTATTATATTTAATTATTTTACTAGTGTAACACATATTTAAATATTAAGAGGGTGACACAATTTTTTATTTTGTTTAAATTAGACCATAAATATATATCTTATAGAAATTTAGACTGTATAACAATTATTCAATAATTTTGTACTTTTTTTTATGAATTCTATATAATTTAATGAAACAATATATTCCTAAACAAAAGATTGTGTCTATTTTGACACTATAAAATTAAATTTTTATAAAATATATTAATATAATAGTACAGCTTCTAACAAACTATTTTATTATATTACTAATAGGTAAAGGTAATATATAAAATTCATTGGATATATTATTTATCAAAAAAAATATTGTAATATTTTTAAATACATTTATTTGTTATCTCTATTAATAAAACAATTACTAAATTAATTTTTTTGAAATTATTTAAAAAACTAATTTGTTGAATAAATATTAAAACAAATAATATAATGAACATAAATTTACTATTTTTCAGAATAATATGTTAAGTAAAATTTAAATTTTTGTAAAATCCAACATTTAAAATGATATACATATTAACCTATGAATGGGAAAAATTTAGCATCACATTTAATAAAATAATATAACAATCATAATCTATTTTATGAGGCCCAAAATGTTCAATAACTGAACCCTTGGATGTTTATAGTTCATCTATTCTGGCCAATATGATTTTGTCATGTTTTTGGGTCTTTTTAATGGTTATTATTATTTTAATAAAAATAGTTTTATTTATTTGCAATCAATTACATACTTTTTTCATCATAAGTGATAAAGTATTTTAGTTAATTATTTATTTACTAAGAATTGAAAATAAATTACGATGATAAAGAAAAACAATTTAGATTTCAAATGTTTATTTTAAATCAAATTTCTTTTCTGTATAACAATATTTTAAATATTATATAATTATTAAAATCATAGTGAGACATATTTAAATTTTCATTAAAAAATAAATTAAACATCTAAATATCATCAAATTAACTTTCAAAGGACATCATTTTTACCCAAGGGTGATTTTGGTCCAGAAACATGCATCCAATTATATCAATACAACTGTTAGGGTAATATGATAATATTATTCTTACCCTTAATTACATGATTTACCCATTTACCATCTTAATAAAAATTTATGATGTTACTATTCATTTTGCAATAAAATAAAATGAATATATTTACATAATTCAGACCAATGGAATCAAAATTTTGAAACCATTATCTAAAATTCCAAATATAAAGTTGTAGTAATTAATTAAAAATTAATCGCATTATTGGAAAGACAGAATGAGTTTTAAAAGTTAAAGCATTGCAAAAGATTGAAATGTTTTTAAATATGAATTAAATGAAAAATTATTGATAATGAAAAAAATAATATTGAATGATAAAAATATATAATATTTAGAAATTAAAATAATTCAATATTATAATTTAACCATATAAAATTTTTCAATGAAAAATAATGTTTTCAATTTAAAGTTAGTGTACTTTTTACTGTTCATCAAAACATGAAAGTTATCAGAAATATATCAAACCTTCACCCAAAGAAAATTTTGTTCACTAAATAGAAATAAAATAATTATTTTTTCATATACAAATTATTAATGGGTCAAAATATTTTTCAAAGGGGTTACCCATTAAAATGAATCAAAATTGTCTTTTAAAAAATATTGGTTTTAATACATAAAATAGATTTCATTAAAACCCTATGACTAAAATATGAATTTGATGAATATAAAAAAATATTTTATTAAAAATATAACAAATATATTTCCTAAATTAAATTTAGGAATTGTAATTACATTAATTTATTAATAAAAAATCCAAATATTTAATTGATATTAATTTTACATAAATATTTGGTAGCCAATGAGTTCACCATACATTTCGATAAGTTTTTTATATTTATTCCTTTTAACCTATTGGTTAAGCTATAAAGGTCAATTAATATTAATGGCATCTTGTGGTTTTTTTAATCTCGTGATTACTTGCGATGAAATGTGTTGATGAATAAAAATTATTTAAAGATAATTTTTCATAAAATCATCTGAGCATTAGATTCTACGCACTTAAATTGAATTTACCCCTAAAAATGTTTCACTTGGATATAAACAAATGAGGATATTTCTCCCTCATTTTATCCTCATGTTTCCACTTAGATTCCTCAAATTATAGGTTACAAAAAAAACCCTATCCTGGTTAGTGGCCTACTATCTTAGATCATTTTTTCTATGATGCATAATCTCTATCGGTAGTTCTTTATAAGAATATGTTTTGTCCAGTGGTTTGAATTCAGAGATTTGTACATGTGAAGAATTTTGTATGTACATTATCAGGAGGGATACATGGAACACATCATAAACATGTGAGATATTCTTTGGAATTTCTATTCATTAAGCTACATTCCAAACACTATCCAGAATTCCAAAGGACCTATATACCTAGGGCACAACATTTCCTTATTTCCAAATTTTATTAATCTTTTCCAGAGAGATATTCATAGAAACACTTTGTCACCAACATCAAACTATAATTCTTTTCTTCGGTTTTAAGAATAAATATTTTGTTGAATATGATTCTCTTATGTGGTGTTGAATAGTTGAACTATTTTATACCATTTCATCAATATGATCAGGTTCAAACAGATTTCCTTCCCCAACTTCATCCAATGAAATTAGAGTTATGAACTTCATTCCATAATAGACATCATAAGGAGCCATCTAAATACTTTAGTGAAAGTTAATGGTGTAATAAAATTACACCAATGGTAGGTGTTGATCAGAACTACCATTGAAATCCAATGAGAAATATCCCAAAAATCCTTCTAGAGTTTAAATTTTCCTCTCAGACTGACCATCAACATAAAGATTAAAAGTACTACTAAAATTTAACTATGTACCCATAGCCATTTTAAGACTTCTCTATAACATTTATGTAAGCCTCAAATAATGATTAGATATAATTGAATGTGGTTCTCCATGCAATATTACCACTACTTTTACATATATCTAGTCAATCTAGTCAATAGGGAATTATTTTCTAATAGAAATGTAGTATGCTGACATTGTAAGGAAATCAGTTATAACAAATATTGCATTATTGAATTTATGTGTTTTGGTAATCCTAACAAATAAGTGCTCGAAGATATTTTCCCAATTCCATTCTAGTGTGGGTAAGGGATGGATCATTTCCTTAGCCCTCTGTCTCCCAGCCATAACTTGTTGAAAAACCATGCACTAAGATGCATATTCAGCGACATCTCTTTTCATTCAATCCCACCTGATATAATTTTTTGGGTCCCTATACATCATTGTACATCCAGTGCGAATAAGGAATTTGGACCTATAAGTCTCATCAAATTGATCCTACATTAATAATTGTATTATAGGAACACAAACCTGATTCCAAAACCATATTATTACATCAAAATCAAGGTTGAATTCTAGAACATTTATTACATTCTATTATCTCTTTAAATATTCCTTTTATGCCTACGTAATCATTACTTTTAATGATGGTTGAATATTCACATGATAATTCTATGATTACTTCCTTTACATTTAAATTACAAGATCCATTCTTTAAAAATTCTTAAATATTGGTTGTTTTGTGATCCTCATCATGATTTTTCTATAATGGTTCATTCAAATCAAATCATATACCACCTTGTTCGGTTTCCCAGGGTGGTAGTATATTAATCTGTTGTAATATTTAATCAACTCCAACCATTTTTTTGGTTCATATTCAACTACTTTTAAGTGAAAATATACATCAAACTTATATGATCAATATAAATACTACACCATTCACAATAAAGATAATTCCTTTATATAGATAATGAAATGATTGTTGTATCTATCTCTAAATCATGATTTGGGTAATTTTTATAATGTATTTTTAATTCACATGAGGAATAAGCTATCACCATATCAATTTTCATGATAACACATCCTATATACTGTTTAGATGCATCACAATAGATCAAAACCCATTATATAATACAAGGTAGTGTGAGAATAAGTTCAGTGGCTACCATTATTTTGAGCACATTGAAATTATCATTATATTCCTCCACCCACATGATCATAACTCTTTTCTGAGTCAACTAGATGAGTGGATAAGATAACCATGGGAAATATTTCACAAAATTTTGATAATATCAATCCAAAACAAGAAAACATCTGATATCAGTTTACATTTTCGGACTCTGAAAACTTTGAATAACATGAATATTTTCTTGATCCAAATATATTACCTCTATAGAGATTACACAACCAAAAAATGAATCTTTCTATAGCAAAAAATCACACTTTGTTTATTTTTCATAAAGCTACTCTTTTATCAGGATCATCAGTATAATTCTCATGTGATATTCATTCCCTACCTTAATCTTTGAATATAGAAGATTATCAACTATAAAGAGTACCAAAAACTAATCATGACAGACTCTACGGACTCTATTCATTAGAACTATGAATACAGTGGTGTCGTTAGTAAGACCAAAAGGGATAATAATAAATTCATTGTGTTCATACCCTGTATGGAATCCTATATTAAATATATGATCCTTTGCAACCCGTAATTTATGATTTTAGGAATGAAGATAAACCATAGGAATGTTTTGAGATCCAATTAGTTAGTCGAATAAATCCTCAATTTGGGGAAGTTGATATTTGTTCATGATAGTGATTTTGTTATGTTATCAATAATCAAGTCAGCGTCTCAATGATTCATCATTCTTCTTAAGAAATAGGTCAGTTTCTCCCCATGCTAGTGCACTAGGACATATGAATTCCTTTTCATGATTCTCACGGAGTTTTTTATTCTATTCTTGTAATAAAATGCATCCATTTTATAAGGTGCATTAGATATTGTCATAACACCCAATATGAGTTCTATTGAAAATTCAAGACAATGATTTGGTGGAAGACTTGAAAATTATTCCTAAAATACATAATAAAACTCCCATTAAATGTGTGTATTATTAGTTGTTCATTTCTACCAAACCATTTTGGATAAATAAACATTAATTATCGGTATCATAACCCATATGATTGAATTAATTTCTACTCAAATGTTATATTCATCCTTGTATCGATAAATGATCATATATTGATAAGGAATATGAAATGTGACTATCCTTCCTTAGAAATTGACTTGAATGCCATATAGTGAATGTCAATCCATTACATGAATCATATAAAATTCTACTATAGGATGGATCACAAGATTTTGTAGAAGCACATTTCCCCAAACGTTAATTAAAGTTGAATTATAATCATTTGATTCGACCATTCTTCCAATACAAGTTCTCACAGATAACTCGACTTCTAATTTTTTAGGTAATATATTGATACCATTATAAGATTCTTCCAAAATTATAGAGTGTGTGGAACTAGAAAACAACATTCTATTACTTTAGATTGAATTGTATGTATACCTTTCAAAAATTCATTATCTTACTCCACATCACTTATAGTGATCTCATGTGACTTGTTTTTGTCTTTGGCCTTCTATTTTTTTTGACGTGATCATCATCAACAACCACTGGGTTTTGTTACTCATTAACATAATTCCTCATTTCAATGAACTTGTAACATTGATGTGTAGGAGGTAAATTATATTAATCTGTTTCTCTAATAAAATCATTAGACATCATTTTCCATAACATTAGCATTCAACTTTCGGATGACATTATTTTCCACACTTAATACATTTACAAGTCCCTTGATGTAAATTTCCACCATGAGTTTTTCCACACATTGAGCATAAAGGAAAACACATCTTCATTTAAGTGTGGTCTTTATGTTCTCCATTGAATTCCATTTTTCTATTCTTATCAAACCCATAGAAAGGTTGTGTTACTCTAATCTCCATATCATCCTTGAGGGCACAAAGAAAAGTTTCTTCGCATCTACTAAAGTCTCTTATGTCCAATGCCATTCAGTGAATTGGTTTTAACCCAATAAATCATTAATCAATTTTACTATCTGGTTGAATAATAATTCCATAAGCATAACTTTTAAGGATTGATTTTTTTTTATCATAGGTACCAATGGATTCTTCATCATATTAATTAATTTCAAGGAACTCCCTATCTATCTTTTTTCTACGAATAGGATGAATGTACTTATTAGAAAATAAATTATCGAACTTGTCCCATACCATGGACTCAATTTCATCTCTTTCATCATATTCTTGACAAGTCGCCACCATTAATCTACTTCTTCTCCCAATACGAAGTCTATTTAGATGAATTAATCATGTTCTGAACATTGGAGAACTAAAAATAACTTTCCGGTGGTGTTTATCCTTTGTTAAGACACTAATGGATTAGAAGAACCGCATAAATAAGGTGGATGATGCCTCATGAAGGTCTCAACATAATATTTTCCCCCATTTTCATGTTTCTAATTACTGTATGATTCATAGATTGAGAAACTTGTGTGATAATAACTGCAATATTTTGTATTCAACCCCCCATAATATTTAGTTTCTTAGGAGAAAAATCATTTCATTTCTCATCACATTCAGCATTAATGAGGTTCTATTGGGTTCTAACCGCTAACTAAAACCAATAAACATATTATGAGAAATTATAATAATAATGGGAAAACTACATAATCAAGAATAAAATTTCAATTTATGAAAATTTAGGTTTCATCCTAGGTTATTAGTGATAATTTATAAATTACTAGGATTGTAATCTACACTATGACTTATCATTTGGGTTCATACTTAGGTTTTCTCATCCTTATTTCCAATCGTTTACTATACCATTCCTCTAATACCGACTATAATGAACCATACATTACATACATTTATATTACATAAAAGTTGATGATTATTCATTACGAATTATAAAAACCCCTTGATAGGAATTTATTGGTATATTGTCTTTAGAAACTAGGAATAATAAATAATTGGATCCTCAGACATATACATTATCTCCAACTTATTGTGTGATAAATAGACCCCTTTTTGACATATATTATTCAATAACCTTCCCCATGTCCTGGGGAATACAAACATATGAAAGGGTGGGATCAAATTCAAAGTAAGGTTAAACAGAAAACATATCGATCATACCACAATCGTAAGACATAAAAACATAACCATTGAAAATATTATCCTCAAAATTCAATATCATGATACATGCCATGGGATAAGTTATAAAGTTCATAGGAACCAATGAACATAATCCAAAGTTTCATAAAATATGGATTTTTTTTGGAATATACATAAGCATATAAAATCATTTCATATTAGTCATCGAATATATCCAAGACCATCATAGCGGAAAAATACCATTACTGATCTGAGTTCACTACTCGTTCCATTCCTCTATTACTGAACCAATATCAATTCTCATTATAGCCCTGTCTATATCATGAGATATAAATATTTAACCCATTAATTTGTGGGAGATATTTGTCACACCCATCTCATAAATAAATAAATCATTCTTACATGTTCCATAAAAACATATATAATTAATCATACATAACTGAATTTATAAAGATAAGTTTTGAAACATCATTTAATCATTAAATAATCCATATAAACCAAATGGGTTTCATAAATAGAATATCACTATAAAAAATCAAACCATTAGAATAATAGGGATAATATACTTTTAAAAAACCCCTATGAAAAAATATTATCTTAGATGTGAAATAATTTTGATAAAATAGTTGATATTAATTCTTGGTTAAAATATCCTTTCTTCTTCAAAAAAGTTTTCCTTTCCCGACATGCCACACAAATTTAAAACAATTTAATTTAATTTAAAGTAAACATGAAATCCTGTTGAGAAGTTCATGGAAATAAGTAATTATGTAGATTTAGAAATTCATTCTAGCCATATATGATTAACAAATATTCTCCTCATGCTTTTTCCAGAAAAGTAAAAAAAAAGTACCTCATATCGAATAACGACAAAAGAATCGATTTATAAAATTAAATAAAAATTAAAAAATGGGTCAACTTATAATTAAAAAAATATTAGAATAATATAAATAATATTACATGTTTAGGAATCATAGATGTGGATGATAAATATACCCTAGTTAATATTCAAATATAAACATTCTTAGATAATAATGAGCTAAAGAAATTATCCCATATCTGAGATGTGATTTCCTTTTTATGCACCTGAATCTCAAGTATAATGATATAAATAATGTCACTGACTTAGTCAGGAATCATATTCATTTTATGACATCATATATTGAAATATTAACAACTGTTTGTTAGTGACATTTCTACTCATCAATCGGGCAATAACATCTTCATTTTCATATAAATGTTTTGTTGGATATGTTCCTCTGCTTATGTTATAGTTATATAATTTAAAAAAAGATATTAGTATAATATAAATCATATTTATTCATTGAATTAATTTATATAATCACTCATTAATGATATCATGTAGAATTAATTGCATCATATCTTGGCGATAATAAGTTGTACTTACACACGAGCGATGATATCTTTATCATAATTGTTGAATGGTATTGATTTTAATGGTGTAAAATATTTAAGAATAAAAATAATTTTATAATAATAACATATAGTAACTATTTACATCATTATACCAATCCAAATAATGTGGTAGTGAAAAACAGATTTTACCATGGCATGTAGACGGTAAGTCGTATGTATGCACACGTGGTGATTTTGTTTATCCTATGTTGGATAGAATGTAGAATATGGTTGATTTATAATTATAATAACATAACAGTATATTATTTATACTATATTTATTCATTTATAATGAAACCAATCATGGTGATGAATTTTAAATAATATAATTTTTATAGAATCGATAGACGAGATTACGTCTTCGTTGATGTGCTTCCTCTAAATTTATTTTTAGAGAACTATAGTTGGTCTTTGAGGAATACGAGTACCAATATAATGTTACTAGGGAATGTTTAAGTTAGAAAATTTTAGGTTTTGTATGATCCGAAATTCTCAATGTGAATTAATGATGTGAGGGATGAGGTTCCCTTTTATATTTGAGGTGAGGGTCATTTTTTGATCTCACAAAATACTAATTTATAATAAAATAAACCAACATAAAAAACATCCAAAATGTTCCAATTTATTAATTGAGATGAGAGAGGGTTTTAATATCATCATAAAACAATTTTTTAAAAACATTTTTCTCAATTTAAACACTAATATTGAAATTACAATTTAGTTATACGATTTAATTTTTTACTTGGGTAACAAATATTTAAATATTAAACGGGTGAAATATTTACTTATTTGATTTCAATTAAACCAAAAATAAATAACATAGATAATTTTATATGATATAATAATTATTCTATATTTTTTAAAATGTTTTTTCATTTTTATTTAATTTAATGAAATATTATTTTCCCAAGCAGACAATAGATTCAATTTTAACACTATTAAATTCATTAGCATTGAAACAAATTAAGATAACAATTTAACTTAAAATCGAATACATTATTATATACTTAAGAGTTAAAAGCCATATATAAAAATAATTGGATATATTAAATATCAAATAATATATTTATTTATATATTTTAATAACATTTATTTGTTATCTATACTAATAAAATAATTAATACATCGATATTGTGTAATTATTTAACATGCTTGTTTGATAATTTGAAGGTAAAAAAATATTATGACGATGATAATCCTAAAATATTTCAGAAGAATATATTTAGTCGAATTTATCATCTAAAAATTCCACTTTTAAAATTTTATTCTTATTAACATATGAATGTGAACAATTAAAAATAACTTCAAATAAAATAATATAAGTGCCATAATATCTTCTACAAGGCTCCAAATTCCAAATAACTCAAAATTTTAATGTTTATGGTTGTTATATACTCAAAAATAATACATTCTCAAGTTATTGGGTATTTTAATGGTAATTATTAATTTAATAAAAAATGGTTTATTTATTTCTCATCTATTAATTAATATTTAAATAATTAAAGTATTAGTCTTTAATGTGATAGTATATTTACTAAAAATTACAAATTAATTACAAGGATAAATAAAGACACATTATTTTTCATATGATTTTTTATAATACAATTTTAATTTATTATAACGTAATTTTAAAAATTATGGAGTTATTAAAATTTCATTGAGGTATATTTAACATTTCATTAAATAAAATAAATTAAATGTCCTAATTGAATCCATGTGACTACCAAAAGATACCATTTTGACCCAATAGTGATTTAAGTTGAAACATACTCAACCAATGATATTAATATATGTCTTATGGAATGTTTTTAATTGTATTAGAAACCTAATTACCCAATTTAGCCTTTTACCGTATTAATGAAAATTACTAATGTTATTATTCATATTGCTCAAAACTAATTTTGTTTTAAAAAAAATTGACAAAATGATTCCAGATATAGAATCCATATTTCAAATTTCAAAATATATATGATTCAAAAAGTAATTGAAAATTGGCCTTGTTGTTGGAAATAAAGAATGAGTATTAAGAGATAAAAAATACAAAAGATTGAAATGTTTTTAAATCTAAATTAAATATAAAATTACACCTAATGACATAAATTATATAGAATGATAAAAGTATTATCCATTTATACATTAAAACCAATAAATATTATATTTTATCCATAAAAATTATTTCAATGAAAAAAATTGTTTTCAATTAATATTTAGTGTATTTTTACTATTCCTTAACAATTAATTGTTATTTGAAAAATATCAAAAAAAAATCCTAAGTAGATTTTTTAATTCCACATTGGAATTTAATTTTATTTTTTCATATATAAATTATTAAATTTTCAAAATCTTATCATTAAAGGGCTTCTCCATTAAGACGAATAAAATTAGTCTTATGGAAAATAGTGGTTTTTATATATCAAATATGTTTTATTCATAACCAATGATAATAATATCTTTGGGATCAATATAAAATGTATTTTATTTAATATATAGCAAATAAATTTCATTAATATAATTTAACAATTGTGGTTTACTTAATTTATTAATACAAAAATATAAATATATGATTGATTATTTTTTAAGATAAATAGTTGGTTGCCAATGAATTCACCATATGTTTTCATAAGTTACTTATATTTATTCATGATAACCTAACATCTATGAAATAATGGTGATTTTATACGAATGGATTCATGCATTTTTTTAAACTCATGATTGCATGAAATGCTATAAATTGGGGAATTAATATTATTTAAAGAAAATATTTCAGAAAATCATTTGGGGGTTACATTCTACCACCTTAAACTGAATTTTTTCCGTTAAATTCATCAAATATATATAAACTAATTTTTATTTCTCTCCCTTATCAAATCCTCGAGTTCTGATGAAGATTCCTCCAATTAGTGGTTCCTCCAAAAAAACCTTAACCAATATTGTTGTCTTGTTTCACTAAACTTTTTCGCTACAATCCAGAATCTCTATCAGTTGTTCTTCATAAGAATGATATAGATCTAGCACTATGTCATATGTGTTTATTACATGTGAAGGATTAGGTATGTACTTTTATCATGATGGATACATGAAACACATCATGAACATGAGTGAGATATGGTGGAATTGCCAAACGGTAAGCTACCTTCTCAAAATGATCCATAATTTCAAAAGGGCCAATATACATAGGGATCATCTTTCCATTATTTTAAATTCTCATTACTCTCTTCTAGAGGGATTTTTATAGAAACACCTTGTCACCCACATCAAACTATATGCCTTTTCCTAAGATGCCATTCTAACCTTTTTGTCGACCATGATATTCTCTTATGTTTTTTTGAATATATCTGACCATTTCAACCATTTCCACTATAAGATTAGGTCTTAATAGTTTTCTTTCAATAAAATCATCCCATCAAGATGGAGTTGTCAACATCATTCCATAGTGGGATTCATAAAGAGTAATCTGAATAGTATATTTAAAGCTATTATTGTAAAAAAAAGTCCACCAAAGGTAGGCATTGATCTAAAAACCCCTTGAAATCCATAGGGAATGTTCTCAACATTTATTCTAGATTTTGATTGTTCTATTATACAACCCTTATATATGAGGTTGAAAAAAAGTGCTAAAACATAACACTATATCTAGAGCTTGCTGAATAAATCACTATGACTTCGAGGTAAACCTCAGATCCCAATCAGATATAATAGAAAGAGTCACTCCATAAAATCTTATCACTTTCTTTACACATATCATGAAATTTTTATCATGAGAGAAATAATCTATAATAGTAATGAAGTTTGTCGATTGAATTTGGAAATAAAAAAAACCAATATATCATTATAGCCATTGGATTTTTTGGGATATCCAATGAAAAAGTATATAGTGATGTTTTCCCTTTTCCATTCTGGTAAGGGTGATGGTTGTAAAATCACATTATACATCATTCAATAATCCTTAAACTGATGAATAACCAGGCACATAGATACATATTTAGCATCTTCTCTTTTCATTTAATCCCACCAGAAAAAATCTTATAGGTCCTCGTACATCATTTTTCTTCAGGGGTGAATAGATAATGATGAACTACAACCTTCATCTAATAGATCCTTTTTGAATTCAGGTATCCATGGAATACAAACTTGATTCCGGAACTGTATTATTCCATCACAATCATGGATAAATTCAGGAAGAATTCTCACTTTATTTTTATATCTCTACATCTTACTTATGTGCATACTTAATCCTCACTTATATAGACGGTTGAACATTACTTTGAGAAAGATATGATTTATCATGTTCCTATAAAATTTACAGATCTAGCCTTTGAAAATCAAAAAATATTGGATCTTTTTGTGATCCTCATCATGGATTGGAAAATATGTTCTTTCTGACTCTAATAATTGGGCACCTTATTCTATTTCCCATGAAGGTAGTGTATTGATCATTCCTAACTTTTAATCAATTCCGACCATCTTTTTTGGCACATATTCAACTAATATTTTATCAAAATATACTTTAAACTTTTATGATACTTATAAATATCATATATTCCACCATAATGATAATACCTCCATATATTTAATGAATATATTACTACTTCTATCTCTAAATCATGTGTTGGGTAATTTTTCTAATGGATTTTAAATTTTTGTGAGATATAAGTAATCGCTATTTCATTTTCCATGAAAACACATCCTAGTCCCTTTTTGGATGCATCAATTTAGATCAGAAACATTTGTACTTTAAAAGGAAGGGTGAGTATAGGTTCACTAGCTATACCTCTTTATATATCACTGAAATTCTCTTCGCATTCATATGACCACTATATCAAAACACATTTAAGTGTCAACTTGGTTAGTTGATTATATAATCATGAAAAATATTTCATAAAATTTCAATTATATCCAACCAAAAAAAAATAAAAACTCATACCTATATTACTGTTGTTGGTCTAGGAAAACATTCAATAAAATCTGTTTTTTCTAGATCCACATATATCCACTCTCTTCACAATATGTGAAGAAATAATAAAAAAAATTGAAATCAAAATTCACACATGGTAAATTTCGTGTTTTGATTCTCCTTTTTAGGGTCTTCAGTATAATTATCAAGTGATATTCATTACATTCCATAATCATTCAATAGATAATAATATCGTATATCAATAATACCACAAACAGATCAATATAAACTACAAATAATCTAATCATTAGAACCATTACGATTGCAAGGGGGAATTAGTAATACCAAAAGTTATCACTATAAATCCATACTTCCCATAGATTATAGAGAATCCCGTAATTAATATATCCTCCTTCTAGACCCTTAATTGATGATATCCTAAAGGATGGTCAATCGTGGAAAAGTATTGAGTTCCATGTTTTGGCCACAAAAGTCATCAATGTAGGGGAATGATATTTTTTATAGATAGTTATATTTTTATGTTCTCGATATTCAATGTAGAGTCTCACTAATCCATATTAATTCATAAAAAACCGAAAACGATCTCCCCTAGGTGATGCAATAGGGAATATGAATCCATTGACATGATTCCCTTCAAGTTTCTTCTTCAATTGATGAAACTAATTTGGGGTCATTCTATAAGGTTTCTTTGAAATAGACCTAGCACCCAGTTTGTGTTCTATTAAAAATAAAACCTCAATATTTGGTGGAAGACCTGGAAATTATTCTTCAAAGACATCATTGAACTCCAATAAAATGGGTGTATTCTGAATTTTTAGCATCTTCACGACCATTTGAGATAAAAAACCTTCATTTAAAGAGACCAAGTACCATATGGTGGAATAAATTTATACTGGAAGGTTATAATCATCCTTAAAATGATAGATGATCATAGAATGGTCTAGAATATTAAATGTGACTTCCCATCCATAAGAATCTATATGATCTTCATATATATAAATTCAATCAATGCGACTAATCACATCAAATTCCACTATAAGAAGTATCACAATATTTTATAGAAGCACATTCCCACAAACATGAACTGAAGTAGAGTTATAAACTTTTGATGCAATCATTTTGGTAAAAGCGGTGTCACAGCTAACTCAACATCTAATTGTTGAGGTATTATGTTGATACCAATTGAAAAATAATTATAAATAAAAAATTTGGTGGATCCAAAATAAAATAAAATATTTTTTACTTTAGATTTTATTTTTATTATATCATTCACCACATCATTATCTTACTCCATATCAATGATAGTGATTTCATGTAGCATGGATTTTTCATTTCTCTTACATGTTTGATGACATCAATAATCATCAATATACATTCAATTAGGGAATTTATTGGCTTAATATCTATATTATTCCACTTGTAAAATTGATTTGTTGGAGGTTTATTATTTTTAGGCATTTCCCTATTCACATTATTAGACATAATTTTCCCATATCTTCAACACTAAACTACCTAATGAACTTATTTTCCATATGTAAAACATTTAATAGTCCCCTTAACAAAATTTGCATCATGTTTGTTTACATAATTTTTGCAGAAGTGTAAAATATACTTCTTTTGATTGTGATATTTATATTTTTCCTTGAAATCAAATTTTGTCTTTTTGTGAATCCCATAAGACTAATGGGTTACAACAATCTGCATCTCATCCTTGAGAGCACATCTGGAGATTTCTTTGTAGCTATTCAACTCCAATATGGATAAGTACATTTTAATACATGAGTTTTTACCAATAATGAATCAATCAATTTTTCTCTGACATTGAATAACTATTCCAGAAGCATACCTTTGAAGTCTTGTAAAATATTCAATATACATACCAACAGATTCTTTATCCTTTTAGTGAAGCTCATGTATCTGCTTAACTATCTTCGATCAAAGAATATGTGGAAAGTACATATAGAAAAATATGTTCTTGAACTCGTCCAATTCAATGAATTCAATTTCATGTCATTGTATCATAATGTTGATAAGGTTCCACCACTGGCCAACTTCACTTTCTAAATGTGAGACTGCTAAGATGAATTTATCATTTTCCAAACATTAGAGAATTTAAAATATCAACTCAGAGGAACTGATCCATTATTAGGCCACTAATGGATCAGAAGACGTTCTAAAACAAGGTGGATGCTAACTCGTGAAGGACTCAACAAAATGTGGTTCCCTTATTTTATTGTTTGTATGTCCATGACACATTGCTTTAGAATGGTGTGTGAGGATAACAAAAAAAATCATTATAGATCACATATAATTCAATTTAATAGGGGTAATCATTGCATTTTCCATCATAATCATTATTAAAGTGCTTCCACCGGGTTCAATAAATTGACTAAAACCAAGAAGCATAGTATGAGAAACACTAATAATAATGGGAAACCATATAATCAAAAATAAAATTTCAATTTGGGACACTTTTGTTATTATCCTAGGTTATTCATGATGATTTATAAAATACTAGTATTGTATTATATAATTCAAATTATCCATTATGCTCATACTAAGGTTTTCTCATCCATGTTTCCAATGGATAACTATACCATTCCTCTCACACCAACTATAATGAACCATTCTGTACATAAATGGTAGTAATTAAAAGGTAAAAAATATATATTACAAAAAAAAAACTAATCCATCACCAAACTATATTAGTATATAGTCTTTAGAATCTAGAAACATAAAGAACTGGTTAATAAGAAATATTTGTTGTCTCTCACATTTTTCATCATAACTAGACCCCATTTTGACATATCTTATTTAATAATATTCTCTAAGACATAGTGAAAATAAACATATGGACAAGTGTGATAAAATTCATAGTAATGTTAAAAAAGGTAGATATAAATCATATCATAATCATAAGACATAATAACATGACATTTCAAAACCTTATCCTGCATATGAAAGATCATGATATCATGCTCAATGAAAAATCATAAAAGTCCTTAAGAATAATGGAATGTAATACCAAAAATAATAACATAAGACATTAAATTTTTTGGCATACAAATAAACATATAAAATAATTTCATATTATTCAAGGCTCATTACCAAGACCATCATAGTGGACAAAGTCCATTAATGAACCGGGGTCACTCCACATTACAACCCGGTATTGCTGAACTGATATCATTTCATATTCCAGTAGTGTGTATCACTTGAGATATAAATCACTACCCAAGGTATTAGAGGTGTATATAGGTTCCACCCATCTCATAAAAAAATCATTATTATTAGTTCCACAAAAAACACAAATCATTCATTATACATAACCCAAATAATAATGTGGGGTTTTAAAACATCATTCCACCATAACAAAATCCATAAAAACAATTAGATTTAAAAAAATATTATTTCGTCATTGATAATATAAAACCATAAGAATAATAGGGATAATATACTAAAAAATATCCCAATGAAAAAATGTCATCGTATATGGAAAATAATTTTGATGAAACACTTGAAATTAATTCTAGAGGAAAATATCCTTTCCTCTTCAGAAACATTTTTTTTCTCTCAAAATTAAACATAATTTAAAAATAAAATAATATAATTGAAAATAAACAAGAAATAGTTTAAAGGATAATTTATGGAAATAATTCAATATGATGATGCAAAAATTTATTCATGCCATATAAGTTAGAAAAAATCTCCTCATACATTTTTTAGGAAAGTCTAAAGGTACCATATATCGAATAATGAAAAAAGTTTCATTTCATACTATTTAAACAAAATTCACCAATGGGTAAAATTAAAATTAAATTTTTTTTGAAAAATATAAATAATATTACATATTATTGAAACATGGATGTGGATGATAAATATACCCGAGTAAATACTTACTTAGAAACAATCTTGGATAAAAATGAGACTAAAATATTGTCCCTTACTTAATGTCTGATTTCCTTTGAATGAAAAAAAATCTCTGTTAAAATGATATAAATAATTCCATTTACTTATTCAGGAATCATAATCGTTTTTGTGATATCATATATGATCATATCATCATCTGTTTTTCATTAACATTATTACTCACCCATCGGGCATTAAATTCATTATTTTCACAGACATGATTGTCGGATAATATCTTCTTTTATGATATTGTTATATCACTTATAAAATTATATTGGTATAATAAATATTATATTTACTCATTCATTTCATTTATATAATCATTCTTTAATTAATATCATGTAGAATTAATCACATTACATTATGGAGACAATAGGTCGTATGTACGCACAAGCGAGGATATCATTCTCATAATTGTGGAATGGTATTCAAGTGTATAGTGTATAATATTTTATAATATAGATAATGATATAATAATCATATATATTAATTATTTAAATCATTATACACATCAAAATAAGATGGTGGTCAAAAATAGATTACACCGCAACATATGGATTGTAAGCCCCATGTACGCACGCGTGGTGATTTCGATTATCATATGATGGGTAGAATGTTGAATATGGTAGTTTCATAATTTTAATAATAGCTCAGTATATAATTGATGTAGTAGTTATTACATTATTATATAAAAACTCATGAATATATGTAGATGAATAAAAAGATTGAAATAATTGGTAGTGGAGATTACATCATCTTCGATGTGCTTCCAATAAATCTCTTTGTAGATCAATATAGTTGGCGTTTGAAGAAGAGGAGAACCTATAGAATGTAAATAGTTAAGTTGAGAATGTAAATATTTAGGGTATGTCCAATTATGAAGGGTCAATGTGAAAGGATGTGGTGAGGGAGGATGTTCCCTTTTATAATTGAGGTGAGGGGAAATTTTGGGATCTCTAAAATTATTAATTTTTAATAAAATAAAATATCTTCCAAAAACCTTTCATATGTTTCAATTTTATAGATAAAATTATATATTGTATTAATCTCATAAACAAGTAAATTTCTCACAAGTTTTCTATTAATTTAACCTCAGTAGTTGAATTAGAATTTAGTTATTTTTTTAATTTTCTAACAACGGTAACAAATATTGAAATATTAAAACGGTGGAATATTTATTTATTTGATATCAATTAGACTATATATAAATAAAATAGATCCTTTAGACCATATCATATTTATTATATGTTTTTAAATTTTCATAAGATTTATAAATAATTTATTGAAACATTATTTTCCAAAACAAACAGTAGTGTATATTTTTAAACTATTAAATTCAATGTTTTTTAAAATATTAATATAACATGTTTTCTTAGAACCATATATTATATAATATTCGTAAGTGGTCATGTTATTATATAAAAATCATTAGAAATATTAAGTATACAGAAATATATATTTTTTAATATATTTTATTACATTTCATATTGATCTCTATTAAATAAAGAATTACTACATCAATTTTGTGTAATTATTTAATACACATATTTGTTGAAGAGAAAATAAAAATAAAATACTATTAGTAATATTACTCTATTATATTTTATGAAGATTATATATAATGAATTTTATCTTCTGAAATATACAACATTTGAAATTTCATACTTATTAAATTATGATTGTGACAACTTTAACATCACTTTAAATAAAATAATATAAATGTTAAAATCTATTCTATAAGGTTTCAAATGATCATTAACATGACCCTGGATGTTTATAGTTGAGATATACATGACCAATAATACGTTTTTAGGTATTTGGGTCAGTTAATTGTTATTATTAATTAAATTAAAAAATTATTTATTGATTTCTCATCAGTTAGATAATTTTTACATCATCGATAAATAAGAATTTAATGTAATAATTAAGTTCATACAACATTAATATAAACTACAATGAAAATAAAAAAAAATATTTTCATTTATTATTTATATGAAAAATTATCTTCTGTATATCCTTATTTTTAAATATTACAGTAACTAAAAATTTTCTGAGACTTATTTATCTCTTTAATAAAAAAATAAAATATTTTTCCTAATATCATCCATGTGGCTTCCAAATGGCACTGTTTTGACCCAAAGATAATTTCAGTCGAAAAAACATAACAAATTATATAATTTTTAGTGTTATTATATGTTTATAATAGTATTTTTACCCATAATTACCTGATTTACCATTTTACCGTATTAATAATAAATGCTGAAATTGCTATTAAAATTTACAACAGTAATAAATACATTATTTAAATAATTTTTTACTATTTATTCGAAATGTGGAATCCATTTTATAATATTAAAAACACTTAATTTTATGTAATTAATTAAAATTTAATGTAATTTGACATTAAACCCTTTCAATATTATAATTTTTTCATATAAATTTTTTCAATTAATTTTGTTTTAAATTAAAATCTACTGTATTTTTATTATTCATCAAAACATGAATGTTATCAGAAACATATCTAAAATTCATCCAATGTAAATTTTTATATCCCACTTAAAAATAAAATGTAAATTTTGTGATCAAAAAATTATTAATGTGTCAAAATCATAATTTAAAATCGGGTTTCCCTTAAAAGGCATAAAGTTATCCTTTTAGAAAATATAGGTTCTATACATCAAATAAGAAATATTCATTCCCTATGACTCACACATCTATTTGATGAATATAGTATTATATTTGATTAAAAAAATAATATATATATTTCATTAATTCTATTTGCATATTTTAAATAACATATTTTATTAATATAAAAATTAAAATTTATAATTGATATATATTTTATTTAAATAATTGTAATTGAATGAATTCATCATTAATTTTCATGATAAAGTTATATTTATTCTTTCTAACATTATGGATAAGATATAATATTCATTTTATACTAAGGGAATACCAGGTTTGTATAAACTCACAATTGAGTGCAATGCAAGCTGTTGAAGATATAAAATTATTTAAATAAAATATTTCATTTTTCGTTCTATCTTAGTAGCAACATCCCTTCTGAGTAACTCAATTTAACATAACATTTATTCTATAAATGATTCAAATCCTCTTTTCAGATTGAACATTCTTTGACATTATGTATTTTTTTTATCATCATATGAAATTTTAGATGTATCAATATCTATATCATGGTTCAAATTTTAAAATTAAATTTACTAACCTTCAACCAAAGAACATCATATAAAATTTAATAGGAATAAATTTATTTTCCACCATAATCATAAATTTCATTATAGTTTAAAAAAAATATTTTATATAAAAAACATTCTAATAACAAAACCTAAGAAGGATTATATTTAATTTATCGAAAACCAATTTTCTCTGATCTTTATTTTCTTGATAATTTCATCTTTTATCCGTGTGATTTCAAAATTATTCAAAAAATATAATTCAAATAATATAGATATTTATTTTAAATGGATTTGTGATAAAAGATGAATTTTTTATTTCTTACAAATTCTATATGACACATAAAATTATTGAGTAGAAAATACATAAAAATAATTACTAATTTTATGTTTTAACAAGACATTTTTATTAAGAATTATATTCAAATTAAAATTTTATGTAAAAAAATATTTTTAAGAGAACAAAATATAATGATTAAAATTGGATTATAGTGTAATAAAATGTAAATTTTCATGTAAAATATATAATTCACTAGAATATATATATATATATATATAATGAACTACTTCCTAGAACATATACTCTAGTTCTGAGGGATTTTTTACAATCACCTTCATTAGAGTATGTCTGTAGATTGGTAGAGACTGTCATATCTCACATCAATAGACCAATTTATTAATTTAATGTTTTAATTTAGTTTTTGAAACACAAAAAATAGAAGTTTTTTTGGGTATCTATATTCTGTAAGTTGTTGTAGTGTTAAAAACAATATTTTTTGTTAACTAATTTTTTTCAATTTTTTATAATTTATTTGATTAATACTACATAAATTTTTTATAGAATATTTATTTTAACACTATAAAATAAATTTTATCAAAATAAAAAATTATTTCCCTAATTTACAATAACACCATAGAAAGAAAATTTAATTTGATACATGATTTCCCACTTTTTATGAAGAAAATAATAAATATTGTATAATTTTTTCTTTCTACATTATAAAAAATTATATACTTTAATTTATGAAATTTGTTACCATGATCATGATTCAAATAATTTTCTCGTTTAACATGAATACATTAATCTTGTTTTAAGGTATCAATATTATATATACATTCACCAGTTTCAATAGCATGTATATGACATGAAGAAATTTATCTAATATATTTTAAAATTGGAAATTATTTTGATATATTGAATTTTACAAAACAAATATTACAACATTTTATAAGAATTTGTGGTATGTTTTTAATAATTCCAAAATATCATGAATCATAAAAAATATTAATTAAATTTATAATAAAAATGTATTTCTCAACAATAATTTTCAGATAATGATTATTTTACCTTAAGAGTTTGATCTTGAATACACATATACAATTTTTGTTTTTATGCTCAACATTAGAGTCCTTAGTACATTCTCTATTCAAGTAGTATGTAGAACCCACATTTTATTTATAAAATTAATTAAATTATTTTCATATTTATAACTCTTAATAGCGTAGATCACAGGACATTTACATTTTGTGTTTCATTTTTTAGTTTCATTCACATAATCTACCTTTCTTATCATTATTCATTGTTCTTATGTTTTTTTAAAGATATTTTAGAAATATATGAAATGTAATTATTTTAACATTTATATCATGAATCAGATGAAACATCCATATTAGTTCTAACATATGATTAATCATTTTTTAGGATAAAAATGATTTTCCCATCAAATTTCTTCCCATATTATTAAATCATCAATGCAACAATCTATTCTATCATTATCAATTGATTAACATATGTGGATTTTAGTATTTCAAAACATATAATATTTAAATTTTTTGTAAAACAGTAGGTACCATTATCTGAGAATCAGATATTGAAATAGAAACTTTGAGGTCAGAATCATTATTAACTATCACAGTCACTGTACCATTCATTATAGTATTTTATACATTATAATTCATTCTAAAAGTATCTAATTTCTTATTTTTGGTATTAAAAATTAATTTAAAATAATTTTTTTCCCACGTAAGAAATATTAATAGTATTCTAAAGTTCAATGGTTTTGGATCATTGAAATAATAAATTAAACTCAAAATTTCTTAATCCCTAAAAATATCATTTATTAATTTATAATTGATATAATTTTATTTTTCTTGACCACTATCCAATTATTGAAAATGTAATATAGGACGATCATAAGGCAAGAAAGAAATTAAATAAAATTGTATTAAATAATTATTTTAATATATACTCACCCTTTCTTTCAAACTTCCATAATTACCACCATTAAAATAAAGAGGATGTTTTATTGACATATCTCCTCTATGATCAGTCATTTTAGAATTTACTTCATCTGAATCATTTAACCATTCCTGCTAGAGCTTAAATATATCTTTATAATTTCACATTATCAAAAAAATATTATAAACAAACAATTCTCATTTTATGATTCTTTAACTACATTTTTTATATAATCAATGAACATGGTCATCTTTTAATAACTTATTGACCATAGTAAAAGAAATAAATATATAACATCCACCCATACCACTTGTTATTATCAAGTATAAACATGTTTTCATATAAGGAAATATATCCAATAGAGACTATCGTTTGATACAACATGATGTTGTTAAAAAATAATTATATTCCAATAAAATAAATCAACATGTATAGCCCTTCATTTGAAACCACTTATTATTTATGATATAAATTAGAAACGTATTTAATAGGGGATGAATTTGGATCCCTTAAAAACATTCATTAATTTATATTATCCCACTTAATATGTATTTATCTTTTCTTTTTCTCTCTACAAATTCTTTTGTGTTGAAAATATAAATAAAGTCAAAAACATACTGGTGTATAGTGGTTCAAGTCTCAATGTTACCTTAGTCACTCCACCAAAACCCTCTATGTGAATTTATCAACATCATTTATATGTAATTTTACTATGGACTTCCAAATTTATTTAAATTATGTACATACCTTTGCAATAAGGATTTTCGAAGGCCATATTGTTCATTTAGAAATAAAAATAAATCCACAACAATGTACAAGTAGATAAAAATCTTTCACCTCCATGATTGAGTATAATTAGATGAAACTATAATAAATGATAATAGGTTAATAGGATTGGGAAGAATGTTTTTTCTCCACATTTAAAAATGAAACATAAAAATGTATTTCATCATTAATAATGTACTATAACAGAAAATTATTTTCAATTGTAGCACAAGACATCATCAATTATTAATAGATAATTAATTAGAAGAAATTATCAACATGTATGTCTCTAATGTGTAATATTTATAAATTCATTGTGGAAATTTTATAAAATGATGTATCAATAATGTAAGTAAGTGAATACAATAATTTGAGCAAGTCGATCAGATTGAACTAAACATGTATATCTATAATGTGTAACTCTAAAGGTTATCATGTAATGTTATTTTATAAGAACACACATATGAATATATATTTATATATTTCGTTCTATATCTATAATTTCATAATACAATATTGTCAATAATTCAACTATAAATTTAATATCTCTAGGTAAATCCTACTCTAGAAATACTTTACAATAAATCAAATATAAATAAATTCAAAATCATTAAAGAGAGTTATAACATCTAATAAAATTTGGAACAATTTAATCTGTTGAGTATGAACCATTGAATCAGTTGAAAACATCTTTTAAATTATTATTTTGTTCATTGATATCACTTTAGAAATAAAATATAATCTCATTAATATAAACATGATTGTTTAATCATCAAGAATATGGTTCCTCCATGTGATGAAAAAACACCGAACATAATGTTAAGAACATATGGGTTTTCACAAACACATGGTTCATGATCATTTCCTTCATTCCTTAAATATATGGATTCTTCCAAACATGGGGTTGTTGATCCATATTTTTCAAATATAATATGTTAAATGATTTAAAATATTTTCTTCCAAATGTTGTGATTCCAAACAGTATGTTACACATACAAACATAGGGTATCAAAAGTGTTTCCAAAATTCTTTTAAAAGCCTACTAAATTATTATAAAATTATTGATCCATAGATATATGAAGTTTTTTATTATTAGATATTAAATATTCAAATAAATAACATATTTTAGAAGTCCACATAAATGAAATTATTTTTATAAGCACACATGTCAATGTTTGGAAAAATAATAAAATTAATATTTTTGAACATATAAAATTATCAAAATATAAGAAAAATGTATAATAGATCATGATATGGTTATGATAATATTATAATATAAATTATACTATGTATGTGTATAATTTTTTTACTACGTATATCTTATTTAGATTATATATATTTTTTGTCTTGCAGTAATGAAATTATCAATGTCATCAACCCAAGGTGTTATTTGTATGTTTATATATTTATGAATTCATATAATAAATCATTGTGAGACTATGTATCACATAAAAAATATTACATTATATGTATTATCCCAACTCCGATTTTGTAGATTTATTTCTTACAATATATTTATGCATATACATGGGGTTTATATGAGAGTCGACATAGTGTTTCAGTGTCGTGTGATCCATAAATTCAAATATAATAATTATTAATATAAATTAAAGTGTGATCATACATATTTCTAGAAAAAAATTGTTTCTAGTAGTTTGGGACAATGAATGAGAAAACTGAGACAATAGTTGATTCCTGGAAGCATGATTTTTCCCTTGATTCAATATAATATTAGTCGACTACGGGTGTACGTTTGAGGGAAATAGATTGTAGTATATTATCTAAAATAATTGAAATAAATTATCTATTTTATTTAGTATCCTTGATAAAAATAATTTTATATTCAAATATGATTCTATGGAATGACATTTGGGTTATCGAGATAACCCTAGACGATTTTATAGGAATTTCTCTTAATTGTCATCTGATGATTAATAACTAGGATAGATAAAAAACCAATTGACGTGAATCTTATGATACGAATAAATATAGTGTAATCAATATTTCCATTAATAGAAGTCATGTTACATAATTCTGAATGTTCTAAAATTGAGCTATGTATTGATATTTAGTGGAATTCCACTTAATGTGATTTAATTTATATGAATGAATATTTTCAACAGGTTTATTGAAATCAATTTCCTCAGATAAAATTTTGTCTTTTAGTATTCATAAAACAATGTGAAATCATATTTTCACATTTCATTTTCACCCATGTAGCTTCCTACATTAAGGGAAATAGTTAGGAATCACATTGGAAAAAAAGATATCTGTTAATTTCTATCTATTTCTCCCATATTGCTTTGGGTACCTCACCATTGACCAATGTGGTTATGATTTTCCATTTTCTGGTCATATTACAGCATGAATCAAATACATGATTCATGTTAGATGAATGCATGGACTATAGATTTTTATTTTGTGGACGATCCATAATGTGTTGAGGGTTGTGGTTGATGATGTAATGGATTTGATGTTTTTTTTATACTTTATTAATCTATAATAATAGTAAAATAGAGGAGAATCCTAAGATGGATGAGATGCACGATGTTTGGTTGGTTGAAAAATAACCACTATAGATAGATCATGTATGGTTAGACAAAAATAATCCCTAACTAGTGATATTCTATGTCGAAGAAGTGAAATCTAGGAGAATAATGATGTATTACTTTGTTCATAGAAAAACCCAAAATAACATGTGTTTTTTCAGAAACAAAATCCATTTATTCCCTTAGGCGTTTTGGTGAGGTCTCATGGTGATGTTAATTTTTACCCACCATGTATAAACTACACATTCTATGTGAACTAATGGCAGTTCCTCAGTGTGTACCCTAAGGGTACACATGCATGAGAAGAACAATGAAATTAGAAATGACCAATGTACTTATGCACAACCATAACCTAGGTATATCAACTGTAGATTGTAGTAGGATGCGGTACAAATGAATAGTCCAATATACAAGAGAATAAGGTATTATAAAATAGGTAGACCCAATGTAACACCCCAAGATTTTTTGAGAAATATAATATTTAATTTACATGATGACATGTTTTGTATGCTACACCAAGATTATCTTGAACTATATGCAACGTTTTATTAGCTTTTAGTATAGGCAAACACTATTCTTGACTTGTGTTTCACGGAAGAGCGACCTTCCTCAATAGAGTTTGTTGTACACAATACCGTGTTTCACAAAACAATGATATATTGTTATAATAATATTATGAACTAGACATTATGAATATTATTAATCTAAATTCCAATTTTATATCATTGTAATTAATCTTACACATATTCTATAACATTTTATGAGAGGAAAATATTTTTTTCGGGTAAAATAAGTATATTTCAAAAAATAAAGTTTTACAGCCTTTTGATGGAACACCCACATTAAATCTAGTTTTAACATGTTTATAAGTTCAATCTTATGAAATAAACTTCTTCATTTCAATAAGTATATACAAATTAACTTTGGATAATTTTTTAATGTTTTTCTGTTTACTCTCATATTTTCATGAATAGTAAAGATATGCTAAATATTAATTAAAAACAACATTTTTCATCAAGATATATATACGGTTAAATTATAATATTGAATGGATTTAAATTATATATAAAATATATTTTTACCATTTAATTTAATGTAATTCATTATCATTAATTTTTTATTGAATTCATAGGTAAAAACGTTTCAATCTTTTACCATGTTTTATCTTTTAAAACCCATTTTCTCAACAACGGGATTAATTTTAATTTAAATACTAAAAATTATGTGTTCTAAATTTGGAAAAATGGATTCCATATTTGGAATCCATAGGATCATATTATGTTAATATTATATTTTTTATTTTCATACATTAGTAATTGAAACTACGAGAAATTTTATTTACTATAGTTAAAGGTAAATCAGGTCATTAAGGGTAAAAATAAGATTAAAAAATTACCCTAACACCTACCTAAATTCTATTGGATGAATAAAAGACCACCCATATCACCTAAGGATCATAATAGATTCATTTAATGGATTTATGACAATGAAAATGATGTAATTATTATTAAAACCAAAGAATGTTAAAAAATTCTACCCTCTTATATCTAGTAAGTGTAATAATTTTAATTTAGTGATAAAATTTAATCAAAATGAAAAATAAATATTCACCATAAATACAATAAAATTATCTATATCATGTGAATTTATATATAATTTTTAGGGATTAAATAATTATCATTAATGGTGACACACTAGTAATGTAGAAATTATATTATTGATTGAAATATAAAATAAATGTTTTTAAAAACATTAAAATAAATAATATATGAACAATTTAATGTGATACACGAATATTATAGATAATTAATACATGTTATGAATCTATTAAATATATTTTTTCGAATATATCCCTTATGTGGATTTTATGTAAATTAAATTAAATGAATAGGGTCCAAATTGGCACTATTGTTATTTTATAAAAATAACATATTATTACATTTTTTAAAAATCAAAAAATATTTAAAAATTATAAATTTAAATTTATAGGGTCTTATATGTCATTATATATCCAATTATGGACAATTCAGAACATATAAGTAATTATTTATATGAATTTAAAATTTATAATATTATTACCCCAAATAAAGTTAAATATATTAAATAAGGATAAATCAAGTTGATAAGGATTAATATAAATTATCAATGTGCCTAAATATTTTTTTGACGATATAACATCCCTATATCATCTTATATTGTAATATGAGTCATTTGTGATGAATTTTAGGTGGTGTTTCAGTTAATTATAAATTAATATTTTTGATGTTTCCAAAAGGGCCCATGTCCTCTTTTATAAAAGGGCACCTAATCCTTCTCCACTGCACAAACATTTTGATCCTTCATGATCGGAAAAAACCGATCCATATCTTTTATCCACTTCCCTAGAGACCTACTATAGGTCCTGGTATTTTTCAATACCATCTTTTGTGCCTTAAGAGGAGGATGAAAAGAGGCATTTCGAAGAAGATGTAATATCCTTAACTTATTCATTGAAATTTATTTCTTCTTCTACTTCTTATTCTTTATTTGATTCATTATAAAGTAATAACATCAGTATCACTTATATACTGATATGTTATAATAAATATGAAATAACCCCATTTCACCTTCTATCCATCCTATAGAAAAAAAATCACCACGCGTGCGTATGTACGGAATACCGTCTCCACGTCGTGGTGTAATCTGTTTTCCACCACCACCTTAATTGGATGGGTATAATGGTGTAAAGAATAACAATATATGATTTTTATAACATTATAATAATTATGATACATTATATCATTCACTCCAATACCATTCAATAATTATTCTAATGATATCATCGCTCATGCGTATGTACAGATTGTCGTCTCCACAATGAGATGAGATTCATTCTTCATGTTAACCATTCAGGAATGATTATAAAGTATATATATTGAATAATAATGAAATATATGACATAATAATGATTCTTTAATTATGTGTATATATATATATATTTCATTTACTTACTTCCATTCAAGTCAATAAGGAAAGGAAAACAGCGTTCATGCGTACTTACGGCCTACTGTCTCCATGAATGGTGTATTTCATTAAATTTATCGATCAATTATATTGTGATATATATAAATCAGGTATTAAATTCTGGAAGAAAGTAATCATGGTCTACGTAATCATATGAATAATTAATGTCAAAACAGGGATGCTAAATTAAACGGTTTTACCCAAAACACATCTTTAACATGGAATTGACAAATGAACGTGTAATATAAAGTCATATATGATTAATATATGATATCATAAATATTATTATGGTTCTATTAAATGTTTATAATATTTTTAAACCCACAATACATGAGTCTCAGACAAATAAAAAAGAAATTAGACATAATGTAAGGGATAATTATTCAAATCTCGCTCTTTTGTGAGATTTTTATTCGTACGTATTTATTGGGGTTCTGTTAATCATCAATATCAATGTTTTCTCAAAAATGATTTCATAAAATGTTTAATATTCTTCAATGTATGTATAATGTCATTTTTAACCATTTTTTTTACTTTAACCACATGGTATGGAAGGAATATTTATTTTGTTTACCATACGAGGTACTTTTTGACTTTTCTGGAAAAGTAGGAGAAGAATGTTTTTTAACTTATACAGCATGAATTGATTTTTTCAGTTTCATAATACCTTATTTTCATTGATCAACCTATATAATATTTCCTAATTATTTTCAAAAAAATCATTTTCTTTTAATGTTTCATGGCATTTTGAGAAAAAACCTGATTTTGATGAAGAAAGGACATTTTCATCAAGAATTCATTTCAAGTGTTTTATAAAAACTATTTTCCATCTAAGATGAAATTATTTACTATGTTTATGTTTCATGTATAATTTATATTTTATTTACATTCATTTAATTTTATTATGATGAAATGATATCCATTTGTTTTATATGGATTATGTTATGATGAAATGAAGTTTATGAAACCCATTTTATTCATTGGGTTATGATGAATGATTTATGATTATTTTGTGGCACACGAAAGAATGATTTCATTATGAGATGGGTGGGACCTATAGCTCCTCTAATGAATTGGTTAAAGATTTATATCTCATGAGATATACATGGCTGGAATGGAAAGGAAATCTGGTTCAGTAATACAGGGCTAGAATGACAAGTAAATCCGGTTCAGTAATGGACTTTGTCGACTGTGACTATCATGGCCGCAATTCCTTGGATACTATGGAAGTCGTATCATGTGTTTAATATTTTTACACAATTTCATGTTTTATTCCCATGCTATTTTATCATGATTAATGTTTCTTTGTGATCTGTTCCCCATTTACTGCCAATATTTATGTCATTACTCATGTTTTATGTTCATATTTTTACGTTCAAATGTTTACGTATTGTTTTATGTTCTCCATGTTTACAATTACATAGAATTTTAGATCACCCTTTTTATGATTTATTTTCCCCAGGATATAAATAATGGTTTTAGGAATGAAAACAAAAGGGGAAGATCTTTATGGGAGATGATGAAGATCCTTCACCGTGATTTGAAGATTATGTTCCGAGTTTCCAAAGACACTAAACTAATATGGTATTTAGTCAACTATTTTTGTCATGTATTATGTATTCTTCAAAATTAATGTAATGTCTATGTACATCAATCATGGGTCTCTATAATTGGTATCAGAGAAAAGGGTTCTTTAAACTTTCGAAACTAGGATGCGAAAACTTTAGTGAGATCCGTTGAGATATTTCTAATGTATGTCCAGGGATGTGTCTAAGGATAAGTATAAGTATAGGATATAATCCGTGAATTACGTTAATGATATTATAATTAAACCTAAGATGTTATACATTGAAGGTGCTACACCTTTATCATGTTGTTTTCCTGGAATGATTATTTCCTCGCACACTATTCTTTTTGGGTTTTAGACACTGGCCGGAACCCGAAGGATCCATGTTGATCAATTTAATGGAAAATGCAACGATTTTACTTTTGAAAAAACCAATTTTATGAGAGATGGAGTAAAAAAAATTATTGTTATACCTACACAAGATATGTGTCATTCTTGACATACAAATGAGCAGATAAGGGAATAATATTCTATTGAATGCTTCATGACGCAACGTCCACCGTCTTTCAAGATACAACATTAGTTTGGAAGAAATTGTGTGTTGTGCTATCAAGGTAGAACTGGAAGTTTCTGTTACATATCCATCTCATGGGTTTGACAATAAATGAAAGATGTATTTTAATGAAAAATCATAAAATAATGGTGAAAATATGACGAATGTTTATTTATATTCAAAGTGTGGAATGAAGCATGGTGGTGATTGTCTTTAAGGGACTATGAATTTTTTTTATGTGTGGGAAAAAAGGTCATAAAGTAGCTAAGTGTCGAAGTAAATGGAAAAAGGTAACTAATGATGTTAATAGAGAAAAGACTACAGAGAACCCACCACCAACACTTCAATGCTACAAGTGTATGGAAATGTGGCATTAAGAAAACCAATGCCCAAATCCAATGGTTAATGATGATCGACATCAACAACCTCCTAAGTCAATGGACAAAGGGAAGTAACATGCGACCAATATTTGATGATTTTGAGTATAATAATGATGTGGTGGAATGATTATGTGTTTATGTAACGGGATTCCAAAATAGTGTTGTGGACTCTCATTTATTGTATCATGGAATATTTGAATATCTATGTATTGGTTTATTGTGGTTTTCAATAATTATATACCGGTAACCATGAAAAGTGATTGAAATATTTTTTGGAAAGAAGATTATATGTGGAAAATGAAGGGATACGGAGAAAATAATTTGTTTGATAGTATTAATGAGCTCATGACTGATATAAGGACAAAGTGACATCATGGTTTGATTATATAGAAATTTTGGGATTTTGGAATGTGGAAAGAGTTAACTTTTGATAGCATTCATGTTTTCACTAGGGTTATATGGTAATTTATGTTTCATGAATACATGATTAAGGTATTCACGTGTTTAGAATCTGACTAGCAGGATATATCTTATGATATATTTGGGATAAATGATCGTATGAACAAGCTCTTTATATTATCACTCCAGTAATCATTTTCACTATACTATGAGATTTGAAAGATTTGTTTTTGATAAGCCTAAAGATTAGAATGGATTATGTTAGACATAAGATATTATTGTTTAAGGCTCGATCATTTTGATAATATTTCTGAAATGTTATAATAGATATGTTTTAGAAAAAGGAAAACTCGTCGCGTCGGACAAGGATGTGGGAATCGAACCCACTACCGAAGTGTGACAGGCCTTTATCACCTACCATTGGCCTACATTAAGTCTCTGGTTAGTAGAAAGTAGTTTAATTTTATTAAGTGGTATAAGTCCATTTTTGGAGCCATATACGATTAATATCACTTTATATGGACTTCTGTATATTTAATAACATTTGACAACATTTTATTTGAAATAGATGGAATGACCCCTCATTCTATCACATGATCTGCTAACACTTCATGAATGAAAAATTCAACTTCATTAATTTAAGATATGAAGTGGAAATTGGTCAAGGAACGAACAATGGTAAGATAGTTCCAAAATCAAGTAAGTATTTCTTCTAATTAAAATTTTTCAAATTTATGGAAAGGATATTGAAAACCAAAAATGTTTTCCAAGTACCCTCATATCTGATTAATCAGATGGTAACATAGATCATCACAAATATATGGCTTTGTGATTGTTGGATTTTTCATTGACATGATCTCTACCACTCACTACTGGAAAAATTCTATATACCAACCGTTTGGAACCGTTGGTATAAGCTATAACAACTCTTTGGAGAATCGTTTCCATGTAATCCATGAGGATAGGTCTATACCAACAGTTTTGGGGAAACCGTTGGAATAGACCTATACCAACAGTTTTGAAAATTGTTGGTATAAGAAATATGAAAATCTATACCAATGGTTCCATAAACCATTGGTATATGTAATTCAAAAAATAATCATCAGGTTGGTTTTGATCCTAGCACCTCCCATTTGTAATTCAACGGCCTAAACACTAAACTAACTTATTTTTGAATATAATTTCATAAATTTATATATGTATTGTGATAAGTATTTTAAATTTTGATTTATTTAATGTCAGTTGAAATAAGATTCCATTAAAAATACATGTACCTATACTGATGGTTTCGAGAATCATTGGTGTAGGTTCTTTGATTTAGGGACCTATACCAATGATTTTGGCAACACATTGGTATAGGGGGAAAATATACCAACGGTTTGGCCAAACTGTTGATATAGGGTCTCTATAATGGACCTATACTAACATTTTTGGCCAAACCGTTGGTAAAGGTCCAAAATATTGAACCATACCAATAGTTTTCCCAAATCCCTTGGTATAGATCATATTTCCAATAGTGACTCTCCATCAGAACATGATGGTACGATTTCTCTTCCATATCCATTTTTTCACCTATGTTCTCCTATGTGGAAACATAGTGATGAGTTAATTTGGGTAACCGTTACATTTCATACTTTTTTTAAATTATGTTTTAGTATTCGTTTTAACAATGTGGGTTTCTATGAAGTGAAATTTCAAGTAGTAAACCATTTATAACCCTGATTAATTTTGAGAGCGAAACTCATTTTAAGGGGGGTAGAATGTAACACCTTGAGATTTTTTTGCAAATATAATTTATTATTTATTTAATTCCTTGTGTTGTACACAACACCAAGATTACCTTGCACTATATGCCACACTGTATTAGCTTGTAGTATACGCAAACACTATTCTTGTCTTGTGTTGCATGGAAGAGCGACCTTCCTCAATAGCGCCTGTGGTACACAATACCATGTTTAACCAAACAATGTTACATTATTATAATATTATTATGAACTAGCCATTATGAATAGTATTATCCAAATTTTAAATTTTATAACATTATAATATATATCAAACACATATTCTAGAACATGTTATGAGAAGAAAATAAATTTTTTCTGGTAAAATATGTATTTTTAAAAATATGCAGTTTTTCCACCGTTTGATGGTGCACCCACATTAAATATAGGTTTTTGACATGTTTATAAGTTAAATTTGACGAAATAAACATATTAATTTTATTAAGGTTATAAATACTAAATTTGGATAATTTGTTTTTAATATTTTTCTCTTAACTTTAATATTTTGATGAATATTAAAAATACATTAAATTTGAATTAAAAACAAATATTTTCATCCAGATAATTTATATGGTTAAATTATAATATTTAATGGAGTTAAAGTATATATATATTATATTTTTACCATTCAATATAATATTATTCATTATCAGTAATTTTAAATTGAATTCATAGGTATAATCATGTCAATCTTTTGCATTGTTTTAACTTTTAAAACATGTTTTCTCAACAACAATATAAATTTTAAATTAAATACTACAACATATGTGTTTAGGGTATACAATAATGGATACCATATTTGGAATCAGTAGGTCTAAATTATTTTTACAAGCTAATTTTTATTTTTATAATTTAAGAATAGTAACTATGGAAAATTTTATTTATTACAGTTAAAGATAAATCAGGTTTTTAAGGGTAAAAATAAGATTATACAATTACCCTAACACCTACCAGAATTATATTTTATGAATAAAAGTTGACGGATATCTCCTAAGGGTCGAAATATATTCATTTCATGGACTTTTGACAGTGAAAATGTTGTAATTATTACCAAAACCAAAAGAAAGTGACAACATGTCACTCTCTTATGTCTTATAAGTGTAATAATTTTAATTTAGTGATAAACATCATAAAACATGAAAACAAATATTCACCAGAAATATAATATAATTATATAAATTATGTGAATTTATTAACAATTTTTATGGATTAAATAATTATCATTAATTGTGATATAATTGACGCTATTGTTATTTTATTAAAATAACATATTATTAAATTGGTTAAAAATAACAAAAATATTTAAAAAAAATTAAATTTAAATTTTTATGGTCGACATTTTCCTAAAGTATCCAATTATGTAAAATTGACAACACAAAAGTAAAAATTTATAACAATTTAAAATCTATAATATTATTACCACAAATAAAATTAAATATATTTAATAAAGATAAATCTAGTTGATAAGGTTTAAAATAAATTCCCATGATGTATAAATTTTATTGGATGATGAGATTACAAACCTATATCATCTCGTATTCTATGTTTATTCATTTTTGAGGATTTTAGGTGGGGATTGAGTTTATTATAAATTAATTTTTTAGATGTTTCCAAAAGTGCCTCTCTCATTTCTTATAAAAGGGAACCTCCTCTGTCTACTATTGAAAATATTTGGAGCCTTCATGCTCATCAAAACCCTATCCATTTCTTTTCTCCACTTCCCTAGAAACCTACTAGAGGTCATTGTCATCTTAAAATACCAACATTAGTTCCCTAAGAGGAGGTTTAGATGAGACGCGTCGAAGAATAGGTAATATCCTTTACCGATTCTTTCAAATTTATTTTTTCTTATACACCGTATTATTTATTTGTTTCAATATAATGTAATAAAATCAGTATCAATAATATACTGATATGTTATTATAAATATGAAACATTCATATTTCACCTTCTATCTATCTTACGGAAAATGAAATCACCGCGCGTGCGTATGTATAGAATACCATCTACACGTCGTGATGTAATCTGTTTTCCAACACCACCTTACTTGAATGTGTATAATGGTGTAAATAATAACTATATATGATTATTATAACCTGACACTAATTATGATATATTCAATCATCCACTCTAATACTATTCAATAATTATGTGAACGATATCATTACTCATGCGTATGTATGGATTACCGTCTCCACAATGCGATTAGATTCATTATTCATGTCATCCATTCAAGAATTATTATAATGTATATATATTGAATAATAATGAAATATATAAAATAATAATTACACTATATTTATGTCTATATATATATATTTCATCTACTTACATCCATTCAGGTCAATCAGGAAAGGAAAACAGCGTTAACAGGTACGTACGAACTACCGTCTCTATAAACGGTGTATTTCATTTGATTTATCAATATATTATTTTATGAATATATATTAATAATGTTTTACAATTTTTAAGTAATTAATCACGATCTATGTAATCATATTAATAATTACACGTCAAAACATGGACGATAAATGAAACAATTTTACACAAAACGCTGCTTTAACATGGAATTGACAAATGAACAGGTAATATAAAGTTGTAAGTGAATCATATATGATATCCTTATTATTATTGTGGTTATGTAACAAGTTAAAAATAATTTTAAACCCACTATATATGAGTCTTGGACCGATATAAAATAAATTGGACAAAAGTTACGGGATAATTATTCCAATCTCGCTCCTATCTGGGATTGTTTATTCGAAAGTATTTTCTAGGGTTATTATTATCATCCATATCCACGTTTTCTCAAAATTGTTTTCGTAAAATTTTTACTATACTTACTTGTATTTTTAATATCATTTTTACCCTTTTTAAATTTTACTACATTGTATGGACGAAATCTTTCTTTTTTTACCATACAAGTTACTTTTAGACTATTGTTGAAAAAGTATGAGAAGAATGAATTTTTAACATATACAGCATAAATGGGTTTTTACAGTTTTATAATGCCTTATTTTCATTGATCATACTATACATGATTTCATGATTATTATCAACAAAATCCTTTTCTTTTATAATTTCGTTGCATTTTGAGAAAAGAAAATTATTTTAAAGAATAAATGATATTTTTCTCAATAATTCCTTTCATGTGTTTTATCAAAAGTATTTTCCATCTATGATGGCATTATATACTATGTTTATGTTTCAAGTATAATGTCTCTATTATTTACATGCTTTTATTTTTCTTATGATGAAATGATATACATTTTTTATATGGATTATGTTATGATGGAATGATGTTTATGAAACCCATTTTATTCGTTTGGTTATGATGAATGATTTATGTTTATTTTGTGGAACACGAAATAATTATTTCATTATGAGATGGGTAGGACCTATATCTCCCTCCAATGCATTGGGTAAAGATTTATATCTCATGGGATAGACATGGCTTGAATGTCAAGCAAATCTGAGTTGGTAATATAGGGTTGGAATGACATGTAAACTAGGTTTAGTAATGGAGTTTTTCCCTTATGATGGTCTTGGATGCAATTTCATAGCTACTATGGAAATAATATCATGTGATTAATGGTTTTCCACAATTTCATGTTTTATAACCATGCTATTTTATCATGATTAATGTTCCTTTTGTGATCTATTCCTTATATACTTCCAATATTTATGTCATTACTGTTGTTTTTTTTCACGTTTATACGTTCAAATGTTTATGGATTGTTTAATGTTCTCCATGTTTACCCTTACTAAGCATATGATCTCCACCCTTTTTATGTTTTGTTTTCATCAGGATATAATGAAATGTTTTAGGTAATATATCAAAAGGAGAGGATCTTTATGGGAGTTGTTTAAGATCTTTCACCATGATTAGACGATTATGTTCTGAGTTTCCAAAGACACTAAACTAATACTGTGTTTGGGCGTCTGTTTTTGGTATGTATTAAGTATTCTAGAAAGTAATGTAATTTCTATGTATGTCATGCATGGGTATCTACACCCAAGGTAGATAAGACACGTTGTGTAGAACCTATACACCCTATCAAGTACCACATGGACAACCAAGCCATGTGTAGTTGTTGACACTCCCCAACTTCGAAATGAAGTCACATGAAATCAGACCCTTTGTAAAAACTTGGTACAATCCTCACAGACTTGTTCCATTTGTATCTATTTCATCAAAACGCAAATTTTGTCCTATGAAACAACTATCATAATCAATTTAGACATAAAATATCATGATGTCCATAAATTTAACATTAATGATATGACATGAGATGTTTGTGAGAATGATTATTCATTCAATGATTCTTGAACAATGGAAGTGATTAGGTGTGATCATTAGTTATATTTTGCATTTATTACTCCCCTTTAATAATAGGGAGTGGATCTGATGTACTCATTAAACTGGTAGAGTTGTTCTGAAACCATATTATAGCTGGTCATGGGTCCTTTAAATAATGATGGGTTCTCCTCTAACATTGTTCTCTACTGGTGTTTTGGTCCTCAATGTCATTTAGTCTACCCTATAGTGTAGATAAACATAGTGGGGAGTGGCCCCATCACGATTATTGCAGTGAAGTTGTACATAGTTTTGGGAATCAATATGTATCATTAGAGTAACATGATGGATCATATTTCTTAGCTATGGATGTGGAGATACGTGTTTTTTTATCACTCATGGGATTCTTTATGTTTGTAATATTAGGTTATAATTTACCTATTTGATGTGGGTGGATCTAAAAACTATTATATCTTTTGATTTCTCTCCCTTTGGTTTTAGGGTATCTTATAGGGTGTATATATATTCAACCCTATATGAGAGTCACCCACATATGTTGTAATACATTATTATGACAAAAAAATAGTTGTGTCCTTAGTGGATAAGGGATAAATGGATAATAATAGTACTTAGTTGAGATTACCATGTTTTTTGTTTTAACTCATAGATTGTGAGACTGAAAATATTCAATCTTTATTTTTTTCAATTTTCATGTGGGGAGCCTTTATAGTTGGGAACATATTTTTTTCATTTATAATTTTATACTATGTTGTTGTAATGTTATTATTCCCAATATATTATTTAATTCTTATTATACACTCTTGATGTTTAGTTTTTACTTTTTTTCATTGTACGTATTCATACATCTTTATTTGGGTGTGGGTACAAAAACATGGGATTAGTCCTCCCATTTTTTATTTCCTACACGGTGCAGGTTAATAGCCCCTAACCTATTATAGGGTTTATTGTAGATTCCTCAATTATATTACTGCTATCCTGGGGGCCCCATTGGGTCTCATCCTGACCGAATGGTATCATAGGTTGTATTTCCCCTAGTGTAGTTCTTGAAGATTGAAACAGTTTATAGTAATGGATTTGGAAGATAGGGAAATGGTGCTAGAGTTTCTAGGGAGTGGATTTAATGCTAGAGAACCAATTATTAGTGTAATGATTGACATATCCAATAATTAGGACAAATAATACCTTCTTGGTGACATGACATACTATAACAATGTTTTAATGGGAGAAATAACACATGTTTTATATATGTCTGTGTCTTTGAGGTTGTTGTTATTCTTGAGTCATCTCCCTACATAGGATTATCTATAATTGAAATGTATGGATAACATTATGGAATCATCCATGATGTAAGACGACTAGGATTAAGATAAAAAACATAGTTATGATAAATTGACTGATTTGGTCTCAATTTAGGGATGACAATTGGTGGTGTTTCAACCTTCTGGTCTAAGAAGAGGATTTTTAGTTTGTGAGACAATAGATATCTCTTGAAGGGTGGGTTGAAAATTCATAATGGTTTCCCACATAAAGATAGCTTCAAATATATTTAATTATTATATTTCATGGAAATCAATATACATAGGTAGTTGATGACTTTCATGTCTTCATGTTCTGAGTCATCAGGCCTAATTGGCCCCCTACTGATCAAGTGGTTTTGTTTGCATCCAAGATTCAGAATGGATAACCATGATAAATTTTGATTATAATCAATCAATCCATTGATATTATGACTTATGCATTGTTAATCATCCCGTAGATATTTCTCAACATGTATAACCCATCAAGATTCTGTTGTATGTAGATTCAAGATGTTCTTGGTTAGAGTGACGCAATAGTTGATTATTATAGCACTTGGTTTACCAACCTCCCACATTAGTTCCTTGTTATGGGGTGATACATTATGTTCCCAACATGGAAATTTGATATGGTCATTTGAAATTTAATCGATGTCAGGATATCCATCATTTTTTTACCCACATAGACTAATGTGTTGAATTGTCCTAAATTTATAGAGATAAACCTATTAATGGGATATCAAGATACTATATATGGATGTGGTCATGATGTGGATGATTCTTACATAGTACGTCAAAGGTTAAAACAGTAGGGTTTTTTTTGTCATAGATAATCATATACCCAAACACTAGAATGTGTATTTTCAATGCATGTATCACATAGAGGATCGAGTGAGATAAGATTAAGGAGATTTAATTCATTTCAAGGGTTACATAACAAGGAAGATGATTGTAAAAAATTAGGTTATAATTAGGATATGTGAGTTGTAGATGGACATCCATAGAAGAGTCAACAATTTGATTAAGTATTTACAGGGGTTACCATTAAATTCACCAAGGACACAGTGAAGAAAGAAGATTTGGTTCATCGCTAGAGGTAGGTGTTTCTGGTGAAGGGAAACACTATTACATACATAAAAACCCACAGCCATGTGTCACATTCCACGAATAGAGGGCTAGTGTTCTATTCATTGGGTAGTTAAAAAATGTAGGGATTTTACTTAGCATCTCATGATCAAATTAAAGGTATGATGAATTCCTTTTCTACTCATATCCAAATAATTATACAAGTATTATCCTTTAATTCCTTCATCTATGTATTCCTTATGTGAGACCTAGATCTTCCCTTTGTGATTTAACCCTAGCATCTTTGGGCAGTTTTTTTCTACATGGTCCTATTCATATACATTTAAAATATTCTAGTAGTAAGGGTGGGTTATTAGTGGAGATAGATTATCATGTGCCCTCTAGGATTTCATGATGAAACACTATGAAATCATCTTTGTGATGTATTCATTTTCCATGATGCCTACCCATATATACATTCATGTCAAAAGTGTTAGATTCCATTGTATTTATGGGACATGATTATCTCTTGATGTTGGGAGAGATATAATGGAGGGTCATGTGAGTACCGTGAGTCAAAAAATCATACCCATCGCCCATCAGTTGGTGAACATATCCCATGATAGAGTGGGATCTTCGGGAATTTGGGTAACATCAATAGTTGGTGACATTATGTAAGTACCCCATGACAATGATTCAAGACTACATATGAAATGGAATATATAATTATGAACTGATATTCACTATAATAATTCACTAATATCTTTTTATATATCTTTGATCCCCCCACCAATATTCGAGTGCTAAGGGTGTACGTAGATGACCTTTGAGTGTCTTGTTTTATTAATCCTATTGTGTCCACTTAGGAAGAACATGTTATTTTCATTACAAATTTAACCATGAGTACAATAGTTTCTGGTTCCTATCATCGTAATAATTATGTGATGTTAATGAAAAATTATAAATTACCTTGGTTTGATGTCATATTTGATAGTTTAAGGGGTGAATTTTTCCTCTAAAAGGTTTATTTTGTGTATGGATACCACCAGTTCACGGTTTTCAAGTATGATATTCTGATGAAAACATTCCAAAATCATAACGGATAGTACAAGGCCATGATGATTCCATTTATTGTGACGAATCCCCACACATGGTGAATGGAACCTTTTTAGATTATATTTTAAACATAAATGGAACTATTTTTAGTTATCTTCATAAATAATACTCATTTAGATAGTGTTATAGTAGGAAAGTGTAATGAATTTTAGGATGCTCATAAAATTAATTAGGGAGAACCATATTCACGGGAAGACATCCATGTGAATAATTTGAATCAGTGATGTTATTTTTCAATGGAATTTCATCCCTAACAAACGTTTAGATATGAATATTGAAACGGTTGATGTAGTTGTTTCATGGATGCCACACATGAAATATGTTATAAGTGTAAAATTTTCATGCATTGGAAAGGAACTATAGGTGGTCTGTGGATGAATTTACCAATACATCCACCCCTTTTAAATCCTTACCATTCAAATTACAGCCTTTAAAAAAAATAGAAATTCCACATAGCCTTAAATGTTAAATTGTATTGGTTTCATTGAGATCATATTTTTATACTTCCATAATAGGTTATTGAGTATATGGGTTTTTTTGATACATGGTGATATTTGATCAATTTCTTCTTAATTTAGTGGCAGTTGGCGACTGAATTTTAATTTATGCAGTTGAAACCCGATGAGAATAATTATGAATCCCATGACTTAATGCTACTAGTAGAATTAATTTAAATCATAGTTTGTAAGAACATACTTCATGTAGGGTTTATTATAGTTTTAAAAAATCATTATAGTCTCAGGTACATCATCACCCAGAGAGACTTTATATTGAGGTAGATTCATTATTTAAATATCCTATAAGACAATGACATCAAAAACATATATACTTATAAGATCGGTAACATTACAGTAAATTTTGATAGTATGATTTCCCTTACATGTTCCTTGTAGAAGGATTATGAGTAGTTTCATTTTTTTTGTTGACCCTGTTATAGTATAGTGTTACATGTTTTGCTCAAATGATGGTGGTGAAACCACCGATTCTCCAGCACGTGAGAGATTATTTTTTGGGAGACATGAATTATGAGGTTTTACAAGGCATGATCTCCTCATTGGATGCACCTATTATAGTTTTGAATTACGGAAGTAAAAAATCTATTTCCACGGATAGAGTTTGTTCAAGTAATGTTTAAGGATTTGGTGATGTTTAATGTTCATACTTTTCTGTTTATGGTACATGTTGGTCTTGGTAACATATTCAAGGATCATTAGTGTTAGTTTTTTTGGGATGGATTATGATGGAGCATCACATAGTTTGTTTCCTAGTGTCACATGTATTAACATGTAATGGATGAATATAATATTCCTTCATGTTTGATTCAACCTTGTGAGATTTTGGGATGGATGTTATATGAAATGTTATTTGATGTTTATGTGGTTTCCATAGAAAATGATTGGGCATGAATCTATTTGTGTTATTATAGATAAACAATCATTAACGACACACTTTCAATTATATTGAGTGATTATCTCAAGAGGGGGTGAATTGATTACCCAAAAAAATATTCTTTTTAAAACTATCATAGTTAAAATATATAGATTAATAATAATTCACAATTAATATTACCAATATATTTTTATATGTTTTTATATTTTAAAATATTCAGTAAATCTTCCTTGGTGCTTATTAAAAATAATATGAAAAATATTATAAATTGTCAATCAATTTACTAAATTATATATATATAAACAAAATCTATGATTAACTATCAATAAAATCATTATGATTTCATTTTAAATCAACATCTATTTTTTTATTAGAAATGAAAGAAAAAAACGCATAGTGGAACTAAAACATGAGATTCAGAGTCAAAGTGACACAAAATCCATGAACTTGTAATGCATTAGATTCTAATCATAAAATATAAGGAAAATCATTATTCGAAACCGAGATCAAGTATTCACAATAGAAAACTAGTTATTCAGTCCATTAAGGGACCTATTTCACATTAACCATTTGAAATGAAAAAACAAATAGGCCATTTATGGACCTCGTCCACAACTCCATGGATAAAAAATGTAAATAGAGTGGAGTAACTATCTTGTATCTTCCATTTAATGAATTTTAATAGTGTACATTTATTAAATATTAAAATTCAAAAACATCTCGAAATGTACAGGCAACATGATGTTATAGAAAGATTAATGAAACATAATAAATGTAATTGGTACATCTTATATAATCAAAAATTGTGAAACTACATGCATTTATGTTGGAGATAAGTTCAATATGATTCCTTGAAGATTACAATAAAATAGTGGGTCATAATATCTCTTTTCCTCACTATTTGAAGGCAATAATATGTTCACTTCTCTCTACTATTACACAATTAGATATAGGTGTGAATGATTCCTGTTAACATAATTAATAAATAGAACACATAAACATGATTCCTCACTCATCCAACATGAATGAATATCACAAACAAGGGTGACTTTGCAGAATATATAGTGCTACAGGATTGGGAGACCATTATAGAAACAATATTCTATGTATCATGCATCATCGTACTTAGATTTGAAAAAATATTTAATATTCACATAAATAGATTATTTATAATCATTATAATAATAGTCAACATTGAATTCGATAATATATAAGTTAGAAAATGTAAATTAAAAAAATATTTTTATAACTATCGTGACACATTCTAATGGTCAGTTATACCAAAGGAGACTCAAAATCAAGTTAGGTCAGGTGTGGTGGTGAATCATGATTAATGTTGAATCATCATAATGATGAGTCATCTTAATGATTAACCATTAAAATGGAAACTCATCTAAGTGGTGACTCGACTCAGTAGTGACTCATCTGCATGTAGACCCATCTGATTGGTGAATCATCATAGTGATGAATCATTTAAGAATAAGTCATCATTAGTGGTGACTCAATTTTTGTGGTATATATGGTCTAGGGGTGAATCAATATTGATTATGACTCATTTCTATCTCTGAAAAATTCATCATCATAAATCATCTTCAATAATGAGTTATTTCATATAGTGACTCATCTTCAGTAGTGATTCTTTTTTGGAAGTGATCTATCTCCAACAGTGAGTATTTTATGGTAGTGAATCAAAACTGGTGGTGGGTATTAAAAATTTTTGGATAAAAATTTATTGACATCATTATGTTATAAATTGATTTCATTAAAAAGTGAAACCATTAAACACATAAATACACGATTTTTTATCAGTAAAGTGGTGGTTCCAACAATCTCTCACTTTTTTATTTTTACAAATCATGGAATTTTATAAACTTTAAAATGAATAATAATTTTCTTATAATAGATCCTATCATGATTTTAAAAAATGGTTATAAATATATTTTTTACAAAATTTAAAGATTTTTAATGAAAATGTATGGTATGAGATAATAAAAATAATTAAATACCCATAATTAATAATGATTTTATCATTGGAATCAATTATATAAATATGTCATCAGAGGTATAGTATTTGTAAATTACATTAATTTTAGTATTAAAGGTGAAAAACTATGTAAATATTTTATTTAAAAATAGTTAATAAATTAGATATTATGTTCCCCCTTTTGGGATTATAAAAATGAAATTAAGAAACAGAAATGAAAAGATGAAAAATATGAGTAATAAGATAATTTCCATTAGGGGAAAAAATTAATTTTAATATATACAAAAGTAAATAATAAATCTCCCATATAAAATTATATATTCCAATATTTTCATCCTAGGTAGATGGTATTGTATTTTTTCCCTTATAAAAGAATAAGAGTACAGAATTAAAGGGTAAACATGCATTGGTTGAGGTTTTAGAGACAACAGGTAGATAAATAGTATCACATATAATGATAGTCTTGACATTCTAGAAAAAATTTGGATTCATAATAAAGGTCCTTATGTGATATTTTAAATGTTAATTAGGATCCTAGGAAACTACCGATCTGGAAAACATTGGATCACAAGATAGAGGAGAAAATTATGCTGTCACCGAAATATCCTCCAGAGCTACCACTACTTTTCATGAAACATGAAGATAAGGATTAATGGTATTTGTGAAATCCATGATGATAATGTTTCCATTCTTCATGAAATTGATCAATACCTTTTTCATATCTATAAAAAAATTAATAATACGTGTCATTACTTTTTGCCGATTAACCTGCACCTTTAAGTCTTTGGTAACTAGAAGAATCCTAAGGTTTTCAATATGGAAAATTAATTGAGTGTTTCTATCATGGATTCTTTATATCCTTCAATGTAAATAAATGACTGAATTAGTAATAATATATCTTTTGTCTCTAACTTCATTGGGGATTTTCATGACCATTTTATAAACAAGTACACTATTATGCATAATTTTCTTGAAAATATTTTATCGGATACATGGAAGATCTTCTAAAAAATCTAAAATATCATCCCTAAACTTAGATAAGATAATATCATGATACAAGGAATGAGCTTGATGTGGAGCACTAGAATAGTAATGAACCAAAGGTAATGACTCCTACTTCCCCTGCTAGGAGACCATACTAGTATAAAAATATGTCTACATTCTCCCCATCAATGATATCAAAGACTCGAGTTCACTAGAAATACTTTTTTATTATATAGCCACTTGTGTAATATTATGAATAAATTTTTTCTAAATCTGGAGTATCAATATATCATAAATATGTCTATCATATCTCTCACTATTCATTGTGATCATAGGAGGTCAATTATTCAGAATCCTATCATAATCATAAGGGATAAATTCACTAAATTACTCTAATTCAGCTCTAATAACTGTATCAATAGGTATAGTATACTATAGTTGGGTAATGAGAAATACTTTATCATTTATACAGTCCATTGTAATTTTTCTTTATGGGACATATAAATGATGTTTCTTGATCCCAAACATCATGAATCTAATCTACCAATGATCCCTTAGGATCTACATCATCTCAAATAGGAATATCATGTCTCTAATCATGAGATTCATTATAATCAAATAAAATTACATATAACCTAGATATACATCCCATTCTATAAGATCTCATGGACCTTACCAAGAAGTGGATATATCACTAGGATCAACAACTATATTCTCCTCCACTATAGGATCAACATGGTCTCTATCAACAAGATCATCAGGGTGACCAAAATGTCATGGGGAATCCTCCCCATACTCAGATGTTCCCAACTCATATCTATAATCTCTATCAATATCATCAACTACACTCAATCTCTTCCCATACATGTATGTAAATATTAATCATGGAAAAGAAATAATTTATTGTGGTATCTCCACATCCTTAACACAAATATGGTAATCAGGACTGTTGGGATCTAAAAATAATCATCAGTTTCATCTCCAATACTATGTAACTCATCTTTTTAACCTATATATTCAATATCATTTAATTATTATTCATGATTTCCACCTTATTTTCCATTATCTTCTTTTTCTTCAAATTATTATTAATCTTTAACTTTATTATCATCATCTCTTTCACTTACATTATCTTTTCTATTTTAAAAATTAAAATGAGATAACATATTATTATAATATATATAATAATATTTTTACTTTTCCTCTTCAAAAACCATGTAGTCTTATTCTTCACTACATTATCATAGATGATTCTCTCTAATAGAGTGTGATCTAAGGGGAATTATCAGACCAAAAGTGATAGTATGATGGATCTTAGGAATATAAGGACCACTAAACATATCTACTAAAAATCCTTACTCATTACTAGAAGTTTAGTATTCTTCTTCTTCATATTCCTCATCTGAGTACAAAACCACCTCAGTTGTATCCATGCCTAGGTCTATAGGATTCTTCGGTATTTTTTGGTATCCATATTATTGAAATAATCAAAAAGCATGTCAAATTCATCAAACCAGTTCATCTTATAAGTTTTCTAATTAATCATTATAATAATAAAAATTACATTGGTCAAGAAAAAACGCTCTAAATTTCCCCTTAGATTCTTCTTCCGCATCAACCAATACCTTGGACTTCAGCATGACCAAAATCTACATTGTATAAATTAAAAGGATTTAACAAGAATATGTCTTACAAATCACGCTCATATGACCCATAACATTTATACACAATATTGATAGTATCTCCCCTTTCAATATTGTATATAGGGTACACATATTGGTATAACATTTTAATAATATGAGCATTCCATTGCAACAACCTGTGCTGAATAAAATTTATTCGAAAATGAAAGTCACCTTATAACTCTGTTGAAGATATTCATATCATGGTCCCTTCTCTATTCACCTTAGTTAAGGTATAATTTTTTTTAATTGAATCAATATCACTTGTAATAGATCCTTGATAATCATTTGATACTACTTCTTGAGTAACTCTAATACATCTATCTGGTCTATTTGAAGAGAGAAAAACCCTTTGTCCATTTATCCTACTTAGATCATAGTGTTTATATTTTCTAATTATATACTGAAAATTCTCATAAAATCTTGGTAATAACGTAGGGTAGAATTACCTATCATTATTTGAGAACCACTATACCCATCCATGGAATTTGATTACATTAATCTCCAATGTTACTCTTTGCATAAACCACTCATTATTAACATCTATCATGGAAACCACTGTATGATTCATCAATTGTTATTTCTCTATTTCTACGCCTAAATGAATCTATTGTCCACTTGTATTATTCTATGTAGGATAATTTTTTGGAAATGGAATTTCTTCTTCACTACACTCTTACCATTACGAACAAAGTAGAATCTTCAGAAAACAATGATTCAAGGATTGTTGTATAGATTGATATAATTGTGGTGATGTTTCATACATGAGAATGATAATGTTGATATTATACTATGGGTATAATTTATATCATGTGTTGATTTGATATCAGGAAATTGAAATTTGAAATATTACACATAAAAAATAATAATGAAATAAAATAATTAAACTATGATATAAATCTTATCAACAGAAGGTTATTGCAATGATGGGACATTAGCAATAGCGGGTAAAATCTAATGGTGGTATACTCTAATAATGGATGAAATCCAACTGTTGGTAAACTCTAGAGGTGGGTAAACCCCAATGGTTGGTAAACTATAACAGTAGGTATATTCTGATGGTGGGAAAACTCAAATTGTGGTTTCATGAAAGCAATGTCTCTCTAAAAATTACTCATGTTTAATTCATATTTGATTTAGTTAAATATCTTAGTATTAAATGGATTTGTTAAAATATTTGTATGATTATTCTCGGTACCAATTTACTCAATAGTGATATCATACATTTGAAAATAATAACTCAAAATGATATGTCTTACAAATATATTTTTTGTTATTGAGTGACAAAGATGATTCATATAGATATTTATCGCACTTTATCTGTTAAACTTTATTTGGATCATTTTGAATTGTTATACTTATTATATTAAAGTGTTCATCATCCTAATCAATTGAACAAGACATCTGCCTGCAGCTATGTATTCAGATTCATTGGTGGAGAGTACAATTGAATTTTCTTTCTAACTACATTGACAAATAGATACTTTCCCAAATGGATACTTGTTCTATTTCTTATTATTCTCTACCTAAAAAGAAACCAAAAAAATCCACATATAAACAGATATGTAGGTAATATTATTTCCCTCTATGATTTAAAATTCTTAAATTGTTTGAAAAATTTTGTTATTGGAAAATCCTTCAAAGAAAAATTAAATGTGACTCCTTTGTATTTTCCTAAAAAAGCACACATTCATAAAAATTAATAATTTCTAGTCAAAAAAGCGTTCAATAGGGAATAATTACAATCATTCCTCCATAACATTTTTCTCCCATTGATTTATTAGCTTCATCATTATCCAACATATAGGTTGTAATGATAGGAGTGTATCCACTTTTTTTCCTACCCAATCAAAAACATTATATCACGTATTCATTATATTTACATTGATTTATAATAATTAATATTTTATTTTAAAATATATGAAAACAAAAAAATAATTATATTATACCCATTTAATTCATTTTAAATTTATTTTTCATAGATTTTGAAAAATGATAACATATTGATTTTTTAGAAGATCAAAAAAATAATATCATCTAAATAGAATTGAAAAACTGAAGCATCTTATGAAATTAGTTTTATAATATGGTTATGATCATATATACCTTATAAAACACTTTTCAAATAATTAAATAGATGAATATTTAATACCAAGCACTATGAGTTTTTTTATACCACATAAACCCTTTGATAATTTAAAAAAATGATTTAAAAAATATTTTTTTGAAATCCTTGGGATTGATCAAGAAAAAAACCAAAATTATATAACCAGACAATAATTCAATTTTAGATCCCATTTGATACAATTTTTAATATTAATATATACAATTAGAAAGAAATATTATGATGGCTTCATCTTTTTCTATTTATGAAAAAGATTCATCATAGTATATACCCATCTATTGATTATACACTTGGACAATTAGTCAATCATTTTTCCATTCTATTATTCGATATTCATAACTATTATACACAAGAAATAAATTTTAGTGCCTATATTTATTACTTATTTCGTTATATCCACACATTATATAACATTAATTCATTTAAATTGGTTTTTTTATTCATGAATATCGATTACTAAAAATTAAAAAACAATTGCATCAGGGACATACTTTGGATAAATCTTTGATAAGAATGCTTAATGATCAACATGAGTTCTTGAGATGATCTAGGATATTTACCTATAAATAAGTCTCTAACTACAACATATGTAGGGTTTTATATAAATTTCAAAAAAATAAAAAAAATAATGTCTGGTCACCTCATGGTATTTTACTAGTTCGGGATGAGGTTCTTGAAATTCCTCACTACATGATAATGTTTGTTCATCATTTATTGTAGTATTAGTAGATTTTAAAAAAATATAAAAAGTGTATAAATCTTCATCAATGTCATCTTATGTTATTTTAGGCTCATTTGGATCATTCTCACAAATAATTACATGGAATGACACATCTACAGTCTTGTGTCTTTTATAAAATACTCTCTAGGGTTTACTAGATATTAAATAACTAGGGAAAATTTATTCATCAGAACTGGTTGAAAACTTGTCAATATTATTCTTATTCTTAATCGTAACAAATTTTGAACAAAAATCTATAATTTATTTAACCTATAGTCTATAGTTATTCTAAATCTCATAAGGGTTTTTCTCTAAGAGTGGTATTTTGAAGAAATTGTTAGTTATACAGAAGACTATATTCATAAACTCAACCAAAAATTTGAAAGGTTAGTTTTACCCATTAAGCATTGTTTGGGATATCTATTGATTTTGTTATGTTACTTATTTGTATAACATTTTTTTATGTGGGTTCATAAGAGAAAATATTTTATGGTTATAACCATTTTATGATAAAAATAATTAAACATCTTGATTTTCAATTTCATGGTGATGAACACATCTTATAGTCCATGTCCTCTGTCCACACTGGTTTTCTAAATATTTATCATAAATGGTAAAGTGGGATTAGGAATCACTTTTAATGGATAATATAAATAACCATTTATGCCTATAAAATTAATCAATATGTACATATATATACATTAACCCATTAAGACTATAAAATCAAGATACGAAACATCATTCTCTGTGAATCAAGTGAAGAGGCTCGGAAGTTGAAAATTCATTCCGTATTTTGACAAATATTTTGTGATATTACCCATTATGATAGGGGTTATAGACTTTACCATTTAAAAAATCAAGTTTATATAGATCCCTAAATAACTATTTCATTTTATTATTTCCATGTGAATAAATATTATAGTGTCCTGGCCTTCTATTCCAAATCCAAAATTCTACATGAAGGACTTTTAAGTAAGAATTGTTTTGAGATATTAAAGAGTCATTATTAACAATATACAAATTTTAATTTCTCAAGTATGTAAATAATAAATCATTTTATGAACAAAAACATAACAAGAATTGTTTTTCAAATTTTACATTAAAATAATCATCACATATCAATAAGATTCTATGTAGATTAAAGGTCAGACCATTAACAAAAAAATTTATTAGAAATTAAAACTAATTTATAGTTATGGGAAATTATTTATACATTAGCATTATATCCAAAGGATACATGGCCACCTTAAAACATTATTTGGTTTTTAAAGAATGATTAAACTCTTTAAATATGCCTCAAATAACTATAATTCACGTACTATATATATTTACAATAGATTTTATAATAGTTTACCAGAAAAATTATTTTATACAAACAAATATTTTGTTACCGAAAATTTATTTGGTGTTGAAATTATGGTAATGAGAGCTTTAGGAAACTATATTTTCTTGATTGGATTACTATAATTATATTTCAAACTCTTTTATGTAAAAATAATTTATGTTGACATGAAAAGTAAAATTTTGTATAATTTCATGAATTGGATTTAAGAAAAAAAAGTTCTCTTCAATACTCTCCTCGGTCCTGGTTGATAAACTAATATGATAATATAAATAGGTGAAATTTGATTTCATAGTATTCTTTGATAGTTTATCTACCATTATTAACCCTCTATCATTCATTCTTTGAATTCTCATTATAAAACATCAGTTCATTATAATTTTTCAACAAATTTAGCTTCAATTCCTTTTTCTACGAAAAATTATATTTGAGGTTAGCCAATAAAGAATGATGCTTATTTAGAATACTATAATTATATTTCACCTCAATGAATGTATCCTCATTTGTACTAATTTATTCAAAAATATATTATTTATACATATTTCAATATTTATGTTCATATCCTAAATTTGTATAATTAATATAATAAGATACATTTGTTACCGCATATACGTTCATCATGAAGAACATATTTTCTCTTCCATAAATTTCATCATGAGTTGAGTTTATGTCATTGTATCGTTCTCAGAGGCACTCTAGAGGGATTTTTTATTTCATGTATTTTATATCTTTAAAATCATACTTGTTTTTGTATATTATCTTTGGACAGTAATAATAAACATGTCTATTTCTTTTACACTAATAAAATGTATTTCCATTTGAATTATCATAACATTTACTGTCTATCTTACAATTCCCTATATTATCAAATAATCCCTTATAGATCTATCTAATTAATAATTTACTCATATAAATAATTTTGTATAATTGATGGCATGTTTGTCTATTTCCACATCATAATCGATTAGTGACTCCTCATCACTAGAGACTGAGTCTTGTAATTACTATTTTAATGCAATATTCTATTTGGAAACTAAAATCCTCTTAGTATTATCACACTCTTCTCATTTAACCATAATATCTTCCTCATACATCATCAACCATAAAATAAATTTCATGAAAATTAGTTTACTGAGGTAACATGATTCACATATTGAAACTAATATTCCTCTATATCTTTCATAAATATGTCTATAAACTCACAAGATTTGATATTTTTTTGAAACTGGTATTCTGAAGGAGCTCATTATATTGTATATCTAGTTAAACATCTTATACATATCATATGTAATTTAATCTGGTATCACTTTGAATGTAGAATATTTTAGTTAATAAGTATTCAATCTCATTTCATTAAAAATAGATGATCAATTACCAAAAATTTCTAATGTATCCTACATTTCATAAGTGGTTTTAATAGAATATATTCGATTATACTATTCTCCCCAAAATTAAAATAAATAGAATCCATGACTGTACAAATATTATTGTAGGGTTTTTAGTAACATCTTCTAATATATTAATAGTACCCTAGGGAAATTCATATTAATCTTGAATAACATAAAATATTTTAATATACAAGATTTCATGATGAAATTTCATCTTTATTCTCCATTGACCATCATTTTTTAAATTAATTATAGGTATTATTTTTTGAAATAATTTTATTGTATATTACCCCTTTATAGAATTCAATATATATTTAATATAAACTTAGTATCTATAGAAAACAAATAAATTCATAGTTGAAAATAATTGAAAACCTTTGATACAAATTATTGGTCAGAGTGAGTATGTCAATACTGGGGTTGATTTATTACATGATAAAAAATTTATATTAAATAAAATATTAAAAAAATTCCCATGTTTAATTATAAATTAATTGTTAATCAAAACATTTGATCCACATAATTATGAATATTTAAAATATATTGTAATGATTTATTATCTATTAGTTATAATAATATGAAAAACAATTATAAATTTCCAAATAAATTTACATAATAAAATACATTTATAAGAACTAATTAATATTATATATATATATATAGTGGGTTTTTTACTATTTGAATCAAATTATTCTTAAATCATTGAAATGAAAAAATAGGCAATATAATTAAATATATAGGATCAGTTAGAAGATGTGACATAATCCATTCAACATGGAGGTTAACCGCCACAAAAAAAGATTATTTAAATATAATCTTGATCTAAAACATTGATTAGGTAGACATTATAGAGTACTATCTATCCATGACATCCATTTACCTCTTCTATAATAATTTTGGGAATAAAATATTTCTTGGACACACATGATCCTCTTCTACAACACAATAGGTAATCATATTTAAAGATATTGATGACAATATCTTGTATCTTTTACCAAAATCATAGGAGCAATGTGTTTCTAATAAACAAGGAAAACCACATAGTGCAAGAAATTTAAAGGCAAAAAAATAAAGTGAAATTAGAACTATTTGGAAAATATTTAATTTATCAAAATAATGTGATATAGAAGCTTGATATTCCTCAGATATAGAATATAGATAATAAAAATATGTTTCTTGTAAAAATATTATAATAGAAAGCATCATAATCAATAATTATTCACAATTGTTGAAGGCAATCATATATTCGATATGCTCAACCCCTAACCAGTTAGATTCAGGTAAATATACATTGTCAAAATATCATTAATTAATGGAACACTTGACCATATTTTCACACTCAGCCTGCATAAGGGAACTGCATAAAAGAGGATGACTTATTTGAATACATTGCACTGCATCATGGAGAGACCCCTCAAGGAATTTTTTTTATGAATCATGTATCCTTAAATTTAACTAAAACATAAACTTTTATATTCTTAATAAATGTTTAATAACAATTATTAATATAATCCCTGTAATTAAAAATTGTAAGAGTTGTTATGGTGACCCATTGTGAGATGATCTCGGATAAGGATTAGTCATCCTTGTTGTAGGTCAATACTGTTGGTGACCTATGTTCAACATAGATTGTTCTCACTGCTGAATCACCTCAATGATAACTCATCTTAGTGATAACTCATCTGATTAATTCCTCTTCTAAATGTTTCTCATATCATCAGTGACATATCTGATGGTAGTAACTCTTAAGTAAACACTCATTTATGGGGGTAGGTAATGATTGGAAGTTACTCAATCTTGATAGTGACACTTTTCCAGTGGTTAAACAATCCTATTCCTGACTCATCTTCAACGGTGACTCATATATGGAATTTATTCATTGTCAATAGTTTTTCTATTCTAGTGGTGAATCATTTTCAATAGAGGATATTTTATGGTGAATTCTTATCTTCATCCATGATTATCTTCTAGTGGTGAAACATATTTATTGGTGTGTATTTTTTCACTCATGAATCAAGTATTATGGTTGGTCATTTCAATACTTAGCCAAAAGTTTCCACACTACATTATATTTTAAAATGTTATCGTAAAACAATGAAAACATTAAAAAACATAGATAAATTTATGATCATTAAATAATGGAATCCAACCCTTTCATAAAAATTAGTGAGTAGTGACAATTTTGTTGTTTGGTGAAGTATCATGTTTGTGAAATCATCCAGCTTCTTTAGGTCCCCACGACGATCATATTCAACTGTGATGATCCGCTCATGTCATGGTCTTAAAGAGGCCTATATGAGGTCTTTATTACCCATCCATGATATAGTAATGTGATACACCCAATGGATGATTGGATGATAAGGAATTTTAGCCTAGAGGTGGATGATAGGGTGAGATAGTCAATGTTATATATTAGTTAGAGCTCATAAGATCACTTACAATTGGATGAGTTCTCTTATAATGACAGATATACCACTAATGTTAGCATGAAAACATTGGATACCTATACCAGTGACCCATAATATTAGCTTTGTGTTTCATTGGGATTTGTGATAAAAATATTGGTTTTCATGATATTTTATTTGTGAATATTTAAAAGGATCGTATAATCCCTAGTCACATGAGGACATCACAAAACTAATATAAATAATACATGGATTGATGTCATAGTCTATTACTATATTATATGGGATCCTATGTTTCCCTAAGATTCTCTTCATTATATGGATTTGAAATACTTATCTTGGGAATCATATTTTCACCAAGATTCGTTGGGCCATTTGAGATCATCTATAGGGTCAATTAGGTTTAAAAACACTTAGACTACCCCCACTAGTTGACTGAGTACATGAAGTACTCCATGATACATAGTAGATTAGATACATGAACGAACCTATTAATGTTATTGAATGAGGTGAAATATAAATTGAGGATATATCCATCTTCATGAATCACGTAATGGAGATTCATGGCCAATAAGATATGATCTGATTCTTAAGATATTGTACTTATTTTCATGTGATTTTGATGAAATAGATTATATATGAGAGAATCTGGGAGAACGCGAGTCAGATGAGGTCTCTATTCCCCCACCATTTTCGGTATATTGGGGATGTTATTGATAAAATATACCTTAAGGGAAGGGGAAATGACTAAAATTTTATGGATTTAGTCCAACTGAATCTGTTTATGTATATATCTTGAAACTCCATTAGAATATACATTGTGTATGGATAACATTGGACATTAGAATGAATATATTAAAAATATTGATATAAATTACATAATGATCATGGAACGTTTCATAAAATGGTATTCCAATATATTAGGACCATATTAATGAAATAATATACCAAGGTTGATTTTGAAATCTAGGTTTTACCATATGTGAGACATTAAGCCAGACATCATCGAGTGACTAGATGAAAAAAACTATTACTAGAACATTAAATAAATTAATTGTTTATATTTTTTATATTCCCTAAATACCTATATATCATGATTAATATGGTATCATGGAAAATACCTAGGGTTATCTACATTACCCAGGGTGATTAGAGTAGATGCATTCTTTGTTGTCTTCGGTAGACCTAGATCGAGGATCAATGATGAACCGATCATGGTTAATAATTAGATGGATGATGAATGTAGTGGGATCATCATCCTCATAACTGGTGGATGTGTTCATAATGATAAAATAATCTATAACTGAGGTAGGGTATATTATTTCTTTTATTTGCACCCTGTTTGATTTAATTGATACATATGAATTGTATCATCTGATTTTTTAAATCATATTCTCCAAATGTTCCCATGACTATTGGTATTCAAAAATCAAATTGTTATCTTTATGGTGAATTAGATTCACATCAATGTGGTTTCCACATTTCATTTTCACTGGCCTAGAATACCTTATCCCACACATATATCACTTCATTGATTGGAATTGAATAATCTATTCTTAGGATTCACAACCATTAGCCAATTTGGATGCAGTTCAATAATGCAGGATATGAATCACATGTTATTATACCCCTATATCCATGGTTGATAGATGGAAACCCTATTTATCATTATTTTGGTGAAGTATTATAATGAAATGACAAGGTAGAGAGGTTCAATACCTAGTTAATATGGATTTTGTTTGTTTTAATTCCATGGGATAAGTGATACATAGGATAGAAATGATGAGGATAAATTTCATGGGGTTCTAGTGGCTGTAATATTTCTGATGGTGAAAAATCAGGAAAATTCAGCCTTAGAGTCACACATTCCAAAAATATTCTCTATGTAAAATTTTGTAGTAGTGGAATGTGTGGGATGTGTGATGAAAACATTAGTTTCTTGATATTCTTAAAAAACACATACTACAATCCAGAAAAGAATTTTTTGTAGTCCCTTGGTTATTTTACCTGGGGTTTTATAAAACCTATATGTCAGATCATATCTGTGACCAATAAATGTATTTTACACAATGTTAGTATCTCAAGGTGTACATTATGTGTATATTTTTATGGGTGTTGCAATGCACATAGTAATGGGAAAAGTAAACAAGCATGACCATATACTAATCCTCAACCATTGTAAATGTAAAAAACTCAAAGCACAAGGAGACGGGATGAAGTAGACAATCCCAAATAGGAGGAACACGTCATACTATAGGTTTCAATGATATGTTGTGTACCATCTACAAATAGAATGTATTACCACTATGGAAAGTCACTACATATGTTGCAAAGTATATTATTTTGTATCCATGAATAGTCACAAAACGTGTGACCAAATTTTTATATATTTTTTGTTTCCTAATGAAATTACACATTCTTTATATATTTCATTAGATCATGTAATTTATAACCAATGTATCATATACTGATAATTATTTCACCTATAGCATGGTAATAGACTTAGTTTAGGTATCATAATATGAGTTTATTTTTATGACAATTTTGGTTATTTCAGTTATGCTAGACCTATGTAATTGATTAGGTATAATCATTTACGATATATCAAGGTTGGTAATACCTCCTCACACCAGGGTAGTCATCACATATTCTTTAAATAGGTTGAGTTAGTGTTATCCAACAATACAATAGGTTTCATTTCCTATATCTATAGAGTGTTACCCCCTATCATTGTGATTCTATGGTTAGTATGTCCTATATGATTTTAGTGAGAACTTTACTATGTTTCATGGTAGTGAGTTGAAACCCCTCTACTCAAAATTGTGTGAGGTTGTGAATGGTTCTAACAACCATAAATGTATTTTTAGAGCAACATGCTGACCCATAAATCTAGTCAGGCTAAATATATGAAGATACATTTCCTCTCTCACTCGGATTTATTTGTGAGAATAAATATTGGGGTTTTATTTACCTAAAACCTATCTGATTAGATGACTACTATTGTGCCATACAATTGATATCTAGGTTTTTTCATGGAATCCTACATGTTATATATATATATATATACCATTTCACCAGCTACTTACATTTAATTGTGTCCATAAAAGATTGATCAATGGTGACCATGGGGGACTAGGGTTCGAGCAAGAATATTTATACCTAGCGAAGATGACTATGATTATGGTTCAACTTTGAGTTTGTGAGATCAACACTCTCCAGTCTCCCCATTTCCATTTTTCGTGTGGCATTTATTTACTATTGGTCATTTATTTTCCCAATTTCAATTTCATACTACCATATTTTATTTTGACACTTTCCTAGTGGTTGTTCGATTCGTTGTTTACACTCAAGATGTTTGTTTTATATCACTATCTCTATAAAATTAAATCGATCATTTTCTTTGTGTTCAGGTATGTGTATTGTATATGGATTTCCATTTTAGTATTTCATACTCAATGATTTTATCCAACCACCTTTGTTATGGTGGGATAGGGGTAGTGACAATCCACTTAATACTAGCTAGAAGGGCCATGGTGAGCCAGTTAATAACATGTAAAACATTCAATGAAGTTGTTTATGAATTATTTCATAATCAATAAATTTTCAAACATAGGGTATTTATATCTATTACATTATGATATTTTACTGATGAATTTTTTTTCTTATTTATAATAAAAAAAATTATGTTTAATTATATTTTTTATAAACTATCCAATGATTTTTTCTGGAAGACTTATTTTTTGTAAATTTAAAAATAATATTATGGAGGAAATAATTAAATGGTGAATAATAAAATATTTATTAATATAATATAATTAATTAGAAAAATTATTAATCCCATGGAAAAATTGGTTGATGAACTAGGAATTATATTAAATGCTGACCATGATGTCATAGAAAATTGTATAAGGTTTTTACATTGTGATCACAAATGATGAAAAATAATTTTTTCTATGTTTAACGGAGAAATATAATCCCCAATACATATTTTTTTCATTGAAGTAATATGATTTAATTTTCATTATTTTGAAACTATTTTTCCTCAAGGTGATGCATAAATATTCTTCATGTTCTATTTATGCGTATACAAGAAAATTGCATTGGTTGAAAGAATAATCAGGAACATGAATAGAAGTTAAATATGTAGTGACACACAGTTGGTAGTACATATTTTATTTCAAAATTAAAATTAGATTGAGAGGGAGTGTTAAATTTATTCAGGATACATAATATATTTTTTTCTAATGAATCTTCTGTGAGACATGGTGTGTGAAAAAATAATGAAACTTTTTTAATGGAAGAAGGTTTATTGGTTTAGTGATTATCACACAAGAATAAGATATAGTTATAATATATTACTATAAATAATGTGAATAAAAATAGAAACAATATATTGATCTGTTTTTTATAATCATATATTGATCTAGTTGTTTACATGAATGTATAAAAGATAAAATGAATAGTAAAAAACATCAAATAACTATATTATTTTCAATAAAAAAATCTTTTGAGGGGTCTTTATTTTTCTATTGATGAGGTAAGATGTGATTTTAATAACATTTTCAAAAGGGTGAATTACTATAAAAATTGTGTAGACACATTTTGTTTCACATTTGGTATAACAAAGATATGATGTAGATTAGTAAATCACATTGTATCTTGAACATTACCCTAGGTGTGTAGATTTAGGATATGAAATGGGTGAGGACAAGTGGAGAGATCAAAATGGCTCTCCTGAACAGAAGCATTTAATGATGTCATTGGATTCCATTCCCGAGGCATGAAATTCTACACCTCCATCTATTCCATCCTCAGTACCATCGGTAATAGACAATTATAAGGACCCATCATCAAAAACGAAAAAAAATAATGTCCTCAAATTAGAAAACATTTAGGATCGATAAATATTGGTAATGTATCACACATTATTTCTCCTCTCTAACCGATTTCAGTAGGATATTTCAATCTGTACAATGGTGAAGGCCCTCTTTGAGCCTATATTGAGTAACAAACATATATTAATGAGAATATCAGGGGGAATGTTTCCTTCATTAATAGAATCATAGAAACAAGGGAATGTATATCAAGGGGAGGAAATGGTCATGATTCTAGAATAGTTAGACCAAATTACATCCTGGGAAACTCCTACATTTTTTCCATTTTACATAGAATAATTAGAACAGATTTTAGAGGTGGATGACTGTGGTATTCATTTGTATGCATATATAGCCTTGATTGTGCAATATATGGACATGGTTATATTCATTATTAGAGAATGTACATAACAACCGAATTTTTTTTATTTTTTAACCCTTATTTTCCATTAAATTCCTCAAGGGTGGAATGAATACTTTGTTGATGGAAAATAATTTGTGGCACCTAAATTGATTCCACCAAGTCACTCATCACATGAGGTAGTCACTTCTTCCCCCAATTATAGAATTTTTCAAACAATTATTACATTCATACAAGTAAAATATGTTTACTCCATACATTAACCATTTCAATTTACTATCTAACAATATCAAATTATTTAACTAATTGTTGATGATCATTATTACCTCTCATAAAATTTTCTTAACCTTAGGTATCAGAGACCATAGACCCATCATCATTGATTGTTTCCCAACCCAAGATAGATAATTTTGAAGACGGCTCTGTCCCAATACTATCAAAGGACATGAGTACAAGTCCCTCGCCTAGACAATTTGTCCCAATGTATATTTTTTAGATATTTCTATCGAATAATTTCATGGAGTATACAAAACATCATCAAATGTTGTTTTGATTGTTGTTGTGGAATATTTGGACCTTAATCATGCAGGTTCCTTTGGTTGAGCTAAAGGAAAAACATTGTAAACTCTAATATATGATTTCCACCATCGTATCTGGAGGATTTGATAATTATTTTTCTATTTCCTTTTGAAATAAAATATTTCTTTATGTGAATAAAGGAATAACCTTAAATTTATGTTAATGGAAGTTGAAGATTCATATTCAATCAATTAAAGGTGGTGCTGGTTGTTAAATGAGGTTTATCATCATGAAATACAAGTAATTTATCACAGAAACCTGATATCCATTGGCAAGGTTTATAGTAGTAGAATATAGCACAAAATCAATCCTCTTTAGTTAGAGTTTTCCTAGTTTCAATACACATAGAGGACATGTAAGATAAATTTTACATAAAAATAAATGATCCTGGACTTATAATAAAATTATAAATATGATGTGGTTTTCATGGTAGAAGAATTATTCTGAGTTGAATAGGTGGAGTCTGGGTGGGTGATATAGAAAAATTATTGAGCTCAGGGAATCAGATGAAAAAATAATTTAATAAAACACTAATTTAAATAGTTTCATTTTTTGAGGATTCCGTTTAGATAGACTATATTGTAGGTATTAATCCCTACTATGTACTAGAATAATGGAAATTCCACTCAAAATATACATTTTTATATAAGGATACACTACACTAATCATGTGTATATAATTTTGGTGAAAAGATATCATATAATTTAGTAGTGATATAAATTATGTTTATAATACTCGATGCTTCATGTTTTCATAATCAAATGCTCAAATTTGAACATAACATCCGTAATAATTTCCATCAATTATTAATGGTATAAGAATTCTTATTTTATATATCATCTATAGTTATCTGAGCCCACATGTTAAAAATATAATTTTTTGTAAATATGATATTGAGGTAAATTACTATTAATTTTTTCAAATTCAATAAAAATATAAAGAATAATTTTTTTGGAATAATAATAGTCCCTAAAAGAACTATATATTGTTTTCTGCAAGCCTTTTTCATATGTTTCATATGGGGAAATACTAGAGGGAATATACATTAATATTTCTATTGATCCCCTTTGTGGGTTTCAAAAATTACATGTTTTTTATCATTTAGATTTTATAAGTGCTCAATATTTCATAGATCAAAGATAGTTATCATCCAACAAGAAGATACTTGACTTTAAACTATGGTTTTTGATTTATGTTTTCAAAATATCAAGATTTTTAACACTTTAAATTTGCTATTTATGGTCATTCAATGTTCTCTGTTGACATATTTTAGGGTCTTCTAGCCCTAAATTCTAATTTTTCTCGATTTAGGGTCTCCTATACATGACAAAAAGTTTCAATAGTATAGTTTTTCCCAAATAAGAGTATATATTTCTATATTTTAGGGGGTATAGAGCTCATATTATCTAATTCTATAGATTATATCATTTTATGTCGGTGCAATGATCCTTTTGGGTTAAGGTATTATTGCTATGACCATCTACTATTATATATTAATCTCTTCAAAATTACTCCATAGTTTTCCGTAGTTTAAGTTATTCTAGCTCAAAACATATTCTATTTTTTACACCTATGAAATATAATGGGTTGTGGGTGGGTATTAAGGTAGGGATTGGAATCCCTTCATCCATGCTATGATTCAAAAGGCTTTTTATGTATGATGGCTTTAGGAACTCCATCAAATTACTATGATATGTTTTTTATCTAGTGGGGTGTGGTTATGGATCCTTATCCAACCTAGATGTTTGGAACATGTGTTATGTAGAACATATATCTTGGGTTTTTAATTGAGGATGATGGAATCAGGCAGACACATTTGGGATGATTGAGAAACCCTCTAAGCTAACATGTTCCACCATAATGTGTTCAAGACTCAAGAAGATCGATGTTTATTATTGATATTGTGGAGATTTTATCATTTGAAAAGTTAAAGTACCTTATGTAAATCGAAAACATACAAGTAAAATAAAGGGGTACATACTTCTTTTCATGGGCCATGGGATGTTTATGATTATTATATCCCATATAATTTTATTTAGTGTGCGATAGAAAAACCTCCTAGTGAGGGTTCTATCATAATGGGAGTGGTTCTATTTTATTTTTAATTATTTGGACCTGAATCATTTTCTTATATGTTGTCTGTTAAAGGCCATAAAATCTTTTGAAAATGGAATATCACATTCCTTCTTTGATAATAGGCATGCTTCATGGGGATGTAACTTTGAGGGTATGGATCAATATGAAGTCTGGTAAGGGAGATTGAAAAGAACAGTAAAGGAATATATGAGGATACTAAAAAAGGAGTTCTAGTGAATACAAGTCATCTATTTGTAACAGTGGAAACCATTATCACACATAAAAAGCATAATAACTTGTTGATTTATGGGGGTGTGTTTCCTCGTGACCTAGAACACACACTAGGTACAATATCTGAGGAACTAAATTACTCGCTAGTGCATCATAGTGGGATGACATTAGAAGAGTCAACCTATATCATGAAAACAATAAAGGGAAGAATTTAGAGAATTAACTCAAAGGTATGGGTTCCCATGATAAGGTTTTCAACTAAGGGAAATAATGTGTGTTAGTTGAGAAATAAAATACTGATGGTGGATTCTGGAAATCACAAGACCCATACAAGGTATGATCACTATAAATGGTCTATCTCGATGTACTGAGCATCATATAAATAAATAATAATGTGATAAATAATCACTCTAAAATTTACATTGATTATAATTGGGTTAATAATATGCAACATATGAGAATTATTACATAAATTCATTCTATAAAATGTGTTGAAAATTTAAATATGAAGAGTTTATTGACTGGATAGTTGAAATTTACTCAAAATACACTTTTTGGGTTTTCATCCAAATATGTTTTATGTCTCTTTCACTAGATTTAATCAAATTTTATGTGGATGGCCATCATGATGAACAAGGACTTGATATCTGGTGGGACTTCACAGAACCCTTATTTGGATTCCCTATGTAATCAATACTCTAACGGCCTTCTGAATGGGGTGTGACTATGATGTAAATCATGGATCAATGTTCTTGAATTATGAGTGATGATATCAGATAGTAATTATTAGGATGATAACTAAAAAATATATTGTTATTATGTAACAAATCAAAATTTTATAAATGTATTTTTACCTTCATATAATTATGTTTTTATGAATAAAAAAAGGCATAGCATAGAGGGAATAATAAACAATATTTTGCTGTATTTAGAATGACATAAGTCTTATTTTTGGAAATAATGTAAACTATACCAATGGAATAGTAAAGTGACCATTGGAATCATAATATTTCAAATTGGAATTGAAATTCTTCTAATAGAATAAAAACATCACCTATGAATGTAGGTATAACATTATTAAATCTTAAAAAATACAATATGACATTTTAATATCATAGTATCAGTAGATATTTTTAAAAAAATATTAATTATGTGTTGGTATTTTTTGAAAAACATAAATGCTTATTTATTATTTTATAATTAATATAATTATTTAAAAGAAAATTAATTTTCCTAAAATTGAATAATAAATTAATATTTAATTTTCTTATTATTTTAACATAAAATTAATGGGAATATTATTTAATTTTCAATGTGTTATAAAATCAATAATAATTATAACATCTATTTTTTACATAGTAATAATGATTTTAACTAAATTTAATATCTCATTTTTTGAAAATTATTTTCTTTAAATGGGGTTAATTATTGATGTATAAATTTATGAAAATTATTGTTTTGCAAATTATTGAATTTAATAAAGTATTGGAATAGTTGTTAATTAGTGAAATACTGTAGTTTACTTTATTTAAGAAATACATGAATTATTGAGTCGTATATGATGTATAGATGATATAATCCCAAAATCCAAAAAACACCTTCATTATTCAATATATCTAGTGATATTTTTAAATCTAATCATAGAAATGAAAAAAAATTATTAAACTAATGAATAAAATCATAAAAAACACCCCTCTCTCCTTATAAATACAACATGTCACCAAATCTTTACTTCACTCCTTTCATGCCATGAATCTTCCCTAATTTGAACCTAATACTCCTTGAAGACCCTATACTAAATCTAATACACTATGGTATAAACACAATACCGAATCTAATTTATCAAATAGTCTTAGAAGGTTAAGACTTTCAAGAGGTAAAATCCTAATCAATTTTCATTTAATTTCTTTTCGCACACTTTTATTTCCTTATTCTGAACTCACCTCCCCTTATAAAAGCATAATGATAACACCATTAACTTATATATAATATAATTTAGTTATGTTAATGTAATTTTTCAACATAAAACCTCTTCTCCTCTCACTCTTATTCCAATAATGAAAATTCCATAAGTTTTGTTTTGATTTATCACCTTCGAGGATGACATGTTTTCATTTTCCATTACCTCCTTCATGTATGGGCATAAGTACATTATAATGGATAAAAAATATGTATATTATATCACTATTTTGGTTCTATAACTGATATTTATATATATATATTTAAATAATAAATCAAAAATAATTCTTTTTTATTAAAACCCACCAAAGATAATATAAACGATTATTATTAACATTTTATCTAGTTAGTCATCCTCATATCATAAAAAAGACTAATATATAACACCAATTATACTTTAATATGTTTATTAATTCCATAAAATTTCAATTCTTGATAATTATTCACATTTTTCACAATCATACATACATGTATACAAGTGAACTAATTATGAAAACAATGAAAATAAACACTCACGAACGATGTAATTAAAAACTATAACTCATAAAAATGAACATAAATAATATTTATAAATTTATAATGATTAAAATAAATGTATATGTGGTTATTAATTTATTAATTATTTCATATAATTTTATTAATAATTATTTTAATGTGAATAAATCATTTGGGCTTATGTTAAAGTGATTCTCGAAATTAATTTCCATTCATTGGGTTATTCATATTTCACTACACATTTTAGTGTAGTTGTTATTTACTTTTTCTAGAATTTTATTCTGTTGTATATACATGTTTCTAATTTAGTTTTATGAATGATAATAATATTTTCCAAAAGGAAACTACAATAAAAACACATGTTTACCTTTTCATTAGATTTCATATTCTGCACACAATAGTGATGATTCTTATACAAAATATGTTATTCCCATTTTCTATTTGGAACCAATAGGTTTATTCATGAATATATTCATTATAGAATTATCATTAATTCCATTTCTTTTCTATTGGTTATTTTATGTATAAAATTGAGATACATTATATGTGGAATGCATGATAATGTAAGTGCTAAGATGTGATGGGTGCACCCAGAATTATATAGTGCTCCAATACGTTGGGTAATGAAATATTTCACATGATAAAATATAAAATATTCTTGAATCTATTTATATTATTATTCAAAAAGATTATTATAAAATAATTATGTACAAATTTTAGGTGTGAACATGATCCTAGCGTGGTTTATAACTATCTATGGTAATTAACCACAAAGATGTGATGTTTCATTTTTATGATTTCCCACATTCCACACCTTTATCTAATGATTCCTACAATTATTATGATGATGAACATAATTTTTTTATGGGATGTAGATGATTATTATTTGAAATTTGTATTGATTCATTTTCTAATTTGTCCTCTTATTTTCCTTTTATCTCAGTCTTTCCTTTGATGTATATTCGTAGGAGATTATTGATAGTAAGGAATATCTGAAGTCCATTAAGAATCTATAGAATATGGAATTAAATACTTTATATATTTTATTATGTAATTGTTATATATTGTCCTTTTTTTTCAAAACAATTATTCCTTTGTATCTTGGTTTTGAAATTCTATTATGTTTTTTTAAAATGATGTTGCAGTTATTTATGGAAAAAACTTGTCTTTATTGTTAATATCAGAACATGGTGTAGTTAATTCGGGAGTTTGTATTAGTGAAAATTATTGAAAACCCTTAGTATGAGACTATGTAAATGAATTTACCCAAGAATCTTGGCTAAGGAAAAATACTTAATTGAGGGATCCAATATGATATTCCTTTAGATTTAATTTCATGGTTCAATATATTATTTATTCATGTATTATTAGAATATGTTTTGTTGAAAATTATCATATTTTAGATAATTGTGGAAACCAAGAGAAACCATGCAAGTATCTTATATTAGTGATAATGTTGTGATTTACCAAATTAAATCCCCAATCCCTTTGGGAGGTGTAATTCAATATTTCAAGTTGATGCCTACTCTGTTTCCCTTGGTAAGGAAAATAATACAAATATTGTTGAACATCATCATTCCCCAAATAGGGATAAACTAGATATAGAGCCTTTAATATAGAAACATCGGCTGATGTCTAGTGGATATTTGAATCCACTTTTCATCAAACAGTGGGTAAATTCAAAGCAGAATAACATTTTTATACTTTATAGATCAATTATAGAGATGTTGACTCTGGCCATTTATCATTTTGATATAGAGGTCGACCAATGGTTGGTGTTGATTATGAACACCATGCTAAATGATGAAAATTAATTAGTTGAGTTAGAAGAATTTATGAAAATATTTCTCAAAAATTATTTCCCTCAAACTCTTCATGCAAATATGGATAAAAATTTACAGTCCTATAGAAAAATTAATGATAATTTTTTATGACATAAAAAAGATAATTTCACAAGGCATTTAATGTATAGCCCATGTCTGTTACCAATAATGAATCAATACTGATAAAATATCTAGTTGTTTAAATAACATTTAAGAGGCTCTAGTAATTTTACACTTTTGGGGTTATTAATATGTTGTTTGATGTTATCTCTATGTCAATATGAGAGGGTGGATAATACTACTGTAGCTATAGAAATTCCAATTAAAAATTGATTTTCATGCTAGAGAATATAATGAAAATGTTAAAAAGGAAACTAAACTAATCACATGTCAAAAATTTGGGACGAATCATCACGGGAATGGACTCAAATGGATGAAGAAATTCTTCATGTGTGGGAGAGAAGTCCACCAATCTCATTACTGGCGAAGATGTGTGAGGAAATGGGAAAATGTGGCAGAAGAAAGGAGGTGACCACCCATTGTTCAATTATCCGATTATAGCGAGGAAGGTCACTACCATAGATTTTTCACTAAACATTGATACTCTAGAGGGTAATATGTGTTAATAAACACCAAATAGAAAATAGAAATGGAAATATTATAACAATAATTCAGCAAAGGTAGATCCCAAAAATGGTTTGATTATCAATATGGTTGTTATTATTTCACAAATATAGAATTTATTATTTGATTCTACTATTAAGAATTATTTCATATCATGTGTGTTCCATAGAAAAATTGAAACACGACCTGAACATATAGAGGTTGAGTTATCTATGAAAACTGAAAATGGGTAAATTATTATATCCAAAGTATATAAATCCTCCCTTATTTATGATTGTAGACTAAGCCTCTCAATAAATTTTGTGTTACATCTTTTGGTGGATTTTTATGCTATATTGGGAATGGATTGACTATCCTTATATAAATCCAACATAAACTATTGATAAATGGATAAAACTCTTCACATCCTGAGGATTATTCAATTTTTCTACAAGTATACAGAGGAGGCTGAATATCATCGAAAATAATAATCTCAATTTTAGATATTATATCCCAATGAGAAAGAATATATTGCTCAAATTATTGAGATAAATGATACAATCATGCTTGAGATCATTCCCATTATGAGGGACTACACATATGAGTTACTTGAGTAGTTTTCCTATATTTTTAATAACGAAGAGGTTGACATCTCAATCTAACATTTTCTTGGAACTCTAAATATATTATAGACATCTTATAGAATAACTACCATTGATTATGATGAACTAAAAAAGTAGTTACAATATAATCTGTAAAACATTATTATACGCCTGAGGGCTTCACCATTGGGTGCACCGGTCCACTTCGTCAAGAATAATGTTGGATCGAAGCACCTATAAATTTATTATCATGAGAATAAAAATTTATGAAAAATAACAAATAACCCTTTCCATGGATATGAGAATTTTTCAATCATCTACTGGTTGAATGAATTTCTTTATGGTGGACCATCAGTCAAGATATCACCAATTATAGGGGATGAAAGACAATATTAATAATAATACATTTAAAATATGTTAATGAAACAAAAAATTCAATGTGAGGCCCTTTGGACTCGGTAACGATCCATCAACATTCATAGAAGTAATGAATAGATTATTTAGATTTTACCTTGGAAAATTTATTTTACTATTTATTGATGAAATTATAAGATAATCTAAGAGAAAAGAGGAGCATATGGGGAATTTTAATATTATGATAAAGGCATGTGAAGAGAAACAAATTATGAAATATTCATTAAATGGGAGTTCTAGATGGATGATGTATCATTCCTAAGGAATGATATCACCAATGAAAGAATATCTACGAACCCTTCAAAAATAAAGGAGGTTTAATTGTTTCCATCGTCAACATATATAAAAAATGTCTATATTTTCCATGGTCTAACTAGATGTTACCAATGATTTAAGATTAATTTCTCATTATTTTCAATCCCACAAACCATGATAATATAGAAGGAAAAAAGATTCTATGGACTAGTGAGTGTGATGGCTAGATTATATGATTTATACGAATATTAAATGATAATTTGATATCCCACACCTCAATTAAGCTAAAAAATTAATAATAAACACTATCCTACAGATGATCTAGAGTTGGTAGTTGTGGTCCTACAATTGAAAATATGGAGGCATTATCTCTCTTGGTAGAAGTGTGAAAAATATATTGATCATAAGATCATTAAATATATATCCACATAGAAGGAGATTATTATGTTCCAATGGTGCTGGATAGATTTCAACATGGATAATGACTATTAAAACCACTATTATCCTTTAAAATCAAATAATTTTTATGATTCTCTAACTATAAAGGGTCCTCCAATAGTATCAATTATGATAATTCAGAAGGATCCAATTTAAATTTTTATTCAAAGTATGGGAATTGGAATAATTAATTATGTTTAATAACCAATAATTTCTAAAAATATTTCTCGACCGTCCCTCATAGATAAAGTAAATGATTTTCAAATAATTGATGTGGACATTCATTAGAAGATTGAAGTAGTTAGAAATAAGAAACCCTCAGAGTTAAAAAATTGAAGAGGAATGAGTTGTGAGATTGTGTAAGGAGTATATGTATAATCCATCATAGAGAAAAAGAAATATCATTTGATTGATGCACATAGATCAAAATTCTCTATTCACCTAAGGAGAAGAAATTTGTATCTAGGTATCCAAGAGAAGTATTGGATGGATAATATGGACATTGATATCACTGATTATACCTCAAAATGTCTGTTAGGTCTGAATGTGAATGTTGAAAGGAAAATACTAAGGTGGTTATGCAACCATTACCCATACCAACATATAAATGAGAAAACATTACTATATGAGTTTTCACTGGAAATCCATAAACATCCAAGGGAATCAATAGTACGTGGGTTTTAATGGATTTTCTAACAATGATAGCTCACTTTATCACGATATGAGAGGAAGTTTCGTTGGATAAACATCATATATTTTCATCAGAGATGTTTTATGCCATCATGGATTACCACTATCGAATTTATTTGAATGAGATCAAAGATTCACCTCCATGTTCTAGAAAATACTCCAAAACTCTCTAAACGTTGAGCTAAACATTAGTGTGGCATAATATCCTAAAAATTATGGCCAATTACAAAATAATATTAATAGAATATAATAAATGATGAGAGAACATTCAGAAGATGTCAAAGGATGATGGTACCAACATCTTTCTCATACTACATTTTATTAAAAAACCTATTGCGAATAGATCTTCCAAATGAAATTATTTTAAGTCCTTAGTAGTTAATGAAGAAGAACACTAGCATGATGGGATGAAGTCGGTGATCATATAATGATAAGACATAAAGTGAACTATGAAATTATAAAGAATGTTAAAACCATTAAACAACACATCAAGGTATCTCAATGATGATATAATAGATATAAAAAAATTCATGTGATACTAGGTGTTTCAGGTTCGAGACTTGGTATTCCTCTACATATCTCCATGGGAGAGGATCTCAAGATTTGGGAAGAACGGAATGTTGAGCCCCAATTACACCATCCCATATGATATTCATGATCGTAGCGATGATGTGGGATATGAAAAAGTACATAGACCAACCACGTATCAAGTACATGAAATATTCATTGTATCCATCTTGAGGAAGTACATATCATATCGTTCACAAGTACTGAATCATGTGGTGGTATAGATGGAAATTATCTCTCTTATGAGGATCAGCCAATAAATATCTTGGACCATAGAGATATTGTTTTATGCAACAAGATGACTCAACTGATCAAATTACTATGGTAAAACAATATGCCCAAAGAGGGATCTTGGGAGTCATAGGAAGAAATGAGGGATAAGTATGCTTACCTATTCTCATCTTAGATTGTAAAATAGAATTTCGAGGGTGAAATCTCAAATGGGGGGAAGAATTTAACAACTAAAACATTTATCTAATAAAATTTTCCCTTCTAATAGTTATGTTATATGATTTAAAACACATACATAACATATATATACCAACAAAAACAGTATTTTCATGAATTGAGAATGAAATAAGTGTTATTCATAGAAATAAGGGACCATTATCTATGGAATTATAACATGACCTTTGGAATAGTAATGAATCCATTATATATATTAATCTATCTAATTGAATTTTCACCTCACCTATATAAGTATAAAATATTTATCCATCTTATAAAGGAATATATGATATAATTATGTCATAGGATATGTAAATAAATGTTTAAAGGCTTTTATTTAGGTGTTGGTATTTTTAATAAAACAGAAATGTTTATTTAGAATATTTTAATTAATATAATGATTTAAAATAAAATTTATTTTAATAAAATATATTAAAAATTATTGTTTTTCTATACTATTAATATAATATATTTATTTTGAGACCTTAATTAATTTCTCAATGGTTGTAAAATTAGTTATAATCTTAAAATTAGTATTTTCCACGAAAATAATAATTTTATATAAAAAATAAATTTATCATATACATAAATTTATTTCTATAAAAGGGAGTATTTTTTCTATTTCTATACATACAAAATTGGTTTTTGTTAAATTATGGGATTTTTCTAAAATAATTTGATTTTTGGTCAATAGAAAAATAATGTAATTTATGGTGTTTAACAAATACCTAAATTATTGAGTCATAGAATATATATGAATAATATAATCCCATAATATAGACCACCCATTAATTATTTAATATATTTGGATATATGGATAAATCAATTCATACTCTTCATCCAAAATAATGAGCTACAGAAAAAAATATTAATAAACCCTCTCCTTGCATATAAATAATACCACTCACCACCCCATATCCTTACACCATCCAATCAATGATGAAAATACAATTTCATCCCAATACTCTTCCATTGACCCACCCCCATTTCCATGAGATTTTGGTATAAAAATAAAATATAAAACTTTCTTAAGGTGGTTCTTCTATTGAATATGCTTTGTATATAAGATCTTATTCCATTTTATTTTAATTTGATTCCATGTACATTTCTCTTCTTATTATCTCTTATCCTCCCCTCATTAAAGTGTCATGAAAACTCCATTTCCATGGATATAATATTATTTTTTAATTTTAGTTTAATTATACAACATCAAACCTCGTATCCTCTCCTATTTATTCAAAAATTAAAACACCATCCATGATGTGTAGATTTTACACTACCAAGGATGACAAGTTTTCATTTTACTACCCCTCATTCGAAACTAGTAATTATACCATTATGATGATTATAAAATATTATAAAATGTATTCTGCAATCATTTTTATGTTCTATAAAAACATATATACATATAATAAATTAATTAAAAAATTATTTTGTTGGGATTGAAAATCGCCAAATTTGATCTAAATGATTATAATTAAGATTTATGTATGAATCATTCTCATATATGAATAAAGAAAAGTAATACAAATTCAAATTTTTGATACTCATTAATAACATATAATTTAAATTTTAGATAATTATCCCATTTTTAAATTATTTTCCATAGATGTATACTAGTGAACTGGTCCTAAAAATAAAAAAATAGACACACTAAATGATGAAACTGAACTCTATAACTCATCAAAATTAACATTCATGAACTTAATAAAAATATAATGAATAAAATAAAGGTATAATAGGTTATTAATTTCTAAATTATTCCATATAATTTGATTATATAGGATATTAATGTGAATAATCCAAGAATATATAAGGTAAGTGGACTCTCAAACCAAATTTCTATTCATTAGGTTATTACTCTTTCATGAAAAATTAAATTTTGGATGTTCTTTCATTATACTAAAATCTTCTTTTCTTTTTTATACATGTTTATTTTCTAGTTTTGCTAAATATAAAACCATTTTTCAAAAAATTCATTCATTTAAAAAATAAATGTTTTTTCTTCTATAGTCATTTGTTTCTTCTAAACTTTAGATTGAAGATTGTAATACCATGTATGTTATTCACATTTTTTCTCGAACTAAAATAATTATTCATGAATTTAAAATTTACAAAATTATCATGAAACTTATTTCCTTTACAAGGGATATTTTATGTCAGATATTGATGTGTGTTCAATGTGGCCTGCCTGATCATGTAATTGTTATATGTGATAGGTGTGGATGGAATTATATAACTATCCAACACATTCGGTAATGGGAGGTATCTCATGAAATAATGTTATATATTTGAGACCCTGATGATATATTTGTTTTTCACAATGATGATTATGTTATCAATATTCATATATGATATGCGTGAACATGATGAAATCTCTATTCACATGTATGTGTTATTAGTGTCCACTACGATATGATGTTCCCTTTTTATTAATTTATACATTCCATTAATCTATATAAATATTATTATCATCATTATAATGATAATACTATAATTATTTCACGAGGGTCATGATTATCCTCTCCAATGTGTGTTGATTCATGATCTTATCTATCCTATTACTGGGCTCTAAGCTCACACATTTCATTGATGTATATCGTCAGGTAATTACTAGGAGTACATGAGGGACACTAAGAATCTTGATCTGATTTAATTAAATAATTTTTATTTTTTATCATTTAAATTTTCTGTACGGAGCAAATTTTCCGAACACACTAATCTTTTGAATCATGGTTTTCTAACATTGTGAATTTTTTAACTTTAAAACGTTGTAATATTTAATTATGGAAAAGTAGTGTCACTATAGATTAATTTCAAAATAATTATTTCAATGATTATAAGGATCAAAATCCCTTTAATAAGGAAAAGGAACAAGTGTTGGAGAAGAAAGGATATAATATTCTTGATCTAGTGGCAGAAAATCATTTTGACACAAAGGGACCTCTAAATCATGTAGTTATTTTACAATAGTCATGGAATTCATGTGAAAATTTGATACACCATATTCATTGAGTGTATTTACCAAAATTTTGTTCATAAAAATTTCATGGATGTTTTCCTCACATTTTTTGACCTGGTATAGAATTTTATTTCCTTTATATAAGAGTGATGATGGGTGATAGTATTCATAATTTTACAACATTAATTGGGGATGAATCAGTAATACAGTTTAATGTAATATGACAATTACATCATCCATCTAGTTTTAATTTCATGCATTACATAATGTAGGAACTAACATGAAATTTTTCAAGATATCTTTCAAGATACATTTCACTGGTTGTTAATAATATAGAGGTTCCCTTTCTACATAGAACGATAAAATTCAAAATAAATCCATAAATTTATATGAATAATAAATAGGATATTCATGTATATACAATTTTTCCTTACATAATAATTCTAATGTCATTAAATATAGAAAAAATAATTAGGGGATATTCGACATTTATAACTAGTAATCCCTGAGTTTATGTATGAATATTTCTAGGAAAGGAATAAATCTATAGATATATCTTTTATCTGGTCCACTGCATAGATGTGACTCATTATAGGTGTGATGGATATATCTTCCCTGAAATTATGTCCATTCACTATCATTTTGTTTCATAATCTCACACAATTTATGACACTATTACGGTGAAAGGATATAATATTGTGATAGACATTTCAATGGTGTGAGAATTAATATAGTTCCATAACAAGGGATATTTATATATTAAAATATAGATAAACAAAATGTGAGTGTTTTGATAATAGTAAACCTAAGGCTGGGCATAAGAAATATACTCTGGTGTGACTATGAATCCTTATAAATCTACAACTAATCCACTTGTAGTTCCTAAAAAATGCCTCTCCGTATTTTGATTTAACTTATACACAATGAGGGGGAATTTTTTATCTTATTGTTGTGAACCTCAACATCCATGTTGGCTATGGGGTCCCCTATAGGTATTGGGATAATACATAGGGAAAATGAGTTCCAATTTTACATATTGTACAGAAACGAAACATTCATACCTAGCATAGATTTGGGGACAAAAACATAATTCTCTATGAAATAGTTTCGTTATAGGATGGACCATATGATATGCGGTTTAATGTCATGAGACAATGAACATTTATTTATGTTTTTTGCCAAAAAAAATATAATTTTATTGCTTATTTTGAGGCAATGTATGTTGGACTCTTCCATGAATATTGAAATTTTTTTATTATGATATATCATGAGAATAATTGCAGACTCATTGAATTTTGGTCATAACCCGAGATTCACATCATGAGATATAGGGGTTAAAGAATTCGACATTTTAATATTTACTTAAAATATGTTTGATTTTAATGTGTGTAACATAATGGTTATTTTAATCCTCATGAAGAGTTAAGTTATATGAAGTGTAAATCATAACCTAAGAATATTCCATCTATCAATAGGTCGAGACGAGTGGATTTGGGTCAACAATTAACAAAATTCTCAAACAATTTTACATACAGTTAGTAAAATAAATCTTCTGTTCAGGTGGAAAACCATTAAATAAAAAGAACATCCCATAAGAGTAACATCTATGGAGTTTTTTTGACCATCATAACCTAGTGGGGCCTAATTATATTTATTACTCCTTGTTACTAATTTGTAAAATGGGGAACCGAGAATATCGGAGAACAAGTTATATGAGGTTCTAAGAGAAGGATATGAACTCAAGGAATTAGTTGGGGTCAAAAAAATGTATTGATGATATGAATGTATTTCATAGATAAGATAGGATTTGAGAAGGGTTCAAGAACCCTAATCTATATTCCAATGTTTATTTACCACATATCAGGATGATATGATAAAAAATTTAATTTTTTAGTACAAATCCATCAAGGGGGATGATTTGTTCCATTTAAAGACAACATTTCATATAGTTTAATGTCATGTGATATCGATGTTTCCTTGTATTTTAATTTCATCAGACTAGGAAGTGTAACCCTACCCTTGTATAGGGAAAACCTCAATCTCACTATTCATAGAGATATTCTATTTTCCCTGATCTCACATATGTCATAAACATCATGAGAAAAAATTATAACTAGACATTCGAATTAGCTTTGTGAGAGTGAGTGGTAGGAAATATTAAGTGGAACTCACATTTTAGTATGAGTATAAATACCAATAATGAAGTGGTTCTCTTCAAGGGACATGGTTGACAGTGATGATAACCCATGGTTTTTCTTGAATTTTAAAATAAAAGAATCAATATGTTTCTCATAGCATGGGAATCAAGTCTCTGATAGTTCATATAAATGATACCTATATAGGTTAGGCTCATCTTATTGGAAGGTGGGTACTACTACAATCATGTTAATTCCACCCATTTCTTAATGTTTTCAACATGAAACTATTTATCAATGATGGAATTATTCATAGTTGAGTCTAAAAGTGAAATTCAGTCATCCCAACATATATTATAGGAATGATAATCAATCCACCTATTTTCTATAGATTATCTCCCCACATAGATTGATGAAATTCATGGTGTAGAGAAATATTATCTTTGTTTCGTATCTATAATCCTGAATTAAGTTCCATGTTTTGTTATATATCCTTTGTTAAGATGAATAAAAAACAAGAATCTTCCCTAATTTTTTTTGAGTTTGATGTTCGTCCAATATGATCTAGAATGCGATGGCATGAAAATTGAGATAATATTGATCCATCATCAATGTGATTAATATAAATGAAATAATTATTTTCTTTAAGTCACTCTACATGAATGATAGTTTGGTGATTTTTGGGACCACTAATACACCATTGTAGGAATGCATCATGGAATTAACAAGGGGTCATTCCACTTTTACTAAAACATAACCTAAGGATAATCTTTTAGCAATTGTTTTATTTTCTAATGAATCATAGATTTGTGTCTTGGGGATTTGAAAAGTCCCATAGTCACATGATCCTATGTGTTTTTGTATTCACCATCCAATACTACTTTCATTCCATTTAGATTTGTATGACTATATTACCAATATCTAAAAATAATTGGTCTATGTGGATGTGATCTCAAGGTATATAGATATTTAGATATGAATAGGGGGAATGAATTTCATATGTTGTAAAATGGGGGTTTCCAAAAGGATTTTATGGAATACATAATTCCCATCACAAAAGGGAAACCTTCCCCAAACTTAATGGGTATAGAAATAGGATGTCAGGATATTTCGTTGATAATGTTAATGATAGAAATACTAGTAACACTAGGGGTATCCTAATCGACATTAATAGTTGAGTTATATTGAGTGGTATTCAATAAACATGATTATCCAAGTCAATGAGAGATATTGAAATGTGTGTATCTGTAAAAAAAAATAATGGATGGAACCCATATTCCATGTAGTTTGTAAAATTACTCATAGATTTGAGTATTGGGGCCTCTTCTCTCTAACCATGATGTCTACATAAAATAATAAATGTGGAATTTTACTTGTAGAAATCGAATCCTCGTAGGATCCAAATGGATTAACCCCTAAATGTTACTTATTTTCAAATAGAAGGATCCATGATTTGGGTATCCCAAGGACTATAGGTTTCTAATACTAGTATATTAAATCATGCAACTGGTTTGTATTGAATAAAATACCAAATATATGATGTTTCTTATGCAGAATATAAAAACTAATAATTGTTAAAGAACCCTAAAGGATACTACCTCATATATGGAATATATTTTCATAGTAAAGGAATAAAACATGAAATTCTTATTTACATGATAATAAATAAATAAAATATTTCTTTAGTGATGACCTTTTGATTTGTAGTTTAACATCATGCGACCATGATTTCTTTTCTTTTATTTTAACATCATGTGATAATGACATTTTTGTTGAGTCTAATATCACATGTCAAGGACATGGTTCCATTTATTGATAACATATCGATTGCAATAATTATGGTTTATTGAAAAATTATCTACGCTCATTTGAGTCATACATGACAAGATAATTACGGGATTACTCATCAGTGGATTATGTGTATTAAGAGAATATGAATCAAAATGTATATGGGTATTCATAATTTAATGCATATTGGGGACTCATGATGGACCTTACAGTCTTGGAGGGACATAATCAGGATTTTTGACAACTAGTGGATGAGATTGAAATGGATTATCCATGCATAAAAATTTATTATATGGTAATAGGAATCAAGCCACATATAGTTTTGGTTAAATCTAACAATAAAAATCTAACAGATATACAGAGAGGGTGGAATTCAATTTCCCATTATTTTTTATACAGTGACATGATAACCTAATTGAGTTTATTGTATTAGTATGTATTTTGTGTATATTGGAATAATGAAATATGATGTTCTACATAATTATTTCTCCACTCTACTCGAGTTCATGTAAGTGGATAGAAAATTAATATGATATATAATATATAACAAAGATTTGAGAATTAGGTGAAAAACTATATATTATGATTACATAAATCTTGGCACACATAGTTAATAAATTAAAATATCATAGTGTAGTTATAATTCATATGAAAATGTATATTTTTCAATTTATATTGTAGTTGGAGGCTGGACATGGGATATATGCATCCTTACAGATCCTTTAATAAATGGAATAATGAATCATGATGTTTTGGATAACATCCCATACATAGGAGTGTCCCATATAATATAAGGTGTGGAATTTTATATATGATCCATATGGACACAATATTTGGGATCTGGGTGTCACAAAGTATCATGTGATTAGACGAATCAATACATACATAATTTTGGAATTGAAAATTCAATGTGAAGGTCTTACAAAAAATAGGTGTCACGACCCGTCCCCGGGGCCCATGCCGTGACTACCCCAAGCCCGCCTTCCGTAGGCCAGGGGCTGGAGACTAGCACCAAAGGCGCAAATCCTGATAACTGGGAAGGCATTGCCTTTATAAAAGTAAACAAAACACCACAGAGTCAAGCGGAAGTAATGCACTAAGTACAAGAGAAGTGTTGAAAGGTAAATGGGCCAAAATACAAACCCAAAAGAAAGTACAACTACAGGTGAACAAAGTACAATAGAGAAAGACAATAGCTGGAAGGACGGAGGCGGCTCCTAGGTCATCCTCCTCGGATCCTACCTTAAGGGTAGGTACAGATGGCGCATCTCCAGGATCATCCACCACGGATCCTAGCTGAAGGGTAGGTACATATAGCCTCCATAACGCTCTCACCCGTCAACCTCCTACAAGTGTCGTCTCGCCGTGAAGTCCACCTCCGGATACTGAATCGTCGTGTAGTCCACCTCAGGGTACTGATTCATCGTTTAGTTCACCTCCGGGTACCGTCCAGTCATCGAACACTCGGCCGCCGTCAGCACTGCCCGTCATCTGCAACCAACAAAACGAGTTGCGGGAATAGCCCATGCAGGGGTGAGTATAACGATACTCAGTAGGGACCCTGAGACCCTCAATGTCTCACTAAAACCATCAAGGATAACCACAATGAAGTTCTCAATAGATAACCTCTACTTAGCTATATCCCCATACATATACCTATGTTATCAAGTAACCCATCTCAATCACGAGGAAACACATGGATTATGAAATCAACGGATAACCACTACCCAGGTATATGCCCATACATATACCTATGTTATCAATTAACCCATCTCAATCATGAGGAAACACTAAGGACAATGACTCAGCTCAAACCAGGATTTTCATTATTGAAACCATAACTACTGAAGAGCCCCATCTCTGGAGTGTACAGTAGTCCTGTCATGACTCGAAGGTATGGCTCACTAACCTAATACTGCTGAGGTACTCCTCCTATCGAGTACTGTGGGCCTGCTGCTACAACCAAGCGCTTCCCACCATGGGTCTTCCACTACAACCAAGTGCTCCCCCTCATAGCCTCAAGAGGTACTCATTCTGTTGAGTACCGCAGGTCTGCCGCTACAACCAAGCACTCCTCTGCCGTGGGTCTGCCGCTACAACCAAGCGCTCCCACTTATAGCCTCATGAGGTACTCCTTATGTTGAGTACCACGGGTCTGCTGCTACAACCAAGCGCTCCTCCTTTGTGGGTCTGCCGGTACAACCAAGCGCTCCCCACTGGGCTATCTGAAACACACCGAGTCAATTGGTCAAGTAGTCGTTAGGTCTCAGCCAGCTACACGGTCTCCGTATTCTTCATGCTCATCTCTAGGAGGGTCCGCTCCACGAGCTTCTGGTCGATACTACATGTATCACAAGGTTCCACAAAGAAGTATCCCAAAAGACCGCCTTGTCACAGGGGTCTCAATGCAACAGACGGCGCGTCAATCGGATGCCCGGTCTGTGAGTTACTAGCCTTTTCTTCCCAGGGGGCCCGGTTGTTTTCATTTGTGAACCAACCCAGTCGTATCTCAACTGTATCCCAAATCTCATAGGGTAAACTCAAAGGGACCGTTTCTCAACGTGATCACCAATGCCGTTGATGGTTCGTCAAATGGACGTCAGGTCTAAAAGATATCAGCTTTTCTGTTCAAGGGGCCCGGTTGGATTTCGGGTACAATCCAACCCGGCCACTATCCAACAGCAACCAAAACATAGGCGAAGTATGAAAATAGTTCTGTCTCAACAAGAGGAATTCAACGAGATAGACGGCGCGTCAACCGGACGCCCGGTCTGTGAGTTATTGACTTTTTTCGTTCTAGGGGCCCGGTTGGTTTCGTGAGCGAACCAACCCGACCGCACTCCGACAGCATCCAAACATCGAGCGAAGTAAGTCAAAAGATCTGTTTCACTTAGAGGAAATCATAAAACTTGACATCATGTCAATTGGACGTCCGGAGCTCAAGATATGAGCATTTCCGCTCCGAGGGACCAGATGGATTCGTGTACGAACCAACCCGGCCGAACCCAAAGTATTCCGAAACCTTGGGTGTGATAAACCGAAACGACCGTCTCGATCCAAGGATCACATTGCCTCTGACGGCGCATCGTTCGGAGGCACATATCTCATTTTATGAGAAAAAGATCGAAAAGGTCCGAAAACTGGGGGTCTGGGCCGGCCCGACCCCCTAGGTCGGCACGAACCGGGTCCGGCCCCGCCCAGGTCCGGTTCGGGCCCGGCCCGGACTGGGCGCGACCCGGCCCGACCCGGCGGGTCGGCTTGGCTCAGCCGAGCGGCCTAGCGAGGGAAGCCGCGGGGGGCGTGCTGCCCCCCGTGAAGCGAAGCCGCAGCCCCGCGTGGGGCCGCTCGATGTCACCGGACGCGGACGAGCCACCGCGTCCCTGCCTCCAGTTCCACGCGGCCTTGGAACCGCATCCCACCGCCGTGGCATCAGCCGCGACAGCTCTGTCCGGAGGCGCGCCGGGGCGCCGCCGCCTCCGGCTGCCGGTGCTGCCGGTGGAGTCTGCGGGCCACCAGAGTTTCTCTGGTGGTCCGAATCCATTTCCCTTTGCGCCGTAGTTCATCTTGGGCCCCATTCTTCACTGCGGAATCATCAAATTGTCTTTGCGGCACGTTTTTTCGTCGTCCGTTATTCCGCCCACCAAGAAACAAAGGGCGGTGGGTTCATACATGTTCATTGGTCCTCACCCACCGCGTTAGCAGTTTGAAACAAGACCATGAATCCCAGCAATTTATAAACCACATCCCGTAAGAGTAATCCGTGAACCAACTTGTTAATTGGTTGGTCCGCATTTTTCCTTGGAGGAAAACAAACATAGGTAAAATAAATCATTTCCAAAATGACCCCTACCTCATCGTAGTCGTCGGACGCGTTCTTCGCGGAATTGTCTGTCGCCGTAGAAGATGATCGTCGCGTCACGGAAGGGCGTCGCATCGTCACGGTATATGGCGTCGCGTCGACGAACTCCGAGGAACAAGGACATACAGAATTAATTACAACAATTAAATCCATGTTGATGTTATAATCCACAAAGAATTGAGAGGACCGCAATCCCCTACATCAAGATTCCGATCGCAGATTTTCCTGGGGAAGTAACATCGCGGAAGAAGCGTCGAAGTCATGGTACTCGGCGTCGCGTTGATCTCCGGGGGTCTGGTGTTCTTCGTCGCCCTTCGTCGGAGGCCAGCGTTCTTTGTGTTCTTCGCGTTCTTCGCGATGTAGGATGAAGGACGTAAGGTTTCTATCAAATCCTCTCAACGAACAATCCTTTATAAGTCATGTGTTGGTTTTATTTCATTACATGCCAACAAAAAAAAATAAGACAAGTAACGAACGAATTAATTCATAGAATTAATTTCAACGAAACTAACCGCCCAATTAATAGGGGTGTTATGAATTTAGATAATGCGTTAGTTGACATTCATTTAATAGGGGTTTTCGTGGGTGCGTTATTTAGCGGAAAAGAATCTGTGGGGCTCGTGCGGGCCCCACCTCACAAATATCCTACCAAGAGGGTAGGATATTTTGAATTGCACCCTATCTGCTTCAACTCAGCTTAAGCAGCTTTAAGTGGGATTTAAGTGGCTTTAAGTGAAATAAAAATAAGGTTATCGCACTACTTTATTTTATTTCTTAACTTAACCCCAAAAAATTAAAAACCACACCCGAGCAAACGCAACTCCGGAAGAGGCGTTTCTAAGCAAATACCAGCACTGCAATTCCATTGGAGCCCTCAGAAATCTATTCCGAGAACCAGTTCAAATGTTAGGAAAACCTGCCCGTTCGTTCACTAAAAGTACCCGAGCAAAACTTCGGAAAATGATTCCGGGCACTCCGGGCCTCGGAATCAGGTGCCGTCAGAAACTGTGTTCTTGTAAAATTCCAAAGCAACTTAAGAAAAATATTTCCTTGATATTTACGGGTCTTTATAACACTCCCACCTCATACCTTTACGACGCTATAAAGATGCATCATAAACAAGGGAATCAAAAGTGGGTACTGAGCACGCATCTGAGCCTCTCGCTCCCAAGTGCTCTCCTGAAAGTTCATGTGCTTCCATCTGATGCGCACTAGAGGAATCGACCATCCACGTATGACCCGCTCCTGTTGATCCTTGATCTCCACCATGACCTCCGCAAAAGTCACCCCATCATCAATGTCTAGCTCCCCATGGTCGATGATATGCGTCGGGTCATGCACGTATCTCCTCAGCTGAGATACGTGGAAGACGTCGTGCACCCGGTGCAACTGAGGTGGTAGAGCCAGGTGATAAGCCACCTCGCCCATCCTACTTAGGACATGGAATGGTCTGATGAAGCATGGAGACAACTTGCCGCGTTGGCCAAATCTCAATAATCCATGTAGATGTGAGACACGCAAGAAGACGTGGTGGCCATCCGAGAACTCTAGTGTCCTCCGCCTCCTGTCATCACAACACTTTTTCCAGTTCTGAGCTATCCTCATCTGCTCTTGGATGACTTGGACCTTTCTGGTCCTACTCGAGCTGCTATGATTTCTTCTTTGCCGAGAATAGAAATCAGGCCTCATCCCCTGGACGAACCACGTTCTTCTCCTAATACAGTCAATCCGGACATGGATGATACTATTCAATACCAAGGATGACGTCTTAAGGCCTCGATGCTACTACCAAGAGATCAAACCGTTACTCTCACCTCCAATGGTTGAGTCACACTGTCGACATCAGTGTGTGCTCACTGGGTCTCCTCCAGTAGGTATCTCAAAGTGAGGGTCAAGTCAACGGTTTTTAAACCGGAACCTCTTAGTAACAACTAAAAGAGAGAACATGAAGGTAAATGCCACACGAAAAGTGTCTTTTATTACTGCAAATCAATGTACAAAGACACAAAACATCTACAAATAAACAACAACAATTCTAGAAGAAGCATAAACAAAAGACTCCAAGTCTGGATCTAGCCCCGCTCCTGTCTATCTGCTCTCGGAGCTCCATGATCGTAGGCCTCAGCTGCCTGAAGCTTAGCTCTCTGATGTCCACTAGCTCCCTACGGTCGGGTTGGACCTCCTGGTGGTGGTGGTGGCAACACCTCGAAGCATCATCCACCCCCAGCTGCATGGCCAGCTCCCCTGCCCCGGTCTCTTACTCCATGCGGTCTGTCTTGATCGAACCTTTGCCTCTACTTGGGAGGTCCTTCGTTCATCTATTGGTCATCTGTATGGCAGGTCAGACAGTCACGAGCCATGTGACCAACTCCACCACATGAGTAACATTGTCCGGTCATGGTAAGTCATTGTCCACCCCGGGTGCCTCGCACAAACGATCATGTGTCACATGGTCGACCACATATAAGTCTAGTCCTCTGGGACCCCTGCGTCATCTGTCTACTACCCGCTATAGATGACACTGCCGCATGTCGGTTAATGGTGGGTCATGCTGCTGGAGACTGCCCCGCAAGGGAACTCTCCACTAAGAGGGATCGCTCCAACACCCCTGTCTGTGTCGGAATGCTCTGAGAAACAACTGAAGCTTTTATCTCTCACCTGATCCCCTGCTCGAAGGTTCGGACCCTAAAGAATGGGTCCCGTTCGATGTCTGTGGAAAAGTGCAAGAGATCCTTAAACCTCGCCACGTACTGGGCTACTGTCATGCTGCCCTGCCAAAGCTGTAGTAGCTCCTGGATGCGCACCGCTCGGAGGGTGGCTGGGATGAACTCGGAGCCAAAAAGGCTCTCAAATTCTGTCCAAATAAGTGATGCCTCATCGTGCACATGGATCATCAGGCTCCACCATCAGCCCGCTGCTGCCTGCAGTAGGATCGCTGCGAGGATCACCATGAGGTCTTCTGGTGTCCTCACTGATCGGAATACTCGTACAACTGCCTCCAGCCAGTCCTCGGCTGCCTGGGGGTCCGTCTCCCCGCAGAACCTGGGCGGCCGATGGCACTGTAACTCAAGCAGTGCACTAAGGTGACGTTCATCGTCTGCGGCTGGGGCTGGAAGCATCGGTGGCTCGACAGGTAGAGGTACCGTCAGTGCCTATGCTTCAAAGGGCCCTACACCGAGGCCTCGTCGCTCTGTGGGTTGTCGTCATGCTCAACTCTCGGAACCCTAGCTGGCTGCCGTTGTGGGGCAATCCCACGGTAGGAACAGTATACCAGGTGAGCTGACACATTGTAATCAAAAAGAAAACTTGAAACACACACGCAATCAATGTTTTCGTGCATTAAGTCGGAAATTAGAAGTCAGGGTCCTGGTGTACGGATACGTCGGCCGCCGCACCAACACTGGACTCCCTGGACTGATAACCACACCCAATACGCTAAACACTATTACTTCACCAAGAAAAAGATCAGAGTCTGCAGTAGAACCGAACTCCTCTGATACCAATTTTTCACGACCCATCCTCGAGGCCCGTGCCGTTACTACCCCAAGCCCACCTTCCATAGGCCAGGGGATGGTGACTAGAACCAAAGGCGTAAATCCCGATAACTGGGAAGGCATTGTGTTTATAAAAGTAAACAAAACACCACAGAGTACAAGCAGAAGTAAAACACTAATTACAAGAGAAGTGATGAAAGGTAAATGGGCAAGAATAAAAACCCAAATGAAAGTAAAACTACAACTGAACAAAGTACAAAAGAAAAAGACAATAGCTGGAAGGACAGAAGCGGCTCCTGGGTCATCCTCCTCGGATCCTACCTGAAGGGTAGGTACAGATGGTGAAACTCCTGGATCATCCACCACGGATCCTACCTAAAGGGTAGGTACAGATAGCCTCCTCAACGCTCTCGCCCGTCATCCTCCTCCAAGTTTTTTCTCGCAATGAATTCCTCCTCCAGATACTGACTCGTCGTGTAGTACACCTCTGGGTACTGACTCGTTGTTTAGTCCACCTCCGGGTACCGTCCAGTCCTCAAACACTCGGCCCCCGTCAGCACCGCCCGTCGTCTGCAACCAACGCAACGAGGTGCGGGCATAGCCCGTGTAGGGGTGAGTATAATGATACTCATTAGGGACCCTGAGACCCTCAAGGTCTCACTAAAACCAACAAGGATAACCACAACAAAGATCTAAAAAGATAACATCTACTTAGGTATATGCCCATACATATACCTAAGTTATCAAGTAACCCATCTCAATCATGAGGAAACACAAGGATTATGAAATCAACGGATAACCACTACCCAGGTATATGCCCATAAATATACCTAAGTTATCAAGTAACCCATCTCAATCACAAGGAAACACAAAGGTCAAAGACTCAGCTCAAACCAGGATTTTCATTATCGAAACCGTAACTGCTGAAGAGCCCCGTCATTGGAGTGTACAGTAGTCCTGTCACGACTCCGAGGTACTGCTCACTAACCTAAGACTACTTAGGTACTCCTCCTGTTGAGTATTGTGGGCCTGCTGATACAACCATGCACTTACCACCATGGGTCTGCCGCTACAACCAAGCGCTCCCCCTCATAGCCTCAAGAGGTACTCCTTCTGTTGAGTACCGCGGGTCTGCCGCTACAACCATGTGCTCCTCCGTCGTGGGTCTGCCACTACAACAAATCGCTCCCCCTTATAGCCACCAGATGTACTCCTTTTGTTGAGTACTTCAGGTCTACTGCTACAACCAAGCGCTCCTCCGCCGTGGTTCTGCCGCTACAACCAAGCGCTCCCAACTGGGCTATCTGAAACACACTGAGTTGATTGGTCAAGAAGTCGTCAGGTCTCAGTCGGCTACCCGGTCTCCGTATTCCGCACGCCCGTCTCTGGGAGGGTCCTCTCCATGAGCTGCTGTTCTATACTATAGGTATCACGAGGTTACATTATGAAGTATCTCAAAGGACCGCCTCTTCATAGGGGTTTCAACGCAACAGACAGCACAACAATCGGATGTCTGGTCTGTGAGTTACTAGATTTTTCGTCTCAGGGGCCCGGTTGGTTTAATGTGTGAACCAACCCGGCCATATGTCAACTGTACCACAACTCTCATAGGGTAAACTCAAAGGGACCATTTCTCAATGTGATCACCAACACCGCTGACGGTTCGTCAAACGGACGTCCGGTCTGAAAGATATCAGCTTTTCTGTTCCAGGGGCCCAGTTGTATTTCGGGTACAATCCAACCCAGCCACTATCCAACAGAAACCTAAACTCGGGCGAAGTATGCCAAAAGTTCCATCTCATCAAGAGTAATTCAACGAGACAGACGGCGCATCAACCGGACGCCCGGTCTGTGAATTATTGGTTTTTTTCGTTCCAGGGGCCCGGTTGGTTTCGTGAGCGAACCAACCCGACCGCACTCTGACGACATCCACAAATCGAGCGGAGTAAGTCAAAAGATCTGTCTCACTTATAGGAAAGCATCAAGGTCGACGGCACATCAATCAGACATCTGGAGCTCAAGATATGAGTGTTTCCGCTCCGAGGGCCTGGATGGTTTCGTGTACAAACCAACCTGGCCAAACCCAAAGTATTACTAAACATTGCGTGCGATATACCGAAACGACCGTCTCGATCCAAGGATCGCATCGCCACTGACGGCGCACCGTTCGGAGGCCTGTAGCTCATGTTATGACCAAAATACCGAAAAGGTCCGAAAACGGGGGGGTCTGGGCCCGGACCGACCCGGCCCGAACCAGTGGGGCGGTGCGGCTCGGCTCGGCTCGGCCGAGCGGCCATGTGAGGGAAGCCGCGGGGGGCGTGCTACCCCTGTGTGGAGTGAAGCTGCATCCCCGCATGGGGCTGCTCGGTGTCACTGGATGCGGATGGGCCGCCGCCTCCCTGCCTCCGATTCCGCGCGACCGCCGAACCGCATCCTGCCGCCGCGGGTTCAGCTGCGGCGGCTTCGTCCAGCGGCGCGCCGGCAACCCGCATCGCCAGTGGAGTCTGCGGGCCACTGGTGTTGTTCCGGTGGTTCGAATCCATTTCCTTCTGCGCTGTAGTTCATCCTGGGCCCCGTTCTTCACTGCGGAATCAACAAATCATCTCTACGACAGGTTTTGTCGTCGTCCGCCGTTCCGCCCACCAAGAAACAAAGGGCGGTGGGTTCGGACTTGTTCGTTGGTCTGCTCCCACCACGTTAGCAGTTTGAAACAAGACAATGAATCCCAGCAATTGATAAACCATGTCCCACAAGAATAATCCGCGAACCAACTTGTTAATTGGTTGGTTCGCGTTCTTGCCTTGGAGGAAATCAAAAATAGGTAAAATAAATCATTTCCAAAACGACCCCTACCAAGTCGTAGTCGTCAGACGAGTTCTTCGGGGAATTGACCGTCGCGGTAGAAGATGACCGTCGCGTCACAGAAGGGCATCGCGTCGTCATGTTATATGGCATCGCGTCGACGAATTCCGGGTATTAAGGACATACAGATTTAATTATAACAATTAAATCCGTGTTGAGGTTATAATCCACAATGAATTAAGAGGACCACAATCCCCTACCTCAAGATGTCGATCGAAGATTTTCACAGGGAAGGAACGTCGCGGAAGAAGCGTCGGAGTCACAGTACTCGGCTTCGCATCGATCTCCGGGGGTCCGGCGTTCTTCATTGCCCTTCGTCGGAGGCTAGCGTTCTTCACGTTCTTCGAGTTCTTCGCATTCTTCGCGAAGGAGGATGAAGGACGTGAGGTTTCTGTAAAATCCTATCAACGAACAATCTTCTAGAAGTCATGTGTTGGTCTTATTTTATTACATGCCAACAAACGAAAAAGAGATATGTAACGAATGAATTAATTCATAGAATTAATTGCAACGAAACTAACCTCCCAATTAATAGGGGCGTTAAGAATTTAGAAAACGCGTCAGTTGAATTTCATTTAATAGGGGTTTTCGCGGGCGCGTTACTTTGCGGAAAATAAACTATGGGGCTCTTGCGGGCCCCACCTCACAAATATCCTACCAAGAGGGTAGGATATTTTGAATTTCACCCTATCCGCTTAAACTCAGCTTAAGAAGATTTAAGTGGCTTTTATGTGGAATTAAGTGAAATAAAAATAATGGTGTCGCACTACATTATTTTCTTTCTTAACTTAACCCCCAAAAATTTAAAACAACACCCGAGCAAACGCAACTCCAGAAGAGGCGTTTCTATGAAAATACCGGTGCTGCGATTCCATCGGTGCCCTCAGAATTCGATTCCGAGCACCGGTTTAAATGTTAGAAAACCCCGCTCGTTCGTTCACTGAACGTACCCGAGCCAAACTTCGGAAAATGATTCCGGGCACACCGGGCCTCGTAATCAGGTGCCCTCAGAAACTGCGTTCTTTTAAAATTCCAAAGAAAATTATGAAAAAAATTTCTTTGAAATTTACAGGTCTTTAAAATAGGGAGGGGCAATCATTTTCATTTTATATTATTGTTGGACCAAATGTTTTTGTATTTGAGTGTAACAATATATCACTTGGTAATAGGAATCTCGTCACACTTAGTTCTCAAATATAAAATTCAATGTGCTTGTCTTACACATAAATAAGAAGAGACATATGTTTCAATTTATATTTTATCATGACCCGATATTTCTGATATGGGTTTCACTATATTTTTTTGTTATCATTAATCCTTCCACCCATATATCTTGATAAAATCCACATATAAAAATATGACCCCCAAAAATGGACAGGTGTACCTAATATTCTACCTCCACAGAGATCTAGAGCAAGTGAAGTGAGTCAATCACCATAGAATGTTCACTAAAATATTTAACGTCATATGGTAGGATGACTTCTATTCATATTAACATCATGTGATAATGATGCATGATGTAGTGTTGTTTACATTCTATCCTCTATTAAATTTAATGATTTGAAGTATAAATATTGTTTTATGGGACATGTAATTATTAATCAATGATAAAAAAACTACATATTGGATATCCTTCTAATAGTGGGTGGTATATCATGTTCCTCCTCCAGACTATCAAATGTATATGCTCCATTATTATAGAACATATATATTCTGTTAGTACTATACTACATGTGTTACATAATTGGAAATTACATCATGTTATTATTAGGTTTTTGATAAATAATACCAATTATTCTCAAAGGAATGAGTGGTGTTAAAAAATTTGAAGTCAACCATGATATGATTTTGATGAACTTTGAGGATGTAAAATGTACACATCCATTTATCATAAATCCACTCTTACTAATGATGTACGTTTTTTAAATTTTCATCATCTAAAATCTCTCAAAATATATCTATTTATATTGATGGTAACTTGACTTCTATAGGAAAAACAACCTCTCTTCAATACACCAGGGAATTTGTGGTCTCTTTTATAGAAGTGTGTGTGGTGTTATAATATGCCAATAGAGGAATAAGGATCCTGACCGTACAATATTTCATGTAATCATCAACTATATTTTAGTATAATTCTGAAGTTTATTTATTTTTTATTTTATATATCCATTTTTTCTATATGATAGGAGGATGATTTTATGACCTCATAAGACATTTTCAACATAAAAAAATAGATGTTGGTGGTTTAATATATCAGAATGATGTGATGGGCACTAAATTTTGAGATAATATTTTATTTAAAAAAAGAATGATATTTTTCATCCTATATTCCATTAGGGATATTTCATCAGTACATTTGAAAAAAACCATTTGTCAAAAGGATATACATAAAGTACTTTTATGTATATAATCAATATGTCACCACAACATCAATTCCCCACATGAAAAATAGCAAGGAATACATAGTTGTATATAGAAAATATGGAGGTTGATGGATGATTTTTTAATTTAGTTAACTTTCCAGACACATTCTACTGAATTCCACATTACCTTGCATCATTGTTAACCAATAATATCCAATCTAACTAATTTAGAGGGAGAGTCTTCTTCCAAATTGGTGAGCACCATAGGATTCCATATTTCTTCATGGAATTAATCAATCCTTCTAAATTCCATATAATGATTATTCTATTCAATCCTTGTTTTTTGAGGACTTTTATAACACCCCAAGCTTCTACGGTATGTTTCCCTTTGAATAATGCGATAGCGTGTGTTGTACGCAACCTCGAGTTCTAACACACACCACAACTAATTAAACTAGCCGTTGTGAATAGTAATAACTAATTTTTGAAATTATATATATTTTATATTTGAAAATGGACTTCATTTTTGGACTCGTAATATCGAATTTAGTCTAAGGTGAAATTTTGGTACTTTTCAGATAAATTTCATATTTTGATGAATAGTGAAAATTACTAAATTTTAATTAAAAACAACTTTTTTAATAAAAATAATTAATAGTGATAAATTATGAATTTTAGTGGTTTTAAAGTATATTTAGAATATATTTTTACATTTTAATATAATGTTGGTCATTGGACATAATTTTACAATTAAACCGAACATAAACAAGTGTCAATCTTTTGATAGTTATTATCTCTTAAAAACACCCTTTTTGTTTTGACAGCGGGAATTAATTTTAAATTAATTTCTGCCACTTCTGTGTTTTGAATTTAGGAAAATGGATTCCATATTTGGAATCAGGATGTTCAAATTGTGTAAATGGGTAACTTTTATTTTTAGACATTTTGAATAATTACTGCGGTAAATATTTTATTTACCATGGTTAAGGGTAAATCCGGTAAATAAGGGTTAAAAAATAATATTATAATAATACTAAATTACCCTAACAACGTGTCTTAACCCTATTGGTTGATAGATGGTCGACCATGGGAATCTTTGGGTCTATTTTGGGACCCCATGGATCCACTTGTAAGTGATAATGACACTTTATTTTAATTTAGTTAAAATGAATACAAAAATGACACAAGCATATATCTTTTAGAACATCAATTTTTACATAGGGTTATATATGTTGGATTTTAGATTATAAATATTAATTAGAAAGATAAAAATATTTCCTACATAATGATATTTTATTTATAATTTTTAGACATTGAATAATTTATTTTATTTATGACACAATGATGATGCAGTAATTACTATAATAGTGAAAAATTAAAATAATTGATATTATAAATACCCAAATAATTATAATATGAAACTTTTAATGAATTAAACTAATTTTATATGATAATATGATATATTAGGATTGATGTAATTGACCTTGGTCGAAGTAATCAATCTGTTAGGAGTTTCAAAAAAATCAACTATTGAATGATGTCAAAATTGACATAAAAGAGTTCTTAAAACAAATATTAGATTATTAATTGATATTAAATTCCTAAAAATCTAAGGTTCGGCCAAGAGACTTATATTATGATAGGTTAATCATTAATGGACCACTTGGGGGTCGCTTGGATGTATATAGTAAGTTTATTAACCATATTATATAAAAATACAAAGAGACATTGTAAAAGTGAAACTAATTAACTTAGAGTTAATACTTAAAGATAAGGTTAATATAAGTACCCAAACCTGTCTAAATTCTATTGGTTGAGTGGTTTTCGACCTATCCCCACCTTAACCTTTGAATAATAAGCTTTGTAGCCATTAGAAACCGAATATGAATTTATTATAAATTAATATTTCTAGCTTTTCCAAAGGTGCCCCTCACCCCTCTTATAAAAAGGGCACTCCTCCTTCTCATTTCTTCACACCTTCAAAGCCTTTTGGTTCGGCCAAACTCTGCCCAAATACTCTCCCAACATCCCTCACTACAACCTAGAGGCCTTAGTTTGATCAGAAAGCCAACCTACGGAGCCCTTTTGATCATATCAAAAGGAAGAACCCGAAGAAGAGGTAATGATTTCACCACCCTTTTCTAAGTTCATATCTTCTTCCACTTCTTCTTCCTTTGTTCTTACCATTCTAAAATAATAACTCCAGTATCTCACATATACTGTGATGTTATTATAAGTATGGTACAACCATATTCAGTATTCTATCCACCCTTTGAATAACATGTCACCATACGTGCGTACGTACGGCTTACCGTCTCCACGTCGTGGTGTAATTGTTATTCAATATAATATTATTTGGATGGGTATAATAATGATGTGTAACTCATGTAAATAATAAATATAACATGTTAATTATTCTTTATATATGATATACCATTCATTTATATATTATTTTAATATCAAAAGAATGATATTGTCGCTCGTGCGTACGTACGGACTACCGTCTCCACGAACGCGATGAGATTCATTCTCCATCGTATCCATTCAAGTATAATTATCATTTTATGATTTAAAAATGATGTTTAAGGACTTGATATCATTCTGGATATGAATAAGATACAAAAAACATGGATTATGTAACAAAACATATAAAAGAAAATGAGTAAGTTAACACCCGAAACGATGATAATTCTAAGATATTATTAATAAATCAATGTTAAAAGATCATATATGATATCATATTAATATATATGATTCTTGTATAATTTAATAACAATTATTTCACCATTATACAGGAGGTTAACCTACCCCAACCAAGGAAAAGTACAAGGTAAGGGTTATTTCACAATCTCTTCATTATCCGAGGTTGTATTATACGTAATAATCTACTGGGATCTCTTTATCATCCATATCCATGTTTCTTATAAATGTATTTCAAAACATTTTTACTATTTACAAGAATATGGGTTAAAGTCATTTATACCCTTTTTTGACTTTTTATAAGAGGTTTATAAAGGAATCTTTCCGTCGTTTTCAAAACAAGGTCCTTTTTAACCTTTTCGACAGAATTGAGGTAAGAATGTTTTTTTTAACTTATACGGCGGGTGCGGTTATTTTACGCCGTTATAAAATCTTCAAAGCTTTCCTTACAAGCTTATAAGAATATTTTCAAAGAAAATGTTTTATTTTATATGGATCTTAAATGATTTCAAAATAAAAGGAGATATTTCTTTAAAAAGAATTTTGATTTCATCTATGTCAACATCCTTTGATGGATTTTAAGATTATTTGAAGTTGATTTATTATGATACAAAACTTCTATATTGTATTGAAGGTTTTGTGATATGTTTGACTGTGGATGTGCTATTTTTATACCATTCATAGTTTATTGTGAAAGTATTGACATTTCGTATGCTAGTTTTAATACGAATGTTTATGTTATGTTTAAACCTTTTCATATGGGAATGCATTGGACTTAATAAGTGACGGGTGGAGCCCGCTATAGCTCCTCGATGCATCGGTAGGTCTCATGAGACAAACTAGTGTCTTGGCACAAGGCCTTGACAAAATCTTATTTGTATTTTTGGCACGAGGCCTTGGCTATGTGGTTATGATAGTCTGGCATTATGCATTCCAACATTATGAAAGTGGTTATTGATTTTTGCATGTGATTATTCGATTAGTAGAATATCCATGTGAATAAGTAAATGGAATTATTTCATTTTATTTATGCCATACCATGTTGGAAGTTCATATTTAAAAGGCTTTTGTTTTAGTTATACATTGCCTTAAATGTTTATTCTTATTTATGAAAGTTTCCGCTATATTGTTATCCTTACTGGGCATTTGAGCTCACCCCTTTTCTATGTTTTACTTTTCCCAGGAAGTGAAGAAGTAAATTATGAATGACTTTCAGGGATATTATGAGGGGTTAATAGTGTGGATATGAAGACTTTGTTATTGTAGTAGTTTTTCACTTTGAAATGTAATGTAAAAATTTATGATTATATCTAGTGTTTCCAAGGCTACTAAACCAATCGGTCTTTCGAAATTTGATCTTTCTTGTGATCATGCCAATGTTATGTAATTAATGCACCGACTCTGGGTAGCTGGGGTCGGGGCGTTACAGTTGGTATCAGAGGAAGTTTAGTACAAACCTTGGAAGCTAGATTTAGATAAACTCTGATTAGAGCACATAGACCTAAGATGAACTTTGAGGATTAGTATAGAAGAACTTCCTAGAATTTTGGTATTGTAGAGACTTTGTGAGTTTTCCGAGCAATACATCCCTGTCTGGATACGAGCAGGTAGAGGCGGCTCTGGCACAGATGTACCTAGGGGTAAAACCCGAAAACACCGCTTTGAGCTAGACTCGAACGGGAACTGGTGCACGACAACGAGCCTTGCTGCACTCTTGGTTACGACACTCCCGGGGGATATGCTTAGGATAACTCTCACTTTCTTTACAAATCATTATGAAGGGTTTATGAGTATATACTTCCTCAAAGAAAACATATTTATGATTATGGATTATATCCATAGATAGTTCAATTTATGTTTAGTGTTTTATAAGTATGGGATTATGTATTTTGATGCATAAACTGATCTAGTTTATGCCATTTTTTAGAAATGGCGCCTAGTGGAAGAAATGGAAACCGTATCAATGCACGCACTCCATGTATGGATTGCCCTCCTGCTCAAGATAATTATAGTGGGGTTGGTGATGCAACTGGTGCTGATCAGCTAATCACCGTACTGGGACAACTTACTCAGGTTATGAATAATAACCTTACCCGTATGGAGCACCCTGATCCGCAGCGTGGAGGATCAATGTTAGATCGATTCATGAGACAACAACCACCAACGTTCAATGGGAGTACAAATCCCTTAGTAGGTGAGCAATGGATATTTTCCCTAGAGAAAATATTTCAGGCTTTGGGGAGTAGTGAAAGGGAAAAAGTTACCATGGCAGTTTACCGCCTCACTGGAGATGCTGATCAATGGTGGTCATTGATTCAAAACATGAAGGAAGATGATGAAGTATCAAACATGGAATGGAGGGAGTTCAAAGATCTGTTTTTAGAAAAATACTTTCCTCGCGACCATCGAGCAGATATGGAAAGACAATTTCTGAGTCTGAGACAAAAGGAGGATGAGAATGTCACAAAGTATGAGGCTACCTTTACAAGGTTAGCGAGGTACGCTGGTGATTATATTCGCAACCCAAGAAGTACGATTGATCGTTTCTTTGATGGGTTAAAACCATTTCTCCGTCGAGCATTAGTCTCACAATCCTTTTCATCGTACGAAGACATTGTCTCATGTGCTATCAAGACCGAAAAGGAATTCTCTAAGTCTTATGACTTTAAAGAAAAGCAAGAGAAGAAGAGACCTGCTGATCAATCTGGGAATGGAAATAAGGGGAAGAAGGGAAAGGTTGAATATCCATCTTGTGGTAAGTGCGGGAAGAAACACCCCGGTGCTTTCCTGAAGGGAATGGGAGTCTGTTACCAGTGTGGTGAAAAAGGCCACCAAGCTCATGATTGCAAGGGGAAGAAGGAAGCTACCAACGTTCAGTGCTACAATTGCAGGGAGATGGGGCATTATGCAAATGCATGTCCTAAGAGTCAGGAGAACTTACCTCAGAAAAGGCCAAGGGATCAAGGCCAGGCTTATGCTATCACTACTGCAGAGGTAGAAGCTCCGAAAGACGTGGTGGCAGGTAATTTAATGGTTTCCTCAAGTTTAGAAAATGCATTATTTGATTCTGGATCATCGCATTGTTTCATATCTTCCCAGTTTGCTAAGAAAATTAGATATTTCCAATTTGATTTAATAAGGGAGTTGTCAGTTAAAACTCCTAAGGGATGTATCGTTGCAACAAAGTTTTGTGAATCAGTCCCCATTAGAGCACATAAATTTTCTTTATCTGCTGATTTCATCGTCATACCTATGATTGAGTTTGATATAATCCTCGGTATGGACTGGCTTTCGGACTATGATGCGAAGATTTTTTGTAAGAAGAAAGAGGTTACGATTCTTGATGATAATGATAAGGAGCACCTTATTTTTAGAGCAGAATCGTCACCACCTAATTCTTATTTAGATCCACCCCCTGTAGCTCAACTTAATTCAATTATCGAGGAGGAAGAGAATGAAATAACTGTCGGTGAGGAAAGGAATGTTCAAATAGAGGATGTACCTATTGTGAAAGAATTTGTAGATGTATTTCCGGAAGATTTACCTGGACATCCTCCAGAACGAGAAGTTGAGTTTTCTATTGATTTGATTCCTGGATCAAGGCCTATATCGAAGTCCCCTTATAGAATGGCCATTGTAGAGCTAGTCGAACTAAAGAAACAACTAGAGGAATTTAGTAATAAGGGATTAATTCGCCCTAGTGTTTCTCCATGGGGAGCCCCTGTTCTTTTTGTTAAAAAGAAAGATGGATCTATGAGGTTATGTATCGATTACAGGGAGATCAATGCTATAACGATAAAGAACAAGTATCCCCTACCTCGTATTGATGATTTATTTGACCAACTGCATGGAGCTCAATACTTTTCAAAGATTGACCTTCGATCTGGATACCATCAGTTGTGTGTAAAGAAGGAATACATTCCGAAAACAGCATTTCGAACCAGGTACGGGCATTACGAGTTTACTGTAATGCTGTTTGGATTGACTAATGCACCCTCTGTATTCATGGATCTGATGAATAGAGTTTTCAAGGAGTATCTCGATGAATTTGTGGTGGTATTTATTGATGATATCTTGGTATACTCCAAAACCTACAAAGATCATGAAAATCACTTGCGCATTATCTTGAAGACTCTGAGGAGGCATGAATTATATGGAAAGTTTAGCAAGTGTGAATTCTGGCTTCAGGAGATTTCTTTTCTTGGCCATATTGTCTCTAAAGATGGAATCTCTGTTGATCCTTCTAAGACCAAAGCAATCCAAGAATGGCCAGCACCTACGAGTATAACTGAGGTACGTAGTTTTATTGGCTTGGCAGGTTATTATCGACGTTTTGTCCAGAATTTTGCCCGATTGGCTAACCCATTAACGAAGCTCACACGTAAAGGGGTTAAATTTGTTTGGACAAAAGAGTGTGAAGAATGTTTTGAAGAACTAAAGAGAAGATTAGTCAATGCTCCTATATTGACTCTACCATCGGGGAATGATGGGTTCGTTATTTATAGTGATGCATCAAAGAAAGGACTTGGCTGTGTCCTTATGCAGAATGATAGAGTTATTGCCTATGCATCACGACAGTTGAAAATTCATGAACAAAACTATCCTACTCATGATCTCGAGTTAGCAGCAGTGATCTTTGCTTTGAAAATATGGAGGCACTACCTCTATGGTGAAAAATGTGAGATTTATACTGATCACAAGAGTTTGAAGTATATTTTCTCACAAAAAGAACTCAACATGAGGCAAAGGAGATGGCTTGAATTACTCAAGGATTATGATTGTACGATACACTACCACCCAGGGAAGGCAAACAAGGTGGCAGATGCTTTGAGTAGAAAAGACCATGGAGTTTTGAACAATATGAGAATTGAAAGGGATCCAATTTTCATGGATCTAGTGAAGATGGACATGGGAATAACCAGGGAAGGTGAAACATCAATGCTTTTTCAAATGGTTGCCAAACCATCTTTACTAGAAAGGATTAAGAGTTCTCAGACCAATGATGAAGAATTCCAAAAGAAGATTAAAGCTGTGAATGATGGGAGATTGAGAGACTTTGTGTATGAAAATGGAATTTTGAAATTCGGGAAGAGACTTTGTGTTCCCAATATACCTGATCTAAAAAGGGAATTGCTGGATGATGCTCATAGTTCCAATTTCTCTATACACCCTGGGAGCACCAAAATGTATAGAGATTTGAAAGAACATTTTTGGTGGGACAATATGAAGAGGGAGATTGCTGATTTTGTGTCAAGATGTATGGTTTGTCAACAAGTGAAAGCTGGAAGGCAACAGCCTGGAGGAGTCATGCAACCTCTTCCCATACCGGAGTGGAAATGGGACAATATTACGATGGACATTGTCATGGGGCTACCAATGACTCCTAGAAGGAACGATGCAATATGGGTTATTGTTGATCGTCTTACCAAGTCAGCACATTTTCTTGCTATAAGAGAAGATCTACCCCTGGAACGTCTAGCAAGACTATATATTAATGAAGTTGTGAGACTTCATGGAGTTCCCCTATCGATTGTTTCTGATCGTGATCCCCGTTTTACTTCAAGATTTTGGAAAAGTCTTCAGAAATCCCTGGATACTGAACTTCATTTGAGCACTGCTTACCACCCTCAGACAGACGGACAATCAGAACGGACTATTCAAACCTTAGAAGACATGTTGAGATCTTGCTCACTTGATTTTCAGGGTATGTGGGATCAATATTTACCACTAGTAGAATTTTCCTATAACAATAGCTTCCATTCGAGTATTCAGATGGCACCATATGAAGCGTTATACGGAAAGAGATGTCGTACACCAACCTGTTGGGATGACGTTGGTGAAAGAAAACTTGTAGGCCCAGAACTGGTGGAGGAAACGGTGGAAAAGGTGAAGGTAATCCAAAATCACATTAAAGCAGCTCAAACTAGGCAGAAGAGCTATGCCGATAATCGAAGGAAGGATTTGGAATTTCAAGTCGGTGATCATGTTTTCCTGAAGGTATCTCCGTGTAAGGGAGTCATACGTTTTGGTATGAAAGGTAAATTGAGTCCCAGGTACATCGGACCTTTCGAAATTCTAGAACGAATTGGGGCTGTAGCTTACCGATTGGCAATGCCGCCAAGTCTCTCCAATGTTCACGATGTGTTCCACGTATCTCTGTTGAGGAAATACATGCCTGACCCAACGCATGTACTCACCTATGAAGATTTAGAACTGGAACCCGATCTGTCTTATTGCGAAGAGCCCATCAAGATTCTTGATACGAGAGAACAAGTGCTGAGAAACCGGACGACGCGTCTGGTAAATGTTTTGTGGAGGAATCATAAGATGGAAGAGGCAACGTGGGAACCCGAGGAACTTATGATGAAGAACCACCCGAGTCTTTTTATGCAGTAATACCCTAGAAATTGCGAGGACGCAATTATTTGAAGGAGGGGAGAATATATCACCCCAAGCTTCTACGGTACGTTTCCCTTTGAATAATGTGATAGCGTGTGTTGTACGCAACCTCGAGTTCTAACACACACCACAACTAATTAAACTAGCCGTTGTGAATAGTAATACCTAATTTTTGAAATTATATATATTTTATATTTGAAAATGGACTTCATTTTTGGACTCGGAATATCGAATTTAGTCTAAGGTGAAATTTTGGTACTTTTCTGATAACTTTCATATTTTGATGAATAGTGAAAATTACTAAATTTTAATTAAAAACAACTTTTTTAATAAAAATAATTAATAGTGATAAATTATGAATTTTAGTGGTTTTAAAGTATATTTAGAATATATTTTTACATTTTAATATAATGATGGTCATTGGACATAATTTTACAATTAAACCGAACATAAACAAGTGTCAATCTTTTGATAGTTATTATCTCTTAAAAACACGCTTTTTGTTTTGACAGCGGGAATTAATTTTAAATTAATTTCTGCCACTTCTGTGTTTTGAATTTAGGAAAATGGATTCCATATTTGGAATCAGGATGTTCAAATTGTGTAAATGGGTAACTTTTATTTTTAGACATTTTGAATAATTACTGCGGTAAATATTTTATTTACCATGGTTAAGGGTAAATCCGGTAAATAAGGGTTAAACAAATAATATTATAATAATACTAAATTACCCTAAAAACGTGTCTTAACCCTATTGGTTGATAGATGGTCGACCATGGGCATCTTTGGGTCTATTTTGGGACCCCATGGATCCACTTGTAAGTGATAATGACACTTTATTTTAATTTAGTTAAAATGAATACAAAAATGACACAAGCATATATCTTTTAGAACAACAATTTTTACATAGGGTTATATATGTTGTATTTTAGATTATAAATATTCATTAGAAAGCTAAAGAGATTTACTAAATAAGGATATTTTATTTATAATTTTTAGACATTGAATAATTTATTTTATTTATGACACAATGATGATGCAGTAATTACTATAATAGTGAAAAATTAAAATAATTGATATTATAAATACCCAAATAATTATAATATGAAACTTTTAATGAATTAAACTAATTTTATATGATAATATGATATATTAGGATTGATTTAATTGACCTTGTTCGAAGTAATCAATCTGTTAGGAGTTTCAAAAAAATCAACTATTGAATAGTGTCAAAATTGACATAAAAGAGTTCTTAAAACAAATATTATATTATTAATTGATATTAAATTCCTAAAAATCTAAGGTTCGGCCAAGAGACTTATATTATGATAGGTTAATCATTAATGGACCACTTGTGGGTCGCATGGATGTATATAGTGAGTTTATTAACCATATTATATAAAAATACAAAGAGACATTGTAAAAGTGAAACTAATTAACTTAGAGTTAATACTTAAAGATAAGGTTAATATAAGTACCGAAACCTGTCTAAATTCTATTGGTTGAGTGGTTTTCGACCTATCCCCACCTTAACCTTTTAATAATAAGCTTTGGAGCCATTAGAAACCGAATATGAATTTATTATAAATTAATATTTCTAGCTTTTCCAAAGGTGCCCCTCACCCCTCTTATAAAAAGGGCACTCCTCCTTCTCATTTCTTCACACCTTCAAAGCCTTTTGGTTCGGCCAAACTCTGCCCAAATACTCTCCCAACATCCCTCACTACAACCTAGAGGCCTTAGTTTGATCAGAAAGCCAACCTAAGGAGCCCTTTTGATCAAATCAAAAGGAAGAACCCGAAGAAGAGGTAATGATTTCACCACCCTTTTCTAAGTTCATTTCTTCTTCCACTTCTTCTTCCTTTGTTCTTACCATTCTAAAATAATAACTCCAGTATCTCACATATACTGTGATGTTATTATATGTATGGTACAACCATATTCAGTATTCTATCCACCCTTTGAATAACATGTCACCATACGTGCGTACGTACGGCTTACCGTCTCCACGTCGTGGTGTAATTGTTATTCAATATAATATTATTTGGATGGGTATAATAATGATGTGTAACTCATGTAAATAATAAATATAACATGTTAATGATTCTGTATATATGATATACCATTCATTTATATATTATTTTAATATCAAAAGAATGATATTGTCGCTCGTGCGTACGTACGGACTACCGTCTCCACGAACGCGATAGGATTCATTCTCCATCGTATCCATTCAAGTATAATTATCATTTTATGATTTAAAAATGATGTTTAAGGACTTGATATCATTATGGATATGAATAAGATACAACAAACATGGCTTATGTAACAAAACATATAAAATAAAATGAGTAAGTTAACACCCGAAACGATGATAATTCTAAGATATTATTAATAAATCAATGTTAAAAGATCATATATGATATCATATTAATATATATGATTCTTGTATAATTTAATAACAATTATTTCACCATTATACAGGAGGTTAACCTACCCCAACCAAGGAAAAGTACAAGGTAAGGGTTATTTCACAATCTCTTCATTATCCGAGGTTGTATTATACGTAATAATCTACTAGGATCTCTTTATCATCCACATCCATGTTTCTTAAAAATGTATTTCAAAACATTTTTACTATTTACAAGAATATGGGTTAAAGTCATTTATACCCTTTTTTGACTTTTTATAAGAGGTTTATAAAGGAATCTTTCCGTCGTTTTCAAAACAAGGTCCTTTTTAACCTTTTCGACAGAATTGAGGTAAGAATGTTTTTTTTAACTTATACGGCGGGTGCGGTTATTTTACGCCGTTATAAAATCATCAAAGCTTTCCTTACAAGCTTATAAGAATATTTTCAAAGAAAATGTTTTATTTTATATGGATCTTAAATGATTTCAAAATAAAAGGAGATATTTCTTTAAAAAGAATTTTGATTTCATCTATGTCAACATCCTTTGATGGATTTTAAGATTATTTGAAGTTGATTTATTATGATACAAAACTTCTATATTGTATTGAAGGTTTTGTGATATGTTTGACTGTGGATGTGCTATTTTTATACCATTCATAGTTTATTGTGAAAGTATTGACATTTCGTATGCTAGTTTTAATACGAATGTTTATGTTATGTTTAAACCTTTTCATATGGGAATGCATTGGACTTAATAAGTGACGGGTGGAGCCCGCTATAGATCATCGATGCATCGGCAGGTCTCATGAGACAAACTAGTGTCTTGGCACAAGGCCTTGACAAAATCTTATTTGTAGTCTTGGCACGAGGCCTTGGCTATGTGGTTATGATAGTCTGGCATTATGCATTCCAACATTATGAAAGTGGTTATTGATTTTTGCATGTGATTATTCGATTAGTAGAATATCCATGTGAATAAGTAGATGGCATTATTTCATTTTATTTATGCCATACCATGTTGGAAGTTCATATTTAAAAGGCTTTTGTTTTAGTTATACATTGCCTTAAATGTTTATTCTTATTTATGAAAGTTTCCGCTATATTGTTATCCTTACTGGGCATTTGAGCTCACCCCTTTTCTATGTTTTATTTTTCCCAGGAAGTGAAGAAGTAAATTATGAATGACTTGCAGGGATATTATGAGGGGTTAATAGTGTGGATATGAAGACTTTGTTATTGTAGTAGTTTTTCACTTTGAAATGTAATGTAAAAATTTATGATTATATCTAGTGTTTCCAAGGCTACTAAACCAATCGGTCTTTCGAGATTTGATCTTTCTTGTGATCATGCCAATGTTATGTAATTAATGCACCGACTCTGGGTAGCTGGGGTCGGGGAGTTACAACTTTCTACACTTTTGGACCACCCCAATGTGTAAATTGCAATGGTCTATGGTAAATTTCATTAATTTTTTATTGATTTGATGGGAGATTATAATCATAGAGGAAATGTTTTTTGGGGATTATTTATTCCATTAGATGATTTTGGTTCTTCATGGACATGGTATTTGATTACATGATTAATTTTATATAGTTTTCATATGATGAGTAGTGATACCACTATTCTATGTTAGATATAGAAAACCATTTCTTCCTAATTGGGAACATCCAGGACTATGGTTTCATTTTACTGGTTATTGGAAGAAGAATGTTTCTATTTTGGAAATAATGTATTTCAAGTAAAAAATTGAATCCATAAATCATTATATTGGAGAAACCGATTAGATATTTCAATTATTAATTCTTTGTATCATAAAAGATTATAATCTACTCGAATATAACATCACATCCCCTTTGATATTTTTGTAGGTTGTGTCAGCTGCATGGATACCTCTTAACTGCTGATAAGGGATTTGTATCCTATCTTATTATTATTTTGAACATTAGAAAATATGAATGAATATTGAAATATTTATTCCTATGTGGTATCAAGTAAAATCTATATACCAACTCATTATGGATTTTTGTTTTTCGTTATTTTTTTGAGTAGATGTTTTGGAGGCCCCATAAAAATAATATCCATAAAATTGGAGATAATTATAGCATAGAAAACTTCTTCATATTGATGTTTGGTTTCTATAATCATACGTGATGAGGTGGGATCATCGATGAGGAAATTCACTCCGATATTCAATTTAACTATATTCTATGAAATTTATTGTATGTCATGTTATTTTAGGATAAACTATAAATGATACAGAAATCTAGTTAATATAGAGTGGGAAATAATATACATTAGTTTGTTGATAAGTGAGACTAGGTGGACTTAATGACGCTTTAAGTAATACCTCAACATTTACACTATGAAGGAAAGTTAATGTATGTCCATTTCAATATAAAAATATTAAATGTCCAAATCTAGAATTTTTCTAATAAGATAATATAAGGGTTTCCAACACCAACATCATATTAATGTGCATGGATAGAACCAAGTTATTTTTCCATGGTGGCCCCATATAGAATAAGTTGCATTCCCTCTATTAAAAATATCAATATAGGTGGTTGAAAATTGTATTACATTAGATTCATGAAATATTCTTTGTATCCCCCATCAATTTTTATGAAATTAGCTACTTCATTTTAAATGTTAATGGGAGATACATTCTATATAGTTTGGCTAAGAAACACCAAATATAATTGAGGTTCCCATAGAACCACCCCCTTGTTATTTAATAACCCTAAGGGGTAAAATTACCTAAATTAAAATTTTCTATTTTGGATTAAATTTGATGAAAACTGATAATACCATATGGGTAAATAATATCCTTAATGATTTTTGAAAAAAAATTCAAAGTATTTGACTTTAAACAATGCAGACAAACTTTACATAAGATAATTTGAATATGTGTGATGTGGTCCCATTACATTTGGTATTTTACCATTGGGTCATGAAAAAAAATTGAGATTACTACCAATATATTTATATATATATTAATAATGGAATGGATTTAATTATTATCCTCATTTATGAATCCAAAGGGACTTGCCTAGTAGACAATGATCTATGGAGGTTATCCGAAAGTCCTAGCCTCATCATCTTTAATGGAAATATTTATGTAATATTTCATTGAATAAACATTATATAATATATTTGGACTGGAAGACAGTAGATGCATTGATAATAATTTATATGATTGGTGGTGGGATATCATCCTTTGGTAAGTGTTGATTAATGTCTATGAAATCAATTGAGACTCTGATCTTTCCATTATTTTACAAAATAGGGTGATTGTGGCATGTCATTTTTGTGTAATCAATATCCTAGATAAAGTTATATTTGACTAATTTTTTCAACATTCGATTTGATGTTATTAGGATGATATGTTTCAATTCTCCTTGAATCCTATCATTATATCTATGGTAATCAGCTATGTCTATAAGATGAGTAGAATCATCTAGGTTTATCCTAATATTATAATTATAATTCCTAATGTACATGTATTGATGATGATTTATAGATGAAATTTACATCTTATTGAACTCAAGTAGAATTGATTCAATAATAAATACATATAGTCGGTGTTTTTGGATTCACTAATTAATTTTCCTGAGATCATCGAGGGATGTTGAGATTCTATCCTAAAATGTTGGATGGGTACCCATGTGGCCATCATCCCCTTCTACCATCTTTCAGTCTATTTGGTCATCTTTGGGCATTGATAATAATTAGAGGGAATCTCTATCACTATTGAGATGACACATTCTGGTAGAGGGAAAATTTTCGACATGAACTATAAGTGTAATAATATAGTGATTTTTTGGGTGCATGCCTTCCAGTTGACTAGTTTTCAGTGTAGGAGTGATATGAAATTCATGAGGTGTTGATATTTTAATAGATTTTACTATTTTCGAAAGGATCTAATCCCATTATGATATAGTTTAGAAAAAATAATCTATGAAATATCCACTTTAACGGATGTGATTTATGTACCATTGATAGGATATTTTAATGTTTTTGATTCATGATATCTTTTTTTGACATTGAAATTTAAACCTCATCTAGGATGAAAGGTAGCACATTATTACTATTCATAAAAATCATAGGATATGAAGGGACATTCCAAATCCCATAAGAGTGGAAACATGTATATCATCATCCACCATTTTATTATTCTATTACCTATTGTAGAGAATTTTATCTGCATGTGCATCTTTCAAATTAACAAAATGTGCACTATCGTAGTGTAGTATTATTACCTTTCTAATGAAGGGGTGCTTTAAAAATTGATGAAAATTCTTATGTTATGAACACATGGATATGAATCCAGGTTCATCTGAGTAATAAATGGTCTATTGTTTCATGTAGTACTATCACAAACTATGCATTATATGTCAGATCCATGAATAGATCATTGAGTGTGATATTCCTAAGGGAACGTTTCTCATTATTTTCCAACCCTTTAATAGTTAAATGTTTTGAAGAAAATTACCACTAAAATTATTCCAAAATATGGAGAGATATAATTCCAATGATGTTTATCCCTAATTCATTTTCATCGAGTGGACTTTAGATGTAAATTTTTGTGGGGTTTATTGAAATGTTCATTGGTCTAGGATTTTCGTGGATGACTTCACCACAGTCATACTTTATGACCACGATAATGATATGAAATTCCACTACTATAGTTCCCATAATGATAAACATGATTGTAGAAATATGTTTCATAGAGTACAGTTGGATTTGGAGGAAATCAATGAATTCCAGTCAGAGTTATTTAGAAATAAAATGATCATAATTGATTGATTGTTTGGTAAGAATCGTCTCCAACTATTTTATAATTTCATATTTCTATTCCCATGTTATGTTCTTATAATATTGGGGTTTCCTCTTATCATGAATCTTAGGAGATATGTTTTTTGAGGTGGAAGGGAATTGTACATTGGTAGTGTTTGTGGGAGCATCTGTTACAAGTGGTATATGATTTTTAGGCTAACTCATTTTCCTAGTTAATCAAAAAATATCACCCCTATTAGTCATTCATGGAGGAAAATAAGGGTTGAATGGACCTTAAAAGGATACGAGGAATCATCATGTCTTGGTTATACATTCAGAATTCATCATCTATGAGTCATAAATTATCATATGTATTTTATAGGGATGGGACTAAAATATTTAGTTAATCCATTCCAACAACATCCATTTTATCATTGAAATTTAAATACTAAATCATTATATCTTCATTTAGGTATGTGGAACTCATACTCAATATAGTATTCATCATTTGATATGGAATATGATATGTTGAATATGGTAACTGAACCAAATTCATGATCTTCATCCTTTGATAATTCCATTTGGAGGGGTGGTTCCCATTCTCTATAAATTGAATGGAAGAATTCCTCAATAGACAGATTTCATGATAGAGTTGGTTATGACTACTTATCTTGTTTATTTTTTAATGTATGAAATTTAAACCCGCCTCATGGATGTATATTCAATTGATCCTCCTTAGCATCAAGAATAGTTTCTAGTGTGTGAATGTATTCCCACAATGTGGGATGTGCTTTATTTACTCTATTTGGAGTCATATGGTTATGGAACCTCTCTTCTTGACTAGTCAAAACATCATTCTAGTCCACCGCCTCATCTGGTTGGGGGATGGTAAATCTATTCACACAATTCTTCGCCATTCCGAATATCATTTTTCTAGAATATACAATTACCCAGAGTAGATCATTTAAGACAATGAGTTCCATGATATTGTGGACAACTCAATTATAAAAAGTTCAATATTGAAGACAATCTATGAGAATGACCACATTGGGATACCAAGTATTCAATAGATTAATGTGGGTATTTATAATTTCTATGAGGAAATAAAAAATGAAACTATTAATTTTGGATGTAATTAAATATGTTTATCCATTCCTAGAATTATAATAAATGTTGAATTATCATTAATTCTAGTTGATGGTTGATTTCCTCTTTTATTAAACCTATAAGAGGTTCTAGAAAATTTGAGGGATACATGAGTTTCTAAATGAACACTAATACTTTTTTCATGATAATAGCTATGTTATCTATATTAAAAAGACTCATCCCTATGTAATTAGTGTGTGAAGATATTTGTATTGGGTTCAACAAATGGAATCATATAGGAAATTTTTAATCTATTCAAAGTCATATAATCTTCCTGGATACTTCATTAGGATCAATGGTGCTTTAAATTCATCATGTGATTGAAACTACAATTCTGTATAAAATTTCTCTTGTAGGAGTGAGATACTGAGTAAATCGGATAAACATTTCTATATAGATAATAAATAAAATCCTTTTCGTTGTCATATTTTGTTAAATATATGAAGATAATAATATTTTTTCAACATCATAAGGATGAATTAATAATATAATTGAAGAATAATTTGGTCCCAAACCATGATGGACCATCCCAGATTGGTATTTTATCAAACAATGTCTTTCATGCCAAATTTTATTCAAAACGTCTATGTTTGGTCTCCTTCTTCTGGTATCAGTGGTATAACATAATAATTCATTTTGTACATTACTATATGAGATTATTCATATGTTATTTCATTCTATTTATGGTTGAGTATATTGGATTTATGAAATTTTGTGTAGCCAATGTGTCATTTACCCAGTCGGGATGCATCTATTCCATTTGATACATGCGGGTGCACTGTCTCTCTATGGATTCCATATGAGTGGAAAAGGATTCAAGGAAATTTAGAATTTCTTAAGGTATCAATATCTATACCACATATAATATATAGATATATGGAGATGATTAATCAAGATTTATTTCTTTCATGTCCTTCTAATTTTCAATCTGTATAAGGACTGGGTGATCACATTGATGAGGGGGAGCCAATCATTGTCATTGAGGAAATTAATTATCACCTTGAGTATCAATAGTATTGTATGAAAGTTCCCTAGATCCATATCTAGTCTTATAATCAAAATCCACTCATTCAGGTAGATTATATACTTCCTAATGTTTGTGGGGTGTGATATTCACTTCAGTTTGATGATGATAGTGAGTTGGAATGTTTCACATTATTTACAATAATCGAGTATTCTATCACTATATATCTCATTATTAATTTTTTTCATTACTTCCTTTTTGGAGGGGATTATTTTTTTTAGGTGGTGAGTGGTATTTATCCACACCTTTCCCTATATCCTTCATTGAGTTATGCTAAAGAGTTTATAACTCATCTATTCAAGGATTCCATTAAATGATCATTCTAGGAGTACATGCATATGAATCCTAATTTTTTATATAAATATTTCATAACTATAATGGTTCTATATATATATTTTTTACCACTAAATTTTACACTTGTAACACGTAATTTTCTAGATTTATGTTAATGGTATTCAGTAAGTCGTATAATAAAAACAATATTTATACTATCCCTTGACACATTCTAGAAAATTCGTAAAACAATTTCTCATCCATAAAACAATTATATAATGGTCATTTATATGAACCATGGACCATCTTATTTTACTAACTATATGGGGTTTTGTTTCCGTTACTATATACTCCCCATGTCTCGGTCTATGAATAGTGATATTAAGGGAATTTTTTATCAGTGTTACCAATAATGCCTGAATGAAAGATGAATTTCCCATAGTTTGAGTAATAATTGTGTTGAAACCATTTTCATTAAACACCTAAACTAAAAAAGACTGATTTCTTCTTAGGTGATAATAATAATAAAAATTCACCCAAAAATTTCAGATTGGGATTATTCCAGGCTACTACTGAAACTTTTTGATCTAGTTGTTGAGTGTCTAAGGACACAATAAAGGGATCTGATGGATCATGGAATATATATTGTGATATAAATTCACAAAATATATAGTTTTGGGTTGATATGGAACCATTTCATATTTTAAATTAACAACTTGGGGTTTTTTAAAAATAATCGTTTTGATTGTGGTAATAATATCCCTTACTTTACTAGATAGGTTTTCTCGCATGTATCTCTCTATATTGAAACGGTTTCAGAGTAAATTATTTGTTGTATTATTTATTTTAAAAAGGCTAGGTGAAATGGATTTTTGTGATGATATTAAATTCCTATGTTATTATATAATTTTAACAATTATATTCGCTTTCATATTTGAGATGTGATCAATGTTTTTAAGAGGCATGACAAAGGAGGATACAAGGGGACCTCAATATCTATTCTCAATTTCATTGCATACACAAATATGGTTTTCCTTTTTATTGACCAAAATTCCCATACATTACCTAGTCCCACGATCTCTCTTATGTATATGACAAAACAAGTTTTCTTATAATGGGATAATTGTTACTCTGGTGAAGGGGTAAAGTGAAATGTTACATACATGTCCCTTATTTGGATATAAATGCCTAAATATTCTTAATTGATTAATTTTTATTGCTCTTTATGTTATATGGATTCAAGAATATTTTAAAATTTTAATATAGATCTCTATTATAGGGTCTTCTGAAATAGGGATGTAGGCTAGGTCATGTTGATTGTATATGTCTTTAATGACCAGGAGGTGACGATCATGTCTATTATAATGGGGTTGAATAGAATTTAATATCTAAAATTTTGACCACATGTTATCATCTAAAATGGGAACATACAACTTTTTTAGTTCATTAGAGATTCCATAAGATTATTGTTATACTACATTAAATATACATGGGAGGACATTTCTTGTAAACTGCCTCCAAATGTCAATGCCAGCTTCTACTACATTGGATCTCACTCCTCCACCAGGTCATACCACAGAGTCCACCTCTCTAGATAGCTTGATGATTTAGTGTAGGTGTTTTTATAGGTTATTGGGAACTATATACAGCTAAGACTAGTATTTTATGATCATATCTAAATGAATTTGTACATGAAAGTGGAGTATTTACTTCCTTAGTCGTGATATGAACATGTAGATTTCTCCATGTTGAATACCAAGAGTAGGGTTTTGATTATAAATTATTACATTACTATGAGGGGAAATACCATGGAAATTATACCCACTTTCATCCATTCACGAGTTTATGAACACTTGGGTTGTTTCATATATGTATTGCACTGAGTCAAGAACAATGATATTCAGAATATATGGGATATAAGAATTATATATCTACATGGATAAACTATAACAAACTTTATATTGGGTAAATTCATGGATATGAGGCCATGAAAAGTCAATCACTGAGATATATTGATAAAAATATATTATTTCATAATATGAGCCTATTGTTGTGATGATGATGATGTCTAATTGTGATATTCTATTTTATCGATAGTGTTATAATCCAACATGTGGGTAGTCAAAAGAAATATCATGTAATTACTAGTTTAATTTTGTGTATGAAATAAATTAATATATTAATTACCCATTACAATATACTGATGATCCTATAAAATGATTGGGGTGATATGTTCTTCATCCTCGAGTTTATCCTCTAAACGATTCGGAAGAAGCTATTTATTTTTGATAATAAAGTTAAAATCATATATTCTATAAGTTGATGAAATATTTTTTGCAACATAATTAGTTGGGATATGATCCTATATAAGGATATTTCAAAATAGTATTTATAAACATTTTCTCTAGAAGAAGATTGAGTGTGATACTATACCTTTTGAGCATGTGGATGGAATTATTCATTAAGAATGTTCACCTTTACTAAGTCAATTTCTATCTGAGGATGGCTAGCTCTTTTTAAAATTTGAATATGATCTGAAACATGTGCCTCATACATTATGGAAATATTTTAGAAATTATCCATGATTGAAGAATTATTATACTCCTTCCCCTATGTAACCCCTATTCATGTTGATCATGGTGATATGATGTTATTGATATTTGGATAAGAATATGAGAAAATCCATATACCTTCACCTGAAACTAAATAATCTAATGGATTTATTAAATTTATTTAAAATATTGTAACACATAATTAGTATATTATAATGGATATAAAATTTCACATTCTAATTCATTAGGATAAGCTAGTATATACCTTTCATTGAATTAGAGACATAATCCCACCCCTGTCCATATTTTTCCATCAGGATACATTGATGGTATCTATGAACATGGAATGGATTTATGCATCCCACAACATTTTTGCCAAAATATTTGGCCAGACATGATCTAGGTCTGTAGAGATATAAGTTTAATCAAGGACCACCACTGAAGTATGAATATAGGAATGGTTATAGAAATTTGAATTAAGATTTTATATCATTATTATCTATATCATTATATGACTAGTTATATTTGTTTAGTTCATTGGAATGAATGTCTATCATAGTGATCCTTCGAAACAACCCCCATTGGGAGACTAAGGGAAACATGTGGGATAATAATAGTGACAACAATTGACTGGAGAGCGACTAAAAATCTATTGAACCAAGATAGAGTTATTTTTTGACTCCATGATTATACTCAATATGGTATGGAAGATTTTTATTGTAATAACCCAATTATAGGATACAAATTTAGTTGGAAGTGATGATTAATTTCATTAGTTACATTGCAGGTTTCCAAGAATAATATATTTTTTTTGAGATAAAACATTATTATACAATGATATTATATATTGTAGATTAATATTCAATATATTATAAAATCTCAAGACTGAGGTTCAGAATATTATAGTGTCTTCAAAGACTTGGTAAACAATAATTTAAATTGGGGAAATATCTTCTACATTTTCATTAAATATCTTCCCCTTCACCACTCTTCACAGGCATACCCTACATAAAACCATTATTGATATCTTGTGGGAAGGAAGCATAATAAAGGGAGATATAAAATGATATGTAAGGGAAAATAAATGAGATATGTAATAATAACATGAAAAGTAGTTTTTGAGAATGTGAGAATGACATTTGAAAACCAAACCCTTTATATAAATGATCAAAATATTTGGTCATGGATTAAATATTGATTGTTTATATGACATGAATCAAAATGGGATCAAAGAATCTGAGTCATGTTATAATAACATTGTTATATGAAAATGAGTTTTTGTAAAAAAACAGCCAATATAATTGTGAACATGTATAAATAGAGATAGGATTACTCATTGAGTTCATCAAATGAAATTACGACCATTCATACACATATTATCATGAAACTATTTCCAAACATAACATTATTGAAATGAAAGACACGTACATAGCAACAAATATAATATGTGATAAAGAACAAGTATAACTTTCTGAACATGTAATCAGGCTCACACGTGTCTACAAGCATTTGAACACGAATCATCCATAAAATACTCATGAGTTATCCATCAGGTTCACACATACAGCATGTAATCTGGTTCATAAGAATAAAATTGAGAATATATAATCATTTTCACACATGAAATATTTACTGATGAGTTATCCATTGTTAACCAATACATTTGAGGGAAATATTTCTCTTTCCCATTACATAATAAAAAACTTATGTATGTGTTTCATAAGCTAATAGAACATACATCATATCATGAACCACACATTTTAATGGGTCTCGTAGGAATTTCATCATGTCTTAACCATTGGAAAAGTGAACGGTGTAACTGTCAATCAATCATTTCCGCATATCATAACACATGGAAAAAGAAACATGTTTCATGAAAACATTGTCATGTTATAGTTAATGGATATGAAATGATTTCAATACACATCATTTCTTGATATTTAATAGAGAAAAAATTAATTATGATATCTTTGGTTAATATCTCTAACAAATAATAATTAATATTAAATAATTACACCATAAATAGAAAAAAAAATTTGAAATATCACATACAATACGTTATGATGAAAATAACATTTCAATGATGAATAACATCCAAAAATAAAAAATTAAAAGAAAATTTCAAAATAATTCAATTAAAATAACATTTAAAACCTATAATATATGCTTCAATGAAAATAGTTTTCATGAAATCTAAAATTAAATTTTTATCCTAGACCGTAGAGTAATGAATAATTTCATATTTTCAATAAAACAAAATTGGAACTATTTGAAGAATGAAATGAGGATTAAATTCAGAAAAATTTGATTAAATTTAAATTTTTTGTAAATGCGACTTTAAGAAATCATTTTGGAAGTATTAGAATCTTCTCTTAAATCTTTTTTGAAAACATTGTTTTCAATGAAAATGGTTTTTTGACCAAAGAGTAAAATAATAGTAACATTAATTAAAAAACATTCTTAATTATTAAAATTAACAAATAGAGGAAAAATGTTCAATTACCTAAAAAAGAATTGAAGTTCAATATGATAAAAAATTGATGAGTACTATGTATATTTAGATCATTGTATTTCAATATAGGATACATAATCATAAAAATTCGAGATAAACGATGTGATTTTAACAAAATACCATTACCACTATGGTGATCATTTGATACATAATACTAATGAAAATATATCACTAATTGGAAATTTAATCCCCTAATATTAAGTATAAGAATCATAACATAAAATCATGTGTAAAAATAAAACGAATAAAATATATAGGTTGTGAATATGCCATGTGTTTCACAAATGTAAATATTCTGATATAAATCTATCTATACTTCAGTAATCATTTGACTAGTTAGGCTCAATAAATAATAATATAAAAATAAACATTAAATATAATTAAAATGATTAGATTTCTAATATAAATATTCAAATTTAAAATGTATATATTGTAAAAAGGAATCAGGTTGTGAATTATCATGTCTTTAAAAATTAAAAGATAATAGAAATCACTTACCTCAAGTCTTGAATTCAATTATTTAAATTGAAAACACTTTTATAATAAATATCATGTTATCAAAAATATATTATAGATACTTAATTATAGAAATTATAGCATATATTATTTACATATGAGTATTTATTACCAATTTATATCAAATTCTAGGTTAATATGCAGTTTCAGGTAAAAAGAACATTGTTTGTCATATATGCTTTTATTTAGTTGTTTCAGTCCTATTACTTCAATATTGGCTATTTAATATCAATAATAACACTAATTACATAATTGTTATATATATACCCCAATTATTTTATCATGACCAATCATGAATTAGGGGTTTGAGAAATATATTATGTTACATTCAAGGACACGATAGGTAGTACATACACATAATGAAGGATTCAATTTTTAAAAGATCATTATGGAGAGTAGGTAATTTATAATTTATCATTCATAAATTATAATAATATCTTATATTACACATTATTCCTCTAAATATAATTATACACATTATCCACGTGTTTTAGTGAAGAATTATTGTTGTATCTCTTTGTAAATGTGAAATTCTACTCAGACACCAACGAAGCTATCATCTTTCTACGAGTGAAACATTAACAAATAAAAAATAAATTATCTTATACTAATTAAAGATATGTTAGTATTATTATAAATAGTTCATAAATATCACATATATTCATTAATGATTTCTTATTTATCTTCTATTTAATGTGTTCGAGAAAAATGACCCAAATTACATCGATAGGAGATAGTCTACGGTACACATGAGAGACTATATCATATCTCTAACATAATGAAAATTAAAAAAATGGTATAATGATGTCCTAACACTATATTTATAATAATTTTATAATTATAATATATATACTCTATATAAATCATCATATCCATCTATGTGATCAGAAAAGGAAAAATGAATGACATTGGTTCACGGTGTGGTAGTCTGTCAAACAGATGAATGATGATTTCATAACCCATTTTATGGATGCAGGGATGATATTTTATCATGAACATCATGTAGAAAATTTTAATATACATATTATATTTATTATATTATATTATAATGAATCAGAAATGTTTCACAAGTTTGAGAAAGAAATAAAATGTTAATTCTTGTTGAAGAACATTATCTCTTCATCAGGTAACCTCCCATGGTTTTCACCAAAATCTTTCCTTTGTTATACTCGTGATGAAAATAATCCATCTAGGATGATTTTAGAGATCAAAGGGAATTGATATGGGAATTAATTTTCCTTACCAAAAGTTTAATGTTGTGGAAATTGGAGATGAAATGGGGTTTCATTTTATATGTGAGGTTGGTGGAACATTTGTTAATTTTGAGAAGTGATTGTGAACCCACAGTTTTCAAATAGCCAAAGGTTCTAAAATAAATTATTATATATTTTTTGAAATTTTAGGGTCTATATTAGTCCATAAAATATATTTTAGACATGTTTTTAATCCATTTTATCCTTCATCAATTTAGTTTAACCACTTCTAAACAAAATTTTACAATAATCGCAGTAATTAATTTTCATTGTTTCAAATGTCATTTTTGAAATAATTTAGTTTAAATTCATATATAATAGAAAATTTATAATTTTAAAATTTTGACCAATTTTTCAAATTTCAATTCCCATAATTTTATACATTTATCATTTAAATATTCTTGCGGACATGATGATACATCATGATTTTAAAGAGAATGTTTTCAATTGATTATGTGGTTGGTATAACAAAATTCTATATGATACATTTAACAATGAAATGAAATGGATTAATATAAATAACAAAAAAAAATTTGTTTAATACAAATTAAAATATAATATAAATTTATAACTAATTTAATTGAAATGAATCTTTTTAATAAAAATTAGTATTTTTCACCTTTTAGAAAAAAATTGTATTTTCAAAAACAAATCCAAAATTCCGAAATATCTATTTTTTTATGATTAATTTTTTAAGAAAACTATATTTTTTAAATGTTAGATACAAATATGTGCCCTTAAAGGTGACAAAATTGTATTTTTGAAAAATATAATTTTCATAAGAAATTATATTTATTCAAATATACTGTCTAAAAACCACATTAGATGGGTAATAAATATTTGGTTGAATATATATTATATAGAAATAATTAATATAATTGTACCAAAAACATTATTTCATTTATTGATTTAAAATAAATCTTTTTACATACAAGTGTAAAAAAATATAATTTTCATTACATAGTTAATCCTACCCATACAAACCATTTTAATGGCCAATTAAAAAATCATATAAAAATATTTTAATAATATTACATGTTTTGTTTTAACTGAACGATGTGTATAATACATGTTCAACCCATTCTGACATCAAACATAAAATATAAGAATTATTATATAAATTTGAATTGAAATTAACAAATCTGGGGTGTTAAACTCCACCAAAATAATAATTAATTTCAACCTAAACAATTTTCACATTTATACTAATAACTAAGGATACATTATCCTCTTTAAACCCTTAGGTTCCCATATATCTTACTCGAGCAATTGGTTTCACCATAAAACATTGACCATGTGAGTAGTCCTCTTCAATAAAATTCCCTCTATAAGGTCTACAATCTCAATATATTTTTCCATACAGGAACAACCATGCTCGAGTGTTATGGAATTTGAGTTTGGTACATGTGTTAGATTCAGTATGTACATTCCCTGGAGAGATAAATGCAACACATCATGAACCATGGAGTGTTTTAGTATAAGATCCATGAGATAATATTTTCTCCAAATATAATCGCGGATATAAAAAATACTGATTCATTTTGGATTACGTTGTACCTTTTTTCATCAAATGAATAATTCATAGGAAGTATTTCTAACCAGACATCATTTATAGAACACATCGATGACTATCTACATAATGTTTTTCAGGTTTCCCATATGTGTTTTAGAAAAGAACAATCTTTTTCTTCAATTTCATTATAATAATCTTGTCCCAAGATATTTATTTATGAAACAACATTATATTACATCTTTGTTTTTGCAATTATTTTCATACAAAGCATTATAAGGATCCATATAAATTCTTGATTGAAATATACTGTTCTATAACAACTAAAGAAGATGATATTATTGATCCTAACAAACATTGAAATAAATATAAAAATTATCATCATATCTTTTGAGATTTGAATTAATCTTTAAAAATAACTAGCTATCAATGGGTAATATTCTTTGGGGAAACAAAACACTATATACAGATCATGATGACACATTTTACAAAACATCAATGTAATCTGTTGACCCCAAAAAGAAACAATATAATAGTTTACTCTATGAACCCATTAACACATCATTAATTTATATCTAATAAATATTATCTAAATTGAAATATTATCTAATATATATAATGAGTGGTGACATTATAACGATATAAACTATATACAATAAAACATAATTCCATTTATAAGGTTTAGGAGTGTGTGATAATACAACCTGTATGGATGTCTTAGAATTTAATTTTTCTGGATGATAATATTCATTGAATCCTTTAAAGAATATATCTACTAGACTTAATATATTGATATTCTACGAGTAAAGGGGTATTCTTAAAAATATATATCTTATGTTGTCCCATAAGAATTAGTATTTCAAGTTGTATATTTATAGGTTTTATTGCATTGTATCCCTTTAGATGTCGGATTAAGATTAGTGGTGTTTCCATATTCAACAGGTTATCGCCCATCTTGTGAGATATCATTTTTATAAAAAAATATTAATAATAACATTATAAAATATCAATAGACTATAATTACCAAATAATAAATGAAAAGATAAACCCAAATGTATATGAATACCTTTAATCATATTTCAATAAAAGGTCATTCATCCAAAAAATGTAAATATTTGATTTCCATAATTTGCACTCAAAATATCCTTAGTGTTGATAAACACCCATCACATAAAATCTAAAATGTTTTTTCTGATATTATGAAAGGATGGTAAACTATAAACTCATAAACCAAATATAGACTCCATTACAAATATAATGATATTTAAAAAACACATATACGATTCCAAAAATAATAATTCCATATATGTTTTATGTTACTATAACCAAAATACTATTACTTTAATACCTCTACAACATATTTCATGAATAAAAATACTAAAACATATCAGTCTTTACACATAAATAATTAGCGTAGAATTGGTTCTTCCCTTATTAGAGTGTTAATTCATGGGTTTGGTAATTGAGTGGGATAATGCGCATATTCCCAAAACATTATATATTGAAATTGTCACCAATTTTTTAGTATATAAATTTCTTTTCCAAAGACATAACATTTCCCCCTTAATTTGAGATATTCCTCAATATTTAACATAACACCTTCTTGACATTTAAAAATATAAATATTATTTCCTCTATTATCATTTCCATTTGAATGATAATAAATTAAATATAACTTTTTTTATTTTCTTATAATCTCTCTATAGTTCATGTATTGTATCATATATCATGATAGATGATTATGTATAATTACAATACATTTATCAACATTTATCATCCAATTTTTTTACCCATTATTACTGAATTATCTATCAAATTCAAGGTTTACATGATCCCTTAAGTTTGATTTTTTGTTTAAAACCGAAAATATTATTTTAATAAATAGTAATAATAGTTAACAACAAAAAAATCATTAAAAAATTAGTTATAGGATATCATTTTTGTGGCACACACTTTTTAATATAAGAAAATATAAGTTTACCCAAGGAAATTCATAATCAACAACTATTTAAATTATTCATGACATCTCATAATTGTTTTTTTGAATTTAAAAAACATATCCTCGTGAGTTTAGAAAAGAGGTGTTAACAAATGCATGATGTCATGCACCATGTGACAATTGAGACAAACTCAATAATTCTTTCATGGTGTTATTATACATTGGTACCTTAATTATATATCCACATCCAATTTTACTATCTAGAATGTGATGTAATTTCTTGGAGAGTAATCCATATATCCTATACAAAAATCCCATGACATATTACTATACATTGAATTATCCTTCAACTTATCTTTAGTGACATCCCTAGGAATACCCAATGAAATATATATAGCAATATCAACCTATTTTATTCATCCTATTTTGACAGGACAAGTAAACCTTTCATATATTAACAAATATATTAAACCCAAAATTTTGGATCTAGATATTAGTTTTTTTAGTTTAATATTAAAATAATTATAAAAAAACGTTCTTAATTTGTGAAATAGTTTAATTTCATTGTAATTATGTGCAAAATAATCTAATTTGGTGCATGATTTTTAAAATCAGTAATAAATAATACCCCCTTTTGTAGTCATTACAAATATACCCAATACAAATAATTTATCATAACGTAGGGAAAAGAAACCTAATAAAGGGTGACCTAATATAGTTAGGGATTATGAATATGGTAGATACATTAAAGATTACTTGAACATAATTATATGAGAATGTGAGGATAGAATTAAAAAAATATAACCTATATAAATAAAATAATAATATTGAGTCAATGAATAATTATTGGATGTTTATAAGACATGAATAATTAATAAATTAAATTAAAGGATCCATAATATCCTGAAATTGGAATGATACACATATTTGTGGAATACACTTCAGGTTATATTATTGTGAAAATTTGTTATTAGATAAATCTCAACTCATAAAAAAATTTCATTAAATCGTCCACATGTATTTATTTATGGAAATGTAACCTTGAAGATGAAAAAATTATGGAAATGCAATTTAGTTCCACATATAACACTATGAACATTTAATTAGTACAACACATAAAAATATTAATGTTTAATAATGTTCATATATAAAATTGTGAACATGTCTCCAGGATAATGCATAACATAATTACGCATGGCTAATAATTTATTACCAAATTTATTGTATTGATATATCAGTCCCACCTAATACATAATTAAAATAGTACATTTTTGTTCCCCCATATTATAAATAATTCATCATATTATAACCCATCAAATAAAATGGATTTCATAGCCATTTAATCAGATCATAACCTTTGTAATGAGATATTTTTCATAATCATTTCATCATTTCATCACAACATAAACCATTTAAAAAGAAGATGGTTTCATTGGAATTTTATCATAGTATACCCCATGGAAGAGAGATGGGACTGGATAAAGTATTTTCATAATAATCATTCATTTGAATTTTAATAATTCTATTTTTTATTTTATATCTCTAGAAAACGATATGTTACCTTAATGATTATCTTTTTAGATGGAGAATTATTTTGAAATATCACAAAGATAATTTCATGTGGAAGAAAACTATTCATTGAAATTTATTTTTTAAAAATAATAATTCATTAATTTTTTGGAAAATGTATTTATTTTAAAATATCCTTAAATGCTTATAAAGGATGTTTTAAATAAAATAATTGTCACAATAGTGTATACTTTATTTCATTTCGTACACGTTGAAATAAATATTCATTTCAAATTTTCTGAAAAAGTCAAATAATCATTTTTTGGACAGTGATATTAAAATAAAATTCAAACATAAATTTTAAGAATTAAAAACATTCTCTAATATTTATTTATTAAATCAGTTTCTTAACGTAAAAAACATTTTTTGAAAACATGGTTTTATAATAAAAATGTTTTTTGATTGAAGAGTGAAATAAATATGAGTATTCATAAAAACCTTTTATAAATTAATTTATGTAAAAACGTTTTAAAAAAATAGTACTATTACTTGAGAATAAAATGTATAATATGTGGATTTTAAAATTATTGATAATTCATTAGAGGTACATCATATATTTTAATATTTGGTATATAATAAAAAACAATCCCAATAAACTATTATATTATATCATAAATCCAATACCACAAATTTATTAAATTGAATCATATTCCCTATGAAATGGTTATGGTTAAACATATTTTTATTTCATATAATTTTTTTACCGATTCAAAATAAAATAAAATCATTAGATTTATATATTGTATATAAAATAAGTTGATGTTGAATGTGGAACATGTCTTATATAAGTAAACAAGTTGGCTATAATTTTAACAAGAAACATATTATAATCATTTTAATTATAAGAAAAAATTTAGAATAACATAAAATGAAAAATTAAATATCATCAATATTATTAGAGTTATCATATAAATTTTAATAGGGGAACAATATACACAAAACAAATAAAAGAAATTGTAAATTTTATGTTGTCCCCATTGAATAAAAGGGAGACTAGAAATCCTTTTCCATACATTTACAATTCCACCGAAACTATTATAAAATTATATAGAATAAATACATGTTTATTACATATCTATTATAGAGGAATTTTCATTTATATTATAATTCATATGATTTACGTGTTACTATTTATTTCTGGTTTTTTTAATTCACTATTCAAATAATGATTTAGGTAAAAACCACTTCTTTTTTCACATATGATTGGATTTGTTTTTTCCTATCATATAATTGGATAATTGATCAATAATATCTATAATAGTAATTTTGACATACATGCCATCCTTGTTGATAAATTATACTTTTAATCCTAGTCATGAAATATTATTTTCAGAGGGGATGTACCTTACGATCTTGAAGATTGTAGCATGTACATATTCATAGGTAACATTTCAATTTTTAATGATAATTATGTAATTGAGATAAGTAATATTTTTTCATTAAATACTAAAAATAGATTTATAAATGAATTATTAACCCACTAAATACACATATAAAACTCATCTATGTGGTGTGGTCATGAAAATAGTGATTCACATCACATCATAAAGGTGGTAGTCGAGACACATGAATGATATTTTCATCTCTGTGTGAGTGAATAGGTAATAAATAACATTATATGTTCTCTATTAAGAATGATAATCATGCCATTAATATCATCATAATTTCTTTTTTTAATATATAAATAAAAATTATCATTATTATATAAAATAATAATCGTTAGTAAAAATGAATCTTATCACATCACAAGGTGGGTGTTCGTTGTACTCACAAGGTACATTATCGTATCACTGATGGAATAGAAATTAAAAAAATGTTTCAATGTGATATAATGACTATATATAAAAATATTTTTTATTACTATCATATTTATACTTCACATATATTAACATACCGAACCTTGAGAGGTGATAATTGAAAAATTAATAACATCAGTTCGTGAGGTGGTAGTCTTCCACACACATAAATGATGATTTGAGAACCCATTTCATTAAAGTGGAAATTATTTTAGGTAATTAAATTGAAATAAGATTATCACATTATATTTAATATACAAGGTTATAATTTCATAATTTTTAATAAATAATTTCATTAAGTGGTTGAATAATTAAAATGACACATCCTGTTGATGAATATTACCTCTTCCCCAGGTAATGTCTTTAAATTTGCACCAAAATAATTCCTTGGTCTGATTTATACAAAAAAAAATTATATGTTTATTTAATGTATTTTTGTAATTTATTTTCATATTTATTATCTAATACAATATCTTATGATGTTATAAATAAGAGAGGAGTGGGGTTGCCTTTTATGAGTGAGGTGAGTGGAATACTTGTAATTATAAGGAATAAAATGGTGTACCATGATTTGTAACGTACCAAAAGGGTAAAAAATGGATTATTATAGAGAAATATATCTATTATGGTCTAAATATGGCCAAAATAATGATTTTGTACCTATTTTAATTAAATATAATACATTCAGTATTGTTTTAACCCCTGATATGCCCAAATTTTACCTTAATAGTGGTAATAATTTGTTGTTGTTTTTAGTATATTTTTTTATAAAAAAATTATTTGACTATATATAATAATAAAAATAATAATGATTCCTACATTTAAATTTCTTATTTTAAATTATATTTTAACTAATTAAGAAATTTATTTTATGATTAATTCCACAGTTGTGATTAAAAAATGGGGGTTCCATGTGAAAACATCCCACAGTTTACATGGTTTTTACATCAAAATTCAAATTGAAAATTCTTATGATGACATAAATTAGTTTAATATATATATTATTAAATAAATTATTATTAAATGAAAATTTATAATATAATTAATTTAATAATTTAAATCAAATCAGATTTTTCAATTTGTATTTATTATTTTTTGTTATTCATGAAAAAATTAATTATTTAAAAACATTCTCAATACATTAACTTCAAAAAAATTCATCCTGATAAAAAATTATAATTATTTAACCAAAATAATTTTATATTATTTTCAAAAATAACTTGAAACATAATTTAGAAAATAAGTGATCAGACTACTTGTTAGAACAATACAATTTTAAATTTAAATTTTGATTTATTATTATCTTTTCTCTAGATAATAGAAAAGGCAAACAATAAATATTTTATTGAATATAAATATATAAATTTCATTGAAATAATTCATCATAGGTTTTTTGTATAATTTATTAAGGTGAAATGTTTTTCCTCTCAAATTAATTTTTCAGAGAAATACTTTTATTAGATTAAAAATAATTTTTATAATCATTTTGAATTTATTGTTCAAAAAAGAATAATTTTTTATACTAGTTTATACCATATATCATTATAATTTAATAACAATTATTCCAAATTTCCATTCTAGTTACATGGTGTTATAATTTGTATCATAATAGTTTTATAATATGACATGTTTTATTTTAATATAGGTTGTCATGTCATGCAATGTAACCTCATATACAGTGTGATAAAAAATTTAAAAATGAATAAATTAATCTAAAATATGAAACAAAACACATGGGGTGTTAAATGACTATTCTATTCATCCTTTTGCGACCTCTTCATTCAATATTTATTCATGGGATCATTATATATAATTTTTATTCATAATCCATCATGTTCAAATCATAATGCTGAAGTCATTTGGTGTGTAATGTTTTTTTATGTCATCCAAAGAATTTTTTCATAGATGAGGTTCGAGAAATATTCAAGAAGACGAATTGATCATAATACAAGTTGAAGTTTATGAGTATAGTATATTTTGTTACAAATAAAATAAGGCATATTTTTAATAATTAGTTTAACTTATAAAGTATGAAGCATGCCCAATAAGCTATGAATAGGTAACTCAGGGGATAAATTTGTCGTATGTTCTAAAATTTTTAATTAATGGAATGTGAATAAAAAACAATACTTCATGGGAATCATAATAATAATAATAATATATTTTTGAATTATATCAGGTGAGGAACACCATTTTAATTTCTGCAGGATTTTTGAACTAAAATGGTCTGATGTTTAGTCAACTAATCATTTTCATTGTTTTAATGATTCACATATAATTCACCATTTTTTATAATTATTAATATTCTTGTATAAGGATTTATTTTTAGTGTCTTATTATAGTTTTACAAGAAATATAAATTTTATTGTCTAACGATTGAAACACTAGACAACCCCAATAACTATATTGAATCTAGGACCGCCTTCCAAAGGAATGTGAAAATTTGGGGTTTCGTACACAATTTCATAGAGGAAATCACATTAGCTGATAGGATGTGAGATAGGTCACATCATACCCCTATTGGTTGAATTATTACCAACTTCAAGACTCACTTATATATTTTTGAAAAGTATTAAATCTCTCATAATTTTTGATACATGATTGGTTTCCCAAACAAACCAATCAGGTGTTGAATCTCCCTATATTAAACGGTAGATAAATTACTGAATCAATCTATATATACTATATTCCAACCCTATGTTTCTTATTATTTAATAGAAATGGGTCGAACCTTTTGTTTTTAATCCATATAATAATAAATTCTGAAAGTCCTACCATCTAGGATGTTTATTGGTACTTTGACAATGTGATTAACCCTATAAAGAGCATCATAAATATCCTACCGAAACAAGAATAAAAATAGACATAGTTCATTTTTTATAAATATGTGCAATTTAATTATTTAATGAAAGTATGTACATGAGGTCATGTACGAAATAGAAATGGATATTTGGCCATTTGATGGTATTTAAAGTACCATTATTAAAACTGGAATCAGAGCCTTCATAGTTTGATCTTATATTTTGACATTAATGGGTTAGAACACATAATTAATACTATTTAGGGTTATTTATGTCAATTTTATCAATTATTTAATTCCATAGGTACCTACACCAATTTTGAACCCATTTAGGTGTAAATTTATATATTTTCCTAAATTGGGGATTGAAAATGGTGAATTATCATATTTTGGGTAATTCAATTTCACTAATGGCACAATCATTTCATATACCTAAGCCCACATTGATTGTGTTCGTTGTGATGAAAAAGATATAGAAAAATTAGTAGGAAATCTTATAATTTGTATAGTAATTACACATTTTTCTTTCCTTTATGAAATTTTATATCATTCTCAGACATTAGGATGTAGTCATATGTATCCTCTTTGGAAATTTATTAATGTCCTCATAGTATATAAATAATTAATCTACTAAAGAGAATAAGATACACGGTGGATTTTCCATGGAATAAACCATTGTGTATACCAATATATACGATTAATTCTTCTCCAATGATGTATCGTAATGAAATATGGAGTCACATAATAATTTGGGTCCCATGAGTAAGAGTGTTTGGGATATTTATGGACATACTCAAATATGGATTCCCATGGGAGATATCAATATTCAATCATAGGAAGGAAAGTTGATGGAACTAGAATTTATTTAATAAGAATTATTTGATGTAATATGGATCCCAAAATATAAATATAATTTTATGAGTTCAAAGATTTATTTTATTATAGACACATTCCATCTGATGTAGGAATGCTCAATCGAAGATCCAATGATGGGGGGTTAAAATGATTCAATGTGTAAAGAAGAATTATTTTTAATGAAAACAGATTAAATGTCTAGAAAGAGTATATCATATGACTATAATGTCCAATGTGTTTCACATTATTGAAGATAACATGTTCATTTTTTTATAGTGTCAACCCTAGCAGCCCATATCTTGTGTCATGCAATAATTAAATTGACATAAAAAACAATTTAATCACATCCCAAAAGAACTAGCAGTTTACTAGTCCTTTTAAAATTGATTCAAACATGAGTCAGGTTTAAAATTAATAAAAAAATTAAAAAAAAATTCATTTGAGGAAAATTACTCCATTTTAACTTGTATATATTGGAATAACATTTTCATAAAATTTCATTGAATCCTGGGGAAATAAAACATAATAAGGGTGAGATCAAATTCATAGTAAATGAAAACAAAGGTAATGTAACATTGAATAAATGAGAATAATCATTATGGAATGGTAATACATAATGACATGTTCCATGTAATCAATAAATTTAGAAGGAAGTTTCTAGAAAATATGGAATTGTAAATAACTGGAAACACATGTGAATAAAATAACTATATAATGAAATGATCAATATGGAATTTTAAGAAACTAAAAACACATTCCACATAATCAATATTCATAGAATAAATTGAGATCATAGACATTAACATTGTTAAAATCTTTGGGATAAAAATAATGAATCAAAATAAATAAATGATTTATTTTTTAAGGTCATGTATGTGGCACATGAAATCCTATGCCATCAAGACCATTCACAATATGGTTGAATTCTACTAGTAGATCCCTATTCAATTTTCAAATCGTTATTTCCTCAGGAGAACCCGTCGATTCATGGATGGGAAATAAAAAATCTAGTACCCAACCGACATTGGAAATCCAAATCATTCCTCATATCGAATAATCGAGATATTATGCCTTATAAAATATTCATATTGAATAAAGAATAAATATTTAACAATATTTCCCCAGTTAATAAAATAAAAATTAATGTAAATACCATATGTAGAAATGGTGTGTGGTTTAGTCAATAAACATATTTATTATTAATGATATGTATAAAGAGGGTAATTTCAATGTTTAATGATCATAGGTAACTCAATATTTCATCTGGAATAATAATGGAATCAAGTAATCTAATGTCAATTCTATCCATGGCCAGATAAATTATAAACCTACTAGAGTAATGATAAGGATAGTATCACAACAACGTATCCCATGTGGTGTAAAAATAATGGGTTTCTGTCACCGAGGAATAGAAATACTATAATTTGATATTTTTAAAATATTCTTGTGGAAAATATCAATTTTACTTTGGAAAACATTTTATAAATTCATTTATATGAAAAAAACAATTAAAATAAATTATTTAAAAAGTAATCATTTGAAAATTAAAATTAACCATCAAAGAAATGACAATAGGTAAATTTGTACCTATCGTACGTGTGAAAAATGGCATTCCATTTTCATAATAAAAATTTTATAAACATTACATGTTTTGAATGTGACGATAAGATTATATTAAAAAAATTATAAATTATAAAAAGGGTAAAAAATTATTTAACAAATCATTTTTGGAATGGATAACAATTTTTTTTAAAACCGTTATTGAAAATAGGGTTTTACAATATAATAGTTTCCCTGATTAACAAGAGATATGATGTTGGGTTATCTAAAAAAACCCATTCTAAAACATTTTTTGTACCAAATAGTGAAAAATGGTACTATTTCATGGAAAATGTAGTGAATAACCAAATCAGATGAATTTGGAAGGGTTTATTGAAAAATGATATAGTAATTTAAACTGATCAAAATTCGATTATAAACTATCCTGAAAAAAAATGATATCGTGTAGTAAACCATAAAAAAATCATAATGATGATGTGATAATCATTCGATGAATATTTTATGTGTTTAAAATTAAAATACGCATAAATATTGATTAAATAAAATAGTATATAATAATAATTTATTTCAAACATAATCTTGGAATATTAATGGAAACGATAACGTAATATAACCTAATAAAAAGAAATTGGGATATGGAATTCTTCACAACTTGGTTAATTTTAACAAAAATCTATTAAAGATAAATAATTGAAATTGAAACTAAAATTTAAATGTTGATAAAACAATTTATGATATAATATTTTAATATGGGTCATATATTCCCCATATAAATGATCTATGTGGTGAAAATGATGTATGCCTCACGGAATGAAATTTGAGATAAGAATTCCTTACCATGTCTTTAATATTGGGTGAACATTAATTAAAATATTTTATAATGGTTTTAAATATGCTAATATATAAATCTGGAACCATATAAATAAATATTATATCATATATCATCTTCTTATAAGAACATGACAACATTTTGTTAGTAAACATGCATCATTTTCTGTATTTTGTGTGTTTATTTCCTGGTTTGATGGGTATGATTTAAATTGATATAAATATTCCTATTACATAAGATCATGATTTCAACATATCATGAAATTAAACCTTCATATAAATTTTATATAGATCTATTATATTTTAAATTATAACAATCCATAATCTTTGGAGATATGAAACGAAATGAACCGTTCATGGAAATAGTAGGACATAAAAAAGAAGGAATGTAACATTAATTTCCTTTTCATATTAAATAAATTAAATGTTAATAATATATTTTTTATGATAATTCTGGCATCATATTTATTTCATAATATCTATATAGGTTTCTTAAATCCATCTTTTGTACATTCAATGTATGGCATGAAAAAATCACATCCCATTGAATAGGTGGTAGTCCACATTTCCAAAAATAATGTTATATTATTTTAAACAAATAGAAAGAATTTTGGTATGTGTTATATATGTGTTAAATAAGAAATTTCACTATATATATAATATATATACAATATAAATATTTTATCTATCATAATTCCCAACCATAAGAGATTGTAATGTGAAAATGGACAACGTCATTTGGTGATGTAGAAGTTTCCCATATATATAAATGGTATGTCCATTACCCATGAGATGTAAGTGTGAGAATTTTTAATTAATAACATTAAAAATAAAAAATTTCAATAGATTTAGGATTATATAGTTATTTTATAATCATGGAATAAGATGATTTTAGGGGGTGGAGAATAAAAATAAATCAAAATTGCATGAGGAAGGATGTTATATCTACTTTGGTTAAGTCCATCTAGTTTGCACCAATCAACTACCGTGGATGGATTTATTCAAAAATGGAGGATTATGGGATGTGTTTGGGTATTTAATGGATATATTTGGGTAGGTAATGGTAGTTCTATTTTTTCTTGATAGTTTTTTAGGAATGGGGATTAGTGATTTATTTCCTAAACTCATAGAGGAGTTGGAAGTTTTTTAAAAATTTAAATAGAATTCCAATCATGTTTTCCATATGAATGATGTCACCAATAATGGTAATATTCAGATCCATGGTATTATATTATTGAAACATCAATGGAAAATGGATTTTTGATAATCTTATAGATCATTGTTTCCTTAGGTATATGTGTTCTAGTGGCCGGAATATTTCATCTGGTGACATAGCAGGCACCATCTACCTTAGAGGAATACTTTCAAAAAACAACATCTATGTAATAGTTAGTAGTAATGGAATGGCTGAGATGTGTTATGACTATATTAGTTTCACTAAATTTTTAAAAAAATATATTGTAGTCCTGAAATGCATGTTTTGAAGTCCCTTTGTTATGGATCCTAGGGTTTCAAAAACAATTATATATAACATTATATGTGTTACCAATATATGTTGTGTAACACAATATTGGTGTCTCAGTGTGTACTCTAAGGGTATTTATTAATGATTTTGGAAATCCACATAGGCATAGATAAGGTAAAATATCATGACCATATATTAATCCTCAACCATTGTACTTGTGAAGAACCCAAAGAACATGGGGACGAGCTAATGTAAATGAGCCCAAACCGGAGGAAAAAATGAATAACCATAAGTGTCCATAATAGGTAGTGCACTACGTGTACATGGAATTTACTACCCCATGAATGCCACTCTATGTGTAGGAAATGAGAAGACTAAGAATCCATGAATGATCACACACTATTTGACATACTTTACATATTGTTTTATTTCCTCAGGGACATCCACATTCTGTATCAATTTTATTGGATCATGTAATTTGGAACCAGATTATTCTATAAGAAAATTATTTCATCTAGAGAATGATATTTTCCTTCATTTAGGTATCATAATATGATTTTATTTTTAATGATAATGATGATAATTTTAGTGATTCATGATATATGGAAACCATCAGATATAATCATTAAAGATATATCAGGGTCGGTACTCCTTCTTCACAGGAGGGTAGATGTCCACATAGTCTATAAATATGTATATTTAGTGGTATCAAATAATAAATTGATTTCATTTCCTACATTAACATATCCCCCCCCCCATATTTTATATTCAATGGTTAGTAGGTCCTACATGATGTCGGTGAGACCTTCACTATGTAGCATAGTTGTGAGAAGAAAACACCTCTACTAAGATTTGTGTGAGTTTTTCCACAGTAATAGGAACCATAAAGTCTTTTTAGAGAAACATTAAGATTCATTAATCTAGTCAATATAAATATATATAGATATCGTTCCTCTCTCACTGGGGTTTATTTGTGAAAAATATATATTTGGGGTTCAATTCTCTAAACGTATGTGTTTAGATGACTACAATTATGTAATTCTTTAGCTGCCTAATTTCACTCTTGGAATCCCACATGTTATGTAAATATATACCACTTCCTCAGATACTCATTTTATTTTATTTTTTGTTTTATGACAAAAGATAGATAAATTTTGACTTTGGTGGACTAGGGTTCGAGCGATAATTACTATACCTACGGAAGTGACTATGTGTGATGGTTAGATATTGAGTTTGTAAGACCAACTCTCCTCAGTCTCTCTTTTTCTAGTTTTTAGGTGTGGAGTCATTAATGGATTCTCAAATATTTTCTCCCTTTTATTTTCATACTACCATATTTTACTTTGATACATTCCTAGTTGTTGTTTTATTAATGGTTTACAGTCATGATGTTCATTTTATGCCTTTATCTCTACAGAGATAAATGGATCATTTGGTTTGTGTTTATAAATTTATAATGTATAATGATTCAAATTTTACTATTTCCTACAAAATATTTTTATCCAACCACTTTCTTATTTGATGGCGGGATTGTAGTACTGACACTAAACATAATATTGGCTAAAAGTTCCATGGTGGGTCAGTTCATGACATGTAATATATAATGCAAGGATGTGTTTGATTTTAAATTTTCATAAGTAAGAAATTTTCAAACATTGTGTATTTATATCTATTACAATATGATATTTCACTTATGAATATTATTTTTAACTTATTTATAATAAATAAAAACACACCACCTTTATAGAGAGTTTTTATAAATTATCTAATGAGATATTTTGAAAGAATTATTTTTTAACATAAAAATACAATTATAAAGTAAAACATTCTGTGGGAAAAAATATAATAATTATTAATATAATATAATGAATCAGAATCGTTATTCATCCAATGGTATAAAATGATTCATTAAATGGGTATTATATTACATACAGGCCATTAAGTCGTAGAGAATTTTATAATATCCATTATTTCTGATCCTAAATGATGAAAATTGAATATATTTTTTGTCTCTAAAGTGGAATGATAATCCCCAAAAAATAATTTGTTTCAAATTGAACCAATATGATTTAATTTTCATAATGTTTTACTTTTTAAACTCACTATGATGCAAAAAAATCATCATGTTTTATATAATTGTACACCATGAAATTAAATTAGACTAAATAAGAATCAAGGAAATTAATTGAAGATAATGAATTTGTGACACACAATTTGTTTTTCAAATTTTATTTAAATATTAAAATTAGAAGGTGAGGGAGTTTTTTATTTTATCATGATAAAAACTAGAATGAATAGAAATTAATTAAGTGTGAGACATGGTGTGTGAAAAAATAATGAATTATTTTTTAATTAAAGATGTTTTCTGGTTTTACATTAATTCAAACCTGATGAAGATGGAATTAGAATATATTACTATAAACAATGTGATGAAAAATAAAAAAAAGTACATTGATCTGTTTGTTATCATCCTATTTTATACTAGTTATTTACATGAATGTGTAACAACTATAATGAACAAAGAAGAAGAATTGAATAAAAATAATATTGTCAATATAAAATTATTTAAGGGGGCCACCTGTTTTCTAGTCTTGAGGTATGAGTAGATATTATTAACATTTTCAAAAGGATTAATTACAAAAAAAATTGTAGAAATTTTTTTATCTCAATGGGTATGGAAGAGATTTGATATAGATGAGTCAATCCCATAGTCACTGGAAAATTACCCTTGGTATAAAAATTTAGGAGTAGTATTGGGTGAGGAAAAGGGGGTGATAATAATGGCTCCCCTGAATTGATTCATCTAATTAGGGCATTGGATTCCATTTCCGAAGAATCTAAATATACACATCTATCTATTTTATCCACAATAACATCAGTGATGACCCCTTAAAAGGACCCATCATCATTGACGATAAATTAATATACTCAAATTCTTAAAATTTTTATGACAAATAATTATTGATTAAGTGTTGAACTTTATTTCTTTTTTCTAACCCATTTATGTGTCTTATTCCAATCTATAAAAATGTGAAGGCCATCAGAGAGCCTATGTTGGGAAACAAAGATATGTTAATGATAATATTGGGGGAATTTTTCTTACTCTGATAGAAACAACTAAACCTAGGAATGCGTATCATGGGTAGGAAATGATCATGATTCTAGTATAGTGACACTAAATTCCTTCCATAGACACTCTTGCAGTTGCTACATTTGACCTAGAATAACAAGAATACCATTTAGATGTAGTTGAATCTAGTATCTATTCATATATAGATTTATCAATGATAGTGGAATCATTGGACAAGGGTATGTTCCACATTATTGAATATACATAATTTCTTATTTATAATATTTTTAACCCTTATTTTCTATTAAATACCTCAAGAGTGGAATGAATACTATGTTGATGTAAGAAAACATTTTTGGCACTTCTAGTGGTTCCACCAAGTCACTCGCTGCATGAGGTAATCCCTTCTTCCCCTGAATATTGAATTATGGAAAAAGGATTCCAGTGATGTACCTAAAATATGTTTACTCCCTATTATAACAATGTCCATTTACTATCTAAAACATCAAATTATTTAATTAATTATATATAATCATTTGTTCATATCATTATATTAGCTTAGCCACGGATCGTAGTGACCCTAGACCCCTCATCATTAGAAAGTAACACACCTAATTTAACTAATAGGGAAGCAGAATCTGTCACAATATTATCAACTGACACGAGTACAAGTACCTCACTTAGACAATTACTTCCAATGAGTATTATTATTCATAGATTTTGATTATATAATGTCTTGGAGTACATGACACGTTATCAATAGATGCAATGATAGGTGTGGTGTAATATTTGGACCTTAATCTTGGAGGGGCCTTTGGTGGAGCTAAATGAAATACAAGGTCAACTATATTATATAATTACAACCATCATATCTAGAGGGTTTACTTATATATTGTTTTATTTTCTTTTTAAATAAAATATTTCCTTGAGAGAACCAAGGAAGAACCATCAATTGATGCTAATAGTAGCTGAAGATTCATATTCTATCAAATGAATGTATGTGTATGGGCTAAATGGGGCTTATCAACATGAAATTCATGTAATTTTTCACTGAAACATGATACCTATTGGAATTTTTGAGAGTGGTACAAAACAGCACAAAATCGGTCATCTTTAGTAAGAGATTTTCGTGTTTCAATATACACAATGAACATGTCTGAAAAATATGACATTGCAATAAATAATCCTTCAAATATAATAAATGTTTTAAAATATGTGGTTATCATGGATGAAAAAATAATCCTAGATATAGAAGTGGAGACTTAGTGGGTGATAGGAAGAAATTTATTGATCTCAATGAATCATATGTGAAAATACATAATAAAACTCTACTTTAAATAGTATTTTGTTTCTAAGAATTCATTTTTGAGACTCTATGTTGTAGGGATTCATCCCTACTATTTATTATACTAATTTTAAAACCAATCATAATTTACATGTTTCTATAAAGATACACTATACTCATCATTTTCAAATAAATTTTTTGAATTGATAAGAGATAAAGTATTAATGATAGAAATTATTATTATAATACAGATTGCTTCATTTTTTAATATTCAAATTCTCAAATTAGAATGGTGTTTCCATAATGATTTCCAGAAATTATTAATCGAAAAATAATTCTAATTGATACAACTTTTCTAGTCATCTGAGACCACATTCTAAAAAGGTAATTATTTGTAAATATGTTATAAAGTTAAATTACTATTATATTTTCTGATGACAATGGAAATAAAAATCATTAAATGATTTTTCCATGGGAAAGAAAACAATATATATATGTAATGTATAATTTTTTTTTACAAACCTTCCTCTTCCTATGTTTTATATTGGGAATGCCTAGTGGTAATATACATTATTTTCTTTATGGATTCCATTGGTGGGTTTCAAAAAAGACATGTTTTTAACCTTTTATATTTCATACATTCTCAATATTTCCTAGATCACATATAGTTCTCATCGACCAAAATGATACTCTACTTTGGACTAATATTTCCAAATTATGTTTTCAATATTTCAATAATTATTACACTTTTAATTAGATATTTATGGTCATTAAATGTAGTATATTTTTGAATTTTAGTGTATTATATCACAAAATGATTATTATTGTTGATTTAGGTTCTTCTAGCTAGGACCAAATGATGTCGTAGAATAGTTATTTCATGATATATATATATATATATATTTCTACAGTTTAGGTGTGATATATCTCAGAACAATTATTGATATAGTTTATACTGATTTATGTTAGAGAGGCGAATTTTGTAGGTTAGGCCTTATATATCATACAATATACTATTATATATTATGTTCCTCAAAATTAGATAATCTTTTCCATATATTAGGTTCCTCTTACTGAAAACATATATGTTGTTTCACCGATAAAATATAATTGGTGGTGGATGGTAATTAATGAAGGGATTGGAAACCCATCATCAATACTAATATGCTAGAGTATTTTTTATTCATTAATTATTAAGGAACTCAATAAAGTTACTATAATATGTTTTTATATATAGTTGGGTATGTTTGGGGAGGGAAAATACAAATGGGTGTTATGAATATGTGTCATGAAGATCACATATCCTGGGTTTTTAATTGAAGGTGAAGGAATAGGATAGAAACATCTATGATGATTGAAAAATACATTCTTATATTTTGTTCCACAACTATGTCTCTGGGACTCAACAGGATTAGTGGTTATTACTGATATAGAGGATATTCTATAAGTTGAAAAGTTAATGTTCCTTATGTTGATCTATCATATAAAAGGAAAATAAAGGGGTGCACACCCTTTTTCATGTTCCATGGGATATTTATGAAAGTTATAACCCCAATAATGATATTTATAATGTGACAAAAATAATACCCATGGAGGGTTCTATCACCATGGAGGTAGTCTTTTTAAGCATTGGACCTAAATCATTTTTTTTGAGGTCATGTGGTTAGGGCCATTAAAAGTATTAAAACTTTTATTTCACATTCTTTCATTGAGAATGGGAATCATATATTATTAAATAACATTGAGAATAAGAATAAATATGAAATCATGAAAGTGAGATTGCAAATCACAGTCAAGAAATATCTATGTTAACAAAATAATGGGTTTATCTGAAAAAGGTCATGCATTAGTAACTTTGGAAACCAATGTAACATGATTCTAGGATTATAACTCTTGGAATTAAGTGGGTCATTTCATCCTGAACCAAAACCCACACAAGGAACAAGCTTTTAGGAATTGATTTACTCACTATTGAATCCTAGTGGGATCCTTTTAGAGGAGTCATCCATTATTATGAATATATGATTAGGAAAAACTGTGAGATTTAGCTCACTGATACAGTGTGCCCAGAGAATTGTTTCAACATAGGGAGATGGTTTGTGTTAGTTGAGAAATAAAAGACATGATGGTGGAACATAGAAAACATAAGACTCATGTAGTTTTTGATCACCCTAAATGATCTATCTCGATGTAATAAACATTTTATAAAGGAATAATAGTGTGATAAATAGTCTCTCTCACATTTACAATGAAATGTGGGTCTACTGAACAAGATCATATTTTATTTGATCTATAATATGGTATATATAGGAATTATTACTTTATATTTACACTCTAATATTTCTTAAAAATGTAAATATAAAGTGTCCCATGAGTGGATAATTTACATTTACTCAATCTACCCTTTTGGGTTTTCATCATGACATGTTTTATATCTCTTTATCTATCTCTAATCATTGGGTGTGTGGATGATCAACCTAATACTCAAGGACCTGGTATTAGAGGTGAGTTTACAGTTGCCTAATTTGGATTCCCTAAGTAATCACTACTCTAACACCCTTCTCAATGTGGGGTGAGTGTGAGGTAATTCCTAGATCAATGTCCTCGAATCATGATTGATGATATGGGAATGTCATTATGAGGATGATAACTAAAAAATATATGGTGATTATGTAACAACTCAAACATTTGTGAATGGATTTTTTCCTTCTATAATTATGTTATATGGTACAAAAACGTACATAGAATAAGGGGTCCAAAAAAACATTATTTTCAAGAATTAAGAATTAAAAATGTGTTATTTATGGAAATAATTGTAACTATAGAAATAGAATATTAAAATTACTATTGGAAAGGTAATTTGACTATTAAGAATGAAAATTCTTCCAATATAATAGAAACCTCCCCTATGAATATGGGAATATTTTAATTTCATCTTAATAATGAAAATATGATATATATTGTTAATATTATGATTAAATATTTTTTAAAAAAGTTATTATTTATTTTTTTGAAATATTTCGAAAACATAATGGTTAATTTATAATTTTATAATTAATATAATGGTTTAAAAGAAAATTAATTTTCCTAAAATAAACTATGAAATTATTATTTATTTCTCTTTCTGTATTAATATAAATATAATTGGAAATTTATTTAATATTGAATGTTTTATAACTTCAATTTTACCTTTAAAATCATTATTTTACAAGTAAATTATGAATTTATGTAAATTAAATAACTCATATTTATAAATTTCTTTTCAAAAATGGAGTTAATTTTTGAGTTATAATTTCAAAAAATAAATAGGTCCATTTTTTTTTGATTTTTCTAAAATAATTGAATTGATGTAAAATAGTGAAATACAGTAATTTATATTATTTAATGAATAAATGAATTATTTGTTCGTAGATTATGTATGGATGATTTAATCTCAAAATCTCGAACAGTCAATAATTATTTAATATATTTACTGATATTATTAACAGTAATCCGAGAATTGAGAAAAAATAATAAACTAATGTATAAAATAATAATAAAAACCCCTCCCCCTATAAATACTACCACTTACCACATCATTTCCTTACTCCTTCCATTACATGAATATTGTCTACGTTTTGTCTAATAATCTTTTAATATGATCCCCTACATCTATTATCCTTTTGTATCAAAAAATTTCATATATAATTTCCCTGAGGAGGTTATCACGGATAAGAAGGTGAAGAGGTAAAATCGAATTCCATTTTCATTGAATTTTTTTTCTTGATTCCTTATTTTGACCTCCCCTACCCTCATCCAAGTTGCATGATAACACCAGTACCAGATATATACTATAACATTATTATGTTAAGGGAATTTTATAACATAATACCTCTTCTCCTCTCACTTTTATTCTAATAATGAAAATTTCATATGTGATGTGTTGATTTATCAACTACGAGGATGACATGTTTTAATTTTCCTTTATCTACTCATGTATGGTCGTAAAACCATTACAATTGCTGAAATATATATTAATTTGTATATTATAAGGTTTTTTGTTTATATAAATGACATATGTACATAATATTAAATAATAAAACAAAATTAGTTCATTGTTATTTAAACCACCCAAAGTTAATCTAAACGATTATCATTACCATTTTATTTAATTATTCATCCAATTATAATGATAAAAATAATATATAACTCCAATAAAATTTTTATAAGACCATTAAAACCATAAAATTTCAATTTTGCATAATTATGCATATTATACACAATCATCTATACATATATACTAGTGAACCAATTATAAAGACCAAGAAAATGAACACTCAAGAACCATGAAATTGAACACTATAACTAATAAAAATGGACATAAATTAAATTAATAAAATTATAATGAATAAAATAAATGTATAAGAAGTGATTTATTTTTAAATTATTTAATATAATTTTATTATAAACAATATTAAATTTAATAAACCATTTGTACATTTTGAACAGGATTCTCAAAGGCAAATTCCATTATATGGGTTAATCATATTTCATGACAAATTGCTGTACAAATGTTGTTAATTTGTTCTATAATTTTATTTTATTGTATATACAAGTTTATAATATGGTTTTTTGATAGATATTAATATTTTATCAAAGGACAATTCCATAAAAAATTGTTTTTCATTTCATTAGATTTCATATTATTCACTCAAGAGTGACAATTCTGAAACCAAGTATGTTATTTCCTTTTTTTGGGGGACCAAAAGGTATATTCTTGAATGTATTCATTATGAAATTATCATGATTCTAATTTCTATTCCACTAATTATTTTATTTCTAATGTTTTCATGCATTCTATGTGGAATTCATGATAATGTAAATGTTACGATGTGATGGGTGCACGCAAAATTAAGTAGTGCTCTAATGCATTGGTTATTGTGATGTTTTTAAAGTGAAAATACAAAATATGCATGAAACATATTATATATTTTTTCAAAATATTTATTTGGAAAAAATTATGAACATATTTTATGTTTTAACATGATGCTAGCTTGGTTTAAAACATTGTTTTGTAGTTGACCACTTAGATGCGATGTTTCATTATTATTTATTTCCACACCCCAAACCACTATAAAATTATTCATGTCATGATTTTGATGATGAACCTATGTTAATGATGGGGTGAAGATGGTTATTATTAACAATTTATATTCATTCATTTTATTATCTATTCTCTTATTATTGTTTAAGTTCACCCCTTCCATCGATGTATATCCTCAGGGGATTACTGATAGAAAAGTGTATCAGAGGGACATTAAGGATCTATAAAATATAAAATTTAATATTTTATATATTTTATTATGTAAATGTTATGTATGATCATAATTTTACAAAACCATTAAACATTTGGATCTTGGGTTTTTAATGCTATTATGGTATCTATTTTTATTATTTTGTGATAGTTCTGTTTGAAAAAAGATTCTCTATATTTGGTATCTCAGCACAATTTAGTTAATTTGGGATTTATAATTAGTGTAAATTATTTAAAAAACATATGTATAACACTATTTAAGTTTATAAACCCATGAATCCTTGTCATATGAAAGTTCATAATAGAGGTATCCAACATTATATTACTTTAGAGTTAATTTCATGGAGGAATAAATTATATTTTCATGAAATTTTGAAATATGTTTTTTTGAAATATTTTATATTATAGAAATTTTCCTGAACCAAGAGAAATCATGTTAGTATCTTTTGTGGGGGACAATGAGGTGATTTCCCAAATAACATCCCTATTTCTATTGGGAGGTGGAGTTCATGATTTCAAGTAGATGTTTACTCAATTTCCTTTGGATATGTACAATAAGCCAAATAATATTGAACATACTCCTTCCCATAAGTGGGAGAAAATAGATATTTAGTCTTTTATGTAGAAACTTCAACTAATGATTAGTGGATATTCTGATCCCTTAATCATGGAATAATGGGTCAACTCAATGGTGAATAACATTTTTGTACATTTTTGTTCTATGATGGAGAAGGTGATTCAGGACATTTATTATTTGGATATAGAGGTTGAATAATGGTGGTTGTTGATTAAGAAAACCAGGATGAATGATGAAATGTATGAGATGGAGTTAGAATAATTTATTAATTTGATTCTCAAAAAATATTTCCATACAACTCATCAAAAAAATATAGATATAGAATTTATAGTCCTAAGGATAAACGAAGATGAATTGTTCAGGATGTAAAAATAAAATTTCACAAGGCATGCAAGATATGCCCCTGGTTCATTTTCAATAATGATACAATATAGATTGAATATTTATTTGTTTCAAAAAACCATCGAAATTCTCTAGTAATTAGACACTTTTGGAGTTGTTAATAAGTTTTTTGATGTTATCTCAAAGTGTATAAGAGAGGATTGATAATAGTACCTTGTATTTGGTGATAAGATATTATAATGGTGTTTTAAGCCATAGAATCTATTCCAAATGGTAAAAATAAGACTAATCCACTCACACGTCAAAAATTTGGGAAGAAGCGTAATGGGAGTGACTTCAAAGGCATGAGGAAATACATCAACTATGTGAGAGAAGTGAAAAAATCTCATGATTGTCTAAGATAAATGATGATGTAAGAAAATGTGGTAGAGTAAAGAAGGACACCACACATGGTTCAATTATTAGACTGTTGAGAGAAAGGTTACAATCATAGATTTTTCAGTAAACATCGACTTCTCACGGGTAAAATGTGTCAGTAGAAACCTAATACAAAATAGAAATAGAATTCAAATGAGACAAATTCTACTATTGTGGGTTCTAATAATAATTTGGATATTAGTATAGTGGTAATTTATTTAAGAATATAGAAATTACTATTTGATTCTACTTCTATGAATTAATTCATACCACACATGTTTAGTAGAACAATTGAAACACAACCTCAAAATATGGAAGTTGGGTTATCTATTGGAATAGAAAATGTGGAGATTATTGTATTCAATGTATATAAATCATCCCCAGTTAATAATTGTCGATGGAACCTCCCAAATAAAATGGCCATACATCCTTTGGTGGATTTTTAAGCTATATTTGGAATGGATTTAATATCCTTATAAAAAGACAACATCAACTATTGAGAATTAGATATTACTCTTCACATCCTGAGGAATCCTCCAATAATGTCCATGTATATAGAAGAGTATGAATATCTTTTAAAAACATTCAGCTCAATTGTTGATATTACATCCTTATGGGAAACAATTTGTTTCCCAAATCATTTAGATAAATGATCTAATCATGCACTATGACATTCCCATTATGAGGGACTACACTAATGAGTTCCTTGAAGAATTGTCCAGTCTTATTCATGACAAAGAGTTTGATATATCAATTGAACACATTCTTGGATCTCTACATATATCAGACACACCTTATATAATGACCACAAGATAGTTGGAGGAACTAAAAAAGCAGTTACTATAAAATCTAGAAAATGGGTTTATATGACTGAGTGCTTCCCTACTGGGTGCCCCCATCTGCTTCATAAAGAGGAATGATGGATCAATGCACCTATCAATTTAATATCATGAGAATAAACAATCATTACAAATAATAATTATTCCATTCCATGGATATATGACTATTTGGAAGAACAACGGGTTTCGTGCATTTCCCTATGTTGGACCATCATTCATGATATCACCAATTATAGGTGATAAAGGAAGAAATTCCCAATACTAAATTTCAAACATGTTATGGATACTGTAATTCCAAATTTAATCCCTTAGTACTATGAAAATCCCAATAAATATTCATGGAATTAATAAATATATTCATTAGAATATACCTTAGAAAATTTACTTTTGTATTTATTGATGGTATTCTAATTTACTCTAAGACAAAGGGGAAATGAGCTTTTGAATACTACACTAAGGATAGTGTGATGGGAAAAAATTACGAAATGTATAGTAAATGTGAGCTCTATATGGATGGTGTATCATTCTTGGAGAATGTTATCAAATATATATGTATATTTATGAACCCTTGAAAAAATTGATGTTCTATAGTGTTATTAGACAAAATATGTAATAGATATCCATATTTTCCATGGTCTATCTGGTTGTTACTAATGATTTACGAATAACATAACAAGAGTTTCAAACCCACTAACTATGATGACTTATAAGGGAAAACTGGGTTTTTGTACTGGTGAATGTGATGACTACTTCAAATTGTTAAAGAGAGCCTTATCATCATTCCAGTACACACACTTTTGATAAGTGGGGAACAGTTTATGGTATACAATGATGCTATTAAGAATTTTTTATAAAAGTTTTAATATAAAATCATACAGTGATATCCTAAACCACTATGATGTTAATAATTAATGATTAACACTATCCTTCGCATGATCGGGAGTTCTTAGTCATGGCTTTTCCATTGAAAACATGTAGGTATTATCTCTATTTGGAGCAAATTAAAATATATAATGATCCTAAGAGACATAAATATATATTCACACGGAAGGAGAATATTATGTTTCAATGATGATTTTTATAGTTCATTAAGGATTATGATTTATCAATCGACTCTCATCCTATAAAATAAAATAGTGTGGTTGATAATCTAATTATAAAGGATCTTAAAATAGTATTAATTATGATAATTGAAAAGGATCCAATATTTTTTATTTTATAAGTATGGATATTGGAATAATTAATTATGTTAAATAACCAATAATTTCTCAAATTATTTCTCAGCAACCCCTCATTAGGAAAATAATTGATTCTCAATAAAATGATATGTACATTCAGAAGAAGGTGGATGCTGTTAGAAATGAGAAATCCTCAGAGTTCAAAATTGAAGAGGGAGTTGTAAGATTTGTGTCATGATTATGTGTATCATCCAACCAAGTTAAAAATAATTATATTTTTACTGATGAACAAATATAAACCTTCTCTATTCTCCAAGGGAGGACAATGATGTATCCATATCTCCAGGAGAACTTTTGGATAGATAATATGGACAAGGTTATCCCTGAATATACATCAAAATGACCTGTATGATATAAACTGAAGTATAAAATGGGAATACTAAGTGGATTATGAAACCATTACCTGTACCAATATATAAATGAGACAACATCACTATGGAAGTTTTAAGTAAACATCCAAATACATCCAATGGAATATATAATTTATGGGTTTCTTGGTGATTTTATAGCAATGACGGATAAATTCATCACCATTGGAGAGGAATTTTCATTGGATAAACTTGTACAGATATACATCTGAGAATTTTTAAGGAGTCATGGAGTAACATTTTCGATTGTATATTAATGAGATATAGGATTCACCACCATGTTCTAGAATTTTCCTCAACATGATGTAAACATTATGATGAACATTTGTATAGATTATCATCCTCAAACTAATTGCCAATTAAAATTGAAAATTCATACACATGAATAAATTTTTAGATCATGTTCAATGTATGTCAAAGAAATATGGGACCAATATCTTCCTCTGATCATGTTATATTACCAAAAAATATTTCTAATCGAGAATCCTAAGGAAACTATTTGAATCCCCTTATGGTTAATGAAGTATAACACCAGCATGATTGGATGAGGTCTGTGAACATTATATGATAGGACCTGAAATGGTTGATGAAATGATAGAGAAGGAAAAAACCATTCCACAGCACATCAAGGTATCCCAAAGCTGCTCGAATATCTATATATATAATTTTTAATGAGACCTTTTGTTTCATGTTTGAGACATGTTAATGTTCTGTATATATCGGGTGAAGAGGATCATGAGATTTGGGATCAATGGAATGAAGAGTCCCAAATACATCATCCCCTTCAAGATTCCATATCGTATCAGAGTTGTGGTATATCAACTAGTACATCTACCAAAAATGTATCAAGTACACGACATATTCCATATATCCTTCTTGATCATGTACATACCAGATCCCTCACAAGTAATGAATCATGAGTTGGTATAGATGAAAAAAGATCTCTCTTATGAGGATCAGCCACTAAATATCATGGACGACAGAGATGATGTTATATGAAAAAATATTACTCACCTGGTCAATATAATATAGAAAAACAATATAAATGAAGAAGGAACATTGTAATTAGAGGATAAAATGAATCAAAATTACCCACATCTATTTTCTTCTTTGTTTGTAAAATAGAATTTTTGGGGTGAAATTCCAAAAGGGGAATAATTTAATGACCCAATCTTTTACCAAATAAAATGGTCCCTTCTTATAGTTATGGTATGTGATATAAAACACAATAATAGCTTAAATAAGCAAATAAAAACATTATTTTCATGGATTTATAATGAAATAAGTGGTTTTTAGTTAAATTAGGGAACCTATACCAATGGAACAGTAACAAGACCATTGTAATAGTAATGTGACCATTAGGAGTAGTAATCCATCGAATTGAATAGTAAAATCACCTATACAGGAATAAAAATATCCATCATATAAATGAAAACTTGATATAATTATATAATAAAATATATAAATATATGTTTTAAAAAATATTATTTAAGTGTATATATTTTATAAAAAATATATATATATATAATTATATTATTACTATAATGATTTATTGGAAAACTTATTTTCATAAAATTTATTCAAAATCATCGATCCATTGTATTCATATTATAATATATATATTCTAGGACATTAATTAAATTTTCAAAGGGTTATAAAATTAGATATATTTTTAAAATCGGAATTATAAAAAGAAATGATAATTTTAAATAAAAATAAAATTCATCATATTTATATAATTATTTCTTAAAAATAGAGTTCTTTTTCCTTCTAAACATCAATAAATGGTTTTGGTGAAATTTTGGGATTTTTCTAAAGTAATAGTATTTTTTGTGAATCATAAAAGACTGTAATTTACATTATTTTACAAATATATAAATTATTGAGTCGTATAAGATATTTGGATGATATAATCTCATAATACATAACTCTCGTTAATTATTTAAAATATTTGGATATATGCTTAAAACTATTCATAGTCGTCATCCGAAATAATAAACTAATGAAGAAAATAATCCAAAAAACCCCTCTTATCCCTATAAATAATACCATTCACCACCTCTTCTATTTACCCCTTCCATTCCATGAATATTATCCAATTTATACCCTATACACATCCCATGAAACTCCCTAAATGTCCAAGAGTATTTGTTCTAAAATAAATTCCCAATAAAACATTCCTATGGAGGCTCTAAAGGAGAATAAGTTCAGTAGGTAATGTCTTATTCTAATTTATTTTAATTTATTTCATTGTCATTTTATCGGCTTATTCATTCATATACTCACCTCATTAAAGTGTCATGAAAATTAAATTACCATATATATAACATTATTTTATTAATTTAATTGAATAATACATCATCAAACTTATTATCCTCTCCCTTTTATTCATAAAATGAAGACACTATCCATGGGGTGTATATTTATAACTATCGAGGGTGAAATGTTTTAATTTTACTTTACACACATCAAGGCTAGTTATATAACCAATTTAATGGTTAAACAGATTTTAAAATGTATATTATAATCATTTTTCTGTTCTGTAAATAACATATATTCCTATTATTAATTAAATAAATAAATATTTCATTGTGATAGAAAATCTCCAAAATTCATCTAAATGGTTATCATTAAAATTTATATATAAATCATTTTCATATATGAAATAAAAATAATATATAATAACTATAAAATTTATGGATGCTCATAAATAACATATTATTTCAATTCTAGATAATTATCCTCATTTTCCATGACATTCCATTCATCTATACCACAGAACCGGTCCTGAAAACCAAACAATAAACACTCCAAAATCATGAAATTAAACATTATAACTCATTAAAAAGGACATACATGAACATATTAATAATATAATGAATACAAAAAAGTGTAATAGGTTAATTTATTTCTAAATTATTTAATTTAATTTGATTATATAGGATATTAATGTAAAGAATGAATTCATAATAATGTAAGGGGACTTGTAAACCCAATTTCCATTATTTGGGGTGTTACTCATTCATGAAAATTTATATTTGGGATGTTCTTTCATTGATATAAAATTTTATTTTCATTGATATCAATGTTTCTTTTCTAGTTTTATGAAAATTAAAAATACTTTTCAGAAGAGAAATTCCATAATGAAATGAAGTTTTACTTTAATTTTGATTTTTTCCTCTTCAAAAAAGATTTATGATTATATTAACATGTATGATATTATTTTTTTCGAAATAAAAGAAATAATCATGAATTTATGCATTATAAAATTATCACGAACCCAATTTCATTTCCATGGGGTATTTTATGTCAAATATTGATTGGTGTTCAATGTGGATTGCGTGATTATATAGTAATTATAAGAGATGGGTGTGCTTAAAATTATATAGTGCACTAAAAAATTGTATAATGCGATTTATCACACTAGGTAATGTGAAATATGAAATAAATAATTCTATATGTTTCTTGATGATGATGATGATGTTATCATTATTCAAATTTTTTATGTGTGAACATGATGAATGCTCTGTTAACAACTATGTGTGGTAGTTGATTATTAAGATATGGTGTTTAATTGTTTTTCAATTCCATATTACATTAAAATATCTACATATTCTTATCACAATTATGATGATGATACTATAATTATTTTATGTGTGTCACGATTATTATCACCAATGTATACTAATTCACATTCTTATCTATCCTTCTTCAGGGATTTGAGATAGCCCCTTTCATTAATATATATCCTTAGGTAATTAGTTGTACTATGGAGTACATGTGGGCACTAAGAAGCTATAACTATAGTAATAAAGTATTTATTATGTTTTATCATTTTAATGATTTGAATGGTCCAAAATTTCATAAGACACTAAACCTTTTTATCCTGGTTTTTTAGCATTGTAATTTTGTTTCTTTAAATTGATGAAATACTTATGTAATAAAAAGTATGGTCCCTATATATTATCATCAATATAATGAATTAATGTCCCATAATTATTAGACCCATTTTTGTATGGAAAATGAAGATGTGGTGGATATGACATGAGATAATATTTATGATCTAGAGGCATTAATTCATTTTAAGACAAAGGATCCGAGGAATCATGGGGTTCATTTATAAGGGTCATGGAATGTATGTGACAATTCTATACAAAATATTCAAAAAGTGTTTTTAACAAAATTTGGTTCATAAAAAGTTCATGGAAGTGCTATTAACATTTCTTCCCTTGGTATATATTTTTATTTTCTTTTAATAAGAGTGATGTTTGGAGATTGTCTTCATAATTTAAAATCATTCATTTGGGGTGTAATTTGTATACAATTTATTTTATCATTACAGTTCAAGCATCCATGTAGTTTTAATTTCATGCATTAAGGTTTTTGGAACTGACATGAAATTTTACAAGATATCCTTTAAGATATGATGCATTCGTGGTTAAAAAAATGTTGAATTCCATCCAACATAGTCATGTCTCAGGCACAAGAAATCTCTACATTAATATGAATAATAAATACATGATTAATGTATATACAATTCATTCTTGAGTAATAATTTTAATTTCATTAAATATCACTACTAGAAATGTAGAATTTCCCAACGGTTTAGAACCGTTGGGAAAGGCTGCAGAACCGTTGGTATATGTTATACCAACGGTTCTGCAAACCGTGGGGAAGTAAGCCGTTGGGAAAGGATTTTCCCAACGGTTTACACAGAACCGTTGGGATAGGTTAGAAAAAATCAACATATCCCAACGGTTCTGCAAAACCGTTGGGAAAGGCCTTTCCCAATGGTTTGGCCTGTTGGGAAATCAACACATAATTTCCTTTCCCAACGGTTTACAAACCGTTGGTAAAAACCACCATGTGACAGGGTATCCCAACGGTTTCAAACCATTGGGATATGTGTTTTTACCAATGGTTCCTTGAACCGTTGGTAAAAACAGCTAATAGAGCCTATGCCAACGGTTTGAAAACTGTTGGAATAGGCTTTGCTGTGCAAATTGCATAGCAGCCTGCAATTGGCACAGCAGGTTTGGTTTTTGGGCATTCACCATCGGTTTCAATTCAATTTTCAATCCAATTATGCCCTCGTTTTCAATTCATTTTTCAATCCAATTATTGTACCTGTAACACATATAATGCATACATATAGAGAACAAACCAACACATACAAATAATGAAAACCAACCAACCAACACATATAATGCATCCTGAAAATATACTCATCCATAATTAAAGTAGAATTCATAACATAATTATAAACATACATAATTCATTTAGAATTCATTTTAAAATTTAGATGACAATCATATGTGGAATCCGGAATTCAATTCATAATTTGACTGGTTTTTCATATACCATATATTTTTAATAGAAATGATATCCATTTTAAACAAAATACATACATATGGAATGATACCGGTCACACCGTGCCTCGGATTGAGGCGAGGTTAACTCGTACACGTCACAAATGAATCATTGATTGTTGTCCTAAAGTATCAACATATTCTGAAATCTTTTGGTCAGTTTTGCGTATGTCAGTTGTTTTTTTCACTTAAAATGAAGTGTTTTTTAAATAAAAGAGAGACACATTGAATGGTGTCGGCCACACCGCGTCTCGTATTGAGGCGAGGTTAACTCGTACACATCACAAATGACACATGGATTGTTGTTCTAAAATATAAACACAATCAGAATGCGTTTGGTTTGTTTTCCGTATGAATTTAAAATGTAGTCCATTTTAAAGAAAAGAGATACCCTTAGAGTGGTCTTGGCCAAACCGCGACTCGGATTGAGGTGTGGTTGACTCGTACACGTAACATATCACCCATGAATCGTTGTCCTAAATTTTCAATAGATTCCGAATGCGTTTGGTCAGTTTTTCATATGTCAGTTGTTTATTTCACTTATAATCTTGTCCATTTTAAACAAAAGAGACACAGTCAGAGTTGAACCGGCCACACCGCATCTCGGATTTAGACGGGGTTGACTCTTACACATCTCAAATGACCCATGGATCATTTTCCTAACGTATCGACACAATCCGAATATGTTTGGTCGGTTTTCCGTATTCCAGTTGATATTTTTCACTTAAAATGACGTCCTTTTGAAACAAAAGATGGACACTATGAGTGGTGCCGACCACACCGCGTCTCCAATTGAGGCGGGGTTGATTCGTACACATGACATATGACCCATGGATCGTTCTCCTAAATTTTAAATTGAAACCGAATACATTTGGTCGGTTTTCCGTATGTACTTAAAATGCTGTCCATTTTAAACAAAAGAGTGACACTTAGACTAATCCTGACCACACTGCGACTCAGATTCATCCTGGGTTGGCTCGTACATGTCACATATGACCCATAGATCCTTGTGATAAATTATGAAATGATTACGAATGTGTTTGGTCGGTTTTGTGTATGTCAGTTGTTCTTTTCATTTATAATCATGTCCATTTTAAACAAAAGAGACAGAGTTAGAGCGGTGTCGGCCACACCGCGTCTCGGATTAAGACGGGGTTGACTTGTACACGTCACATATGACTCATGGATTGTTGTGCTAAAGTATCGATAGAATCCGAATGCGTTTTTTCATTCTTCCATATGTCATTTGATGCCTTTCACTTAAAATGACATCCTTTTGAAACAAAAGACGGACACTTTGAGTGGTGTCAGCCGCACCGCATGTTGGATTCAAGCGGGGATGATTTGTACACGTCACATATGACCCATGGATCATTCTCCCAAAGTTTCAACGGAAACCGAATCCGTTTGGTTTTTTTTCCATATGTACTTAAAATGATGTCCATTTTAAACAAAAGAGAGTCACATAGACTTATCCTGACCACACCGCGACTCAGATTCATCTCGGGTTGGCTCGTACACGTCACATATGACCCATGGATTGTTGGGATAAATTATCAACAGATTCAGAATGCGTTTGGTCAGCTTTCTGTATGTTAGTTGATGCTTTTCACCTAAAATGACGTCCTTTTGAAACAAAAGACGGACACTTTGAGTTGTTCCGGCCACACCACGTCTCCAGATAGAGTTGAAACCACCGTGAAACATTCTAATTATTATTCGTGACGTGTACGCGCAGACGGAACGTCAATCGGACGTGCGGTTTGCGCGGTACGACTCAATATTCGTGTTTTAAGTGATGCGTGCGCTTCGTAAACGCGCGTCAGGGGGGTCCAAACGGGCCGAACGAAGTTGGAATGGCCTGAAATCAGACGGCAGATACGGGAGAGGGATTTATGAAGTGTTCGAGCAGACGACACGTCAATCGGACGTGCCGTGTGCCCGCGGTGACCGACAACATAGTTCTGGTGTCAGAAACGGCCAAAACGGGCGTCCAACGGTCATATTCCTAGCGGACGACCTCATATTTAGCTGAAACCACCGTGCAACAATCTAATTATTATCCGTGACGTGTATGCGTAGACGGCACGTCAATCGGACGTGCGGTTTGTGCGGTACGACTCAATATTCGTATTTTAAGTGAGGCGCGCTCTTCGTAAACGCGCGTGAGGGGGGTCCAAACGGTCCGAATGAAGTCAGAATGTCCTGAAATCAGACGAAAAATACGAGTGAGTGATTTCTGAAGTCGTCGAGTAGATGGCACGTCAATCGGACGTTCCGTGTACCCGCGGTGACCGACAACGCAGTTCTGGTGTCATAAACCGCCAAAACGGGTGTCCAACGGTCAAATTCATAGCGGACGACCTCAGATTGAGCTGAAACCAACATGAAACATTCTAATTATTATTCGTGACGTGTACGCGCAGACAGAACGTCAATCGGACCTGCGGTTTGCGCGGTACGGCTCAATATTTGTGTTTTAAGTGATGCACGCGCTTCGTAAACGCGCGTGAGGGTGGTCCAAACAGGCCGGACGATTTCAGAATGTCCTGAAATCATACGAAAAATACGGGTGAGTGGTTTATGAAGTGGTCGAGCAGACGCCACGTCAATCGGACGTGTCGTGTGCCCGCGGTGACCGACAACGCAGTTCCGGTCTCATAAACGGCCAAAACGGGCTTCAAACGGTCAAATTCATAGCGGACGACCTCGGATTGACCTGAAACCACCGTGCAATATTATAATTATTATTCGTGACGTGTACGTGTAGACGGAACACCAATCGGACGTGCGGTTTGCGCGGTACGGCTCAATATTCGTGTTTTAAGTGATGTGCGCGCTTCGTAAACGCGCGCGAGTGGGGTCCAAACGGGCCAAACGAATTCAGAATGGCCTGAAATCAGACGACAAATACGGGTGAGTGATTTCTGAAGTGGTCGAGCAGACGGCACGTCAATCGGACGTGCCGTGTGCCCGCGGTGACCGACAACGCAGTCCTGGTGTCATAAACGGCCAAAACGGGCGTCCAACTGTCAAATTCATAGCGGACGACCTCTGATTGAGCTAAAACCACCGTGCAACATTCTAATTATTTTTCGTGACGTGTACGCGCAGACAGAACGTCAATCGGACGTGCGGTTTGCGCGGTACGGCTCAATATTCGTATTTTAAGTGATGCACGCGCTTCGTAAACGCGCGTGAGGGGGGTCCAATGGGGAGGGGGTTGTACAGGGTCCAAGAATGAGGGGGGTTGTCCAGGGATTTCACAAACACACAACCACTAAAAGACAACAACATCCATAAAAATAGACAATATATAAAAATAACTCAACTCCAATACTATACTACGAGTCTAGATAAAACCAACAACTAGAATAGATTAAACATCAAATCTCAGTAATATAAGTCAAAAATGTAACGGATCAATATGTCCCACATCAGCATCACCATCACCATCATCATCATCATCATCGCCCTCGTCATCTTCCTCCTCATCGTCCTCACCCTCCATAGTGCCTTCCTCCTCGCCTTCGCCCTCCTCCTCGCCCTCCTCATCTCCCTCCTCTTCCGCATCAGACTGCTCGCCATCATCATCTTCAAGCTGGATATCAGCCTGACAACCACTGGAACTGCCACCTGGTGCACCATCTATAGAATGTATCGACGACATGTATTCATCAATCGCTGGGCTGGCCTCTGCTGGAAGTGTTGGACGTAGAACTTCAATAAATTTCATTAATGCACTGTTTGCCCTAGCAGACTGTTCTGCCGTCTCTGTGGCCCTTTTCTCAGCCTGTTCTGCCTGTGCCCTAACTTGCTGCAGCTCGGTGGCACTACAACTCATACCTGAGGCAGGCCAATACCTCCTCGGGGCTATCCTAGGTCGGAAGCGTACTCTGCCAGAATGATCCTCTCCCAACACCTGATGTAAGTGATCAGATGGCCCAAAATTGTTTGCTTCTTGGGAATCGAGGGCCTCTAAAGCACCCTGTTACAAATATAAATATATTATTAAGTTACGAAATAGATATTAAAATATAAAATCAACAGATTAAAACTTACAATCTGTTGCTGAGTCGCTTCATTGACAACACTTCCATCATTTGTTCGTCTACTCGAGCAAAACAGTTTTGCTCGAGGCACACGTCCTTCAATATTTTGTACTTTACTCTACAATGACATTGAAAAAAAAGTTATATAAAGACATAAACAAATAATTATATAATTTAGGAAACAAAAGAAAATGTAAGTCGTAAAGAAAACTTATAATCAATTGTCATACCTGCTGCCTCTCATGATCCGGCATCGTCGTGCGTCCTAGTGTATGGAGGTATTTTTTTGTATCAATGTTTTTTTGTATTTTTTCCAGATGATTCCTAAATAAAATTCGATAATTCAAAGGATAATATTAATGCAAAACTTGAAAGTTATTATTTAAATACCTCAAATGTAATTCATACCTTAAATTGGGTACTCGTCCAATGAGTAATCATCTGACGATACTGATCTATAGGACAATCATCCACAACTGGTACCCGCCTCTAACTCAGTGCCAACTCTAGCACGCCATCCAATATACAACTCATGCTTGTAGGCTCTCCAAAGCTCGCCTAAATCATTTAGACGTTCCAGTCGTGCACCCGCACCATCAGGAAAATTAAATCGAAGCTGAAATGAAAACATTAATTCATATAAATACAAAAAAAATTCATGGAATTAAATACAACAGATTTTTTACCCATATCTCTGCCCAAAGCTCTATCTTTGACCTCATGTGGAAAATGACTCCACGACAGCGGGCTGACGGGAATGATGTCGGAGTATTTGGAAAAGCGTCGCCATAAAACTCCGACATTGCTGCCCTGTTTTCTCAACCATCTGATTGTCTTCATTATATTCCACCATAACCTGTGTGCAACGGTTCCACACCGAACGCATGTGTGTACGGCCCCGCCCCCCGCCTCCTGTCAGTAGATGTATCTGTCATGAAAGAAAAACAAATATTTTATCAAAACATGTTATATTGAAAGTAAATATTGCTATAAAATTTTGTTAGGGTTTTATAAATACACCTGCGCTAGTCTGATCAATGAGTGCCTCCGGATCCACAGAACCTGATTAAACACCCTCTGGTGGAACAGGAGTTGAAGACGATGGAATATAAAATCTCGGAGAGACAGGAGTAGAAGGAAATGAAGATGGAACAGCTGTATGACCTGATGCTGACTGGGGAGTGGGAATCATCATGGGATGTGAAAATGATGGGGCAGAAGATGTAGAAGGTAGCGAAAACATGGGAGGTCTAAATATCATGTGTCTCCCTAACGACACACCGGGATCAGAATGTGGGAAGGCTGAAATTTCAGTGGGAGGGGCAGGGTCTAGTCGGGCACGCGCAGCTCTACATCCACCTCTGGTACGAACCCTCCTCGTACAACCGGCCTGAGTACTAGGACCAGTACTAGGCTCCTCGTCGAATAACTGTCGACGTAATGGTGGATCCTACAAAAAATTTTACAAAAAAAATTAATCACATGACATTATATATTCTGTAAATATATATATATATATATATATATATATATATATATATATTTGAAATAAAGTACTCACTATAGGCACTAATGGTGGAATGCCCATCTCCTCCATCCGAAAATTGTTCTCCGCCATTTTTTTCTTCGTCTCTCTTCAATTGGCTGCATTTCCTGCATTGGAAAACAAATATGTAATTAATTAGAAAAATAAAATTAATGTGTAAACCAAAAAACTAAATATATGAGGGAATGAGGGGATTCATTGGTAATTTAGCTATCAATTGTTTTAGAAGATCTTGAATGAATTTAATAAAACATACAAGTTGTAATGTTCAACAAGTTAGAAATATTGTTTGATTTGGTTTGAATAAAGTTCAATTCCAAATTAGAAAATGCAATTAAAATAAAACAGCAACCATTAAACATTGAAAATTCGCATAACGGTCAAGTCAGCTAAAACATATTTGTGATCAATACTAAATAAATATGAATATTACCAACCTTAACAACCCAAATCGTGGTAAACCAAAAGAATTGAGAACATGGATGAATGATTCTATATATTTCCAACCACAACTTCAGGGTCACAATCAACTCTGACAATTGAGCTATTGGAGTCATCAAAAGAAATAAATGGATTGGTTCCAATGGCAATAGGGACAGTGTCAATTCCATCATCAGAATCATCAAAAATATGTCTTCGAATTACTTCAACTATGACACCAAATTCAGGTTGAAGTTGATCTTTGACATAAAAAACTTGTTTAGCCATTGATGCCAACACATATGGTTCTTCGGTTTCAAGAGTGCGGGTCATATTAATTACTCGAAATCCACAATCATCAATAAATGTTCCATGTCTCATCATCGAATCAAACCAATGACATTTCATCATTGTGACTCGTCCATGAGAGTAATAATCCAATATTATTATTTTCTCAACGACTCCATAATAACCCACATTTTCATGTCGCGGTCTACTATCTCATGCACTGGCATAACAATCTGTTGTGGCAGTAACCATAATACCATCATGCTGTGTTCTCATGTTTTTGGCTCGTTCAGTGACAATAAATTTGTACCCATTGATAACAATTGATTTACAGTCACGAACCACGATATTAGGACCAAAAGCCAAAGATCTTATTTCCTCAGAGACAGAGTCAGCAGACTAACTCAATACCTACAATATAAATGATAGTTAAAATTAAGTAAATATTGAAATAATTAATTTAAACATTAATATTTTTTCCTTCAATTTTAACCAAGAAGAAAACTCTTTGCTATGAAAAGTCTCTCTCCTTCTCAAAGATAATGAACGATGCTTCCTATTTATCATTGTTTTATGTTCCCTGTAGATAAAAAATATGAATATTTTAACATATATATATGTAAGATATACATATTCAATTTTGTTACCTGATATAGTCATCGAACAAATCACAGTTGAACAAAACTGTGCGATGTGCCATCTCCCGCTCTTCATGGCTTAATGTCTTCAATGTATATGATCCAGGAATTCCTCTTGTTTGAGGAAGTGATGGAAAACTGGGTTCAATTTGCTCATATTGTTCTTCTTCATTTCTCATTGGTCTGTTCATTCTTGTAGTAAGATCAGACAAATACATTGAACAGAAATCCATACATTCTTGAGCTAAGTAACCGTTCACGATAGAACCTTCGGGATGATTCTTGTGTCGAACATAAGACTTTAATGTGAACATATTTATTTCAGTTGGATACATCCAATGAAAAGAAACAGGTCCTCCGAGAAGTATTTCAGTTGGAATATGGACAGGTAGATGCAGCATGCATGTGAAAAATGATGGGGGAAATATTTTCTCCAACTCACACAAAATTAATGGGGCATCTGTCAGCATTTTTTGCAAGAAAGACTTGGAAAACTTCTTAGCACAAAGATCTCTAAACAAATTTCACAACCGAATAAAAACCACCCTTATATTATGGGACAAAAGATGACGGATTGCTATTGGAAGCAACTCATGCAGTAGAACGTGATAATCATGAGTCTTCAAAGATTTTAGCTTCAACTCTCTTCTGTTGACCCATTTAGATATGTTGCATGAATAGCCATCAGGAACTCTAATAGTCTCTAATACTTCCAAAAATTGTTTTTTTTCAGTAGGTGTTATCACATAAGAAGCACATGGTAGTTGCCATTTATTTTCACTGATACGCACAGGATGAAATTCTGGTCTGATGCCCCAATCCACCAAGTCACGTCGAGATTGTAAATCATCTTTTGTCTTCCCCTTGACATTTAGAAGAACTGAAAGCAACATTTCACATATATTATTTTCAATATGCATTACGTCTAAGAAATGACGTAGCAAATTGGTTGACCAATAAGGAAAATCAGAAAAGATACTCCTCTTCCTCCAATTGTAACAGGTTTCTGTGGAAACATTCTTTCTCTTTCCAGATTTCATTTGACCCTTCCCGAATGAAAAACTAAAATCTTTCAATTCATTAAGCACATCAGTTCCAGACATACGCTGAGGTGGAGCATCGGTCTCTATAGTATTATCAAATATTCGACGATTCATTCTATATGGATGATCCTTTGGAAAAAATCGTCGATGTCCGATAAAACTGAAACTACAACGATGTTTCAGTCTTCTGGATCGTGTATTCTTCATACAAACTAGACATGACAGTTTTCCCTTCGTGCTCCATCCATACATCATTGCATAAGCCGGAAAAACATTGATCGTACACATAAGCGTAGCACGCATCTGAAATATGTCTTTCGAACATGCATTGTATGTGCGCACACCCACATCCCAAAGAACTTCCAACTCTTTTATTAAAGATTGCATGTATACATCAATATCAATGCCGGGATCAGAAGGACCAGATATGAGTATACTCATGAAAGTGAAAGATTTTTTCATACACAACCATGGGGGAAGATTATAAATGTGTATAAAAACTGGCCATGTGCTGTGCGAAGTAAGAATCTGCCCAAACGGATAAAAACCGTCGCATGAAATACCCAGCCTCACATTACGCACGTCAGTTGCAAAATCAGGATGTCGAGCATCAAATCTCTACCATGCAAATCCATCTGCAGGATGAACCAACTCATCATTAGTCTTCTTTCTCTCGGTATCATGCCATCTCATTTTTATTGATATTTCATCAGACATAAAAAGATTCTGGAGTCTGGGGATCAATGGAAAGTGCCACATTACATTCTGTGGAACGCGGGATGGTGTTCCATCAGATTTTGACTTCCAGCGGGATGTGCCACATTGTATACATTCATTTCGTTCAGCGGTTTCTTCCCAGAATAAACTGCAATCTTTCGGGCAAGCATGAATTTTATTTCTGGAAAATCCAAGTTCTTCAACTAACTTCCATTCCATATAGTGGTTTGAGGGAATATCTGCATCATCTGAAGTAAATCCTTCAAGAGGGTAAGAATGTAATCGATTGCTATATTAGAAATCCCATACATAGTTTTTCCATGAAACAATCGGATTAAAAATTCCAGCTTTTTCATTTTATTGCATTGCCGATATACTGGAGTCGTGGCAGCATCATTCAATTTTTTCACCCTATCAATATCGTCATTTTCACTAGATGCATCAGTTGTCCTCATATCGACGTATTCTTGAGTCAAAATCCTTTCTTTTTCATGATGACGAATAAACGGAAACCGATCATTTAAAAAATTCTCCATTCCAGTCCTTTCATTTCGATCATCACCAATTTGAGATTTCATATTCTCCCCATTGTGATACCACACAAAGTAGTTTTCTTGAAAACCATTTTTGGTTATGTGGTAGCTGACTTCTTCACGACTCAAACAAGGTCTACCAACACAATTGGAACATGGGCAGTGTATGCGACCACTATCTGAAGCATTGAGAAATGCAAAATCTATAAAGCTCTCCAAATTGTTTTGAAAATCGCTTGAGATACGATCTGTTTCATACATCCAACTTCTGTACATTCTGTAAAAAAATTCATATAAGTCATTTTGTCATAAACAATTCAATAGGATTGAACATTAATAGAAAATACATTTAAGTAAACGATAAAGGAAGAAAATAATCATGGTATCAACTAGACATGTGAAAAAAAAATACTAATGTGTTATTGAAAAAATGTAAAACCAACAAGAACTTAATGTGTTATCACATCAGAGCATGCCTCATCCCATAACCATATTAGTAGGGTACCCTCGTGGACAGCCCCACCCACCCCCGTGGACAACCCACCCACCCCCGTGGACACCCCCTACCCCCTAGACAGCCCAACCACCCCCGTGGACAGCCCACCCACCCCCCTCGACACCCCTTCTCCCTATGGACAGCCCCCCACCCCCTTGGATAGCACACCCACAACCCCGGACACCCCTACCCCCTGTGGTCAGCCCACCCACCCCCCCTGGACAGCCCACCCACCCCTCCTTTGTTGTACCCCTCTCTCTTGGATTTTAATGATCACAATCACTCTCATCGTGTTCTAACTTGTTTTCAAGTGTTTTGATGCTAGGAAAAAGGTTGCCCAGGAGTTGGCCCAAGAAGGCTGATAGTGGACTCTCTGAGTCCACCGGCCAGCCGGTGGTCTCTGCCAGAATCATTGCATTCTGCCAGAGCCACAGGTCAGCCGGTGTTAGCGCACCGGCCAGCCGGTATGGGCACCGGCCGACCGGTTCTTGCCAATCGGCCAGCCGGAGGACCCAGGCAGTAGGCTTGCCCACTGCCTGGTGCCACCGGCCAACCGGTGGATGACCACCGGCCAGCCGCTGGAACCCAGACAGAAAGCCTGCTCAGTCTAGACCACCGACCAGCCGAGAGCTCTACACCGGCCTGCCGGTGGACCACCAGCCAGCTGGTGAGACACCACCGGCCAACCGGTGTGCCCAGTCAAACTATCGTTGGGCTTTGACCAGACTTGTACTTTTGACCCCCAACGGCTCCGGAAGCCCTCCAACGGCCATATTGAAGTGTTTATGGGTATTTCTCCTATAAATAAGAAACCATGGTTGCCGGGAACATAACCTATTGATATTTTGATGTCTTGACGCTCTAACGACAAATCTCCAAGGCCTCTTGTGATCCATTGCCATCCTTGAAGCTTGAGCTCCCTCTCCATCAGCCCACCCACCCCCCTGGACAGCCCGCCCACCCCTCCTTGACAGCCCGCCCACCCCCGTGGACAGCCCGTCCACCCTTGTGGACAGCCCGCCCACCCCCGTACCCCCCTGGACACCCCGTACCCCCCCTGGATAGCCCCGCCCACCATGCCAAACAGCCCACACCCCCTCCCCTGCAACCCCACCACCACCACCTAGACATACCACACCCCTGGAATGTGTAGAAATAACATAAAAATACATTATATATATATAGCAAAAAATAATCAATCTATGGGTTCACATTAACTACATAATCACACACTTCACTACTACCATAAAACACATAATCCACACCACCACCACACAAGACGCATAGCATTTCTCACATTCATTTATAAGACACTTCATTCACACTTACATTGTCCATTCATTTAATGTTAAATTAATTAAATCCATTTACCACACATCCATTTCTATTCCATCTCATTTATTTAATATCTTGTTTTTTTGTTTTAACAGCATAATTTATTCCATAGATAACCAGGAAACTAATAAAATCACCACACAACAACTCACCATCTCACAATAACCATCAACACCATGTTACATCGACCAACCATCTCACCAAAACAACCACATGTCACAATAAAAATATTGCACATCACAAACCACAACACAACCAAAACCACCTCACCACATTATACACCACAACTTCATCACACAACACCTCCACACGACACAACACCACCACACATCATCACTATCATACAACTTCACATGACACATCCATGCCCACTAACCATCACATTACAACCCCACATATCACAAAGCCCAACTGGTCACCTCAATCCCCATAAAACAGCCTACAACATACAATGAAACACAACAAAAAACCTCTCATAGAGGCAACATACCCCAAATTCTACAATTTATTTATTCATGGTCTTTTATTACAATACCCCTTTATTTAGCATGGACATTATAACACAACTGATATTCCATGGGAAACTAATTAATTAACAAAATATTTATTCATTTCCCTATTTTACACGGTGAAATCAAATCAAAATCCAAACTTAAAACTAAAATATTAGATCAATAACAATAAAAACAAGGTACCATATGTGTATAAAGAAAAAATTACTTGATTTGAGATGATTCAAATGGGTTTTCACCTATTCGGATGGGGGATTTTGAGAGAAGCAGAGAGGTGGAGGTGGATTGATAACTTAAAACTAAAATACTAAAGAAATAACAATAAAAATAAGGATGTATATGTGTATAAATGAAAAGATACCTAATTTCACCTCTTCGGATAGGGGATTTCGCCATAGGAGAGCGGTGGAGCGGATGAAATTAGGTTCTGTGCGAATGGGGGAGTGCAGGATTTGGGGGAAATAATTCCCAACGGTTTTAAAGAACCGTTGGGAAAGAGATGTTAAGGACCCCTTTGCCAACGATTTGAGGAAACCGTTGGCAAAGGGGTGACCCGTTCCCAACGGTTCTCTTGAACCGTTGGCAAAAGGTGATTAACACACCCCTTTACCAACGGTTTGAAGAAACGGTTGGCAAAGGGGTGGATTTTCCCAACGGTTTCAATGAACCGTTGGGAAAGGCTTTATTAGTCCTTCAAGTCCAATGGTTTTAGCAAACCGTTGGTAAAAACCCGTTGGGGAAAACAACATTTCCAGTAGTGTATTGAAAAAATCATAGGGGGTAATCAACATTTATATCTAGTATTACCTAGGTTTCTGTTTGAATATTTCTAGGGAAAGAATAATTCTATAGAGATATTTTTTATGTGGTCCCACTACATAGATTTGACTCATATATAGAAAAAATGGATATATTTTATCCAAAAGGAAGTTCATTCACTAAAATTTGGGTGCATGATCTATCACAATTGGTGTCACTATTGTGGTGAGAGGTTATCATATTGGGAGAGTCATTTCAATGGTGGGGTATTTACTATATTCTAATTACCAATGGATGTAGGTAGATTTCAATATTGGTCAAACACAAAATAGGTTTGTGATAATGTTGAACCTAAGGATGGGCATAAAGAATACACACTGGTGTCACTACAAATCCTAATAGTTATACAATCAATCCATTTGTACTTCCTACAAAAACGCACTACCTGTTTTTATTTAATTGATACACAATGAGGGGTAATTTTTTATCTTATTGATGTTCACCTAAATATCTATGTTGGTTTTGGGGCCTCCTACATGAATTGGTCTCATACATTGGAAAATTATGTTCCAATTTTAATCACATAATATATATGAAACACTCATTCATTTCATAGATTTGTAGACAAAAAATTTCTTATCAATGAAATTTATCTTCTTATAGGATGGACCATTTGCTCTGTATTTTAAGTTCATGTGACTATGATAGTTTATGTATGTTTTATTTAAAATGACTATTATTTTATAGTGTTGTTTTATGTAATTCAAGATATATTATTCCTTGAATTTTAACAAAATATTACTTGGATTTATTGTCGAAAGAATTGATAACCAAGTGAATTTGTGTCGTCACATGAGATACACATCATAAGATATAGGGGTTAATGAATTTTATATTATTATTTATCCTTGAAAATAGATACTATGATAAGATGTGTGACATAATAGGCATTTTAATCAACTTGAATGGTTATGTTATATTAATTAGAAATCATAACCTAAAAATATATGATCTAATGAGAGGTTAAGACCAGTAGGAATGGGTCAACTATTAAAAAATAAATAATCATATTTTCAATGAATATAGTAATATAGATCATTCATTTAGGGGGAAAACACTCAAAGATGCTAAAATAAATTTGTTCAAAGTTCTATGGAATTTTTTTATTGACCATCAGAACCTAGTGGGGCCCTATGGTAATTACTTGTCCTTGTTTCTAATTTGTAAAAGTTGGAACAGATACTAGTGGATCACAACTTTTATGAGGTTCCAGGTAATTTATATAAACTCAAGGAATCAGTTGGTCAACAATAAGGTATTTATGATACGAATTTATTTTATAGAGAACATAGGATATGAGAATGGTTCAAGCATCCTAAAGGAAATTTCTGTGATTATTTACCACATTTCAGGATGAGATGAACAAACATGTGATTTTCTTACAAACCATCAATTGGAATAATGTAACACCCCGAGATTTTATGAAAAATATTCATTTTAATTTCATTAATGTCTTGTGTTATACGCTACACCAAAAGGAATCTTTCACTACACACTAGCTTGACTTACTTTACACGCAATCACGACCTTCCTCAATAGCTTGCGTTGTACGCAATACCGAGTTTCACTAAACGACGATATGCTATTAAAATATTATTTAAAATAGACGTTATGAATAGTAATAACCACTTTTTGAAATTTTATAAATTTTATTTTTCAAAATGGACTTCATTTATGCATTCGGAGTATCGAATTTAGGCTAAGGTGAAATTTTGGTACTTTTCGGATAACATTCATATTCTGATGAATAGTGAAAATTACTAAATATTAATTAAAAACAACATTTTTAATCGAAATAATTAATAGTGACAAATTATAAATTTGAGTGGTTTTAAATTATAATTAGAATATATTTTTACAATTTAATACAATGTTGGTCATTGGATGTAATTTCACATTTAAACCAGTTATAAACAAGTGTCAATCTTTTGATAGTTATTATCTCTTAAAAACACGCTATTTGTTGTGACAGCGGAAATTAATAATAAAATTAATTAATGAAACTTATATGTTGGTAATTTTGTAAAATAGAAATCATTTTTGAATTCGTAATATCAATTATTTGTTAGGGTGAAATTTTGGCATTTTTCTGAAAAACTTCAATTTTTGATGAATAGTGAAACCACTAAGTGGTAGGTTAAAAACTGAATTTTGCATAAAACTTAATTTTACCGCTTCTGTGAATGGAATTTCGAAACTCCGACAGACACGGTTGATATCAGTAAGTAAAATGTGGTTCAATGAGATAAAAATAAATTTTTGGTGAATAGTAACTTTTTACTTTTTTTTACCGCGGTTAATAGTAAATAGGGTAAGTAAGGGTAAATATGATATTACTATTACCCTAACACATGTGCTAATTCTATTGGATAAGTTTAATTCTACCAAAAACAAACTTATGAATATAATATGACCATTTAGGTCCACATGGATTAGATTATGACATTTAATATTAGTTTATTTAATGAATAGTTAAAATAGTTAAAATCAAAGTTTAATAAGTAAATCATTTTTAATATGGGGTTATACATAAGATAAATTCAACTATAAATATTAATTAGAAAGCTAAAACGATTTCCTATATAATTGTATTTTATTTGTAATTTTTATACATTAAATTAGTTACTTTATTTATGACACAACGATGATGCAGTAATTACCCTTTTAAGGAAATGTTAACATAATTGATGTTATAAATGCTCAAATAAATGTAATGTGAGACTTTTTATGAATTCCACTAATTTTCTAGGTTACTATGATATATTAGTGTTGATTTAATCAACTTGGTTCTAACATATAATTCTGTTATGACTTTCAAAAAAATCATATATCAAATAGTGTCAAAATTGACACAAAATAGTTTTTAAATCAAATATTATATTATTAATTGTTATTTTATTCCTAAAAATCTAAGGTTCGGCCAAATGACTTAGATAAGGATATATATATTAATAATAAATAATTTGGGGCTTGTTTGGAATATTATAGTTGTATATTAACCATATAGTGAAAGAAAACAAAAAGACGCAGTAAAAGTTAAATTATTTAACTTAGAGTTAAAGCTAATTGATAAGGTTAAAATAATAAACTAAACATGTCTAAATCCTATTTTTTGATAGTATTTCGACCCATCCCCACTTTAGCATCTAAATAAGACCCTTTGGAACCATTATAAACCGATTTGGACTTTAATATAAAATAATATTTTGAGATATTCCTAAGTTGCCCCTCTCCTCCCTTATAAAAGGACACCTCCTCCCCCTCCTCCTCAAACCACTTTGAGCACTCAAGCTCGTCCAACCCATGCCAAAATCCCTTCTCCACTTCCCTAAAATAATCCTAGAGGTCCTGGTTATCTTCAAAGACCAATCTTAGTTCCCTAAGTGGAGGATTCAAAGAGGCGTTTCAAAGAAGAGGTAATATCCATTACCGATCTTTTCAATTTCATTCTTCTTCAACTTCTTCTTCTTTAGTTGTTTCATGACAAAGTAATAACATCAGTATTACTTACATACTGATATGTTATTATATATATATGAAACAACCCTAATTCACCTTCTATCCATCCTACGGAAAAATCAAATCACCGCGCGTGCGTACGTACGGAATACCGTCTCCACGCCGTGGTGTAATCTATTTTCCACCACCACCTTAATAAGATGGGTATAATGGTGTAATGAGTAACTATATATGATTATTATAAAGTTATATTGATACTGAAATAGTCTTCATACACTTCAACACAATTCCATGACCATGGGAACGATATCATCGCTCGTGCGTACGTACGGACTACCGTCTCCACGACGCGATGAGATTCATTCTCAATGATTAACCATTCATGAATGATTATAAAGTTTATATAATAAGTACTAATGAAATATATGACATAATAATGATACTGGATTTATGTAAATTTATATGTATTTCATCTACTTAATTCCATTCACTTCAATAAGGAAACGAAAACAGCGTTCATGCGTACGTACGGACTACCGTCTCCATGAACGGTGTATTTCATTCCATTTATCAATATTATTTATATATATATATATATATATATATATATATTCTGAATATATATTATATATAAATCATGTTTTACATTCTGGATATAAGTAATCATGATCCAAGTAATCATATTAATAATTTCATGTTAAAAACACGAACGACAAATGAGGCGATTTTACCCAAAATGCTACTTTAACATGAATTTACAAAAGAACGGGTAATATAAAGTCATAAGTGGACCATATATGATATAATAACAATGAATATGAATCTGGAATAAGTCAATAACATGATTTAAATCATTATACAGGAGGTTCAGACACTTACAAAGCAAGTCAGACCTAAGGTAAGGGAAATATCACAATATCATTTTTATCCGAGATTGTTTATACTTTGGTATTTACTGGGGTGTATTTTATCATCCACATACATGTTTCCTCAATATGTAATATTATTACCATCCATATAAAATTTTTTAAATCCAATTTTACCCTTCGTTGAGTTTTTAGTAAAAGATATGAAAGGAATCTTTTGTCGTTTTTCGTACGAGGTACTTTTTTTGACTTTTTCGACACAAGTACGAAGAATGTTTTTTTAAACATATACGGCATGAATGGATTTTTAAAACATTATTTACAAGAAGCTTCCTTTAACAGTTTTCATGTTTATTTTTAATCAACTTCTTTTATTTTAAAGTCGTATGACATGTTATGAAAGGAAAAATATTTTTGAAGAAGAAATGATATTTTCCTCAAGAATGGAGTTAAAGTGTTTTATCAAAATTATTTTCCATCTAAGATAATATAGGTTTCTGATTTTATCCCTATAATTATATTGCTTTGATTATGTTGTGATGGAATTATTTTATGAATTCATTTATCTTATATGAATTGTTTTTGGATGTCACGATGTTTAAGAATTCCATTTTTATTACATGGGTTATGCAAAGATGTATTATTTATGATTTTTGTGGCACACATAATTATGGTTTCATTATGAGATGGGTGGGACCTATATCTACCTCCAATGAATTGGGTAAATATTTTATATCTCATGAGATAGACATGGCTGGAATGGTAGGTTATACCGGTTCAGTGAAATAGGACTGAAACGAGGGTGACTCTGTTCAGAAAGGGACTTTGTCCACTAAGATAGTCTTGGCAATGAGTCTTGACTAACAAGAAATTATTCTCTATGATTATGTGTGTATGCCACAAAGTTTAATGTTTTAAGTTATGATTATTGGATTTTTATTTCACTACTATGATTTATCCCATGTTATGAAATTATGCTCTCTTTTGCAGGTTAAGATTTCCAAAATGTTATGTTCTTATGAATATGATGTGATTGATGTTTCTTTTGTTTACCCTTACTGAGCATCTGATCTCACCCTTTTATGTTTACTTTTCCCCAGGATATAAAGAAAGGTTTTAGGTATAAAAAAGGAAGATCTTTATGGGAGATGTTGAAGATCTTTCACTAGGATTAGAAGATTATACTCCGCGTTTCCAAAGACACTAAACTATTACGATCATTGTGTGTGTGTTTTTGTTATGTACTAAGTATTCCGCAAATGTAATGTAATGTCAATGTACGTCAAGCTTCGGGTCTCTACAGTTGGTATCAGAGGAAAGGTTTAGTCAACCTTTGGGAACTAGGATGCGAAAACGTTAGTGAGATCCCTAGAGATATTTCTAAGGTATGTCTAGGGATGTCCCTAAGGATAGGTATACATATAGGATATAGTCCTAGAACTAAGGTAACGATCTTATAATTTAACCTAAGATGTTAGATAATGAAGTTACTCCCCCTTTATTATGATTTTTTCATTTCACACTATTCTTTTTGGGTTTTAGAAAATGGCTAGAAACAAGATGATTCACGATAATGGAGGATATGATGGACAATGGAATGATATTCTTCATAAGAAATCAAATGAAATGGGATTTGGAAGTCCAAACATCATTATTATGTCGAATCAGCAATCTCATAATATGATCAATAAAGTAAAATTTGGTATGTTTCCTGACTCGGCTAATAAGATAAAGATGGAGTTTCATGATGATAATAGAGGAAAGAAAGTTCAATTTCCCCTATGTTAATCATGTGGTAAGAGGCATCAAGGAGAATGTTTCAAAGGAACTAGAAGATGCTTTGGGTGTGGAAAAGAAGGACACAAAGCCAGTATGTGAAATGGAAAAGTTTCAGTTAACACCATGGATGAGGTTAATGGTATTGCTACGACATCAACAATGGTTAAATGTTTTAAATGTGGAATGTACGGGCATTATTCAAACCAATGCCCTAAGGGAATTTCTCATGAAGAGAATTGTTATGGTCGTAAGGGGAGTATTTTTTTTGATAATGATGAAGAGACTACAAATGATATGTGAGATGAAAGAATTGTTGAAGCTCGGTCAATGGTTTAAGAAGGTAGTGGAATGATTACATGTTTATCAAGTGTAATTTTGTACTATAGAATAAAAAAGACATCTAAGGATTGTTACAATGTTGTCTTTCCTTACGTTTTGAAAGTTTATGATGAATGGTATGAGTAACAATGAAAGGTTATTCAGATATTTTTTGGAAAGTGGATGATATGCGCATAATGAAGTGATAAAGAGAAAATGAAATGTTTGGCAGTATTCATGAGCTCATGATTGATATAAGGACTAAGTGATATCATGGTTTGAGTATATAGAATTTTTAGATTTTGGTATGTGGAAAGAGTTAACTTTTGAAAGCATTCATGTTTTCACTAAGGTTTAATTAGTATTCATTTTCAAGATAATACATGATTAAGGTATTCACATGATTGGAATGTGACCAACAAGACATATCTTATGATATATGGGGATCAACAATGGTATTAAATCTCTGGTAATTGTTTTCACTATATTATGAGAGTGGAATGCAGTATTATGGATAAGACTAAAGATTGGAATGGATTATGTTGGACATAAGATAGTATTGTTTAAGGATAGAAGTTTTTCGATATTACTGATGGGATGTTATAGTAATATAGTTTTATAAAAAGGACAACCTGCAGGACGGGCGACAGCCCATCACGTCGGACAAGGCCGTGGGAATCGAACCCACAACCGAAGTGCGACTGGCCTTTATCGCCTACCACTGGCCTACAGGAAGTCCCTGTTTAGTAGAAACTAGTTTTATTATATTAAGAAGTATTATATATGAAGTATAAGTTCATTTTAGGAACCATATATCATTAATCTCACTATAGATGGACTTATGTATTTTTTGATAACTTTTCTAACCTTTTGAGACAGATGGAATGACCCATCATTCTATCACATGATCTACTAACACATCACGAATGAAAAATTCAACTTCATTTCTTTAAGAGATGAAGTAGAAATTGTCCAATGAATGGAAAACAGTGAGACTATACCAAAATCACGAAAGTATTTCTTCTAATTCCAATTTCATCAACTTTAGGGAAATGATCTTGAAAACCAAAAATGGTGTCCTACTGCTCTTATATATGATTAATCAGATGGTGCCTTAGATCGTCACAAATTTATGGATTTGTGATTGCTAGCTTTTCCATAGCCATGTTCTCTACCACTCTCCATCAGAACATGATTGTTAGATTTCTCTTCCATATCCATATTTTCACCTATGTGGAAACCCAGTGATTAGTTTATTTGGGTAACCATTACGTTTCATACTTTTGTTTTTAAAGATTGGTTTTGGTATTCCTTTTTACATTGTGGGTTTCTATTAAAGAAACTTTCGAATAATAAACCATTTATAACCCCGACAAATTTCGAGGGCGAAATTCATTTTAAGAGGGGTAGAATGTAACACCCCGAGAGTTTATGAAAAATATTCATTTTAATTTCATTAATGTCTTGTGTTTTATGCTACACCAAAAGTAATCTTTCACTACACACTAGCTTGACTTACTTTATACGCAATCGCGACGTTCCTCGATATCTTGCGTTGAACGCAATACCGAGTTTCACTAAACGACGATATGCTATTAAAATATTATTTAAAATAGTCGTTATGAATAGTAATAACCACTTTTTGAAATTTTATAAATTTTATTTTTCAAATTGGACTTCATTTATGGATTCGGAGTATCGAATTTAGCCTAAGGTGAAATTTTGGTACTTTTCGAATAACTTTCATATTCTGATGAATAGTGAAAATTACTAAATATTAATTAAAAACAACTTTTTTAATCGAAATAATTAATAGTGATAAATTATTAATTTTAGTGGTTTTAAATTATATTTATAATATATTTTTACAATTTAATACAATGTTGGTCATTGGATGTAATTTCACATTTAAACCAGTTATAAACAAGTGTCAATCTTTTGATAGTTATTATCTCTTAAAAACACGCTATTTGTTGTGAAAATGGAAATTAATTATAAAATTAATTAATTCAACTTATATGTTGGGAATTTTGTAAAATAGAAATCATTTTTTAATTCATAATATCAATTATAGATTAGGGTGAAATTTTGGCATTTTTCTGAAAAACTTCAATTTTTGATGAATAGTGAAACCACTAAGTGGTAGGTTAAAAACTGAATTTTGCATAAAACTTAATTTTACCGCTTCTGTGAATGGAATTTCGAAAATCCGACAGACACGGTTGATATCAGTAAGTAAAATGTGGTTCAACGAGATAAAAATAAATTTCTAGTGAATAGTAACTTTTTACTTTTTTTTACCGCGGTTAATAGTAAATAGTGTAACTAAGGGTAAATATGATATTACTATTACCCTAACACATGTCCTAATTCTATTGGATAAGTGTAATTCGACCAAAAACAACCTTATGAATATAATATGACCATTTAGGTCCACTTGGATTAGATTATGACATTTAATATTATTTTATTTAATGAATAGTTAAAATAGTTAAAATCAAAGTTTAATAAGTAAATCATTTTTAATATGGGGTTATAAATAAGATAAATTCGACTGTAAATATTCATTAGAAAGATAAAACGATTTCCTATATAATGGTATTTTATTTGTAATTTTTAGACATTAAATATTTTAATTTATTTATGACACAACGATGATGCAGTAATTACCCTTTTAAATAAATGTTAACATAATTGATGTTATAAATGCTCAAATAAATGTAATTTGAGACTTTTTATGAATTACACTAATTTTCTAGGTTACTATGATATATTAGTGTTTCTTTAATCAACTTGGTTCGAACATATAATTCTTTTATGACTTTCAAAAAAATCATATATCAAATAGTGTCAAAATTGACACAAAATAGTTTTTAAATCAAATATTATATTATTAATTGTTATTTTATTCCTAAAAATCTACAGTTCGGCCAAATGAATTAGATAAGGATATATATATTAATAATAAATAATTTGGGGTTCTTTTGGCATATTATAGTAAGTATATTAACCATATAGTGAAAGAAAACAAAAAGACACGGTAAAAGTTAAATTATTTATCTTAGAGTTAAATCTAATTTGATAAGGTTAAAATAATAACCTAAACTTGTCTAAATCCTATTGGTTGATATGATTTCGACCCATCCCCACTTTAGCTTCTAAATAAGACTCTTTGGAACCATTATAAACCGATTTTGACTTTAATATAAAATAATATTTTGAGATATTCCTAAGGTGCCCCTCTCCTCCCATATAAAAGGACACCTCCTCCCCCTCCTCCTCAAACCAATTTGAGCCCTCAAGCTCGGCCAACCCCTGCAAAAATCCCTTATCCACTTCCCTAGAATAATCCTAGAGGTCCTGGTCTTCTTCAAAGACCAATATTAGTTCCCTAAGTGGAGGATTCAAAGAGGCGTTTCAAAGAAGAGGTAATATCCATTACTGATCTTTTCAATTTCTTTCTTCTTCAACTTCTTCTTCTTTAGTTGTTTCATGACAAAGTAATAACATCAGTATTACTTACATACTGATATGTAATTATAAATATGAAACAACCCTAATTCACCTTCTATCCATCCTACGGAAAAATGAAATCATCGCGCGTGCGTACGTACGGAATACCGTCTCCACGCCGTGGTGTAATCTATTTTCCACCACCACCTTAATAGGATGGGTATAATGGTGCAATGAATAACTATATATGATTATTATAAATTTATATTGATACTGAAATAGTCTACATACACTTAAACACAATTCCACGACCATGGGACGATATCATCCCTCGTGCGTACGTACAGACTACTGTCTCCACGACGCGATGAGATTCATTCTCAATGATTAACCATTCATGAATGATTATAAAGTATATATAATAAGTAATAATGAAATATATGACATAATAATGATACTGGATTTATTTAAATTTATATGTATGTCATCTACTTAATTCCATTCACTTCAATAAGGAAACGAAAACAGCGTTCATGCGTACGTACGGACTACCGTCTCCATGAACAGTGTATTTCATTCCATTTATCGATATTATATATATATATATATTGAATATATATTATATATAAATCATGTTTTACAGTCTGTATATAAGTAATCATGATCCAAGTGATCATATTAATAATTACAAGTTAAAAACACGAACGGCAAATGAGACGATTTTACCCAAAACGCTACTTTAACATGAATTTACAAAATAACAGGTAATATAAATTCATAAGTGGACCATATATGATATAATAACAATGAATATGATTCTGGAAAAAGTCAATAACATGATTTAAATCATTATACAGGAGGTTCGGACACTTACAAAGAAAGTCGGACCTAAGGTAAGGGAAATATCACAATCTCATTATTATCCGAGATTGTTTATACTTTGGTATTTACTGAGGTGTATTTTATCATCCACATCCATGTTTCCTCAATATGTAATATTATTACCATCCAAATAAAATTGTTTAAATCCGATTTTACCCTTCGTTGAGTTTTTAGTAAAAGATATGAAAGGAATCTTTTGTCGTTTTTCGTACGAGGTACTTTTTTTTGACTTTTTCGACAAAAGTACGAAGAATGATTTTTTTAACTTATACGGAATGAATGGATTTTTTAAACATTATTTCCAAGAAGCATCCTTTACAATTTTTCATGTTTATTTTTAATCAACTTCTTTTATTTTAATGTCGTATGACATGTTATGAAAGGAAAAATGTTTTTGAAGAAGAAAGGATATTTTCCTCAAGAATGGAGTTCAAGTGTTTTATCAAAATTATTTTCCATATAAGATAATATAGGTTTCTGATTTTATCCCTATCATTATATTGATTTGATTATGTTGTGATGGAATTATTTTATGAATTCATTTATCTTATATGAATTGTTTTGTGATGTCACAATGTTTAAGAATTCCATTTGTATTACATGGGTTATGCAATGATGTATGATTTATGATTTTTGTGGCACACATAAGAATGGTTTCATTATGAGATGGGTGGGACCTATATCTCCCCCCAATACATTGTGTAAAGATTTTATATCTCATGAGATAGACATGGCTGGAATGGTAGGTTATACCGGTTCAGTGAAACAGGACTGAAACGAGGGTGAGTCGGTTCAGAAAGGGACTTTGTCCACTTAGATAGTCTTGGAAATGAGTCTATACTAATAAGAAATGATTCTCTATGATTATGTGTGTATGCCACAACGTTTAATGTTTTATGTTATGATTATTGGATTTTCATTTCACTACTATGATTTATCCCATGTTATGAAATTATGCTCTCTTTTGCAGGTTACGATTTCCAAAATGTTATGTTCTTATGAATATGATGTGATTGATATTTCTTTTGTATACCCTTACTGAGAATTTGATCTCACCCTTTTATGTTTACATTTCCCCAGGATATAAAGAAAGGTTTTAGGTATAAAAAAAGGGAAGATCTTTATGGGAGATGTTGAAGATCTTTCACCAGGATTAGAATATTATACTCCGAGTTTCCAAAGACACTAAACTATTACGATCCTTGTGTGTGTGTTTTTGTTATGTACTACGTATTCCGAAAATGTAATGTAATGTCAATGTACATCAAGCTTCGGGTCTCTACAAATAATCTTATCCTTATGACGACCACATTTAATGAATTTTAATGTCATGTGACCTTACTGTTTCCATTATTCTAAATTTAATAATACTTGTATGTGGATCCATATCCTTGTATAGGACACAACTTAATCTCACTAGTTAGGGGAACTTTCTTGCTTCCCTCATCTAACATAATTCATGATCATAATGACAAATAATATATAACTATACAATCGAATGAGATATATGAGAGTAAATGATAGGGAATATGAAGCCGAATTCACATTTTTGTATGAGTTGAAGTCCCCAAAATGATGCGGTTCTCATCGAGAGTTATTTTTGATAGTGAGTATAACCCATGGATATTCATGAAATTTAGAATCTAGGAATCAACATGTACAGTATCAATAAAGCGTATCTGAAGTCGAGTAATATTAATAGGTTGTTTTCATTGAGGAATCTAAATACAAAAAGTATATATTTGAAATAAATCCTTTAGGAAAATAATAATATTTATTTTGAAAAAAAATTGGATATACATTTCTCTGAAAATCACTTTTAAAACATTTTATTTTACAAAAAAAGCATTTTAAAATTCACTGTAAGATTCATTTAAATTACTATAGGTAACTCCATAGTTTTCATACAAGGTTAACAAATATTTATTTTTCCCAATAAATGTATTATAAAAACAATATGTTTGGAATGTGATAAGAAGATTCCATTGAAAAATTTATAAATTTTAAAAAGTGTAAAAATTTCTTTAATAAATCAGTTTTGGAATTATTAATAACATATTTGAAAATTTGATTAGAAAATTTTATTATTAGAACATAATAGCTGCTCTGTATAACGAGATATATGATGTTGGGTTTTTTTAAAACACATTTTTAAACATTTTGGGTACTAATGAGTGAAAAATTGGAATTATTTCATGGAAAATGTCATGAATAACTAGAAGAGAAGAAATTGTACGGCTTTATTGAACAACAATTCAATAATTTACTCTTATGGGAATTAAATTGTAAAAAATCCTGAACATTATGATATTTTGTACTGAACCCTAGAAAAACCATAATGTTGAAGTGAGAATAAATCATTGAATAGACTCTGTGTGTAAAATTAATATATGTATAAATTTTTTTTAAATACAACAATATATAATAAAATGTTATTTAACACATAATCTTGGAATATTAATGACGAGGACATAATATAAGCTAATGAAAAGGAATGGGTTTATGAAATTATTTAACAATTGGCATCTTTTAACAAATATACACTAATAAGAAATTATTAAAATTGAAACTAAAATTTATATGAATAAAATACAATTCATGATACAATATATTATGATGGGTCAGATATAAACTACATAAAAGATGTATGTTGTGAAAATGATGTATAGATCACAAAATGAAAATTGAGACAAGAATCAATTACTTTGTCTATCAGTTTGGTTGAAAATCCTCCAACATCAGCTATAATGTATTTAAATAAGCTAAAATAGTATTCTATAACTATTTTAATTTATATGATATCATATATCATCTTCTTATAACTTCTTAAAACCATTATTTCAGTAATCATTCATCATTTTCACTATTTCGGGTGTTTATTTCCATGTTTGTCAGGTATGTTTTAAATTGTTATCACTATTCATATTACATAGATCATGATTTAAATATCTCATTAATTTAAACCATCATATAAATTTCATATATAACTAATATATTGGTAGTTATTACAATCCAAATCATATAGACATGAAACTAAATGCATCGTTCATTGAAACGGTATGCCATACATATGCATGAATACTACATTAATTTCATTTCCATATTAAAATAATGAAAATTAAATAATATATATTTATTTTATAATTATAGTATCATATTTATTTCCTATAATTCATATACATTTATCAAATCCATTCTTTATATGTAAAACGTATAACATGATAAAATCACATCATGTGGAGGAGGTGGTAGCCCACATTTCCATACAGGATGTTATCTTGTTTATATGAAATGGAATGAATAAGGGTATATGTTAGATATAAATTAAATAAAAATAATTACATAATAAAAATAAAATATATCCTATATAAAACCTTTATCCATCATAATTCTCAACCATGGTTGTTTTCGAAGAAGAATTAGACGACATCATGATGCAAGTGTTTTCCATACACCAAAATGATAAGTTCATTACCCATGAGGTGTATGTTTGAGAATGTGTTGTTAATAACATTAGGAGTAAAAAATATTTTTAAATTTAGTATTCATTAGTTATTATATATCATGGAATAAGAAGTTGTTAGGGTATGGATTATAAAATTATTGCAAAAGAGAATACCGAAGGATGTTTCCTCTTCTTTGGTTAAGTCATTTTGGTTTTCACAAATCTATTACCTTGGATGTATTTCTGAACAAATTGAGGATTATGGGATTAGATTATTAATTTAATAGTGCTATATGTATAGATATTGGTGGTGAAATTTTGTTTTGAGAGTTATTAGGAAGTGGAAATGGAGATTTCTTTCATATAGTGGAGGAGTTACATTATTTTAAATTTTTAAAATGAAAGTCTGTGCATGTTTTCCCTATGAATTGTGGATCCAATATTTGTAAAAATATGATAATAAAAAAATGGATTTTAACATATTTATAGATCATTTTATCTTAATTATATGGTTTAGTCCTTTGATAAGCTAAATTTTTTCATAATTATTGTAATTTATTTTAAATAATTTATCCAATTGTTCTCCAAAATAAAAATTTAAACTTGTCAAAAAATATAAATATTATTGGTTCCAGATATTAAGTCAATTTCTCCAAATTTCAATAAATAATTGGATAAAATTGATTTATATTTAATATCGTATATGGGATGACAAAAGTGTGGTTTTTAAGTAACACATACCAATGTTTTCTATGTTTTTATATTCTTTTTCAAAGAGATATTTATCCATTGACCTAAAATAAATTAATTCAAATAAATTTGAAATGAATTAAATTTAAATCCAACGAAAGTAATAATTATTTATCCTTATACATAAATTAAAATAAAATGAAGTTTTGAATTTAAATTTAGTGTTTCACTATTCTCAAAAAAATGAAATATTTTAGAAAAAAAATTATTATACCATAATTATAATGTTTTTTTAAATAGTTAAGATTATTTAAAATAAAACTGTATTAATGTGACATAGTTTATAATTAAAATGGTCTCTCCATTAAAAGTCAATAAAATTTTATTTAAAAAAGAATTGATTTTATGCGATATATTGGGTTTCCCCTTGTCATCTACCAGTCAAATATATTGCATGAATTTCAAAAATAATTATTGAAAACATGAAATATATATTACATTAATTTAAATATATAATTTTAATAAAATTAATATATTATTGAAAAAATTATTTATATTCATGAAAATAGTTTTCTATAAAAATATTACCTTTATTTTCAACCTTCTGTAATATTCATTTCTAATTAATTTGGTATCCAATGAATTAATTTTAAATTTTTTTAAACATTGTTTACATAATTATATTACAGAATTCATAACATATAATTTATTGAATTTGTTATATGTTATATAAAAATTTAATATATATTAGTATTATTAATACTATTTTTGTCTCGTTAATACCCAGTCTTCTGTGTAATGAAATCTATAGAAGAATTTATTTTTCCACGTAATGCAAGATAAATAAGAAATACAAGAATTACAAGATATAGATTGAATTTATTTTAAAATGTTAATTATATTTCAAATTCCTGGGATATAATATTCCCTTATATTCCTTTTTATTTTGTTTCATACATGCAATAGAATACTATGTTCATTTTTTCAATTTTTGGGTCATTATAATGTTACTTCACAAGACCATTATTAACATGCCCATGGTACTTATATGGCCCCAGCCTTAAACCATACTTAATCATGAGTTATTACAAGATTACACATTGAGTATCTTTTTAGTTTTAGAGTTTTAGAGAGTTAGATCATAAAATATGCATTACATTCCACATTTAAACAAAGTGGTTACATAAAAGATAGTATTCATTTTTCCTCTTAATGGAAACATATTTAAAATAAAACATGGATTCTTTCTTGACACTTCCTTGACACTATCATAATTTCATGTACCTTTCCCTTGACCTGTGAAAAACATTTCAAAAATACTTGTGGTGAGCATAAAAATCTCAGTAAGGGTTATAAAAAAAAATGGAACGGAAGCATGAGTTCATATATACATAAGAATGAAATCATACTTTACCCATAAAACATAGGCACTTTAACATACCTCACCAAATCATGAATAAATCATAGAATTCATAAGACATAAAATGTAACTTGAGGCATTCATAACATTGTTATGTATGGAGTAACCCTCTTGGTTATGTTTGGAATACCCAACACAATATATTCCCTAAATCTCTTCAGAGAAACCTTAATGTTTCATTCCTTCGCATTACCCAATGCATTGGACAGCTATATCGGGCTCACCCACCCTTAGTTTATCACAGAACCACCCATTTTCATAACAATGCCCAAGAACCATAACATAAACGTATCATATAACACATGCATAAAGGAAACATAACATTACCACATTTCAATCACAATATAATATTATAGTATATAGAAATAATGAATCAATTCAAAAATAAACCATTTCCAAAACCATTTAAAACATTTAATAAAGAGATTTTTGAATCAATGTGACCCATACCACCTTGAAGCTTTTAAAATTTTAAACCATTAATATCCATATAAATAAATCCTTAAAACCATTTTGAAAACATTTATATTAATAAGAATAAATATTTAAAACATTTAAAGCGATATTTTGGTTAAAGGGGTTTTACCAAAATTAGAGACACTTGAATACAATAATTGAGAAATAACATTTAGTCAGAACTTTATAATATCATGAGAATAAATGGATTCATGATATAATATTCCAAAGGACAGTATATACACCATATAAGAGTGAATTGGTTCATGACAACAATGAAGTCTCAATAGAAATTTCAAATGTGATGAAATCCCTTATAAAGAAGGTATCCTTAATTTAAGGACAAATAAATCTCAAAATTATGTGTGACAAATATAAATACACCAAATATAAGAGGATATTAAGTGTAAAACAATAAAAGGTCATTCACACATATTCAAAGGATGACATATTCAATAACTACATGTTGAACCCAAAGAAATCGAAATTGGGTTAAAAAGTTCCGTTGGTAAAATTCGACAGCCTAACGGCATCATTTCAAAATTCAGAAAATGAGTTGATGAGAGATAAAAAGGGCATATCATCACTTGGACATAAAATTTATATCCATATGGATATAAAAAAGCATATCCCAACATAATAGTATGTGAATTAAAAGTCATAACAAGAGATGTCTTTTAAAAAGAGGAGGTTGAAGGGTTCCATTACCGATTTGAGAAACATTCAAAACGTACAACCCATGAAAGAAGGGTCATACAATGAATATGTGAATACCCATAAATGAAATTATACTAAAAAAAGTGTATAATAATGGGAAGTACATCCACCACTCAGCAAATGTTGCATAAATCTCACGGGAATAAAAGTGAGATGAAAAATCCCTTATGCAAACTCGGCAGCCTAACTACGCCACATAAAACTTCCAAAAATGGATTGATGAGATCAAATAGGGTCTCTCATAAAAAAATTACAGAAATAGGAACATAAAATAGCATCCTAAAACATAAGCACATGGAGCATAAAAGAAATGACATAAAAGAGAGTACTTGCAAGGAAAGAGAGAGGTAGGATCCCTTACCTCAGGTCCGACTTGACTTGATCGTTATTTAATCTCCTGAATAATAAACATGATTTAATTTCTAATTCCTTATGAACATTTTTCATGTTCATTATTCCTCTTATGTTACTTATTACCATTTCATGAACACTGTGTAATTATTTTAGTTAATAACGGTCGTTTAAATGATCATTGGTACTTGAGTCAAAATATGCTCATTATAATCACAAGTTGTTCATGTATCCGTTATATCCAGAGTTATAATCATGATGTATATATCATATATATCATATATATCCAGTACATATTCATTTTATACTATTCCATATCATTTGAAGATAAAAAACAAAAAGCATCGTTCATGGAGACGGTAGGTCATACGTACGCATGCACGCTACTTTCATTTTTTCCTTTTTTCATATTAATTAAAAATAAATTATATATATATAAATTATAATCCAGTATAATATATATGTTATACAGGTCACATATGTTCATTAATTTCATTATTTATACATTCCATGTATTGCATAGACGAGTCACATCACATGAGGGGGTGGTAGTCCGCACTTCGTCGTATGAAATTATCGCATTTACAAAAAATTAAAAGAATAAAGGTATGGTTTAAATTTAAAATTAAGAAAAATATAGTAAACATAAATACCATATATATCATATATAAAATACAGTGACATCATAATGGCCACCTTAAATGGTGTTAAAAAAATATTGAACAATCATCGTTTCGTGATGCAGAAAATCGCCAACCACAGAAACCGTATGTTCTTTAACCATTAGATGAAGGTGTGTGTAAGTGTTTCTAGAATACTTTTTATAAAAACATACTAGTATATTTAAGATACTGTATTTTTTACAAAATAAATTAATAAAAACATTTTAGGGGGTTGGAGAAGACAAATAAAACAAAAGGACTCAAGTGAAGACACTACCTTAAAATCGGGTAACTCCCTTTGGTTTGAGCACAAAGGCTTCCTTGGGAAGACTTCTGCCCAATGTGAGGCTTCAAGTTGTTATCTAGGGATGTGGAGAGACCAAATGGGTAGGGGTGGGCCGAGCCAAAGGATTTGGAAGTGTGGGTAAGGAGGTAGGGGTGGGGGACTTTTATAAGAGGAGAGGAGGGGAACTCTTGGAAAGTAAGGAAATGATACATTATTTTAGAATGTGTTTCGGATATTAATGGTCCCTCATTGATGTGTTTACTGGATAAGGTGATAAGGGTTCGAAATACACCCATTCAATAGGTTTTGGACATGTGTAGGTTTTAGATATGACATTATCTTTCCATTTTATTTAAATCGTTAAATAATGTGGTCATCGCTGCATCATCATGATGTCATAAATAATTTAATTTATTTAATGTCTAAAAATTATAAAAAAACTACTATGACGTAGTTACTCCTTTTATCTTTCCAATTAATATTTATAGTCCACAAGATCATTTATGTAGACAAAATTAAAAATATTTTACTTAGGTGATACATTCTTTGTTACATTTAACATTCTTTAAAAATAAAAAGATAAAAAGTCACATTCTCACAAAAGTGATTCCATGGGGCAACCAACATTGGAACAAGGCATCCCCTGGTCGGCCACGAAACAACCAGTATACTTAGGACACATTTTGTGGTCATTTTTTATTATCTTATATTATCTTATTATCTTTAACTACCCGATTACTCATTAATCAAGATAATTAAAGATAATTACCGTTGTTACTATTCATAATTTCCAAAATCAAAAGGGCCTTAATTACATAATTTAGACCCTCTGATCCCAAATATGTAATCCATTTTACCAAATTCCAAACACATAAATTGCAATAATTAATTTAAAAAAACCTCCCGTTGTCCAAACAAATAGCGGGTTTTTTAGAAACAATACTTATGAAAAGTTTGGCACTTGTTTATGCCTAATTCCAAAGTGAAATTAATACCAATGACAATCATTGAATTAAATGGTAAAAATATATTCTAATTACATTTTAAAATAAATTAATAAGGTAATATAACCATATAATTAAATTATATGAAAAAGCAGTTTTGATGTAAAATGCAGTATTTTTCACCATTCATTGAAAAATTATCATTTTCAGAAAAATACCATAAATTACCCCCAGGTAAATTTAAATGTACCAATCATAAATAATTTTTTTATTTTGAAAAATATAGCTTATAAAATTGTCAAAAAGTGTATTTAAAAGTGGTTCTCCTTTAAAAGGCGGTTAATCGACCTTTTAAAGAATATTGGAATGTTTACGCTTAAAATTGGATTCATTCGCATTTTTAATTCAATAACATTTATTGCAAGGAGTAAGAAATATTTGACAAACATATATAATAATTTTTTAGTTAGTTCTGTTCATTCCCGCCATTACGACGACTAAGCGTTAACTACCATTTAAAATAATATTATTTTATTATTAGAGTGAAACGTATGATTCCCAAGAAACTCGTTGTTGCGTGTTGGGTACGCCATCGAGCATAGAATACCATTTAAAGTCATATTAATATTATATTCACAAATGTGGATAAATATGAAAATGTCATACTCTTTATTTACCTGGGGTGTTACATCCTTCCCCCCATTTGGGAATTACGTCCTCACAATTTTAGAATTGATCTTGGAAACATCCTTGAACGCCCCACATCAGAACAAGAGTCGGTAAAACAATCACTTTAAAATAAAGAAAGATAAGTACAAAGGTCACCCGAGTTATCCCATACTAGGATTACATGTATGAAAATATGGACAGGGAAGAAAAAACAAAGGGTCATGTTCTGATGGAGAGTGATAGTAAACATGTCTAGGAGAAAGTTAACCACAAGAAAATAAAAAACTTGTGATGGGTTAAACAGTATTTGATTCCTCCTTAGGAAAGTATAATAGACAAAATTTATGTTTTAAGTTACTTTTTATTGAGGAATTTGTTCATAAGGAAACATAATTACTTATCATGTTGACTTTAAACTTTTATTAGGTTTCTTACAAAAACTCATATTCTCTCATAAAGACGAGTATTTAGGAAGACTTGTTCACTATAATCAACTTCTAGAGAATCACCTAATCCACAAAATAGAACTATACAATTCCCATGTGTTTAGACTTTAACAAAAACCAAAACCAAAAAGGTTATTACAAGATAAGATAATCCAGAAAAGGATAACCCTTTATAAAAATAAAATTTATTCTTAATCTCCAAAATTTGTCCAACAAAACCCCAAAGTTCGACGAGGAGCATTCGATAATCAATTTGTCCATAAAATTATTCAATGTAAACCAAAGTAATATTGAAACCCAAATATTTCAAGGATTTACTCACATAGTCTTTCAAGTTAAATCGTAACATTTATCTCCAAACAACGTCAGTTGCACTTAATGTCTCGTGTTGAAAAGTAATTAACCTAATCACATATCCTCCATGTTAGGTTAATAAATTTCCATAGATAACCCAAAATCAACATACTCTTAATTCATAAAATCATCTAACGAAAAATAATCAGTCAAACTTACCAGGGATTTCACGTAGTCCTGTGGTAGGCGATAAATACCAATTGCACTTTGGTTGTGGGTTCGATTCCCACAGCTTTGTCCGACGCGACGGGTTGTCACATGGTCTGAATGTTGTCCTTTTTACAAAACTATATAATTCTCAAATCATTCCCCAAAAAGAGAATAAATCATCAAAAATAACCATAACATAATTTAACCTCAATTTTATCTCATGCCTTTCACTTCCATCATAACATATAGTAACCCATAATTACCTCAATAGTAAGGATCATATAAACCCAAATGGTTATTTATAACTATGTCTACAAAAGAACAGATAGATGTTACTTGAATAAAATTTTCATATATTAAACATCAGGGTTACACATACTATAAAATGTCTTCTAATGTAACCCCGTCATCAAAAGTGACTTAATACTCTTATGAATTTCACCATAACTCTTGAAGCCCTTATATGTTGACCTCTTACTCATTTAACATTCTACATGATCCATTAACCATTCCTTTCCAACTTATTCTAAAATACTTATTTCCTAAAAACAAAATCATGAGTAATATCCTATGATTCCAAAATAGGAAAACAATAGTTATAAAATAATCCATACCTTTGATTGGTCATTTTCAGTTTCTTCATCCTCAATTGGAATGGAATTAGGTATTGGTAAAGGAACATTTCTACAATCTTGGTGATCCCATTCATGAAACATCTTCATAGGACATGTGTTTGCCTAATGACCATGCACACCACATTTAAAACATTCAATTGATCCCTCATAAAGAACTTCTTTCCCTTTCCTCGAGTTAAATGGATACTTCCTTTTTCCATGGAAGGTTCTTGCTTTATGAACTTCATTTCCACATCTATAGCATATTTATGTCCCTTTGAAACATTTTCCTAGGTGTTTCTTTCCACATTTTTGACACATAAGTTTTTGAACACATTTACCTTTATGATTATTACATGTAGTTCCGTAGGGATTTGTTTCTTGCATATATGATGCCTTAGAGAAATCACCAAGGTTTAGGTGGTCAATCATGACTCCAGATAGTTGGTTGAGGATAATCACAGGAGTTCTCATTGCAGCTCCCATATCATTCAGTTGCTTGCTCAAAAAACTGTCACAGTTTCCTTCACATCCACTGTTACGTTGGTGCCTGCTAGATCCTGCCATTTACTAAGACCAAAAAGGTCAGTGTGAGTATATCAACAAAACCATCATGTACTAATGAGGAGGATAAACACTAAGATATACTTACTCATTCAATTTATCTAAAACTAGGACACTTTCTTAAATCCTAACCATTATGGTAATGTCAGGTATGCTTAAAGAATACCCTGACCTCTAATGTTATCTAAACCGACCTCTGATACCAAATATAATGCCCCAGCCTTAATCCTTACTTAATCTTGAGTTATTACAAGATTACACATTGAGGATCTTTTCAGGTTTAGAGTTTTAGAGAGTTAGATCATAAAACTTGCATTACATTCCACATTTAAACAAAGTGGTTACATAAAAGATAGTATTCATTTTTCCCCTCAACGGAAACATATTTAAAATAAAACAAGGATTCTTTCATGACACTTCCTTGACACTATCATCATTTCATGTACCTTTCCCTTGACCTGTGAAAGACATTTCAAAAAAACCTGGGATGAGCATAAAAAGCTCAGTAAGGGTTATAAAAAAATTGAACGGAAGCATGAGTTCATATATACATAAGAATGAAATCGTACTTTACCCATAAAACATAGGCACTTTAACATACCTCACCAAATCATGAATAAGTCATAGAAATCATAAGACATAAAAGGTAACTTGAGGCAATCATAACATTCATACGTAGGAAGTAACCCTCTTGGTTACTTTTGGAATACCCACCATAGTATATTCCCAAAATCTCTTTGGAGAAACCTTAATGTTTCACTCCTTTTTGTTACCCAATGCATTGGAGAGCTATATCGGGCTCACCCGCCCTTAGTTTATCATGGAACCACAAGTATTCATAACAATGCCCAAGAACCATAACATAAACGTATCACATAAAACATGCATAAAGGAATCATAACATGTCCACATTTCAATCACAATATAACATTTTAGTATATTGAAATAATGAATCCATTAAAAAATAAACCATTTCCAAAACCATTTAAAACATTTAATAAAGAGTTTTTTCAATCAAAGTGTCCCATAACACCTTGTAGCATTTATAATTTTGAACCATTAATATACATATAAGTAAAATCTTTAAAACTATTTTGAAAACATGGATATTAATAAAAAAAATATTTAAAACATTTAATGCGATTCTTTGGTTAAAGGGGTTTTACCAAAATTAGAGACACTTGAATACAATAATTGAAGAATAACATTTAGTCAGAACATTATAATATCATGACAATAAATGGATTCATGATATAATATTACAAAGGACAGTATATACACCATATAAGAGTGGATTGGTGCATAACAACAATGAAGTCTCAATAGAAATGTCAAATGTGATGAAATACCTTATAAAGAAGGTATCCTTAAATTAATGATAAATAAATCTCAAAATTATGTGTGAGAAATATAAATACACCCAATATAAGTGGATATTAAGTGTAAAACAAAAAAATTTCATTCAAACGTATTCAAAGGATGACATATTCAATAACAACATGTTGAACCCAAAGAAATCGAAATTGGGTTAAAAAGTTACCTTGTTAAAATTTGATAGCCTAACGGCATCACTTCAAAATTCAGAAAATGAGTTGATGAGAGATAAAAACGTAATATCATCACTTGGACATAAAATTTACATCCATAAGGATATAAAAGAACATATCCCAACATAATAGTATGTGAATTAAAAGACATAACAAGAGATGTCTTTTAAAAAGAGGAGGGTGAAAGGTTCCCTTACCGATTTGGGCAACTTTCAAAACATACACCCCATGAAAGAGGGGTCATAAAATGAAGATGTGAATAGCCAGAAATGAAATTATACTATAAAAAGTGTATAATAATGGGCATTACATACACCACTCAAAGGCAATTGTGGCAAATGTAGCATAAATCTCACGGGAATAAAAGTGAGATGAAAAATCCCTTACGAAAACTCGGAAGTCAAGCGGCACCACATAAAACTTCCAAAAATGGATTGATGAGATCAAATAGGGTCTATAATAAAAAATTACAGAAAGAGTAACATAAAAGAACATCCTCCAGCATATGAACATGGAGCATAAAAGAAATGACATAAAAGAGAGTACTTGCAAAGAAAGAGAGAGGTAGGATCCCTTACCTCGGGTCCGACTTGACTCGATCGTTCTTTAATCTCCTGAATAATAAACATGAGTTAATTTATACTTCCTTAAGAACCTTTTTCGAGTTCATTATTCCTTTTATATCACTTATTACCATGTCATGAACACTATGTAATTATTTTAGTTAATAACGGTCGTTTAAACGATCATTGGTACTTGAGTCAGAATATGCCCTTTATAATTACAAGTTGTTCATGTATCCATTATATCCAGAGTTATAATCATGATTTATATATCATATATATCATATATATCCAGTAAATATTCATTTTATACTATTCCATATCATTTAGAGATAATGAACGAAAAGCACCGTTCATAGAGATGGTAGGTCGTACGTACGTGTGAACGCTACTTTCATTTTATTCTTTTTTCATATTAATTAAAAATAAATGATATATATATATATATATATTATAATACAGTATAATATATATGTTATATAGGTCACATATGTTCCTTAATTTCATTCTTTGTACATTCCATATATTGCATATACGAGTCGCATCACTTGAGGGGGCGGTAGTCCGCACTTCCTCATATGAAATTATCGCATTTACACAACATGAAAAGAATAAAGGTATGGTTTAAATATAAAATAGAGAAGAATATAGTAAACATAAATACCATATATATCATATATAAAATACAGTGACATCATAATGGCCACCTTTAAAGGTGTTAAAAGAATATTGAACAATCATCGTTTCGTGAGGCAGAAAATCGCCAACCACAGAAACAGTATGTTCTTTAACCATTAGACGAAGGTGTGTGTAAGTGTTGCTCGAATAAATCTTATAACAACATCCTAGTATATTTTATATAATGGAGTTGTTACAAAAGAAATGGATAAAAATAGTTTCGGGGGTAGGAGAAGCAAAATAAAACAAAAGGACTCAAGTGAAGACATTACCTTAAAATTGGGAAACTCCCTTTGGTTTGAGCTCAAAGGCTTCCTTGAGAAGACTTATGTCAAATTTGAGGCTTCAAGGAGTTAGATAGGGATGTGGAGAGATCAAATGGGCATGTTTTGGCCGAGCCAACGGCTTTGGATGTGTGGGTAAGGAGGTAGTGGTGGGGGCATTTTATAATAGGAGAGGAGGGGCACTCTTGGAAAGTAAGGAAATGTTACATTATTTTAGAATGTGTTTCGGAGATTAATGGTCCCAAATTTATTTGTTTCGAGGATAAGGTGATAAGGGTTCTAAATCCACCCATACAATAGGTTTTTTACATGTTTAGGTCTTAGATATTGCATTATCTTTACATTTTATTTAAATCATTAAATAATGAGGTCATCGCTGCATCATCATGACGTCATAATTAATTTAATTTATTTAATGTATTAAAATTATAAAAAATAATATGATGTGGTAAATCCTTTTATCTTTGCAATGAATATTTATAGTCCAATATATCATTTATTTAGAAAAAGTTAAAAATATTTTACATAGGTGATACATTCTTTGTTACATTTAACATTCTTTAAAAATAAAAAGATAAAAAGTCACTTTCTCACAAAACTGATTCAATGGGCCCCCCATGTTTGGCACAAGGAATCCCATGGTCAGACATGAGACAACCAGTATCCTTAGGACACATTTTGTGGTCATTTTTGTATTATTATGATATTATCTTATTATCTTTAACTACCTGATTACTCATTAATCAAGGTAATTAAAAATAATCTCTGTCGTTACTATTCATAATGTCCAAAAACAAAAGAGTCTTAATTAAATGATTTGATCCTTCTGATCCCAAATATTTAATCCATTTTACCAAATTCCAAACACATAAATTGCAATAAATATTTAAAAAAAACTTCCCGTTGTCAAAACAAATAGCGGGTTTTTTAGAAACAATATTTATGAAATGTTTGGCACTTGTTTATGCCTAATTCCAATGTGAAATTAATCCCAATACCCATCATTGAATTACATGGTAAAAATATATTCTAATTACACATTAAAACAAATTAAAAATGTAATATAACCATATAATTAAATTATATGAAAAAGAAGTTTTGATGTAAAATGCAGTATTTTTCACTATTCATTGAAAAATAAATATTGTCAGAAAAATTCCAAAAATTAACCCAATGTAAATTTCAATCTCCCAATCATAAATAATCTGTTTATTTTGAAAAATATAGCTTATAAAATTGTCAAAAAGTGGATTTAAACGAGGTTCTCCATTAAAAGGCGGTTAATCGACCTTTTAAAGAATATTGGAATGTTTACGCTTAAAATTGGATTCATTGGCATTTTTAATCCTATAACATTTATTGTAAGGAGTAAAAAATATTTGACAAACATATATAATCATTTTTTAGTTAGTTATGTTCATTCCCGCCATTACAATGGCTAGGCGTTAACTACCATTTAAAATAATATTATTTTATTATTAGAGTGCAACGTAAGATTCCCAAGAAACTCATTGTTGCGTGTTGGGTACGCCATCGAGCATAACATCCCATTTAAAGTCATATTAATATTTTATTCACAAATATGGATAAATATTAAAATGTCATACTCATTATTTACCTGGGGTGTTACAGTACTTCACCGGACCAGGAAGACTTGTTTATAGGACTTTTAAAAATCTAGATGTCATTTCCAATGGATATTACATGATCTAGTTGGAATTTTAGAAAGGAAATGAATGATATGACTATCATGACATTACGATATCATGATATTTGGATGAAATGTATAATGAATATCATATGAATAGACTAAGATATACATTTTTTTCACATGATCTTTCTGGAATATCTATACATTTTTGAAAAAAAATTGTACATGTATTTAGACTATTCTTTTAACCAGATGACTTGTCCTTTGTCATCACATGATCTTTCTGACTTTTCTATATGACATCTCATGATTTGTATGACTTTTATACTGTCCCTTTTTTGATCAATGTATAGATCTAATTAATCACCTGAAACAACCAAATTAGTGTCATTGTATTCATATCCACATGACAATTTTTTTCATTATTATCCTTTATTGAAAAAATTCACCATTGTTTGTCCAGTAATGGCCTGTTGGGCCCTCACACAATCATGTTGACATGTGTAAACTAATCCATTTGATTTGGATGGATAGATTAGAAGTCCTTTATATGATCAATTTAGTGACCATATTAATTGAAAAATAATTAAGTTTAATCCCTTAAATTTTTCTACAAGTATAGCTGGAAGAAGAATCATTCAAATGCATGATTTTGAACTCCAAAATGTTCTCTATAACCTCTATGACCCTAAGTATGTGTCTATTTTCTATTTTTTTTTTGTGATGGATAATTTATTATAATCTCCTTCCTAAATATACACATATTTATACAAAATTTACACCACATAAATTTGGTTGACTAAATAGAGGTAGAATCAGATCAGGCTTTCCTATGATCCCACCATGGTTTATCCATGAAATAATCTTTTAATTAATTGATTAGAAACTATCACATGATCACTCCTACATTACCATGTCTATTGAACCCAATTATGTTTGAAAATATTTTAAATGATCTATTTGTCATGCTAATGGGGATTTTTTATGATTAGGATGATCTGTATGGGGGCCAATAGAAGTTCATATGGGATTGTCTACAAATTTTTGTTAGATTATTCTTGGATGTTGGGGATCCCTTACGTGATCCGTATACTAATCAAGCAAAGAACGAAAAATCATTATTTTGAGAAACAAATTTACTATTATTCACAAAATTTAATGGAATTTATCACCTTTTAATGTATTAATACTAAAGTGTTTAACAATTGGTTGACTATTGGAATGTATAATGATTAAAATGTGATGAACCGACCCTAGATACACTCAAACCTGGGACTCGGCCAATTCATCCACATATCTGAAGGGTGTTCTCAAACCCCACATGCTAGTGACAAGAACCCGAGCATCGATAAAAACAACACAGGGAATAAATTACCCAAACCTAAACAACTACAAATAATATATATATAATATTAAACAATAGTGGAATACAAACAAGATACATATGGAATAATTGTAAGAAAACTGTGGAAAAAGATAACTAAATTTTTTTCTAAAAACACCATGACAAGTCCAACTATAATGGACTAAAAACAAAACAGTTTTACATGCTATTGTAAGGAAGGAAACCCACCCACTCACCAAAATCTTCACAACTAGATGACATGAACATCAATATCTCAAATGTGCACCATTCATTTCCCTGCACTGGTAGAAAAAACAAATGTCTAGGAAACAACAGGGAGGGGTACACGTTGTCAGCTAACAAGCTACATAGGATCCCACTCAGGGGTCCCATAACCAGTCTCTTTATAACAATTCAAGTATGATAATTTTAATTAATAATAATGCATGATAATTAGTAAATAAATTTTACAAACTACGTGGTAATAGTTTCCCTTTTTCCACAATTCTAAAAAAAGTGGGTATATAAATTTCAACATACATTTCCCATATCATTTTCCACAAGAATAAACAAGAATACCAAGGCTAACATTAAAATATAAGAAATGAAAAATAAAAGAGCATGTATCATAACACCATGGAATATTATAGGTCCTGGTCGCATACTACTCATACCGCAATAATCGTCTTCCAAAATCAGATCATATAACATAGTCTTAGGAAGAATAGGAATACCCCATGACTAGACCCCCAAAACGTCAATATTGGTCATCTAGAACAATTCCCCGAAGAAATAGAGGAAATCCCCAAGATAAACCCCCTTGATAATCAAAAAATAGTGGAAGCTGGACCCAAGGTAAGATTTCTACCTATATACCAAAGGTAACCCATGTGCTCTTTTTCACAAATCATTTTAAGTATTTTATATACCCATTTTCATTCCATTTATCAACAACCAGGGAAAAACATTTCTCTTCAAAAACTATTTTCAACAGTCAAAAAATGATTATACGAATTACATTTATAAATAAGTTTATAAATCAAGAACAATCAATATTGTCAACATTGGACAAAGATCAAAACATATACCTCAAAGCATTGGTCACACATGCCGACAACAGGATCTAAAATCAACGAAAACCAATAACATCAATAATGGACCTATAATCAAATCCAGATGAATATTGATCAAATTTAGAATACAATAGTCAATGGAAGAGAGGGAACCCACATACCTCAAATATGTGTGGTCGTCACACGACAACCAATAGAAGAAAATACCTCCAGAATTAGATCAGATAATAGATCTACAAAAAACCATCAAAAATCACTAACCATATACCCATGGATCCAATAAAGCAACCCTAAGGTGATACATTGATCGGAAGAATGAATTAATGGAAAGGAAACTTACCTAGATAGAGACACCAAAATAACAATGAGGATCATACATCGAATGTATCAATATAGAAGGAGTATATTCAATTAAAGATGTATTAAAACTGGCTTACGAAATAGGAACATAGAACTAGTGAAAAGGAATGAAACAAAAAATCTGCCCATGTATTTTAAAAACAAGAAACCTTCCATTACATGGCATGTAACCCAGACACATGATAAATAATCACTAAGTCAAAAATATATTGAAACACCTATAAGCTCATATTAAAAATTGGTTACACAACCCATTTATGATGTATATCAGTTCGAAACATGATATCTCATATCACAACATGTATCCATTAACCACTACATGGCGTGTATATGTATTGAAGACTACTGAAAAACAATAATTTTTATAAAGAAATCGTCCAAAAGGGAACATTTAGAGAGGGAAAAAACATCCCGATATAGGTAATGAGATGTCACAAAATACCAAACTTAATGACATTATGTCCTTTGGATGTCTTTTGGAAGATGAAATCCTTGGGAAAAGATGAGGTCACTACTCCCCCACCCATGATTTTCATTATCATGTTTTAAATATTCCTATCTCTATTTTCATATAACATTGACCAATGGAATAAACTTCCCACGAATGGCATTTATTTAGGAATAAACAATCTTAACTTGTTTATCCAGAATAGAAGCATTTGAATCTAACTCAATTTCTTCCCAACTCAAAATGTGAGCAGGAACATTGTGATATTTCTTGATCTGGATATGTGGAAAACATCATGAAAATATATCTACTGAACTTATTATGCTAATTGTTAAGAATAATTCATTAGTCTCTTAGAGACCTCAAACAGTCCAAAATATCTCAGAGATAACTTTCCCTTTTTACTAGTAGATAGTAACCAAACATAAGAGAAACATTCAATAAAACTGAATCACCAATGGAAAACACCAAAGGTCGATTCCACTAATTTTCATATGATTTCTATCCACTCTATGTTATAACGAGATTTTGATATACATCTTTTATCTTCAAAGACCTTTACTAAACCAATCATATTCCCACTAAATATACTACTCCCAACTCATCCCAATAAGGGCGTGATCCACTTGGGCGATCATACTAAACCATGATGTAATACATTGTAATTGACTACTGATAACTATTGTTTAATATATAATCAACATGTCCCTGAGGATTATCCCATGATCCTCTCAAATTCCATACAAATGCATGGAGCATATGTTCTAATATCTGAATTATTCACTCTGTTTGACCATCTATAATTACATGGTAAGTTCTGATCAGCATGACCTAAGTTCCCATCACCTCATAATGAGTCCTCCAGAATCTCAATGTTATCCTAGGATCCCAATCTGAAACAATAGAACAAGGAATCACATGTTACCTCACTATCTATTTCACATACAATATACCTTGATCGTAAACCATTGTGGTATCCATGATTAGAATGAAATGAGATGACATTGTTAACCGATCAACAAAAACCCCAAAACAATCATCCCTGAGGGAGTATATTGTAATCAAACAACAAAATCAATGGATACCTCATCCAATTTCTTTAGAGGAACTACAAGTGGCATAATCAACTCAGAAGGTTTCAACTACACTGCCATTATTTTTTGGAAAGTGTAACAACGAGACACAAACTCCACGATGTCCCAATTAAAACCCAGTCACATGAATCCCCACGTCCAATAATAATACATCATTGTAGTGTATGGATGTTCAACCCACATTGATTTGTGAAAATAAAAGAAGAATGAACACATAACAGATGCTCAGACGACAATCCATCTCCCGATGTGAATAATACCATCTGAAGAAAGATACCAACCCAAAAGTGTAACACCACCATAAAGACCTTCACATGTCTTCTGAAACTCATCATCCTGTTGTGAAATCTGCTATATAGAATCATCGAGAGATGATGACAACTGAATATTGTATAAAACCATGAATGAAACATCCTACTAATTATCCAGATGAAACTGAAAGAAAATCCCCATAGGGTTCCACACATCGTTCTGTTCAATGATATCTTATGATGGTAAATTCCTACAACAATTGTTTGTAAAAACATTAGCCTTTCATGGGATGTAGGTGATATTGAAGTCAATAATCTGAAGGTATTTTACCCATTGTCTCAAAATGATATTCAAGTCCTTGTGAGAAAATATATAACATAGACTCTTATGATCATAGAAGACCATGAAGTTTTCCACAAAAATGTAGTGCCACCAACACTTAAAGTAATTCATGATTGCACCATGATCTAAATCAGTAGAGGGGTAATTATATTTTTTTGGATTAATCTGATAATATCCACATGATACCGCATGGTTTTCTTGCATAGGCGTGTAACCAAAAATAGCACCAGAAGCATCACAAAACACCATGTACCCCATACCAGAGTCTTGTATGATTAGAATAAGATTGGATGTCAGAATCCATTTCAGTTCATTGAATGAAGTCTAATACATTTCATCCCATGTGAATTTCATCACTTTCCTGGTAGGAGTTGTCAACGTGATTCCATCTTAGATAATTCCTTGACAAACTACTGGTAATATTCTGTAGGAGCAAATAATCTTCATATCTAAAATACATTTGATGGTTCCTTCCATGAAGTCACATCCTTCTTCCTTCTAAAGATAAACTAATTATCCATTCAACAAAAATCTATAGTCCAATATCATCAATTCATGAATCCAGAAAATACATTTGGAATGATTTCCATAAAAATTGTGACTTTTAAATAAATTTATAACTAAATTGAAATGGTGTTCATGGTCACTATATGATTTCAAACAATCTAAAATATCATCCCCGAACACTACTAAAAAAGTGTCAATATATTAATTGAATAAATGATTTGTCAATGCCATAAAAACTAAAAGACTGTTAGTCAGACCAAAATCCTTTTCATGATATTCATAATGGACATACCTTCTCATAAACGATATCTACTATATAGCATACTCATAAACTCTGAGAGGATGATAACTCGACCAAAGACCGTGATTTGAAAACCACTTTTCCCCTATTAGCTGATCAAACAAATCATCCACATGAGGCAATAGATATTTGTTCTTAATTGTCACTAGGTATAACTTTAAATAGTCCACACATAAATGAAGTGAACGATATTATTTCTTAGCAAAGAGAAAAGTGGATTTTCAATGTGAAATGATACGACAACAAATACATTTTTTATAGGTTTTCCAACTTAATATTGAGATATTTCATCTCTGTTGGTTCCATATGATATTAAGGTATTAATAACGGTCACGTACCAAGCACATAATAAATCTTAAAATATACCCATATCTCTCAGGTAGAAGACTGGAAAAATTATATGGGAAAAAACCAGGAAATTCTAAAACAACTATTAGAAGATCATCAAAAGATGAAATGTCATCGGGCTTGAACACAATAATAACCGACCAAATCATGATCTCTGTGCCAGATGGTCCTAAATGAACTAACATCAGGAACAGCTCCCCCTAAAACACAACAGAGTTCCCAATGTCATCAAGAATCATAACACGTTAATGAATACATTCATACTCAACTATATGAGTGTATATATAATGAATAATCATGATGACATCAAAAAAATCATGATCAAGAACTGAAAAATCTCTGATCGACTCCATATTAGCTATTATTGACAAACAAGAAGGGAACCTAAACCCGTATTCTTTATTCTATCATATGGTCATTATTAACTCTATTATAAATAATATATGTTATTTTTTATGTTTTAGAACATGAAAAAAATGTGAAATAATAAATTATTGGGAGGCACCATATTCAATTAACGAAATTATTACTAGAGACTCAATATGGATAATACCTCTCACTATTGTCGGACATTCATAATCGTCCATTAGTACCTCATTTACTAACTAAAAATAATTCAATCAGGATGCCTATGGATAGAGCCCTATAAGAATTAAAGCTTATGACTACACCATAGTCAATGTTGCAGCCAATGAACTCAGACCATAATGATTTTTAGTCATATAATAATAAAAAATATGTATGTGATCAACGTGTCCATAGATGTTGCATGTCTTCACAGGCATTGGACAATAACATATTGTGTTTCCTCTCATTCCACACTAATAGAAATTTATAAGCACATTACTCATTATAATAGATGATGTAGAGGGGGAACACTGTTGAGACCCACCTCCACTACTCCAACAATGATATTTCTAATTCCACTTCTTCCCATTTTCTCCACTAAAACTACCACTCGATGGAAGAAAAGTGGTGGAAAATTCATTCATTCATACTATATTAATTTTATCAATCATAGATATATATTCTAGCTCCACATATGTATACTAATTTAAAAAAACACCAACAATCAGATATCTGGTTTCAAACCATGTAAGTACTTCTTAGCCATCAACTAGTCATTCCTCTCCCAGTTTGTACTCAAAAGGATAAGATCATCAATATGATTGGTGTGCGCTAACACAAAACACTCTTTGTTTTTATGTAAAAATAGGAAATCTAGAGACTTTTCCAATATCAGTAAGTCTAGACAAAACTACTACAAGAAGAAGGTTTTGAAACACATCCAATCCAATTCCACCTATCTATTTTCCTATACTATAGAGTACCACCCCCTCTTGTTTGAACACACAAGTCTGAACAACTCATAATTCACCCTGATGTTCATAGGTGTCTCTATAATATAGAAGATTTGATCAATTATATCAATCCAATCTTATAACTCTTGAGGTTAAGTTGATCATTTAAAGGGGTTTGGATTCTCATGCCAGAACTCACATGATCAATCTCTCTCTCCTCCAGCTCCTGGTTTCACATCAACAATAGCATTTTGAACTCATGGTTCATCATGATCGGCAGCATAGAATAATTTTATGATCGTATTGATGAGATTCTAATCTATAGGTGGGTTTGTTTATGGGGCATTAGTTGGACCATCTTAAGGAACTCATTGAAGACGTCTTAGAGGCATACTGTTGCACACCAAAACAAAAGAACGATCAGAAAAAACATTTCCCAACTCAAAATAGAAAACCCATAAGTAAAAAACGAAATTTTTTCAAACAAAATTCCAACACTAGAGACACACATCCCAATGTCCTATAGAAACTTGAGTCTCATTATGAAAAGAGTTGGCTGGACTTTTATCAAAACATAACACTCATGTCTTGAAAATACTATCGTTTATCTAACAGATGTCCCTAGACATGCACTCTTAAGGAGAAAAAATAATCTAATACTTAAGTATAATGAACCAACTCTGGTTACCCTCAAACCTGGAACCCCACCCAATCTGTCACATACATGAAGTGTATTCTAGATCCCCATGGGCTAGAAACAAGCACATGGGAATCGTACAACACAACAAAAGAAATAATTTCTCCCGACCTAAAAAGCCACATGGCATATATATATATATATATATAAAGAAGCCATAATATAATAAGTACATGATACATATTTCATATTTATAAGAAAATAGAAGAAATAGAAAATGTTTAAATTATTATATAAATATAAGAAAATTCCAAATGAAAATGACCAAAAATAAAATAGCTTCTCCAAATGATGGTAATAATGAACTCGCACCATCTCACCCCCAGCTACCCAACCAGCTTACCTGAACCTCACCACCTCACCGTGGATCCTTACATTTCCTTTCACTGGAAGAAAATGAATGTTCTATGCCACACCATCAAGGTTTGAAATGTGTGAGCTAACATACTCAGTACGATTCAACACAGGTGTTCCATAACTGGCCTATATATGAAAATTCATGTATGATCCTTTTATGTAACACACGACATGATATACAGTAATGTCATTTTATGAAAACATTGTAAACATTTTCCTATTTCAAAAATGATAAACCAGAAAAATGTATATTAATTTCAATGAACATTTTCCATATAATTTTTTACAAATATAAATATTCATATCAAGGATAACATATAATGTTATGAAATAAAAAACCAAAAAACATGTATCATGACAATAAGGAATAATACAGGTCCCAGCCATAGAATAATCTCACCATAATAATCAAGTGCCCAAATTTGATCCTTGAAGACAGGCCTATGAAGCCGAGGAATACCCAATGATTATGCCTTTCAAAATTCCAACATTAGTACCCAAGAATAACAATCCTATGAAATAATGAAAATCCCCAAGAAAACCCCCTTAATAATCACGAAACAATAGACGATTCCCCCAAGATAAACCTTCCACATATGTACCCAAGGTAACCCATGTGATCTTTTTCAAAAATCCTTTCAGGTATTTGAAATACATATTTTATTTATATTTAATAGAAAAATAGTAAAAAAAATTATATTCAAAAACTATTTTCAATGCAAAAAAATATCATACCAAATAAATTTATAAATAAAATTATAAAACAAGAACATTCAATTTTTTCGAAATATTCTAGAGATGGATCCGCCTACCTCAAAACACGGGCCACACATTCCTACAACAGAATCCAAATTCAATGAATACCAATAATGTTAACGAAGGCCCTATAATCAAATACACATCAAGATTGATTTGATTTAGATGTCAAGGGTTTGGAGGAAGATATTGAACCCACATAACTCAATGAATAATACATGTTGTACCATAACCAATGGAATAAAATCCCCCTAGAATGAGATCACAAAATGAATATTGGAAAAAACCATGAATAATTTTCACCATTAGACCAATGGATCTGATAACACAACCCTATGGCGCTACAATGATCAAAGTCAATGACGAAATGGAAAGACAACATACCTAGAGAAACACACCATGTTAACAATATTTATTGGATGTTGAACATAGAGGTCTGGAATGATATGACTCTCTCAAAACGTTCCATAACTACCTTTGGTCGAGATCCACAATGAACTGGTAAAAGGACTAAAACAAAGCAGCTACATCTGTAGTTTAAAATTAGAGGTGGTCTATTACACAGTGTGTGACCTAGAGACACTGTGTATATATTCCGCATAAAACATACACCAAAAATCATGTACCCTATGTTAAAATATCCATTACATAACTCATTCATTTTTTGTAACAACTATTCACGACTTGTATCATTTCACATCATGATTTCCACTTTAACGGCATGTATCCAGAAACAACTACACAGTGCGCATCATAGAATTATGGAATATAATTGTTCTACTACCAATTTAAAACCTATAATAAAAATTTTAAAAATATGATCCAATAGGTAAATTGGAGAGAGGAAATAACATACCTAATCGAGGTAATGAGATGTTACAATATAGGAATGTTTTAAATACATTTAATTATGATGGTGGAATTTATAAATTCCATTATATGATATGGATGGAAATTTCTATATTCATTCAATTGATCATCATATTGATCATATAGACCAAATCAATCCTTCATCTAAAAATCAGTGTCACTCCCTTCGTATGAATATTCTGCATTTTTCATAATTTAGTTTATAAATTTATAGGGTTATTTTCAATACAATGTAAATAAACATTTATAAGTATCAAAAATACATTTTTAGAGACTTTACATGATCATGATTACTACCTAATGCGGATTCCCATGATTAATAAATAATTATAGAGGTTGGTCTTCGGGTGATCATGAATAGATATTGGGATGTGAATAACCCCATCACATTATGTTCATATGTTCATGTGATTCAGATGAAACATGTTCTCAATACCCATGTATCCATTGTTCTCTATTCATTCTATTTCGGAGAAAATAAGATATTTCATTAGGATATTTCATCAATCCAAAAAAGTATGACATATTTTTCGAAATAGAAAAAAATATTATATTACTATATGTCCTCTAAGTTTATTGATACAAAATATCATTGATATTTAGAATCCACTATACAACTAGAAGATGGAAATGGGGGTCATTAAACATATATCCTACTGAGAGGTAGTCAGTGTATCAGGTTATGATAGCCAGGTATTAGGGATAGTCTACCATGGACCGAGTTTGTTTATATAGTAGTGTTGATGATCTTATTATGATATTATTATGTGATGTTTATATAAACCAATATCATCTAAATGGAAAAAGTCACATGTGATTATGTTACAACCACCGTATCCATACACCATGATTCTAATAACCATTATTTAAACTTGGTACATTGAGGCATATCTTATTGGGAAAATAATTTATCATGCATCGTAATGGTATTGTTGGTGGTTTCCATGTCCAAATCGAGTGTGCTACTTAGATATTATCATATTCCCATTGTATACATTATCATATTCCATTACAATATATTGATGAAAATAATCTCCCCAATGGATTCTTGGTTATGGGGATCCATCAAGAAGTGTTTTCTTTAGGTGGATAATGTGTGATATATCATCCAATTGACAATAGAGATGAAATACCTCATGTTGAAATGGAAAACATTTCAAATCTATGTTTTTATGACTCTAAATGGATTTCATAGATAGATACTTCATATGATCTAATTAGATCATGAACCACATGCATTAAAATACTAATGTGAGTTTATGTACTAATTTCTAAATAAATTTTAGACCACACTAGATTATATGGTGGTTTTAGATATCGATAGTTATATATATTACATCAAAAGGTTAGTGAAGCTTATATAATCCGGTACATGATGCTAAAATTATTATATAAAATTTGCTAAATCATCCCTTCCGATATAATTATATTATAGTGAATCATTGATCAGTTCCCTTATAGGTTCTTCTTGAGCTATAGTGGGATAGAATTTTATTCTCTGAGTTTTTACAATGGTTTACTGAATATAAATGAAACCTTTTCAACATTATTTGTGATTGATACATAAATGTACAAAAGAATAAACATTTTCTTCCCCATGAATGTAAATATAGAGTAGATAACATTTTCAATATAACCGATGTTATACTTCTAGAGATATCTCTAGCGGTGGAAATATTCTGGTTAATATAAAAATAGTGTTATTGTGGTCATAGGCAGTCATATAGTAGAGTCATCTACCACAATGGGATGAAAATTTTCATGAGGAACATGAGGTATTATGTCAATGTATTATTATAAATTGACAGATCTGTAAACATTCTAGGGATCCCTGATAGGATCAATTCAAAATGGATATAGAAGATATTTCACATGTGAGGTTCAATGTCATATTATCCAGAATTACCTAACCCACCAAGGGATACAATCTACGAAACATATGGATAGAATGCTGAGGTAAAGAATCTTTAATGATCAGGGTTACCCATATTTAGATGACTGTGGAATAAGAGATCGTCAGACTGTAGGATGTTTATATATTTATAGTAGTTTTCCACTACCACTACAACAAGGTGGTCATCTTTAGGCTCATGGAAATGGTGTCTAGGGACCTATTTAAATTCATATTGTTGATCCATATAGACCCGAGGGTCCAGAAAATATATGTGTTATGATCTATGTCTTATTTAACATATAAATAGTTTAAATAAAATACATAATCCATTCTTTACTATATATAACCCTTGATTGGGAACTAAAGATACATTAATAGAATATAGATATAAATGACTAGTTAGGGAAAACTATTGGGTTATATTCTATTATCATAGTCTTTATTCATTGGTGATATTTGACTCTTAGTGGTGAGGTGATTTTGATGGAAATATTAATAGTAATAATGACATTGTATGACTCAATTATTATTGAAGAATAATTAGTTATAGCCCCTTCACAAAATGATTGTTTTCGGTGGAGGATACAATTATCAAAGATAATGGGTTGATATTTTCCATTAGATGGCAAAATAAATTTTATATAGAGTGAATTAGTATATTTTTCACAAATCTAGAGCCAATTCTCATCATTTGGATAACATTAATGTTGGTGAAATATTCTTATGGAATGATTGGTTCCCAAAAACATTGAATTTTTACCAAGACATATTACATATTTATTTATATGGATTCTAACTTCACCAGAGGTAAAATTCTATAGAATAAATAAATTAAGAGCACATTGACATATCCCCTAGTGTTTTAGAAGGATCTTGTTGAACTTTGAGAGGCAATGGTGTATTTTGGGGACCCAAAGTGGAAACATTTTATCCTATAATTTCCATCACCTTAGTTAACTATGATATTATTCTTCATATGTTTGGATTGGATTTTATGTTATTGTGTGTATGACATCGACTGAAGCAGGTGACCAATAAGGATAAGTATTCACTATATAGGATCAATGATATCTTTCATCAGCAAATAGGGGACAATGCATTTTCTAAGACTAACATGACATCATTTCATCTCTAACTATGGGAACTTGTAGAGGATATTCTTAATATAATATTTTGATGATTCTATAATAATTTCATTGTCCTAGTTATTCCTGTTGGAATTATTAATGAATTAGATATTCTTAAGGTATATAAGAATTATATATTTTATCCATTATTATAGTGTTACAAATGGATTTTCAATCCTATGACTTACTATTTCTGTAATAATTATTTTTATATTGTAATTTATGATTATTAATAAAATATCTGATTGCATATTTTTTATTTTCCTTCAAAACATTAATTTCATTAGGTCCTGGAGTATCTGTCACATTGAAAAGTCTGTATGTATTCCATACATACATGTGAATCATGAAATGATATGATGATATATTTAAATGTAGATCTATGTTTCGATAACATTCTACAATGGGACCCATATAATGTGACTGTTAGTTGTGAGTACTTGTTAATGGATGAGTATTGTTCTCCTTATGTTTTCACATATTAATCACAATGATGATAGATTATGAGAACAAAACCTCTAGTTGGATTTATTAATGCTTTGGCTTATTTCAATATTCCATTCTGTGATAGTGTGAATTTGTCATTAGAGATTATTATTATTATTATTAATGTGTGTTATGACTTGTGTATGTAAATGTTTTTGATAAACAATGTTTATAATAGTTCATATAGATAGTGGATATGCTGGTTGCATCCTGGGTGATTAGTTATTAATGAAAAAGTTGGGGATAGAATTTTCACTGACATAATTATGGATGTAGATATCATAGGACATTGATTAGTATATAACTATCACATTAATTCATTTGAATGATGTAATGAAATGATTATATCAGATAGTGGAAGAAATAAATATTGAGGAAATTGGTAGTTGAAGAAAAATTTTAACCTGTATGATGGGATCTTATGATAAACATATCGTATTATAAATTGAACAATTTTTGTGGTTTTCCACATTGCATCCTTAATTTATTTCTCTTTTGTTCCCCGACACATTGATGTATAGTAATCATGGCCTTTATGAAATCCCACTTATTTCCAATGAGAAATAATTATATAGGGTCACACACTATGTTTTCCAATTTATCAAGATTAAGCTATATTTGAATACAATAATTCACATAAATATATTATGCATGTCTGAGGAATAGTTTTATTCTTTGTTTATTTTTCTCTAATATTCAAAAGATAAAAAATATTAGACATTAAAAAATATATTTTATAAAGTGAATATTTATTGAGTATTAATTCACAATATTATGAATAAAATATTTTTTTATTCATTGATAAATAAACTATTTAATTAAATATTTAGTTAGGTATTCCATAATTTTGATGAATTAGAGTGGACCAAGATATTGTCTAGTGGTGAATATTTATTTTCAATACAATAAATAAAATTCATCAAAGAGTGAATTATGCAATGACGTAAAACAAGAAAAAGATAATTATTTTCATAATGTATGAGGTTTAATAAATTTTATTATGTTATTTAATTCCTAATACAAATATAAATAAAAATTTATCCCAAAAATTGTGGATTTGTAAATATATGATTAGTTCTTTCTTGGAGGTACAATTGAAAAATTATAATCAATGCACACAACCTAATTCACTCACAATTAAACCAACACTATTAATCTCAAGAATGATAAGGGGTCTAGAGATTCCATCAATATTGATGAAATGATATGTTATCAATATGGACAATACAATATAATCGATCCATAGTTCTAGAACATGGAAATAAAATGGAATTATTCCATGTTCAATGAAGAACATGTAGATTATAGCTATTGGGATTACAAACATGGTTCATTACATCATATATAAGGTTGTCGAGAAATTTTTTTTAATTCAATCAACAACATATTTTTTGGTGAGGGATTCTATGATGAGGTAACCATTTCTCCAGATATTAAATATCATTATTTTAAATTCAACAAAAAAATATATTCTCTTCATATTTTTATAAATCCTAAATTGGAATAATTTTTTATTTATGACACACCTAAGAACATCCATTTAACTAAAATCCATCTAGTTATATCAAAGTGGAAAAATTTCAAATATATAATTATTTATTTTATTATTTCTCTATATGAATAGTAGTGGTAGGATTTTTATTTCAATAATTATTCCTTATTTAATCTGATTTAAATTAACTTTTTTGGCATATATATTATCATCATCATGTACATAATTTTTTATGGGATATGGATATATGATGATTAACCAGAGATTCTATATATAATTGTCGAAGATTCTAGACTTGTAGAATGGGATTATGAATTTTGTGGTAGTAGTAAATGTCATGTTCTGAATATCATAGAACCTGACCTTGTCATGGGACACAAAATGTGTCGAGTATTAAATAAACACAGTGAATTTATTGTACAACACGCGTTAGTGGGGATAACATGTCACATGACAGGTCATATTACATGGTTTGATCTGGTGTAAAAACCATGTTTTCTACATGTTTTAGCTATAAAATTCAAACAAACAATATGGTTCTAAATATAGTAAAACTACATAACTCTGTTATCCAGGTGAATTAATGATGTTTGCAACACGAAGATAGTGTACGCTACATGTTTTTTATTAACTCACACATTCAAAATATAATCATAGTTCATCAATGAGGTGTGTGTACAAATATCATCCATATTACAACCCATTATTGACATACATAATCATTAAATAATTTTTTTAGAACATGTAATACATTACACAATCAAATTCCCAAAGGGAATTTTAGCTTCGTTCCTTTGGAAATATGGAATCATAAACAAGGGTAAATAAGTGAAATACATTTCCTTGACTAGGTTCCTCAATATTTCACACTTCTTCTACACTTCATATGTTATACATATATTAATAACATGGGGAAAAGAAACATAAAAACAGGTTTGATAAGAAGCTCAATAAAGTCAAAATTTGAGATATGTAACTCTAATAATGGTCATAAGGGTATGATAATGTGATAAATAGCTAAAAATATCATACCCTACATATCAAATATCATAAACATGAATAATAGAAAATTAATTTACAGTTCAATAGACATGAATTATAAAGGAATCAAGTGGATAATCAATGAAATCCTAATTGATGAATAAAAAATAGAATTTTTGGTTTACCATTAATCATATAAAATTATATATAAACACTACCTAGAAATACCTTCATAAAATTTTATTCATTGGATACAATCTGTGTACCTACATCAGGCATGGGATAATAACGTGTGTACCCTTTATTTTTGGGATTGGGGTGTATCTCACATACCCTATTGTTTTCGGTCAAGAGATACAACCAATGTAAACCATTTTTATGGGGTTGGACTATAACCCATGTACCCTCATTATTTAAGGCATGAGATACAACCCAAGAAAAATAATGATTTTGGTCCAGGGATACAACTCTTGTAACCTCTTTCTTTCAGTCTTGGGAAAAAACCTGTGTACCCAGAGAACTCATATACAACATATTATTACTAAAATCATAGAATAAAGATACATATCCCACAAGTATCATAAAAAAATAAATCATACATGTAATAAAATATAGTAAAAAACACCCTCTAGTAACCTATGATGGGTAGTGGGTTTATATGCATTTATCATGGTCTAATCGATTGAAGTGAACAGTCTTTCATGGGCATTTATCATGATAGAATCTATTAACGAGAAAATGGATTCATAAAAAATTATGCCATGAAAACATATAGCATTTTGGGGAAAAATACTAATGGTATCATTGGATCGTATCCCTTTAAAGCATAAACTATAATCGATGATTACATCTAAAATAGTGAAGGATTTTGAAATATGTATTCGAAAATAACATTTCATTGAAAATAAAATTTAAAAAATATCTAAAATTTTCAAAATAATTTCCATTTAAAAAACATTTATAAAATATATATGTATTGTGAATATTAATTTATTATAATTCTTGATACTAATATTATTTATGCATTCAAAAAATGAATTTTATAAAATAAAACATTTTTATGACCATTTTTATTGTAAATAACATCGAAAACATATAAATAAGTTTTCAAAAAAATTTAAAACTCTCTATTTGAAAATAATTTTAAAAAATTTCAAATAATAATTCATATCATTTAAATCCTATTTATTGAATGAAAAATTTTCAAAACATACAATGGAATCATTGTAATTCATTTAAAAACATTTTTACCACAATAAAAATTTAAATCCCTTTTTGATTGAAAATGATTTAGACATCAACTAATTTCCATATTATTAATAATAAAATTTTCATTTAAAATGGTATAATTGTAATCATAAAAATGAATAATCAACTAAATTTGGGTTAATATAGTATTAAAGTCTGTTCGTGTCACACAATCCTTTTTCAACATCACAAGTCAAAAAAGGTGACATGATCGAAAAAAGACATGAAGAAAAATTTCAAAATCATTTTCGAAAAATGTCAAAATTGGGTAAAAATATCATTTCATCATCATTGGATAATATAAAAACATAATTTAAATATTTTTTAAATGAAACGGTTTTTACGGAAACAATATTTCTGACCAAAAGATAAATAATGTAACATTTTATAAAAAAACATACTTTTAATATCTACAAAATAGGGGAAAAGGAACAATAAATGGGATATAACATTAGTAAAAATTGGTAATGACAATTCATTATTTCACTAGATATATGGATTATATGATTTCATTTATGGATGTAAAATAAAAAACAATCTCGATAAATGAATAGATTATAAAAATGAACTATTACCACTTTAGTAACATTGAATTATAAAAACATGGAAATATTAAAATTAAATGAAACATTATATATCATAAATAAAATAAATTCATTACATATCATTTCATATTTATTATAAATACCCCATTGAAAACTATTGGTGCACAATATGGAATGTGTCTCAAAGAATGAAAAATTAAAAAAACATATTTTATCAATTTGTTATCTTTTGAAACATAAACCCCATGAAATAAGGATAAAAAATTAATATGTAAATATTCATAAATTTATGTATTTTAATCATAGAATATTTTATTGGACAATATATACACCATAAAAAATAAATGACTGGTGAATATGAAATGAATCTTATAAAAATAATAAGTGGCATGAAATTCTATTACCTTAAGATTGGAATTTCGTTGTACAGGTTCACACCTCATGTATAATAAATATATGATTATTATAAATGTAATACATAAATATATAATTATATGTAATTCCATATATTATTTGGTTATGAATTTATATTACCTATTTATTAACATCCATATGTTAATTCTTATTTCTGACAGATTTTGCGCCCCATAACATTTTTTTATTTACGAATGGTTTATAATGGGATAATTAATGGAACCAAAAATCACATAATGATTTTTTATCCAATAGGTCCTGATTTAAAAAGGTATGAACTCATTAGGTATTTTGAACATTGATTCTTAAGAACTAGCATTGGTCTAGAGGATGGTAGGTGGAGCTCACCACAATCTTTTAGAGGTAATTTTTATCCACTCTGGGTCTCTCTTATTGATTTATGATATTTTTATGAATACATTATTATTTGACAAATCATGTGTCATTCATCCAATGATTTGAAATAAAATATTATTATTTTTGGAATTAGGAATCATCAATTTGTATTTGAGGCTCTTGATCAATGGAGATATCTGTATGTATTCAAACTTATTCATTGATGGTATCCAATTATATAGTACATAGAGATTATTTGGTTGTTGTTATGTCGTTGCTGGTTTTCTAGCCACACAGTGAGGCACTTTAGAGTTAATTTTCATCCATGTATATCAATATAACTCTCGATTTTATCATCAACCATAGATACTATAAATTTTTGATGCTAAGATAAAAGCCATAGTTGGACTTCCTACACATGCTTGTGAAAGGAATCAGAACCCACATTATTCAGTGCCACTTAATGCGATGCATCAGACCATTTGAGGTCATAAGATAAGGAACTAACTATAAATATTAACATCATGTGTCCAGGATGTCTACTTGTAAGGTTCTCGGTCAATTTTTAGTGTGTCCCTTTTTTTTCAAAACACCATAACAAACCCGGGAGGGGTATGAGTTTCCAAGTAAAATTAGACCCTTATAGGGACATAGCACAAATAAAATAGGGTAGATTCAAGATTTGGGTTTGTTCCTTAGGGAGGGTTCCTATAAATCCCATTTAAAAGGGAATCAAATCCCTTTTAGTTGTATATGTCTCGCATGGGAGTGTAGTCCATTGAGAGGATTCTGTTTGGCGTACCCTAAAGATGATGTCCTTAAAAAAAGGACCATGAGGGATTTATTAAAAAATTGTGGTTTGGATTATTCTCATGGGGATTACTCCTAATTATGTTTCCCAGATTATGGGAATAATTATTGGGGCTTCTTCCTATTGATCATTCCCATTGAGAATAGTCCCTATGTTGGATTCCAATGTATCTTGAATTGAATGAATCTGAGATCTATTAGTTATATCTATTAAGTGGATTGTATGGATTTCGTGATCATAATTCACATATCATCCCATGTTAGTCATGCATGGTGTGAGAAACAAGAGGATTCATAAGATTTGAAAAACATAAAACATTTCAACCATCACCAGTGGAAGATGTTAGGGATACTATTGAAGAGGTTGGGGTTATGGTGGGAATGGCTAGGGATATGACACATCCCTCTATATTCTTTAAATTGGAAGAGAGTCCAAAGTGAGGATGGTATGAAGGCTAAGTACATGGAGGTGGATAGGAGAAATACTATAATGTCCCACTAGAATGGCTATAGGCATACACTAATATGGAGTTTGGAAAACTGGATCTACAATGGGAGGATAATATCATTCTATGTTGAATGGAATGGAAAGTGTGATGCTTATCCTCCCAGATGGGATCTAGAGACTTCATCTCTATGAGACAGTATGTTATTTGCATGGTCCTATCCCCAATATCCATGACTGGGAATCCTCAACATTTTTATTTGGGTAAGGTTCCTCATAAAAATATATATAATAATCTACAGACGTCTCGAGGATCCTAGGCCTCATATAAAACAATTATGGGAGATGTCTGACATTAGAAATTTAAATAGAAGTGGGAAAAAAATTGTTCTACCATTCCCCAAGATTTTATAGATCAAGATATCATGGTGGAGGCTTCAAAATGATTCATCACATATAAGGAATCCATATAAGGAAAATCCCTCCCATTAGTGGCTTTGATGAAGGACGAACAAATAGATCATGTTGATTGGATAGTAGGGAATAATAAGGAGGCTCCAGAAAAGGGGTTCTCCCAAGGGGTTCTCCATGAATGTATTTTTGGGAGAATGGAGCAGCATCAATGATGGACTACCTGGGAAAATATACATTGGTGATAATTTTATCAAGCCTTCAAGGGTTTTCATGGGTGTTCCTAAAGGTATGTCTCCTAGGTCCCTAGTTAAGGATGGGATCCTCATGATAGGATTTGTTAAATGTGGGTTGGTTAATTGATTATCACAGTTTTGGTTTATATTAAACACATTAAGGACTTTAGTTTTACCATCCCCCAATTATTATCAAATCATTAGGTGTTAGAAAACAAACTAGATGTTTTCGTAGGAGTTGGGAAAAGAACAAGGATGAATAAAGTGGAAATCAGCCTTTTGTAATTTTTTTCCAAATGAATAACCCAAGATTCAATTTATATGAAAATATGGGATCATAGGTGAAAGTGTTTGTTCACGTAAGTGGGTATAGATCAAGTTGTTGGGGTGCATGTGCTTGTGTGTTGGTGCTGTGTGGGGATACCATGGGTGAACTTTTCATTTAGGCTTTGTGATTCATGGAATTCTTCATCTGTTCTATTATTATTTTAATAATTCCTTTCTATTTGATTCATTTTCATCAATTTGATAAAATAATGTGTCCAATGAATCACCCCTCAAGATTGGACCCAATCGAAGAAAGTGGGACTAATCATGTGTTAATAGGATTAAAATGATAGATGAGTCACACAAGGTTTTACATTTGGTCGATCACTCTAGTTATTCGTGCAATATTATCATGTAGATAGGAATCCCTTTCAAAACAAATAGGGTCTTAATTATAATGGAAGGCTTTCGGGAATTAGAAATTTCTACACTGCCCATGCATGTCATCCATGTAGATTCTAATGTTTTTTTTCTCCCCGAACACATCATTTTCACAAATACAATATGTATTATACAGTGTGACAAATATTATTTGGAGGTTTTCTTAAGTGACACACATTCAAAATAAAATTTCTTGAGACACTTCTGTTCCAAAATTCCTTTTTCAAAATTCTGGATTTTCATGGTCTTTTTCAATATTAACCTATTCTAAATTGAACTTAAATTTTTTTTATGTCAGATGGAAACCAAGAAGCATTCAATTCCTAATTGAACTGACCAGAAAATGGATTGATGAAATCATTAAAATCATTAGGCATTATAATTATGATACATTTGAAACCACCCCTCCTGATCTAGAGATTCATCTAAAGAAGTATCACCATGATTTTATGAAGAGTGTGTATCTTCAACATTATGGTTATGGACATCATCACGATGTCCTATGTCTAGCTCATAATAACTACCAACGAATATCGTGGTTTCAGATTTATAATAACTTCTCATCTACCAAAATTTAGACAGCATGAACATATATTAATGTGGTCATGGAATCTACATCCTATGTTATACATCATAGTCTATGTGCTTGAGATCTAAAGCCATATAATGGTAAACTCAAGACCCATTTATATTCATTCATTTTTTTAGATTCACAAACTGATCAATCAATGAGATAGATGAATGGTTGGGACTTCCGTATAATAGGAGGTGTTAAACATGCATGTATATGGGCATACTAGGGGTTTCAATCCTATGATGAGTTCAAATGGGGTTGAAAAGGCATCGTATTTTAGGAGTTCATCTGTGTGTGGTGGACTTATGTATATTTGAATGAAATATTTTTCAATATTTTTTGAGCTAATGGAGTCCATAGGGGAATTTGTTTCATCTGATGCATGGAGAAGTGAGTATCATATTATGGGATGTCCACATGATCTCTGGGTCTCTAATCCTCATATATGTGTGATGAGTTCATCCTTACAAGGGTAACATGGAATGAAACTGACAAGATAAGAACATTAGTCATCATTTGTTAAAAATGTCTCAAGACATAATGATGATAGATCTCCACTATAATGGGGATATTCATCAAGAGATGTGGATGGAAATTTTCATGAAGAATAAGAAGGGGGGAGGACCCTTTTGAAAATGTCCAATGACCTGTCCCAAGGTGGGGATGAGAGGTGTACCTGAAACCTTCTTGTAAGATGAAAGTTAATAGGGACTTTGAAATATGTGGAAATGAAGTCAAGCCCAATTTTTTTTGAAAAGAAACATCTTACATGCTTTCTTGACATGTGGGTCAGTATATATCTGTTGCCTATCAGTGATTCCAAAGGTGGGGTGGGGAACATTTTTTGTAGCACCCAAGCTTGCAAAGAAGTATTTATTGAGGATGGCCACACATATTATTGGCAGTGACAATAGGAATTTACTTCATATCCATGCAGGTAAATCCCCTTTCAAAATTAAAGGACCTCTACTAGATTTCAAGGTATTTGCGACGGGATCCCGTCGCAAATAACCTTTTGTGATGGGGCCCCATCGCAAATAGCTCATTGCAGAAAATGCCATCGCAAAAAATATTATTTGTGACAGGCCCGTCACAAATAATATTTTTTCGGATGAGAAACCTCAAAGTCGCAAATAATTCTCTGATTATATAATATATATATATAAGCACTGTTGCGACGAGCCCATCGCAAATACATTTTTTGCGATGGGCCCATAATCCCATCGTAAATGCTTTTTGAAAAAAAATTAGACTATTTACGATGGGTTTGTCACAAATACTATTCTCGACGGGCCCGTAATCCCGTCGCAAATAACTTTTTTAATAAAAAATTATTTATACTATTTGCGATGGGATCCCGTCGCAATAGATCTGGTCGCAAATAATAAATAATTTTTTTAAAAAAATAAATTTAATAAGATTATAATTATTGAAAAATTAATTTTAATATTAAAAAAATATTAAAAAAATTTAAAATTCTTAAAATTCATAATATTCACAAAAAAAATATTAATAAAATCATAATAAATTATTATGATTACTAGAAAAATTAATTTTATTATTATTAAAATAAAAAAATAAAAAATATTAAAATTATCAGTATTCACTAAAAATTATAAAAAATTCATATAATAATAATATAATTATTATTATTAGTAAATAAACAAATATTAAAAAATATAATACCGAAAAAATATATTTAATAAAATTCTGATTAATGAAAAAATAATATTGATATTATTAAAATAATAATTATATAAATATTAAAATTCTCAATATTCACAAAAACAATTCCTAAAATATGAAAAACTAAATTATGTAACACTCACGCCGATATAAAAGACAGAAACTGTAAACATTTCATATTACAAAAAATTCAAATACAAATTTTTTTGACATAAAAAACGACTGCGGGTTGTCTTATGGAGGAGGTGTAGGAGCTGAAGGAGATTGTGAAAAAAAACTCCATCTCTAAACAATGAGACAAACGGTGCATGTACTCTATCTGCTCATAATGTTGATGTTGCCAACGATGCATCTCCACCTCGTGTTGTTGTTGCTACTACTGTCATCAACACATCTCCTCCTCATGCTTCTGCTGCGGCTGCGACGACTCCTACTGACACGTCTCTTCTTGGTTATTCTGCAAACTCTCTATAAGGTCATTCTGACCTCGAAACTGCTCCTCATACTCTGAGACAGAAGATGATGGATCTCCATGAGCTCCTCTCGATCTGGACACCAACATCGCAGCAGTACCATAATAAGTACCAAGATTCACATGAGAGTTGATACCAACTACTCGACCCTTCTCAAAGCCATTCTAGGTCACTTGCATCGATGCCGCCTCGTCAGCATGGTGGGCACTGGCCTGATAAGTCACCTCATCCTGACCCTCTTCTTGTCTCTGAGAAGTCGTAGCCTCATATTACTCCTTCAATTCCAATTTTAAATTAAAATTTTTTAAAATATTATATGTAGTTAATTTCCAAACTGAAAAAATTAGACTAACCAGAATCTGATGCTGGTGATCAAATCTGATCTCTCAGGTGGCTGGATCATTGTACATCCTCCGATAAACATCGTACTCTGTAATATCAGAATGATCAACTGCCTATAGGAATATAAAATAAGCTATTTATATTTGAATTAATATAAAATATTTAAAAAATACTTACCAGATGCTCTCTATGCGTACTGAATATAAGGCTACCAGCTCGATGCATCACCTCCGGTCTCCCCCAGTTCTGTCAATACAATGAAGACCTCCTCTGAAATCCACCACCCAACCAGTGGGCACATAATCCATCCCAAACCTGAGATAAAATGTACTATTGTTGGTGGGCTCTACACGACTCATCAAATACTATATCTCCTACATTCTTAAAGACCATCTCTCTCAAATTGCACAAAAACTGATGCAAATTCTGACACATGGACACCTCCCATACTGCATGGATATCATCATGCCTGCTATCATCTATAGGATACTATAAGACTTACAGATAATTTATAAAATCAAGTTATTAATAAAATAAATTTGAAAATGAATATTATTTATTTATGTACCATCCAATGATTGTACATGTCGAGCTGCAGATCAATGGGAATCTGTTCCCATGTAGTCCATGGCTGAGAAAAATAATTGTGCACGATAGAGCTCCCCTATCCAACAGCTACATTTGAAAAACTGTGAAAAAAGAATAAATAATAAAAAATAGTATATATATATAAATAAATTAACAAAATCTAACTAAAATATATAGGTTTCCATACCTCCGTGTCTGTGGATCGAAGCCAAGACGTGGACGTCTCTCAGGGATAGGGTCAGGAATCATGAGTAACGCAAGACCACACCCCCTTCGCGTACCTCCTGAACCACCAGAAGGCTGAGGGTCAGATGATCCCACATCCCCGTCATCAAAAGGTAGCTAAGCCTCCTCTAACTCACGGAATAGATCAAAGTCCATCTGAAACATAGAATGATTTCTATTAGCAGATAGTTAAAAATAACTAATATATATACATATTAGTTATGATCATAACATTCATTTGACTATGCAAATATTCACCTCCATCATAATCTTCATATCTAACGATGTCAATGTCTTCATATTCCTCATCGACGTCATCAATATCCATATGAGTTTTAGTTTCATCATCCCTTTTAATATTAATTTCATTTGTACCATCATTAATATCATCATCACTATGGACTCTTAATTGTGAGGTGTACTCATCGTTATTCATGATTTTTTGTGAAAAAGATGGATATTGATTAGTCTCTTGAAAAATTTCAATTTCATCTAGTTCAGTGAAACCACATTCAGTTTGAGTAAATTGATTTTCTCGTGATTTCATTTTTATTATGCTTCACTAATCACCCAGGTCTCTTGAAGTAACACAGTACTTTAAGTAATAAATTTGATGTGCCTGTTGAGCCAGTAAAAATGGTTCATTTACTTCAAGAAGAATTTTATATTTAATATCAATGATTCCATGAGTCGGATGAACACGCAAGCCTCTCTCAGTATCCAACCATCGACATTTAAATATCATTATGTAATTATTTCCAAGATAACATAGCTCAATAATTTCATCCAGAATTCCATAAAATTCAACTTCAGTTTCTCTATGATGCGATCCTCACAAACAAACTCCACATTTTATTGTTTTTTTATTCCCGATATGCACATGTATGAAATCTAAAAACATTAACCACATATGCATTATAGGATTTAACCATTTTCGATGCTGGGATACTCAATATACAGAGTCTCTTATCAATCTTATCAGCATGTTGAGACACATGAAATTTTTTAAAACAATTATCAATATAATATATAGGAAATCGAATTGATATTAAACCATCAATATTTTATGTTACCAACTTTTGAAACCATTGAGAAAAAAATCTTTCTCTGTGTTCTTCAAGTGCAGCTATTGTAATTTGTGGAACATATTTCTTGATATGATTATCATATAAAATAAAAATAAAATAAGTTTACATACTGTAACAAAAATTATAATATAAGTAATAGAATAACTTACAGTACAAATGTTGTCATTTCTTCACAGTTGAGATGAACATATGTATGAGCTATGTAATGTTCATCGTCTGAAATCCATTTTTCATGAACTCTTCCGAATACAAGATTTATATGATTAAAAATTGATAAATGATTGTACATTTTATCATTAAAATTTCCCCCGTTCTGTCCCATGTGGTTTTGTTTTGAGGGATATTCAGATTTAAAATAGTGAGAGCGGAAGAAAGCAATTTCCTTTTTCCAATAAGATTCAGCAATTGAGCGTTCAACTGATGCTTTGTTACATAATTTTTTCATCAATTTCTGCATGAATCTATCGAATGGGTATATCCATCGAAACTGTATTGGAACTCCAAATTTTTCTTCATTTGGAATATGTAATATCATATGTTCCATTGAGTAAAAGAAATGAGGTCGAAAGATTTTTTCCAGTCTACATATAATTATAGCAACATCTTCTTCCAGTTTTTTTAGCGCATCATAGTCATTTGTCACTGCACAAATGTCTCAAAAAAATATGATATGTCTGTTATCGAATCCCAAATCATAGAATTCAACAAACCTCTAAATCCGATCAGCATAAGTCTTTCCACTATAACATGACAATCATGAAATTTTAATATGGTAATATGACCATTCTTAACACATCTACCCAAATTGGAAGCATAGCCATCTGGAACTATCAAATCTGCAATCCACTGAAAAAATAATAAATTCCTCTCTTTGGATAGTATATAAGCTAATTTTGGCTTCATTAACCTCTACGATCTGACATTTTCAAATAGTTCAAGTTATGGTCGCCTGCAAATTTGTGCAATATCTAATCGTGATTTTACAATATATTTGGTCTTACCTGGTGTATCCAAATCTGTATGGAATAAATTATCTAAATAGTTCTTCTCAATGTTCTTGAAATCAATCATTTGGCAGACCAAAAAATCAGATCAGTATGGGAGATCCCAAAATGTTTCTTCATTTTATCCAATTATGTTATTTTCCAAAGCCATGAATTTTCTGTTGGTTTATTGTTGGCCCAAATGGGATGGGTGGTAATGAAAATTCAACTGTTTTTAACTCTGTGCCTAAGATCATTTTTGGCATTTCATCACTTTCAATTGTGCCTTTTCTGAAATTAAATTTTTTCCCTCAAAAAGGATGGTTGTTTGTATGAAATCTATGATGACAGTCAAAATAGTAAGGTTTTTTTACATTGAATAGCAAAAAATATTTTTTTACTTAAATAAATTAGGGACATGATTTCAGACCATGTGTACTCCATCTAGATAACATTCCATATGCCAAAAATTCATTAATCATCCACATCAATGAAGCTTTTAATGTGAACTTTTGTTTCGCAGCAACATCATATGTACTAACACCATTACCCCACAGTGCATTTAACTCATCAATCAGTGGTTTCAAATTAACATCAATCTTATTTTTCGGATGTCATAGGATTAATAAGGTAAAAAAGATATAGTGCTCCTTCGTCAACATCCAGGGATGTAGATTGTGAGGAGTAATAAAGACATGACAAATGAATATTGACTACCATAAAAACCAAAAACATGTAAACCATCATTACAAAGACCATATCACATGTTTCGGGGTTCTTAAGCAAAAGACATATGTAGACAATCCAAATGAGTCCATGAAACACCATCAGATGGATGATTCAATCTTTTACCGGTTGAAATATAGATTTTGTGCCATGACATCATTAACGCTTTGTTATGATACATAAATAAACATTTCATCCTGGGTGTATTGGGAAAATATCTCAACTTTTTTACAGGAATCGATCTAGATTTCCCTGGTTGAGCTTCATTTTACCTCGATTGTCCACAAGTTAGACAACTTACCGATGACTAATTTTCACAAAAATATAAGTTAAAACCATTTTAACATTCATGAATCCATCGATAACTAAGGCCTAGATTATGAACCAACCTCTTTCCTTCATAGTAATTTATAGGAATCAAATTTCCTTCAGGTAATATTGTTTTATCGAAATGAAATATCAGATCAAAACAGTTGTTTGACATTGTATTATCTATTTTAATAGCCATAAATTTTGCAACTGCTTCTACATTTCATATCTTGCAACCAGGATATAAATCATCCTCATCATACCTCAAAACTCATAAAATTCAGATCGTGCCAAGTTAGGAGTTGAATGAATATCATTACGAGTTTCAGTTTGTTAAACTGATGGAACTGCAACATCATGTACTAAATTTTGGAACTGTGATGGATCCAGAATCAAGTTATTAGTATATTCTCTTAAACTGTGTTCACCATTTTGATACCAAAAAACATAATCTGGTTGAAAACCAAACCGCAAAAGATGTCCCCCCAACCTTGTCAAATGTGACAAATGTTCTCAAAGAACATTTTTTACAAGGACACTTAATTGTGCCATCTGAAACATATTCTGGTTTTGATGATGCAAATGCTAATAAAGCATTAACACCCTCAATATATACAGGATTATAACCAGAAACACTTGGATTTCTGCACTTATTTATCCAAGGGCGATCATCTAATAATGACTGATGTCGACTTCCTTGTTCCATATTTTTCTAAAAAATATAAAACCATCACTATTTTTAAATAATTTGAAATTATAAAAATATTATCCGAAAAAGAAGATAAATAATTACCACTACTTCTTAATAATTTCTATTAATTAAATGAGACACAATTTCCAGTGGATTGACGTCATCCCTTTTTTTTATGACACATTAACTTACATCTTTCTCACACTTAAATCATAATGAAGAATCTGGTCGGAGGTATGCATATTCATTCTCCTATGCCTGAGAATGAATATCTTTATCTCCGACCAGATTCTTCATTGTCATTTTAGTGTGAGAAATATGCAAGTAAATGAGCTGTCAGACAAAAGATCCCCCTTTTCGTCGATGAATCGTCTTCTTCCAACTGTCACCATCGAAAACATTATAAAAATATGATCCTACAAATTCATATCCAACCTCGTGTATACAATATGGAATATGCCTAGGTAGCATCACATTTTTAATATTTTTTGAGTCGGTGAGAGTTGAAAGGATAAAAGTCATCGACCAAAAGGAGTGCCAACAATCCACTGGAAATTGTGCCAGGTTCTTGGAATTTTATAAAATTTATTAAAATTTCTTTCAAACTATTCCTAACTAATTATAACTAATTATTAATATTTATTAATATTTTTTAGTATTTATTGCTAATTATTCCTATTTATTACTAATTATTCTTATTTATTACAAATTATTCTTATTTATAACTAATTGTTCATATTTATAAGTAACTATTACAATTTATTACTAGCTATTAATATTTATTACTAATTATTACTATTTATTAATATTTATTACTATTTATTACAATTTATTACTAATTATTACAAATTATTACAATTTATTACTAATTATTAAAATTTCTTCCAATTTATTACTAATTATTTCTAATTGTAGCTAATTATTCTTAATTATTTATAATTATTACTAATTATTTCTAATAATACTATTTATTTCTAATTATTACTAATCAGTTGTAATTATTCATAATTATACATAATTGCTGCTAATTATAACAATTTATTCCTATTTATTAACAATTTTTGCTAATTATTGCTAATTACTGATAATTATTGCTAATTATTCTTAATTATTGCTAATTATTCTTAATTATTCCTAGTCATTAGTATTTATTCGTAATTATTACTAATTATTAGTATTTATTAGTAATTATTACTAATTATAGCTAATTATTTCTAATTATTGCTAATTATTCCTAATTATTACTAATTAATCCAAATTATTGCTAATTATAACTAGTTATTGCTAAATATTAATAATTATTTGTAAATATTACTAATTATTAGTATTTATTATTAATTATTATTGATTATTCCTATTTATTACTAATTATTTGTAATTATTACTAATTATTTGTAATTATTACTAATTATTCCTGTTTACTAATATTTATTACTATTTATGACTAATTATTGCTATTTATTAAAAATTATTTTTAATCATTGCTAAGTATTCCTAATTATTGCTATATATTTCTATTTATTTCTAATTATTTCTAATTATTTCTAATTATTGCTAATTATTTCTAATTATTTCTAATTATTACTAATTTTTTCTAATTATTTCTAATTATTGTTATTTATTGCTAATTATTACTATTTATTGAAAATTGTTACCATTTGATTCTAATTGTTAGTAATTATTTCTAATTATTAATAATTATTCCTAATTATTGATATTTATTTTTAATTATTAGTATTTATTGCTAATAAATAGTATTTTTAGTAGTTATTACTAATTATTTGTATTTATCAATAATTATTACAATTTATTACTAATTATTACAATTTATTACAAATTATTACAATTTTTACTAATTATTAATAATTATTGCTAATTATCTCTAATTATAACTAATTATTGCTAATTATTACTAATTATTGCTAATTATTAGAAATTATTGTTAATTATTGCTAATTATTGCTAATAATTACTAATTATTACTATATATTACTAATAATAAGTATCTATTTCTAATTATTCATAATTATTATTAATTATTTTTATTTATTCATATTTATTACTAATTAATCCTATTTATTAATATTTATTTCTATTTATTACTAATTATTTCTATTTATTACTTATTATTGCTAATTATAGTTATTTATTACTAATTATTCCTAATTATTCATAATTATTGCTAATTATTTCTATTTATTTCTATTTACTGCTAATTATTTCTAATAATTCCTAATTATTGCTAGTTATTTCTAATTATTTGTATTTATTTGGAATTATTATTAATTATTAGTGTTTATTACTAATTATTACAATTTATTACTAATTATTTCAATTTATTACTTACTATTACAATTTATTACTAATTATTATTAAAAGTTCCTAATTATTATTAATTATTCCTAATTATTACAATGAATTCCTAATTATTACTAATTATTTCTATTTAATAATATTTATTTCTATTTATTACTAATTATTGCTAATTATTACTAATTATTGCTAATTATTTATAATTATTACTAATTATTCCAAATTATTCCGAATTATTGCTAATTATTGCTATTTATTTCTATTTATTGGTAATTATTTCTAATTATTCCTAATTATTACTAATTATTGATAACTATTAGAATTTATTAGTAATTATTAGTAATTATTAGTATTCATTACTATGTCATACAATTTATTACTAATTATTTCAATTTATTACTAACTATTACAATTTATTACTAATTATTATTAATTATTCATAATTATAATTAATTATATCTAATTATTACTAATTATTCCTATTTATTACGCATTATTCATATTTATTAATATTTATTTTATTTATTACTAATTATTGTTATTTATTGCTAATTATTGCTATTTATTGCCAATATTTCCTAATTATTGCTATTTATTTCTAATTTTTGCTAATTATTGATAATTATTGCTAATTATTACTAATTATTGATAATAATGGCTAATTATTTCTATTTATTTCTAATTATTGCTAATTATTTTTAATTATTGCTAGTTATTACTAATTGTTAGTATTTATTTCTAATTATTAGAAATTGTTAGTAATTATTAGTGTTTATTAGGTTTATTACAAATTCTTACAATTTATCAATAATTATTACAATTTATTACTAATTATTACAATTTATTACTAATTATTTTTAATTGTTGCTATTTATTTCTATTTATTACAAATCATTGCTAATTATTACTAATTATTCCTAATTATTTCTAATTATTACTCATTATTCCTAATTATCACTCATTATTACTAATTATTCCTAATTATTCCTAATTATTACTAATTATTCCAAATTATTACCTATTATTCCTATTTATTACTATTTATTGAAATTTATTACCAATTATTATTAATTACTACAAATAAATTTTATACATTACTAATAATCGTTAATAATTAATAATAACCACTAATTATTAAATATCAATACTAAAAATTTCAATTTATTAGAACAAATAAATAATAATGACAAAACAATTTCAATTTAATTTAATTAAAACTAATCAACAACAAAAAAAAATTAACATAAAAAAATGAAATAAATATTAAATTAAAAAAACATAAATACCTTTAAGACTGTTTTTCTATTGATGTAGACGGCTCACAACTTCTTCGTGAACAAAAAAAATTACATAGAAAAACTCTATCTAAAACCCGAGTTTAGAGAGAAACATGATCTAAATTTTGAGAGGAATGAGAGGAAAACGGATGAGGGGATATTTAGGTTAGATTAATTGTGACGGGATATTTGGGACGGGATACCCGTCACAAATAGTATCATTTGAGACGGGACCAGTCGCAAATACTGACGCCTTCATTAATTACTGTCGGCAATTAAAAAGTTATTTGCGACAGGACCTGTCGCAAATAGTCCCTATCGACACACCTTTTGCGATGGGACGACATCCCGTTGCAAAAAACTATAAACCGCCCCCAGTTATTTGTGATGGGGCCCGTCGCAAATACATAACTATTTGCGAAGGTGGGATCCCACCGTCTCAAATAACTCTTCCGTGGTTTGGCGCGCTATCCGCGCCAATCTATTAGTGACCGGAGACGAAATCCTATCGTAAATAGTTAGTTATTTCTGACGGGATTTATTCCTGTCACAACAGGCCCGTCGCAAAAAGCCCTTTTTCCCATAGTGGACAATCACATGATTTTTAAGGATTGATCATTGCTAATTTTAAGACTTCTGTTTTGCATAGTATGATTTATGTCCTTTAAATTTCATTCATACAATACTTCCAATGTATATATCTTGAATTTATCTATATCTTCTAAAACTCATGACATTCAGAAACTGATGAGTTTATTCAAGGATATCAACTTCTTCTACCACCTAAATCTTCCAATGGAATGGTTTTTTGATGAAGGAATGACCATCATGGATTTTGTTCATACACGCTGGCATTTTGGGATGGTGTCTTAGAGATTATGATTGATGGTGAAAACATACGAGAGGCTTATTATCCGTACCGATTTTCAAACTATATGAAATTAATTCAACAAGTTATTGTACCCCATGCACATCAGATCAGAATAGAATCTGATGGTGGATCGATAATAGTGGATGATCATAGCTATGGAATTGATTGGGGAGATGATCAATATACATTTAAATGATGAAACTAGTAGACTAACCATCTGGTATATCAATGCTTGGATTGCATAATACCTTTAAGGGGTGTTTGAAAAGGTTGTTCCTCAAGACAGGGAAAATAATTGGAGTTGGAGTGATCCTTCTCGCTTTGAGTTTGATGCATATCCATTACAGTCGTCTGAGTCATAGAGAAAAGATGATGAGGATTATAGTTCATCAAAATGACCTCATACAACATATAATCCACCCATTGGAATCAATAGGGATATACCAACACGACCAACTAAAAATTCACCTAGGAGGTCTAGTCACCACCATCAAATATGGAATCTGGTTCAATTTTCTCATCTGCCACATTTGATGGATATAATTGTGAATACATGAAAATATAGGATTTTAGAATCACCCTAACAGTAGGTCAGATTGTATTCTAAGTACATACAACCAGTTGACGTCCAATCATGGGCTGGCTTTTCATTTGATGATGAATCTATGTGGTAGATCCTATGTGATGGTTTTCATATATTGGGGATAGGATATCTAGGAGACTCAGTTGAGATTTTTTTTGTGGATAATCTGGGTGATGTGGGAATCCATATTAAAGATATAGGTATGTTCATCTATGCAATAGATGTTCTATTCCCTACCACAATGGGTTAAGGGTATGATATAATGTTGCACTACTAAGGGGGTCAGTCAATTATCTTTTACGGAATAACATGAATTTTTCGATCCTGAAGACGTATGTAATCTACTTCTCATATTATTTTATACTTTTACTTTATATTTCAGACAAAGTGCAATTTCTCATGAGAAATGTAACATCCCAAAGTTTTATATATGTAACATTCCTTCATATAATTATGTCACATAAGTTCAAATTAGGAAAAAAAATACCAAATCATTTTTAAATGAACTACTAAACAGCATGTTTCCTTTTTTGCCTAGCCATTAAACATAATTTTTATAGTTCAATGATTTTATTTTTGAAAATATGACCTACACGATTGTGCTCAGTAAGTTATTGGCAGTTTGATAGAATAAACATAATTTTTAGTGAATAGTAACCTTCCTTTATGAATTGTAATGTTTAAATTATGAAATGTAATAAGGCACAAATAAATAGTAATGTGGCCTTGTGAATACTAATAATAACAATGATTGTACAAATAAAATTTATCAATCTTACAAGTGACAATATGATATAATTATATCAATGTATATTTAAATAAATATTTAAAAAATTATTAATTATATGTTGGTATTTTTAAGACATAAATATTTTATGAATAACTTAAAAGAAAATTTCTTTTCACAATATTTATTTAGTAATTAATTTTTTTTATGTCTTATTATTTTAAGATATTTTTATGAGACCTTATGTAAATTTTCAATGTGTTATAATAACAGGTATAATTTTAGAATTTTTTTCCATGTAAATGACGATTTTAACTAAAAATTAAATTAATCATATTAAGAAATTAATTTTCATCAAATGGATTTCATTTTCAAATTCTACACATCTAAAAATCATTAAGGTGACTTGTTGGGAATTTTTTTGAAATACTAGAATTGTTGGTTAATAGTAAAATATGCTAATTTAGGTTAAATGCTAACCAAAATTTTATAGTCATGCTTATTTCATGGGTGATGTAAGTTACCAATGGTTAAAACTCATGTTAACTAATAATAATAATTATTCACAAAATCATCACTATTTCTTGTCTTGAGAAAAATAAAAAACGCATGATTAAAATAATATGAAAACACCCCTCTCTTTCCCTATAAATTCCACAGTTTACACCACTCAAACATTTATCCTTTCCTAGAATAGGCCCAATACTCTTCTCTAGTACCCCCCATGTTCATGAGCTCTTTTGATCTTCAATAGACCAATACTAGGTGTGTTGCTGAAGATCTCGAGAGGAGAATTCAAGAGGTAAATCCACTCTTTTTTTTAATTTCCATTCAATTTAAATTTATTTTATTACTCCCTCCCCACCCAACTTCATCCAAATTACATGAAAAATCCAATACCCTACATTTGTTGGAACTATATCATGTTAATTTATGATCCTAATTTTATCTCCTCCCACACTCTCTCTCGCACGTTTATTTTAAAAATGAAATTATCACCTGTGAAGTGTCAATTTACTGACATCATGGGTGATCAAAATTCATGTTCCATAAATTCCATTAAGTCTATTAATGAATTAATTAAATGGTTGAAAGAAGATTTTAGTTAGTAATTTTTACCATATTTATGTTCTTAAACTAACTTATACTCATAACACAAAATGATAAAATAAAACAAGTTCGCTGTGATAAAAAACCACAAAAATAACCTAAAATAGTCATCATTAACTTTTATATAATGACTCATCCTCATGGAATAAAACAAAAACCATCATAATATCATTTAAAATTATGTAATATCATTAAATACATATAATAAAAAACAAGTATGATTATTCTTGTTTTACAAAAACATCCATTCACGTATACAACTAAACAAGTCACAAAAACTAATAAAATCAAAACTCTTAAACAATGAATATAAATTCTATAACTCATCCAGTGGTCTATAAAATAATATTATAAATCCTTAATGAATCAAAATCTTGTATAAATAGTTCTATTATTTTTAATTAATTAATATAATGTTATTATATAATATTTTAATGTGAATGAATATTTCGAACCAAAGGTAAGGTGAATTCTCAAATCCAGCTCTCCTTCGTTATGTTTCCCTATTTCTCCCCATGTTTAGTATGGTTATTACATAAAAATATTTTATTCATGATTATCATACATATTTTGGGATGTAAATGTTTTATATATAAGTTTATTACTATGAAAAAGAGTTCAGAAATAATTCTTCCTTCTAGAAAAAAGATTTTACTTTTCAAGATTATTTCCATTACTCAACGTTAATGATTCATATAAAATGTTTATAATTCCCTCATTAATTTGGGAACCCAATTTTTATGAATTTATGATTTATGAAGTCAAACCCATTATTTACTTGGGTTGTTTTACATTCATGATTGTTATATTATATATGTGTCATGCACGATAATGTAAATGTTATGATTTGATGGGTGCATCAAGAATTATATAATGTAACAAAAATATTATGTTCTGATAACTGAGCCCAAAAATATATAGCACTCAAATTAATTAGTTAATGTGAATACCTTCATGAATAAAGTGAAATATTCATGAACTCGATTCGATAATGGTTCAAAAATATGTCTTCTAATACAGCACTAAGACAAGATGATTCATTTTTATGTATTTCCACATTCCCAGTCATTTTTTAATTCTTTATGTCTTCATTATGATCTTATGATTATGTTATGTTGATAATTATTTTTCCCACACCTTGTTTCATTATTTCACGTACTTATCATTCAACTTAATGATATTCTTTATCATTATAGTTTTATGTATATCCTCAGGAGACTACGTGTACTAAGGATAAAACAAGAGATAGTAATAGGAAATAACCGAAAGAATTAAATAAAAATTTATGTTTTATATAATAGAAGATATGTATGGTCAATGTATTATAAAAACAATAAACATTTGGATCCTTGTTTTTTAATATTTTTATGTTGTTTATCATTAAAATGTTCTAATAGTGACAAACAAAAACGTAGCGTCACTATAAGCAATGCCAGCTTAATTTGAATTTGGCTAAGGGAAATCCATCGAGGTATGTCAGCACTATATATCCATAGAGGTACTCTGATCATGGTTTCTATTTTACATTTCAATCAGGAGAGGTATCTCTAGGACAATAGTCTATTGAGGATGAAATGGAGGGATACTTCTCACATGTAATACCAATATTTGAAGAGGTTGATGCTATACCTCTTTTGGAGAAGACGAGAAAAGTAATGAAGCAGAAGTGTGAAAATTTTGTCTATGTGATTTTTCAATAGTAGTAATTCTTCCTAATAACATTACATTATCTTATTCCAAATAATGCATTTAAACCACTAATCATTTCCTGAAATACTTCTATATATTCCCTTAAGTATGTTACAAATGAGTCTCTGAAAACCGAAGAGGGAACATTGAACCAAACAAATATTCCTTCTAGTAGAATGGCTCCTTTGACTGAGGAGGTAGAGTTGCTAGAGAAGAAAACCAATTCTCTTGGAACTCCCCCTATTACTGCTACAGAGAGATAAAAGGTAGCTATTATGATAGAGGTATTTCAAAATATGTCCCATGAAAATCAATTATGTATAATTCTGTAAAATTAATGGTTTTCTCATACACTAGACAATCCAAAGATGAATGATATTGAACCTTCATCTATCACCAATGAGGTTGTTTTGGGTATCATGTTGTTGGGGGAGGGTCATTATCCAACCATTCCATGTGTTTCCATATGTATGATTAACTTGGAGCATGGGATGTTAATAAAAGCTATAATAAATTTTTCCGTGTCTTTTGATGAAATACATGAACATATTTTTATGCCCTCTACATTAGAAGAATTTAGGGAACTATATGTTGAACCCAATGGAAGTAAGTATTTATTTTCCATCCAATCAATATTTTCATATCTAATTAACTAATCATAATTAGTTGGAATGCGTAGCTCCACACATGGACGATGCTATAGTTATGGTGCATGGAGAAGACTTTGAGATCACTATCAATCCCAATATCATGATTGGGCCTCCTGTGGTATGTCCTAGGAAGATCCAAGGGAGTGTCCCTCAAAATGATATTCTAGACCAAACTATTTTTACTAGGAATGATTGGGAAGGATACTCCCAGGATTCATAACTATTGTTGGGTAAGGATCACAAATTGTTGTGACTATGCCTCTCTCTTTCTATTATTTGGATGTTAACAAGGATTTAATTTCCTCATTTAATATTATCCACTTCTGTGTAAATTTCTAAGAGTAGGTAAACTTCTATTTATGGGGGAGCATAATAGTGTACTTCTTGGAGTGCACTGATCCTAGAGTATATATCTCCAAATGACAAAGAATTGGAATTAAATCCAAAGCTACATGAAACTATTCACATCATATGTCACAATCCTTAGAGATATATATGGAAGATAATATGTATGATATTGCTTGATGAACAAACTTAAAAAATCCCATGGCCTTCATATTAGTTCAATATGTTGGGATTCATCGGGTTTGATTATCTTCCAATCCATACTGCATTTACGGAGACTATTCGTCTGTCGGAGCTAGAGCATAATATTTGGAAATACCATAAAATACCAAACTTATCAACAATATCAATAGTTTTTGAGATTCAAAATCCCACAAGGATCCGACCCACATTCTGAAGTTGGATGGATTCAAACAAAATAAAGGATAATATCATTGAAGTCTCTCTACTTCCAAAAAAATAGATTTCACTCAGGGAGAACTCGAACAACTCCACTCTTCATATTAAAATTTTAATAAATATATGTTCATTAATATGTGCATATATAAGTGATATGGTCTACTATAAATATTATTTGGATGGATAAAATGTGTATATATATATATAAATTCATTATTTATAATTTTTTGAAATAAATTATTAAACTAATATATTACAGAATGATGATGTAGTAGATGATTTATTAATGTAAGCCTCAATTAATTGATTTTAGTAATTTTAAATAAAATATAATATGAAATAGTTGATACAACCCACAAATTGTTCGGATGAAATTGAGATAATATATATTACTTAATTTAGTTTTTTGTAGGAATTACATTTTTATGAATTTATCAAAAGTTGCAAATTTAATATTGTCAGAATCGACAAAAATGAGATTTTAAAATAAAAAATATTTTATTAAATAAAATAAATGTAATGAAAAACTGAGGATTGGAAAACAAAAATGGATACAGTTAAAGATTCCGTAAATTAAAAAATTGGGTTTTGTTTAAAAATTTATAGAAATAATAGTAAAAGTATAGTATAGAAAGGCAAGTGAACATGGTAGTAGTTAAACTGTTTAACAAAGAGTTAAATATATAATATAAGGTTAATTTTATGATCCAAACTTGTCAAAAAATCATTGTTTGAGAAGATTTAGAACCATAATCATATAATACTTCATGTTACTCACTTTTATCCTATTTGAAATCTAAAATCAATTTATATTAAATTAATCATATTGAAGTTTCTAATAGTTATGCTCCCATCTCTTATAAAAGAGAACCACTAATTATCTTTTATTTATGCCTATAAATCCTTTTGTATCAGATATTCCCAGACTAGTTATCCTATTATTTTCCCTCACTTCATCGTATAGTCCATACCTTGGGCATAAATCCATCTTAAGTAGTCTTTTTCTTCAAATCAAAAGAAGATACCTGAAAAAGAGGTAATTTTTTTTATCAAAATTGTCGAAGTTATTTTCTTATAATCCATACACATACTATGTTGTTTCCATAATAATTTAATAAATAAAGTATATTATACATTATTTTATGTTTTTATTTTTATGTTATAACCAAATTCCATATTCTATTCATCCTACGAATAAAAATATCATTTTTTGTACGTCTGAATTACTAACCTTCTGCAAGACAAGGTGTTATTTTTTATTCAATACAAAATTATTTGGAAGGATATAATGATGAATACAATGGATATAAATACTGAATATTACATGATAATTATTATTTATAATTAATGTTCCATCCAATTAGAATCCATTTAACCATCAGTGGAATGATATAGTCACTTGTTCGTACATATGACCTACCATCTCCACGACGCAGTGAGATTCATTATCCACATTAATCATTCAATAATGATCATAAAATTTATAATATGAGTAAATATAATATTTATTAACTTAATATCATTTTCTATATGAATAAAATGTATCCTATTAATAAGATACATGACATACATAACAAAACATTTGTAGAAAAATAAACCAGTAAACACCCAAAACTATAGTTATACTCGGATATTATAAATAAAAAGATATATGTGGATCTTATATGGTATCATTAATCATTATATGGTCCTAGTATAATTTAATTAATGTATTTTACCATTATATATGATATTTATTAATCCTAATATAATATAATGTTCAAGTTGAGGGTTAACTTCACAATCTCATTATTATCTGAGGTTTCTTATATGTAAGTATCTACTAAGACATCTTTATCTTTGATGTCCAAGTTTTATAAAATGAAAATGAAAATATTATCATGGATTATTTAGAGTCTTTGTAGAGACCCGAAGCTTATCGTGCATGGACATTACATTAATTTTGCGGAATACTTAGTACATAACAAAAACACACACACAAGGATCGTAATAGTTTAGTGTCTTTGGAAACTCGGAACGTAATCTTCTAATCGTGGTGAAAGATCTTCAATATCTACCATAAAGATCTTCCCTTTTTTTACCTAAAACTTTTCTTTATATCCTGGGGAAAAGAAAACATAAAAGGGTGAGATCAAATGCTCAGTAAGGGTAAACAAAAAAAAAATGAATCACATCATATTCATAAGAACATAACTTTGGGAAATCTAAACCTGCAAAAGAGATCATAATTTCATAACATGGGATAAATCATAGTAGTGAAATGAAATCCTAATAAGCATAACATAAAACATGAAACTTTGTTTCATACACACATAATCATAGAGAATCATTTCTTGTTAGTCATGACTCATTTCCAAGACTATCTTAGTGGACAATGTCCCTTTCTGAATCGAGTCACCCTCGTTTCAGTCCTGTTTCACTGAACCGGTATAACCTACCATTCCAGCCATGTATATCTCATGAGATATGAAATCTTTACCCAATGCATTGGAGGGAGATATAGGTCCCACCCATCTCATAATGATACCATTCTTATGTGTGCCACAAAATCATAATTCATACATCATTACATAACCCATGTAATAAAAATGGGAATCATGACATCATATAACAAATCATATAAGATAAAGGGATTAATAAAAAAATATTTCCATCACAACATAATCAATGTAATAGTAGGGATAGAAACAGAACCCAATATTATCTTAGATGGAAAATAATTTTGATAAAACACTTGAACTCCATTCTTGGGGAAAATATTCTTTCTACTTCAAAAACATTTTCCTTTCTTAACATGTCATAAAATTTTAAACTAAAAGAAGTTGATTAAAAATAAACCTGAAAACTTGTAATGGAAGCTTCTTGGAAATAATTTTTTAAAATTCCATTCATGCCGTATAAGTTAAAAAAACATTCTTCTCGTACTTTTGTCAGAAAAGTCCAAAAGTACCTCGTAACATAAACAAAAGAAAGATTCCTTACATACCATGTGGTGAAAGTCAAAATGGGTAAAAAGGACTTTAACCATACATGAAAACACTTTTATAAAACATGGACATGGATGATAGAAATAACCCCAGTAAATACCAAAGTATAAACAATTTCGGATAAAAATGAGATTGTGATATTTCCCTTACCTTAGGTCCGACTTACTTTGTAAGTGTCCGAACCTCCTGTATAATGATTTAAATCATGTTATTGACTTATTCCAGAATCATATTCATTGTTATTATATCATATATGGTCCACTTATGACTTTATATTACCCGTTCTTTTGTGAATTCATGTTAATATAGCGTTTTTGGTAAAATCCTCTCATTTTTCGTTCGTGTTTTAAACTTGTAATTATTCATATGATTACTTAGATCATGACTAATAAATTCAAGAATATAAAACATGATTTATATATATATATATATTCAGAATATACATATATAATAAATCAGTAAATGGAACGAAATACACCGTTCATGGAGACGGTAGTCCATACGTACGCATGAACGCTGTTTTCGTTTCCTTATTGAATTGAATGGAATTAAGTAGATGACATACATTTAAACATAAATAATTCCTGTATAATTATTAGGTCATATATTTCATTATTACTTATTATATATACTTTATAATCATTAATGAATGGTTAATCATTGAGAATGAATCTCATCGCGTCATTGAGACGGTAGTCCGTACGTACGCACGGGCGATAATATCGTTCCCATGGTCGTGGAATTGTGTTGAAGTGTATGTATACTATTTAAGTATCAATATCACTTTATAATAATCATATATAGTTACACAGTACACCTTTATACCCATCCAATTAAGGTGGTGGCGGAAAATAGTTTACCCCACTGCATGGAGACGGTATTCCGTACGTACGCATGCGCGGTGATTTCCTTTTTCCGTAGGATGGATAGAAGGTTAATAAGAGTTGTTTAATATTTATAATAACATATCAGTATATAATAAATACTGATGTTATTACTTTATCATGAAACAACTAAAGAAGAAGAAGTTGAAGAAGAAAGAAATTGAAAAAGATCGGTAATGGATATTACCTCTTTTTGACGCGCCTTTTCTTAGCCTCCACTTAAAGAACTAAGGATGGTCTTTGAAGAATACCAGGACCTCTAGGATGATACTAGGAAAGTGGAGAAGGGATTTTGGCAGGGTTTGGCCGAGCTTGAAGGCTCAAAGTTGTGTGAGGAAGAGAGGGAGGAGGTGCCCTTTTATAAAGGAGGAGAGGGGCACCTTAGGAATATCTCAAAATATTATTTTATATTAAAGTCAAAATCAGTTTATAATTGTTCCAAAGGGTCTTATTTCGAAGATAAAGTGGGTATGGGTCGAAACCCTATCAACCAATAGTATTTAGACATGTTTAGGTTAATATTTTAACCTTATCAATTAGATTTAACTTTAAGTTAAAAAATTTAACTTTTACCGTGTCTTTTTGTTTTCTTACACTATATGGTTAATACACTTACTATAACATGCCAAATGAACCCCAAATTGTTTAGTATTAATATATTTATCCGTATATAAGTCATTTGGCCGAACCTTATATTTTTAGGAATAAAATAACAATTAATAATATAATATTTGATTTAAAAACTATTTTGTGTCAATTTTGACACTATTTGATATATGATTTTTGTGAAAGTCATAACAGAATTATATGTTCGAACAAAGTTGATTAAATCAACCCTATTATATCATAGTGACCTAGAAAATTAGTGTAATTCATAAAAAGTCTTAAATTACATTTATTTTGTTATTTATAATATCAATTATGTTAATATTTCATTAATAAGATAATTACTGCATCATCTTTGTGTCATAAATATATTAAATTATTTGTTGTCTAAAAATTACAAATAAAATACCATTATGTAAGAAATATTTTTAGCTTTATAATTAATATTTACAATCGAATTTATCTAATGTATAACCCTATATTAAAAATGTTTTAATAAATAAACTTTGATTTTAACTCTTTTAACTCTTCTTTGAATTAAACAATAATAAATGTCCTAATCTAATCCAAGTTGGCCTAAATGATAATATTTTACACTTAAGGTTGTTTTTGGTCGAGATACACTTGTCCAATAGGATTAGGACATGTGTTAGGGTAATATTAATATCATATTTACCCTTAATTACCCTATTTACTTTTAACCGTGGTAAATAAAAGTTAAAAGTTACTATTCAACAAAAATTATTTTCATCTCATTGAACCAAATTTTACTTACTGACATCAACTGTGTCTCTCGGATTTTTGAAATTCCATTCACAGAAGCGGTAAAATTATGTTTTATGAAAAATTCAGTTGTTTAACTACCACTTAGTAGTTTCACTATTCATCAAAAATTTATGTATTTCAGAACAATTCCAAAATTTCATCCTAAGCTATATTTCATATTCCAAATTCAAAAATGAAGTCTATTTTACCAAATTCATAACATAGAATTTGCATTAATTAATTTTATAATTAAATCCCGCTGTTAAAACAAATAGCGTGTTTTTAAGAAACAATATCTATCAAAAGATTGACACTTGTTTATGTCTGGTTTAAATGTGAAATTACATCCAATGACCAACATTGTATTAAATTGTAAAAATATATTCTAAATATACTTTAAAACCACTCAAATTAATAATTTATCACTATTAATTATTTTTATTAAAGAAGTTGTTTTTAATTATAATTTAGTATTTTTCACTATTCATTAGAGTATGAAAGTTATCCGAAATGTACCAAAATTTAACCTTAGGCTAAATTCGATACTCTGAATCCAAAAATAAAGTCCATTTTGAGTGCTAAAATTTTAAATGGTGGGTTTTACTATTCATAACGGCTGGTTATAATAATATTTTAATAGCATATCGTTGTTTAGTGAAACTCGATATTGCGTACTACACACGCTATCGAGGAAGGTCGCGATTGCGTGTAATGAAAGGAAAGTCAAGGATGTGTGTTGTGCAATCTCATTTTGGTGTAGCGTACAACACAATACATTAATAAATTTAAAAAGAATATTTTTCATAAAATCTCGGGCTATTACATTCTACCCCCCTTAAAATGAATTTCGACCTCGAAATTCGTCGGGGTTATAAATGGTTTACTATTCGAAAGTTTCTTTAATAGAAACCCACATCGTAAAAAAGAATACCAAAACATGTCTTTAAAAACTAAAGTATGAAATGTAACGATTACCCAAATAAACTAATCACTGGGTTTCCACATAGGTGAAAATATGGATATGGAAGAGAAATCTAACCATCATGTTCTGATGGAGAGTAGTAGAGAACATGGCTATGGAAAAGCCAGTAATCACAAATCCATAGATTTGTGATGATATAAGGTACCATCTGATTCATCAGGTATAAGATCACTAGGACAACATTTTTGGTTTTCAAGATCATTTCCCTAAAGTTGAAAATTTGCATTAGAATAAATACTTACGTTATTTTGGTACAATCTCACTGTTGTTCATGCCTTGAACAATTTACACTTCATCTCTTAAATAAATGAAGTTGAATTTGTTATTCGTGAAGTGTTAGAAGATCATGTGATAGAATGACGGATCATTCCATCTGTCTCAAACAAAAGGTTAGCAAAAATCATATACATAAGTCGATCTATAGTGATATTAATCATCTATGGTTCCTAAAATGGACTTATACTTCATATATCATACTGCTTAATATATTAAAACTAGTTTCTACTAAATAGGGACTTCCTGTAGGCCAGTGGTAGGTGATAAAGGCCAGTCGCACTTCGGTTGTGGGTTCGATTCCCACGGCCTTGTCCGACGCCATGGGCTGTCGCCCGTCCTGCAGGTTGTCCTTTTTCTAAAACTATATTACTATAACATCCCATCAATAATATCGAAAAAAAACTTATATCCTTAAACAATACTAACTTATGACCAACATAATCCATTCCAATCTTTAGGCTTATCCATAATACTACAGTCCACTCTCATAACATAGTGAAAACGATTATCAGAGATTTAACACCATCGTCAATCCCCATATATCATAAGATATGTTTTGGTGGTCACATTCCAAACATTCAAAGTCCTTAATCGTGTATTCTCTTCAATACCTTAGTGAAAACATGAATGCATTTAAAAGTTAACACTTTCCACGTACCAAAATCCTCAAAATTCTATATACTCAAACCATGATATAACTTAGTCCTTATATCAATCATGAGCTCATGAATACTGTTAAACATTTCGTTTTCTCGTATTCCCTTCATTATGCGCATATCATCTTATTTCCAAAAATATCTCAATTACTTTGAATACCACATTAGACCACTACATAAATATTCCAATACTCCATGATACAACATTATTTTGAAATCCCATTACATAAACACTTAATCATTCCACCACATCGTTGTCATATTCAACATCACCAATGGTGATCGCATGTGACTTCCCTTTGTCCTTTTCCTTAAGTGGTTTCTCATGTCGATCATCACTAACCCTTGGATTAGGGCATTTATTAGCATAATGCCCCATTTCCTTGCACTTGTAGCATTGAAGTGTTGGTGGTGCATTATCTGCAGTGTTTGCTTTATTCACATCATTAGAAACCCTTTTTCCATTACTTCGACACTCAGCTGCTCGATGACCTTCTTTTCCACACTTAAAACATTTTCTAGTCCCTTTAAGACAATCTCCACCATGCTTATTTCCACACTTTGTGCGTAAGGAAACATTCATCTTCTTTTCACCATTATTATGAGATTTCTCCTTGAACTCCATCTTTTGTTTCTTGTCAAAACCATGAGGTGGATATGTAACACCAACTTCCATTTCTACCTTGATAGCACAACGAACAATTTCTTCATAGCTACTGAAGTCTCTTATAGCTAATGCCCTTCGAAGACTTGGTTTTAAGCCACTGAAAAATCGATCAACTTTACATTCAGGTTGGATGATAATGCCAGATGCATACCTTGCAAGTCTTGTAAAATTCGCTTCGTATATACCAACAGATTCATCATCCTTTTGCTTTAGTTCAAGAAACTCCTTCTCCATATTTGTTCGAAGAATACGAGGGAAGTACATACTGAAAAACTTGTTCTTGAACTCGTCCCATTCCATGGACTCAATTTCATCTCTTGGCCTCGTATTCTTGATAAGATTCCACCATTGATCAACTTCACCTTCCAAACAATATACTGCTAAGATGACTTTATCATGTTTAGAACATTGAGGAACTGAAAATATCTTTTTAGTGGTACTGATCCATTGTTCAGCAACAAGTGGATCGGAAGTCCCACTGAATGAAGGTGGACATTGCCTCATGAAGGACTCAATAGAATACTGTTCCTTTCTCTGCTCATTTGGAAGTCCATAATGATTCATAGCTTGTGTAAGGATAGAAATAATATTTTGCACTCCATCCCCCATAACATTTGTTTGTTCAGGAGGACAATCATTGCATTGTCCGTTGCATTGATCAACACGGTTCCTTCGGGTTCCAGCAATCATCTAAAACCCAAAAAGAATAGTGTGAGAGGCAAAAATCATGCTAGGGAAAACAACATAATAAAGGGGGAGTACCTTCAATATCTAACATCTTAGGTTTAATTCTATGATCGTTAGCGTAGTTCTAGTACTATAACCTATACGTATACATAAACTTAGGGACATCCCTAGACATACCGTAGAAATATCTCTAGGGATCTCACTAACGTTTTCGCATCCTAGTTTCCAAAGGTTGACTAAACCTTTCCTCTGATACCAACTGTAGAGACCCGAAGCATATCGTACGTGGACATTACATTACTTTAGCGGAATACATAGTACATAATAAAAACACACACACAAGGATCGTAATAGTTTAGTGTCTTTGGAAACTCGGAACGTAATCTTATAATTGTGGTGAAAGATCTTCAATATCTACCATAAAGATCTTCCCTTTTTTTACCTAAAACCTTTCTTTATATCCTAGGGAAAAGAAAACATAAAAGGGTGAGCTCAAATGCTCAGTAAGGGTAAACAAAAGAAAAATCAATCACATCATATTCATAAGAACATAACTTTTGGAAATCTTAACCTGAAAAAGAGAGCATAATTTCATAACATGGGATAAATCATAGTAGTGAAATGAAATCCCAATAAGCATAACTTTAAACCTGAAACTTTGTGGCATACACACATAATCATAGAGAATCATTTCTTGTTAGTCGTGACTCATTTCCAAGACTATCTTAGTGGAAAAAGTCCCTTTCTGAATCGAGTCACCCTCGTTTCAGTCCTGTTTCACTGAACCGGTATAACCTACCATTCCAGCCATGTCTATCTCATGAGATATGAAATCTTTACCCAATGCATTGGAGGGAGATATAGGTCCCACCCATCTCAAAATGATACCATTATTATGTGTGCCACAAAATCATAAATCATACATCATTACATAACCCATGTAATAAAAATGGGAATTATGACATCATATAACAATTTATATAAGATAAAGGGATTCATAAAAAAATATTTCCATCACGACATAATCAATGTAATAATAGGGATTGAAACAGAACACAATATTATCTTAGATGGAAAATAATTTTGATAAAACACTTGAACACCATTCTTGAGGAAAATATCCTTTCTACTTCAAAAACATTTTCCTTTCTTAACATGTCATACAATTTTAAACTAAAAGATGTTGATTAAAAATAAACTTGAAAACCTGTAATGGAAGCTTCTTGGAAATAATGTTTTAAAAATCCATTCATGCCGTATAAGTTAAAAAAACATTCTTCTCATACTTTTGTAGGAAAAGTCAAAAAGTACCTCGTAACATAAACAAAAGAAATATTCCTTACATACCATGTGGTAAAAGTCCAAATGGGTAAAAAGGACATTAAACATACATGAAAACACTTTTATAAAACATGGACATGGATGATATAAATAACCCCAGTAAATACCAAAGTATAAACAATCTCGGATAAAAATGAGATTGTGATATTTCCATTACCTTAGGTCCGACTTGATTTGTAAGTGTCTGAACCTCCTATATAATGATTTAATCATGTTATTTACTTATTCCAGAATAATATTAATTGTTATTATATCATATATGGTCCACTTATGACATTATATTACCCGTTCATTTGTAAATTCATGTTAAAGTAGCGTTTTGGGTAAAATCGTCTCATTTGTCGTTCGTGTTTTTAACTTGTAATTATTCATATGATTACTTAGATCATGATTACTTAATTCCAGATTATAAAACATGATATATATATATATATATATATATATATATTCAGAATATACATATATAATAAATCAGTAAATGGAAAGAAAAACACTATTCATGGAGACGGTAGTCTGTACGTACGCATGAACGCTGTTTTTGTTTCCTTATTGAATTGAATGGAATTAAGTAGATGACATACATATAAACATAAATAATTCCAGTACCATTATTAGGTCATATATTTCATTAGTACTTATTATATATACTTTATAATCATTCATGATTGGTTAATCATTGAGAATGAATCTCATCGCGTCGTGGAGATGGTAGTCCGTACGTACGCACGAGCGATGATATCGTTCCCATGGTCATGGAATTGTGTTGAAGTGTATGTATACTATTTCAGCATCAATATAAATTTATAATAATCATATATAGTTACTCATTACACCTTTATACCCATCCAATTAAGGTGGTGGCGAAAAATAGATTACACCACGGCGTGGAGACGGTATTCGGTACGTACGCATGCGCGGTGATTTCCTTTTTCCATAGGATGGATAGAAGGTTAATTAGAGTTGTTTCATATCTATAATAACATATCAGTATATAATAAATACTGATGTTATTACTTTATCATGAAACAACTAAAGAAGAAGAAGTTGAAGAAGAAAGAAATTGAAAAAGATCAGTAATGGATATTACCTCTTTTTGACGCGCCTTTTCTTAGCCTCCACTGAAAGAACTAAGGATGGTATTTGAAGAAGACCAGGACCTCTAGGATGATACTAGGGAAGTGGAGAAGGGATTTTGGCAGGGGTTGGCCGAGCTGGAAGGCTCAAAGTTGTGTGAGGAAGAGAGGGAGGAGGTGCCCTTTTATAAGGTAGGAGAGGGGCACCTTAGGAATATCTCAAAATATTATTTTATATCAAAGACAAAATCGGTTTATAATGGTTCCAAAGGGTCTTATTTCGAAGCTAAAGTTGGGATGGGTCGAAATCCTATCAACCAATAGGATATAGACATGTTTAGGTTATTATTTTAACCTTATCAATTAGATTTAACTTTAAGTTAAATAATTTAACTTTTACCATGTCTTTTTGTTTTCTTACACTATATGGTTAATACACTTACTATAACATGCCAAAAGAACCCCAAATTGTTTATTATTTGTATATAGATCCTTATCTAAGTCATTTGGAAGAACCATATATTTTTAGGAATAAAATAACCATTAATAATATAATATTTGATTTAAAAATTATTTTGTGTCAATTTTGACACTATTTGATATATGATTTTTGTGAAAGTCATAACAGAATTCTATGTTAAAACCATGTTGATTAAATAGACACTAATATATCATAGTGACCTATAAAATTAGTGGAATTCATAAAAAGTCTTAAATTACATTTATTTTGGTATTTATAATATCAATTATGTCAATATTTCATAAATAAGATAATTACTGCATCATCTTTGTGTCATAAATAAATTAAATTATTTGTTGTCTAAAAATTACAAATAAAATACCATTATGTAGTAAATCATTTTAGATTTCTAATTAATATTTACAATCGAATTTATATTATGTATAACTTTATATTAAAAATGTTTTAGTAAATAAACTTTGATTTTATCTCTTTTATCTCTTCTTTGAATTAAATAATAATAAATGTCCTAATCTAATCCAAGTGGTCCTAAATGATAATATTTTACACTTAAGGTTGTTTTTGGTCGATATAAATTTATCCAATAGGATTAGGACATGTGTTAGGGTAATATTAATATCATTTTTACCCTTAATTACCCTATTTACTTTTAACCATGGTAAATAAAAGTAAAAAGTTACCATTCACGAAAATTTATTTTCATCTCATTGAACCACATTTTACTTAATGACATCAACCATGTCTCTCAGATTTTTGAAATTCCATTCACAGAAGCAGTAAAATTATGTTTTATGAAAAATTTAGTTTTTTAACTACCACTTAGTAGTTTCACTATTCATCAAAAATTGATGTTTTTCAGAACAATGCCAAAATTTCATCCTAAGCTATATTTCATATTCCGAATTTAGAAATGAATTCTATTTTACCAAATTCATAAGTTAGAAGTTTCATTAATTAATTTTATAATAAAATCCCACTGTTAAAACAAATAGCGTGTTTTTAAGAAACAATATCTATCAAAAGATTGACACTTGTTTATGTCTGGTTTAAATGTGAAATTATATCCAATGGCCATCATTGTATTAAATTGTAAAAATATGTTATAAATATACATTAAAACCACTCAAATTAATAATTTATCACTATTAGTTATTTTGATTAAAAATGTTGTTTTTAATTATAATTTAGTAATTTTCACTATTCATCAGAATATGAAAGTTATCCAAAAAGTACAAAAATTTCACCTTAGGCTAAATTCGATACTCCAAATCCAAAAATGAAGTCCATTTTGAGAGCTAAAATTTTAATAGGTGGTTATTACTATTCATAATAGCTAGTTATAATAATATTTTAACAGCATATCGTTGTTTAGTGAAACTCGGTATTGCGTACTACACACGCTATCGAGGAAGGTCGCGATTTCGTGTAATGCAAGGCAAGTCAAGGATGTGTGTTGTGAATGATCCTTTTGGTGTAGCGTACACCACAAGACATTAATAAAATTAAAAAGAATATTTTTCATAAAATCTCCTGCTATTACAGTCTTTCTTACCCATGTTTGAATTTTAATTTATTTTTAAATGAATCATTCGGTCTTTTTTCAAATGAGGTACATTTTTACTTTTTCGAAAAATTATGGAGAGAATGTTTTTTATCTTATATGGCATGAAATTATATTATCCTCCATTATGAATCCTTAATAAATTGAAGATTTACATATCAGATTATATGTTAATTTTTTTAAAAAAAATCATCTGTAATTGAGATACTTTTAAATGATTTCAATGTAAAAACGGATATTTATCTCAAAGAGTTTTAATGATTTTATTAGATTGTTTCTATCAATTTCAGAATCCTTTGCTAGAATTTATTCTTAATTGATGATTATTTATTAAACATTATATTGAATGTTTTCTGATACGTTTGACTATGGATGTGATATTTTGATACCATTCATTGTTTATGATTAAATTATCGACATTTTGTATGTTATTTTTAATACGAATGTTTATATTATGTTCTAAACTTTTCAAATGGAGAAATAAATGGACTCAGTAAGCGATAGATGAGTCCTAATATATTTTCTCAAGGAACTAGTAGGTATCATGAGACAAACTATTCTAGGTTTTTACACGTTTATATATTGTCTCGGAAAGATCCATTGATCGTATGGTTATGATGTCTAGAATTATGAATTACCTTCATTATGTGATTATTTAATGACATTACATTTTATTATTCCACTAACAGAATATCCATGTGATTGTTTAAAGGGAATTATTTGATTAATGTTTTCAACATTATGTTCAATGTTTAGTTTAAATGTATTGTTTTTCAATTTAATAAATTTCTTTAAATGTTTATTTATATTAATGATTGCTTTATCTATATTGTTTATCCTTATAGAGCATCTGAGATCACCCCATTATTATTATTCATTTTGCATTAGGATTTGAAGAAGTTTATTATGACTAAAGTGTAGGTATATTATATGGGATGTGTATGTTTTAAAAGAATACATTATGTTGCTTATTATATCCTAATGTAATGTAAAATGTATATTTGAATATATTTCTTCAGAAGAAAAATATACTTATCGGTCAATTGGGATTTGATTTCATGCGATCATACCAATATAATAAAATATTGCACCGACACTAGGAAAATAAGGTTATGGAATTTAATCCACAACCTTTTCCATTATTTGGTGCATTTTTATGAGTTAGATGATTTTTATTTGAGGGAATGTCCAAATTAAGGGTGAGCCACTAGCTTCGTGTACGCACACCTCCTTCATTCATTCTAGTGTGGACCATATCATAAATAAGAAAATCTTCTTTAGGATACCCTTTATTGAAATTATGTTATTGAGTGTCTCAAAAGATAGTGGTGATGATATTTATAGATGCATAATGCATCAAAAACATTTTGTTGGAATCCTTGTGAGATCACCTTCTTCTGCACCCTCTATGAGACCTTGTCCTCTTCTATGTCTGTTCCTTAAGAAATTTTAATAAAAAATGAACTAAAGAGAATCCAAATTTTTTTAAATGTACATGTTACAGGAGAATGTTCCAGATCATGGGATGGGAAAATTTGAGAGGATTCACTATGTGTAATCTTAGTTATTAGGGATATTATTGTTCTTGGTGAGGAGGGGATTGTTGTGGTGAAAAAAAACCTGACCTAGGTGGCTGGGGTTGTTCCTATCCATCATTCACAACCCTTCATTCCATATTGGATGATCTCAATGGTTGGGTTAAAGGATCCCTTTGACCTGTGGGTTGGCGTTGTTCCTCAACTACTGGGCTTATACGGTATGAGTTGATCTTTTTTATTTTTCTTATTTTTTTCTAAAAGTATATCAGTTTAATTATTCTTCACTCTATGTAATTTCCCATTTGGGAATACAATTATATTAATTTTTATATTTTCTCATTCTAATAGATGACATCATTTAAGCGGGATTACATCTCAACATTCTCTTATTCTTGACACAAAATTCTCATGACATATTTCATTATTCTGGTATGCTGGCAATGAAATTTGGTTGGCTTATCTTCTTGATGAGTATATCATTGATCATAAAAAAATTATGTATGTTGTTGTAAACTTGGAGAAATTAAATTTCATGATTCCACCTTGGGATGGCTTTTCTTGATTGAGAGTGCAGTGAAATGAAATGAACCATGAACACATCACCCACTAATATGAGAATCATATGGGGTTTTTGTTATCATATTTCTCAACCTCATTATTGTATCGAGGAAAACATGTTGAAGTAATCCCTACTGCTTCTCTATCATCGGATTTTGGGAAGCTTGGAGACATGACAAGTCAATTCGTCTATGTATACCTTGTATTACCTTGAGGTGATTTTGATACTCATATGAATGTAATATCTTTTATTCAATGTGAAAAAATATTTTTCCATATGTTGATGAAGATTTCATCTCTAAAATCCTCTTCCAACACCTCTGTAATTCTGTATTTGGTGGTGGATAAATATAATAACATGAATAGTATTTTTTCCTTAGAAATATTTTCCATTATGTTTGGAATATCTTCTTCTTCTTTTGAATGAGGTTCCTCGACTAGGTCTGACCAGAGTAGATGATTCCATATTATTTTACCATAAGGAATGTTATTACATGGGATTACCTCTTCTATGATAGAATGGAAATTCCTCAAAGATGGATATGAGGATGAACGTAGACTTGGGATGTCTTCTGGTTGAGAAAGGATTTCCCCTGCCATTGATAAGTCATCAAGCATTACTGGAAATTTATTTGAATATGACTCAATATAAGAGAGATGCATCATCACTATATTTTCAATTGTTGAATTATCTTTAAAATTCAAATACCAAATTTCGAGAGAATCTTTATAGTGATATTCATTATGTTTTGGAAAATCATGGTGGATTATAGATATGGGAAACACTCTTTTTTACTCAGTCTTATATCCAGATGGAGTTTTTATGTGGCTCTCATCAAGATATTAAATCTTGAGATTAATGGTGATGTGTCTGATGAGGACATTTAAAATTACTTCTAATTCCACTATAATTTCTAAATGTGGGTAGTATCTTGTTCTCCAATATATAATCATCTAGAGGCTTCAAGAAATCATATTTTATATAAAGCATGATTGTATATTTCTCATGAATCTCCAACTATTCATGATGAGACTTTTTCATGGGAGTCTTCTTATAAGAGATTGGGGCCACTTTTTCAGAGAAGTTATTATCAAGGGTTAGTCTTTTGTCCTTCTTTATAGTAGACATTGGAATATTCTTATTACCTCCAATTAGACAGGCTGTATGTTATTGATCCCACTGTCTGTGTAAATTGAAGTGTATTCCCCATGACCCCCATGGACAAGAGTAGAGGTACGTTTCTTCTATGGGGCACTTTTCTGATGATCCAAACAATTTGTGTATATATAATTATGTGTCCATCTCCTAGGAAATACTATCATCACTGTGATGATATTCCAGAATGTCTGTAGGATACGAGAAAGGATTTTTGTCTGCCCTTTTACTATTTCCATGATATGCTCTATGACTTTAATGACTTGAATTGGGAAATAAGATAATTTTTTATCTAGATTTTTTGTATTTTATTTCTCATATCCTACATTTCCTAATATTGGTTGCTGGCAGTACTAGTGTGTGTGGTTGGGAGTTGAATTTTCCCTCTACTTGGTGCTGGGATTTTCTGACTGATATGTCCATCTGCTTCTAGATGAGTTTGATGGAAGACCTTATAAATGCTAGTAGTTGTGTTTTCCTACTCATTTTATGCCATCAAACATGGTTGATAGACTTCATTGATTGATTCTATATGAGTTTTTGTAGGCTTTGATGTTAAAGGAAGGTGCATGTTCTTGATTAGGGATTACCGCCATATTTGGATGGCTGGTTTCATTGAATGTCACCAGTTAAGTCTACTAGCTAGATGAATGTATGCGAATAACTGTTTATTATCATTGTTTTCTAACAAAATAGGTTGGTGAGATTGTACATAGTAGAAAAATGTGTGAATGTTTTCCTTATTGTCCAGTTTTCATCCCTTTTTGGCCGTCTTGTATACCCGAGTCTGAGGGACCTAAGTCAGAAAGTTGAAGAAAACAACCTCATCATGTTGTTGTGTCACTGTCAAATATCCTTTTCGAAAGATATTATTGGAAAGATCCCTTGATAATGACACATGTGTCATTGTTACGAGTACATCGGTGTACTCCTTATCCAAATCTATAAAATTTGGGAGTGACTGTTTATTGAATTCTGGGGATGAGCTCTTGAAAGAGTTATATATGTTGGTTGACACTATAAGATTTAGGAACACCTGTAATTTTTGACCAGAAATATAGTTGTGCGGGTTAAGATAGATGGCTGGTAGGGTGGACTCCGTGGTTTGATTGGTATCGTGTTGATGGTACTATCAAAACTGAACATTAGAGACCCATATTTTAAGATGCTGAGTTATTGATGGATTACTTTGGGCGGATGAAGATCCAACTTGAAAAGTATCTGGGGCATTCATTGGTGAAAACCAGAAGGAGTCCATTGGATCTGAAGGAGTTATAAAAAGTAAGTGCATGTATATACAACAAACATAAATAATTAACTATGGAAAATTAGCATCTCCCATGAGTGATCACATGCTTTATTGATTTCTCTTTCTGGACCTCACTTAGTTTGAGAATAGTAGTGTCCTAACAGGTTGGTGACACAACCATATTGGATAAGTATTCTGGTCCGGTTCACCAATTATTATTTCTGAATGATTTTTTACCTCATATTGGTTTGAAATATCCAAACAGTTTCAAATGGGTTAATTCATGTAATAATAAACACCCAATGGTCTTGTATCCATAAGGACCTTCATTCCACATGTAGGCGCTCATTAGGGATGTTTTCCTATGATGCTTAAGAACATACATTGGTTGAGAAAATGGGAGGTTGGGCTCATAACATCCTTTTGTGGGGGAATTATCACATACTTGGGGACTATATTATATATTTTTTATATTTTTAAGAATCCTCTATTAATACCCAATTATTATATGGGTAATCCCAATATTAGAAATCAACTAATAGCATTTGTGGAATTTGGAATAATCTGTATGTATTTGAGCTTCTTAATCAATAGAGACATCTATATATATCTGAGGTTCTCTATTGATGGTATCCTCTTACATACTAATTAATCCATCCATCCATTTTATTAGATAAATTTTCATTACATTTTACAAACAATGGATCTTTATTGTCTAGTGTCTTGGAAATTGGAAAAAATATACTTCAAAATAACATACAACATTATTTTAATACACTTTCATGGCTTCATCTTATGTTAATACTGTGTACAATTATTACATCTCATAACCAAGATACATACATCAAAGGAAAGGGTTAGTAGGAGGCCATGTAAAGAAAGCAAGTTAAATAGTTTACATGTGAACTTGAGAAATATCAATAAGATCATAGAGATGAAGAAGAATATCATAATAATAACAAGAAACATAACCTGAAAATGTTTTACAACATTTAATTTATAAATTCATGATCATATCACAATGGAATATCCCCATGGTTTCATAAAAATTTTACAAAGGTTTTTCACCAAGGTATAGTAAAACTTGTCATCTCTAGAGATTAAATCCTTTTTTGAATTCATTGGAGTGCTATCAGGGTGCATCCTTATTAGGTTTTTATTATCATGTGTTCCACATAAATCATAATCATAAATTTCCAAAATACCCCAATGTGAATAAAATAAATGGGGTTCAAATGAAAATCATGATGTGTTTAAAAGTGCTTAAAAAAGATAATTAAGTCATTTATAATACATTGAAAGTGAATAAGGATTATATGTATGTCAATTATAGAATAAATTATATCAATTTTTTTCTTGATGATTACCTTTATAATTAAAATAGTATTAGGTATTCACATAAAAAAATAAGATAATTTATTGAGCGAAAGAGAGAAATTTTGAGATGGAAGATCTACAACATAGCGACTATATAGCATGGTTTTAGAAAAAAATAAAAAAAAGAGGTGAAAGGTTCTAGCATAAATAAATGAATCATTATACAATATAGGGATAAAATAATATAAAAATAAGATCATGGTGTGTATATTTTAATGACATACCACAATAAAAGGAAACTTGAAAAAAGAGAAAATGTGATTTCATTTCAAAAAATTCAGTGTCCTAATAGCATCACATAAATATTCAGAAAGTAAATTGATGAGAGTCGATAGGGTCTCTAATCACTTGGATATTAAATACAATGTAATAATGATATATAAGATCATTAACCAAATTAATAAGATGGAAACTAGAAGACATTACCTATAGAAAGTCAAGACATAATGTGGAGGGTGAAAGGTTCCCTTACCTTGAAAAATAACATATGAAGCATGAAGGGTGGGGACATGGGCGGCTTGAGGGAACTTTGGGAGGACTCGATAGAAGGTCAATAAATAGGGATATGGGGATGAGAAATTTGGAATGAAAATAATGACGTAATTCGTTGGTATTTATAGAATAAATTAAGGAAAAAATTATTAATCTACACGGGACACGTCATCTGTGGTATATTCAATACCCAGAGAATGAACATTGTATTTTTCCATGGTATTGTGCACATGGTACACCTCATAACATATCATAATATTCAAAATTCGACCATAATTATTACATCATTATTACATCATTAATGATGACATTATACACACAGAAGCTCAAAATTGTATTTTCACTATTCAATGAAAAAAACATTTTATAAAAATATCATAAATTCAACCTATCCTAATAGTGATGCTATGAATTCAAATTTGAACTCCTTTTTATGAAAATAATTTTCCAATAATTTTTAATTTAATATTTAAATAAAATATTTATTTATTCAAAAAAACATCTCTAAAACTATAACTTGTTTTGTAACATCTTGAAAAAGTCATCAAGGTCCCGTAAAATTATCATATAACCATAAGACAATAAAGTAAAAATATATTATTACATTTTATGTAAATAAATTCCCATTTCAATTTAATATATTAGTTATAAAATTGAAAATAAAATATTTATGACATACAAGAATACCAAAACATATACTATGATCATTTTTCACATTTATGATATCTAAATTGTATTTATACATTCACGGGTGAAGTTTCTATTTTTTGGAAACATTACTATTCATTAATATTCATTACTATTCATAAGGGTATTTTACAATTCACCAAAAAATTATTTTGGTCTTATTTAACCTCAATTTTTTCCCAAATTACAATCATATATGACGGATTTTTCAAAATATTTTCACGTAAACATTTATTTAATAATAAAATATTTTTACTATTAATCTAAATAACACTATTCATAAAATACTACTCATAAAAAATTATATTGATCTTATTAGACTCTAAATTTCTTACTGATCACACCAGTAGAAGATCATTTTTTTGAAATCATTTCACATTAATAATTATTTAAAGTATACAAAAAATATTTTAAAATACACTTTTTCCAAAATTCAACAATAATATGGATCCTCTATAAATTTATCCTATATTTATTTAATCATTTTAAATCAAAAAATGTAACATAATATGAAATAACATTTTTTATACAAAAGTATTACTTGACAGATATCACGACCCGCCTTCACCAAAAGGAGAGAAGGGACAGAAAATTGCTAGACCCTTCCTTCATTATGTTGAAGGACTGATAATGACCCCTGACAGTCACATTCGATAGGTCCCGGAGTGGAGACCGGCACCAATGTTATGGAATCACACACAAGATGGAAGGCATTACCGTTTTTTATTCTTATAGGATCGAGAGATATGATAGAAACCTCAACAACACCTAAGATTATAGAAAAGGTAAAGCCAAAATTAAACCATTCCCAAATGCATGTTCAAAAGTAAAAGATACAAGCCATAAGAACTCCAAAGGAAATGTACCATGGAAGAGGAAAACGACAACATCAACTACACCAATGTCTGATCTAGTAAAGTCCCACATGATCCCTGATTTCGTCCTGGAAACCTGAATGTAGTTTTATATACCTAGGGTGAGCATAAAAGTATACTCTGTAGGGAAAACCAATGACTCTCATGCACTAGGGGTGATGCATTCTAATACCCTGTGAGAAAAGATAAAACTAAAGCACATAGAAAGTAAAACTATCCTCCCAAGACTCACCAAGGAACACTCCCCAAATAATGAAAATGAAGTAATTTATAGTAATAACACATCGATGTTTGGGTACCCCGCGCCACATTCCACTGGATATTGAAGACATGACACACATCGAACCAATACCACCATTCTCATCACAGTCCCACTAACACACCATGCCCGCACACATCTGGGACACAACCACACATCCCGCCCGTAAACACCTGGGACACAACCACCACATGAAACCATGCCCGCAAAGAACTAGGCCAGAACAACTATTGCCATGCCTGGAGACACCTGGGCCTCATCCCAAAGATTTTTGGGAAAAACCTGCCCACACACCAGGGCCATCCACCACAACTACCCCGCCCAAAGAATCATGTGCCATAATGGACCTCAGGCTGTCCCAGATTGCCAGAAGATTTTTGGGCTATTTGGGAAAGGGAGCAGAAAAGAAGCTAATAACCATCCACTCATAAGAGTCTTGGGAAAAACACCCCCATGAAATGGGGGCGTTCAGAACTAAGTGCTCAACATGGGTGGGACGTGAATAAGAAACATAAAAACTATTGATATATGAATAGGTAACAAGAACTCATCCGAACCTAGTGTTCCAAAACCTAAGCACAAACACCCTCGTTACTATTCTTTCATAAAAGAACATCACAACACTCAGGACCTAGCCATCACTCCTTCCCAAAACCAATTCCCCATTTAACTCATTCTTGTTTCCATATTCATGTGATCCCATTTAGGTGAATTCTTCACTACTGGTCAACTAATAGGTATAACCAAAAGATTGAGAAAAAGAAACAACCAAACATCAATTTAAGCATTCACAGCCGATTGTCTTGTGAATTCACAAAAACAAAGGGATAAGTGAGATCCCTCAAAGTACTGGAACCAACAAAATCCTTGAGATACAGCTCACACAACATCAAACTCACAACCAACAACCGTGCCACAACAGAGTATCCCATCCCCATCTACATCATCACATAAGCACCAAGTAGAACAACACACTTACTACCAAAACAGATTGGAAACTTCCATGTTCAAGAACATCATTCATTAGGCTCTTCTTTATGTTTGTTAACAGCGGTGGGCACAAAGGGATTCTTGTTTCACTGAACATCCATTTAAACCAACTGAGTTTTGGTGACTAACCAATTTCCATGTTACAGTTATTTAGTTATCACCAAAGACAGTGGTTCATTAGGACGTAAGGAAAGACCACCAACGACCATGATTTTCAGGGATCACAAGCCCATATAGTTCACAACACATATAAACATAAAATATTTCAACATAACATCGATCACACCCCCTTCATTCATTAAAGGTGCATTCATTATCTTCATTAAGTTTGGTTTCATCAACCCCCACAAAAAAATAAAATTCCCACCCCACATGATACACAGTAAGGAGAGCCAAAGGAAAAACCCTACTTGTTTGATCAAGGATTGATGTTTTTCACTTGTTAAGAATGTTGGGGACTCCTAGGGTGTGAAGAATGGTTTCGGCACATGCGCACCTCATTTCTCGGGAAGGGAGACTCCAAATGCACTGGGAAGAAAAAGAGGCCGGCCAAAAGGAACATGAAGAAGATGAAATTCCCATGCGATATATAGATAAGATCCTGTTGTTGCGGGATGTGGTGATTTAATGACTTTAATGTTAGATCGTGGTTCCCTACATGGTTGGGTGGTTACACACGATGGTATTAATTGTTATTTAATGATTCCCATCAGAAAAAGTTGGTAACAACTGCGACATTTAGGGGTTTTATATAAATAGAGGGAAAAAGACACATGGACACACAATTTGGTCTGTTGAGGGTCTCCCCACCCATAGTAATTTAAACATTTATTAAGGTCTTAAAACGGACTTGAACCACTTCCAAAAGGTTAAAAATCCAAAAAGTGGTGATACGGGAGAAACTGTAGAACAAAAACCTGACAACTCCGGGTGGCACTGATCGTTCCACACACCGATCGGTCAGACCGATCAGTCACACCGATCACTCACACCGATAGGTGAGGCACTGATCGGTGAGACACCGATCGCATCACACCGGTCAGTGGGGCACTGATCGGTCACACACCGATCGGGTGCGCACCGATCAGTCACCCACCGATCGGCCGCCCACCGATCGGCCGCACGCACCAAGACGCCACCATTAGGATGCAGATTTTGGAAAAGGGGTAGACCATGAGGTTATGTGCCATTGCATCCGATACCTCTCAAACTATTATCTCCCTTGAGAATTAAAACCAATCCAGAAGGAAAAGTGGGGGTCCGAATAACCAACCTGAATGATATCTCTTAGGAGTGAACATCTCCAACATATAAGAACATATCCCCCCTTAAGAAACCCGATAACATTAAAGGGTCAAGCTATCCAATCATATGGGTTAGGGAATTTCTTCCTCCATGTCAAGATATTATCCGCATTGTGTAGCACTGACTCACCCACACGGGTTTAATCACATCCACCTTAATGCATCTTGATTACGGATCGGGTCCTCCCCTCCCCATAGTCAGGAATTTTCTCATGAATCTAGAGAATAAGGGAAACCATACATTCCATAGTTAACAAGGTAAGCTGTTCCATCAAAAAAATGTACAAAAAAATAGAACAAAACTCAAAATAACTCCGAGTACTGGGCGTGCATCTACGTATCCCATTACCAGGTACTTTCCTCATGCCCGTGATGTCCCCACAACACGGGAACTAGAGGAATGGTTCGTTCAAAGATCACCTTTTCCTTACAATACTCGATCCTCACTTGTCTTTCCACAAAGCTCACGTCATTCTCTATATCCATCTTTCCCTAGTCAAAGAGGTGTGAATTTCCGTGTAGATATTCTCTGAGTTGGGACCCATGGAAGATGTCATGTAGTCTCAGTAGCGGCGGTGGTAACGCTTGCTGATAAGACACTTCAACGACCAGCTGTAACACTATTAAGGGTCTGATGAATCTGGGAGAAAACATAATCCCCTACCGAACCTTCATTGTCCATGCCGAGGGAGACCATCAAGAACACATGCTCCCTGACCCTGAACTCCAAGGGTCTCCTCCTAATATCATCATACGACTTCTTTTGGTCCTATTCCACCTTCATCCTCTCCCGTATAAGCTGAATCTTCTCCGTCATGCTCTGCACCACTTCTGGGCCAAGAACACATGTCTCCCCAACTTCGGTCCAGCACACGAGTGAGCGACATGGCCTTCCATGCAATGCTTCAAACGTAGCGATGTAAATGGTAGAGTGATGGCTATTATTGTAGACAAACTCAACCAGTTCCATGTGTCACAACCACGATCCCCCAAAATCTAGAATACAAACCCATAGCATGTCCTCCATTGTCTGGATGGGGCGCTCTGTCTGCCCATCTGTCTAGCGGTGGGAAGCAGTTCTAAGATGTAGCTAGGTGCCAAAAGAATTCTGCAATCCCTTCCGAACTTGTGATGTAAACCATGCATCCCTATCTGAGACTATGGACCTCAGAACTCCATTAAATGGCACCATATCATCCACTTACCTCCGTGCAAAGGCATCCACTTGACCTGAATCCTTGACCGCCAGAAAGTGAGCTGATTTCGTCAACTGGCCCACCACTACCGTGATAGCATCACAACCTCCTTGATCCTTCGGTAGCCCTGTGACGAAATACATAGAGATATCATCCCAATTCCACTCAGGGACATATAAATGTTTTAACCGACCACTTGGAACATGGTGTTCTGCCTTTACATACTAACACACTAGGAAATTGGCCACGAACTCTGCCATCTCCTTCTTTACCCCAGGCCAACAGAACTGATCTCTCAAACTCTGGTACATTTTGGAAACTATTGGATGCACTGCTATGGGTGATTTTTGTAACTCACCAAGAAACATTCCACGAATAACCTCGAGGACAAACTTCTTTCCTCGGAACAGAATATGATTCTTACCATCCCCTTTCCATCCTTTCAGAGCATCACCTTGGTTAACCCGGTCACACATCACTTCACTCTCTAGGTCTCCCCACTAAGACTCCTCCACCTACAGTAGTAGAGAATACTACACTGTCATATGATACATTCATCCACAACCACCATCCATCCTCGCATCCAGGTGTAGGGAATCTAACTCCTCCATCTCCTTACAAGCATCTTGCGACTATCGAATCGCATCCTTCTGTGACTTCCTTCTCAAGGTGTCGGCCACCACATTTCCTTTTCCTGAGGTGTAGGAAATCATGAAGTCGTGGTCCTGAAGGAACAACACCAACCAATGTTTTCATGAGTTCAGGTCCGGCTAGGAGAAGTTATAATTCAATCTTTTTTGATCTGTGAAGACCACAAAGCGCTCTACGATGAGGTAATGCCACCACAACTTTAGTGAAAAAATGACCGCCGCATGATCTAGGTCGTGGGTGGCATAATTATTCTCATGCGGATATACCTGTCTGGACCCATAGGAGATCACCCCTTGCCGCTGCATCAGCACACACCCGAAGCCTTGTCCTGAAGCATCGCAGAACACCTCATACACTGCCCCTTCTTCTGGAAACCATAGCACTGGGGAACTTACCAACTTCTCCTTCAAACAGTTGAAGGCTACCTAGAACTGCCCATTCCACACGATAGCCTGGTCCTTCATGGTCAAAGCTGTCAAAGGTTTCACAACTCGAGAGAAGTTGGGAACGAACCTCTGATAGTAACCTGCTAGTCCAAGAAAACTATGAACCTCTGCCTCATTCTTGGGTGATGCCCAAGAAAAAATTTCTGCGGCCTTCGATGGGTATACTGCTATTCCATTCTAAGACACCTCGTGCCCATGGAAGTGCACTTATCATGTCTAAAACATTCACTTGGACAACTCCCCATAGAGTTGGTGCTGTCGGGGGACTCCTAAAACCGTTCATAGGTGCTCAGCATGATCCTCCCCTGACCTCGAGTAGATCAAGATGTCTCCAATAAGCACGACTACAAACTGATCAACGTATTCTTGGAAGATGGAGTTCATGAGTCCCATGAACATAGTTGGAGCGTTTGTAACGCAGAAAAGAATGACCACAAACACAATGATCCCATATATATATATGAAGGTGGTCTTCAAGATGTCACCCTTCTTCACCCTCACTTGGTGATATCAAACCCACATGTCAATTTTGGAGAACAATCCTTCCCATTTTAACTGGATGAAAAGGTCGTCTATCCTTAGGACAGGGTAAATGTTCTTGACCATTACCTGATTCAGTCTCCGGTAGTCTATGCACAACCTGAGACCACCATATGTCTTCTTTGCGAATAAGACTGGAGCACCCCTGGGTGACGCACTTGTTCGAACAAAACCTTTCTTAATCAGGTCTTCGATCTGGATCCACAAATCTCGTAACTCAATAGGTGACATCCGGTTTGGATCCATCGAAATCGGACGGGAACCAGGTTGCAAGTCTCTTCTAAACTCAACATCACGTTAAGGGGGTAAATTCACCACCTCTTCAGGGATGACGTCCATAAACTCACTGACGACCCCTGGGACTTCCACCATCCCTGAATCCACCGACTCCACTAATAGATCAGCCAACATGGAAAGGTGGGGCTCCCCTTGTCTACTTCTTTTCTAAGAACCCCGCTCGACGATGAAAGTTACACGTTGACTAGCCAAATCTAAAAACAAAACCCTTTCTCGGAAGTAGTGAATGACGACACCTATAGGGAACATCCATTCAATGACTATGATGTCATCGAATGGTTGTATCTGCAATAGTAGAAGATACCTGATAGACTGATGTGGCCTTATCATCAGTTTACACACTCCGAAAACATAAAACAAGTCGGTCTGACATCTGACTGGCGTGCTCAACACCAGGGGCGCTGAAAGTCTCTCGATGTCTAAACCCAGGGCACGGGCTATACTGGGTGTAACAATGGATTGAGAAGCACCTTTATTGAGAAAGTCAAAGGCAAGAGTACTGAACATGCTTTTCGTACCTCGAACGACCTCTGGCCCTGCTGGAACTACTTCCTCCATGGCCTGAAACTACCCACTCGCATCTCCTCTACCTCTCAGTTGTCAGCCACCTCCCAGACCAAGCCCTGGTCATGGTCCCTGAGGAGCGCCCTGAGGTCGGCATCCTCTCTCCATGTATGGTCTCGGAGGGGCTAGAGCCTGCTGTCCCATCTGCTACTGGTGAAGGGGCCTAGCTGGAAACTGATGCGGTTGTGGTGGGCACTGATCCTTCCCACCCCTGTTGTACTATACAATGTCTGGGAACTGATTCCAAAGGTACCCGTAGCTTCCACGGATGAAGCATCTCTATCCTGGGCCAGAAAATAAAGTGAGAGGGCCAAGAGATCTGAACTAGAACTGGTGAGGCCTGATTCCTGTTGGTCGAAACCTTGAGGGTCCTAATGCTAGATGCCTACTGCTGACGACCTTCCCCTTCGTCGAGCCCAACTGGATCCCCTCTCGTGATACACCTCCCTGTGTGTTCATCCTCTCCACCACATCAGCTTTCATCTGGTCCTCTAAGTAGGTCGATAAGGTGAAGGGAGTAATAGAATATTGAAGGGAAGGTCGAAGTGCCTCCTCCAAATGTCTCGCACGAGACTCTTCATCTGGAAAGTGGTCCGGAGAAAAGTGGAGGAGTTCCTTGAACTTGATCCCCAATTCTCTAACTAACATGCTCCCCTGTTTGAGGGAGAGTATCTCCTGCCTCTTCTCAGCCTTCATTATGGAATAGAGGAATTATTCACAGAACTCCTTATCGAAGTCAGCCCATATAACCTCAGTCCCCCTCTTCTCCCCAAGATATACCGTCCACCACTGACGCGCTGCCCCACGCATCTGGCTCACATGCAGAGGATCCCAGTACTCTGTCAGAGCCCGGATCAAGGTGAAAGCTATCACTATCTTCCTAAGCCAGCTCTCTACCTCCATGTCTAAGATGCTACCCTCGAATATCCTGAGGGTCTGCTGCTGAAAGGCACCAAGTTTCCACTGCCACTGATCATCTTCCTCTTGTCGTTCAACCCTCTTTTGATCATCCAAGTCAACCTCCTAGGCCTCAATCACCCACACTACTCATTTTCATCTCCCAATTACCATAGTTTCATAGTAAGCAAGGAATACCTATGCCCGAGTAGTGTAGAATAATGTTCCTAAATTTTATTATACATATCATTCATTTTATGTCCCAAAAATACACATAAATTTAAAAACACAACTCATTAAGATGCATGCACCTTTACTTGGGTATCTACCATACAATCAGTGTAGCCTCACTTGGTCGTTCAGTAGGCCCAGAGTCCTTGCATCAGATCATGGGGGGCCCTAAAATCCCATGTCCTGGCCAGTCTTCCGTAGCCTATTTCACGCCCCAGGATTTCTCAACATTGTTTCCCTACCTTCCCATGAAATCCACAATGTGCCCTACTCCAGGCTCCATCATATCTCTCAACCTCGCCACTAATACCATTCTGTCATGACCCACCTTCTCCAAAAAGAGAGAAGGGACAACAGTTTGCCAGGACGTTCCTTATTTATGTTGAAGGAGAGATAATGACCCCCGAGACCCGCCTTCGATAGGTTCCGGAGTGGCGACCAACACCCAGTGTATGGAATCCCACACAAGATGTAAGGAATTACCCTTTTCATTTTTATAGGATCAGGAGATAAAATAACAACCCCAACAACACCAATGCTAATAGTAAAGGTAAATCCAAAAGTAAACCATTCCCAAATGCATGGTCAAAAGTAAAAGATACAAGCCACAAGAAATCAAAAGGTAATGTACCAAGGAGAAGGAAAACGAAAACAGCAACTGTCCCAAGGTCCGAGCTTGTACGGTCCCACACGATCCCTAAAGTCCTCCTGGAATCCTGAAAGCAGTTTTATATATCTAGGTTGAGCATATAAGTATACTCAGTTGAGAAAACCAAAGACTATAGTGCACTAGTGGGGAGGAATTCTAATTCCCTGTGATAAAAGAGATAACTAAAGCACCTAGCAAGGAAAGCTATCCACCCAAGACTCACCAATTCACACTCCACAAATAACACAAATCATGTAATGTATAGTAATAACACGTCGATGTTTGGGTTCCCCGCTCTACTTTCTCACTGGTTATTGAAGACATCCAACGCATCCAACCAGTCCTGCCATTCGCATTGCAGTCCCACTGCCACACCCCGCACACACACACCTGGGCCAAAACAAAACATCCCGCCCGCAAACACCTGGGCCACAACCCCCACACAAAACCATGCATACAAACACCTGGGCTAGAACAACTACCTCCACGCCCGGAGACACCTGGGCTCATCTTGAAGATTATTGGGAACTACCTACCCGCACACCTGGGCCAACATCCACAACTACCCTACCCGAAGAATCATGGGCCGTAATGGACCTCAGGCTGTCATAGCCTGCCCAAAGAGTCTTGGCATATTCGTGAAATGGAGTAGAAAAGGAGATAATAACCAGCCATTCAGAAGAATGTTGGGAAAAACACACCCCCATGAAATGTGGGCGTTCACCACTAAGTGGTAAACTTGGGTGGGACGTGAATAAGAAACATAAAAAATACCAATATATGTATTGGTAAAAAGAAACCATTCAAACCTAGGGTTCCAAAACCAAAGCACAAACACCCTCATTACTATTCATTCAGAAAAAACAATACACCACTCATGGCTGAACCATAACACATTCCCAAATCCAATTCCCCATTTAACTCATTCTTGTTTCCATGTTCAAGTGATCAAATTTAGGTTAATTCTGCAGTATTGGGTAACTAACAGGCATAACCACAAGCTAGAGAAAAAGAAACCACCAAACAACAATTTAAGCATTCACACCCGGTTCTCTTGTGAAGTCTCAACAACAATGGGATAAGTGAGATCCCTCGAAGTACTGGAACCAAACCAAGCCTCGAGATACAACTCACACAGCTTCAAATTCACAACCAATAACCGTGCCACAACAGAGGATCCCATCCCCATCCACATAATCCCATAAGCACAAAGAAAAACAGCACACCTACTACCAAAACAGAGTTGGAACATCAAGGGTCAAGCATATCATTCATTAGGTTCTTCTTTCGGTGTGTTAACCAGGTCGGTCACACATGGATTCTTGTTTTGCTGAAAATCCATTTAAACCAACTGAGTTTATGTGACTAACCAATTTCCATGTTATAGTTATTTAGTCATCACCAAAGACAAGGGTTCATTAGGATGCAAGGAAAGACCACCAATGGCCATGATTTTCAGTGAGCACCTGCACATAAAGTTCATAACACATATCAACATAAAATAGTACAACAGAACATCGATCACACCCCTTACTTATTTAAATTTTCATTCATTATCTTCATTATGTTTGGTTTTATCAATCCCCACAGAAAAAATAGCATACCCACCACACATGATATATAGTAAGGAGAGACAAAGGAAAAAACCTTCCTTGGTTGATCAAGGATAGAAGTTTTCCACGCGCCAAGAACTTTGGGGACTCCAAGAGTGAGTAGAAAGGTTCTGGCACAGGTGCACCTCTTTTCCTAGGAAGGGAGAATCCAAACGCACTGGGAAGAAAAGGAGGCCGTCCAAAACAAAGGAAATGAATAAGAAATTACCATGTGATATATAGATAAGATCCCGTTGTTATGGGAAATGGGGATTTGAATGGAATTAATGTCGGATCGTGGTTCCCCACATGGTTTGGTGGTTAAAAAATATGGGATTAATTGTTATTTAATGATTCTAATAGGAAAAAGGTGGTAACAGCTGCTACATTTAAGGGTTTTATATAAATAGGGGGAAAACATTATGTGGACACACAGCTAGGTCCGTTGATGGTCTCCCCACCCAAAGGAATTTAAACATTGATTAATGGATTAAAAATGGCTTTGAAAAAATTCAAAAGGGTAGCCCAAAAGTGGTGATACAGGAGAAAATACAGAAGAAAAACCTGACAAGGCTGGGTGGCACCGATCAGTGACACACTGATCGCGGCACAACAGTCGGTGGGGCACCGATCAGTGGCATACCGATCGGTCGCACACCGATCGATCGCATACTGATCGGTCGGACACAGATGGGTCGCACATCGATCGGTTGCACACCGAATGGCCGCACCCCGATCGGTCGCACCCACAGAGATTCCAACCTTAGGAGCCAGATTATGGGAAAGGGGTGGACCATGAGGTTCTAGGCCATTACAACATAAATATGGTCACTTTACATAGCCCCTTATAACACTTTCATAGGACTAAAGTGTACGGTCTACAATGGTGGCAGAATCTTTTGGCAGTTCAGACAACATTTCCCAAGTGGTGATTTCTATCATCTTTAACTTCTATCATTTGCGATTCCAATCAAGCTTCATATAAAAAAGCTCATCTTGGGATTCATATAGACCAAAGCCCAGATATGCTACCTCATTACCATGTTATGATAGATGGGATATGTATAGACAGAGTCTACTGGATGAGGCCATCAACTTCTCTTTATTTATTAATTCACCAAGATCACTTGTCTTTATAAACAATAAACATAACATTAAGAGTTTAGTTTCCAATAGTCATATTAACCAATGGTCTTATAATAGTCGATACCCAACTATCTCATTTTAAATATAATCACTTTGATAATTAAATGATATATTATTGTTCAGTATAAAATAAAATAACACTCAAATTTAGGAAACAAATATTATTCAAAAGCTCTGCTTGTTACATTCTTCCACCCATAAATAATTTTTTCCACGATATTTCAACTTATACCCAAATATTTGAAAATGTGTGAGTACTTTTGCCTCATAGAGTCTTTTGGTTCCCACATGGCTTCCTCACATTTTTATTTTCTCCACAAAACCTTAGAAATGTGGTTGTTCTTGTTGCATATAACCTTGACCCTACGATTCAAGAGCCTCACCGGCTGCTCCTCATAAGAGAGGTCATGTTCCATTTGTACAAACCCTATATTTATTACATGTCAAAGGTCAGGTATATATAGTCTCAGGTGGTATATGTGGAAGACATCATGAACTTGTGCTAGATTAGGAGGTTGTGCAAGCTGATAGGCCACTGCTCTTACATGATCAAGGATTTCATATAGTCCAATGTACCTAGGGATGAGATTACCTTTATTCCCTAAACCCATGAAGACATTCTAAGGTTTAATGTGAAAAAATACATTGTCACAAACATCAAACTACAAGTCCCTTCAATAGTTGTCGACATAGCTCTTCTGCCGACACTGAGTATCAGTAATGTGTTGTTGGATGGCATGCGCCCTTTCTGTCATCTCATGCACAAGATCAGACCAAAGAAACTTTATCTCACAAAATTTATAACAACAAGTAGATGTTATAAATCACTTAACATATTGTTCTACATATGGTAAGATTAAAATTTTTAGTGGAATCTTTTGTTGTAATAGAACTCAACTAAAAAGGGATGTTGATCCCATCAACCATTAATTTTCATTTAGCATGTTCTATACATGACCAAGAGTGTTTTAATATTCCTTACATATTTTCCATCAGTGTTGGTATGATAGGATGTAGTGAAATTCAATTCAGTTCATAGAGAATGTTGATAAATTCTCAATAATTTGGATGTGAACCTTGTATCACGATGAGATATGATTGAAAGTGGAACTCAATGAAGCCTTACCACATCCTTCATGTAAATCCCAGAAATTTGATGATAGAGAAATAATCCCAAATAGAGATAAAATGGGCAGTCTTGGTGATATAGTCCATAAAAACCCATATCGCATTGTTTCCTTTGTATATACTCAGGAGACCAGTGACAAAATTCATTGTGATATTATCCCACATTCTTGCTGGTATAGGTAGTGGTTGTAACACCCATTTTGGAAGTTTTTTCTTTCCCATCATTTGCTGACATACCAATCACCTTTTAGTGTAGTCATCAATGTCCCTTTTCATAAATTCCCACCAATAATGACCACAAAGATATCTATACATTTTTGTACTCCATGGATGTATAGAGAATGTAGAGCTCTGAGCATCATCCATAAGATTCATCTTTATTTCCGGAATATATGGAACAAATATTCTTGTATGAAAATTTTGTACACACTCTTGATCAATATTGGTCTCAAGAAACATCCCATCCTTCATAGCTTCAAACTTCTTCATTAAAAATGGATCTTCTTTCTGTGCATTCTTGATCATATCTAGTAATGATTGTTGAGAAATCATTTTGGTTAGTGTTGATGATGTCCCTTCCCTTAAAATTCCCATGTCTAGATTTACTAGGTAATTGATTACATGATCTATTTGAATCCTCATCATGGAAATAACAAGTGGATATTTGCTACATAATGCATCAGTGACGTTGTTTTCTCATCCAGGATGATAATGAATTGAACAATAATAGTATTTTAGAATATTCATCAGTCTCCTTTGTCACATGTTCAATTACATTTGTGTAAATATATACATCAAACATTGATGGTCTTTGTATATATCACATTCCACCCCTAAAGATAGTTCCTCCATATCTTCAAAGGAAAAACGACCGTAGCTAGCTCTAGATCATGCATAGGATTGTTCTTCTCATGAGAGTTCAAGTGTCAAGATGCATAAGAAATGAATTTTTTATTTTTCATGAGGATACACCCAAACCCTTTCCAAGATGCATCGCTAAAAATACAGAATCCTTATCCACCAGAGGGAAGAGTTATCATAGGTGGAGTAACAATCTCTTCTTTAGATCATGGAAACATTCCTCACACTCCTTTCTCTAGATGAACATGACCCCTTTTCTAGTTAACAAGTATAATGGATTATAAATTCATAAAATTGATTTCACAAACCTCTTATAATATCCCACTAATCCTAGGAAACCATGAATCTCAGTTATTGTTGTGGGTTGAGGGAACTCCTCTAAAACATTTGTCTTTGTAGGGTCAACTATGATTCATTAATTGGTAACAATGTTACCCAAGAAAAAAACATATTGTTACCAAAATTCACATTTTCTGAACTTTCCAAAAAGCCTATAATTCAGAAGAGTTTGAAAAAAATCCCTTAAATGATCCTAATTCTCTTCATTAATTTTGGAATATATAATAATATCATCAATAAAAAATTCCACAATGTTATCGAAGTAGTCCTTAAAGTCTCCATTCATCAAATCAATAAAAATGGTTAGTGCATTAGTCAGTCTGAAGGGCATAACAACAAACTCATAATCCCCATATAAAGATCAGATGGTAGATTTTGGAATATCTTCATTCTTCACCCTTGATTGAGGATAACCAGAATGAATATAAATATCATAGATGAATTGAGTCTCATTATCTGATTAGGATTTCCCACGATACCCCACGATGCCCCAAAATGTTGGTTATTTGTTCTTCATTGTGATCATGTTTATTCCACTATAATCAATTCATATTCTCATTTATCCATCCTTCTTCTTCACAAAGAGAACATGTTCTCCGAAAGGAGACAAACTGGGTTAGATAAAACCGTTATCCATGATATCGTATAGTTTCTTCATTAATTCCTCTATATCCACATTTTCTTTCGTATACGAGGTCTTTCATATTAGATGAAATCGAGGTATGTGTTCAATGGGGAACTCTGCCTCTCTTTCTAGGGGAGGTCTTGGTAACTACTTATAAAATAAGTCAATGTATTCCTAGATGATGGGGACATTTTCTATCCTTATACTCTCATTTCCTTCATCTTTATCCCAGATAAACTCCCTAAAGAATGATATAAGAGGTCCTTCTATAAAAAGATCAGGTTGAGATATCTCTCCATGGAAGACAACTATTGGTTTCTCATTCAAGACTACTCAGATTTCATTGCTTATGCATTTTATCTCAGCATTATACTTTTAGACCATGTCCATCCCTAGTATAATATCGAATTACACCATTGGAATGAATACTAGATTTTGAGTAATATTGTGTTTAGTAATGTAAATACTTGATTTTCTAAACACTAATTATGCTATGATAATCCCAAAAGGAGTCATTACAGATAACTATACTTCGACGTTGATTCAAAATTCTTTGCAAAAATGGAGGAAATAAAGGATTTCATATAAACAAAATCATACAAATTACATTCTAACTATGATAAAACAACAATATTACATTCCACCACATCATTTGGCAATTCAAATTCAGCCATAGTGATTGAAAAAGTACAATTGTGTTCCCTTGGTCATTGCTGAGGCTGATGGGGATTGCCCTCCATTGCCCCATGATTTGGATAGAAATAGGAAAAGATCCCATGTTGACCACAATTATATCATTGTTCATCTGACAAGGATTTCACCATATTCCATTTTTCCTTAGGGTTTCAACATTTAGGCTTCACCTTAGTATGACAACTCCGCAAAATTTGGCCTTCACTTCCACACATGTAGCACATCTTAATCCTGAGCAAATAGTTTCCTAAATGCTTCTTCCCACATTTATTACATATGGGACGTTGCACTTTATTTCCACCTATTCAATAAAAAAATTCATCCCTATGAATGGCTCCATCAATATTTTTATCATTAGATTTATGAGAGTCTTGTGTCTCACAAAACTCTAGTTTTACAATCATCACACCTCGCACGATATTCTAATAGCTATCACAATCTCAGTTGGCTAGATTCTTCTGTAGATGAGATCTCATTCCACCAAAGAATATATCAACCATACTATTCAGATCTCTTACAAAGCTAGAGATTTAACGTGAAAATATTTCTAATGTTCAACTTGATGCTTCCGGCAGATTTTTTCTCCTTATGATTCATCTCGAGAAACTCCTTCTCCATTATTGTTCTCACCGAATGAGGGAAATACATACTGATGAATTTCCTTATAAACTCTTCCCACTCTATAACATCAACCTCTTCTCTTGGCCTCATGTTTTTAATTAGTTTCGACCACAGATCATCTTCTCCCTCTAAGCAATAAACAGCTTGTGTGACCTTCTCTTATTCTGAACAGCGGAGCACAGAAGAGATCTTCTCGATATTGCTGATCCACGATTCATCAATCAATGGGTCGGAAGATCCACTGATGTTCGGTGGTCATTGACACATAGTGGACCCAACATAATGTTGTTCTCATCATAGTGAGATCGATCTCTTAGCTTGATTCATGTTATTTCCCATAACATGAGTCAGTTGGTTCATCATACTCATAAATGTTACCATTTTTACTTCCCTCATGGGGTTGTCAGCTTATTGTCCACGACAGTCACCATGTGCACATTTCCTCCTACTACATTCCATTTTCTAAACGAATACAACCTTAGTGAGAAACTTATTTAATTTATTTATCTTTTAACTATAAAGGTTTTTAGTCTTAAAACATCATGATTAAACAATTAAAATTATCTATAAATCCTTCCTAATGATTCATAAAAATCTTATGACTTTCCAAACATAGCCCCAAGGAGTGTCAAACTAGGAGTGCAACAAGACCATTTTTTGTGTACAAGGATACCCCACGTCAATCCCAAAACTCGTTGTTGGAATATTAACTGCCAGGTACATCAGTTCTAGAGCCACATACACTAGTTCGTATCCAGATAGGGATTTATTTGTTTGGAAACCACTTACTTAATATTTCAACAAAACACCCGGACATTTTCCTATATTTAAACTTTTATATTTGGTTCTTCCTAATGTTTTTATATCCTAATTTCCAAAAATAACAACATAATCTATTGATACCAACTATGACATCCTTCAACTTTATTACATTACGTTTCATTACATTTTACAAATAGAGGATCATTATAGTATAGTGTCATTGAAATAAAGAACAATATACATGAAATCAACATTAAATTGTATTCCAATCCATTTTTATTAATTCATCATAATTTTATCCAATGTAAAATTATTGATTCTCATAACCTAGAGACATATATCAATGAAATGGGTGAGCATGATGCCCAATAACGAAAGAAATTGAAATAGATTACATGTGAACCTGAGCAATATCAATAAGATCAAGAAGATAAATAGGTATATAATAATAATAACATGAAACATAACTTGAAAATGTTTCTAAAACCTTTAATCTATTAACTCAAGAACATATCACCAAGGTATATCCCCAAGATGTCACAAAACATTACCATGTTAATTCAACGAATTATCTTATAACTAGTCATCTATGGAGATTAAATTCATTACACAATACATTGGATCACTATCAAGTTGCAACATTAATAGGTCTTAATTCTCATGTTATCCACATATATAATATTCATACTTTTCATAAATAAACCAAATTGATTAAAAGAAATGGTTTTCATATCAAAATCATGATGTTTTAAAAAGTGATTAAAAACAAGATCATTAAGTCATTTATAACCCATGGGAAGGGAATAAGTGGTATATTTATGTGAATTACATAATAAAATATATATCAATTTTGTTTCTTGATTAACACCCTGAAAAATAATGTTGTTTAGGGTATTTAAATAAATAAAATAAGATAATTTCTTGAGGGAAAATGAGATATTTTAAGATGAAATTTCTACAGCATTACGACAATATAAAATGGTTTTATAAAAAAATTAAAAAGAGAGGGGAAGAGGGTATACGATCCATAAATGAATAATTTTACAGTATATTTACAAAAACAATATTAAAAATATCATGTTGTGGATATTTTAATGTCATAACACATGATCGTGAAACATTAAATAAGAGAAAATTTGATTTCTTTTATGAAAATATCATAACCTAACGACATCACATAAAAATTACGAAAATCAATTAATGAGAGTGGATATGGTATATCATAAAATGTAAATGACATGGACGGTAATAAGGATATATAATAACATACCCCATCATAATAAGATATAAACTATAAGACAAAAAATAAAAAGTCATGACTTAAAAGAGGAGGGAGAAGGTTCATTTATATTGAAGAGTAACTTCTAATGCTTGAATGTTGGTACCCTGGGGGGATTTAGGGAACCTTGGGAGGAAAACTTAAGAGGTAAAAATACCATATCATAATTGAGTTGGAATTTGGAATGTAATTAATGAAGGAATGGGTTGGTATTTATTGAAAAAGTGAGGGAATAATTTATTAATTTCCAAGGGACACCTCATCGGTGGTATTTGAAACACCAAGGGGTTTCCCATGGTATTTACCAATATTATTGGCCACTTGGGACACCTGATAAAATATATTAATATTCACAAGTATACCATAATTATTTAATCATTATTAAATAATTAATGATGTCATTAAAAACACCGAAACGCAAAAATATATTTTCACTATTCACCAAAAAATAAAACATTTTATTAAAATCTCATAAATTCACCATAAATTAATATCGAAGCTCTGAATTCAAAAATATTCCTAATTTTATGAAAATAATTTTCTAAATAATCTGAATTTATTTTATAAATAAAAACATTTTTTATTAAAAAAACTCTACAACTATAACTTGTTTCGTAATACATTAAAAAAGAAATCAAGGTCCCTAAGAATTATAATATAAGATTAAGACAATAAGTTATAAATTTTTGATTTAATTTTATTTAAATACATTTCCATTTTAAATAATTTAATTAATTATTAAATAGTAAATAAAATATTTATTACTTACAAAAATACCAAAGTATATACTTAGAACGTTTTTTCACGTTTAAGATATCTAAATAGTATTTATACATTCATGGGTAAAGTTTATATTATTTAGTCAATTTTATATTCATTACTATTATTTACTATTCATAACGGTGCATTACTATCCTCCAAAAAATATTTTGATCTTATTTTACCACTTTTTTTACCCTGATTACAACCTTGCATGAAAGATTTTTTAGAATCAGTTCACAGAAAACGTTATTTAATAATAAGATATTTTTTTATTATTCATCACAATATCCCTAATCATCAAATAATATTCAAATAAATTATGTTGATCTTATAAGACAGTGAATTTTTTTACTGTTCACAACTATAGAAGACCACATTTTGAAAATAAATTCACATTATCCCTTACATAATGTATAAAAGAAATATTTTCAAATACCCCTTTCTAAAATTCACCAATAATTTGGATCTTCTATAAATTCATCATATATTTATTTAGACCTTTGTAATATAAAATTTTAACATGATAAGAAATATCATTTTTAATTATTCAAAATGATTACACAAAATAAAAAAAGTCTTGTTACATTACCCCTTATAACACCTACATAGAACCTATGTTTAAGGTTTGCAATGGTGGTAGAATCTTGGGGCGGCTCAAACAATATTTCCCAATCAGTGATTTCTATCAGCTTGAACTACTTGCGTACGTGATTTTGTTGAAGCTTCAAATGTTTAAGCTCAACTTGTGCATGGTCCAGAGCAATGCCAACATATGCTACCTCATTCCCAAGCTCTGAAAAATGTGCTTCCTATAGCCTGAGTCTACTGGATGAGGCCATCAAATCCACATTATATATTAATTCAGCAAGATCACTTGTATTTTTAAACAATTATCACAACGTTAAGAGTTTAGTTTCCAATAGTCATAATGAAAAACAATAATATAATAGTCGAAACCCAATACTCTTAATTTGATTATACTCACTTCGTTATATAAAGGACATAGATTTGTTGAGTATAAAATAATAATAAACACACAAATTTAGGAAAATAATATTATTACAAAGATCGAGTGTTTACACTAATTAGAGATTCTTTTCTCTTTATTAGGATGATGATAGTTATATAACCACACAATAAGGCACTTTAGTGTTTATTTTAATCATGTTATATGAAATTCACACAAGATTTTATATTCATTCAAGGACATGAGAATAGTTTAATGTTTGGATCAAAACAATATATGGGCTTCCTACATATTTTTGTGAATGGAATCAGAACCCACACTGTTCCGTGATGCTTAATGTGACACATCATACATTATAATATTTAATGATAAAGGCACAACCATATAGTTTAATTTCATGTGGAAAGTAAATTTAAGAGGTAGGTTCAAATTCAATGTATACTGTGAGAATTAGGTCAAACATCCCACAGAACCAAAAAGGGATATGATTTTCCAGGTTAAATTAGGTCACTCTGGGGATATTCCCCTAAAATAATATGCTTGATTTAATTATTTTGTTTGAACCATAGAGAGGATTATTATGTATCCCATTTAGATAGGAATAAACGCCCTTGTAGTTCCGTATGTCTGACAGGGGAGTAATTACACTTGGGAAAATTATGTATGACCTCTCCTAAAGTTGATCACCATAAAAAATAACAATTAGAGATATCATTTCTCATGGTGTCCAATGGGATTAACTCCGGTCTTACTCATAAATAGGACTCCATTATTAAGGGAATTATGATTGTGCCTTATTCCTAATGAGGATCCCATTATGCTCACACATTTAGTGGGATTCCTAAAAATCCTAGTTAGTAAGAATAACGGTTCTCATTGGTCAATAATTTAGGTGGATTTTGTGGATTTCATGGTCATCACTACCCTCGAATACCACAAGACATGTTCTATGTGTGAGAAACCAGGGTAATTATTGGATTTTAAAAGCAACACACATTTCCTCCTTCACAGGTGGAAGTGGCTGAGGCTACGAAGGAAGAGGCCAGGGCTATGGTGGAAAAGGTCAGGGCTATGACACATCCCTCTTTTCACATTACAATGGAATCTATTCAAATTTGAGGAAGGTATGATGGATAAGGATGCATAATTGGAGAGGATAAATAATGAAAAATCCCATGTATAAGTATATGGGCATACACAAAGATGGATTCCCTAAAATTGGTTCTATAGTGGGAGGAGGATACCAATCATTGTTAAATAGAATATCTAGTGTTGTCCTTACAATCCCAATTAAGAACCAAAGGCTCCAATTCTCTGAGACAATAAAGGACGGACGCATTCTTATCCTTGGAATACATGACATGGAACTCCTCAATACTGTCTCAGGGGTAAGGGCCCTCATAACTATAGATATTAAAATTTATAGATGACCTAAGGATCTTGACTCTCTGATTGGTTGGGTTTGGGAATCCTCTTCCCATAAAAATACATATTCAAATGAGATAGATTTTGGTGTTCCCTCCCAACAAGGTTTCTAAGATCACGAGGACTTGTTTGAAGATTCAAAATGATACCTCTCATACAATGGATCCTCATAAGGATATTCCATACAATGAGTGGTTTGATGATGATCTAATGATTGGATCGTGCAGGTTGGATGGTAGGGTGAACCATAGAGGCTCGCACAAGGGGGGCTTCGCACAAGGGGGTCTTTGTGAAATTATGCGCTTTATAATTTAAAAAACATAGGAGATGGCCTATCGAGGAAAATATACTTGGGAGAGACTTTTCTAAACCCATCAAGGGTTTCCACAAGTGTTCTAAGAGGTATTTTACACAGTTCCCTAGTTATAGAATTTATACTGATGCTAGTTTCCATTAACCAGGGGTTCCATAAATGAATCACACAATTATTTTTTAATATAAAAACTCGAAGGAAATAAGTTCTATTATCCCCATATTACACCACCTTATTTAGGTCTTATAAATCTACCCAGATGGTTTTAGAGATATTTAGTGCAGAAATATGGATATTATAGAATCAATCAGCCTTTTGAAAAATTATTCCATTTAAATGATGGCCCCAATAGTCTATTTATTGGATAATCTGGGATCCTTGGTGAAGATGTTTACTTTCTCAAATGGATATCTTGTATGTTCTTACGATTTTTATTTTTATAATGATATATTTTGATCAAACTACCTAGAAAAAAATATACATTCTTCTCCTCTAGTAATTTCATGAAAATAAATTTATCCCTTTAATTTTCATCTCTATATAAACTAATGAGTGAAATTTTTTTTTATCTTAAACAATCATTATTTCTCTCTTTGGTCATAAATCATTCTTCATTAATGTATGTTTTTTCAAAAAATGTTCTAAATAATGTTTTATCTTTTCTCTAAAGCTATTTAATGTAAGTTTCAAACATTTTTTACATTATAAATAATGCATTTAAATAAATCATATTTTTTAAAGGAGGTAGTTATGATTTTTTTGAAAATAAGAAAGGAATCATTATTTGAACATTTAGGACATAAATGTATTTCTAATGGACATGAAAAATAATTGTTTTAAATAATAAATCACATGTTTCAATGATTATTTTGTATTAAAATTGTATATTTAATCATTATGGAATTTTAATATTTTAAAGAAGTGATTTCAAAATGGAAAATATATTTTCCAAATGAAATGTTCCATGTGGCCTTTCAAAATCAATTTCCATGTAATATGTTTTCATTTTACATTACTAAATAATTATAAGAAATATTATCTAATAATGATATCATTATTCATTCTCTAGATTTTTTATATTTATATGGGAAACAATTTTATGGAATTGATTACATTTCCATGGCTTATTATATGATGAAAAAATAAAATCATTTTGAAACATTTTTCTGTTGTTTTTTTAGCAGTAGGTGAAATTTGTACGAAACCTAATTATTATAATTTGTTGTTATATGATTAATGTTTTATGATCCTGTGGAACTCGTATATATGATTTTTAATTTGTGATGGGTGGTAGTCATATCTCTCTCCAATTTATTGGGTAAAGATTGATAGTTATTGAGATAAATTGGCATGAAATGTTGAGTGAATCCAATATAATATGTGAATCTATCTACTATAACAGTATTTTGAGGGAGCCTCAATGTCCATGATTTTTTAGGAGTGACCCAATTTTTCTATGATAACATAAGAACATTTACATGACTGAAAAGGGAATTATTTAATATGAATTTTTGTATGAAAAAATCTATATCTTATGAAAATGTTATGTTATCATAGATCAGGTTATTTGATTCATTAATATTTGTGTATTATTAAATTCCACAATTTAAGTGATGAATCAAGATTATGATATTTTAAATATAGGTAATAGTTTTCAAATGTTAATTACATGTTCACATATCCTAATTTGAATATTATTCTTATGTGATATTTGATATCCAACTATTATACACTTACATAGAATCTAAGTTTACAATTTATTATGTTTCATTTCCATAGGTTATAGAAAATTATACTATAAATGATTTGAATACGGAGGCTAAATTTATGAATAACATAGTGGGAGATGATGTAATTTATCTACTAAGCATTTTCATATTTATCCATCTATCCAACGGCACAGGATCGATACAATTTGAGAATTGAACATTAAGTTAATAAATGAAAATTCATCTATTAATATGTGAAATATATACATGTATAAAATATGTGTGTTGTTATTTGCGTCAAACAATTTCATAAAATAATTCTCATAGATATGAGAGAATTGATGAAAGTAGAAGTATGGTTACATGTTTTCCTAGTTTTCAAAATTTCAATATTATAGGATAGTACATAGGACTGTGGTCTACACGCTAGATTATTTATACAATTATAATAAATTTGTTATGTTCCAACCATAAACATAAATATTATTCATGTATCCTATTTGGAAATGATATAATATTCCTTAATTATTATGAAAATAGTTGATATATATAAGGAAATCTCATATATGGTTGAAACAATCATTATATGGATAATAATATATTTAAAATTATTAATAACAATGTCATAGTTTATTATAACTTCACATACCTTTGGAATTATCATTATGGACAAGTAAATGAGAATTATTTTCAAATATTTCATAGAGATAGATTGATGGAATAATTTTATTTAGAAATACATTATATATAAGAATATTATTTATTAGCAAATATGTCCAAAATTATTTTTAGTGGATAAAGAGAAATCGGTAGGGAGTTTTATATCATTTTCAGAGTGATTCATTAAAATAAATGAGTACATAACTATGTGATGTGTTTATGTACATTCTAACCATTAGTGATGATGTTAATCCATATGTTTATGTGTTTCTAATAATACCAGTGTATAAATATTTTTGAAAATAATATAGATTTTGAAATGAAGTATAAAATATGCATGGTAAACGTATTAAATTATCATATCTAACTGGTAATATGAATACGTAATCTTTATATTTACTGATTAGCTGAGAGATTGTGGAGTTGTATTACAATATAAACCCCCTAGAACACAATATTAGAACCATGTTCATGAGGGAAAGATTAGAACCATGTTTGATTTGGTTTGATTAATAATGAGTTTGTATGAATATCCAATTACATTTTTTAGATATTCATTTGAAACCAATACATTCCAAAATAACCATATTCTGTATTTGGATGTAATAATTTTTCCATATGTGATATGGAATGGAAGATTTTTCAATATTTATTTAAAAATTATCTAGTGATTATAGAAAATGTCTAACAATAGTATTCTAATAAACTCATCCCTAAATCATTAAAATAAATATTATTTTTCTATAATAAATAGATTATGAGATATAAATAGTTTATAATACTTAAAAGAATGTATTTGTGGCCCTACATGGTAGCTTATATGAGAAGGAAAACATTTTTAATCACTCAGTTTTAAAAACCATAAACTTAAAAAATTTCATGACCAATAAATATAAGGGGATCCTGAGATATATGTTTTGTTTGTTTTATAATGATTAATTAAAATCGACTGAATTTATATAAAAAACTTAATGTTATGGTTAGATTCATTAAGGGAACATAATATAAGAATTTATTTTGAAAATGATTATGATGTAATGTTTATAGATGATGAACATACTGGTATCACCCCATGATTTTATGATATATTTTATTGAATAATTTTATAATCCTTGATCGGATGAGATACACACATTCCCATATATAAATAAACCATAATATAATATACTATTTTACAAGTAACATTATTTTGTTGGAAGAGTATTATAAGATATAGGAAAAATTGTTTTAGTATTGTAATAATATTGTTAAAAAATATATTTTTTTCAAAAATGGGTTTAATTTATTACTATTAGTATATATTATAAATATTTGTTTACACATAAATAAAATATTTTTCACTGAATTGATATGATTTTAAAACTTTTTACATAAAAAAAATAGTAGCATAAGATTTTATAATTTTATAAATAGATTGAGTTTTTGATGAAAATTGATATATAAATATTTTTATAGATACCTGAATTTTATTTTGAATCATTTAAAAAGATATATTCTGGATTAAAATGCAGTTTAAATTAATATAAAACATTTTTTATTGTTAATAATACAAATAATTTCATTATAATTTTTTAATGTTTGATTTTATGGTAAAAATGTTTTATAATTATGGAAACTTATTTTACGGAACACTACCATTTGTACAATTTTTCACTATAAGTATTCATATTAATTCCACCACTATAATTAATTTGACCTAGAAAAATATTATTCATATTCGAAATCTTATGGTTAGAATTTTGTAAATAGTTTTTCTTCTTTATTTAGTCATTATGAATAACAATCGTGGAAAACATTTCCCAAATTTGTATTGGTAATAATGTTAAAATAGAGATAAAACATTGGGATAAGGCTTTAAAATTTTTCTAATAATTTTATTTTTCCAATTAAATGATAAGATTTGAAACATTATCATCCAATGAAATAAATGGCCACTTTCTTCATGTTTTTTATATAAAACATTTCATTTTATTAATTAAGAATTCAAAAATATTAATGTGATGAAAATAATATCGAAAATAATATTTCATAAGGATAAAAAGAAGTTATGTTTCATTTTAAAATATTATTTTATGTATAAATAAATTATTGACCAAATTAATTTATTTTTAATTCATACCGATTGAATAATAATCCTTAATTAAAACACAAGGCCAATATATTATTTATTGTATTAATTGAAAATAAAATAAATTATTTTAAACAAATATATTAATAAATATAATTTTTATAGATTATTCACTTCTATGAATGTGATATATGAATAAAAAAATATCACTATTGTGGTAACAATTTATATTTTAATTCCATTATTTTCTTATTTTTTTATGTTATAATAAATGAATAGTGTCAAAAATGACATTAATGATATAATTGTTTTTAGAAAATATATTCTTAAATTATTTTATATTGATAAATATCCTATATTCATAATAGTTAGCAAGATATGGTTTAAAATATCGATGATGGTATGTTTATATGTAAAATTCCGTTTTGTGGTAACAGAATTATCCCATAATGTTTAAAAAAACATTGATATTGTTGTAATGGTAAAAATTATTAATGGAGGTTAAAATAAAAAAAAGTGTTAAAAATAACAAAAACATCTAAAAAATTCATTTAATGGGATTATTTTTATATATATTCATACTTTATTTTAAATATATCTATTATTATTCAGATGAGTCTGAAAATAATAAATTTTACTATAATAATTTTTATATTTCAAAGAGTGATCCCCCCTCACTTTTTAAGCATCCCCATTTCTTTGATATTCATAAATCCATTTGAGGACTCTATGTCATCTAGATCCTACAATAATATCCTACTCTCATTATATCCCATGTCATAGAGATTCTGTTATTCCAAAAATACCATCCATTGATGGGTTAAGGTGAACAAAAAATCCGGATTCTCAATTAGGAGGTACAACTCATAACTGCGTTATTTCAATTTTATATCTTATTATTCATCCAATAAATATATTGATTCATGATAAAATACATTAAATATTATTATGAATATATCATTATGTTATTATGAGGACATTACACATTTTTTTCACCTCCCTCTAAACAATTGAATAAAAATTATGTTTCTCGTATGTACATGTTGGACTACTACATCCATGAAGTGGAATGATTAATTTTTCATTTCTTCATTTAAATTAATGTAAAAATGATTAATTTAAATAACATTTATGATATATATTATATATCAATAATTCTATAAAGGTGATTTATTATTTACGATTCCATTATCCCATCTGTTGGAAAATGAAAACAACATCCTTGTATTTTTTGTCCAATAATCTCCTTGAATCATATAATAAATTTTAATATCTAAAATATTAATGGATGAATATATATATATATAGTGATTTATATGAAATTTATATCATTATTAACATTCAGTAGATGATTGAACTATGATCAAAGTACGTGGATCAATACTATCGAATGAAAACATGTATGAGAACCCAAGCATTTATCATCTGGAATAGTAATTTTCATAAAAAAATTTAATATACAGGTGATAATATTTAATTATAAATCATATATTTTATGATACACACGTAAGAGTATTTTTATAGACTATATTTATATATACGAGTTTTTAATTTATATGAAGAAATATAATCCTTGAGTTATGGTATTTATATCTTAATCACATTTTATTTGTTATTATCTCTACTTGAATTCCCATTGAGAAAATTATATTATCCTTATTTGATAAAAACCTATAATGTTTTATCTTCAATGGCCAGTTCTATTGAAGGCATTTTTTCCTTTCCTTTTGTGAATATTTTCTTTTCATTTGAGTTAATGAATGTTTTACTGTAAAGATGATTAGGTTTTACTATTTTATAACGAATCATTTTCCTCAATGTCAATGTTTTCATTAAAATATTCTCAATAATGTGTATTAATTTACATAAAATATTGATAAAATTATATTTTAAAGATATATAAATTTATTAAAAAAAATGATAAAATCTTCTAAAAATTTCATAAATGATTCATATTTCCCATTATATAAAAAATATTAATGTAATCATTGTTTTAATATACATTTTAATGATGAAACATACCAAGATCTTGTGTTCATAGTATTTGAAAAAATAATTTATATTCTTCAATAGTTCCATTCATATAAAAGGTTTTCTTTAATATTTAGTAATTTTTTGTTTTAAAATAATTTCAAAATGAATGATTTATTTTACTTCAATCATCTAAAAATGATGTTCTATATAAATCAATCATATATTTTAATATCCATTAATATTACTAATGATTTAATAGGGATATGATTCACTTATATCATATTACATATTTCATTAGATGTTTTATGATTATAATGATGCGATTTTTACAAAACCCATTAATTTTCTATTGGTTAAACTATGATGACCTAATGAAATGTGTAAGAATTTATTTTTCTTGTAGAATGTTTATTATATGATTAAATGATGAATGTATTTGTGTCATATAAAACACAAATATATATATATATACTTATGTATTTTATTATGAGTCAGGTGGTCCCAAAAATATTTGTTACCAAAATGTATTGGCTAAATCACTACATATAATGAGATAACTATAGAAAATATTTAAGTAAAATTGATTCTCTATAGGAAACATGTTAGAATACCTGATCCAAAATGGGAAACATATAAGGATTCATGTTAGGCTATGGGAAATATGTTGTTATTATTGATCAAAAATTGGAAAGTGGTAGGCATTCATGGACCACTATGAAAAAACTCAATGATCAATGATCCTTATTATATGAAAAAGAAGTGTTCATTATTAACCCACTATGATTTTCTGCTCTAAGTAGTCATCTGTGACATTTTAAATGGATTAAATTCATATGATTGTGTGCCAATATTATGAATTTTTTTTATTATTTCTATTTTAACATGTTCTTCATGATTGATTTATAATGATTTTCCACTCTAAATATTAATTTCTTTTAATATGTAAAATATTTACACTATTCCTCTTGTTTCTTCTCTAGGGTAGATTGGCCATGAAAATTGTGAGTTATGTTCCTAAAATCATGCTCCTATACATATATTCATTTTTTAATTATCATAAATTGAAATATCCAATGGTTTCCTTTACTAAAAAATTGTTCCCACTATTAATATTTTCCCTTTTCTTTGTTGTTAATGATCATTATAATTAGGGTATATTGATAAGGGTAAAAAGTGATAAAAATTATGATGAATTATGTGCCTAACTAATATTTTTATCTATCTAAACTCCAAATACAATAAAATACCATATTTGTAGTGTGGATCATAATTTTATTTATAGATTATTCATATAAATAGATTTAATATTTATGAATTAAATGTTTCATTTGTTATGAAAACTATTAGTTCAATTAAATCTAATGTCGAATCCATGAACATAAAAAAGGTTTCAAATTTGTGGTTGCACCAAAAGTTGAATGTCCCATAATGATAATTTCGGTTTGAATAAGAAAATGTATGTGGATGAAAGAGTTGATCGTCTAAATTTACAATGGTGGAACATGTTTTCTATGAAATTCAATGAATTTTATTGTTGAATACTTTTTAGTAGATGTGTTGATAAATAATATTTTTTTATTAAAAGCCATATAATTTCAATAGTATTATTAGATATATCAAATGAATTAAAAATAACTTTCATTAATCGAAATTTATTTAATCATGTTTATATGATACAAAAAAAATGTTATGAAATCCAACTGAGTCAACTAAGGTTACAATTTGTATATTTCAATTTATGGATTGATTCAATCCTCTAAAATATTGAACCTCTATTTTGATGATATAAACAATATTCTAGGTTTCATCAATAGTTTTTTTTTCATTTTGTTTAATGTAATTGGATTATTGGTAGATATTAGGTCCTGAAAAATTGACATAGAAGTTTAAAAGTATTGCAAGTATTCTGTAAAGGATAAAAAAATCTGAAGAATAGTTTGAAGGAAATGGTCAATGGAGGCAAAGCTACAAAGGATGTCTGAGACATGCATAACATAATATTTATATGTGTAACACTGATCCGTATGGAATTCCGCACCACAATGAGTTGTCCCATGAATGAAATATTCATGGAAAAAGACTACATCATTGGTCCCCACTAATGAAACCACAAAAATTTATGGGAATGGATGGTGATTTATATAATGGGAAAAAAATGAGAACCACAAATGGAAATTATATTGTGGGGTTTAAAAACATTTTTATTCCCCTGAAAATGAATTAGTTTTTGGAATGGGGAGTCATTACTAGGAAACTACAAACAATGTATCTCAACCCAAAATGGAGGACCAAAAATATTGCTATGTATTTCCTCTATTATTCTATCAAATATCCCTATGGGAATCTTAAAGGTGATGGAAATAAGGTCACGATACTTCCATGTAAATTATTTGAATTGGGAGAGAACCATCTATTCCCAAATAGTTATACCCACCAAATTACATTAATTAAGAAAATAAATTCCAATAGATATCTACCTAACTCAAGACCCCTTCACAGACACCACTCTATAGAGTATGATTGCATGAATCCTTTACATTCCCCTATCCCATTTTGTTAAAAGAGAAAATAATGGATCCATGATGCGTATAAAAACTTCTATGAGGGATGAACTCGATCTAGATTAGTAAAATTCTACAAGGACATAACCTGGCCCTGCGTACTATAACATTTCATGGGAGGAACCGAGGATGACATAGTACACTGCAACCCCGATGAAACCCTCACCCACATTACAGTATAGTATATGGAAAGAACTCCATCGCACTTTTTAACATTATATGTGGAATGGGTTACACTAGAGTATTCTTCTCTCTGTATCCCATCATTTTTCTTTGTTGTACCATCCCTCTAAAAAGTTTCCACACCGCAACCCATTTGAATTACATCAGACCAATGTTGTATCCAATGACACCTGATACATGTGATCAGAACATTTGATACATTAATGTGTCCTCTTGTTTATACATACCAATGTTACGTGGAGTCCTTTTGGTAACCCATGTGATATGTGGGACACTAATAATATCTTCAATTCCACACTCCCATGGGAATGAGGGCCCCTACGATGGAGGTTGTCACACGAACCTCCCCCTTCCATGAAGGGGGAGAGGGTATCAGACATTGATTACCATATGAGGAAAAACAATTTATACACCATTCTACTCCATCAACCAAATTGAAATACACCCTAGAGTAATACCTAGTCTTTAGTATTAGAGGTGGTACTCTTCCTCCACTTTGTCATCCTAGTTTACAATGACAAGAGGGAATGGGTATCACGTGTCTCTCTATTTCTTTTTCCCATTAGGATATAACATTTATCATCCTATGGATGTGGATCATATGAAAATTATATATTCATTCTCTTCTGGTTTATGACACTGATCATGACTAATATACTTTTTGAGGTCAGTGGAGAGCATGAAATCTGCTCAATCCAAATCCTCTAATATGGGTATCTTATTCAATGGAAACCTCACCCATACCCAAATGGTCTTCCTATTCGGTGTAATTACGAATCAAAATCCAATGTGATTATTTTATAGGTGTATCCCCAAATCAAATCATCTCTAATGGATGTCCTTTATAGATATAGGAACCAATAATATCTGTTCAAATGGGCCTCCTGAAAAAGTGTAATCCAATTCATATCCACTAAAATGGGTCTCCACCATTGGTGTAATCCGTAATCATATACTCTATAGTGTGAGTCTTATAAATTATAATCACCAAAAAGTTCCAAAATATATGGGATTCTATTTCCAACTAACCAAGACACATTAAAATCCTTCTTGATGTCCAAACAAGAAACGTAAATTCACCATAATATTATCTATGATTCATTAATGGTCGAGTAACATCCAACTCGAAGGGCCACATCCATTCCATGTCCCATTTATCATCATACTATTTGGTTTTTCTCACCAATAAGATCTTATATAAAAATGGGTTTCCACACCCCTTCCAGGTCCCTCGAGCAATTGTTGTGTATGTACCACATCATCCATGGCATGACAAAATTATCATGGTCATCCTTGTTGCAAGATGTTGAACTGCATGGATTGGTCCTCATAACAGGAACATAAAATGTGATGAGTCATTTTATGTGGCACCAAACAATCTAGGTTCTAATTAATTTCACAAAGATATGTGGGACGCCCATCCCAGGGGTCCGATCATGACATCAAAAAGATATATGTCTCCCCTGCCAACAATAAACTCCAAATTTCCCCTATACATTGCTTAAAAAATCATTATGAAAAATAATATTAGTATCTTTGATCCATGTATAAAAAATGTACCATTTATAGAGATCACATGATATATATATATATATATCCCCATTGATGGAGAACCTTATATACATATAGATGATTCCAAAATCATCTGTGATAATAATTAATTGTTATTTATGGTGATACACATAACACATGAGGATGAATAAATTATTCCTTAAAATTTCGTAAATATAAATGTGTCTCTCATAATAGGCAATAATTCCCCCCCATGGGATTCATGAGCATGAACTCCCATCTTCTCAACCAATATGAGTCCATAAGAAATATTGAAGACATTTCTTAATAACCACCTTTCTTCGGAAACAATATCCTTTAATGTCTCAAATGATGGAACTATATGGTGTTTTCGGCACTAAAAACAACCTGTTGGAAGTCGTTTTAGAATAATGAATCATATTCTAATGATTTTGAAATATTCAAACCCCCCTAAAAATAGTCAATGCAGGGTCACAATCATTTTAAAAATTAATATAATGGTGATATTAGCATAAAATCATTTTATAGTGGCATCACCTTAAGATTATAAAAATGATAGGATGCCAAGTATTGGTCTCATATCATTATTACTACCATGAAATACCATATCTGTTATGGTCAGAATCAAAATTAGTGAACCTATTGTGAATCAATAACTAGGTGATGGTAACAGAAACCAATATTTCCTTTTCACTCTAAAATGGAAGAGGGTCGAGAAAAATGATTATAGGAGTATGTGTTCATTTGTGGAGATTCTAGATTAATGATGTATCTTTGGGTGTATTTTACAAAATATTGAAATACGTCTTCACAATAACTTACATCCATCTAATGATGCCTCACCTGTTATCATGGACATGCATATTATCCACAACGAATGCTTATCCCCCAACCAAAAAAAGGATGCCCTATCCCATCCAATGCGTTAAACACTAGGGTTAAAATTAATAGCTCTAGTAATATAACAAAAATAGTACTCTCCAATAACATTTAGAAGATCAATACTCTCTCTATCTAATAAGTACCCATCATTTGTCACATAGTGATTGTCTGTGGGCTAGAAGTAGATGACCCTATAGTCATCTCAAATCATTTTACGAGCCTATCCACATAATGGGTTAAAACATCTTCCCCTTACATTAGGGAGGTTTATGAAGTGGACACTATCCACTTTATCCTAGTAGAACATGAGTCTCTCCAAATGTTCTAGGATGATAATCATCTTCACCAATGTCATGCGGACCAAAATACACAACAAATAAGGGATACCAGCATGTTGTCCCCAACAGAAGTCTTGTACACCTAAGTCCATAGGGTGACACATGGAGGGAGGGGATCTCATAGGCAGGAATAGAGCTCCATCCTCCATCTTGTCAAGGATGTCTTCTTTTCAAATATGACAACACGCTATGATCATACACACGTTACTGCTCCTTCATTTCAAGCTCTCCCGTCCAATACAATGAAACATTGTGAGAAGAAAAAAAATCCCATCTAATTCATATCAAGTCTGATAGTCAAATAATGTGACACACTATGACTAAATGAAAATTTATTCCCTTTTATATGAATACCTCCTGTCAAATACACTGTCACATAATGACTAGATAGAAATCTATTATCATTCATATAGATCCCACCATCTAAATATGATAGAAAAACAATAAGTAGACACATATTCTCATATATTCATATCAATCCCTCCATGGAAATAAAATGGAATTTGGAGAAAGAATATATCATATCCTAGTTCAATATCAAAGGGAATACATGCACCTCTTTCCCCCACATAATTGGTTTTTCAGAAATAAATGGAACTAATTTGATGAAATGATCATGAAAATATCCCTAATACATCACCATAATGGGTATAAATTGCTAATACTAACAAGGATATATCTCAACATGTCTTACCAATTTTATAGGGTCAGACATCAATCTTTGAACATATCCTATATAATTTCCAATATATTATCTGGTTAGTAGCTGTAGCTAAGAGTGGGGTATACAACCTATCCTCCTTAAATGGGGTGATTGTTCCACATAATGGGATTGTCACCCAATTTTAGAAATGCATCCATCCTCTCTTTCAGTTGGTTCATCTGTAACATTTTATGAAAAATGGACAACAAGATCAAGAAAAAACAACAATTCCAACTAGTGGACACCAGTACACTTCGATGGACACTCTAGGAAAGTCATATATCCTAGAAATAATTCCAAAAGCATACACACATATCCTAACATGACCAAAAAAACCAGTTGAATAGGAATATCTATTTGAAGGTTGTAACATATAGAATGTGTCCCCAGTCTCCCTCAAGAGTGTCTATAAAAAGATATACTGCCTAAGGAAACTAAAAAATAAAGAATGAACTCATAACACCATTCTTACAAAATAAAATGTTAATGTTGATTTAAATGTTCTATCAGTGGTTGTTTAATATCCTTCTTGATCCATTACAATGATATGTGTGTGGTAGTAGTAGTTGTGAAGTACCTCCCTACAACAATGTTACATGCCACTATAGAGGACCTCCAGAAAAACTCTCCCATGATGGCCACTTCCCTTGGAATAAACTGATTATTAGTAAAAAAATATATCCTTGTGATCATCACAGTAACCCTCCTCGTGTCATAGAGGTTGAACTATAAGAGTTTCTTCATCTTGCTATCATCCACCTTGAAGTTCCATCATAAGATATATGCTGTAAAATATTTCTTAGCTGTCAGATGATGAGATATAATTGTAGTCATCCTCATGATGAGAATCATTGTGAATCACCTCCCTGTAGAGACAGACCATTTTAGTAAGAAGGTTATCCCTGGAGTTCGTTCACCATAAAGGTCCTCTATAGGGTGTATACAAAAGAATTATTAACTACATTTTGACATTGAGATATGATATTAGGTCACACCATGATGGATTTATCTATGATGGTCCTCCATATAGTGACATTTTATTTTAGTAAGAAGGTCATACCCTTTCTTTCGTCCACCCTAAAGGTCATCCCTAGGCTACATAATACTGAAATGCTCCATATAGTCAGACTTCGAGCTATGACGGTTGTCCTCCACGTGATGGAATTCATTGCGATGGTCCTCCCCATAATGACATCTCTTTTCACCATGAATGTTTTCCCCTTTTATTCATCCACCCTATAGTTCCCCCTTAGGGTATACACTCGACAAATTATCCCATTATTCAGACATTGATCAATGTTGGTAGTCCTTTTGAGGATGGAATTTTCTTGGAAGGTCCGCCCTGTAGTGTAATTTCATTTCCCCATGAAGGTCCTCCCCTTTCTGAGTCAATCACAGGAAATCCATCATACTCTAAGGTGATTGGAATGATGCATAAATTCATAGTAGATAACCTATCAGTGATTAGATACATCCATTTTCCACCATAATGTGTCTCGGGGAATCTTTCATCCTCTAAACTACATTCAGTCCATTTCCAGGACAAAAATACCCCCAGTAGCACCACTAGTTGTATAAAATAGTCAAGATAAACTCATGTTGGTCCAATAATGTATAGAATTATATTTCAGAAGATTAAAATATTATATTTCTCATGATAAGGCTATTGGATATGAATGATATATCCATAATTGTTTGGCACTCAAAAACATCTCAGTTCGACATTCTGGTGGAATTGTCAAAAGAATTCATATGATAAATCTGTATGAATCTCTATATGACTATCTGCTACCTGAAATAAATATTCTTTTCATAAAATGGGTATATATTCAATGTCAACATATTTGGAAAGATTTATCATCATGTATACTTTTAATCCCTTCCATGTATATAGAGAAAATGATATGAAAATCAGATAAATGACAATTAATTTACATACCTTACTATATTTCATGAGTAATGTTTCCTATATATAAATTCCCTATGTAGTTTTATATTCGTGGATGGGGGGAACTTGTAGCACTACACTTCACCCCAAGCCCCATTAAAAAATCCATTGAAAATAATATCTCGTAATATCATTACACCACATTAGCTACAAAGAAAGAAACCAACTCATGAAATATGGGACACTCAATGTGAATTAACATTTAATAAGTCTCAATATGGTCAGGCCTAATAAAATAATGTAATGGAGAAACTCATAAACTAGGTGACATAGAACATTATGTATGTTTACCACTTAAGGTAATCCAGTCAACAAGTACAACTATTTTCCTCATAATAAAGTTGTTCACATGAAGATCCATCATTTCACTCGGCTCACACTCAAACATAGATGTGCAATATAAAGAGATTAGTTGCAGTGGAAGAAGTAGAAAAATTATGAGATCATACCTATATCAAAGGGGTAGTGGTTTTTTTAAAAATTAGACCATCAAGGATAAAAAAATCATCAGGAGGCCCAAAAAATATGAATTGGATGAACAACACCCCCTAGGTATGTGTGAATTTTTTTGTCAACCTCTCCCAAGAAAAAATTCAGTCTTTTCCCATATATTGAGTAAAATAAAAGGTATGATACCCCATATAATCATGTCTCATGACACAACTCCCCTAGAAAAAATGTGTTTAAATATTTTTCATTTAGGATATCTTCAAGTGACTTGTTTCCAAGAATCATAAAACGGACCTTATAAACAAAGGGCCAAGACCAAAAAATTTTGGAAAGAGCCATAATATCATTTTTCATATAGTAGGATGAATAAAATTAATAATGTTTTGGTTAAAATCATGTGTATCAACCCCGCATATGAAAAAAATTTTTGACATAAATACAGTGGAGTGGGGAGAGAATAGTTTCTCACATAATGTGGTCCATAACGTGGAAAAGTAAGGAGGTGTCTGTACTTTTAAAAAGATAATTTCCTATAATTTTGGTGCTCCATTGACTAATCCAATACATCCTATTCAATGAACCTCTTTCAATGAAAATATGAAAACAATGTCACTAACAACCAAGACTTCAATGATGTTTAACACCTCATTCTCAAAGAAAGATTCAACCCAAATGAGGTAGAAATTAAAGAATGAAGGATACAATACTAAATTTCATTAAGGTTTCATTGTTACCAAATATTGTCCAACAGAATAACCCCATTGCACTCTTTTTTCATGTGTACCTCAAATTTAAGGGATAATCATTGTGACTATGTTAGGATCAAGAGTTCCACCAAACATGGTTCCTAGATAATCGATTTACATGTATCCAATTACAGATGGATAATAATACCACCCCTATTAGGGAGACAAAGACAATAGATTTGGGGAAATAATTAAAAGACGTATCGAACTAGATATCGGCCATAAATATTTGATGAATTTGAACATAAAATCAATCATATTTCTCCACCAATGAAAGTTTATATCCACCCAAATATGAATCAAATTCATATTTACAACAAGAATTCATTAGAATATTATTTGGGAGTGGTTGAGTAATGGAGTTCACCAATACATCCAGAAAGAAAACCTTATCAAACCTGGGTGACCGAAACTCCACCCGTACCAAATTTTGGGAGCCATATGCTTTCGATATTTAATCACTCAGGTTACCCAAAAATATTAATCACTTTTCATTAAATATTTATCCCAAGATGGGAACTAGTGATAATGAATATGTAGTGAAACACAGATTCGTTACAGGAAATTTGTTTGGTAATTTCATTCTTATGGAACACCAGTTTTCCTGCTCAACCAATCATAGGATCAGAAGAAATCTATCAGAAGTTCCTATTTCATCTCAACTCAATGCTAAAAATGATGACATTATTCGACCTCTCAAATTTATAAAATTGAGATAACAAGATAGTCAAAGATTTAATTTCCTCACGGAATGGGATAACCTAATACCTTAACATACTACTTCCCTGATAATATCTTCTAAATATATTTATAGAGAACCTACATGATGAGATTCGTATTTTTATCATCCTGGTGAAATATAATAATGGGTTTTCATAATTTTCATCCATTTAAAATATAATTGAATATTTCAGTGAACAAACTAGGATTAATCCTTGAATGACTCCACCAATATTGGGGAAATGATAGGGAATAGAGAATGAGAAATCTATCACACTGATGATAGCCTCCTCTATGGATGTAGCTACAAAAAAAATCATATTTTGATGATCCTCCTAGGAAACAACTAAAACTATCACTTTTCTAGGAAAATTAGAGGTGAACCAGAAATGAATAATTCAAGGATTGTAGAAATAATGTTTACTCATTCCAATATGATCAAATTCAGGAATAATTTATAGCTACTTATGAAAAGGATTTATCCTTCCTTTCATAACACCATAGGCTCAACCAGGAAGGTCCCGATGACCAGAAATATTATTTCCCATTCCACAGGGAATTTGGGCACACCATTTAGGAATGGTTAATCTTCAAAAACATCCTATATAAAATGATGGACTTTGGGAAATTAATGTTTGAAATTACTCTGGCACATGTGTTATTCAATATTTATGTTATCCCTTAGAAAGGATTTGAGTGGTAATAAGTAATTGGCTAAAAGGGAGATGAAGTTTTACTATTTTATGACATGAAAGCTAATTAACTAAACTTACAATATTATACAATCCATGTTTAGGAACAAAACTATGCCTTCATAACATTGCCTATGACATAATAGAATCCATCAAAACCAAAACCCTTAAAAGATAGTCTTTCATGATTTATGATTACTAGAATGGTAGGGAGAAAATGTAGAAAGTTGAAGTTTCAAAATTTCCAGCATTGGATATGACTCAATCATAATTTATTCCTTCAAATTTGAAACAACGGGTACCACCCTGAAAAATAGTAATACCTGAAATAGTTTTCTATGAAAAATATTCATTAGGTGAGAAGTTATGTTTTGGTACCTCTAATGTCAATAATTAAATGGACCCCTGCTCCAAAGATGAGGATGAATATGAACCTGAGTTCCCCATATCCATTTAAAGAACTAATGGAATAGGACTAGGGGACGAGGATACCAATAATGTTGTAGTCAGTGAATGAACAATAATTCAAGGAATATCCCTACCCTGACTGCTAATGTTTCAAAAACTCAAGGAAGACCCCATTATGAGAGTCCAAAAGAAGAATGAAAATCCCATTGATTATGAAATAATCCACACTGACCCATTCACTATAAGATATAAATAAAAGGTGGTATTGGTGTTAGATATACCTTAATGAGAAGATAGGTATGTTTAGCCTATCCTGCTAACGATATGAGCCCCTTAAAATCCTAATACAAGGGGAGAACCATCTACATCATGTATTACTACACCAAAAGAATTTGTGAATGAGACTACCCACAATGGGAAACATAGGCTGATTTTATAGAATTATAAAATCGGGATATAATCATCCTTGGTATGGCTATGTTTTCATTCATAAACACCCTATGAAAATCAAAAGACCTTAGGGAAGAAGTTATAGAGGCTTTCATTAGACCTCTAATTCTTGAAGATGACTATTACACCTCAAGAATCTCTAATACTGAAATAGATCCTAAATAATTTCAAGTTGATATCAACATCATAAATCTAGACGAGGAAACCATTATACAAGGCCCCATCAGACCCTTGTAGTGTATGACATGTTAAATGTTGTTTATGCCTAAAATGTATTAATTGAAAATGGATCTAGAGTTAATCTCATTCTAGTATGAATATATAATAGGCTAGGCTAAAATTAGGAAATCCTGACATCATAATCACTAATAATTTGGGGATATGAAAAATGAAAAAAAATCCATTGATAATAATCAATATCATGGCTCAGTTTGGATACCTTGTATCTGAATAAATGATTCTAGTAGATTGGAACGATACAACCTTCATTGTCATTCTATGAAGTCCATGGTTGCTTCAAAATGTGACAGTCCCATCATCATACCACCAACTCATAAAATACAAAATAAATTGAAACATGGGACGTTTCAGGATGATAAATTACCATTTTAATCCTATGAGTCACATTATATGGATAAAAGATTACATCACAGGGAAAGGAAGAAATCCCTGTTTGACATGGATACCTGTGTCACCTCCTCGAATGTCTTGTAAATGTCTTTAGCCAACCCCTTAAAACAGATCAGTGAAGAGAATGTATTACACATAATTCAAGTAGATCCCATGATCCCAAATTCAGTCATGTATATAATGATCATTAAGATATTAGTCATTTACATTTATTCTAATGGAGATGGGAATATTTTTTGAATCCTTTGATAGCGGTGATAGCTGAAATGAAAATTCCCTCATTCCATCCCTATGTCAATGCCTTGATAGTTGAGTAAAAAAATGTCTTCTGCTCACCCTGAGAAGTCAAATACACTCCTCCATCTCTCACTCCATCTCCACAATAGTTTCATGGGGAACCTAAATTTTCATTTGGGTTAAATGTTGTTTATTTATCATCTAAATGCTAATATATTGTATTATATACTGACAATAGAGATCTTACCCCACTACCTTATCCCCTATGGAACAAGAGGAGGAACAATAAAAGGTTGAGGACCTCAGGGATGCTGCTCAGAATATTTATTGGGTTTCTTCTACCTTGATTGATGAACTCGAATGAATGGATCTTGGTATAGAATAACACCAACAATCCACATTAATCAGTGTGGCCATGTATTTTGATGAACAAAGAAGTATACATCCATCCAAATGAATCATCGAGAATTATTAATTTTGTATTTCACTGAATCTTTGAACCTTGACCCCAATGTGGCCACTCACCACATGGGAATTCCAAAGGACCATCAAGGCATCCAATATTTGACTAGAATGGTTTATCTGACACATGCTTCCAAAATTGAATCTGTTATTGACAAGACCATGAAACCAACCTTCATTCAACAGGTCCAATTTTAAAAATGGATGGATAATATAGTATATATTATGAAAATGAATGGGAAAATTTTCCCTTCATTAATTTTAGAGATCTCAACTGGAACTTCCTTAAGAGTGATTTCCCAATCTCGATTACAGAACTACAAATTAACATGACATCCAAATATCATGATCTCTTCTTTATTGATGGATATTCATGATACAATAAAATCTGAATGGACTAATATTAGGAAGAATTTAATACTTTTAGAGACCCCTCATGTAGTATTTTTCTATCATGTAATTCCATTTCTATTAATGAACAGTTGCACTACATAACACCACATTATACATCACATATTCAAAACCTTCTTAGGGATGATTCTAAAAATACACATTGTTGATGTTGTTGTTAAATATTGATAACATTATCAATACCTAGAATACCGTTAAACCATATTCATAAAATATATACAACAAAACCTAAAAAGAAGATCCAATTTTTTTAGAATTACATTAAAGAAATTCATCGACATATTAGTATACTATCATTGAATAAAATAACACATTGAAAAGAAAAAATTCATCCTTAGTGTTTCAAATCATGAAACACATAAGGATATGGTGCGAATTCACCTGATAATGGAATAAATGTAGTTCGTCATAGATTATATTTCTAGAAACATCATTCCCCATGCCATAATGATTAAAATGGGGGGTCAAATATTAGTCGACTGATGATTGTCATGAAACATTCAAAGGTCTCGAGAAAATAATTCTACTACCACAAGTGATAATGATACATATCCAAGGAACACCACTAATTTGGTATGTGACATCATTTGAGTGATCATGGGTTCCTTCCATAGGAAAAAGAATGGTATCTATAGTAAAAACCCATTGTTATCATAGCTAAACCATGACCAATTAGAGACTCGTTATTCAGATATCAATAAGTTATTTTTGGTCATAATCATTGGGGTCTAGAAACTAAGGAACAACCAAAAACATCACAAGGTCTATTTTTTCTCTTATTGAAACATGTTAAAATACATTATTAGCTATCTAATATTTCTCAGGTATCTTTCAAGGAAGGTGATAATCCTCTATCAGCAATGAATTAGGTTTTTCCCAAAGAAATAATTCAATGGATAAGAGATTTCATGTTTTCATGCAGAATAAACCTCAGTTGAAATGACTTCATTTAATACAAAATTACTCGATAATGTGGTAAAATTTAATTATAAGGGCCATTAATATGGGATATTTATTTAGGAAGTGAATCCAGTATCTTAAAAAAGATGATAATAGAAGACCCCAAGCACAATAAGGTGGGGTCATGATTCTTGCACATTTCTCTAACAACGATAGTTATATCATACTACATATTACAATAAAAAGGATAAATGAATTATAATGAAGAATATTAGGTCCCATTACAGAGATACAACTATAAATTAATGTATAAGTGAATCACCTATAGATTATAGGATATTCATAATTTGTTTTGAAGTTTTTTAATGGGGAGTAAGACATAAACAATATAGAGTAAATAATCTAAATAAACCATGTTTGAGGGATGACATAATTATTAACTTTGGATTCAATATTAAATAATTTCCCCCTATCATAATACCCCAAATATGATACATTGAAATATTTGTCCACAACTCCAGAGATCTAGATTATAATGAAATTTTCATCATCACTGGGAACCATTGTATGGTCTTACATTTTGATTGAGAAAACATAGAAGAGAGTGAAGATGTTAGTCACAAACCCAATCTATATGGCCCTACTACTGCCAAGGTAACACCCATTATAGAATAACATCAAAGTGGATTACTCACACAATATATTGCTGGAAAAGAGAAAATATAAAGATTAAAAATTAACATGTTTCTATATATGAAAAAAAATCATTACTAGTTTATCTATATAAGTATCCTTAGTAAGGTCCTTCTCTGGTAAATTGATGAAGAAGAGACCACTACTATCCTGAATAATGTACATGCTAGATTATTCACACCCACTAGTTAGTATATGTTGTTTACCAAAAACTCCAATGGTTTTGGTACTATTGGCCCACAATGATGTAGGATTGAAAACAGTCCACCAAAAATTGTTATTTTATCATGGTTATCAATAAATTCATTCACAAATCCATGGAGTGGCATCATGCTGAAACAAATCATGGAAAATTGTAACATGGGAAATGGACATCATGGGACTATATCCACTTTCTATAGACAATAAGTTTATGTTCATTCTTACTATAATCAAATTCTTCTTTAAGGGGTTTGACGATATACACCTCAATGAAGTTACAGAATAGAGGAATATCAGCTTTTGGAAATCCAATGGTATCACCATATTTGGTGTCCTCTATACAATATGTGTGGACAATAGAACTAATTTCTATTCTTATTAATTGGGGAAGATATATTAGGGGTATGCAATCATGTCAAACCATTCATTATTATAAAATATATTGGGTAATTGATTGATAAAGGCCTTCAAAAAGACCGTATAGAATATAATACAAAAGATGGTAGATAAGGATAAAAATTCCATGTTTGACAAGAAACTACATGATTTGTGTGATTACCAAACTACAACAAACAACATCACATAAGTGACCCCATACCCTTTTGTATTCTAGGTAGAGGCAGTATTTCCCATTAAAGTTCATGTTCCCTCACTTTTCTTTTGTATATGTGATCATTTATCCAATGGCGATAAATCCCTGTAACAACTATATTAATTGGAGAACATATATTAAAATAGATTTCACATCATGTATCATTTTTCAGTCCACCCAAATCAGATTACAAGATCCAATAAGAAAAAATTTCTCCTCCAATAATCGATCATGAGAGAGATGATGTTAGTCCTCTAGACTCTAATTATACCTTAAATGTAACCACCAATGATGTAGAAAAAGTGACAGGGGACCTTTTTCTCAAACAACGTCTAATAGAATGGAGCTTATTACAAGATCTTGATGGATGAACATATGATCACAACCCCATATAATGTATGTTTCCTAAATAATAATTTCTAGTAATAATAAGATATCATTATCCTAATCACATGACATTAAATTGTGTGGTAAATCATCTCAAATTCATGATGTTTAACTCCATATTTTCTCATTGTCACGTGAGTATAAATATCGTGAAATCTTTGTCCATGTCACATGAATTAAAATAACATGTACAGAAGTCCTCACCGTATGAATTTAAACGTCAATAACAACATATTTCCCTCACCTTAGAGGAAATCACCCACATCATCATTCATCTACCATGTCCAATTGAAGGACTATGTGTGGCGTGATTATTGTCATCACAATATAATAGCGATGACTAGAACACTTGAATTATTCCTAATGAAAAATATCCCTCAATTTATAAGATTAATTTACCCTTCATTTGGCCTAAATCCCACATTTTCATTACGTTATTTTGTCTATTTACAGTCTGTACAATAAAATTCCCCATAACTAAAAGATAACAGCATCCATGTCATACGAAAATAAATCACCATACAATAATGGCCTTTGTATATGAAATTAAACATCATTCTAGCCTCATGACATTAAATGGTGAAATATAATCATTTACAAATGATATTAAAGTGAATGTGAATCATCATCTAACATTATATTCAATGGACACAATATAAATCAGTAAAAATGAAGTTGAAATTCCCCAATCCAAGTTCCATAGTTCAATCCACATAGGGAATCTTTTCATCCTATAAAAAATGTGGATTGATTCCAACCATCATTACATACATAGTGATTCCTAGAACCCTATTTTTGGGCCAAAATAAATACCAATTTATTTCATTGTCAACCATCATGGTACATAGCACAAGACATAAAACTACATTATAAACAACTTTACCATGTGAAATTAAAATTCATGGTTCCTCAAGAACTACATGTGACTTTATTCAAAATCCAATGGGATATATTATAACACCCAAACCCAATGTTATTGGGACAACTATGAAATATGGGAAATTCACAATCCTATATATACCAAAAACTGATGTTAGGGACTTTGGAGTGGGTCCATCAGTTTACTAGTATGTCATATGGGATATTACCTCTATCTACACTTAAGTCATTCCTGCATAAGGACATCATCCCCAAGAACTACATGTGGCATGATCCTTGTCATCATAGTATTCATAGTGACACATAGATCTCTAAAATCGTGTTCAATGAGGAAAAACACTGGAAAATATGACCTAGTACCAGTGGATCAAATATTTAAGGAGAGTTTTCAGTTCTAGAACTATGTATTGGTTTATTCCTATCATATTAGGAAATATATAAATGCCAAAATATCCATTATTAGGTCTGTCCGTTGAAAATAAAAATTACAAATCTCTATGTAAGGGTCAAACTAACACATGAATCGTGATTAGAACTACATGTAGATTGATTCTTGTAATGTTAGAATATGTAATGACACATGAATCCCAAATAATGGTACCAGCCACAATCATCCAAAACCAGTGAAAAAAATCCTCCACTCTATGTATGGTTCATACATATAGAAGGATACACATCCTGAACTCTATACGACGTGAATATAAATCTAATAAGATATATAGAAACACCCAGACATTCCAACTAGATTCAGACTTCAAAAAATTAGAATACCCATACCATTCAATTTTTTCACATCGGTGTGGTGGAATAAAAATTTTCTATCCCTTTTATCTCTACTAAAAATATATCTCGTGTACATAGAATTTTCGGTAATGGATTCCTCGCATGATAATTGATATTCAATTCATGTCAGAGGTAATCTTGTCTTAGTCACAATATCTTAAAAGGAACAGTAGATGTCCTTACCACAAGACGTTAAAATACAAAGTTGAAGACATTTTGGGAATAATGTATGTCATGTTTGTTAATGTCATAGAATACATATTAACACCTATGTATTTAATCATGGTTCCAACCACAATATTACTTTTTTTCCATTTGGTAACCAAAAACCTCACTGTATGATGTAAAAATACAGGAATTACTTCCTCACCCCATTAAAAATTAACTACATGGTACCTCAAGAAAAATATGTATCTTGATTCTCACATTGACATGATATTTACGGACAACTAGACCGCATGTCATAGTCCCATCAATGCAATATTAAAAAAATGTCAACATCTACAAAATGAAAATAGAAAACTATACAGGAGATCCAAAATTTGGATTTCCTGATTCCAGGATCTATCAAGGAAATTGAAATTCCCTTACATAATAGTCAGTACTATGTAGGTATGTTTAAACTCTCTAAATAATCGAATTCTAAATTCTTCGTAGAAAAATGGACACATTACTTCCACTTATCATACTTTGTGTCCTATAATGTTCTAGATTCCCATTATATTTCATTTTACATCAAAAATAGAGGGTTACTATCCTTGGAACAACTTATTTTGAATATGAACAGTATTCCATTGTTGGCTCTATATGTGTCTCCAAAAAAATGGTATGTCATAAATTGGTAATACATCCTTATGAGATTCATACTGTATCTCCATAATCCCCAATTATTTTTTTTCACATATCATTTTTCTTGAACTAAGAGCCACCATTATCATAGTTTACACTTTTATTCCCCTCATGTCTAAGGCATGTTAAAACATTTTGAACTGATTATCCATTAATTAAATTTTTTTCATGACATATTGTCTTTTCCAAATATTCTAAACTATAATACCCCCTTCCATCCTTAACGAATGATGTTGAACAACATGTTTGATGTCCTACTTGAACTAAAATAATCTACAAGATGTCAATGAACAACAATTGTTCTGATTCCTATTATCACAATATATATAGTGACACCTAAATCTTCAAGTTATAGTCCAGAAACAACATAAAAATTTCTTCCGTTTTTCTGTGTGTGGGTCATACCCACACATGAAACATCCACACAAAAACTATATATGGAATATTTATCTCTTTTATGAGATATGTAGTGATACCAATATTATATATCTACCACTATAAAAAAATAATATTATCCTAGACTCATGTATATGAGATAGATCTTCATAGGAGGGTCTAATACATGTATCACCAGACTCATGATCCTATATTCATAAAAATGACTCGTTCCCACAGATGAGTCCTTTCAATGTTTGATAAATCCACCTCAAAAATATTTATGGATAGATTACTAGTTTCTGGAGATACTTAGTGTTGATATGAACATATATCTTAGGCACAACCACAATGAAAAATCCCTCATTCCCATGTATGGTATTTACATTCATGTGAAAAATGTTTCTACCCATTCCTAGGAAATTTCAACTAGATACGATCCATTCATATTCAGGTAATTTTTATTCAAAAACATATAATAATTTCTATAACATTATGAATCTAAATAAACCTCCTTTGACATCAAAAAATAGGGCATAAGTTCCCAAGGAAACCATTATTTGTATATATGAAACATACCCCAGTTTTCTCTGTATAAGTCACTAATTAAAAAGGTCGGTTAACCAAAGGACACTTCATCCCCAATAGAGGAATATTCAATATTTGTATTCCAAACACAATATTTCATCACATATCACTCTTTAGATTCAAAAACCCTTAGATCATAACTTAAATATTTTTCCGTTTATATATGAATATGATTAAACTTCCTTGAATAACTTGCTCTAAAATGGTTAAATCATTTATCTCTTGGTCTAATCTGGCTGACCTAATTGTTTTTACCATAACAGTACTTTATATAATATGTTACACTAAATGATCCATGTCATAGTAACAAAACATTAATCATCACCATTCTTCAACCCTCCTTAACATATGTCAAATTCATGTAGTAGTGGTTTGTCATTCATGGATCCTGATGATATAGATGTCCTCACTAATTTCAGACATCATACCCCTGAAAAAACAATACTTGTAGTATCATGAAATTGGAACATTCATGAATTACATGGCCATTTGATATGGAGGTTCAATTCCATATGTACGCTTTTGATTGAATATTCATAATATTCCCCAGCATGCTCTACATATGTTGGTCATATCAATGTAGCGAAAAATCATCTTCTAGAGAGACCTCTCCTATGTAACCATATGAAACGACATGACAGATACAGATGTTATGGTTACTCTTAACATACATATCCCATATCATACCATATATCCAGAAATCACAAAAATAGGTCCCAAAACCCCCATTAATGTCTAAATAATTTTGGGACATTCTCAATTAGTAAACCCTTCTAGGTACATCACCACATAATTCATAGTAGAAACTATTCAACCTAAAACACCATTTCCATTATTCTGACCTACAATACATTAACCATCTTCCTTAAAGAGACATATCTCTCACCAAGTTCAAAACATGCAACAGAAACCGTAGTTTAATGTTATGTTCAAACACTCAAAACATATTCTTTGCATGGTTTATGTAGAAATTTCGAAATCCAAAGAGAATAAATTCCCACAACTAGTTATACAGATAACCCTCAAAGTGAGGCCTAAGATAATTTCACATTATGCCTGAAAAGAACTTTCCATAATGGAAATAGAAAAAAATTACGCTGGTAACTAATGAGACACAAGGTTTCTAGGGTTCTCCCTATAATACTAGCAATAGTAAAAGTGATGCTCTCTATGTCCCATGTCGTAGAATAAATTTGAGCATTACATGATTATGTCTACATAACAATCCTAGAATGTGATTGAAATTAATATCCAATTATGAAACTCATCAGGATATCTATGTGATTATCTTTCAAATTACATTGTGAGTTATTATCGATTGGAAATGCGAGATAAGAAACAGTTTAGGCATTAGAAGGAAAATGAGTTTTCACTTATTCTTTAAATGCTTGCAAGGAAAGAAAATCCACATCCTAGAGTCTCATCCAGAAATTTTTTAAAAAAATAACCAAAAATGGATATAGAGAAACTCATTAAGTAATTTTTAGTATATTAACACGCATTTTACATAATCAATCAAGGGTTTTCTCAATATTATATCTTTTATAAAATTCAAATTCATGTAGTGGGTGTATTTGACTAATAAATGACATAGATATTGATCATATGGTTTAGATGTTATGAATCCCTCAGTTATAAATGATAATTGTGACTTTGACCTAGAAACAAAATGCGTAGATTGTCTTATCACCACAGTTTGTGTAACCATAAGATCATAATGATGTGATTCTTAAGTCACTATATGATGTAGCTCCGTAGTAGTATCCTATTGATCTTATAACTAATAATTGAAGACATTAAATTGGAGAATTTCACATTCTTTAGTGGGTAACGTCTCTTTTGGAATGCAAGTTTGATGAATAATTATATGAATATTTCATTAATCAAACACATAGGCGCCCATGTAGAGGAAAATATGTAGAAAATTATCCACCTTGTTCGCAAAATTATCAAAGAGTGTATTTATAATAAGAGTTAAAATTTGGTGAAAAGAATAATTACACACATCCTGATGTTTTATGGAATCACCATTACCTTATCCTAGGGGTATATAATTATATATTAAATTTATATTATACAGGAACATTATAAATTGTAATTCCCATGTGAGAAAGTCATCCATTTTTTCACCCGATTCAATATTCGGAACCAAGCATAGAGGAATGGAACTAGTTGGTGGAGTTTCCAAATCTATTCTACTATGAGAGAGGTAAATAGGGATTCTATAAGTATAATATTAAAGAATTATAACTTCACCACATCCAAAAAATCTATATCTTGGAGATGAAGCTCCCATTAAATGTGTGGAATGACAGGATGCACATATGTCTACCTATAAACCCAGAGTTGTAATTGTGTTAGAAATAGTTCTAATTCTGGATGATGGTTTATAAAAAATTTGAACATGCTTATATAAAACCTCATTGGGATATTTCTCCATCCACATATGGTAATACCCCCCTGATATGTTAGTTTATGTTGTCATGGGAGGTAAAATGTTTTTTTGCTAGAGTCCTAATGAATCATCATTAACCATAATTGATGAAGAATGAATGGGTCTGATTATTTTTTAATATATAAAGGGGCGAGAGATATAACCTATTATAGGTATCCGAATTTTCATGAAAACTTATAACGAATATATGGTTTTCAGATGGTTTCTAAAAAACTCTTTTAATAACCATATATTTCTTTAAATTTCTATTACTTTATGTGTTATATCAATGAATTAAGCCATGGTTATCAATGTTTTAATATATAATGGATAATATTAATTATGGATTCAATGTGGATTAAATTTAAATTTTGTGAAATTTTAGTTATGGATCATTGAATGTTATTTGAATTATTTGAATCTATTGATTTTTTTCTCAATATCTTTTTTAGGCGATTGTCCAAAAATTACATTTATAATTAGATAGCCCATAAACCATGCCATCCCTCCACATAGATAGCCCACAATGGGTATCCCTCCAACCCATAGCAGGATGGCCCAATTAATCCCATGTTCTCACTGGGGAACATATCATGTGCAGGTTTGGGCTAGGAGTGGTGAACCCTGTAGTGTGTTGTGGTAGGATAACGGCTGAATGAGTGTAGTGTTCACCCTTCATGTGTGAAAGTAGAACTAGGAGCCATCCATGAACTATCCATCTGATAGATGCCTCTCTTATTGAGGTATATAAAGGCTCCACCCCCAGTAGACCCATCTTGATGTGTGAAAAAGGTTTCATAACAGCTCTTCCATGTCCTTTTATGCTTCACTTTCTTCGCTGCTAGATGTCACCTCACGTCTACTCTTATCGCATGATAACTCCATAGATTCCCTCTCGAAACTCAGATCCAAATCATTATCTTTTGCAGGGAACATGGTCACCCTGGGATTTCCTTATTTTCTTTATCATCCTCTAATGAGGCTATTTCAGATCCCTTCCATCCATTTCAAAGCCATATAAAATAACGAGGTCACATTCCACTTCCATGAATGTGAAGCACTACCACCCTCATCATCACCATCAAACACCATGGATGTTTTTGATCAACCTCGGACAACTATGGATGATCACCAGGAAATTATACGCTCCCCACTACTGCTGATCTCCACTACCACATGAATGTATCGACTACCACCACTACAACCAATCCCGATAGACCCACCATCTTGGAACATCCCACTATTCAAGAACCTTATCTGACTCCATGAATGACAACCTAATTCAATGGAAATATATAAACTTCCCCATGTGATATGAGATTTAAACTGCAAAATTAAAACACTGTATTTTATTTGGTATTCTCATATAAGTGAATCAACAGGTTTCATGGCTGTTTTTCAAAATTAATGGTCCCCATGGATCATAAGGATGCTTTTAAGACGAAATAAGCTGAGGGACTCTCCATTTTTCTCTATATAAGTTTGCTCATCCCTCTACCCAACTGATGTAGGTTGACAACCATGGTTTGGAAACAATTTTGGAGGAAAATTTTGTTGCATTTTTTAAATTATAATATATTTTAAATTTTAATATAGAATTCGTTTTATTTTTTTGAATTGTGATTAAAATTTTATTAAATTAAATAAATAGATTCACACATGTTTATTTTTATCCTGAGAGTTCCACCCCCAGTTTCTCTTTATCTTCTTCATAAATTCATAAATTATTCATTTTATTTTAATTCAATTATTAATATCAACCATAATATTATGAATTTTTAATCTCATAACATTATTATTTTTATAGTTGTTCTTTTATTTTTCTCCTTCTTCTATTTTATTTTCTCTTTCTCTCTCTCTCATCCAAATTCATTTTAATTTATATATTTAATTTCCCGCCCATATTCAATTTATGATTTTCCCTCTTCTTTAATAATATATCCTATTATTATCTTCTTCTCCAATCCACTAATGGAGTCTCCAACACTATGGAATGAGAGGATGTCCGTAAGGCCTTTCCCGAGGGAGGAAAGGTATTTTTTTAATTCTTCTTATTGCTTGTTTTATGTTATTTCTATTTTTAAATAGCATGAATGGGTGAGGAGAATGTCCCTCATGTGGTGAATGACCCCCAATGACATGAAACTTAATCATATTTATATTATTTTATTGAAAATATTATCAATCTCATCATTGGATAACTATTCACATGATAGGGTTGAGTGATTCACTTGATTAAAGGAAATCGATAGAGCCAGGACATGGAAGATGGAACACCATTTACCAAGGTTATTTATCAACCATAATTATAATAGGAAGTGAAATTAAGATTTTTAGGCTCTTAATTATTCCATAACTTCTAAATAAAAATAATAGTAATTAAAAAATGCAATTTCATGTTTATATTATAAAATTAAAATCAAAAAATAATGTAAAATAATGATTGAACACAAAAAGAAATTTATAATCAAGTCATTTATCCCATAAATAATTTTTTCAAACATTGAATGATAGTTTATAATTTTATATTTCATGTCATAAGAATATCATAAAATGTAATAAAGAATGAAACAATATTTTAATATTTTTTTCATAAAAAATTAAAATCAACAAAGAAAAACTGCTAATGAGATTTAGATAATTTAGGTGAACAAACTGAGAATCCCCCCAAAAAAGACAACTGTGGTTATCCACCATGTTTCATTATGAAACTAATTTTATTTTTCCATGACCTACGATAGTCGTACATTCAAAATAGGAATCATTTTTGAGGATCCAATCAGTATTTACCTTTTCTATTTTATCATTTTAGATATATTTTATTTATATTATAAAAAATAAAACTAAATCCAATCCACAGTATTTTCAAATTTTAATTTTTTAAATTCATAGAATAATTAATTATTAGTGCAATAAATAATAGTTGAGGCACCATTTTCTATAGAAGAAAGTAATTTCATTTAGGCTAGACATATCAGAGGAACCAAGAGTGAAATTATAATATAGGGGGAATTGAAGAACCACATCTTAAATCTCACAGATACCATAGATAAACCAGTGATTGATGGATTCACTAGAGAACTAATTAAATTTTGGGAGTACTTCCCAGAATTATATCAATAAAGTGATGCAGATATAGGATGAGTGTTCTTTTCCTTATCTTATCTTTTTAAATTAATTTTACCCTTAATCATTTTATGATTAAGTAGAACAAACTCAAATATAAAATCCCATATCTGAAAGTGATTTTTCATGATCTGTAGGAAAAGTAGATTAGAAAACTGAACACTTCAATGTATACCTCGATCAACTAAAACCTTGAACTATTAGTTGACCATCTTGTATATCCAAATTTTTAGAGGAAATCCATAAAACTAGATCAATCATGAAGAGTTTCGAAATCCCATCCATTTGTTGAACCGAATCATAGAGGACCATGATGAGAAATACATAGTTTTTGAGCTACATGTGACTGGTAAACATAACCTAGATGACTTATAGAATGCGTAAGAGTTACAATTTGATTTCACCAATCATTATCATTTAGAATATCCATTACCTATTCATGTTAGTGTTTCCATGGAAAAGAATGAAGTCATCAGGATGGAATTTGAAGAAACTATGGAGGACCCTGACCACCTACCTCCATTAAATGAGAATATACTCCAACAGTCACTTACCATTAAGGTAGTAATTGAATAAAAAATAACTCATAGAGATGATATTTCTTTGAAATCGTTCTTCCATGATTTTATTTAATCTCACTTGAGTATCACATTCTATTGTTTTAAATTTTCATATTTTCTAAAATGATTCAAACCTTATAGGATAATGATTAATCTAATAATAAACCAATGAGGGAACACATGGATCTCCCTCATTTAAATGAAAATTTATTTTAGGTAGGCAATGAGAATAAACAAGGTTTTGTTTAGACGGAATTAAAAAACATGAATGTTCATATTAATATGGAGAAATTACATATTAAAAATTAATATTATAATATTATTCAAGTTAAAATACCTTCCTTTTATCAGTTTGATTATTTAATTCAGGCATCTCAAATGAATCCAACTCTTGAAGTGAAGGATGAGGTTTCACGAGTTGAAAAAATGAAGATATATGATTCAATTTATATCCTACCATTTAAATTCAAGTGGTTATTAATTGTGATGTTGAAGGATTTGGTATAATCTATTCATATATGGTTCCCCACCAAGAAAGATTAATAACATATTGGTATTATTCACATTTGGGGGTTCATATCAATGCAGCTTCATTCACCAATATATTTTTTATAACATCTGGTACTACCCTTTGGAGGTAGTAATAATTTACGACACCCTTGGGGGAAAATAACAAGGCTTATCCCATAGAACTTTTTTCCATGAATTTCGATTTCAATTTCATTTATATGAAGTATTATAGCATGAATTCCACTCCATCTTTTTATTTTGGAGGTTAATTGACATGAAAATTGATTTTAATTTAGTTATTTTATTTTATATATTCATGATGGAATAAGTAGAACCCAATAGTAAAGAATGAAATATGACTAAACTAAATGGAAAGGGCATTCACTATTAATTATCATCTTATAAATTGTCAAAATTTTCATCCAAATGATATTTTGAGCATTAAATTGACATATAATGAACATGTATCTCAAAAACTTATGTTACATATAAATATATTCATTCCATGATTTAGATGTTATTGATAATAATATTTATTGAGTAAAATATAGAATGAAATGATATAATCGAATCCTGTGTAAAAAAATTTTTACTCCTAATTATGTAAATTAATAGATTCATGTAAATAAGATTTTCCAACCAATTTTTTTCTTTTAATTTTTGAAATTTATGTAAATTGTTTTTTTAATAATAATTACATGAGTGACTTTACAAAATAATATATTCTATTCCTATGAGGTTTCCCAGACCATGTATAACCTATTATATCCAAGAGAATATTTCATTACTAATCTGAGGATATTTCACCTCTGAGAACATTCATTTGAACATATTAAAACTATTCCTATGGGAAAAAATTAAAATATTTGGTGAATCTTATGAAAATCCCTTAATATTTAAAATATCACCTTTATATAAATACTTTATTTTCACAAAATAAAACATTAATGATCTGGTTAGGGATGATCCATGTTGAAATTCATGATTATCTATTCCTACCCTACACCTAGTAATTGCATGATATTTTAAGGATAAAGTATGTGAATGAGTGGAATCTTGGTAGAAGGAATGATTTACATTATATATAAAATGTGATGGGTGATTATTGTGGGAATACAACAAGTTTTTAATTCATTTATGATACATTATTGCTTTTCCCATCTTGAATATAAAAAAAATGATGATGAAAAAAAGAACTACAAAATTAGAAAATGGAATGTGATTTTGGATAAAGAAATAACCATTACTTGGCCTATGAATAAATTAATATTTGGTTAGGTGGGGGATGTGAACTTTACTCAAAGAAGTACATTCAATAAAGGAAAAATTTTAAATATTTAAAAAAAATGAAAAAATTAGACATTATTTCAATGGGATGCAAAAATCATTCATTGTTCTTAATTTTAGAATGATATTTATATTGAGTTTTGGGGAATATGGGAGTCGTATTAATTTGAATGCGAGAATTTCATGACACTTGTACTTTTTAATATCATTTTTATGCTTTATGAGACACACCTCATCCATGAGATATAGTTTTAAATATATATTCATTCCAACCTTAAGGCATATAGACATTAGAACCAACATTTCAAGCCCTTGTAAATTAACATGTCATTTATCGTTACAAATCGGGGAATGTGTATATTTACCTTTTTATGGATAAGGATTTTGTATTAATGAAATGAGAATAACATAACATGAATTAATATAATCAATGACGAGTGAAGAGATTATAGGTGAGGTAAATAATGATTTGGATTTTTAATAATAATTAGTTTAAAAACACGAATGAATGAGAAGATAAGATCCACCATTTTTCAAAATGGGGAAAGTAAAATTCCAGATTAGATTTTTCATTTATATTTTTTAAATTGATTTAATATTTTATATTAAATTTTGGAAACATTGATTTGAAATTGAATTTTTTTACTTAAATAATTTAAAATATTAAATATTGATAACATCAAGAGACACTTTAATTCATTGTTGACATTTTATGATGGAGGAATAACTTGGGGTATGTGGGGGGGGGGTATTTAACAAGCTCATTTTAGGTGCATACATTTTTCATATTTCCATTTTTTAAGTTTTATATCGATGAATCCAACTATGGTTTTTTATCCTTTAATTAATATGAAATAATTTGAATTATGGATTAATGGTGGATTTAATTTGATAATATTTTTAATGAATTTTCAAATTTTGAAATATTAATTATGGATATTTGTAATTTATTTGAATTACTTGAATCTTGTGATTTTTTTGTAACTATGTTTTAGTAATTTATCTAAAAATTACACTGAGCATCAACTATCTAATCAATTAGGCTATCCTACCATATAGTTATCCCAGAAGGGGAAACCAGTTAGGCCAGCTTGGAATGGCCCACTAAACCAAATTACATACATGGGATCAAATACTATATCGGTATGAGAAATAGATGGTGATCCATAAAATGAGTATCAATGGGCCGAAGGCCCACATGGGCACTATGAGTTCCCTTCTAATGTGTATGTGTAACTGGGAAGGTAATCTCTTTAGAAGTTGTCTCGCTAATGGCTCCCATATCGAGGATTATAAAGGCTCCCCCCATCCACCCGTTTCAATGTTGGATCAATGTTACAATGATGATTTCCATGATCGTCCATGATAGTCCACCTAACATAATCCCATTTCCACTTTAGTCTCAAATTATTTCGTCGAATCCCTTTCGATGCTCAAATTTATCTCATTCTCAATTTTAATGCATGTGCTCACATTGGGTTTATTTTCATTACCTCAACCATCCACGGTGAGGCAATATCAAATATCATCAAGCCATTTTTATGTTAAGATGAAGTGATGGAGCCTTTTGTTATTTCCATGTATGTCAAGAACCACCACACTTTATTCACTGGACACCATATCATCCACCACGTGTCACCCTAATGCCACCATTGTTGATCACCAGGAGCTTCTCCGCTCACCCCCAATAATGATCACCAATACTGCATGCATGTATCCAGGTCCACCACTTGTACATCTCCTGAGATCCACCTTCCACGTGGAATAAAACAACCGTAGAGCTCAATTTCACCACCATGCATGCATACCTTATGAACCCAAAAATTTAATGCATCCCCAATTGAAATCTGACCAATTTTAAAAATTTAAAACTCTTGATAGTTTTATTTTTATAATTGAAATAGAGAGTCTCGTTGGTGTTTTTATAAATTTAAGATCCTCATGATTCTTATGGGAGATTTAAATATTAGAGAGTATGATGAACTATCCCTCATTTCTTATTTAAGGAGTCTCATGCATCAGCCATAGAGGTATCAGTCAACACCAATCATTGGGAAACACCGGAGGAGGAGGTTTCTACAAAATTGGTTTTTCATATCTAATTGATTTTATATTTTTCATAATTATTTCATTTTAGTTTTATTATAAAATTAAATTAAATTTCTAATGAATTAAATTAATTGATTCATGCAATTTATTTTCATTCATGGATTCCACCCTCAATTTATATTCTTCTTCATCTATATGTTACAATTATTATTATTATTATTAATATTATTATATTATCATTCATATTATCATTTATTTTTCTATTTTATTATTCTAATATTATTTTATTTTATCATTCTCTAAATATCTGTCATCTCTCTCTCTCATCCCATTTATTTTTAATACAATCAATTATTATCCCAATTTTATTCTTTCAATATTTTTCTCTTATTTTCTATTTTATTTAATCGTTTGCTTCGTAACCAACCAACCAATGTTATATTTTACCTGTGAAAAAGATAAGTTGAACCTATGGGTTTCCCAAGGGGAGTTCAAGGAATTCTACAATTTATCTTAATGTTTATTTTCCTGTAGGGGAGGAATTGAGTAGTATAAATGGGTGAGGAGAATCTCCCATGTGTGGGGACTCCCCTCCATTACATGAGTTTCAATCTCTTCTTAATATTTATACTAAACAATTATCCCTCTCAATATTGGATTAGTAATAAAATGATGGAATTCAGTGATTTAATGGATGAAACAACATCGATAGAGTCAGGTCCTAGATGATGGAACACCCTCATCCAATGTGTGACATCAACATTGATTATTATAGGAGGTGGAATTAAAATACATTAGGATATAAATGATTTAAAATTTTAAAAATAAAAAAATAATAATTCAAACATGAGATTAAAATTTTAGATTATAAAAATAAAAATAATTAAATAAAGGAGAATAATGATTGAACCCAAAAACAAACCCAAAACCATTTCCTTTCTCCCTTAACTCATTTTCTTTTACATGTCATGATATTTTTTAATTTTATATTCAATTTCATTATATTATCATAAAAGTATTTACAAACCCCAAAAATCATTTAATATTTTTTCATAAAATAACAACAACCAAAAACATATTAGTTTTGGTGATTTATATATAGTAATTAAATATAAATAGAAGACCTTTAAGTGATATGGACTATGTAATCCACTATTCTTCAGTAAGGAAAAAAATTATTTTTCTTCACCTCCTGATAGGAATGCTTTTAGTTACATGATCTATTCGGGTGGTCGAAATGTTGTCTTGTAACGAGATGGTGTTGGATCACTCAATCAAAGAGCCAATACCATTATCTAGAATAGATCATCTAGGTTCTATTTAATGAATGATAGATAATTATGAGATATCATTTAAAAACTCAACAAATCCATAAATTCATAGATATGATAGGAGGATAGAGGGAATGTTTAGTTGTGAATGGAAGAAGGTGGATTTAGGAATTTTTGTTGCATGATGACATTGATAAAACTGATAGTATTCCACAAACCAACCATATAATAATTAAAATTGCCTCCTATGGTGATGTGAAGATCATTCCACTTGTATCTAGCCCAAAAATCAATAATACATTTGTAATGCCCCGACCCTAGTTACCCAGAGTCGGTGCATTATTTTAATACATTGGCATGATTACAAGGAATCAATTCCCGAAGGACCGATAAGTTTATCAGTCTTGGAAAAATAGATCACATACATGAATGTTACATTACACTTCATAATATACAAAACAACATAAATAATCCTTTATGCATGCCATTATTCCTTTGTCTTAACCCTTCTTGTCAATCACAATATACTTCTTCGAATCCTGGGAAAAATAAAACATAGAAAAGGGGTGAGCTCAAATGCTCCGTAAGGGTAATCAATACAGCGGAAACTTTCATAAATAAGCATAAAAATTTAAGGCAATGTATAACTAAAACAAAAGCCTTTTAAACATGAACTTCAACATAGTATGGAAATAATAAAATGAAATAATTCCATTTACTTATTCACATGGATATTCTACTAATCAAATAATCACATGCAATATCAATAACCACTTTCATAATAATGGAATGCATAATGCCAGACTATCATAACCACGTATCCAAGGCCTCGTGCCAAGACTACAAATAAGATTTTGTCAAGGCCTTTTTCCAAGACACTAGTTTGTCTCATGAGACCTACCGATGCATCGAGGAGCTATAGCGGGATCCACCCGTCACATACTATGTCCAACGCATTCCCATATGAAAAGTTTTAAACATAACATAAACATTTGTATTAAAACTACCATAAGAAATGTAAATACTTTCTCTATAAACCATGAATGGTATAAAAATAACACATCCACAGTAAAACATATCACAAAACCTTCAATACAATACAAAAGTTTTGTTTCATAATAACTCAACTTGAAATAATATTAAAAGCAATCAAAGGATGTTATCATAGGTTAAATCAAAACAATTTGAGAGAAATATATCTTTTCTCGAAATCATTGAAAAGTCACACAATTATAAAGGAAGTAATTTAAAAGAAATTTTTGAATCAAAGTGGCCCATACCACTTTGAAAATTTTGAAAAGTAATATCATTTCAAAACATTCATGTCCATATAAATAAATCCTTAAAATCATTTTGAAAACATGGACATTAATTAAAAGATTTAGAAAGATAAATCTTTAAAAAATTTAAAATTATGATCATGATAAAGAGTACCTTTCAAAAATTTCTTAAAATATTAATTTTGAAATCATTTAAAAGTCACATAATTATAAAATAAAACATTTACTTTGAAAATATTCTTATAAGATTGTAAGGGAATCATTGACGATTTTATAACGGCGGTAAATAGCAGCACCTGCCGTATGAGTTAAAAAACATTCTTACCTTAAATTTGTCGAAAGGTTAAAAGTTCCTTGTTTGGAAAAAGACGGAAAGACTCCTTTAAAACACATAAGGGTATAAATGAATTTAACCCATATTCTTTATTAATAGTAAAAATGTTTTGAAATACATTTCGAAGAAACATGGATGTTGATGATAAAGAAATCCCAGCAGATTATTACGTATAAACAACCTCGGATAATGAAGAGATTGCAAAATAAACCCTTACCATGTTGGTAACATACGAAACGTACAACCCATGAAATAGGTATCATACAATTAATATGTAAATACACATAAATTAAATTGTATTACACAAAGAATATAATTATGGGCAGTACATACACCACACAAAATGTAATAGTGGCAATATGGCATGAATCTCACGAGAATAAGGAGTGAGATGAAAACCCCATACCTTGTACATATCCTTGGTTTGGGGTAGGTTAAACTCCTGTATAATGGTGAAATAATTGTTATTAAATTAAACAAGAATCATATACATTCATATGATATCATATATGATCTTTTAACATTGCTTTGTTAATAATATCATAGAATTATCGTTGTTTCAGGTGTTAACTTACTCGTTTTCTTTTAAATGTTTTGTTACGTAAGTCATGGTTGACATAATTAGGTTGTATCATATTCATATAAATAATTATACCAAGTCCTTAAACATCATTTTTAAATCATCAAATGATAATTATACTTGAATGGATACGATAGAGAATGAATCTCATCGCGTTCGTGGAGATGGTAGTCTGTACGTACGTACGAGCGACAATATCATTATTTTGATATTAAAATAATATATAATTGGGTGGTATATCATATATTCAGAATAATTATCATGTTATATTTATTATTTAAATGAATTACACATCATTATTATACCCATCCAAAATAAGAATTTATTAAATAATAATTACACCACGATGTGGAGATGGTAAGCCGTACGTACGCACGTATGGTGACATGTTATTCAAAAGGTGGATAGAATACTGAATATGGTTGTATCATATTTATAATAATATTAAATTATATAGGAGATATTGGATTAATTATTTTAGAATGGTAATAACATAGAAAGAAGAAGTTGAAGAAGAAACGAATTTCAAAAAGGGTGGTGAAAACATTATCTCTTCTTCGGGTTCTTTCTTTTGATTTGATCAAAAGGGATCCTTAAGTTGTATTTCGGATCAAACTAAGGCCTCTAGTTTTTATTGAGGGAAGTTGAGAGAGTATTGGGGCAGGGGTTGGCTGATCCAAAAGGCTTTGAAGGTGTGATGTAATGAGATGGGGGAGTGCCCTTTTAAAAGAGGTGTGAGGGGAACCTTTGGAAAAGTTAGAAATATTAATTTATAATAAATTCGTATTCTGTTTCAAATGGCTCCAAAGTTGATCATTTAAATTTTAAGGTGGTATGGGTCGAAAAACATTCAAACAATATAATTTAGACGGGTTTGGATTACTATATTAACCATATCTTTATGTATTAACTCTAAGTTAATTAGTTTCACTTTTACATGTCTCTTTGTATTTTTATATTATATGGTTAATAAACATATTATATACATCCAAGAGACCACCAAGTGGTCCATTAATGATACAACTATCATGATATAAGTCTCTTGGCCGAAACTTAGATTTTTAGGAATTTAATATCAATTAATAATATAATATTTGTTTTAAAAACTCTTTTATGTCAATTTTGACACTATTCAACAATTGATTTTTGTGAAACTCATAACAGAATGATTACTTTGAAAAAGGTAAATTAAATAAATACTAATATAACATAGTAACCATGAATATTAGTTTATGTAAATAAAAGTCTCAAATTATATTTATTTTTTATTTATAATATCAATTATTTTAGTTTTTTACTATTATGGTAATTACTGCATCATCATTGTGTCATAAATAAATTAAATTATATAATGTCTAAAAATTATAAATAACCTCTCATTATGTAGGAAATCTTTTTATCTTTCTAATGAATATTTATAGTCGAAAATACAACATATATAACCCTATGTAAAAATTGTTTTTCTAAAAGATATATGCTTATGTCATTTTTGTACTTATTTTAACTTAATCAAAATAAAGTACCCCTATCACCTTCATGGGGTCCCAAAATCGACCCAAAGATGCCCATGGTCGACCATGTATCCACCAATAAGGTTAGGACACATTTTAGGGTAATTTAGTATTATTATAATATTATTTGTTAACCCTTATTAACAGAATTACCCTTTAACCATGGTAAATAAAAAATTTACCGAAGTAATTATTCAAAATGGCTAAAAATAAAAGTTACCTATTTACATAATTTCGACATCCTAATTCCAAATATGGAATCCATTTTTCCAAATTCAAAACACATAAGTGTCAGAAATTAATTTAAAATTAATTCACGCTGTCAAAACAAAAAGCGTGCTTTTAAGATATAATAACTATCAAAAGATTGATACTTGTTTATGTCTGGTTTAATTGTGAAATTATGTCCAATGACCAACATGATATTAAATGGTAAAAATATATTCTAAATATAATTTAAAACCACTCAAATTCATAATATATCAATATTAATTAGTTTGATTAAAAAAGTGGTTTTTAGTTAAAATTTAGTAATTTTCACTATTCATCAAAATATTAAAGTTATCCGAGAAGTACCAAAATTTCACCTTATGCTAAATTCGATACTCTGAATCAAAAAATGAAGTCCATTTTGATAGTTAAAATTTATAAAATTTCAAAAAGTAGGTATTACTATTCATAACGGCTAGTTTGATTTGGTTATGGTGTGTGTTAGAACTCGAAGTTTTGTACAACACACGCAACTGTATTATTCAAAGATAAGCGTACCGTGGGAGATTGAGATGTTTCATATTAAATTTTTGATGTCTCCATTTAGTCAAAAAGTTTAAAATATTGTATTTAAAAATGGTTCACTGTTAAAAGTTGGTAAAAGTGAACTACTGAAAATGAATTTGTTCTTACAGTATGTCTAAGAAACTCATAATATGGATTTTGAAATTATAAGGATTAAATTAATTTTAAAATGTAGTTAATACTATTCATAACCTCTTTTGAACGACATGTTTGGTAAGTCATGGTGTGCTTGAACTCTGTGTTTCATGTAGTTCATGTTATTGAATTATTTTGAAGAAATTACACACTATGAAATCGTGGGTTGTTACATTCTCCCCTCCTTCAATAAATTGCGTCCTCGCAATTTGAAATTGTTCTCTGAAAATAAAAGGTTGAAAATAGAAAATATCTTTGTGGGAAAACTCACATCAGAAATTGGGTTACTAAAATTTAGTCTTAATATGAGAAAAAGAGAAATGAAAGGTTCACCACCAAATTAAGATCTCGATTAGGAGAACATTGGTGGCAATTAGGGACATATAATTTGAGGGAAAATGTAAATATTTATAGGTAGTGATTGAGGTCATCAATCACAAGCAAGTGTAAAATTGAGGTCCTTAAATTCATCAGTCTATGATGATTTGAAATACCATTGGTTCAACAAAACATAGGGTATTAGGATAACACATTTTTGGTTTTAGGATTCCATAAATAAAGTATAAGAATTAATTTCTTCATAGAATAAGAGAAGAAGAAAAATATATTCTTGACATGTAGAGTTCCATCCTTTAACTAATTTCTATAACAAACTCATCTTTCACTTTAAAAGATAATAGAACGTAAAAAATATATTCTATTTATCCTATTCATATAGGGTTAAAAAAACGAATTTATAATTCATCTACCAGATCATTTAAAAAACTACATTATTTAATCTCGGACATCACGTGGGTCAGTGGTAGGTGATACACCCTTGTCGCCATTCGGTTGTGGGTTCATGTCTCGCGGCCTTTCCGGACGGGACGGGCTGCCGCCCGACCTCCGAGTTGTCCTTTTATGGCAATCCAAAATAATCCAAACAAGAACTATCCAAAATACTTCAGTCCAAAATTTATATGGAAGGTAAACACAATAAAGATCCTTTTTTCAGCGTAATAACATGTGAACACCATCATCACATATTCTTTTAAAACACTGCAACATCCTGAATTACCATAAAACCTTTTTGATTACATTCCTGATCCCTTATTCATTAAAGAATAATATATATACTCCTTCCATCCAAAAATGTTTTAAACCCCATCAATGATGGAATATACAAATCATTAATCAGTTTCAAGCTAGTCATGAATATCAGATATAATTTATCCAAATCAATCATGTATTATTCCAAAATCACTACCTCGGTATCATAACTATATTTTGGTTTATCATTCTCTCAACCATATATTTTCCAAAAATTTATCTTGCTATTGAGTCACTTTTCTTTGTTCCACACAATCTCAAGTCCTTAATGAAATAGTACTGTAGTATAATCCTTATATACTCCATAATTATTATCACAATTACATTGTTGATACAACACTCAAATGACATAATCAACATAAGAACTCTAATTATTCCTCTTCATCTGTGGTAGTATCATAACTTGATTATTATCCAATAGCATCATTTGCGGCATAGTCTGATGACTGGGACATAGGTTCGCGTAGTGTCCAAACTCCTTGCAAATGAATCATTGTACATTTGAAACCATTTTCTTACCCTTGCAGTCACGTACTTTGTGCCATTTTCCTCCACACTTATAACAAACTCACATTCCTTTCGGGCACGTTCCAGGGTGTTTCTTCCCACAATTATCACATATGGAAAAATTCTTATTTTCCCTCTTCCCTTTATCCATCTTTCTCTCTTCCATCCTTTTCTTCTCTTGCTTCCCTTCAAATCTATAGGACTCAGTAAACTCTTTACTTATCTTATCATCACATGATATTATTTCTTCATATGATGATAATACATGGGATAATTTTTATCTTATAAATTATTGCTTAAGACCATGAAAGATATGATCACTCTTTCTCTTTGGATCATGTGCATTGTTTGAGTTCTCATTCCTTCTACTGGGCACCATTTCTAAACAATGGCATACACTAGATTAGTTTTTGAATAACAATACCTAATCCCAAACATGTAAGTCACATAACATAAATTAAATAGTTTATGGATATAATCCATAATCATAAAAATTTCTCCTTTGAGGAAGTATAAACTCATAATCGCTTCATAATGGTTTGTACAAAAAATGAAAATTATCATAAGCATATCCCCCGGGTGTGTCGTAACCAGGAGTGAAGCAAGGCCCATTTTCGTGCACTAGTTCCCATTCAAGTCTAGCTCAAAGCGGTGTTTTCGGGTTTTACACCTTGGTACATATGTGCCAGAGCCTCCTCTACCTGCTCGTATCTAAACAGGTATGTATTTCTCAGAAAACTCACAAAATCTCTACAATACCAAAATTCTAGGATGTTCTTCTATGCTAATCCTCAAAGTATATATTAGGGCTATGTGCTCTAATCAGAGTTTATCTTAATCAGTTTCTATGGTTATTGCTAAACTTCCTCTCATACCAACTGTAACGCCCCGACCCCAGTTACCCAGAGTTGGTGCATTATTTTAATACATTGGCATGATTAAAAGGAATCAAGTCCCGAAGGACTGATATGTTTAGCAGTCTTGGAAAAGTAGATCACATACATGAATGATACATTACACTTAATAATATACAAAACAACATAAATAATCCTTTATGAATGCCATTATTCCCTTGTCTTAACCCTTCTTATCAATCAAAATATACTTATTGGAATCCTGGGAAAAATAAAACATAGAAAAGCGGTGAGCTCAAACGCTCCGTAAGGGTAAGCAATACAGTGGAAACTTTTATAAATAAGAATAAACATTTAAGGCAATGTATAACTAAAACAAAAGCCTTTTAAACATGAACTTGAACATAGTATCGAAAAAATAAAATGAAATAATTCCATTTAATTATTCACATGGATATTCTACTAATCAAATAATCACATGAAATATCAATAACCACTTTCATAATAATGGAATGCATAATGCCAGACTATCATAACCACATAGCCAAGGCCTTGTTCCAAGACTACAAATAAGATTTTGTCAAGGCCTTGTGCCAAGACACTAGTTTGTCTCATGAGACCTACAGATGCATCGAGGAGTTACAGCGGGCTCCACCCGTCACATACTTAGTCCAATGCATTCCCATATGAAAAGGATTAAACATAACATAAACATTCGTTTTAAAACTAGCATACAAAATGTCAATACTTTCTCCATAAACCATGAATGGTATAAAAATAACACATCCACAGTAAAACATATCAAAAAACCTTCAATACAATACATAAGTTTTGTTTCATAATAAATCAACTTCAAATAATCTTAAAATCCATCAAATAATGTTGACATAGATGAAATCAAAACAATTTGAGAGAAATATCTCTTTTCTCGAAATCATTGAAAAGTCACACATTTATAAAGGATGTAATTTAAAATAGATTTTTGAATCAAAGTGTCCCATACCACTTTGAAACTTTTGAAAAGAAATATCATTTCAAAAAATTCATTTCCATATAAATAAATACTTAAAATCATTTTGAAAAAATGGACATTAATTAAAATATTTAGAAAGATAAATCTTTAAAACATTTAAAATTATGATCTTGATAAAGAGAACCTTTCAAAATTTCTTAAAATATTAATTTTGAAATAATTTAAAAGTCACATAATTATAAAATAAAACATTTACTTTGAAAATATTCTTATAAGCTTGTAAGGGATTCTTTGACGATTTTATAACGGTGGTAAATAGCTGCACCCGCCATATTAGTTAAAAAAACATTCTTACCTTAAATTTATCCAAAGGTTAAAAGTGCCTTGTTTGGAAAACAACGGAAAGAATACATTAAAAACACAGAAGGGTATAAATTACATTAAACCATATTCTTTTTAAATAGTTAAAATGTTTTCAAATACATTTCAAAGAAACATGGATGTGGATGATAAAGAAATCACAGTAGGTTATTACGTATAAACAACCTCAGATAATGAAGAGATTGCGAAATAAACCCTTACCATTTTGGTATCATACGAAATGTACAACCCATGAAAGAGGTATCATACAATGAATATGTAAATAAACATAAATTAAAGTTTATTATACAATGAATATAATTACAGGCAGTACATACACCACACAAAATGTAATAGTGGCAATATGGCATGAATCTCACGAGAATAAGGAGTGAGATGAAAACCCCTTACCTTGTACTTATCCTTGGTTGGGGGTAGGTTAAACTCCTGTATAATGGTGAAATAATTTTTATTAAATTATACAAGAATCATATACATTCATATGATATCATATATGATCTTTTAACATTGCTTTGTTAATACTATCTTAGAATTATCGTTGTTTTGAGTGTTAACTTACTCATTTTCTTTTATATGTTTTGTTACGTAAGTCATGGTTGTAATGGATAGGTTGTATCTTATTCATTCCAGAATGATATCATGTCCTTAAACATTATTTTTAAATAATCAGATGGAAATTATACTTGAATGGATACGATAGAGAATTAATATCATCGCGTTTGTGAAGACGGTAGTCCATACGTACGCACGAGCGACAATATCATTCTTTTGATATTAAAATAATATATAATTGGGTGTTATATCATATATACAGAATAATTATCATGTTATATTTATTATTTAAATTAATTTCACATCATTATTATACCCATCCAAAATAATAATTTATTGAATAACAATTACACCACGACGTGGAGACGGTAAGCCGTACGTACACACGTATGGTGACATGTTATTCAAAGGGTGGATAGAATACTGAATATGGTTGTATCATATTTATAATAATATTACAGTATATAGGAGATACTGGAGTAATTATTTTAGAATGGGAATAACAAAGAAAGAAGAAGTTGAAGGAGAGAAGAATTTGAAAAAGGTTGGTGAAAACATTTCTTCTTCTTCGGGTTCTTCCTTTTGATTTGATCAAAAGGGCACCATAGGTTGGATTTCTGATCAAAATAAGTCATTTAGGTTGTATTTAGTGAAGTTTAGAGAGTATTTGGGCTGGGTTTGGCCGAGCCAAAAGGCATTGAAGGTGTGAAGTAATGAGAAGGGGAGTTCCCTTTTATAAGAGGGGTGAGGGGCACCTTTGGAAATGCTAGAAATATTAATTTATAATAAATTCATATTCGGTTTATAATGGCTCCAAAGTTGATTATTTAAATGCTATGGTGGGGATGGGTCGAAAAACATTCAACCAATAGAATTTAGACATGCTTGGGTTACAATATTAACCTTATCTTTAAGAATTAAATCTATGTTAATTAGTTTCACTTTTACAATGTATCTTTGTATTTTTATATTATATGGTTAATAAACATAATATATACATCCAAGAGACCCCCAAGTGGTCCATTAATGATACACCTATCATGATATAAGTCTCTTGGCCAATCCTTATATTTTTATGAATTTAACATCAATTAATAATATAACATTTGTATTAAAAACTCTTTTATGTCAATTTTTACAGTATTCAATAATTGATTTTTGTGAAACTCATAAAAGAACGATTACTATGGAAAGTGTCAATTAAATCAATAATAATATGACATAATAACCTATAAAATTAGTTTAATTAAATAAAAGTCTCAAATTTTATTTATTTTGGTATTTATAATATCAATTAGTTTAATTGTTCACTATTATGGTAATTACTGCATTATCATTGTGCCATAAATAAATAAATTTATTTAATTTCTAAAAATTATAAATAAACTATCATTATGTAGTAAATTGTTTTATCTATCTAATGAATATTTATTGTTGAAAATCCAACATATATAAACCTATGTAAAAAGATGTGTTTCTAAAAGATATATGTTTATGTCATTTTTGTTCTTATTTTAACATAATTAAAATAAAGTGTCCCTATCACCTTCATGGGGTCCCAAAATCGACCCAAAGATGCCCCATTCCGGCCATGTAACCACCAATAAGGATACGACACGTATTAAGGCATTTTAGTATTATTATAATATTATTTTTTAACCCTTATTTACCAGATTTACCTTTTAACCATGGTAAATAAAATATTTACCGAAGTAATTATTCAAAATGTCTAAAAAAAGTTACTTATTTACACAATTTGGACATCCTGATTCCAAATATGGTATCCATTTTTCCAAATTCAAAACACAGAAGTGGCAGAAATTAATTTAAAATTAATTCCCGCTGTCAAAACAAAAAGTGTGTTTTTAAGATATAATAACTATCAAAAGATTGATACTCGTTTATGTCCGATTTAATTGTGAAATTATGTCCAATGGCCAAAATTGTATTAAATGGTAAAAATATATTCTAAATATACATTAAAACCACTCAAATTCATAATTTATCACTACTAATTATTTTGATTAAAAAAGTTGTTTTTAATTAAAATTTATTAATTTTCACTATTCATCAAAATATTAAAGTTATCTAAAAAGTACCAAAATTTTACCTTAGGCTAAATTCGATACTCCAAATCCAAAAATGAAGTCCATTTTGAGAGATAAAATTTATAAAATTTCAAAAAGTATGTATTACTATTCATAACGGCTAGTTTGATTTGGTTATGGTGTGTGTTAGAACTCGAAGTTGCGTACAACACACGCTACTGTATTATTCAAAGAGAAGCGTATCGTGGAAGTTTGGGATGTTTCATTTTAAATTTTTAATGTACTCATTTATTCAAATAGTTTAATATATTTTATTTAAAAAGGGTTCACTGTTAGAAGTTGGTAAAAGTGCAATACTGAAAATGAATTTGTTCTTACATTATGTCAAAGAAACACATAATATGGATTCTAAAATTTTAAGGATTATATAAAGTTTAAAATTTAGTTAATACTATTCATAACATCTTTTTAACAACTTGTTTGGTAATTCACGGTGTGCTTGAACTCTGTGTTGCATGTAGTGCAAGTTATATAATTATTCTGAAGAAATAACACACTATGAAATCTTGGGGTGTTACAACATGAAAGGGTTTCTATACACTTGTTTATAGGATATCCATCCACGAATATGGAAACAATCATCATGGTTTATATTTGGAAGTTTTTATATAAATCATGATAAGAGGAGAGACATCCAATTGGGAACTTCGAAAAAATCCTCCAACCCGTGTTATAGAGGCACAACATTCCATATTTGGTAACCACATAACTTATATTGGCCTTCCTCGATAGTGGCCTAGTATGAACTTGAGACACCTTGTGACTGTTGAGTCATGTGATTCATGGTACACTAAACCTTCTTCATCATACCACTATCCCATAAAAATGAATTTATCCAATAATTGAATAGAATTATAAAATATGTATTAAGAGGGTGATCAAGTGATTTATCTACCATAGTTGTTAAATCACTGGCCAATGGAAGGACCAGTTTTGAATCTTTCCATATATTTGATATAGGATGTAATTATTCAAACATATTACCATGAATTGGGATTACACTAAATCGATAGATATCATATATGTTAAAAAATAATTCAACATGTGATAAGTTGAAAGTGTTAGTGATCAAACGCCAAATGCTGATCAATTCAGATTGCTTCTCAATTAGTGAATAAACTAAAAACATAGAAACCTTCACATCTTGGAATAATCCAATATCCTCCAACTATTTGGAGACCTTGATAAAATTATATTTCACAAAATATTCTATGTCCCATTCATTAGAGAAACTCCCACTATACCTCAAGTCCCAGATGTAGCTCTACCCTCTATTGGGATCACCTTGCGTGAAATTGAAAATGGATGGATAATCATGTATGCAGGAATCCTAGAATATTTCATAGCTGGGTTGGTTTCATTGAGTCCATAGAGACCCATTTAAGATAGAGGATATCTCTTGGTATGACTATTAAATTATATGAACTACAAGATATATGTTCACTTGGGAATAGTCTCGAGACACTTGAAACCGTGTAGATCGAAGTTCGTGGTTTGTTAATTGAAGGGGACCATTGTCTTCAGGTCTAAATTTTACATGTATTGTCTGTTGGACAATGGTAATGATAGATGATCTTGTGAAATTAGGTTTATAAGAATACCCTCAAGAAATAAGATGTGATGTCGAATATCATCTTCAATGTTCTCAACAACATAAGTTCTCATATTTTGTATCGAGGAAGGGAAATACAGATCCATTTTACACCTATGATAATATCACCAAACACATATGAGATTCAATAAAATTATTCCATTGAAATGTTCAAATATACTACTAACACTAAGTATATGCCCACGATCCACCACTCCAGGAGGAATTTTGATTCCCAAGGTTCTTATTATGTGAGACATTTGGCCTACATGAAACTCAGACGGCATAGTGTTTGGACTATGGTAGAACCATGCAGATGACCATATCTCTATGAGGGTGGGTGGAGTTACAATTCACATGATACAACTATAAAATTCCTAGATGTTTTGTCTAAAAATGTGAATTTTACATGAAGAACACATCTTGCGAGAGAGATCATGGGAGTTGTAGTTCACAAAGAGATATCGATAAAAGGAAATGATCCTGATCGCCAATTTATATCCATGTTCTTCTCTATTTGGACCACCTGCCTAATAAAAACCACTTAGTCATTGGACCATTTTATTAATCAGAACCTCCTTTTCTTCATCTTATTTTCATCCCATTCTGATGAGGGGCATTGTTTAGGTCCTAGAAAATATACGTTCATGTAGGAAAGGAGTCCATGGGTCTAGTAAATGGTAGAAAAATTTAAATAAGAGTTTGAAGGAAATTTTCAAAGTTGGGGAAATTGAAAAATAAATATTGGGTCTCATAATGAAAAGTTTTTCTATGAAGGATATTGATCTGTATGGAGTTCTACTGCACCACGAAGCAACCCATGAAAAATATAATACTGGGGAAAATATGGAACCCCCAATAACCAAAAATGAAACATAAATTTTTGTTGGTCTAGATGGTCATTTTGTTCTACAATAAATTAATGACCTAAAAAATGGTTTCAAGTGCCGATGGTCTTTTCAGTCCCATATGAGTGATATTTTTCATATTGAATAGATTCCTTACTAGGAACCCACAAATTATGCTCCATATCCCACCACGGATGACTAAAGATCATAGTATCTATTTAATATTTTCTTCTATAAAGGACCCTCTAGGTGAACCAAAGAAGTTATGGACTCAAGGACACTCAATAACCAAGACACAAATTAGAATTGGGAGAGAGACATCCATTCCCAGCAGCTGAACAAACCACATAACATTAAGGACAAAATGAAAATCATTTTTTCCTCCAAAAACACAAGAATAATTCATAGAAACCACTCCATAAATTGTGATTGGATGGCCTTTTTTTAGAATAGAACCCCAACGTAATAAATAGATATACAGAGGGATCCCTTCTCGTGTAGGGAAACTCTATGTTATAGGTAATAAATCCTAGTTAAAAAAGTTTGAAATGGGTGGAACATGCCATTGGGTAGTAAAATGTTGTGTAGATGGAACCTGGGTCCATGTTGTGCAGCACTACGCGAATGGAACACTCAACTAATTATTAAAATGCTACACAATGGGATCTCCATTCTAATTATGAAAATTTTATATAGAATTTTTAACCTTTTTGTAATCTGATCATCAAATCAAATCATTTCCCTCTATAATTACATTAGTCTCCACATTGATGCCTTTTCAAAACATCTTAATGTCACCAGTAGAAGGCCACTTCAAAATCCATCAGATTTGTATGATTAGATCATCAAAAATATCATTATGTTCACTTCATTCTAACTACCCATGGTATATTGATTCATGTTGGTAACATTCGTGAAAAGGTAGAACCTTATAATATATTCATGTTTATATTCCAATGGTAATGATGGTTTCAAACAAGTTGGTTCTAAAATGAACCTCCACATTCAAAGCAATGAGAAAGGAGATCACACTTTCCATTCTCTTTGAGGCATAATGGGTAATAATCCATTCATCCTCGTGATCCAAAAGGTCAACCTTCATGGATAAATCCCCAAGTCATTCATTATGGATACGTCACTCTTGATCCCCTTCATTGGTTTTAGGTAAAATGATTGGAGGAAATGGCTATCAATATCCACCCTCATTTTCATTCCATTTAGGCCCTGACACCTATGATCTGATGGATGCTGATCATGTGATTTTTAGTTCCACTACATCCTCTTTTTTCACAAACCGAGCATGAATCACATGGGTTTAGTGGTTATCAGATTTCATCAAATCTGCATAATCTAAAATCACTAATATGGTTATCAAATACAGATTAACACACATCCATATTCAAATGGGCCTCACAATCAGTGTAATCCCAAACTATAATCTAATGGGCCTCCATCATATTTGTAATCACTAATAATATCTTCCCAAATGTTCCTCTTACATAGGTGTAAACCCAATTAACATTTTATAAAGTGGCCTCCCCATATTACAATGCCCCAATAATATCTACTCAAATAGGCCTCCTCCATAGGTGTCACCCAAAATCATATAAGCTCATGATGTCCTCCTTTATTGTATAACCCTCAAACAGTTCCAAACTACATGGAATTTGATTTCAATATAGTATAGATATATTGGATTCCTCCTTGAGTTCCATGTCGAACACCCAAATTCCCATGTTGTTTTCCCATCCACATTACTTGTATGGTCATATCCTTCTCAGAGGGCCACATCCCTTTTGAGTCCCATTCATTTCTATCCTTATTCATTCAAATCCCTTGTACGATCATATACCCACCTGGGATACCACATTTCATCGATGTACCTCAGGTTGTTTCAACATAATTATTCCACCATTCTTTACCAGACACCTTTTTCATAGACATCCATGTTGCATAGCATTAAAATTATTGGTCTGGACCCCACCACACAACCTTAATATGTTATTTCTCCCATTTTTTAGCATCGAATTAAATGGGTTTTTATTCGTTTCGTGAGGATATTTAGGAATCGAAACTCATGAGACTAATACAAACAACAAAAAAACTTATGTCTCCCTATAAAATAATAAACTCTAGTGTACCACTACTACATAGATTAAAACAAGTGTAATAATGGAAAACCATATAATAATATATGATCCCTATATAATAAGGGTACCATTTTTGGATGGACTTGTTTAAATATATTTCCCTCAAGTGAGGGAAAACTTCATATGAATATAGTTGATTCTACAACTACGTGTGATAATAAATAGTCATTTTTTGAGGCACATCTTCATCTTACATGGGGATGATTAAAGAATTCATGAAAATTCCTAAAATATATAATGTTATCTTCTTTTAGGAAATAACCCCCTAGCAGGTGTGATGATCTTGACCTCATGTACTCATGACTAATATGTGTCCCTAAGAATTGTTGAGTCCATTTATCAATATCCACATACCTAGGAAAACATGGTTCAAGAATCATCAATGATGAGGTAATATTAGAGTGTTTTTAACTCCATGAATAACCAATTTGAATACATTCAATAATTATTTACCCATGTTTACTGATTGTGAAAAATTCAAACCCTACACAATAAGTCATACTGTGGACACCATGACTTCCATAAAAAATTGTATATTGAACTTGATGTGAAATTATTTAACGACTGAATCTACTTCACATGTTAAAAATGATAGACTACCTGGTTCTAATTAGATAATCTAATCCTTCCACGAAATACCATATTCATTCTCATTAGAAATATTACAGTTGTGTTGTATCTAATATTTAATAATTACGACATAATTTTTATTACATATGATATCTATATTTAATATTAAGTAATTCTATTGTTTAGAAAATTGTTCTCAATAAAAAACATGGGTGAAGATCCCTACATACTATGTATGAAGATATATAGAGTTATATCAATGTGACTTCTTATAATGGATTAAAATATATTTATTGATAATTAAATTAAATGGGTTTTCATCATGAATTTCATGAATGGTTAATTACAAGTGTTTCCTTGAAAAATATGAAGAAGATTCAATATCCTTTCAATGAGTTTGATAGTATGGATTGGATTCCTAAAAGACCTACCATAAAATCAATCATGTATTATATATTGGAAACTGAACCAGAAGACACTTCTTCAGGGATATTTTATAGTATATAATACGTAATATTTTGGACTCACGTGATTTTTATTAATATTATTTTTAAGTACTCATGAACAATTAAATATATGTGTTTGGAAAATTGAGGATAATATGATCTCATTTTATGGGGAACCACTAAAGCTAGATTACAATATAATATAGATGAAACATGATCTCAATATGGTTTCTTATTTTTCCTGTAATATGGATCTATTATTTGTAATTGTTTAAAATAAGACACCATTGAATACTTGAATATAACTTAAAACAACATCAAATCATTAGATTCTAGGATAGAAGATGTTTGTATAATGCACATCATCACTTAAAAAGTTTATTTTTTTATCATTGATTGTTAAATTGAGATGTAGTATTATATTAATGGACCTATATCCTAGGAAATGGAGTAATTGTTTCGCCAAATTATGAAACAATTACTTTTCAAATACCATTACATTTGAGTTATCATTGAGAGGGGCGATGTAATGATCAGTTGAATGGATAAAAATAATAATTTGATAGATCTTTTGGAAACCACATTACTAAAAAAATTAAGGGTTATTTTGAATCATTTGGTATTAGATACATGAGATTTGGGATATTTTGGTAATAAAATATATCATACATTTTTAATAAAGTTACTATTTATTTATCATTCATTCATGAGATTTTATTTGTGTTAAATGAATAGTGGAATTATAATATACCGAAATGGATGGATTTTAGTTTTCCCATATTACTAGTCAATATCTAGACTTATGGGTTGGGATTATAGGTTGTGATTGTAATTTTTATATTCTTATATTTTATATAATTAATTTTATATGATATAAAAATAATATAATATTATGTTAATAAGTATAGACAGAACATATAAACTAACATGTCGACGTATATCAAAATGAATGTCATTCGATTGTTGATATACCTAGGGGTGTATGATTATTTTTAATCTACATTACATTGTGTTGGATGGATGCAAATCATGTGAACCATAACACATAGATACCTCACATACACAATTCTTAAGGCCTAGGTAATCATAGGATAGTTGGATATGATGTTGATCATGTTATCAGTTGGATAATAACAACGAAATATAACTTATTCAATTTTATAATAAAAAATATATTGTAACCCATTATTTAATTAAACTGAGGAACATTATGGTAAATCATAGTTGACTAACATGAAATGTTATTGGCTACTTGTATGGATAACATATGTGTATTTATTCAGACTAATTAATATATTTTTGAAAATATATATTATATGAGTTGAACTATAATAGATTGAAATTATCCATTTCCACTTTTTTCATTGAAAACATGGTGATTTAATAAGGTGAATATGATTCCTAATTTACTAGAAAAATTCATATGGAGATGCAGCTATGTGATGTAGATCTAATTCGAGGAACTTTCTAGCAACAACATCACTTCCCTAACATTGCAGCCAAACCAACCTTGTATTTTTAATTATATTTATCATCTATTATTTTGTATTTCAATATTAGAAAATTTTAATATCACATTATTCTATAATTTATTTTAGGAATTGAGTATATAAATATGTTGTTTTTTGTTAATTTCATTCATTTTTATCATATAAATTAAATTCATGTGGGTATTATATATATTTCGGTTGATATCCCTATATTTATAATATGTTATTAGTTAAATGGATACATAATACATTAAAATACTATATAATTTGGTATCTGGTGGATATTATTCCTCATTCACTAAAACTAATTTTCTTTTGTGTGTTATTGAAGTTTCATCAGTTTATGAATTCTGTAATTATTTTATGATTAATTTTCATCATTTTGGTTATAAGATTTCTAGAATAAAGAATTCTATACATACCCACATACTTCGCTAATCCTGTAGATTCATCATGTAAATTTTCTAGTCATTTTATTCCAATAAAATATATTTTCGAGTAAGTCCCATTACCTATCATGAGATTCCTCATGTATAAACCAGCTAGTTCGCCCAAATATTACTTCCCATTCGAAATTAACATAACATAGAAAAAACAAAACCAGAATGTCCAAAGTATTATATATTTAATAAGGTTAAATTATAGGTTCTCTAGTATTTTATCTTGATTTGAGTGTATACTCACATTGATTGAAAGGAAGGTTTTGGCTAAAAATACGTTCCTAATACTTCTCTAATCATCACCTATGATAGTCGCATACATATAGATAAAGAATATTCACCGATGAAATCCATTTATCTATGAATCATAGCCTCTTCTATGTCCTATATACATAGTTTAGATAACCAACCTTATTATCAAGATAAAATCTTTTTTCACCCAAAATCCATAGTGTTCCCTACTATCCCCATACTATCATCTTACACACATTCACATGATGTTTATTAATTTTCCATTGTCTCTCCCAAATATATAACATTTCTTATTCCTTCACACTCTACCACCAACAGTCCCCCTGAAATAATGTTCTGAGTTTTTTCTTGTGAATAATCATAAGAATACACCCAATTATTAATTACATTCACACTCTATGTGGATTGTGAAAGGGATATAAACAAAATGATAATGGGATTAAAAATATATAGGTAAAATTGTAAAAAATAAATAATATGGAAAAGGAAAAATATTGTAATTATTTATATAAATCACCATTCCCACTAGTGCAAGACCAATGCCCACACCCAAGCTATGAACTTACAAAACATTCCACTACACTATAGGATGTATGTACTTCATAAAGATGAAACTTGTCACCTTCTAGAGAGAGAATCATCAAGTACATTTTTTATCATGGTTGATGAAACTGAATTAATAAAATACCTATATCCAAAATCAGATGGTACAAATCTTGTTGTAATAACTCCCAAAACATAAAATTCAATAATTTGGCCAACATAAAGAATCTCTAGAAGAAACTCCAGACCATCATTTTTGGCATTTGATACTACCTTAAATAGAAAAATCTCATTCATGCAACCAAGTAATTAAGGAAATTTTTGAGGAATTTTTTCCAAATAATCCCATGATGTTGTGACGTACGACAAAGATTCATAAACTCATATTCAGTATGTAATGATAGAAAATATATTGACTATTATATGGATGTTGGCTGATCTTTTGTTCATTATTCTCTAAATAGATATTTTTTATATGCTAATGGTTAAAATCACTACCATCTTATCACAGATGGAAAAAATGTCTCATAATCCACCATTAAAAGCTATTGGATATATTATACCAACTTTTTATAATATTTACCGACTTCAAATGAAGTTTTATAACACTTTTTTTTTATATTTACCTCTCTCATATTAAAGGAGACTTGAGACAATGTTTATAAAATTAAAACACAATAACAACTATTGTCATGATGGAAAATATGACAGAACATGATGATGGTGATGAAATTAATCTTTATGATATGCTTTTTTGATTATTACATGACCTCAAACTAAATTTATGTATTTTAGTTGAATTATTCCATCCCACAAAAATATGTGAACCGAAAACTAGTATTTAATTGGGTTTATAGTTTCCATGTTAATGTTCTCTAAGAGTTTCCTTCAATTTCACTACCACTAAAAGGAAATGATTGATACACCTTCCCTTAATAATATATCGCGAAATTTTCCTACATGTATTCTAGGTCTTATACATTCCAAGATGTGGAGCATAATATATCCCTGACAAGGACCACCATTTGGTGATGTTATGCAGTTTCCTTGAATAGACCCATAACCGAGTCATTTATTTTAACTTATTTTATCTAGTCATTATCATGGATTTATAGTTTTTTTATTTTTAGGGTAAATTATTCATTAATTTATTTTTTGGGTTAACCCTATAAATAAGTTTTTTGTGTCACATGTATTAAGTTTTGAGTGTATTGATAAAATTCCTTATATTTTTCTCTCTATTTTGTGTTTTATCTCTATGTTACTCTAGAATTCCACATGAGCGGGATGATTTCTAATGCATTTCATAGTATTTGTATGTTTTGTAGTGATAACACCAATCCCATTTAATGTTTTTGTAGCATAATGTTTTTCATGTGTAATATGACATGAAAAGTTATATATAAAAGGCTAGATGTTACTACCCATGTCAACAAGATGAACCATTCATTTCGAGAAACTACCTGATTATGAAAACATAATTACTTTTTATTTTCCTTGATTAGTTGTTAGTATGTGTTCCCTCGTAATATTTTCATAAGGTGTGTGTTATTGAGGGAAAATTATACAAATAGAAAATGTGTTGGATTGTGGGGAAAGCAACAAAATAGATAAATTATAAATTTTAAAAAATTTAATTTCCAATTATATTTTGGATTTTAATTTAAAAGATTAATACATGAATATTAGAATATATATTTTATATAATAATATTTCTTTTTTAATTATATATACATATATATAATATTATTGTAATTTTATATATCATTCTAGAATAATTGACATTTTGTATATAATTGAAAATATAGTATTCACTAAAATTATTCCTTTTATGAATATAATAAAAATTTACTATATATTAATTAATTATGAATAAGTTTTTAATTTTAGATATCTATTTCATAAATAAACATATACTATCAAAATAATATTATAAATTAACAAAACATATGGTTATAACATGTCAAATATTTTCTAATAAAAGAAATTGTTTATAGACTTCTCTATTATTGAAATATATTTTTTGGATTTCATTGGAAGACACATAAATTTTAATTATCTCATTATAAACTAGTATTTATAATTGAAATATAATACATCGATAATTTCATTGTACATATAAATTTAAATCCTAAAAGTGAAAATGTTTTAAAAATTAGGTTTTACATGTTACATTGTTAATGTTAAGATTTATTTTTCATAAAAATAAAAATAGTTTCTAATAATATGGGGTTAAAATTTATGATCAATGTCTCTAAATTATGTAATATGTTCCACATTAAATTTAAAAATAACAGTTATATTACAAATGATAAAATATGTTCCCCTTGTTAAACCAAAATAAGTAAATATGAACATTAATAGAGTGAAGGAAACAAAACCATGATTAAAATAGGTGTGAAAATATATGTATGAGGAATTATAGACCATATATAATTCATTAATCAATTATTTACCATTTTTTAGTTTTAATTACATTTTTAAAATGTTCTCTCATTATCACATTTTTGAATATTTAAGAAAAATACATTCTCGCAATGTATAATTGGTGCCTTTCACAACACCACCAATACCACCCAATGAATTTTGATTTATCCTAAACCAATAACACACCATTATTCCATGGTATGCTACTATATGAATAATGTAATAGCTTATGTTGTACACAACATCATGTTCTAGCACACCACGACCAATCAAACTAGTTATTATTTATTTTATTTAGATTTATTTTTGGTCAAAATAGATTCATATTAACTATATTAGTTCAATGTAATTAATTGGAGTCATTTTATAATAAACCTTGATGTATAAAATTTTATTGAATATTTTAACGTCTTTTACCAACCTTATAGGCACATTGGAAAATTTGGATAAATTGTAATTTTACCACAGTAGTGAACTGAATTTAATGAATACGAGAGACAATGTTGATTTTATTATGTAAAATGTTGTTCAAAATGATAAAAATAATTATTGTTGAATATTAACATTTGGATTTTATAAACATGGTTAAATGTAAATAAGGTAATTAAAGGTAGAAATGATATTATATTTACCCTACACATGTTCTAATTGTATTGGATATGTGTTCTTTAACCAAACTCAATATTAGGAATAAAATAAGATCCTCTTTGATTGACTTAGATTAGATTATTACATTTCTATTGATTTTATTTAAATAAGAGTTAAAAGTGTTAAATTCAATGTTTAATAACTAAACCATTTTTAATATAGTCTTATTCATATGATATATTCAACTATAAATAATAATTATAAATATAAAACTATTTCCTATGTCATGGTATTTTATTTATAATTTTTAGATGTTATATAATTAAATTTAGTTATGACACAATAATGATAAAATAATTTCCATATTAATGAATGATTAAAAAATGAAATTATAAATATAAAAATAAATGTAAATTGATTCTTTTGATGAATTCCAAGAATTTTATAGCTTAATATGAGATATTAGTGTTTTCTTAATTTATCGGTTTTTAGGTAATCATGTTTGGTTGAGATTAACACAAACCAAATACTAAATAGTGTCATAGTTGACATATATATGTTTTAAAATAAATACTATTTTAATATTCCGAAAAATATAAGTTTAGTATAAAAGAATTTTTTGAAAATATATATTCATTAACGTTGGAGATAAGAGAACGTACAATCGCAAATCCATGAAGGAAAATGGTCCAGCCAGAGCTGGTTAACATCAAAGGGGCCTGAGGCTGCCAACTGATTGGCAACATTGTTACCTTACCTTTTAGTAAATGAGAAGGTACAAATTACGAAGCCATGATGGGGCGAAAGGATTCTCATGATGAGGGATCCAAAAGACTGGAGGCCACTATCATTGGAATAGATATCATTGATAAGGGAGAGACAGTCTGATTCGTGGTTGATTATATCCCATCTGTGGTCCTTGGTGAGCATCATACAAGAAAGGATGGTAGTAGCCTCAGCCACCACAGGTTCCCTGCGAGCGAAGCGTGATTCATGTTTGGACTCAATGATTTTCCCCTAATGATTTGGGGCCAGGATGCCGAGGGTGACATGCCCATCCTTGGAGATAGACGCATCCACGTTAATCTTAAGAGTCCCCTCACTTGGTGGAAGACAATGGAAGGGTCAAAAACGGGTTCCAAAGGGTTTATTTTTCATTTTGTGGTGCTTCCAGCCCTCATTCCACGAAAAGGCCTGTTGAATCCAAAATTCAGGGGTTCTCTGCACATCGTTGAAAAATACCTCGTAAGGACGGACCCAAATGATCCAGACCATGGTGAAAAGTGAGCCTACATTAGCCGATGATAAGGATGACCACCATGGAATCAAGAAGCATGGGAGGTCAGCGGCCATGGCCGGTGAAGTGGTTCTAGTAGAACCCCATTTGTGCCAAATTTCCTTAGCCCCTAGGCACTGGATGATGGTGTGCTGGAGAGATTCTAGGACGTTCAGGCAGAATGGGCAGGAATCGTCTCTGGACATGTGTCGGAAGGCAAGATGGCTCATGGTAGGAAGGGTTGTCGTGCACACCTTCAACCAGAAGTGGAAGATTTTTGGGGGAACATTGATTTTCCAAATTGAATTCCAGGGTCCCCCATCCCAATCGACCGAATGGTTTCGAATGGCGATATTGTATCCAGAATTCACTGTGTAGGCTCCTGATAGGTCGTTGATTTAGAAGAGATGGTAGGGGCCGGAGTATGGGACCCTGGGGGTACTCAGGATATTTATTTTGTCTCTATCATTGAACCATGCATGAATCTTCTCCAGACACCATCCATAACCCTGATCGGAAAAGGGGCACCAGACAGTGGCATCCTCAGACCCTGGTTGGGTAGGGGATGATGCCCAAACACCTTCCTTATCAATTAGCTAGGGGTCCATCCAAATGTTAATATTTTGGCCATTCCTGATCCTCCAGCCCAGCCCTTTTTCAACGAGGAAAAGGGCCCCCCAAATTCTTCTCGAGAGGAATCCTGGACGGTGGCCAATAAAAGAGACATGGAAGTCATTGTGGGGAAAATACATAGCATGAATAACACATGCACGTAGAGATTAAGGACAGTTAATCAGGGGAAAACCGTGATTAGCCAGCAGTGCATCATTGAAGTAAAAGAGATTCAGGAATCCCATACCTCCGTCCGGCTTGGGTTTGCACAGTTTCTCCCAGGAAATCTAGTGGGTTAGGTTCCTTCCATCATTCTTCCCCCACCAGAAGATGGATGTGCGTGAGTGGATCAAGTTGAGAATGGTCGACAGAAGCATAAACAGGGAAATAAAATAGCCGGGGATGGACTAGATGACATATTTAACGAGGATCTCCTTACCTGATTTGAAATGTTTTATGGGTTTCCAGCCTTGGATTTTCTTACAATCCTGTCCATCAAGGAAGGAAAGATTTCTTTTTTGGAGCAGCTGATAACATTGGGGAGCCCGAGGTATTTCTGTTGTATCTCGACCAATTGGATTCCTGAATAATCACAATTTCTTCTTTCTTGGAAGAAGGGACCCCTACGCTGAATGAGATTTCAGACATTCCATGATTGATTGACTGACCGGATTCCCTCTCGTACTTTTGGAACCTATGGATGATTACCCGATATTCCTTAGTGGATGCTCCGGATAAAAGGAGGAAGTCGTTGGTGAAGAAAAGATGTAAAACTGGTGGACTGACATGAATACCTTTTCCCCATGTAAGGAGTTTGTGGATGCAACCCTAGAAATAATGTTAGAGAAAACATCAGCCACCAAGATAAAGATAAAGGGGGAGAGAGGATCTCCCTGTCGAAGTGCCCATGATGGGTTGAATCCTCGGGTGAGATCCCCATTGACCTTGATTCCGAAAAAGATGGTCGAGACACAATGCATGACCATATCAATCCATTTAGAACAGAAGCCCATTTTCAGCATAACATCTCTTAGGAAGTGTCATTCCACTTTATCATATTCCTTGGTCATATCATGTTTCCAAGCCATAGTTCCTCTTTTCAAGGTCGAGCGAGTTTTCATGGAGTGGAAAACTTCATGGGACACAATTTCATTATCAGTGATCAGTATATTGGCCCCTAAAGCACTCTGGTTTTTCGAGATGATGTCAAGTAACCTAGGGCGCAACCGATTAACTAAGATCTTTGAGAAAAGTTTGTAAGAGACATTGCACAAGCTAACGGGTCTGAAATCAGGGACCGAAAAAGGTTTCTTTCTTTTAGGAATGAGGACAAGGATCGTTTCATTGGGTTTCTATTGGCTTTTTATAGTATGTTTTTTTAACTATTTATAATAATAATACAAGAAGAAATAAAAAAAGATAAACTATTTAACTAAGAGTTAAATCTAAACTATAAGGTTAATATTTTTTCCTAAACATGACTAAAACCTATCTTTTGAGAGGTTTTAGATTCATACCCACATTATATTAGTAATAATTCCTTTCAGAACCATTATAAACTAAAAAAATTATAATAGAATAATATTTCATGCTTTTCCTAAAGTGACCCTTACCTCTCTTATAAAAGGAACTACCCCTTCCATTTTTTTCACGCCTCCAAAGATAATTGAATCAGAAAATATCTAAGAAAATATCCTCCCAACTACACTCACTTTTTCCAAGAGGCCTTACTTTGATCAGAAAAACATCCAATGGATCCATTTTGATCAAATCAGAAGGATTCACCTGAAGAAGAGGTAATTACTTAATCTCCTCTTTCAATGATCATTTCTGCATTCACTCCCCTTTCATTAATTTATTCCATACTAAAATAACAACTCAAGTTACATATACATAATGATATTTTATTATTAATATTGTACAACCATATTCATTATTCTATTCATCTTATGAATGAAAAAGTCACCATACGTTTGTATGTACGGGTTAGTGTATCTACGTCATTGTGTAGTTTGTTATTTAACACTTCTTTATTTGGATAAGTATAATTGATGTAAATAAATAATATAAAATTTTAATGATTCTGAATATATTATATACCATCTAATAACATAAAATTTCTCCATCAATAGAATGATATTGTCGCTCGTGTGTACGTATGGATTATTGTCCTCATGTATATGATGAGATTCATTTCTCATCGTAACAATTCATGATTAGTTGTCATTTTATGATAAAAAATAATGTTAAATAACTTAATATCATTCTAGATATGGATCAAATACATCCTATACATAAATACATGACTTACATAATAAAAAATATAACATAAAACAAATCAGTTAACACACTGAACGATGATACTACTGAAATATCAATAACAAATAAATATTAGAAGATAATATATGATATTATATTTATGTATGTTTTTCATATATAATTTAATAACAATTATTTCACCATTATACAGGATTTTAACCTACAATCGACTATGGAAAATTAAAAGCTAAGTGTTAATTTGAAAATCTCTTTATTATTCGAGGTTTCTTTTACATATGTATCTACTAGGACTTCTTTATCATCCACATCTGTGTTTCATAAAAATTTATTACAAAACATTTTTACTAGTTACTATACTATAGGTTAAAGTAATTTATATCCTTTTTGGACTTTTTATAAAATGGTCTGAAAGGAATCTATCTATCGCTTTCTAAATGAGGTACTTTTTGACCTCTTCAACAATTTAAAAAAAGAATTTTTTTTAACATATATAGAAAGTGTGACTTTTTATCCCTTATAACACATTAGAAACATCTCATACAAGATTATATCAATATTTTCAAAATAATTTTTCACTTTACTTTGGAATGATTTCAATGTAGAAATAAATATTTCACTCAAATTTATTTTGGATTGATTTCATCTATGTCAACATCCTTCGTTGGATTTTACATTTATTTGATGTTGATTTATTAGGAGACAATTTTTCAAATTGTATTGAAGGATTTCTGATATGTTAGGCTATGTATGTTCTATTTTTATACAATTAATCTTTTATGGTTAACGTATTGACATTTAGTATGCTAGTTTTAATACGAATGTTTATTTTATGTTTCATCCTTTTCATAAGATGAATGAATTAGACACAGTAAGTGACGAGTAGTTCCCAAAATAACTCATCAGTGCTTCTGCAGGTCTCATTTCATTAACTAGTATCATAAAACAATCCCTTGACAAAACCTTATTTTATGTCCCAACACAAGGCCTTGACTATGTGGTTATGATGTCCGACATTATGTATTCCATCATTATGAATTTAGCTATTAATATTTCATGTTATTATTCGATAAGTAGAATATCTATGTGAATAAGTAAAAGAAATTATTTGATTTATATTTTCCATATTATGATGAATTTTAATTTTCAAGGCATGTATTTTAGTCTTATACATTGCCTTAATTGTTTTTTCATAGTTATGAATGTTTCTGCTATATTATTATCCTTAATGAAAATCTGATCTCACCACTTTCTTTTGATTTCTTTTTCCCATGATGTGAAGAAGTATAATATGACTGAGCTACAAGATTAGGATAAGAGGTATGGGTTTGTTCAAATAAGACACAAAGTTTTTGTTTTTTTTATTTAATTGTGTAATTTAAAACTTATGTATGTATTTAGCACTTCTAATGAAGGTAATATAATTGGTCCTTCGAGACTTGATCTCTCGTGATAATTCCAATGTAATGTAATAATGCACTGATTGAATGTAACATGAGTCGGGGTGCTTTAGTTTGGTATCAGAGGAAGTTTTGTACAAACCTAGGAATCTAGATATAGAAAATCAATTATTAGATAACATTACCCTAAGATAGACTTTGAGGATTAATATTGAAGAACATCCTAGAATTTTTGTAATGTAGTGATTTTGTGAATTTTACAAGAAGTACATCCCTATCTAGATATGAATAGGTAGAGGTAACTCTGAAACAGATGTACCGAGTAGTGAAAACATGGACAAGGTGTTTTGGGCTTGACTGAGGGTATCCTGGTACACAAAAATGGGCCCTACTGCACTGTTGGTTAGGAAACTCTCGGGGGATCAGCATAGGAAAATTCACATTTTTTTACAAACCATTATGAAGTATTTATGAGTTAGTACCTTTTAAAAAACGTTTTTTATTATGGATTATATGCATAAACTATTTAATTTATGTTAGGAATTTTACTAGTTTGGAATTATGTATTGTGACTCATAAACTAATCTATTTTATGCGATTATTTAGAAATAGCGCCTAGTGGATGGAATGGAAACCATATCAACACACGTAATCCAGTTAGGGATTTTCTTCATACAAAATATAATTATATTGGAGCTGGTGAGGAAACTAGTCAAAAAAAACATATAACTATAATTGGACAATTCACTCTGGTTATGAATAATAACCATACCCATGTTGAGCACCCTGATCGACAACATTTATGATCAATGTTAAACCACTTCATGTGGCAACAACAACCACCATTTATATGGAATCCAAATCCATTATTTGATAAGAAATCAATATGTCCCATAGAGAAAAATTTCATTCTTTTGGGAGTAGCAAAAGGGAAAATGTAGTCATGGTAGTTTATCACCTAATGGGATGTGCATATCAATAGTGGTCATTAATTCAAAACATCAAGGAGGATGAAGAAGTATCAAATATGGAGTGGAGGGATTTTAAATATCTTTTATTAGAAAAATAATTTCCTCGTGACCATTGAGTGAATATGGATAGACAATTTCTGAGTCTAAGTTAGATGGAGGATTAGAATGTCACTAATCATAAGGCTAACATTACATGATTATAAAGGCATGCAATAGATTATATACGTAACCCAGTGAGTAAGAATGATGAATTATTTGATGAGTTAAAACAATTTATTCATTGAACATTAGTCTCACAATCCTTCCCATCATACGAAGATATTAAGTTACATGATATCAAGATAGAAAATGAATTCTCTAAGTCTTATAACTATAAATAAAATCTGGAGAAGAATAGATCAGATGAACACTCTAAAAATATAAATAAGGTGAAGAAGGGGAAAGTTGAATTTTAATGCAATGGTAAATGTGGGAAGCAATATCCAGCTACATGCATGAAGTAAATTTGAGTTTTTTACAAGTGTGGTGAAAAAGGAAACCAAGATCGTGATTTCAAGGGAATGATAGGGGATGTCAATGTTGACTGATAAAATTGTAGAGAAATGGGGAATTATTAAAATTAATATTTTAATTTCCAAGGAAACATACCTCGAAAATGGTGAAGGGAGAAAGCTCGATATTATGTGATCACTACTACTGCAGTTGATGCTCTGAATGACGCGGTGATAGGTAATTTAATGGATTCTTAACATTTCAATTTGATTTAACAAGGGATTTTTCAGTCAAAAATACTAAGGGAGTATCATTGTGATAATTTTTTCTAAATTAGTTCTCATTAGGGATTATAAAGGTGCTTTATGTACTGATCTCATTGTCATACCCATGATTCAATTTTATTTAATCCTCATTAAGGATTAGATTTCAGAACAGGATTCGAAATTATAATGTATGAAAAATGAGGTTAAAATTTTCTATGATTATAAATTGTACATTATATTTAGTGAAGAAGAATCACCATCAGATTCTTATCATGATCCCCCCCAGTTTCTCTACTATATTCAATTATTGGAGATGAAGGGGTTAAAATTAATTTGGGTGAGGAAAATAATGTTCAAATAAAGGATGTACCTATTTCTGAAGAATATGTTGATATGTTTCCAAATGATTTACCTGGACCACCTCTATAATGAAAATTTTTATTTTTTATTGACTTAATTCCAGGTTCATGGCCCATATCAAAAACCCCTTATAGAATGGACACATTGGAATTAGAGGAACTAATGAAACAACTGACAGAATTGAGTAACAATGGACTTTTTTTCCATATTGTTTCTCTATGGGGATGACCTATTATTTTTGTTAAGAAGAAATATTGATCTATGAGGTTGTGCATTGACTACAGAGAGTTCAATGGTATAATAATAAAGAAAAAGTATCCCCTACCACACATTGATGATTTATTTGGTCAACCTCCTAGAGCTCAATATTTTTCAAATATTGACCTTCAATATTGATATCATTACTTTTTTTGTGAAGAACGAAGACATTCCAAAGATTCCATTTGGAACCAGGTATTGGCATTATGTGGTTAATGTAATTCCATTTGGATTGACTAATTCACCCTTTTTTCATGAATCTAATGAATACGGTTTTAAAGGAATATCTTGATGACATTGTAGTTGTATTTATTGATGATATATTTAGATAACCCAAAAGCTATAAAGATCATGAAAACAACTAGAATACTATTTTTAAATCTCTTAAATGAAATGAATTATATTGGAATTTTTGAAAATTTGAATTATGGCATCATGAGATTTATTTTCATGGTCATATTGCCACTAATCATAGAATCTCTGTTGACGCCTTAAATACAAGAGAAATACATGAATGGACAGTACTGAAAAGTATTATTGAGGTACCAAATTTTATTAGGCAACTAGGATATTATCATCATTTAGTCCATAATTTTTCCGGATTGGATAACCCATTATCCAAGATCAGACAAAAAGTGGAAAATTAGTTTTGTTAAAAGTGTGTGAAGAATTTTTTTAAGAACATAAGAGAATAAAGGACTTGGTTGTGTTTTTTTATTTATAATGATAAAGTTATTGACTATGAATCATGACAGCTAAAAATCCATGAACAAAACTATTCCACTCATGATATTTTGTTATCAGAAATAATATTTTATTTGAAGATATTAAGACACTATATCAATGGTGATAATGTGAGATATATACTGATAACAATTATTTAAAGTATATTTTCTCACAAAAAGAACTCAACATGAGAAAAATATGATGTCGTGAACTACTAAAGGATTTCGATTGCACTATACACTACAACCCTGGATTGAAAAATAGGGTGGGAAATGCATTGAAAATAAATGATCAAGGAGTTCTGAATAAGTTGATATTTTAAAGGGATCCATCATTCATAGATCTAGTTAAAAAGGATATGGGAATAGTTACATAAGGTGATAAATCAATGTTTTTTCAAATGGTTGTTAAACCATCTTTAATAGAAAGATAAAAAGTTCGTAGACCAATAATGATGATTTTCAAATAAAAATTAATTTTGTAAATGATGGGGGATTGATTGAATTCTTATATGACGATGGAATTTTGATATTTGGGAAGAGACTTTGTGTTCCTGACATACCATATCTAAAAAAGGAAATTGTTGGATGATTCTCATAGCCTTAATTTATCAATTATCCATGGTATCACTATGATGTATATAGATTTTACGGATCATTTTTTGTGGGACAACATTAAGAGGGAGATAGCTGATTATGTGTCAAGATTAATGGTTTTTCAATAGGTGAATGTAGGAAGACAACCACTTAGAGGAGTCATGCAACATCTTCCCATAACTGTGGGGAAATGGGATAAATTATGATGGTTGTTTTCATGGGACTACGAAAGACTCATAGAATGAATGATGAAATATGGGTCATTGTTGATTATCATAACAAGTAAACACATTTTATTTCTAAAAGAGATGATTTACCACATGATGATTAATCAAGACTAAATATTAATTATGTTTTCAGACATCATGGAGTACCCCTATCGATTATTTCTGATCATGAACCCCTTTTACATACTGATTATGGAAAAGTATTCAGATGTCCATTGATACTGATATTCATTTGAGCACTCCCCACCACCCTCAATCTGATGGATAATCAGAATGAAATATTCAAACCATAGAAGATATGTTGAGATATTTCTCAAATGACATTCAAGGTATGTGGGATCAATATTTACCTATGGTATAATTTTCCTACAACAATGACATCCATTAATGAATTCAATTAGCACCTTAGGAAGCATTATATAGAATGATATGTCACACACCAACTTGTTTGGATGATGTTTGTGAAATAATACTTGTAAGCCTAGAAATTTTCTAGGAAATAATGGAATGTTTATAGAATATAATATAACACATCAAAGAAGCATAAAGTTGGAAAAAGAGTCATGACGATAATAGAAGTATTGGGAATTTCAGGTAGGATATCATGTTTTCGTAAAGGTATCTTTAAGGAAGGGTGTTATAATATTTTGTATGAAGGGTAAATTAATCCCCAGGTATATCTGACCTTTCTAAATTCTAGAATGAATTGGTGTTGAAGCTTATGGTATGTCAATGCCTCTAAATCTCTCCACAGTTCATGATATGTTCCCCATATCACCTATGTACAAATAGAACTGGAACCAAATCTCTCTTATTCTGAAGATCCTATCTGGATTCTTAATACCAGAGCACATGTGTTGAGAAACCGAAGGGCTCGTCTGGTAAAATTTCTATGGAGAAACCATAAGATGAAAGATGTAACGTGGGAGCACAAGGAACATATAATGAAGAACCACCTGAATATTTTTATGGATTAATATTCTATAAATTTTAAGGATGAAATTATTTGAAGGAGGTAACAATATAACACTCTATGCTTCCATGGTATGCTCCTCTTTGAATAATGAAATAGCTTGTGTTATACGGAACATCGAGTTCTCGCACACCAAGAACAATCAAACTAGCTTTTATGAATAGTAATACCCAGTTTCTGGAATTTTATAAATTTTATAATTCAAAATGGACATCATATTTAGATTTGGGATATCAAAAATTACATAGGGTGAATTTTTGGTATTTTTATGAAAACATTCTATTTTTTGATAAATAGTGAAAAAATGAGTTATTGTTTTAATCCTACTTTTTCTTCGAATAATTATTTATTTTATATATATATATTCTAGGTAAAAATAGATAAAAAATACCTATAAAAGTTAAATGTAATTCATTGGAGTTATTTTATAGTTAAAATATATGTATTAAATTTTATTAACCATTTTAACGTTATTTACACACCTTCTAGGCACATTTGAAATTTTGTTGAAAATTTATTTTTAAAGCTTCTATGAATTTAATTTCAAAAATTCAAGAGACATGGTTGACCTTAGTATGTAAAATTTATTTTAATAGGATAAAATTAATTTTGGGGGAATTGTAAATTTTGGATTTTTTTAGAATGATTAAAAGTAAATATGATAATTAAAGGATAAACTAATATTATAGTTATTCTAACACATGTTCTAATTCTATTAAATCTGTATTTTTCGACCAAAATAAATCCTACAAATAAAATATGATCCCTTTTTATCTACATAGATTTGATTATGAAATTTATTATTATTTTATGTAATGAATAGTTAAATGTGTTAATTTCAACTTGTAATAAATAAACAATTTTTAATATAGGGTTATACAGAAGATAAATTTAACAATAAATATTCATTATAAATAAAAAATGATTTCATACATCTTGGTATTTTATTTATAATTTTTATACATTATATAACTAAATTCATTTATGACACAATTATGATGCGGTAATTTACTTAATAATGAAAGATTATAATCATTGAAATTAAATATATAAAACAAATTAAATATATACTTTTGATTCATTCCATAAATTTTATAGGTTAATATGACATGCTATAGTTTATTTAATTTAATTGTTTCTAATTAATATTTTTTTTTAATTTCACATAAACCATATACTAAATAGTGTCAAAATTGACATAAATGAGTTTTTAAAAAACAATACTATTTTATTAAATGATATAATGTTGATAAAAATATGAGGATTGGAAAAAGGACATAGTTAAGTTTATATATGTCAATAATGAACCTCTTGGGGTTCTCTGGGAATTTTATATTATGTTTGATAACCATTTATTATATTAATATAAGAAGACATGGTAAAAGTTAAACTATTTAACAAAGAGTTAAATCTAAAAGGAAATGTCAATATGGTGACCTAAAAGTGTCTAAAACATATACATTGAGAGGTTTTCGACACAAACACACCATATCCTCAAAATAAATCCTTTTGAATCCATTGTAAACCAAAAATTATTTTATAATAAAATAATTTTTTAAATATTTTCGAAAGAGACCCTCACCTCTCTTATAAAAGGTCACTTCCCCTTCACTTAATTTCACACCTCTAATGTCATTTCATTTGGCCAACCCCTTCTAAAATATCTTCCCAACGACCCTTAATTCAACATAGAGGCCTTACAGTAATCATAAAGGCATCTTAAGGAACCCTTTTGATCAAATTAAAAGGAAGCACCCAAAGAAGAGGTAATTACTTCACAACCTCTTTCAATGTTCTTTTCTTCTTACACATTCTCTTTCATTGATTTTTCCATATTAAAATAATAAATCCAGTACATTCTATATAATGAGATGTTATGATAAATATTTTACAACTATATTCATTATTCTATCCATACTATCAAAGACAATGTTATCATACGTGTTTCGTACTTCATACCATCTCCACATCGTGGGGTAGTTTTTTATTCCACGCTTAATTATTTTGATGGGTTTAATAATGCGTAAAATTGTTGTAAATAATAAATATAACATGATAATGATTATTAATATATGATATACCATCCAATAATATATGATTTCACCATCAATTGATTGATATTATCACTCGTGCATTGGTATAGATTATCGTCTCTACGAACGCCTTGAGATTCATTTCTCAACATAACCATTCAAGAAAAAGTTTTCATTTTATAATTAAAAATAATTTTTACGAAATTAAAATCATTCTAGATATGAATAGAATACATCCTATCCAAAACAGACATAACTTACGTTACAAAACATATAAAGGAAAATGAATCAGTTAACACCTTGGACAATGATACTACTAAACTATCAATAATAAATCAACATTAGAAGATCATGTATGATATCATATTAACGTATGTGGTTATTTTATAATTGAATAAAAATGATTTCTCCATTATAAAAGAGTTTAAACAACCTTATACTAAAGATTATTACACATGTAATTGTTAATTTTAAAATCTCTTTATTATCTCGGTTTGTCTTTATGTAAGTATCTACTGGAACTTCTTTATCATCCACATCTAGGATTCTTAAAAATGTATTTCAAAACTTTTTTTACTATTAACTAGACTATGGGTTAATGTCATTGATACCCTTTTTTGAATGTTTATCAAATGTATTGAAATGAATCATTCTGTATCTTAATAAACAATGTAGTTTATATCCTTTTTGACAAATTAAGGAATGAATATTTTTTAACTTATACGGCAGGTGTGGGTATTGCTTGCTGTTATAACACCTTATATGCTTCCCTTACTAGCTTATAACAATATTTTCAAAACAAATTTTTCTTTACTTATAAATGATTTCAATGTTGAAATAATTATTTCAATAAAATAGTTTTTGGATTGATTTCATCTATGTCAACATCCTTCAATGGATTGTACATTTATTTGATGATTATTTATTATGATATAATATTCCATATTGTATGGAAGGTTTTGTGATATGTTTGACTGTGGATGTGCTATTTTTATACCATTCATTGTTTATAGATAAATTATTGACATTTTATATGATAGTTTTTATATGCATCTTTACATAATAATTCCACCATTTCATATACTGAATGCATTGGACTTATTATGGGACCATTGGATCCCACTATAGATCCTTGATGCATAGGTTGGTCTCATTAGATAAAATATTTTATTATCACATGGTCTTAAAAAATAGTATAAGTAGTATTGGAACATGGCCTTGACTTTGGGGTTATGTTGTTCGGCATTATGCATTCCATCATTATGAAAATAGATATTGATATTACATGTGATTATTAGACTACTAGAATATCCATTTGAATAAGGAAAAGGAAAATTTTAATTTATCCATTCCATATTATGCTTAATTTTATGTTTAAAAGAAATTTGTTTTAGTATTATACATTGATATAAATTTTTATGCTTAATTATGAATGTTTTCTCTATATTGTTACCTTTACTGAGTATCTGAGATCACCCTTTTCTTATGTTTTCCTTTTCCCAGGATGTGAAGAAGTATATAATTATTGTCCTATAGGGATTGGATAAGAGATATGAGTGTGTTCAAAAGGAACAAAATTTTGTTGTTTTTTTATTTAATGATGTAATTTAATTCTTACGTATGTATTTAGTATATCCAATAATACTAAACTAATCGGTCTTTCGAGACATGATATCTTGTGATCGTGCCAATGTTATGTAATAATGAACCTACTCTAGGTAACTAGGGTCGGGGTGTTACAAAACCACTGATCATTCAAATTTATTTATAATACAATTATATTTTCTTGAGTCTCTATTAACATGATATTAGAATAGGACCTCCATCACAAAGGTATTTTCAAAAGGAAAGAATAAGTTTGCAACATGAGTATATTTTTCCCAAACAAATTTTCATTTCATTCGTACATTTTCAATTTCTTTTATTATTACAATATAATAAAAGTAGTAACTTTTGTGTCTTTAATTTTATTATTCATGGGGAATATCTTCTATCATATTTATCTATTTTAAATTATTAAAAATTAAATTTTAATTCATGCGTTTTGTACACTACAACCACAAAGAAGAAAAAATCCTTTTATTCACCATTTCAAATTTTCCCAAATTTTAAATATTAAATTTTTCAATAAATTTTAAAAATATAATATAATTATAACTATTATGTAAACATTTATAACCCACCTCATTTCCCAATCATTTGTTGATAAATAAAAACCTTGACCATATGTAGTGCATGTAACCTCTTCTTTATTATTTATTAAAATCTGTAAATATATAATTATATTCATATAGTTATATATATATTATCATTACTATTCATTAATAATGATATTATGATAAAATTAACAACATTAAAAATATTAATTGTCTATTAATTATTGTATTTTCATTTTTGGGTCATTAAAACCACTTACATGAACAATGAAATAAAATAATAAAATATTTGAAAATGTGAACATAATTAATGATTATATATGATATATATATATATATATATAAGTTAATATATTTTTTATCATGGCTATGGAATGTTAACTTAGTAGTTAAATACATTAATTAAGATAACATTGTCCATTTTTTAAAGATCACTAAAACATGATTGTCTCTAAATTTTTCGATTAGAACCTCATTTATTTAAATAGTAAATAATAAAATATAGGTAACAATCAGTCTTTCTAAAATATTTTATCCTGGAATGATAAATTTTGGATGAATAATGAAAAACCTGATTACTATAATTTTACTATTTCAAAACAATCATTATTACTCACACCCAATATAGTTACAAGATAATGACTAAGTAACATACATGCAAAAAATAATTATAAAGAGAATTTATAAAGGTCTATGGATATAAATAATGTTCTTAAATTGGTGATTATGATATTTGTTTTTGTTAAACGTGCTATTCAATAACATTAGTGGATTATTGGAAGTTATAAAATTGGAATATTTTTCTAAAATTTAATTTCATGGGAAACATTTCATATTATTAAACATGGAAACGTTGATGTGGTTTGATTACTATCTAATTAATTCCTTTTACAATGTTAATTGAATTCATGGTGTTTTATGTTCCATAAAGTTGATTTTAAAATATTGTTACATGAATAGGATATAAAGATAATAAATATTTTAGTTAGCTAAAATCCTATAATAGAGTTTAAATTCTTCTTCATGAACATATTTCATTAATATATGGTTTCTTACAACTTATAATTTATTTTATTGGTAAATTCTTTTCCAACCTAGGGATAAATAATTTTTATATAATTTTTTTTAAATTAGTAAATATATTCCTAAAAAACTATATCAATGTTGAGATTAATTACCATAATCATTAATAATAGTTTCAACATGTTTCTCATATTTTATTTCCTTAATTTACCATTATATTCTGATATAGAATCATAAGTAATATAATTCCACTATCCTATTTTTCTTATCATCTGTTAAAAAATAATTTATAATGTTAAATTTATGATTATTTTCCAAATGTCTATTTTAAAATATTTTTCCATCTATTCAAAAAAATATTTTATTTTAAAATACAAAATTCATTATATAAACTATATTCTATTTCAGGGATAATTTATTGGTGTTCCATGTTCACAAGTTAGTATTTTCAAAAGAAAAAACAATCCATTTTGAAATAACCGATGTTTTCATCAAGGATCTATTATTAAATATTCTTTATAAATAATGATTCCAAAATAATTTATCATAATCATTTTAAAAACATAAAATCATTTCTAAACATCATTATTTATATTTTGTTTAATGTAATTATTTTTAGGATGACTTATTTTCAATTTCTCAAAAGATACAATTTTTTAAGTGATTTTTTAATGTCATTTTCTCATTATTTCGTATGATAGTGAATAAAGTTATTTTTAAAATTTATATTATTATTAAACAATAATTTTATCTTTATATAATTAAGATTTATACAAATGATGTTACTTTTCGTAAACCACTATATAAATGTTCTTATAAAATAAATTTTTTTAGTGATATTATTTTTGGTATCAACTATTTACAATATTAATATCAATTTTGGCAGGACAATATAAATATTTTGTTAATACAATTTTTTTCATTTGTTGTGTTTTTTCTAATTAGATAAATGATGTAAAATTTCCACTTGTATTTGATGATATATTTAATGATTTTTATCATATGACAAACATATGTGTGGTTTTTTAAGATACATTTGCGCCCTAAATATTCCTCTAATGATTTGGTTAATGATTCATGTCTCATGAGATAAAGAAATATGAATTTTGATTCACCAGAAATCAAGTAATATTGGTTATTAAATCCTAATACACTAAAGGAAACATGTAATTGAAACATTATCCACCATGGAAAACATGTGAGTTAAGCCTAATCCACTAAGATAAATTGGTTGTAAATCATAATCCACTATGTTGTGATTAATATTTTCATTTCAATTCAAATTTTTTTGTTTTTAAATGTAATTTTATTATGACTTATCCTTAATTTTTCCTTATGTTTTATCTTGGTATGTTTTTTATAATGTTTTGATCCTCGATATTGATTATGATTTAATAACCGTATATGGATATTTTCATCCCTTATGATAATCCTTGATTATATATTATGTTTCACATACTGAAAATACGGTCTCATCACTTATATTATCTTTCTCTAAATTATAATATGTGTACTACATGTGATTTTTTGAAGGGAGTATAGAGTTTCATGGTAATGATGAAATATTGATGATTTTTTCAAAATAATAAGTTTTTGTTGGTAATATTATTTGAAAATAATCATTCGGTTCATTAGAATTTGTGATATTATTTTGATATTAAATAAAACTATGAAATTTTTTTATTTTTTTCTATGAACTTCTCAATTAGTATCAATCTTAATTTGTAAACTTTTTTCATTTTAGAGACAGACCAAAATATATTTGTATAGAGATCCCCAATTATTATCTGTGAATTTTTTAGTTATATAAGACAATTTATTTTAATATTTTTCAGATAACAATGGATAAGGTTAATGGACATGTCTGTATCTGGATAACATCATAAAATTTAATTAATTTAGAGTTTGTGTGGTTTTATTAGAAATAATATTCCTCTGTGGAAACAACAAGGGGATTTAGTCACTTTGAATGGTATACCTTTGATTATTATTAATGGTAGGGTTTTAAGGATATTAACTCAATATTAACCTACTTTTTAGAAATGTTAGATAATTACATGACTAGTTTCACTCTCTTAGTTGATATAATACTGTCGGTTCACATTTCCATTTTGAATTTTCATAACATATTTGTGTATATAACTAGTTCAGTTTGGAAACATACCATGGATAACCTATAATGGATCCTAAATATTGAAAGGATAACGTATTCATGTCATTTATATATTATAATTTTATGTTTATTGTTTCATTATATATAAAATAATTAGCATACGAATACTCATTCCCTGTTTTTTCTTAGTCAATGTAACAATGGGAGCCCAAAATAACAAAGACAACAATGGGTTATATAGATAATATAGGAATTTGCCTAACATAAAACCTAATGATAATTAGAATATATTTTGAAGAATAATATAAATTACCGCATAATTTTCTCAACTTAGGAGAAACAAAAAAATCATGTTTATATCTAGAACACATCAGGGAATAAGTATCTCACTATAAATTTATTTAGGAGGAAAGATTCACCCTCTTTTAGCATGTCTTTTAGTTCTTAGGTTGCTATGTAGTGGGTCAAAATGATAGAAAATATATTTTCCATCCTCCACTTATTGAAGCATGAAATGGTTTTTATAGTAACAAATATTTTTGATGATGATGCTAACCAATGAAAAACATCAATTAAGAATAAAAAAGGAAGATATAGTTGACTATATTATATGTGTGGTGTTCATGAACATAATTCTCAATAAAAATTCCCTAAACTAATCACATTTAAAATTAGTGTTAAATTCTAGAGATGAAAAAAATGTTAAATATATTGGTACATATAAGGATAAATCCATAGGTCCAAAAAGGTATAGATGCAGTTTCATTATTGACATTTAAACTAAGATTTAATGACTCATTTGTTTTCTATGACCACATATTTAAATGAAATTTTATATAAGATTCTTTTATTGGATATGGGTATATTAGAAGAACATATTTGGATAGGTAACTCAAATATTTTTCATAATCATTCAATGATTTGAAAATGAAAAAATATAAACATTCTGAACAAATGAATTAATAAAAAGATTTATTTTGATGAACCACATATTCCAATGTTGTTTTAAATCACTTGTAATTTATAATGAATTTTTAATAAAATTGAAAATTAACTTTTCTTATGGTTCTATTTTCATTGATTCCCTATTTGACTCAATATTATTGAAACACAAAAATGTTCTAGAATCTGACTATATAACCCCTCTATTGGTGATACATACATGCATCACAATCTATGAACATATTCATAGAATTACATAGTGGTAACATGGTCTATATCAATTGCGTATATATTTAGTGCTTCTTTTAGTGGAATTAAATTTTAGAAGAATGTATTGTTAATGTTCCCTTAATGATATTAGATAGGAGGAGGGGAGAAGGCACTATCGAACCCACTAGAAAAATCAATATGGTTGGACAGAGCATCTCTATATATGTTGTCAACAATGAGTCCCCAAAAGAATGTAATATGGCAAAATATATTTAAAATGAAATATTTATGATTTACAATTTTCAAATAACCCTCCTTATATATTTCTAAATTACTAGTTTACACCATGCCATAATATTAATATAATTATTATTCAATTAACAGGTAAATAACATAAGAATAAATAAATATCATTTAGATCGTTATCAATAAGACAATTAAATTTTATCCCTTAATCCATCATTTTATTCACTGAACCATTAATAATGACTAATTAATTAATTAATTAATATAACTTAATTATTTATTTATAAATATAATAAATATTATATTTTATAAACCATTAAAATAAATATTTTTTATTATTATTTGACTCACTTATTCTTTTGAATATCATGTCATTAAATCACAGTGATAAACTAAAATAAAATAAATATTAATCTAAAAAACATGAATAATATATAATTTTACATGTTTAATGAATCCTTGATCTTGACCAATATTTTGGATAAATTAATTGTGGGGACCATATAATAACCTTTTTTAAATGGAATTAGAGAGAACCACAAAATTCCCATGGAAAATATCAATAAATATATCACTGAACACATTTTAAATGAGGATACTGTTATAAGAATATATAATCACAAAACAAATCACTATGTAATATAATACCTTAATATTTATATATTTTATAAATATAGTTAAATACATGTGTCATTAACCTATGTCCTTGTTTTATATTTTATTGAATTTCCTAAATTTAAAATTCCCATAGAACACCATGTCCAAGTAATTATCCATGTACTTACATTCCCATATTAAATTATAAAATATCAACCTCCATTAAAGGATTTAAGGGATGAATCATTTCTATCATTATCCATTAATTTCATAAAAGTACAGACATACACAACATATCATGCATCACCATTAGAATAATTCAAAAGTTTTATCAAAACATCAAATGAATTGACATTTGATATTAACTTATGATAATTTTAAATTCTAGTGATTAATAAACATTTCCTAAGATAGGAACATCCAATGAAATATATTATTTTGGTTTTCATTATCACAATTATATTTCTCTTAATATCCTTCATTAAAATTAGACAAGGGTGTGCAATATGATAACATCACAAAATTTATTATTTTCATTGTCTCAAAACGAAAATATCAAAAAATACACTTTATAATGAATGTAACAGAAACTCTTATTCCAAATTTATAGATTAGTAAAAATTAATAAATGATTTCACTACTATTTATTGTTTTTGTCTTAATGATTTATAACTTTGGAAGTTATTTTTTTGAACCACCTTTTAAATATTCCTTTTAAATAATATTTTTTGGTAATTGAATTTTTTTATCAATCATTTACATTCATTTCAATTTTTTGGGAACCATATTTAAATATTATTCAACTCTTTTTTCTTTCCGTTTATTCTCTATGTGTTGATGAATGAATTTTATTTTCTCTAATGGATTTTATTGATATTTGAATAATTTGTATTATACATCTGAAATATTCGTGGTCTTCATTAATTTATAGTTGGGATTTATATATCCCCCCCCAATGAATTTAGAAAATATTTATGTCTCATTAGATAATGAAAAATGTCTTCTGATTATTGATCCACTAAAGGAAAGAGGTGAGTTAATATCGATACAAAAAGGGAAATAATTAGTAAATCCTAATTCACTGTGGTAAATATGTGAGTTAATTGTGAATCACTATGGGAAATAGGTTATAATGTGTCTTCTAATATGTTATGATTATTATTCATATGTTTTCTCCATATTCATAATTTTTGAATTATATTTGTGTTTTGATTTCCCAAATATTATTCTCCATTTTTTAACATAGTGTAACCTCAAAATTTTATATTCATAGATATTGATTCATATCTCATACCCATATTAATATTTTCATTCCCATTATTATTATCTTTTTTTATGTCTTATTATATACGTAATGATCATCCATGCTCACCCATTTCTTTTTTTCCCACATGATACAAATATGTTTATTCCCTATTAAATGTTCGAAAGGGGTTTTGAAATGAGAATTTATGAAGAAATGTTAATGAGAATTGCAATATAATATTTTTATCTAGATTATATTCCAATACCTTAAGCCTTTTTCTCACTAATATGTATGAATACTTATTTAGTTGAATGTTTATTCATGTAAAATAATGAATTCCCCCTCTCTCCCAATGGTTCCCTTAAAGGTGAGCTAGATGGGATATGTTTCTTCATTGGTTCCTTCCCCTTTCCCCTTCCTCATTCCCTCTACCTCGTCCTCTCAAGTCCCACTTCTTCCATCTCTTTGTGGTTTTTTCTATTTAATCCCCTAACATTTAAACATGTGCTCTTACCTTGGGTTACTCTGCAACTCTCGAAGGTATATCTGAAGTGGGGGTATTACAGGGGTTTTGGGTTTTTGGTTTGGTGGTCGGTGGTCTGAAACCCTCCGTTGCTCAAATAATTTCATTGATCCAATGTTCTTATTCTAGTCTCCTCATTACATATGGATCAGTTGGTAACTATTTGGTTTTTTCATTACAGGATTTTGGGGCCAACCGTTTTCATTACGCAACATGAGTCATTTTTCTCCAATGTTGACGATTTAGATCTCTTCTTCTTCGATGATACAGTCCTCAATCCTAGACATGGTGGTCCACATTGGATGAATTTCTTCTATCTAGATAGGTTTTATTTAGTGGTCTGAAAGTTTTTCTACTTGTGATAGCGGAAATGGATTTGAATTGGTTTTGGGTTTTCAGAACTCTTTGATCGGTGACAGTTTCTTTTCTTCTAATTGGTCGATCTAGTTGATGCTTTTGTTCTGATTTTCTATTCATATGGTTCGGTTTAGTTCATGTCTGGATCAATTTTTTCATCATGTATTGTTATTTTTTCAGTGATCATGATTATTTGTATATGATTTTGTGTGATAGGTCACAATGATAACATCATTTTTATGAGGTTGGAGCTTCTCTGATGGTTGTTTTAATGATGTGGTGAGTTAATTTTGGGTTGTGGTGGCCCCATTTCTGATATTCCCAACATTCATGGTAGATCTAGTGTATTCTCTAGCTTACTTTTGTGATGTGGTTGGTGATGAAGGTGGTGTTATTGATGAAGTGGTGAATTAAAATTATATTGGGATTATAAAAACATCCCACGATCAAAAATCCCAAAGAAAATGTTTTTTTCATAATATCAGTTAGTATCCATGGATTTATATCCATCCCTCTAATCCCATCATTAAATTATGAGAGCCTATATGAAGGATATGGATTTCATTTTTGGGTGGGCATGTGTATGTGTGAATCAAGGATTACAATACATAATCTATCATCTAACCAAATACAATATTTATCATCGATATGAAGGTACAAGAACTCCTTTAGAGTTCGGTGGTCCTCACAATGAAAATATTATCCTAGTGTCTACTACCATCTGTTTAGTGGAGAGTGTATTTTGATTTTGATAGGTGATCATGGTTGAGTGAACATAGAGAATAATATTTGATATCGAGTACACATCAAATGAGTTATATTGTATATATTTTATATTCTGCACATCATTTTGGTTTTAAAATGATTGATTGATTAAAAGAATTGGGATTATCTGATTTGGATTATTATGAGATTATCATGTTAAACACACTATAGAATCTATTATTATATTTCATTTATTTAATTTTACATATATATTTTAATAATTGTATATACAATTATATAATATATATTTTTATCTCTTATAAATTAAATCCAATCCTATTCCAATATTATTAATTCTATGTCATGGTGTGATTAACATTAGAGAAATATGATATGAAATCCTCATCTGAATCCCTCGAGGGAAAAGGAAATTATGGAAGCAAAAAAATAATAATTTGGATGTGGTGATCATTTTGTGTGTGAAAGTAGGTAAATATGGAAACAAATACTATAATGGACATATATTTTATAGGAATGTAAGATAAAATTGAATGAGTACGAGAGATACTGAATACCCCATGATGGGATGTGCGGAAACACCAAGATGTAAACATTTAAATAATGGAAATTATATCATTTTTATGGAGTTTGTGATTCAAAACCATGACTTGAATGATTTTATTTGACTACGGAAAGATAATCGTGTAGAGCAATGGACAATTCCATGGAATTAGAAATGTCATTTTATATGTTCATATTTTAAGTATATTTGAAAATTAATGTGCTCATATATGGATGGAAATCTGATATAGATGAGTAGAATCCCTTGTATTGGCCATTGAAAATTATTCAAAAACATTTTAATTATCCATATAAATAATACATACCATCATATTTATATTAATCAAGTAGATAGATTCATGGTAATCAATTACAATTATGATAATATACAGAACCACGATTAAATTAACTATGTAACCTCCCATATTTTTCTTGAGGAATACATTAATTAATGGAGATATATATTTTGTAACAGCATTATAAAATTTAATACAGAAACTAATTATCATTTATGATTTTTTGATATCACTTCGGTATCCACCTTTTAAATAACCCAAAATAATAATTTTTCTATTGCCATTGGTATATCATGGTGGATATTATATAGGAAAGAAAATATAATTTCATTGTTATGTTTTGTTTGAGGTCGTATATAATTCCCAATAATTCCATGTATTTTTTTGTAAAACAATTAGGATTATTTCGACACCAGGCTATTAGACGACACGTAATAATGAGACCTGGAGTGGCTGGAATGTATTTTTGAACTGTTTTTGAGGTTCATTAAATAATCATGCGAGTATGATTTCTAAAATTTAAACAATTTCCCAGATATAAAATCAGAGTTCAGGTTTGATCTCGGAGCATCGAGATTCACCTAGAATGGGCCTAGCATTGTCCATCCCGAGCCAATAGGGGAAACTAATTTTTGGTAGTAAATAAATTAATCACTTAAAATATTATTTTATTTTTAAATCTCTATAACTACTAAATGGTAACGTGGATTAAAATTTGCGAGTATCGTTGAGATCATAAGGATTTTTTCCTTTAGATGGATCTTAAACTCGATCATCTTGGATCAAGGGTGAAAGATATTTTTCAAAATTATTAAAAAAAATTAAAATAAAATAAACTTTATTTTTTTTATATTTCAAAATTTATGTATCCAAATGGGGATTTAAGGAAATTAAACTGATATGTGGTTTCAGAATTGAAACAGCATGGCAACACTACAATGAAATGATAACAAAAAGTGTTTCCTCCTTTATTGATTTAATCGGGGGTGCGTCTGTGGCAAAATGAAAGAAACACTTTGAATCTTAGGAGGATCATCATTGATGAACGATGCGAAGTGATCACCATCAACATTGAGCACTACCACTCCACATTATGTAATCCCTTCCTAGATAATGGATCGAGTACCATCACAGACAGGTCACCGTCAGGGATGGATTATTCCAGTGATCGAACTCCAACCACGTATGGGTTCAAATTCATTGTGAATTAGATTTCCCCATTTCCCCCTATAAAAATATAACGTATATATACTCTCTAATATGTTGATCCATGGATGGAGTTTTCTTTCAGGGATGGTTAATATAATTGTAGGATGATATCAGTATTAAATCATAGTTACTTATAATTTATATATCATGATCTCATAGACACGAACAAATCCAACCCAATACGAACAAAGGCTAGATGTTCATTTTCGTGTTCTTTGTGATCCACTCCATCCTTCGCTCTCCATTCATCATGGTGTAACAGATAGAGACACATTAGTCAAATAGGTACTAGGTGGAAGGGTTGTGACACCAGTTAGAGTCTGCGACACAAGGCTGTTGCGGTGGCACCAAGTTGTGGATGGAGTTGTTGCAGTGTTAGAAGGAGCCGCTAGAAGGAGGATGTGGCAATTCTACTCCGTTAGAGGATTATGCGGTGAAAAGCCTATGTATGCAGCCCACTGCATGAATCTGGATCCATGGAAGGTCTAGTCGACGTGATTGGATTGGTGTTGGAGGCTTGCGCTGCTTTGGAGAAGTGGCATGTACTGGCGGGCCGTGGCAGGAGCTGGCATTCATTCCTAGACCGCAAGCAGAGGAGGTGTCCGGCCTCAGCCAGCTGTGTATGGATCAAACCAGATGCCCCTGAATTTCTCATTTGGGGGGATACCTGACCACTATGTGGGATGAGCCCGTGGTGCGTATTGGGATGGAGAAGAGTTGTCCCACCTGTTGTGCATCGAGCCAGATGAAACTGGGTCGCTCGACCTGGGTCTGAACCTGGTAATGTCCAACAAGGCCCAATGGGCCCGGCCTAGTTGCTCGGCAAGACGAGGCCGACGCAAACTCTATCATGTCAGGTATGGTCAAGAGAATTGTGTCAGGTCACGTGGTTCCCTCATGCCGGGTTGGTTTGGTCTATCTGACCTGGTTAGACCATGTCCTGAATAGAACCATCCATTGTTTACTAAAACACTAATATCATTCAGACCAGGAGTCCTATTGACCCACATTCTAGGATGTTGGGACCCTTGCAACACGGCAGTAATTTTGGAATATACTATGTGTATTTTTTTGATGTTGAGTTGAAACTGATGGCTTGCATATTTGATTCTCTCGTAATCATGTGTGCTATGAGCAATAATCATATAGGTTGTTGTGACGAGAAGGATATGAAAACTGGGGATTAGTTTTCCAGATATCCCATAGAAGGGTGGGACGTAGTTATTAAGATGGCCCAGAGAAAAGAGGTTCACAGTGAACTAGTTGTCCCAGAGACAAGCGGATCATAGTGATTCAGCTTCCCTAGAGACAGGCGGGTCTTTTTGAACCAACTGGCCATGAGAAGAGTGGGTTTATATGATCCAGGTGGCCCTAGAAATGAGTGAGGTTTACTGAGCTCTCTGGCTTAGGTGGTGAGAAGTCCTATATGATGACTCATTCAACAGTACGATTGTTAAATTTTATGACTGGTAAATCTACTTCTTATACAATGATTTATACTTTCTGTGAGAGATTGTTTTGTCATTCAATGAGGTTTTCCTTCATAGTTATGCTTTGGGTTCTCTCATTTTTGGATTGAGATCCCTAATGAGAATTGAGTTACTCAAACTTGCAGGGGCCTCGCCTGCGCGTGTCAGGTCTCATGCATGGGACGACATTTCAACATAGACCATGGTGATCTAGGAATAGATGGTGCTCCGTGATATGGGATAGACATGCGTAATTTTACAGCAACATGCATCTACCTCTACCTACCATTCAGGTTGGGTCTTGAGTGGACGAACTATAACATTTATAATTTCCTTTGTTATTTGAGCTTGTATTCTGGCCCGTTTTTACTTTCAGTTGTATTTTACTCTCATTTGTTGTCTCAGTGACAATTATGGTTTACATTGTGTTTACATTCCACAGTTTGAGTTTTGCATGTGTGTAGATGCTTAAAGTAAAATACCTTACATTATGGGGATAATCCTCTTCGGTGCCAGTCTCCGACCCCTAGCATATGGAATGTGGGCCTGGGGTAGTCATGAAACATTCTCTGAGGGACAAGTTGTGACAATGTGGAATCACAGGAGGTCGTTTTTACCAGAAGAACTTAGAGTCATTACTTTTTCTTAAGGAATCATTGTTAAGTGTTTTGAGTTGGATTTCTGACCAAGGAGTCCAATATTTCTGCGACGACCCTTGTATCCATACCCCATGACCATGAAATATGTTTATCAACCCTGTAAATGAAAACACAAGTTACATGCATCATTGAGTGTTTTCTCATGATCTTTTTATGCAAGATTCAGCTTCGTAGGTATAATCTATTGACTTTGGTTCTTCTTGATCTAATTCAGGATGCCCCCAGGTAGATAGTCAGCCAGTATTCCAGTGTGCTGCCACGAGGATTTTCCACAGATCGATGATGCATTGTAACACATAATTTTTTTTCGATATGGAAACTTTGGGTGGTGTCCCTACGATACCATAACCTATTTTTTCATAGTTACTACTGGAGCTATTGGTAGGGTACCCAAGTAGGATCAGGACATTATATGTGTTCTTGCGATAGAGACCTCACCATTTAAATGGATAGATAGATACTCAGGTCACTATGGATTGGATAGATGCAGTGACATGAGTATTACACTTAGTGGGGATGCACTTGTCCAGATGGTAGTTTTAGTAGTGAGCCTTCTGCATGGCTCAGCGGGGAGATAGTGACATTTTACCATTCAGATTTACATAGAGGAAACCCTCACTAGGACCAACAATGAGGGAATTTTTAAGGAGTTCTTCCCCATCACTTTGAGCTTAATTCATATTCAGGAGATGTTTCACATACAATATGGAATCCAAACCATGGATGAGTACCCTACGATTTTCATCATTGAGAAGGAACTAACGATGGGAGATATCACCGGGTGTTGGGTGGCCGAGTCATCTGTGGAGGGTAGTTGACAATTGACGCAGAGCTCTATGTTGTCCATACCATCCAAAATAATGATCCCAAGACTTAGGGTTGGCGATACTTGACAAATGGGGAAATGAGAGTCATTATAGGAGTAGGGTGTGCTACTCGTGCGGCGAGCAGGGAACCATGACTCAAGACTGCATGACCGGCCACATAGATGATCAACAGAATGTGAAATGATTGTTTAGGCAGTGACAGAGGTTCTAGAAATGTGGTTCATAGGGCCACAGATGTGGCAGGGGTAGTGGCAGTGCAGGAAGAGGCAGAATAAGGTTTCAGGTCCAACCACTACCACCCCCTGGATGATAGGGGAATGGTCAGCTTGGGGTGATGGAGGCCTATAACCATTGCACTATAGAGAATATTAGAGGTACGATTTATGTCATCTCCACCTTCGATGCAGTTCTTATAAACACACGTTCCATTAAATCTTTTCTTTTAACATACCGTGTTCATATCATGGATTTTCTGAATGATCCATTGGCTCGATCCATTAGTTTAGGGACTTATATGGGAAGGAATTCAATGATTTAAAACCAGTGCCAAAATTGAAAGAATACTCTTGGAGGTTAGAGATTCATATGGGATCTCCTAATATAGGCGTCATGGCCTTATGAAGTCTCCATGTGTATGGACTAGTTATCTGTAGCCCATGTTTAGATCGACATTTTTAGGAATACAGTGTGGTGTGCCCGCAGAGTTGGGAACATGTTTTCCTATATTGGAGAAACGAAAAACAGAGCAGTGCAAGATGGAATCTCCAATAGGATGGTGCAAACGATTGCTCATAAATTGGATTGCAGGACCATCAGTGTAGTGGATGAGATAAGTCCACATATTCCAGTAGTGGTGTATTAGTTCGACGATGTCCTTCTAGATGATTTTCAATGAATAACACCTCGCATAGAGGTAGAATTATTCATTCATCATTACCCTGGGAAGGAACGAATATCATCACCTGCATATCAGATGGCTCCAACAATGCTTCTGTAACTAAGGGTATAATTGGTGGACTTCCAGAGGTAGCGGATCTTAAGGAACAATGTTTCACCATGAAAAATACCTAGCGTTATTTTCCCAAATGGAAGAAGGACTATTGAGGTTATGTGTGGATTTCTAACACATGAACTAAGAGACTGTGAGAAAAAACTGTCCTCTAATGAGGATTAATGATTTCTTAGATCCACTAAAGGGATAGAGATGGTTCTAAAATATTGACTCCACATCATGTTATCACCATCTTTGAGTGAGGGGTGATGATATCTCTAAGATGGCTTCCTGATGTCGCTTCTACCATTACTAGTACTTAGTGATTATGCATGGCATGCCAAATTCCTAGTTGTGTTTGTGGGACTCATGATCGTGATCTTCCAGCTATACATAGACCAGTTTTTAGTTGAATTCATTGATGGATTCTTTTTGTATTCAGTTTCATATGAGGATCATGTGATAAACTTGATGATAGTTCTTGAACGCCCATTAAGAGCACCAGATTTACAATAATCTCTTGAAGTATGAGTTCAGGATATTAAAGTTCCACATCATAGGAAATATTGTATCAGAATATGGATTTGTGGTGGATCCAATGAAGATCAAGATTGTACTTTATTAGGATACACCCAAGAGTGTTACCGAGGTGAAGAGTTTAGCTGGGTTGGATGGGAACTATCATAAGTTTGTACCCAACATCTCTTGAGTAGCCGCACCCATAAAGACATTGTCGATGATGGGGAAACCCTTCATGTAAAAATAGAGATTCAAGAAAATATTTAAGTAGCTGAAGCAGATCTTGATGGGTGACCTTATATTGAGGCTTCTAATGGAGGGAACCAACTAAGTGGAATAGTGTGAAACATCAAATATCGGGCTTGATTGTGTCCAAATGTAGGGGAAGGCAGTGATTTATTATGGGTCATGATATTTGTGACTACATGAGTAAAAATACGTGACACCTGACCCTGAGTTGGTGGTGGTAGTCTTCGCGATGAAGATATGGAAACACTACCTTATGGTTGAACGATTCAACATAAATGTGACCACAAGAGTCTTAGGGATATGTTTTCACACAAGGATATGAATATGATATTGTTATGTTAGCTAGAGTTCTTTCGGGGATATTACATCGAGATAGTCTATACTCCTTGGAAGGGGAACATGGTTGAAGATGCTCCCAGCATGAGATCGAGATCATAGCTTCTGAGAGAGTCATTAGAGAAGACGAACATGCTTCATATATCCATTGTGGATAGGGATGATGTGTCTTATCTTCAGTAAATTGTAGTTTCTCCTCCACTCATACAACAAGTCCGGGGATGCAACTCGGAGAAGGTAACTGCGAGACTATACATTCCCAAATTTTATCAAGACATGCTAATGATGGAATTTAAATAAGTGGGGATCCCATCATCCTTATCGGAGGAAGAACCATAGTACTAGTGGAGTTGAAGGAGGAGGTGTTGAAGGAGTTTCATATATCCACTTTGGTGGTACAACTTAGTGTGGAAATGACGTACTAAGACATTTGATATCAGTACAGGTATACAGGAATGATGAAGCTGTAGTGGAGATTGTATCGAGATGCCTCAATTTTTAGTAGGTGATGGCTGAGCACTAGTTTTCTGCAGGTTTGACCAAAACCCTTGAGGTACAGGAGTGGAAGTGGGATAGGATATCTATTGACTTCATGAAAGGATTACCATGTATGTCAATGGGGAATGATACCATCTTGGTGATTATAGAAAGACTCACCATGTCCTACCACATCCTACACATTTGAGAGTATGGTTCAATAGATAGCTAGATACTCCTCTATGTGCAAAAGAGAGTTTGACTCAAAAGAGTCCCATATTTGATATTCTCATATAGTGATGCGCGCTTTACATCACGGTTGTGGAAGTTATTTTAGGTGGCTGTTGGGACTCAAATGCGCTTGGGAACAACCTTTTACCCACATATTGAAGGTCAGACAGACCAAACCATATAGGCCATGGATGTTAAGATTCATAGATGAATCATTGATTTTGGTCGCAGATAGGAGGTCCACATACCAATGGTGGAGTTTCCATACAACAATAGCTACCACTCAACCATCGTTATGGCACGATTCAAGGCACTATACGAAGAACCATGTAGGTCACCATTAGGCATGAAAGACCCAGGGGAGTCGACACACAAGGATACAATGATGGTACAAGCTATCACTAAGATGGTTTACGTCATCTGAGAGCATATGAAGACTACACATAGCCGAAATAGGTCTTATGCTGATAGTCAACGAAGACCGTTGGAGTTTGAATAGGGGGACCACATATTCGTATGAATCTCTCCACAACGAGGGATATATAGAGTTGGATGGGGTGAAATGTTATCTCAAAGGTTCATCAGACCTTTTCCTAATACTATATATAGTGGGTGAGGTAGCAAACAACTTTTCTTAATCACCGTAGCTAGGGAGGTTGCACGCAGTCTTCCACATATCATAGGTGAGGAGATATGTGAATGACCCTTCTCACGTCATTGACTACGATGAGATAGATATTCATGATGGGGGGACAATCACGATGTTCTTGAGAGGGGTATAGTATTGACATGATATGATCCTTTATGTATGATCAATTCCTCTAGTGTGTTTTCTTTGGTAGCACGATAATCTCTTGAAGAGCATATTGGAGAAGGAGGGTTAGATTCATGCTCAGTACCCCAATCTGTTTGATTATCCCTTATTTGGGTTTGGAGTATGTAAATTCCTAAAGGGGGGAGTTATGTAATGCCTCGGAATTCCATATAATGTTTTTGAAAATTAAATGTGTTTATTTCAAGACTAGGATCTAAGATGACTTGTAATTTCATTACCTGGAGAGGCTAGAACTTATAATGGAACTTTTATTGTGGTTCATTACATAATTGTGTGAGTGGGTTTTATAGCATTCAAAATGGTTCCCATATCAAAAATCTGAGGGTATTGTTGAAATCAGAGCATCCGAACTGTCTTATAAAGGGCCATGAATTGGCCTGCATGACCCAACAATGGAATGTTATTTTTGGCTACAAATAAAATAATTAATTAACAATTATTATATTTTCAAATCATTAAAACCACGAAATTGGAACATAGATTGAAAATATGAGATTAAAATTGTGCTCATGAAGGAGTGTTCCCCTTAATTAGATCTTATACTTTTCTAGCGCGTGTCAATAGTGAAAGATAGTATTCACAATTATTGTGAAAAAATTACTAAAATAAACATAATTATTTTAGTTTTATTTTGAACCATAAAAATTCTCGCAGTGAAACTGGGTTGTAATGCAATGAAACAAAAACGTTGTTTAATAAATGATATAGTGAAACAACAATGCAACAAAACAATAATGGAAAAACATTTACTCTATGATTTAACTTGGGGTGACTCATTGACACATTAGGAGAAACCCTCTGAATAACTAGAGGATTGATGTTGAAAAACGATGAATGAAGACCCCCAATGACATTGAGCACTCCACCTCCCCTCTGAGATATCCCTTCATTAATGATCGATCACGGACATTTAAAGACGGATTGCCTTTAGAGATGTATTCCTCTTGTGATTGAACTCTAACCACGTAGGAGTCTAAATTCTAAGTAAATTAGTTTTCCTTGTTCTCTCCCTCTAAGAAAACAATGCGGATAAATTATCTAACACGTTGATCTACATATGTAATTTTCATATGTGGTTGGAAAATATAATTAATGGTAGATATCATGAATAAATACTATTGATTTACAATTTATACAATATGATCATACTACTATGAAAAACTATGGACCAATACGAAAAAAATTCTCATGTTCATTTGGGTGTTCTTTGTGATCCCCTCCATCAATATATCCATGTTTTTTATGGTGAAATGGATTGCGGCACATCGATTATAGAGGCACTAGGTGGAATATCCACCACACCGGTGAGAATCCATGATATAAGGTCACGGTGTGTGGGGTGTACCGTGGTGGATGTTAGAGTTGTTGTAATGATGGTGTGCTACAAGCATAAGGTGGACGCGGCTGTGCAGGCATGTTAAAGATGCACGTGGGGAAAATATGTGGTCTGCACACCGTGACGGTGAACTAGACTCATGGTAGTGTCACGGGTCATGCAGAAGTTATGGTCCCCATGATCGTACCCATGCTGTATGGTGGCGCTGATCAGGTTCCACATTGGAGGATAATTCTTCATTGGCAAGCCATTGTATGAGCTATCACATGATCATGGACTGCATGTGAAGGAGGTAGCGACCCTCAGATGGTTGCATGCAGTGTGAACCGGATGCCCCATAGCCATCTGGTAAGGAGGGAAACTGGCCCACCATGAGGGTCAGAACGGTGGTAGGTCAGGGCTGCTGCGCGGCCCTACATAGAGAAGAGCCACCCCACTGATGCAGGCCGGGCCTATGGGACAACACGGGCCACTGGGATTTCCAGGATGGGAAAGAACTGGTCTGCCAATTTTGGGCCATGGCAGAGGAACCTGAGTCGATGGGAAACCCGGTGGGATGGACACATGATAGAACCAAGTCAGTCCAGTAAGGCCTAATGGGCCTGGCCTGACATCCATGATAAACTAGGCCATCCGAGACCCCATCAAGTCATGTCGGGTCAGCTGAACCAGGTCGGGTCATGCAGGACCCCCAGGGTTGGGTTGGTCTTCTAGGTCCGACCTCGTCAGAGATGCCCTGAATACAATCGGGCCCTATTTATTAAAATTAAAATATCATTCAGAGTGGGCATCTAATTGATACATCATCTGTAGTGTTGGGACCCTTGTGATGAGCTTGTCACTTGGGCATACTCTAAGTGAGTTTTCGTGGTAGTTGAGATGCAACTGATGGCTTAATGATTATATTCACAAAGAATCCAGTGCACTATGAGTAGAAATTATATGATTGGTGGGGAATGGAATGTTATGAAAAGAGGGACATAGTGATCCAGCTGACCTAGGGAAGATAGAGTCTTATTGATATAGCATGCCTAGATACGAACGGATTAAAGTGGTCTATATGGCCCAGGGATGAGTGGGACATTGTTATCCAACAAGCCCAGAGACTTCCAGGTTTAAGTTTTCCAGTTGGCCAGAGAGACAAGAAGGTCTTAGAGATCTCACTGTCCTAGGTGGTGAGCATGCATAGATGATGAATCATTCAGTAGTGCGAATTTTCAGCTTTATGATTAATAATTCTACTTTATATTCCTTTAGATATACCTGGTGTGAGAATTTTTATCTGATAATGTTTTGTGGTTTTTCTATGTGGTTATTCTTTATGGCCATTCCTTTATGTATTGGGGGTCCCTACTGAGTATTGTGTTACTCAACCCTGCACGGGCCTTGCCCGCATGAGTCTTGTCTCAGGCTTATGATTGACCATACAACAGAGACCTTGGTGGTCGAAGACCATGTGATTATCAGTTAGACGAGATATAATAGAATACTTATACATCTATTAGAAGCTACCTCAACCTACACTTCAGGTATCATCTTGAGCGTATAGACTTTAGAAGTTGTACTTTACTTTGTGGTTTTGGGCTTGTATTCTAGTCCCATTGTATTTTTAGTTGTATTGTACTATAATTAGATTTCTCAGTGACATATGTGGTTTAAATTATGTTTAGATTACCTATTTTTAGCTTTGTGAATGTCTATAGATTTAAAGACAAATGGATTCACTTTTTGGGATATGCCTTTTTAGTGCTAGTCACCAGCCCTTGTCCTATAGAAGACAAGATTTGTGTAGTCAAAACACGAGCCATGGGGGACAGGTTGGGACATTGTGATCCATATATAATAATGTTATTTTGATGAACCCAACCTATGAAAAAAATTTCTTAGTAGGATTTATATTCCCATTATGTTTTAAGTTACAAGTTTTATAAAATTGTGTAATTATAATATGAGGTAACTGATCCAGATAAAAAAACTAAATCATGGAATAATAATGGATGAATTTAATAGCATACTACTATAAAATTAAGATTGATATAACTATCACTATATATTGAATTTTCTTATATATTCACACCATGATCTTGAAAATATTAAAACAAATAATGATCAAGATGGCATCCCTTCCTTAGAGTCATCCATGGGATGTACCGAATCTCTCAATACTCAATTGAGATCCTTTTATCAGCCAATGTATTCTAGTACCTTATAAAAGGTAAGGGTTAAAAGGATGGTGCAACATCCACCTCATTCTATGGCCACTGAACAGTTCTAGAACTAGAAGAATCTCCACATGACCATAAGAATGACTACCAATAAACTATAGGCTACTTACTAAAAATGAGAGTCTTTCGTTATAAAATGAGGATTCTACTCCACCATACCAGAGTACAAAATAAAAAAAATTACTAAATCATCATATGAAAAGTTAAATAATTAAATTATTATATTAAATAAATTAAAAAATAAATATCAAATAAATCTATAATAGAAAATAGTCAAAAAATACACTTTCTTATAAACATATAATTAATGATCATCCACATTGTTAATAAAAATAAACTAAATATAATGGATAAAGTTATTTTATGAAAACCTCTATTATATTCTCTCCCAAAATACTAAATCCAGGCCTTCAAATAGATTTAGATTTATCCCACACAATCAAAAACGTATAGGATACTTGCAAATATGAAACAAAGTTATGTGTATTTCTCATAGGTACCAGTGTTTCTTAGCCATAAATGCATGTAATATGTGTGAATCAATTAAAAAATATCAATGATGTATAATATATAAACATTAAATTTAGTATTTTTCAATACAATACTATTGAAATATAAATTAATAGTTATTAAGAATAAATAAATAAATAAACATAATAGAAACCCCAAACCTATATCCCAAATCTAGAGTTAGACACACTTTTTTAAAATTGGTATTTATAAAACCTTTCACAGAATTTATTTATTTTAAATTATTTATATAATATAAAATTAATTATATTAAATAGTTATAATCATAATATTAAAATATTTAGTAGCTTTGAGGTATTTTTTATATGTAAGTTATTCTATTAATCTTGGGAACATTTCTCAATAATTTAACTATAACAGTTCTTATAGAATTCTCATAGGTTATACTCATCTTCATCACTTGGTGAATTGATATGTTAGAAATGAATGATACCAAATATTTAATCGTATTCACATGACATGGAAATGTAAATTCACATTGAGATATGGGAGGACAATAAACTATTATACAAACATTATAATATTGTAATGTAATATTTAGATCATATCCATGATGGAAATCCATTTAGTTTGTATAAATATGAAAACAGGAGTTGAGAATATCCAATAATTCCTAAGAGAAATTATCTCATGGGATATAAAACATTAATCAATGAAACTTAGAGTGTTATAGGACCCAATTATCATTTTCCATACATATGTGTTTTATATTAAATGGTTAATTCAACATATCATGAAAACATATGATAAAAATGGGATTTATATAATTAAAAAATGGTACACTATAGTTTGATATCAAATGTTTCAGTTGATAAAAAAATTATATTTTTCCACAAGAATGACATCATCAATGAAATAAAAAGGAGGTTCATAATATATAACACATATTGGTGAGAGAGGAAATCAAATCGAAACCATGAAAGGAATCTTTTAGATAACATTTTTTAAAATTATTGTATATAGATGAAATTACAAATCAAATGGAATTGTTTATTATAATAAACCGGAAAAAAATCATGAAATTCATAAAAACATAATATTATTGTATTGGAATGAATATAAATATTTTTAATGGAAATTTGTATTGGGAGATAATAATACTATTGAAAATGAGAAAAACATAATATTTTTTTTGAAAATACCTTTATTGACACCCAAATCACAAAGATAGTGATAAATCATTAATTTGAAAATAGGTAAACAAATATTTAAGGATATTAATAATAAATAATTTTTAAATAAAAAAATATTATCAAACAAGATGGATATATAAATATTAATATGGATTGAAATAATCTAATTTAGAAGGAATGGGAATTATTATTAACATCACCAACAATTATGAACAAACAATCAATAAATATAATTCTCAAGAAATGAAAGAGATAGTTAATTATTAAAATATCTTATAATATAATAAAACCTTCTTGTAATAACTATAGTAAAAATTTAAAATTTTGTACTCTAGATTATAATTTGATACATGAAATCCCATACATTTAATCGCACATAGAGAAATATATTCTATGATAATAAATGACATAAATAACTATATTAATCACATATTTTTAAACCTTATGCAATGCTATTATTGTTCTACGTGTTTATCATGCATTTATATTTCATCATGTTTTGTTTCATATTCAGTGCATTAGGAAAAAACATATCTAAGGACCATGATAGTTTCCTGTAATTAGAAAAATATAAAACATACTAGTCCATTGCTAAACTAGGTTATCTACCACTATGAGATTAATAACTAGAACCCTTCGTAGACTTATCACATGCAATAAATTTTATCAAAAACAAGGTAAATGAGGACAAGGAAAGGGTGACCTCACATAATAAATAAGGGTAAAAAGGGTTGTATGCAAGAATAAAAAGTAAATAAGGATATGAGAAGATTAACATAACATATGAAAACAATACATTTCATAACCAATATCATAATATCGATTCATGTAATAATGATTCTTAATTTATAATACTTCAATTATAATTTAAAAAAAAACATGAGGCATGATAGAATTACATTACCATATGAAATAGATTTTGGGTTTACACATAATTATAGAAAATTATATTGTAAGGAATCTATGAATTATTTTCAACGAATATTAATCTTTGTCATACAACTAGTGTACCTACATCAGGCTGGGGATGACCTCATCTATACCCTATTATGGACATGGTATAACAAATATTGAACTCTATCTTTTGGCTCAGCCAAACCACCTATGTATCCTCTATTATCGAAGAAATTTTATCATTTCCCTATACATTTTATTGAGATATAGGTCCCACTTATAAAAAATTGTAAATCATACATATTTGCACCACAAGATAACAAAATATTCTTCAAAACAAATCCAATAAAATTAAATGGTTTTTGTAAACATTTCAAAATAACATAACAATTAGAAATGAAATAGCATTGATTAAAATATCATCATAACATCATATCATAACCCATGTAAAATGAAGAAGGTTTTATAAGAATTTTATCCTTGTGTAACCCATGGAAGAGAAACAAGTTTTATAAAACTCATTTCCTCATAATCATAAACCATTCAGAGATAGAATAAGAATTTTTTCCTCGGATTATGTGTATGTAATACATATGTAACAAAAAAAATATCAACTTAGAATGAGAAGGATTTTGAATGATAACCTCAAATAATTTTTATGGTAATTAACCTTCACTTTTAAATCACATTTTATTACATAAAACATATTCAAAAGCATTTATATGAATAGTAAATTGAAAACAGATAAATAATGATTAAAAATATGATATATACCATTTCCGGGGGGAATTACAAATTCCTATTTGAATTCTTATGAACATAATTCTTTTGAAAATAATTTTTCTTGAAAAAAAATTGAAAATTTATATTGTAGGATTAAAAGAAGATAAATGATAATGTTAGTGGAAAATTCTATTCATTTTGTACACAAATATTCCTTCCATATTTTTTTAATATCCAAAATTTAATTATGTTATGATGACCCTATGAATATTCATTTTAAAAAATTTATTAAAAAATAAAAAATGGGTAAAAATATATTTCATAAATCATTTTTAATAAAATATAATAATATTTTTGAAAACTTATTTGGAAAACGTGAATTTGGAAGAAAAAAGTGATATTGATTGAAAAAATTATTTCCATTAAAGACATTATTATTGAACTCTTGAGTATATAAATAGATGAAAATAAATGAAAACCTGAATTTTCAGGAAATAGAAAGTGTATGAGATAATTCATCTACTTATTGTGATATATATCATAATCACTTAACATTAGAAACATAATAAAAACCCATTTCAATAAATACTGAGGTTATAATAAAAAAACATTTAACACTTTGGTATGATTGAATCATAACTCCATGAAGGAATAAAACGACCTGAAATATAAAATATAATGAGAATAAATAAATTCTTGATTTTGTATGTATAATAAAATTAATATATGCCTCATGTATGAATATATTATGTCTCATAGAAGAAAAATAAAGAAACAAATACCTTACAAATTTGGAATTATTTTCTATAATGAGTCTTAATAATGAATATAATCAAATGAAACATTTCATATCACAAAAATATATATATTAATGATATAACCTGTCATTTAAAAATTATTTTCAGAATAAATATATATGAGTGTTGAATTTTCGTATTTCCTCCATGAACTAAAGAGATTCTAGAGATACTATATATGAAGTATGGAATTCCTTCAAACACATTATAAACACCACTATAATATAATAATGATTATTTTAAATTTATTACTGAACCATATATTTTTATATCATACCAAATATTAAATAATTATGGCTTTATATTACCTCTTTGTTAACAATTACATGTTAACGTACATTTCGTGTATTAACTAGTTTGTTTTTCATATATGTTTTCATTTTTTATATTGTGTCTTCCTATTTTTATTATGGATTCATAATCTAAATAATTATATCATTAAAATAATTATCTTATGTATTATTTATATATATATTTTTAGTAAACCACAAAATTTAGTGGTGGAAAATGAAATAAACTGATTAAAAAGATGGTATATTATACGTATGCATGAAGATAGATTCAATTTTCCTGTGGGACTGAAATAAATAAATGTAAATTATATATTTGATTTATTTTATGTAATATATTTCACATATTTTAATTATAATTGTCCATATTATCTAATATGTATAGATAGAATGAATCACGTCACTTCGTGAGGTGATAATTAATTATTCACAAGAGCAATGGTATTTTATTACAAAAAAAATGATTGTATAAAATTATGTGTGATAAAAAATAAAAAAGTATAAAAATAAAATATCTATAATATATAAAAAATGAATCCATCATTACTTACTGACTCAATAAGTGGTAATTGAAAAATGAATGACATAACTGCATGAGGTGGTAGTCCACCGTATATACGAATGATGATTGTGTGTCCCATTTAATTGAACTATAGATGTATATAGGAAATTAAATAAAATAAAATAACTTAATTATATGTATGATACTAGGGTTATTCTTTCATTTTGTTAGAATAATAATTTATGGAGTTGGAAAAATAAATAAAAAAATGATCTTTCATGAACGTTTCCACTATTTTGGTATCCTATTTATTTTTTGACCAAAGTCCTTTATAGACCAAAATTTGTTTCTAAATGGGGATTCTACTATAGAAGGAGTTTTATTTTTATGTTATTTTTTTAGTTATTTGTTGAACCAAATTGGATTCTTGGTGTGAATAAGGGATAAGCGATTGTTTTCTTTTTTAAGGGTGGTGAGTTTCCCTCTTATAATTTTTTATGATATAATATTTCATTCATGTAATTTTCATAAAGAAAGTATAAAACAATGGAAAATTATTTTACTACAATATATAATTTCTAAATATATCAATCAATTGGTTATTTAAATTGTTTGGGTTATTTTCACAGCACTAGTGAAACCATTTTTACCTTAACCGTAGTATATATTTGTCACTATTTTTTCTATTATTGTTTTTTAAACTATGCTGTGTATTTATGATAATATATATTATGATTACTCAAAATATTGAATCCATTTTTAAAAATTCCATTCACTGATGATGAACAATTAAATGTATAATAAATCACATGGATGTGATAAGAAATTGGGGGTTTAATGAGAAATATTTTAAATGAAAAAAAAGTTATTTCATAATTCAATATTAACCTGATTAAAATAGCCAAAATTGTTTAATGGATGTATAATTGGAATAATTTATCTTTATAACCTGTTTAAAATATAATATATATTAATAAATAAATTAGATAATAGTGATTTGTTTCAATTAAAATTCAGATGTTTTAATTACTCATCTAAAAATGAAACTTTTTAGAAAAATACGAAATAATGAACATAAGAAAAATATTACATTATTATTTAAGAAATTAAATTTTTTTGATCATAGAAATTTTATTATTTTTCAAAATAAAATATTTTTCACAAAAATTTATAAAAATCATTTATTGATGAAATAGTATTTTCAAAATGTATAAAGACATTATTGAAAAATTTAACTATTTTTCTATCATTATGTTTTTATTATACAAAAAAATTATACATAATATTTAGAATTATATTATTACTATTTATAAAACAATGTTTAATGGATAGTGTATACTGATAATGTAATAATTACTATATTAACATTATAACATGGTTTTGTTAAAACATAGTTTTTTGTGTATCAAAAGATAACTGAGTGTTTTGTTTCGTGCAAACATAACATAGTGATACAAGTAACATAATAAATAAAATAATATTAATTTATTTGAAAAATAAAACTCACAAAATAATGGGGTATATTAAAACCCCCTTAAAATGAATATCACCCTTGAAATTTTTCATTGTGATACATTCCAATGGGGATGAAACTATCTAATTATATCCTCACATTCCCAATACACTTCCTCAAACTAGTTGTTTTACCAACAAACATTAACCATGTGAGTGGCTTTCTTTCATAGAACATTCTATGTATCATCCTGAATATACACTACTTATTCCTTATAAGAATGATCTTTATCCACTAGTATAACATATGAGTTCAGTACAAGCGGAGGTTAAATTTATTACTTATACAAAGTGATACATGGAACACATAGAGGACATGAGAGACATTTGGTTGAAGTTCCATGCAATAAGTTGCAGTCCTAATAATATCATAAATTTTAAAAGGAATAATATTTCCATGTCTCAATTCCCCATTCATCCAACATCTCATAACCTACTTCTATGGATAAATTAATACAATAACCTTTTCATGAACATGAAATACTATATATTTATGGGGATTTTTTGTATACACTTTCTTACAAATGTAATCTAACATGATTAATTTTAAATGTCATTAACTTTTTTTTCTATTCCTTCACCTATCTCAACTCCTCATATAATTATTTCTCTAACGTCAATTCAAAATTTTGGTGATCAATATTTCTTTCCACAGTGATTAATAAAGAGGAATATTAACGCTTCAGTGAAATATATAGTTGTTAAAAACATAAATAGATTATGGTGTTGATCCTAACCACCTTAGAAATTTATTTAAAATGATCTCAACATATCCTATTGGGATTTAATTTTTTTTGGAGTGACCATCATTCTATGGATGATTAACAATTCTGAAACACTACACCATATTAAGTGCCTACTAAAGGATTCTTACGAACATTGAGGATAACCTTATATCCCGATTATACCTAATTGAATGTGGTATACCATGAAACCTTACAAATTACTTAATTTATATCATGTAACACTAATAAAAAGATAAATATTTTCTAATATAGTTGAAATTTGAGGAATTTATATGATGATTGACTAAAACTTTTATAGCAATACAACCTATTGTTTTTTAGTGATTCTGAAAATAAAACTCTTGTTTATGAATTTGTTGTTTTCCCATATGCAAATTGGTCGTTTAATTATTTTAGACCTTTTTCTATTAAATATGAATCACTTACTTACAAATCATCGAAATACATACAATGATATATCACTCTTTATGTTTTACCATTATAATTAATCTTTTAAATAGGCTAGTGGTTGTTGTTATACCCTTGTCTATATTTGGTTGTCTGTTTAAGACCCAGAGCCATTCAAGATTCAATAGGTTATCACCGAGATTAATGTTTATTATTTTTTCTAAAACAAATAAATAAAAACGTTTTTAAGTTTAAATAGACCATAATTAACATAATATTAATGATAAAATAAACCCAAATGTTTTCCAATAACATTAATCCTATGTAAATAATATGGAATTCATCCTAAAAATCAAATGATTATATTGTCTAAAAATACCCTTAATTAGGATAAAATCTCATCATGTAAAAACTCATGAGGTGTATATAAGAAATTCATTTTATTATCAACCTCAAACATATAAGCCCATGATGGAATCCATTAGTCATAACCGAATCCTACATGGAAGCATATATGCTTCCAAAATTAATAGAACCCATATATCATTAATAATTATTACAACCCAAATACTATTGGGAAAATACATATATAATATAATACATAAATTCCAATAAATAAATAATTAAATAATTTAACATGAATCACTAACATAGAATGGGTCCTTCTATTTTATTGAAGTAAATTTTTGTTCTAGGGAATTGAGTTAGATTATTTTACCCACATAAAATACATTGAATCATTGAAAATATATTACAATATTTATTTCCTTTCAACATATATTACATAATCTAATCTAATTGATAAATTATTCATGTTTCCTCTTCCCACATTCATAACATGTGGGAAGTTGAATATTCTTTACTATGTGATAATTACCACTCAAAAATTCTAAAATTTTATCATATTCTTATTTTATTCTCTATAAACCTCACTGAAGTTCATGATATTAGTAATTTATTGTGATAAAATATTAGGAATATTAAAAATATCTATATATTCATTCATCATCCAATTATGTTTCTTGATGTCACAAATTTTTTTTTGAGACTTTGTTAGCATGATTCCTTTTGGTTCGAAACATTGAATAAAAACAAAATGAAAGTCATGAGCAACAAAAATAATAGTGGAAAACTACACAGTAATGGAATCATAACTTATATAATGTCTAAATAATGAAATATTATTTTCAATCTTTGATACCTTAGATTTATAAAATATAATTTATATAAAAAATTATTTAAATCCTTCAAGATGGAACTTAAAGAGTTTTTTAATTTTAACATCATATCCCTTGAGACTGCCAAACCAGGTGTGCATCAAGGCATATTTTTATGCACAATGTGATGGTCGAGTCCATCTTCATGAACCATTGTTGGAATTATTTTCCTCCATATAGCTATACCTGATCCAAATTCATATTTAGTATCTAGATAGATATTTAATTTCATCGAAAAAACAATTTATACACTACTAATATTGAATGATAATTTCCTATACTTTGACTCCTTCTTATTTTTATCATTTGACATGTAAATAGGGATCTCTATATTATTTTATCATAAAATTTTCCAATGTTTAACTAAACCAATCCTATGATACAAACAATAGAGACATAGTCTTATAAAAAATAGATATTACATTTTTTTTATGAATTTTCATTACATTATTCAAATAATTTCCTATGGATCATAATAGTTTAGTTTCTTTTGAAACATTTAAACACAATGAAAATAGTCCGTATGTAAACTAATTCGTCTACTGCTCTGATATTCATAAATTTTACACTTCTCAAACATATTAAAAGTAATAAAATTCCTCATTTCCTGGGGAAAGGAAACACATGGAAGGGTGATATAAATTTCTTAATTAGTGTAAAAAATGGAGATAATAAGAATAAAAATAGAATATAGTTTTAATGAAATGAGAATAACATTTTATATACAAACCTTGCAGATCATTTATCATAATCATGGGTCATAGAATAAATTTTGGTAGCATATTTGACACAAATCATAACAGAATCAAATAACCTGATAAATAAGTGAATAATATTTTCATAAGATATTGAATTCTGGTATAACCAAAATAATAGAAAATATTTAGTTAAGGATACACTCCAAGGCATTTATAACATGTTTGTAATGGAATCACAACCTATTTAGCTACATTAGGATTGGGATAACATCTTGTTTAACATCTTTATTTCATTTGATAACCACATATTTACCCTCATTTTTTGGCATGGACTAAAAACCTATGTACCCTCTAAGACTATATAAAATTTATCATTACCTAGTGCATTGAATTGATATATCAGTCCCACCTATATCATCACAAAAATCACACATATGTGTTCCAAAAATCATAAAATGTTTATCATATCCTAACATAGGAAATAAAATGTGTCTCATAAATATTCCATCATAAAATAAACGTTGAAAAAAAGGATTTATAATCCTTTAATAATTTAATAAATGAATAAATTATGTAATAAGAAGTGGGTTTCATAAAAATGTTAGCATGGTATAACCCATGGAAGAGAAATGAGTTTCTTAATCATCATTTCAACAAAAACATAAACAATTCAAGGAATCCATAAGAGTGTCATCCTTGGTTCATATAATTTATAATGTATATATATTGAAACAAAAAAAGTCATAATACATAGAATAGAGTTTAGAAATTTCTCATGGAACATTATTAAGGGATGTATAATTCCTTTAAAAATTAATAGTTAAAACATAAAAATATTTCAAAATCAGTTTTCATTGTAAAAAATAGTTAAAAATTATAATGGATTCTTTAAAAATAATTGAAACCATTTCAGGAGTAATATATATATTCCCACAAAAAATTTATATAACATAAAAAATTTTGGAAGTCCTTTTCTGTGAAAATTCATTTTGGAAACATATAATGGAATCATAAAACAAAATAACTGACATGATGGAAGAAAATTTTGATCATTTTATACACAAATATTCCATTCATATTTTTAGTCAAATAAATATGGGAATTATATTTTTACTGTAATATTGAGATTCTATTAATTTAGTTTATTTAAAATGTCCAAAATGTGTAAAATATTATTTAATAATTATTTTTCAAATAATTTTAAAAACATTTATGAAAACATAGTTTTTTAAAACATTTATTTTTCAAATGAAAAGTTGATATTTATTTAATTTATTTGTGAAATCATAAACATATAAAGAGATGAAATTGAGAAGAATAAACTAATTATAATGAAATAATCATAGGAGAGGGAAATGTAATGTGTCTCATGAGAGATGTATCAAAATATTTTATCATTAGAAACATAATAGAAAACATTCCTTATAGATGATGTGATTGTAACATAAAATCATTACCACTTTAGTAACATTGAATCATAATCAACATTAAACAATAACATAAAATTAAACATATAATATATTATGGATAAATAAATTCATTATATTTCACATAAAATCGGTGTATATATGCCTGGTTAGAGAATACATTTTGATAACATAATATATGTCTCAACGAATGAAAACTGAGACAACAAACCCTTACTACTTTGTTAATCTTTTTAATAATAATATAAAATAATTAATAACATAAAATGAAACATTTATTTTTATTAAAATACTTCAAATAATAATATAAAATGCAAAATAAGATGTATATACACCACACATAATAAACTAGTGGTGAATTTGCACATATCACCAAAAAAATAAATGGCAGAAAAAATATTCCTTATTGTATGTCTTGAAATCCTTAGTTAATTTTCAAACCAAATGAATTATAAAACTATTTTTATAGTAAATTTATTACAGAACTATAATTAAATATAATACCATATTTCATTTTCTTATGACCTTTTATGGTCTTTTTAAAATCAATTCGTTGTAAATGTCCCTTCTGAGATAATAAATGTACTAATATTCATATGGGTTATAATTTTTTATTTTTGTTCATATTATATTTATCATGGCCTCGACATCTAATGAATTTGAAAATTATTTAATTTCATATATATTTATTATTTATGTATTTATTGTAATCCATAAAATTTAGTGATAGAAAATGAAATACATCATTCACAGAGAAGGTAGGACGTACATACAGTAGAACACTATTTTTTTTCTAGTTATATTCAAGCTAATAAAGGTAAAATATATTTTAGAATTAAATAATTCATATTTCTGTCATATATATCACATATTTTTACCAAATCCTTCATTATTATCTCCATTTAAAGTTTGAATGAATCACATTGTTTTGTGAGGTGCTGGTTTTCCGTATACATGGGTGACATTATAATATTCCCCTAAAATGGAGAGTAATGAGATATTTGTAATATAATAATTAAATAATAATAATAATGTCATAATTATTATTTAGAAATAATAAATTCTTCAATAGTTCCTTAATTAATTGGTTGTAATGGAAAACAATTACAACAGTTCATGAGGCTGTAGTTTTCATACAACAGAATAATGATATCTTAACCCATATGATGAAATTAGTGAGGGTATTATGTAATTAAATTTAAATTAAAATCCTCACTTTTTGGGATATATTTTGAATATTATATCTTAACATAATAATAATAACTTTTCATAGTTGAGGAAGAAATTAAAAAATTCTCATTGATGAACATTACTTATTCACAGAGAATCTCTCTTTGGATATCAGCAAGAGCCATTCTAGGTTTGATGTATATAAAGAATTATCATAGAATGGTATGAGGGATTAAGGGATCTGTTTTTAGGCAATGTAAAAACAATTTTATTTTTACGTTATGAATATGTTATAAGAGTGACTTGTCTTTTATAAGTGAGGTGACTCACAAACATGTAATTTTTTAAATGAAATCATTATGCTGACATTTTTTTAATATTATTAGGATATAAAAATTAAAAATTATATACACAATAATATATAATTTTACAATATGGTGATAAAATATATTTTTATACGATTAGGTTTATTTTTACCCCTATTATTTTAGTTTACAACCAGTAAATTATGTTTACCTTCTTCGCAGAATATTATATTTAATATTTTTACTATTAACAATGTTAAACATTTACACAAAACATAATAGGTTATATAACCAATTATGAATAAAAGTATGGAAACCAAATTTTAAAATTCCATTTATAGAAATGGAAAAACATAATCGTAAATCAAAGCCATAGATGTGACGAGAAAGAAGGCTTTTAAAAAAATGTTCAAAAGATTACAATCCTTTTAAAGAACATTTATTTTTAATTTGATTCCAAATACATAAATTGAATTATTGGATGTATAATTAAGATAATGTTACATTATAATCAATTAAAAAATTATTAATATTCATAAATACATTAAATAAAATTGTAGATTTCAATTAAAATTCTGTAATTTTTATTGTTCATAAAAAGGAATAATTTATAAAAATACCAAAACATCACTACAACCTAAATTTTACATTATTAATTATAAAATTAATTTTATTTTATGAAATTATTTTTCTATATTTTTCTATAATTAATTTTTTTATTTCATACAAAAATATTAAAAAAACATTTTTTTGGTAAAAGTATTTTTTCAAAACCAACAATGATATTGATGAAAAAAGTTATTAATTTTATATCAATATATTTTATTTATTAAAAAAAATATACATAATACATTAAAAGGTTTTATTAATATTAATATCAATTTATTTATTTCCTAAGTTATAATGGTTGAATTTTAATAAGTATATTCACAATTAGTCATGATTTTTTTAAAATTGTATGTCTTGATTACAAAAGATATCCTAGTTCTATGTATAAGGAAAGCATTAAATGGTGTTTTCTATAGTAATATCTATAAATTAAATTAAATTTATTTGGAAAGAAATCACAAAAGATCCAGGTGTTACACCAGTAACTTTTTATTAAACATCATTTAGTATCATTTTATAAAATATATTATTTAGTAGTATATTATTTACCTCATTAGCTATATTTTAGTTTGATAAGTTATATTTTCATAATGGAGGGCTCTATAAATTCTAAAACATTGAAATTTAATCAATATAAAATCATTATATATATTAAAAAAATATTTATACTGATTTATATGATTTAAAGATTATTTCATATGTTTTGTTTTGTTATAAACTGTGATGATGAAGGCTACAATGATCTTATTTTGTAGTAATCATGAATTATTGGGTATATCATAATAATGAGTTGTATATAAATAGTACCATTTAAGGATTAAAAATTAATTATTTACTTTCCATTTTATAATATAAAAAAATTTTTTTGTTACTTATATAAAAATGATATAAATTTATATCATCTTTCATGTAAGGGGTTAAACCGTACCACACTGGATTAAGAAATAATATATGGATGAGTATCATTATGAATAATATTATTTGGAATGAAAATATAATTATTAATTAATAATGATGATATTTTTTTATCTTTCTTAATTTAGTGATTCATGTTTCAATAGATTTTTATAATGTATAATAGATAATATAAAAAAAGAAACATGTCAAATTTTGGGAGACAATAGTTGTCACATGCACAAGAGTGACATGTTTGTTTACATAGAAAGATGTGAATGTTTGAATTGGTTTATATATTCAGAATCATAATAATATTTTAAACAAAATATTTTTTAACATATTTCAGAATTAAGAAATCCATGTAATGTTTTTTGGGGAAATTAATCAGATCACTAATGGAGAAGATAGTGCGTACATAACAAAAGTTTTGTTTTGGTTTCACAAATGGTTGTGTGGAAGGTCGAAATGTTAGATGACAACATTATAATAATATTTAATAATCTTAATAAGACTTATTTAATCATAATTAAATTATTTTATAATATTCAAGTGGTAATAATAATGAAATAATTAAAAGAAGATGTTGGAAGTTGGTAGAATCACATGGGAGTGGATAAGGGTGCTCTGGCTCCAGGAGTGGGACATTAAGAAAATGCCCCTTTAAGAGTTTCTTATGGAAAGAAAGGTGGTGAGAAGACAAATTATTTTTATTGAGGAAGTATTTTTCACATGATATGTGGAGGTTTAAAGGATCACAACCATTAACCAATTCAAATAATTGAGAGATTAATGATTTTATTTGTAGTAATAACATAAAGAGTACTCCAGGGCCCATCAATTTTTTTTATTTCTGCATTGATACAAGGGATATCATCATGGGAAAATAATTTAAGGTAGTAAAAAATTTATACATTGGATGAGTTATCATTATGATATTATAAACTTATATATTTTTTAAAATATAATGTTTATGGAATCCTTGACACTAAATCAATATCACCCTTCATGTTTATGAAACTTATTATATAACATTATCTCTTGCATCTTTAATATGATTCTCAAATGGGTGAATACAAAGATCCTATGAGATGAAAAATATGAATTTATGAGGTTTCCTAGCATCATAATAGTGGCTATATTTTACATGGATATTTTGTATGATATTATAGTACGAAGATCGGTTCTTAAATTTTGATCAATGTGGACAGGGAGATGTCTTATGATCTTGGGTAGTATAGGATCAACATATGGTTCATTAGGCATTTCAGTTTCAAGTAGTGGGTTAGGTATTTCTTTTTCAACAACTATATATCACTATTGATATCCATATAAATTATGTAGATGAGTTCAAGGTTCATCAAAATTGTGAATTGGATAAAAATGAGAGATCTAGTGTCACCAAACCTCTTTATTCATCAATAGATGGCACTCACCATAAACATTCATTGCATCATGAATGGATAGAAAATCCTATAGAATAAAAATAATTATGTGTTATACAATAGGATAATATAAATATATTTAATATGGAATTGGAAATGTGTCGATTATGAGAAGTAAAGTGTACACATTTTGAAAAAATAATACTACATGTGAGGGAAATAATTAAAGAAACATTGGTAATCAAAAGAGGAAACTTCAAATAATGACCCTCATAGATCCCATTTTTTTGGAAGGATTAAGACGGATTGCATTGAATTCATAACTAATTGCATCACATATCATATATAAAACTGGAAAAATTATTTTCACTATTTCATATGGTGAATCACAATGGTTAATAGTGGTCATATAGCCCTGAACATGCAAATATTATCTATAATCTGTTATACCAATGGAACAATCAAATAACAGGAAAATGTCAGTGTGAAATTCATTCTTTTTTGATAATCAAAAAATAAGGTTCTACTAGGAATCACCGACCAAGATGGTAATGTTATTTGATGTAGGGGTATTAACCTACACATTATATAGAACATCATGAAGGGAATGGAGACATAAATTGCGTGAGAGATGATTAAAAAAAGACACTTCTATGCATCAGAATGAAATATTTGAGGAGGACTGCCGATGATGTTTTGATCATTTTATTTCATCTAAAAACCTAATTTGATGAATTTTTCAACTATTATTGATTATGAAGGGCTCCATTTATGGTCTATGGATTTTGGGGATCTAAACTACTAAAAATAGAAAAAGGATAAGAATATTTTATTTTTGATGTGGTTTATATTTCATGATATTTTAATTTACAGGGCGATGAAACACCTAATCCTCATCAGTGATATAGTGTAGTATAATAAGAAATAATTTCATTGTGGAGAAATGAACTATTTTTTATGTACTCTTATCTATGATATTCAGTTCGAGGCCTTATTTTTTTCTATATTATATGGATCCTGAAATCAATTAAGGGGAATATAAGATATTTTCAATATATATTCTAATGGAAATGAATTTTGTTTTTTTAGTGAGGATCATATCCATTACCATCGATGATGGTGGTGTATATAATTGGGCTTTATTGGAATTAAACAGTTGGAACTATGATATCATATGTTCAAGAATTTCATGTCTTCTTTTATTCAATGGAATGAGGGGTTCTAATATCATGGGGTTTATTTGATAGTTTGTGGGGCTGTTAGTACATAGGGAATATTTTAAATAATTTACCCCAACATGGTTCCAAGGGGTGGTACATTATTTTAGGGAAATCAATGCTAAAGAAATAAGGAATATATTGTCGTGTTTGTTGTTATGGTAATTTCATAATAATTACATAGAAGGATGTAATTTATATAATATTGGAATTCATATCTAGGTGTCTTCATTGGTTAAAAAAGATACAGAAATTGTTTCTTAGAGGGAGGTCAATAGATTCTATATGGAGTGTACTTCCAATGATCGATAGTTATATAGACACAAGTAATCGAGAATTTCAAGGGAGATAGGTCAGATGTAGGTCTCTAAGATGTTGTCTAAAATTAAATGTGACTAAATCCAATGAATATAGTGATATGTGAGGAGACTTTTATGTCTGTGATAGATAAGGTTCAATGTTATTCATCCTTAGAACAATATTTGGGCCTATCATCTTCATTTGGGTGAAACTAGAGAAATGGAAATTATTATTTCTTTTTGATGGTTCTATAATATTTTCATTCATGAGGTGGTGACTAATTTAAATGTTCTTGTGGGCCTCCATAATATTAAGTTAAAAATAATAGGAAATATTTCATATTATATCAATAATTGTAATATCATGATTGGTAAATCCATGAATGTTTAACACACATATAGGGATGGACATTTTGTAGTTTATAGTGTAGATAAAAAAGATTATCTAATTATTTTTTAATTTATTGGGGATCTTCCTTTGGTATTTAATATCATCATTACTGGTGAAAACCATGGGTTTAACCATTTACATCCCAATGAGTTTCTTCAATCATATTCAATAAAAAATTAATTATGGAGATGGTTTTGAACATTAGAACTCCCATAGGATGTTCTCACTTAGTTAACTTTTAAAATATTTTTATCTTGATATTTTGTAAAAAAAAATATTGATAGATATATAGAAAGATTACATTATTAAATATATTTAACACCATGATATTGTGTAAAAAAAGATAAATAAATATTATTTTTTCAGTAATTTGTTTTAGAAACCGAAAATGAGTTTATCTTACATTATCAAAAATAGTTTGTTTTTATTTTACTATATGCAATACATAGTGTAAAATAATGGTGATGTACTGTTAAGAATTATTATTATATATTATACTTATCACCTTGACTCTAGAATAAAGGGTATTAATAGGAATAGCTAAATAAATAAAATATTTTTTTAAACATGTATAATTAATGAATTACATGGTGACTAATTATTTAAAAATATAAATAAAAACCATATGAAAATGAAGGGAATCATTTTATGAAAAAAAATAAAAAAATTTATGTTCATAAACGAGATTTGTCTCAATAATTTAATGGAATCATTACTAGTGACTAGTTTTAATGAATTATATATATTACATATTTTATAAACTAATTATAATTCTTTAAATATTTTTCATAGAAAATAGACTACAATTAATCCAATTTTACTCATATAAACCTGTAATTTTCTAAAAAGAAGTTTAGTCATATTTTTTAAAACTTATTTGAACACTGATTTTTTATGATTTAAGAACCATTATTTTAAAAAATAAATTTAATTTTTTAAATCATCATGAAATAATTAAAAAAGGTTTATTTTTTTTAAATTTTTTGAGAACATTAATTTTTTTATGAAGAGTGAAAAATATTGTATTTTAATTGAAATTTTTTTCCATTAAATTATTTGTAAAGTTAAATTATATTATAAATATATTTTAAAATAATATTAGTTCAATTTAAAATCATTTATTCTTTTTAATCTCTTTATATTTTATTTTAATTTTGGAAATTTATATAAAAACATTTTATGATTTTGGAAGGGTTCTCATTGAAAACTCGTATTCTCATTGTGTATGTAGGAAAATGTTTAATTGGAAAGTTTTCCCTGATATAAAAAGAGTTTTTATAAAGGGATTTCATAATTATAATAAAAATATGTTATATTATATTATAATTAAAACTTAATTTTGTACCATAATAAATAGTAATAATATTTAAAATTATTTACCACAGTAAAGAAGAAAATGGGTTTATATTGGGGTTGAATAAAAATGAAATGGTTTAAAATAAACTAACATCATATAAAATTTATTTTATTGATACAGGTTGAATCTATGTTATATATGGTCTGATATAAATCTATTTGGGACACATTTGTGAAGTGAAAAACATGGGTAAAAATTTTTATTTTCAAAACATACAAGTACACCATCACTTAACATTTATAATGCCACCTACTCTCATATCCTCTTCACAACATCCAAATCGTTTGGTGAAAAGAATAACAGACCAAATAACTTCAATAAATAAATAATATAATGCAATAATAATTAATTTTTTATGAAATTGAACATATCAATGATTTTGGTGTAGACCTATGGAGGACACCTGAAGAAGGGAAAATGTTCTTCAATGAGAGTTTTTTTTATTTCTTCCTCCATATTCATAAATTAATATTAAACCATTATAATATAATAAAAATATTATATTAAAGATAATTATATGATATTTTTATTTATTTAACTATAATGATACAAACATCCATAATATGATATATGAAACCATCATTATTTTTTACAACAGATTACCGTCACGCGAACTATTTTCGATCGTTTTTCCATTACCACTACTCATAGATGGGTATGATGACAGATATAAATTATATTATTATATTTAAAACATTATCTATACTTATTAATTGTTAAATCATAAAAAATAAATATAAATTCATTAGAGGACACAATATCATCACTCGTTTGTACAGAAGTCTACTGTCAAACAAAATGATGTGTTTTGTTTTCACTAAAAATTTACATAAAAACAATAAAGAGAAAATTAGTGAATATATACGATAAAAGTAACATAATTATTATATTCATTAAATATAATTAATTATTTGAAGTTAATATTTAATTTTATTTCTTACTTTTTCTATAGATGAATGGTTATAATGCTATTCGTGTATGTGATGACTACAACCTCTATAAGGTGGTGTGACTCTCTCGATTCATCACCAAAAAATATAGATGATATTTATAATTATAATTAAGGAAATAATATGGAATATATTATATTATTATCAGTATATAAATATAAAATAATACTTTACTCATCTCTATAATGATTATTGTATAACCGAAATGTTACTCATGCGTATATAAACCCACTATCTCTATGATCGTAACATAAGTAATTTCACACTAACAAATATCTGGATCAGAATTAAAAGTAAAATATATATCAAAATATGATAATTATGTCATTATTATTTCATTGAGGAAATCAATCCATGATCAATGTATTTTGACTGAAAATAACTAATCAAAACATATATGAAAAACCAAGCGATTATTACACGAAACATGACTTTGAAAAGGAATTGTTAATAAACAGATCATGAAAGTTTGTAAGTAAAACATATATGCAATTATATATATATATATATGAATAATTATATAAATTATTTAAAATAATATTATATTTACTATACTATAGGTTCTAGTTTGTTAGATGTATGCCCAAATATATGTTATGGAATTTCTAGTATATCATTTATTTCTAGAATAAAAATGAAAATTCATTTCATTGTTAATTTTTATGGTGTATATATTACCCAATTTACATATTATATAATTGATATATAATTGTAATGATATATAATGTTTAATTTTATGTTATTATTTATTTTTTAATTATGATTCTATCGATTACTAGGGTGGTAAGGTATTTCCATCTCACTTTTATTAATATTGTGAGTGACATGTATTATTCATAATATATTTAATATGTTTTGTATAAATAATATATTTATGTTTATTTTATTTTTATTTTCATGATAATTATTGGAATTTTTTGTTCTATCTTTTTCTGCTTTTAAGGCTCAAAAGATACTGATGTAGTACGAGAATTTTTCCATAATTTTCTTTGATTAAAAAATATAGTACATTATTCAGCTATAATATACTATCAAGTATATCTAAAATCAATTATAATTTAAAATAAATAATATATTTAAACATATATGGTTTTATGTTTTATTTTATGTATTTTATTCATCTTTATTTTTATTTAATTTTACTAAATTGGTAACAATTTTGTGTTACAATCTCATCATTTTTTAAGATTATCTACGATCAAGTTTTTGGATATAAACGTTTTTGATACATCACCCAATAAAATGACTAAACCTAATTTAATATATTTATCACATTATTTTAATGTTATATTCCCATTTCCCTCCCTCTTGTACATAAAATATCTCTAGAATATTTCATATAAAAGTATTATTTTTTTGACTCTTCAGTCAGGAATCTTTCTTCCTCCATAAATATGTTTTATAAAAATGTCTACATTTTTTATTACATTATAATATGATTTGGAAATTATTTTTTTAACCATTTTGACTCATTAAAATATGTTTTCAATGGAATCTTTATGTAATTTTACAAAGAATTCCTATTTGGATTTTATATAAAATCTGAGTGCAAACATTTTAACATGTACAACATGAACGAAACATCCCTTCATCATGAAAAATATTTACAATGATGATTAATTTTTAAATTTTAAATTTTATATTCAAATAAATGGATTATATATATGATCAATATTTTCAAAATATTTCTTCAAATGAAAAAAAATATTTTCCTCTACAAGTGTTTTAAATTATGTTTAAAAGAATCCACTATAAGTTCTGTAGTTTTTCAATGAAAATAAGATATAAAATGTTTTATGTTTCTAAAAGAAAATTTCATTGAATATTAATCATTATAAAAAACATTTCATCTGACTTATCTTTAAAAATAATTTTCCAAATAAACTGGAATCCTTTGATATAACATTCTTTTTATTGGGGATATAAAACATAGATACAATTATTATTCTTTCAATGAATCATTTTTGATAACATGATATTTATGAAACCCATTACTATTACATATTTTATACCATGATTAAAATTTTATGACACACTTTTATTTTTCAATTACTTGTAATATAATTAATTGATGAAACAATTATGGAATTTTTATCTTTTATATAGGTTATGTCCTGATGAAATGCTTATGAAAGAAAATTAATTTCATGGGAAATGAAGTTTTAATGTTTTATGATATTATTGTGCACATATATAAGGTATTAATTATGAGAAAAGTGTTACCTATATTTCCATAAAATTATATGGGAAAATATTTATATGTCTTTAGATATACAATATTTAGAACGGGAAGTGAACCTACTTTGTTAAGGGTCTTTGTCCACTATGATGATCCTGAGATAGATCATTGACATATATAACAATTTAGGGGGTAAACCCATACCAATTTTATATACTTATAAGTGATCCTTAAAAAATATAGAAATTATTTTCTATTTTTTATTCGTATGCCACAATTCCATGTTTTATGATAATTTTATAATCTTTTGGCACAAGATCATTGATTTCCATATTATTCTTGAAATATGAAGATCAAATAATAATTCCATGACTTAGTATTATGATAGTGATATACTAGTAATTGTTTTAATATGTCATTCTTATGTTATCTTACAATTATTCACATGGTATACTTATGTATCTCCCTTGTTTAACCTTATTTAGATTCTGATCAAACCCAATCTAGTGGTTCCTTTACCTATGTTATGAAGAAATATATTACAAATGATATGTCTATAAAGGGTTATAGTTATAAATAAAAATGTTTGAGATGTTTTAGTTTACCTATAAACTATTTGTTTGGGTTTCTATGTCTCTAATGGAAATTTACATTTACATTTATCCTTTTATGTTTGTGAAATGTATTAAATGTTCATAAATATATCGTAATATCAATGAATGTTATGCATGGATCAGTATAGTTTGTATCACAGGAAAAGTAAGTAATAGAAATATTGTGAACTATTCTCTGTGACCATTTTATGAAGGAAGGCTCTCTGCTAAATGTATTCAAGAGGATAGGGCATCCACTGAGGATGGTTTTGTGTCTCACTGATGAGGTATAGAATCTCATGGAGTTCCCTGATATGTATCAATAATATTTCCCAATAAAATATTCAAGAAAACAATAGTTTTCATAAGTGATAAGGTAGTGTAATCCATTTCATATTATGATAAACAATATTAGTAAATACTAACAAATATTTATTAGTATATGACTATTTATTTCTCTAAGGATAATTCAAAGATGACTCAATATATTTGAAAATGTCATGGAATTTTATTGAAGGTCATAGTGAGTGGTTTCCATGAACATGAATCCCTCTTTAAATACTATAAGTGTATGTGTCTTTGAAATAGAGGTACCGTGGTGTAACATTTCTTAAACAGGATCATTGAGATAGAATCAATTATCACCTATAATTTTACAATGGTATTTGATTCACACCTATTATGAAAATACAAGGTGATATGATTTGGAATTTCATAATCTCTGTATGGCCATTCATGAGGGATTAAAATAGTTTATAAATATGAATAACCTTGGATAAACATAATGTGTCATATATTGAAAATAAGTTGTCTTTATTTAGACATCTGATAATTGATTTTTAGGATTATATGGTTTCTCATTATAAATAGAACTACTCACACAATGGTTTTGGGATTTTGGAAAGGTGTGGTACATGAACAAAATAGGATAACATTGAATTTGAAAAATAATTTTCATATATGAATACAAATTGGATGATGACTACAATGAACAATATTTTGATTAATTCTAATCTTTTATCTCAAAATATTAATAATTACATACCCCTTAACAAACATTTGGAATTTAAAACTATGATAAGGATAGAGTTCAATATGTATTTGGGATGTGGAGGATATAGAAGAAAGAAGATTATGTTTCTTATATATTGATAATGCGGGTTTAATCTCTCAAATTAAAATCTATAAGCGGCGAGAAGATGTTTTTTATTTGGAAAATAGACACACAAAATAATATACTAAAGAGGAAAAAATGTAATTTTTTGATAATTATATGGATTTGAATAATTGTCTCTCTATGGTAAAATGGAATATGAAATATTTTAAATGTTGAAATCATGATCATTATAAAAATTGAAGTCATAAGGTGAATGCTCATGAATGTAATCTAAAAGGTTATCTGGGTAATGATTATATTTTTTTTATGATGAATAGACTTCAAATGACATATTAAAAGAAATAAGTGTAATGGAATAAGATAATTAATCATAAATGATGGTTTGAGAAATAAGTGTGACGTTTTAAGTGATGATGTATTAAAATTCAATAATTAATTTATATGAATCATGAAATATATAACAACTCTTAAATATTTGTTTATAATTAAGTATATTAAATAAAATATTGAATAGTAAAAGTGACTTTGAGAATTTATATAATGTAATGGTAATAATTGGTGGAAAAACATGTTTTATGGAATATAACCCTTTATAAGATCCTAATTTTGATAAAATGTTGTTTACATTGATTAAAGAGATGATTGATATGGATAAGGTAAATTGGATTGTATTGATGACCCCATAATTGATAAAGGGATTATATGAAAACAGTTTAAGGTTATCATTGATATATTTTCAAACATTATTGGATTTAAGGAATATATTAATCAATCTATGGTTTTTTTCAAGGAATGTGGAAGAATGATTTTTTTCAATGATGTTTAATGGTAATTATTTTTATTAAAGAGATTTAATAAAATGTATTACCAAAGTATTCATATATTTGGATTTTTAAAATTAAGACCCATTTAATTTTTTTGGAGGAATAATGATGAGTTTATGAAATTTAGTGTCCTTATTTACTTATTTTCATGATTATAATATTTTTAAGACTACCCATTTATGTAATGGTTTAGTTTAATATTTTGATGTTGTTTTAGAAAATAAAATTTACTTCACCATATAAACAATTATACATATTGGGTAACCAGAAATAATTTTTTTAATTAATGATAGACATAATGCAGATAATTATTGTATGGATTTTTTAGTTCTTTAATATTTAAAGAATTTATCTCTCAATGTAAGAAATGAATTCAAAATTTATCAAGGAATAACCATATAATGAAATTGAGCATATGAGATAATATGATTTCAAGTATATTTTTATATGTTCTCAATCTATATATTTAATTCACCAACATGATAAAAATGATCATTAAATAAAAATGTTTCCTATAATAATAATTTTTTATGAATTCAATGATAATTTTCACATGAAATTTTCTTAAGGCGTTATGATTGTTACCATTCTCCTGACCAGGTTCTCTATCAGTCCACATTTGTATTCAGGTGGTAATAATCTATTATATGTCCATGTTCTCACATCTCTATTATGTTATCCTATATATAAAACCACTATGTTTTATTCTAGTATAAATTATCTCATCCCACACTCTTTTTTCAAGAGTTTCTTTATTATCAGTTTTTCCAAATGTGGACTTTTAAGAACTATTTCTCAAATGTTAATCCTTTAATGACTAAAAGGAAGTTCTAGTGTGAAATTTATTTCTTGGGGTTAGAATTTAATACACTATGATTTTATGAAATATATTGTTTTCAATAAATTTAAAATTTTAGTCCTTTTTGTTACATGAATCAAAGACTCTATCTTGAATTACCCAAAATACTATTTTTAGCATACACAACCCACAATGTTGTGTTTAATCAAAATGTGAAATACTATTAAGAATTTATTATTTAATATTAATGTTATTACCTTATCGTTGGAATGTTAATAATGAATTTTTATAGATAAACTATGAAAATATATGTTTTACACATGTATATACAATTAATGCTTTAGAGACCAATTAATTATAAATTAAAATACAACCATTTGATGGAATGAGACTCTTTTTTGCAAAAAACATATTTTATGTGGCCAAACACGGTTTATATCAATAAATAAAATAAAATAATTTTGGAAAATTATATAAATGAAATTAATATATTATATATTAAAAAACTATTTCACATTAATCGTATGTGTTTTCTATAAAATAGATATTAATAAATCAAATTTTATGCTTATAAAATAATATTTGATTAAAAAAATATGTATTGTTTATTTTATGAAAACTTATTTTATTATAAATGTTCGAAAAATATAGAAAAAAACTGGACAAAAATAATTCACATTTTTTAAATCAGTTTTAAAAAACTAGGTAATGTATAATTTTTAGTTATTATTTGAAAAGAATAAGTTTATATAGATCATTGAAAAATACAGAATTTTAATTGAACATTACCTTTTGATTAAATTATTTACAAAGATAAATTATAAATTTATTTTTTTAGTTATAATTATATATATATATTAATATAATTTATTAAATTATAATAATTTCAACATTGAATAGTTATATAATAACATAGAAAATCGTGGAAAACATTTTCTTTAAAAAACATTTTCTCGTCGAATCTGTGGGAATAATTTAAAATCCCAAATTTCACCTTTTGTTATTATAATTTATGAAAATGAATTATATCCTTTGAATCATCAAAATTTTTATTATAAATAATTTCAACGTAATTCTTGATCGTAATGAATTGTAAAACCAGTAAAAATTATTTACCACTATTATAGTAAAATGGTTTTATACTTGTGTTAAACTAAAAATATAAGGGATAAAATAAACTCTAAAATTATGTGAAATATATATTCCATAAATATGATAGATCCATAATTTTTAATCCTTGATAATACTAAATTTTTATGCCTTTTTAATGTTCAATAACATGGGTACAGTAAAAAATTACATGTCTACCAATCATCTTAATTATAAAAAGCCACCATCTACCCTCTCCCCTTCACTCATTAGGTTAATTTTATAATCCATTTCATTCCAAAATTCCTTCACAACTTCAATATTATAATCCTATAATCCTTATTTTTAGAATAAATCCAACTATAGACACCTTTTTTTGAAAACAACTAGAGGATAGTTCATGAAGATGTAACATTTTTCAATGATAACTCTTATTTTATTTTTTCTTCCACCTTATAAAAATATTATTCAAACATGATGATATAATAAAATCTATATCATACATATAATTATTAATTTTTTATTTTTTTCTTAACCTACAACCTTCCCCACTTCAACAAAATGGGTTACAAAATCATTATTTAGGAGTACTATGGAAAACTACAATATAAACTGATATACTTAATATTTCCATCACAACCTCATTTTGTGGTAAAGGATGAAGAATATGAAGTATATATATTAGATTAATTAAAAAAATATACTTATTTATTAATTATATTATATTATATTACAATTTGTTTTTAGTGGATATGATAACATTACTCTTCTGTATGACAAAATATCACCTTGCAAAGAGATGAGATTTGTTTTCACTAAAACATTTAATGGAAAATAAAAATGATAATGTTATTGAATATACTAGATATAAATGAAATATTTTTGATATTAGTGAAATATTTATTATTATTAAAAGATAATATTTTATAATATTTCGTTCTATTTCAATCACTGAAATATGATAACGTCATTCAAGTATGTGTGTATTAGCACCATCAAAAGCGATGTGACTCTATCTTTTTATCCCCAAAACACAAGGATGATTTTAATATTTATAATTGAATAAGTAATAAAATATTTATGATAATTATTTAATTATAATATTCTAATTTCTTCATTTTTAAAATGTCTGTTAAAAAATTGTAATGTCGGTCATGTGTACATACGACCTACAATCATTATTTATAAAATGTACATAATTTATCAAAACCAAAATTAATTATTGGTATTAAAAGTTTAGTTTATCAACAAATATATTAATTTCGTCAGTATTATTTTTCCATATAAGTTGTAATAATGATTAAAGTATGAGGTCTGAAAATAAAAAATCAAAACCAACAAAAATATATTGAAATTTTTACCCAAAACATGATCATACTATATAATAGTTACAAAAAAAAGTCATGGGGGGTTATATACACATAAAAGTGTAAATATATGTATATGAATAGTAATTTGATATATTTATAATGAAATTATTTTTTATATAGTATTTTTCAATGTGTACAATGAAGTGGAGACATAAGGTAAGGAATTTATAGTCTGTATTTTATTTCTTGGACATTAGGAAAATTAACCACTCGTTTTAATGAGTTTTGATTATATTTCCCAATTGACATGGTATATAATTAATGTACTAATTTCAATTATAAATAATATTTCATTTATTGTTATTATTTATTTGGGTTTATGATTATAAATATTATTAATGTAGTCAGATATTTCTATATAACTTTTTCTACTTCTATAAAATACATTACATACTCACAACATGTTTGTTATACGTGGTGTATATACAGTACATGAATGCCTTTAATATTTATTCTCATTAATATTATAGGGACAGAAATATCCACTATAGGACCAATAATTCATTGGGTATAAGGTTCTAAAATATACCAATGTGGTAAGTGACATTTATCTCAATTTAAAATCTTTGAGACAAATGCAATGTTGTGAACTTATATTCTCTTCTATATTGTATGTAAAATAACAATAATATGAAATATAATGAATATATTTATCTTAATTATATATGAAGTTTCATTTTATTTTAATCCTTTATCATGACAATTATTAATAGTTGCTAATGCGGTAATGATTTTATGTTATAATCACATTATTTATTGGAGTTATTTATTCTTATATTTTTGATGATAAAATATTATGACCCATATATAATGAAACTAATTTATTTTCTAATCCACTTATTATATATGAAATTTTCAATTAAAAATACCATATTCCAAATTTGGTATTTATAATAATTTAGAAAATAATTTAATGAAAATATGATTATATTTATCTGTTCGGTCGTAAATCAGTCCTTCTTCAAAAACATGTCTTATAAAAAAGATTGAAAATTATATACTATTTTAATTTGGTATTTAAAATTAATTTATAACTATATTTTACATTTAAAAAAAATATGAATCTATATGTAATATTCTAAATAAGTTCCCCTTGGATATTAATGTAAATGTGAAATGAATCATTGTTTTAATGTATATACGATAAACCAAACAACCAATAAAATGACCACTATTCTCTATAAATTCTTTTCAATATTTTTTTCTAGATTATTTTAAATAAGAATAATTTTAGAAATGGTCCATGTTTTTATATTTGTTCTTTGAATATAAAAAGATATTTTCCTCAATAAAATATTTTAAATATTTTTTTAACGTTTCCATTATATTTTTGTCAATATTATTTTTAATGAAATGGAGATCTAAAATGATTTATGTTTTATAAATTTATATTCAAGGAATAGGTATCTTTTTAATGAAACATTCCATGTGATTCTACTTTCAAGAATAATTTCCATATAAAATTTAATCATTTGACATAACAAATACTATACTGGGAATATAAAGCATCGATGCCATTTTTTTAATATTAATTTTTTATAATGAATAATGTTATATGAAACCCATTTATCTCTAATGGGTTAAACCATTGAAAAGTTATTATGAATACCATTTATTTTTCAACGGGTTAAGTTGTTAAAGAATAATGAAATTACTAGGAAACATTAGTTGTTTTCTAATGGTTATGACATGATGGAATGGTTATCAAACCCATTTTATTTAACAGGATATTATATAAAGAATGTTTTATGATCTTGTAGAGAAAAGAAATATTGTTTTCATTATGATATGTGTGGAACCTATATCTCCCTCAAATGCATTGGGTAATCATCATTATCTCATGAGGTAGATAGTACTTGACGGTTGAACAAACCAGGTTTAGTAAGTTTCTTTTCAGTATATGATGGTATTCAAAGTGAACATTGAATATTAGGAATGTTTTGGGAGTGAATCCATACCACAATGATATATTGATTGTAATACATGACTACTATTGAAAATATTTATTATGATTATGTCTATTGCAGAAATACATGTCTTATGACATTTTTATGATCTCATTGAACATATTCATTGATTTCATTATGATTCATTTCTTGTAAACTACAAATTTTTATTCCATGACTCAAGAATATTATATATGACATGCAGTTTATGGTTTTCATATGTTATGATAATATTCTCATGCCCTTGTGTTCATGTTATGCTTACAAAATTCCCCTTCTTACCCTTACTAAGCAGCTAAGCTCACCCATACTAAATTTTCCTTTCCAAAATTTATAAAGACATATATTATGTATGATATGACTATGTAGGGTGATATTTATTAATATAATAGTAGGATATGACGTATTTTACCTATAAATGAGATGTTTGTGTTTCCTTATTTCTAAATGTGATATACCTTGACGATCCTCAAATTAATGTTTTTGTAATGTAACAATGACAATAAAAATGATTTTTTTATATATGTTAATCATGGGTTATTATAATATATTATATTTTTCATATAAATAAATATTTGAAATTTTTTATATAAATATGGTGGATTTTAAATACTTTTATTAGTGATGAAAATGATTTTCTAATAAATAATCATTATTTTTTAGTAATGGCAGGGATTATTCATGTTTAAATAGCTCCAAAAGTTAGACATAATGATGTATTTGGTGAAATATGGTTGATAAATCTCCTACATCTCATTTTCAAATATTATTTAGATGTGATTCATGTCTTTTACCATTATTATTTTTGAAAAAATTTCATTTTTTATTTTTATTGTTGAAATAATTTTTTCTCTCTGGTAATTTTTATTTTGTTAATAAATATAATGTAACCTATATAAAAAATTATTTTATAGACATTATTATGGTCTCTATATAATTAAATTTAATTTTCAAAGAGGATAAATTAGATTTTAGATTAGAATATATCAAATATTAAAAATTGTTTTTTGAAACATGTTTTTTTCACCATTAATTATTTTTAAGTCGTATTTATTTTAAATTTCACATTTAATTATTGTTATTATTTTTATATATTTGATTGGATAATTTATTTGAGTCATTTTTTAGAATGGATTAATTTATTTAATTATATAATTTTATCAAGGATATCAGAAAAATTCTATGAAAATTATAGTGTTAACATAGTCATGTTAATTAAATTTAATCTCAGTAATCATATTTTCATTCCTAGAAAAAAACTCCGAGTAGTTTGGTGATAAATAATTAGTGATTCAAGTACATGACATGTTGTTAGGTTCCAAAAAATGTATGTTTAATGTAATTTATTTCCATTCTCTATGTTTAGTGGTGGTAGATATAATCGACTGAGGATTATTTTTATTCTTAAAATTGAACTGGTCATTTTTGGTAATTTAGAACAAATGTATAAAATAATAAAACTATTTTTAGAAAGAAAATTTATAATAGTGATAATATTTAATATTCAGATTAGGGAATAAAATTTAGGAAAAACATTGTTGCCAAAAAAATCACTTTCAACCATATGATGACAATTTGTTATATATATTTTTACATTTTTTACATATGGTAGATAAATTTTATTTACACACACCAGTGTTATGAAAATTATAAAATGTTCGTATTAAATAATTTTATTTAATTAAATTATCATTATTTTGATTCTTGTTTTTTCTTTCACATAAGATAAGGTATTCCATAATATTTAAGAGAAAATTGTTACTAAAATTTCGGGTATTTACACGAATCGTTGATATTTAGGTTGTAACGTGAAACATAGTATCTATTATACCCCATTTACCTTTTTTTGGAGTGTTAATGAGAAAATTATATCCCTATACCGACCAATACTATGACCATCAACCATAGACTAGAAGGCCTAAACACGATATCCTGCAAAACATCTAAAGACATCCCTATCATTGATGGAATAAATCTAATAATTTGGAGGAAATATTATTTTATCAATATACATAAGGAATCATCACTGATTCCTAGTTTGTGGTGTTATGAAATATATTTTCGTTAAGAATAATTAATAATAACTATTACATGATTCCAAATACTTATTTCAACTTATATTACATTGAATTCTTAGATTTTATTATGTTTAAAACATTCTCTATCATATTTTGTTTCTTCTCAATTATTATTATTTTAATGATTTTATTTCAATTCAAGGTCATATGAATCAATGTTTGGGGTGGTGTGAAAATTTATGGTTGTTTGGTGGATGGATTACTGCAACATAATAGCTAATAGAACCCATTGTATAACTAGTGAGGATACAATATGTATATGATTTATGAAACCCCCACTGTCATACTAATGGGGATCCAATGACAAACTAGAGGCGCTCAAATTAATTATGTATGTTTTCCACGAACAACAAACCACTAGTGAATAGACGTCAATCATTTGATGAAGCCCACCAGATCATTGGAATTTCCTTGATGTGTGTGAATTAAATGAACCGTATGACTTTTAATTACACCTAATTTCCAAATTTTAATACCAAATTCCAACCCAAAACCTTCTTAAGAAATATATACCTCTCCCCTTGATCAGAGATCTCTCCCAGTTATCTTCCCTTTAACCTTCATGTGCTGATTCTTGAATTATGATTTTTCACATGATCTACCCATTATTCCTCTCCTATTTATCTTTCATTGAATAATCATGCTTTGATGGTAGAATATTTATTTATCACTTGTTTCACCCACTATTCATATTCCTTCATGAGAGAAGAGCTTTGATCTATTGTGGATGTTTTTATTATGTGATGATATTGTCTTGAATTATCAACCCCTTATATAAAATTATTTGGTCAATGGTTATTATGAAGTCTATTGACTAGATCAAGGTAATTAATTGTTTAAGGATGTTTTTTAGGTATGTGTTTAAAAATAATCATCCTAGACCACTTTTTTAAGATATCTTCATAGATCACTTTTGATGGAGGATCTATGACAACAATACAAGCCATTTATGATCCTTTGTTATAAATGTGGTGTTTTTATTATTCAATGATTTAACTTAATAAGTGATATATTCATTTTGAAGGATGGATTATTATTGTTATTGTTTTATATTGATATTATTAAGACATTATTCATCTTGATTCACATATGGGATATATTTTTATATATGTAATGTTGTTGGATTTATTTTTATTGAATATTCCTTTGATTTTATTATAGAATTGATTTATAATTCGTGATTCATACCCAAAACACCGATTTTTCTATAGAATTGAAATATTCATCATAATAATACCCCATAACATTTTCTATTTATAAAATCCCTATGGTATATAATTTTATAACAACCACCATGAATTTGAATTTTTTAGATCCACCAATCATAATATAATTGATGAACCATAAAATGACATATTAATCCTAGAAGAATAATCTAGTTTTATATGGTTGTGGGACATAGATGAGGATTTAATCCATAATAAACCTGGGGTTATTCCAACAAAAACCACTAGTTAGGATGTTTTTTAACATGTAAATGACATGTATATGATAATTATAAAGATATATAATTATGTACTGATAAAAATTTTGTGTTTAATCACTTGTGAACCTTTTTAGTAATTGTTTCTCACTCATTTTATATTTTGTTGTGCTTCATTAATATTTCTAGTTTCTATGTGATTTTTTTTTTAAAATTTATATTTTTTATTCTATGCATTTGAAAAATTTTATGGTGGACCTGTCATGGCTTGATTTCTCTATAAGTGGGGGATGTTTTTGTATTTATTATTAAATAATTATATAATCGGGTTTGATGGTGTCCTATGGTGCTCTATTTTGGCTAGACAAAGACCTTGATGATCTTATAAAATCAGTTCTATGAGGTTTTAGTGGTAATGATGTTTTATTTCATTAGAAATGAGAAATATCAAAAGGGAATAATGACATATTTTTTCATATCCTTGGTATATAAAATTATTAAGAATCATTTAGGTCAGAGCCTTCAACTGTGACATTTCAATAACAACTCATATACAAATCTATCCTAGAGATATTGGAGGTATGGTCAGGATTGGTGGTGTCTTCGTTAGTCAACAAATTCTAAACATAGTTTTTTTCATGTGTTATATTTTTTTTAATAATCTGATATAAATTACTTCTAATGTGCACAGATTTCAGGGGGAAACTCATTATGTATTTTAGGTCATATTATAACACTATTAAAGGGCCTATCATTTACCATATAGGATTCATGTATAGGAATATAGGAAATTGAAAGGAGATAATGTAAGATAGATGGGCTTTGGAACATAAAACATTTATCAGTGATGGGATGGTCTCTGGAGGATTACCATATGTTTTTATTGAAATATATACAAACAAATTTACTCTAGTATGCCTTCCCGAAAAAGGGGACCGACATATTTGTAATTATTTATATGAATAACAAGTGTACCATATGATATTATATTATGAGTTCCTGTATTTTCCTTCGATTAATTTGTGATGTTATATTTATTTAAATTATTTGTTCAAGGATATTATATTGAGGTAATAGTCCCCCATTTATAGTGTTTAGACCCCAGTTAATAGTATGAAACATTATACAAACGTGGATACACTCAGGTGCTCCAAGGAATCTTTGGATCTGACGTGATGGTTTTGGTTATGGAAGTTAAAAATTATATCATCGACTAGTTTTTATATTTTTTTCTTTGTTTATAATTGGCCATGATATGAAAGAGATTCACTATGTGAAACTGGGATAGTAAAGTGTCCATGTTCCTAGAAAACTAATGTATAATTATATGTCTTTAAACATGACATGTTATAGTCATTATAAACTATAATCCATATTATTACATTCAAAAAAATATTTTTCATTTAGAGTATTAGATAATTATAACTATACATTACATAATAAACCCATAATTACATGTGGTGAATTATACATAATATACATATGTTCCAAAAAACAAATGTCTTGAAAAAAACTGTTTTTTAGGATAACAAATTTACAATTTTCCCCATGATATCATCCATGCCTCTATTCTATATTAAATACTATTATTATTTTAAAACATTGGATGACAAAAAAGCATAGTATGGGACATAAAGTGAATGAAATCATTACTCTAGTGAAAATCGATAAAACAATTCATAAAAAAATAACTTTTTATATAGAAAAAGGAATCATCATTTTAAAAAGATCAATATAATACCTTTTTAGAATTAATAATTTTTTAATAATACTCATAAAAATAATATAATAGGTATGTTAGTACTGTGGGAAGTAATTTTCCATATCTTTCATAAATTTATTTTGCCTCTATCATATACACAGGGAGTAACCATCAGAATTACATTGGAATAATCATTGAAGTATTATTATTATCATCTCTTAAGACAAAAAAACTCATTTAACTCCATCCCATTAACAAATTCACTGGAGAGATATAATTTGATCACCCCCTCAATTTATCGTAGATATAATCCAAATAAAATATTCCCAAGAACCATAAAACAATAATAAAACATTAATATTATATAAAAGAAACAATCTTGAGGAAAATAATATTTTTAATGTAAATCATTTTTCAATTTATATAATGCCACACACTCATAAATGAAAAATAATAATTTAAAAATAAACTTTTAAACTTTTAAATTAATCTATAAAAAATTATTTTATTATGAAAGTGGTGAATTCTATTCATTACTATATGTAATAAATATATTCTTTTTGAAAAACATATATTAAATTATGATTTGGAATATAATTTCTGAAATAAATGTTGTATATATGATTTGAGTGTTAATAAAAAACATTAATATGTATTTATATTAAAGTAAAATAAATTAAATTTAAATAAAACATATCATATTAATAATTAATTTCAATCATATGATTATGATTATATAATTATTATGTAGCCTTTCAACCCAACGAATGGAAATTAGGATATATATTCACATAACTCATGTTTGAATTTCATAAAAAGTGTTAAAACATCTTGTATAATGGTTTAAAAACATTATTAGCTCATTAAAAAGTATATTTATACAATAATACAGTTTTCATGATTTTAAAACATCTTATGACCCATTAATTAAAAATATTTCATTATTTTCATGGTTTTAGGTGCATTTGTTTTATAGACTCATGATGGGTTCAGTTATGTATAATTATATATGTTCTTGTAAAATTGTCTAAAACATCAAAAAAATAGAATTTAATATTATTAATGAACATAAAAAAATATTAATTGTCCCATATATATAGTATATTTCTTTCATTATAATTATCTATTAGATAAAATGTTAATGGTAATTTTTTAGTTTATTTAGGTGGTTTTTCCAATATTCACGAACTAAATTCATATTAATTAATATTATATATTTATATTAGTTATATAACATTATATATGAGATACTATACCTATTAACATATTCTCTTACAAAAATTACACTATTATGACAATCCTTGAATAAGGTATTGAAAAATGAAATATCATTATTCATAGAAAAGGTAAGACAACATAATTTCGAAAATTGATTAAGATTATTGAATAAGTGTAAAAGATAAATGAAATTTATATGATATAATAATTTAGAAACAAAAAGACTTGTATATACATCATTATGTAGTTATCATGATATTATGGATGAATGAGGTGTGCAAAAAATAGATGAATAAAAAACATAAGAGAGGTGTTTTTAGAAATCTACGTCTTGAATATCACGTACATAGGGAACCCTTAGAGACTATAGATTTTTTATATTAATGTTACTAGAAGAAATTATAAGGGCTTATAGTGAGGAGATGAGGTTGGGGTGGATAATAGATGATTTATGAGGCTTTTGTGACAAAATAGGGTGGTGGTAGGGGTATTTATACATAACGAGAGGTTGGTTTAATGAATTAAAAATGATTACATTATATTTAATGACAACTATATTGATGTGGTAATAATTGAAACTACCTTGGATTAAAATTATTTTTTTATAGTATGTTTTGTGTTGATAAGAATATAAAAACATTCAAATTTTGTAGTTTTTATTTATTTTAAGCCATTACCTTTTCTAACATTATCCTATTTCATTTGTTTACATATACCATGGTAAATAAAATCTTTTACATGGCGTCATTTTTATGGATAGAAAACTAAGTAGAATTTGAAAACTAATTTAGACGTTATAATACCAAATAAGGAGTATATTTTACCTACATAAATTCTCATAATTGGAAAATATAGATTTCAATTTACCTTGTATATATAATGAAAAATTTATGTTTAAAGTGAAATATTCAAAGGATTGAAATGTTTTTCAATCCTTTATAAATGTAAAATATATTACGATGACCAAAATTATATTTATTTATATATGATATATAAAATTATACTTTGAAAAATTCAAAATATAATTCATCTACATATATAAATTTGAGGAAAAGAAGATTTTAATTAAAATTTAGTATTTTTCATTATTCATCAAAAAGCTGAAACATCCCCAAAAAATAAAACAATATCACCCAAACATAATTTTTATTTTCATATTTACAAAATTAATTTTATTTTTAACATAAAATATATAAGAATACAAAAATTTTGAATTAAAATAGGTACTCAGTAATAAGGTAAAAATTTTGTCTTTTAGAAATTTTGTGTTTTTTATTCTTAAAATTAGATTTATTCCTATTTAAGCCTATAAAACATATTATATGAACATGGATACATATTAATGAATATATAACATATAAATTTTATTAATATCATTCACTAATAGAGATTATTTTATTTATGTAATACTAATAAATTGTAAATCAAATTACTCTAAAGGCACCATGTTTGTTACATTCGTCAACAATTTTAGAAATTTAATCAATAAAATTTATTTCACGTACTAAATATGTGTGAATATTTTTGTCTAATGGAATTGTTAGATTCCCATTTTTCCTCTTCAATAATATAGTCTTCCCTTAAAATAAAAACCTGTTAAATCATCATATTCCACAACACATTCTCTTAGAGGTCATGAAACTAAACATGTTTTTCCTTATCAGAAGAATTCTATCCCAACTAAACTACCTTAGTACCCAAAAAATTTGGTGAACCTATAATATATTTAATTAACATTGAATTATTAAATACATTTTGTGCCTCTGATAATGTGTATTTCAAAGAAAATTTATAGCCTACAAATCAAACATTCTCTATGATTTCATAGGGTATAATGAATTATAGAATTAGACCACCCTTAATACAAAAATGCATCAAACAAATCCATAATTAAATTCCAAGAAATCCATAATCACCTATCTTAAAATAAAGGATCCTTCCACTGGTTATCTACATAACATTTATTCTGTCTCTAAGACATTCTCATATGTCACTATATCTACTAAAATTTCTTTAGTGTGGCCTCTACCAAAACTGATCCAATTAACTAATAATCCTCCACATCTTCCCAAAATGAAGGACTCTAACACCACTATCTATATAATGAATCAAGTGGTACCATATGTATACTAGAATGAAAACTATTTTTATATAGAAACTCAACCAATGAAATATTTCAATCCCAAAATCCATATTAATACATTTAATGAGCACCAATAATATATTCCTAGGTCAAAATTGTGCACAATGACAATCCATCTTACTGAGGATGAAAATAAGTGATGAAATTTTATTCATTTCAGAAAGTTTATCGTAGTCCATTATTGAAATTAGAGGTGAATCATAGATCATGACTAGATTAAAAGGATTGATAAAATCTATATATACTGATTATGTCGTTGATATACATTCGAGAATGTTGAACTAGATATAGAGTGTCTCAAATAGGAAGGAAACATATATATTATGTTAATAAATAAGTAAAAATCCAAATAAAATTAGAACCATGATATTTATTGTGTATACTATCATGAAATCCATTGATATATTCTCCCATTTACAATTTAGTACTAGAAAATTTTGAAGTGTCCACTTCATTCACTGTATTTTTTCTTTGACCTATTGACATGGGAAACACATCATGGTAAATTCAGAAACAACATTTTTCAATCAACACTATCAATAATACTCCAAAATGTATCTGTATATATTAGTGTCGCTCCAAAGAATGGAAAATAAGGAACTATGAGTATCTGGTAACAACTCTTTCCTCAAATGGGGATAACATGGAACACATAATCATATTACACATTGTCAAACACATTTTTTTAGTAATATTAAAATCTAGAAACTTACCCTAATTAACAGATTCTACCATTTTTTCACACAGATTAATCATCCTTATGAGCTAGCATAACCCTTTATAAAAATGTAAACGACACTAAAAGCTGGAAAAAAAATTTAATGCTTACACACATAACTCCCCATAAAGCATCATATCAAGAACACAATGGTCTCATTCAAAACTTAACAAGGTTAACATATCACTATATTGTGAACTCATGGCCTCATCCATATTTTGTTTCTTTTCCATGATGAAAATGAGTCGTGAAATCAGAATACTTGATCACATCTATCTATATTCTCATTATCATGTTATACTATTTTTGAGTGAATATATTATTCAATATTTTTTGACAAATATATATTTCACACTTTAGTCCATACAATTGATGCCTTCAAAATTTTAATGCAAAAAAAAATAGAAGTAAATTCAAAATCTTTTGTATGGTAATTTAACTAATGAGGCTACAACTAAACTAAAGTGTTAGAAATGTACTAATTATACTCCTTTAGAAATCACCCATTTTTATTCAATGAAGTATCTATATATATAATAAATTCACCATTGTTTGAAGGAATGTCCAAAATTTGAAAATTTATCAATCATCTATTCAATTATAGAAAACAATTATCAAATTCTTTTGTCAAAAAATAATTAACCCCTTGTCATGTTTACATTGTTAGTAGGATAGATAAAATGTATTATTTGAATAAACATTCAGTATTACGATTATAATACATGGAAACTAAGAATATGTGTAACATATGTGTCTATTTTCCATTCATCAATGACTTTGTTTTGAAGGTATCAACTATTATACAATATTATGAAGTAATATCTACAAGGAATGTTATTTTTTCATCTGAAAATCAATTTTTCTAATCTTTACTCACATATTGTTATATTTTATGATTCAAAAAAAATTAAGTACAATTAATTATCCTCTTGGATTTTAAAACATAACAAAATATCATATACAAGTACAACAAAAAATAGGATCCATAAATTGGTGGAATACTATATTTATAAGATTCATAAATACATCAGGTTCATTATTTTACACATGTGGTAATTACTAAAAAGTCACAATTCCTATATATCATATGATATTCTACCTTTATAATGTATTATTCCTTCACCTTTAGCTAATATAACCCAGACCATAGGTCAACCATTGAAAAATATTGAGATCCCTATAGCTAAAACAACATCATTATATTCCCCAACATCTATTGAAATATTTTTTATAGATTTTAGAAAACATTTATTCATTTAGACATTATACTTTCAATCATTCATTTCCATATTGAAAAATCATTTTCATAATGACACTTCTCATTGAATTTAACTCATTTTGCTGACAGTATATCACTATTAGTCTTACCACTAACATGATCATTTTTATGGAAAACAAAAGCCATATGCTCAAACGTACCACATCAGAAACACTTACCCACCTTCAAAATAAAATATCCCAATTTGTTTTTTCTATATTTCTCAAAAATTAAAAAATTAATTATCTTACCATCATATATGTTTGTTTCATTCTTCACTTTTTTCATCAACCTTTAACTCATTTTTATTATTGTCAATGAACACATGGCCATTGATAATATCAACTTCCACTATCTCCAAAATTTAACTATTTTTTTCATAACATTGGAATTCATGAGAAGATAATGAAATATAATATTTCAGCTTCAATATTGAATAAAAATGACTTATTTAACAATTAGGATCTCAGATAAAATTTGAATTATACCTTGAAAATGATGGAGTATTTCTTATTATGAATCCACTAAATCTAGGAACTTTCTCAATTACAAGAATTATTTTCCTGTATGAAGATGAATATCCTAAAGAAAATATTTATCATGAAAAATATTTTTTAATTCATCCCATTTCAATTCCTTAATTTCTTCACTATCTCAACTATTATCGACCATTGATGAACAGTAATCAGATTCACCTTTAAAATTGTAAATATAAAGTCCAAATTTTTTATTGTCCAAACACCCCATGACATTGAAAATCATTTTTAGGGCATCAATAACAGTCTTTCCAACCACAGTTTTAGAAGATCCACTAAATTATGGAGGATGTGTCCACATAAAATGGTCTAATACTGACATATTCATCAGTGGATGATATTTCTGATCTCATGGATGGATTTCACCATTATTTATATCTTTTCTTAACTGAGACATCATTGTTACAAACTATTCAATTACAATTCTAAAAATCTCAGGATTGTTATTTGGATGGATGTATTATTTCAATGTCTTCCCACCAAAGATTCAATTTTTCTACTCTATAAAATCATTCTAAATAGAAAAATATTTTATTAAGTTACATGGTAATCATAAATTTATTTAAAACTAAATCATATATGAAAAATAATATATGGGTATTCTATTAAGATTATCTTAACCCAAAATATTATATAAATCATTTTCCAATACCAATTATAAAGACTTAAAATTAAAGAATAAAATTTATGTTGATTTAAAACTCTAATCCACATTATTACATTCTCAAGAATCATTTTAATTTATTGATTTTCAGAATTAGGATTCATAATAACAAGATAAACAGAAAAATACAATTAGACACTTGTTCTCAATATCTATTTGGTCAATAAAATAGATGACGTAAAAAAGCATGGATTATTTTCATGATAAAATCTTTAAAATTTACCCCATGATCTCATACATTCTTCAATACACTCTTAAATCCTATGAAAAACATTTTAATAAATTTGATGAGTACAAAATCACCATAAGAGATATATAAGGAATGGAACTGCTGGTCTATTGAAAATCCATAAAAACATTCTAATCAAAATATGCATTTTTATTTAAAAAAATGAATCATATTTTCAAATAGAACAATATCATAAAATTTGGAAATAAGTAAATTTTCATGAAAACCCCTCATAAATAACATAAAAAATAATTGTGACATCCCGAACCTATATGACACTATAGGTGACCCAATACAGGTAGGACAGATGGCCTCAAACACATCTCCCTGAAAACCAGAGGCTTCAAACTAGCATTGAGTCCATAGGGTGTATCCGTGGAGATAATATGGACTCACTACCATCATGTAGCACATAAGATAACTATGAAATAGACAGTAAATAGTATAAGATGTATGATAACATATAGTATTCACCAAATAAGCATAAGTGAGTACGAAATTACTGAAAATTATATAATAATATATAAAAAATGATGATGATATATGTCATGTCACTTGAAATATTTAAAATATGGATACAAAGTATCATAAAATCATGATATAAAAAGTAGAAAAAGTAAACAAAAACTATTCCATGAATCCTTATATCCGTCCCGGTCATCCACTACCAACTCCATCTTAATACAGTTAGCAGTCAAGTGGCTGAAGCGATACACTTCAATTTCTCAACACCTGTATACAAATAGATTATTTGTATTCCAATGGAACTGGGATAGGGTGTGAGATAAATCTTAGTAAGCCACCACCACTGGGTTCTATAATATATTTTCCCTGTAATATAAACAAAATGTTGTGCAAGCATGTAGATATAAAATAAATAAGTATTGTAATGTAAATTACCAACTACATGAACATCCAATATCTTGTGTATGAACATGTAACTAGTTCAATAAATAATTATGATCTTGTATAAATATATCAGTAATGTGAGAAATAGGAATCACTAACATCAACTCATGATACTATTTGTAGATAATCACATATGTAATAATGAAACAATGATGATTCCAATTAAAAAAGGGTCCCAGTATAATAAAAAAAGGAAACGTAGACCTTAATGGAGACCATCATATTAATAACTACATTGTGGATAATGGTTAGAGTGTAATACAAGGAGCGTTATCCAAGTAATTCCACAATAGTATTATCTAATAGTGTCCATGGAATACATCCAAAATAAATTTGGATAACCTATGTGTTGGAGAACAGATGTAACGAAGGAATATCATGTCTGTAAAATCCATGTTGGATCTGGGACTATATATAAGGAATACTATTATAGTAAATATATGCTTATACAATATCACTCCAAACATCCACTGATAGAAGAGTATTAGGTACTGTGGTGGGTCAAAACTAAGGCAACATTAATCCTTAAATAAGAATAGGATCTTCATGTTCTCAAGGATTTTCCGTTAGAATCTAAAATACAAACCGAGTGAAACCACTCCTATAATGATTTCATGTTCTATGTATAATTAGGCACGATAGATGTAATTTATTTAATTAATCATGCCAAGCTATAGATCTACCATTTAATAAGTTTAAGGTTCATCCCCTTCCATTCATTAGTATGACTAGGTCAAGGAGAAAGCATCCCTTTAAGTAATTTGATATTCAATTACTTAGTTCTCTCCTTTCCCATTCATAACATGAAAAGGTGGTTGTACGTATGATAATACACAAGAATTTCATGTAATATAAAATATTCCATGTAATATACACATGATAAACTTTTTATATCATTTCACATTGGTCAATCAAGATTAGGAACTTACCTAAGGTGGGTCATGCAAGAAAAAACATGGTCCATGCCATTCCTCAATTCAATATCCATTTGAAAATTCTATATACATTTATTATAATGAGGCTTAAAATAAGATATTTTATGTTCAAGGAACACCAGAAAAGTGGCACAAATGTGTCAAAACACTACAAACCCAGTTATGGACATCACCCTATATAGGGTGGTTGAAGTTGAAGATGTAACCAGAAAAATTTAAGTATATATATGGAAAGAGACATATAACATGATCCTAATTGTTGGAAGTAAGGATTATAAATTTAAAAAATGACGCCTGATGAAATCAGTGTGATGGAATAGAAAATAAAAAAATTAAGAAACATAAAGGATGAGTTGTGGACCACCTACCTTAGGTTCTTATCACTCTTCACATCTAGCATTAGCCACTAATTTCACATGGAATGGATTAATTATAAATAATGAATCAATTTCATAAAATTGTGGAATATGATCAAGAATCTAAATAGATCTATTAATAGAAACAATATTGAAAAAAGTCTAAAAAGTAAACAAGAATGTACCGGTGTTGATCCAATGAGATGAATGGTGATCGATTCAGACTACAGACAGATTCTCGATCACAATACCAATAATAGATGTGTGTTTCGATTCAATAGTTATATTTTAGGGTTTGTTATATTTTAGAGACCAAAAAAATGTTGGGATTCATTTAAACCACAAATTAAGGGAAAACCATATTTTATCCAAAAAATTACACTTCTCTACATGGTTTCGACCAACCATGTAAAAATAATGCATGATAATATATTTGAAGGGGATATTAATGGTAAAGAAACATATTTAGGGAAACCATGTTCCATCCATGTAATATTACATTATAATTTTTCTGCAACATTTCGCAAGACCGTGCAGCCCCATTCAAATAGTTAAGAAAAATTGTGCTCCCTATACCATCTCTCTATACAGCCTTTAATAGTTTATTTTATCCTTGGTAACGACCTAAAATGTTTTATTCTAACAATGTGACAAGCCATTTTCTCCCAATAGTAGGACTCTAGACTTTGTAAAATCCTAAAACACCCCTCAGACCTTCAAAAACTCATTAGAGATCCATATTATATCTACAATGTAAATTAGACTGAAATTTAAAGGATCCATATATGAGGAAAAATCTAGGTTCTTTTAGTAATCCCCCTTAATGGAAATAATCCATGAGTTCAACTTCCATGGGTGGAAAACAAATGTTAGAGAACAAATTTGGCCACTGGGCACATACATCAGCCTTCAAAACCCATGTATCACTGTGTAATTGGTTTTCTACCATAACACATGTACTAGAGAATCATATTGGAATCAGATATCCTTTAGGATCTGATCAATTATTTATATAAAATACATCAAAAATGAATCATTATCCTCTAACATAACTTCCAATAGATCATAATTTTGTGACGAGTTGTTATGATACTGTAGAATCTGTGAAATGTGGACGACGTCGTGGATGGAATGATACCTATGAGGTAGCCTCAATCGATAGGATACCATACAAACTATCTCCAGGATAAAAAAGATCTCTAAAAAAAGAACGAAAAATTTCCTTGAAACTTTTATCTGTCTATTCTCTGTCTTGGGTGATACCTGTAGGAAAACATGATCCCTTGAATTAAATTCTAGAGGTTGGTGATGGAGATTGGCATACAATTTATTTATTGATTGATTAGTATACATTTTATTCATAATCTTTTGAACGATCTATGATGTCTCCTCTATAATATGAATAAATAGTAGTTATTCTTCTCCTACCACATTAAAACACAGGGGTAAGGGACACAACATACTTTACCAAGACTCATAAAGTGCCATCTGAATTGTGTCTTGAAGGCTGTTATTGTATGGAAACTCAATGATAGAGATATTCTTCTATATAGAACTATTGAAATCAATGATTCATATTAGAGTGTGACTTCAAGAACATATATCATCCATTTCGACATTCCATTTATTTCAGGGTGAATAGATGTTCTCATAAGAACCTTTATACCCATTGATTTTTGCAGCCCCTTCCATAACTATGATGTGAAGAATGAATCCCTATTAGGAATGATAGCATGAGGAACCCCATGTATTCTGATTATCACTTAGTATTAAATTATTCCCATATCATTAACTAATAATTTCTCTTAGATTGGAATGTGGTGGGCTACATTCATCTGTTGGTCAGCAATGACCAATAAAACGTCTATATCTCAAGGATTCTTAGGTAAGCTGATTGGAAAACCCATGGAAAATTATTCCTATTTACATTCAGGGACTAGATGTGTCTATAATAATACTATAGGTCTTTGGAGATCCTCCATCACCTACTAATAGGTGGAACAAAAATTAATAAAGCCTCTATTTGAGGCATCATCTTAGACCACCAATACTGTCGTCACATATCTCGATACAACTTTGAGAATCATAAACGAACTGCCCACTAATAATCTTGGGACACATGCATAATTTTATCTCTCATATCTATAGTAACATAGACATTTCAATTTATTTTCATGATTTTATCCATATCCATAGACCAATTTAAATGTGGATCATCTCTTGAAATACATTCTTAGGGAACCATTCCCTCATGATATGGAAAATGCATTCTCTTAACCATCTCAATTAGGATATAAGTAACTATCAAGAATAAATGATAGGACTGTCCAAAATTTTCATGAAACAATAGATACCCATCATAATAGAGGGACAATAATTTCCATTAATCATTGTCTTCTTGTATGTCATGTGCCTATGTTTTTTTGACTTGGAACATAAGAAACTACATTACCATTTCTAGGCATATAGGTAAGATAAAAATCAAAGGACATGCGATATTCCATGTATCTGCACTATAATATATTGAATTCTCACTGTGAGAAGATATATATGTGTCTATTGTGGTATTTATAACCCCATAAAGTTCCAGGACAATAGATAGAGTCTCTAGCAGCATAAAGCATGGACCACTACTGCAAGCTCGAGGTTGTTTTTTGTGTAATTTGTCTAATGAGGCCCTAACTGTCGAGACATGTACCGAATTCCTATTTCCCCCATCAACTTTAATTCTTCTAGTCATATTCCTAATTAATCACATAACATTGTATAAACACTTCCTTTCTATAGTAGTATCAATATAGTTGCTGAGAGAATCCATCATTTTAACTCATGAAACGATTTCTCGCCCTATTCTGTTCACATGAACATAAAACCCTTCTTTTTATGACATTAAAGATGTAATGAAAGGCTTGATAAGTGTTGTATTATATACCAGTAATATCTAAAATGATACAAGAAACATCATATATCAAACACCATCTTGGATTTCTCCTAGGAAACACCACACTAACATTCTACGGGTCAATAGTGTCTACTGATTTTGAAATAATATGTCCCATGTTGTGAACATTGTCAATCATCAAGTGGAACATATCATGATTTTCATAAAGATGATTCTCTCTCAGTATACTCAGAATGTTCTCATGGTGCCTTTCATAGTTCCTATAACATTGAGAGTACACCGATATTTAGTCCAAAAATACCTTGAAAAAATAATCTAGATATGGGTGGATCAACCTATTCAGAAAATCCATAAAAACAATGGTAGAATTCATAATAATGAATTTCATAAAAAGTTAATCATACTGACCATACCTACTAAAAATACTTTTATGAGGTATATCTAATCGTCTACCATTCACCTGGTGGTAGTTTGATCTCAGGCCGATATTAGATAAGATAATAGCTCGTTGTATTGAGTCAATGATATCATATATTATAGGAAGTGGATTACAGTTCTTGAATATATGAAAATTCCACTGTCTATAATCCACACTTAGATTATGGGTAACAACAATCGTTTTGGTGAAGAGGTTAGGATAAACCCAACTGAAAGTATGAGGCTGTATAAAACATTTGTCCTATAGATCCTCTAACTACTACTTGATCTCAAGGAGCTCAACATGTAGCATAATCTATGGAGGAATGGACGCTGGAACTACTCCTAGAGAAAGATTGATCATAAACTGTACCACTATCTCACATGAAAAACCAAAAAACTCACTAGGAAAGATGTCCCAAAAATGATCTACTATTGGAGGGGAATTCACGATAATTTAAATATATATCCACTATGAAGGGATTTCAAATATGGTTAGTCACTCCACCTAGATAATGGTGCTCTAGTATTAATCTACATTCCTTGAGACCCCATTCACCGATATGTAGATAACTTCTACCATCTGGTGATATAAATGATTCCCATAAAAGGTAGTAGTCCATACTGGAATGACCTGAAACAAACAAATCCAACCCTATAATGACATCAATGCCTTTTATCTAATAAAGAAAGCGGTATCATAAGAAGGGGTAATTTCCAACCTCAAGGTTATTGTCCGTACATTGGTGTATAACTTATGACCATACACTAAGTGGAATATCTAGTGTCATTTAACCAAAAAAAATATTGTATTTATAGCCCCTAACATTCGATGATAGATAATGAAATGAAGGTGTGTTAATCAGCTTAAAAAAATAAATTACATAATGATGTGGTGTCTACTATTATAATACCTTGTACTATAGATGATCATGTAGATTTATCCTCGAGTATCACTGGTAGTGAATTCAACTAAACTGATCCACATTCTTATGAAATAACTAGCCTACTATCATAGAAACTACTCTTCTAGTTATACTGGTGAACAATGTTTTAGCTAAGAATGCCATGAACTCCTCCCCATCCAGTAATGCTGGTGCCACTCCAACTACCTTCCTAATACGGAATAAAAGATCATATACCTGAAGGAGGAGTTAGTGTGGGTACTCATCTATTTAAAAATGGTGTACAAGTTAGAAAGAATCTCTGCATGTTCCCCATACGGTCTTAATACCAACACTCCAGGGGTCTCCATCACACTAAGTCTTTAGGATTCACAATTTCCCACACTAGTGAAAAACTATAGAGTAACTCATATGGGTACTCTAGTTTCCACTACCCTAACAAAATCCCAAGGGATCATTTCTTGATACTAGATGAATAATTATCTTTCCTTGGAATTGATCTATTATGCCCAGTATGGTCACCATCCATCTAAATTCCCTCAGTTATAAGTGCTTCATTGACTATTTAATAGATGTTAGGTATTAGAAATATGATCACATGGGTATGAATTGCATGCAAGATCCCATCCTCAAAGCGTCTAACACGTGTAAGCACATCCCTGGATAGATGCGGTGCAATGTAATCTAACATAGTGAAACACATTGAATACTCCATAAATAAAATCATACCCTACTTGAGATTCATGATTAATATGGATATCTCAAATCATAGCTTCAAAGTAATGTACTTATAATATAATGAAGTTTAGAATTCAACCCATACCATTCACTATTGGTGACAAGCTTGGGAAATTACATTCTACCAGTGCTTATCTAAGTCAAGCCACAAGTATCCATAATGCTTGACCCACCACTCAAGAGGAATCTACAAATACATAGAGATACAGAAGGGGGACTCTAAGAATGACTTATTAGAGTTTTTTCTTCCATCCACCAAGAATGTATTAGGGTGCTACTATTGAAACTCATATGACAGAGCATCCATCATTGGTGCAACTAGTGGATCACCAGACATGAATTGCATCAGAAATATGAAACAACCACAAACATTTGTGCCAATGTCTAGATAACATAAATAATTTGTTTCCACATGTGGAACTCTTAGAGGTAAGAATTATTTCTCAGGTCTTACCACATCCAGAGTATGGTCCTTTCCACCCACCTGGTGGATGACATGAGGTCTTCATGGTAGAATTGATCTAAAAAGTCCATGAAAACACTTCTGAACCATATTAAGATGATAAAAAGAAATGCTAGTTGAACCTGATCATAAGATAGGATAAAATACCTTGGTATGCAACCCCAACTACACCCTTATAACGCCATGTATTGGTATGTTCTCAAGTATTAGTTAGATGGGTTATAGAAGATTAAGGGTCAATTGAACCTCTCTTTTTCGTTTATTGGAAACCTATTCATTTCAGTTTAATTTAATTACAAGGTTCTGTAATATAACAATCATAAACATGCATATGAAGGGTGAGGATGTGAAACCATACCATTATATAAGTCATAATCAATTAGTATGTTTCATTTATATTGAATGACCCTTCATGGTGAATTTGGGATCATAATCCTTTCACTAAAAATGACTCCCATTTATATTTATTTAATATATTGATATAGTAAATGAATCATGAAACCCATGAAGGTTCATACACCTATAGAATTGAAATATTCTATCCCTCAATCATAGATAAAGTAGAATAAATATATTATGATTATCATATAATCACTCAAAAATCACACTCATATTAAGCAACGTAAAGTGTAAAATGCACCTATATGGAATGGAAATATACATGGCGTAGGAATTCTATGTGCCTATGATGATACATGTAACAATGACCAATACCCTTACATTATCGGGCAAAAGATGAATTGAAATTCTCAAACAGAATTATAATAATAACCACAATACTACATGCATGTCACGTAATGATTGAATGATATCAACTCAAATATGAAAAACCATAACAAAAATTAGAATGATTGAAACTAAACATATAACTCGATCCTGAATTAGAAATTCCTAGGAATGAATTCTGAGCAATTCCCTAGAATTTCTAATCTCCAGACTATTGTTTCCAAAAACAAATGCCAGAATGGATGACTAATACTACTTTTGACGTCCTGAATTTAGATTCCAGTGATGTTGCCTGGAGAACGATTGTCCATATGGACTCATGTGAATCTCCCTAAATACCAGATTCGTCTAATAAGTATTGATTTCTTAGGGTGTGTAAGTAGGGAGAATACACTCTCTTTAAGAGAGTGTATTTCTGCCGATATCATATAAGAATAGAAAAATAAGTATTAGAAAAAATATAAGTAAGTATATGTTATAAAAAAATAGGAAAATCCACAACAACTAAAAGACTAAAATAACTATTAACAACATACAAAAAATTGTGATGATATATTTCATGTCACTCCAAAAATAGAATACATGGATACAACGAAGCATACAAGCATGATATAAAAATATAGAAAAGGAATAAGAGAACTTTTTGAAGCATCCCAATATCGTGTTCATTCATCTGTCACTAACCCTATCCTAATATATCATGTAATAAATTGTCTGAAATGAAGCACAATATTTTTTTTCACATACATACATATAGGCTTATAAGGTACCAATGTAACCCATATAGGTGTGATATAAATCCAAATATTCCCCCACCAATGGTTTCTATACAATCATGTCCATGTAATATAAATTAAAAGGTGGGAAAGCATTAGTTTATAAAATTAATGTAGAACAGTAATGTAAATACTCATTTACCAACTTCAGCACTAGGCTGGTGTTGGAACATGTATCCCATTATTTATTTAATTAAGATACAATATTTATATTTAATTTACATGAGTCATGGCCAGCACAGACATCCCCTCGTGATAGTGGCAGTATATGTTCTAAGATGTAAGAAGGAAATCATGGTGATTATAATATAAAAAGGGCTCCAAGGAAATAACCAAGGAAAAAAATAAATCAACGGTCATCAAGATAGTAATCACTACAGCCTTTATATTTTGTAAGAGTGTAATACAAGGATCATCTTATAAGGAATTCCATAATCGTATGACCTAATCAAGTCCATGGAATATATCCAAGGAAAATAGGATAAGTTATGGCAAGGGGCAAGGATGAAACCAGGTCACCTCATTTACATAGAATAGAATTTAGATACAAGGTTGATATCAAAGGAAACATGCAATAGTAAGGATAAGATACTATGGTGTCATATTGGTATCCACTAATATAGGAGGATAAATTTACAAGGTGGTTATAAACAATGGAAATTAACATCCTTTAATAAGATTGGTATCCTAGAGTTCTCAAGCCATTCTCTTAGGAATCCAAAACCTAAGACAAGTCAATCCAAAACTAAATCGAATTCAATGACCATATATAAAAAATAGAAGTACATGTAATTAATTTAATTATTTATTCCATGTGAAATTCATACTATTTCATAAGATGGAGGTTCAAGACATTCCATTAATTAATATTAAAAGGCCACGTGGAATGCCACCATTTAATTCATTTGATATTCAATTACTTGTTTCTCTCCTTAACCATTAATAACATGGAAAGCATATTCAAAGGAAGAGAAACCAAATTAATTTGATTTAATATAAACTAGTACGAGTCATATAAATATGATATGCATTCTATTTCATTTGGCATTGGTTAATCATATTTATGATCTTTCCTTATATGGGTCAATGGAGACAACATGGTCTGATCAATTCATCAATTCAATATACTCTAAACAATTAAATATATATTTAAGATATGGAGTATTATCATTATAATGTTCACTCTCATGGTATACCCAATTGATGTCCAAAATGTGTCTAAACACTAAAACCTCAATTCAGATACATCACCCTTTATGGGGTGGTTGATGTCAAGGAAAAAAATAGTAACATTTAATTACATATATAGAAAGGGTTATAAAAAATGGTCCTTGTGATAATAAGTTGGGTATATAATTATAACAAATGATTCATATTAAAATCGGCGGGACAAAATGGAAAATTCAAAAAGGAAAAATATCGAAATATGAGTTATAGACCACCTACCTTAGGCTTGTATGACTCCCATAATCTAGTATATGCCTCGAATTTTTCCTAGATTGGATTTCATATAAATCATAGACAAATAAATTATAATTGAGCCATATGATACAACATCTATGTAGATTTATCCAAAGAAATATGAAAAAGGAATCATTAAAAAGGAATCAACAATGTTCTAATGTCTATACAATGAGATGAACAATGATATATTCAGACTCCTTATGGATGATCGATCTCAATTCCTATATTTGAATTTTTTTATCAAAAAGATGTATTTTAGTGTATTGTAATACAATATAAAAAACCAAAAATGGGTTTTATTAAAAAATAACATTTGGAAAAAAATTGCAATTTTACCAAAAAATTACCCTTCGCATGGTTTGACCACACCGTTTTTCCATGAAGCGGAAAAATCATGCCACAAAAGATGTATCAAGGGTTATTTGCATGGTTTGGAAAAATTGTAAAGGAAACCAAATCCAAACCACGTGAAATTCCACTTTAATATTTTTATAACATTTAACATGGTTGGTTGACCCGTGTCTCAATGTTATGGAAAACTATGCACCCTATACCATCCAACTATCCATACCCTCATGGTTTAATCTAAAAACATTTCATGCCTCACTTTGTTTTTTTACCATGCAAGATTACATTTTCTATATAAAAAATCTTTTTTCATAACATTGAAAATTCTCTAGATACCCCTGGAACCTTCAAAAACTCATTAAGCATCCATGATGGGTCCCTAAAAGAGAATTAGATAACAATTTAAAATATCTGTACCTATGTCATAAAATGGGTTCTTACAATAAGTACGTAACATGTTAAATAATTTTCTATACCACTCTTACAAATATTTCAACTCTCTTTTCTACAAATGGAATAACCGTCATAATAACATTTGGATTAATCAATGTAGTATTATTCTTATAATCTCTTTGGTGAAACAGATTCTGTTAACTCTTTCACTTTACTCAATTCATTGAGAAACTATAATGAGCTCACAAAACCATGATTTATCCTGTAATGACCCGTCATCATAATCAATTAATATTAACTATAACACAAACATAACACAAAATTCTTTCATAAAAGGATAATTGCTATGGAAAATAACGTCACCATTTGAATTAAATTTTTACATTTTCACAAAACCACAACTCATAAATGAAATCATTTGATAGTAAAATATAATTTAAAAAATAAAAATTAAACATCCACAAATTAAATCATAATAAATAAAAGAAATTATATTCATTATATACATTAAATTTATTTTTTTAAAATGATCATTAAAATTGTTTTTTAAATGATAGAAACTTATAAATATCATATCAATGAAATGAGTGTTAAAAATTGAATTGATTCTAAAATTCAACTGTAAGTAAAAAACAAGTGGAAATAAAACATAAAATATTCAAAAGTCGCATCAAACATAATATTATATGTATATAATCAAGAAGTATAAGTTTAAATAAAATAATGTAAATTAGTTTATGAATACCCTTACACCTGATTTAAATTTATTTAAATGCATTCATGCCTATTTAATAATTTTGTAATGAATTTTATTAAATATTTTCAAACAATATTCCTATTTATAATACATTACATGATGATTTTTTAACATATAATGACCCATTCATTAATAAACATTCACTATTTTCATTATTTCAAGTGTGTTTGTTTCTTGGATTCATTATCAATTCATTTGTGTACAATTATTGGGTTTCCCATAAAAGGAGATTACAAAAAAAATAAGTTGAATAAAATATTATAAATTAACATAAAAATGTTCAAATTTTCACATATATTATTTTTATTTCTTAAAAAATGATGATTCACTATATAAAACATCAATTATTAATTTTTAGATTATTTTGGAGGTATTTCTGAAAATCATGGACTAATATCATCTTGATTAATTTTATGTATTTTTATTTGTTCCAAAATATGAAATAGATATTAATATAACTATTTAAATAATATTTAACCATAAGCAAATTTTTAATAACATCCATGATTGTGGTAATGGAGAACAAAAAATCATTATTCATAGTGATAGTAAACTGATCTAATTTGGAATGTAGTTTCATTTATTTGAATAATAGTATACGAGAAATAAAAAACATATGTGATATTCCAATAGAAACATAAGACTCTTGTATATAAATTACTCTGTACTTTTAATTACATGATTCATGAAGTAGGAGAGGGTAATATTTATGATGAAGACAAAATAAGATAGGTGTATTGAGAAAATTACCTCTTGAATATCACCAACATGGAGGACCCCTTGAGGACCTTGTATTAGGCCATTAAGTGTGAAAATCCCCATATAGACGTAGAGAGAGTGATGATGATATGATTGGTCTGATATTTTAGTATCAACAAGGATTTTTTGTCTAAAGGGGCTGGTGAGGTGTGTTATTTATATCAAAGAAGATGTGAGTTTAAGTGATTAAAATAATGAAAATTCTATAATTAAATGCAACCAAATTATCGTGGAATTAATTTACATTCCATTATTTAAAAATTAATTTTTTTCTTTCATGTTTAGGGAAGATAGGCACCTCAATCGATCAGTAAATATTGTTTTTAGGTATTTTATGACTTTAATATTTTAACATTATTGTGTTTCAATTTTTTACTCAACCATGGTAAATAATTCTTTTACCATGGTAGAATTTTATATACCAAAAATTTAAACTGATTATACATAATAATTTTTTCCTTATTAATAAAAATATTTAATCCATTTCCCCTAAATCAATTTATATAATTGCCATAATTTGATTGAAAATTTATCTTATTGACATAATGAAAAAAGGGTTTTAAAGTGAAAAGTTTAAATGTTTGAAATGTTATATATTGAATTTCAATGGGAAATTGACTATAATTACCTAAATTGGATTCAAGGATGAAAAAATAAAATAATTATAATTTAATAACAATTTAAAATATAATTTTACATTATTAATAATATATATGTAAAAATAAATTTCAATTAAAATTCTGTTTGTCACTATTCATCAAAAAATGAATCTTTTCCAAAATATAACATAAATTGGACCAATAATAATTTTAATATTAATATGTAAAAAATGAATTTTATTTTATAAAACTAAATATATTAAAGTGACTTTTTTTATATTTGAAATAGGTTCACTGTTAAGGGTGACCTTGGTGATGTGACCGCGTGTTGGCGGTGACGGTGTTTTGCAGATGATGTGAAGAAGGCCGTGATGTTCCACGTTGGTAGGTTTCTTGTGAGGCACCATTTCCAATATCAACTATGGTATTTTTGAATTTTCTATGATGATGGTTAATGTTGAATTTTATTTTGCTGACATTTGAGTGTTGGTGTGGTGTATGATCAGATTTTTTTTTGAAATTTGAACATCGTATGTGCATTTGATGTGGCTGCGACATGATGATGAAGTATTTCTTATAGGTTCCTAGTATCCCTAAGAGTGGATCTTCAATAAAAAATGGATTGTGGATGGAATTGATATTTATATTTTTTGGTAATTTGTTGCATGAATTCACCATGGCTAAGAATAGAGTATCATATACCATATATATATATATATATATATATTATATAACAAATATTAATTATTGAATTTAATTCCTTATCCGTGTCATATATTCATGATAGATTGGTATTCATTGGATGATTGACTTATCTGTTGTATATGTTGTTTCTATTTATCTATAAACATTAATAGTTTAAAAATGCTTGTATTTACATGTCATATATATATATATATGTGTGTGTGTGTGTGTGTGACTATGACTAACATGCAGGGATATAGACCTTGGTTAGTTTGATGAGATATATTCATTGGGTTAGGGGATGTCTCATGGGAGAAGCTACTGCGATCCAACAGACTAACTATGATTTCTCATGAACTACAATCCTAGAAATTCTAATTTTTTACTAATTTCATTTGATACATTTACCATAGTGACAATTTATTGGGCCTCTAGGTGGGGTAGTTCAGAAAAATCCAATGATGGAGGGTTTTTAGGGTCTACCTCTAATTATATTTTAATGTACTCACAAACCTACTTTAATGTATTAGGTGTAGGGGAAAAATCAGTCATAAGTCATCCAAAAGGAGAATATTCAAGGATTGGATGTCTCAAAGTCTATGGTCTACTATGTTTGATACTTATAACTCCATAATCTTCTATCGTTACCATGAATTAGATGCCCTAAATATTATGAAATATGGTTTCAGATCATTGAGATGATTTTTGACATAGTAGATACCTTGGAGGAATGAATGATTAGCTTTAGTGAACATTATTCTTCAAGAATATTGACATTGTTTTCCGGTTATGATTTATGATTTAATAGATGTGGTTCTCATAAGAAAAAATTCAAATACAATTATCTAATAAAGTCATTCTATGTATAATGATGTCAAACATATCACATGAGATAATTGAGCTTCATTAAGGGATGGCGATTTTATCTTCATACACAACATTTTTTGTGGATTTGATATCTTTTCTCCTATCCAGAATAGAGATAAGAGAGAGCTATCATGGATTTTTATAATCAAGTTTCAATTAGAGTATAGAAACTAGGTTAATGACTTCAACATGATGATATATTTTTATGTTCCATTCAATTCATTAATGATAAAATGTATCTCGAAAAGGATAGAGATGTATTTCTTATTTTAGCCTTTAGTGGGATAACAAGCGATACATTCACATATTGGTATTCAAAGGTATATGATTGTCTTTAGAGGGGTGTAAGATATAATAAGTAGAGTTGAGGGTTTTTAAAACATTTTATGGAGGAAGGACATTTTACTACTTCAACTATGGATAGTAGAGTAAGTATTATAGTTAATACACAAAACTAATGAACAATATTCATTAGTGTGAAATTAAGAGGAAAATGAATTATTTATGATATAGGCTTTCATGACTAATATGTCAAGGTATTTTCATTTAGATACAATCATTGAGCATTGTTTAATGATGGGTTCCTAAGTAATTGGTTCAAAACCCTCAGACAATAATCACTCAGGAGAGTCGTGACTATTAGGGACATGGATGTGGAGCTGAGGGAGGTCAAGCTTATTTCAGTGGATCAACATCCTATGGATTGAAGTAAGGTATTGCATACATTTATGGTATATTCAATATCACATCTTCATTTTATAATACCTTTTATGATTTTTGTAATTTCCATTACATTATATATGAAAAATATATTATTAGACATGATATATTGGTCATGTTATCTTTTGAGTTACGTTCCCTTGATGAAGAATTCAAAATGAATGTGGATCATCTTAAGTGATTCTATGAGTGTCGTACTATCAATACCTATTATTGAAATATATAGTTATTCATGACTATGTTGAACACTATTTTTTATTTCATACATTTAAGATGTTCGAAGGCCACATTTCATGCCTATATAGATTTTAATTGGGCAGAGGTATCATTTGAATCACCAAAAGAAAAGAAGTCTATAATGACCAGTGAGTGGGAATAAAGAGAATTAGTTTGAGTCTAAAAATGATCCTTCATTTGGTGGTAATGATTTATATTAAATCATTGGCTCTTTTATCATGATCAGTGGAACCCCCTTGTCTTTCCCCCTAGTTAAGATTCTCAATCATGATGTAATTCATGAAAATGTAATGGGATAATCCATGATATATGATTTCAGTTCATGATTGAAATTATTCTTGGTTCAAAAACCAATTCGATATTCCCTAATTTCATTCCATTGGATGTGTTAATAGAGCTCGAGGTACATCATATATGACTTTTATATGAATGTATTTTTTAGGATGGGTACATCACCATTTCATACAACAGTATTCTTCTACAAGAATTTGGATTGTAGTCTTCATCTATGTATTGATTACCTAATGTATATAAAATATTATTTAAGAATAGATACCCATTACCAGGTATAGTTAATATATTTGAATAGTTTTATGGATAATGGTTTGTAGGCAAGTCTTTCCCCCTATAAGCATATCTGTAGAGGTAGGTTAGAGAGGGGGACATCACAAAGATGTAATTTTGGAGAATTTATGGGATATACATGATGTTAGTGATTGAATTTATAATGATGAATTATTCAGAAGTGGTTATGGTTGTCATGAAAATACTTATCAATCATATATACACTCATTTTTTATGGTGTCCATTGACTATATCCTCATTTACCCACATTCTTAGGAGATACATGCCAGACATGTCAAGGTATTCCTCATCACAATTTATGAACACCATCTTAATAACAAATATAGATGTGTATATTCTGTATTTATAAGTTGATATTCTTATCTCATAATGAATAGGAAGTATGTTTATCAACGGAACAAAAGAATTTGGAGTAAATGATTTTCATGACATCTCCTCAGAATGTGTTCTTGATCAAGAGGATTATTTGGATAGTGACATATTATTATCCTTTAATCAATGTATTTCCCCATTTATTATCACCCATGAGTTCACAATAAATAAGGGACATGATTATTAGTGGTTATAACATTGTGAGGAGTCTATTATTGGGTTTAGATGAAATATGACTATAACTAAAACTTAAATTATTCTCTAGCTAATGATTCGAAACATTTTCATATTATGATGCAATAAGTGCTATATTGGGGGAAGTACTAATGAAGATTGATAATGGTGTAACTCATGTGTTAGGTTAGTTATAACCCCATGAGTGGAACTATACTTCCCAATACATGGATTTGGTACCATTGGTTGATTGTATTATGTGTTGTATACACTATCTATTTTGGGATGTGTTTTTATATACACATATAATAGGGTAATTAACTCTATCATATGATTGAAGTAATTGTATTTAAGATAGAGGAGACATATAGAGTTTATAAAAACATTTAAATTTCAGATAACAAATGTATTTATAAAATGTAATATCATCGTTATGTCTCCTATCCATAACACATAGATCTCTTAGATCTCTATAAATGGAATTCAAGGGAATAGTGGGTCAGATGTTATTAGTGGCCAACTTGAGGATGGGTTCTTATGATGACGATTGATCTAAAATGTTTTCCAGAATTTTGGTCATATCTTATATAGTAAACTAGTTAATGGATAAATAAGAGGCTACCATTATTTTTTTGTAATCTAGGAAGAACAATTAGTGTGTGACCTAGTACCGAAAAGGTCATTAGACAAAGACAATGTGATCTTATTAATTAGGAGAGTTTTTTTCCATTCTACCATGAGGGAATAATTGATGAGAGTGTACCATAACACTTATTAGGTGAATAATCATGGATAGTTAAGGATGAAATATTAATTTATTAAGGATTGTGGTGGAAAATGTGAAATGGTAGATTTCTATATTAATATCCCAATGTCATTCATTCTACTGGATAACGTTCAATAACATTCATCTTGTTGGTATTCTTCAACAACTACATATTCCATTGTAAAAGAGTGGGAATGTCACTATAGAAATTTTGGTTCGGTTACATTGTTCTATGATAATATATGACACTATTTGGGTTACTTTTCATATGTTAATGAATATAAATCATTTATTAACATTCAATGAGACTCACTCAATATATTATCAGAGAAATTTTGAATTTCTATGAGATAATATTCTTGGATAGAGTATCATTGAGATTTCTATAAAACATACACACATTTTTTACATCATTGTTTTGGTAATTATTTTATTAATATTTATGGACATTGGTGATATTGATCATATCAAACCATCCCCATGTAGTTGGATATTCACATTAGATGATTAATAATATTAGAGGTTATTCTTTGTTATTTCACCTAAGACACATTTGTAGTGTATGATGATCACATTACTTTTTGTTGAGTTCAAAAAAAATAGTTAAAAAATTATATTAATATGAAATATTTAATGTGTATTTATGTAGAACACATTGTTGAGAACATTTTATTCATGATGCTAGTGTGGTAGTTATAATGGAGCCTTGTTTTTAGAAGAATCCTCTATGATAGTGAAGTTGATTCAAATAGGTTGATCATAGTTTATATTAGAAAAAAGTCTTATTATAACGATATTAAGAGACCATTGGAGTTTTTTATTGGTGGAATTTTATTTCATAAATTGACCCCTCATTTACGATGATGGCATTTTGGGAAGAATCATAATCTATCGTAATGATATATTGGACTCATCTAGATAACAAAATGAATTCGAAAATTAGATGTACATCATGATATTACTTCTCAAAAATGTGGTTTGAAGACCTTTATTCATGTGTCTCATATCTTATGTTACATTGCAATTAAAACAAATTTTATTATCTCATAGGATGTTTTGATAGATCATATTTCAAATTTTGTGAAATTTTAGGGAGTTTTGTAGACTAATGAAACACAATTCATTTGATAGAAGATGGTACTACTAGTCCACATTATTTGTCATCATCGATGGTTCCGAGAGGATACATGGGAGTGGAATGATGAATATCATGAACAATGACTGATGTTTTTGGAAAATAAATTATAAAGTTACATCTCTAGGATGAGAATTCGGTTTTGGGTGGAATATAAATCCTCATTTGTTTCAATAAATGATTTGGTATTGAGATTATGAAATTATCCATTCACTTTTGGTTCCTCTCTAATATGGTTGTGTAAGATGTTTGTTTTTATGAGTACGGTCTCTTGAATAAATGTTTATAGTGATTAAAAAAGAATTTTTGTCTGGTGAAAGAAAAGATACAACCATCACCCTAATGGACTATATTGGCTCATTGGTGGAACTCCCCAGACAATAGGTGGGGATAAATTTTTTATTAAGTATTCTATAGAAAATACTAACTATTTTTTGTTTCTAGAAGAACCTCAGTGATTCTTCGAGGAACATAAGAAGACTGGTTTCCTATCAATAGACCACATGTGGGGCCAATATGCCACTATTGAGGCGTATTTATAGGTTGGTTCCCCTTAAATAAGGGTTCATTAAATACAACTTATGAATTTTATGTCCACGTGGTTTAATACCCATTTTAATAATTCTATCTGAACCCCAAATTTTGAATCAAAAAATTCCCCCATGATCTTAGATAACTCCCATTCATCTTCGCTTGATTATTATATGTTGGGTCGATTTAGTGATACTATAATGATGTATTTTCTCAATATCTATTCCCTGTTCAGATTCCTTCTCCAAAAATGAGCAACTATCTATGATGAATCTCTATTTTATGAGATGATATGTTGAAAAAGTTTCACCATACATATAGTAGAGTATAAAAATTCATTTTAGTTAAACCAATAGTTACGATCCCATTTGAGAATCAATTACTCATGTTTTATGAGTGTGTGTCTATGAATCATATTCCCAGAAAATTCCAATGGTGCAGGATTGATGATATAACAACAATATATTGGTTATTATTTGGTATATTGGTGGTGGTTTCGATGTTTATTTGAAATTTGTTGACCATAGCATGAATCATCCGGAATGGTTGAGGATTCTTGGTTAGTTTTATTAGATCAATTGTATTGACAGACTATTCTTCTTGAATCACATGTTGGATGTCTTTTAAACTGAAGTTCAGTTGGTTGATTGATGATGATAGTCAAGACATGTGGTTCACATCAGGAATTTACATTTAATCCATCCTCAATTCCTAAATCATTAATGGAGCTGGTAATTTTACATTACGTTCCATAATTTAAATTATAACTATTTATCCATATAGAATATGTGTCATATGTAAATCCAAAAAAAATTATTAACATAGAATTTCGTTAATTATATATTTATAAAACTATATTTGGTGAATCAAAACCTCATGATTTGTATTCTTGATGTGAGATCTAGTTCTCATTTTGTGAGTAATGTTATAAGGGATTTGATCATTTATGAAATTCAGAGAACTTATTCAATAACCGTGAAGAAGGAATTTTATTACCATGTAGATATCACGTATGTTATCATTGTCACGATATGACGTTTTTTGTATATATACTTCAGATCATAATGAGATTTATATCATGTGTGTATTATTTTTATATTGTTTTCAACCCGTAATATGGTTTAATGTTCCTCTATACTAATTCCCAAATTACTATTTTTTGTACATAGAATATGATGTGTTTTAATCTATTCATTGTATTTATGTGATTGGTGGATAGATTATGGAATTTTATCACTAGTGGTGGAACATGTTTAGATGGTTCAAACGAAATTAAGATCAAAATGGGTTGGATGATGGTGTTATACTTCCTAGAATCTCTTAACATAGGTAATTATGATCATATATGAATATACCCATCATGATACTGGGGGGAATCATGGTCAGTGTGACCTGACCATAGATTTAGATATTTATAATTCTGGCCTATTATATCCTCACCATTAGGCCCAGGGTCTCTAAATCTATTTAGTACCTTCGAGTTTATTTCATTCACTTGTGACATTTCCTTGCCCACTTTGATATTCTATTATTTTAGAGAGGATAAAGATAAGGTTGGGGTTATTCAGGGATTGGTTTAGGGATTGATCATTAGAATGGTTTTTTTCTTGTGTTTGGATTCATTTGTTATTCTATAATACACTCTTTTGCATGATCCCTTCTGGTGAGAATACATTAGTGTTGTCCAATTGTGTTTATACCCACCCCATGCCCGAGAATATCAATGCATGTGAAAAAATCATAGGAGGGTTATTAAAAAGGGAAAAGGTCTCGTGGAAGATAACTAAGTAATAGAATCTGATTTTTTATTGGTATAGGGATGCACTATATAGGATTACAAATACGTTTTAGTTATTTAACCATTTTCAAATTTTCTATCATTTGGAATACCACACAAGGATTTCAGTTCATTTGTCATTATCTAATCGTATGACATGATTGATATATTAAAATATATTATTATGTCTTATAATACTATATTATGACACTAAATTTCTATATATTTATTTTAATATATTTTCTAAGCATGTGATATGAAGGGTATAATTTCCTCACTTTTGGAATTTCGAACCACACTTCAAGATTCCAACCTCTTGGGTATGGGGTGATGTTAATCATCTATTGTGTCCCCTTGGATCGTGATTGGGGTTTCAAGTCAAGGGTTTATAATAATTAGTACTCAACATGCCCATTGAAGATCCATAAGTTGTAATCCTATGTGATTATATACACCTGAAGGTAGAATCCCAACATCCATGGTATTTTATAAACATCAATCAAAAACCAAATCCCTTAGAGGAATAAACATAAAACCCCAAGATATAATCTTATTAATTCCATAGTCATTAGTATATAATACAATGCCTATGAATTAATACTTTTCAATCAATAATCATCACGAATAATGTTTTTTATATGTAACATTTTCGTGTAAAAGAAAATTATCAAGAATAACATTCAATTCATACCGGGTGAAGTAAGAAAATCTTAACATCATAGATAACTAATTCTTTAATGGAGCGCAACTATAGAATCCACATGTATCTAGAATAAAAATTTATTCCTAATGAGTGATTCTACATGATTATTATAACCTCGTTTGTACAATCTAGATTATAGTTGTCACATGATAATGGAAAAATAGTTGGGGGTAGAATATACATCCCATGATATCACCTATATACATATTATAAGTCCTAGATAGCTGCTCCAACACCTCATCACTACACATTTCATATACAGATACCCTCGGGGGACAATACATCTATGTGGAACTCATAATGTATTATTGATCAAATCAGATATTGAAACCCCCATGGTATGAATTATTCAATTCTTGATCTTGTTTCAACAAACATCACTCAAAGGAAATAACACAACCTAATTCCATTATTGTCCTAAAAATGACTCATTGGACCTATAGGTAATATCAAATCAATATCATAAAAGGGAGAAAATCTCAAGACCACCCCCCTTCCAGGTCATCCTAGGTTAGTCCTTACACATATACTATCTATAAATATTTATGTATTCTACACAATGTGGTAATAAAAATATCTGTTTAGGAGTAAGGGTCATCCGACATTCATCAAAAATATCCAAAATATTATAGGTAATCTCATGGTTATCACATTGAAAAATTAGGCCAAATGTCTGATATCAAAACCCTACTATTATCAAAAAATGCTACTTCCACATTTCACAAGGTCCACCCAATATCTGTTTTTAAATTCATGAAATTTATACCAATTACCATCCATGTGACACATGGACTACATTTATTGTCAATACCTAGACTATTAATCTTACAACCATCAATCCAGTGCACAAGGGTCCATTATGACCATTATCACTTCGTTTAGACTATATGTGTTCTACATTAATTTAAAATAATTCCATTATGTAAAGTTCAATGTCCTTTGCTGATAATATGACATATCACATGGAACAAAAATTGTAATAATTAATGGAAAATCCATAAGGTACAACCTTCATAAATTTTTGAATTATTATTTCTAAAATCATAACCTAGAAACAATATCTCAATATCATCTATGTCCAACCACCATTTTCTATAAGCCCACGACCCTAACTCTAATAATAAAATATAATAATTAATTTTAAAAAATAATTATTAATTTTTAGAATAACGTTTAAAATAATATAATCAATATAAAATTCTATTAAACTATGTGTAACACATAAAAATTCACAAGTATATCCATTTAACCAAAACCTAAAAAAAGAAGATTTGGCCCCCTCCTAAAATACACCTAGAACTAATCAATGAAATAATTCCATTAAATTGATGTAGTAAAACAAAAACTATTGTGTACATTGATCTAAATCCGTTGAAAAGTGATTTGATAAGGCATGAACGCTAAAAATGATTGCAGTGTTGTACAAAAATTATCTCGTGGAAACATCAAGAAAAGAATCCCAATATCCACATAATAATAAAATTATTACACTATGATCTATTATAATTTTAGTTTAATTTCAAAATAATGTCATCCAAAATCAAAATGAGAATTAGTATAAAGAATAAGGGTAAAATGGAAATGGGAAGCACTCCTTGATTCTCTGAAGAATGAACAGAAGAACACCACCTCAAAAATGTCAGGTAAAACCGAAAATTAATTGGGGAGGTGATTGAAAAATGTACACCATAGATACATTTATTAACTTGAAATATAATAGGTAACTACAAAAGAAATTAATGGTTTGACCCCAAAAAATATAAAACTAGAAAGCATTCACTATGTAAATGATAGGGTTCACTCATTGCAATCCCTTTAGTTAGGGGGCCCCAAGGATAGAACCTATTAACAGTGTGCACTATGGTCAATAAAATAAAATATTTAATGTATAAGATTCCACCTAGAGGCCAGTACCATTCACTACATGAACCCTCTTGATTACATCATTAATGGTTTAAAAATTAGAAAACACAATTCTGTTGGTAATATGAACATATTTGATTCTCCATGTAAACCTATACTACACAAAAAATCTAGAACCACATACAAAAAATCCAAAATAAATATCTCCTCACTCATATTTGAAATCTAAATGTCAACATTCAAAAAACCCCTCTAAAATATTCATATTCTGTGAGGAATTCACACCCATAAAGGGAATAACTATTTGAAACATGCCTACCAAATCATCAATTATCTATAAATAGCCATAAAAAATAAAAAACTAAACTTGAATTATCAATGTTATCAATCTAGGCTTGGTTCACCAAGTTCTATATTGAAATGACAAATGGTATCAAGTTGTGGGATTCCAAACATGAGTTCTAATATTCATAAAAAAAATTAACTACCACCTCTCACCAATAGAAGAACAAAAAGGTAGTGTTTTAGATACCGATCTATAAATAAAAATTATTATATCCCCATTAAATTTACCATCCTTGTTATATTACATCCCACCATTTTAAATAACTCATATATATTGATTCCCAAAAAAATGTGTTACTCACCATAAATATTCACACTGAGATATATTGAAAATGATTAAATGATTCGATTAGTGCATTATGATCAACAAAACACGACCAATAATTTGAAATAAACCATTAAAAAATTTAGAAACCCATCATAGAAATAGTGAAACAAATAAAATTATCCTCTAATTACAAGGAACAATCCGTAATACAACTAAATATTCTTGTGAATCACTAGTTAATCCGCAACACAGAACTTACATATCTCAAATGATGTGATTAGTGATGTTTATAACCATATACATCTAAATACATACAAAATACTAGTCAAACCTCCTATTAATGATCTCTTTATATGAATTACTAATAACACATATTGACTCAATATGACCATTATTAATGTCCCAGAATTTTTGTATATTTTTTTAATTATATAAAATTAATTTTAGACAGCAAAATCTTACGGTGCGGGATTCCGAGGCTCGGAGAGCCCAAAATGATCCATCCAAGTTATGTTAATATTAAATTACCACACATAATAATTTTCCTAAAAAAGTATAATAAATCTTAAATGGTTTCCCGGATCATAAATATGAGGGCATCGTTGCGTTCGGGATGACAGGTTTACCCTAGGAGCGACTTAATTTTAGTCGGCCCTAGCCTCGTGTGAGAAAACACAAAAATGGCATAACTGTAATTAAAATAATTAAATAAAGGTATTTTTTTCAAATAACTGAAACTCTCAAATTATAACATGGATTAAGAATCTGATACTACTATTGAACTCATGATGGTATACTCCCTTTACGATGAAATTAACAATGGTTGGCGCAGGCCACCAGTGAAAGTTAGTATTTGGTCATAAATAAATTAATTAAGTGACAATTATTTTATTTAAAAAACCATAACCTTTAAATGGGAACTGGGATTGGAAATAATAGTGTACTATTGGGTTGTTTTACTTAGAAGGAGCATAACCTCGATTGGCCCTGGTCGAGGGTGACCGTTAATAATTTCATGAACATTTTTTAGGTACGTTCTGTAAACGCGCGAGCAGCATTTTCTAACATTTGAACCGATGCTCAAATTAGAAATCTGATGTCACTGTTGAATCTATAATGCCAGAATTTTCTTAAGGATGGATTTATATTAACATTATTATTTCCAGAGAAAAAGTTATGTTTTATGACTTTTTAAAAGAAATGAAATAATATAATTTTGTTATTTTATTTTATATCCTCCAACAGTAAAGAAAAGGGGGGTGGGGGAAGTGATATGTCAATCCAATAAATGGAATGACCTTCCAAACATATGTAATGATGTCATTGGAGAAATATAAATCTTACTAATTAATGATCCCCATTAAATTTCAATGTCGTTACATACCCACCCCCTCTCCAATTTATATGGAGCTTGGGGGTGGGGGGTACCTGCACAGCTTTTCCAAGAAACGAAGTGATAAAGGAGCATCGCGATGCCGGACCCTTAGAAGATGGAGTTGATCCTAGTGGTAGGTTACCTTTGACAATAAACTAGGAACATATGGGAGACATACGAGTGGGGTCGTTGGGAAACAGTTGTGGGAACTAATAACAAGGTCCACCATTAAGCACACACGTTTCTCCAATGATTCGTGGTAGGGTGTTATTTGGTATCTACATTTTTTATCCCATATTCCCATTCATTAAATTACATGAAGAATGTGGGTCAACCGACTAATGGGGTGACCGCCGATTCATTCATCTTTGCGGGAGGTTATTATGGGAAATCTTGTGGGTGTATCATGTTGTTCAATTAAAATGTTATTAAACCATTCACCCCTCCCCCCTCATGTTATGAGCTAACGTGGAGGGCGAAGGCCTAAGAACCCTACCTGAAACCTCCACTATATTTGTTACAACCTTGTGCCATCATGGATGACTGATATTGCGATGACATTAAAATGATACGTGGTGGATAGCACTTTGACGCACAACGAAAGAGGGGGCCACAACATAAATCTGTAGTGGTCATCGAAGAGGCTGGAACCATCCGGCCACCGAGGAGGCATGAAATGTCGTCACACACCACCAATGAACAATAGGTGTCGTGACTCATTAGCCACGATGATCAGAGGAGGGTTCATCTGGCACGCCTTCCGGGCATGACAGAGCCAGCAGAGCAAAGGTGGGGTGCACCCTAATGACGCGCCCATGCGGAAGCAAGGATGCGACCTTCACTGGCCGCGGCGGGAGAAAGGGACTTCTGAATTGACCGGTGGCCAGGGGACATGGTGAGCGCCAGCGACGTGCTTGGCGGCAAAGCTACAGCCCGTCGATCGCAGCACGGTGGACCCGCGGTTGCACGAGGTGCCGTGTTGGGTCAATCCCTATAGATTGAGCCACTGACATGGATTTACGCCAAATCATCCCTACCCAAACACGCTGCATCCGTGAATCATTGGTGTCCCACATTGCCAGGTGGGGGGAACATCCAGGTCGGTCCAACAGACCGACACGCCGCTCAGCGGCCCGGCCCACTGCTCATTGGGCCGATCCGCGGCCCCACCAGGTCGGGCCGGGCCCAGTGGGCTGGGTTAACTCGGGTTGGGATAGACTTGAGTTAGACAGGGGCGGTCTATGTTGACCCATGTTAGCCCATGCGGAACCTGGTGGGGCCACTCCGACTGAGGCGGACCGGACCCAAACCTAGTACCGCCCATGAACACTAAAAGGCCCTTATCTTGAGAATTGAACATCCATTTGATGAACCATCTGTGGCGTCGGGATCCATAGAGGGAGATGGTCCTTTTAGCTTAATGAATTATTGTTTTGGAGAAACTTGGAGTACAACCAGTTTGGATCGTACCTAAATCCAACCGGGCCCTCGAAACTGAAATTCCAATAATGCACAAACCGGGCATCCGATTAATGTGATGTCTATTGTCTCAGAACCCTTTGGACCTAGAATATCGTTGGGTTAATTATTTGTGAGACATCTTGTTGGGTGAAATATGACTAATGGATTGGGGAGTATTTCTCCCAAGAACACTATGTATGGAACCCTGTGACTTGCTGAGACCTGACGACTACTGACTTTTCAACTTGGAGTGACTCGACGGACATGGTACGCCAGTGGGATGTGTACCTCAGGAGGGCATGGTGAGGAAAATCCATGGTACATGATATGGAGGTGTACCTCAGCAGGCCATGGTGGGGGACGAAGGCTCTGCGTGACCCGACATACCCATGGTATGAGATGGGGAGGAGTACCCCAGTAGTTCAGGGTTAGGAGGATGTGGCTTTGTGTGACCTGGCAGGACCACTGTACTCGATAGAGGAGGAGTTCTATAGCAGCCGAGGTGTTCGACGTGGTGATTGGGGATGTAACTTGTTACTATCCATAATAAATCTCATGGTTGGATATTAGCATTCATAGCGATCCTTTATGGGGTCTCGGGGTACATATTGAGTATCATATACTCACCCCTTCACGGCCTTCACTCGTACTATGTTGTGTGTTGTGAAAACGACATACAACATTGATCAAGGATGAGGGAGCCAGGAATTAATGGTGCCCAATGGTGGACCATTCGGCGTGACGTGACAAGGAGGATACATGCAGATGAAGAGTACTATGTATGTGTTCTGTACCTACCCTCCATGTAGGATTCTCATTAGACGATCCAGGAGCTGCTTTTCACATTTAAACTATTTTGATATTTTTAGTTATACTTTTTCTTTTCTAGTTGGGTTTTTATTCTGACCCCCTTACTCTTATTACACATTTACTACAATAGTTCACATTCTTTTGGTCAGGGGATGGAGACTACACCGAAAGGAAAATTCCCTAAAACAGGAAGGCATTACCTTTAAACATGTACAAGCACACGATCCACTCCACAAACTGAAAACGACACCCCAAACACTAGACATTATTTCCAAATCAGTGCATGAAAAGACTGATTGTGTGTGTTTTTGAAATGTTTTTATTTTGATTTCATTGGAGTCAGCTCAGTAGGTATAACTTAATGACTATGGTGCATATGTTCCATATCAGGATGCCTCAACTTAGACCTCTGACTAGGATTCCCATGATAGTTAGTGATGACGGCCCACCGAGTAATGAGGCCTCGGTGAAGGGCCATCTTACAGCGTTTTCAACTTTTGGTGGGGTACCAGTAGTACCACTACCTGTGGCGCAGTGGTTGCCTTCATCCCACCGATAGAGGGTGGATTCCAACTGAGCATGTTGCATGAGTTTCAGAAGGACTGGCCACTGATTTTCTAAGGTGAGATGGACCCGCATGCTGCTAATGACTGGATGGAGGCTGTGGCTAGAGTTTTCCTCCTTATTGAGACACCAATACAGTAGATGGTGATATTAGTGTCTTGTATTATCCATTGAGTGTCCATGAGGATGGTCTGCATAGTGATGAGGCTTCGGTACATAGACCATTTACCGAGATCATGCCTTCGAGTTGTGTGTCAGCCAAATCACTGCTTATTGGACAATAGTTCAAACCGATATTATCATTAGAGGACACATGTAGTCTAAGTACCTTACACATGTTTCAGTTCAAATACCCCTAAGGTTATAAGGTGAGCCTGACTCACAGGCATCTATGTACTGACATGAGATGTTGGTTGAGTTTCTATCTAGGCAGGGCACAAATCGATCAGATGGAGGTCTTGGTAGAGAGCTTTTTATGTCACTCCATAGGATGCTGATAGGGTTTAGATTACCCTGATATTACGATGACATGACATTTTCTGTGGACAAGCTTGAGAATCCTCCTTAGAGAAGGGGGTTTCATTCCTTAAAGAGCTAGGGGATGAGTGTTCCCTAGAGCTTCTACAGCTTTAGATGAACGATGTGTCAATAGCAGAGTATTTATCGAGGCATACCGACCATCCCCGGTACTCGATGAATAATATACAGTAAGTGCTTTAGGGCTCGGACATCCGAGTGAGGTTTGTTTAGGGACATCTAAGCAAGCATTATTCTTCTATGAATTCATACATATGTTTGGGTGCTAGAGAGGACCTTTGTGGTTGAATGTTCTTTGGCTGAGCAGATGCAGCTAGTGAATGTTAACAGTGGGAAAGAAGAAAATTGAGGGCAGTCTCACTGTATTGGGAATGTAAAATGTTTCATAAAAAGTAATTGATAGGGAATGATGAATCTGCAGAGATATAGACATGGATGTATAGCTAGGAGAGAAACATGAGGTTGTGTAAATTTTGACATGTTACAACCACCCCCTATGTAGTCCCCACCAGGCTCTTGGAGCTCAAGGAGAAAGGAAGGGAGTAGCTGCATGTGGTCATGAATTGTGACCCAAGGGCTTTAGGAATGATTCACAGTATAGTGTGTGTCTACTTCTAGCTTTCGTATTAATAGAAAAAGGTTCCAATCATTCGTCATTCCACAAAACTTGTCCAAGACCATGATTTTACAATTAAACCATTGACTTGACCCTCATGTCTAGAAATACCTTTTGGAGGAGACTCGATAATCAAAATTACATTGATGGTATGATTTTACACATGAGGTGAGAGATTTGGTTGGATCCTCTTAGTGGAAGTGTCAAGGCCTTCAGACATTAGTTTTGTTATAGACTAGACATCCATAGTTCATACTCTGGTTCACTGTTTTAGGAATACAAGTTGTGGTTTATCTACAACGTCGGAATGAATATTTCCATAGTCGGAGAAAAATAAATCCTAGGGAGCATGAGATAAAATCATGCAAAGGAGGGTGTAGTTGATCACACATGAGGCGGTCATCCATACCATCGTGGTGGATGGAGATTTCAGTTTTCAGTTCCCAACAGAAGTGGAAGAGTGTGGGGACATCCTTTCAAAATGTGTTTACAGGTTTACATCCATGAAGGGAGAGGGACTTCATTTTTGGCTGGGTACTACAAGAGTTTTATACCACACTTCTCCATGGTAGCGGCACCCTTTTCAACTTTGACTATAAAGGGGGAACCATTCCTATTGGATAAAAATTGTTAGCAGAACTTTCAAGAGCTCAGATAGAGGCTAATGAGTATAACTACGGTACCCTTGACATGGAGTTACCAGTAGTGGTCTTTGCGCTAATTATATGGAAACACTATTTGATGGGTGAATGTTTTACAGTCTAATATGATCACAAGAGTCTCAGGTCTATCTTCTCATAGAAGGACCTAACCTTGAGGCAATGGCGATGGGTAGAGTTCCTGCAGGACAATGACATTAAAATAGCCTATACTCCTTGGAAGGAGAACGTGGTAGCAGATTCACTCTACAGAAGGTCTGGTATACAACTGTTGAATGAGGCCTCGGAGTAACTTTCCGTGCTACATACATCCTTCATGGATATGTATGGAGCAACCTACCTCTATTATACAACTGTCACTCCCCCAATTCATCTATCAATTTTGGAGGCACAGCTTGGTAACTTTTACTGTGCGGCTCGATGTGCTCAGATATTCTTAGGAAATGCACCTGATGAATTTCCAGAAGGTGGGGAACACATCATCATCTTCAGAAGAAGTACCATGGTACTCGTGATTCTACGGGAGGAGGTGTTTAGTGTGTTCCTCATGTCCCCTCTAGCGGTATATCCTGGTGTTGAAAATATGTACCAAGACCTCCGATGTCCGAATTGGTATACATGGATGAAGGATATAGTGGAAGAGTTTGTACCATGATACCTCATTTTTCAGCAAGTGAAGGTTGAGCATCAGGTTCCAGCAGGCTTAGCTCATCTACTAGAGGTGCCAGAGTGGAAGTGGGATGGAACCTCCATTGTAACACCCCGAGATTTTATGAAAAATATTCTTTTTAATTTCAATAATGTCTTGTGTTGTACGCTCCACCAAAAGAAGCTTGCACAACACGCATACTTGACTTGCCTGTCATTACACGCAATCACGACCTTCCTCGATAGCGCATGTTGTACGCAATACCCAGTTTCACTAAACAACGATATGTTATTAAAATATTATTAAAACTAGCCATTATGAATAGTAATAACCACATTTTAAAATTTTAGAAATTTTATCTCTCAAAATGGACTTCATTTTTGGATTCGGAGTATCGAATTTAGCCTAAGGTGAAATTTTGGTACTTTTCGGATAACTTTCATATTCTGATGAATAGTGAAAATTACTAAATTTTAATTAAAAACAAATTTTTTAATCGATATAATTAATAGTGATAAATTATTAATTTGAGTGGTTTTAAAGTATATTTAGAATATATTTTTACAATTTAATACAATGTTGGTCATTTGATGTAATTCCACATTTAAACCAGGCATAAACAAGTGTCAATCTTTTGGTAGTTATTATCTCTTAAGAACACGCTATTTGTTTTGACGACGGGAATTAATTATTAAATTAATTAATGCAACTGATATGTTTTGAATTTGGTAAAATAGACATCATTTTTAATTTCATAATATCAAATATATCTTAGGCCTAATTTTTGGTATTTTTCTGGAAACTTTCATTTTTTGATGAATAGTGAAATAACTAAGTGGTAGTTATGAAAAATGATTTTTTCATAAAACATAATTTTACTGCTTCTGTGAGTGGAATTTCAAAAATCCGAGAGAAACGGTTGATGTCAGTAAGTAAAATGTGGTTCAATGAGATGAAAATAATTTTTGGTGAATAGTAACTTTTTACTTTTTTTACCACGGTTAAAAGTAAATAGGGTAATTAAGGGTAAAAATATTTTTATTATTACCCTAACACATGTCCTAATTTTATTGGATAAGTGTAATTCGACCAAAAAATACCCTTAGGAACAAAATATGACCATTTATGCTCACTTGGATTAGATTATGACATTTATTATTAATTTATTTAAAGAAGGGTTAAAATAGTTTAAATCAAAGTTTAATAAGTAAATAATTTTTATTATGGGGTTATACATAAGATAAATTCGACTATAAATATTAATTAGAATGATAAAAGGATTTCCTACATATAGGTATTTTAGTTGTAAATTTTAGACATTAAATAATTTAATTGTTTTATGACACAACGATGATGTAGTAATTATCTTATTAATGAAATATTGACATAATTGATGTTATAAATACCCAAATAAATGTAATTTGAGAATTTTTATGAATTAAAATAATTTTAAAGGTTAATATGACATGTTATTATTGATTTAAATAACTTTTTTCGAACTAATCATTCTCTTATAATTTTCACAAAAATCAATTACTAAATAGTGTCAAAATTGACATAAAATAGTTTTTAAAACAAATATTTTATTATTAATTGTTATTTTATTCCTAAAAATCTATGGTTAGGCCAAATGACTTATATAAGGTTATATATATTAATAATAAACAACTTGGGGTTCGTTTGGATTGATATGGTAAGTTAATTAACCTTATAGTGTAAGAAAACAAGAAGACACGGTAAAAGTTAAATTATCTAACTTAAAGTTAAATCTAAATGATAAGGTTAAAATTGATGCCTAAACTTGTCTAAATTCTATTTTATGAGAGGCTTTAGACCCCTACCCACATTATCTTAGAAATATTTCATTTTTGAGCTATTAAAAATCGAATTTTACTTTATTATAAAATAATATTTTAAGTTATTCCAAAGGTGCCCCTCTCCTCCCTTATAAAAGGGCACCTCCTCCCTCTCTTCCACACACCACATTGATCCTTCAAGATCGGCCAAACCCTGCCATTTTCTCCTCTCCACTTCCCTAGAGACATCCTAGAGGTTCCTGTCTTCTTCAAAGACCTATTTTTGTGCCCTAAAAGGAGGTCTCAAAGAAGCACTCCAAAGAAGAGGTAATGTCCGTTACCGATTCATTTATCTTTATTTCTTCTTCCACTTATTATTCTTTAGTTGTTTCATTGTGAAGTAATAACATCAGTATCACTCATATACTTATATGTTATTATAAGTATGAAACATCCCAATTTCACCATCTATCCATCCTATGGAAAAAGAAATCACCGCGCGTGCGTACGTACGGAATACCGTCTCCACGCAGTGGTGTAATCTATTTTCCACCACCACTTTACATGGATGGGTATAATGGTGTAAATAATAAATATAAATAGTTATTAGAACATCATACAAATTCTGATATATTGTATCATCCACTCCAATTCAATTCAATAATTATGGAAACGATATCATCGCTCGTGCGTACGTACGGACTACCGTCTCCACGACGTGATGAGATTCATTCTCCATGTTAACCATTTAAGAATGATTATAAAGTATATATAAGAAATAATAATGAAATATATGACATTATAAAGCTACTGGATTTATTTATATATGTATGTCATCTACTTAATTCCATTCAACTCAATAAGGAAACGAAAACAGCGTTCATGCGTACGTACGGCCTACCGTCTCCATGAACGGTGTATTTCATTCCATTTATCGATCTATTATTTATATGTATATTCTGAATATATATATATATATAATATATAAATAATGTTTTATATTCTGTAATTAAGTAATCATTATCTATGTAATCATATGAATAATTACAAGTTAAAACACGAACGACAAATGAGAGGATTTTATCCAAAACGCTCTTTAACATGGAATTTACAAAAGAACGGGTAATATAAAGTCATAAGTGAACTATATATGATATCATAACAATGGTTATGATTCTAGAATAAGTCAGTGACATTATTTAAATCACTATACACGAGGTTCGGACACATACGATGCAAATCGGACCTAAGGTAAGGAAAAATCTCGCAATCTCAATTTATATCCGAGATTGTTTATACTTCATAATTTACTGGGGAATATTTATCATCCACATCCATGTTTCCTCAATATGTAATATTTATATCCTTATACAATAGTTTATATCCAATTTTACCCTTCGGTGAGTTTTTAGTAAAAGATATGAAAGGAATCTTTTGTCGTTTTTCAGACGAGGTACTTTTTGACTTTTCCGACAAAAGTACGAAGAATGTTTTTTTTAACTTATACGGCATGAATGGATTTTTAAAACATTATTTCTAAGAAGCTTCCTTTAAAAGTTTTCAAGTTTATTTTTAATCAACTTCTTTTAGTTTAAAAAGTTTATGACATTTTAAGAAAGGAAAAATGTTTTTGAAGTAGAAAGGATATTTTTTTCAAGAATGGAGTTCAAGTGTTTTATCAAAATTATTTTCCATATAAGATAATATAGGGTTATGATTCTATCCCTATCATTACATTTATTTGATTATGTTGTGATAGAATTACTTTTATGAATTCATTTATCTTATATGAATTGTTTTATGATGTCATGATGTTTAAGAATTCCATTTTTATTACATGGGTTATGCAATGATGTATGATTTATGATTTTTGTGGAACACATAAGAATGGTTTCATTATGAGATGGGTGGGACCTATATTTCCCTCCAATGCATTGGGTAATGATTTTATATCTCATGAGATAGACATGGCTGGAACGGTAGGTTATACCGGTTCAGTGAAATAGGACTGAAACGAGGGTGAATCAGTTCAGAAATGGACTTTGTCCACTAAGATAGTCTTGGAAATGAGTCTTGACTAATAAGAAATGATTCTCTATGATTATGTGTGTATTCCACAAAGTTTCATGTTTTAGGTTATGATTATTGGGATTACATTTCACTACTATGATTTATCCCATGTTATGAAATTATGCTCTCTTTTGCAGGTTAATATTTCTAAAATGTTATGTTCTTATGAATATGATATGATTGATATTTATTCTGTTTTCCCTTACTGAGCATTTGAGCTCACCCATTTATGTTTTCTTTTCCCCAGGATATAAAGAAAGGTTTTAGGTAAAAAAAAGAGACGATATTTATGGGAGATGTTGAAGATCTTTCACCACGATTAGAAGATTATATTCCGAGTTTCCAAAGACACTAAACTATTACGATACTTGTGTGTGTGTTTTTGTTATGTACTAAGTATTCCGAAAATGTAATGTAATGTCCATGTACGTCAAGATTTGGGTCTCAACAGTTGGTATCAGAGGCAAAAAAGGTAGGAATGTATCCGATCCTTGGGAACTCTCACATGTGAGCGTTGGACGAAGCATGGCTCTCCGCCCAAGGTCTTCATGAGGAAATGGCTGCCACTGGGGATGCTGGTGTGTCCCTCCCAGGGGGTATAACCGCCCATGGAGTGCCCTGATAGGTATCAATTATAGTCCACTGGAAGTAATTCCAGACCGCTATAGTTTGTATCAGAGGAAAGGTTTATCCAACCATTGGAAACTAGGATTCAAAAACGTTAGTGAGATCCCTAGAGATATTTCTAAGGTATGTCTAGGGATGTCTCTAAGGTTAAGTATACATATAGGTTATAGTCCTAGAATTGCGCTAACAATCTTAGAATTTAACCTAATATGTTAGATATTGAGGGTACTCCCCCTTTACTATGTTGTTTTCTCTAGCATGATTTTTGCCTCTCACAGAATTCTTTTTCTATTTTAGTTAATGGAGGGAACCAGAAGGAATTTGATTAACATTGAATCCAATGGACAAATTAGTGACTATGGGCAACAAAATTGTGTAATGACTAGAGAGAATGATATTGTGATTATGCCGAATTAGTCATCACGATATATGATTAACAAGGTGAAATTTAGTGGTATGCCTAATTCATCAGATAAGAGGAAGATAGACCATTATTCGTGTTCACATGTTGAGGAGCATAAAGAAAGGAAGATTGAAATTTCTAATGAAGGGAAGAAGAACCTTGAGGAATACCTCAAATGGAGGGACTGATGTTTTCTGTGTGGAGAAAAGGGTCATAGAGTGACAGACTATTATGGAGTTCATTGTATTATTTGTGGAGAACATGAGCATTACCCAACTCAATGACCTGACCTAAAAAGTTACTTCTAAATCAAGGAATGACTAATTCCTGGAAAATCATTGAAGTGGATGGACTGAAGTGTTTATGTATTGGTATTCAAGAATAATGTTGTTGACGTACTTTTATGGTGTATTGGAATATTTATGTATTGGTATATTGTAGTTGTCAACAATTTTAAGGTACCTGTAACCATGAAAAGTGATTCAAATATTTTGGAAAGTAGATTATATGCGCATAATTAAGGGATAAGGAGAAAATGAAATTTTTGACAGTATTCATGAGCTCATGATTGATATAAGGACTAAGTGATATAATGGTTTGAGTATATAGATTTTTGAGGATTTTGGTATGTGGAAGGTGTTAACTTTTATCTGCATTAATGTTTTCACTAAGGTTCAATGGGTATTCAAGAGAATACATGATTAAGGCCTTTGAATGTTTGGAATGTGACCAACAAGACATATCTTATGAGATATGGGAATCAAAGATGGTATTAAATCTCTGGTAATCGTTTTCACTATATTATGAGAGTGGACTGCAATATTATGGATAAGCCTAAAGATTGGAATGGATTATGTTGGACACAAGTTAGTTTTGTTTAAGGATAGAAGTTTTTTCGATATTATTGATGAGATGTTATAGTAATATAGTTTTAGAAAAAGGACAACCTGCAGGACGGGCGACAACCCATTGCATCGGACAAGGTCGTCGGAATAGAACCCACAACCGAAGTGCGACTGCCCTTAATCACCTACCACTGGCCTACAAGAAGTCCATGTTTAGTAGAAACTAGTTTTATTATATTAAGAAGTATGATATATGAAGTATAAGTCCATTTTAAGAACCATATATCATTAATCTCATTATAGATGGACTTATGTAATTTTTGATAACTTTTTTAACCTTTTGTTTGAGACAGATGAAATGACCCATCATTCTATCACATGATCAGCTAACACATCACAAATGACAAATTCAACGTCATTTCTTTAAGAGATGAATTGGAAATTGTCCAAAGAATGACCAACGGTGAGACTATACCGAAATCACGAAAGTATTTCTTCTAATTCCAATTTCATCAACATTAGGGAAACGATTTTGAAAACCAAAAATGTTGTCCTAGTGCTCTTATATATGATGAATCAGATGGTACATTAGATAGGCTCAAATTTATGGCTTTGTGATTGCTGGATTTTCCATAGCCATGTTCTCTACCACTCTCCATCAGAACATGATGGTTAGATTTCTCTTCCATATCCATATTTTCACCTATGTCGAAACCCAGTGATTAGTTTATTTGGGTAACCGTTACGTTTCATACTTTTGTTTTTAAAGATTGGTTTTGGTATTCCTTTTTACGATGTGGGTTTCTATTAAAGAAACTTTCGAGTAGTAAACCATTTATAACCCCGACGAATTTCGAGGGCAAAATTCATTTTAAGGGGGGTAGAATGTAACACCCCGAGATTTTATGAAAAATATTCTTTTTAATTTCATTAATGTCTTGTGTTGTACACTACACCAAAAGAAGCTTGCACAACACGCATACTTGACTTTCCTTGCATTAAACGCAATCACGACCTTCCTCGATAGCGTGTGTAGTACGCAATACCCGGTTTCACTAAACAACGATATGCTATTAAAATATTATTAAAACTAGCCTTTATGAATAGTAATAACCACATTTTAAATTTTTTGAAATTTTATCTCTCAAAATGGACTTCATTTTTGGATTCGGAGTATCGAATTTAGCCTAAGATGAAATTTTGGTACTTTTCGGATAACTTTCATATTCTGATGAATAGTGAAAATTTCTAAATTTTAATTAAAAACATCTTTTTTAATCGAAACAATTAATAGTGATAAATTATTAATTTGAGTGGTTTTAAAGTATATTTAGAATATATTTTTACAATTTAATACAATTTTTGTCATTGTATGTAATTCTACATTTAAACCAGACACAAACAAGTGTCAATCTTTTGATAGTTATTATCTCTTAAGAACACGCTATTTGTTTTGACGACGGGAATTAATTTCTAAATTAATTAATGCAACTGATATGTTTTGAATTTGGTAAAATAGACATCATTTTTGAGATCATAATATCAAATATATCTTAGGCCTAATTTTTGGTATTTTTCTGGAAACTTTCATTTTTTTGATGAATAGTGAAACCACTAAGTGGTAGTTAAGAAAAATGTTTTTTTCATAAAACATAATTTTACCACTTCTGTGAGTGGAATTTCAAAAATCCTAGAGACACGGTTGATGTCAGTAAGTAAAATGTGGTTCAATGAGATGAGAATAATTTTTGGTGAATAGTAACCTTTTACTTCTTTTTACCACGGTTAAAAGTAAATAGGGTTATTAAGGGTAAAAATATTTTTATTATTACCCTAACACATGTCCTAATTATATTGGATAAGTTTAATTCGACCAAAAACTACCTTAGAAATGAAATATGACCATTTGGGCTCACTTGGATTAGATTATGACATTTATTATTAATTTATTTAAAGAAGGGTTAAAATAGTTAAAATCAAAGCTTAATAGGTAAATCATTTTTAATATGGGGTTATATAGAAGATAAATTCGACTATAAATATTAATTAGACAGATAGAAGTATTTCATACAAAATGGTATTTTATTTGTAACTTTTTGACATTAAATAATTTAATTTTTTTATGACACAACGATGATGCAGTAATTATCTTATTAATGAAATATTCACATAATTGATGTTAAAAATACCCAAATATATGTAATTTGAGACTTTTTATGAATTAAAATAATTTTCTAGGTTAATATGACATGTTATTATTGATTTAAATAATTATTTTAGAACTAATCATTCTCTTATAATTTTCACAAAAATCAATTAATAAATATTGTCAAAATTGACATAAAATAGTTTTTAAAACAAATATTATATTATTAATTGTTATTTTATTCCTAAAAATCTACGGTTCGGCCAAATGACTTAGATAAGGTTATATATATTAATAATAAACAACTTGGGGTTCGTTTGGCTTGATATGGTAAGTTAATTAACCTTATAGTGTAAGAAAACAAGAAGACACGGTAAAAGATAAATTAACTAACTTAAGGTTAAATCTAAATGATAAGGTTACAATTGATGCCTAAACTTGTCTAAAATCTTTTGAATTATAGGCTTTAGACCCCTACCCACCATATCGTCAAAATATATCAATTTGGAGCTATTAATAACCGAATTTGACTTTATAATAAAATAATATTTTTAGTTATTCGAAAGGTGCCCCTCTCCTCCCTTATAAAAGGGAACCTCCTCCCTCTCTTCCACACACCACTATGAGCCTTCAAGCTCGGCCAACCCCTGCCAATTTCTCCTCTACACTTCCCTAGAGACATCCTAGAGGTTCCGGTCTTCTTCAAAGACCTATTTTAGTGCCCTAAAAGGAGGTCTCAAAGGAGAACTCCAAAGAAGAGGTAATGTCCGTTACCGATTCTTTCATCTTTATTTCTTCTACCACTTATTCGTCTTTTGTTGTTTCATTATGAAGTAATAACATCAGTATCACTATTATACGGATATGTTATTATAAGTATGAGACAACCCTATTTCACCATCTATCCATCCTACAGAAAAAGAAATCACTGCGCGTGCGTACGTACGGAACACCGTCTCCACGCCGTGGTGTAATCTATTTTCCACCACCACCATACATGGATGGGTATAATGGTGTAAATAACAAATATACATTTTTATTAGAACATCATACAGATTCTTATATATTGTATCATCCACTCCAATTCAATTCAATAATTATGGAAACGATATCATCGCTCGTGCGTACGTACGGACTACCGTCTCCACGACGTGATGAGATTCATTCTCCATGTTAACCATTTAAGAATGATTATAAAGTATATATAAGCAATAATAATGAAATATATGACATTATAAAACTAATGGATTTATGTATATATGTATGTCATCTACTTAATTCCATTCAACTCAATAAGGAATCGAAAACAGCGTTCATGCGTACGTACGACCTACTCTCTCCATGAACGGTGTATTTCTTTTCATTTATTGATCTATTATATATATGTATATTATGAATATATATATTATATATAAATAATGTTTTATATTCTGTAATTAAGTAATCATGATCTAAGTAATCATATGAATAATTACAAGTTAAAACATGAACGACAAATGAGACGATTTTACCCGAAACGCTCTTTAACATGGAATTTACAAAAGAACGGGTAATATAAAGTCATAAGTGAACTATATATGATATCATAACAATGATTATGATTCTAGAATAAGTAAATGACATTATTTAAATCATTATACAGGAGGTTCAGACACATACGAAGCAAATCGGACCCATGGTAAGGAAAAATCTCGCAATCTCAATTTTAATTCGAGATTGTTTATACTTCATAATTTACTGGGGAATATTTATCATCCACATCCATGTTTCCTCAATATGTAATATTTATATCCTTCTACAATAGTTTATATCTAATTTTACCCTTCGATGAGTTTTTAGTAAAAGATATGAAAGGAATCTTTTGTCGTTTTTCAAACGAGGTACTTTTTGACTTTTCCAACAAAAGTACGAAGACTGTTTTTTTTAAACTTATACGGCATGAATGGATTTTTAAATCATTATTTCTAAGAAGCTTACTTTACAAGTTTTCAAGTTTATTTTTAATCAACTTCTTTTTGTTTAAAAAATGTATGACATGTTAAGAAAGGAAAAATGTTTTTGAAGTAGAAAGGATATTTTTTTAAAGAATGGAGTTCAATTGTTTTATCAAAATTATTTTCCATCTAAGATAATATAGGGTTATGATTATATCCCTATAATTACATTTATTTGATTATGTTGTGATGGAATTATTTTTATGAATTCATTTCTCTTATATGAATTGTTTTATGATGTCACAATGATTAAGAATTCCATTTTTATTACATGGGTTATGCAATGATATATGATTTATGATTTTTGTGGCACACATAAGAATGGTTTCATTATGAGATGGGTGGGACCTATATCTCCCTCCAATGCATTGGGTAAAGATTTTATATCTCATGAGATAGACATGGCTGGAACGGTAGGTTATACCGGTTCAGTGAAATAGGACTGAAACCAGGGTGACTCGGTTCAGAAATGGACTTTGTCCACTAAGATAGTATCGGAAATGAGTCTTGACAAATAAGAAATGATTATCTATGATTATGTGTGTATGACACAAAGTTTCATGTTTTAGGTTATGATTATTGGGATTACATTTCACTACTATGATTTATCCCATGATATGAAATTATGCTCTCTTTTGCAGGTAACGATTTCCAAAATGTTATGTTCTTATGAATATGATGTGATTGATATTTATTTTGTTTAACCTTACTAAGAATTTGAGCTCACCCTTTTATGTTTTCTTTTCCCCATGATATAAAGAAAGGTTTTAGGTAAAAAAAGGGAATATATTTATTGGATATGTTGAAGATCGTTCACCACGATTAGAAGATTATATTCCGAGTTTTCAAAGACACTAAACTATTATGATCCTTGTGTGTGTGTGTGTTTGTTATGTACTAAGTATTCCGAAAAAGTAATGTAATATCCATGTACGTCAAGCTTCGGGTCTCTACATCCATGGACTTTGTAATAGGGCTTCCACATATATATAGGCAGCTTGATTCCATTTTGGTGATCATCGACAGACTCACCATGTTGGCCCATTTCTTACCGATTTAAAGCAGGGATTGGTAGTGGGATTATAATTCATGTATGTATAATATTTGTACAGATTCATGGGGTGCCATTGATGATCATATCAGACCATGATTCAGGTTTCACATCCCCATTGTGGAAGGGATTGCAGGATGTGTTCAGGACTCATTGGCGTTTGAGCAATGACTTTCATCCTTAGAGGGATGGCCAGACGGAGCGGACCATTAAAACACAGGAGGACATTATACGTTCATGCATACACGATTTTGGATATAGTTGGGAGGATCACTTTACCTTGGTGGAGTTTTCCTAAAACATCAGTTATCACACCACCATTGGTATGGCACCATTTGAGGCCATGTACGGTCTACCCTATAGATCACCTCTATGCTGGACAAACCCATGGGAGTCATCATTTATGGGTCCAAAGTTGTTACAGGCTACCAATGAGAATATACAGACCATCCGGGATTAGATGAAGACAACATAGATGAGACAAAAGTCACATTCTGACAGAATATAGAGACACCTGGAGTTTCATGAGGAAGACCACGTTTTCTTGTGAGTCTCCCCTTGAAGGGGACTATGTAGATTTGAACGAGGTGGAAAGATATCAACAATGTTTATCAGACCTTTTCGGATAATTCAAGTGATATAAGAGGTGTAATACCACTAGGTACATCCACCCCAGTTAGAGATGGTGAACGACATCTTCTATGCATTCCAGCTTATGAGATACACGCACAAACCATCTCACGTCATCGACCATGGCGAGCTGGACTAAGACAATGGGAATATGTTTATGGAGGTTCCTGAAGATATTGAAGATTTAAAAGAACAAGACTTTCATTGGTGGTAGATACCTCTGTTGTGAATTTGCTGGAAGCACGAGAACCTCTAGGATAGCACATTGAGAAGGAGGCTTAAATTACTGCTCAGTACCCCTATTTGTTTCTTTAGTTTTTTATTTGGATTTCAGGGACATAAATCTCAAAGATGGGGAGAATTTAATATCCCAGAAATTCCATATAATTTTCTTAAGTATATGGAATTATTTTAAGAATGAAAAATTGGACAGTGTGTGATTTCGAGGCCTGGAGTGCCCAGAATGATTTGTTGAATTTTTGGTTAAGATTTAATTAGAACGCGTAAGTATTTTTCCTATAATAGTGGAATAACTCTAAAATGGATTCTCGGATCAGAAATCCGAGGGCACCATTGCGTTCATGATGGTAGCCTTACCCTAGTAATTAATTATATTTACACGGCTCATGCCTCTTGAAAGAAAATCCAAAAATGGTATAACCGTAAATAAAATAATTGAATAATGTTATTTTATTTTTAAAATGATTATAACTAAAAAATGGCCACTTGGATTAAAAATAAAAGACCACCACTAAACCCATGAGTGTATCCTCTCTTTAAGAAGAAACTAACATTGGCCGGGGTGGGCCACCAGTAAAAGATTGTTTTTGGCTATAAATAGAATAATTAAGTGACAATTACATTATTGTAAAATCCATAAATTTAAAATGGTCACTCGAATTGAAAATCTGAGATTACCGTTGGGTTTGTTGTGAGTGTTTCACTTAGGGAGAGTCTGACATTGACTGTCGCGTGTCGAGGGTGACTGTTAATAATTTCCTTAACTTTTTTGTGTACATTCAGTAAATGCGCTAGAGACATTTTTTAACTTTTTAACTTGTGCTTGGATAAAATATTAGAGGGCACCATTGAATCCACATCACTGGGAATCACTTAAGATATTATTTATGTTGAGAATAGTAGTTACCTAGAAATATTTTGAGTTTTGTGACATTTTAAATGAAATAAAATGAAATTAGTTTGTTATTTTATTTCATATCCTCCAACAGACATGTAAAGGGGGTTGGTCCAGCAATGTGTCAATCCAAAAAATGTCTTGACCTTCAAAACCTACGTAATGATGTCTTTGTGGATATAGAAAGATTCCTAATTAATGAGCCCCATTAAATTCCAAAATCGTTACGTACCCTCCCCATCTCCTACATATATGGAGCTTGGGGAGAGGTATCTGGACACCTTTTCCAGGAAATGAAGTCCTGAAGGAGCACCACGATGCCGAACACATAGAAGATGTAGTTGATTCTAGTAGGAGATGTCAAACGACACCGAACCATGATCTGAAAGGCGATGTGTGAGTTGCGTCATTGGGAACTGGTTGCAGGAATGAAGAACATGATCCACCTTCAAGAGTTGACATTTCTCCGACGATTCGATGTAGAGGGTTATTCCATTTGTGCATTTTTTACTCTTTCTTCTCCAATATTGAAATTACATTAAAAACATTGGTCAATAGACTAATGGGTTGACTTATGATTCTTTCGTCTCTAAGGGAGGTTATTTCTAGGAATCTTGTGGGGTTTATATTGTTGTTCAATTCAATTGTAATAAAACCATTAACCTCCCTCGTGAGATAAGCTAACACAGAGGGCACGAGCTTAACAAACCCGACCCAACCCCTCCTCTATATTTGTTAATCCTTGTACCTCCATGGATGTCTGACAGCGTGATGACAACGACCAGCTACGTGGTGGATAGCACATTGACACACACCGAAAGAGGAGGCCACTACAAAATGCTATGGCAGTCGTCAGAGAGGTCGGCACCGAACAGATGCGGAGGAGGCGCGGCGCGCTGTCGGGCGCCTCCGATGAAGAAAGTGATTCATGGCTCATCTTACATGGCGATAGGAAAGGGTTAGGCCGACACACCAGTCGTCCACGACGCAGCCAGTGGAGTGGAGGTGGGGCGTGCCCCTAGTTTTTCTTCCACAGGTCAGTGAGGCCGTGGCTGGCATTGGCCACGATGGGATCAACGGACCGTTGGATCGACAGGTGACTGGAGGACAAGCCATCTACTAGTGGAGCATAGGACGACAAAGCCACGGATCGTCGACCACAGAACAGAGGACTCGCAGTGCCACACGAAATCCCATTTGGTGAACACCCATGGGTTGAGTTGCTCACATGGCTTTTTGGCACATCATCCCTACCCAGACGCACAGTGTCTGGGTATCGCTGGCGGCCTACGCCGCCAGGTGGGTGGCACAGCCAGGTCGGTCCAGCGGACCGACCCGATGCTCAGCGGTTCGACCCACAGCCCAGCCGGGTCAGGCTTGGACCAGTGGGGCATGTTAAGAATGGTCCAGGTCGAACACGAGTGAGATCGGGATGACCCTGGTCGGCCCACGCTGAACCGGGTCCAGCCGGTCTGATCGTGGCGGACCGGACGCAGACCCAGTACCACCCGGGAACACTAAATGGGCCATATCATGGGAACCACATGTCTGTTTGATGAACCATCTATGGTGTTGGAATCCTTGGATCTAGACAGTCCTCTTGACTTACTCCTTGACACATTTGGAGAAACATGGAGTACAAACAGGTTGTATCGTACCCAAATCCAACAGGACCCTCCGCACTGAAATTTCAATAAATCAAAGACCAAGAGTCCGATTGAAGTGCCATTTGTGGAATTATAAGACTTTGGACATGGAAGATCATTAGGTTACATCTTTGTGAGACTTTGTTTAGGTTGAAATATGACTTATGGCTTGGGGAGCGATTCTCCCAAGCCCACTATGTATAAAACCCTGTGACTGGTTAAGACCTGACGAATACTGACTATTCGACTTAGAGTGACTCGACGGCCACAGAACATGATGGGGAGGAGTAACCCATCATTTCGTAGTGGGGGAGTGAGGCTCTGTGTGACTTGGAAGACCCACATTATGTGATGGGTATGAGTACCTCAACAGTTCAATGTTATTCGGAAGCGGCTCTGTGTGACTCGGTAGGACCGATGTACTCAATAGAGGAGGAGATATCCAGAAGCCGAGGTGTTCGACATTGTGATTGATGATTTTACCTATTAGTATCCCTAGATAATCTTGTGGCTAGCTATCAACATTCCTAGTGATCCTGTGTGGGTCATCATCATAATTTCGTTTCATTGAGTTGTATAACTCATTTGAGCTGAGACTCTAATTGAGCTATGTCTAATGCCTTGTGATTTGTGATTGAGATCATGCTTTGTGGGTTTACATTGTATAGTTCCAGGAGACATATGGGGTCTCGGGGTCCCTAATGAGTATCGTTATATTCATACCTTCATGGGCTTCACCTGCACATTATTGTGTCTTGTGCAGACGACGTACAACATTGATTGAGGTTGAGGGAGCCAGGACTACACGATGCTCATCTGTGGACAATTCGGCATGATGGGATGTAGAGGAGACAAGAAGACAAGGAGTACAATGGATATAATCTGTACATACCCTTATGGTAGGATCCACAGTTGATGATCCACGTGCTGCTTTTCACCCTTTAGCTATTTTTTACATTTCTGTTTTACTTGTACATATCTAGTTGGGCTTGAATTCTGCACCCATTACACTAAGTATACTTTTACTACAATAGTTCAATCCACATTTTCATCAAGTTTTGTTCTCGGACTGTGTGTTTATATAGTATTATAGGAAATTCCATCTTCTTTTAGGGAATATGACTTTCGGTGCTAGTTGCTAGCCCCTGGCCTATAGAAGGTCGGCTTAGGGTAGTCATTGATTGAGCCCCTGGGGACAGTTCTTGACACATTACATGAACATGATTCCATTAATACAATGTAATCATGATATTTTTTTAAACTCCTTGAATAACTACCAGACTATTCACTTAGTTCAATACAAGAGTTAAATCCAAATAAAAACAAACATACCATCATTCCCACACTTGTGAATCAACTCCCTATTCATTTGACACCATTGGATCTCATTAATTTTACCATATTCTATATGCCAATGCATTGGGTCAAACCAATAAAACATTAGATTTTGAAATATTCTATTTGACATGAAACCATATTATTTGGATTCACCTACTCACATTCATCATAGATCGATATTGATTGTTAGAAAACTAGTCGAACCACACCCACAACACATCAGATATGAGGTTCACACCTCCAGGACCCATACATCATCAATCAAAACACATAATTATTTTACATGACCATCATGCTCATACATAAGAAAAAACTTGGAATCAGTAATCATAACCTATTCGGATCTCAAAAAAATTCATCATTGGTACTCTTTGAATTTCATCAGTAATGACATATACATCCTAAAACAATCAATAGTTCTCTAACCACCACAAATCATCTTTTATACATTTTATTGATTGAAAACACAATATGTTTCATCATCACATAGAATAAACTACTCTTGATTCATGCTAATATATACCTTGAAACACTCTATATGGTACAACTACTCGAATAACTATGGTACTGCACTTTAATAAAATTACAGTGTCTCCTCAACCACATATGTGCATTGCCCATTTCATCAATCTCCATCAAAGTCATAAATTTTTCTTATTTTCAGAACCACCATTCCGGAACCTATACATTACTACAAAATAATTTTAAACTCATTGATAACCATGTTTATATATCATTCACCATATCAATATCATTAAATCTAATTGGACATGCCTTTTTGTGCCACAATGTAACAGAACTAAACTCATAATCCAATGAGTTGTACGTCAACATACCAAGGACCACATGAAAGAATATATGACCATACTCAATGAATTCAAATAGAATCCATTGGAATGAACCCTAAATTCTCAACGTTTGTGGTATAGAACTTCAACTATGTTAAAGAATTAAAAAAACTAAACCAAATACATGTATCATCCCAAAACATGTACTGATTACCCATTCAATAATTACTCTCATGAAATCACACATAAAATCAATAAGTTCATAAATCATACTAATATGAAAATTGAAATCAATAATTATTATCAATGAATATAAAATACTTTGTTATGATTCCCTATCATCTCCAGAATTATACCGCACGCCTCCTAGAAACTCACATGCACCAATCACATAAAATGAAGCATCTACCCATTCCTTTTGTCTTTAATGTACTCATAAACCAAGGATTACAATTGTATCGGGATACCCTCAAACATAATAGATTATCATATTCATTCTTATAGGCCCAATAATATCCTAATCCACATATCCTATAAACTGGCTTCTAAACCTAGCATATAAATCAAATCTCCCATATTTCCTAACTCATTTCCCTAAGAAAAAGTATCATTGATTATTTATCATATATCAAAAGGAAACTCACTAGACAAAAAAACAGACTATAGGTTATCAAAAATATGTATTTGACATCAATTACCAAACCAACATCTCATTCGGGTTATAATTCTTATAAGGTATTTTTATATGATTATAACCTTTGAAATTAAGAGATATCTAACCTATCTTTTCCAAACCACCAAATATCGGAGACGTCGCCTTAATGATACAAATATCATCAATTAGTATGTAATATAATTTCATTTCCTTACATGTGTCAAGTAGTCATAATCATATGATTAGTTTAGGAATTCTTCCTCAATGAAGTTATATGGTAAAAAATATAGTGCTTATCATAGACACAATATGATATTGAACCCATTTTCTTTGGTACCAATATCAGAAACAAAAACATGGGGTTAAACAATATGTATTCCAAATCATTTAAGGACATAATAGGTTCACTATCCATCTCATACATAGAATTACCCCATATAAATTATCTTGGACCATCCCTATGTAGAATCAAAATGACCTATTATGAGAATAAAACATAATATGTTATAGTTGTGTTTAATGATGATAAAGTGTTTTTTGAAATAAAATCCATAAATTGTTTTGTAAAAACTTTAAATATTAAAACCTTATATCATCAATAATATCATTCACATAAAAGAATATATATTTCATGAGGATATTTCATGATAAATATGATTCTTGAACCCCAACCTCTTACTATCGGGTAAATAGATTTAATCCATTATATCACAAATCTCTAACTCAGCTTTTTCAAGCTATGTGAAATCATTCACCATTAAAAATGTAATTAAAGAATAAATATCACATATTAATGGTAACCTATATAACTTAATAGAAAAGGTTTTCAGGAAACTACTGTCCAATATCCATCACATGCTCTCAAAAATTCTTATGTCACTCTCTATCCTTCAGCAAATAGTAAGAAAATACTAAAATCAAATAGAATTTATTATATAGACCAAAAATTTCTATAATACTGATATTAAAGGTCCCCATAATTTATGACCACTAAATAATAACTAGACTTTTGAATTCATGATTTTACCATGGACATGCTTCTATGTATTCTAGAGGATGCTGACATGGGGTGAGGGTCTAGGGTACTATAGTTTGGAGAATATACCACCATTTCAAAGTGTATAATAATAAAGGCATGGTAAAAAAAACTAATCCATAGTGGAAAATAATAATAATATGTATAAGAAATAAAAAATATCATGTTGAATCAAATGAACTTGAAGAAGCATATCACTATATATAAACAAGGTGATGCCATTATAAAATGAAAGATATATGGGTCATAATAAACATAATAAATAAAGAGAATGTATTTGGGGATCCACTATCATCAATATGTAATATAAAAATCCTAGTATAAATCCAAAAAAAATTATCCCAAACAATCATATCACCTTATTCCACTTCAAAACAATGTATCTTTATCACTTATGTCTACTTGGACACCCTTATTCCATGTGCACCTACGAATGGTCTGATTCAAATTTTGTAGGTAACCCCCATTTTTGTCTCATACATATGGAAAAAAATATTTAATGTACATATGATATGTTTTGAATAGATATTCTTTGAATATAAATAAACATCATAGAATAAAAAATAAATATACATAATTGATTATTATTTTCTATCATGATATACTATAGGGATTATAACTACTTGGGAAAATGTCAAAATTTATTAGATCACATAACATGATAGTTCAAACCAATACTAATCCAATTTCTCATATATTAGTATGTATAAATGTAACACCCCAAGATTTCATTGTGTGTCATTTCTTCAAAATAATTCAATAACTTGCACTACATGCAACACTGAGCTCAAGCGCACTATGACTTACCGAACAAGCCGTTCAAAAGATGTTATGAAGAGTATTAACTAAATTTTGAACCTTATATAATACTTATAATTTTAGAATACATATTCTTAGTTTCTTAGACATAATTTAAGAACAAATTCCTTTTTTCAGATAAAATAAGTATTTTTCAAAAATGCACTTTTACCAACATTAATAGTGAACCCTTTTTAAATCCAATATTTTAAACTTTTATATATTAAATTTGAATAAATATATTTATTCTTTAGAATGGGGACATAAAAAAATTACAATGAAACACCCCAACCTTCCACGGTACGCTTCTCTTTGAATAATACAGTAGCATGTGTTGTAGGCAACTTTGAGTTCTAACACACACCACAACCAATCAAACTAGCCGTTATGAATAGTAATACCTACTTTTTGAAAATATATATATATTATATTTCAAAATGGATATATTTTTTGGATTCGGAATATCGAATTTATCCTAGGGTGAAATTTTGGAACTTTTCTGATAACACTTATATTTCGATGAATAATGAAAATTAATAAACATTAATTAAAAACTACTTTTTTAATCAAAATAATTAATAGTGATAAATTATGAATTTGAGTGGTTTTAAATTATATTTAAAATATATTTTTACCATGTAATAAAATGTGGGTCATTGACCATAATTTCACATTTAAATCAAACATAAACAACTGTCAATCTTTTGATAGTTATTATTTCTTAAAAACACGCTTTTTGTTTTAACAATGGGAATTAATTTTAAATTAATTTCTGCCACTTATGTGTATTGAATTTGGAAAAATGGATTCCATATTTGGAATCGGGATGTCCAAATTTTGTAAATAGGTACCTTTTATTTTTAGACATTTTGAATAATTATTTCGGTAAATATTTTATTTTCCATGGTTAAAAGGTTAATCCGGTAAATAAGGGTTAACAAAATAATATTATAATAATAAAACATAACCCTAAAACATGTTCTAACATTATTGGTTGATACATTTACGACCATGGGAATCTTTCGGTTGATTTTGGGACCCCATGGTGCCACTTGTAAGTTATAGGGACACTTTATTTTAATTAAGTTAAAATGAATAGAAAAATGACACAAGCATATATCTTTTAGAAAATCAATTTTTACTTAGGTTTATATATGTTGGAATTTCAACTAAAAATATTCCTTATAGATATAAAAAGATTTCAAACATAATGGTATTTTATTTATAATTTTTAGATATTAAATAATTTAATTTATTTATGACACAATGATGATGTAGTAAAAACCATAATAGTAAACAATTAAAATAATTGATATTATAAATACCCAAATAAAAATAATTTCACACTTTTAATGAATTACACTAATTTTAGAGGTTAATATGACATGTTAGTAATTCTTTAATTAATGTTTTTCGAATTAATTATTCTGTTATGAGTTTTACAAAAATCAACTATTGAAAAGTGTCAAAATTGACATAAAAGAGTTTTTAAAAAAAAATTATATTATTAATTGATATTAAATTCCTAAAAATCTATGGATTGGCAAAGAGAATTATATAATGATAGTTATATCATTAATTGACCACTTGGGGGTCTCCTGGAAGTATATAATATGTTTATTAACTATATATTATAAAAATTAAAAGTGACATGGTAAATGTCAAACTAATTAAATATGAGTTAAAACTAAAAGATAAGGTTAATATAGTGACCCAAACCTGTCTAAATTCTATTGGTTGAATGGTTTTAGACCTCTCCCCACCATAAACGTTGAATAATTAACATTGGAGCCATTAGAAACCGAATATGAATTTATTATAAATTAGTATTTCTAGCTTTTCCAAAGGTTCCCCTCACCCCTCTTATAAAAGGGCACTCCTCCTTCTCATTTCTTCTCACCTTAAAAGCATTTTGGTTTGGCCAACCCCTTCCCTAATACTATATAAACTTCTCTCACTACAACCTAGAGGCCATATTTTGATCATAAAGCCAAACTAAAGAGCTCTTTTGATCAAATCAAAAGGAAGAACCCGAAGAAGAGGTAATGTTTTCACCGCCCCTTTTCATGTTCCTTTCTTCTTCCACTTCTTCTTTCTTTGTTATTATCATTCTTAAATAATAACTCCAGTATATTATATATACTGTGATGTTATTATAAATATGGTACAACCATATTCAGTATTCTATCCACCCTTTGAATAACATGTCACCATACGTGCGTACGTACGACTTACCATCTCCACGTCGTGGTGTAATTGTTATTCAATATATTATTATTTGGGTGGGTATAATAATGATGTGTAACTCATTTAAATAATAAATATAACATGATATTGATTCTGTATATATGATATACCATCCAATTATATACTATTTTATTATCAAAAGAATGATATTGTCACTCGTGTGTACGTACGGACTACCGTCTCCACGAACACGATGAGATCCATTATACATCATATCCATTCAAGTATAATTATCATTTGATGATTTAAAAATAATTTTTAAGAACATTATATCATTCTGTATATGAATAAGATACATCCTATCTATAAGAAACACAGCTTACGTAACAAAGAATATAAAGGAAAATGAGTATGTTAACACCTGAAATGACGATAATAATACGATATTATTAACAAATAAATGTTAAAAGATCATATATGATATCATATTATTGAAAATGATTCTTGTATAATTCAATAACAATTATTTCACCATTATACAAGATGTTAACCTACCGTCGACCAAGGAAGAAGTACAATGTAAGGGGTTTCTTAACTCACTCTTAATTTCATGATAATTCCATTATTCACCACTTAATTGTTGCTTGTGGTGTATGTGTACAGCCCATGATTGTATTCATTGTGTAATATACATTAATTTATGGGTGTTTACATCATCATTGTATGATCCTCCTTTCATGGTTGTATGTTTCGTATGTTACCTAATCAATAAGGGAATTCGAAATTTCAATTTCAATTTATTCGGCTTTCCGCAAACTTAATTGATTATTTTACTCTGAGATTATGTGTGGAATAACTATTCATTTTATTATGTCATAATTTCCACTCCCCTTTTCTGTGGAAATAGTTTTGATACACATAATTACTCCATTGATAATTTCTCAAGTCATCGATATGAATTTGATACGAGTAATTTTAACTCATTATCCATTTGTTGAGTTAAACATCCAATTCATTGGTGTTGTTTTTACAAGATTATGTGTGAATATCCTTTGATTGTTTTACACTGAATATCAAATAATATTTAGTGTATTTATATTTTTCACACATAACTATGTCGTTGATTTATCCATAACCTAAGGATACAACCTTTATGAGAGATTTCATCTCAACTTAAATTCCATTGAGAATTCTTTGTTGTTATACACCAAATCACTTTTATGTGGTGTATATAATGTACTTTTCCGTAGTATATCATGAATCCATTTATTCTCACAATATTACATGGTTTTTATTACCTCCATTATTTGTATTCAAGTGTCTCTCTTTTGGTTATAATCTCTAACTAAAATACCATTTTTAATTGTTTTAATGACTTATTCATCTAAATCTTTCTCATTAATGTCCATGTATTAAAAATGGATTTAAGGATTTATTTATATGGACATTAATGTTTTAAAATTAAAACTCCTTTTAAAATGTTTCTAAGTGGTATGGGACACATTGATTCAAAAATCTATTTTTAAATGGCCTCTTAACAAATAGTGTGACTTTTAAATGATTTCAAGAAAAAGGGGGATATTTTCTCACAAATAGTTTTGATAATTATTTTCATCTATGTCAACATCCTTAATTATTCTTGTTTGAGGATAATGTGATAAAATAAAATATTCCATATTGTATCAAATGATTTATGATTGACTGTGGATGTGGTATTTTTATAACATTCCTTGTTGGTGGTTAAAGTATTGACATTTCGTATGCCAGTTTTAATACGGATGATTATGTTATGTTAAACCTGTTCATATGGGGAATGCATTGAACTTAATAAGTGACGGGTGGAGCCCGCTATAGTTCCTCGATGCATCAGTAGGTCTCATTAGACAAAATAGTGTCTTGGCACAATGCCTTGACAAAATATTATTTGTAGTCTTGGCACGAGACCATGGATATGTGGTCATGATAGTCTCGCATTATGCATTCCATCATTATGAAAGTGGTTATTGATATTTCATGTGATTGTTCGACTAGTAGAATAACTATGTGAATAAGTAAATGGCATTATTTCATTTTATCATTGCCATATTATGCTGAAGTTCAGGTTTAAAAGGCTTTTGTTTTAGTTATAAATTTCTTTATGTGTTTATGCTTATCTATGAAAGCATCTGCTATATTGTTATCCTTACTGAGCATCTGAGCTCACCCCTTTCAGTGTTTTATTTTTCCCAGGATGAGAAGAAGTAATTTATGAATGACCTACAAGGATAGTATGAGGGGATATGAATACAAGATTTTGTTTTAGTTTTCTTACCTTATGATGTAATTGTAAGACTTATGAATATATCTAGTGTTTCCAAGACTACTAAACTAATCGGTCTTTTGAGACATGATCCTTTGTGATCATGCCAATTTTATGTAATAATGCACCGACTCTGGGTATCTAGTTTTGGGGCGTTATAGTTGGTATCAGTGGAAGTTTAGCTATAACCATGGAAACTAGATTTAGATAAACTATGATTAGAGCACATAGCCCTAAGATAGACTTTGAGGATTAGTATAGAAGAACATCCTAAAATATTGGTATTGTAGAGATTTTGTGAGTTTTCTGAGCAATACATCCATGTCTTGATACGACCAGGTAGAGGCGGCTCTAGCACAGATGTACCTAGGGGTAAAACCTGAAAACACCGCTTTGAGCTAGACTCGAATGGGAACTGGTGCACGATAACGGGACCTGCTGCACTCTTGGTTACGACAATACCGGGAGATATGCTTAGGATAATTATCATTTTCATTACAAACCATTATGAAGGGCTCATGAGTATATACATACTCAAAGAAAATATTTTTATGATTGTGGATTATATCCATAAACTGCTCAATTTGCATTAGGTATTTTACAAGTTTGGAATTATTGATTTCAATTCATAAACCGACCTAGTTTATGATATTATATAGAAATGATAACCAGTAGAAGGAATGTGAACTCCAGTAATACGTATGATCCAAAGATTAAGAAGGATCGTATCTTTCCTGGTATTAAGCCATCATTTAGAAGGGAAATAGTCTCCCACGTATTATCATCATATGAAGAAATAGTATCATTTGTGGATAAGATAACTAAAGCTTTTACTGAGTCCTATGGCTTTGAAGGGAAACAAAATAAGAAAAGGATGGAAGAGAGAAAGATGGATAAAGGGTAGAGGGAAAAGAAGAATTTCCCCATATGTGATAACTGTGGGAAGAAACACCCTGGAACTTGACTGAAAGGAATGTGAGTTTGTTATATGTGTGTAGGAAATATGGAAACAAGTACGTGACTGCAAGGGTAAGAAAATGGTTTCAAATTTACAATTCTTTATTTACAAGGAGTGTGGACACTACGCGAACCTATCATCAGACTATACCACAAATGATGCTATTGGATAACAATCAAGTTATGATACTACCACAGATTAAGAGGAATGATTACAGTTCTTATGTTGATTATGTCATTTGAGTGTTGTATCAACAATGTACTTATTATAATAAATATGGAGTATATAAGGATTGTACTGTAGTACTATTTCATTGAGGATTTGAGATTTTATGGTACTAAGAAAAGTGACTCTACAACAAGTTAAACATTTTGTAAATTACATGGTTGAAGGAATGATAAACCTTAATATGGTCCTAATGTTGGGGTACATATTTTGGAATAAGATATTTTTGATTTGGGTAAATTATATTGGACATTCTTGACTGCCTTGAAATCGATTAAAGATTTGTATATTCCATAATTGTTGGAGTTTACAAAATTTTTGGATGGATGAAGTATATCTAGCATTCTATATGGAATAAGGGAGCATGAATGTAATCAATAAGGAATATGGTAATTTAGGATGTTTCAGTGTTTTAAAAGAATACATGATGAAGGTATTCATATGCTATTATGGGGTAAAAAGGATCTACATTATGTTTACCTTCCTTATAAATGTTGGACTGTGAGTTTGTGCAAAAGTATTTTGGATAATTCTAGTTTGAGATTAATTTTGGATTGCCATAAAAGGACAACCCGGAGGTCGGGCGGCAACCCGTCGCGACCGACAAGGCCGCAAGACTTGAACCCACAACTGAAGGGCGACAAGGGTGTATCACCTACCACTGGCCCACGAGATGTCCTGGATTAAATAATGTAGTTTTTTTAAAAGATCTGGTAGATGAATTATAAATTTTTTTAGAACCCTATAGGAATAATATAAATAGAATCTTTTTATGTTCTATTATCTTTGAGAGTGAAAGATGAGTTTGTGGTAGAAATTAGTTAAAGGATGGTCAGGAATATATTTTTCTTCTTCCCTTATTCTATGAAGAAATTAATTCTTATACTTTATTTAAGGAATCCTAAAACCAAAAATGTGTTATCCTAATACCCTATGTTTTGTAGAACCGATGGTATTTCAATTCATCATAGATTAATGAATATAAGGACCTTAATTTTACACTTGTTTGTGATTGAAGACCTAAATCACTAACTATAAATATTTAACTTTTCCTCCAATTATATGTCTCTAATTGCCACCAAAATTCTCCTTATCAAGATTATATTTTGGTGGTAACCCATTCATTTCTCTTTTCCTCAAATTAAGACTAAATTTTAGAAACCCAATTTCCAATGTGGGTTTTTGCACAAAGATATTTTCTATTTTCAACCTTTTATTTTCTAAGAACAATTTCAAATTTCGAGGATTCAATTTATTGATGGAGTGGAGAATGTAACACCCAACGATTTCATAGTGTGTTATTTCTTCAAAATAATTCAATAACTTGCACTACATGCAACACTGAGTTCAAGCGCACTATAACTTACCGAACAAGCTGTTCAAAAGAGGTCATGAATAATATTAACTAAATTTTGATCCTTATATAATACTTATAATACTAGAATACATATTATTAGTTTTTTAGACATAATGTAAGAACAAATTCCTTTTTTTCAGATAAATGAAGTATTTTTCAAAAATGAACTTTTACCAACTTTAACAGTGAAACCTTTTTAAATACAATATTTTAAACTTTTATATATTCAATTTGACTAAATAAATTTATTCTTTAGAATGGGGACATAAAAAAATATACAATGTAACACCCCAACCTTCCACGGTACGCTTCTCTTTGAATAATACAGTAGCGTGTGTTGTACGCAACTTCGAGTTCTAACACACACCACAACCAATCAAACTAGCCGTTATGAATAGTAATACCTACTTTTTGAAATTATATATATTTTATATTTCAAAATGGAATTCATTTTTGGATTCAGAATATCAAATTTTTCCTAGGGTGAAATTTTGGAACTTTTCGGATAACACTTATATTTTGATGAATTGTGAAAATAACTAAATTTTAATTAAAAACAACTTTTTTAATTGAAATACTTAATAGTGATAAATTATGAATTTTAGTGGTTCTAAAATATATTTAAAATATATTTTCACCATTTAATATAATGTGGGTAATTTAACATAATATCACATTTAAACTGAACATAAACAACTGTCAATCTTTTCATAGTTATTATTTCATAAAAACACGCTTTTTTGCTTTAGCAACGGGAATTAATTTTAAATTAATTTCTTCCACTTCTGTGTATTTAATTTGAAAAATGGATTCCATATTTGGAATCAGGATGTCCAAATTTTTTAAACAGGTAACTTTTATTTTTAGACATTTTGAATAATTACTTCGGTAAATATTTTATTTACCATGGTTAAAAGGTAAATCCGGTAAATAAGGGATAAAAAAATAATATTATAATAATACAGAATTACCCTAAAACATGTCCTAACTGTTGGGTCGTAGAGGATGGCAAGAGGGGGGGGGGTGAATTGCCTTTTCAAAAATAATTAACAATTTAAAACAATTATCAATGCAGCGGAAATAAAAAATGCAAGACACAATTTGATAACGAAGTTCGGCTTAATTCCCAAGCCTACGTCTCCGCTCCCAACAAGAACCATTGAGAGATTATTACGTCAGCTTGCTTTTTAATGGTTGTAGCAAGAAACCCACTAGCCGTTTTAAGGTAGGCTAGAACACCTTCGTACAACTTGATTTTTTATTATGGTTGTAGCAAGAAACCCAATTGAAAGAAAAAATGGAAATGAGAGGTTTGTTTTAATTCAAACCCAATGAAGAACTAAACAAATAAAATAATACAATCCCACGGAATCCTTGAGCACCAAAAGTGTGAGAGCAGCTGATGGAGAGGGAGCTCAAGTTTCAAGGATGGCAATGGATCACAAGAGGCCTTGTAGATTTGTCGTTAGAGCGTCAAGACATCAAAATATATTTCGGTTGTGTTCCCGGCATCCATGGTTTCTTATTTATAGGATAAATACCCATAAACACTTCAATATGGCTGTTGGAGGGCTTCCAGAGCCGTTGGGTGTCAACAGTACAAGTCTGGTCAAAGCCCAACGGCTAGTTTGACTGGGCACACCAGCTGGCCGGTGGTGTCTCACCAGTTGGCCGGTGGTCCACCGGCTGGCCGGTGCTGAGCTCCCGGCTGGCCGGTGGTCATCCACCGGTTGGCCAGTGTCACCAGGCAGTGGGCAAGCCTACTTCCTGGGTCCTCCGGCTGACCGGTGGGCAAGAACCGGTTGGCCGGTGCCCATACCGGCTGGCCGGTGCGCTAACACCGGATGACCGGTGGCTCCGGAAGAAAGCAATGCTTCTGTCAGAGACCAACGGCCGGCCGGTGGGAATCCACCGGTTGGCCGGTGGACTCAGAGAGTCCACTATCAGCCTTCTTGGGCCAACTCCTGGGCAACCTTTTTCCTAGCATCAAAACACTTGAAAACAAGTTAGATCACGATGAGAGTGATTATGATCATTAAAATCCAAGAGAGAGGGGTACAACAATCTCCCCTATTTTGATGATCACAATCACAGAAGAGAAATCTTTAAAAAGGATATGCCTATTGAAAACTTAAATAAACAATTTTGGACATAAAAATATATCAAAAAAAATAAATTGAAGAGATGTACCATGTATTGAAAATGATCTTAATCTAAATAGAATTAGTCATATTGAAATTGTAACCATAGGTCATTTGTATTTAAAAGGAACAAAATCAATAACTTACCGGTTTTAAAAAAATTGAACTTTTAAAAAGAGCACTTTAATCAATTGAAATATGAAACTAGTAAACAGAGAAATTTCTTCCCCTTTGGGATTATCAAAATAGGAGGGAAAACGAAAAAAATGAGAAGAAATTAGATACACAAAAAAAATAGTATTAAAATAAAAAAGAGTTAAATATTTAATAGTGCTCATTGACAAATCATTCCTAACTACCCCTTAATAAAATCAAAACGTTCAACCGGGAGGGGTTTGGTAAAAATATCAGCTAATTGGAAATCAGTAGAAATGAAGTCCAATGTGATATCCCCTTTTTGAAAATGGTCACGAAGGAAATGATGCCTTAAGTCTATATGCTTTGTTCTAGAGTGTTGTATTGGATTCTTAGAAATAGTAATGGCACTAGTGTTGTCATACCGAATAGGGACATGATCGTAGGAAAGGCCATAATCCAAGAGAGTGTGCTGCATCCAAATAATTTGGGCACAACAATTCCCAGCGGCTACGTACTCGGCCTCGGCAGTGGAAAGAGCAACACAGTTTTTCTTCTTACTACTCCATGATACAAGGGACTTTCCTAGCAGATGACAGGTTCCACTAGTACTCTTTCGATCTAATTGACATCCGCCAAAATTAGCATCCGAATATAAAGAAAGTTCGAAAGAAGTATTAGAAGGATAAAATAAACCAATGTTTTTGGATCCTCTTAAATACCTATAAATCCTTTTGACCGATTTAAAATGAGATTCTTTGGGATTGGCTTGAAAACAATCACAAAGGCAAACACTGAACATAATGTCAGGACGGGTCGCAGTTAGGTAAAGTAGACTCCCGATCATACTCCTATAAAGCTTGTTATCAACCGGTTTCCCGACTTCATCTAACGTAAGCTTACAGGAAGTACTCATGGGGGTAATAATTTCCTTTACTTGATCCATACCAAAACTACTTAAGAGCTCGTTTGTGTATTTTCCTTGGCTTAGAAAAATACCTTTGAATTTTGAAAGATTTGAAAACCGAGAAAAAATTTCAATTCCCCCATAAAGCTCATTTCAAATTTTTTTCTCATTAAATCTGAAAAATCAGTACAAAGTGATTCTTTGGTAGAACCAAAGATAACATCATCGACGTAGATTTGGACGATAAAAAGATCTTTTGAAGTGTGTTTTAAAAAGAGGGTACAATCAGCTTGACCCATTTTAAAATCATTTTTTAAAAGGAATTTTGTTAACCGCTCATACCAAGACCGAGGGGCTTTCTTTAAGCCATATAGAGCCTTGGTCAATTTAAAAACATGAGTTGGAAATTTTGGATCTTCAAAACCGAGAGGTTGTTCAACAAAGATTTTTTCTGAAATAAAACCATTTAAAAAGGCGCTTTTAACATCCATTTGAAAATGTTTGAAATTTAAGTGGGCGGTGAAAGCCAACAAGATCCTAATGGATTCAAATCTAGCAACAGGCGCAAAGGTTTCACCATAATCAATTCCTTCTTCTTGATTATAGCCCTTAGCTACTAGGAGATCCTTGTTCCGGGTTATATTTTCGTGATCATCAAGTTTGTTCCTAATAACCATTTAGTGCCAATAATTGGATGATCATTGGGTCTTTCAACGAGAGTCCAAAAATCATTTATAGAGAATTGATTTAGTTCATCTTGCATTGCAAGAACCCAATTCTCATCATTAATGGCATCATTAATGGTTTGAGGCTCTAGGTGAGAAATGAAGGCTTGATGTTCAACCTCGTTGAGGATTGATCTTCTAGTTTGAGTACCGGCTTGAAGATCACCTATAAAATTTTCTAATGGATGGTCTCCGGAAGGTTTCAAAACCTTAGGCAAGGTGGAAGGCAAAGAAGGTGAAGAAGGTTCATGATCATCATCCTCCATGAGAGGAGAAGAGGAATCATTTAATTCAAGTTTATCAAGCTTATCTTCAACATCTTCAATGATCGGATGGGGTTTTGGAAGATTTTCATCAAACATGACATGATATGATTCTTCAATGGTTTTTGAACGTTTGTTGAAGACACGATAGGCTTTTCTTGAGTTGGAGTACCCAAGAAAAATACCTTCATCGGTTTTGACATAAAATTTCCCTAGGTTATCTTTTGTGTTAAGGATAAAGAATTTACAACCAAACACTTTAAAATAACCAAAATTGGGCAATTTGACTTTCCAAAGTTCATAGGGGGTTTTCTTAATAAGGGGTCTTACAAGGACTCTATTGATAGTATAACAAGCTGTGTTCACTGCCTCGACCCAGAAAAATTGAGGGAGGTTGAATTCCCTAAGGAGGGTTCGAGCAATTTCATGGAGAGTTCGGTTTCTCCTTTCAACCACTCCATTTTGTTGTGGAGTCCTAGGGGCAGAGAAGTTGTGATTTTATCCTTGAGAGGAACACAATTCATCGAATTCATTGTTCTCGAATTCACCTCCATGGTCACTACGGAACGATATAATTTTATATCCTTTTTAGTTTTATACTTTCCTAGAGAATTTCAAAAAGGTTCTACAAGCATCATTTTTATGAGTTAAAAAGAAAACCCAAGTGAAACGAGAAAAGTCATCTACTTGGACAAAGGTATAGGATTTTCCACCTAGACTTGCTACAGGGGTAAGACCAAAAAGATCAAGATGTAGGTGCTCAAGAAATTTTGAAGTGGACACTTCCTTCATAGATTTCAAAGAAGACTTGTGTTGCTTGCCAAGTTGGCATGGCTCACAAATCAAATCTTTCTTAAACTTAAGTTTAGGAAGGTCACGGATGAGCTTGTTCTTATTAAGCTTTAGAAGTGAATGAGAGCTACAATGCCCCAACCTTCTATGCCAATGACAAGACTCATTGTCAAGAGAACTTAAACATTTAACATTTTGGCCAGCTAATGACCTTAAATCAATAATGTAAACATTTTGAAAACGGGAAGCAGAAAATATCAATTTGTTTTGAAAATCAAACACATTGCATAAATCATTTTGAAAATTCACTGAAAAACCACTATCAAAAAGTTGACTAATGATAATTAGATCAGGTTTTAAACCTTTATCAAATAAAACATCTTTAATTAAAGAGGTGCTACCAAATCCAATGGTACCTATTCCGACGATCTTGCTTTTTGAATTGTTACCGAAGGTGACGTATCCTCCATCGAATTCTTCAAGGGAGTTAAACTCGGAGGGATCTCCACACATGTGCCTCCAGCATCCGTTGTCGAGATACCACGAGCCTTTCGAAGTCCTACTTCTTTGGCGTTTATCCTACAAAATCAAGTGAGAATAGATTTTGATACCCATATATTTTTGGGTCCAGAAAGATTAGCTAAAAGAGACTTTTGAACCCATATTTTTCTAGAGGGTTTCCATCTAAAATACTCATCCGAGTAGGTAATGGTTTTGGGGCTTCCATACCTTGCATTTTTAAAATTACATTCGTAAATCATGTGCCCGGTCTTTTTACAATAATTACAAAATTTATATTGAGAGCTCCCCCTTACAAAAGTAGTGGGTGCTCTAGAAGAAGTTGCTTGTTTGTTAAAGCCAAGTCCATGTGTTGTCCTAGCCGAACGCTGAGAACCTAGTAATTTGGTCAAATTTTTTTCACCTTGGGTGAACTTGGGAAGAGGCTCCCTTAGATCTTTAATGGTTGAATTCAAATAATCAACATTTGGAATATCTTGGATCTTAAGGGTAAGTTCCTCGTTCTTTTTGAGAAGTTGTTCTTTTTCAGAAATGAGAATTTTATTTTTCTTTTTCAATGCCACAAATTTAGAGGTAAGTTTGTGAAAAACTTCCTCTAATTGATCTCTCACATTTTTAAGAGCATCATAGGACATGTCATTATTGAAAGTGGAAGATGAGGAAGAGGAGTCAGAAGAATATACCTCATCAAATTCCATTAGGCATTGTTCACCTTCATCGCTTGAGTCGCTTGAAGACATGGAATCATCACTTGCACTCCATGTGGATGCTTTGAAAGCCTTCTTGTTTTTCTTTTCTTTTACCCTTTTCTTGAAAATGGAGCACTCCGGTTTGATGTGGCCTTTCTTTCCACATTCAAAGCATGTAACTTCATTCTCCACTTTGGGCTCTTCCTTTCGTGCCCTTCAAAAGTTCTTATTTTTCTTCATGAATGTGCTCATTTTTCTTACTATTTGAGCAATCTCGGATTCGCTATCAGCGGAGGAGCTTTCTTCCTTTGCTTTGAAAGCAATGTTCGTTTTCTCCTTGAAGGTTTTACCTTCTTTATCGGCTTGCCTCTTCATGGTGATCTCGTAGGTCATGAGTGATCCAATGAGCTCTTCAACTGGCATTTTCTTGACATCTTTTGCTTCTTGAATTGCGGTCACCTTTGGTGCCCATGAGCTTGGTAGGACCCAAAGAATCTTCTTGACCATCATTTCTGCAGAAACATCCTCACCAAGAGATTTTCTTCCATTGCAAACTTCAGTAAAACGAGTAAACATTTCAGTAATTGATTCGTGTGGGTGCATGGTGAAACGTTCAAAATCTTGGCGATACATGTCTAATTTAGTGTCTTTGACTTTGTTAGTTCCCTCATGGGTTACTTCTAAAAGTTTAAAAATTTCATAAGAAGAGGAGCAAGTAGAAACACGGTTGAATTCATTACGGTCTAGCCCACAATGAAGAGCATTCATGGCTTTTCCATCAAGCTCAAAATTGGCAATGTCTTCGGGGGTCCATTTGGACTCATCCTTGTAAGATAAAGTATAGCCTTGCATTACAATCCTATAGATAGGATAACCAATGCTTCTAAGAAAAGTAATCATGCGAGTTTTCCAATAAGTGTAATCGGTTCCATCAAAGAATGGATCCCGAGTCATAGAATACCCTTTGGGAGCATGCGAGGAATTAGCCATCACTAAGGATCTTAAGTTTGTAACCAGTTAAGGTATTACACAAACTCTTCCTCTGATACCAAATGTTGGGTCGTAGAGGATGGCAAGAGGGGGGGGGGGGTTAATTGCCTTTTCAAAAATAATTAACAATTTAAAACAATTATCAATGCAGCGGAAATATAAAAGGCAAGACACAATTTGATAACGAAGTTCGGCTTAATTCCCAAGCCTACGTCTCCTCTCCCAACAAGAATCGTTGAGAGATTAATACGTCAGCTTGCTTTTTAATGGTTGTAGCAAGAAACCCACTAGCCATTTAATGGTAGGCTAGAACACCTTCGTACAAATTGCTTTTTTATTAGGGTTGTAGCAAGAAACCCAATTGAATGAAATAATGCAAATGATAGGTTTGTTTTAATTCAAACCCAATGAAGAACTATACAAAAAAAATAATACAAACACACGAAAGCCTTGAGTGTCAAAAGTGTGAGAGAAGCTGATGGAGAGGGAGCACATGCTTCAAGGATGGCAATGGATCACAAGAGGCATTGGAGATTTGTCGTTAGAGCGTCAAGACATCAAAATATATTTCGGTTGTGTTCCCGACATACATGGTTTCTTATTTATAGGATAAATACCCATAAACACTTCAATATGGCCGTTGGAGGGCTTCCGGAGCCGTTGGGGGTCAAAAGTACAAGTCTGGTCAAAGCCCTATGGCTAGTTTGACTGGGCACACCGGCTGACTGGTGGTGTCTCACCAGTTGGTCGGTGGCCCACCGGCTGGCCGGTGCTGAGCTCCCAGCTGGCCGGTGGTCCAGACAGAGCAGGCTTTCTGTCTGGGTTCCACCAGCTGGCCGATGGTCATCCACCGGTTGGCCGGTGTCACCAGGCAGTGGGCAAGCCTACTGCCTGGGTCCTCCGGCTGGCCGGTGGGCAAGAACCGGTTGGCCGATGCCCATACCGGCTGGCTGGTGCGCTAACACCGGCTGACTGGTGGCTCTGGCAGAAAGCAATGCTTCTGCCAGAGACCACCGGCTGGCCGGTGGGAATCCACCGGTTGGCCGTTGGACTCAGAGAGTCCACTATCAGCCTTCTTGGGCCAACTCCTGGGCAACCTTTTTCCTAGCATCAAAACACTTGAAAACAAGTTAGAACACGATGAGAGTGATTGTGATCATTAAAATCCAAGAGAGAGGGGTACAACACTAACCTTATTGGTTGATACAGTTCCAACCATGGGCATCTTTGAGTCCATTTTGTGACCCCATGGTGCCACTTGTAAGTGATAGGGACACTTTTTTTTAATTATGTTAAAATGAATACAAAAGTGACACAAGCATATAGCTTTTAAAAAATCAATTTTTACTTAGGGTTATATATGTTTTATTTTCGACTAGAAATATTCATTAGTAAAATAAAACGATTTCCTACATAATGGTATTTTATTTATAATTTTTAGACAATAAATAATTTAATTTATTTTTGACACAATGATGATGTATTAATTACCATAATAGTAAACAATTAAAATAATTGATATTATAAATACCTAAATAAATATAAATTGAGACTTTTAATGAATTAAAAAAATTTCTAGGTTACTATGAAATGTTAGTAATTCTTTAATAAACTTTGTTTGAAGTAATAATTCTGTTATTAGTTTTACAAAAATCAATTATTCAATAGTGTCAAAATTGACATAAAGTAGTTTTTAAAACAAATATTATATTATTAATTGATATTAAATTCCTAAAAATATAAGTTTAGGCAAATAGACTTATATCATGATATTTATATCATTAATGGACCACTTGGGGGTCTCCTGGTTGTATATAGTATGTTTATTAATTATATATTATAAAAATTAAAAGAGACATGGTAAATGTCAAACTAATTAACTAAGAGTTCAAACTAAAATATAAGGTTAATATAGTTACCCAAACCTGACTATATTCTATTGGTTGAATTTTTTTCGACCTATACCCACCTTAACCTTTGAATAATCAACTTTGGAGACATTATAAACCGAATTTGAATTTATTATAAATTAATATTTCTAGATTTTCCAAAGGTTCCCCTCACCCCACTTATAAAAGGACACTCCTCCTTCTCATTTCTTCACACCTTCAAGGCATTTTGGTTCATCCAAAACCTGCCTGAATACTGTCTAAACATCCCTCAATACAACCTAGAGGCCTTAGTTTGATCCGAAAGACAACCTAAGGAGCCCTTTTGATCAAATCAAAAGAAAGAACCCGAAGGAGATGTAATGTTTTCACAACCCCTTTTCAAGTTCCTTTCATCTTCCACTTCTTCTTTCTTTGTTATTACCATTCTAAAATAATAAATCTAGTATCTTATATATATCTTGATGTTATTATAAATATGGTACAACCATATTCAGTATTCTATCCACCCTTTGAATGACATTTCACCATACGTGCGTACGTACGGCTTACCGTCTCCACGTCGTGGTGTAATTGTTATTCAATATATTATTATTTGGGTGGTTATAATAATGATGTGTAACTCATTTAAATAATAAATATAACATGATATTTATTCTTTATATATGATATACCGTCCATTTATATATTATTTTAATATCAAAAAATGATATTGTCGCTCGTGCGTACGTACGGACTACCGTCTCCACGAACGCGATTAGATTTATTCTCTATCATATCCATTCAAGTATAATTATCATTTTATGATTTAAAAATAATTTTTAATAACATTATATCATTATTTATATGAATAAGATACAAACTATCTCTAAGAAACACAACTTACATAACAGAGAATATAAAGGAAAACGAGTAAGTTAACACCCGAAATGACGATAATACTAATATATTATTAACAAATAAATGTTAAAAGATCATATATGATATCATATTAATGTAAATTATTCTTGAATAATTCAATAACAATTATTAAACCATTATACAGGAGGTTAAACTACCGTCGACCAAGGAAAATGTACAAACTAAGGGGTTTCGTAACTCACTCTTAATTTCGTGAGAATTCCATTGTTCACCACTTAATTATTGCATGTGGTGTATGTATATTGCCCATGATTGAATTAATTGTGCAATATAATTTAATTTATGGGTATTTATATCATAATTGTATGATCCTTCTTTCATGGGTATATGTTTCGTATGTTACCTAATCGATAAGGGAATTTGAAATTTCAATTTCCATTTATTCGGCTTTACACAAACTTCATTGATTATTTTACTCCGAGATTATGTGTGGAATAACTATTCATTTGATTATGTCATAATTTACACTCCCCTTTTCTATGGATATACTTTTGATACACATAATCACTCCATTGCTTATTTCTCAAGCCATCGATATGAATTTAATAAGAGTAATTTTAACTCATTCTCTATTTGTTGAGTTAAACATCCAATTCATTGGTGTTGTTTTTACAAGATTATGTGTGAATATCCTTTGATTGTTTTACACTGAATATCCAATAATATTTAGTGTATTAATATTTTTCACTCATAACTATTTCATTGATTTATCCTTAACCTAAGGATACAGCCTTTATGAGAGATTTCATCTCAACTTAAATTCCATTGAGACTTCTTTGTTGTTATACACCAAATCACTTTTATGTGGTGTATATAATGTACTTTCACATATTATATCCTGAATCCATTTATTCTCATGATATTAAAAAGTTTTGATTACATCATTTATTTGTATTCAAGTGTCTCTCTTTTGGTTAGAATCTCTTACTAAAATACCATTCTTAATTGTTTTAAAGACTTATTCATCTAAATATTCCTCATTAATGTCCATGTTTAAAAATTTTTTTAAGGATTTATTTATATGGACATTAAAGTTTTAAAATTAAAACACCTTTTAAAGAGTTTCAAAGTGGTATGGGACACTTTGATTCAAAAATCTATTTTTAAATGGATTCTTCACAATAGTGTGACGTTTAAATGATTTCAAGAAAAAGGGGGATATTTCTCTCAAAAAGTTTTGATAATTATTTTCATCTATGTCAACATCCTTAATTATTCTTGATTGAGAATAATGTGAAACAATACAATCTTCCATATTGTATAAAATGAGTTATGTTTTACTGTGGATGTTCTATTTTTATACCATTCATAGTTTGTGGTTAAAGTGTTGACATTTCGTATGCTATTTTAATACGAATGTTTATGTCATGTTAATCCTGTTCATATGAGGAATGCATTGAACATAATAAGTGACGGGTGGATCCCTCTATAGCTCCTCGATGCATCGGTAGGTCTCATGAGACAAAATAGTGTATTGGCCCATGGCCTTGACAAAATCTTATTTGTAGTCTTGGGACGAGGCCTTGGCTATGTTGTTATGATAGTATGGCATTATGCATTCCATCATTATGAAAGTGGTTATTGATATTTCATGTGATTGTTCGACTAGTCGAATATCCATGTGAATAATTAAATGGCATTATTTCATTTTATCTTTGCCATATTATGCTGAAGTTCATGTTTAAAAGTCTTTTGTTTTAGTTATAAATTGCTTTAAGTGTTTATACTTATCTATGAATGCTTATGCTATATTGTTATCCTTATTGAGAATCTGAGCTCACCCCTTTCAGTGTTTCATTTTTTCCAGGATGAGAATAAGTAATTTATGAATGACCTGCAATGATATAATGAGGGGATATGAAGACAAGATGTTTTTTTAGTTTTTTTACCTTATGATGTAATGTAAGACTTATGAATATATCTAGTGATTCCAAGACTACTAAACTAATCGGTCTTTCAAGACTTGATCCTTTATGATCATGCCAATGATATGTAATAATAAACCATCTCTGGGTATCTAGGGTCGAGGCGTTACAATAAACACATGATCATTCAAAATATCTGAAGGCATCTCGATTGTAGCAGGAATCGAGTCAATCCCACTGATGTAATCCCATGTGATTAATATTCATGAAATGTAATAACTAATTCCTCCATGGTGATTCAAGAAATCCACTAGAAATGAGGCCCCATTCTAATCACCATGATCGGATTCTATGTGATCATGTATAGTTGATGGTAAAACCCATCATCTAGGGAACTCCACAGCCATCTAGAATAATGTATATCTCATATATGTAATCCAATGAAATAAAAAAGTAATGCATACATTTTACCAAATAGAGATGCTCCACACTACTTAATATTAATTTTTCATAACAACATAACCCTATTATATATTCTTGAGTGTTCCATTTTCATCAAGATTCAAGAAAAACACTAGGTGGTAATACTATGATTTAAATAATCAATTATAATAATGACATGATTTACAAAAAAGTTATGATGATCTATTATTTTCAAGAATAACTATTGATTCCCAGGTTTTGACCTTAGGAATTAATATAATAATCCATAAAATCCCAATTCAAGGTTAATTTGTAAGGAATAGAAAAGAATAATTTATAATTACTGATTCATAGGGGGGACTCTAGAAAATAATTACAACATCATGTTTATATGAAAAAATGTAGGTGTTCAAGGAATCTCATATATTATAAACAACCGGAAGTGGTGGTTTCTCCCTCCCAAGTAATAACAAATATACCTATCAATGGGGTTTTCAAACATCTGAAAGTTATCTAACATCCAATGTAACGTACGGACCCCAGTTACCTAGAGTTGGTTCCATATTACATAACATTGGGATGATCCCATAAGATTGTGTCTCGAAAGACCGATTAGTTTAGTAGACTTAGAAGTACTAGATTTATACATAATATTCACATTACATAATGAGATAATAAGAAAAAAAATATTTTTACCCTTTGAACACACATATATCTTTTAGCCTATCCTAGTAGGTCAACCACAAAATAAAACATCACATCGTGGAAAAATAACACATATAAAGGGGTGAGCTCAAAAGCTTAGTAAGTATAAAAATATAACAGAAACATTCATAAATAAGCATAAACATTAAATGCAACGAATAAAACTAAAACATAAGCATTTTAAACATAAATATCAGTATAATATGGAAAAAATAAATTGAATAATGTTATTTATTTATTCACATGTATATTCTACTAGTAGAATAATCACATGCAATATCAATATCTAATTTCATAATGATGGAATGCATAATGTCGGACATCATAAAAACATAGTCAAGGCATTGTAACAAGACCACAAATAATATTTTGTCAAGTCCTGGTGCCAAGGAACTTGTTTTTCTCATGAGACATACTAATGCATCGAGGAGCTAATGCAGGCTCCACCAGTACCATATTATGTCTAATCCCTTCAGCATAACAAAATGATTAAACAAAACATAATCATTCGTATTAAAAAACATACGAAATGTCATTAATTTATCTATAAATAATGAATGGTATAAAAATAACACATACATAATCATTCATATCACAAAACCTTCAATACAATAAGGATGATTTGTATCGTAATAAATCAACATCAAACTAGTTTAAAATCCATTAAAGGATGTTGACCAAGATGAAATCAAAACTGTTCAAGAGAAATATCACTTTCATTATAGAAATAATTTAAAATTAATTTAACTGAAAATAATCTAATAATATTGTAAGAGAATATATGAAGGATTTATAACAGTGGAAAATAGTTTCACCCTCCGTCTACGTTAAAAAACATTCTTTCCTTAATTTTGTCGAAAGGTCATAATGGTCCTTGTTTAGAAAATGAAAGAATGATACTTTTATAAACATTTTATAAAAAGTCATAATATGGTATAAATTACATTAACCCATATTCTAGGAAATAGTAAAAAAAATTGAAATAGATTTTTAAGAAACATAGATGTTGATGATAAACAGGTCTCATAGATACTCATGTATAAACATCCTTAGATAATGAAGAGATTTTAGAATTAACCCTTTCCTTGTACGTTTCCTTGGTCAAGGGTATGTTAATCTCTTGTATAATAATTAAATAATTGTTATTATATTATAAAATAACTACATACATAAATATGATATCATATATGATCTTCTAATATTGCATTGTTAAAAATATTTCAGTATTATCATCATTCCGGGTGTTAACTGACTTGTTTACCATTATATGTTTTGTTACTTAAGTCATGTTTGTTATTGAAAAGAATTACTTGATTCATACACCGAATGTTATTATGTTCTTAAACATTATTTTTCAATCATAAAATGATATTTATTCTGGAATGGTTACTATGGGGAATAAGTCTCATCACGATCGTGGAGACAGTAATACGTACGTGCGCTAGAGCGACTATACCATTCTATTGATTGTGGAATTGTATGTAATTTGATGGTATATCATAAATAAGTAATTATTAACATGTTATATTTATTATTTACAACAAATAAACTCATTGTTATACCCATCTAAATAATCCAGTTTTGAACAACAAACTACACCACGACGTGGAGAATATATGCCGTACGTAAGCATGTATGGTGAGTTGTCATTAATAGGATGGATAGAATAATAAATATAGTTCTACCATATTTATAATAAAATCAGATTATGTATAAGGTACTAGATTTATTATTTTTTTATGGGTTCAAAAAAGAAATAATATGTGGATGAAAAAAAGAACATTGAAAGAGGTGGTGAAATTATTACATCTTCTTCGTGTGTTTCCTTTTGAGTTGATAAAAGGGCTCCTTAGGATGGCATTATGATACAATTAAGACCTCTAGGTAAATTTTAATGCAGTTTAGAGGATATTTGAGATGGGGTTGGCTGACCCAAATGGCTATGAGATGTGAAATTAATAAAAAAGGAAGTACCTATTAATATGAGAGGTGAGGGTCACATTAGGAAAACCATGAAATATTATTTTATTATACAATCATATTCAGTTTATAATTGATCTAAATGGATTTATTTAAAGTCTAAGGTGGGGGTGGGGCAAAAAAACTAAAAAAATAGGTTTTAGATAGGTTTAACCTATTAAATTTTTGTAATTCATCAAAAGTATCAATTTTACATTTATTTGAATATTTATAATATCAATTATTTAATTCATTTTTTAAAAAGGTAATTAATGCTTCATCAATATTGTGTCATAAATAAATTTAATTTTTAAATGTCTAACAATTATAAATAAAATACAATTTTGTATGAAGTTTTTTGGTATTTATAGTGAATATTTATATTGTAATTTATCTAATGTGAAACCCTATATGAATTTAACACTTTTAAATCTTCATTAAAAAAACTAATCCTTAATGTCCTAATCTAAAACAAGTGGACCGAAAGGATCATAGTTTTTTCATATGTTTGTTTTTTGGTCGAAATTAAATTATCTAATTGAATTATGACATGTGTTAGGGTAATAATAATATCATATTTACCATTAATTTCCATATTTACTTTTAACCATAGTAAATAAAAGTCAAAAGTTACCATTCATCAAAAATTATTTTCATCTTATTGAACCAAATTTTACATATTGATATCATCAATGTCCCTCAGATTTTTGAAAATCAATTCACAGAAGAGGTAAAATTATGTTTCATGCAAAATTTCTAACATGCTTAGAAGGTGGGTAAAAGACAGTAAAATTTGCAATAAACTTTTATAAATCTAATTTTATAATAAAATGACTCCAATTAATTACATTGAACTAATATCAGTAGTATGTATATATTGTGACTTCAAATATTATTTAATAAAATATTTATTTATTTAAATAAAAAGTCGTTTTTAAACTATACCATAGTGTTTTTCACTATTCACAAAAAATTGAATGTTTTCAGAAAAATAACAAAAATTAACCCTGAGCTAATTTTGATATTCCAAATCCGAAAATAAAGTCTATTTTGAAAAATAAAATTTATAAAATTGCATGAATTGGGTATTACTCTTCATAATGGATTGTTTTATTAGTCATGTTGTACTAGAACTCGAAGTAGCGTACAACGCAAGCAATTGTGTTATTTAATGGGAAACATACCGTGGAATCTTGAGGTGTTACATTCTCCCCTCCTTCAAAGAATGTTCCACTCAAAATTTCTAGAATAATACTATATAAAACGATTATGGTGGTTCTACATCATATATTCCTCGGGTTCCCACGTTGCCTCTTCCATCTTATGATTTCTCTATAGCTCTTTTTCACCATGATTCATTTTTTTTCTCAACACATATTATCTGGTATCAAAAATTCTGATAGGCTCTTTGCAATAAGACCGGTCGGGTTCCAGTTCTATTTATTTATTGGTAATTACATGGGTTGGGTCAGACATGTATTTTCTCAAAAATGATAAGTGGAACACATCATGAATTTCGGGGAGACTTAGAGACATTACCAAATGATAATCTACCACTCCAATTTTTTCAAGAACTTCAAAAGGTCTGATAAATCTGGGACATAATTTACCCTTTATACCAAAATATATAACACCCTTCCATAGAGATACCATCAAGAAAACATGATATCCAACATGAAATTTAAAATCCTTCCTTCATTTATCGGCATAACTTTTTTCCCTACATTGAGCTACTTTGATGTGGGTTTGGATAACCTTTACCTTTTCCAGTGAATACTCAACATGTTCTGGGCCTACGATTTTTTCATTCACCAACATCATCCCAACAAGTTGGTGTGCGACATCTCTCTCCATATAATGCTTAATATAGTGCCATCTGAATACTTGAATCAAATATATTGTTATAGAAAAATTATACCAGAGGAAAATACTGATCCCACATACCTTGAAAATCAAGTGACATTGATCTCAACATGTCATCTAAGGATTGAATATTCTATTCTGATTGTCCATCAGTTTGAGGGTGGAAGGCAGTGTTGAAACAAAGTTCAGTATCCATGTCCTTCTGAAGGATTTTCCAGAATCACTATGTAAAACGGGGATCAGGATAAATAAAATTGATATGTGTATACCACGAAGTCCTAAACTCTCATTCATATATAGTTTTACTAAAGGTTCAAGTGGTAAATCTTTTCTTATAGAATGAAAAAGTGTTGACTTTGTATGATGATCAACAATGACCCATATTGCATCATTCCTTTTAGGAGTATTTTGTAGTCCCATGACAATGTCCATCTTAACATCTTCCCATTTCCATTAAGGTATGGGAATAGGTTGCATGAATTCTCTATGATGTTTTCATCAAACATTAAACTATTGACATACCATAAATCTTGACTAATAATAAGAATTCTCCAACTTCATGTTTTCCAAAAAAAATTCCTTCAAATTGTTATACATCTTAGTGCTACAAGAGTGTATAGAGAAATTGGACCTATGAGAATCATCCAAAAATTCCCTTTTTAAATCATGTATTTCAGGAACTCAAAGTCTCTTCCAAAATTTCAAAATTCCATCTTCATATAAAATGCCACACAATCTCCCATGATTCAGAGCATTATTCGTTTTTTGAAACTCCTCATCATCATTTTGAGAACTCTTTATCCTTTTTAGTAAATTTGGTTTGGCAACCATTTAAAATATTATATGATGTTTCACCTACCATGGTTATTCCCATATCCATCTATACTAGATCCATGAAAATATGATCCCTTTAAACTCTCATCTTGTTCAAAACTCCATGATCTTTTCTTCTAAAAGAATATTCCACCTTATATTCCTTCCCTAGGTTGTATTTATATTGCAATAATAATCTTTGAGTGGTTATAGACATCACCATTTCATCGTATTGAATTCTTTTTTTGAGAAAATATTCTTCAAACTCTTGCGATGACTATAAATCTCATATTTTTCAACATAGAGATTGTCTCCATATTTTCAGTGTAATGATTACAACTGCTAACTCAAGATCTGGAGTGGGATAGTTTTTATCACAAATTTTTATCTCTATGGATTCATAGACAATTACTCTATCATTCTGCATAAGGACACAACCATGTCCTTTTCCTGAAGTATCACTATAAATAACAAACCTACCATTCCCCGATGATAGAGTCAGTATAAATGAATTGACTAATATTCTCTTCAGTTCTTCAACACATTCTTCAAAATATTTTTTCCAAACAAATTTTACATTTTTACAAGTGATATATGATAATGGGTTATCCAATCAGAAAACATTCTGGACGAAACGCGGATAATAACCTACTAAACCAATAAAACTGTGTACCTCAGTTATAATCATAGGGGGTGTCAATTATTGAATTTCCATTTTCATTGAAGGATGAAACGAGATTCAATCCCTAGAGATAATATGTCAATGAAAAGAGATATTTTGAATCCAGAATTCACACTTTCTAAATATCCAATATAATTCATTTCTTCTATGGGATTTTAGAATCATACTCATGTTATTTTCAGGAACATAAATGATTTTTGAGTAAACCAAAATATCATCAATAAATTCCACTAAAAATTTATCAATATATTACATGAAAAATATATTAATTAGATCAATGATGAAAAATTGCGTATTATTCATTCCGAAAATGTATCACTGTCAACTTGTAATTCCCATACCTGATACAGAATGATGTCTTCATAATATCATCGTTCTTCACACACATCTGATGATATCTAGATCAAAGGTTAATCTTTGAAAAATATTTAGATCCAAAAAGTTGAATGAATAAATAATTACTACATGGTAGGAGATACTTCTTATTTATTATTATAAAATTGATCTCCCTTTTGTTAATTTACAAACTCATTAATCCGTCTTTCTTCTTAACAAAAAGAATAGGGAATACCCATAGAGAAACACTAGGGATATAAATTAATTATTACTCAATTACTCTAGTTTTTGCTTTATTTACAATAATTCCACAGTGTTAATTCTATATAGAGTCTTCGATATAAACCTTGAACCATGAATTAAATCAATGGAAAACACTATTTATCATTCCAGAGGATGTCTAGGTAAATCCATTGGTAACACATTAATATATTCTTGAACAATATGTACATCCTCTATCTAAATATTCATTTACTCACCCATGGTTATTTCACTATCTTCCTCCCCAATAATTCAATTTAGTGGAGCTACTGGGGATGGATATAGATAATAATCAGATGATGTTGTTTAAACTCTAAAGATATGGTAAAACTAATAATCATATAAAATTGTAACCTCCTTATTCTTATAATAAATTTTCTAATCATTGTCTGAATGACAATCCATACCAAGGAATATATCAAATTAAATCATGGGTATGATGATGAGATAAGCATATAAATGACGTTTATATGCCTTAATGGGAAATGATTCACAAAACATTGTTGCAACGATACTTCCCTTAGGAATTTTGACTGAAAAATCTATTGTTAAATAAAATAATAATATCTAATTGTCATTGAAAACTGGGTAGATATGAAACAATGCGATGATCCAGAATCAAAAAAGTGTTATATAAATTTGAGCAAACCGTTAAATTATCTTCCAACATGTCTTTCGGAGATTTTAAATCAACAGTAGTGATCTCCTAAACATGGCCTTTCTACCTTGGTCTTTTATGAGTTATGTTTTCTTCGGTTATTAGGATATTCATTAGCATAACGCCCCATTTCTCTATAATTGTAGAATTCAACATTGACAACCTCTTTCTTTCCCTTGCAATCATGATCTTGGTGGCCTTTTTCGCCACACTTTTAATAGAATCCCATTCCCATCAGGAATGTGTTGGGATGTTTATTCCCATATTTCCCAAAGTATGGATATTCAACAATGAAGTGCCCAGATCAGTGTGAATCACTGAGAGGGGGAGGGGGTGAATCAGTGATCCCTTAAAACTTTTTACTAATTGATTCTTTATCAATTAAACCTCTATGGCTGGTTAAAGCCTCGATCCACTCTTCTTGTATCTCTCACCTTTCCACGAATGATGCAGTAAATGTAAAGGCACTGGACACAAGGATTTACAAGGTTCGGCACCAAAGGCCTACATCCTTGCCATGCTCTCCCAGCATGGATTCTCCCATTATAACTTGTTAGAATTACAATGGTCGATACATCTTCCCACCGTATCGCTCCTGAGTCCCACAGGAGGGTCTTCATACTGCGTCCCACAGTGTTACCAGAGTCCCACTAGCCTGCTCCAGAATCCCACTGATGACTTCTTCCACCCTGAGTCTCACAGGGGGCTTCTCCTGGCTCCTCGAGTCACAAGAGTAGCTCTTCTTCTCTTTAAGTTCTTCAAGTATCCTCAGCAGCCTGGGATAAAGGCTGCTGGCCTTACTCTGTATCTCTGCTCACTTGTGATGAACAAGTCTTCTCATATTGCTCAGGATTTATCTCCTTCTTCTGAGGATGACCTGGCTTCTCTCTTCAAGAATCTTCAACAGCCTCTGGTAAGGTCTGTGGGTCTTGCTCAGCACTTCTGATCACTTCAGTTGATCAGGCTCTTCTCAATTACTGAATACTCAGACAACTGATGTCATTAACTTTAGTCTGGTCCAGTCTCACATCACATCAACTTCATGCACTGAGTGCATGGAAACTCTGAATCTTCATGCACTGATAGCATGAGTTCTCAACTCTTCAAGAACTGTTGTTCCTGGACTCCTCAGATGCACACCACTAATTTATCATTCTTCACGTGTGCACGTGCATGCATGCATGCATGCACTTCCCTCTTTCTTCTCTTGGTGCAATAAACCCACAAAGGGTGTAGTATCTTTAAGCACACACCAGCTTCTCACCTCTTCACACACTTTATTCAATTTGCTTACACACTTGAATGTGTGTTATACTTTAGTGTGGATGTTCTCCTTCTTCTCCTTCTTAGTGTGTACACACCACTTAGCACACACTAAGGTTCGGCCTTCGTTTGTTTTTCACACACAATTTGTTCCACGTTCTGCACACACTTAAGCTTGGCCTTTCACATCTTCTTGCACACACACAAAGTGTTCTTTAATTTGTTCTTTCAATGTGTGCACCCATATAAGGGCTACGGACTTCTTCTTCAAATTGCACACAAGGCACTAAGGCCTCGGCCTCTTCCCACTTCTTGTTGCACACCCTTAACTCGTAGGTTGTTCTTCAATTTTGCACACACAAAATGTTTCTTCACTTTGTGCACACACAAGGCATGAAAGCCTCGGGTCCTCTTCTCCACTTGGCACACACCCACTGTCCGTAGGTGGTCTTCTTCACTTGATCTCAAAGGAGGCGCGCAAGGGTATGCTTGAGCCGCGACCAACTCCTTCTCCAACAGCCGCACAAGGTACCAAGCCGCAAGGGCCGCGCAAGGCCTCGGGTGCAAGGCACCTCAACCACGGGGCGCGCAAGTGCTACTGCCCCGGGTACTTCCTGCCACGCAAGGAGTAGGCGCGCAGGGGATCTCCTCCTCCTCCTTCTTCTTGTCGCGCAATGAAGTTGCGCGCAAGGGACTTCTTCGGGCCAAGGATGGCACCGAGATCTTCAGCCGCGCAAGTAATTTGCGCGGGGCTTCTTTCTTCGTGAGGCAGAGAGCACTCACGGGACTTAAAAAATTCAGCGCATTAGCAAGCAAAAACGAGAGTTCAGATTCTCTTTTTATAGGCAGTAGAAGCCTCTGTCCTCCGCGTGAGATATCTTTCGAAACCCCAAAGATTTCGGCTCTTTAAAGATTTTTTCAAATCTCGTTTCTCATCTATTTCATGCGGGTTCTCTCTTCTTTTTATTTTCCTCTTTTTCTTTCACCTCTACGTGCATGGAACGTGTGCATGCCTCTGTTTAGGCCCATGCATGCAAAGCACGAACCCTTCATGGCCTCGGCAGCGTTGCTTGCCTCGGCCGAACTTCGAAATCCTCATTCGTCGCATGCAAGCACGTTTTTAAGAATGGTTGTGTTCGTTAGATCCATACGAACTCATTGGTGTCTTCGGCTTCTTCAGAGGTGGCCGGAATCTCAAAAACATCACTCGGGAGGCGCCTGGTTTGAAGGTGGCTGCGGGAATGCTCGGGGAGGCCTCATCCGAGCTCGGGGATGAAGATAAGCTCAGCACCGTTGGATCCGCTCTTTGGACGGCCTGGATTTGAATGGGAATGGCGCGATGCATCGGGCGGCCGAGATCTGCCACGCGATCACTCGGACGGCCAGGATTCGCTCCTGGAATTTTTTCCGCATCCCACATCGAAACGGGTTGTGGTTTTGCCGCGGCTTATCAACCTAGCGCTGCCTCTCAACGCTCAGTTGTACTTCCCCCTCCACGGTGCCGCCCCGCACCGTGTTCTCCCTGCGGGCGCGCTCTGCGCCCACTCTCTGCTCCCTGCGGGCGCGCTTCTAGCGCCCACCATGCACTCCGACACTCTTGGGGGTGCTCTCCTACGCCCCTGCCGTGCTCCTTCGGGCGTGCCCCAGGCTCCCATGCGGTGTCCTGGGTGCGGCCCTGTCGCCCTGGCTCTCCCCACAGGTTCCCCCATGGGCGTGGTGCCCTAGCGCCCATGCCTTGGGGTTGAACCCTCAAGCAGCCTTGGCTGGCCATATTTTTTGGCAAAGGACAGTACAAATACTTTGTCAAAAACAAAGTAACCCATGAGTATAAGACAAATTCCAAGTGCCATTCAAGCTATTTCTTCTTCATCATTTCATCTTCAAATGGATTCCTCCTCTTCCTGATCATGTATTCAATATTTAAGAATGGATGTCCCGAAGGTTCTTCTTCATCAACCGACCTCCTTAATCAAATAACTTCTTCAATGTTCTTCATTGATCTAATTAGAGATCAGGTTGGATCAACTTCTAATTCACATGCACTAAGTGATAGTGCATGGACTTCTTCAGCTCACTTCATCCACTTAGGACTTGTGGATGGATCTTCTTCAACTCCTCATGCATTGTCACTACAATGCATGGTCTTCTAATCATGTTGTGACATTGTATCCAGTTGATACAAGTTCTTGGAACTTTAAGAACAGCTCAACAATCATCTGATATACATGGAGAATGTTTCAACCACAATTTCCAATACCACATAGTGAATCTCCTAAGTGACATGCATCTTAGTACCATGGCCATTCTCCATTCATCACCATCACCATCACAACCTTTGTCATTCACATCTTGACATTCCTGGACATCCATTCATTCCATGACAACTTCATGCCTCATTGACAACAAATGCAACACAGTGCACTTCAATCTCCCCCTTTGTATTTCTTGGCAATACACTAGAGCACATATGAATGGGTCAATATGTGTGCCAATATTTTCTCCCCCTTATTGGCAATCAAATGCAAAGGTGTGGTGTGGTTCTCTTTCAAAAATCACTTCCTCCCTTCGAATAGCATTTTCTTGAAAATCACTAAGAGAGGGATGATGTCACATGTTCTCTTTAGCAAAGAACCTTTAGTAAATCAACTTTATGTCTACTTGGGCTAACCCGGTGTAGAAAACAAGAGTGATATGACCAAGGAATTCAAAGCTGTCCATAATTCTCTACACATGTGAGATCATGCTTAGGGGTTTTAAATTTTTCAGATATAACAATGAATTTGCTAAATCCTGCACAACTTCACAAAACACATTAGAAAGTTCAGTGCAAAGATAAAGCTCCCCCATTCATCCATTTTCTTAAGATGATATTAATCTCAGAACATCATCTTCTTCAGATTTTATCCCCCTCAAGGGGTGCACTCCTTTCTGTCCAAACCATCCTCCAGATGAGAATGATCATCATCTTCAATTCCCTGCAATGTTAGCACATGTATATACCAAGAGTATAAGGGAATAAGATGGAACCTCCTTGGTTCATCAATGTGAACAACAAGGTTGAGAAGATTCTCTCAACCGAGATGTCCCATTTTCACCATTCTTAACACTTGCACATTTGATCTTCAATGATGATTGTGCTGGTGTGGTTCTCAAAACATCTTCATGTGAAATCTTCTTCTTCCCTTTTGCCTTAGCAATTGCCAGAACTTTATCTTCAGCTTTTTGCAGATCTTTGGCAAGTTGCAACTGATTTGGCCATATGACTAGTAAATCATTTGGAAGAGTGGCCTCAGTTTTGGAAGTTCCACATGGTTCTTTGGATGCTGCTAAGCTACCTCTCTTAGGCAACTTATTTTCAATCAATCCCTTCTTCTTTTGGATAGATTGTCTTTTGGAGTTCATTCTGCTTCTATTTAGTTTCATGGCTTCTTTACAAAGGTTCATGATGTGTACTTTCTTTCCACAGTAGAAGCATGTTTTCTTGGTGGTCCTTCTGGATGCATCACCCTTCTTGGATTTAGACTCCAAGGACTTATCTTCCTTTTTCAACATCTTCTTGGGAGAATTGTCACCTCTCTTCTGTTTGCTTCCCAAGGATTCTTTCTGAGCCAGGATCTGTGATATTTTCTTCTTTTGAGCTCTGGATACAGTTGGAGATTGACATGTATCTATTTGACCACTTTTGCAATCATCCCAGATGTTGTCAAGTAATCCAAATCTATTTGCAGTAAACAGATGTCTCCGGACCTGTGGATGCTGCTTCTTTCCTTCTGGCTTGCTCCCCCTTGGCATGGGCTTGCTTTGTGCTTTGACATTCAGTGGATTGTACCAACAATCCTTTGCATAGTGCCCATACTTATTACAACACCAACATTGACCCACAAATCTTGACTTCTTCAGTCCTTCTAATTTTAGGGTACTTTTCTTGACTTGCTTTGTTGTTTCAGGAGAGCATTCTTTCTTCACTGTCTTCATCCATACTTGTTTGGATTCATTCTTCCATCCTGCACTTTTAGTAGAAACACTTTTAGAAGCATGAGTACAAGATGGTATGGATGGTACCTTCTTTTTAGAAGATGTTGCCCTTTCATTAGAAGATGTCTTTCTTTTAGAATCATCCTTCTCAAAGTTCACTTGAGTAGCAACATTTCTTCTTTCAGCTGACTGGGAGGCTTCAGATTTGGGTGATTGCAGATTTTTCAATATCACCTCCAGTTCTAAGCATTTCATATTGAGGGAGTTCTTCTCATCCTCAATAGTTCTTAGCCTTCCTTCCCATTTCTCTTCCAGCTGCTTTATCTGGTCTTCAGGCACCATATTCATTTCAAGCAATGAGTTGTCAAGATCCTTCACCCTTTTTACTTTGTCTTCAAGTTGAGCATCTTTAACAACCATTGATACTCTATGCCTCTTCTCCAGTGCATGGTAAACATCTTTGATTATTACTTTAAAGATTTCTTTCTCAGAAAGGCTTCTTTGCAATTCTTCAGCAGTGTCTTCATATCATTCATTGCAAAGAGAAATGGTTTCATCTTTAGCCTTCACCAGCTTTCTGAGAGTGTTGGTTATGCCAACCCTTTTAGCCAATTGGACTTCCAGAGAATTGGCTTCATCTTCTAGCTGTAATTTTTCTTCTTGAAGATCAAGGAGGCCTGTAGCTATACACATTGCCACTTCCTTGTGGACTGTCTTCTGAAGATATTTGATTGCATTTAGAAGATCATTGTTTCTTCCATCTTCATCACAACTAGAGCAGGCTTCATCAGAAGAATGATAAAAGGAATTGTCATCTGATGTGACTTTCACATTTCTTTCCATAGAAGGAGTTTCTCTGATTGCAACAACCTTCTTCCTCATCTTCTTTGCCTGTTTCTTCATTTTGTTTTTCAGAGTCTTGGCAGATATCTCCATTTGAGGCTGTTCTTTCATTTCCTCAAATCTACACTCCATATAGACTCTCTTGGATATTTTAGAGGTAACCTCTCTCTGATACCAATTGAAGTGCCCAGATCAATGTGAATCACTGAGAGGGGGAGGGGGTGAATCGGTGATCCCTTAAAACATTTTACTAATTGATTCTTTATCAATTAAACCTCAATGGCTGGTTAAAGCCTTGATCCACTCTTCTTGTATCTCTCACCATTCCACGAATGATGCAGTAAATGTAAAGGCACTGGAAACAAGGATTTACAAGGTTCGGCACCAAAGGCCTACATCCTTGCCATGCTCTCCCAGCATGGATTCTCCCATTATAACTTGTTAGAATTACAATGGTCAATAAAGCTTCCCACCGTATCTCTCCTGAGTCCCACAGGAGGGTCTTTATACTGCGTCCCACAGTGTTACCAGATTCCCACTGGCCTGCTCCAGATTCCCACTGAAGTCTTCTTCCACCCTGAGTCTCACAGGGGGCTTCTCCTGGCTCCTCGAGTCACACGAGTAGCTCTTCTTCTCTTTAAGTTCTTCAAGTATCCTCAGCAGCCTGGGATAAAGGCTGCTGGCCTTGCTCTGTACCTCTGCTCACTTGTGATGAACAGTTCTTCTCGTCTTGCTCACGATTTATCTCCTTCTTCTGAGGATGACCTGGCTTCTCTCTTCAAGAATATTCAACAGCCTCTGGTAAGGTCTGTGGGTCTTGCTCAGCACTTCTGATCACTTCAGTTGATCAGGCTCTTCTCAATTACTAAATACTCAGACAACTGATGTCTTTAACTTTAGTCTGGTCCAGTCTCACATCACATCAACTTCATGCACTGAGTGCATGGCAACTCTGAATCTTCATGCACTGATAGCATGAGTTCTCAAATCTTCAAGAACTGTTGTTCCTGGACTCCTCAGATGCACACCACTAATTTATCTTTCTTCACGTGTGCACGTGCATGCATGCATGCATGCACTTCCCTCTTTCTTCTCTTGGTTCAATAAACCCACAAAGGGTGTAGTATCTTTAAGCACACACCAACTTCTCACCTCTTCACACACTTTATTCAATTTACTTACACACTTGAATGTGTGTTATACTTTAGTGTGGATGTTCTCCTTCTTCTCCTTCTTAGTGTGTACACACCACTTAGCACACACTAAGGTTCGACCTTCGTTTGTTTTGCACACACAATTTGTTCCACGTTTTGCACGCACTTAATCTTGGCCTTTCACTTATTCTTGCACACACACAAAGTGTTATTTAATTTGTTCTTTCAATTTGTGAACCCATATAAGGGCTACGGCCTTCTTCTTTAAATTGCACACAAGGCACTAAGGCCTCGGCCTCTTCCCACTTCTTGTTTCACACCCTTAACCCGTAGGTTGTTCTTCAATTTTGCACACACAAAATGTGTCTTCACTTGGTGCACACACAAGGCATGAAAGCCTCGGGTCCTCTTCTCCACTTGGCACACACCCACTGTCCGTAGGTGGTCTTCTTCACTTGATCTCAAAGGAGGCGCGCAAGGGTATGCTTGATCTGCGGCCAACTCCTTCTCCAACAGCCGCACAAGGTACCAAGCCGCAAGGGCCGCGCAAGGCCTCAGGTGCAAGGCACCTCAACCACGGGGCGCGCAAGTGCTACTGCCCCGGGTACATCCTGCCACGCAAGGAGTAGGCGCGCAGGGGATCTCCTCCTCCTCCTTCTTGTCGCGCAAAGAAGTTGCGCGCAAGGGACTCCTTCGGGCCAAGGATGGAACCGAGATCTTCAGCCGCACAAGTAATTTGCGCGGGGCTTCTTTCTTCGTGAGGCAGAGAGCACTCACGGGACTTCAAAAATTCAGCGCATCAGCAAGCAAAAACGAGAGTTCAGCCTCTCTTTTTATAGGCAGTAGAAGCCTCTGTCCTCCGCGTGAGATATCTTTCGAAACCCCGAAGATTTCGGTTCTTTAATGATTTTTTCAAATCTCGTTTCTCATCTGTTTCACGCGGGTTCTCTCTTCTTTTTATTTTCCTCTTTTTCTTTCACCTCTACGTGCATGGAATGTGTGCATGCCTCTGTTTAGGCCCATGCATGCAAAGAACGAACCCTTCATGGCCTCGGCAGCGTTGCTTGCCTCGGCCGAACTTCGAAATCCTCATTCGTCGCATGCAAGCACGTTTTTAAGAATGGTTGTGTTCGTTAGATCCATACGAACTCATTGGTGTCTTCGGCATCTTCAGAGGTGGCCGGAATCTCAAAAACATCACTCGGGAGGCGCCTGGTTTGAAGGTGGCTGCGGGAATGCTCGGGGAGGCCTCAACCGAGCTCGGGGAAGAAGATAAGATCAGTACCGTTGGATCCGCTCTTTGGACGGCCTGGATTTGAACGGGAATGGCGCGATGCATCGGGCGGCCGAGATCTGCCGCGCGATCACTCGGACGGCCAGGATTCGCTCCTGGAATTTTTTCCGCGTCCCACATCGAAACGGGGCGCGGTTTTGCCGCGGCTTATCAACCTAGCGCTGCCTCTCAACGCTCAGTTGTACTTCCCCCTCCACGGTGTCGCACCGCACCGTGTTCTCCCTGCGGGTGCGCTCTGCGCCCACTCTCTGCTCCCTGCGGGTGCGCTTCTAGCGCCCACCATGCACTCCGACACTCTTGGGGGCGCTCTCCTACGCCCCTGCCACGCTCCTTCGGGCGTGCCCCAGGTGCCCATGCGGTGTCCTGGGTGCGGCCCTGCCGCCCTGGCTCGCCCCACGGGTTCCCCCATGGGCGTGGTTCCCTAGCGCCCATGCCTTGGGGTTGAACCCTCAAGGTGCCTTGGCTGGCCATATTTTTTGGCAATGGACAGTACAAATACTTTGTCAAAAACAAAGTAACCCATGAGTATAAGACAAATTCCAAGTGCCATTCAAGCCATTTCTTCTTCATCATTTCTTCTTCAAATGGATTCCTCCTCTTCTTAATCATGTATTCAATATTTAAGAATGGATCTCCCGAAGGTTCTTCTTCATCAACCGACCTCCTTAATCAAATAACTTCTTCAATGTTCTTCATTGATCTAATTAGAGATCAGGTTGGATCAACTTCTAATTCACATGCACTAAGTGATAGTGCATGGACTTCTTCAGCTCACTTCATCCACTTAGGACTTGTGGATGGATCTTCTTCAACTCCTCATGCATTGTCACTACAATGCATGGTCTTCTAATCATGTTGTGACATTGTATCCAGTTGATACAAGTTCTTGGAACTTTAAGAACAGCTCAACAATCGTCTGATATACATGGAGAATGTTTCAACCACAATTTCCAATACCACATAGTGAATCTCCTAAGTGACATGCATCTTAGTACCATGGCCATTCTCCATTCATCACCATCACCATCACAACCTTTGTCATTCACATCTTGACATTCCATGACATCCATTTATTCCATGACAACTTCATGCCTCATTGACAACAAATGCAACACAGTGCACATCAAACAATTCACTTCTTCCCATTATTTCCATATCCAGAGTTTTCAACAGATCTGTTCTTCTCTTTCTTTTCTTTAATGTTTTAAGAATTAGAGAATTCTTTTTCTGTCTTGATGGCACATAAGACAATATCTTCATAAGATGAGAAGGATTGTGAGACTAATACCTGATAGATAAATGGTTATATCCCATCATTGAATTGATAAATTCTACTCCTTGGGTTATGTATATAATCTGTTTCATGCCTTTCTAACCATGTAATTTTATCCTCATACTCTGCAACATTCTCATCCTCCTTTTCCTCAGACACATAGATTGTCTTTTTATATGCATTTAATGGTCACAAGGAAAGTATATTTCTAATAAATTGTCTTTAAACTCCCTCAATTCCATATTTTACCCTTGTTCATCCTTTCTGTTTTGAATTAATGACCACTGTTGATCTACATCTCTCGTAAGGTGATAAGATACCATGACAACTTTTTTCCCTTTTGCTCCTCATTAATATATGAAATATTTTCTCTATGGAACTTATCCATTACTTAGCTACAAATGGATTTTTACTCCCAATTAATATTGGTGGATGTTGACTCATGAAGTGTTCTATCATTGATCCTCCACATTAGGGATCAACATTCTCCATACGGGTATGTTTATGATTCATAACCTGAGTGAGTTGTCCAAGTATGGTGATATGGTAATCATAACCAGTTGCATCACTAGATAAAATATAATTATATTTAGTAGGATAGAAATCCCTATATGGATTACGTGTGTTGATATGGTTTTCATTCCTTCCACTAGGAACCATTTCAAAACAATTTCATTCACAATATTAGTATATGAATCATACTACATAATTACAAACATATAATAAACATAACATACATTGAATAGTTTATGGATATAGTCCATAATTATAAAAATGATTTCTTTGATGAGGATTATACTCATAAGACCTACATAATGGGTTCCAGCAAAAATCTGAATCATCCTAATCATATCCACCATGAGTGTCATAAACAAGTGTGCAAGAAGGCATGTTGTCGTGTACCGGGATACCTCAGTTTATTCCCAAAACACCATGTCATAGTATTCACTCCATTGAACATCTGTTCCAGAGAGGCCTCTACCTGCTCATATCAAGAAAGTGATTTATTTCTTGTAAAACTCATTAAATATCTACATTACCAAAATTCTAGAATGTTTTTCTATACCAATCCAAAATGTATATCTTAGGGTAATGTTCTCTAATCAAAATTTTATAAATATTTCATCCATGGTTTGTAATAAGCTTCCTCTTATACCAACTGCAACATTGAGACCCTAGTTACCCAGAGTCGGTTTATTATTACATAACATTGGAATGATCACAAGAGATCATTTATTGAAAGAACGATTAGTTTAGAATCATTGGAAGTTCTATATTTATACATAAGATTTACATTACATAATGAGATAAAAAACGACAACATTTTTCCCCTATGAAAACACTTATATCCCTTAGAATATCCCAATAGGTTATCCATAAAATACTTCTACACATCTAGGGAAAAACAAAACATAGGAAAGGGTTTGATTATATGCTCAGTAAGGAAAACAATATATCGGAAACATTCATAAATAATCATAAACATTAAAGGAAATGTATAAGAATAAAACAAATGCCTTTTAAAATTACTCTTCAGCATAATATGGAAAATATAAATTGAATAATTCCATTTAAATATTGAAATTGATATTCTACTAATCGAATAATCCCATACAATATCAATAAAAGATTTAATAATGAGGGAATGAATAATCTCGAACATCATAACCACATATTCAAGGCCTTATTCCAAGACTAAAAATAAGATTTTGTAAATTTCATGGTCCATGACACTAGTTTGTATCATGAGACCTACCTATTAATTGAGGAGCTAAGTGGGCTCCATCCGTCACTTACTAAGTCTAATGCATTCCTCATATAAAAGGGTTTATACATAACATATGCATTTTTTTATTAAAACTAGCATACAAAATGTCAATAATTTATCCCTAAACCATGAATGGTATAAAAATTAGACATCCACAGTCAAACATTTAACAAAACCTTAAATACAATATGTGTGCTTTGCATCATAATAAATCAACTTCAAACATGATTAAAATCCATCAATGAATGCTGACATAGATGAAATCAAAACTGTTTGTGAGAAATATCTCATTCTATATTGAAATCATTTCAAAGTCATGTAATTTAAAATATTCTCATAACCTTTTAACGGAATATTTGAATGTGTTACAGTGTTGGAAAATAGTTGCACCCACTATATAACTTAAAAAACATTCATTCATTAATTTTGTCCAAAAGGTCATGAAAGTCCTAGTTTGGAAAAAGTCGAAATGATTCATTTATAATAATTTTATAAAAAGGAATACAAGTGTATAAATGACATTAAACAATAGTATGTGAAATAGTAAAATTTATTTTTAAAGTATATTTTTATGAAACATGGATGTGGATGATAATGAGGTCTGAGTAGATACTCATGTATAAACAACCTCTCATAATATATAGATTGATGAATTAACCCTTACCTTGTAAATTTCCTTGGTCTAGGGTACATTAACAAATTGTATAATAGTTAAATAATTGATATTAAATTATTCAAGAACCACATATATAAATATGAAATCATATATGATCTTCTAATATTTCTTTGTTATTAATATTTCAGTAGTATCGTCGTTTTAGGTGTTAACTGATTCATTTTCATTTATATGTTTTGTTAATTAAGTCATGATTGTTATGAATAATATGTATTTTAATTATATATAATGATATTATGTTTGTAATAATTATTTTTGAATCATAAAATGATATTTATTCATGAATGGTTGCGGTGGGGAATGAATCTCATTGTGTTCGTGGAGACGGTATTCTGTACGTACGCATGAGCGACAATACCATTCTATTGATGGTGGAATCATTTATAATTGGATGGTAAATAATATATAAATACTGATTAATATTTTATATTTATTATCTATATAAATTATACTCATTATTATACCCATTCAAGTAATGATTTTTTTGAAAAACAAACTACACCACGACGTGGAGACAGTAAGCCGCATGTACGCACGTATCGTTACTTGTAATTCATAGGATGGATAGAATAATGGATATTGTTGTACCACATTTATAATATCATTACAATATGTATAAGTTTATGTAGTTATTATTTTTTATGGAAGCAACCAAGAATGATAAAGTGGAAGAAAAAAAGAACTTTGAATGTGGTGGTGAAACTATTACATCCTCTCTGAGTGTTTCTTTTTGAGATGATTAAAGGGCTCTATATGAGGGATTTAATGTCAATGTAAGGCCTCTAGGTATAAGTGAGGGTAATTTTGTGGGAATTTGATAAGGGGTGGCCAAGCCAAATGGATTTTGAGGGTGAAATTAAGAGAAGAGAAAGTACACTTTTATAAGATAGGTGAGGGTCACATTAAGAAAACCATGAAATATTATTTTGTTATACAATCATATTCAGTTTATAATGGCACCAAAAATATTTATTTCAAGGTTAATGTGGGAATGGGTCACAAAACCTTCACCTAATAGGTTTTTTGACAATTTTAGGTCACCATATTAACCATATCGTTTAGATTTAACACTTGGTTAAATAGTTTATCATTTTAAATGTCACATTGTATTTTTATAAAATATGATTAATAAACAAACAAAAAAATTCCAAGAGAACCCCATGTGGTTAATTTATAACATATATATTATTATATAATTCCTTTGGATGAATCTTAGATTTTTAGAACTATTATATCATTTAATAATATTTTATTTTATTTAAAAACTCATTAGTAGCAGTTTTGGCACTATTTAGTATCTCATTTATGTTAATGTCATAAAAACTTTATAAATTCAAAAAAAATTAAAATAATTAACCCTATAATGTCATATTAACCTATAAATGTTTTGGAATTCATCAAAAGTCTCAATTTACATTTCTTTTGATATTTATAATATCAATTATTTCAATAGTTCACTAATAAGGTAGTTACTACATCCTCATTGTGTAACAAAAAAATTTATTTATATATATATAAAAATAATAAATAGAATAAAATTATTCAGGAGATAGTTTTAAATTTATAATGAATATTTAGTCTAATTTATCTATTTTGTATTACAATATTAAAAATGATTTAGTTATGAAACATTGAATTTAACACTTTTAACTCTTCTTTAAATAAAATAATAATAAATGTCCTAATATAATTGAAGTGGACCGAAAGGATCATATTTTATTCTTAAAGTTGTTTTTGGTCGAAATACACTTTTCCAACAGAATTAGTACATCTATTATGTTGATAATAATATCATTCTTATCTTTAATTTCTCTATTTACTTTTAACCGTGGTAAATAAAAGTCAAAAGTTACTATTCATCAAAAATTATTTTCATCTTATTAAACTACATTTTGCATAATGATATTATATGTGTCTCTCCAATTTATGAAATTCAATTCACCGAAGTGGTAATATTACAATTTAGGAAAATTTGCTATCGTGCATAGATGGTGGGTAAAAGTCGGTAAAAAGTTCAATAAAAATTTGTATATCTAAATTTATTATAAAATGACCATAATGAATTAAATTGAACAAATGTCGTTATTTCGTATCTATTTTGAATTAAAATAAATATAAATAAAAATAATTAATTAAATAAATAAAATTTTTGTTTTAAATAATACCGTAGTGTTTTCACTATTCATCAAAAGTTGAAAGTTTTCAGAAGAATTCCAAAAAATCACTATAAGCTAATATTGATATTCTGAATCCAAAAATGAAGTCCATTTCAAAAAATAAAATTTTAAAAATTTCAAAAATTCAGTATTACTATCCACAACTGCTAGTTTCAGGGGGCGTGGTGTTCTTGAACGCGATGTTGCGTACATCAGAATCTATTGTATTATTTAAAGGGAAATGTATCATGGAATATGGGAGTGTCACATCCAAATGATAATGTTTTCAATAACACAAAACCTTATAACTACTCATATACTATATTCCACATCTAAATAAATATATATATATATATATATATTGTATTACCATGGAAACCTAAGACACATCATATCATGGGAAACCCTATGCAATATATTATCTAATTATCATCTTTTCGGTCAATATTTTTCTCTCTAAGAGATTAACATCGTTTTTCCTTTACATAATCATTATAAGGAATTATACCAAAAGGTAATCAGGTATCAGTATCAAAAAAGGGAAATGACCAAACAAACATTACAATCTAATGCCACCCATTTCCATTACTCAAAACTAATCTATCCATTAATTGAGTTATAGCCTATCCCTAATGTAATCATCCACTCAGTGGGTTATGAATTCTATGATGAAAATCATCCCAACAATCCCAATGGTTCCAAGTAATATCGGGGTTTTCACATGGTATAATCAAGAAAAACAATCCAGTCCAACCATCTCTTTTACTCGGGGGATACTATAGGAATATACAGCTTGTTATGAAATATTTCATTCATTTATTTCATGTAATTTATTGTCCTTGGGTTATATGTGTTACAATATATATTTATTATCAATACCTCATCCATATATTATAGGGACATCAAAGAAGTGAAAATGGGTCCATCATGTTTCTTAAAACATTGTTCAATCCATAGAAATTTAATGTCAATTTTTTTTAAAATAATTAGTATATTCTTCAAATTCCTATAATGGTGAGAAAACATGTCACATATAATGTGAGATGTAATTTTAGAGTTGTTATTTATTAAATCATATCACATAAAATCTCATACTAGATCATATAAGTCCAACGACCATTGTCTAAGAACCTTAGGCCCACTGTATTATCCCATCATCCAATAATCTATTATATAGAAATGTATCCAATTATTCTAATTAAATTTGTAAATTTATTAAAAAATTATTATATAATTAAATTCTTCATATAACTAAATATCTCATAGATCATCATCCATCCCATTATTAGCTAGGCCTCAAATAATTTGTTTGTAAGGTATATATGTATAATGGTTCTCGTGATAGGTATCTATCTAACTTTTCACTTTAGGGGTTTCCAATATGACCTGTGATATAATGTCTCTATTAAACAAAATAACAATTTCGGAAAATCCATGTGGTATAATTCGTGGGAATTCCTTCATTGGAAAAATAGTTTTTCTACGTTAATGTATTTCATTACCCAATATAAGAGTCATATTCACTCAACCTAACATTTCACCATAACCTATAATAATCCATAACATTCATTTGTTGGGTTTACCTAAATGTCATTGATAGATTACTATAACCAACATTCGGTAGAGAATTTAATACTTAATATGTATTTACCGAGTCTGAATGAGGATTAGATGGAATGTGGGGGATATGTTGAATTTATGGTAGAATAATATGTATACATGATTAATGAATACTCTAGAAGAACCATACTTAAATTAAAATACCATGGGTGAACAATTTATTAACATTCTCCTCCACCCCAAGCTCTCTTCCCCATCCACATCTAATATTTTAAAAAACCGAACAGACAACCAATCTACCACCTATCATTTTATGTTGTATTTCAAAATATAATGTCCCTTTAAATCCCATTTAGAATATACATAATATTATATCAATGTATTTCATTAGTTCAATAATTATTATCACTTGTACAGACATGACAATCAGTCCTTTCCATGAGGAAAATGCACTGAAAATGATTATAGTTTGTGAGTAACAATTTTGTATATAGTTATTTGATTTAATTTCTTAGATGTATAAATAGAAGTCAAACTAATTATAATTTTTGTTTTCATTGATAATAGCGGTCTTTGTTTCGAAACTATTCCAAAACCATAGGAATATAGAAGTACATTGGATTCATAGCCATATAATTATTTTCCTAACTAGAATAAAGGGTACCAATTATATTAAACATTCCTACAACATACATATCTATAAAAATAAAATATACCTTAATAATAGTAATCCAAAAAAATATAATACATAAAATTATTTAATGAAAGATCCATGAGCCTTTTTGATCAGATGGTCAATTATTTATATTAGTTTTATGAATCACATCATCTATTATAATAAATAACTACACCAAAAATAAATGAACTATATCTCTGGTGATGCAATGGTACTCTATGCTGCATTGTTTAGAACAAGAACCCTAAAAATACTGATGAGGGTGTAAGTCTCTACATTAGAAGAAAACGATTTACATGTGAAAAAATCTATAACCTTGGCCATACATTATATAGTTACACCAGATTATATTCCATGGACCCTAAAATTTTTATCATAATTTTTTTATAATCTATATATATTATTCTTTAAACATGTGAATAACTTCATCTGTGATGTTTAAATATAAAAAACATGGAAATAAATCCTAAAAAAATTCAATGAATCTTACACACACCACGATTTCCCCATTCTAGAATAAAAAATTCAATAATTCCATTATAATATAACATTATATTAGTATTCCATTATTTATGAAACATCCTTTAACTAGAATTTATTACTCCTCTACTAATCCCAGATACTATAGAATCAACTTTTCCTCACTAATTATTCAACAACTTTGGTCTTGTAGTCCAGAAATGTATTATAGTATTAGTATTTATTTCGAACTACCTAAGAATATTGGAATTATGTTTCTTAATATATACATCCTCAGTCTTTTAATATCACCTTTGACACCCTTTTAAGGATCTATAAGAACATAATTAGCTCCAAAATCATGTATAATAACATTTATCTCAATACTCATTAAAGAAGACATAGTTGCAATAATCCAACATATTTTTATACAATTCAATAATTCAATACAAATTCCAATATTACCACATGTAGGATATTTATGATTTTGAGAATGATTTTTTGATATAAAGTATGAGTCTATGATAAAAAACCAGAACCATTAGAGTCACATTTCTTCAATGTTATTGAGAAACCCATTCTTTTAGTCTAGAAATATTATATAATTTTAGAAGCATATAGTATTACCATAAACTGATGGGTAACTAATACTAAAAACATTTAGTCCATATTATATAATATTTTACACATGATTTATATAAAATATATTACAATTTCATTAGATGATATTTTGTAACATCTTCCAGATATTTGACATGTACCAGTCTAGGATTGAAGCCACTAATCTTAAGCCTCCTAAGAGAAATGTAGTGATACTTTTATTTATCAATAATATTTAAACGAGTGAAAATTAAAAAAATTGGGTTTCAAAACATATGAATTACAAGGACTAGTTGTATATCTATTTATTGGAGTATGAAAAAGAACAAGAAGATTTTTTGATAGATAATGAAATTATAAATTTTTATATCATTTTACAAGATGAAAATATCTAAATTTCCCGAAATATTTTTATTCCCATAGGAAAAATAATAAAATGAGATTGAAAAAATTAAGATATTTTATTGATTATAGAAAATGAGATTGCACAATATATTCCTTTCTAAATGTCCATCATTTTGAATATTTAGTAGCTCCCCATACAATTTTGAAATGGTTAATATAATGAGTGTATGAATTGATTCTACAATGTCCCAAATTTATTCAATGACAATTACCTTCGAACCAATTTGTCATAAAATTACATGAGAACCCAATATAATGAACTACTATGTGTTGAGTTACCTTTAAACTTAATTTTTTCACTTCTGTGTGTGAAATTTTGAAAAATCCAACATACACGGTTGTGTTCAAGATGATATTTGGAGTCTAATAGAACAAACATAATTTTTGTTCAATAGTAACCTACCCTAATTGAAAGTAACATACCCTTATGAATAGTTATATAACCTAAATAATATTAACCGTACCTATTATTGTATTAAAATAATATTCAATTGAATGTATGATGTACCTATATTTTAGAATTAGTGAATGAATTTTTTAAAACTAGGTTTTTAATAATAAACTATGATTTCAATTAAATATTAAATTAATCATATTTAAAAAATTATTTATGAAAAATATACTTCATATTTTGATTCCACATGTTGAAAAATGTTTGGGGTGATGATTTGGGATTATTTGGAAATACTGGAATATTTTATGAAAACTGAAATACCATAATTTACCTAAATAAACTAAATAAGCTAATTATAGTGTCATGTATGTTGTTCAGATGATGTAAGCCCACATAGTTTGGGGTCACATGATAAAATTACTATTTTCGTTCATTTAAGACTCACTATTCCTTTTCTTGAGCTGAAATAATAAATTAATTAATTTTATATTGAGAAAACCCCTCTCCCCTCTACTATAAAAACCACCCGTCACACCCTTGTTTCCTCAAACCTCTCAAGATCCATGCCTTTCCTAAACACTACCCATGAATATTCCCTAGTCGATCCCCAACTTCCAAAATCTTCTGGTCACATCAAAAGACCAATATTACGCCACTTTAGGAGGATCTCAAGAGGATAATTCAAGAGGAAATTCCTCTCCTTTTTTTCCTTTAAATTCCTTTAAATTTCATGTTCTTTTCTTATTAACTCCCAAACTATCCTTCTACAAATGGTTTGATAAATCCATTATTATACATATAATAGAATTTTATGATACTGATGGTATATTATATCATCTAACCCCCTTTCTCCTCTTCTTTTTATTTTAAAAAGAAAATGTAGTTTGTGAGGTGTTAATATATCTCCTTCAAGAATGACATGTTTTCATTTTCATTTATAATTTCAGATCTAGTCATGTGGAAATTTTAATGGATTAACCAGAATATGATATTCATATTATGTCCTATTTAATGTTCTAGAACTAATTTATGTTCATATTACTAAATTATTAATCAAAAAAAAGTTCGTTGTGGTCAAAAAACCACCCAAATTAACCCAAACGATCATCATAAAATTCCTATCTAATGATTCATCAACAATTTATATAAAAATCTTCATTATAAGATCATTTATACTCCTAGAATATAATTAATTAAATTTAATATCAGTTCTGTTTGTTTACTCATGTTCTACCTGAACTTCAATTTATGAATACAAGTGAACCGTGCAAGAAACCCATAAGAATTAACATTCCCGAACAATGTTTTTAAACCTTATAAGTCATTAAAGGCCCATAAAATAACATAATGAAACCAAAATTAAACACTTTAATTTAAAAAAGGATTTGTTATTTCTAATTATTGAATATAATTTCATTATACAATACATTAATGATATTGGAGCGTTCGAATATAAGGTATGGGGAAATTCTCGAACCCAACATTCATCCTTCATGTACTCCCTCGTTTACTCTTTTTTGATATGGTTACTCCTTAAAAATAATTTTTTTTCATTTCATTTCCTTTTTTAGGATATACTTGTTTTTCACGAGTATTTACGAAAAAAAATGTTTTTCAAAAGGACTATTCTTTCAAGAACACACCTTTTACTTCTCATTCATGATTAACGGTTCCTGAAACATATATGTTATTCCTTCTTTATTTTGGGAACCCAATATTTATGAATGTGTTCTTATGAGATGAAACACATTTTTTTCATGGTTTAGTTCTGTTAATTTTTGATATATTTTCATTGTGAAATTCATGATAAATGATAATGTTATGATGTGACGGGTGCACCCGAAATTATATTGCGCTATATAAATGTTTCAATGCGACGGGTGTGCCATGAATTATACAGTGCTCCAATGAATTATTTAATGTTATGAATCTCATGATTAAATGTGAAATGATGTTTGAAAAATATATTAGCTTTTTATACAAGTGTGTGTGGTAGTTGACCACTAAGACATTGTCTTTCATTTTTATGCATTTCCAAATTTAAAGTCTCATATTAATGCTTCCTCTAATGTTCATGATTCATTACATATGTTATAAATATTGTTAGCCCATGATATATTGTTCTTATCTATCCTCTTATTGGGATTTTAGATCACCCATTTTTATGTATATCTGTAGGTGGCAACATGTACTAAGGAGAGGACAAGTTCCTATAAGTATCTAGAGAACAAGAAATAAAACAAAGTTAATGCCCTATGTGGTAATTGTTATGTAAGGTCCTAGTTTTCCCTATACACTAAACTGTTGCATCCACTATGTGTAATACTATTATGTTTTTTATATTTAAAATGATGTAATCATGATGTATGAAAAGGTTGGGTTACTATAGTTTGTATCAAAGGAAATGTTTAGTTAATTTGGGAATTAGGATTACAGAACCCTAGAGAAAACCTCTAGTATGATACTAAGTACAAATATGCACACAATGATATTTACATTGGGATCCCATATGATATTATTTTAAAATAAAATGTTTAAATGAATATGTTATTCATGAATTTTTAAATTCTGTTTTGTTCTAACCTTTTATATTTTAGAAAATAGTTTGAACTAGTTGAAACGATAGAAACAACTCATGCGAGGGACAACACAACGATTGCCTGAACAACATCCCTAGTGATTTGAGAGGTGGAGTACAGAACATCATTGAGAGGATTACCCAATTACCTCATGTTATGAACAATAACAATAGTAATGGGGAATGACCTCCCTCACCAAAGAGAGAGCAACTGGATATTTAATGTTTTATGCGGCAATGACCACTGACGTTTTGTGGATCTTCTTATCCTCTAGTTACAGAATAGTGGGTTAACTCCATGGAGATGATCTTTTCTATGATTAACTACTCTGAGAAGATGAAGGTGACTCTAGAAATTTATTGTCTAAATGAGAGGCTGATCAATGGTTGGATTTTATTAAGAACACCAATCCAAGGGATGAAATTGAAGAGATGGAATGAGAAGGCTTTATGATCATTTTTTAATAAGTTTTTCCCATCACCTCTTCACAAAATGATAGTGGGAATATTCACAGAGCTCATGGAAAAAAGATAGAAAATCTTTCAAAAACTCTGAATCTAATATCACAAGGCTTGGAAGGAACGCTTCAGGTTATGTTATCAACAATGATAGTAAAATTGATAGATTCTTTAGATGATTAAAACCAAACCTTCGAAAGGCTATAAAAATTCCAGAATTTGGCAGTTATAAAGATGTTTTTCGGTGTGATCTAAAAGTATATATGGAGTTTGGATAATGGAACCATGGATATGGTGGTAAGAATCAAATGAAGGAGTTTTGATCCAGTGGATCTAATTAAAAAGGTTGGAAGAAAAATCAATGACCCACATGCCAAAAATGTGGGATGTTGCACCATGGGAACTGCATCAATGGGACTGGGTAATGCTTCATGTGTGGGAATGAAGGACACCATACTCAAGAGTTTTGGAAAGTCATAAAAACGAAGGAAAATGTAGTCGAATAAAGGAGAGAACCACTCATGGTTCAATGCTACAACTGTATGGAGAAAGGGAACTATGCAAGCCAGTGCACTAAACCTCGAGTTATCAAAGGTTATAAGTTTTAGCAGCCACCAAAGCCAAATAAAATATGGAAGTATTATTCCGTCACTACTGTGGAAGTGGATCAAGATAGTGAAGTAGTACAAGGTAACCTTCCTATTCACTCAAGAATGGAAAAGGTCTTATTTGATTCTAGTTCTATAGATTCTTTTATATCTTGAAAGTTCACTAGAACTATAGAATAGAAGCCCTGAATCCTTGAAGTAGTGATATCTGTAAAAACACCAAGTGTTGAAATCATTGCAACACATGTGTTTGACTCTTATCCTATTAGCATATGTGGGAAGATTCTTCCAGGGAATCTCGTATTACTTTCTTTGGTTGAATTTGACACTATAATGGGAATGGATTGGCTCTCGTTATATAGAGAACATATCAACTGTCGGGAAGTTGAAATATATTTTCATATTCTGAACCATCCCATGATCCTCTACAAATATAAGGAAGAGCATGCATCTCCTTTGAAAAATCCTTCATCTGTGTGGGTGTTGATTCCCTATTAAAAATCATAACTCGCCCAAATGGATGAGTCAAAGGAAGGTGCAAGCCTTGCAGAAATTCCCATATAGAGGGAATATAGTGATATATTTCTCGAAGAGTTACCAAGAATTCCCCCAGATCGTGAGGTAGAGTTCTCAATAGGACTCATTCCCAGAGATACTCCTATCTCAATATGTCCCTATAGGATGGATCCTATCGAATGAAAGGAGTTAATGAAGCAGCTACAAGAGCATCTGGACAAAGGGTTCATATTCCATAGTGCATCACCTTGGGGTGCTCCAGTGCTCTTTGTGATGAAGAAGGATGGAACAGTATGTCTATGTATCAATTATTAGGAATTAAACAAAATCACCATATAGAACAATAATCCTCTTCCAAGGATTGATGAACCGTTCGATCATTTAATAGGAGATCAATACTTACTAATGGTGGATATTCATTATAGATATCATCAGCTAAAGGAAAGGAAGGAATATATTTTGAAGACTACCTTCCTTACAAGGCATGGGAACTATGAGTTTATGGTTATTCCCTTTGGACATTATAATTCCCCTGCAAAAATTATGGATTTCATTAATATAGTCTCTAGACATTACCTTGAATATTTTTTGTAGTGTTTACTGATGTTATTCTCATCAACACCAACAGAAAGGAGGAACATGAAGAACATCTAAGACTTGTGTTGGTGACATTGAGAAATGAGATGTTTTACGCCCAGTTCAGAAAGTGTGACTTTTTTATGAAGCAAGTCACTTTCTAGGGACATTTGATTACAAGTGTGGGAATTTCTGTGGTTACATCAAAAAAGGTGATTAAGGAATGGCCTAGGCCCACTAGTGTCACCTAAATATGTAGTTTTCTTGGATTTACTGGGTACAACCGACATTTTGTGAGAAACTTTTCATGATTATTAAACATGCTAACTAAGTATACAAGGAAAGGGGTAATGTATATTTGCACAGAATAATGTGAGGGAAACATCAAATAGCTAAAGAGATTTCTGATCACTGCACCTGTACTCGCATTACCGAAAAGTGGAGAATATATTGTGATATACTGTGATGATTCAAATAAGGGACTAGGTTCTGTACACATGCAATATGATAATCTGATAGCCTATTCCTCACTTTAGTTGAAGATCCATGAGAAGAACTACCTGACACATAATCTAGAGATGGTAGCCGTGATTGTTTCTGTGAAAATATGGTGGCACTACCATTTTGGTATGAAGTGTGACATATACAGTGACCACAAGATCCAAATGTATATATTCAGACAAAAATAGATGAACATGTGTTAATGGATTTGGTTAGACCTAATCAAATATTATGATTCCTCTATTCACTACCATCATGGAATGGAGAACAAGGTAGATGATGCTCTAAGCAGAAAAGATCCTAAAACTCTATCAATGGTAAGGATTGTGAAAGACCCTATCATCGTGGATAAGCAAAGCATTGACTTAAAAATCATAAGGGAAGGGGATACATCATACATTTCCCAAATTAATTCACATCCATCAATCCTAGAGAAGATTAAGGAAGCATAAAGGGATGAGGTGGAGATTCAAAAGAGGGTGAATGCAGTAATGGAAGGGAAGATGCAAGAGTTCCATATCGATGATGATGGTGTGATTTGGTTTGGAACATGGATTTTTGTGCCTATATCCCCCTGGATAAAGAATAAGCTATTAGATAATGCATATAGCTCAAAATTATCTATCCATCCTGGTAGCACAAAGATGTATCGTGATCTCAAGGAACACTACTGGTGGGATAACATGTAGAAGGAGACTGCAGAATATATATTAGGGTGCTTGATGTGTCAGCAAGTAAAATCATAGCAACAAAAGTCCAAATGGATGATGCATCTATTGCCTATACCCTTGTAGAAATAGGAAAATGTTACTATGAACATTGTCAAGGGTCTCATGAAGACATCGAAGGGAAATATGCGATATGGGTTATGGTAGATCGATTCACCAAGACTACAAATTTTATCTCTTTTTGGGAAGTTCTCATTCTTGAACAACATTAAAATATATATGTGAAGGAAGTGTTGAGACTACATGGTGTTACAATCTCAATTGACATAGACCATGATCCAAGGTTCACATCTATATTCTGAAAGATCCTTCAACCTTCTTTGAGTATAGAATTATATTTACGCACGATGTATCTCCCCCAAACCGATGGCCAAACTGAAAGGACTATTCCGACACATGAAGATATGCTAAGTGTATGATCTCTAGAATTCAATGGTGGATGAGATCAGCATCTCCCATTGGTTGTATTCTTATACAACAATAGCTTCCACCCAAGTATACAGATGGAACCAAATGAAACAATATATGGAGAGCGATGTAGAACTCCAACATGATGGGATGAATTTGGAGAACGAAATCTACATGGACCCGATCATGTGGAAGTGATGATAGAGAAGAATCAAGTCATCCTGAAACATATCAAAGATACTCAGAGTCGGAAAAAGTGCTCTGCTGACAATCCTCGAAGGGACTTGGAGTTCAATGTTGGAGATAAAATATTCCTTCGAGTATCACCGTGGAAGATAGTCATGTGATTTGGGAAGAAAGTTAAGATAAGCCTAATGTACATTGGCCCCTTTTAAATCCATGATCATTTAGTATTTGTGGTCTATCGGCTTGAACATCCACCAAATATAGCTCACGTTCATAATGATTTTCATGTATCACTCCTGAGAAAGTACATACCGGATCCCTCACATGTACTAAACTCCGAGGTGTTATAGCTGGGAGATGCTCTCTCTTTTCTGGAGAAGACAGTAGAGATTCTAGAACAGAGAGATAAGGATCTACGCAACAAGACAACCCACATTGTCAATGTGTTGGGGAGTAACCATAAGATTGATGAAGCTATATGGGAACCATAGGAGGTGATGAAGGAGAAGTACCCTCACCTGTTTCTGTAAAGTGAAATTTCGAGGGTGATATTTCATAAGGGGGGAAGAATGTAACGACCCATTGTTTTTCAATGGAAATTCCCTTCTTAAAAATATGTCATAAAATCACATCAAAACACAAAAAAATTAACTACTATGTGATGAGTGACCATTAAACCTATTTTTTCACTTTTGTGTTTGGAATTTCGAAAATCCGTCATACACGGTTGTGTTCAAATGATTTTTGTAGTCCAATAGAACAATCATAATTTTTGGTGAATAATAACCTACCCTTATAAATAGTAACATAACATTATAAATAGTTATATACAATAATGAATAGTAATCTTACCTATTATTGTATTAAAATAATATTCAATTGGAATATATTATGGACCTATGTTCTAGAATAAGTAAATGAATGTTTTAAAACTAGTTTTTTAAACAAACTACGATTTTATTTAAATATTAAATTAATCATATAATGATTTTTTTTAAAAAAAATATAATTCATTTTTGGATTCTACGCGTCGAAAAATGGTTAATGAAATGTGTTTGGATTTTTTGGAAATACTTGAATTTTTTATGAATAGTGATATACAATAATTTAAAAAAAATATGTTAAATAAGATAATTACAGGGTCATGTATGATGTTAAGCCCAGTTGGTTTGGTATCACATGGTATAATTACTATTATAGGTAATTTGAAAGTCACTATTCCTTGTCTTGAGAGGAAATAATATATTAATGAATTTTATGTTGAGAAAGCCCCTCTCACATCCACTATAAAAACCACCCATCACACTCTCGTTTCCTCACACCTCTGAATCTTCATGTCTTACCTAAACTCTGCCCATGAAAATTTCCAATCCCCTACCCCATGTCCAAAATCATCTGGTCTATTCAAAATTCCATGCTTAGGCCCCTTAAGGAAGACCTCAAGAGCAGAATTCAAGAGGTAATATCTCTCCATCTTTTCCTTTAAATTTCTTTCAATTTCATGTTTTTTTATTATTCTTTCCAACCCTATATTTGTATAAATGATTTTGTAATTCCATTATTAAAAATATAATGGAATGTTATGATACTAATTGTTTATTATATAATCTAACTCCATTTCTCCTCTTCTTTGTTTTTTAAAAATAAAATGTCGTTCATGAGGTGTTAATCTATTCCCTTCATGAATGACATGTTTTCTTTTATGATTTCTACATTATGATCCAGTCATGAACCATTTTTATGGTTTAACCAGAATATATTTTATGTGTTATGTCTTATTTAATGTTCTGGAAGAAACATATGTTCATATTACTCAATTATTAATAAAAACATGTTCGTTGTAGTTGAAAAACCGCCCAAATTAACCAAACGATCATCATTAAATTCCTCTCTAAGGATTCATCCACATGGCATATAATATAATTAATTATATGATCATTTAAACTCCTGTAATATCATTAATAAAAAGTAATATTAGTTCTGTATTTTTACCCATGTTCTACTGGAACTTCAATTTATGAATACAAGTGAACCTCTCAATAAAACCATAAAAATGATCATTCCCGAACAATGTTTTTAAACACTATAACTCATCAATGGCCTATAAAATTACATAATGAAACCAAAATTAACCCTTTTAATTTATAAAAGTTTCAATTTATTCTAATTAATACATTTAATATCATTATACAAGACATTAAAGAGAAGGGATCCTTCGGATACACTGTAAGGGGAAATTCTCGAACACAACTTTCATCATTCGGGTTCTCCCACATTCACTTCTTATTGGTATGGTTACTTGTAAAAAATCATTTTTCATAATTGAATTTAAATTTATGGGATATACATATCTTTCACTAGAGTTTATGAAAAACCAATTGTAATCCAAAAGAACACTTCTTTCAAGAACATGCCTTTTACATATCATTCTATATTGACGGTTCCTATAACAAGTATGGTATTCGCTATTTCTTTTGAGAAACCAATGTTTTTTAATGTTTTCTTATGAGTTGAAATTCTTTCCTTTTCATAGGATATTTATTTTCTTTTTTTATATATTAATTTTGGCATGCACGATAAATGATAATATTATGATATGAAGGGTGCGCCCAGAATTATATAGTTCAATATGAGTGTTTCAATGTGATGGGTGAACCCAGAATTATACAGCACTGCATCACATTGGGTAAAGTGATTAATCTCTTGAGTAAATGATAAAATTACATGTGAACAAAATTTTAGCTTTTTTCACATGATTTTATGGTTGTTAACAACTAAGACATGCTGTTTTATTTTTATGCATTGCCACAATTCAAGTCTCTTATTAATGCTTACTCACATGTTCATGATTCATTTCCAATGTTATGAATATACTCTCCCCATACTATATTGTTCTTATCATTCCTATTACGAGGCTTTTATCTCACCCCTTTTTATGTATATCCTTTGGCTGCTACATATACTGAGGAGAGGTCAACTTCCAATAAGAATCTAGAGAAGAAGATATAAAAAAATGTTTATGCTCGATGTTGTAATTGTTATGTAATGTCATAGTATTCCTAAGACACTAAACAGTTGGATCATCTATATGTAAAAATATTATTATTTTTTCATTAAAATGATATAATAGTAATATATGAAATGTTTGGGTCTCTATAGATTATGTTATATACATTGATCATTATAATTACATATGATGTTAATTGATGTTATTAAACTAATGCATTATAACTCTCATCATAATAACTTTCGAGATAGGTATCTATGATTCCTATTGTGTTTTTTGAATGAAGATATATTTTTTATTTTGAATAATACATTAATGATGAACAGCACAGTCAAAACATTGTAGCATTATATGCATATCATAGGGAGGTGAAAAAGATAATTTTATTTTTCTAACGTCGAACAGTGGTTGAATAGTTAGTTTTCGCTAGCATAGAAACAAAATGATTCACTTAGTATCCATAATATAATTATTAAATTTTTATATTATCTTATTTAGTGATAAAATAATATGGGAAAATAAAATTTAGTGTTAGTTAATACTACTAGAAAATGAAATTATAAAACAATTATTTTATTTCAAATAATGGTCATGTTCATAGGTTTGGGTTTTTAGGTTTATTAATTATTCGTCGTTGTTTCATTAAATTAATTTTCTAATGAATTCATTTATTTCTATGAATTAATTTATTTAGTGTGGAATTTCAAATTCCTAATATAATTACATGGAAAAAAACCTTACCTCCTCTAATAATCACTGTTAAACAAATACCTCAATTGAGTGTGTGGTTCTATCTAATACATGACACAACTGCGTGTTGTTTCATCCATCACACAAAAATAAATCCGTCATATGAAAAATAACCAATAAAATTGAGGCAATGAATTGAAATTATGGAATAAAATGACATAAAGAGGCTAAAAAATTAGTTGTTGATGATCACATAACCCATATTAATAATTAATCGTTCCCTTACCAAAAAATAGGATAAATTTATAAAATATTGAAATGAAATACTAAGGAACACAAAAAAACCTACGACAGGTACAATTCCAAGTCCAGTAACTCATATTTGAGATTATAAGATACCATTTGGGAAGAAATTGAGAGATATTGATAGTGTGTTGATGCTGAAATACCAACGTGTCAAGAAAGGCTATGGAATGAATGTACGGTTCCGAGAGAATCTGGGCCAGAATGGCCTAAAAATCACACTACGTGTCTACTTCCCTATGAAATATTATTTTTTAATATTTGATGATGTGGAAAATATCAGTTAATAAAGCCCCTTAACGTGCATGATATGTCTATATAATAACTTCCTTGAAAATCATTTCTGATATATGGGTATCTTCAAGTCCACGTTAAAGGTTAATGGAAATTTCATCACCACAAAATTTAGACTCGTTGATCCTTATCACTCGTGTAACTAATATTTTATTTATAAAGAATACAATTATCAGGATACCTAGATCTATATAAATAAAACCATTAGTATAATTTTTTATAAGGAATCATGACCTTTAATCAACTAATTTTTTCCATATTCACAAACCACATGAGCTTCATAATTGAAGAAGAGAATTGACCCCCCAAGGTATATGAGCTTCATGAAACCAATACCCTTGTATTTTGTTGACCCACTACCAAATGTGAAAATGCATTTCAGGAAGGATAATTCCATATGAGAAGAAATAAATTTATTTTTGGAACCTTTTAATTCATGACGAATATATTATTCACAAATAAATTTATATGGGAAATAAGACATCACTCGGAGGTATGTTCCCTCTGGTTCACGAAGAGTACTCCTTGCCAAACCCCTAACCTCTGGGTCCCCATTAGATTCAAAAATATTCTCTCTATGAGTCCCTATGTTTCATGAATAACATCTGCTTGGCCCCTCCATGGTGTCTCGCTTTTGGTGAAACCCCTTAGTGAAGGTTGAGTACGTTGGGCCTTCTTACTAACCCATAACTAAACCAGTGTCACCTTGAGACCCCATGTGGATACTGCCTCCAACTCATTAGTCCTCCAAAATAACTCCATTTGTGGAATTAGCCTCCAATAAACATTTTTATTATAATAATGGGAATCCTGAATGCATTACTTATAAGCATAGAAAACCTAATGCAGACCTCCCCATTGTCCACTCATCTGTGGGAGTGAAAATGACATGCCCTACACAAAGGTACATGGTCGGTGGTAACATAATTACTAAAAGTTTATTTTTAGATGAAAAAAATACCACCTATCCTTGTGAGTATTACTTATGAAGAATCATTGTCTTCCTCAAGGAGGTATTCCTTAAATATCGTAGAGACATGACATAAAAACTCATAGCTCCACATTTCAGTCATAAGATGTTAATCTACAAAAAAATATCCTCATCACATGACAAAAAAATGCCGACATACTGAATAAATAAATATAGTATTCCCCATGAATTAATATAAATGTATTCCTCCTTCTACCCCCATGGGATGAATCTCCTCACATAGGGATGAAACTCCAACACTATAGAAGCTTTCACACAGAGGACACACACCATCCATCCCCACCAAGTGATGAGACACTCGTAACATGAATCTAACATTCATAAGGCACATATGAATCCCTAAAGTGTAATTCCCTTGAAATGGGTACATTCAATGAATAATCTTCCCATAGTCCCTTATTTATTTTCCTTTCATGAAATTAGAATCCTTATCCCACATTGCTAAATATGATGGATTGGTTAAGTCATAAGACCTTGTAAGATGACATTGAACTACATGGATTTCGATCCTTATCACTAATCAATGACAATAGGATGATTATCTAATGATAAATATTGAGAATTCTAAACCCATGTGATACATCTTCATTCATAGGGAAATAACTCTTGGATCCTCCTATATAGATAATTATGATACATATATTACAGATCCACCTTTAATGGGCATTATGATTCATCCACCCCACTATTACCAATTTCATCCTAAGGAGACACCTCATTGATAAACCTCAGAAAGGTATTACAATAAACAATAATGTTCCTACGAGACATTAACACTATTCCAATATCCATATATTGTAAAACTCATGCACATATCCGTCTCAACAAGGCATTCAGATCCATCATTGGAGGATGTTGAACTTGTCACCTAGTCCAAAATTTCTACCACTATGAAATAAATATGGGATGCCTAAGGTAAAAACCCACTGAATCCTTACACCCCTATATTCAATTTCCTCAGGATGGACACATAATTTATTGGTTTTTACTACTATGATTCCAAAATTTTAGATACCATCTAAAGATGAATATTTACAGGTTACTAATGTGCACAATGTGCAGACATGTCCAGAGATTCCCAACAGGACTACTCTCTTTCCCAAAGGGTGTTTCCATGTTAAGATAGAACTTCTATAATTAACCAACATATACCTATAAGTGGAATCAGGAAAGAGTTACAATAACATGTAATAATCATCTAGGGTGACCGGTAATAGGAAACAATATTCATTGAGGAATCCATGGAAGGAATAACTAGCATCCCGTCATCCTGTTTTGATCAGTGAGAATACATATCTGAGGAAGGTGATGACAGACGCCCACCTATGTAAAGTTGTAATATTTGAAAGTAGAATCCATTTCTAATAGAAATTTAGTTGTTCCCCATTGAAGGTTTCATAAATAGGTAATGTGATCAAAAATAGAATCACTTGTCCTTCAACCATATTGAATTGTATATTTGGACACCCAATTTAGGATTAGACCCAGACCTTTCTAGCATCAGGCTTCACCATGAAATGGGGAAGCCAATGTGAATCAATTATCCTCTACATGGGTACTAGTAGTATCTAGATAATTAACATACTATCAAGTCATTATAATCAATCATTCATTTCTATGAACCACCGTGAAAATGGTGATCCCAAAATGAAACCCACCTTCTCATTGGGGATGTAAGAGTTGGGCATCCGGAGTTTGTGAAATCATCAGTATAGATCCTCTTATTCATTAAAAGACTTGATAATTTTGGGATATTGGTGATCACTTTTATTTAAACTTTACTGATGATCTAATTCACAATCCTTATAGCACTCATCTTATGGAAAACCAGTAACCCAACTACGACATTCACTAGGGTAAGAGAAACATTATTTCCGTAATGCATCACAACTGCACCTCCTAGATAACTCCACCTCTATTATGACATCATAGAACTGGTACCCAAACCACATCTCACCATATGAGATTATATATAGGAGAGTGTTCTATAACATCATTTTCTGATGAAAAAATTATGGGGTCAGTATGCTGAAAAATATGGAATGTTATGTCTTATAGGCATTACTGACTCATCGACATCATCGCTCCCTCATAGCACATATAGGATAAAAACCAACATTTAAATGATGAACCAATTTGAGATCCTATCCATATACAACTATTATGACTCACTCTCACAAGATTATGAGGTAGGGGATGTTCTAGTCATGATAGTCGCAACTACCACCCAGGATCCCTCATGGACGGATCCGACCAGGCCACTTCAATTATAGAACCGATTGGTCCCATTGGTTGAGGAACATGGGGACTTAAACCTTGCTCCTTCAATAATGGTATGATTCAACAGACACTAACATCTGGGGAATGATTAGGATTCTTCCTAAAAAGGTACATCTTCCACATATCCAATTGCTCCAACCACTTTTAGTGTATCTCATAATAAAATTATAACAGGAGAGGGGGGATCAATCTATTCCCCATTAGAATCGCGAACCCAACCACATCATAGGAATTCTAGGTATACTATTTCAATTATTGGAACTATAACATTCTTTTATGTTTTATCACATTATGAGTAATGTTAATGAAATGGTCCTCTAAACACCATCTCTACCCAGAGTGCTTGTCATCCCTAATATTTCAAAAACCATTGTGGAGGTCCTCCGTTTTCCTCTAGTCCTACATGCTACAACATTAACTCAAGAAGTGATCCCCCTATATCATAAAAAATTACCATACAGGTCCTCCATGTGTCGTTACCAACTACAATATAGTTTATCCCCACTCTTACAACAACTATCATGAAAGTAAACCTCATTCTTCTACTAAAAACATAACTGGTACAACCTACACCAACACTAACCTAGGAATTGTTCCTCCCTTCTACATCAAAAATTATCATTGAGGTCCTCCCTATGTTGTTACATACCGAAGAATAGGTCATCCCCACTCAAAAAACAGTCATCGTGGAGGTCCTCCACATGTTCCAAACTACCAAATCAAAGATCATCCCCTCATTACAACTAACTATAATATAGACCCTCCTCATTATGAAGGATATCCATACCCTAAAGAACTATCTTGTAAAATAACGAAGAATACAATCTATCAAAGGAGAAATCCTAGGAAATTCCATGTCATCATTTACCATTTCACTCTATTAGATTTGGAGGATATATATGAATCGATAATGGATTTGCTATCACAGTTCCTAGAGTCTAAGGAAAGGTCCCAACAATTGAAATTCATAATCGTAGAAGGACAGGTCCACAGGATCCCAGCTTCCTCCATAGTTACATATAGGTAGAGGATATTATGGCCCTTTTCTTATGGATTACATTATAGGCATATTTCTCACCACCAATTTCCCTCTTATTTAGCTCTACACAAGACGATGGAGAGATATTGGGGTCTTTAATAACTCAATAAGACGGTGAGAAGAATGCTATGTGATATATAGATTCATCTTCCCTTATAAAAGAGCCTGTGGTAAATACTTTTTTCATACAATGATGTGATGAGAAATTTGTAAATACCCCTAATTGGCGAAACAATATGAAAAAATGTCTATATTTCATAGATAATCCTCAGTAGATCAAACATTCATAGAAATAGTCTACATTGGGGTCGTCACAAAACATTAGGCTTGCATCAATGATATCATTGTTTTCCATATAGAATGACCCTTCCACTAGGAAAGATGGACTATGGGAGGTTCTTGCGGCCAATCAGCTATCTGTGAAATATAGATTCCTATAACTTTAAATGTTAACCTCCCTATGTCCCTTTCTATGGTATGTGTCATGTGTCTCTACCACATTATCTAGACAACCTTCCACGGCCTCTATAATCAATAATTGACGAATCCACAAATCTATGATAACTTCAATTCCATCTACCTATATTGTTAAATGTTAGAAATTAAGTATCTCCCAATGGATCTGTTCCCCACTTCATAATAGTTTTATAGATCCCTCAATATAAATATATCAAGAGTGATACAGTTATTTAACATGTTTTATAAGAAGCATCTATACTAGTTCATATTAGAGGTTGTAAATAGTTTTCCCTTCTCAATTTCATCTTTATCATAAAGTAACCTTTACTATCCACTAATGATGAGGTTTACCATCATTCCACCACATGGTTAATATGTTAATCCCCAACATCTAGAGGATCATAGAAATATGTTCATTAATGCAGGCCTCTCTAGGTATGATTCTACCCATGGGATGGAACATTATCGGCTAAATCCTATGATGTGTGTCCTCACACATCAGAAGAGGTCGTCACATGGGCTTAGAGACCCCTCCAATGAGGCACTACTTCCTACCCATCAAAAACCCAATAAAGGAATGGATCATCTCAAGACATCCAATCCATTTGAAGTTACATGATAAGTAGAGATTGATCCTAGATTAGAAACCTTACTCCAATAACATAATGATAATATTATGGTCATCTCTAATCTCATTGGTTATCAGCAATTGAATTATGAAACCACCACAATGGAACCCATCTCTCATCCATTGGGGTGACATATAATACTTTTCTATATTCCCTTATTCAATCTTAATGACCCCACTCATCCAGATAGATTTGATGCAGGAGTATATGGAAAGTGATAGAGGTACCAGTCACTGAATCCACCCAAGTAGCATAATCATTTTTCTAGGGAACTCGGCTATTCTACTCTAGTAGTTAATGAACACGTTCCATGATTTGATGAGCCTATCAACATAATGGTTCCCAAATAACCTATTCATGATGGAGATACATTCCAATATAACATGATATCCACTCACATTAGTCACATATAAGCCCTTCAAATAGTATAGATGGTAGTCCCATTAGATAAAAGGCCATACCTGGTAGGGGTTAAAAACATTCATGCACCCAAGAAGTTTGGAAATAGTAAATTCACCCTCAATGAATGGGATGGGTGACACGTTTCATCATAAAGACTTATTTATTTAATTTTTTTTAACCTATGATGGGAACCTTGTTAAAGAAAGTGCCCACCATGATTTGTTGTTTTTTTAGAGAATGGAATGTTTCATGTTCTTGTAGAAGAACTTGCTTCCATAGATAGTAACTCTATCTGTTTAGCACTACTAAAATTAAAGAACTATATTATCAACCTTATCATATTAAAAAAAACCATGATGACCTATTTTTATATTTTAACCTTATTGAGTTCCTCACATATTCACATAACACGTTACTATCACATGAATATCACCAAATGATGTGTTTGGGGAACTAAATGGTTGATCTGGTTTCTACACTGATGATTACGAAAATTTATGGTGTATTTCAAAGGTTTTTTAAAGACCATATTTCTGAAGAAAGTCCTATAGTCTACTAGACAGTTTCTTTTATTGAATATTCACACTCCAGTGATATGAACAGTAAATTTAGATACCAAAACCACTATGAATGAAGAAGACCCCATGATGGTATAGTAGTTAAATCCATTTCTAGTGGAGCCTTTTTTTATTGTATCCATATTAGATACAACCTTTCCCATCATAAAACATTCAGGAACCATGTATCAAAGTGTATCTATCGAGAGGATAAAATGTTTTTCTAACTACTCATTTATGATTGGCTCAGAGAGTTCCCTTTTCAGAAGGATAAAATAAGGCATATTCTTTCAAGGATTGATCAGGTCCCTCGATATTTCATTTTAACCTTGGATAAGGGAATTCTGATGGTGTAAAAGTGTAAAAATACTTCAGTGTTTGGCTTCCTGGACACCCCGATCACTTCTCATACAAAATAATCAATGGAAACACCAGCATTTAATAAAATTTCTTAAAATATTGGATCATGGACCTAGTGGATGACAATATAGACAACATTGGTTTTGTTATAGTGTAGGAGGATCATGTATCCACTAATTGTGACATACGGAGTGAAATATATCTTGAATTGTAATATGATTTTTTTCAAAGGATCTAAACATATAATTAATGGTTCAATCATAGGTAAGTTCCATATGCCCCAGGTTTTATTTGTTATATGTTATGAATACACGATCCCCTTATCGCATACACATCACATGCTGTTATGTCATGAAAAAACATGTGTCTTTTCACATGGAAGATTAGATACTTCCATTATTGATGAATCCATATCATATTCAATGTGATGTCTCATATCCACATTTGATAAATGATCCCAATGTATGCTGAAAACTAGGTGACCACACCGATTATGAGATAGAGTACGCCACCATGAATACCAATGTGTTAATTGACCACTTCCTGATGCATGAAATTGAGTATTTCCATTTGAAACCCACAAGTGCCTCTAGTTAACACCATCAAAGGAAATTCCAAGGGCATTCCATCAATTACAATGATCTAGAAAACCAGGTCATTCATGTTATAGATACGTAGTAGTTAGGTTTTTGTAGAGATCAGCTGAAGTTGTCCTCCCAGCCTCGTGTATCTTGTTTGTCTTTATATATGATAGTGTAATTTGACCAAGATTATCATTCTTGGCCTCACTAAGATCATCTACATATAAAAAAACTCCAAACTCCACCAATAGATATTCAGCTTATATTTTTGTAATTTAGGTCATCTAGTTTTTAGAGAAATATTTATAGCAATATAAAAAACCATAGTGGTTCATCCAATTCCATCCAATGTGTCCCCTTACGATAAACAACCCACTGTAGGAAAGTATAATATTTATCATAGAAGTATGATGTGTTTAAAATAAACTATTTCATACATAGGATTCTTTGGATCAATGAGGACCTCTACTTATAGAAGGAAAATCATGAGTCCCCTGCTGATGAATTGAAAATCACTATCCAGTTTAAAATATAGGTGGCTTTTGTATAGGCCTACTAAATATAGGAGGCCAATAAAGGATAATCCCAATCCATCATCTCCTTATTAAAAAATTACAAGGGAATACTAATAAAAGGAAACATATTCCTATATTACATCATAAGTCGATTCATTGGAAAAGAAATCCAGCAATAACGGATAGACATAGGTTTATGGATCAACCTCATTCCAACCCGAAAACATTACATGAAAGGCCAAACCCAAGAAGATGTAAATACCTCAGAATTTTCCATTCAAGGTTATGATACGAGTGAGTAAAAATCATGTGTAAATGTTCATCCAAATTATTAGTTTTTTAATTAATATATATTATTAAATTCATTTATGTATCATAGACTACCACATACAAGGTCCAACTGTGTAGGCCCTAAATACATTTTGACATAGTGGTCCCCTCTTTAGATCACCAATGCCATATGTACTCTTTCAATAGTCGATTGAGAGTGCTATAGGATGATTCACACCCATTGAACATTTTTAATACATCTCCTTAGATTTTATAGACTATAATAGATAGAGGATGTTGGCTAAAACCATAGATGTTGAATATATAAATTATCCCAAGAAAACATACATCCTCTCCAGTTAATCTACGGGTATACATGGATGACAAGTTCATTATTCTAGTTCATCGGTTGGAGCCCACTAAATTGGATCTTTGAGGATTCTTTCACATATCTAATCAAAAAGGTTTTCACGTACCTATGTAGAAGAGGTGCATGTAGATTATCTTGTACTCTAACATTGGATAGGCCTGACTGATACAATAGGCCCATAATATTATGAAGTACTGATAATTTTTACATATTTCAACCATATCATGGCACTCATAAATGTTACAAAGTTAATGTATTTATCATCATAAGAAAAATCACCACCATTACTTCTACATCATGTATGGAATTCGTGGACCACATATGGATACAATTTGAATGATATATTCTTTCACCAAAGTATCATTTGATAATTAACCCTCAATGATGATTCCATGTCCACCCAAACAGGAACTAGTGCTTCTCCTATGTTGGATGCCCTATGAGAGCCACCTCCTCCCATTGACTCTCAAATTTCAAATTACTTGGAAGTCATGGAAGTTGGGCCTAAGGTATTTGAAGATGGTGTCTCTATAACCATTGATGTTCTAATTTTGGTAAACCATGACATCAAGGAAGACCTGATTTTGATGCTGATTAGTACAACCATGACTCTCGAATAAAAGAAGTATAATGTTGAATCCTTCAAGAAAGACAAAAATATCATATCTTGGAGCTATAAAAAATCTAGGATTGGACCATTAGGTCATAATTCACCATATCAGCCTCCTATTGAGTCATAATTTGTTCATATATCTTCCCAAGACCTCCCCTTCATCAATTGATGTTCTTGGTAAAATTAGATCTTGATGAACCCTAAGCATAAAGAATTGAATAACTTCAGTGAACCTCAAGGTACATTTTTATATTTGTTGATTTTAATTGGCCTGAAGAATTTCATAGCCAATTATCAGTGGTAAATGAATTTAATCATCAAAATGATCCTTGGGATATTAGTGGAATGCTACATTGAATAGTTGGTGGTCAAATATTACCCGATTAAGGTCAATATCAATGATATTGAGAATCTGTTCGACGTACCATGCTCTTATAATTTGAAGAAGGACCCATTGAAATGTGAATTTAGGGTTACATCTATGAAATTTCGTATTGTTTCTATTAGATACAAATCCAATGATATTTACCTAGAGAAGATCAAGGACATCATCCAAATGCCTCCTCTAAGAAACATCCAAGAGTTTCAGTCTCTCCAAGTCCATTTAATCTACATATACCAACTCATCATGAATATTTATAGAAATTATATAACATCTAAAGGATAATTATGAAATGTATAGTCTTCCATTTCAATGTGGTGTAACAAAATGCATATGAGTAAATCAAGAAGTATTTGTTACAACCATCAGTTCTAATACCTCATGTTATGGGAAAGCCTCTAGTCTACTGTGTGATCTCCCAAGAACTATTCCTTAGAACCCTTATCTCCCATAATAACACTATGGGAATATAAAATACCCAATAATATCTAATTAGAACACAAAAAAAATATATATTACATATACTACATTTTCATGTAGATTTTCCCCACTGTAGTTTTCAAGATGAGTTTTTTTGAATTATATGAAGCACCAGGAGATAAATAAGAGGTCTCGAGTGTACCCACTGAATTATATTCTCTATCACCCCATGATGATATGAAGATTGGAAAACTAGAGGGTTTTGCATTATAGGACTGATATATGGTTCATTGCACTAAAATATTTCAAAATACATGCATTTGAAAATTACATAGATGAATGTGTGGCCCCTAAATAATTTTCACTTGTTTCTGATTTTCATGTTTTGTCTATCTTCATGGTGGATCTTATCATTTTCTATTAGAACAATCATTTTTATGGTGCCTCCATGAGCCTGACTAGATAAATGTTTAACAATCCCTATCCCAAAAGAGTATGTCTGGGGTTCATCATCATCACCCCTATACATATTGTCCTATCATATTCATTCCGGATGTTTTTACGATGAACCAACATCGTGGTATAGTATCAGGCTATAATTTTTTTTTCATAAACAAGCTCTTAGGATTGATTTCAACTGCTTTTATGTGAAGGAACACTCCAATATATTTATAAAACGTATCAAAAATTACAACAAAATCATAATGAAAGATATTTTTTCATATTATAGAATACATGTCACATGATACACCATTTCTCTACTCATCCAAAATTGACTCTTGTCCGTCGATCAAAGAATTTTCGAGTGAAAACCTTACGAATATTGGTTTCATCTCTTGCAGAACATCACCAGGATAAATTGATCATCAGTGTAGGAAATCTAAGATTCATAATCCCGTAAATTTATATAATTATTATGTGAAATAGTTATACCAAATAGTTTCTAGTGGTTTAATTGGATGAAGCGTACCCCCCCCCCCTCAATAGTAGAGGAAATGCTCGGTTGGAAAACACCCTTCATTGAGTATATCTAGTATTTTATTCTATATAAAGACAAAGATGATCTAGAGATAATATGTTAGAATGAAACATGTTTCACCCTATAGAGTAGACCTAGCCATGAAATAACTAACGATATATTTGGTTTTGATTGAATTAACCTTTGTTTCACCTATGGATATTTGAACCCTAATAGTATTTAGGAAATCCATGTTTGGTTCCTTGGTAACTATCAGGTATGATTTGATTTAACCCTCTAGATTCGTAGAATAAGATACCTCTATCCTAAAATAGTCCATGAAATAATTATTTTCATCAAAAGGTATCTTTCCTATCTTATCTAGATCGACTTTTTCCATCAACCACTAGTTCATCTCCACACCATCAAGTATTCATTACCCTCTATAGTATGGGTTTATATGATGTGGGGCCATATCTACCAATGATATCATGCCAGTGTAGATTTAGTCTAACCATGATATACATATTCACTATGTGGTATGAATAGTTCCCACTCATGTAAGTCATATCCACATATGTGATCGAGTTTATAAGGGCCCCACCATCCATCAATTTAGGGACCCTCATGAAATACTCACTGAAGATGACCCTGAATTATGGGATTCGATTCTGAATAAACTATAACAATATACAACATTCGGTCCAACTATACATCTAGGTATCATGAACATGAACATGGGAATATATTTGTGTTCAACAAGAACCTCTCTAACATTCTATATAATATGTTTGGCTAGAACAAATTAATGTTTCCAGACAATTTCCCCATTTCCTTATTTTCCTATCAGATGAGGACTCTAGATTTTATTCTAGTGACCCCATAATCCATAGTATATGTAATTTATGTAGTATGGAACATTGGGTATCAGTTTCCATATCTCTAAATCTATTTATGACTTCAAAATGACAAAACAATTCAATTTTATGGTTTCTCTCAGTTGGAAGAGAAAAAATTTAATAGCCTTCTGGCACTGCACAATCATATGAGGAATCAGTACAAGTTGGAGAGTGTGTTAAAAATGAATTATTTTCCCTTCTATATCTTCCATGATTACATGTTTATGGCACTAAGAACACTAATGATTCCTAGAGAATTTTTCCAAATTTGGATCGCATGTTAGAAGGACCTTACATCATTCATAAGTTCCATTCCAATAGTGCATAATCTTTTATCACCATAGATAGATAGTGTATCAAACACCCTACCAATTCCATGTTTATCATTTTGTACATATCATGAAGATTCTTGTAGAAGCATCATGTCCATAAAATAATTGCCCCCCCCCAAATTGTTTCATGTGGTGTAGGACCTCCTTATCCCCAAATAAAAATAATTGTTTTCACTCCACCAAACTACACATATACATATGGGATTCCCAAGACAATATTTAAAAACAATATGCCCATAAACTATGATATAATTCATCTTGGCTTGATGGACATAATATATGATATATGGGTAATAATAAATGACCACGATCATAATAATGTTTTCCAGACAATAGGTCCATAACATGATTGTAATCTGTACAAGAATTATGACTTTAAACTATTTTCAGTCTATATAGATTGATTTGTATGATTTTAAACTAAAAATCCATGTTTCCTTAGTGTGTAACATTAAATTATAACTTTAACTAATGTGTGACTAATATTCCACTTAATGAGACATGTTTTCCCATGATTAAAAAGAATGTATCTTATACGATAATCATGTTTGTGATACAATAAGTCCTACCCCACTTCAAATTGGGATTCTTAATGTGACCTGAGATAAAGAATAAAATATTCCTCAATTCACAATGTGAATCTATTTCCCTTCCTAATTATATGAACTTGTGATGCCCTATGAAAAATGTGGTATGCCTGAATTCCCTCACTAGAAAATATTTCCCCCAACATTTATAGTTTTCTCTATTTTGTGTTGTAAAAATATTTTTGGCTTGATTCCGATACACATGGGATACATAGTTACACCTAGATTATAGATCTCTAGGTCCTACCACAAATTTAACAACCTTCCACCCCTATCACATTTATGGTCAAAAATAAATTACCTTAAACTGACATGCCATTTGACCAATAATGATGACCTGAAGTTGATAGTTATGGTTCATGCATTGTGACAATAAATTAAAACCCATTGTCTAAAAACCATGACCATAAATATTTTTAATTAGTCTAAGATTTATGAAAATAAACTATTTACAGCCACTTTAGTAAGAGTTAAATGACTTTAAACTGCATATCCTAATGTCCTCATAATACGATGTTAAGCTATGTATTTACACCATGTATGATTATGAAGAATCTTAATGAATGTTTCATTACTCCTAATATAATTATGATTCCTCATATAATAAAAAAGGGATGATTTAATAATTCCAACCCCATTTTAAATCTATATTACTCAAGTTATATGAGGTGAAAAAATAATCATACTCACTACAAGACATTAAAATATCTCCATACCTTATTATTTGAACATGGAATTCCACAGAAAAATATTGTTTGCTACAATACCCTCACTAGAGATGATTTCCCACACCAGTGATTGTCTTCTACCTTGTAGTGTTCTAGAACAATGTTGTAATTCTGATTATCATAGGATTCATATAGATTACTAGACATTTTTCTTTAGTCGCAGATGCATATTTATCAACTCTTCATCCCCTTATTAAATTTATGGTTTTGACATCATGAATTTAAACCCTATATTGTCCATCTCAAGTTTTGAATTAATTACATTAACCTCCTTGAATCAATTCATATAAGGATTTTCCACTTATATTACCCAGAGAAACCCTTGATACTAACATAATTCCAATCTAGGCATCAGAACTATACTCATTTTTTTCAATAAATTTATCAGTGTCCAATCATTATGACATTAAACTATATGCCATTTTTTAATAGTTTTTTTTATTATGTTGGTCAGTTACCTTATTTCATGTCATTTTCTACCCCTTTAATTCCACACAAAACCCTTAAAACATTGGTTTCCCTAGTCCATCCATCAAGACATTAATCTATTTTTCAATTTTACATGAAATAAACTATAATGATCATGTATCATCCAATCATAATGTCTTAAAATTGATTTCCATGGTCTAGGTTGTACACCCTTAATGTAGGTGAACTAGATTTAGGGTGAATCATGTGGTGTAGGGCCTCCTTAGCTCCACCCATGTCAGGGTTTAACACTTTTTCAATGTATGAATCTCCTTAAATCACCCTCACTATTCTCAATTAATTATGTCCATAAACTATTTTCTATTCGTTCAATCACAATGAACCTATCTGTGTGTTTTCACCCCTAAATCACATGGGTTTATTTTCCATAGAGTTCGTGCGAATCCATGCCTCCACATCACTCTAGAACTATTTGGGGAATGATCAAATCCCCTTTGGATATGTAGTGATGCTTATAATTTTGCCTTTAGATACTCCTATAGATTCACCAATATGTCCCTATGTAGCCTCTATTTCTATCACTAAAAAAATACCCACATGCGAATCCTCTTAGGAAGAAGCCTAAATTGTTTAACTGGGACAATTAGAGGTCCATTATTCCCTCATAAATTGTATGATGAATGGAACGATGGGATATACGATCTAAAATACCATACAATGTTCTTATCCCATGATGATAAACTAGAATCATACCCAAAAACATTTCAGATCCCTCTTAATGATAGATGATATTACCCAGTATCAATATTAGATGATAAATATAATAAATATTGGATGAAGAAAATAACAATATATTCATCAAACAAAAATAAATTAAATCATTACCCAAAATACATATAGGATGCCTTATTTTATATATGAGAAGATTCAATATCCTATTTCATGAAGGTATACCCTTTTGGTGTCGGTCTCCTACAATGTTTTGTTTCAAATAATTGTGTGGATTGATTCATAGCCTCAAGGGATATATAGGGACACCTTGATATCTCATCCAATGGCTAACTATTTTTTTCAACTCAAAGCGTGACCTTTTCTTTACAAAATTCCAAAAGGTTGATTTAGTGTTATATTTGAAATTTTTTTTGGATATAATCTCTCATAAAACCACTATTCTAATTTATTTATCACTAATTGATGTAAAAAACCACATTTTGATTCCAATACCCCTCTAGTCAATGCAATATTATCTTGAACTAGAATGTTTCCCTAATGTTTGTGTTCTATGACATTAAACTAGTAGTATACCTAGTCGGTGTTGAATTAATTTAAAATTCTAGGACCAAAATCATGAGATAAAGACATTAAAATTTATTTATACCCCTTCCAAAAAATAGGGATTCATCATGAAAAGTTTATGGGTTTTCATGAAATACCCCATATAAAGCTAGGATGTCTAATTTTATAAGTATCATATGAATAATACATTACCCCCACATAAAATTGTGATTCGTCTTAATGTTTGAAATTATGATACCCCCTATAGAGATTAAATGACCATAAGAATTATAGACTCTTATCATGCCATGTATCATGTGACCAGAGCCTTCTCCAATATTGGTTAACCATAATCCTCATAATCAAAGAATTATCCCAAAAAGTTCTGTCATATTCGGTAGTAGCTCCACTTATTTCATGGTCTCATTCCTCAAAGGATCATTAGTATAAAATAGTGGATCCCATGTCTCAAACATGGTAAATTTTATATCTTGCATTTATTTTCCATATCTAATACTGATGTGGGTATATAAGCTATGTTTTAATGTGGTCAATATTTATTCCCCAACAATCATTCTGTCTTCTATTTCACAATTAATGTATTTAATGTTGATATATCACTTATCGTATTTTTCATCTACTTATTCTCATCATTTTGTTCTCCAATATAATAATAAAGAATTGAATACTGATCCTATAGCATCCCGTCTTTTTATAACATAACTTTTCATTCCATTACACGGAACTGAGGATCTTTAAGGTTTAGTGTCTTGGAAACAAGGAACATAAAACATGAAAAAAAACATTCTTCTTAAACACTTGAAAGGCTTCTCCTCATGTTCACCCTAGGCTCATTACTGCATCCCATAACCTGGGGACATACATCAAAAGGAAGGGTGAGCAGAAGGCCTAGCAAGGGAAACAAGTGAAACATTTTACATATGAACTTGAGATACATCAATAAAGTCATGAAAAGAACTTTAAGGCATGAAAATGAAATCATGAGGCATATCATAATAAAAATAAAACTTTTTCATAACTTGAAGATGTGGCTACATCATTTATCATAGACAATCGTGAACATATCACCAAGGTCCATCCCCAAGGTGTCATTTTAAAATTACCAAGGTTATTCACCAAGGTATCGTTAAAATTGTAATCTCTAGTGGTTACATCATTACCCAATGCATTGGAGCGCTATCAGGGAACACCCTTAAATTTGCCTTTATTATCATGTGAGCCACATATATAATCATCAAACATTTCATAAATAACCCACATAGCATTAAATAAATGGGTTTCATTTCATAATCATAACGTTTTAAAAACTGCTTTAAAGACATGATCTTTACGTCACTTTAAACCCACGGAAAGGGAAAGCGGGTCTCATGTATGTAAATACCAGAATTTAAAATGGAACATTTTGATATATATGTGAATAACCTTGTAGAAATAAGAGCTTTGAGTATTCACTTTATAACATAAAATAATTTTTGAGAAAAGAGAGAGGCATTTTGAGGGGAAAATTCTGCAGCATAACGGCTAAGTTTCGGGGTTTTAGAAAACATTGAAATGAGAGGGGACATGGGTCACCCTCTCACAAATGATCCATAAAACAGTAGGGTGAAAGAATAAGAAGGTAATATGGACATGGTAATGAAATTTTAGGACATACCATTTTAAATGAAAAACATGAAGGAAAAAAAATAAAAAAAATTAGATTTCTCTTATGAAAATTCGGCAGCCTTACGGCGTCACTTAACTTTAAAAGAAAATGATTTGACAAGATAAAATAGCGTCCCTCATCATATGATCATAATAGATAAGTATGATAGATATAGAGATAATTCCCCAACATAACAAAAAGGAACTTGAATGAATTGACATTAAAGTAGAACTTCAAAACGAGAAGAGTGAAGAACCACTTAAAAATTCGGCAGCCTAACGGCGCCACTTAAAACATCAAAATACTGAATTGAAGAGATCAAATTGGGTCTCTAATCATATGAACATAAGAGTCCAGTATGATATATATAGAGATCATAACCCAATATAACAAAAAGGAACTTGAAATAATTGACATGACAGTAGAACTTCAAAACGAGAAGGGTGATGAACCACTTAAAAGTTCGGCAGCCTAACAGCGCCACTTAAAACATCAAAATACTGAATTGAAGAGATAAAATGGGGTCTCTTATCATATGAACATAAGAGTCCAGTATGATAGATATAGAGATCATACCCCAATATAACAAAAAGTAACTTGAAATAATTGACATGAAAGTAGAACTTCAAAACGAGAAGGGTGAAAAACCACTTAAAAATTCGACAGCCTAACGGCGCCACTTAAAACATCAAAATACTGAATTGAGGAGATAAAATGGGGTCTCTCATCATATGAAAATAAGAGTCCAGTATGATATATATAGAGATAATACCCCAATATAACAAAAAGGAACTAGAAATAATTGACATGAAAGTAGAACTTCAAAACGAGAAGTGTGAAGAACCACTTAAAAATTCGGCAGCCTAACGGCGCCACTTAAAACTTCAAAATACTGAATTGAAGCGATCAAATGGGGTCTCTCATCATATGATCATAAAAGATCAGTATGATAATTTAGAGATCATACCCCAACATAATAAAAAGGAACATGAAATACTTGAATGAAAATAGAACTTGAAAATGAGGAAGGTGAAAGAATCCCTTAAAAATTCGGCAGCCTAACGACGCCACTTAAACATTCTTAAAACGAATTGATGAGAGCAAGGGGGGGGGGTCTCTCATAATATGAACATTAAATAGGCAGTAGGATGAATATAAAAGAATATCCTCCAACATAAGAACATGGAGTATAAAAGAAATGACATAAAAGAGATTACTTGAAAAGAAAGAGAGGGGTCGGATCCCTTACCTTAAAATGTAACTCTTAAATCTCAAAGGTTGGGACCTTGAGAGCTTGGGGGCACCTTAGGAGGACTCCTTGGGAGGTTATGAGACCAGAAATTCGTTGGGAATGAGTGGGGAGTCGAATGGATGAGAGGAGGGCTTGGTATTTATAGGGAAAGTGATGGGACAAGGCATTAATGGCCAAGGGACACCTCACATGTGCTTTTCTCAAACCCATGTGCTCTCCCTTGTCATTTATCATGGAGTTAGGCCACATGGGGCCCCCAAAACAATAATTCATCACCCTTGTCCGGCCAACCCTCAAAAGATCTCATGAAATCATCATGACACCGTTATGATGTCATTAAACATACCGAAACCCTAAAACTGTATTTTTACTATTCACTGAAAATTCAACTTTCTTAGAAAAATCCCAAAATTTCACATTAACCAAATATCAATTCTCTGATTTCAAAAATGAAATCCATTTTATAAAAATAATTTTCTAAATATTTTTAATTTAATTTTTAAATAAAAACACTATTCATCGAAAATTCATTTTTTCAGAAAAAACCCCAAAATTTACCATAACATAATATCGATGCTCTGAGTTCAAAAATTATGTCATTTTTATAAAGATAATTTTCTATTTATTTTTAATTAAATATTTAATTAAAAAACACTATTCACCCGAAAAAACTAATACTTGAATAATAATTAATGAAACCGTTATTTAACTATTTTATTGAATCACATTACTTAATCAAGGTGTCTAGATTATTTTAAAACTTTCTTTAAGTGAGATTACTAATCCATTTGGTCATATTACTAATCCTAATCATAAAATCACTATTCATAATTTACTATTCATCAAAAATCATGTTGATCTTATTGGACTCTAAATTTAGTACTGAACATAATTGCAGAAGACCATTTTTTGAAAATCATTACACATTTTTAATTATTTAGGGTTTACATAAACATATTTAAAATATCCTTTTTATAAAATTCATCAAAAATATGCATACTATATTTATCCGGTCATTTCAAAATTCATAAACTTCATCATAAGAAGAAATCCCAATTTTTATTTAAAACAAGGATTACACAAGGTAGTTACGGTCTCGTTACATAACCCCTTATAATACCAGCATAGGACCTAAGAGTAAGGTGTGCTAGGGTGATAGAGGCTTGGGGCGGCTCAGTCAACATTGCCCGAGTAGTAATTTCTATCAGTTTGAACTTCTCACGAAGGCGATTCCGTTCCAGCTTCACATGATGAAGTTCGGCTTGGATTTGATCCAGAGCAAAGCCCGGTGGTGCTACCTCCTTCCCAAGCTCTGTTAGATGGGCTTTGATCGGTCCAAGACTACTAGGTGAGGCCATCGAATCTTCTTTCTATAATAATTAACCAAGATTACTTATATCAAGACATTTTGTTCACAACGGTCATATTGACCGATGGTTATATAATAGTCAAAACCTACTGATCTCATTTTAATTATAATCATGTTTATCAAATAAAACGTTTTTGTTGAGTATAACAAGAACACATAAAATTGGGAAACAAAATTTATTTAAAAAATTTCGGGTCGTTACAATCTTCCCCCCTTAAGAAATTGTGTCCTCGAAATTTTAAAATTGGGTTTTGAAATTTCATTGAAAGTCCCACATCGGAAAAGTAGTCAGTAAAACTATTACTTTAAAATAAAGAAAGGGAAGTACAAAGGTCACCCGAGTTAACCCACACTAGGGTTCCATGTAGGAAAGCATGGACATGGAGGAGAAAACAAAGGGTCAAGTTCTGAGGGAGAGTGATAGAGAACATGATTAGGAGAAAGTTAACCATGAGAAAATCCCAAACTTATGATGTGTGTAAACGGTCTTTGATTACCTAGTAGGAAACGTAAACCAACAACATTTTTGTTTTACGTTTCTTTTCATAATTTTGAGGATTTCATTTACTACATAGAACAAAAACATAAGAAAATATACCTACCTTCAAGTAGAGATTCATCCTTTAACAAGTCCCTACCAACACTAATCTTTTCTCCAAATGATGAGAATTCAAAAACACTTGGTCTCATAAAAGCACAAGAATCATCTTCTATAGAAACACATAATCTACAAAAGATTAACTATCTATTTCTTCTACCTTTAAACATTATCCCAAAAACAGAAAGGTTAAGGTAAAACAACTCTTCAAAAAGAAAGAATCCCATAGGAATGGAAACTACTTTTAAATCATCAAAGTTCAATGGTACTACCCAAATTTCATCATAGACCATTCCCTAAATAATGGTCCTTAAAATTCCTCAAAACAAACCAAACTAAGATTGAAACCAAAATACAATAAGGATTTGATAACATAGTCTTCCAAAACAACTTCATTGTTCATCTCCAGACAACATCAACCACTCCTAACATCTTATAAAAAATGTAGCTAACCTAAACATATTTTACCCAAGATAGGTTAGTCATTCCCATAAGTAACCTAAATTACTATAAGTTCACCTTAAATTCATCGATTATTCAAAATATAAGTCAACCTTACTCCTCAATGAAAATACCGTAGTAATCTATTTACCTCGATCAAATATGGTTCCCAAAATAATGAATGTCTTCCTAAATAATAATCATATTTTAATCCCCTAATCATCCCTGTCATATTAATACGAAAATCATCGCATTTCCTATCACATTGGTTGTCGGAACATGTTCTTCCATTTCCCACCATTAACTAAGAAGAGAAAGCATAATTAGGGGCTTAAGTACTTAGCTAATAATCATGAAAAGGAACTGAAAGCATATAAGGATAACTTGTATATGAAAGGTATACCCTAACTTGTGATCTCCTGGGTTACCATCTAGGTTATGAATGATCATATATTCTTATGTGAACCTTTATTTTATTTTATCTTTGTTCCTTTAACAATGGTTCATACCAAGCTTATGAATTAACCAAAGCATATCCTCCGGGAGTGTCGTAACCAAGAGTGCAGCAAGGCCCGTTGTCGTTTACCAGTTCCCATTCGAGTCTAGCTCAAATCGGTGTTTTCTGGTTTTACCCCTATGTACATCTGTGCCAGAGCCACCTCTACCTGCTCGTATCCAGACATGAATGTATTTTCTTGGCAACCCCTTACTCAATACTCACCAAAATACCAGGAAGATTTCCTATATTAAACTTTTCTATAGGGTTCCTCCTAGAGTTTTCATATCCTAATTTCCACAAATAACTAAACCATACTTTGATACCAACTATAGAATCCCGTCTTTTTATAACATAACTTTTCATTCCATTACACGGAACTGAGGATCTTTAAGGTTTAGTGTCTTGGAAACAAGGAACATAAAACATGAAAAAAAACATTCTTCTTAAACACTTGAAAGGCTTCTCCTCATGTTCACCCTAGGCTCATTACTGCATCCCATAACCTGGGGACATACATCAAAAGTAAGGGTGAGCAGAAGGCCCAGCAAGGGAAACAAGTGAAACATTTTACATATGAACTTGAGATACATCAATAAAGTCATGAAAAGAACTTTAAGGCATGAAAATGAAATCATGAGGCATATCATAATAAAAATAAAACTTTTTCATAACTTGAAGATGTGGCTACATCATTTAACATAGACAATCGTGAACATATCACCAAGGTCCATCCCCAAGGTGTCATTTTAAAATTACCAAGGTTATTCACCAAGGTATCGTGAAAATTGTAATCTCTAGTGGTTACATCATTACCCAATGCATTGGAGCACTATCAGGGCACACCCTTAAATTTTCCTTTATTATCATGTGATCCACATATATCATCATCAAACATTTCATAAATAACCCACATAGAATAAAATAAATGGGTTTCATTTCAAAATCATAACGTTTTAAAAACTGCTTTAAAGACATGATCTTTACGTCACTTTAAACCCACGGAAAGGGAAAGCGGGTCTCATGTATGTAAATCCCAGAATTTAAAATTGAACATTTTGATATATATGTGAATACCCTTGTAGAAATAAGAGCTTTGAGTATTCAATTTATAACATAAAATAATTTTTGAGAAAAGAGAGAGGCATTTTGAGGGGAAAATTCTGCAGCATAACGGCTAAGTTTCGGGGTTTTAGAAAACATTGAAATGAGAGGGGACATGGGTCACCCTCTCATAAATGATCCATAAAACAGTAGGGTGAAAGAATAAGAAGGTAATATGGACATGGTAATGAAATTTTAGGACATACCATTTGAAATGAAAAACATGGAAGGAAAAAAAATTACAAAAAAATTAGATTTCTCTTATGAAAATTCGGCAGCCTTACGGCGTCACTTAACTTCAAAAGAAAATGATTTGACAAGATCAAATAGGATCCCTCATCATATGATCATAAGAGATCAGTATGATAGATATAGAGATAATTCCCCAACATAACAAAAAGGAACTGGAAATAATTGACATGAAAGTAGAACTTCGAAACGAGAAGGGCGAAGAACCACTTAAAAATTCGGCAGCCTAATGGCGCCACTTAAAACATCAAAATACTGAATTGATGATATCAAATGGGGTCTCTCATCATATGAAAATAAGAGTCCAGTATGATATATATAGAGATCATACCCCAATATAACAAAATAGAACTTGAAATAATTGACATGACAGTAGAACTTCAAAACGAGAAGGGTGAAGAACCACTTAAAAGTTCGGCAGCCTAACGACGCCACTTAAAACATCAAAATACTGAATTGAAAAGATCAAATGGGGTCTCTCATCATATGAACATAAGAGTCCAGTATGATAGATATAGAGATAATACCCCAATATAACAAAAAGGAACTTGAAATAATTGACACGAAAGTAGAACTTCAAAACGAGAAGGGTGAAGAACCACTTAAAAATTCGGCAGCCTAACGGCGCCACTTAAAACATCAAAATACTGAATTGAAAAGATCAAATGGGGTATCTCATCATATGAACATAAGAGTCCAGTATGATATATATAGAGATCATACCCCAATATAACAAAAAGGAACTTGAAATAATTTACATGAAAGTAGAACTTCAAAACGAGAAGGGTGAAGAACCACTTAAAAATTCGGCAGCCTAACGGCGCCACTTAAAACATCAAAATACTGAATTGAAGCGATCAAATGGGGTCTCTAATCATATGATCATAAAATATCAGTATGATAATTTAGAGATCATACCCCAACATAATAAAAAGGAACATGAAAGACTTGAATGAAAATAGAACTTGAAAACGAGGAAGGTGAAAGAATCCCTTAAAAATTCGGCAGCCTAACGGCGCCACTTAAACATTCTTAAAACGAATTGATGAGAGCAAGGTGGGGGGGTCTCTAATCATATGAACATTATATAGGCAGTAGGATGAATATAAAAGAACATCCTCCAACATTAGAACATGGAGTATAAAAGAAATGACATAAAAGAGATTACTTGAAAAGAAAGAGAGGGGTCGGATCCCTTACCTTAAAATGTAACTCTTAAATCTCAAAGGTTGGGACCTTGAGGGCTTGGGGGCACCTTGGTAGGACTCCTTGGGAGGTAATGAGACCATAAATTCGTTGGTAATGAGTGGAGAGTCGAATGGATGAGAGGAGGGCTTGGTATTTATAGGGAAAGTGAGGGGACAAGGCATTAATGGCCAAGGGACACCTCACATGTGCTTTTCTCAAACCCATGTGCTCTCCCTTGTCATTTATCATGGATTTAGGCCACATGGGGCCCCCAAAACAATACTTCATCACCCTTGGCCGGCCAACCCTCAAAAGATCTCATGAAATCATCATGACACCGTTATGATGTCATTAAACATACCGAAACCCTAAAACTGTATTTTTACTATTCACTGAAAATTCAACTTTCTCAGAAAAATCCCAAAATTTCACATTAACCAAATATCAATTCTCTGATTTCAAAAATGAAATCCATTTTATAAAAATAATTTTCTAAATATTTTCAATTTAATTTTTAAATAAAAACACTATTCATCGAAAATTCATTTTTTCAGAAAAAAACCCCAAAATTTACCATAACATAATATCGATGCTCTGAGTTCAAAAATAAAGTCATTTTTATAAAAATAATTTTCTAATTATTTTTAATTAAATTTTTAATTAAACAACACTATTCACTCGAAAAAACTAATACTTGAATAATAATTAATGAAACCGTTATTTAACTATTTTATTGAATCACATTACTTAATCAAGGTGCCTAGATTATTTTAAAACTTTCTTTAAGTGAGATTAATAATCCATTTGGTCATATTACTAATCCTAATCATAAAATCACTATTCATAATTTACTATTCATCAAAAATCATGTTGATCTTATTAGACTCTAAATTTAGTACTGAACATAATTGCAGAAGACCATTTTTTGAAAATCATTACACATTTTTAATTATTTAGGGTTTACATAAACATATTTAAAATATCCTTTTTCTAAAATTCATCAAAAATATGCATACTATATTTATCCGGTCATTTCAAAATTCATAAACTTCATCATAGGAAGAAATCCCAATTTTTATTTAAAACAAGGATTACACAAGGTAGTTACGGTCATTTCGGCTTGGATTTGATCCAGAGCAAAGCCCAGTGGTGCTACCTCCTTCCCAAGCTCTGTTAGATGGGCTTTGATCGGTCCAAAACTACTAGGTGAGGCCATCAAATCTTCTTTCTATAATAATTAACCAAGATTACTTATATCAAAACATTTTCTTCACAGCGGTAATATTGACCGATGGTTATATAATAGTCAAAACCTACTGATCTCATTTTAATTATAATCATGTTTATCAAATAAAACGTTTTTGTTGAGTATAACAATAACACATAAAATTGGGAAACAAAATTTATTTAAAAAATTTCGGGTCGTTACAGATCCTTGTTTCTCTCATTAAGCATGATTCATGTGGGATTACGAGTTGGGATGGGTCCTTCCCAATGAAATTTGGAAACCCAACACTACGCGTAGTCTATTCTCCGTAACAATAAATTATGCATATAATTTCAAGAAATTAAGGTTATAAACTATGTGAGAGTATCCTTATAAATTTTTTGTGTGACATCGGACCTCCTAGTTTCCCAACTCATGTTGGGTATGTCAATCTGTTGCACTGCATATGTTAATTTGTGACATGAATCCTGTTGTCCAAGATTTAAAACAAAAATAAAAAATCAATTTTCCATGCATAATAACCTTAAACTATATTGAGGTTTCCTCATATACTTTTTTTGTGGAACTATGTGGCGACATAGGCCCCTTCATTAATGTATGGTTACGTTACTTTGATGATGTGCATGTTATACCAAGACATGTCCACAATGGTCCATGTATTATGTCTTGGTACTATTTTCACTATACATAATGATATGTTGGATGTTGTTGAATATTTGACACCCCATTCATATCCACCTACCACTCCACCATGCTACATCTGTCCGTTTGGGGTATTCACTTTCATGGTGGAATACAAAAGACCATAAACTATATCCAACACACCCCTTATGTTTTGCATTCCATAAGGCCTCCATTGGACCACTATTCACATTTAGTTACAACTCATTCATGTCATTCCAAAAACCCTAGGGTATCCATGGTAAAATCAATATAATAATTAATATAGAGCCCATGTTTAATCATCACGACATGAAACCACCCATTATCCTCTTCAGAATGGGTTTTGTGTCATTGGGCTCGTTGCCTCCCAATTCACATTAGTATTTTCACACATCCAAGCTACATAGATCCTTTCAATGTGTAAAACACAATTTCCAAGCCTCATTACATTAATATATGTGCAATATGTACCAAATATATTCTCTGTGGAATTTCTGGTATGGTCCTATGGAACACCATTTACATTAGGTCACTTCTCCCCTAAAACACACCTACCATTAGGAGACAACCAATCCGTAACAGAATTCATGGAATTAAAATATAATTGAATCTCCGAAATTCTTTTTTTTATTATTATGTTCTCCTAATATTCCCTTTGAATAATGTAATATATAGGTAATAACACTATCATGCTATGAAATATTCCTCGATGACTATACGGCTGTAATTCAAATCAATTAACACATCCATTCACAAGATGATAAATTATAACTGCATCCCATAAAATGTGTAACGCCCTGACCCATGTTACCCAAAGACGATGCATTATTACATAACATTGTCACGATCACAAGAGATTGAGTCTCAAAAGAACGATTAGTATAGTTTCCTTGGATGTACTAGATACATACATAAGTTTTATATTAAATCATGAAATAAAATCAAAACAACATTGTGTCCCCATTCAACAACCTCATATCCTTTGTCCTATCCCTATAGGATAACCATTATTTACTTCTTCAAATCTTGGGAAAAAGAAATTATAAAAAATGTGTGAGATCAGATGATGAGTAAGGATAAAAATATACCAGAAATGATTATAAATAAGAATAAAAATTTAAGGAAATGAATAAGACTAAAAAAATTTCAATTTAAAATTAAACTTCAGCAAAATATGGAAAAGTTAAATCATATAATTCCATTTAATTATTCACATGTATATACTACAAGTCGAATAATCGTATGTAATATCAATATCTTATTTCAAAATGATGGAATGCATAAAGATAGACATCATAACCACATAGTTAAGGCCTCATTCCAAGAATGCATATAAGGTTTTTTCCAATTCCATGTGCCAATACAGTAGTGTGTCTCATGATACCTACTAATGCATTGATGATCTATAGTGGGCTCCACCCATCACCTACATTGTCAAATGAATTCCTCATATGAAAAGGAAGAAACATAACATAAACTTTCATAATAAAACTAGCATATGACATGTTAAAACATTAGAAATGAACCCTGAAATGTATAAAAAATAACACATCCACTTTCAAACATATCACAAAACATTCAGTACAATATAGAAGATTGTATCATAATAAATTTACTTAAATCAAGTGAAAAATCCATCAAAGGATATTCACATAGATGGAATCAAACTATTTGTGGGAAATATATCTTTATATTTTATAGTAGTTTAAAAATAACATAGTTATAAATGAAAAAAATGGTATTTAAAATATTCCTATAATCATGTAAGGGAAGATTCGACGGTGTTATAATCGTGGAAAATATCTGCACCCTCCATATAAGTTCGAAAAACATTCTTACCTTAATTTTTCAAAATGGATATAAAGAACGCCATAAAGATTGATTTATTTTTTTTTTCTAAAAATCCAAACAAGGGTATTAATTACTTTAGACCATATTCTCAAAAATATAAAAAATGTTTTGAAATACATTTTTATGAAACATGGATGACGATGATAATGAATTCCCAGAAGATGCTTACTTATAAACAAACTCTTATAATAAGGAGATTGTAAAATTAACCCTTACCTTGTACTTTTCCTTAGTAAAGGGTAGGTTAAACTACAATATAATAGTTAAATCATTGTTATTTTATTTTACAAGAACCACATACATAAATTTGATATCATATATGATCATTTTGTATTTCTTTGTTAATTATATTTTAGTAGTATCACTCTTTCGTGTGTTAACAAATTTGTTTTCGTTTATATGTCTTGTTACATAAGTTATATTTGTTATGGATAGGATGTATGTCATTCTTATTCATAAATATATAATGTTAGTAAACTATAGTTTAATTATCAAATAAAAATTATTCTTGAATAGTTATGATGAGAAACAAAATCTCATCGCGTCGTGGAGACTGTAAGTCGTACGTATGCACGAGTGACAATATCATTTTATTAGTGGTGAAATAGTATTTAATTTGACAGTATATGTTACATATAGAATAATTAACATGTTATATTTCTTATTTAAATAAATTATACTCATTATAATACCCATCCAAATAATGATGTGTTTAATAACAAACTACACCACGACGTGGAGACTCTAAGCCCTACGCACGACAGTATGGTGAATTTATTTATTCATATGATGTATAAAATAACGAATATGGTTGAAATATATTTATATTAACATAAAAATATTTATAATGTATTGTATTATTTATTTAGGTTTATAAACTACAAATAAAGAAGAAGTGGAATAGGAAAAAACATTGTAAGAGATGATGAAGTAATTACATCTTCATTGAGATGTTCCTTTTGATTTGAACAAAAGATCTCCCCAGGTTGGATTTATGGTCAATTTAAGGCCTATAGGTTGGTGTGGGTATTGTTGGGAAGGTATTTGATCAGGGTTTGGTAGATCCAAATGGCTTTTTAGGTGTGATTTTGAGAGAAGGGGAAGTAGCTTTTTATTAGAGCGGTGAGGGTCACTTTAGAAAAATCATGAAATAATTTTTTATTATAAAATATTTTTCAGTTTTTAATGTCTCTGAATGGATTTTGTTCGGGTATAAAGTGGGTATGGGTCGCAATACTCTAATCCAATAGGTTTTATAAATGTTTAGGTAAACATATTGACCTTATCTTTTAGATTTAACTCTTAGTTATATAGTATAACTTTTAGAATGTCTTCTTGTGTTATTATATTTGATTGTTAAAAATCATAATATAAATGCCTAGAGATCCTAATGTGGTTCAGTAATTAATTATATTTCATTATATAGGTCCTTTTGATGATCCTTATATTTTTAGGAAAAGTATATTTTTTAATATTATATTATTTGTTTTAAAAACCGATTTATGTAAATTTTGACACTATTTAGTATTTTGTTATTCTGAAAGTCAAAAGAACGTGATTACTTACATAAAAATACATTAAATAAATCCTAACATTTCATATTATCTTATAAAATAAATTTCATTCATAAAAATTCTCAATTTTCAATTATTTGGATATTTATAATATCAATTATTTTAATCCTTCATTAATAATGTAACTATTGCAACAACATTATGTCAAATATAAATTTAATTTTTTAATGTATAAAAATTATTAATAAAATACGATGATGTAGGAAATATTTTTAGATTTCGTATTAAAATTTATATAAGAATTTATCATATCTAAACCGTATACTAATAATTGATTATTAATTAAAATTTGAATTTAACACTTTAACTCTTCTTTAAATATAATACGAATATGCATACTAATCTAATCCTAGTGGATCATAAAGATTCATATTTTTTTCTTAAGGTTGATTTTGGTCGAAATGCACTTATTCAATAGAATAAGGACATGTGTGAGTGTAATTATAATATCCTTTTTACCTTTAATTATCATAATTACTTTTAACTGTGGTGAATAAAATTCAAAAGTTACTTTTCACCAAAAATTATTTTCATCCTATTAAGCCACATTTTACATACTGATTTCAACCTTTTCTCTTAGATTTTTGAATTCCAATTCATATAACTGGTAAAATTACGTTTTATGCAAATTTTCAAATGTGCCTAGAAGGTCGGTAAAGGAATATAAAAAGTTCCATAAAATTTTATACAACCGATATTATAATAAAATGGCTTAAATGAATTAAATTGAAATAATATTTGAATTATTCATCTATTTAGAAATACAAATATATTTAAATAATAATAATAATAATTTAAATAAAATTCGGTTTTAAACATTAGCAGTGTGTTTTTCACTATTCATCATAAATTTAAAGTTTTCAAAAAAACATAAAATTAACCCTAAGTTAATTTTCAAATTCAGAATCCAAAAATGGAAGTCCATTTTGAAAAATTAAAAATTAAAAAATTTCCAAAAGTAGGAATTAATTTTAAACATCTAGTTTGATTGGTTGTGGTGTTCTAGAACTCAATGTTTCATACAAGCAAGCTATTGTATTATTCAAAAAGAACCGTACTCCATATTCTTGGGGTGTTACATTCTCCAATTCATTAAATAATTTATTTCTATAAATTTCTAGAATATTACTACATAAAAAGATTCAGTTTGTTATTCAGTATATGTTCCTTGGGTTCCCATGTTGCCTCTTTCATTTTATGGTTTCACCATAGAACCTTTACCCGAAGAGTCATCCTATTTCAAAACACTTTTTATCTGGTATCATGAATCTGGAAAGGATCTCCACAGTAAGATAGATCAAGTTCCAGTTTTATTTCTTCATAGGTGAGAAAATGCTTTGGGTTAGGCAGATATTTTATAAACAGTGATATGGGGAACACATTATGAATTTTGGAGAGACTTGGAGGAAATGCCAAATGGTAAGCTATAAGTCCTACTTGTTCTAGATTTTTGAAAGGTCTTATGTACATGTGACATAATTTAACCTTCTTTCCAAATTTTAAAACACCCTTCCATAGAGATACACTCATGAAAATATGATCTCCTACATGAAATTCCAAATCCTTCCTTTAGTTATCAGCAGAGCTTTTTCCCCTACATTGATTTTATTTGATGCGAGTTTGTATAATCATCACCTTTTCCATTGTTTCCTCTACATGTTATAGTCCTACAATCTTTCATTCCCCAACATCATCCCAACCTGTTGGAGTGAGACATCACTTTCCATATAACGCTTTATATGATGCCATATGGATACTTGAATTGAAGCTACTGTTATAGGAAAATAATACCAGAGGTAAATAATGATCTCGCATACCTTGAAAGCCAAGTGAGAAAGATCTTAACATGTATTCTATGGTTTTAATAGTCAATTCTGATTGTCCATCAGTGTGTGGGTGGAAGCAGGGCTCAAATATAGTTCATTATCTATGCATTTCTGAAAACTTTTCTAGAATAGTGATGTGAACGAGGATCACAATCAAACAAATTCAATAGGGGTACTCTATGAAGTCTTAAAACATCATTAATATATATTATTTCTAAACATTTAAGTGGGAAATATTAGCTTATAACAAAAAAATTTGTTGACTGGGTATGATGATCAATAATGACCCATATTTCACTATTCCTTCAAAGAATCATTGGTAGCCCCATGAAAAAGTCCATATTAACATCACCCCATTTGAACATACGTATGATAATAGGTTGCATGACACCCCTATGATGTTGTCATCCAACCTTTACATATTGAAAAACCATCCACATTGACATATAATTAGCAATATCCCTCACCATGTTGTCCCACCAAAAATGTTCCATCGAATATCTATACAACTTAGTGCTACTTGGGTGTATAGATAAATTAACTCTATGAGGATAATCCATCAATTACCTTTTAGATAAGGTTTGTCAGGAACACAAAGTCTCTTCCCAAATTTCCAAATTACATCTTCTTATACGAAGTCAATAAATCTCCCATCATTTACAGGTTTAATTTTATTTTGAAACTCCTCATCATCAGTCTGAGAAGTTTTTATCCTTTGTAGTAAAGATGGTTTGGGAGCCATTTGAAAATGTATTGATATTTACCCATCCATAATTATTCCCATATCTGTCTTTACTAGATGAATAAACATAATATCCCTTCCAAGAATCATCATGTTCAACAAATCATGCTGCTTTATTCTAAAAGCATCATCCACATTATTTTCCTTCCCCGGGTGGTAGTGTATAGTGCAATAATAATCCGTGAGTAGTTCAAGCCATCATCTATTGCTCTTGTTGAGTTCTTTCTGTGAGAAAATGTACGTCAAAATCTTGTGATCGCTATATATCTTACATTTTTTACCATAATGATAGTGTCTCTATATCGTCAAAGCAATGATTACAGATGTTAGAACAAGATCATGAGTAGGATATTTTTCTTCATTAAATTTTTGCTACCGTGATGAATTGGAAATAAATCTCTCATTCTACATAAGGACACAACCTTTTATTTTCATTGAATCATCACTATAAATAAAAACTCATCATTCCCCGATAGTAGAGTCAAGATAAGAGAATTGACTAATTTCTATTCATTTCATCAAAACATTATCAACAATCTTTTGTCCAAAAAAATTTACCCTCTTTATATGTCATCTAGGTTAATTGGTTATCTGATCTGGGAAAATTCTTTACTAAATTCCAATAATAACATGATAAACCAATAAAAATGCGTACTTCGGTTATACATATCGGTTCTGGCTATTCAAGAATTGATCTTGTCCTAGAGGGATCAACAGAGATACCATCCATAGAGACAATATGGTTATGAAATGAAATTTCTAGAATCTAGAATTAAAAAATTATAAACTTCCCATGTTAATTATTTTCCCTAAGAGTCTTTAGAATAGTGTGGAAGGGATTTTCATGAACTATTTATCTTTTGGAGTATACCAAGATATCATAGATAAATACCACTACCAACTCATAATGATATTCATTGAAAACTCTATTTATTAAATCTATGAAGACATAGGGTGCATTGGCCAGTCCAAAAGGCATTACTTTAAATTCATAATGCCCATACCTTGTACGAAATGTTGCCTTCAGAATGTCTTCTTTCTTCACACAGAATTTATGGTATCCTTATCAATGGTCAATCATTGAAAAATACTGAGCTCTATTAATTTGATCGAATAAATCATTAATACGAGGTTGGGGATACATTTTCTTTATTTTTATTGCATTGATCTCCTTGTAGTCACTTCAAAACCTCATAGATTTATCATTATTCATAAAAAAAGAATTGGGGCTCTCCATGCACAAAAATTACGGAGAATAAATCCTATATTACTATATTATTCGAGTAGTTTATTTAGTTCAACTAATTACATAGTGTCCATTCATTATGGGGTCTCTGATATGGTTCCCGAACCAGAAATTAAATAAATGACAAACTCAACATCTCTTTCTGAAGTATGTCCACGTAAATCCTCTGAAAACACATCAACCTAATCTTACACAATTAAAACATCCTATATTTTAAAATTACCTTCCTCACCCATAGTTAATTCACACTATTCCTCACCAATAATTTAATTTAATAGAGCTACAAGAGTTGGATCTAGATGAGAATAAGATGGTGATGTTTTAGCTCTGAAGATAAGCTATTTCGTATCATTATCAAAAACTGTAACCTCCTTCTTCATACAATAAATTTTCACATCATTTTCCAAAGAAAATCTATACTGGGGTTTATATAAAATCCAATCATGGTTATGATGATGATATTAGTATATAAAACCCATTTATATTCTATAATGGAAACTGATTCACAAAACAATGTTGCAATGATAGTTCCCTTATCAGTTTTAACTGACAACTCCCTTGTTAAATGAAATTTTAAATATATAATTTTCTTGGAAAACTCGGATGATATGAATGAATGTGATGATCAGGAATCAAATAAACCATTGGATAAATTTGAGGAAATGATTAATATACATTCTACCATGTCATTTAGAACATCAACCACTACAGTTGTGATTGCATAAACTTATCCTTGCTCCCTTGTCCTTTTCTGAGGTAAGTTTACTTGAAACATATAACCTTCATTTGTATAATGCCACATTTCATTACAACTAAAGCATTCAACATTGACAACATATTTTTTCCCTTTACAATAATGAGATTGGTGGAGTTTTGCTCCTCACTTGTAACAGACTCCCATTCTCTTCAGGAATGTTTCCTGGTGTTTCGTCCCACATTTTCTACAAGATGGAAATGCAAATTTTCCCTTCATCCCATTGTTTCAATTTCTACAGTGTTCAGAAGATCACTTATTCTCTTGAATTTATTTAAATTATTAATAATTATATTATTCCTTTTCTATCTTGATAGCATATGAGACGATATCTTAGTACGATGTGAAGGATTGTGAGACCAATGCTCGATGGGGAAATGATTTTAACCCATCAGTAAATCGATAAATCTTACTCCTTGGGTTACATATATAGTCATCAACATCCCTTGCATCCTTATAATGTTTTCCTCATACATTTCAACATTCTCATCATCCATTGGACACTGACTTAAAATTGTCTTTCCATATACACTCAATGGTCAAGAGGAATGTATTTTTCTATGAAAATATCATTAAACTACCTCCATTATATATTTGATACATCTTTATCGACCTATTTTGTTTTGAAATAATGATCTACATTGATCTGCATCTCATGTGAGGTGATAAACATCCATGAAAACATTTTCCCTTCCTATACTCCCCAATGCGTAAAATATTTTCACTATGGAACTTATATATTGCTCAGCTAATAATAGATTTGTAGTCCCAGTGAATGTTGGTGGCTGTTTCCTCATGACACGGTCTATCATTCATCCTTCGTATTGTGGATAGGGGTGCTCTATATGGGTATGGGTTTTATTCATAACCTGGTTTAGTTTTCCTAATATGGTTACAAGCTGTTCAGTACCAGTTTCATCACCATCTTTACTATTATTATCTTGAGTGGAGTTCTATCCGTTTATAGAATATGTGTGTTGATGTGGTTTCCATTCCTCCCACTAAGAGCCATTTATAAACAATGGAAAGCACTAGATTAGTTTTTGAATCACAATACATTATTCCAAACTAGTATAATACCTAAAAAATTACCAGTTTATGCATATAATCAATAAGCATAAAAAAAATTTCTTAAAGGAAATATTTACTCATAAATAATTCTTATTGTTTTGTAAATAAAATTTGAATTATCCTAATCATATCCATTGGTATTGTCATAACCAAGAGAGCATCAAGTCTTATAGTCATTGTCCAATTCTAATTCGAGTCTATATCATAGAAGTGTTTTCATGTTTTACCCCTACATACATTTGTGCCAGATCCTCCTCTACCTACTCGTATCCATAGAGGGGTGTATATCCAGGAAAATTCACATAATCTCTATTGTACAAAAATTTTGGATGCTATTATATACTACTCCTAAAATTATATCTTAGGGCAATGTTCTCTAATATGAGTTTTTCTAAATCTAGTTTCCAAGGATTATACTAAACTTCATTTGATATCAACTGTAAGGCATTGACCTTAGTTAACCATGATTGGGTTCATTATAACATAACATTGGAATGATCACAAGAGATCAATTATCAAATTACTGATTAGTTTATTAGCCTTGTAAGTACTTGATACATACATAGGATTTACATTAATTCATAAAAAAAACAACAATGTGACCACTTTGAACACACTCATATACTTTGGCCTATCCCCGCAGGTTAATCATAATATACTTCTTCACATCCTATTAAAAACAAACAATAAAAAAGGGGTGATCTCATATGCCATGTAAGTATAACAATATAGAAGAAACTATCATAAATAAGCATAAAAGTTTACGGAAATGTATAATACCAAAACAGAAGCCTCTTAAAAATAACCATTAGAATAAAATAGAAAATATAAATCAAATAATTCCCTTTACTTATTTACATGGATATTCTACTTGTCGAATAATCACATGTAATATCAATATCTAAATTCATAATGATGGAATACAAAATGCTGGAATCCATAACCACATAGTTAAGGCCTCATTCCAAGACTACAAATAATATTTTATCAAGTCCTTATTCTGAGACACTAGTTTGTAACATGAGACCTACCGATAAATCGAGGAGATATAGCAGGCTCCACCCGTCACTTACTAAGTCCAATGCTTCCTCATATGAAAAGGTTGAATCATTACAAAAACATTCTCATTAAAACAAGCATAAAAAATGTAAATAATTTAACCATAAATCATGAATGGTATAAAAAATAACACATCCACTGTCAAACATATCCCAAAACATTCAATACAATATGAAATATTGTATCATAATAAATCAACATCAAACAAGTGTAAAATCCATCAAGGGATGTTGACATAGATTAAATCAAAACAATTTAATTGAAATAACTATTTTTATTTTGAAATCATATAACAGTCAGTGAATTATAAAAGAAAACATTTAATTTTAAAATATTATTATATGCTTTTAACTGATGCTTCAATGGTGTTATAACGGTACAAAATAGTTGCACCCACCATACAGGTTAAAAAGCATTATTACCTCAATTTGGGGAAAAGGTCATAAAGCATGGTTAAAATATTCCTTTCAAAACATTTTATAAAAAGATAAACTAAGGTATAAATTAATTTAACCCATAATATAAGAAATAGTTAAATTGTTTTTAAATATATTTTTAAGTAACATGGATGAGGATGATAAATAATTCCCAGTAGATGACAACATATAAACAACCTCAAATAATAAAGAGATTGTAAAATTATAACATACCTAGAAATTTTCCTTAGTCAAGGGTAGGTTAACATCTTTTATAGTAGTTAAATAATTTTTATTAAATTATATAAGAACCACATGAATATATATTATGTCATATATGATCTTTTAATAATTGTTTGTTAATAATATTTCATTAGTATCATTGTTTCAGGTGTTTACTAATTCATTTTCTTTTAGATGTCTTGTTATGTATGTTATGTTTATTATTGATGCGATATATTTGATTCATATTTATAATTATAGTAAGTTCTTAAATAGTATTTTTAATCATCAAATGAAAATTATTCTTGAATGGTTATGATGGGTAACACAATCTCATCGTGTCGTGGAGACTGTAAGCCGTACGTACGCACGAGTGACCATATCATTCATTTAGTGGTGAAATAATATGTAGTAGGATGGTATATTATATATATAATCCTTAAAATGTTATATTTATTATTTATATCAATTATAATCATTATTGGACACATTCATAAAATGAACTGTTGAATAACAAACGACACCACGATGTGGAAACGGTAAGGCGTACGTACGCATGTATTGTGACATTATCATTCATAGGATGGATTGAATAATGAATATAGTTGTAAAATATTTATAAAATCATCACAGTATGTATAAGGTACTAGATTTATTATTTTTTTAAGGAAACATCAAAGAAAGGAGAAGTGGAAGATGAAAAGAACTTTGAAATAGGTGATGATGTAATTACCTCATCTTTGAGTTCATCATTTTTATTTGAACAAAAGGGATCATTATGTTGGCTTTATGATCAATGTAATGCCTCTAGGTTGATTTAAGGGTAGTTGGGAAAATACTTGAGTAGGGCTTGGATGTGAAAAATGGATTTCGAGGTGTGATTTTGAGAGAGAGGGAAGTACCATTTTATAAGAGAGTTGAGGGTCACATTAGATAAATCTTGAATTATTATTTTATTATAAAATACATTTCAGTTTATAAAGTATCCCAATTGATTTATTTAAAATATAAGGTAGGTATGGGTCCAAATAATCTCAACTAATAGATTTTATACATTTTAGGTCACCATATCAACCATATCCTTTAGATTTATCTCCTAGTTAAATAGTTAAAGTTTTCTAATGTCTTCTTGTATTATTATATTACATAGTTAATAACATACTATAAAAGGCCAATAGTACCTGAAGTAGTTCATAAATGACATATCAATTATATTTTTCCTTTGGCCAAACCATATATTTCTAGGAATATAATATCTTTTAATAATAATGTATATGTCCTAAAAATTTATTTATGTCGATTTTAACTCTATTTAGTATTTTATTTTTGTGATAGATAAAAAACATAATTACATATTAAAAAATAGATTAAATCAATAGTAATATTTCATATTAACCAATAAAATTAGTGAAATTCAACAAAAGTCTCAATTTACATTAATTTGGATATTTATAATATTAATTATTTAAATTTTTTAATAAGGTAATTACTCTATCATCATTGTGTCATAAATAAATGTAATTTTTTTATTTCAGAAAATTATGAATAAAATACCATAATGGATGAAATAATTTTAGCTTTATAATTAATATTTCTAGTCTAATTTGGCATATTTATAACCCTATATTAATAAAGATTTAGGTATTAAAATTTTAATTTAACACTTTTATCTATTCTTTAAATAAAATAATAATAAATGTCCTAATCTATCCCAAGTGGATAAAAAAGGATCATATTTTATTAATAAGTCTGATTTGGGTCGAAATACACATATCCAATAGAATTTGGACATTTTTTAGGCTACTTATAATATCATTTTTTCCTTTAATTACCTTATTCAGTTTTAAATGTGATAAATTTAACTCAAAAGTTACAATTAAAAAAAATCATCCTATTGAATAAAATTTTATATACTGTTTATTACCGCATGTCTTGGATTTTTGAAACTCAATTAATTAAATCGATAAAATTATGTTTTATGCATATTTTTAAATGTGCCCAGAAGGTGGGTAAAATACGTTAAAAAGTTCAATATAATTTAATCCATCTAATATTATTATAAAATTACTCCAATGAATTACATTGATATATATGTTTATAATACCTCTATTTTTACTTTAATATAAATTTAAATCAAAATAATAATTATTTGAAAAAAATTCAGTTTTGAATAAAAAAGCACTGTTTTTCACTATTCATCATAAATTGAATGTTTTCAGAAAAAAACAAAAAATTCACCATAAGCTAATATTGACATTCCAATTCTAAAAATAAAGTCCATTTTGAAAAATCAAATTTATAAATTTTCAAAAAGTACTTATTTTATTTACAACTACTTTTTAAAAGGCTGGTTTGATTGGTCGTGGTGTGCTAGAACTCAAAGTTGCATACAACACATTCAATTGTATTATTAATCAATGGGAAAAGTACTGTGGAAGCTTGGTGTGCTACAAAATGTATATGTAATTCCATATTAACCCAATATAAGGAAGAAATGATTGGAAGATCAATGCGTAGGTCCCAAACAATACGTCTAGATCACATAATGATAAATTATGCCACAAATCACAATCTCCTGTTAAACTGGGCTTCCAATTACGTAACCATATGACATTAAAATTACTATAAATGATGAATGATTCATTATGTAACATATAAATCCATTCTAGGCCCTTTCACATGAGTCACTTTACTTTGAAAATGGTAACATACCAAGTCATTCATGGTCTTTGACCATCAATCAACATCTGAGATGACACTGTCCCTATAAGACGAGTATGAACATTATTAAAACCAATATTCCAATCTAATGTGATTTATGTTATAGGGGAATAATTCTAGGAGTTATATAATCTACTAGAACATTCCATTACTTTATCTCTACACTTTACATATACACAAATATATATCGTCATCCTCTTCCATGTTCGAACGAGCAACCTAACTAAAATGGATCTTGGTAAAAATGGTTAACATATCTCCCTAGGATAATAGTAAATAAGCGATTTGAAATTTTTTTCATCTAACTACGGGGTTCAAACATTTTCAGTAGTCGACCCTCATTTTCGTGACCCCATTCCAGAATAAATGATATTGTCATTGCGTTTTGAAAATGGTCATCAGTTTCCTCATATCATCATGACAATAATATTGCATCCAATATATCGTGAATTAGGATTCAGAAACTCTATTCCCCCATTGATTTCATATATTTCAACAACCCTATACTTAAACAATTTACGGACAAGTGAAAAATTGAATATAATGATAACTTTTCATAGAGGCCCATTAGTTATCCATTTCCTCTCTCGACTAGAGTTCTCCCAGTGGTAAATCAATAAATTCACACCCCGAATGGCCATTGATTTCACAAAACTCTCACATAAATGACCAATCGTATTATCATTAATTGGTTCTCTCGCCGATTTTGATTAACATGATATAAGGGATTGGTAATTGATTATTTCATGAATATTATTGATGTTAAATAATAAAATGAGATGAATGAAAATTGCTCAAACATGTAGGCATTAAACAAATAAACAATGGATTCAGAGGGTCATCCACATATTGGAGCATCTCAATTTTACGATTCCAAAAATATCATCCATAGTGATCAAGTATGTGATCTGTTCTAAGCTGTAATGAGTTTCCTCTACAATCTGTTTCTACAAGACCATGTATACTAACACATCACTTGAATTTTTGGGGGCTTCATGATACTTGATCTATAGTTGTTCATGTTCCGCAAGAACCTCATCCTATAGGGATGCAACCATAGTTTCCACGGCCTCATCCATTGAAAACTAGTCCTTAAAATGACTTTCGATTTCTTCTTGAGGATCAGTCATGAAAACCATCTCTTACATCCACACTTCATGAAAAGTGAACTCCATTTAATATATCATAAGCCCCTTGGAAACCATGGACATGTTATTTTTATAGCAAATGTAAAACTCCTGACATTCAAAAAGTGCCTTCTCAAAAAGGAAATCTTTGGCTAGTGAGTTATGGTTGTTGGAGTCCACCACACAAGTACCTAGGTAGACTGGATAGTTCCATAGGTATTCTACGTGGATATAAATGATAGGCATTGGGGCATGGGTGATGATGTTCTTTACACACCTTCCTAACTTGAGATGAATCAACTGATTCCCCTCTATGGTATATGATCTATAATCTTCAATGACCATAGGAATCACCTGGCAATATTTAGGGATCACCAACCACAAAACTGTGATCGAATCATCATTGGGCATAGATGGGCTAAAATATGTTCCGATAAATAGATTCACACTATCCCATTAACATGTAGTAGATTCCCCTACTACAACATATGGCACCTTTGTGGTGGATTTGACCATCCCGGCCACATAAGAAGAAACTATTTCTTGTCCAAATTCATTCAGATCACCTAAAAATTCAACTAGTAGTAGTTATATGGTAGGTTTATCTGATTCCTCTTTTCATGTCACTCCATCTATTATAAAAACTACCTCATACTTTTTTCTCATATTTATCTCGAATAACCACCTAGGATGGACCCTATATGACTTGATAAACAACTACGGTTCCGTCATCTATCCTACTTATTGGGAAATGACAAATGATCTATTAAGGGGGAGGTCTAAATTTTCCCCTCCAGTGGAAAATCAATGGTTGGCCCTACCACCATAGTCTACATTCCATTTACACAAGAATAATAGCACCCCGTATCTCCGACTTAGCCCCCAACGCCACTCACTCTGATGTTGACATTAATAATTGGGCCCCATACACTGTTTTAACTTCCCTGTAAATATGATTTTTTAAAATGAGATTTGTTATTGTAGAGATTAAATGATATATAAGTGGAAATGGATTATTTAAATTGTGTAGTCCAGTAAATATCATAGAAATGTTCTTGAGAAATCCTATGGAAATGGAATTCCCTCTACCGATGTCACCCAAGTCGCAAGTGTCACATCAGTCAATTGATGGGATCCCAAAGAAATGAAATATGAGAGGTCCTATATTCTATCCACTTAAAGGGATTAGGTTCTATAACCCTGGGCCCAAGGATCATCACAATCCACCCCTACTCTATCATCACCGACCCACATATAAGTACAAGAAGTGTTTACAACACTCTTTATGTTTAAATAGCTTTCAGATCAAATAATATCTTAGTATTTACCTGTTTAATGGGAAAAACTCATTCTATATGACAGTTATTGAAGTAATTTCTCCCCCAAGACTCTTATGTGTCTCCCTGTAGAGGCACATGAGCAACTAACCCATTTGATGATATTTTTTAGGATGATGACATCGTCAATAACTCTTTCACCTAAGTTGTTAGTAGATTCCCTCTACCATGATATTGGACCAAATACTATAGGTCTATGATATATTTCACAGCTCCATCCTATGTTATGTGGAAGCTAGCACCAGAATTACATTGCCCAACGAGGAATATTCCCTCATAGTTGAGATATCACAACCTACTTTGAAGAGTGATAGGATATCTAAATAGCCCCATCTTATATCAGTAATCTGGGAATACAATATCACCAGGAATTAATCGATGGAAAAATTTCTTCCTATGATCATATATTTACACCCTCATAATTGCCTTGGAGGGTTTTCCTTCCTCCCACAATCGTATTCCCATGATTTTTGGCACTACAACTACTACATATTTTCCCAGAATCCTAATCCAACCTCAATGGTGTTCTCCAAACACGAACCATACATGGACTCATTATTATAGGGCATATCCATCATTGGTTAAATTGGTTCAGTTCCTCATCATCTCCCAGGGTATTCTCTCTCTTATCTCAGTGCATAATCATGGGTGATACCATATGGATAAGTAGGTAATTGCAGATAAATGCAATATTTTCCACCCAAGTATACAAACATATTCTAGTCCTGATGAAGGAATGAATGTTTTCACTCATGAAGAAACTTTATGTACAATGTCACATTCAACCAGTATATGAATAGTAACTTCCTCAAAAATAGGTGCATGGTGTATGTGCCACATATTTGATCACAATCAAACTTCACTAATAGTTCCTTAACTCAGAAGAAGAGGATGTATGATCACTGATCAATAGATTATTTTCCGCTATCACTCATCATTCTCATTGGATGGAGGAATATGGGTAGCATGATTCTCTCCACAAGCCTAACTCCTTCTAACATATTCACCAATACAAAAATGAGGGACCAACTCCCTTGATGTCCAGAATCCAAGGTTGGAAGTTCAAAGTTATACGATAAGATGAGGTGTGTGTATTCATATCCCCCCATATCCATGGTAACCCTTCTATACAAGAAATGGAGTTGTCTGCACAATAATACCCTGAGATTTTGTGAAATATTTTTTTAGAATTAATTTAATCATTTTGAAATTTTTCATTTCACACTATATTAAAAATAGTTATTTTATATTAAATAACTATTCATGGATTACATTACATGGAACAAAAAACATAATATTTTACTACACAAAACATATTTTTTATCTTTCTTTTCCTAAAACACCGAGGATATCTTACGATACAGGCATGACCGAGTTTATAGAGCCTATCAATGGCTAACATATTTTGAAACAAAATTTTGAATATTTTAAAATTTTTATTGGAAAAAATAAACTTTATTTTTGAATTCCTATTATCAAAAATATCGCAGTGTTATGTTTTGATAACTCTATGAGAAATTTCATTTTTTGAGTAATATCAAAAAAAAAATTAATTAAAACCTCCCTCTTCATTTAAATTATCATTAATGTTAAATAATTTTTTAAATTGGTTTATAAAATAACAATAGATCAACTGTTAATATATTAATCCACTTTAGTTAATTGGAATAATTTTTATATTGAAATTATAAATACACAGTTATTGAACTTTTGAATTTGTTATTTTAAAAACCCACATTGTCGTAACATTTGTGGGATTAGTGTTAAAAACATTTACCCCAATTATGAGATTTCAATTTTGACAAATGGATATAAATAGTTGTAATTTTTATACTATTTTATTAAACAAAAATAGACATAATTTTATACCTAAATGATTATAAAAAGTGATTAAAATTTATCCAAATGATTAAGGTATGATTAAGCTTAAGTAAGGACTAAACGTTAACCATAAGAACCAAAATTACATGTATGCTTGTCCAAAGGATTTTGTATAACAATAATGGGACCATATACATTATAGGTTAGAATTTTATGGTTTATTGATATATTATTAAATGTTATACCCTTATATAAAAGCATAAGTAATGAAATCGACAAGAAAAGAAACTTTCATTAACTTCAACATTTCTAAAACACTGTGATATCTAAAAAACATCATATTTTAGGTTATATATTTAATTATAAGACATAAATGAATTATTATTTTATTAATTATTTATCAATACATATTATATATGATTTAGTTTCCTAAAATTCTTACAAAACACCAACATAGTCACTATTTGGTAAATAATTAACAAAAACAATTGATACTATAAATGATAAATTAACAGTGAATTGATTGAATTATTCTAATATTTTTTTGAGATAAATATATAATTTTACACATATATAAACGTAATTTATTTTAATTCCATATTTATCTTGATATTTTTTCATTTATTATTAAATAAATAATGACAATATTGGTATTATTGTTACTTTACAGTAATTGATATTTTATTAAATGATTTTAAATTATTAAAAATAATATTTCATGAAAAGTGATTTTTAATAGATAGAAAAAATATATATGGTATATTAATGGTCCAACTATCTTTTATAATTATCATATTTTCCAATAGTTTTAAAAACATTTTTATCATGGTTCGGGTTTAGGCAGTGTTTTTGGTTCCACATGCACTTGATTTAAAAATGATTTTCCAAAACACATGATATTTAAATTTTTTAAATTATGAATCTTATATAAAATTAAGTGTATTTATAATATACAATCAATATAACTTTATTTTAGTCTTAATGGTATAATTACATAGGTTAGAAATAAATATGCTTTAATTAAAACAAAAATAATAAAATTGTAGAATCTTAGAAGTTAAGAATCAAAATTATTAAAAAGATCATATTTTTATGTGATGTTGAATTTTTTACCATATATTCACATTAATCATTTGTTTTTTCCATTTTTATGATCATAATGTAAATAATACCTTCCATTAATGAATTCATTTTTCTATTCACAATTGTGCCACTCCCCCTACACTATAAAAGTACAAGCACTCTATCCTCTCCTCACATATCTCAAGCCACATTGGTTCCTCCAAAATACCTCCAAATAGACTCACAAAATCCATAAATTCATCATTGAATTGTACATTTTGGATGAAATAATCCCACACAATCTGTTTAACAAAAACTAAAAGGAGTTACCTTATTAAGAGGTAACGACTTCCTTCAAGCTCTATTCTTTTATTTTATTTCTCCACCCCCTCTACTCTACTAGTTTCATAATTGTATAAATAAAAAATTATCTTCATTATACTATAATGTTTTTATGATAGTTTATATATCTAATCTTATAAAATCCTCACTCTAATGGGTGGGGAGCATTCTTTTAATGTTTACGATAAACTACCTCCCCAGAAAATGACGATTGTTCATTTTTCTTTACCGCCTATCATGGTGGACAATATGGTGGTAAAATTTATTATATATGTTAAATTGTTATTATAATATGACATTAGTCATCTTGTATCCTTTTAAAAAACATTTAATTATTCTTTTCATTGGGTGTAAATACATTAATTTAATTTGAGGAAGTGTGGACTACCACCCACTCAAACCGATGTCATTCGTTCAAACACTACGTGTAATTTATTAAGCATGGATTTAGTGAAATTATAAGATAAATGAGATATAATAATTCTACTGGGATAATTATATTTATATACATATATATACACATATTTTATTTTTCTTCATTCCTTAAATATGACAGTAATGATGGAAACAATGTTCATACATACGTATGACTTACCGTCTCTATGGATGATGTATTCCATTTCATAGGTCTATATTACATAAATTATTATAATACACATATACTAAATATAAATGAATTTTAAAGGATATCTTATATTAATTAAATCATTATATATGTATAATGACCAAATGATATAAGAAATTAACAAACATGCGAAGAATAAAGAGAATATTAACAGAAGAAAAACCTAAACATTTTATTGTTATCAAGAAGGTAAAATGAAGATATAATAAAACAAATTATGTTTTATTAGTTATAATAATTTTTTTCTTTATTTATTTTATAATAAAAATTTATTTATCATATATGTGGTTTTAATGAGTATGATAGGAGTGAAGACACATGGTATGAGTGTGTCATCTCACTTTTCATTCCCGTGAGAAACATGCTTTATTCATCACCCATGCCTTTGGTGTGGTGTATATACTTCACATGGATAAATTATAGGATAAATATAATTAATTTTATGAGTATTTAAAAATAAATTTGATAATATTTATTTGATAGGGACTATGATTAAAAAGGTACCAAATCACTAAAATTATTTTGTCTCGATTTTCTTTTATTGAGAAACATTCCATGCCCTGAACCAATATTTATACATGAGGTCTATATAATACCTTTTAATTGTTATATCATGATTAAATTTATATTTTTCATATTTTTATTCTTCATGTAATATCATTTTCATAAATTGGGTACCATGTGTTCATAGTTTGTTGAATCAATCTGATCACTTTTAAAGATTGTTTATGATTAAGATACCTGCGATGAAATATTGTTATCCATCTCTCAATAACACCCATGAATATTATTCTCCTCTGGCTATTAATGATATCTTCATGTGTAGGTATAAGTTTTCACATTTTTTACATTAGATATTGAATAATAGGTTATTAACAATGTCTTAATTTAACTTTATCATTGGTCAGAAATCTTTGTTCCTTCAAAAAAATGTTTTCTAAATAGGGGTTTCCATAAATATTATACTGTTATACTATTATAATTGAAATATGATTTTCAATTTTTTATTTTACCAATAATATTAATGTAATATTCTTTTTTCATTCAAATGAAGTCATTTTCTTATGTTTTTATAGTGAAAAAAGTATAATATTTTACCTCGTACGACAACTATGGATTTTCCCACCATCATTTTTGTGAAACTCTATCCCTTTTTTAAAAAGGTTAATTTTTAGGAAGATTATTTTAAAATTAACTTTTTGGGAATATTTTTTTTTCAAAATGATCACAAAATTATTTCATAATATTTTGGGTAAAAATGATTTAATATTTTTTTCAATCATTACAAGTTTTCAACTTTATTTTCAATGAAATGCATTTAAAATATTTTTAAAGAATTATTTATAAAATTTCAATGAATTTTCAAATAAATGGTTTTCAAAACATATTCAAGAATTATTTATATTTTTTTAATGTATTATAATAAAATAGATTTCAAAAAAAAATTTCTTTAACTAATGTTTTCATAGATAATATCAAAGAATATTTTTATCTATAATTTGATTGTAAGATTTCAAATATTTTCCAATGGAATGGTTTAAATAAATAATGTTTCATGGATATGTTTTCAAGGAAAAAGGATTTTAAAAATGATTTGAGGCATTATTTTTATGTTTTCAATAAATTGATATCGAAATTTTATGTCAAAATGTTTTTATGTTTTAGAACTATTTTTTTCAATATATAATTATATTTTCCTCGAGAATGATTTTTAAAATATCATTCCAAGTAATTTTTTATATATGATGACATATGTTGATGTTACTCAATCTATTCTATGAAATGATCCAAAGTAACCATTTATATTATTTCATGAATGATTTCTATTTCATTGGACTGATTCTTATGACATCCATTTAATTTAAATAGGTTATATACTTTTAAAACCCACTTATTTTCCCATGTTATTATTTTGATGAAGTGTCAGTGAAATAGGTATCTTGTTTTAGAGGTTATGATATGATTACAAGTTTGTGATACAAATCTAATTTCAGGGGTTATTATATGATTGTTTATGATTTCTTGGGAAATTCATGTTTTATTTAATTATGAGATGAAAGGTATAGACACCCTCCTTTTTCAAACATGGAAATTATAAAACATATTAAAAATTCATAAACATTATAAAAAAAGACACTGAAATAATGTAGTTTTTATAGAGGATTTGGAAACATGGTAACATAAAAACATGTACATAGGTGAGCTCTATTAACTAAATCTATGTTTTTTACAACTAGCACCCTATTTAGAAAAATCAACCATAATACATATCATTATACCCATAGGAAGGAAACATAAAAGGGGTGAGATCCAATGATCAGTAAGGGTAAAAATGGAGACATGTAAGAATAATAATGAGCATAAGTGTATGAGAACATGATCATGAAAATTTAAGATCATACCATACATATCAAAGATAATATAGATGAATCACGGAATAATGCTTGGATGTTCATTTGAATGTAATCAAAAGGATGTAAAGAACCTAATCCATGAAAACATAACACATGTTTAAGACATGGAATTGTGGCAAGACATAAGAAAATATAAATATCCATAGTATCCATGGAATCACTGTCAAGACCATCTTAGTGGAAAAACTCTTTTATTGAACCGAGAAACCCCCATTCCTACCTTATATTTCAGATCCGAGTTACACTCGTTCCAAACATGTATTAATGAACTGAGTAACCCTCATTCCAACCAATTATTATTGAATCGATTAACCCTCATTACAGCCCAATTTTATCTAATGAGATAAAAATATTTACCTAATTCATTGGAGGGAGATATCGGTACAACCCATCACATAATGAAATCATACATACATGTGCCACAAGATCATAGATAAACATATCATAACCCTGGAAAACCATTTTCTTTGAAGGTATCTTGGAAAAACTATAAAAATATTTTAAAATAATAAAACATTTTAAGAAACATTTTTCATTGAAAATTATCATGAAGGATGTTCTTAATGCATTTTAGAAAATATTATTTTTGAATACAATGGATTTTTGATAGATGAAAGAGACAATCTGATTTAATTAAAAACAAAATCTTAAGAATGAAAGAGTGGGAAAATGGAACTAAAAAAATGAGGATATAATTAATAAATAGTGGATAAAGAAACTCATTCATAATCTTGAGTGATTTCAGAAAAGTAATCATAAATATAAGCAATATCGAAAAATGATAAGATTTTCTCAATAGACACTTTTAACTTTGTTACTTGGGATCATACACTCCATGTACGAAAAGAAAATTTCATAAAGATTAATATACAAATAAAATAGATCTATTAATCATACAATATTTACAATGGAAGTATATACAACTCAAAAATGTGTTTAGGTGCATGAAAACACATGAGTCTCAAAAGAAGGAAAATTGAAACAAAACTGTTTTACTGATTTGGTAACTTTTGAAATTTAAACCCCACAAAAGAAGGATCATATTATGGATATGTGAATACCCATATATTTAGTAATATGTTAAATATTATTTAATAATGGTCAGTACATACAACTAAAAAAAGGAAAGATTTTGTGATCATAACATGAACCTCAAATAAATTAAAATTGAGTTGAAATTCCCCTTACCTTGTGTCTTGACTCTCTCCATCATCGTACATGCTTCCAATATAATAAATATAAGTTTATTATATATATTTTAAATAATAATATCCAAATACATAAAACCATTTATTATTTTATTATGAAATTATATTACTATATTTTTAACGAACCTATGTTGTGTTTTCACATATGTTAATATTGGCTTCTGTTCATCGCATTTGTCTTAATTTGTTATATCTTTAGTCCTTAAACATATATCATGATTGAAAAATTTATATTCATTACAAAAATAACATGTATATACATTATATGATATTATAATAATTTATATCATAGATGTGGAGAAATGGAATATACCATTCATAGAGATGGTAAGCCTTACATATGCATGAATGATGTTATTGTAATTAATAATCGAATTGAAAGAACAAAATAATGAAAGAGATACATATATGTATGTATATGTATATATATGCATATATCTAATTATTGTAGTAGAATTTATATATCATATATATCATATATGTTTATTAAAACACTTATTTAATACATTCCATGTGGTCTGTGAATGAATCATATCTTTTTGAGGGGGTGGTTGTCCACAGTTTATCAAACAAGATTATCGTATTAACACCAAATAGAAGGGAAACAGATGTGTGTTGTAAAATAAATTCGTAAGAATAAAGTAATAATAAATATATTTCATTATATATATATATATATATTTATTTATCCATCAAAATGGCCACCATGATTAGTGGTGGATGAGAAATGACCAATCATCATTTTGTGAGGCAGTAGTTCACCGTACATAGAAACAATATGTTCAACATCCATTAGATGGAGGTGTGTGTAAGTATAGGGTATTCGATTAGTATAACAACATTATAGTATATGTAATATAATGGGGATTTCTTCCATGAAGGGAACAAAGAGAGTGTGTGGGTGAATAAGGGAAGTAAGGAAAATGAGCTAGAAATAGGTCATTAACTCTAAAGTAGGAAACTCATTATGGTTTGTGCAAAAAAGATTTCACTGAGAGGGTTCCTGCCCAAATGGATGCTTCAAGGAAGATGGTAGGGTTTCTAGTAGGCTAATTTGGAAGATATCAGATTAACGTATGAGTCTAGATAGCTGAGAGTAATGGGTAGAGGTGGTGGCCTTTTATATGAAAGGATATGGACACACATAGAATATTTAGAAACAAATTTTTTTGTGGACATGTTCATAACCAAAAAAAGTTATTCCAATCATTACCAACTTAGGAATTGAAGGTTCATGTTTAAAATAAGGATAGACAATGGGTTTTGAAAAAGTTTATAGTTCATTTGGGCCCATAATTGTAAGTTTTATTCCCCAATTAAGCTTTATTTGTCCATAACTACTGTGATTAATTTTAATCACTTTTACTAATAATTTTGGTCAAAAATTAAAATTGACTCATTAGACTCTAAATATTTCACTAAAAAATTGTGTATGTCTAATTTTTAAAAATTACTTCACAAATGTGGTAAAATTATTATTAGTGCTAATCCTACTGATAGGATGAGATAAGTGGGGTTTAAAGTTGTAAGAAGTTCAAATGTTTATTAATATTTTATATTCAGTATGAAAGTGGAATTGATTATAATGAAGTTTATTATATTAGTTAATGTATTATTTATCTATTGTGATGTTCAAAAAAAATTATAATATCATTTATTATTAATATTTTATTAGAAAAAAGTAGCTTTAAACTAAAAAGAGTTCTTTTTCACTATTCATCAAAAAATGCAATTTGTTAGAGAAATCCAAAAAATAACCCTAAGATAATTTAGATGTTATGATTTAAAAAATGATGTTTATTTATCTAATTCAGTTTCTAAAAAAATTTCTTTTATTATTAAACATGATTTATTCATGAAAATAAAAGCTTTAACATAAAATAATTTTACCATAATTATTATATTTCATTGTTAAAATTTTGTATTTATATAATTTTTTTTAAAAAGTAGTTATTATTATGTTCATCTTCTTGCTTATTATTAACATGTTTATATAATTAAAAAAACAAAAATTATTGTTTTGTAGAAGTGTTGTGTGCATCGTATGCAAAATCAGTGTTGGTTGTAGTGAAAGAAAAGTTGGTATTGCATTTTAAAGGAATTATTAAATTAGTGTATTAATATATATAAATATATAATGAACTATTTCCAGTGTCATGTGAAAAGAATAATGTTTAATGTTTAATTAATTCAAAAAAAATAATTCCCAAAATCTCAGGGTGTTACATTTTACAAAATTAAAATGAATTTCTCCCTTGAAATTTGTCTGTGTTATCAATGGGTTAATACATGAAATAATCATTCATAAAAATCCACACTGTATAAATTGATACTAATATATCCATTAATATTGAAATTTGGATCCATAACGGTTAACCATAGTAAAATAATACTACGTTTTCTCATAAGAGAACATAGGGTGGGTGTGAAGAATGGACAAATAGGAAAAACATAAATATTTGTGATGAGTGATTGAATTCATCAATCACATACAAGTGAATGATCAAAAGAAAATTGAGGTACTCAAATTCATAAAACTATGATGATTTCAGAATCCAAGGGTTCAATATATTTTTAGGTATTATGGAAACATTATTTTTTATCAATTTCAGAATGTTGAGTAATTTTTGATAAACTTGTAGAAACAAAATTCCATTCACGGGTTTTTCTTTTAAAAAAACTATATAATCCCATTAACTCGTGTAATCAATGTTCAACAATTAACATTGATGATTAAATATCTAAAATATTATTTTAACGGATCTTACGACCCATGAAAGAATAAAAAGTCTAACTATTTGTCTCTTTAAAACAACATGTGTAAATCTATAAAGGGTAACAGTAATAGTTCATGATAAATATTAATTCATTACAAATAAAGGATAATTTAAAAAGACATAGAGTAGGCGAGTGGTAGGAGTGAAACCCTTATCATCCTTCGGTCATGGGTTTAAGACCATTGGCCTTGCTGGACATCATTGATTATCACCCGAAATATATAATATCTTTTTTTAAACCACACTAATATAATATATAATATGGAAATCCTTGAAATATGTTTTTTAACTGATTAGACTTTTGACCATGATTTTCAACAAAAACAAAGTTCACAAATAATTTCTCTTATGTTTAACATCAAATATTCATGAATGGATAACCTTATCACCCTTCAGAAACATGAAAATCCAAAAAATTATAAAGAGAACCATGAAATCAGATTAGAATTTATTCCCTAGTATAAAAAAATGTAGCTCTTGGTTTTCATGTTCCAATAATGTGAATAACACCATCATATATTCACCTGAAACATGGTAACAACATGAATTACCATAAATTCTTTTGGAAAACATGCAAGCTTCATCATTCTAATGTAAATTGGATTTACTCCATATATCCAAAAATAATTTATGTTTCATCATTGATAGCATAAAACACCATTAAAAAAGTCCATACATAGTTACAATGTAATCAATACTATAGATTTATCCATAAATAATTATCCTTACACAATGATCATATTAAGGGTTTTCTTTCCTTAGTCTAAATATCATCTTGTAATTATTCCACTTCCTCAATCCAACATTAAATATTAATTACTGGGTGAAAAAAGTAAGAAAACAAATCCTTGAATATTTCATCATTCAGAACTTTTGAATCAAAATTCATAAAAATATTTACTATTCTGCTTCATCCTTATTCCATTATCAAGGCTACCACATCCTCTTACATGATACCTTTTTTTTCTTCACATTTCATCTACAGTATCTTCATCATCTAAAATATAACCATGACTTACATCACCTTTTTAATTTTCATCTGGAAATTTTTGATTGGGACATTTAGTTTCATAATGACCATTTTATCAACCCATAAGACACATAACCTTCGAGGAGGACTTAGGGAAGCCAAAATTTTCATCCATTTCATTAACCCAACTCTTCATTTTACTCTTTTAGTCACTTGCATTATGTCCTTATTTTACATAGTCAAATAAGCTTTTTGTTCCTCTAAGTCATTCGCTTAGGTGATTCATTCCACATTTTTAACTCAAATGAAACACAGTATTCTTTCCTCCATGGTCTCAATTACCCAAACTCTCCTAGAACTCCTTATTTATCTTCCTTGGCATTCATGAGAGTTGGTTTAGGTAAACATTTTTAATAATGTTCTGTGAAATTTTTTTTTGAATGATCTTAAAATATTTCACAGCAGTGATCATCCCACTTGACTATTCATTAGACAACTTCCCATCACATTCAACATTAATCTAGTTCTTTCTGGTTCCCTACAATTACTAAAACAAAAAATCAAAGTGTGAGCATTAATTATCATAGAATAAAACCATATAACTCTGAAAATAATTACACATTGGATGTCATAATCATAATATCCATAATATATGTCATATTGGGTTTATCATAGGTTATTCATAGATAAAATATATCATAATCTTTTATGATGGTTCATGAATAGTTTGTGAATTCCCAAATCATACCCCTTAGGAATGTCATACCAGGTTTGCAACAAGGTTTGATGTCGTGTTCCAGATTACACTGAGTTAAGCATGATACATCTTGTCAGTGTTTTTAACCCTAGATACATCTATTCTAGAGCCACAAACACTTGTAGTATCCGGATAGGGATGAATTTTCATGAAACCACTCACAATATCCTTTTCAAAAATTCCAGGACATTTACTTAAATTTTAACTTGTCCTTTTACTTATACTCAGATACATCCTAATACATATCCTTAGAAATAATCCTAGGTATCTCACTGAGGTTTTCACATTCTAGTTTCCTATTGTTTACTATACCTTAGTTCTGACTCCAAGTGTATTTACCCTCAAAATTCAAACATTTACATTAAATAACATTTGAAGAATACCTAAAAATTATACAAAAAGACTCCCAATGAGTGTAGATGGTATAGTTTCATTGGAAACGTGGATACATAAAAACTAGTACCTAGATAATCTATATTATCCCACACTAGGTTTTTTAAGACAAGAACATTTCATACACTAATCCAACATAATAAATATCTTCCTAACCTAGAGAAGGAAACATAAAAAGAGGAGATCTCAATCACTCAGTAAGGGTAAACATGGGAGACATGTATGCATAAAAATGGGAATAAGTGTTTGAGAATCTGATTAACAAAATATAAAATCATACCTTGTATAGAAAAGATCAAATACATTATTCATGGTATATAGACTCATAGATCATAATACATGAATCAAAAGGAAGTAATGGTTGTTATCCATGAAAGCATAACATAGGAGTAAGTCATGGAATTATGTAAAATACAAAACCATTTACTGAATTTTATAGTATACAAGGCATCACTTCCGATACCATATTTACAGAAAATGTACAGTACAGAACCAGGTAACCCACATCGTTGTCCTACATTACTAAACAAAGTAACACTCATTCCAGCCTTGTATTACTGAACCATGAAATCTTTATTCTAGCCATATATTACTAAACTATGTAACCCTCATTGTAGACCTGTTTTCTCTCATTATATATAAATCAGTACCCAATGCATTGGGAGGAGATATAGGTCCCACATGTCACATAATTAAATCACATATTCATGTTTTAAAAGATCATAAGTAAACATATCATAAACTGTGAAATGAAAAGGGTATCATAAACATATAAACATTTTATAACATGTGGAAATAGATATGATTCATAATCTGTTCATAATAAACATAGCCTGTTAAATAAAGTGGGTTTAAAAAGCAAATAACCCATAAAAGTGAAACTTGCTTCATAAACATCATTTCGTAAAAACCTAATCCATTTAGAGAAATAATATGAATAGAAACCTAGAAACATTTCCCCATAAATTCATAAATAAAACCAATGTATGTTATCTTAGAGGGTAAATAAATTTGAAATGTCTTTTAGAAATATTTCTTGAGGAAAATATCCTTTCTTATTTGAAAAATTATTTTTATAATATATAACCTTTTGAAAACATGTTTCTTTTAAAATATAATTTAAAACTTATAAATAAATACTTAAAAAACAAAACATTTTAAAACAACTTTTTTCCTTTAAAAATATCTTCATAGATCGTTTGTAAACAATTTTGAAAACATGGTTTTTGAATAAAATGGATTTCTGACTGAAGAGAGAGAGACAATATGATTTTTTTAGAAACATTATCTTAAGTACAAAAGTGTGGAGAAAATGATACTAAAAATGAGTATATCTCAAATAAATATAGGATAAGTAAGCTCATTCATATTCTTAATATATTTCATCAATGTAAATATAACAATTGACAATATCAAAAAATGATAATATTGTCTCAATAATATCATATAACATGGTTACATGGGATCATACTCTCTATGTAAGATAATTAAATTAAATGAAGATTAATATATCCTGAAAACAAGTATATTAATGATATATCATATACAATGTATGTGTATACACCTCAAAAACGAGTAAAGGTGCATAATAAAAATTGATTATCAAAGAATCCAAATTAAGAGAAAACAATTTTACCAATTTTGTAATTTTTGAGAGATACAGACCATAAAAGAAGGATCATAGAATGGATATGTGAATAACCATGAATTTAGATATATGTTACATATAATTAAATTATGGCCAGTACATACAATATAGAAAATCAAAGAATGGTGATCATGACTAGAAGAATATAAATATACATAATAAAATATATGGTTTAATTGTGACCTTCTACTACCCTATTGTTCATGATACTATGTTATGATTTCACTTTGGGTAATATTTTCTTTGGTCTTTGCATGTGTCTTAACTTGTTATATCATTGGTCCTCATACTTATATTATTATTCAAGAAGGAATATCAAGATGAAAATATAAGTTATATAAATTATATTTATATTATAATAATTTATATCTTATTGATGTATGAAATAGAATTCATCGTTCATGGAGAGGGTTTGTCAATTGTACACATGAGCATTGATTCCATTTTTAATTTTTATATTGAAAGAACAAATTAAAATGACATATATATGTATGTATATTAATATATATAATTATTATTTTATAATTAATATATCATATATATCATATTATTTTATTAAATTCATACTTAATGTATCCCATGTGGTGTGTGAATGAATCACATCGCTTTGAGGGGGGTGATAGTCCACACTTCCTCTATAGAGATTATCGTACTAACACAAAATGGTAGATTAGAATATTTTCATTTTAAATGGAATATAGAATCATAATAAAATAATAAAATAATTTATTACACATATATAAAATTTCTATCATAATTTCCACCATGATTTTTGGTAGAGGAGAACTAAGAAATTATTGTTTCGTGAGGCAGTAGTTCGCCGTGAAATAAAATAGTATGTTCAACATCCATTTGATGGTGGTGTGAATAATTTGAGGTTAGAAACATAAAATAAAAACACACTATTTTATGTAATATATTGTTTTTTTCACAGAATAATGGAATTAATATTTTTGAGGTGTGTATAAGGGAAATAAAAGTAAACGATCATGAAAGAAGATGTTACCTCAAGATCGGGTAACTCCTTTTGGTTTGATCCCAAATGGTTTCCTTAAGAATGTTTCATCACAAATGGAGGATTAAATATCCACGGATTTGTTGTTGGGAGGATAATTTGGAAAATATTTGAAGAACATATGAGTCTTGAGAGGCGTGAGGAATGAGAATATGTGGTGTCTTGTTATTAGGAATGAAAAGGTGTCACATGGAATTTATATAAACAAATTAGTTGTGCACATGTTATTACCTAAAACAGTTATACCACATAAAAACATCAAATAATGGAAGGTTTATGGATGGATAATGGACAAAAAAGGTGTTTTGAAAAAATGTATAGGTCTTTCGGGCCCTTAATTTAAAGGTTTAGTCATCAATTAAGCGTAATTTGTCCTTCAATACAGAAAATAATTTTATTCATTTTTTAGTAATCATTTTGGTAAAAAAATAACATGGTCTCATTAGAACCTAAATACTAGACTGACTAAAATGATTTATGTTGAATTTTTTAAATTCACTTAATAGAAGTGAAAAATTGATATTAGTACTAATCCTGTAGACGGGACGAAATGACTGAGTTTTAAAGTAGGAAACGTTTAAACATTTGTTATGATTTTATATTTAGTATCAAAGTGTAATTGATTAATAAAATTTATTTGAATATTTAGATTTAATATTTATCTAATTTTACCTTAAAAATAATTTATAATATCATTTATCATTAAATTTTAAATAGAAAAAATCATTGTTTAAATAAAAAGCATAATGTTTAACTATCCATAAAAAATGAAGTTTGTTAGAAATGCTCTAAAAATTTACCCTAAGATAATTTAGAAATTATGAATTAAAAAATGATTTTTATTTTTTTCCAATTCAATTTAATAATGTTTCTATTTTTTTATTATTAAAAATGATTCATTCTTGAAAATTAAATTTTTTACATAAAATGATATTGCGAAATAAATTATATTTCATTATCCATAAGTTTTATTTATTTTAAAATATATATATTAAAATTGGTTATTACTATGTATAATTTCTATGTCCTAATTAATATATTTATATAATGAAAACAAAAAAATAGATGTTTTATAAGAAACACATTGTTTTGTGCATCATATGTTAAGTCTGTGTTTCTTATAGCGCAAGCCATGTTGGTATTGTGTTTGAAAGGAATGATTGACATAGTGTTTTAATATATATATATCAATATTTATATAAAATGAACTATTTATAGTGTCATGGGAAACGAAAAATATTGAAAATTTAAATTAATTCAAAAAAATATTTCTTAAAATCTCAGGGTGTTATGGGTTGGACTTATATCCCGCACCGAATTCATTGGTTGATAATAAATATTTTATGAAATAAAAGGCTACATGGTAGGGCATAAATATCCCAAAAAAAGAGTGTGCATGGGAGGAAATCCTAAGACCAACAAAATAGGGTACATGAGAGGGAATCACAATCTCCAAACAAGAGGGTATATGATAGGACATCAGAAGATCGAAACAGGAGGGTACACATGAGGACATCCCAAGCCTGAAACAAGAGGGGACATGGGAGGAAATCCCATGCCTAAAACAAAAGGGTATATAAGAGGGAATCCCAAGACAGAAGTAGGGAAATGGTTTATTTACCCAATCCTAACATGTTACAAATTCCATGGCAGGCCGCCATGAAATAGGGTTAATACATGCTTATGTTTATTCTAAAATTTCTAGTTTAATTCCGATATTATGATTTCATTTCTTATGTTCTTTATTTCCATATAATGAATGTCTTATGAATTTCCAATATTTAGTAGGACCGCTAATATATAAGGAATGATATTAAAATTTTATGTTAAATTTTCATTCACTTGTTACCATGATATACATATACATTTCCTTTTTGTTCTACTTACTAATTATATAACTCCCCCCTCTTAGGTTTCATACACCCATGTTATGAAGAATGGTTTTAGCTAGAATTACTAAATGTGGATTTCATTATGGGATATTTTGATGATCTTTCACCTGGATACAATATTTTGTTTCTATGATTCCAATGCCATTAATTTATTATTGTCCCGAGGCTTTTATTTTTGTAATGTTTTCAATATTCATCTAAAATGATGTTATATCCATGTATATTAAGATCAGGTCACTATAGATGGTATCATATGAAGGGTTTCGTTAAAATTTGGAATCTAGGATAGAAAAAAAAACTTTTCTGAGATATAGAGTTATATTTGTATGGATATGTATAAGGATGAATCTATGAATAAATCTAATGATGAGTTAACTTTTAGGTCATTGTCATGAAATTTTGGTAAAGGATATAGTGAGTGGTTTCCATTAAATATATCCAAGTATTGATACTTAAAGTGGTTTCATCTCTAGAAAAGATGTACCAAGTGGTATCAACATAGAAAACAAAATATGGTGTTGACTCGGTGTAATCTGGTACACGACAATGGCCGTTGCTGCACACATGGTTTGAAATTTCTCGATAATATAATTTGTGAACTAAAAAACTCATCATGGTCCATCATTAAGGATATAAATAAAATTTTTCAATGATTAACTGAGGATAAAAGTATGGTTTCGGAGATTGAATAATATGATCCATGATTTAGGAATCCTATATGTAATGTTCCATGATTATATAGAATCCCAATATGTTAAATGTTTCTCACACTATGCATCCTGAATTTAGTCGATGGAGAGAACTACAAGGAAAATTTTTCATATTTAATGTTTCATTTGTGAAAATTAATGTAATAATATTAATTTTTCTTATATGTAGAAATCAGATAAATAAAATCAAGATGTTAGTATGAGTATTAGTTATACATTTGAAGATTATGAGGCCATAAATGACTTGTTAAAGGTATGTGATGCGCTTAAAGTATTATTTAGAAAAAACATTTTAAGAATGATTATATTTAGGTTTATGAAACATAAGAACGGTTTATATTTAATATTCTATGAATTACGTATTACAGAATAAATTGATAAAGTATGAGTAAGGGTTTAAGAATAAGGTTCGATTAATGAAGTATTTCTGTTTTTTATTCATATATTATGTTATATGTATCATGAAATGTATAAGTATATTTTGTATAATTTTTATTAAGGATTGAAAATGACATGTTGCATGATGATGTACAAATAGAAATGTGATTTATTGGGAAGGTGATATTTTGATTAAGGGATGGAATCCATTAATTAATTCCTGATGTTGTAATAATGATTTTTGGATAATGATATTATAGATAAGAATTATTAAATTGGATAGTACAGATTACCCTAGAACTGAATATTCACAAAGTGTTCTATGTCATTAATATGATGTTTAAAAATTATTTTATTTTATGAATATATCCAATAATCATCAGAATAAGGAAGCATGGATGTTTTCCAAATGTATTTATGGTAATTAAGGGAGTGTAGGATGATGGTATTCACATGTTTGGATTTTGACAATCAAGTGATTCTTTATGATATATGGGGGGTCAATGTTTATCTATTTTCATGACCTAATCTATAAAATATTGAATTTTCATCTTTCTGAACAGTTATTATATAACCACTTCTAAAATGTTTAAGGTAAACTTCAGATGATGATAGATTAATTAATGTATTACCTATCTATATGAGGATTGTGTTTTATTGGATAACCTATTCAAAAAAAACTGTCTGTTAATTAAAACTGATGAAAAATTTTATATAATATCACAAATATCATGATTTTTTTTACTTTAGTAATGAAAATGTCACCTTCCTTTTTATAGGAAGTGATAATGAGGATCAACGAACAACAAAGGGTGATGGTGTATTGAAATAATTCTAGTATTTCTTATCTTAATTTTTTTTTATCTTTATGAAGATAGACATTAAACCCAAAATTTGTGTCTTAGTTCCTTCAATTTTGATGAATAAAATGATCCCTTAAATAATCACAGATTTCTAGTTTTGATTGACCACTTTCTCCTGACCATGTTCTCTATCACTCTTCTCCAGAACCTAATGATATAATTCTATTCCTTATCCATTTTTAACTTTACAACTGTGCTCTCCAATGTTGAAACCCATCTATGTGTTACTCTACGTAACCATTATGGTTACAACCATCACTTAAAATAGGAAGTATTGGTATTCATTCTTATGATGTGTGATTCTAGAACCAAACAATTCAAATATTATAAATTTTATAACGTATACTAATTTAGAGGATGAACTTCTTATAAGGGATTCTGGGGGGGAGGGGTAGAATGTTACACCCCAAGATTTTGTGAAATATTTATTTGTATTTAATTTAATATTTTTTTATCATTTTAGACATCAAAGAAAACATTTTACTTATGTTAAGTAAATATTTTGGCTTTCATTATATGAAATCGAATATTAATTGTGCACTATAGACAAAAAAAATTTATATTTTCAAATCATATATATAACCCACTGGAAGGGATTCTTATGCTCAACGTGGGCGCGTCTCTCCCCAAGGATGGGCTTGTTGCTCTCGGTCTCCTGTACAGAAATCACGCGGGGCAAATCATTGTTGCAAAACATGAATCACACCATGCCTTCTGGTAACCCGTTATTGCTGAGGCCTCTGCCATCCTGGTAGGTATGATGCTCGCTATGGAACATGGATGGGTTGATATAATCATCGAGTCCGACTTCCTCATCGTTATCAATGCTATTAACCACAACGACGAAGATCTCCAGCCATTTGGCTCCATCATCTATAGAATTTGCGTGCTTCACCAAGGCTTTTCTCGATGCTCATTTTCCTTTACCAAAAGGGAAAGAAACAATGAGGCCCATCAGCTGGCGGCCTCAGGCCCCTTCGATGTCAACCAGCTCTGGATGGACAATTTCCCTTCATGGATCTGCATATATACGTCGATTGATCTTCTTCATTAATGTTATTTTTCCCTCTTATAAAAAAATGGTTAGAAAACCTTACATGCAAAACAAATTATTCACCACCTTTTAATGGTGTGTCTATTAGTAAACAAAATTTTCCCTATTTTAAAATTTTTATATTTCAAAATAAAACTCATTTTTTAATTATGAAATTTAAAATTATATTAGGTTCAATTTTTTATATTTTTCAATGAACCATCATTTTTTTTGAATAGTGTAAAATATTATATTTTAGTTGACAATAATCTATTTATTTTTCTAATTATGAATTTTAATTATATTTTTAAATTTTATATAAAGATACAATACATTAATTACAATTATATTCATCCAATTTATGCCATATTAATAATTTTTATATTTAAATTAGATATAAACACCTATTGAACTTTTTAACTTTTTAATTTTAAAACCCAATATCCCACCACGTATGTGGTATTATTGTTAAAACTTTTTGTCACATTATTTAAATTTTTAAAAATAGAAATACATTTTTTTATCAGTATATTATTTTGGTACTAATAATATCATCTATCCTTTTTTCCAAAAATATTAATGAAAGTGATTAAAATTAATCACAATGTTTATGGTAATATTAAACTTAAATAGGGGATAAACCTTAACCATAAAGACCTGAATGAAATGGACACTTGTAAAAAAGATATTGGATGAAAATAATTCTTCCACATCCCCTACCGGTTAAATTTTATGGTTTTTCGTGATATTATTAACATAAGTGTCATTTATAAAATTTTAATGAATGAAAAATATCAAACTTGAAATTTCTATAACATTAAAATTTACAAAGCATTGAGATATGTAAAAAACATAAAATTTTGGGTTATATGTATGATTTGAAATGATAAATAGGGTAGTATTATAATAATAATTTATAATTAATTTTTAGATATGATTTAATAAGTTAAAATGATTACGAAATGCCAGTATAGTGAATATTGTTTCAAATAAATATCTAAAATAAATGACCCTACAAAATGATAAAAGTGTGGAAAATTGATTGAATTAATATATATAATTATTTTTTAAGCTTAATATATAATTTTACACATATGTAAATCTAATTTATTTTAATCCCAATAATACTTTTATATTTAAAAATTAAAATTAAATAAATAATGTCAAAATTGTCATTATTATTACTTTATAATAAATGATATTTTATTAAATGATTGAACATTAAAAAAAATATGGTCTAATAATTTATTTTTAAGGGTTAAAAAATTTAAATATGGTTTATTAATGGAACAATTAATCATTTAGAATTAATTTATTGACCAAAAGATTGTAATACCATTGTTATCATGGTCCAAGTTTAGGCAGTGTTTTGTGTGTTGTGCGCTCTTTTTTAAAAACATAATTCCCAAAAAAAATATATTTCAATTTTTATAAATTATGAATCATATTTATAATTTAGTTAATATATATTATCAAATAAATCTCAATGTATTTTATTTTTAATGGATAAATTATTGTGTTATAGAAAACGATGCATTAATAAAAACCAAAATTATAAAGTTATGGAATCTTAGATGTTATGGAACCAAATTTTCAAAATGAACATATTTTTGGGTGCTGGATTTTTTTTACTATCATAAATTCAAATTACACAATTAGTGTTCCATTTTCTAGGAACATAAAATAAAGGAAACCTACCATTATTGAATACCATTGGGTACTTACAAGAGTGCCACTCCCCTCCACTATAAAAAAGAAAGCACACTACCCCATCCTAACACCTCTTAGACCACATAATATCATCCCAAATCTTTCCAAATAGTCTAAAAACATAAATAACTTCCTTATTTAAGACTTTATTTTTGAATTATGCAATCCATGGAATCCCATAGGAACACACCAAAATGAATTACTCAATTAAGAGGTAACAACATCTCTTTATCCTCTTTTTTGTTAATTTATCCACCCCTTCGCTCTCTTTATACCATGATGGTATTAAAATAAAATTTATTCAATATAATATGATTTATTACGATAATGATTCTACTTACACTTACACAAGCACCATATAATGAGTATCTAACAAACACTTTATGTGAATAATGATCTACTACCTCACAACACAATGATTGTTCATTTTTCCTTAGTGCCTCTCATGGTGGACATTAGGTTGGAAAATTTGTTTATATATCAAATATATTATATTTATTATGTTATTAATATTTTTAACACTTTTAAAATACATATATTTATACATTTCAATTTTTTTTAAATATGATAAATTAGTTTGAGTAAGTGTGGATTACCCTCCCATCAAAAAGATGTGATTTGTTCACACACTACTGGGAATGTGTTAAGGATGGGTATAGTGAAATTATATGATATATATTATATAATAATGATACTAGGATTTTGATATATATATATATATATATATATATTAATATATATAAACAAATTTCATGTACGTTCTTTCTTCCAATATGACAATAAAGATGGAAACATTGTTCATGTGTGCGCACAACTTACCATCTCCATGGACAATGTATTCCATTTCATAAGTCTACATTCCCTAAATATTTATAAAACACATATAATAAAACTAAATGATATTTATATTATTATATAAATTCATTAGGTCGTTATATATTTATATGTACCAAGGATATAACAAAATAAGACACATGCGAAGAATAACTCTAATATTACCATAAGTAAAACCTTAAAAGTGGATTATTTACAAGTATGTAATTTAATGTCATAATAAAATCATATATGGTATTATATATAACAATATGATTTTTAATAATATGTATAACAACTTTATATTTATCAAATATGTGGCTTGAATTAGTACAACAAGAGACTAGGCCGAAGGTGACAAAGTTTCTTCTCACTTTTTATTTTCATGATATTCATGCTTTATTCACCTCCCATTCCTTTTGTGTGGGGTGTATACATCCCATGATTGTATTTTATTGTAATTATACAGAAAATTATGGGTATTTAAATATCAATTTTATTATATTTCTTTAATGGGGACTATGATTCAAAATTTTCTAAATTGGTAAAATGATTTTGTCTTATTTTTCCTTTTTTGAGACATGTGTCATGTTTTTAACCTATATTTTCCCATGAAGAGTACAAAGTGGCTTTTAAGTGTTATATAAAAAATATATTTATATTCATGTTATTTTATGTTTCATTTTTTTCATTTCTTAAATTTGGACTATGTTTCAAAATTACATAGTGGTAATATTTAATTGAAACAATCTAATCTCTTTTTGAGATTTTTTGTGATTGTACTTCCTTTGACGACATCTTATGACGCATCTCTCAAGAGCACTCTTTTTTTTTTCTTCCCCTCTGGTCATTCATGAAATCTTCATGCATTTCTACAATTTTTCCACTCTTTAGAACATAATACAGTCAATATATTTTTTTAACAATGTTATAATTTACCACTCTCATCGGTCAGAAATATGTGTTTCATAAAAACCATATTTACTAAAAATGGGTTTCCATGAATATAATATTATTCTCATTTAATTTTAAAAGTCATTTTTATCTTTTTTTCATTTCACAATTTTTTTAATTATGTTTTATTTTTTATTTCTAATTAAGGAATTTTCATACATTTTTAAAATGGAAAATGAATATTATTCATTACCTCATACGATATATATGGATTCACACGCCGTCATTTCTGTGAAATTCCAATCAATGTTGAAAAAGGATAATTTTAAGAAAATTCTTTTTAAAAAAATTATTAAAATTTATTTAAAAAATATTTTCAATCTTCTTTGTTATGTTTTAATGAAATATGTTATCAAAGCATTTTAATGCATTTATTACAAGTTTAAAAAATTATTTTCAATGAAATGGTTTTCAAAATGTTTTCATTATTTAATTATAAATTTTCAAATTATATTCAATGTTAGAGTGGACAAATATATTTAATTATTTAATTACAAATTTTAAATGTAACTTTAATGACATATTTTTCAAAACATGTTCAATAATTCTATACATGATTCAAATTTATTTTGAATGAAATTATTTTAAATAATTTTTTGCATTTTCATTATATATTTTCAATGAAATATCGTAAAATTTATTCTTCAAAATTTTTCAAGAATCTTTTATATGTTTTCAAAGAATATGTATTTCAAAAATAATATCATTCCTTTTTTCTATGTTTTCGATGTATATTCAATCAATGTGGATTTCAAAAAGGTTTTATGTTTTTAAAATAATTTTCCAAAAATGAAATGATTATTTCATAAAGAATGTATTTAAAATATCAAACCATGTTATTTTACATCATAGATGGAATCTGTTGCTATTCCCTTATGCGAAATTATCCATATGGTCAATTCATATTATTTCTTCAGTGTTTTATGTTACGATGGAACAATTCTGATGAAACCCATTTCTCTATTATGGGTTATATTTTTTGAAACTCACTTATTTTCATGGGTAATTATTTTGATGAAATGATTTCAATACTCATTTTGTTTTATACATGTTATGATACGATTACATGTTTATAATACCCATTTCATTTCTTTTTTTGAGAAAATATTGATTATGTTTTTGTGGAACCATTATGTAATATTTAATTATGATATTGTTGGGACCTATATCTCCATCAAATGCATTGGATCATTATTAATGATTTATTAAATTAAATGGTATAAATGAGGTCACCCTTTTCCCCAAACAAGAGGGTACATGGGAGGAAATTCCTATCCATAAGTTTGTGGGTACATGAGAGGGCATCCTAAACCTGAAACAAGAGTGTATACAAGAATACATCTCAAGAATGTAACCAGATGGTACAAAAGAGGACATCCTAATGGTGAAAAAGTGGGTATATGGGAGGACCTCCCAGGAACCAAAAATAGGGAACATGGTAGGGAATCCCAATACCAAAGTAGTTACATAGTTGTTTACCGCATGCTAGACATGTTATAAAGGAATTGGTGTGCCACCATAACATATGGTTATTAAATTATTATGTGTTTTCCACAATTATTTGTTTTATTCCTATGTTATGATTTCATGTAAAATATAAGTCCACAGCCTTAAATATTACTTAATATTGAATTAAATGAATAATTCACATTGAGGATCTTTTCAGGTTTAGAGTTTTAAAGAATTAGGTCAAAACTATTACATTTCAAAGGATTACATAGTAGACACTTCTACTATGTTTCCATAACATAAAAAACATAAAAAGAAACATATCTAGTTCCATGTTTTAGATAGCATGTCATTCCTTGATCCCATCCTTGACCATATTCATCTATAAGTCCTATGGAAAACATTTAAAAAACTTGGGATGAGCATAAAAATCCCAGTAAAGGATACACGAGGAAGAAAAACTGTTAATTTTTCAAAACAGCAAGTAAACCATGAATAATTTACCAAAGTAACAATTTTAACCTTTATGAAGTATAAAAAACTCTTCACTCAATAAAAGACCATTACTTACCAATTTGTAACCAAAAGATTACCATAAAACCCACAAAAAGAACACATAACATAAAAAGGTAACTTGGGACATTAACATACTCAAATGGAATAACCATATGGTCGACTTACACACATACATAATGGAATAGCCATACGGACGACTTCCATACCAAATAAATTGGAGTTTATAACGTAACCAACAGTCCTGGTATTCACAGCACCACCCTTCATATGGTTTATCACGTAACCACCCGAAAAATGTCCAAGTACCATTACAAAATCATAATACATAAATCAATTATAAATGAAAGAAAACATTTCCATATTTTAATCACAATATATTGACTTAAAAATCAATTATAAAAACCATTTTCAATAAAAAAATACATAATAGAGTATATGGTATTTATTTACATTTAAAAAATATTACGCCTTGTTGAGGAAGCCAAAGATCAAATAATACTCGTAGTGGTGGAAAGGTCGTTATCCCCGCATACGTTAAAAGAAACATACTTTTTTTTGTTTAGTAAAATTATTCATAAAAAAAAGATTCCTTTTGAATAAAAGTAAAATTAAATGGGGTATATACACTGTATAAAGAATGTTGTGTTTAAACTAAATATGCCTCAATGAAAAGAGATTGAGACGAAGTCCCTTACAAAGACGGTTTCCTTAGATTAAGGATAAATCAATTACATAATTATATGTGACAAACAAATACCCCATATATAAGTGGATATTAAGTGTAAAATAATCAGAGATCATTCACACATATTCATTGAAAAAAAACCAATGGAATAGATATTTAACTCAATGAAATGAGATTGAGTTATGATTTCTGATACAAGTTCGTCTAAATGACATAAGATTTTATCAATGAGATGATTATGTGTAGAAATAGTATATCCACAAAACGGTTTGTGGAAAATACAACATAGATATTCCACACATAATCATGGCATAATAAAATCAAGAAGTAGAGGATTAACACAAAGAATTTAAAGTGGGTTAAGAAGTTCCCTTACCGAAATTTGACAGCCTAACGACATAATTTCAAAATTCAGAAAATGAGTTGATGAGAGATAAAAAGGGTATTTCATCACATGGACATAAAATTTACATCAATAAGGATATATAAGAACATATCCCAACATAATAGTATGTGAATTAAAAAACATAACAAAAGAAGTCTTTTTAAAAGAGGAGGGTGAAAGGTTCCCTTACCGACTTGGGTCACTTTCGAAACGTTCACCCCATTGAAGAAGGGTCATACAATGAATATGTAAATACCCATAAATGAAATTATATTACACAAAGAGTATAATAATGGGATGTACATAAACCACTCAAAGGAAATGGTGGAATATTTAGAATAAATCTCACGGGACTAAAAGTGAGATGAACAATCCCTAACGAAAACTCGGCAGCCTAACGACGCCACATAAAACTTCAAAAAATGGATTGATGAGATCAAATAGAGTCTCTCATCATATTACAATAAAATTTATAGCAATAGGAATATAAAATAACATCCACCATAATAACAAAGAGGAGATTAAAATAAGTTACATAATGTAGAGTACTTAAAAAAGAATGTGGGAGGTTAGATCTCTTACTAAAATTCAGCAGCCTAACAGCGCCACTCAAAACATTCAAAATAGATTGATAAGAGAAAATAGGGTCAGTCATCATATGAACATAAAAAGTAAAGTAGTATTAATATAAAAGAACATCACAATCATAAGAAAGATGATCTTAAAATGAATGACATAAAAGTGTGTACTTAAAAAGAAAGAGAGGAGTAGGATCCCTTATGAAAATTCGGCAGCCTAACGGCGCCACTCAAAACATCCAAAATGGATTGATGAGAGAAAATAGTGACTCTAAACATATGAACATAAAAATTACAGTAGGATTAATATAAAAGAACTTCCCAATCATAATAAATATGAGCTTAAAAGGAATGACATAAAAGAGTAATTAAAAAGAAAGAGAGGAGTATGATCCCTTACGAAAATTTGGCAGCCTAACGGCGCCAATCAAAACATCCAAAATGGATTGATGAGATAAAATAGGGTATCTCATAATATGAACATAAAATTTACAGAATGAGGAATATAAAAGAACATCCCCCAACTTAACAAAGAGGAGCTTAAAATAAGTGACACAACAAGAGTACTTAAAAATAAAGAGAGAGGTAGGGTCCCTTACCTCGTATACGACATGACTCGATCATTCTATAATATCCTGAATAATAATATTAAGTTACATTATACTTACCTAATAACCTTTTTAATGTTAATTATTCCTTTTATATAACTTATTACCATGTCATTAACACTATGTAAATATTTAATTTAATAACGGTCGTTTTAACGATCATTGTTACTTGAGTCAAAAATAATGTCTTTATAATTACAAGTTTGTTCATGGAGTAAAATATCCATTATATCCAGAATTATATTCATTATTTAGATATCATATATATAATATATATCCATTATATACATTCATTTATAATATTACATAACATTTAGAGGTAAGAAATGAAATGCACCGTTCATGGAGATGGTAAGCCATACGTACGCATGGACGCTACTTCCATTTCTATTTCATATTTAATATAATTAAAACATAATGATACATAATAGTATTATAATTCTAGTATGTTATCATATATAATATCATTAAATATATCCTTTATGTGTACCACATATGGTATTAACGAATCAAATCCCTTTGAGAGGGCGGTAGTCCGCACTTCCTAAAATAAAGATATCGTGTTTACCCATAATGGAAACCATAAAGGTATGCCATAAAGGAAAAATACAGAAGATTAAGGAAACCATAAACATATAATATATCATATATAAATATAGTGACAACTAAATGGACTCCTTTTAAGGTGTTAAAAGAATATTGAACAATCCTTGTTTCGTGAGGCAGAAATTCACCATCCACATAAACAGTGTGTTTTTAACCATTAGATGTAGGTGAGTGTAATTGTAGACCGAATAAATCTTATAAAAACATCCTATTATATTTATGATAATGGTTTTCTTACAAAAAACGTTAATAAAAAGAGTTTAGGGGTTTGGAGAAAAAAATAAAACAAAAGAACACAATGGAAGACATTACCTTTAAATCGGGTAACTCTCTTTGATTTGAGCTCAAAGGCTTCCTTAGAAAGGATTATGCCCAAAGTGTGGCTTCAATGATAAAGATAGGGATGTGGAGAGATGAAATGGGCAGGGATTGGCCGAGAAAAAGGCTTGAGAGGTGTGGGTATGGTGGTAGAGGTGGGGGCCTTTTATAAGAGGAGGGGAGGGGCACTCTTGGAATGTAATAAAATATTACTTTATTATATCATTTTTCGGATTTTAAAGGCCCCAAAAGGATATATTTCTAGGATAAGGTGATAAGGTTTCGAAATCAACCCATCCAATAGGTTTGTGAGAAGTTTAGGTCTTATAATATACATTATTCTTTCATTTTATTTAAATCGTTAAATAATGTGGTAATCGTTGTATCATCATGGTGTCATAAATAATTTAAATTTTTTAATGTCTAAAAATTATAATAAAATTAGCATGATGTAGGAAATCTTTGTATCTTTCTAATGAATATTTATAGTAAAAAATATGACTTGTAAACCCCCATTTAAAAATTTCTTTAGTAAAACAACACATGTTTGGGACATTTTAATTTTAACATTAAATAAAAAGATATTAATGTGATTTTCCAACCAATGTGGCTCCATGGGGTCCCCAAGTTGACCCAATGGTTGTAGTTGTTGGAAATGACTCATCCAATGAGGTTAGGACATGTGTCTAGTTCATTTCTTATTATTAAAACATTATTTTTACCTTAAACTACACTAATTACCTCTAATCGCGATTAAAAGTGAAAAGTTACTATTCACCAAAAAAATTATTTTAATCCCATTGAAACAAATTTTACTTCTTAATGACAAACATTTATGTAGGATTTTTTAAATTCAAAACACAGAGGTGGTAAAATTTCATTTAAACGAAAAATCAGATTTTCTAAGTACCACTTAGTGGTTTCACTAATCATCAAAAATTGAAGTTTTCCAGGAAAATACCAAAACTTTACCCTAAGATATATTTGATATTCTGAATTCAAAAATGATGTCTATTTTACAAAATTAAAAACATATAAGTTACATTAATTTATTTATTTATTAATTCCCGATGTCAGAGCAAATGGCGTGTTTTTATGAAACAATAAGTATCAAAAGATTGACACTAGTATAAGTCTAATTTCAAGATGAAATTAATTCCAACGACCACTATTGGATTAAATGGTAAAAATAAATTATAATTTCACTTTAAAACCAATTCAAAATATAATCTAATAATATAAATAAATTATATTAAAAATAGGTTTTGAATTAAAATAAAACATTTTTCACTATTCACTAAAAAATGTACTTTATCGAAAAAATACCAACAATTTACACAAAGTAAATTTTGATATCCGGATTCTAAAGAAGAATTTTATTTTGTCAAATATAACACATAAAATTGTCAAAAAGTGTACTTAAAATAGGTTCTTCATCAAAAGGCGGTTAATCGACCTTTTAAAGAATATTAGAATGTTTGTGCTTAAAATTTGATTCATTCACATTTTTTATCCTCTAACATTTATTGTAAAAAGTAAAAATATTTGACAAACATATATAATCATTTTTTAGTTAGTTCTATTCATTCCTACTATTACAATAGCTAGGCATTAACTACAATTTAAAATAATATTATTTTACTATTAGAGTGCAACGTAAGATTCCCAAAAACTCGTTGTTGTGGATTGGGAACGCCATCGATCATAGCGCCCCCTTTAATGTCATATTAATATTTTATTCAAAAAATTTGAATAAATGTGAAAAAAGTCATATTCTTTATTTATCTGTGGTGTTACATCCTTCCCCCCTTTTGGGAATTGTGTCCTCGCAATTTTAAAATTGATCTTGGAAACTTCATTGAAAATCCCACATCAGAACAAGAGTCAGTAAAACCATCACTTTAAAATAAAGAAAGATAAGTACAAAGGTCACCCGAGTTAACCCATAATAGGATTCCATGATGGAAAACACGGATATGGGGGAAAAACAAAGGGTCATGTTCTGAGGGAGAGAGATAGTAAACATGTCTAGGAGAAATTTAACCATAAGAAAATCACAAACTTGTGATGGGTTAAATGGTATTCGATTCCCCAGTAGGAAAAGTTAAAAGACAACATTTTTGTTTTATGTTACTCTTCATTGAGGAATTTATTTTTGAGCATAACTAAATCACAATTAAACATAATTACATGTCACGTAGACTTTCAACTTTTACTAGATTCCTTAATCAAACTCATATTTTCTCCAAAAGATGAGTATTTAGGAATGCTTTTTCGCATTAAGATTACTATAATCCACTTCGTGAGAATCACCTAATCCACAAAAGGGAACTATATATTTCCCATGTCTTTAGACAAAATCCAAATCCAAAACCAAAAATGTTAGTACAAGATCAGATAATCCAGAAAAGGATAACCCTTTATAAAAATAAAATCTATTCTTAATGTCCAAAATTTGTCCAACAAAACACAAAGTTCAACGAACACCATAAGTAAACCAAATTAATATTGAAACCCAAATATTTTATGGATTTAATCACATATTCTTACAAGTTAAAATGTATCATTTATCTCCAAACAACATCAGTTGCTCTTAAAGTCTCGTTTTGAAAAGTAATTAACATAATCACATATCCTCAATGATTGGTTAATCATTTCCATAAATAACCCAAAATAAACTTACTCTTGATTCCTAAAATCATCTAACTAAAAATAATTAGTCAAACTAACCAGGGTCTTCACGTAGTCCAGTGGTAGGCGATAAATACCATTTGCACTTTGGTTATGGGTTCGATTCACGCACCTTTGTTCGACATGACGGGTTGTCACACGGTCTGTGTGTTGTCCTTTTTCCAAAACTATATAATTCTTAAAAGATTCCCCAAAACGAAATAAAATCTTTAAAAATAATCATAACATATTTTAACATCATGTTTAACTAATTCCTTTCATTTTCCATCATAATATATAATAACCCATAATTACATCAAAAGTAAGGATAATATAAACCCTAATGGTTACCTTTATAATTATTACCTGAACTTCCACATCGATTGGTCATCTCGTACATGATGCATTATAGAACATACCAAGGTACAAGTGGTTGATCATGACTCCTTGATAGTTGGTTTAGAACAACCACGAGTTTCCTCATTGAATCCCCCATTTCATCCCGTCTCTTAATCAGAGAACCACCACAATTTCCTTCAAACCTATTGTCACTTTGGTGCCTGTTAGATCCATCCATTCACTAAAAACAGAAATGTCATTGTGGGTATATCAAAAAAAATCATGTACTAATGAGGAAGATAAACACTAAGATATACTTACTCATTCACTTTATCTAAAACTAGGACTCTTTCTGAAATTCTAGCCATTATGGTAATGTCACTTATTCTTAGAGAATACACAAACCTCTAAAGTTATCTATACCGACCTTTGTTACCAACTATAAGGCCCCGACCTTAATGCTTACTTAATATTGAATTAAATGAATAATTCACATTGAGGATCTTTTCAGGTGTAGAGTTTTAGAGAATTAGGTCAAAACTATTACATCTCAAAATATTACATAGTAGACACTTCTACTATGTTTCCATAACATAAAAAAACATAAAAAGAAACATGTCTAGTTCCATGTTTTAGATAGAATGTCTTTGCATGATCCCATCATTGACCCTATTCATCTTTAAGTCCTGTGGAAAACATTTCAAAAACATGGGATGAGCATAAAAATCCTAGAAAAGGATACACAAAGAAGGAAAACTATAAGTTTTTCAAAACAACAAGTAAACCATGAATACTTTTCCAAAGTAATACTTTTCACCTTTATGAAGTAGTAAAAACTCTTCACTGAATAAAAGATCATTACTTACCCTTTTTAACCAAAACATTACCATAAAACCCATATAAATAACACATAATTTAGAAAGGTAACTTGGGAAATAAAAATACATAAATGGAATAACCATATAGTCGACTTCCACACATACTTAATGGAATAGCCATACAGACGACTTCCATACCCAATGCATTAAGAGTTTATAACGTAACCACCCATCCTGGTATTCACGGCACCACCCGTCATGTGGTTTAACACATAACCACCCCAAAAATGTCCAAGTACCATTACAAAATCATAATACATAAAACAATTATAAATGAAGGAAAACATTTCAATATTTCAATCACAATATATTGACTTAACAAATCCATTATCAAAACCATTTTCAATACCAAAATACATAAAAGAGTATATGGTATTTATTTACATTTATAAAATATTGCGGCTTGTTGAGGACGCCAAAGATCAAATAATACTCACGATGGTGGAAAGGTCGTTGTCACCGCATACGTTAAAAGAAAGATAATTTTTGTCATTTAGTAAAATGATTCGTATAAAAAAGATTCCTTTGAATAAAAGTAAAAGTCAAAGGGTTTTATACACTGTATAAATAATGTTGTGTTTAAACAAAATATGCCTCAATGAAAAGAGATTGAGATGAACTCCCTTACAAAGATGGTATCCTTAGATTAAGGATAAATCAATTACATAATTATGTGTGACAAACGAATACACCAAATATAAGTTGATATTATGTGTAAAACAATCAGATTTAATTCTAACATATTCTTGGAAAAAAACCAATGACATAGATATTTAACTCAATGAAATGAGATTGAGTTATGATTTCCGATACATGTTCGTCTAAATGACATAAGAATTTATAAATGAGATGATTATGTGTAGAAATAGTATATCCACACAAGGGTTTGTGGAAAATTAAACATAGAGATTCCACACATAATCTTGGAATAATAAAATCAAGAAGTAGAGGTTTAACCCAAAGAATTGAAAGTGGGTTAAGAAGTTCCATTATAGAAATTCGACAGCCTTACGGTGTCACTTCAAAATTCAGAAATTGAGTTGATGAGAGTTAAAAAGGGTATCTCATCGCATGGATATAAAATTTAAATCAATAAGGATATGAAAGAACATATCCCAACATAATAGTATGTGAATTAAAAGACATAAAAAAATAAATATTTTAAAAAGAGGAGGGTGAATGGTTCCCTTACCGACTTGGGTAACTTTCGAAACGTACACCCCATTGAAGAAGGGTCATACAATGAATATGAAAATACCCATAAATGAAATTATATTACACAAAGAGTATAATAATGGGAAGTACATACACCTCTCAAGGGAAATGGTGGAAATGTAGCATAAATCTCATGGGACTAAAAGCGAGATGAACAATCCCTTACGAAAACTCGGCAGCCTAACCGCACCACTTAAAACATCCAAAAATGGATTGATGAGATCAAATAGAGTCTCTCATTATATTAAAATAAAATTTACAGAAAGATAAATATAAAAGAACGTCCCCCATCATAACAAGGAGGAGCTTAAAATAAGTGACATTAATGAGAGTACTTAAAAAGAAAGAGAGAGGTTAGATCACTTATGAAAATCTGGCAGCATAACGGCGCAACTCAAAACATCCAAAATGGATTGATGAGAGAAAATATGGTCTATAATCATATGAACATAAAAACTACATTATGATTAATATAAAAGAACATCCCAATAAAAATAAGGATGAGATTAAAAGGAATGACATAAAAGAGTGTACTTAAAAAGAAATAGAGGAGTAGGATCCCTTACGAAAATTCGGCAGCCTAACAACGCAACTCAAAACTTCTATAATGGATTTATGAGTGAAAATAGGGTCTCTCAACATATGAACATAAAATTTACAGTAGGAGTAATATAAAAGAACATCCCAATCACAATAAAGATGAGCTTAAAATGAATGACATAAAAGAGATTACTTAAAAAGAAAGAGAGGAGTATGATCCCATACGGAAAGTCTACAGCCTAACGGCACCACTCAAAACATTAAAAATGGATTGATGAGATCAAATAGGGTCTCTAATCATATGAACATAAAATTTACAAAAAGAGGAATATAAAATAACATCCCCCAACATAACAAATAGGAGGTTAAAAGAAGTGACATAACAAGAGTACTTAAAAATAAAGAGAGAGGTTGGATCACTTACCTCGTATCCGACTTGACTCGATTGTTCTTTATTCTCCTGAATAATAAACTTGAGTTACTTTCTACTTTCCTAAGAACCTTTTTAAAGTTCATTATTCCTTTTTTATCACTTACTAACATGTCATTAACACTATGTCGTTATTTATGTTAATAAGGGTCGTTTTAACGATCATTGCTACTTGAGTGAAAAATAAACTCATTATAATTACAAGTTTGTTCATGGGGTAAAATATCCATTATATCCATAATTATATTCATTATTTAGATATCATATATATAATTTATATTCATTATATACATGAATATATAATATTACATAACATTTAGAGGTAATAAATGAAATGCACCGTTCATGGATATGGTAAGTCGTACATACGCATGAACGCTACTTCCATTTCTATTTCATATTTATTGGAATTAAAACATAATGATACATAATATTATTATAATTACAGTATGGTATCATATATAATGTCATTAAATATATCCTTTATACGTACCACATATGGTATTAATGAATCAAATCACTTTGAGGGGGCGGTAGTCCGCACTTCCTAAAATGAAGATATCATGTTTACCCATAATGGAAACCATAAAGGTGTGCCATAAATGAAAAATACAGAATCTTAAGGAAAAATCTAAAAATATTATATATCATATATAAATATAATGACATATTAATGGCAACCTTTGAAGGTGTTAAAAGAATATTGAACAATCATCGTTTCGTGAGGCAGAAATTTACCATCCACAGAAACAGTATGTTCTTTAAACATTAGATCTAGGTGTGTGTAAGTGTAGCTTTAATCCTTCTTATAACAACATCATAGTATATTTAAGATACTGGTGTTGTTACAAAAAAGGTATTAAAAAGAGTTTAGGGGTATGGAGATGAATAATGAAACAAAAGAACACAAGGGAAGGCATTTCCTTTAAATCGGGTAACTCTCTTTCATTTGATCTCAAAGGCTACCTTAGAAAGGATTCTTCCCAATGTGAGGCTTCAATGATGAAGATAGATATGTGGAGAGATGAAATGGTCAGGGGTTTGCAGAGCCAAAGGCTTGAGAGATGTGGGTAAGGTGGAGAGGTGGGGGCCTTTTATAAGAGGAGAGGTGGGGCACTCTTGGAAAGTTATAAAATATTACTTTATTATATAATGCTTTTCGGATTTTAAAGGTCCCAAAAGGATATATTTCGAGGATAAGGTGGTAAGGATTATAAATAAACCCATAAAATAGTTTTTTTACAGGTGTAGGTCTTATAGTTTACATTATCTTTTCATTTTATTTAAATTGTTAAATAATGAGGTAATCGCTGCATCATAATGGTGTCATAAATAATTTAATTTATTTAATGTCTAAAATTTATAAAAAATATATAATGATGTTGGAAATATTTTTATCTTTCTAGTTATTATTTATAGTCAAAAATAAGACTTTTATAACCCCATGTAAAAATTGTTTTAGAAAAACTACAGATGTTTGTGACATTTTAATTTTAACATTAAATAAAAAGGTATTAATATCATTGTTTAACCAAAGTGGCTCCATGGGGTCCCCAATTTTCCACATGGATTGTATTGGTCGGCCATGACTCATCCAATGAGGTTAGGACATGTGTCTAGGTCATTTCATATTATTAAAAAATTATTTTTACCTTAAACTACACTAATTACCTCTAATCGCCATTAAATCATAAAAGTTACTATTCACCAAAAAAATTATTTTATTCCCATTGAACCACATTTTACTTCTTAATGTCAACCATGTATGTTGGATATTAGAAATTCAAAACATAGAGGTGTTAAAATTTCATATAAACAAAAAATCAGTTTTTTAAGTACCACTTAGTGGTTTCACTATTCATCAAAAATTGATGTTTTCCAGAAAAATAACAAAAATTTACCCTATGCTATATTTGATATTCCAAATTCAAAAATTATGTCTATTATACAAAATTTAAATCATATAAGTTACATTAATTAATTTAATAATTAATTCTCGCTGTCAGAGCAAATAGCGTGATTTTATGAAACATTAAGTATCAAAAGATTGTCAGTTGTTTAAGTCCAATTTCAAGATGAAATTAATTACAACGACCTGTATTGGATGAAATGGTAATAATATATTATAATTTCACTTTAAAACCAATTAAAAAGATAATCTAATTATATAAATAAATTATATTAAAAAGCAGTTTTGAATTAAAATACAACATTTTTCACAATTCATTAAAAAATGAACTTTATCAGAAAAATACCAAAAATTTACACAAAGTAAATTTTGATGTCCCGATTAGAAAGAAAATTTTATTTTTTCAAATATAACACATACAATTTTCAAAAAGTGGATTTAAAATAGGTTCGTCATTAAAAGGTGGTTAATCAACCTTTAAAAGAATTTTAGAATGTTTGCGCTTAAAATTGGATTCATTCACATTTTTAATCCTCTATCATTTATTGTAAAAAGTAAAAATATTTGACAAACATATATAATCATTTTGTAGTTAGTTCTGTTCATTCTCTCCATTACAACGGCTAGGCGATAACTACAATTCAAAATAATATTATTTTTTTATTAGAGTGCAACGTAAGATTCCCATGAAACTCGTTGTTGCGTATTGGGTACGCCATCGAGCATAACACCCCCTTTAAAGTTATATTAATATTTTATTCACAAATATGGATAAATGTGAAAATTTATTATTTTTATTTACCTGGGGTGTTACATAAAATGTGTATTATTTAATTATTATTCATGTCTTATAAACTACTACTAATTATTATGATCATTAATGTGTAGGTTATGATCTTAAAATTCTATTATCAAGTTGTATACAATTTTTTTCATGTCATACTAACACATTTCCTTTATTTATCATTATATATAATCTGAGTCAACACATTATTATTTTTCCTTTCCCTAGGTGATCAATAATGGTTTTAGGTTGAAATACAAAAGGTTGAGTAACTTATGGGAGATGTTGAACATCATTCACTGTGACCGATGATTTGTTTTTGAGCTTCTAATGACACTAAACTATTATGATATTCAAGGATGTATATTTTTTAATATAATAATGTTTCATCTAAAATGATGTAATATCCATGTATGTTAGGATGCCTTTTCTAAATGCACTCATGAAGAATAGTCTTCCTTTTTCTGATGTGTAACAAAACTATGCATAGCTTCACCCAAACCCATATATCTAGGCTAACAAACATTCCCATTGCCAGAATCACCTCAATAATATATTTTCTCAGCCGCACCCCCATATGTGTATCCATCATAGGGAGCATACAATCATTGAACATCAATGAAATTATGATATTAATCCATACAACATGAACTTCAAGGATTATGCAGCATCTAAACAGCTACCACTAGATTGCCTCCATAAGCCTCATATATGAGTGCACTATGCCTTCATGACATTTAACGAAGAACATACATGGTATAATATCTTTCCAATCTACTGGATCGTTCAGGATGTATCAAATGAATTTCTTAAATGGTTTGATCATTATATCCATCTTGTGTTCCCTTTTCCCTTATAAAAAATATAGTAGTTCCTTTACAAGATCTATAATATTAACCAGGTCATCGTGCATGTTTTTTGTAGGGAGGAATTCATCATACATCACCACATACATTTGGAACAAATAAAATAGCTGAAGGTCCTATTGGTTGATTCCATCCTCCCCATGATTTAGATGGAATGTTTTGGACCCTATAGACCACCAACTTAGTAACTCTTGTGTGATGTGTAGGTATAGGTAGATGTGAAAACAATGAGTCCCACTATACATTGCAGAGTCCAACATAATTCAACTCATCTAATAATTCATGACATGATATAATGAATCATATACTCTTAATCCCATTAACTAATGAAATTTTTACCCTGGAGATGGTCCTAATAGTCCATCCATCCTTTGATCTGATCTCCAAAAACTACTTTGAAAATAACCTCGTACTACACGGTGGATATTTTATCTTCCAAATTCACCCCATATGTGTTCTTGAAAAGGTTCCAGAGTGTGTGAATGGTAATATATTTATGAACCTTTATGATATTTCATCCAACAACCCTATGCAACATTTATATTTCAGAAGAGATCATGAGCAAAAAAGTAGGCTCGTATCAACAATTAATAGGGATGAATATATCATCCCATTGATTGATACCATTTTATGTATTCCCCTTACACAAAAATACTCCTTCTAAGAACCTTTTTGTTCTGAAATGTTTGATTTATGGTCTGATGTACATAGAATGCTCTCCCCAATAGTTATGTTCATAGACATTTCTTCCTGATGAGAGGAAATAGTGTATTCAGTGTTAGATCCATATGATTCTATTTCATTCATGTCATCTGAGTTTTGTTAGGTATGGTTTGAAAAAACCTACTCATAGAGATGTGTTCATTAATTTCATTTTCACAATGATAGTTTTGAGAATGTTTTCTTCAAACAAATCATTTCACATAGAAAAATTCATGGAGATGGGTTCACAAAGGATTTATGATTTCAAAAATAATGGGGATAAAAATCCCAAAGGGATTCATGATGGGTGTAATATTTTTTAAATGAAAACAAAAACATTTCTCTTTAGTATGGGAACTGGGTCCCTCTAAGGGACCCTCTTCTGTATATATGAATACTTTGAACCAAGGTTCCCAAGGGTGCTTCATGAGAAGTAACCATGAAATTCTTTCATGAATGTGCTTGATTAATGCGGGATAATTGTTTGTTTATTGTTATTTTTCCTATCAATCAAGACCCTATATTTCATGTTTTCTATAATTTATTAGGGAATAAATTTTTATAGAAAAATACTTGTTTAACTGAAATGGTTGAGGAAGGAATGACATGTTTAGAGAAAATCTAGACCAAAACATCCCAAAAATACCTTTAAAGGGATTTTTTAAAGAATACCTTCTTAGTGAGTAGATAAATCATGAAACATTTTTAGGTGATTGATTTCCATTGTAATTATGTGAATTCCTTTGTGGTAAACATAATGGAACACGAAACCTAATCCATGGGGCTCTTCATAACTACACGATGGATTTCTTATAATCTATGCACCACAAAATTTGGACGCATAGATCCTCATAAACCGTGAAGATCAAAAAACCTCATGAAAGCCTACAATCAATGAAAACCAAACATCATAATAAATACCCCCTTTAATATGACTTAATATGTTGATGAGTGAAATTTTGAATTAAAAAATTGATTCCCAATTTTCAAACCACTTGTTCTTCACATGTAAAAGAGATAATGGATACCCAAGGTCTCTGAGATTCATGAAACTAACTCCCTTATGTTATTGAGAGACGAAATAAACAACATATATTCACTCTATGGATTCTAACACCGTTCAAAGAAGATGAATCCCCATTTTGGTACTTCTGGCTTCACAAGGTATCTATCCTTCATGAAGCCAGTCATATTAGAACATGTACATAACTTCAATGTTCTATTACTCTATTTCATGAATCATACTCCTTTGTGATACAAAAAACTACACAAGTTCCCAAAGATTCACAAATAATCACTCTATGAGGCCACAAATGTAATGACACGCCTCTACTAGGCCCTTACACAGTGTCTCCCTTCTACGGATACCCCTTGATGGAGGTTGACAACATGGTTCCCCCATACCAACCTATAACTAGTGTAGTTGTATCTCAAGTCCCCACGTAACTAGTACCACCCACTACTATGTATGCTAAATTAACACATATTGTGGAATGGGACTCTAATTTAACTATTTACTATTTGAATATGTACCCAACCAACTTTTGATTCAAAGCATATGGACCCTAAAATCTATCTTATATTTGACCACTCCACCATGGTAATAGAATCTTCATTCCCTACCCAAAGGCACATGTTTTATCACCACATACCCCCTATGATTGGAATCATCAAGGGAAACCATGCACCTATATCAGTGATGATCCCTTAAAAAGATTCATGGGAGACCTTTAAATGTGATAACTTCCACATTTGAGCAGTATATATTAAAACTAGATAGCTCCAAATTCTATTTTTATGATGTTAAATATTCTGAAAACAACCATATCACATGACCAAAAACTATAGCCTTACTATGTGTAACAAAAATAGGTCTCCCCATTTATTATCATTGTGGGATTCATCCTACTCTATTATAAGGTAATTAAACTCCTCAATTAGAGATAAAAATCCTTGGCCTATGTGGCTTCCAAACAAAATCCCCACACCATCCATCCCAATATATGTATTATACACCAATAAAGGGGAGATCCCACATGCAAGCCCCATATAATTCACAATAGAGTGATTCTCTTGATATGGGAAACAACATTGTATAAGAACCACATCATCCCTCGAAATCCACATTTCAAAATTTCTCATCCTTACCACATGATAATAATCTATAACGATGAGTCCTATCATAATAAAAAAATATTTTTCACCAAAAAACATTGGTCTTTATCTACATATATAAATATGTTATATAGGATGTGTAACTGAAGGTAAATCCTGAAAATCGTAACCCCAAGTTTCGCATCTTCCATCCGAGGTAATCATCTCTCATATATGCCTCTATGGGGTGTTCTGAACCACCTACTGCATACCTGACACTATGGGGAGTTTTGATCGATCTATCAAGGTGTGATGTCTACCCAACTATGAAAACAAATATTTTATTTTACTCAATAAGGATTTTTGATCACCCATATTATATTTGTAATTAATTAACTATGTTCATTTATCCATAAGATGTAAAACCCACTCCCCAATCCAACTCAATATGACATTCTGATCCCTCTCTACATGATGTATAACATTAAACCCAGCCTACAATACCAACACCTATTTAATATATACAAGATAACAAAGGTAAAAATACCTTGATGACATACTCCCATGGAATCAATACCTCATGATCTACATATGATGCCTTGGGGTTTGTTCCTAAGATAAATCATGCAAGATTACCTCCAATGATGATTATTTTTAGGTGATGAATGTTTACAATGTCTAGATACACGTAGATATTCTCAATGTGACAACTATAATGACTGATGCATCCTTCAATATCATGGTTTAAGTAGATAAATTAATTTGGTTCAATATAGAAATCGAACATTGGATGAGTTCCATGAACATTACATTATATTTGAGGGAGACACCAACTAAGAATTGATTTAAAATGTGAAATCCATGAATGTAGGAGCAAGCATCTCATTATCCATTTTCCATCATGTAGTTTACATAATTGATGAAAGTGAGTAATGCCACCCACCATTTGAAATGTTAAATAAGGGGAAATAGAAACCAGTGTGCATAGGTATGCATCCAGGCCCTGATGAAATCATCAAAAATAGTGACTATGGAATATAATTATTTAATAAAAATATATATATTAAAAACATGATGGAATAGTTAAAGGAAGCGAAAAAATATATGATGTATCCTTTACCCTTCAATGGAGATCTCCATATCTAACAATGATGCATAAAAACCTTTGTTCTATCTAAGAACGATCATACCGTCAATCATTATTCATATCTAATTTACCTTCAGAAAATGTTTTCCTTATTCCATAGCAATCTAAGATCTAATTAATGTTCCCTTTAATTTATCAATAAGAAGGGTAAAATTGATATTACTTCAACATTATTTATTTCATAAAATTCGGTCATATCTTAATTTTTAACTAGTCTTTGTTCGAATCATTTACATTCCCATGTTGCTAGAAATTCAACATCACTACAGAATTGATTTTGTATGCACGTTCATTTTGACAAATTCTCGGACCGTGCATGAATCCAAATTGAGTAAAAATAGATCACATGAGCATGGAGTGAGAATTTCAGGGCCCGAAATCAATAAATATTTTCAAAACATGTTGTATATATAATGAGTTTTGGGAAAGAATATTTTTTAGTCTGAGATTCAATATTTCACTAATATATTCAATTGAGAAGGAACTTGTGGTGGTAACAAGAGCCAAAAGATAAGATATGATTGTGGAACCATAATTTTAGTATCACGAGCAAGTGGTTCTGACATGAACAACAAATTTTGCCATGGTGTTTTCTCTAATGGTAAAAATTTGGGTAGAAGTTTGAGGATAAAATAACACAATGAAACCAGTGGATGAATAATTGTGGTAAGATGTGGAAATAACTTGTACCATCCCAATGAAAATAACATTTAGAAGTAGGGCCCAATAGAAGAATTTGTTGATTATATAATGAACATTGTGTATAATTTTTTTACCCTCAGTTACTCAGAAATAGGTACATTCTTAGTGTTGGATAACATGGTGAAAAAAATCATTACCATTATCATACTATTTAAAATTTGATGGTACCTTTTAATTTATATGAATCAGAATAAATACCCTTACACAGAACTATCTTACTATTTAATAGTTAATATTTACATTTACTCAACATGTTAAATTGGGGGAAAACCTTTATGTATCCAATTTGTTACCTTTATCGATGATGTCAAAATTTGTGGGTATACATAGGTAGTTGATATGTTACCTTTAGAAAGGTCCCATTAAGCCTCACATAATCTCTTCCCACCCTTTTGTTGTGGCTATAATACTTTTATACAGAGGATGAAAATCAAAATTCACAATAACATAGCATTAATAAATCATGGATAACTTTATTAAATAGATAAATTACACTTACGTATCTCATGGATGATTATATCATGTAATGTTAAAGACTCTTTTGACTATTCACAGCCCATAGGCCACTTGTATGCGTAGAAATGACCAAATTTGAATTTTCTAAAATACAAAACCATATTCATAATTATCAAATGTTTCTTTCCATATGACCTATATAAATATAAATCATTAAACTTATAAATTATCATGAAATTAATTTATTAAAATGAATACAAACACTAAAATTTATTATAAAAATTTTGATGAATTTTTATGAAACAATATTTCATCAAACACCCATGAACATGATACGAGATTGTCGATAATCAATGAATATCTACATAAATTAAAAAGTATTAATGTGATATAAGAATTTAAATTTCAATGAGGTAAAAAATTTATTAACCATGATAATGTAAAAAATTCATGTTCCAGATTGTTTTTATGAAAATCATGTTTTTCAAACAGACAATCAACCCATGTATTTTACATTTACCTAGTAGAAAATGATGTCCATTCCCCCTTATTTCATTCACATTTCTTGTTTTATTATTACGAAACATGTCATTTCATTACCTACATCACATTTAATTCTTTTCATCCCTCATAACTTATGTAATAAATTTAAATAGGGTTATACAGTTACCATGAGTCCATGATCCATTACATAATCATTAAATGAATCTACCATCAAGTTTTTGTAAAGAGACAAATTCACGTACAATCATGTGAAATTTGAAATCAAGTATAGTTTGAATCTAAGTATTTAGAATGGTTGTTATTGTTGTGAAAAATGATAATTCCCAACTTTATGGATAACTCAAAATAATCATACATGACATTAAGAACATATTTAAATGATAATATCGATTTAATGAAAGTTAAAACTTATTCATCCCATTCTCAATGTAAGGACATCAACATAGTTTAATAATGAATGATTTATAAATTCTTGAATATCATTTCTGGTTACTTTTTTTCTATATTTTTTTTAAATTTTATTAAATAGTTTCTTGGAAAAAATATTATATCACCTACATAACCACATATGACACAAATAAATAGTCTGGATAATGTAAGTCTTTATTTTAAAAACTCACATCCCGTTAATTTTTTCCATTTTCTTTTTTAATTTATTTTAATTTTTTTACAGAGTTGATATTATTAAATTATAGTTAATTAGTTTAAATAACTTACCAATATCCAATATATCACACCAAAATTATTCCTTATAATGTAGTATATCCCTTCCACCTTGATATTCCACACCCAAACACTTCATATGGAAAATATATTTTATCGCATTCCAATCAAGTTCATTAATGGATTCTAAAGGATAAATATGGTTTAATGTAAAAGCTAGTCTCAGGGATCTGGTTTTATAAATAGAAAATATCCATTCATATTAAATGTGGCTTGTCATAGTCATAACATTGATATAATCTGATGTACGTTATAGTAGTGTACATTCTCCAGGTCCCCTCAAAAATATTCTCTTGATATAAATAATAAATATTTGGTCTATAAATATTCTTGTGATTGAAAAATTTGTGTTAGAAAATAAATTATCGAATTCTAAAATATTAAAAATAACACTATAATATTATCTTAAATTCAATGTATGAAATTTTTGTTAAATATCAAATAAATGAATCATGTAAGGACAAAAATTTATTGTTCATAATATCAAAATCTATGAATCAATACAATTAGTAAATTATATATCTAACTTATTCAATATTATACTTACTATTGAAATCCTAATCATAGTATCATTTTATTTCATAAAAACTCATTTGTCAAAGATAACTGAAATACAAAAAATATACACGTGGGCATGAAAAATCTAGTTAAATATTTAAATATGTTCTGAAACATAATTTTTTAGGATTTAAAAGATATTTAATTTTATAACTAACTCCCCATTCAAATGAATCTCAAGTCAGCCTCCCAATTTCTATTTTTTCAGATTCCTTGTTACGTCATTGTTAAGGAAAAATAAAATAAATTCACTTAGAAAATCATAAGGACCATGTCATTATAGAAAAAACAATGAGGGAGGGGGAGGGGAGTATGTTTAATCCTACTATATTTCTAAATCTAATTCCTCACAAAGAATGAAAAATTCATTGAATGAAAATATTAAAAATAATTATATGTATTGTTTTTATCCCCTATTTTTTCCCATAATTTTTAATTTTTCAAGAATGGAAGTGCCAACAGTTATCCAATGTATATTTGTTGGTGGAGTTTATTTTATTTAATCCACCAACACAAGTTCCATAAATCCTCCACTTCATATATCATTTTATTAAGGACTACAAAAATAATGTACAAAAATTATAACACAAATTAAATGAGTTAAAACATGTAAAATGGGATTATGAGGTAGTATGAATCATCCTACTTTTGTTAATCTACTTATGTAGGCTCTGAAACATCCTCCAGGGATTGAATGTACCTCTTTGATTTGAGTTTCATCATATAGTGTACGGTAGTTAGTATATTCCATCACCTTCTCAAATTACAGAACATTGGTGGATTCTTTGACTCCCATGGAATGATAGAGATACAATTTTACTAGATTTTATTACCTCACATATTGGATAGATCATATTAATCATCATATTTATTCCATAACTATTCAAAATCATGTTGAACTCCCTCATGTAACTCTACAAGAAATAATATTTCTCCTTTATCATAATGTAATGGTTTAGATATGTTGAATGGATCTTCATGTTTATACTCTTTTACCTCCTTTGGTTGTAAAATATGAATTATGATTTGGAAAATATCTTCAGGTACTGACCGAGGATCAATTTTTTACATAGTCATGAATATATTTAGTTATCCATTCTTCGTGGAATTTTATAAGTTATATATTTTTTGAATACAATGTGTATCATATATTATATCATTATCGACAACTTTTTTATTATATTTCAACAGTGAGTAATTATCCCATTCATAAAATTCTTAATTTAAATACATTATAGATTTTTTTTAGATTTTTATTTTTATGAAAACATAAAAAAATGTTTCAAATGTTAAAAAATAACCATTTAATGATTTTAATCTTGTGTCACTATCAACAACACAATAATTTGACATAAGTATTATAGAGAGGTGTAAAATATACTATTATTTACTTAGTGTATCACAGTGGGTTTCCACAACTGTATCACTTGAGAATATTAATAGTTAATTTCTCAGTACACCAAATTTATTTATTTTTATTTATTTTTTTATTGTTGAAAAAATGAAAATATATTGATATTATAATCTATTTGAAGTTTTATATCTAATAATTAGATAATTAATTCCATTTAATACAATGGTTATGGATATAGAATTGTTTACTAAGGATCATTTATTATTCATTATTTTTTAAAATGAATTTGATAAATAAATTATAAATTAATAAAATTTAATGTATGGTGTCTGAAACATTACATGATTTAGAGAAATCCATGGAATATTAGACCTAACATGATCCAATAACCATGGTTAATAGAACATCTCAACTAATAGTGTAACACCTTCCAGGAACCATATCCATCATATGTCATTTTTTCAATTTTATAAACTAAAACCCATCATATGAAATATTTTTATCTAATAATATATATGATATAAATGTAATCTATGGAATTTTATGTGAATGAGAGGCTCATAAATGATTGGTGAGTTATTTTTACAATTAACATAAGAACTGCCATTTTCTCACTATAAAATTAATAAAAACATAACATACTAAAGATAAGAATTAATGCCTACTGAAATTCAATATGAGTTAGTCTATAAAAATTCAATGTGTAAGATGTCACTATATAAGAGTGAGATGTATGGAGATAGTAATTGATGATATTATTAAAAATATATATATTAATTACATAGAATAATGGTAATCGATAGAGAAATAGAATAAATATATATATTTCCATCTCCTCACTTCACATGAGCTCTCGATGTTCAATAGTTGTTAAAATTACCGTTCTATTTATATGAGTAGGATCAACACATCGATCTTCATTAATATTGTTTTTTATTCAGTTAATACTTCATTATTTTAATTCTATTTGAAGATTTCATTAAATAATCTTTTAATTTATCCAAGAGAGTTGTAACATGCTTTTAATGTCCCATATCATTATATATTCCTCTTAAATTTAATATATATTATTAATTCCCCCTTTTTATGAAGTTTCCGTACCTCTGTGTCTAAAATATCATCCCCACCATTGAATAATTTCATCGTTCCGATTCAAGGTGACAACATAACTGCACATGCTTGAATACTTAGTGACTAAACCTAGATTGTGTGTGTGTGGAATGTGGTGACTCAGAGCAAATAATTATATCTTTTTTAAAACATATTTGGAAAATAATAGATCATGGGCCTCAATCCTTTTTAAATGGATTCATCATACCTGGAACTCCCTCTCTAATGTCAAAGGATCTAGTGGAAGATGAATAAGATAAAGGCACCATGATATAGTGGAATCAATACTGAAATATCATGGGAACGATATAGTAGTATGATCGCGTCTCCATAGAACAATGGTATAACGACAGTAACATTAATGGTTGTATTACTCGGAAATATTAGAATATAAATACTTGTTATAGCATCCAAATACTATCAATTTTTTAAAAATGATGGTAATATCTTGTGGTAGGACTCAATAGTATCATACGTTGGTTGTAGAATGACACATGCATTGTTATTTTTCCATTTATTTCATATATATGAAATTTATTAATCATATGTATCACTATACAATAAATTATTACCATTATAAATCTCATTTAAAACCATGTCATATTTTGTGAACACAATAAATCAGAGCACATTAACTTATGTAGTACAGGATGACTATTACATAGTGGATTTATACCATTACAATGTATATTGGAATAGATCACTAACATTATTTAGAACCCTTCTTACCATATTTTTCTAGCTAAATTTTAGTGTAGTGGTATCACCATATATAGAGGATACCTTACATTTATTCTGAATTCCCTTAAATTTACACAGTCTCCTCTTACCCATACATAATGGTTGTTTTGGCTTTATAATACAACTAAAAATCTAGAGATACCATTATATAGTCATTTATGTTCATATGATACATTAACTCGGTAAAAAACATACCATTATGAATCATTTTAAAAATTATATTTCAATCACGGAAATAAAATATTACCCTTATACATCCCCAATCCCATGTTTATGTGTAAAAAACATTTAGATTATAAATTTTATATTTAATCATCCAAATTTATAAATTTAAACAAAATACACAAAATTCTATTATTAAAATTGAAATATAATAAATTTTTAAAAATAATGTAATTAAAAATAAAATAATACAATAATTATTATTACAAAATTATAAGAATTATGACATGAAAAATAATTCTACCATAGCTCCACCTGGGGAAAAACTAATGACTAGTCACTGGTGAGTCTTGTTAGAAGTGTATCTGACACACATTGTTCCCCTAAATCTCAATATATCTATCCATGTTGCTATTTTCCCAAATAATGTTTTATTTAAATGAATTTTGATCATCAAACACAATTAAAACTTTTATAAATGGAGGATGAGTTGGGAGTGGTCGATGAGGAGTTTTACCAACTCATATTAGATATTGTCTACTTTTTAGTGATTGTTATTCATGAAAATTAGAAAATCATAGAAAAAAATTTCATGAACACCCATGTTCTATAATTGGTTATAAAAACAATATCATGGAGGATTTCATTCGGGAACTCATTTAATTTATTCATACCCAACCATGTGATATAATCTTATAGGTAGTTGTCTACCAATACGGGACTTCATTGTTTCTATTTTTGTTGTGTAAACCAAAATTACAGATAATGTGTAAGAATAATAAGGATGGAATATAGAGAAAAAGTATGATTAAAAAACACATCTTAGTGACACAACTATCCATGCCAATCCTTATAATATATAGTTAATAATTTATATTTTCCTCCCATGTTTTCTCTTCTCCCCACATCTTTTAGCATCATGGGACCTAAGAAAGAAAAAACCAGTTATCCCATTTTCTTTCTAGGATGTATTTACCCTATGATGTTTCCATTACCCCCATCATAAAAGATATAATCAATACTATCACAGCTAGGTAGTGGTGTCTTAATCTTTATTAGCTGCACTTTATGTGGTAAATTATCTTTTCACATCAAGAGATGTATATTAGTATAGATACATACATGAACCCAATATAAAAAAGGATGATCAATTAATGATTTAATATTATAAAACATGATATATTTTATATTTAAAATATTAACTAAGAATACTTGAAAAATACTTATTTAAGAATATTTCAAATATATCATATATGTAAGACTATGAGATTATCCTTATGTTGCTAAAACTTTATTGGTATTAGTAAACCTATTTTATTACTATATAATTATATCAATGTATCTATGTGGAAAGAATATAATATCATCCCACTAAACCATATTTAGTAACAACTATGAATAACACTATTTAGAATAAAGTTGGAAATATGAATCATTTTCCTAATTTCTATCTCATTGAACTTATTAAAACTCCATAAATCCATAAAATCTAAATTTACTTTGTTACCTTTTATTATATATTGACTGATCCCTTCCAATTTAATTAAGTATATTTTTTTATATTCAAATGATTTTAATCATTTCCTATAAAATTAATTTTGAATATCTGAAATTATAAATAATAAAAAATGATATTTTATTATATTTTATCTTCTATTATTTATTCAAATTATTATATGTCTTGAATATTGTGATAAATAATTGTTTTCCAAAAATTATATGAAATTTTTTTATTTTATTCTTATAGTAATATGATGTTTAATTTTTTAAAAATTTATAAAGGAAAAATCTTATTTTTTTTCAAGTCAATGATTGGGTACTGTAGTCATATGATAATATATAAGTCATATGTATAGAGAATCACATAAGACGTGGTTTAAAAGTCATTAAAAATATAGATGTTACAAAAAATTAATTTTTAACATGTTGATATTTCAAACTAATATGAAATTTAAATTCATAAAAAATCTTATAAATCTTATGTTAATAAAATAGTATAATAAAATATGGGACATACAAAACTTATTAGTAATGTCACACATTTTACTCTAAGGATTATTCTAGAGATGGATATTCAAAAAAAAATTGTAATTATATATATTCATATTTATTATTATATATATTAGAATTTAAATATAGATGGAATAATAAAATAGATTTATTTTTCATAAAATTTGACTATTATCCATGAGATATAATTCTATATACTGGATGATTAATTCTAAAAAATTATTATTTATACACTTATTCTGTTGAACAATAATGTATTCATCACAGATTAATTTTAATCACTATAAATGAATTTAATAATTAAATACACATAAGATATTTATGATGAGATTTAAATGAATTACATTTAATATTAATTGGAATATATTCCTTTAAATTTCACCATATTAAATTTATAAAACAAACATTGGTGAGAAAAAAATAGATGAATAACGTTTCTCTATTTTACAAAAAAAATTGTATAGTTCAAAAAATTTTATTGGATCATTATCATTTTATACTTTCTATGGATTATATATACATAACACTCTTTATAATTCAAAATCATCAAGAATTCATAATAATATTGTTACACTATAAATTCAATTCACAATAAAGGAATGGGCTCCATCATCACTAGAAAAACATATATTAGGATCGGGGATACACTGATAAAAAATTCATGGGTTAGTTATGTTCATGTCAAAATAATGGGTTTCAGTTAATCTCATTGAAAAGGATTTTTTTTCAATGACATTAAAAAATGCCTTTTCCAATATTTTATATCCATACTCATATATGGATGTATGAAAATTATACATGAGTTCATTGAGATATAAACTACTAAAAAATTATTTTGATCATAGTTTAATTTCTAAATCCATTCTTAAACCCACTTCACTTAATATTTTTTATTTATCCATCCATTTTTACCATGGAAATGTCATCCAGATATAACTTCTCTAACCATTTATTAAAATAAATTAAAAGTACAGCAAGGAAGCTTCAGAAGCCAGAAAAGAAACTATATATCATAGAAATCATACATGTCCCCATTACCATGATCCATTGCTTCATACGCAATAGTCGACTCCCACTCCAAGAATTCATAATGATTTAGATTCTTGACATACATCCATAGAATATATAACTTTTCCAAATATAGGAAATCCTCAAAAGACTACTTGCTTTTCCCATGCTGACAGAGGACTGCATGCCTTTTAAAATAAATATATTGTTTACTATTCGAAATTAACCCCATATTTTATTTTTTGACATATTATCTAGGATATAATAATTGATTTTATTGAAATAAATCATTAGGATATTTCATAACATGACTAAGTGAAATATCATTTAATAATCCTGGAAAATTAGATCATTAAACTTTTGAAACCTTCAACATGACCTCATTTAAATTAAAATGATTATGGATACTGGAAGGATAGAATGGTGGTAATTTTGAAATGTGTGTTTATTGAATGTGGTGCCACAACCCCTCCCCCGAGGCCTGCATTGTGACTACCCCTAGCTCATCTTCCCTAGGCTAGGGGCTGGCAACTAGCACCAAAGGTGTAATTCCCTAAAACTAGGAAGGCATTGCCTTTATAAAATGTAAACAAACACAACCAGAGTACATGTGGAAGGAGACACTATGAAAATATGAATAACAAGTGTGATGAAAGTAAAAAGGGGCCAGAAATACAATCCCAACAAAAGGTACATCTACAGTAGAAAGAAAGTACAAATGAAAAGACAAACATCAGAAAGGGGAAAGAATCTCTTGGATCGTCCTCCGGGTTCCTACGTGAAGGGTATGTACAGTTGGTCTCCTCAGCACTCAACATCTGTCAGACTCCACCGTGAACTAAAATGTCTTAAGGTCCACCTCCGAGTATCGTCTCGTCCTGGTGGTCTCGACCTTTTTCAGTGAAGTCCATCGTCTGCAACCAACACAATAAGGTGCGGGCGTAGCCCGTGCATGGGTGAGTATCACGATACTGAGTAGGGACCCCGAGACCCTCAAGGTCACAAAAATTCAAAAAAGGATAAACCAAAAAGTATGATTTCAATGAATAACCATTACATAGGTATATGCACATACATATATCGAAGTTATCAAGTAAACCATCTCAATTATAAGGAAAACACAATGGTCATTGGCTCATCTCAAACCAGGATTTTAATTCACGATGTCAAAACCAAATCTGCTTGAGAACTCCTCCTCTGTCGAGTACAGTGCGCCTGCGGCTACAACCAAGCACTTCCCACTAACCACGGACTACTGAAGTACTCCACCTGTCGAGTACTGTGGGAATGATGCAACAATCAAGCGCTTCCTACCATGGGTCTCCCGCTACAACCAAGATATCCTCCACCATCGGTCTGCTGCTACAACCAAGCGCTCCCCATTGGGCCATCTGAATCTATCTGAGTCGATCGATCAACAGTCGTCAAGTTTCAGCCACCCACTAGGTCTCTACAATCTACTCGCTCATCACCGGGAGGGTCTGCTCCATGAGCCTCATGCCGATACTCCAAGTGTCACGAAGTCTCACATAGAAGTTTCACAAAGGACCGCCTCGTCATAGGGGTCTCAACTCAACATATGAAGAGTCAATCGGATGCTCGGCCTGTGTGTTATTGAATTTTCCATTCCAGGGTCCCGGTTGGTTTTTAAGCTAAAACCAACCTGACAATACTCCAATATCATCTGAATACCATGTGGGGTGGGGTGGGGGGTTTCCCGAACTAGCAGCGCCGAGCGGTGTTTCCCACCTGTCTGGTCTGCCGAATCCTGTCAGTCTTTCCGGCGTGAGCGGCATGCATGGGCAAGCCGCGATTTGCCTTCCACGCGGCACCCACTACCGCGGTTTCTTCGGGCAAGCCCAATTCCACCATTGTTGTTTCCACCCTCTATCATCGCCACCTCTTCCAACACCATCTCCATCATGAATATAATAAAGAAACAACGGAGGGTCATCTGACTGTGTTCGTTCGGCTTGCGCCCTCCGTGTAAGGCGGTAACAAAAGAATGTATACATTTTAGATAATTCAACACAAACGATATAATTTATTCACTCATAAATTATACGAAACCCCTACCTTTAAAATTGATGTCGCATATCGTCGAGCCACAGAATACGAGGGTTGTTGAGAATGGTTTCATCCCGTCAACGTTGGACGTCATTGTCATAGATGACGTTCTTCGGGAGAGATGATTTCTCCTTTGACACGGAGGAAGATGAAAAGATGAAGTTGTTCCTCACGAGCGTCACCTCATATTCTTACCTCGGTCTTCAAGAGGATATCGTTCCTCTCATTCTTCATTGGTGAGGGATGATGCTATCCTCTAATTCTCCAAAGGCTTCCCACTAAATATTTTCCAATAAAATATTTTAGAAACGCTTCAACCAATAAAATAGAATTTCCAGGATATTCAAAATAATTCAAATGAATTGTTTACCCCCAAATTAATTGATGATGTCATTTATTAATTGAGTTGGCATACTAAATGAGAGGGAGGTGGAGAGATTAAAATTCAAAAGAGTGGTGTTTTATAATAAAATGATGGGGAGTTAATGGGGAGTAGAAATGAGTTCAAGGGTTAGGGCTCGGGTGGGCCCCACCTCATAAATATCCTCTAATGGATGGTTTTGTTAGCTGTGGGTCCCACCCCAACTTCACTTTGGTGGAAATTACCACCAAATATAAATAAAATTGTGTACAAGAATTTTATTTATTTTATTATAAATCTCTAAAATTAACTTCTCTTCCCGAGAAAAAGAAAGTTTGGTAATAGTCCCCTTAAGCAAATACCGGTGTTGCGAGTTAATCAGTGCCCTCAGATTTAAATTTTGATTACCAGTTCAAAATATAGGAAAAACCTACACGTACGTTTACTGAACGTACCTAAACAAAAATTCAGAAATTGATTCCGGACACATCGGGCCTCGGAATCAGGCATCGTCAGAAACCGCAGACTCATAAGATTCCGAAGTATTGAAGAAATCCTTTTCTCTTAAATTTTAGGGTCTTTACAGTACCCAAACCTCAGGGATTTATTTCCCCATAAATCTACAACACACATAAGGGAAAAAAAGAGTGTATTGAGCATGCATCTGAGCCTCCCACTCCCATGTGATCTCCTAGAGGTTCATGTGCTTCCAATGAATGCGCACCTGAGGAATCGACCATTAACTTAGGACCCACTCCTGTAAATACTTGATGTCCACTGAGACATCCATGAATGTCTCCCCGTCATCGATGTCTGGCTCCCCATGAACGATGATGTGGGTCGGGTCATGCATCTATTTTCTTTATTGAGGTACGTGGAAGACATCATGAACCTGGTTTCCCGAACCAGCGGTGCCGAGCGGTGCCGCCCACCTGTCTAGCCGGCCGAAGCCTGTCAGTCTTCCCAGTGCGAGCAGCATGCATGGGCAGGTCGTAGTAATCCTTCCGTGTGACACCCAGTGTGGAGATAATCTTTGGGCCGGCCCGCAGCCACCATTGATGCCGCCGCATTCGATCGTTGCCGCCTCTTCCAACACAATCTCCATCATGAATATAATCAAGCAACAACGGAGGGTCCTCAGTCCGTGTTTGTTCAGTATGCGCCCTCCGCAATAGGCGGTAACAAAAGGCTGAATACATTATATAGAATTCAACAAAAATGATATAATTTATTCACTTATAAATTATATGTAACCCCTACCATGAAAATTGATGTTGCACATCTTTAAGCTGCGGAATACGAGGGTTGCGTAGAATGGTGTCATCCTGTCATCATTGGAAGTCATTGTTGTAGACGATATTCCTCATGAGTAATGTATTATCCTTTCACACGAAGTAAGAAGAAAAGATGAAGGCGTTCCTCATGAGCGTCACCTCACGTTCTTACCTCATTCGTCTAGAGGATAGCGTTCCCCGATTTCTTCGTTGGTGAGGGATGATGCTCTCCTCCAATTCTCCAAAGGCTTCCCACCAAATATTTTCCATGAAATTATTTTAGAAAGGATTCCCCCAATAAAATAGAATTTCCATGGAATTAAAAATAATTCAAATGAATTATTTACCCACAAATTAATTAATGATGTCATTTATTAATTGATTTGGCATACTAAAAGAGAGGGAGGTGGAGATATTAAAATTCAAAAGAGTTGAGTTGTCTAATTAAATGAAGGGGAGTTAATGTGGAGTTAAAAGGAGTTGAAGGGTTAGGGATTGTGTGGGCCCCACCCCACAAATATCCTCTAATGGGTGGTTTTGTGAGGTGTGGGTCCCACACCAACTTCCCTTTTGTGGAAATAACTACCAAATATAAACAAAATTGTGTAAAATAATTTAATTTAATTAATTATAAATCCCCAAAATTAACATCTCTTCCTGAGAAAACACAATTGTGGTAAAGGTCCCCTTAAAAAAATACTAGTGCTACGAGTTAATCGGTGCCCTCAGATTTAAATTCTGATCACCGGTTCAAAAGATAGAAAATAACTGAACGTATGTTTTCTGAATGTAACTGAACAATAATTCAGAAATTGATTCCGGGCACATCGGGCCTCGGAATTATGCGCCGTCAGAAACCGCGGACTCGTAAGATTCCAATGTATTGAAGAAAAAGTTTCATTTGAAATTTTCGGGTCTTTACATTACCAAAACCTCAGGGATTTACGTCCCAGTAAAGCTACAACACACACAAGAGAAACAAAAGAGGGAACTGAGCACACATCTGAGCCCAGCACTCTAATGAGCTCTCCTGGAGGTTCTCGTGCTGCCAGCGAATGCACACCTGAGGAATCAACCATCCACATAGGACCTGCTCCTGTCGATCCTTGATCTCCATTGGGACCTCCATGAATGTCTCCCCGTCATCGATGTCTAGATCCCCATGATCAATGAAGTGGGTCGGGTCGTGCACGTATCTCCTCAACTGAGGTACGAGGAAGACATCATGCACCTGGTGCAACGGAGATGGAAGGGCCAGGCGGTAAGCTGCCACTCCTACTCTGCTGAGGACCTAGAATGGTCTGATGAATCGTGGATATAACTTGACATCCCTGACATATTTCTGTAGACTGCATCATGGTGAGGCCCGTAGGAAAACGTGGTCACCATCCTCGAACACCAGTGGTCTCCTTCTCCTATCAGCATAGGACTTATGTCTGCTCTATGAAGTCTTCATCTACTCTTGGATGATCTGCAGCTTCTCTAGTTGCCTCAGGATGGGTGCACTGGTCAACCTCTCCCTCATCTATTGAAAGCTCTCTTGGAATTTCTTTGTCCACATGAGGGGTTTCCCCTTATTCGTCAATTCTGAAAGCGGTGCAACAACTCTGGGGAAGTCTGGCACAAATCTATTTCCGGTCGACTCATGAGTGATCGACTGCACCCACTAATGCATGATTCCACCCTGTGCTGCTTGGGGTTTCTCTTTCATCGAACAAGGAAAACCCATCCCAATGTTGTAGGTAAACCACAACCTTCTTGCCTAATATAGTCAATCTATTTATGAACCGTGGTTGCCCATTCCATACGCAATCAAACATCGTATGGCCTCGACAGCGCCACCAAGAGGTTCCAACAAAAACTATAGCCTCTAGGGTTATATCACACCATTGTAATAAGTTTGATTATCAAGTATCCTCCCAAAAGTATCTCCTGACGTGAGGATCAAGTCAACAGCTTAACCAAAAACTCTAGTTCTGGGACATGATTCGTGGAAGGAAGGAATGATTCATATCAATGTCTATTGATACAGAAGATATTAGTAGACACATACCATACCTCGAATCATTCTTAGAGCCATTGGGTCACACTCCTTGATCGCATGCACCTATTCACATCCCCAGACCTCCAGCTCCTTGAGCCAAGCAAGGGCTACAAAGGAGGGGGGTTGTAACATGTTGAAATGTGCACCACCACATGCTTCTCTCTTATCTCTAATTACATGTGTGATGCCCTGCAGACTCATTTGTCCTAAAAACTTCCTCTTATTGAAACATTCTGTATGCTCAAGTCTCTAAGTCTGGCGCCAGTTTCATGCTTTTCACTGCTAACATTCACTGGCAGTATCCTCTCAGCCAAAGATCGTTCAACCACAAAGGTTCTCTCTAGCACCCTAACATATGTAGGAATGATTTAGAGGAAAAAGTGTTGGCTCAGATATCCTTAAACACACCTCTATCAGAGGTCCTATCTCTAAAGAACTGATCGTATCATATTCATCAAGTAGTAAGAAAGATCATTTTTCCACGAAGAATACTCAGCTACCGTCACATCGTCCCGATGAAGCTGTATAGGCTCTAGAAAACTCACATCCACCTTCTCAAGCCAGTCCTCAGCCACCTGTGGGTCGAGCTCGCCTCGGAGATTGAGGATATCTGATGATGAAACACATGTAAGGCACTAAGCTTACAAGTGTCCTCTACTAGTACCGTCAGTAGTTTCTGCTGACCAATTGGTAGTGAAAAAGTTGGCACACTGCCCAAAGGTACCATCTCGGAAAACGGCCCAAGTACCAAATCCTCATCACTATGCTGACCATATTCATGGTCACCCACTGAAATAGATTATTAGTTATGATCAACGTCCTCTCTACTAGTGCCTCAACTAGGTAGAAAACTCCAGTAATCACCTCCGGCCAGTCTTCTACTATCTGGGAATCTATCTCGCCTCATAACCTCGGATGTCTCTGCTACTGGAACTCGTGCAACATGCTCTGTAGGCATGCATTTTCCGTTAGTATGGTTGGTAGAATATGATATCCAATGGGTGATGGTACATCTGGTACACCACCCGAATGTGCCATCATAGTTGGAGGGCCCCACACTGGAGCCTCATTGCTCGGTGGGCCATCATCTGGTACTCTCTCATAACTCCAACTAACTATCTGCGTGGAGGCATCTGGAAAAGATGTGATACAGTCAAATGATTTAAACCTAGTGGGATGACTCAGTTTTAGCTAACTTAAAGGAAAACTTTTGAAACACACACACAATTAGTGTTTTCGTGCACAAAGATGGAAATCAGTAGACAGGGTCCTAGTGTATGGATACGTCGGCCGCCACACCAACACTGGACTGGCTGAACTGAAGACCACACTCGGTACCCTTAACACTATATATTCATAAAAAAAAGAAATATCAGAGTCCTATGTTCTTTGGAAGAACTGACTCCTCAAATACCAATTTCTCATGACCCATCCCCCGGGGCCCACATCGTGACTACCCAAAGCCCACCTTCCATAGGCCTGGGGTTGGAGACTAGCAACAAAGGCGTAATTCCCAAAAACTGGGAAGGCATCGCCTTTATAAAACGTAAACACACACAACCAGAGTACAAGAGGAAGAAAACACTAAGAAGAGCTGAATAACATGTGTGATAAAAGTACAATGGAGCTGGAAATACAAGACAATCAAAAGGTACAACCCCAACTGGAATAAAGTACAAGTGAAAAGACAAATAGGTGAATGGTGAAAGCAGCTTCTGATTATGTCCTCCGGGTTCCTACCGGAAATGTAGGTACAGTTGGTCTCCTCAGCACTCCACATCTGTAAGACTCCTCCATGAACCGAAACGTCATAGGGTCCACCTCCGGGTACCGTCCTGTCCTTGTCCTCTTGGCCTCCGTCAGCGCTATCCGTCGTCTTCCACCAACACAATGAGGTGAGGACGTAGATTGTGCCGGGGTGCGTATAACGATACTTTGTAGGGACCTCGAGACCCTCAAGGTCTCACAAAATCCAATAAGGATAAACAAAAATGTATTATTTCAACGGATAACCATTACATAGGTATATGCCTATACATATACCTATGTTATCTAGTAACCCATCTCAATCATGTGGAAAACACAAAGGTCATTGACTCAACTCAAACCAGGATTTTAATTCACGATGTCGAAACCACAGATGCTGGAGAACTCCACCACTATCGAGTACTGTGGGCCTAGCGCTACAACCAAGCATTTTCCACTGACCTTGGGCTAATGAAGTACTCCACATGTCGATTAATGTGGGCCTGCTGCTACAACCAAGAGTTTCCCACCATGGGTCTGCCGCTAGAACCAAGTGATCCCCCACATAGCCTACAAAGGTACTCCTTCTGTCGAGTACCGCGGGTCTGCTGCTACAACCAAGCGCCCCTCTGCCGTGGGTCAGCTGCTATAATCAAGCGCTCCCCACTGGTCTATTCAAATCACTCCGAGTTGATCGATCAACAATCGTCAAGTCTCAGCCAGTCACAAGGTCTCTGCAATCTGCTCGCTCATCACCGGGAGGGTCCACTCCATGAGTCTCAAGCTGATACTCCACGTGTAACGAAGTCTCACGTAGAAGTATCACAACGGACCGCCTTGTCATAGGGGTCTCAATGCAACAGATTGGGCGTCAATCAGACGCCCGACCTGTGAGTTATTGGCTTTTCCATTCCAGGGTCCTGGTTTGTTTTTAAGCTAAAACCAACACGGGCATACTCCAATCTCATCTTAATCCCAAGTAGAGTATGTCAGAAGTACCGTCTCATCAAAATTAATCCAATGTAGTTGACAATACGTCAATAGGATGTCTGGTCCATAAGTTATAAGCATGTCTAGTCCGAGGGCCCGGTTGGTTTCAGTTTTGAACCAAGCCTGCCATTTTTCCAAAGTCATCCAAAACTCACTTAGAGTATCAAAAAATGACCGCCTTGATGAGAGGGTCCCAGTGCCATAGACAGTGCATCGATCGGACGCGCTGTCTTAATGTTATTCATGTTTAAGTGAAACGGAACCGGTCCTTCAAGCCCAATGGGATGGTGGGTCGGCCCGACTTGGTTCGGTGGGACCGACCCGGCAGGGGGGTCGGCCCTGCCCAGTGAAGCACGCGGTCTAGCCTGAGGGGGGAACGGCCCGGGCTGGCACCGTGCGGCTCGGCCTGGCTGGCCGAGTGCTGCGGCGGGGGGGGGGGGGGGGGGGGGGGGGTGGTTTCACAAACTGGCGGCACCGCTCACCTATCCGGCCAGCTAGTCTTCCAGGCACGAGTGGCCCACATGGGCAGGCCGCAATTCTCCCCCGTGACTCATTCTAGTGTTGCGGACACCTTCAACCAGGCTTGCTGATGAGCAGGTCGGTTCACCGCCGATGCAGCCCGCAAAGCGCAGGCCGTGGTCCTCCGCAGCACGGCTCCACTTGTGGCACTGCAGTTCTTCAGCCCGACCGGCTTCGGCCGGCTGGTTCTTCTTTGATCGAGCAGCCAACGGCTGCGGGCCACGATTTACCTTTGGCACGGAGCCCGGTGTCACAGTTTTGTTCAGGCCAGTGCGCGACTACCGTTGCCGATGTCGCCTTCGATTGTCCCCACCTCTTGCAACATCGTCTCCATCATGAATATATACATGCAACAATGGAGGGCCATCGGTCCGTGTTCATTTGATCTGCGCGCTCCTCATAGGGCGGTATCAAAAGTCCAAATACATTCCCGATAATTCAACACAAACGAGATAATTTATTCACTTATAAATTTTACGAAACCCCTACCTCAAAAATTGACGTCACGCGTTGTCGAGACGGGGAAGACGAGCGTCGCAGCGATCAGTGTCATCCCATCAATGATGGAAGTCATTGTCGTAGACGACGTTCCTCATGAGTGATGTCTTCTCCTTCGAAGCGGAGGGATAAGAAAAGATAAAAGCATTACTCACGAGTGTCGCCTCACGTTCAGGCCTCGATCGTCGAGAGGATATCATTCCTCATGTTCTTCGTTGGATAGGGATGAAGCTCTCATCCAATTATCCAAAGGCTTCCCACCAAATATTTTCCAAAAAAATATTTTAGAAAGGATTCCCCCAATAAAATAGAATTTCCATGCAATTCAAAATAAATCAAATTAATTTTTTACCCAAAAATTAATTAATTAAGTCATTAATTAATTGAATTGGCATACTAAATCAGAGAGAGGTGGATAGTTTAAATTTCAAAAGAGTGGAGTTGTCTAATTAAATGATGGGGAGATGAAGGGAGTTGAAGGGTTAGGGATGATGTGGGCCCCACCTCACAAATATCCTCTCATGGGTGGTTGTGTGAGGTTTGGGTCCCACCACAACTTCCCTTTGGTGGAAATAACCACCAAACATAAATAAAATTGTGTACAATAATTTTATTTAATTTATTATAAATCCCCAAAATTTACTTCTCCTCCCGAGGAAACACTACTGCGGTAGAGGTCCCCTTAAGTGAATACTGGTTCTGTGAGTTTATCGGTGCCCTCATATTTCAATTCTGAGCACCGGTTCAAAAGATAGAAAAAACCAGCAAGTACGTTTACTGAACGTACCTGAACAAAATTGTAGAAATTGATTCCGGGCACACCATGCCTCAGAATCAGGCGCCGTCAGGAACCACAGACTCATAAAATTCCAAAAAAATTAACAAAATCTTTTCCATGAAATTTTCAAGTCATTACATATTCAGACATTATGGATAATGTGTAAATGAAAAAAAAATACTTTACTTTTATATTTTAGTTTGTAATGATGTAGTAAAATGTAATTTTAATTATGATTTTATGAATTTTCTATGTTGTTACATTATTATAAATTTATGAAAACAATTAATTTCTATTTTATAACTAGATTTGACATTCATAAATAATGAAAAATTATGTTATTATTGACATTATATTTAAATAATTTCCTATTTTTAACAGTTTAATATGGTTTCAATTAAAATGATCAATAAAATTTCTTAATATAAAATGGATAAGCTGACCTTATTTTTACTAAAAGTTTATATTGAGATAAATAATATAGATAACAAAGATCATGGATAGAAGATTTTTAATTTATTTGGAATTATAACATTTATATTCTTTCATTAATTTGTAATATTTATGGTCTTATTATTACAAAACGTGTGATTATTAGAGTGAATTATCCAGGTTTGTCAAATTAATAATAAAGAGATGAAATATAATTTCCTTGGGAATCCAAAAAAGTAATATTATTTCTGAAATTTGATATTATTGATTTAAAAGTAAGGGAAAAAAATAGAAATATATAAGTACATAAATTGAAAAGAGAAGATATGGAAAAAATAAGAAGAAGAATTAGAAGAAAAAGAAAAATATTTTTGTTATTATGTCGATCAATATTAAAAATTTACTCATCTATTTATAAAATATATAAGTAAAAATGGAATAAGATATATTTAAAAAAAATTAAATATTCTTTATCAACCTCACAATATTATTCATTGAAGAAATTCGTTGAATATAATAAAAAATATGGAAATATTTATTAAATGGGAAAATATAACAAAGAATATAGTTTACATTCCGATACAAATCCCTATTTTAATTTAGGAAATCAAAAAAAATTATGTAACTTTATGAAATTTTTAATCAATATCATTGATCATTTGAAAATATATAACCTATGAAAAAATTTATATAAGCACAACTAGAAAGACACACAATAAAAGAAGAAATTATCTCCTGAAATTGAAGTGTTTACAAATACTTATTCTCAAATTTAAATCCCAATGAGAATAAAGATATTTTAATGGAATTTATTTTAAAAAACAACGAGTATTGTGTGACTAAATTTAATGTTATGTTGTATAATTGTTTTAATAATATGGATGAGAAAAAAGGTGGAAAAATCTAATTCCTGAAAAAAGATATAACCTTTCTTAATTTTGAATATTTTGAGAATAAAAATGGATGATGACTATAAAATATTGAAAAATATTTTGTCTATATTTAATGTTTAATGTTTGATATTACATTAGATTATTAGATTAGACCAAATTTCATGAATAATTAAAAATATAAATTGTCTTTGTTTTGATGTGATGATTCCTAAAAATGTACAAAAACACATTCATAAATGTTAAAAATGACTGTATCACATATGTTACATGTTTTAGATATTGTTTATTCAACTAATATTACAATGACTTCTCTTTAATTCTTTTTTATTTTCATGCTCACACAAGGTAATTTATTTCAATATCTTATTTTTGTTAAAATAACTTGCCCTAAGGAAATGATAATTATTAAAGGTAATTTCCAAAATATAATTGTTCCTAATCTAGTTTATCTTATTTAGTATGTATCTATAATATATTTAGGGGGTTTACATATTATATACCTAATACTTAATAAGTTGGATTGAACTCCAATATTTATATTTTTATCATGGAATGCGAACCCGAGTAATATTTTTTAAATATGGTTTACTAGAATATTCTATATTTGTTAGTTATTTATAATTCCTTCAAAATCTTTTATAAATCAAATATATATAACATATAATTTTTACTAGATCATATGTATTATTAAACAGTTTCCATTGTGGGATTTTATACATATTTTCTTGAACATTGAATTGAAATATATAAATACACACTCTATAATAAACCAATTTATTCAATAATATATTATAATTAAAAAAGGGTAAGATTTACAATTTTTTATTATATGAATGTAAATGGTTTATTTATTTAAAAATCCTGAATTAATGTAAATAAAATATTCTTCGGGTAGGCTAGATTTTTCTTTTTTTATAAAAAATGTCATCATTTATTTATATTAATCAATGATGAGTAGTATAAACTGTACATGATTGTTTGATATTGTATGTGTATTTATAAACATATATTTTTGATTATTGAAACAATAAAATTCTAATACATTTTGAAATTTTCATTAAATTCATGTTGTAATATGTTGTTTTTAATATATTATAGCATGATAATTTTTATTATGGCTCTATGAATATGGTTTATTTTCGTGGGAAATGAATTTTTTTTGAAAATAATTTTTCATAAAATAATTATAGAGAACTATCATTATATAAAGAAAGATAATTTTTATAAATTATATTGTGGGAAATGTTTTCATACATGGTTTTTTGTGATAATTTAAAAATGTGTATATGTTTTCTAAAATATATTTGTTTTTATAATTATCAAAATTTGATAGATTATGGGAAGGTTCTTTAATAGTTGATTTTGTTATGTTTTGATATTTATAATATTTTTATTATTTCATTTAATATGAATTTTTTATGTTACAATTAATCTATAAAAAATAAGGATAATTAATTTTAATTGATCTTTTATTGTATATTAATTTTTTTCATTATTATATTAAATTTTTTCTTTCATATTTTTTTAATTTCATTACATTTTTATAAATTATGTTTGATGGTTTTTTTATTAAAAATTATATTGTAAAATCACTATCTTTTGAATTTCACCATAGGGTAAAAAGTTATAAACACTGTGGCCTTCAAAATAATATTAATTTTGGGGTTGTCTTATGAAATCGTAAACTTATACACTATTATTTCAATGTATTACAAAATAAAATGATATATAAAATAATTTAGTGTATTATGTGAATCATTAAATCTTAATAAATATGATTAAATATTGACTCTATAATGAATTTATATGTATTTTAAAAAGAATTTATTATGTAAGATATTATATAATTATTTTATGTTATATTGAAATATTTATTTACAATATTTATCATGGAATAAATATAAATTAAAAAATTAATTGAATAATAAATAATAGAAATCATGCATGAAATATTATAATTATCCATAATATATAATGCGGTTTAGTGTAGGATTAGTCATTTGAATTTATTTTTTAAATCATTTATTAGTATAATGAAAATTGTTCTCAACATGGGTTATTTTTATAGAGTATGATGAAATTTAAAAATGATTTATCTGTGATGTATTTATGGTTGTTTTTTCATGATGAATATGTAATTGAAGGAGGAAAATATTCATTGTTATTTCAATCCTTTAAAAGTATATAACAACTCACGTGAAAAATTGAGGAAGAGTAATGTGTCTCTCATTTACTACAATGTTATACAATGTTTAACAAAGTGTCATTGATATTCATAATTTCTTTTTTTTCTACGACATAACTATATATCAAACTCTGTATTGTGAATATTATTTTTTTGTCTAATATAAAGATAATTTAGACACTAGAGAAAATTATGTCCCTTTAAAAAATTCATAAAATTTAAAACACCCCTCTTGAATTAATGTGGCCATGTCCAATATGTTATTTTATTACTGCATGAAAAATAAAAAAAAATTGGTAGGATATGGGGATGTGTAATTGTTAGGGAATAGGTATCCCCTAGTCCACTCCACCAATAGTCTCTCTGTGATCATAGAGAATTTCAATAAAAATTCATTTTTACCAATGGACCAGGAAAACTGAGTAAGGGTGAGCAATATCATTAAAAATGTCTTTTATAGGGGAAAAGACTTTTTTAGAAACAATGTAACTTAGTTTTGGGATAAATAAAACTACCCTTCCTATATAAATTCAACCGATTATCAAACGGAAAGTATATTAGATATAGAAATATTAACTAAATTCAACACACAATTAATGTAGATACTTAAAAATGTCAAATCAATTTTATTAGAGAATAAACAAACTAGTAGGTGAATCCAAAAAGATCCCCATATTGTGCATGAACATTATTGAGTGTAGAATTATTAAAATACAAGTATACTTTTTTTCATACAATGATTTTGACATTTTTCAAGGTCTTTCATCAACAACACCATCATATTAAATTTAAAATAAAACTTTTCTAGCAATTTCATATATCATCTCTATCATCAATAATATGAGAATAATTGTGTCAATGGTCTTCCAAAATATTCAATATATGATTATAATTTATATTCAGTAATTCCTAAGATAGAACAATAAAAAAATAAATTAAACAGATAAACATAATATTACACATTTCTGATATTTCATTGGAACATTATGATATTAATTAAAATAATATGAAATATAATATCGAAAATCATTTGAAAATTTATGGGCATTATAATATTACAATATTTATTAATTGGAATTTACATAAATGTAATCTTGATTTATTCTTGGGTAATTACACAATTGATTCCCCATAAATAATATGTTAATTTAATAATGAAATTTGAATAACGATCCCCAAAATATATCTGGACATAGTTTTTTTAGAAATAAATTTCACTTTAATGATAAACCCATTTGATCTAAGAAATATAATAAATATATAATTCTACAAAAAATATATTAAAAAATTTATATTTATATTATTTGTAAAAATATAAAACTCTTTCTTTCCAAATATATATCAATGATTTCTGAAAATAAAATCATTTAGAATTATGATATCTCTATATAATAAAACTATAAAAATCTGTCAGGACATGTCCTCGGGGCCCGTGTCGTGACTACCCCAAGCTCGCCTTCCATAGGCCAGGGGCTGGCGACTAGCACCAAGGCGTAATTCCCGGAAAAAAGGGAAGGCATTTCATTTGTAAAGTAAACAAACACCACTGAGCAAGAAAGCAGTGGAAGTAAACACTAAGTAAAAACTGAGTACAACAGTGAGTGCGGAAAAAGTAAGTAGGCCAGTATACAAACCCAAACTGAAAGTAAAGTACAACTAGAAAGGGACATACAGCAACTGAAAATTAAATCCGCATCGTCAAGCCGTCCACTGGAAATCCCACCTGAAGGGTGAGTACAGATGGTCTCCACAGCTCCAAGGGTCCAGTCATCCGCTCCGAGTATGTCCCGCCCAGTGGCCCACCTCTACGTACCGTTCTGCTCTGCAAGCCTCAACCACGATCAGCGATGTCCGTCGTCTACAACCAACACAACGTAGTGCTGGCATAACTCGTGCAGGGGTGAGTATAAGCTACTCAGTAGGGACCCCGAGACCCCCGACGGTCTCCCATAATCCACAAAGGATAATCCAAAAAGGAATGATACAATCCCGAAGTAACATCTGTCATTTCTTAGGTATATGCCCATACATATACCTAAGTAATCAATTCCAGTACGCTCCAACATCCGAGCCCAAGTACATCCCAGTCCCCACAGGAATGCAAAACGTAAATCCACACATGATAGCACAAGACAATACACATAGGAAAGCAAAATAGGATTCACCTCACACAGGTATACATCTTTGTATGGTGATAGAGAAATCAGATATTTTTCCACTGATTCATCTAAGCAGTCAGAACCACAATGTATTGATAGGTACTAACCCCCACAATGACCCACATAGGATCTGACCCACAAAGGATCTATTGGAAACTAACTCCCGCAAAGACCCACACAGGATTGGACCCACACATGATCTGTAGGCACTGGCTCACACAGAACTGCTGAGCGCTAACCCACACAGGATCAGACCCACACAAGATCAGTAACACTGATCCACGTAGGATCGCTGAGTGCTATAGTCGTCGCCGTCAAATCCACTGAGAATCTTTGTATAGTCGTCATCGTCATCACAGTCGCAAATGCAGCCAGCTCTATGGTTCCTGCACACAGCAAGCTCATTCGGGAGGGTCCGCTCCACGAGCCGAGAGGCTGATACATCAACTGACACAATGTACGGAGTTGATGTATCCAAAAGTTCCGTATCGTCAACAGGAACTCAGCGTCACAGACGACACGTCAATCGGACGCCGGGTCTGGAAGTTATTGGCTTTTTTCGTCCTAGGGGCCCAGTTGGTTTTTAAGTCAAAACCAACCCGACCGTACTCCACCTGCGTCCAAACCTCTGGAAGAGTAAGCAAAAAGATCCGTCTCACTAAGAGGAATCCATCAAAGTCGATCACACGTCAATCGGACGTCTGGAGCTCATGTTATGTGTGTTTCCGCTCTAAGGTCCCGGTTGGTTTCATGTACGAACCAACTCAGCTGAACCCAAAATATTATGAAACCTTGAGTGCGATATACCGAAACGACTGTCTCGATCCAAGGATCGTATCACAACTGACGGTGCGTCGATCGGAGGCCCGTAGCTCATGTTATGAACGTCCGACCGGAAGAGGTTCGATACAAAGTGGTTCAGGCCTGGTCCGAACCGGCCCGATACCCCCAGGGTCGGCCCGAACCGGGTCAACCCGAACCGGGTCCGGGTCCGGCCCGCTTGGGCGCAGCCCGGCCTGGGCACGGCGCACTGGGAGCACTGGCCAGGTGATCGGCCAAACGGTCGATCCGTTGGGGGGGGGGGGCTGCCCCCTGTCTTTGTAACTACGGCCCACCATTATGGGGGCCGCATGAGCCGGTCACCGGGGATTGTAACTGCCGGATTTTCCATGACCAGCTGGCCCGCTCTGTTTGGCCGGCTTCTGCCGCTACGAACTGGCGACGGCTGGTCCCCCTTTCTCCGACGTCGGCGGCCCGGAACTTGCTGCAGGTCTCCCTGCTACGCCGCAGCCTGAAACCGGTCGTGGCCTTGGTTCGTCCGGCGCGGCGTGACGGCAACACGCCCCTCTGCCGCGGCCCTGCTCCGGCCGTGGTGTCTTCGGGTTTCTCCGACGCGGTGCGGCAGCGTCACGAACTTGTTTGATTTCACGGCGCGGCGCGTAAGCGCCGCGCATTCCTTGCCACATGATCCTGCGTGGTTCGATGGCACCGCGCCATTGCCATTCCAATCCACATTAGAATCAAAAACATAGATAAGGGAGGATGGTCAGCTGTGTTTGTGCGGTCCGACCCCCTCTCGTTAATCGATAGAAAAAGGTCATAGTTCACAAAGAACGTCCAGGTAGTAATCACGAACAAAAAAATAAAACCCTACAACGTTGAACAAGTTGGGTGAGGATTTGTCGCGAAGATAACCACCACGGAGGGAGACGTCGTGGAAGGAGACGCCGCAGAAGGAGGCATCGTTGGCGTCGCGGTACAAGGCGTTGATTAGTCGATCTCTGAGGATTTGGCGTTCTTCGTCGGAGATCGGTGTGTTTTTCGCGTTCTTCGTGTTCTTCGTGTTCTTCGACGAAGAAGATGAAGATCTTCTATCCTCCCTTAGCTTTTCTCTAAAAGCTCTCATGCAACAAGCCTCCAACCCATAATAAAATAAGTCCCATACTTATTTTATTAACACAACATGAGTATTGAATTTAAATGTTTTAATTAATCCATAAAATTAATTATCATAAATTAAACTTTTGAAATTCAAAGATTTACATTTAACTCACTTAATTAAATAACATAAGATATAAAATTAATGGTGAGTTGAGGGAGTTAGAGAAAATGAAGGGGTGGGGTTTGTGTGGACCCCACCACCCTCATAACCTCCCATGGAATGATGGGTGGTTTCCCCCAACTTCCACCCAAGGGTTTTAACCACTTCGAAAAATAAAAAATGTAGTTAAATTTTTATTTTAACTTCCACAATTTTTATCAACTTCTCTCGTGAAAACGCAACTCCGGAAGAGGTGTTCCTAAGCAAAAACCAGTTATGTGATTCCATCGATGCCCTCAAAATTTGATTCCGAGCACCGGTTCAAGATTTAGAAATTCCCGCTCATTCATTCACTGAACGTACCTGAGCTAAACTTCGGATTGGAATTTCGGGCACACCGGGCCTCAGAATCAAGTGCCGTCAGAAACTGCTTTCTTGTAATCTCACAAAGAAAATTAAGAAATTTCTTTCCATGAAATTTACGGGTCTTTACACTAATCCCGCCTTAGGTCATTACGTCCCCGTAAAGATACATCATAAGCTAGGGAAACAAATGTGTATACTTAGCATGAATCTGAGCCTCCCGCTCCCAAGTTCTCTCCTGGAGATTCCTGTGCTGCCATCTGATGCGCACTAGAGGAATCGACCATCCACATAGGACCCGCTCCTGTCGATCCTCGATCTCCACTGGGACCTCCGTAAAAGTCACCCCATCATCAATGTCTAGCTCCCCATGGTCAATGATGTATGTTGGGTCGTGCACTTATCTCCTCAGCTGAGATATGTGGAAGACGTCATGCACCCGGTGCAACTGAGGTGGTCGAGCCAGGCGATAAGCTACGTCGCCAATCCTGCTGAGGACCAGGAATGGTCTGATGATGCGTGGGGAAAACATTTCTCCTCGGCAAAATCTCCGTATACCATGTCGAGGTAAGACACACAAGAAGACGTGGTCGCCATCCTCGAACTCTAGTGGCCTCCGCCTCTTGTCAGCATAAGACTTCAACTGGCTCTGAGCTGTCCTCATCCGCTCCATAATGACCTGGACTTCCTCTGTCGTGGCCTTGACCATCTCCGGTCCCACAAGTGCTGAATCCCCAGGGTCTATCCAGCACAAAGGAGATCTGCATGGTCGGTCGTAGAAAGCCTCGTAAGGTGCCATCCCGATGGTGGAGTGGTAGCTGTTGCTGTACGTAAAATCCACCATGGGTAGGTGGTCCTCCGACCTGCGACCAAAGTTGAGGACACATGCGCGGAGCATATCCTCGAGAGTCTGTATGGTCCTCTCCGTCTGACCATCTGTCTAAGGGTGAAAGGTGGTGCTCAGACATAGCTGTGTCCCGAACGCCTCCTGCAACCCCTTCCAATACCGGGAAGTAAAGTGAGTTTCTCGATTTGAGAGGATAAATGACGGTACACTATCAAGCCGTACAATCTCCTGAATGTTGAGACATCCCAAGCTCTCCACTGAGCCATCCTCTCTGATGGGTAAGAAGTGAGCCGACTTGGTGAGTCGGTCGACAATCACCCAAATAGAGTCATGAACTCTGGAAGTGCGTGGATGTCCAGTCATGAAGTCCATAGATATCCCATCCCACTTGAACTCCGAGACCTCCAAGGGTTGTACCAAACCTGTTGGTACCTGATGCTCTACCTTTGCCTGCTGGCAGGCGAGGCATCGAGAAAAAAACTCTGCCACATCCTTCTTCATGCCCGGCCACCAGTGTTGTCGTCTGAGATCCCGGTACATCTTTTCCACTCCAGGATGTACCGCCAAGGGAGAAGTGTGAAACTATCTTAGCACCTCCTCCCATAAAGAAACTGGTACCAAGGTATGTTTCTAAAAAGGACATCGTGCTCTGCTACAAAGGAGAAACCATCATGTGCCTGTCTTGAAGATATATGTGCACGCCGCGTCTCACAGTCAGCGTCCCCACGCTGTGCCTCTTTGACCCGCTGTAGTAGTGGAGGGGTGACTGTGAGAGACTGAAGGAAGGATGCTCTATCTCTATCCACGGAGGATATCTGCAAAGCGGCTAGCTGCTCTGTTGCCTACTCAGGTAGCTGAATGCACGTCCTCCTGCTGAGAGCATCGGCTACCACGTTCCCCTTCCTAAGAGTATAGACTATCTCAATGTCATAGTCTTGGAGGATCTCAAGCCATCTCCACTGTCTCAGATTCAGGTCCTTCTGAGAGAAGATGTACCTAAGACTCTGATGGTCTGAAAAGACTGTAAAGCGCACGCCCATTATGTAGTGTCACCATGTCTTCAGAACGAAGACCACTGCTGCTAACTCCAGGTCATGGGTAGCGTAATCTTGCTCATGCGGCCTCAACTGACGTGATCCATAGGTGATCACTGCTTGCTCTTGCATTAGGAAACATCCGAGTCCGGTCCATGATGCATCGCAATAGACTACGTACCCTACTCCCTCCTCTGGAAAACTCAAGATAGGGGCACTGGTCAATCTCTGTCTCAGCTCCTGGAAGCTCTGCTAACATCTGTCTGACCGCAAAAGGGTTTACCCTTCTTCGTCAAAGCTGAGAGTGGTGTCGCAACTCTAGAGAAGTCTGGAACAAATCTCTGGTAGTATCCAGCTAGTCTCAAGAAACTTCGCACCTCTGTCACACTCCTGGGTGGCTCCCAAGCAAGCACTCCCTCGATCTTCGCAGGATCCACCGCAACTCCCACCTCAGAGATGACGTACCCCAAGAAGTGGACCTCGCGTATCCAAAACTGACACTTCGAGAGCTTACCCTAAAGCTGGTGCTCTCGGAGTGTGTCTAGTACAACCCGTAGGTGGTAGGCATGCTCCTCCTCAGTGGTCGAGTAAATAAAAATGTCTTCGATGAAGACCACGACAAATCGATAGAGGTATGGCTGAAAGATCCTATTAATGAAGGCCATGAACACTGCCGGAGCATTGGTTATGCCGAATGGCATAACCAAGAACTCATAGTGGCCATACCGACATCTGAAGGCCGTCTTCTGCACGTCCTCGTCCCGAACACTGAGCTGATGATAGCCTGACCTGAGGTCTATCTTCGAGAACCACCGTGATCCCTTGAGCTGATCGCAGAGTTCACCATTCCTCGGTAGTGGATACATGTTTCGTACTATTACCTGGTTCAGGCGACGATAGTCGACAAAAAGACGCAAGATCTCATCCGCCTTCTTGGCGAATAAAATCGGGGAAGCCCAGGGTGAAACACTGGGTCGGATGAATCCATTTCCCTGCATGTTCTCCAACTGTACCCGTAGCACTCAAAGCTCAGCGGGGGCCATCCAATACGCTGGAGTCGATATCGGGTCTGTCCCGGGGTACAGGTCAATATAAAAGTCTACCTCTATGCGAGGAGGTAGCCCTGGGACGTCATCGGGGAAAACGTCCACATACTGATACACCACTGCAGGAAAACCAGGACTTCGCATGTCAACTGCTCGTTGGATGAGGCTAGCCAACTAATGATTGATGGGCTGTCCTCTCCCCTATGAGACTCCATCTTGTGCTAAATAAGCTCCCTTCTTGCCGGAGAAGGTGAACCTGCTTTCGACGGTGCGTACACATCGCACCTTGACCCTAATACAGTCAATCTGAGCATGGACTATAGATAACCAATCCATGACCAAGATGAAGTCATAAGGCCTCGACGCCGCTACAAAAAGATCCTAGCCGAATCTCTCGCCTCCTAGAGTAAGATCACACTGCCAGCACCAGTGCGTAATCGTCGAGTCTGCTCCCGTAGGAGTCTATAGCCATAAGTATCGAGCCAACGGCTCTATCGGAATCTCTGAGCTCCAAAAAAGGCAGCAGTTATGAATGAATGACTCGCTTTTGTGTCTATAAGAACTGAAGCAATGGTTGAATAGACACAGATAGTACCTCGAATCATCTCGGGTGTGCCATGGTCCTAGGCCTCCGCTGCCTGGAGTTATGCCTATCTCGGCTCGCCAGCCCCCTGTGGTCGGGGTGGACCTCCTGGTGGTGGCGGTGGTAGAGCCTCAAAGCGTCTCCACCACCTGCTGCTCCACCATCTCCTCTGCCTTGTACGCCTGCTCCCTACAGACCTCCACGGTTGACCCTCTACCTCTGCCTGGGTTGTCCCTCAACTGCCTGCTGCTCCTTGGCACGGCGGGTCGAGCAGTCACGACCCATGTGGCCCTGCCCGCCACATAAGTAGCACTGCCTGCCTGTCGAAAGACTGGCTCCACGCGGTGTTCCCCGTACTGATGAGCCAGTGTCCTGATGTCATCTGCCTGAGGGTCTGGTCTGCCTGGACCCATGAGTCACTCGTCGACTGCCTGCTGCAGAAGACTCTGCTACCTGCCTCCCAGTGATAGGTCTCGCTGTTGAAGAAGGCTCAGCAAGGAAGCTCTCGATCAAAAGGGCTCACTCCAGTACTCTTTCCTGGGTCGGAATGCTGAGGGAGATCAGCGATGCCATAATCTCATGCCTCAATCCATGCTCAATTGTCCGGGCCCGGAAGAAAGGGTCTCGTACCATGTCTGTCGAGTAGCGCGAGAGATCGGTAAATCTCGCCGAGTACTGGGCGACTGTCAATTTTCCCTACTGCAGCTGTAGAAGCTCATGGATGCGTACTGCACGGAGGGTGGTTGGGAGAAACTCCGAGCAGAAGAGGCTCTCAATGTCCGTCTAGAGGAGAGATGCCTCATCATGCACCTGAAGCATCAAGCTCCACCATCTGCCTGCTGCCACGTGCAGTAGGTTCTCTACGAGGATCACCATGAGGTCTGCTGGTGTCCTCACTAACCTAAAAACCCGAACCATTGCCTCCAGCCAGTCCTTGGCTGCCTGGGGGTCCGTATCCCCACAAAACTAGGCGGTTGCTGGCGTTGAAATTTGTGCAGTGCACTAAGGCAACGTTCATCGTCAGCGGCTTGGGCTGGTAGCATCGGTGGCTCGGCGGGTAGAGGTACCGCCGGTGCCTCTACTGTCAAAGGGCCCTGAACCGAGGCCGCGTCGCTCGGTGGGATGTCATCTTGTACAACTCTCAGAACCCTAGCTGGCTTCCATCGTGTGGCCATCCTGAAAAGAAACAGGTGCGTCACAGTCAAACAGTATACCAGTGAGCTGACATAACGTAATCACAAAGTTAACTTGAAACACACATACCATCAATGTTTTCATGCATTAGGTCAGAAATCGAATGTCAGGGTCATGGTGTACGGATACGTCGGCCGCCGCACCAACACTAGACTCCCTGGACTGATAACCACACCCAATACTCTTAACACTATTGCTTCACATAGAAAAAGATCAGAGTCCTGAGTTCTGCGGTAGAACCGAACTCCTCTGATACCAATTTGTCACGACCTATCCTCGGGGCCCATGTCGTGACTACCCCAAGCCCACCTTCCATAGGCCAGGGGGTGGCGACTAGCACCAAGGAGTAATTCCCTACAAAAAGGTAAGGCATTACCTTTGTAAAGTAAACAAACACCATAGAGCAAGCAAGATGTAGATGTAAACACTAAGTAAAAACCGAGTACAATAGTGAGTGCGGAAAAATTAAGTGGTCCAGTATACTAACCCAAACTGAAAGTAAAGTACAACTAGAAAGGGAAAAACATCAACTGAAAAGTATAGCTACATCGTCGATCCGTCCACTGGAAATCCCACCTGAAGGGTGAGTACAGATGGCCTCCACAGCTCCTAGGGTCAAGCCGTCCGCCCAGAGTACGTCCCGCCCAGTGGCCCACCTCGAGGTACCGTCCTGATCCGCAATCCTCAACCATGATCAGCGCTGTCCATCGTCTGTAACCAACACAACGTAGTGTGGGCATAGCCTGTGTAGGGGTGAGTATAAGCTACTCAGTGGGGACCTCGAGACCCCCGAAGGACACCCGGAATCCACAAAGGATAATCTAAAATGGAAAGATACAATCACGACGTAACATCCGACATTGCTTAGGTATATGCCCATACATATTCCTAAGCCATAAATTCCTGTACACTCCAACTTCTGAGAACAAGTACAACCCAATCCACATAGGAAAGCAAAGCGTAAATCCCCACAGGATAGCGTAACACAATCCACATTGGAAAGAAAAAAAGGATTCAGCTCACACAAGTATACATCTTCGTATGACGATAGAGATGATCAGATGTTGACACTGATTCATCTAAGCCATCGGACCCACAAAGGATCGATTGGTAATAACCCCCGCAATGACCCGCATAGGATATGACCCACAAAGGATCGATAGCTAACTAACCCCCGCAAATACCCACACATGATCGGACCCACACAGGATCTGTAGGCGCTGGCTCACACAGAACCGGTGAGAGCTGACCCACACAGGATCGTTCCCACATAGGATCAATAGCACTGATCCACGTAGGATTGATGAGTGCTGTAGTCGTCGACGTCGAATTCACTGAGAATCTCTGTACAATCATCGTCGTCATCACAGTCGCAAACGCAATCAGCTCTAGGGTTCCTGCACACAACAAGCTCATTCGGGAGGGTCCGCTCCATGAGCCGGGAGGCTGATACATCAACTGACACAAATTCCGGAGTTGATGTATCCAAAAGTTCCGTATCGTCAACAGGAACTCAGCGTCACAGACGGCGCGTCAATCGGACGCCCGGTCTGGAAGATATTGGCTTTTTCGTCCCAGGGGCCCGATTGGTTTTTAAGTCAAATTCAACCCGACCGTACTCCACCGGCATCCAAACCTCGGGTAGAGTAAGCCAAAAGATCCGTCTCACTAAGAGGAATCCATCAATGTCGACGACACGTCAATCGGACGTCCGGAGCTCAGGTTATGAGTGTTTCCGCTCCAAGGGCTCTGTTGGTTTCATATACGAACCAACTCGGCTGAACACAAAGTATTCTGAATCATTGAGTGCGATATACCGAAACGACCATCTCAGTCCAAGGATTGCATCGGAACTGACGGTGCGTTGATCGAAGGCTCGTCACTCATGTTATAGACGTTCGACCGGAAGAGGTTCGGTACTAAGGGATTCGGGCCCGGTCCGACCCGGCCCGATACCCCCAGGGTCGGCCCGAACCGGGTGGACCCGAACTGGGTCTGGCCCACTTGGGAGCAGTCCGGCACGACTGTCGTGGCCTGGCCTGGCAGACCGGCCAGGCAGCCGTCCCGGCCTCGGCGCGCTGGCCAGGTGCTCGGCCAAATGGTCAAGCCATTGAGGGGGGGGGGGCTCCCCCTATCTTTGTAACTGCGGCCCCCATAATGGGGGACGCATTAGCCGGCCGTCGGGGGTTCATAACCCCCGACTTCTCCATGACCTGCCGGACCGCACTGGCCGGCCGGCATCTTCCGCCACGGACCGGCGACAGCCGGTCCCCCCTTGCTCCTACGCCGGCGGCCCGGAACCGGCCGCCGGTCTCCCTGCTCCGCCGCAGCCCGGAACCGGCCGCAGCCTTGGTTCGTCCGGTGCGGCGCGACAACGCCTTGCCCCTCCGCCGCGGCCTCGATCCATCCGTGGTGTCTTCGGGTTTCTTGGATGCGGCGTGACAGCATCGCGACCCAGTTTGATTTCACGACGCGACGCGACGACACCGCGCATTCCTTGCCGCATGATCCTGCGCGGTGCGATGGAACCGCGCCATTGCCATTCTAATCGACATTAGAATCAACAACATAGATAAGGGAGGAGGGTCGGCCGTGTTTTTGCGGTCCGGCCCCCTCTCGTTAATCAATTGAAAAAGGTCATAATTCACGAAGAACGTCAAGGTAGTAATCACGAACAAAAAAATAAACCCCTACCTCGTCGAACAAGTTAGGTGAGGATTCGTCGCGAAGATAACCGTCACGGAGGGAGACGTCGCGGAAGGTGGCATTGTTGGCATCACGGTATAAGGCGTCACGTAGTTGACCTCTGAGGATTTTGCGTTCTTCGTCGGAGATCGGTGCGTTCTTCGCGTTCTTCGTGTCTTCGTGTTCTTCGACGAAGAAGATGAAGATATTCTAGCCTCCCTTAGCTTTTCTCCAAAAGCTCTCAAGCAACAAGCCTCCAACCCAAAATAAAATAAGTCCCATACTTATTTTATTAACACAACTTGAGTTTGAAATTTAAAAGTTTGAAATAATCCAAAAAAATCATTATAATAACTTAAACTTTTCAAATTCAAACATTTACATTTAACTCACTTAATTAAATAACTTAAGTTATCAAATTAATGGTGAGTTGAGGGAGTTAGAGAAAATGAATGGGTGGGGTTCTTGTGGGCCCCACCACAATCATAACCTCCCATGGGAAGTTGGGTGGTTTCCCCGAACTTCCACCCAATGGTTTTAACAACATAGAAAAATAAAAAGTGTAGTTAAATTTTTATTTTAACTTCCACGATTTTTATCAACTTCTCTAGTGAAAACGCAACTCCGGAAGAGGTGTTCCTAAGAACAAACCAGCGCTATGATTCATCGGTGCCCTTGGAATTCGATTCCGAGCACTGGTTCAAGAGTTAGAAATTCCCACTCGTTCGTTTACTAAACGTACCCGAGCTAAACTTCGGATAGGAATTCCGGGCACACCAGGCCTCAGAATCAAGTGCCGTCAGAAACTGCATTCTTGTAAAATCCCAAAGAAAATTAAGATTTTTTTCCCTTTAATTTTACGGGTCTTTACAAAATCCCATAAAAATCATCAAATTCTAAAAAATTATTAATTGACTAATATTAAATAAACCCATTTATAATATTTGAATTTTAATTTCAAAAACCCTCTATATAATCCAAAAAATATCCCAAATGATTTTTTTAAAACTTATAACATTCTGATATAACATGATTATGTCAATTTCTGACACTCAAAACATTTAATTATTCATTTGGCCTAGTTGATTTTTATTTCAAAAAATTTAATAATTTTTAAATTATTCAAATAACACATTAATATAACCTTTTAAAATTTATATGATATGAAAAAATAAAATTTAAAATATTATTGAAATCGTAGAATGTTGTAGTGACATTGGGCCGATAATTTGAATATCAAATGAAAAATTCAGATTCCATCATATTTAAATTAATTATAAAAAAATGATTAATGTTTATAATGATATAGGAGTTTAATAATTACTTTTTATAGAAAATCATGATTTAATCAATAAATACTAGAATTTTATTATGATATATGATTCTAACGAGAGAACAGAAAATGCTTGGTTCCCAAAATATGGAATAATCTGAAAAAGTGGTTCCTAAATGTGTGGTTCATCATTATTGTATAATTCTAGATTTTTTAGGTCATACAAAGTGTGGGGTCCCCGAACATGAGTATGAATACTAATGTGGGTTCTAACACATGGAGTTGATTTCTAATATAGGGATCATTCCTTTTTTTGATGTATATAATTTTTACCCAATGAATGATTAAGATTCTATTTTTTACTCTGAAAATATCTTAATGTTAAAGTTAGAGTCACAGTAAAAATATAAAATTATAAATAACAAAAATAAAAATAAATTTAAAGAAAATAATAAATAATAAATTTAATTATGAGTTTTTTTATTAAAATGTGGATAATGATGGTTTAATTAATTATGAAAATATGTATAATATATTTATTAGTCACTATTATAATAAAAGTAATGTGGAAAGTAATAACTAAAAAATATATAATTTTTAATTATTAAAAAGCATGATCATGTCAAATAAATCTACCTCGTTTTAATAATGATGATACTGTTAATAAAATAAGGTCAGTTCGTAATAAATATTAAATTAATAACGAATTTGAGCACATGATAAAACATGACAACAAATCATTGTTATTTAAATAAATTTTAAAATAAGAACTTAATAATAGATTACCAATAAAAAACCATATTTAAAATAACAGCCCCCCATTTAGAGATTTAAAAATAAATAAAAAATTCAAATTTAAACATTTAGAACACATGGAATAATAATATTTTTCATTAATTTTAAATGAAATACTATATACCCCGTAAAATATAATTATTTAATTATAAGTATACAATAATGAATTTCATTGAGCCACATATCCTATAAAATAATTTTTATGTACAAAAAAATTTATATTGAAAAAAATAAAGAGATAAAATTTTAAATTTATGATATAAGATAAAAAAACATGAACACATTCTAAATACTTAAAAATAACTCCCATAAATCACTTATTTTTTTCATTAAAAAACATGAAATGAAAAAAAATTAAACTTAATAATAAATTTTAAAAAAAATTATATACCTAATTTTTTTATATTAAAATATTATAATGACAAAAAAGTTAAATATCTATAATGGGTGAACCCCCACTTGGAAAACATTTTTGTACATGGATCCATAATAAAATTTTAGAAAAATTTAAGGAATAGTAAAAATATTTGAAATTAATTAATTAAATAAACTTTTATGTAATGATAAGTGATAATAAATTCATCAATATTCGTAATAGTGGTATAAGAATATTTAAATTATAAAATACAGACAATTGTGGAAAAAATTTAAATAGTTTGAAAATTAGTTCAAAATAAAAATATTCTACTTATCAAATATTAGTAGAAAGAAATATAATTAAAATATTTAGCTCAAATGATGAAAATGGTAGAATAAAAAAGAAAAACATAATTTTATTTTCTAATTCCCAATAGAAATTTTTTAATTCATTTTATTGAAATGGTAATATTAAATAAGAAAAAAAATAACATCCATGATTTTAGTATTCCAATCTCTGAAGATATTTACTTCCAAATTAAGAACCACTATAAAGAATCTCAGTATTTTTATAATAATTATTATTTTTACTAGGAGAATATGAAATAGAAATATATTAAATATTAAAGTATTTAATATTTACTAATTCTTTTAACATGTACTTTTATTACAAAATTTTGAAAAAAATAAAATACAAGTTTCTATTAGTACACATATGCATTTTGAACCACCTCTGTTATATAATTATTATTTATATAACCAAATAAGTATGGATTTTTTATAAATTACATATTTGTAGGTGGATAACAATTTTGAATAATATGTATATTAATTCCTTAAAGAATGACATAGAATCTCATATCACACATTGAAAAAATTATTAAAAAAAAGTATTCTATGTTTCAATATGAAATGTAGTGATATTGATCGAACATAGTACATAAATAATATGAAAAAAATGAATTGGATTTATACTCTATTAATAAGTAATCAATATCAAGTGAATTTTCTTCAAATTTTTTTTATCATCCTGTATAAATCAAACTAGAAAACACATGATCAGGGATATCTTGATCTGTCAACAGATAATATAAGGATACAACTTTCACTATATCTAGAAACCACCATCATAATGTAAAATAATGATATGTAGTGTTATTTTTCAAGTTGAAGTACTAATCTAGAAAGGATTCATGGAAAAAATTCTTAGAAGTCATGTGTTTTAGCATCTCAGATGCATTTGTTCATTATACCTATAAAGCCATTAATAATGGTTCATCCCCACTTCAATTAATATATAAAAATTCCCTACAAATATATATGTAATAGTTAAACTAATACTATTATATTGGTTATGATAAAAATACTTCAAATTTATTAAAAAATAAGTGATGACAATCTATCCACAAATCCTATTCTAGTCATCGGTTTTCCAAAACATGGTCTATGGTTAGCCTAAAAATCATTAAATTCAATAATGTTAGAGAATTAAAATGAAGAGATGATTAATAAATGACCCCCATAAGATAAATCATAAAAAAATATTTGGTGTATCAACTAATGTATATACATAAGATAAGGGAAAATAAAGAATGGATTCACCCATGATTAAAATCTATTGAAATGAGAATATATTTTCAATTTCATTGTCGAAACATCAAATTGAAAAAGATTCTTATTTTCATTAAAATGATTAATACATAGAAATATTTACTATGATATATGAGGGGAGTCCTATCCCAAACCATACGTATCATAGTAATATTGAATTACCTCATTTATATTTAATGATGAATTCATTGCTTTCGTTATCCCACCTAAAACATCATCATCATAACAAAAAATGGTGCACAACTTCATCGTTGAAAATCTAAATAACTCCATTGACAATGATTATCATAAACAAATCATAAAAATTCTTATTAATTCAAAAAAACATCAATATATATCAAAAATTTCAAGGAATCCTACCTTATTAAAAATTAAGTAAGAATAGATTCATTTACATGGAATGTCCCGATAGATAAAATTATGATATCATTATATTAATACTCAATCATGCTAAATATAATTTATATGAGTTGATTTTAATCCTCCACATTGAGTTCATTATTCATGAATTTATATAACATTATTTTATATATTTTATCTATCCAAGAATTATGTACTGTTCCCAGGTCATCCATAAGGTGATTTTTATCCATCATTGTGGGGTAAAGAACATCATCATCAGTACCATTGAATTCAGTAGATGCTTTAAAATATAAGATGAAGGATTTGGAAAAGCATTCTCGATCCATACATTCCTTAGGAACATCATCAAAAAAACATTTTTGGTTATTAAACATCTATATATCATGAATATTATCTTCACCAGAGGATGAAATTAGATTCACAATAAACACAGGTAGTGATGGAATATATATTCATTCATTCATCAAGAAACCTATGACTTATTAACAATTATTCTCTATATAATAAAATAATTTATAATTTATAACTCTTACAAGGAAATGTATTAATCAATACATATAATCCATCCATTTTTTCACCATTCCTTAAAATTAAATTCATAGAGGAATCCTCAAACAAACATGATTTCTCAAATTCCTCAGTGATAGTTTCACCAAAATGAATGTGGAATTCTTGTTCCTCCTAATGAGTTGGTTTAAATACTCTTGGATTTTCATGAAAAAAATTATTAGGAATTTTAAGATCCTTAATTACAAATTTTATTATCTTAATATTTATAAAATAATATATATATTTTTACAATGTATTAGAGAGACTTGATTACTATATGGGCTAAGGGGGACCTTATTGGCATCCTTGTCAACAAGATCCCAATAAGGTCAAGAAGAAGCCCTATATTTCCGCATATACACTCATTTTTTGTCCCATATTAATTTATTTATTTTTAGGGTTGTGAACATTATGGTTTGTTTCAACATCTCATCAATTATTGTACTATTTTATAACATTAACATTAAATAAAATATCAGGGTTTCAAAGAAAATATCCTATAAAATCCACATATCCCCATTCTGAATCAATATGATAGGTGGAAGAGGTTGATATATATTATGATCTATATATACTATAGTTACAGAATTTTTTATGAGATTTTTAATAAAGGGCTATAAGTTCAATGGTTTCAAAATTAATATTGAAATTTAAAAGGTGACATCTTAATTTAATAAATAATTTGTAAATGATGGGAATCCTCTATACATAGAAACAACGTGGGCTCAATGTCAGGGATGAAACAATGGGACCAAATAAAAAAATTCATGTAGTAACCATTCATGGGACACAACCCTCTCATCTGTAGATGATAATATTCTTTTTCAGATGAGAATTGGAATACCACATTTAAAGAGTTCAATAGACTGACTGGAATTCCAAAAAATACAATAATTTCAAATTCATTTTGTAAGAAAATGAGTTAAATTATACACTTGATAAAAAATTCAAAAAGCACAAAACATATATAAGAATAATGGAGTTTTACCATTTCCATCATGAAATTAATTTATGAAATATGGTTATGTCAGAATGTATTTTTAAACCTAACACAAACTAATTTATATATAACTAATATATTATAGATTTTGTACAAATTAAAATCCTATTATTATTATTATCTATATTATAAAAATAAATATAATTAAAATAATTCCACACACACATAAATAATCTAGATTTCTTACCGATAGAATAAAAATTTAAAAACCCTTATTCATTTACCATCGTATAATTCACAACAACATTTAATAGAAATATTACTTAAAATTTAAATTTGTTTAGTAGAAATTTATTTTTCATCAAGAAATAAATTATAATATTGTAAGAATTTTCTATTTATTTATTTGAATATTAAAATTTATCTATATATATATATATATATTCATTAAATTCAGTAAAAGAACTATTTTTAGAATTATAACCCATACATAAAATGATCATAACTCTTTAATGTGACCATATATTGTAGAATTTACATTAAATTAAAATTTTCATCTTTACTGTTAGAATAAGATTCATCCACTAAATCATTTGATGTAGAACAAGTATACTTCAGGGGTTCATTTCCCTGAATTTTATAATTAACACTAATTTAACACAAAAGATGTGGGAAATCAAGTCCCAAATGACCATTATTTTTTACATTTATAGCATCTGATATCCTTCGCTTTACTGTTGATTGACATTATATTTCTGTTTTTTAAGCCTTTCTAAATTATATAAAAATATATTATATGAAATCACATAATCCTAAATCATTACATTTAGAAGTTGAATATATACCCGTCAAAACATCATGATCTAATTTTGTTTTTTATATAAATATATTAATCAACATCATAGTTTATCGGTATATCATATATAAAAAATGATTCAATTAATAATATCATATTTAAATTTATAGAGGTGTGGAATTTCATATAACAATATAAATCCCATTAAAAAATGAGGGTAACACATAAAGGACATCCAAATCATGATCTAGTTCTATAATTTAATCACCAAGACATCAATGTAATTGAAAATTTCATTCAATCTGTAATTCAACTGATTAATCATTTTACTGTATCGGAAGATAAAATTTTCATATTAATACTTTTTGGTATTATAAGTTTGTTTACTGACATTAATTATCCCTTATAATGAAAAAAGTGTTCTCGCACATCATATATGTATAAAGGCACTAAGATAATCGAATATAAACATCATGACTATGAAAACAATTAATATGATTCAAGGAACTACAGTTTAAATAATATTTATCTTACTAAGTGACATTTAACTTATTTAGATTACAATTAGAATATTCTTAATTGTCTAAAACATTCAAATAATAATTAAATCTATGGAATACTAAATAAATATTCATGAAATACTTCAACAAATAATAATTATAACTATTAGAATAAGGATAAAAAATAATAGAAAGACATTCTCTAAGATCATAAATTTTAAATTTGACTTTGTGTAGATTATTAAAAAGGCTTTTAAATTATGAGTGAAATCATTAATATTTATTATAATATTCCTTTATAATATACCAATTATTATTCTGAGATGATGATAATAACTAAATAGTAGGGAAGGGGTATTATGTCTCTTTAAAAAATCATAATAATTTAGAACATTCCTCCTGAAATAAAATTATCATATACTTCTCATACAATGATGTTTAATGCAATGGAAAAAAAAATTTGTATGACATGGTGATGCATTATTTTCTAAGCAATAAATATCCTCAATATCAATCCATGAATTCAATCTCCTAGTGTTTCGGATTTTTATAAATTAGTTCCTTTTATTGGGGTCCTAAAAAACTAATTTAAATTAGTAGAAAAAAAGTATTTAATTGGTTCATCAGGTTCATTTCAATAGGGCCTATATAGATTAGTTAAAGGAGTATAAAACCCATAATGACTAAGTATAAGTATTCCACACTTAAACAGAATGTGTAGATGAAGAAACATTATTCAATATAATTATTTTAAAATTGTATTAGAAACTAGTTAATGACTATATCTCCTTATTTAGATAATAAATCTAATACTATATGTGGATCAAAGTCATCCTTATTGTGTATGATCTTTGATGAGGTAACTAGTAGAAAATTATAAATTACAATTAAATTTTGAAACATGAAGTATCATTTTTTGTTATGTGTCATCACCACCATTTTAATATTATAATAATAATAGATAATTTTGAGTCTATGAAAACATCTCCTAAATAATCAAAAATTTGAAAATAGTCGAGTAAATGGGATTACATAATGTTCCCTATATCGATTGTATTTCTGTTTAATAATTATTGTAATTTATCATCAATAAATTAAGTTAAATTGATAAAAATGAATTGAAAACATGTATATTTTGTTTGAGTATCAAGATATTCATGGAAACAATTTTCAAGATAATCCTTACAAATCATGTGATAAATAAAGGCACTTAAAATATTAGGTTTTTTCCATTTTAATTTTTACAAATATATCCTTGATTTATTATTGGATAATTAAATAACATATCATCTATTTATCAGATGAAAAATAAATTATCATATTTTAATAATGTTTTCAAGAATATTTATACAATTTTTTGTTAGTAATTAATTTCTCTGTAAATATATTCACATTAGATCAGGGAAAAAACAACAACTTATATATTTAGTATTTTTTTATTAAATTTCATTTATAATGTTGAATTTTAATTTAAAACAATTATTTCACAAAAAAAATTCCATGATATGAAATACTCAAATATTCTGGGATTTTTATATCCCCATAAAAGACTACTTAAAACTTCCAAACAATCATTATAAAATCATATATTATAAATATGTAATTTTTCGAGAATCTCGATTCAAAAAAATTTATTTTTCATTAAAACACCTAACATACAATCACATAATTATCAAATTTTACTTTTAAAAATAATTCATTGATTACTAAAATCACAATATTTAGTAAATTTTGAAAACCTCAAAACATTTGATTTTGCATTGGGACATGCTAAGTTATATTTAAATAATATCATGTTCTTTCAAAAAAGTAAATGATTTTCTTAATTTTTTTTCTATCATGATATATCATTGACAAATAATATGGAATATATGTTTTAAACCATAAGAAATTGCAATGAATTTAGGAAAAATTGAAAATATCAAATTTTTTGCCCATCTTTTTTCATAATTTATTAAATTTTTGATAATAATATTATGTTTATAATGAAATAGATGATCTACATTTACGCGATATTTATATACAGATATAATTGGAAAATAGAGTATATTTTTTCCATTTTTGGATTATGATGAGAGATTTTCAAACACATCCTTCCCAACATGTGGTATATCCCAATCATATGGTTCTTGAAATGAGATTCATAAAAAACATATGGTTCCCCAATGTTATATTCACCACCAATATAGGGTTCCAAAACATGAGTATGATTAACAATGGGGGGTAACACACCTAGGGTTGATAACTATGTAATGTATTGTTTCTATATTGAAAATTTTATTTTTATCTTAATGAAATATTAAAAACCAATATTTATAATTTCATTTTCAATATTAAAATTAGGGTAAATTTTTTTATAATAAATAATTAAAAGAGAATAATATCATAATTATTAATAAATATTAAATAAATAATCTTAAATTTATTCATCATTAAAATGTATATCATGATGTATTTATTAATTATAATATATAATTAATGTGGGTTTTAGTAATTATAAAAATTTAAAATAAGTTTCAAGGATCTAGTAAATATATTATTTTGGGCAAGATAAGTATTCCAACTGTATAACTTTTAATCCTATCTATCTAATGGGTTAATTATTATAATATTTTTTTGTAGTCTTATATAATAAATTTTGAAAATTAATGGGTTCTATTACCATTAAAATGTAACACATGTTCCACTTCTTAATGGAAAGGATGTAAGGTGGGTTTGATTAGTCTTGTTAAAATAATAATTTAATAGGTTATCTCCTTGTAGTAAAATCATCTGTTCTATATTCTCATTCGAAAGACAGTGTTTGATTTTGTCATACTCTATTATAAAGGATCTTATGTTAGTTATAATCCCATTAAATTAACGGACTTGGGATTCCCCCTTTGAAAAAGTATAGATTTGCATTGATGAAATAAAATTATTTTGTTTCATGTAAATAAAATTCTCTTATAATTGATTTAAAAGAGTAGACATAGTATTTTTTTGATCTGGATTAATATAATATTCTAATTTAGTTTACATCCATTTTTCATACACTCTCACACTTTCTCAATATAATATTTCATCATTATCCACACACTCCTATTATATTTTTTTTAAAATAATGATTATTTCTTATTTTTTATACTAACACCCATCAATTTTTATTTTATTTTCATATTTTAAATCTATAATTTTTTTAAATATATCATTTTCTAAGTACATCCTCATTATTATATATGAACCATTCAATTAAATTTTATCTATAAAATATTTTGGAATTTATAGTTATTATTTGCAGTAATAATTTTACCACAATTCCGCAATTCATTTAGTATATAATGTGACACTAACCATGAAATTATTATAAGACAATAACTTATTTATTATATCTGAATTCAACTAAGTTCAAAAATTCATGTACTAAACTTTTTGACAATATATTCTCATTAGACTATATTATAATGATAATAAAACACCAGTGAGGTAAATAAATAATTCACATTTAATTTCACCAGAATATATAAAAAAGAAACCATTGAATCAATTTCATAGTTACTTTCCATGATGAATGTATAATCTCCTTCTAAAAATATGTTTTTATTTGTTAAAATATTCAAATGATGTGTTTTGTGAACACCTTCTCTCCTATTTTTAACACAATATGGATGAAAACTTTCGTCCTGAATAAATAATTAATATCATTATATTCCATTCAAAACATGTTATATATAATGTTGATTCATAAAAAATATGTATAGAATCCATTATTTCATATGATTCATTATAAATCCTTCTAAATAAACATCATATATTTTCTCATAATAGAAATGATATAACAATACCCATCATTTTTGAAATTTATATACTTTTTATATATTACTTAATATAAAATGAATATATTCAGAAACACTTTGATTCATAAAAGAATTCCAACTAAAATATCTATTAATTATTATCCTAATTTTTAAATTATTTATAGTCACTATATTTGTAATGTATAAATTTGGTATCACATAGCCTTCCAATCTAATGTGTTAATTTCATAAAAATAAAACAAGATAATTTTAATGGGATTGGAGGATTATATTATGATCATGATTACAAACCAAACCCCTTAAAATGATCTAATATATCCCCATGAATAACAATTTAAGACAAATAAAATAAAATAAAAGTGGTATAAGAATCATAATTAACTCCAAATTATATACTAAAATGGAATACATGTGATTGTAATAAACCAGAAATATCATAAAAAATACGCCCTTAGAATTTAGTACATTGAACAGTAGAATAATTTTTAAAAGAACATGATCTCCAAACAACAAATCTATACAAGAACATTCTCCCATTGATGAAGAGTGAATAATAAAAAACGAGTTTTTGTTATGGGATGACATACATGTAAATATTTTGAAACCTATGATATGAAAATATTATATAATTTATATGGTATCCATTAATTTAATGAATATTGTTGAGAATTTATTGTCATATCATTGCATCCACCATGTGTTAACTATAAAGAATTCACATTGGGATGTCAAAATAATTCGAATATTTAAAAAATTATGTATAGTATTACACGAAACAACCTACAAATTCATAACCATAAGAAATACACATGGGATAGAAGAAAAAATCCATGCCTTGGATATCTTAAAATAATAATATTCTATTATATTTGAATGGATTGATTCATTTAATATCATTTTATCGCAATCTGTAATATTTATCATAGGCATATAATTCGATTTGAGTAAGGGTATATCATACAATATGATACACCCATTTGGTTTCATTTCTAAAAATCACATACTTGACTTTATATCCCAAAAATAGATTGTTATATTTTTAAATGTATCTATAAATCCATCCAAACTATTTTCAGTAATTTTTTTAGACACTTTTCATTTAAAAAAACCCATTGTTGAAAATTTACTAATTATTAAATTTCTCAACTGTGTTCCCTTACGTTACATTGTCTATCTGAAAATAAAATGAAATGATTATTTTTCAGATGTATGAAAAAATAGCCTCCCTAAAGTCATTAATGTTTCCTAAAATATATTGGGGTATGGTTTGATCTCAACAATATATAATCATATCATAACATTAAAATTTCAATCAATTATATACACATCATCCATTAATGATTCATGAAATAGATTGACATGGTGAATTAATAATTCAAATGTCATTCACAATGTAAATGAGGACATCACATCTACATCATCAATGCAATTGAGCACATCTCATGTTAGTCCACTCAATATGACCTGTAATTTCTTCCATATAATTAAATCATGGAATCATATTCTTTTTATATTTCATATTAGTGTAAAAATGTTTTCCTCGATGGGCTCTAACCAACAATATGAGCAACAACCGCCCCAACAACATTTTGAGTTGTTATGTTTCATGGATTTTTATGTGAAGTTTTAAATTATGATGTTACCACGATAGGCATCATACGAAACACATGTGGTTTGTATTCATATTAATCATACATTCATATGTATATCATTGGACGTATGACATTATTGTTGTCATACAATCGTGGTGTTGTACAGATAATAAGTCTCAATATGTTGGATCATATTTATTCTAAATTTTTATGATTTTTAATTTTTCAATGTATTATGAGATATACGTTTTCTCTCATACCAAGCCATAACACTCTATGGTGATCATTGATTAACTAAATCATAATTTCATACATCTAGGGTTTAAATATAATTCACTTCAGTAAAATATGAAGGCAATGTGGGATAATAAATATGTGGATATTTACATATATAAAAAACAATTGATTTATTACTATTAAACACTTTTAATATATGTAACTAATACATATATAATTTCCCACTAAATATATCATACATGATAAGCTGTGATATTAGACTTATGTTTACTACAAGTTCAAGGTATTTCTTAAACACATCAATTTTTAATATAATTCTTGTTGAATATCAACATAGAAACTGGATAAAACTAGTAATGATATAATGAACCATAAATAATTCATTTTTATTTGAAATAATAATATTATTAATTATATAATGGGTAATAGAATTTACTAATGAAAAATAAGATCTTTCAAAAAAACCATATAACATTCTAAATCTCTAGGCTACTACTATAACCCACATTCTATTTAGTCCCTCTACCATTGATATGGGGTATACATTCTTAGGTTTGACCTCCACAGTTGAATCCTCTCATATCCCGTGATCTAATTTCCTATGAAAAATCTAATTGAAAATTTCATTCTAATCCAATGTAATGTATAACCTTGAATCGATTTAACTAACAAGGGTAATTCCAATTTGCATGCCACGTGGAAGGTCTATTTATATAGTTTAGAGTTATTATGAAAATTATATCACAAACTTTAATTTATAAATTTAGAAACCAACTTTGAAGATGTGGAAATATTTTAGTTTATCCCAAATCCCCGTTGGGAAATTAAACTACTTGAATATGAATGTCTACATGATTATTTATGTAGTATTATACATGAGAAAAATGAGTCTTTAGTTATGTGGGTGCCTCATTATTCTCATATATATTTTATAATGACCATCACAATGACCTCACTAGTATAGGGGATGTTTACATTTTGTTGAGGGTTTCACCAATAAATGATATAAAATGGCATGGTTATAATGAAAGCATTACTAGTGGTATATAAGTATTATATTTCAAAATTAATCCAAAATGATAGGTTTTTATATTTTTCTCCCATAAGTCTATAAAAATAAGTGACTTTGAAATGATTTACTAACTCCATTTTCCATCATTTTGTGGTTGATATAAAGAAATCATAATTATACCTTTTCAGTAAAATATAATGTGTATAGTCTATAAATGGATGAGATATAGATCATACTAATCAAGAAAAATGGATTTGTGGACAATTTAATTGTGGACCATCTAATGTATAAAGTGGACCATGGATCGGTAGGTGGTGAAAGGGTTCTTTATGGAATAGAAATGTTTATGTTGAAAGATTCCATGCACAAATATTAGGAAGGAATTTTATCCATCATTTGTTTGTTATGTGGTAGTGAAATTTATATACATATACTACTAGAAGTAATCTAGAATTTATAGGTGTAGTATTAAACTAGTTGGAGACTATTATATTTGGTTCCTCATAAAAAACGTTTTTTACTTTATAATTACCTATATAAGGATAATGATGAATATTTTTTATAGCTTATCACATGATGGGTATTCTTCATCATTTTATTAATGAGATTTTATCCATAAAGAAACATTATTATGGAAGGTTAATAATTGTTCCCGCTATGATGATAAATGAAGTTATGCTTCATCTTATATAAAAATAGAAAGATAAAAACATATAATTAGATACATTAGATTAATTTTATTAGATAAAGGAGGCACATAAGGCATGAAATCATACTCTCTTAATGTTTACCCTTAGTAATCATCCAGAGTGGATGTTATGAGAAATATCCTAGTTGTATTAATTCTGCATATGTAATGTGTCATTGGTTGTCCTTAACTATAAAAACCAGTATTCACACATATACATGGTATTATTTTTAATTAATACCACAGTTCATATACATTGATGTACTAATGAAAAAAATGATTCCATATACTATTAGGTATGGAGTATATGGTGGTTATGTTATGTGTGATATAACATTATGAAATATGACTACAATGAATGATTTCTCTATGATATTAATTGAATTAGGTTTCTTATACCCTCAGAAGGAAAAAACCCTTCTAATATGTTTTTTAGATTTGTATTTTTTATGAGTTCATTTCTTAAATGTTAAAGAATGGTATTCTAAAATACATGTTAATGAAAAATGTAACAAAACCAATATAAAATGGATATAACAATGAATTTATTATAAAATGTAGAATTCATTCAAAGGAGTTTGATATATATTTGAATTATACATTTTTTTTGAATCTATGATGTGTTACCATTTACAACTCATGGTCTCTAAGTTGGGCACACTAAAATATATATTTGATCATAGAGGATCACACACAATGTGTATCCATCAAGACCATTAATTATAATTAATTTATATTTTTAATAATATTGTATCCTTGTGAAATAATCAAAGAAACTCCATGTGAATAATCACAAGTAAATTAATTAAACTATATTATTCTATATTTTCATACTTATAATTTAATTTATTTTTGATGATATATGAAAGTTATATTCCAATAATGGAATATGTGAATATATTATTTTAAAAAAACATACCACAATTCATCATTCATTAAAAAATATTAGGGTAATGATCTGAGTTAATTTTTGTTAGATGATCACGTGATATTTATTAATGTCTCCAATGAGTGGTGAAATTATGATGATATGTATTACACAATTATATAGTTATTCATGTTGTTTTATGTTTTTTAGATAATAAACTTCTCCAAAAGATATTAGAAAATTTAGAAATGGTAAACCTAATAAATTAACCACATTTCAAGAAATAATTAATTATTGTGTCCATTTTCATTAATTTGGATTATCCCTCTACTATTTTCACATCTATCAATCTTATAGGAAGGTAACATTAATTAATAGATATATCCATGTATAATGAAGGATTGTGTGATATTTTAGTAATAATAAATGAATTTTAAAGTCTATGATCTCCATTATAGTTCATAAAAAGTTATTCTCAATTTTTTAAATGTTTTGGTACATGTTTTTAGGATATGTAATACATCTACATTGGTGTCTTGGAGTTATTGATATCCATAGAAATGGTGATATATCTAGTATCATTTTCTTCCACCGGGGTGTTGTTAATATTTTTTACATAAATTTAATTGGATTATATCCTTGGAATGTATTAGTCATCTCATACTTTTTGATTCAGTCAATATTATTAAAGTGGGAGTGAAATTAGTTTTGTGAACAATTAAATAAAATTTCTAGAATTTTTATAGAGAGAATGTATAGAGTCCATGAGCTTTGAACAATGCATTGATCAGTTTAGAACCATAATATTATATGACATATTTCAAGTTAAATGTACATAATGTGTTTTATAGCTTTTGTTACAGTAAACACTGATCTTTAACTAACTATATTATCCAATTTAAAATTATTATTAAATTATACTTTTACCACCCACTATTTCATTAGTGGTTTTGAATGGGGTATACTAAATTTTCAAATGTATCCATAAATTCGTTCCTTAATTAAAATGTGTTGATTTGTGGCTTATAAATAAGTACTCAATATTATATATTAAAAATAATATCATTTTATGTTAAAATTTTATTTCATCATATTATTGATTTTTATATATATTATGTGTCATGAAATGTAATGAACTATAATTTGGATGAAATATATTTTTACTGAATTTGAACAAATGAATTATGATTCATTTATTAAATACCAACATGTTTGGAAATAATATAAAAGTATTAAATGGTAAAAAGTGATATTTTCATAAAAATATTTTAATTGTTGGGAATATATATATACAAAATAAATTAAATAAATTATTATTAATTAATGATTTCAATTAAATATGAAGAGAAAATATTTAATTCAATATATTAGAACTCAATTAATTATTTTTACCTATCATTGAATAAAAATAATCTATGATTTATTCTTAAATATGATTTTTGAGAAAAACTTATTTTGTTTATTTTTGAAAATATTTATAAATTTGATTTCATATACATATAGAAATAAAGTCAAATAAAATGGAATCAGAAATTGGATTTGTGATTTAAAAATTTATTAATAAGGTTAATTTCACTTTGGTCTATTATAAATAGTGCTTGGGGTAAAAAACAATTTCTACTATAAAGGTGTATCATGTCGACAAGGGGTTAAAATAAATATATATGGGTTAAAATAGCTACAAAAAGTGTCTAAATCCTATTATTTTTACATATTTAGATACAATTTCATCCAATATATTAGATTGATCTAGTTTAGGATAATGTAAACATGATAGTAAAAGTATCATATTTAAATATTCATAAAAATTAAAACTGTTCAAACTCCCTCATTTATAAAAGGGAACCTCTAATCCACTCCTCTCCAAACCACATTATCTCATTATCATAACCAAGATCTATCCAAATACTCACCTGAAAATCCTACCCTAATCATAGACGTTATGTTTATTAAGGAATCCATTTCATTAAGTCATAAGGTGTATAACAAATAACGATTACCAAAGAAGAGGATTTTTTAATACATACGATGAAAGATGGAAATTGAGGTAGAGGATCTCAAAGTCAATATTATTTCATTCAGATTTATGTCTTTTTATGAAAATCTTTCTTTTTATTTGTTTTATATACAATAAATCAGTACAATAAATAAACAACATCATTAAAATTAAATTATATAATTTTTCCTTTGAAGATATTATTTCAATGAGTATTATGTTTCGAAAGTTACAAAAGAAATAAGGGTTTATGTTAAAATATCATTGTTTACAGGATTATATATGTTAGATAATAATGGAAGGAAATTATATGATTTATATCATTTAAAAACATTATATTTTCTTCTCCTCTGGATATTTTAAAAAAATTTATTTATTAGTATTATTTTGTTTTCTTTTTTAATTAAAATTACAAATGGAATGGTCATATGAAATGTCATTATTATTAATTATTTTGGGGTAGGGAATCATTATAGGTTGTACCCATGTTTTTCATCATGTTTATGTATGATTATATCCCCATATAAATGTATGTGAGTGATTATTTTTACATCATTTAACATCCATTAAAAATTATTTATGGGAATCTTTTCAAAAGATTAGAATATGAATCACATTTTAATTTTTTGAAAAGTGTAAAAAAATGTCATATTTTAATAAAAATGATGTGATTGAATTTCACTTAACCCTGTCCTTATTTTACATTAAATTATTCAATGTTTATTTTTAGATAAAACAATTTCATTAATAATCTTGAAATTATTAGTTTTTAATGATACAAAAAGAAAATGATATTTTCCATATCATAAAATGTAATGTGAAATTTATCTTTTAAATACTTTTTTATAGTTTGAAAACATATATACAGTTTTGTTATTTTTTGATTTATATATTAACTTGTGAAACCATCTTTTTTATTTTTTTCGATGACATATAGTGATTCTGTTTTAAGTAAGATTGTATGAAACTTGTTACATTATCAAAGGTTAATTATTAAATATTGAAATATGCATGCATCCCATTTAATTTACTTGGGTAATGGAACGATGAAATTGTTATTTTATTCAAGAAATTATGAAAAAAACACACACAAACACAATGATATATATTTGTACGATTTCAATTATGTGATGAGTGATCCATGAATAATATACCCCTCATTAAATTTTGTCAATATTAATATATCATGAGATAAAATTTAGTCGAATGGGGTGTGAACATAGTTCAGTAAGGGACTCTGACTACTTCCATTCTATTGGATGTAAACCTTACCTATGAAAAATATGGATGTTGGTGTGAAACCAATCCAAAATGTTACCTTTTACCACTTGTATTTCATTTGAAGGGAATCGTGGAAGAGATATTATTTACAATATTTATGTGTATTCCAAAAGTTTACATATTGTTGTTATGATAATTCCTCAATAATTATTTTCTGTGCAGTTTGGCAGCCATGCAGATTACTATTAGTGATTCATCCCAGGTTTCCTTCAGAGATAATTTCTTATTTTCCACATTATCTATGTTCTTTAGTGTTTCATCCCCAATTTTATTTTTCATTGTATGTAGTTCACCATGTTACATCATAGTGTATTCATGTATGGTTTGGGGTTTGATGTGTTGTTTTCTTTGGTCATAGGTTTGAGGTGTGTCAGTTTTTTTGTGGATATTGGTGTAAATTTATTGTAGTTATGGGTTCCTTAGATGCTCAACATTTTGATGGGGTTTGTGATTTTCCTCATTGCATGTGATTTTTTTTTTTCATTACTGTTAGAGAGTTCTGGTGGTCTTCTGATTCATCAAACATTTCATGCATTGTGTTGGGTTGGTGTTGGTGTGACTAGTCCATTAGGGTGGATTGCTTGAGGATTATCTCTCTGTGGCTCTTTTGGCTGATGTCTATGGTGGAATGTGACTTGAATTTTAGCCAGTGAGATGATGTCAGTAGTGTTTATTTGTATTGGTTTTAGTTAATGCCGAATTGTATGATGATGAAGACAATGATGAGATTACATGATGGATATTATTATTTCAAGTTGATAAGATGGGTTATAAGATGACGTCGATGATGGTGACATGACATTTCGGTTTCTTGGTTTTCCCTCTTCACCTTTGAAAAATATGATTCATATTTTAAATTTGAATTTTTAAATTTTGATATTTTAATGAGATTTTTGAATTTTGTATTGTTGTGTCTTCATTTTTAGGGTAGCTTCTAGAATTTCTTATCGATTTCTATATGGTACCCACTATACCATAAAGTGAGTTATTTAGAAATTGAATAAAATATGAGGTTTCCTAATTATCCGATAAACATCTTAATATAGTAACCAAATAGTTTTGAGTACCCACAATGGCTGCTATTACATGTATCACACACCAAGTATTTTTTCCGAGGCCATCATAGCCCATACAGTGAGTATGGACCTCAACACATCACATCCCATACATGGAATTCTTGTTGTAATCCTTTGTATACAATATTAAAAGATTCATGTGTGTAAAAAACAGAATCCACTAAATAGGTCCACACATGTATATATTGAAAATTTTGTCCCAGGCATACAATAACATACTACGTCTAGGAGAATGTAGTTGGTCCAAAGGGGGTTGTTAGTCACACATAACTTACCAACATATATGTTGAATAAAAAACACCATATAGTCCATTTTGTGTTTCTATCTCTATCATAATGGGTGGGGGTAGTATATGAAATCAAAAAACATACAAGATATAATATAGACAAATACCACACAATGGGAATTATCCTAGACCTAGGCTCAATTTCAACTACCGTCCCTTAAACTACTAGTTACCACCACTAGAGACCAAATATCTCAAATGAAGACAAATAATTAATAGAAATACATTAAATTACTTCATTCCACATTATTGTTACCCTTCATTAATTAATTAATTTTTGGATAATTGACATAGTTCCAATCTATATTTCATCAATCATCAATTAAGATTTATTAAGTCAAACATTATTATACTCAATATAATTCCATTCCCTCTGGGCATAAGTATATTGGGTCCATGAATTCTAAATATTATAAACATTTTAATTCCTAGTACCACCCCCGCGGGTTAATAAATTGTTAAAAAATATTATTATTATATAATTCTATGTAATATTGAAAAAAATACAAAGATAACATCATGATATGAAACATAGCATGTCCAACCCTGACATCGATATACATATCAGAATTACTGTGATCAAATTCTTTATAAACCTCAGGTCTCCCCACCTATATCTATAGATCCATATTTGAATAATATTGAATCACATAATATTTCTCATATATGGATAAAAAATAGTAATAATTAAACAACACTAGAAGGGAAACATGAAACTACAAGACATGTATTCATTCTTCACATGTAAATGGGATCTCACTTCCCACAACACATAGTATTCAAACATTATAAAGAATGGGTAATATCGATATCAATTATTTTCCATAAAAACTAGATCATATTTCATAATAATTTATCCAGTATGTTTATCACATGTTACATCCACCAATAACTTAAAAAATTAGCTATAATATTATTAAACATTTATTTCTATTAATTATAATTTCAACAAACTAATAGAATAACCATTCCCAATAAAGATGCATTTTATTTTTATTCTTATGAACAGGATTACCATATTTATATTCTTAATTTAATTATGATTACATGCAGAAATAATATTTCTCTAAACATTCGTTAATGATCAATTTGATTTCCCTTAATGTATAGTAATAGAACGATTTATGAACATTCTTCTTTCATTCTTTATCAAACAAACTAATTCACAGTGTCACAATATTTACTAATTCCATCATGATAAACATGCTAATAGATGTATAAGAAAACATAAATATCATAACATTTTTATATAAATATCAATTAAATTTGCGCTAAAACCGTTATAAGGGAGGATAACACATGTGATCACAATAATCGTAATCCATTTTCAATATTTAATCCAGTTTAATATTAATTCTGTTAACTCCAACATTATCAAAATGGATAAACCATGTATAATTATTAATTTATTTTAAATGGAAAGGATAATTGATGAGTCCAATACCAATATCATTTAACATTCTATAAATTGAAATAGAACACCCCCACTGTTCTACGATGACCTAATGCACAAGAAAATTATGATCTCTTGAGGAAATAATACAATGAAAAAAATGAAAATGTGAATGGAATCATCATTAAAACGATGAAGATAAAATGAAAAACCATAGAATAGATAATATTAGTAACAGGAGATCATAAAAATGAGAAACCTCTAGAGTGGATAACAACATACATAATCTAACAACTAATTGATCATAAGATGATGGGTATAATTCTGGTTTAATGGGGCTTCAAATAAAATAAAAATAAACTCTATAGAACCCAATGATCAATTGGAATTGATTGGTGAACATATGATTTAGATAGATTGGTGGTATTCAATGACATTTTTAAATTATTAGGACCATTTTATATCCAATAGTACCATTCCATATAAAAATATGATAAATGTTATATTGAATATCAACCCATGGGATCACATTGTAGTTTTAATACTATGATATTTTAAAATAGTAACATCTTATTAGATTTCATCTATGACATGCAACACCTATTTTTGAAAAATATAACAACATAAAATTAATTATATATTTCATTTTAAATGAATTCAATATATTTAATAGCATGTGATTTGCACAATAGTAGGTGTAAATGAAATGTGAAACTCTATTGAGATCCAATTCCTTAAAAAATGATAACTATAAATAAGCCACTACGTTCGAGAGTATAAACATAACTAGATAAATTATTTTAATAAAGTGGTTTAGAAAATAATAAAATAATGTCACATATAATGTATTGACTAGAAATAAAATTTGAACGATAAGAAAAAGAGAAAATGTTTTCTAAAAACCTGTAATTTGCGAAATGGTGGACTAGTTACACTTTTAAATATAACTGGTAATTAATTTTTAAAACATTTATAAAAAATATATAAAAATATGAACAATATATTATAAATATTCATTTAAAATTAATTTTGGAGTTAATTTTTGGTAATATTCCAAAAATATTATCAATTTTATAAATAGTGAATAGTATTGAAATTTAATTGAAAACATGTTTTTTATTTAAATTATATATATAGACTAATTATTTATTATGTTGGTAATAAATTAAATATCATTATATTAAATTAAAATTTAAATAATTATGGTCATTAGAATTGATTTCATATTGTATCTTAATAAATCATTTTACACTTATGCCAGTTTTCCCAATGGAAACAGTAATCTCATATTCATGTATAATTTTTTTTTTGGATTAATTATTTTTTTATGAATTGAATTTTGAATAATTGATTCTATATTTTGGATAATGGTATTTTATATTATCTAGTATGTTAAAACTAGTTTTTCACCAATAGTAATATTAGAACAATAGAAATTAATTGTTGTGATTAAGTTAAATTTGAGTTTACCAATTAAATTAAAATGATAATGGTTAAAATGATCTAATAAATTCTTCAACACCAATGGTATAGGAATATTTACACCCTATAACCTCGAATTTTATTTAATGCTATTTTTTTTGTCTGGTGTCAAAATTAAAACATGTGAGTGATATATTCTTTTCCAAAATATCATGTGTGTTCTCTCCCTCCACTTATAAAAGGCCACCCCACTGCCCCCCACATAACAGCCCTAAGCCATTTATTTTAGTGAATCCCTAAATAAATATATTCTTTTCCTCCATAATATAATACTATTGGAATTTATTAGATCATAATAGTAATATTGTAAGGATTTTGGTCTAACATAATAAGTTTCTCATAAAAATGTAATTTTATTACAATGTATTTTAATTATAAATATTCTTCTAAATACATAAAATATTTTAGAAATATTCCAGAATAATAAAAAAATACCTCTTATATATATTTATTATATTATATTACTTTCATAACATATATCAATATCCACTTCCAAAAAATGTAAAATGAAACCAAAAATCATAGGCAAGTGAGACTACTACCTCCCAAGATGATATTGTTTCTTTTCAATCCCATCATACAAGTATCAAGGTAATTATGAATTAACATATGAATTTGATATTTATAATACTTTCATACATCTATAATCATAGATCATATATAACTCATAAACTTTTTTCGTTACAGATATGATGATGTCACTCATGTGTATAGAGGACTACTCTTATTGGAAATGATATGTTCTAATTTTCAATTAACATATACATGGAAGGTAGTAAGGATAAAAGGTAATGAATATATGTGATATAAATTATCTGAAAACACATAAGGAAAAACTGTATCAAATCGAAAGTCTAATATTCAAATCATTTTGAAAAAGTATCGTTGCTCATTCATACATTCATACTACCCCATCTAGGTAGAAATGTGAATTGTTTTTCATTTTCATTTTACATGGGAGGTTATAAAGATTTATTTTATTAATATATATATATATAATTAATCCTCAATGGTTAATTAATATTTATAATCATTACATTTGATCCAAATTGAAAAATGGAAAAAAATCATGAATACGTACGGCTGACCATCTCCATAAACATTGTAATCCATTTTCTATCTATAAATTGGTTAGATTAATATAAATAAATATATAAAGGATCTATATTATTTTTATATTATCATTATAATTCTAGATGTGTTAAAAATTATCTTTTCATATGTTATAACATGAATATATATCCCCTTATTTATTTATTGTTTATCTTGATTTTTTTCCCATCTTGGGGAATATTATTCTAATGATACCAAAATGAGAAAAATTTATTTTGAAATCTTATCATTATTCAGAATTTTTTTATATCTTCCTCGAGGGAATTATTTTTTATGTATATATTATGATTTATATTTTTTCAAACTATATTTTTATTCCTGATATTTTTTAGGTAACATTTAAAAATTTTCAGTCTTCGGTACACAAAATGATGTATTAAATTGTTTAAATATAATTTGATATTAATTCTCACTTCAATCAAAAAATTAATTTTCATAAAAAAATTTTTTTCTAAAAAGGGCTTCATAATATTTTTGATCATTTAAAAATTAAATATTAAATACATTTTAATTCATTTATGAAATTTATAAATTATTTTGAGTGGAATATTTTTTTCATCTTCAATTATATTATCATTTATCTTTTACTGAATATGTGAATTTAATATTTATTTTAATTATTCATAATTAACCAAATGTCCAGCTCTCATAACCACTTAATGTTATATGTATTATGTTATTTCATTTCAATGGTTTTTTTGAATGAAATATATTTTCAAAATATTTTGTAAAATTTTAGTTTTAAAAATATTTTCAAATTGAAAATGTTGTTTTCCTCAAAAATATTAATATCATTATATGATATTTATATTTATCAATGACGTCAACCCTTAATTTTACATATGATCTAATCGGGATACTTTATATCAATACATTCTTTATTATTTGTCGAGGTGTTTTATGATGAGTTTAACTGGGTTTGTAAATTGTTTTCCTATTCGCAATATTAATCTTGCTGGTTTTTTATTATATTTACTGATTGCTGTATCTATTAATAATTTATATGTTATTTATGAAATGTGAATATTTATGGTGATAATATTTTGACCCTTTAATATGTGGAACACAAAATACTTATTATGTGGTACATGTGTCTCCTAATTACATATCCCCTCGAATCTCTAATTTGTCTCTTGAGTCAAATTGTATTATATATTTGGAGGATCATTTACCCATTTACGTAAGATATCATGGCATAAGTCTTTGATTCTTTGAATTCATGTAATGAGGTCGTGATTGTACAATTATGATGAACTTCATTATGTATTACATAATAAGATATTTATTCTATTTATTATCCATGTGATAATTATATTATATAAAATAACCTTGGTTTTGTTTCAATCTCAATTAAAATATTATCTTGAATTATTTGATCATCATTTATTTTCGAAATATTTTATTGAATATATTGATTAAATGAATATTTTTACATATATTTAGTTTTCCATATTCATTATTATGTATTGATTCATATATTTCTCTATTAGAATTTTCTTTAATGAGAAACTCACCACTCCCATTTCTTATGTTTAATTTTTCCAATAATATAAGGAACTGTTTTCTGACATTATGTAGTAATAGAATAATGAGAATAATTATTTAATAGAATAAAATTATTTTTATATTTTATGTTTTGAAATGTAATTTGAATTTCAATTATGTGTTTATTTTGAAAATATTAATAAACTATTACCTACAGTGGATTGTGATTTCATTATACTAGTTCTTATGTAATAATGTGGACACTAGATTTAGGAAACTCAGGACATTGTATTTAAGGTGGTTATTAGAGTAATTTTAGAAGATACCACGTAACCAATATATAAGAAATCGTATATTAAAAAACATAACCATATTGTAGACATCAAATATTTGTATATAATAACATAATAAAGTATTGATAATGAAGATATTATGTGGTTTTTTTCTATAAATATTTATCTATATGGATACAAATAGTTGATGTCGTTATATTAATATGAACACATGGTAAATAACTCAAAATGTGTGAATTGATCTTGACATGATAACTAACTTGTGCATGAAAAGAATCATTATTCTATGCCTAGTTTGACAACACTAGGTGAAGTTATTTGAATAATTCACATTTTTCATATAATAAATTATAATGTATTTCAATATTGATATATAAAAAATCACATTAATGAATATTATTTTAGCAATTACTAATATTTTCAATTTCTAGTACGTGTTTTATTGTTTTTGATATTATATAGTACGTTTCAAAATGCAATTATCTAATATGGAGTATTATATTCAATAAAAATAGCGCCTAAATTAATTGATGAGAACCATATCAATGAAAAAACTCCATATAGTGATTTACCTCCATGGAATAAAATGTATCATGATTTAATGTTATAGTTGGAACTGATGAAATTATAATCATATTGGAGTAGTTGAATCTAGTTATGATTAATAACCTTTCTGATATGGATCAGCTTACTGACCCACCATGCAGTGTAACAATGTTAGACCACATCATGCATCAGAATATCCAATCATTAAATGGGAATAAAAATAGATTTTTAGGCGAGAAATAGATAATTCTATACAGAATATATTTATCACTCTATGAAAAATTTATTGTGATATTTTTGTCATAGAAAGTTTTTATCTCTTAGGAGATGAAGATCAATAGTTTTCATTAATTTAAAACACTAAATATGATTAAGAAATACAAAACATAGAATGTGAGGATTTCAAGGAACTATTTGGGGAAAAATATTATACTTCTTATTAACAAGAATATATGAGATGTTATTTCGTGATTATAATACAACATAATGAGGAAAATGTTTTCATGTTTGGTGAAGAAATTACAAATCTTTCAAAAAATGTTGTTCAATATGTATATAATCAAAAGAGAAATAATGTCCTTTTATATTATGGGATTAATATAGTCCTCTGATGCAAAATTATATAAAAAAATTTCCCATCAGATGATGAAATAATATCATGTGATATTGATATAGATAAACATTTCTCTTTGTCTTATATATTTAATGGGATGTAAGAGATAAATAAAAAATAATCATAAATATTGATAAAGGGAAGTAGGGATAGAATTATTTTTCTACATTTGACACATGTGAAAAAAAACCTTGGTACATACCTAAAAATAAAAATTAATTTTTTATTATCAAATGGGAAAAGGCCATCATGATAATAAATTCTAGTTTTCTGGTGGTATCAATTAATATATTTTTATTTAACTTTAAATAGATTACTATATATGACGACTAATTCCCCAAGCCTCAAGGAAATATTTCTCATAATAAAAATACGGATGGAGGTAAAATTACCGTATTTATACAGTTGAGAATGAATGAATATTGTGATTTTTTATTTGGATCATGAAAATATGTTGTAAATTATATTTTGGATGAAATTTTCATTATAAGAATCATAAAATGTATATGGATTTTATAATATCATTACTTTTTAATGTATTATAATGCATGTGTTCAATAGTAAAATGAAAATTGTTTTTGTAAAACGTTGAACATTTTGAAAAAAAATGAATATGGGTAGATTATCCTTCTATTTGATCAATTTTTATGTAATATTAAGAATTTTATGTTTATGGGATTGTATTGGAAATCATGAAATTAGATATTGATTTAATTTTTTATGTTATCCTTTTTGGAGTTTATTGAATGTTTCGATGTTTGTAATATATTTGACAACCTGAAAAATTTCTTTTTGAAGAATGGATTATTTCATTTACGTTTTATGGTGATCAATTAAATAAAATATTCATAATTTCACATTAAAAGAACTGAAATATTGTATGTAAAATATAAAATTTATTTACTGTCTGTCCATAAAATTTTATAGAATTTAAATTTAGGGATAAATATATTGTAGAAGTATTCTGGTAAACTATATATTGAATGTATTAAGATGAATATTTGGTTTCCTATTGGTTAACATGTTAAAACCGAATTTTTGTTTAGAAAATATATACATGCACGGGGAATGAATTTTCATACATCTATTGATATAATGATTTGTTAAATGTTAAATTTGTGTCCATAAAAAGAAAAAGTCATAATGAATATTCCTTTCATGGTGCGAGCAGTCATTTGGGAATTGATCGAAGCACAAAAAATGGATGAAATTGTGCCTATGAAATATAATTTTATCATGTATATACATATTCATTTGTTCTCAGTAACGATAGTAAAGGGTTTCATCATGTCCCAAAATAGTATATTAAAACAAATGTGTCATCCTATTAACTCCATTTCCGATGACTCAAGTATATACATTATTATGGTTTTTAAGTTGATTACTTTTTCATAATAATTATGAATAATTTCATCAATAACCTCTATCACCCACCACAATTATTTTTGTATTACTCTTCTCATTCATGTGTGTATCATAAATTCCCACCTATGTTCTCATATATATATAAACCTTGTTATGTGATTTTATCGTTCGACTTTTTTACAGCACATTCTATCAAATAACGATTAATATTTTTTTACAACTCTTGTAATTTTGATTTCAATCATGTAATTTTATAATGTTAAAAACTTAATTATAAATAACAATATTAAATTGTGATGGTGTAATATATTTATGAGGAATTAGACCACACCACACTGAGCCCTTAAAATATGATAATCTACTTTAATGTAATGAATGACACAGGAAGACAATCATAGTAGAAAATTTAACAACATGATATTTTAAAATATATATATATTTAAATAAATTCAATATCTTTGATATAAATCAATTCATAGAACACTCATTTTATAATAATTGTGAATTTTGTTAAATATTATTCCCTAAACATGATCATTATTTCCAATCCTTTAAACTTTTGGGTATGAAAAAGAAAAAATAAAATATAGAAATTATTTGTTTTAAAAATGAATAACATAAATTTAATTTTTTATATTTATTAGTAATAAATGTTCCTTGAAAATTATTGTTTTTCTAAATAGAGGATTATTCATTCATTGTGCACATATTTCCAAAATTAAATTTTAACAATTTAGAAAAAATTATTTTAAAAAATAAAATGTAAATCTACAATCTATATAAAAATTCTATTTCGGTGAATTTTTTATAATGTTTTGATTAATATATAAAATAATGAATTTTAATTGAAAAATGCCTTTCCATTTAAATTATTTGTGAATTTATTTTTTAAAACATTAATATAAAATTAGTTCTATTAGATTAAGATTTAGTGGTATTAAATCATTATAGTTTATTTAATATAAAAATTTTATATTTTTTTATTAAATACTTATGAGCATTGTCTCTTTAGAAACCAAGTTTTTCATTGCATAGGTATGTATATTTTTGAATTGGATTCTTTCACTTCTATGAATCTAAAATTAAAAAATGGAATTCGTATTTCGGAGAATACTTTTTTATATTATATAATGAGTTCAATATAATTTTTCATCATTACACACTATGAAAAATATTAAAAATTAATTTTTGTGATTAAGGTAAAAATGAGTTTATCGGTGGTTAAAATAAAAATATATTGGTTAATAATGTCTTCCAACATGTCCAAAATATATTCTGTTCAGATATATCAACCATATCATCTATATCACTATATAATAATATAAATTTAGGCTTTTTCATTACAGTAACATTTGTTTAATTGATTGATTTAAAAACTAATAAGTCTGTTGTCTCCATTAATTATAAGATTCCACCCTCTTTCCTCGTTTATTTGAAATCCCAGAGACATTTTACCTGTCATTAATCTTTTAAATATCCCCCTTAAATATCTCCCAACATCTTAGATTACTTTATTAGACAATAAATATAATCTATGAAGGATTTGGTTAATAGTAATAGGTTTAGGTTAAAATAGACAATGCTTTTAACAAATGATTTTTAATTTTACGTCTTCTTAAAAAACCCTATAATATTTTAAAAAATATTACCATATAGAAGCACTAATATCTTTTATATAATATTATGTTATTATATTAGTGGAATTACATATATCCATATCAACATCAATAAAATGGAAAATGAAATTTTCCCTCATGTGTACGATGAACTATCACCTTATAAACTGATGTAATTTGTTTTCCACAACCCAATTCAATGATCGATGTAATAATGGATTTAATAGATTTATATGATAGTTTTTACTATTATAGAGTATTAACATACATTTATATTTAATAAATTGTTATGAATATTCGTCACATTAAAAAACTACATGCCTGAGAGATGTAATAGTAAGTTTCTTCAGAACCATTCACCCATTCCTCTAATTTTGGGAAAATATGATAAAAAATTATTGTAAGGATATCCCCTTTCAGAAATATGACAAAACATCATTCATGAAAAAATGGGTAAATGAAACATAATAATAGGTTATCTCAAATGCTAAGTAAATATAAAAATAATGAAGTTACATAGGCGTAACATGGATATAAGGGTTTGACAACATGAGAATAAAATTTGAAGATCCAAACCTTCATATCAAATATCATAATCACGAGTCATGGAATATTTATTGGAATTTAATAAGACATAAATTATAGGTAAATTAAAGAACATAATTCCTAGGAGAATGGAATTTTCATAATACAAACAATTGTGTTTTGATAATGATCATATTGAATTTTGAATATTTATAAATAGAAACAGGTTCACTCATTAAGTTATGGACATGAAATCAGGCCATCAAATGAACTTATAGACATTCAACTAGTTCCACAAATATCAATATATATATTAAATTTATGTCCACACATAAAATTTAGAACATGAATTTTGGTTGATGCATAACATTGAAAATATGTAATTTGGATCGTGCATAACATTTTTAATACTTAATGAAGATAATATATAACATTTTGAAATTTTAATCTGGTTCACACATGAAATTGTGAACATGTAATTATGTTACCGCATTTGAGGCTACACCTCTTGGGTGGGACACATTATCACCCCGCATTGATGCCCTTTATTAAAAGTGGATCACGATACACTTTCCCATAGTGGATCATGCTTATCAACTTATTTCCAGTAATTATATAATTATATATAAATATTTACCCAATGCATTGGAGGGAGATATTGGTCCTACCCTTCTCATAATTAAATCAAAAATATGTGTGGCACAAAATCATAAAAAATTAATCATATGATATATCAAGAAATTAAATGGGTTTCATAATCATTTAATAAAATATATTCAAGGGGAATAGAGTGTGCATCAATAATAATTTTTTACTGAATAACATTTGAAAAAATAGAGTTCCAAAAAAATATTACGATATTAAGTGAAATGGGTTTCGTAATAACATTTCGTCATAAACATGAAACATATAATGAAGGAATAATAATCGTTTCTTTAGATAATATTCCCAATAATTCATAATCTAGTTCAAATTATTTCCTCTATGATTGAAACTAATATAAAATATATTATTTAAAACATCTCATTCGTAAAATATGTATTCTCCTATTAATGATTTTAAGGGTAAGACATATTGAAAACATTTTTCTTTTATGAGAACGGCGAAAAAATATAATAGAATCTATGAAAATCATTTAAAATAGTTATTGATGCAAAAAAAACTCAAAACATTTTACTAATGAAACTCATTATAGTAAACATGAAACAGAATCTTTAAATAAATATTTGTCTGGAAATCATATAAATATATACATGTAAAAAATTTATTTTTCAGGTTATAAATGTTTTAGAAAATGTCCTCGATCAGAAAACAAAAAGAATATTTATTTTTAAGGACCATTTTATAAAAGGTAAAAAGTTGTAAAAATGTTATTTTAAATATCATTCGAGAATATTATAGCACATTTAAATTTTTTAAGAAATCATTGTTTTATAAGGGAATATATTTCTTAGTAAAGAGTGGGATAATGATGGGCTTTCTTAAAAATATTTTATTAATCATATTATGTACCAAATTTTAGAAAACATTATAACAACATAGGATGAAATCATTAATAAACAATGGAGAATATAATTCATGAGTGGTTTTTTGATATGGATGATAATATTTAATCAATGGAAGCATAATCATAAAAAATCTAGATAAATGATGATATTATATAACAAACTCTTACCACATGGTAAATTTAAAATCATAATTCAAATGAAAAAATAATATTACATGAAACATAAATTATCCAAAAAATAATTATATCAATGATACTAAATATCAATGGGTGTTATATACTACATTTAAAATAACATGTTTTCATAACATAATATGTGTTTTGATTAATAAAACAAGAGGGAAAATTACGTCACTGATTTGGTATCTTTTGAAATGTAAAACATATGAATAATAAAAAATAAAATGGGTATGTAAATACTCATAAATTTAAGGTTAATAATAATTGAATACATTCCATAGAATTTTATATATACCACATAAAATAAAAATGTTGAGAATATAATGTATGACTAATAGAAATGAATGTCAGACTAGAAATCTCCTTACCAGATTTGATCACATTCATCAAAGGTGTTAAAAACAACATTATAATAAATTTATGATAATATGAATATACCAAGAAACCATGTGAATAAATATAATACAATAAATAATTTACTTATGAAATTATATTTCCCACTTATTAACAATTCCCTATAAAATATTTGTTTCCTCTAATATGAACTTTGTTTTTCATAAATGTTTTGACTTTTTAATCATGGTAATATTACTAAGACAAAAAAATACTTATATGGAAAATGTAAATCATTATATAAATTTCAAATATATTTATTATATAATAATTTATAATAATCTATAAAATATCTTCACGGAGACGGTATTTCATAAGTACACATACATGCTATTTCTATTTTCTAGTCATATTTTGATTGAATGAAAGGTAAATTAAATATATATATATATATATATATATAATTTATTTTCAAAATATTTACTATTTAATATATATAAAATATTATTTTTAAACCCATCCATAATAAATTCCATGTGATGAGTGTCTAAATCAATTCATTCTTCGGAGGCAGTAGTCCACATGAGCACAAACGATGTTATTTTATTTAAAAAATGGAAATCATAAAGGAATGTGTTAAATAATAATTTCATAATATTAAATAAATCATAATATATATATATATATATATATATTATTGAAATATTATGTAGATCATTACTCACAACCATGAAATTTGGTAATAGATTATTGGAAGAAATTGGTTCTTGAAGAAGTAGTCTATCGTACACACAAATAATCATTGTGAATCTAATTTAATGGATTTGTGTGAAGGTTTTGGTCATAAGAATAACATAAAAGCTTTTCATTATATTTAATTTAATTATTTAATTATATAATTATGATATAAAAATTATTTAATTGGTAGAGAAGGTAAAACTTAAAAGTGATTCTTGAAAAACCATATCTCTTCTTTGGGTAACTGCAATTGCTTTTCACAAAAGGAATTCCTTTTTTATATTTAGAACCTAATTTAGGGTTCTAGCATGAGAGGAAGGGTTTTTTAGATTATTTATGATGTTTTTGGATGATTTAAATTGCACTAATGGTATTAAGAAGTGAGAAGAATTAGTGTCCTTTTATATTAGAGGAGGAGTGGCCTTCTTTTAAATAAAAAAAGATAACCTCTATTGAAAGGAATCCTTTAAATCATGTGTATCCATAATATAATATTATTGATATAATTAATTATATGACCATTATATGTCCAAAAAAGATTTTTTGATAGGTTTCTAGGTTATTTGGACCATTATGATTTAGGATATGCCACTAAGCAACCCCATTTTAACCATAATCGTAGTAATTAATTATAATTTATTTCAAATATATTTTCGGTAAAATATTTTTGAACATATTATAAATTATAATATATTTTGATATTATATAATTCATTCGTTTTTATAATTACCAATCACATAATTTTTGATAAATTAATTTAAAATTTATACCATAAACGGGATGAGTAAACGAGTTTTAAAGTGAAAATGTTCAAAAGATGGAAATTTTTTTATATCCAATTTCAATGTGAAATTGATTAAAATGTTATAATTATTTTTCATTAATGTGTAATTTATAAAAATATACCTTAAAAAGATTAAAATTTAATTTAACAATAGAAATAAATTTTATTAAAATGAATTTCTCATTTTATATTTAGAGTTCTCACTATTCGTAATAAATGAATCATCATAGAATAATTGAAAATATTAAGAAATTGTAAATAATGATATTCATCATTAAAAATTCGGTTTATTTTTTTGGATATAAAATATAAAATTTAATAAACATTGTTTTAAAAAAATTCCTAAATTAAAATGCTATAATATTACCTTTAAGAATAATAGATATTTTTAGGCATAAAACTAGATTTTTTCTTATTTAGTGCCTATAAAACTTATTGGATGAATATCAGATAACATGATATAATTTATAATATCAAAATTTCAATAATATATATCATTAATAGTAAATAATTTAGTTTATTAATATAAATTTTTTTAGTTGGTAGGAAATAAAATTTTCATAAAAAAAAATTATTTATATTCAATTTCATTTAATTTTGATATATATTTAATTGATAACCGAGTAATAAATTTTATAAATATTTTTTTAATTTATTTTAATAATACACTTAATATTTATCATTTCTTCCATTACAATGGCTAGTTAATAACTATAATAATATCTTATTAACAATAACATTGTTTGGTAAAACGCAGTCTTGAGTGTAACAGAAGCTATCGAATGAAATCTACGTTTGCTCTACCAAAAGAAAAACACATTTTTGTGTGTAGTGAAATATAATATATGTGTTTTTTTGAAAAATATATTCTTTGTGTGATGTATAAATCAATATTAACATGATTAAACATTAATTAAAATCCATCAATTAATTTTACTTTATTTGAAAACAAATAATTCAATAAAATGTGGGGTGTTACATTCTACGCCCCCCCCCCCCCCCGCCCCTGCCTAAAATGAATTTCTATATTGAAATTATTTTTGTTGATAAATAATTTAATACTTGTTATATATTTTCATGGAATAGGTATATATAAGAATTATTGCTAAAAATTTATTTTAAAAGGGAATGTTGGAAACATAATGGCTATCCAAAGTAACACATAACGATATTTCCACAAAGGTGAACATATGAGGATAGTGAAAACAAAGAAATGTAAGATGAATCATATAATCATATTTAGATGGAGACTTATAGAGAACACAGTCAAGATAATTTTAATGATCAAAAACTCCATAAACCCTTGTTTCATGGAAAAGTCATTGATATCAAAAAAATGATGTTAACATGACAAAATTTTATTTCAAGACCATTTTCCTAAATATGAAAAATTCCAATGAAAATATATACATACATGATTTCATTTCATTGAAAAATAAAATTATCACCTTTTGGTTATTCCTTTATCAATTTCTACTTCATATCATACATTACAAAATGATGGTTTCCATTTACCCTGATATACTAATGGATGATAAGACCCACAGATAGACTGATAATTCATTCTATATATCATATAATATCATAAAACATTGTTACTATGTGTTATTTATATTGAGTAAATATTCTTATTTTCATGTAATATGTTATTCTGAAAAACCATATTCAGTATTAAACTCAATCAATTACATAAACTGGTTATCCATATAACCGTTCTGAAATATGAATGTTTAAAACATTATAATAAAGGATAATAAATTTCTCAAAATTATCTTAACATGGATCCCTCTTATATTAAAATGTTTTTCATGTTTATCACATACCAAACAAGTGAAAAAATCATCACAAAGACACAATTAACATAGTAATAACATGAATTACACTAAAACCATATTGAAAAAATACATGATTCTTCATTCCTTACATAGAACACCAATTATTCAATATATTACTAAAATTAAACAACACTGTAATGTTCATTAATAGTAACATAGACCACATTTTAAAAAATTCATTTATCCGTTATAAGGTCATAAATTCTATCCAATTTACCTTATCCATTTCCATAGTCAATTTATCCAAGTAAAACCCTATTTTCTCAACATTCAGAAAAAAAATTGGTTACATTCCTTGTATCAAAATATTACCATTCCAATAAATTCCTTTCTAATTAATTTGTACCATTAAATATATATTCATAAATTAATAATAAAAATATACTTCATGATTCATAAAACATAAATATTTAACTCAAGTACTTATTCACCATAATCATACCACTTTATTCTAAACCCATTAACTGGGATTTTTCATCATATTCCATAATATCCACATTCTTTCATATATCCCTTGTGGTATTTTAATCATCATCAACACGACCATTATTCTTACAACTATGCATTTTTCTTCTGGTTATCTCCCCCTAAGACATTGATTTTAACAATTGTCATACATTCAACATCTAAATCATTTGATAGTTGAAGATATATTTGGGAGGATTTTATCCACATCCATTGTGTTAACTGTACATTTGTATTTCACTTTTAGGTTACATTCGTAGTAACTTTTTCGATAGAAAAAACATCTTCTTCTACCTCTAAGACATCCACTTTAGGTAATTAAAGAGGGATGAAAATTCTTGGAAACCACTCTCTCTATCATTTTCTAAAATTATTGGGAATTTATTACACATTTAATCATCAATATATTTATCCTTAAATAAATACCTTGAATTATCCTTAGGAATATATTTCGGGATCTCACAGAAAAGTTCAACCTAGTTTCTAAATGTTAACTATACAATTCCATTGATACAAACAGTAGTGACCTTGACATAACATCCATGGATATTACATCATTTTACATGAGTATTAGTAATATTAAATAAGTAATTTCTTGAGGAACATTATATTGTATTGTATTCAAAAAAATAGAACATGTTATTCTATTTTGGGTGAATGATATTCTACATCTATAAAAAAGATCATCCTCTTTAGTAATCCCACATAATCCATTATTTATAACATGGGGAAAGGAATCACAAGAAATTGGGGAAATAGATGATCAGTAAAGATAAAAATAATGGATATACATAATAATAACAATAATATTAGGGTATGATAACCTAATAATAACATTTGAAGATCATATATGAAATATTGAATATAATAATCATGAGTAATGGAATAACTATTGGATTCACATATGAAATGAATCATATGGAAATCAATCAACAAAATTTCTGAGAGAATAAAACTTTCATAAGCCATAAAATTGTGTCATAGACATCAAAATACAATAAATTAGAGCCATACCAATGATTTTTGCCAAACCGTTGTTAAAAGGACAATAAAATTAACATAAACCAACGGTTTTAAAATAATGTTTGTATAAAATCCTTAAAATGACCGTATACAAAAGATTTTTTCAAACCCAGTGGTATAGATGATGGATATACTAGTGGTTTGGATAATAAGTTTGTTTTATCCTCTCTTTAATGACCATATAACAATGGGTTTTCCAAAATTGTTGGTATATGTGCATAAATTCAAAATAAATATACGAACAGTTTTAAAAACATTCATTTATGTATTTATATTTTTAAAAAATTATTTTATAAAATATCATTCAATAAATAATGAATTAATTTACATATAAATATATATATATGCATATTTATAATATTGCGATTCCTAAAAAACATTGTATCATAGTTGTCATTTTTTTGAAATATAAATTAGGGGATTGGGGATCAATAATATCTAATGTCATTTATTGAATTAACTATACCAACGGTTTTCAAAACCATTGGTATAGGTGTTTCATATTACCTATATTAGAGGTTTATAAACTGTTATTATATCCCATCTATACGAATAGTTCATGAAAACCATTTCTACCGGACTATACAGATTCAAGACAAGCTAATGACTACCAAAATCATTAGTATAGCCTATACAAATGAGTTATGGACTTATAACAATAGTAACAAACCATTGGTATATGATTTTCTTCCAATAATTCCATATTATAGCATTATTAACATGTATAAATTGAAAATATTTCCATCATTATGATATATACATTAAATTATTCCCCAAGAAAAATTTTGGGCCTAAAACCAAGCCCATACATATCATTATAGACATTAAATACACGTCTATGAATAATATTGTGAACATATAATCAAGATTAAAAATAACATCGTTAACATTAAATTAGTTTTACACATTTCCTTGTGAACACATAATTGGGTTCACTCCTAACCTACTGAATATTTAATATGGTAGATGAATTACAGTGTGAAAAAATGTAAATATCTTCACACATAAAAGGATACACCGCCTAGGTGAGACACACCACTATCCTCAGTGTAATCCCTTTAATCATACTAGTTCATATTACCCCATCTTCCCATAGTGTATCAACCTCCTTAACTTGATTCCAATCACTATTTAATGAGATATAAATATGTATACAATTCATTTGTGGGTGATATTGGTCCCAAAAATTATATAATGAAATAATATATATGTGTTCCATAAGATCATAAACATTCATTATATAATAACCCATGAAATGAATTAGGAATCATAAATATTTCATAATATATTAATCTCTGTAAAATATACATGTTTCATAAAAATAATCCACATATCATAACCTCTAAAAAGATAAAGGTTTAAAAAGCATGTAACCTATTAAATATATATGAGTTTTATAAACCACTAGTCATCATAAACACAAACCATTATAAAAAAGAATAATAATGGTTTAATTGGGTCATATCCCCATGAATTAAAAAAATATAATAGATTTTCATATTTTATGTAAAATTCTATACAAATAATCATTAAAAAATTTCTTAAATAATATATCATTTCAACTTTTCGAAACATTTCTAAAAAAACACGTTTTGAAAACAAATTCATTGAAAATAAACTATATAACAAATAAATGAAAATTTTAAGATAATTTAAAACACTATTTAAACATGAGACATTTTTAAAATACCATTTATTTGAAAACCATATTAAAAAATAATTCATAGAATATTAGGGAAAATTATTTCATTAGAAATTTAATATTATAATCATGAATGTAAATCATTAATATAATGTCATCCATGATGGAGGCTACATCTATATATTACAAACATTCATTTTTTAACTATAAAATGTTTATAAATGTTCCTTGATCGGTGAATGACAACAATAGTTAGTTGAAAAAAATAATATTATTGAAAAAGTAAATCATCAGTTAAAATTTATTATCATGTTAATAAAGAATATTCATACTTGTTTAAAATATTGTAAGAAAAAAATTTTTGGAGGAGAATAACATTAGACTAAAGAGAGTGATAAATTCAAATTTTCATATAAAGAAATTCTTTACCATATTGAGTACCAACAAGTGGTGAAAATGGAACAAAACATGATCATATTATGAATGAATAGAGTAGAAGAAATATTTTTAGAGTTATTTAGAGATGGATCATAATATTTTATCAAACTTAAGCATAATCTATAAAAATATCAACAAATAATGAGATGGTTGTATTAAAATCATGAAAATATTTCCATTCATATTACAAAATTTTAACGAGATGTATACACACCTCATAAATTAATATTGGTGCATAAATTAACATGTGTCTCGGAGAAAGAAAATTGAGGCAAAATTACCTTAATGATTTGGTAAATTTTTACAATAAATTGAAAGATAGAGATATCATAAAATGGATATTTAAATACCCATAACAATATGGATAACATTAATATAATAAATTCTTGGTAATTATATACACCACCCAAAACAAATGAGTGGTGAATACGACATAAGTCTCAGATAAATAAAAGTTAGATTATAAATCCATTTAGAATAAGTCTTGAATCCCTTCATACTAATTCAAACCTTATTTATAATAAATAAATGTTTTTTATAAATCCAATTGATTATCATATTCATATATATAATACCTTATATGATTTACATTTTCTTTTATATTACTCACTTTTTAACAATTCCAAGTTAACGTTATGTTTCGTGTAATAACCTCTTTGTTTTCCGTACATGTTTTGACTTATTATTCATTAAATATTAATTAGATTATTAATATAATATTTATAGAATTACAAACATGTTATAAACATCATATATATTTATTATATAATTAATTATAATAATATTGAAATGAAATAAAAAGGAAATTAAATAAACCATTCATGGAGATGGTAGGTTATAATTACGCATGAAGGATGTTTCCATTTTCATATCGTATTTTTTAGGAAAGAAAATTAAATTATATATACATATATAATATCAATGTAATTCCCCGACCCCAGTTACCCAGAGTCGGTGCATTATTACATAACATTGGCATGATCACAAAAGATCAAGTCTCCAAAGATTGATTAGTTTAGTAGCCTTGGAAACACTACATATATTCATAATGTTTACATTAAATCAATTAGTGAAAAACTAAAACAATATATTGTCTTCATATCCCCTCATACTATCCCTACGGGTCATTCATAAAATACTTCTTCGCATCTTGGGAAAAATAAAACATAGAAAAAGGGGTGAGCTCAAGTTCCCAGTAAGGATAACAATATAGCGGAAACTTTCATAAATAATAATAAACATTTAAGGCAATGTATAACTAAAACAAAATCCTTTTAAACATGAACTTCAACATAGTATGGAAAAAATAAATTGAAAAAATGATATATACTTATTCAAATGGATATTCTACTAATCTAATAATCACATGAAATATCAATAACCACTTACAAAATGATGGAATGCATAATGCCGGACTATCATAACCACATAGTCAAGGCCTCATGCCAAGACTACAAATAAGATTTTGTGAACTCCTTGTGCCAAGACACTAGTTTATCTCATGAGACCTACCGATGCATCGAGGAGTTATAGCGGGCTCCACTCGTCACTTATTAAGTCCAATGCATTCCTTATATGAACAGGTTTAAACATAACATAAACATTTGTATTAAAACAAGCATACGAAATGTCAATACTTTCTCAATAAACCATTAATGGTATTTAAATAAAACGTCCACAGTCAAACATATCACAAAACCTTCAATACAATCTGGAAGTTTTGTATCATAATAAATAAACTTCAAATAATCTTAAAATCCATCAAAGGATGTTGACATAGACGAAATCAAAACTATTTTAGAGAAATATATCTTTTTTTATATCATTTAAAAGTCACATAATTAAAAAATAAAACATTTACTTTGAAAATATTCTTATAAACTTGTAAAGGAAGCTTTTATTGTTTTATAATGGAGGAAAATAGCCGCACCCGCCGTATAAGTTAAAAAAACATTCTTACCATAATTTTGTCGAAAAGGTTAAAAAGCACCTTGATTGGAAAATGACAGAAAAATTCCATTATAAACATAATATAAAATTAAAACAAGGGTATAAATTACTTTAACCCATATTCAGTAAAATAGAATTAATTTTTTGATATACATTTTTAAAAAACATGGATGTGGATGATAAAGAGATCCTAGTAGATTATTACGTATAAACAACCTCGAATAATGAAGAGATTGCAAAATAAAACATTACCTTGTACATTACCTTGGATGGGGTAGGTTAAACTCATGTATAAGGGTGAAATAATTTTTATTAAATTATACAATAATCATATACATTAATATGATATCATATATGATCTTTTAATATTGATTTGTTAATAATATCATAGTATTATCGTTGTTTCGAGTGTTAACTTACTCATTTTCATTTATATGTTTTGTTACGTATTCCGTGTTTGTAATGGATATGATGTATCTTAATCATATACGAATGATATAATTTCTGTAAAAATTATTTTTAAATCATGAAATGATAATTATACTTGAATAGATACTATGGAGAATGAATCTGATCGCATTCATGGAGACGGTAGTCCGTCCGTATGCACGAGCGACAATATCATTCTTTTGATTTTAAAATAATATTTAATTGGATGGTATATCTTATATAATGAATCATTATAATGCTATATTTAATATTTACATGAATTACACATCATTGTTATATCCATCCAAATTATAATATACTGAATAACAATTACACCACGACATGGAGACAGTAAGCCGTATGTACGCACGTATGGTGACATGTCATCCAAAGGATGGATATAATACTGAATATGGTTATACCATATTTATAAAAATATTATAGTATATAGGAGATACTGGATTCATTATTTTAGAATTATAATAACAAATAAAGAAGATGTTGAAGAAGAAATGAATTTGAAAAAGGTTGGTGAAAACATTACCTCTTATTCAGGTTCTTCCTTTTGATTTGATCAAAAGGGCTCTATAAGTTGGCTTTCTGATCAAACTAAGGCCTCTAGGTTGTAGTGAGGGAATTTGAGAGAGTATTTGTTCAGGTTTTTTCCAACCAAACTACTTTTATGGTGTGAATTAATGAGAATGGGGAGTTCCCTTTTATAAGAGGGGTGAGGGGCACCTTTGGAAAAGCTAGAAATATTATTTTATAATATATTCATATTCAGTTTCTAATGGCTCCAAAGTGGATTATTTAAAGGTTAAGGTTGGGATGGGGCGAAAACCGCTCAACCATTAGAATTTAGACAGGTTTGGGTTATTATATTAACCTTCTCTTTAAGTATTACCTCTTAGTTAATTGGTTTCACTTTTACAATGTCTCTTTGTATTTTTATATTATATTGTTAATAAACTTACTATATACATTCAAGAGATCCCCAAGTGGTCCATTAATGATACAACTATCATGATATAAGACTCTTGGCAGATCCTTTGATTTTTAGGAATTTAATATCAATTAATATTATAATATTTGTTTTAAAATCTCTTTTATGTCAATTTTGACAATATTCAATAATGGATTTTTGTAAAACTCATAACAGAATTATTAATTCGAAAAAAGTTAATTAAATCAATCCTAACATGTCATATTAACCTATAAAATTATTGTTATTTATGAAAAGTCTCAAAATACATTTATTTGTGTATTTATAATATCAATTATTCTAATGTTTCATTAATTAGGTAACTACTACATCACCATTGTGTCATAAATAAATTTATTTATATAATGGATAAAAATTATAAATCAAATACCATTATTTAGGAAATATTTTTATCTTTCTAATTAATATTTACCATCAAATTTATCTTATGTATAACCCCATATTAAAAATGTTTTAATAAATAAACTTTGATTTTAAATCTTTTAACTCTTATTTGAATTAAATAATAATAAATGTCCTAATCTAATACAAGTGGACCAAAATGATAATATTTTACTCCTAAGGTTGTTTTTGATAGATATACACTTTTTCAACAGAATTAGGACACATGTTAGGGTAATATTAATATCATTTTACCCTTAATTACCCTTTCCACTTTTAACTGTGGTAAATAAAAGTAAAATAGTTACTATTCACCAAAAATTATTTTCATCTCATTGAACCACATTTTACTCCTTGATATTAACCGTGTCTCTCGTATTTTCCAAATTTCCCTCACAGAAGAGATAAAATTATGTTTTATGAAAAAATCAGTTTTTTAACCACCACTTAGTAGTTACACTATTCATCAAAAAATGAATGTTTCCAGAAAAATACCAAAAATTAGGCCTAAGCTATATTTTATATTATGAATCAAAAGAATGATTTCTATTTTACCAAATTTGAAAAATATAAGTTTTATTAATTAATTTAAAAATTAATTCCCATCATCAAAACAAATAGCGTGTTTTTAAGAGATAATAACTATCAAAAGATTGACACTTGTTTATGTCCAGTTTAATTGTGAAATTATGTAAAATGTCCTAAATTGTATTAAATGGAAAACATATATTCTAAATATACATTAAAACTACTCAAATTCATAATCTATCAATATAAATTATTTCGATAAAAAAAGTTGATTTTAATCAAAATTTAGTAATTTTCACTATTCATTAAAATATAAATGTTATCCGAAAAGATCCAAAATTTTACCTTAGGATAAATTAGATATTCCAAATACAAATATGAAGTCCATTTTGAGAGTTAGATTTTATAAAATTTCAAAAATTAGGTATTACAATTCATAACGGCTAGTTTGATTGGTTGTGGTGTGTGTTAGAACTCGAGGTTGCATACAACAGACACTACTGTATTTTTCAAAGGAAGGAGTACCGTGGAAGCTTGGGATGTTTCATTGTAATTTTTTTGATGTCCCCATTCTAAAAAGTAAATTTTTGTAGTCAAATTGAATATATAAAAGTTCAAAATATTGGATTTAAAAAGGGTTCACTATTAAAAGTGGATAAAAGTGCTATAATGTAAATGAATTTGTTTTTACATTATGTCTAAGAAACTCATAATATGTATTCTAAAATTATAAGGATTATATAATTTTTTAAATTTAGTTAATACTATTCATAACCTATTTTGAACAGCTTGTTTGGTAAGTCATGGTGTGCTTGAACTCGGTGTTGCGTGTAGTGCAAGTTATTGAATTATTTTGAAAAAATAACACACTATGAAATCATGGGGTGTTACATTCTCCCCTCCTTCAATAAATTGTGTCCTCACAATTTGAAATTTTTCATCGAAAATAAAAGGTTCAATATAGAAAATATTTTTGTGGGAAAACCCACATTGGAAATTGGGTTAATAAAATTTGGTCTAAATAAGAGGAAAAGAGAAATGGAAGGGTCACCACCAAATTATGATCTATATTTGGAGAACATTGGTGGAAATTAGAGACATATAATTGGAGGAAAAACCTAAATATTTATATGTAGTGATTGAGGTCATCAATCACAAACAAGTTTAAAATTGTGAACCATAAATTCATTAATCAATGATGATTTAAAATACAATCAGTTTAGTAAAACATATGGTATTCAAGTAACACATTTTTTTGTTTTAAGATCCATTCACTAAAGTATAAGAATAAATTTCTTCACTGAATAATAGAATAAGAAAAATATATACTTGAAAAATAGAGTCTCATCCATTAACTATGTTCTACCACAAACTCATCTTTCACTCTAAAAGATAATAGAGCATAAAATTAATATTCTATTTATCATATTCGTATAGGGATAAAAAATTGAATTTATAAATCATCTAGCAGAACCATTAAAAAATGACATTATTCAATCCAGGATATCACATGGGTCAGTGGTAGGTGATACACCCTTGTCGCCAATCGGTTGTGGGTTCAAGTCTCACGGCCTTGCCGGACGTGACGAGTTTCCACCCGACCTCCGGGTTATCCTTTTTATGGAAATCCAAAATAATCCGAACTAGAACTATCCAAAATACTTTAGTCCAAAATTTACAAGGAAGGTAAGCACAATCAAGATCCTTTTTTCTGCATAATAACATGTGAACACCTTCATCATGTATCCTTTTAAAACACTGCAACATCCTGAATTACCATAAAACCTTATTGATTAAATTCATGATCCCTAATTTCTTAATGAATAATAGATATACTCATTCAATACAAAAAATTTGTAAACAGCAACAATGATGGAATAGAGAAATCATTAATCAGTTTTAAGGTAGTCAAGAACATCCAATATAATTTATCCAAATAAATCATGTATTATTCTAAAATCAATACCTCGGTATCAGAACCATATTATGGTTTATCTTTCTCTCAACCATATATATTGCAAAAATTTAACCTGCTATTGAGTCACTTTTCTTTGTTCCACACAATCTCAAGTCCTTAATGAAATAGTACTGTAGTACAATCCTTATATACTCCATAGTTATTAGAAAAAGTACATTTTTGATACAATACTCAAATGACATAATCAACATAAGAACTCTAATCATTCCTCTTCATCTGTGGTAATATCATAACTTGATTATTATCCAATGGCATCATTTTCGGCATATTCTAATTACTGGGACATAGGTTCTCATAGTGTCCAAACTCCATACAAATTAATCATTGTACATTTGAAACCATTTTCTTACCATTGAAGTCACGTACTTTGTGCCTTTTTCCTCAACACTTATAAAAACTCCCATTCTTTTCAGGCATGTTTCAGGGTGTTTCTTCACACAGTTATCAGATATGGGAAAATTCTTCTTTTCCCTATTCCCTTTATCTATATTTCTCTCTTCCAACCTTTTCTACTCTTGCTTCCCTTCAAAGCCATAGAACTCAGTAAACTCTTTACTTATCTTATCAACACATGACATTATTTCTTCATATGATGATAATACATGGGAGAATATTTCTCTCATAATTTATGGCTTAAGACCATGAATTATATGATCCTTCTTTCTCTTTGGATCATGTGCTTTGCTGGAGTTCTCATTCCTTCTACTGGGCGCCGTTTCTAAACAATGGCATACACAATATTAGTTTATGAATTACAATACCTAATCCCAAACTTATAAAACACATGACATAAATTAAATAGTTTATGGATATAATCCATAATCATAAAGATGTCTCCTTTTAGAATGTATATACTCATAAACCCTTCACAATGGTTTGTAATGAAAATGAGAATTATACTAAGCATATACCCCAGGAGTGTCGTAACCAAGAGTGCAGCAAGGCCCACTGTCGTGCACCAGTTCCCGTTCGAGTCTAGCTCAAAGCGGTGTTTTTGGGTTTTACCCCTAAGTACATCTGTGCCAGAGCCGACTCTACCTGCTCGTATCCATACAAGGATGTATTGCTCGGAAAATTCAAAAAATTCTACAATACCGAAATTCTAGGAAGTTCTTCTATACTAATCCGCAAAGTCCATCTTAGATCGATGTGCTCTAATATGAGTTTTCTAAATCTAGATTCCAAGGATTATACTAAACATCCTCTAATACCAACTGTAATTCCCCGACCCTAGTTACCCAGAGTCGGTGCATTATTACATAACATTGGCATGATCAGAAAAGATCAAGTCTCAAAAGACCGATTAGTTTAGTGGCCTTAGAAACACTAGATATATTAATAAATCTTAGATTACATCAATAAGTAAAAAACTACGACAATATATTGTCTTCATATCCCCTCATACTATCCCTGCAGGTCATTCATAAAATAATTCTTCACATCCTAGGAAAAATAAAACATAGAAAAAGGGGTGAGCTCAAACGCCTAGTGAGGATAACAATATAGCAGAAAATTTCATAAATAAGAATAAACATTTAAGGCAATGTATAACTAAAACAAACGCCTTTTAAACATGAACATCAAGATAGTATTGAAAAAATAAAATGAAATAATTCTATTTACTTATTCACATGGATATTCTACTAATCGAATAATCAAATGAAATATCAATAACCACTTTCATAATGATGGAATGCATAATGCCAGACTATCATAACCACATAGCCAAGGCCTCGTGCCAAGACTACAAATAACATTTTTCCAATGCCTTGTGCCAAGACACTAGTTTGTTTCATGAGACTTACCGATGCATCGAGGAGCTGTAGCGGGCTCCACCCGTCACTTATTAAGTCTAATACATTTCTCATATGAACAGGTTTAAACATAACATAAACATTCGTATTAAAACTAGCATACAAAATGTCAATACTTTCTCCATAAACCATGAATGGTAAAAAATAACACATCTATATTCAAACATATCACAAAAACTTCAATACAATATGGAAGTTTGTATCATAATAAATAAACTTCAAATAAGCTTAAAATCCATCAAAGGATGTCGACATAGATGAAATCAAAACTATTTGAGAGAAATATCCTTTTTTCAATCATTTAAATGTCACATAATTATAAAATCAAACATTTATTTTGAAAATATTTTTATAATCTTGTAAAGGAAGATTTTTAGATTTTATAACGGTGGAAAATAGCCGCACCCGCTATATAAGTTAAAAAAAAAATTCTTACCTTAATTTTGTCGAAAAGGTTTAAAAGCACCTTGCTTGGAAAATGACAGAACGATTTCTTCATAAACATCATATAAAAGTAAAACAAGGGTATAAATTACATTAACCCATATTCTGTAAAATATTAAGAATGTTTTGAAATACATTTTTAAGAAACACAGATGTAGATGATAAAGAGATCCCAGTAGATTATTACGTATAAACAACCTCTAATAATGAAAAGATTGCGAAATAAACCCTTACCTTGTACATTACCTTGGTTGGGGGTAGGTCAAATACCTGTATAATGGTGAAATAATTGTTATTAAATTATACAAGAATCAAATACATTAATATGATATCATATATGATCTTTTAATATTGACTTATTAATAATAACATAGTATTATCATTGTCTTGGGTGTTAACTTACTCGTTTTCATTTATATGTTTTGTTACATAAGCCGTGTTTGTTATGGATAGGTTTTATCTTAATCATATCCAAAATGATATCAAGTCCTTAAAAATTATTTTTAAATCATCAAATGATAATTATACTTGAATGGATACGATGGAGAATGAATCTCATCCCGTTCGTGGAGACGGTAGTCTGTACGTACGCACGAGTGACAATATCATTCTTTTGATATTAAAATAAGATTTAATTGGATGTTAAATATTATATAAAGAATAATTATCATGTTATATTTATTATTTACATGAATAAAACATCATTATTATACCCATCCAAATAATAATATATTGAATAACAATTACACCACGACGTGGAGATGGTAAGTCGGACGTACACACGTATGGTGACATGTCATACAAAGGATGGATAGAATACTGAATATGGTTGTACAATATTTATAATAATATTACAGTATATATTAGATACAGGATTCATTATTTTATAATGATAATAACAACTAAAGAATAAGTTGAAGAAGAAATGAATTTGAAAAAGGGTGGTGAAAACATTACCTCTTCTTCGGGTTATTCCTTTTGATTTGATCAAAAGGGCTCCTTAGGTTGGCTGTTTGATCAAACAAAGGCCTCTAGGTTGTACTGATGGAGGTTGAGAGAGTATTTGGGCAGGGATTTCTCGAATCAAAAAGCTTTGAAGGTGTTAATTAATGAGAAGGGGGAGTTCCCTTTTATAAGAGGGGTGAGGGGCACCTTTGGAAAATATAGAAATATTATTTTATAATAAATTCATAATCGGTTTATAATGGCTCAAAAGTGGATTATTTATAGTTTAAGGTGGGGATGGGTTGGAAACCACTCATCTAAAAAAATTTAGACAGGTTTGGGTTATTATATTAACCTTATCTTTAAGTATTAACTCTTAGTTAATTAGTTTCACTTTTAAAATGTCTCTTTTATTTTTATATTATATGGTTAATAAACATACTATATACATCCAAGATACCCCCATTTGGTCCATTAATGACATACCTATCATGATATAAGTCTTTTGGTCAATCCTTAGATTTTTAGGAATTTAATATAAATTAATAATATAATATTTTTTTTAAAACACTTTTATGTCAATTTTGACACTATTCAATAATTTATTTTTGTAAAAATCATAACAGAATGATTATTTAAAAAAAAGTTAATTAAATCAATACTAACATATCATATTAACCTAGATAATTATTGGTATTTAGAAAAAGTCTGAAATTACATTTATTTGTGTATTTATAATATCAATTATTCTAATTTTTTATTAATTAGGTAATTACTACATCACCATTGTGTCATAAATAAATTAAATAATTTAATTTCTAAAAATTTTAAATAAAATACCATTATGTAGAAAATAGTTTTGGATTTGTAATTAATTCTTATAATTGAATTTTTCTTATGTATAACCCTATATTATAAATGTTTTAGTAAATAAACTTTTATTTTAACTCTTTTAGCTCTTCTTTGAATTAAATAATAATAAATGTCCTAATCTTATAAAAGTAGACCTAAAAATAATATTTTACTCCTAATGTTGTTTATGGTCTAGATAAACTTGTCCAATAGAATTAGGACATGTGTTAGGTTAATATTAATATCATTTTTACCCTTAATTACCCTATTCACTTTTAACCGTGGTAAATAAAAGTAAGAAGTTACTATTCACCAAATATTATTTTCATCTCATTGAACCAAATTTTACTCCTTGATATTAACCATGTCTCTGAGATTTTTGAAATTCCACTCACAAAAGCGGAAAAATTAGGTTTTATGAAAAAATCAGTTCTTTAACTACCACATAGGGGTTTCACTATTAATCAAAAAATGAAAGTTTCCAGAAAAATACCCAAAATTAGGCCTAATATATAGTTGATATTATGAATCCAAAATGATGTATATTTTTTCAAATTCAAATCATATCAGTTGCATTAATTAATTTAATAACTAATTTCCAACGTCAAAACAAATAGCGTGTTTTTAAGAGATAATAACTATCAAAAGATAGACACTTGTTTATGTCTGGTTTAATTGTGAAATTATGTACAATGACCAACATTGTATTAAATGGTAAAAATATATTCTAAATATACTTTAAAACCACTCAAATTCATAATTTATCAATATAAATTATTTCGATTAAAATAGTTGTTTTTAATTAAAATATAGTAATTTTCACTATTCATCAAAATATAAATGTTATCCGAAAAGATCCAAAATTTCACCTTAGGATAAATTTGATATTCCGAATAAAAAATTGAAGTCCATTTTGAGAGATAAAATTTATAAAATTTTAAAAAATAAGTATTACTATTAATAACGGCTAGTTTAATTGGTTGTGGTGTGTGTTAGAACTCGAAGTTGCGTACAACACACACTAATGTATTATTTAAAGTAAAGTGTACCGTGGAAGCATGGGATGTTTCATTGTAATTTTTTTTGATTTCCCCCTTCTAAAAAGTTAATTTATTTTGTCCAATTGAATATATAAAAGTTTAAAATATTGTATTTAAAAAGTGTTCACTATTAAAAGTTGGTGAAAGTGCAATAATAAAAATGAATTTGTTCTTACATTATGTCTATGAAACTCATAATATGGATTCTAAAATTATAAGTATTATATAAAGTTTAAAATTTAGTTAATACTATTCATAACCTCTTTTTAATGGATTTTTTGGTAGGTCATTGTGTGCTTGAACTTGGTGTTGCGTGTAGTGCAATTATTGAATTATTTTGATAGAAATAACACACTATGAAATCATGGGGTGTTACAATCAGTATAGTATAATTATTATTTCATATATATATAATATTTTTATTAAACCCACCGTTAATACATTAAATGTTATGTGTGAATGAATCACATAACTTTGGAAAGACAAAAGTTCACACGTCCAAAAATGATGTTTTTATACTCCCAAAAAAAGAATGAATGAAGGTATGTGTTATATAATTTTTCAATACGGATAGATATATCACATATATAATATTATCTTATATAAATATTTTTTACATCATTTGCATAAACTAATAATGGTTATAATTGAAGAATGAATGGCATTGGTTCATGAGGTAGTAATACGCCGTTCATAAAAGGAATGATTGTGTATTCCATTTGATGCTAGTGTGTAATGTCTTAGCTCATTATGTAATCATAGAAAAATTAAAAAAAATTAATATATTATATTTATTATAAAAATTTCCTAAAAACAATTGAATGGTGGATAATAAAATAAAACCACAGTGCCCATTGAAGAACATTTCATATTCATTGGGAAACTCCTTTTGGATTTCACCAAAGGGATTCCTTGGTTGGATTGATAACCAACGTGACACATATAATAATATATGAGTAACGTAAATTTATTATTATACGATGTTTTTGACATGGAAAATTTCTTTCGATGTATTAATAAGTGAGGGGGGCATAGAGTCCATTTATAGTAGAGGAGGAGTGGCATTATAAGAAATAAAAAAAGGGGAATATATTGGGAGTTATCCATTAAAATCATTAACTCGGTAATGGTTTTATATCAATAAAAGGGAGTATATAGTTTAAATTTATTCATAAAATATATTTTTGTGATGTGTATATGTCATTTTTGTTTTTAAGAATAATGTTTAACCACTATGTAAAATCATTCTTACCTTAATCACTATAATTAATTTTTATTTATTTCAATAATATTTTTAGTCAAAGAATTTATGATCATAATAGAAATTAAAATTTATGATAATTCCATAAATGAAAAAATATTACAATTTAAAATAACATATGTGGAAGGAATTATTTTAAAATTAATCATGCATATCCGATAAGATAACATGTTTTAATAGTTAAAATGATCCAAATATTCAAATATATTTATATCTAATTTTAAATATAAATTGATTAAAATAACATATATTATATTAATATATGTATAATCGATCTAAATACACATTAAAAAATTTCATATGTAGTTTTTGTTTATAAATAAATAACCATAAAATATGATTTTCAATTAAAATTCAGTTTCTTGTAGTATACATCAAAAGACTGAATCTTAAAAAAAATACCAGAAAATCAAACAAATTAATTTTTTTATATTCCAATTTATTAAATAATGATTTATTTTAAAAAAAATTATATAATTTTCAAAAATTAGTTTTAAAACACAACCTACTTTAAAAGATGAGAAAACCTCCTTTATAATAATTCATATTTTAGCTAAAAATTGTATTTGTTTTCATTTTATGCCTATCAGTAATATTTGATGAATCTATATTTTCTTATTGAAATTATAAAATTTAAATTTCATTAATAACTCTCACTAATAATTAATAATTTGATTTATTAAGATAAACCTACCTTGTGTCCATAAAAATAGTTTTTCATAAAAGCAGTTTCTAAATAATTTTTTTAGATTTTATTTTAACATATAATTTATTTAAAGAAAAATAAATAAATTTATATACTATTTTAAATTATATTTTATCAATTATTTTTAAAATATCCACATCATCCATACTAATGACTATGTTATAACATTAAAAAAAATTAATAATAAATTCATAGTTGAGTAAAACATGATATTGCATGGAAAACCAGATATTTAAGGAACACTAAATTTTGTGTAACGAAGTTATAACATAGTATCAAATTTACAAAAAATTGTAATCTATTTATTTCATGTAGTGAAATCTATTATTTTTCTTTTTTATTAATGAATCTTAACATGGTGTATCTTGCAATGAAATCCATCAATGAATTTAAATTTTCTTCAAAAAAAATTAAATCATGGGTTCTTAAATTTATGATATTATGATAAGCATTTTATTATCATATAGAATATAACTTCTTAAATTAAATTTCTTTAGGGATATGACAGCATTGCTCGTGCGTACGATCTACTCCCACCTAGTAGAGTGATAAGATTTATTTTTGAGTTACAAATTAAATGAAAGGTATTATGGATAAAATTTATTGCATATATTTGATATTTATGATATAAAGACACATATAGAGATATAATATCACATATTAATTCTCACCATCCAATACATAGGAATATAATAACATCGCTCAAGCATAAATGTTTACTACCACTTCCCCATTGTGATGTGAAATGTTATTCAATTTATTTTTACATTGTTTGTAAAAATGACAAACTTTCATAATATGAATGATATATATTAAATTATAATTATTCTATAAAGGTTAGTTAATATTTATTTTCCTTTTATAACATCAATCAACAAAAAATTGAAATGATGTTTATGCATATGTATGGCCTACATCTCCATGAATGGTGTAATCCATTTATATCTATTACATTTATAGATTAATATAAATAAATATTTAATGAATATTTATGATATTTATATAATTTTTAAAATTATTTTTACTATGTAAAAATAACGAAATTAGAATGACCAAAAATACCAAAACAGTACATACATTAAAAATAAATCAATTATCACAAGAAACAAGGATTTTAATAATTAATTTCTAAAAAATAAGGATGAAAGACTATAATTAAACCCTATATGCTATAAGATATTACAGTGGGGTTATATAATGTAATTTTAATCAACATATATGTTTTTGTTCTAGAGGTTCAGACACATATAAAGGATGTTAAACATAATTCCAGGGTTTTATATATCTCTTTTACTTCAGCGAGGAATACACCAAAATCACACCTTATTATTTTGTTTGGTGTAAATATTAATTATTTTGTTTGCTTATATCATTAATATATTTAACATCATGTTATTTAAAGATTCATTTTATTATATTTCTTTCATGGGGATTATTATTCGAATGTCACCAATGTGGTAAGAGTTTATTTGAATATATAATCATTATTCGGGATTTTTTTGTTTATGTCCCCTATGAGGGAATAATTTTTTTATATATAATTTTTGATTAATATCATTATACTATAGTTAATAGTGAAATTAATCATTTTATATTGCCATTTTTACACCCTTATATTTTCACAGGCTGACCCAAGATGGGGCTCGAGCCAGAACTACCCCAAACCTGCCTCCGTAGGGTAGAGGGTGGGGATATGCGCTGATGGCACAACAAAACATTAGTATGCCTTTTCCTAATTAAATATATGCCCAAAAACAACCAAATATATGAAATTGTTTATTTGAAATTAAATAATGGATGCAAAACTAATATAAATAAACTATCCTTGCATGGACCTCTAACAAGTAAGATATACGATAGTGTTAACTAAAAAGAAAACACAAAAAATACATGTGAAACTATAAATGTGTCCCAACATGGAAAAAACTAGAATAGTAAGATAGATGATAGATCCTAGCTCATATTTCCAATTCTACGACCATTTTATGTGGTCTATATACCTTGTATCCCTAAGCTGCTCTGAATTCACATTCGACATATCTGTCGTCTTCATAAGACATGACATGTTTTGGGAGAAGCCCATGTAGGGGTGAGTATATACAAACCAATCTATTCATCCAAAAAAGGGTAAGGTGGTGATGAAGCAATAAAAAAGAAGGTAAATATATCAGATATTCAAAATATAGTGATACAGTATACATCTACCCAACAAGAGTGCATGTAAACACATCTAAGAAATAGGGGGGTAAACATGGTGAGTAGTTGAAAAACCAGTTGAGCCTTTATAAAATATTGCATGAGAGTAGAATCACCCAAAAATGGAAAGCTAGGCATGGAAACAATGAAAATACATCATGTGTCTGTAACTCTCATGTAAATATAGTATTCAATCCCAAGGAATGGGTACAGATAAATTATTTATATATTTACTCTATCAATGAAACACAACTAACATAGTAGTGGATCTCCATCTCATAATTTATCCCAAGAATAAGTGTAGCCAATAGTTCCAAATGAAATCCATCAGTGATTCCTAGTAGCTCATGCACCTACCATGTACAAATAAGTATAAGGGACTCAATCACTGCTCCTTGATAATTATCTTTGGATGACACTAATTTGACGACACAGTTCTAGGTTTTGTCTCAAAAAGTGTCTCGATGGGGAAAACATCCCAATTACTTGTGATTCTAATGCAACATCAAACTATGTATCATCACTCTACCACAAATTTGATGGGATATAAATTCTAGGTAAGGATTCTAGAAATTTGTATGATAGGAATTTCCAACTCTGATTTTCACTGAGGAACTCCACTACCTAGCCTATGTGTCGGGTTATACATGTGTAAATCATTACGGAATTCAACTACCGAGTCCTATTAGAGGTTAGGCGTGGTGATCCATATGGTCAATCCACCTCACAAACCTACATGAGGGTTATTCATGGTATTTATCATTGGGGAATTTCACTACCCATCCCTGTGAGAGGGAAAGCCCAAAACTGTCACCAGTAAATGCCACATCCGATCCATGCTGGAGGGTAAGCATGTAACATCATGTAATCTGACAACCCATTACTACTGAAGTGTAAATCGGAATGATCGTAATGGAATGACACGACAATGACCTATTTGAGGGTACATACGTAATGAAGAGGAACTACTTTTCATAGTCTTACTAGAGGGTAAATTTGAATGTTCATCAGGGAATGCCACTGCCCAGTCCTATTGGAGGGTAATCCTAGTACTATCAGCGGTGATATACAATACCCACACCTTCTAGATGTTTATGAATGAAATTATATGGTGATTTAGTATCAATTAATCCATCCTTTGGAGTCACCTTAGTTTATTATATACTTGAATATTTTCACATCATATATCTAAAGATTTGTTTGAGGAAACCATCACGTTCTATGCTGAAAAATAATAATATAGGACACTAATGGAAAACAATATGAGTAAAAAAGGATATATGGACATTCAAATATCTCTCAAAATCTATCATGGGGAATGCGACATGCGAGGGGACACAAATGGTATCTAGTCCCACCCCATATCCTCGTCGTGTCCCATGCAGACATAGTGTTCCACCTAATGTAGTAGAACACTCCATGCAGGTGTATTACATGTCATTTATTATGGGCATGTCTGTGTACTCGAACAACGTGTATCTGAACATCGGTATGTGGTGTGTTGGTCCACATGAGATATTTCCTCTGTGATCACCATGTGTTTGTGTTCTCTTACATGGAGTCTATGCCCATGTGACCCATCGAATGTGTTTTCCAACCAGGGAAGGTATCCACCACATGTGAGAGATCACTACATGTCATGTCATCTGTAACATTCTAAGACCCTTTCCAAGTTTCTGGAAAGGTGTTCACACCATGTATTCTTCATTGAACACAGTTTATAGTCTGATTTTATCTAGAAACATCATATCTAAAAATATGATCTTCAAGATTCAAATATAAATCTGACTTAATAAATGACTCCTCATTTCCTTCTATATCTAAAGGATCTATCTAAGATTCACCCTTTTTTACTATTGTTCACTGGGGATAAATTTTGGTTTCTATTTGGTGAACTGTCGTACATTCCACACACCAGCGCATCACTGTTCGTCAAAATATTGGAAATTGAACACAATATCCATCATCCTAGTCTATCAACGACTCCAAATATATTGTTCACTCACAAATCCAATTATGTTTCGTCGCTCCCCCATTTATCTGTGTTCTTGATCGGGCCTGGGTCACCAGTCAATCATCGTACAAGGACCTCAGGGATCCAAACAGTAAAGAATTCATATAGAAACAAGTGAAAAGGGAACAAAACAGTGAGGATTATATGTCATCAGTGAAGAGTTCATGGCTGATGAATCAGAATGGGGAACCATGGTTAGAATATTGCTCTAACAATATTGTTACAACTAAAATATGAGTTCTTGGGAACATATAAGTTTATCAATTGTAATAGATCAAAGATAAATGATGTATCTACTCAATTATTTTCATCTAATGTCTTAAAACCCCAAATAATGAGTCATACATCATTTGTCAACTATCGTTGTTGAAAATGTGTTTTCCAATGATTTTAGGAGGATTTTAGGTGTTTTTTGTGATTTGATTCACATTGATCCAATGATTTTTCATTATTATAAGAGATTCATAAATATATAAGGGGAGGAGAGATTCACTGTAGAATGGGAATTATATGCCATACATAGATAATTCCTTTTTCCAATGACTTTTTAATGTTATTTTAGGTCATGATTTAAATAATTAATTATTTTAATTAATTGATTGATTCACTTAAATTCACTACCAATGAGAGAATGGTCTAAATATTCAACACCAACATATTAAATGTCACACCTCAGGTAAACCGAATGTTCCAAAAAAAGATGTATCATATTTATGAACCAATAAACCATTTAAAGGGTATTATATATTTAATTTAATAGATGTTAAAAAATTAAATTTATTTAATATTGTTATAAAATTAATTATGGGCACATCGGGCCTCAGAATCACATGTTGTCTCAGTTCCAATCTCTAGAAATATATATAGAAATATTTAAATGTATTAAAAGGAAGAAAATAAGCCTCTACAAAACTCTGTCCATTATGATTTTCATCCCCAAAAAGAAAAACTATGAAAAAATATTTGGATACTCAGCTCAAATCTGGCTTGTCCATTCATAGGAACCCTCAAACACAGTTCTGTGCAACCACATTATAGGAACAAAATGGTTGGTCCATCCATGTATGGTCTTCTCATGTTGGTCCTCAATCACCATCAGGTGTTTTATAAAGGGGTTTCAATCTGGGATGTCCAACTCTACCTAGTAAATTATGTGTGTAGTTTCGTGCATGCATTTCATCAGCTACGACACACGGAAGATGTGGTCGACCCACTCAAGTTGTGGGGGCTTGGTGAGGTGGTATGGAACATCACCAACCCTTCTCATAAATTTAAAAAACACAATGAAACTATGGGGACAACATCCCTCTTTAGCAGAACATTTTTCATTCTTCATTGTTGAGAGACTCAAAAGAAAATGTGGTCTCCCTTATAAAACACTAGGTGAATACTATAGCGATCATCATAATATTTTTTTCTACTCTAGGCCATCTTAATCCGCTCATTGATGACCTAACCTTTCTCCAATACCGCCTACAACATCATTAGGCCCACTAGAGATGTCTAATAAACCATTTTCTAGTACAAGTGTGGCCTTTCAGGGTCTCCCATAAAGGGCCTCATAATGATTCATATCGATGGCAGAGTAGTATCTATAATTTTATGAAAACACTTCCAAGGGTAAGTGATCCTCCGAGCTCCGGCCGAAGTCCAACACAGAAGCTACAAAAATATCCTCAATCATAGCGATTGTACACTAATTTTTCCCATTGTTCTAGGGTTTGAAGGTTGTACTCATCGGCATCAAGTACCTTAATTCCACATGGAGGCCTCTCTGAAATCATGTTGTAAGCTTCACATCACTATTGTACACAATCTTTAAGGGCACCCTTTGAAGAAGGATGATCTACCATACGTACAACTACCCCAAACACTCTACCAAACTCTACTCCCTAATAAAACATAAGTGTTTAAACATTTTAGTTAGTAAAAAAGCACCTAGATTGAATTGTGGTCATTCAATGTGAGTAGAATCCATTTGACATAATATGCAGATATGTCATCATGCTTCCACTCTGGACCTCAAGAGGATACAAAAAAACAACCATAACATGGTTCTCTACATTTACCTACTGATAGGTGACTAACCATGAGAAGCAATCTTCTATTCTCCATCTCATTCTGAACCTCCAAAATTGCAATTGAGAATGTCCATACTTATAACCCACACCAGGATGTACAACTAGGGGAGAAGTGTGGCACTCTTGGTTTAACTCCTCCCGCATCATAAATGGAACTAATGTACTCTCCTAGAACAACTTTTCATGATTACCACCTTCATAATATCTATATAGCGTGTTTCCTATGGATATCTAATCATGTATAATGTTATAGTTAGTGTCAACTAGCTGGGAATCTCTCGTATGCTCGGGAAGAAAAGGAGTCAACAACATCGACTGAAAAAATGTTGTGCCCTCCTTCTCAACTAGGTTCGACTATAAGGAAGCATAATGCTCTAGTGAAACACCCGTACCTAATATTCCCAGAGTGGGTACATTATTTTTTTATATTGTCTTGTTCAAAAGAAATCAAATTCAGATAGAACAATATATATACTAGCTTTGGAGACGCTATATACAAATATAAGTTATATATTACATCATGAAATGATGAAAACAACATTACCACCTTTTAAAAAATAGATATTCCATAGAATATCCCTATAGTTCATTCTTAATATACATATTCTCATATTGGGAGAAATTTAAATATTTAATAAAGATGTGAGCTTAGATTCTCAGTAAAGATGAACAATATAGTGGATTCTATGATTAATAAGAATAAAATTTTTAGCTAGTTTTTAAAATTGAAACACTGGACTTATAAATATAACCTTTATCATAATATGACGTGAATTAATCATATATTTCCATTTAAACATTCTCGTGGATATTCTACTAGTTGAATAATCACATGTAATTTAAATAACTAATACCATAATGATGGAATGAAAAATTCCTTACTTCATAACTATACCATCAAGGCCACATTCCCAAACCATACATAAATGGGTAAAAAACCAAACTACATTGTCTCATGAGACCTACCGATGAATCAAGGGGATATAGTAGGCCCCACCCTTCACTTAATAAGTCCAATGCATTCCTCATATGAAAACGGAGAAACATAACAAAAACATTCATATTAAAACTAGCATATTAAATATTAATAAATTAACCATAAACCATGAATGGTATCAAAATATCACATCCATAGTCAAAAATATCAATAAAATTCAATACAATGTATAACAAATGAACATCAATTAATCATAAAATCTAACAATTTATGTCGACATAGATGAAAATAAATTAATAAAATCATTATAATTCATTAATAGAAATATTCAAATTTAGTTTGAAATCATTTCAAAGTCACCCATTTATAAATGAAAACATTTCTTTTGAAAAGAACCCTGTAATATTTTTAGGGATGCTTCAAATTGTTATCGTTTCATAATGGTTGAAAATAGTCACTCATTCCGTTTAATTTAAAAAACATCCTTTACATAATGATTCACGATGGTCACAAAGTAAATCATTTAGACTACGATAGAAATATTCTATTGATAAATTTTCATAAAAAGTTAAAAATGGAAAAAAATTCCTTTTACAATTTTCAATAATATATTGAATTCCATGTTATGAAATATAGACATGGATGATAAATATGTCTTAGTAGATACTTATTTATAAACAATCATAGATATTAATGAGATTGTGAAATTAACACTTACCATGTAATTTCTTCTAGTAAAGGGTCTGTTAGCCTCCTATATAATGGTTAAAACATGTTATTAAATTATTTCATACCCATATCAATATATATGATATCATTAATGATCATATTATTATTTTTATTAAAAATATCTTAAAATTAACATTGTTTCATGTGTTAACTACTTTGTTTTCCAATGCGTGTTTTGTTATTTAAGTCATGTTTCTTATGCATATGATATATTTTATTCATATATATAATGATATTAGGGTCATTAATATTATAAGAACTCATATTATTTATAGTATTTTCATTATTTAATGGTTAATGTGTATAATTAATATCATCTCATCATGGAGAGGGTAGGCCGTACATATGAACGAGCGATAATATCATTCCCTTGACGGTTAAATGGTTTTCAAGAAGATGATATATTAATTATAAAATATAATAATCAAATCATATTAATTGATTATTTTTATTATATTAATCATTAAAATCACCCATGTATAGAATTCATGAATAAGAAATTACATCTTAGTGTGGAGACAGTAAGTCGTATGTATGCACATGGGGAGATATTTTATTCATAGGATGGATAAAAGTAGTAATATGGTTGTCACAAAATCAAAATAAAATATCAAATTGTTAATTATTCTAGATTTATAATTATACTATGGAAAAAACAATGGAAGAGTAACTATAAAAAGAAAATAACGTTGAAATATTTGATATAACATTTTCCTCTTTCTAAGGTATCTCTTATTGTTTTGAACAGAAGGACACCATAGATAGGCTTCCACCCATATTATAGACTATATGATGATGTGATGGAATATTTCTGGATAATTGGGTAGGGTTTGGATAATCCAAATAAATATACAAGTGCTAATAAATGTGAATGATATGTTCCCATTTATAAGAGATGGGATCAGAACTATAGGACACTACAAAAAATTATCTTAATATTATTTTATTTTTTATTTCAGATAGCTCCGAAGTTATATATTTGAAGCTTAAGTTTAGGATGATCCGAAATTTTCTCAACTATCGATTTTTATACATTTTAGATCAGAAATTTAACTATATATTTTGGATTTAACTCTTTGAAAAATAGTTTAACTCTTACCATGTATTCTTGTCTTTTTAAACTATAGGGTTACTATAGTTATAATAAATTACCAAATAAACCAATTATAACCATAAAATTTGTTAAAAAAATTATTATATCCAATTAATTTTCTTATTATGTAGAATGATCATATAAAACGTTTTCACTTCCATGGATTTATGTTTTTGGATTTTAAAATACCATTAAGAATTGTGACTGTTGCTAATATAGTTTTTGAACATTGATCACGTAACTAGTATAAAAATAGGGGTTTAGCAAATCCAATTTAATCAGAAAAAGGAAGTGATGGACTCTTCCAGTAGACCATCCCCTTATGAATCCCATTTTTCAGATCTTGTTAAGTAGGCAGTGTCATTGGGCTTTGCCGCTGACCAAGCCCAAGCTGACCTTCATCATGTTAAGCTCGAGTGGAACCTCCATTGGAAGAAGAGGATGTTGATGGAGATTACCACATGAGAAATGTAATCCATGCCACCCCAATAGTCTATCACCATCACAAACCATAACCTGCAGTCCAACACGGGTGTTATAGGGGGTTATGTAACAAGACCTTAGCACTATTATTCTGTGCATTATTTTTTTATGTAATAAATAATATACATTCATTTTATTATCGTTACATTGTAAAAAAATTAAATAACAAATAGTATTTTTAGTTAATATTCAAATAAGAAATATATTTTGATAAATTAATGGAATTTTGAATTAAATAGAATTTTAATAAAATATAATTGTTATTAAATTACTTTTTATTAAGTATCAACGACCCTGTAAATTTAATGAAGACACTTTCAATTTTGAATAACGGTTCAGTGTTGTTTTTTTTCAAAACCCATGATTATTCGATAAATGTCTGTTCTTATTTTAAAAGTAAAAATTCACATAATAATAAAATTATTTGGTTAAAAATAATATTATTTTAGAAATTAGGACGTCGAAATTTTGCAATTGTGAAATTTTTATAATTTTTTGAGTCAACAAAATTTTTGTGTAAAAATTAAATACCATTTAAATATATAATCTGATTTATGACATCATAATGTCCCAATAGTGATGTAATAAAATACTATAAAAATTATTTTCAGGAAATATAGGTTTTACAATTAATATTATGTGGTTTTACATTTATTTGATTTATTTTAAATGTTTTAGAAGACCCTCCAAGACTTATAAAACATTTTATATTTTTAAATTGATTTCCTTGAGAGTGTGACTCACCCCCAAAAAAGCAACCCTATTATTTTAAGAAGTTCGGCCATTGGAATTATAAAATATTTTTGTCCAATCCCCTTTGGAAAAAACTGTGGGCAAAAACTATTGGCTGGTTTGTCATTTTGATTTGTTTAATATGTCGTGTCCCAAACATAAATAATAAAGACTTCCCTCTCATTTTCAATATAAACCCACCCAAGCTCCCACTTCCTCTCCACTCAAAAACCTTTGGAGTTCATCCAAGTCTAGACCTCCTCTCTCTATAATCCTCCCAAGGTTCCCCAATCTCCCACGAAGCCACTTTCAAGCCCCTCCCTAGCATTTGGGATCACACATCCATGTATTGGATTCCCTCCTTTCTAATTTTATCCAAGTTTATTAATATGGATATTCCATCTTATTGTAAACAATAATTGTTGGGGTATGATTTCTCACCACCCTGATACATCCTTATATATGTTTTAATGATGATAGACCCATTTATCTCTCATTAAAGACTCTCATTTACACCCGTTAGTATACCGAAATTCCGTAATAAATTTGTCTCTCCTCATTTACATTAAATCAATTCTTTAGTATTATGTATCCAAATTCCATTATGTATTTTGGGATATGTATATACATGACCCCCGTACTTTCAATTTCATGTAAATATGATGATACACACCTTTATCTCTCTTAAAACATTTTTATGAATTATTATGTCACACAGTTATGCAGCCGAAATTGCTACGAGTTTTTGCAAGCACAAGTCAACATGTAGTGAATACCATGCCCATTTCTCTATCAAGGGTATTCACCTTTTTGAACATTTTATTATTGGTTATAGAAATTCATGTATGAATTTTACATTATTTTATCATGGAATAAATGATGTTGAATCCATGTTTTAGTCATAAGACTCAGGAGCAGGCAAGCCTACTCCTAGAAAAGTGTTAACAAAAAAAGTAAATACATCAAAAGAGGAGAGACATGGGGTCAAAAAAGATGTGTGTATATAGAACCACACACATCAGTATCAACCAAATAATTGTCGAATATTGGCGTAACAAAGGACCATAAAGAGAAAACCTCCTCAATCGTACGTTTGGATAGAGCATCAACATCCTGATTTGCCACTCTATAAACATGAGTGAAAACCAGAAAAAGCTTCTCCAGAATCATGAGACAATCATCCCATGTAGAACACATCTTCCATGGGACGTTTCTTGAATGTGTTCTATGAATATGAACCACCAGAGTTGAGTCATACTCCATCTATAAGGTTATCCCACCTGGAAAAGAAGCATACCGAACAACCTTGATCATAGCCCATAACTCCTCCTCAATAACCAAGCCATTCCCTAATGGGGGTTTACTAATACTAATTCATGTTCAATTAGTATTTATTCATAAAAATTCATGTTAAATTAGGGTTTACTAATTCTCCATGTGCAATGAGATGTCGCTCAAGATAATACCATGTAAAGTGTTTTTTCCACATTTCCATGTTGTGATAATCATGCTTTATCATGCCATAATGTCCATGTTTCTTTTCTGCTCTATATATATTCCTATTTTTATATATGTATCTTATTCTTCATGTTATTCCTTTTTTAATTCCTTACTAGGCATTATACCTCACCATTTTATTATGCATGTCCTCAGGTTATCCAATGCAATGCTGAGTATGAGGGAATATTGAGGTCTTCTAATGTATGTTTCCAATAAATATATGTGTTTCATGTTTTAATTCATTATGTAATGTTCCTAAGCGCTAAAAACACTAGACCACTAGATCTTTTATGTTGTATCAAGTGAAGTGTTCATGTAATAAATCTTGTTTAACAATGTATTAAAATGCATGGTAGTTATGAAACCCCATTTGGATAATTTATGATATTTTTAACACTATAAAAGTTATTTTTTCTGAGTAATATTTTTTTTTATTTTTATATAATTTAATAAATTAGTAGTTATTTTAAAATCCCATTTATGTCTAATTTGACATAATTTTATACATGATCTTTTTTATGTCATAAAAAATTGATTCCTTAGAAAAACTACATTTAGTCACCCCTAACATGTCAATGGATTTCAAAACATCTTTGAATATCATCATATATTTCAAATTATAATTTTATATAATTTCATTAATTTCATTTAAATGATTATTCCATTAATAAATCAAATATTTCATCATCATTGTGTCATTATTTAATATAATTATTTATTCCATAATATTATATATAAATTAATATTATGTAGATAAAAATTTTATATTTATAATTAATAATTATAGTTGAACATATCCCTTATATTTCCTCATATTAAAGTTGATATAGTTCTTAAAATTTTAATATGAAATTTTCTAACTCTTCTTTAAATAATGTATATTAAATTATTCAATCATACAATTGTGGCTTAAAAAGGATCATATTTTGGACCTAAGCTTCATTTTGGTCCAAAATAATTCACCCAATGATATTATGAAAACTGTTATGGTAATGCTATATTAATATATTATTATTTTTTCTTTTAGTTATAATATTTACAATTAACTGTGGTAAATAAAATCTGAAACATACCATTCATGAAAAAATATTTTTGATCATATTATTCAACATTTTTCATAATATTTACAACCACATATATAACATTTTCAAAATTAAATACATAGAACAGATAATATTTTGTTTAATTCTAATCTATAGATGTTGTTAGAATGTGGGTAAACGTGATGTTTAAATGTTCAATAAGTTGTTATATATAATTTTATTATAAAAAATGATTCCAATGACTTAAATTGGGTTAATAAACATAATTTTTTAACTATTTTAAACATAAAATAAATTTAATATAAAGAAATAATTTAAATGAAAATATCGGTTATTAAAAAAATGATGTATTTTTCAATATTCATTAAAAATCGAAACTTTTTAGAAAAATGTGAAAAATTAACCATAATATAATTTTCATATTCCAGATTCAAAAAATGACATCTATTTTGAATGTTTTTTTTATAAATTTCATAATGTTGTTAATATTATTCATAACCACTTTTCTAATTGATAATTTTATCAGTTATGGTGCTCTAGAACTCAGTTTTGTGTGCATCACAATCTATTGTATTATTTAAAAAGGAGCATACTATGGATGATGGGGGTGTTACATTATTCCCACCATCAAATAATTTCATCCCTTCAATTTCGTTAATGTAACAGCATAAAAATATTTGGGTCGTTCTTCATCATATGTTCCTATGGATCCCACATCACCGCTTCCCTTTTATAATTTCTCGAATAAAATATTACGAGGAAAGTCTTCTGAATTCTCAATGATTATTCTCTAGTGTCAAGAATCTTGATAGGCACTTCCCAGTAAAAATAATCAGGTCATATTTCAATTTCATGATAGGTGAGTACATGCGTTGGTTCTGGCATGTATTTCATTATGAGTGATTCGTGGAACACATCACATAATTTGGAGAGACATAGTACAATTTACAAATGGGGAGCTACAACTCTAATTTATTCTTTAATTTCAAAAGGTCTAATGTAACTAGGATTTCATTCACCATTCTTACTAAATCTTATAACACCACTCCTTAGAGATACCTTGATGAAAACATTTTCTGCCACATGAAAATTCAAATCCTTCATTTTGTTATCTGCATAGATCTTTTTCATACATGGAGGTGTTTTTATGTGGGTTTGAATAACCATTAAATTTTTCATCATTTCCTAAAAATAATATGTGCCTACTAGTTTTCCTTTACCAACACCATTTCAATAATTCGGTGTATGGAATCTATTTCCATATAACGCTTTAAATCGTGCCATTAGAATAGTTTATTGAAATCAATTGTTATAAGAAAATTAAACTAGTGGAAAATATTGATCCCAGATACATTGAAATTTAATTAAGGAATATCTCAACAAGTCTTTTAATGTATGAATAATCCATTCTGATTGTCCATTAGTTTGAAGGTGGTATCCAACGCGCAAAAAATTTATGCATCTAGGGCCTTTTAAATTATTTTCTAGAATTGTAATGTAAAATGGGGAACATGATAAGAAATAATTGATATAATCAACCTTGAAGACTTAAAACATCATTAATATATAGTCTTGTTAAATGTTCAAGTGGTAAATAATCTCTTATAGAATGAAAATGTATGATTTGACTGTATGATAAAAAATAGACATGATGCGTCATTTCATCTCGGAATATTTTGTATCCCAATGAAAATTTCAATAATAATATCATCCCATTTCCACCCAAGTATAGGAAGAGGTTGCGTTAATCCCTTAAAATGTTGTCTTCTAGCCTTCAACTATTTCCAAAACCAAAAAACTCTACACATAATATGAAATCTCCCATTTCATGTTGTTTAACAATAACTCACCATCATATATCTAGAAATCATAGTTATATAAACATTTATCAATAAATTTGAGATATGAGAATCAACCAATAATTCGTTTTCTAGCATAGGGTTAGTAGTTAAACAAATCCTATTCCTAAATCTCAAAATGACATCTTCATGAAAGATATCCGTCAATATCCCAACAATTAAAGTTTCATTTTTCTAATAAAAATACTCATCATCAGATACTAAATTTTTTACCATTTATATTAATAATTGATTGGTAGAGACTAGAAAACGTAGTGATGTTTCACCCTCATTGATAATTTTCATTTCAATCTTTTCTGGATCAATGAATATATGACCCTTGATGAATCAATATAAATCACAAACCCTTATTTCCAAGATGGTAGATTCATTATATGATCATTGAATAATATTCTCTTCAATTCATTAAATCATTCTTCACAATCTTTTTTACTAATGAATTTAACCCATTTAAAAGTGTTTTTGGTTAATGGGTTAGCCAATCCTGAAACTTTATGGATGAAATAATTATAGTAACATTAAAAAGCAATAAAATATTGTACCTTAGTTAAGATCGTTGGTGTTGTCCACTCATGTATTGCCTTTTTATTTGATTGATCAATATAGATTCCATTCATCGGTAAAATTTAGCAATGAAAATAAATATCAAGAATCCATAATAAATACTTGTTAAGAATCACATTTTGGTCACTTTTTCTATGTTTCTTCAGATCAATCAATAATTGAATCTCATGGTATTTGTAGATTGTTTAGTATAACAAGTTATTATCAATAAATACTATGAAAAAATCATCAATATATTCATTTAACTCTCTGTTCATTATATCCATGAATATAGAGGGTGAATTCTCCAGTCCAAATAGCATTACATTAAAAATACAACATCTATATTAGGTTCGGAATTCTATCATTTGAATATCTTCCGTATTTATAAACAGTTAATGATATCCATAAGGAAGGTAAATCATAGAAAAATATTGAGATCATTTATTTTGATAAAAAAATCATCAATGTAAGGAAGAGGATACTTGTTTATTATTGTAATAGGATTGATTTAGGAATTGTCACATCACAACCACATTAAAACATCATTCTTCATAACCAAAAGAACTATGGCTCCCCAAGGAGAAACACTCTAGAGATTTAATCCCTTATTACTAAACTATTATAGTTATTTCTTTAGATTTACTAATTACACTATATCCACCATATAGGGAGCCATTGGTATTAGTCTTGCAGTATGGATTAAGAAAATAAAAAGCATAACATCAAACTCTGGGATTTTATGGGTAAATCATCCAAAAAAACATCAATATATTCTTTTAAAATAAGTACATAATAAATTTTAATATATATTTATTCATCCCAATATGTTATTTCTTCATACTCCCTAGTAATATCATTCTATAATGCTACTTCGATGAAAATAGATAAGAATCAAATGATGGTGTTTCATCTCTAAAGATAATGGATTATACATCCTCTTCACAAATCTTTACTTCCTTCTTATTGAAATTAATTTTCTCATAATATTTTGATATCCAATAAATACATAGAATTATATCAAATTTAAAATTTTTATAATGATACATCCCTATGATAAACCATGTTTATATGTCATAATGGGAATTGGAAATAACTATTTTTAATGAAAAATAAAAATATATATGTGGATGTGATGATAAAGAATAAAATAATGGTGTTGCTATATTTTAGGAGATAATTAATGTACCTTTCACCACATCATTTGTAACAACAACTTCAAAAGTGGTGATCGCAAATGAATGGACAAACTCCCTTGGCCCAAACTGGACAGAGTTTCATGGATATTTAAGAAAATCACTTGCATAATTTTCCCACCACATTACAATTGTAGCATTGAATATTAGAATCTTATTTCATCCCCTTACAATCATGAGTTTTTGTCCATTTTCTCTACACATGTAACAAACTCCTTTCCCTTTTAGGAAATCATCAGGGTTTATCATTCCACAATTACAACACTGTGGAAATATAAAATTTCCCTTCTTCCCCTTATTTCATTTTCTAATGTGTTCAAAATCCCACTTCTTCTCTTGGTTTTATTTCATGTCATAAGACATAAATAATTCACTTACCCTCTTGATAGTACATGAGCCTATATCATAGATTGATGAGAAATATTGTGAGACCAGTGCTCATCCGCGGAATGGTTTTAACCCATCAAATAATAATTAAATATATCTTCTTGGGTTACATATTTAGTTTGTAGAATTACATCCAAACCATGTGAATTTAGCTGCATATATTGCAAAATTTTCATCCTCTTTTTTCCTTAGAGTTTGAAATTTTCACTCCATATCAGCTCACCGTTCTCAAGGAGATTATTTTTCTAATAAAATTTAATTAAACTCCGTACATTACATTTTTATTAATTCTCCATATTACTTATTATTTTTAAATAATAATCACCATTGATCAAAATATCATAAGATTCAATTAACACCCATGACAACTTTATCTTTTAATTTCTCCTCAGGAAAAGATATATGTTCTTAAAGAACTAATCCATTTCTCAGATACAAATGGATTTGTATACCTATTTAATGATGGACGTTTTTTTCTAATGAAGTCATCTATCATTGGTCATCTATGTTGTGGAAGAAGGTGCTCCATACCTATAATGTTATTTTTGATAACCTGAGTAAGATGTCCCAGTATGGTTATAGGTTGTACAGAAACAATTGTATCACTAGTTCCATTAGTAATATCTTTCATATGAGGGATATCCTATATATATTAAGTGAATTTATATGTTTTTCATCCCTTCCACTGGGAATAATTTATTAACAATGTCATATAAAATATTAGCTTATGAATCATATTTCATACTTCAATGTTATTAAAATACAAAACATTAATTGAAAAAATTATTCATATCAAACACATAATAATTAATGTGGTTTATTTGGTGACATATTTACTCATAAATCCTTTATAATGGATTCTAAATAAATTTTTTATTATCCTAAGCATATCCCCTCGGTGTATCAAACCAGTTGCGTAGTAAGACCCATTGTTTTTTAATAGTTTGACATGATTCAGGCTCGATACACATTATCAATGTTGTTACATCTGGGTACATATATTCTAGAACCCAATCCACCTGTAGTATCCAGATAGGGATGTATTTCCTTGAAAAGCCACATAATCTCTATATTAAAAAAATTATAGGATTTTATTCTATATTTATTCTCAAGTTCTATCATAGTGTAATGTTCCAAAATCTATGTTTTTAAAAATATAGTTTCCAAGGGTTGAACATGACATCCTCAGATATCAACTATAATTCCCCCTCCCAAGTTTCAAAATGCTGATTCATTATTTTATTTCATTGGAATGTTAAAAATAATTAAAATACCTACAGACAAATCAGTATAGTAGCCTTGTAAAAATTAGTTACAAATATAAGTTTTACATTATATCATGAAATGAATAAGAACACAATATATCTTTTGAAAATAATCATATCCCGTAGACTATTCTCTCAGGTTAGTCATAATGTACTTATTTTAATTAAGGGGTAATATGAAACATAACAAAGGTGTGGCATCAGATTCTTAGTAATGGTAATAATTATAGAGGAAGAAATCATAAATAAGAATAAAATTATAAGGAATCCTATAAAATTGAACAACTAGAATTTAAAACATAATCTTAAGAATAATTAGGCAATAAGTAATCAAATAATTCCATTTACATATTCAAATTTTTATAATACTAGTGTAATAATCACATGTAATATTAATAACTCGTATCGTTATTAGGGAATTCATAATTTTAGACATCATAACCACATCTTAATGGACTCCTGGAAAGTACATGCATAGATTGGTATAAATCTAAACAAGTTTGTCTGAAGAGGAATAAAAATTAATCAAGGGGATATAGTGGGTCCCACCCATCACTTACTAATTTCAATTCATTTCTCATATGAAAATGGTGAAACATAACATAAACAGTCGTATTAAAACTTGCATACGAAATTTTATTAATTTTATCACAAACCTTGAATAGTATCAAAATAGAACATCTTCAATAAAAAATATCATAAATCATTCAAAATGTTGTATAACAAATCAAACTGAATTATGCATAAAATACATAAAAGGATTTTTACATAGATGGAAATAATCTAATAAAGTGATTAAAAATCATTAAGACAAATATCCATTTTGATGTGAAAATTATCTCAATTATAAAAGATTTATTTTGAAAGTAACATATAATGTTTTTAAGGGAATCATCAAATTGTTAATGACACATAATGGACGAATGTAGTGACTTGTTCCATATAATTTAAAACACATACATTCATTAATTTGTTGACAAGGCCATAAAGCACCTCATTTGAAAAATAATAAAAAGATTACTTTCATAATGTTTTATGAAAATTCGGAAATTTGGAAAAATGACTTTACACAATTGTAGATAATAATTTGAATTAATGTTTTAGAAAAATTCATCGTATTATAAAGATTACATAGTAGATATTTAGGTATGAACAACCACAGATAATAATGAGATTGTGCAATTAACCCTTAAATTGTACTTTCTTTTAGAATAGGTTGTGTTAAACTCATGTATAATGGTTAATAAATATTATTTAATTATACAATAACCATTTCTATATTTATGATATCATATATAATCCATTTATATTATTTTTTTAATAATGTCTAAGAATTACCATGGTTATTTTATTTACTGCTTCATTTTCCAAGGCATGTTTTCATATTTTAGTCATGCTTATTATCCATCAGATACATTTTATTCATATAAATAATTAAATTATGTTAATATATATTATATTTACTCAATTTATAACATTTTATTATCATTCTTGAATTGTCAATGTAGGGAATGAATCACATAGCACAATGGAGATGATGTACCGTACGTACGTAAGAGCGACAATATCATTCCCCTCATGGTAAAATGGTTTAGAATTGGATGTTATATTAATAATAAATAATATTATCCTATAAAATTCATTATTTATACAATTATATTCATCATTATACCCATCCAAATGTTGTTCTGTTGAATAATAAATTACCTAACGAGGTAGATATAATATGTCGTATGCACGCACGCACAATGATATTATTAGTACTAGGAGGGTTAAAAGGAAGAATATGATTCTAACATATTTATAATAACATCTTCAAATCTAGATGATACTGGATTTATTACTTTAGAAAGTATACAAGAAAAGAATATGGACTAGAATAATAAAATAGCGGTAAAATAGATGACAAAATAATGTGCTATTTTTCCAGGTATCTCCATTTTATTTGAACAAAAATACTCCATAGGTTGGATTTATTCACAAAATTATGGCCTCTACGATGATTTTAGGGATGTTGGGAGGACAATTTTTAGTGTTTAGATAGTAAAAAGTGCATTAATGGTGTGAATAAAAGCGAATTACAGGGTCCCTTTTATATGAGAGGGGATTAGTTCATTAGGAAACTCCAAAATTATTAATTTTATATAAATTTATTTTTTATTTCAAATTGAAAAAATGTGAGTTATTTATAGGATAGGATGAATTTGGGTCTAAATATAATAGAAAAATTATTTTTAGACAATTTTAGTTCACAAAATTGATTTTATCTTTTAGATTTAATTGTTAGTTAATGAGATTAACTCTTAATGTGTCTACTTGTACTTTTATTCTATAGGGTTACTATCATTACAATAAAATGAAAAAAACCCTATTATATCATATATTATGTCTTTAGAACTATAAATGTTCTTTTTCTAAAATGTAGTGTTTTATTAATTCTATATCATTTTATAAGTTATTTTTTATATTAAAATCTCATTTAGGTCAATTTTGACACTATTTAATAAATGATTTTTGTTAATTTTATAAAAACATGATTACTTATATAAAAAATGAATTAACTCACCCCTGACTTGTCCATATCATCGAAATAATTCATCGATAGAATCAAATATTAGGAATTGATTTTGTTTTAATATTATGAATGTCATGTAATTGATTATTTATTTAATAAATAAATTATTGCATCATCATGGTGTCAACAATTAATTTAGTTATATATTTCCGAAAATTATAAACAAATTATGATTATGTAGAAAAAGATAATATACTTCTATTGAATATTAATACTAGAGAATGTCACATATATAAATATATATTAAAATGATGTACTTATTGGTATTTGAAAATGAAATTTTAAAGCCTTCATTTAATAAATCATAGTAAATGTTCTAATCTGACACAATTGGCTTTAAAAAGATCGAATTTTTGACCTAAGGGTGTCTTCGGTAGAGAAAAAATTATCCAATGATATTAGGATTAGTTTTAGAGTAATTTTATATTATTATAACATTATTTTATCCTTTTATTACCCTATTTACCTTTAATTATGGTAAATAAAATCCAAAAGTAACTATTCACCCGAAATTATTTTAATACTATTATAACCATTTTTTCATTATAATTACCACCATTCCTATCTTTTTTTAAAATTTCAATTCCCACAATTGGTAAAATTATGTTAACTGCTAATCTGAAGATGTGGTTAGAAGTTGGGTAAACGTGATGTGCAAAAGTTCAATAAATATTTATAACTAATTCAATTTTAGAAAATTATTCCTACGACCTAAATTGGGTTAATAAATTTATTCCTTATTAAATAGGTATTGAAAATAAATTTAATGTAAAATACATATTTAAATAAAAAAAGTCTCTTTTTAAAAAACAATGCAGTATTTTTCACTATTCATAAAAAAATTAAACTTTTCAAAAAAATACCAAAAAAATAACCATAAGAAACATTTGTTATTCTCAATTTAAAAATGAAGTATATTTTTAAAAAATATATTATATTTTATAATTTTGTTAATACTATTCATAACTTCTTTTCAAACAGCTTTATTGATAGATCGTTGTGCACTCGAACTCTGTATTGTATTCCGTGGTGGGTTTAGAATTATTTAAAAAGAATTGTACAGTGGTAGCATGGGGTGTTACATTCTAATCTTCCTAAATTTGGTGAGATTGGAAATTCTAGCTAATGGAAACTACTACAATGTTTTCCTTCCCTGGAGAATAGACTATCTCGAATTCATAGCCCTATGTGAAGACATACCTAAGATTATAGTGGTCTGAGAAAACCAAAAAGTGTTATCCTAGAAGGTAGTTTCTCCAGGCCAAAAAAGTTTTAAATACCACTACCAGATCAATCTCATGTGTTTCATAGTACTTCTCATGGGGTTTCAACTACCTCAACCCATATATGATAACTTCCTAATGTTGCATCAGCACGTAACCAAGCCCATCACCTAAAGGATTGAAATACACTAGAAACTCAACACCTTCCTTTGGTAGCCTCAATAAAAGATCACTCATCAACCTTTTCCTCATTTCCTCATAGGCCCTCTATCCGTTCTCATACTAGATAAACAACTTTCCATTCCACTATAGGTTGGTCAAGGGGTCTTTGATTCTGAGGAAATATTTCACAAATCTTGTTTGGTACACCTCCAAAACAATATTTCTATATAGATGAGACACTTTTTCAAGTGTCTCCCAAGAATTAAATGATTTTTTATTTGTTAGATTGGTGGCTAATTCTTGATATGAAATGATGTTCCTTATAATTTGAACATCATGTATCTAGAAATGACACATTGAAATCTTTCCATAAAACTATTTCTCTGGATGTTATTCAAGTACTATCCTCAAGTGCTCTGAATTCTTCAACTCTATTTCCATGTATAAAAGTATGTTGTCGATGAAGAAAAAAAATTTGGTTAATGTATTATTAGAATAAAATTTTCATCCAATATGTAAAGGTCGAGGGGAGTTTTTCACATACAAGGGAATAACTAGGAACTCATAGTGCCCATAACGACATTGGAATTCCATCTTTGGAATATCATCCTTAAAAACATACAACGGGTGGTAGCTGGACCTGAGATCAATCTTTTAGTACCATATCATGCCTCAAAACTGGTTAAAGAGGGCATTGATCCACATTAAGGGATATTTTTTCTTTTTCATGACATGAATTATGAGATGATAATACATGAAAAGAAGCAGGATCCAATCATCCTTTTTTATGAACACCATTAGAGCATCACAGGGGGAGACACTGGGCCTGGGGAATCCATTCTCACAATGTACAACCAACTAGAACAGAAGCACCCGGATCTCGGTAAGTGTAATATTATATTCTACAGAATATACTAGGACAATATAAAGATGCATGTCTATGAAAAACAATATCTACGACCATAGAGGTAGTCTCAGAACATCGTCATGACGAAATCCATATAATCCACCACAACTAAAGGAACCCATATTCATGAAGAGTCCGATACACCAAGAGTGACACTCATCAGCTCATGGGTTATAGTCTATGACCCCATTCTCACAACATCCACCTTCCTTTCCATGACAACTCTCTCGATAGAAATAGAAAATCATGTCTGATCACTGCATTGTCATATGATTAGTCTGCAGTAATTGTGAATATGGGATTAGACTATGGAAAGTAAATCCAAACCTTATGTGATGATAAAGGGTTCAATTCTGACAACTAATAGGCCTCATGTGAACCTGTATCTCTAAGTGATATCTCACACTACTAGGAGGTGAATGACACAAATGAAGTGTTCCCTATAAGAACCTCATGGTTAAGATATTATGTGTGTGCCTCTACTAGGATCTATAAATCACGAACAAAGTGACAATAGACTATGGAATGAATGGATCATGTGTTTACTAATATTTGGGTATGAGTAGAATAAACATATCTGGTATCACAAATCATCTCATTTGTTGTGGGATCATAGATATCCAAAACCTGCAGTTATCCACGACCACGACCACCATCTCCCTGCCCCTGACGTGTGGCACCTATTGGTGGTGTTGGTGGAAGGATATCATGGAGAAACACTCCTTATATTTCTCATCCTTCTCCTCTACTAGCTTCTCCTCTATAGGGACAAACTATTCCTCACATCATACATCCCTGATCAAGACGTTGTCTCTACCACGGCGGTTCATCCGCTAACTACCGGGGCTGCTTAGCACATCTATACAGGATGTCACGTTCCATGTTAAATTTCTCATCACAAGTAAACAACCTCCCCTATCTGGGCTGATCTGTTCATATATGCTATCCCGGAACCATATGACCGTGTTCTAAAGCTTTCTCGAAGAATGGTCTTCTGTTCTAAGATCCCAAGCACTTTGATGATGTTGTATATGATTGAAATATTTTGAGACCACTAATAGATCAAGAAATTTATCATTTTGAAAAAAAAAATCTCTATCACATTTTCCTGCTCCAACACCCCTTCATTGGTGAGGATACACAATGGCACTATGTTGGATCATATCTCTTTGTAGATTCCCAGCTCAAACATTGATGCTTGTAAGTAGTTGTAACAAATCATGTCGAAAAAATACCTCATATGGTCTATGAATCATGATAAGTACTCATCCAATGACATCCCTCCCATATAATTCTCCAGAAGCTCTAGGATCCACACTCAACATAAGGAGGAGGAGAAGTACATGTCATGGAACTACTACAGAATTTATCCTAGTAGAGTGTCAACTCATCTTACAACTGTGTAATCAGGCTCCACCAACACCTATCCACTCATTGGAAATAGATGGATACCAAATATTCCTTTTCATCTATAAGTGTTCAACAAATCCTTAATATGTGGACCACCAACTCATGAACATCCTCTACTACATGGGGATCTGGCTCAGCGTGAAACATCAGTGGTCCCCAATGTTGGATCTCACTGAGTTTTCTAGTCATGTAAATGTCCTCATCCTACTCAACTAAGATGATATGTTGTTCAATTGGTCTAGGTTATTCTACTTTCCCTTATAGAGGAAGTGGATCATGAGATGGACTTTGAAAAAAGGCCTCATCGCTCATAGGGTCATTGTCAAGAACCAGAGCTGGTATCCTAGTCAACTGCCATCACAGAGGCATCCTGAAAGATATCAAGGAATACCATGCTAAAATAAGAATATATATATATATATATATACTGAAAATAATGAGGATATGACCCAAAAATGATTTTCAAATACCCAATCACATACGAATATTTCACCATTAATCATTTAATTAAATGTCTATGCATGTCGATTCAATAAGCTTGTAATCATGGTCCTGGTGAATTGATATGCCGAAAACTCATACCATCACTGGACGCCCTGTAATGAGATCATCATAGAAGACAATTTGACAGTGTTTCCCTAATCACAACCAATATTCCTCAATTTTATATGTCCGATCAACATCCCATGCAATGAACTTTCTCTAATACCAATCTATCATGACCTAACCTAGGAAGGGTCGTGAGGTGCATCCAAACGAAGCCCACCTCCATAGGCCACATGGTTTTGACATATGTCAAAGGTACAAATAAACAATGGGATCTCTTTTCATAAGTACCTATACACACTAAAACATCTAATAAAATGACAACATGAAGACGAAAATAAATAATAGAAGCCACACTTCAATAAATAAACCATCCCTTCATGGAACACTAACAAATATAAAGTACAGTAGTTTAAATTGATAGGAAAAGGAGAAAAATACACGCCCAACAAGTAATGTTTCCCAACCTAATAGAAATTGGAAATTTAGAGTAGCTGAGAGATCACACATTCTAAATCACAAGATAAAACCACTGTATGTAGTCCAAGTACCCAGTATCCCTAAGATCCTATGAAGTCCGGATTGACTTGTCCACCATCTGCAAAACGAACAACATGTGTGGGGAGAATACCGTAAAGGGGTGATTATATACATACCTAGTAGAATTCCTGGAAAAGGGTGAAGGGGGAGAAGTAAGAGACACAAAATAATAGAATGATAGTAGATACAAAAGGTACAATGAAATATTATAGCTCAACCCAATAACAGTGAATTGTAAATAATCTAAGAATAAGGGGATAAACAAGGTCAGTAGATGAAATACCATTCAAGCCTTCACAACATATAGAAGGATAGTAGACTCATCCAATACAAGAAGCAATACATGGAAATCTTGTGAAATACCCAATGTGTATTTTCATGTCCTATAAGGAGAGTAAAAAAACCTAAGGAGTGGGGACCAAATAACAATATATATATATACACATATACTATATCAAAGTAAACCAAATAAGATACTAAGGGATATTAATCATACCAATTATCCCAATAATAATAGTATCCAAAAATTACAAAAACAATTCATTAATAATACCCAACTACTCATGCATTTACCTTATATACAAATTCATAAGGGAATCAATGACTGAACCTTAATACTATCAAATTTGAAGAAAACTGGCTTGCCTGCATGGTTTCAGGTCACATCCCAAAATTGTGTCTCATTAGAGAAAGCATCCATCATCTCTATGAGTGCACGGAAACACCAATCAATGTCTCATCACTATTATACATAGTCATGTGGATAAAAATCTTGGTAATGATACCATTCCTTGGTATGATAAGAGGGTCCTAATCTGGTAATCACTGAGGAACTACTATGCACATCTCAGTTGGAGGATTACACTCGAGAATGTCATTGGGAAATTCCACTACCCAATAAAATTTGAGGGTAAGCTCAGTTTTTCATCAGGTATCCCCACTGTCGATCCCTACTACAGAGTTACCACTCAAGGATGTCATCGGGGAATGCCACTACCCATCCCTACTATAGGGTAAACCTAGAACCATCTTAGGGAATGCCCCTACCATCTCTACTAGGTGGTAACCCTATAATGTTGAGTATGTCCACAACCTAGTCTTCCCAGAGGGTAAATCATATTGATCATCTGGGAAAGACACTACCACGACATGATAAAGGGTATATCTGGAATGTATTGGAACTACACATCCCATTCCTTCTGGAGGGTTACTCAGAAATTTCATTTGGTAATTTCACTACCTAGTAATAATAGAGGATAATCCAGGTACTATCATTAATGATCTCCACTACATAGCCTTACTGGAGGGTTACACCAGAAAGCCTCTAGTGACTCTATATGATCAAAACCATCATTATGTGTCTCCTCAGTGTATTCCAAAACCAGATAATTTAAAATCATTACCATAAATCCACTTCTGAGTGTACCATCATGTTTAATGAAGTACAAAATTAGGATAAGATACTCGTAGGGAAAAAAATTCAAATGATTCTGATACGGATGTTCAATGATCACACTGAAGAGAACAAGGGCAACACGAAAAGTGAGGGGATCCACATGGTGTGTGGTCCCACATTATTTCCAAGTCGTGTTCCTAACCAAAACATAGAACCACCACATTTAGTATAACATCCATTTTAGGTTGACTAAATCTCGTGTCTTCATTAACAAGGATCATGTTTGTGTCCTATGGTCGTGTTTGTTTACTCAGACCTCTTGTCTTTGTACTTAGGTACAAGGTGTGTCAGTCCCCACAAGAATCCGCTTGTGTGAAAACATGTGTCTATTTTTTCTTATATGAATTACCAACCCATGTGACTGGTCACATGGGTTGGCCAAACATGGAAGGTATACACAATGTGTGGGAGACCACTACATTCATTGTAATCCTTAATTTTTTAAAACCCTACTGCCTCTATAGAAAGAGGCTACATGCCATGTGTTCATTATTTAAAATGATGTGTAGTCAGGTTTTCACTATATATATAAGATATCAAAATCTGATCTTTCGGATTCAAATCTGATTCCACTGTCGTATATCCTGCCACTCTTCCTCCAATATCTCAGGGATCTGGCCCCTATTCATGCTTTTGAGTTATCATTTGTCGAGAATTGAATATCGTGAAGATTTGGTGAATCTCCATATGGTTTACAAACCATCACATATATGATCAACATGATCCTAGAGAATGAACACAGGATCTATCATCCTTTTCTTTAACACCTCCATATCTATGATTGGCTTGCAAATCCATTGAATTTTCACTGATCCTCTGTGTATTCAGGTTCCTGATTGAGCTCTGGTCATCCATAAATAGTATAACTAAGACCATGGGGATGAAACCACTGTGGAACATATATAGAAATGAGGAATAAATCAACCAAGAAAATGGTTATTGCTTCATAGACCAAGAATTATTGACTAACAAACTAAAATGGAAAACCACGGTTAGAACATTGGCTTAAAAATATTGAAACAAGTAAAATATCAGTTCATGGAAGCATGCAAGGTTATCAATCAGTAAAAATCCAATAAAAATAATAGATCTTCAAAATTAAAATAATACACGAGTGTAAATCACAAAATGAAGAGTCATGCCTCAGTTTAGAACAATCACTTTTGAAGAACACAATTTCCAACAAATTAAGGAGTCATTGGGTAGGTTGCACATTGATTTTCATGGATCAAGGGATTCATAATTCATTAAAGTGATCCACCAATGGAGGAGGGGGAGGGATTCCATTGTGAATGTGAATTATGATCCAAATCTATCCATGTCCCTTTACCAATGAATATAAAATATTTTTTAGCTAATGTTTTAATTAATTTGTCATTTATATTAATTAATTAATTAACTTAAATGATGCACAGGCTCGAAAGGTCAAAAAACATCCCACACAAACGTATTTTAAATCGTTCATATAGTAAATACCACATTCCAGAAACAATTGTGGCCTCCAATTTCTGATCTAATTAACCATTTATGAGTTGTCACATATTCCTTAATTAACCACATGTGTGAAATATAAAATATTTTTTAATATTTTTATTAAATTAATCTAGAAACAAACAACATCATAATCTAATGCTAAACACAAACCTTATCTTTGTAAATATATATAGAAATATTTACAAGTCATAAAAGAGAAAAATGGGTCATTATATAGGTTCTTAAATTGATTGAATATTTTTTAATAGATTTTAAATTATTTATATCATCAGTCGAAAAATAATTTTTCATTAAAATCATTTATTTAAAATTTTTCCCCAAAAAATATTTTTATCCATTTAGAATCTATTATTAAATTTTTTTAAAAGTTGATGACGATTTAAAAAAAAATTCTTGTCATTTTTACTACATAAATATTTTCACTTTTAACAAACATGTGAATGTAATATTTTTTTTAATGTTTGGAATATTAATTTAATATTCATTTTTCAGGACCAATAAATTATTTAATGATTATTTTAATAGAATGAAAAGTTTATATTCAAAGAGTTTTAATTTATTTTTTTATTTTTTATATTTTAGTTTAAATTATACTTTCAGGCTGATTTTTTTTCTCAATATTGTTTTTAATTATATTTTAGGTTTTTTATATACATTAAAAATAAAAATAAAATTATTGTAATGTTGATCAACTAGTGATATGTATTATCGATAATATTCTTTTTATTTCTCCAATTGAATTGTTATTATTTTCACTGGGGTTGTACAATTTTATTACTATTCACGATATTAATCTAGATGGTTTATGAATATATTTATTAATTGGGTAAATATTAATATTTTTATGTTATTTTTTCAATGTGAATTTATATATTAATTATGGTCCACCCTATTTAAGGTGAGGAATTAATTGGTCATATTATGTGACTGTTCATAACCAAATTTGAATTTCTCCTTGTTGTATAAGAACATCTCTTGGGAAAAATTATCTTAGTTATTTTGATGATTCATTACACATTTATATTCGATGTCTTGGAATGTGTCCATAAACATACATAGTCTAAATTGACGCATCAATTTAATTAATATAAATTTATATTATTAATGAAATTCAATGATAGTATCATATGATTCATGTCCATTAAATTCTTATATAGAACCATATAACACACATGATTTAGTGTGGGAAGTGGTAATTATATCATCACATATTTGGTTGAATTATATATATGATCAATCATGTGATATATATATATATATATAATAAAATATTTAAGTATACATTCAAAAAAATACATGAATATAAACCAAATGATTTGGTTTGAGTTGACCAATAATTATGACTTCTCATTACTCTATCACCATGAGAGGGTGACCAAGGTGGCTGATGCTATATGTCAGATGTACCATAATTTATTGACCCTTATAAGGATTTAAAGAGATTAAATTAAAATTGATATTCATTGGATGTTCTATGAAATCATATGGTATAGTAAAGATCAAATATTTCAAAAATAATCCTTCACTAATCCTTCAATTTGAGGGGAAAAGAAGGATTTTGTAATATAGATGTATATGGGGAATGTTCCTGTGATAAAAAAATAGTGATGGAATGATAATTTTTTGGAATGGAGTATGTGTTTTTTTAATACCAATAAAAATGAAGAATCTTTTTAAGGAAATTTATAGTTCAATATTCTCTATTCATCCTTAAAGTGTGAAAATGTGTTGACATCTTAAAGTGCATTTCTATTGAGACCAAATTAAAATGAATATTGATGAATATGTATCCTGATACCACATATTACAAGAACATAAATCAAATAGGAGGAATCATATGCGGATGTTTCAACCGTTACCCATATTAGATTGTAAATAGAAAAACATCCCCATAGATTTCGTCATCGGACTCCATAGAATAACTAATGATAATAATTTAATTTTGGTCATAGTTTATAATCATATGTTGTTTCAATATTTTATTAATATTTTATAATATTTTTCAATATATTATATTTCTAGGATATAAATGATTATAATTGTATGGTTTCATAGATTACCACAGTCTATTGGATTAGATCGAGATATGATGATCTCCTAGATGTTCTATAAAATTATTTAATTAGTTCTGATTATAATGCTCAACATTATTAATATGTATATTAATTTGATAGATGTTCAGTATATGAAACCCATTAAAAATATTGATGTTATATTGAAATTTTGTTTTATGGATTTAAGGGATGTTGCGTTCAACACCATCCTCTTATAATATTTTCATAAAAACATCCTTCATAAGCAAATTAGTATGAATCATTATTAACACATTTAAGATATGAGGTGAATACCTACAATGTTTTTTAGATGAAAATATTAATATATATATATTTGTAAATATAATATCTAGGGAAATTTTATAGAATTTTAGATCATTTAATTAGTACATTTTATTATATCAAAGTCCGTTGAAAAGTTAAAATAACAATAATTCGTGAGGCCTAAATTTTAAAGTTTGTGACATCATATTCCTATAAATATCAATTATGAATAATGCTATTTAATTTTTAAAATTTGGAATGTGAAACCCTAAATATACTGACCAATTCAAAATTAATAATCATATTATGATGGGAACTTTTCTCTTGGAACATTCCCTAAAACACCTTTATGTACATAAGGTAATCTATGTATCCCTCTTAGGAAGTCCAAAAATGTTCCTTAATAAGTAAAGAACACGAAGTTCATACCGATGTAAAATAAATTGTTTTTATGGAACAACTAATATAATTATTGAATCACACAGATGTATCAATATTTAATGATGATATTAACCTTGTTAGTTTTCATTTTCGTAATTATAAATTTTAGGAAGCTAAATGGGAACCCAATAATGTGAAGATGTAGAAAAAATAATTTTTGTTTTTATTATAGTGATGTAATTTTATGTGCTAAATTAATATAAGGTGGTAGAATGCTACACCCTATTATATTAATAAGAACATATATTTATTTATATTATATGTTTTCTGTGTCTTTGTTTACATACAATATAGAGGTTTAACGAACCATGATAAACTATTGATATGTTGCGACTATATGGGGCTATTTATACATAGATTCTATTTTATAGATTATGAATAAGATTAAATAAATTATTATATATATACAATAACACTTAGTAAAACATTATTTATTATTTCTTATGAAAAAAACAATCAATTCTAAATATTAAGAATTGTACTTTTTTTATGTTAACATATTGTATTTCAATTAACTGTACATTTCAAATATTAAACTTATTAATTACTAATAAACCATGAATTTGATTAAATATAATATTATTGAATGTTAAAAAATGTATAATACATCATTCATTTAATATCAACTTTTCTAAATTGTGGTAAAATAATTATAATTTAAAAGTGATAATTTTTCAGAATGAATATTTTATTATATGCAACTCATTCTATCATAACTAAATAAATTATACACTATTGATGAATAAAATTAATGCAAGGTTTATTTAATATATTAAGTAAAAAAAATAACAATTTTAAAATGGGATTTACTATGAATGGGATAAATATAAATTCATTTTTATTCATAAAAATGTATTTTTTTCAAAACATTTATGTTTTTTTCAACAATCTAATTTTAAAATGATTTTATTTCACTTTGAAGAGTTAAATATAATAAACTTATATCCATATTTGAAATAATAATTTTTAAATTTAGTAATGTTTTTAATCTCATGTTTCTCATTCCATAATCATACATTATCCTAATTTAGATCCACAATCCAATTAGAGTTAAATTATAATAATTTAATATTTATTATAATTATAATTATGCCACTCACCTCAATTATATTAGGGAACCTCCTCTCCAATATTCGCTACACTAAATTATAATTTTATATTGATCAAGAACTACCTAAATAATATACCATCCTTCATATTCTCATCATAGATTTTTTGTATATAGAATATATTAATTAATGGATGATTAAATTATACACAAAAAATGTTTCTTAAGGAAGAAAATATTTTAACACATACGATGAAAGATGCTATATTAGGAAAGGGTTCTTATTCTCAATATTATTTCATTTGATAAATGATTCTGTTTAATCAAATATTTATGTTTATATGGTTTTTTACCCTTTTATATTTTATATCACGAATCTATAAATATTAATGGCATTTAATGTCTCATTTCATGTTATTTATTTCAAGTGGGGTTATGATTATAATGTTAAAAAATAAAATAGGGATTATGCTAAAATATAATTTCCTTTTAGGATTATATATGTTCAATTTATATTGATAGTAATTATATTTTCCATTATGAGGTAAATAGAATCTATTTTATTATCATATAGATATTTTTTTAAATTTAATGTATTATTTCCAATTTTCTATCCTTGGTACTTATAATTATAGAGAAATAATTTTTTATAAAAATTCAACTATATTTTTCTGGGACGCTAATTAATCTCTAATATTATCATGTTCATAGAAAGAATTTATAGATATTTTTAACTACTATTAAATGTTTGAGAATGAATAATTTTACTCCAAATGAATTATTTAATAAATTATTGTATTAAATAATTTAAAATAATGTATTATTTCTTTTTTTTGTTTGAAAAAGAATGAAAATAATGTTCTCCATTTATATATGCAACATGAAAGTATTTTTTCCATAATTATATATTCTATCATCATTGAATCATCCATTAATTTTTTTTTGATATTTTTATATAAAATATATTTCTCATTATTCACAAAAATTTTTAAATCACACGTAAAAGAAAAAAATATATGTTTTCAAAAGATATTTTTAGGTGAAATTTTAAATGATCATATCAACTATGTATAAATAATTTAAATTTTATTGTACATAACTATGGGTTTTATCATATGATATAATAAAATCTAATTATCATGATTAAATTTAATGATTTCATATTAAATTTGATTATATGAAACCCATTACATTCTGACATAAAAATTAAGTTATGATTAAATCTATATGAATGTCATTTATTTGTAAAGTGTTATAATGTGATGTGATGAAAAATATTTTTATTATCTCATGAAAAACATGTATATAATTTCCATTATGATAAAGGTTGTGACAATGTAATATAAACTACCAATGAATTGGGTAATTTTTGATATATTAATTTATAATATGGAAAATAATTGGGAGTTGAGACAATTTAGTTAGGGAATTTTTTTTAATATGATAGTATTATAGGTGATACTTGGATAGCAAAATCATGTAATATGTGGTGATCCTTGTCCACTATGTGACTGTGTTCACTATTATGGTCTTATAGTGAACTTTGAATAATGAAATGTCTTTACATGCTTATGTGTATGAAATAAATTTATCCCATGTGATTATGATACAACCTATTGGATAATTGTTAATTAATGATAATGTTTTTCAACATATTTTTTTGATTTTATTTCATGAAAATTACTTATTCATTGACTCGTGATTAATAATATTTGACAGATTTGATATGACTTTTGTTTTTTATGATCTAGATATAATACATGCATTATTATATTATTCACTATTATGAAATATTATTGTTTTATCCTATTTTTACCCATAATGATAAATTAATCTCACCCTTTCAATTTTTTCAATATCCAGATTTTATTGTGATTTACTTTAAAGAGATCATGTCTGAGAAAGGTACTATGTGAGAAGGATTTTATGATACATAATGATTATTTTTCATGAAATAATTTAAATATTTCTTTAGTATCATAAAATATATAACACATTTATAGTTTTATGGAATGAATTAACATAGTATTGATTTAATATTTAAATATAATAATTTAATATTTAGGTATGTTATTTTTGGACAACCTTAATCAGTGATCAGACACAAATGCTATGACAGATTAATGAATGAATAGATTAACAGATATCAATTAAAATTATAATTTAATGTAATATTAATATATATATATATATTATCAAGGGGATAGTGGAATGTATTACAAGAATAAAAAATAAAATTAAACAATATATTTATCAATTGCGGTGGTGAAACTCATCTTAGATTCAAAGAATACCACCACGGATATTGGGCTATTGACCATATAAACTTATGGTGTGGGTAACATATAACAATCATACAATTAATTAAAACTTAATTCACGATGTAGTTGATAATATTACAAATCATTCAACCAATAAATTTGGGATGTAATGTTTTTTTAAATTAGGTACATCACATATAACATAAAACAGTAAGTAAAAATTTTTTATTGAAAATTTCCTTAAAATTCATGTACTTAAAACCGCATTTGAATGAACTATGGACATGCCTTTGAAATGGGTGACATATAAATCCATATAAGGTAATAAACTAGTCATATCCTAAAGAAAATAATAAATATTAGATAATCGGCATATAAATGTATCATAAAATTTGTGATAATCATAACGATGAATAATGTTATATGATATAGCATGAAAATCATAGGGGCAACATGAGAAATGTGGGAAAATATTAAAACAATGCATCAAAAACATGGATCAATGGTGTCATCTAGGACATCATGAAAGAAAATTTTCAATAATGGAATCATGTTTACTCCCTTTCCCAACATGACATCTCATGATACTAAACATTACCCAATGAATTAGAGTGCTATATAATTCTGGGTGCACCCCTCACATTCTTTTATTTATCATGATTAAGGGTGTTAGAAAGATCATAAAAATGGAATCATTGGTCATTAAAATTGTTTATATAATCATGTATTACTGAGTAAATAAATTCATGTAAATAATTATTATGTAAGAGTTAATAATGTTTAAAACCCTTGATAATAAATGGGATCAAGTATTCACTACACAATTGATTGACATAGGAAATAACTGTATAATTTAAACAATATAAAATTATCTCATTAAAATTAATAAAATTTATTGATGAGAGTGAAACGTGTATAAAATTATTTAGAAAGAAAATGAAATTAAAATGGACATTGATAAACATACAACATCATTAGGAATTGAAAAAGGAAGGTATAAGATAATAAATAATCAAGAATAAAGAGGAGAAGGTAATGGGCCCTTACCTTAAGAGTTCGACTAGAAATGTTTTTAAAGAGATTCTAGAGAGAATAGGGGAACCTGTGGATAAATATGTATATAGTAGGGAAGAGTATGGATGTTATCTAAGTATTTTTAGTGATCATATGCATGATATTGGGTGGGATTATTTAAGTCAATAGTAGGTAATTATTTATCTTGTCTAAAACCTTGGTTTTGCAGTCTATGTACTAAATAGCCTAAACCTATTGAAATACCATGGTTTTTACCGACATTGTTTTTTCCAAATGGGATTTTATTTAAATATAATCATTGGAAAAGGTCTGAACATAATAAAATAACTCCCACTATCATGTGTATGTGCATCCAACTGTTCATGAATTTTTTTGAAAACATAAATATAGATAAATTGTTTTGAGGATTCATTAAATATTTATAACATTAATCAAATAAAAAAGATATAAAATTATTTTAAATTGATAATATATATTTTTTCATTGATACCCATTATAGTTTTCAAATAATTATTTTTGGTTAATTATTATAACATAATACACACAATAAATTAATTCAATATTTAATTTTTAAGCAAAAATTCAACTATATTATAAAATTATGTAATATTCACCATTAGATACATTTGATGATACAACTCCAAATATATTTTTCATTTTTTAAAAATAAATGTATAAATATTTATATTTTCCCATTGAATATAAGAATCAACATTTATTGAGAAATTACGAGCCTTTTATAATAACAGTTTTCAAACCCTTATAAAAATTACATAATTTTTTTTAGATAATTTAAACATAATACAAATGAATAGTAATACGAATTTATTTGATATAAGTTATTTATTAAATACATTAATTCATCAAAATTAAAGTCTTAATTGAAATTGTATATTCAATAAAAATACAATTTTTGTTTTATCAATTCAAAATATAATTTTTATTTAACTAACTAATTGATCAATTTAATGTAAAAAAATAAAGAATAAATATAATAATAATTTTAATTAAAATGAAATAAATAATATTCAAATATTTAGGTTTAAAGTTTTTCTAATATTTATTAAATTATTAATACACTAAATTATCCTATTTTCATTTTACTATGGTAAAAAATATTTTCTAAATTTTCAATTCAACTAGAAAAATTTATAAAAAATTAGTAATTATGATGATTACTGATATGGAATATTTTTCAAAAAAATAAATTTTAATTTGTGTAAGAATTTTATTTAATTTAAAACCCACAAGGATAGTGGAAGTCAATTTTCAAAAAATATATATTTAACGAAAATAATATTTTACTTTTCTAATATTATTATTAATATTCATTATATGAATTTAAATTCAAAAATATAGAAATATAATATAAAAATTTCATCTAAATAAATTCTCATTAGGGGTTATTTTAATTAATTATCATGGATAATACATTTCAATTTTAAAATTGTTTTCATGAAAATGTATTTTCTAGCATAAAAATATATTTATAATAAAATATTTTGTGAAACTATATTAAATGTAATTAATTTTACTAAATACAAATAAATGATTCTTATTTATTCAAGATAAAAATAGAATAATATATCAAAATAAATGATTACTTTAATATACAAATTTTATTTTTTAATATTCACTTTGAAATCAATATGTTTTGAGAAATCATAAAATTTCACCCATTTTTAATTTTTTTTATTGATGATGAAAACAATACATTTTATTTTATTAAAATAATAATACATATTCTAAAAGAAAATTATAATAATTTTTTCATTAAACAAATTACAACATTTATAATCAAAAAATATTTTGATGAAAAAAAGGAATTACCATAAATTATAGGATTATTTTATATTCATTTATCAATATATTAAATACATATTTATTTATTTATTTATTTAATTGACAATAATTATATATAAATATATTAATGTATGTTTAAAATTGAAATTTTTAAATAATCATTGTTTTTTGGGATTGATGTTGTGTATCACATATTCCATTGAACATAGTTTTCTATTTTAATAAATCAGGGCATTACATTACTTCATAATTTAATAAATTATGTTCTCATAATTTAAAATTCCACTTGTTTCTTCATATTTGTTTTTCAGAATAAAGAGAAAATCAGGTAAGATTATTTTGAAACAATTAAAAACATACACAAGAATCCAGTGACATAAATGGTATAACTTATAAATGAATTTTTTTTATAACATAAGAATTTATAGACATTAAAATATGTTATCCATTATATAATTTCTGACATAAAATTTTATGGGATTAGTTTCACTTAATAAATTTTTTTAATAAAATAGTGGATTTATCTCTGTATATACCCTGAGAGTGTTGAACTAGGTGTGCAGTAGGGCCCTTTCCAATGCACCGGTTTATGGGTGAGTGCAGCTTAGAATAATGTTTTGGGGGTTTACCACTATGTACAAATGTTCTAGAGCCATATCATCTTATAGTATCGAGATAGCGATTGATTTTTTTGATAAACCACTTACACTGTAATTACCAAAATTTAGGTATGTTTTCTGGTGAAGCATTTTTGAGTGCACTCTCAATAATATTTATAACTATGTGTAGCATAAGGTCTAACCTAAGTTGTTCTCTTGAAGTGATTTTGTGGTTAATCAATCACTTCCTATAATTCTGTTTTTCAATATTTTTTTATTATAAAAAAATTAAATTTATTTTCTATAAATTATAATTTATGGTAAAGGAATGTAAAAAAGTCAATGCATAATGAAGACAGAATGAATGCATAAAAAATAATGTTATACAGAAAGGAGATACTCCCGGTAGAATCACCCTACTTGAACCTTCATCATCTCATTATTAGTTTCATATTTAATTTATAAACACACTCCATCGTATGTGTGAATATCATATTTTATTTGTGTTTGTTAATATACAGTGCTCTCAACGATCACTGAGAGACCATACATCCACCTCCTCGGTAGATGGAAAATATTATAAAAGAGATTTCTACACCTCATGTGGTAAGTAGAGACACAAAGGTTCCATAACCACTAAGATACCCCTTGACCTAACTTTAATAAACTAATATACAATAACCTTTCATATGAAATGACTTGGGTTAAACACTAGATTGATCCCCCAGAAGGTTCTTCGGGCTAGTTTCTCATGATCACGAGTATAAGAGATAACGGTGGAGAAGAATGGGGTGGGAGAACAAAAGATATAAAAATGAGAATGAGATGTATAAGAGAAAAAATATTTAAAATGTATAATACTATACATATTGAATGAAAATACACAACAATAGAAAATGGCGACAGAGAAGTGTCAATGCATTGAGAAGAGGTGAGAACACATTTACAGGGATATGAGATGAAGGAATCCTCTCCAAAATCATCCATCAAATTATTATTCGTGGATGTCCCACTATATGGACGAATTTGTAACATTTTTTCATCATAATTAATGTTCCCTGGCCATTATGACCCTCCATAATGTTGGTTCACGTGTTGGAACCATAATAAAAGCTGTTCCACATTTGATTTCGCGTCGCACCACAAAATATGGTCCATTATGGATGAATTTTCATGATGTTATGAATTTATTACACAATGGAACCGTTTGTACCTGGTGAAACGTTTCGTCTTCCACATGTTTTGATCATTACAACAGTGCCTTAATGATGTTATTTTGAATAAACATTATTCATGGACGTGTTTTATTAAATTCCCTACTTATTATAGCTGTAATCAATGCATTTTGAGGTGTGTGCATTGTGTTATGCTTCTGTTACGTCGGTGGGTCTCGTTCTGTCCGCCCAGATACTTTTGAAATTAAATGATTTTGACAGGCCTCCAAATGATGTAATCATTATTTCCTCATGAAGAAAAATATATAGAAAATTCATCATAGAGTTTGAAAAAATATTAATCACACAATTTAGAATTATAATGTAAATTTAATGAAGAAAATACCAATTTTATACATATCTAACAAATTTACAGATTTAACCATTTTTTGCATTTGAGATCAAAATACCACTAAAATCTAAAAATGTGATAATTTTTCATACAATAACACAGTGTTTGGATTAAAAAAAATTTATTTACAGTATAAAATGAATGAGAATGTGTGCTTCATCACTCCCCCACACATATACATAGCACTCCAAAGAAATCATCCTACATCCAAATCAAATTCCACACAACAATAAAAAATGGGAAAAATGTCAATGATGTTATACAAAATAGAAGCCCATAATATATCATATATGTAAAAAAGACTCTATAATTTTAATTTCAATCATCAAAATTTTTTAACCTCAATAATCAATCCATGACCCAATAACAACCGACCTCAAATTGAATTTTATGTCACTCTTCACACAAGAGATATTGAATCTTGAGTTATACTCATACTTGAAAATCACATGTATCACCATAGGGTTTTGAAAATTATAATTTCTCCATAGCATGAAACATATATATTAATTTAATCATGATGGATTCAATTAAAGGTTCAAATGATTCTCTGGCTTAGGGATGGTGGGAATAATATTGAAAAAGATTCATGACAGAAAGAAGGGGTTGGACTTTTAAGTACATTGCTTCATTAATTTTAGGAAATAACATGAAATTCCTCTCCCAATCCCACCTAAAAATGTGAAAAAACCACACCAAACCTTTTTAGGACATGTTACATCACTAAATCTGTGATTATAATGAATGATATCATCTAATTTCTCCCCTTTGGTTTTGAAAAGCTTCAGAAAGGCACAACATTATTTCCATTTTTCATTTTCTATTCTTTTAAGGATGGGTAGAAAATTGAAAACAATGAATGAATGAAAATTCATACAATTGATTTTGTATAGGTACAAGAGTCAAAAAAAGAAGTTATAATGAGGAATTCAAGATCATCTTCTATTTTTCAATTTTTTTGAAGGAGTAATTGATGAAACAAATAAAGAACAAATAAATACGACACATTCCATATTCTCTTATTATCCACTACCCAAAGTATTGAGACACTCCTCGCACCACCCATAAATGATATAGGTCCCAATGAACACACACGAAAGGCCCTTACCCAACACTCAAACTTGAAATATCCATGCCTAAATACTAAAAGTGCGGGTAAGTAAGGAAGAATTTTATTTTAATGTGGCTTAAACCTATAAGGAAATAAATGGAATCTAATGTCTTATGAAGGATATATGTAATGTTGGGTATCATGATAAAATGCGGCTAGCCAAAGAGATGCCTCAATCATTTCAAATACATTCCATGAAGTCAAATTCTTCGAAAGAGAACATTCCCAAATTATGATTCACAAATAAAATTCATGTTTCCCTCAAAAAGGTGTAGGTATTATGAAGAATATGTAAAATTGGTTTACAATAACTCAGAGGAATGGAAAAATATTTCAAGTCAGTGTTTCATGGTCATTGATTTCAAAAATCCATCAAAATCGTAAAAACTATTGACTATCGAATTCAAGAAAAATGTGTCCACATCGACAATCATGTAAAATTAATTATATCAAAAATAATTTCAACTATTTCAAAATGAATTGATGTGTGAAATGTGATAATAAAATTCATTAATGCTCCAAAATCCTAAAAATATGATTAACAATAATAAAAAACACACAAGAAAAACATAGCATTTTGACACTCCCCCACACATAAATTTTACTACCCATCATTTCAACTGAACAAAATATAAATATAAAGGTAGAAAATCCAAGGGAAGGAAAGATACAACCTAACAGTATTTTAGAAGTGGATGCCTTGAGTTATGCTCCTAGAAGCTACAACATTAAGACTATAAGAATGTAATTAAATTTCATAAGAAAAATAAATAAAAATAAATATAATGGGAATAGAAAAGAGATAATGATTGGTTTTGACCCCCAAGTAGGTGCTGGTTTTTATCTTCCCCTAGTCATGCAGTTTCAGTAGATTATCCCTATTCAGAAGGTGGGTGTGGTTACTTTGAGATGATCAACCACATGTGATTTTTCCCAATGTCCTTGAGTAAACACAGCAATTAGAGAACCCAAAAGAATATAAGATAGTTCCCAACCCCCACGAAAGAATAGAGAGATAATTTAAGGTCCAGAGTGGGAGAGAATCGAATATAGGGGTTCTCCCTCTGAACTTTGGTGGTGTCCTCCATATGATATCCATGTTATTGTAGAGGAGGTAGTCACACCACCACCATATTCTCCAGATATTCTTCCTTGATCACTTATACATTGGTGGTTTCTTACATATCATCCATGGTGTGCTTCATTTGTGATATATCAGAAATTTTAGGAAAGGAGAAGTCCAAAAATAATTCAGTTTTAATAATATTAAAAAAAGTTTAATCAATAAAGAAATATTCCCTTTCACATATGTTAGCATGAAAATTTATCTCTTCAGGAAATACCATTGGAAATTAAATCTCAGTAAGTGCATCTTTTTCATTATCTTCCAAAGCAAGAGAGAGATAAAATGTTTCTAATGTTTCATCATCAGGGGCTATAAGATCATGTTTCAGGTTATCTTTGATAATGTTATTCCAAGATTCTTCCAAAAAAATTTCATCTCCCAATAGTATGTCAATTGGAATGTGAACCTATGGCGCCTACTTGAGAAATGTTTGAGTGCAGGATAATGTGATTAGTTCCTTTAGAAGATCATTATCTCTTTCCTCCGGTTCATTTATAAAAACAATTATTGGTGAAATCTCTTCCACCACTCCTTCTGGTTCAGTTTTTAGCTCAAGTTCTGGCTCAGGTTCATGTTACTACTGGGATGTGCATATATATTATGCAATCAATTATATTTGGCTCTGTAGGATTTTCACTTTATCGATAATCCTATGAAATGTATCCTCAAGTTCAATGTAAACTTTCTCTTTCACTTGAGATTGTTTATTCCATTCATAATTAATATAATTTGAATACATCCTGAACGAAGAATATTTTTTTAGTCTTTGAAATATATGACTTTTATGTTTTTTTTTAAATGAAAGGAATATTAATTACAGAATTTGAATTAAACTAGTGAATAAATACCACTTTTCTCCCCAAAATGGCGCCAATTTGATGAAGCATTGTTTTGTGGGCTCTTAAAAATATTTATAACTAAGTGTGGCACAACTGATAACCTAGGTCATTCTATTGAAGGTATTTTGTGGTTAATCAATCACTACATCTAATTCAATTTTTTATAGTTTTTTTATTTTTAATAAAAACTAAATTAAATTTTGTTTTATAAATTATAATTCATGATAAAGTAAAGTAAACAAGAGGTGCATAATGCATACAGAATGAATATAGACAAAATGAAGTCTGACAAAAAGAATATATTCCCAATAGAATCACCTAGGATGAAGCTTCATCGTCTCAGTATTAATTTAATATTTAATTAATAAACACTATCCATTGTATGTGTGAATATACTCATTTTTATGTGGTTTTGAATATGCATTTCTATCCATGATCACTGTGAGACCGCAAATCCACCTCCTCGATCGAGGGAAATATTATAAAAGAGAAAGCAAAGCCTCGAGTGGAAAGTGGAGACATAAAGGTGACTTATCCACTAAGGTACCCCAATACCTAACACTAATAAAATAAGAAACAATAAAATTTAATATGCAGTTACTTGGGTTCAACACTAGATTGATCCCTCGCTAAGTTCCTCGGGTTAGTTACACATGATCACAATTATAAGAGATTACGGTGGAGAAGAATGGGGTGGAAGAACAAAAGATAAAAAATTTTATAATGAGATGAATAATGGAAAAATATATTAAAAATGGATAAAAATATTAAAATTTAAATAAAATACACATCAATATAAAATGGCCACATAAAAGTTCCAATTCTTTGAGAAGAGATGAAGATACATATTTATAGGGAGATGAGGTGAAATAATCCTCTCCAAAATCATCCACCAAATGGTATTGTGTTGATGTCCCATTAAATGGATGAATTTGTAACATGTTTCGTCATTAAAGATGTTACATAACGTCTCCTATATTCACCCTCCAAATAGGATATCTATTGAACATTATATGTAGGTGTTATGGCTGATTTAATCCGAGAAATTTATTCTGTCCATTTGACTAGGAAAATTCAAATTATTCAAGTTCCCTGGCCATTATGACCCACCAAAATGTCGGTTCATGCGTTGGAATCATTATAAATGTTTTTAAAAACTTGGATTCACATCTCTCCCAAAAATATGGTCTATTTTGGATGAATTTTCATGATTTTGTTAATTTGTTACCCAATAGAACTTTCTCTGCATGGTGGGACTTTTCATCTTTCACATGTTTTGATCTTTTCAATAATCCCTTAATGAGGTAATTTTTACATTAAATTCATCATTGATTTAGATTATTGAATCTTAGTTCCTTTCTAGCTTGAATCAATTTATTTTTAGGTGTGTACACCGAGTTATTCTTCTGTTACATTGGTTTGTCCCATTCTGTCGGCCTGGAACCATTCCAGATTAAATGATTTTTGTGGGCCTCCAAATAAACGAATCTTATTTTCCTCATGAAGACGATGTTGTAGGAAATAGATCATAGAGTTTAAAAAAATCACACATTTTCAAGATATAATGTAAATGTTATGATGAAAATACCCTTTATCATAAAAATCTGTCAAATTTATATATTTAACCATTATTTTCATTTGAGCTCAAAATACCACTAAAATCTAAAAATGTGACAATTTCTCATACAATAACACTTTTTTTGGGATTATAAACAAATATTTATAGTATACAATTTATGAAATATTGATCTTCATCATTTTCAAATTATCAATATTATCTATATGTCTTTTAAAAGAGTTTTATAATCATAATACAATAAATAAATAAACATTTCCTTCAAAATAAGCTATAACGACTCTACTCTATATTACACATTAATTAATTATTTATTACAAAATATTACACATAATACCAATTGGATGAATGATAATTGTATTGTATTTTGGAATTAGGTACATTATATAACAACATAAAATAGGGAATATATCATCTTTATTGAAAACATACTTAACATGATCATACTCAAAACATCGTGGGATAACCTTGGGATATACAATAGAAAAATGTGATCTGTATAGCATAATAAGGTAGTAAATCGGGAATAGCATGAAAAAAAAGATTAATGTCAGACAATACCCATATCAATGGGGCATAAAAAGAGTGATAATCATATAAATAAACAACGATACATGATATAACATGATAATCATATGCAAACATGTGAAATGTGGAAGCAACATAAAACACTACATTATAAACATTGGTGAAGGCTAACTACCAAGACATCATGATTGAATTAAACTGATAAAATAATCCTTTTTACTCGCTAACCCAACACGAGGTTTCGTGAGACTAAAAATTACCCAAATCAATAGAGTTCTATATAATCCCATACACACCCATCACAATCATTTCATTATCATGATTAAGTGCGCCACATAGATCTTAAAACTCTGAATAATTTTCCAGAAAATTTTATTCAAAAAATAGAGTGTCAAAAAATTACATGATTGTCCCCAATCAATATGTATAAGTGTATAATGTTGAAAAAACATAATATAAATTGGGTACTGGTATTCAGTACACAATTTTTAGACATAGAAAATCATCATGGAAGTTCAGCATCATAACGATGTCAGAAAAAAAATCATAAATTTGGTTGATGAGAGTGTTAGGGGTCTCTAATAATTTAGGTAGAAAATTTATTGTAAAAGGGACATGGAGAAACATATTACAAAATCGTAAATTGGAAATACAAAGCATAATATAATAAAGAAACCTGACTAAAGATGAGTAAGTGTGGATCCCTTAACTTCATAGTGTGACTCAAAATGGTTGTGAGGAGCTTGTTGAGAGATTGAGGGATCCTCAAGAGGACTCTATAATAATTAGGGAATATTAAGTACATTATCCTAAACTTTTCAGTGATCAAAAGTTGGTTCTTTGGTATTTTATATTGGAAATGAGTTAGGAATTATTTATCATTTATCAATCTAATCTTTTCGAATTTTTATAAGGAAATAACAAAAACCAAAATAAATTTCATTGTTTTCTCATGGTTTCAACAAAATGGGTGTTTTATTCAATATTTTATAGCCCATGTATTGAAAATAATAAAATAATACCCTTGCTGAAGTGGAAGTGAGTCATATTCTTCAAGAAATGATTTCAAATCCTTAACATATATTAACGTGTTTAGAGGATTCCAAAGGTAATTATTAAATTTAAATATATTAATATAATAACATTATTTTAATGTTAAAACATATATTTTGTCATGGATACCCTTTAAATTATTTATTACATCACTCTTTGGTAATTATGATTTCATAACAAACACTGTATATTTATAGGAAACTAAATTGTTACCCATAAATATGAGTGTCTCAAGAAATTATAAAAAAGTCACTATTGGATATTGTTTACGTTTTAATTACTAATATAATATTCATTATATTAAAATAATTTCCAACTATTTTTATTTAGTCTTTTAAAATACATATCTCCATATATTGATAATTGAAGGTTTTTTTGACAAATTTTTTTTAAAGCCCTTATAAAAATTTCATAAAAATTATAATATCATTTGAAAATAATAAAATTTATTTACTAATATTATTTTAAGAAAATATTATTTATTCCAAAATCTTATTAATTCATCAAAACCAATTCCATAAATTGAAATAGCATATAAAGTAAAATTTTAATTTTAATTTTATCGTATAAAACTATAAGATTTATCATATTGATCACATTATAATTCTCAAAGTAAAAATAATAAGTAAGAAATATATTCATAATTTTAAATAAAAGAAGATAAAATTAATCATACCATGAGGGTTAATTTGTTCCTATTATTTGAAAAATTATTTTTACCCTAACATGACCTATTTTCATTTTACGATGGAAAAGGTATTTAATATTGATAATATTCATTGTCTTGGATTTATTAACAAATATTTATTATTATAATTAAAAATATGGCATTATTTTTTTCAAAATAAATTGAGAGTCAATGAATAATATAATTTAATATAAATTCGACAAGCAAGATGTGATGCAGTTCTCCTAAAATTACATTTTGAATGGAAAAATTGATTTTACTTGAATTTTATTACTATTAATATTCAATATAAGAATTTCAAATTATAAATATAGATACATAATATGAAAATATAATTTATATAATTTCCCATTTTAGAATTTTTTAATTAACTTTAATATAAAAACATTTTTGATTTTCAATCAATTTTTAGGAAAATGTGTTTTGATACCTAAAATATACTTATACTAAAATCGATTATGAAGAAAGTTTAAATGTAATTAATTAAATTAATATCAATATATAATTATAACTCTATATTTAAGTAATATAAATGAATAATCGGTCATTTAAATAAATTAATTTATCAAAATAAAAGATAACATTATTTAAAAAACATAACGTTCTTTGTTCATTGAAAAATAAATATTATCCAAAAAATAATATATTTTATTCAAATGTTAACTATCATATGATGATAAAAAATAGTGTAATTTTTATCAAATACATTTCCTAAAATTTCTAGAATAAAATTATAAAACATTTTTATAAATATAAATGAAAAATATTTTTAAGAAAACATGCATTGAAGGGAAAAATAAGATTACAAAAAATTGATTTATTTTTTAATAATAATTTATCAATATATTTAGGAAACACAAAGACATATATATATACATCATAAATAAGTTATTACTATATATATATAATGTAAAGATAATGTGTTCATATATAAATAATCACTGTTTACTGTGGTTTGGTGTTTTGTATCACATACGTTATAGAATATAGTTTTCTATTTTGAAAATATGGGGTGTTACATGCCATATATTAAAAAAGACTTATTATCCTATCCCAACATTGACGGTGAGCCAATGTTTGTAAAACCTCTACCCCAGAATCCTAGAGCTGGTTCATTAATTATTAAATTAGAATGATTACAATGAATGAAATCTCAAAGGAATGACCAGTTTAGTAGTCTTGACGAAATGATATATAAACATGTAACTCATACTACATTGATATAGTTAACAAAATAAAAAACTAAAACTAATAAACATCAGCCTTGAGATATCAATAAATCGTCTCCCATCCATAACATATTGATGGTAAACAGATGAAATGGTTGAGATCAAATTCCTAGTAAGGGTTACAAATAGTATAAGCTTGAATAAAAAATATATAATTGTAATAATATTAGCATGGTCAATATGGCATGGTGAATAAATGAAAAGTGCACGCCAATAATAAACTGATAATAAACATACATCGATATATTTTAAAATAGTGGAAACCTCATTGATAGTAATTCATGAAAATTAATATAGTGAATTATTATTAATTAGACATCATGTTTCTGGAACATGATGCCACAATTCCATCGAAACAATTTATGTTTGAGTGGGGAAAGCCGTCTAATTTTTTTAAACAAACTCAAAGGGTTGGTCACCAACTAATTTGTGTCATGAGACTTATTGATTAATCAATGGCCTATAGAGATCCCCAACTATTTTTGAAATTACAAATCATTCTTTATACATATATTTTATACAAGTACATTATTCCTTGTCAATATCCATATAGTGTATAGATACATATTCATCAACATTTCAATAGTTAAAACAACATTCCAAATAAAAATCATATGTAAATGTGTATACACCTTAAGAAAATAATCATACCCAGAAAACCAGAGTACTTATATATAATATATATACAATTTCAAATGATAAAAAACCCAAATGGGTAGTGCATACACAACATAAGATTGACTAGTTGCACGATAGCACATAAATCACATTACAATGGAAACTGAAACAAAGTCCCTTACAATATTATAATCAATATAGTCCATAATCAACAAGTGAATAACTGAAAACAATTATTATAAATAGTATAATGATATTATATATCAAATGGTAGTAGAATTACACCACTTTCAAAAAGAATTGGAAAAAATTGGAATATCATGGAAATAATAGTGAGATGAGAAACCCCTTACCTTAAGCTTGAATGTGTTCTTTAATTGATCATAAAAATGTAAATATTAAAATTTAGCATCATTAATTAATAATTCCAGAAACTTTTATACATGATCTTGATTTTTTATAAACTTATTTTGTTCATTAATTTTTTTATTCGTCTAAGACGTTCAATTTTATTTTTTTGGAAGCATTTTCTTCCTTGGCTTTCATGACCGGTTTACTTATATTCATGAATAAAATATCTCATTAAATGTGGTTAAACATACAGAATTTTTAATATATATTATTTGTGAAATTATAGGGATATAAATTGTCTTATAATGATTTTGGGTTGTATACCTTGACCATGATTCATTAGTTAAATGATAATGACAAACGCTTGGATTAACATGGATGTTTTGTGCATAATGAAATTGTTTTGTCTTATTATTTTATATAATATGTGTGTAAGGATTACATAACATTACAAAAGATAAAAACACATATACATATTCATTTATACAATTTTAATGGTCTCATGACAATTCCTGATGATGGTAACAAAAATTGAAAACACATCTTCCTTGAATGTGATAAATTAACACATCTTGGATGGTGGTTTAATTTATAGTATAAATGGAGGTAAAAGAAGAGATGATGAGAGATAATTCAATTATCATAGCACAATTACAATACATATAAGGTACATTATTTTTCTCAACACTTGGATGATAAGAGGTGAGAATAGAAAAGATAACAAATGAACATGAAAAGAAAACAAAATAATTGAAAAGATAAATTTACCTCTTGAATTTATCATCCTTTCCGAGCCTCATTAAGGGATAGGATTTGGGGTTTTTAGGAGACCAAGGTCTTTTTGACATGGGGTATGAGAATAGGGAGTGATATTAGCTGCATTTAGGCATGACTTGAAGCTTGAATGGTGTGAAAAATGTGGGTTTGAGGGGTGGTATTTATAGTGGAGGGGAGGAGGGTTTTCCTAATATTATATTCCTGGATTTATTATTTCTCCACAAGACAAGAAATAGTTAGGATTCCATGACCTATAATAGTAATAATTTTATGCGAGTTTTAGAGTGTAGGGCTTACTTTACTCTTAGTTCTTGGAATTGTTAATTTAAATTATAATGTAATTATAAGGTAAATTAATGTATTTTACTATTCACCAAAAAAATCACATATTTCATAAAAAACTGAAAAAATCACCCTAACCATTTTTAAATATGTAGAATAAAAATACAAATTCCATTTTTTGGGTAAAAATTTCTAAACATAATAAATTTAATTTTTAATTAAATTAATTATTTATTCAAAAAATACAAACAATTAAAATATTTATCGTCATTTTTAAGGTGCCTAAATTTTTCTTAAATTTTCATGGCCATGGAAGACATTCATAAGATTCATATTATTTTTTATAAAGGTATATAACAATTCATAAGTCTATTTTAGTATTCATAAGGGTAGGTAAATATTCACTAAAAATTATGTTGATTCTATCAGATACCAAATATCACCATGATTGCAACCGTGTATATCCGTTTTTCAAAATTCAAAATTCATAAGTGGAAAACTGGTGTATCAGGGATTGGTTTTGGCAATCTTTTAAAATTAACCAATTGTTTTCAAAGAGACTCATTTTTATTGAAATATAGTATATCGTTTCGAATTGAATGTATTTAGGAGAAATATATCATAAAATGTTTGGGTGACATATTATTCTAACCATAGTAAATTTCATCCTCCAAATTTTTCATGTATAATATCCTATAAAATATTTGGGTGGTTATTCTTCATAATTTACTCATGTTTCCATATGGATTTATCTATTTTACGGTTTCTCTAAAGAAACATTCACTACTAGAAAAATAGGTATTTGCGACGGGGCATTTGCGACGGGATCCCGTCGCAAATGTCTTTTTGCGATGGGGTCCCGTCGCAAATAGCCCGTTGCTGAAAACGACGTCGCAACAACACTTATTTGCGACGGGCCCATCGCTAAAGCCTTTTTTGCGACGGTCATTCTCCCCGTCGCAAATAGTATTCCGTATTTTTGTAAAAAACTTTTAAAATAGTTTTTTCGACGGCACCGTCGCAAAATCTATTTTTAAAAAAAAATAAAAAATTATTAATAATACTAGTATTTTCGACGGGCATAGTATCCCATAGAAAATACTATTTATAGTATTTGCAACGGGTACCGTCAAAAATACTATTTTAAAAAAAATAAAAACTATTAATAATACTAGTATTTGCGACGGGCATAGTATCCCGTCGCAAATACTATAAAAAAAATAAAAAAAATTATTAATAAATTATTTTAATTAATATAATAATAGAATTATAATTCACAAATAAAAATAATTAATTATTTTAATTAATATAATAATAATAGAATTATAATTCAAAAATAAAAAATAATAGAATATTAATAAATGATTTAATTAGTATAATAATATTAGAATTATAATTCATAAATAAAAAAATATTAATAAATTATTTTAATTAATATAAAAATAATAGAATTATTTTACATTCAAATATTAAAATAATTCAAGTATTACAAAAAATATAATTAAATTATAATATTATAAAATTTTAATATATATATATTTTTTAATATTATAAAATATAAATAATTTTATTATTCATATTAATATTTTTATTTAAAAATATAATATTTTAAATATATTATAATGAGACAAAAACTAAGAATAGAAAAAAAAATATTTTGATTTCCCAAATTTTATAACATAAATACAAACTCTAATCTGAAGGGGGGGGGAGGTAGGGGATCTGCAGATGGTGGTGGAGGAAACTCCATCCCTAAAGCATGAGTGAGTCGGCGCATGTACTCCATCTGCTCCTGATTCTGCTGCTGCCATCGACTCGTCTGCTCCTCGTACAACTGCTGTTGGCGTCGACGCTCCTCCTCATGCTGCTGACGCATCTGCTCCTGCTCCTGTCGGAGACTCTATCTGTGCAGTCTGGGATCGCAAGTGATCCTCATACTGTGTAGTAGAAGAAGATGCATTATCTCCTCTCGAGCTGGACGCCGACATCGCAACACTGCCATAATAATCTCCGGGAGTCAGTCGAGAGCCGATACCAACTACCCGGCCCTTCTCGAAGGCATATTGGGTGGCCTGCATCCATGCCGCCTCATCAAACTGACGGGCAATGGTCTGATCTGATGACTCGGCCTGACTCTCTGGTCGGGCCTGTGACGCTGCGGCCTCATATGACTCCTATAGTTGCAATTTAAAATTAAAATTGTGAATATATTATATGCAGTTAATTTTTATAATTGAAAACAAATAATACTGACCACGATGTGATGCTGACGATCACCTCTGAGCTCCCCAGTAGCAGGATCACTATACATCCTCCGATATACGTCGTACTCTGTAATATCGGGGTGCTCGGCAACCTATAAGAATAAAAAATAAACTGTTAATATTTATAGTTTTATAAAATATTTATAAATAATGTACGTACCATATGCTGTTTATGAGTACTGAAAGAACGACTCCCAGCTCGATGAGTCACCTCCTGTCTCCCCCGATTCTGCCTCCCCACTGATGATCTCCTCTGAAAGGCACCACTCAACCAGTGCGCACATAATCCATCCCATACATGGGATGAAATATACTCTGGTCGGTGTGCTCTACATGACTCCTCAAAATCTGACACTCCTGCATTCTTCATCGCAACTTTTCTTAAATTATGCAAAAACTGAAGAAGACGATCACACATGGCCACCTCCCATGCCTCGTGGATGGCGTCACACATGGTATCCTCGATCGGATACCATAAACCCTACAAATAAATCAAAATATCAAGTTAGAAATGAAATAATTTTCAAAATAAAAATTATTTATTTACGTACGTACCAACCAATGGGCGAACATGGTCTGCTACACATCAATGTGAATCTACTCCCATGTGGTCCACGGCTGAGAGAAATAGTTGCGCAAAACAGTGCTTCCCTGTCCGACTGCTATATGCGGAAAACTGAAAAAATAATAAACATTTATTATGTGAATAGATTAATGAAATCTTAGTCAAATCCACAGGTTATCACACAGGTTATCACACCTCCGTGTGCGTGGATCAAACCCAAGACGTGGACGTCGCTCGGGGACGGGGTCAGGAATCATCAATCGTGCAAGACCGTTCCCCCTCCGCGTACTCCCTAGAGTGCCTGCAGGCTGAGGGTCATCTGTCAGCAATGCATCCGCATCGAAAGTCAGGTCAGCATCTGCCAACTCACGAAATGTGGCCTCGTCCATCTGAAACAGAAAATGATAATGTTAGCAAATAATTGATAATTACTATTATATATACATATATACATATATACATATTATGATTGTATATAAATACCATGGAATGCTATCAGTGTTCATCTTCATCATCATCTTCATATATGTCAATGTCATCTTCATATTCCTCCTCAACATCATCGATATCCATTCGAGTTACAGTTGCTTCATCTCTTACCATTTCAAATTCGTATGTGACATCATTAACATCATCGTCATCACCGACTCTTAAATGTGGGGTGTCGTCATCGATACTCATGTCTCTTTGTAAAAAAGATTGATTTTGAGTACTCTCTTGAAAAACTTCAATTCTTTGCACATCAGTGAAAGCACATTCTCTTTGACTAAACTGATTGTCTCGAATTTTGATTTTTATTTTACTCCACCAATCAGTCAAGTCTCTTGATGTTGCACAGTACTTTGCATAATAAACTTGATATGCCTGTTGAGCCAATAAGAATGGTTCATTGACTACGAGAACACTTTTACATTTAATATCGATGATTCCATGAGTCGGATGAACACGCACGCCTCTCTCTGTATCCAACCACCGACATTTGAACATGGTTATGTAATGTTGTCCAAGATAACAGAGTTCAATGATTTCATCAAGTATGCCATAAAAGTCAACTTCATTTTCTCTATGATGAGATCCTCTCAAGCTAACTCCACTGTTCATTGTTTTTTTCGATTCCCCACATGCATGTGTGTGGAATCGAAATCCATTCACCACATATGCATTATATGTTTTAACAAGTTTGGAAGGTGGGTTACTCAATACACACAGCCGTTTGTCAATTTTATCAGCATGTCGACACACCTGAAAATTTGTGAAATAATTATCAATATAGTAAACTATACATTGAATGAGTTGCTAAAAGATAAAGAATTTATGTTACCAGTTTTTGAAACCACTGAGAGAAATTTTTCAGTCGACGTTCTTCGAGAGCAGCTGCTGTAATTTGTGGAATTTGTTTCTTGATATGATTATCATACAACCTATAAAAACCAATGTTATTTACTGTAACATAAATGATAGAATAAGTGGTATAAACACTTACAGTACAACTGTTGTGATCTCTTCACAGTTGAGCAGAACATACGTATGAGCTCTCTGATGTTCATCATCTGAAAGCCAGCGTTCATAAACTCCACCAAAACCAAGCTCTGACTAGTTGAAAATAGATAATTGATTGTGAATTTCATCAATATTCCTCTCGTTCCGTCCCATTCGGTTGTGTTTTGAAGGATACTCAGATTCAAAATAATGGGAGCAGAAAAAAGATATTTCCTCTTGCAAATAAGCTTCTGCAATAGATCCATCAACATATGCTTTGTTACGTACTTTTCTTTTCAATTTTTGCATGCATCTTTCAAATGGGTACATCCATCGAAACTGTACCGGACCTCCCCATTTGGCTTCATATGGCAAATGTAACATCAAATGTTCCATTGAGTCGAAGAAAGACGGCGGAAATATTTTTTCCAGTTTACATATTATTACAACAACATCTTTTTCAAGTTTGCCTAGAGCATCATAATCTGCCGTAGCCGCACAAATTTCCTGAAAAAAATGAGACATGTCTTTTATGGAATCCCAAATCACAGAATTCAACAGACCTCTTAATCCAATGGGTAGAAGTCTCTCCATTATAACATGACAATCATGACTTTTTTCATAAAAATTAATTATATAATAATAACATTATTACATTATTAGTATATTTTATTATTAATATTAAAATAACATAATTTTTTATATTATATACAATTCTCCTTTCATCTGTGTGTTTAACATTCTGTCTCCACATGTAATATTTGCATTCACTTTGACCTCTCTATTGGTGAGTAGGTTGATAATTTTGAAAAAGAATGCGAATATTACATGTGGAGACAGAAAACACACAGATGAAAAGAGAATTGTATATAATATAGAAAAATATATTATTTTAATATTAATAATAAAATATACAAATAATGTACTAATTATTGGTAATTAATACTAATTATTACTAATTATTGGTAATTATTACTAATTATTACTAATTATTGGTAATTATTACCAATTATTTTTAATTATTACTAATTATTATTAATTATTGGTAATTATTACTAATTATTGGTAATTATTACTAATTATTACTAATTATTACAAATTACTGGTAATTATTACTAATTACTGGTAATTATTCCTAATTATTACTAATTGTTACTATTTATTACTAATTATTACTAATTATTACTATTTACCGGTAATTATTCCTAATTATTGGTAATTATTACTAATTATTGGTAATTATTACTTATTATTGGTAATTATTACTAATTATTGGTAATTATTACTAATTGTTACTGTTTATTACTAATTATTACTATTTCTTACTATTTACCGGTAATTATTCCTAATTATTGGTAATTATTACTAATTATTGGTAATTATTACTAATTATTGGTAATTATTACTAATTATTGGTAATTATTACTAATTATTGGTAATTATTACTAATTATTAGAAATTAATACTAATTATTGGTAATTATTGATAATTATTCTTAATTATTGGTAATTATTACTAATAATTGGTAATTATTGCTAATTATTGCAAATTATTACTAATTATTGGTAATTATTGATAATTATTGGTAATTATTACTAATTATTGGTAATTAATACTAATTATTGGTAATTAATACTAAATATTACTAATTATTGTTAATTATTACTAATTATTACTAATTATTGGTAATTATTGTTAATTATTACTAATTATTGGTAATTATCCCTAATTATTGGTAATTATTACGAATTATTGGTAATTATTACTAATTATTATTAATTATTACTAATTATTACTAATTATTGGTAATTATTACTAATTATTGGTAATTATTACTAATTATTGGTAATTATTACTAATTATTGGTAATTATTCCTAATTATTGGAAATTATTACTAATTATTGGTAATTATTACTAATTATTCCAAATTATTGGTAATTATTAATAATTATTGGTAATTATAACTAATGATTACTAATTATTGGTAATTATTACTAATTATTGCTAATTAATACTAATTATTGGTAATTAGTACAAATTATTGGTAATTAATACTAATTATTGGTAATTAGTACTATTTATTGGTAATTAATACTAATTATTGGTAATTAAAACTAATTATTACTAATTATTGGTAATTACTACTAATTATTACTAATTACTGGTAATTATTACTAATTACTGGTAATTATTACTAATTACTGGTAATTATTACTAATTACTGGTAATTATTACTAATTACTGGTAATTATTACTAATTACTGGTAATTATTACTAATTATTGGTAATTATTAATAATTATTACTAATTATTACTAATTACTGGTAATTATTACTAATTACTGGTAATTATTCTTAATTATTACTAATTATTACTATTTATTACTAATTATTACTATTTATTACTATTTACCGGTAATTATTCCTAATTATTGGTACTTATTACTAATTATTGGTAATTATTACTAATTATTGATAATTATTACTAATTATTGGTAATTATTACTAATTATTGTTAATTATTACTAATTATTGGTAATTATTACTAATTATTGGTAATTATTACTAATTATTGGTAATTAATACTAATTATTGGTAATTAATACTAATTATTGGTAATTAATACTAATTGTTACTAATTAATACTAATTGTTACTAATTATTGGTAATTGTTACTAATTATTGGTAATTATTACTAATTATTGGTAATTATTACTAATTATTGGTAATTATTACTAATTATTGGTAATTATTACTAATTATTGGTAATTATTACTAATTATTGGTAATTATTGGTAATTATTCCTAATTATTGGTAATTATTAATAATTATTACGAATTATTGGTAATTATTACTAATTATTGGTAATTAATAATAATTATTGGTAATTAATACTTATTATTGGTAATTAATACTAATTATTGGTAATTAATACTAATTATTGGTAATTAATACTAATTATTGGTAATTAATACTAATTATTGGTAATTAATACTAATTATTACTAATTATTGGTAATTACTGGTAATTATTACTAATTACTGGTAATTATTACTAATTACTGGTAATTATTACTAATTACTGGTAATTATTATTAATTATTGGTAATTATTACTAATTATTGACAATTATTACTAATTATTACTAATTATTACTAATTACTGGTAATTATTACTAATTACTGGTAATTATTCCTAATTATTACTAATTGTTACTATTTATTACTAATTATTACTATTTATTACTATTTACCGGTAATTATTCCTAATTATTGGTAATTATTACAAATTATTGGTAATTATTACAAATTATTGGTAATTATTACTAATTATTGGTAATTATTACTAATTATTGGTAATTATTACTAATTATTGGTAATTATTACTAATTATTGGTAATTATTACTAATTTTTGGTAATTATTACTAATTATTGGTAATTATTACTAATTATTGGTAATTAATACTAATTATTGATAATTAATACTAATTATTGGTAATTAATACTAATTATTGGTAATTAATACTAATTATTACTAATTATTGGTAATTATTGGTAATTATTACTAATTATTGGTAATTATTACTAATTATTGGTAATTATTACTAATTATTGGTAATTATTACTAATTATTGGTAATTATTACTAATTATTGGTAATTATTACTAATTATTCCTAATTATTGATAATTATTGGTAATTGTTCCTAATTATTAGTAATTAAATAAATAATTACTAATAATTAGGAATAATTACCAATAATTACAAATAATAACATTATTAGTAAATTTTATTATTAATATTAAAATAATATAATTTTCTAATTTATATACAGTTCTCCTTTCATCTGTGCGTTTTCTATCTCCACATACAAATAATACATGTGAAGACAGCAAACACACAGATGAAAAGAGAACTGTATATATATAAAAAATTATATTATTTTAATATTAATAATAAAATAGACTAATAATGTAATAATGTTATTATCCCTAATTATTGGTATTTATTACTAATTAATAATATTTATTCTTATTTATTAAAAATTATTACTAATTATTCCTAATTACTATTAACTCTGAACAATACTAATAATTTAAATTTATTAAGTAATAAAACAATATAAACATAATTAAATTACAAGTAATTAAGAATAATTGAAACTAATAAAAAATTAAAAATAAATATTAAATTAAATTGAACATAAATACCTTGAAAATTGATCTGCTCTGATCGTTCTTCAAAACATTAATATCAGCTCTGGAGAAAAAAAGTAAACTGAAGAAAAACTGAACTTTAGAAATATAACTTTGAGAGAAGAAGAAGATGGAATTTGAGAATGTTTTGAAAAAACGGATGGGGGTATTTATAGGTTAGATTATTTGCGACGGGTCCACTTGCGACGGGATTCCCGTCGCAAATAGTATTATTTGCGACGGGACCCGTCGCAAATACCTTAGCCGACATTTATTACGGTCAACGGGTAAATAGTTATTTGCGACGGGACCCGTCGTAAATAACCACCTGCCAACATACTATTTGCGACGGGGGAATATTCCTGTCGCAGATACCTTTTACCGCCGCCGGTTATTTGTGACGGGAATATTCCCCCGTCGCAAATAGGTTTTCCCGCGATTTGGCGCGCAACGCACGCCAGTTCTTTTGCGACGGGGAAAGAAATCCCGTCGCAAAAGCCTACTTATTTGCGACGGGTAAATACCCCCGTCGCAAATAAGTTTTTAACAGGACTATTTGCGACGTGATTTATTCCCGTCGCAAATAACCCGTCGCAATTGCTCATTTTTCCCGTAGTGATTACTAGATGAGTTTTCCAATTTCTCAATACCGACTCTATTGTGTCATGAATCTCGATAGGAAAATTATAGTATGAAAAATCAGGTTCCAAATATATTTATTAATATGTGAGTACATGAATTGGTTATATCATGTATTTCCATAAAAATGACACATGGAACACATTGTGATCTTTTGAGAGACTTGGTGGCTTTTCGAAATAGTAAGTTACAACTCCTATCCTTTCCATAATATCAAAAGGTCTGATGTACCAAGGGCTTAGTTTCCCTTTCTTACAGAACCATGAGACACCCTTCTAAGATGATACTTTTAGAAATACATGATATCCTTCTTGAAATTCCAAAGACTCTCTCTGGTTTTTAGCATGACTCTTTCTCCTACATTGGGTTGCATTAATATGGGCATGAATTTTCGTTACATTTGTAGTGGTATCTTCAATATGTTATGGGCATATAAGTTTCCTCTTGCCGGCTTCATCCCATATAGTTGTAGTTCGACAGGAGTTGTCATATAATTCTTTATATGGTACCATTTTAATTCTATACTGGAAACTATTATTGTAGGTAAATTCCACCAAGGGAATGTCTTGATCCCACATACATTTAATGTCAAGAGAGAGTGATCTCAAAATGTCTTCCAATGATATAATAGTCATTTCAGTGTGTCTGTCGGTTCGAAGGATATAAGAACAACTCATATGAAGCTTAGTATCTAAATCCTTCTAGACAATTTCCTAAATTTTGATGTAAACTAGGGATCTTGATCACACATAGGTGATAGATATGCATCATGAAGTGTCACAAGATCATTAATATAATGTCATTCGTGGCACTGAAGTGGTAAATCCTCTCTTATGACAACGAAATGGGATGATTTTTTAGACGATAAAAAATTACAGATAATATACCATTCCTTCTAGGTGTCCTCAGTAGTAATGTGAAAAAATCCGTCATAATGACATCCTACTACCACAAAGGAATAGTTATAGGTTTTGTGACCCCGCTAGGATGTTGTCTCTCAACCATCACTTGTTGACAAACTAGACACCTTGTTACATAGTAAGAAATTTCTCACTTTATTTTATCTTACCAAAAATATTCATTCATATCTCTATACATATTAATGCTACTAGGGTGTATAGAAAAAATTTATCTATCATAATTATCAAATAGTTCTTTTCTTAGCTCAGGTATTGTTGGAGCACATAAACTCTTCCCATCTTTCAGAACCCCTTCATCATACATGAAGTCTACCAATCATTTATCCTTAACAACATTAATTTTTTTTTGTTGATTCTCATCATCAGATTTAGGGATTTTTATCTTATTTAGTAAATATGGATTATCCAGCATTTGATAGAGGAAGGATTTTACCCCTTTTTAATAGTTCCCATATCCATATTTTGTAGATCCCTGAATATAGGAGCCCTCTAAATCCTCATTTGGATCAGACGTCAATGATCTTTCTGGATTAATGCATCTTCCACCTTATTTTTCATTCCTTGGAGGAAGTGTACTGAAAAATCATAATCTTTGAGTAACCCAACCCATATAATTTTCCTTATGTCGAGTTTATTCTGTGTAAAAATGTATTTCAAACTCTTGTGATATATATATAAATATATATCAAATAATTCACCCTAGATATAATGCCTCTATATTTTTAGTGCAAATATTACAGCTACTAACTCAAGATCAGAGGTTGGGTAATTTTTCTCAAGAGTATTCAATTTCCTTGATGAATAAGACATATCATTATCATTTTATATAAGGATGGATCCCACTCCATTCTTTGATGCATCACTATATATAAAAAATCCATCATTTCTATATGGAAGATGAAAAATTAGAGCATTGACCAACATTCCATTCAATTATATGACGTATTATCACATTATTTTTTCCATTCAAACATAACCCCTTTACATGTGAGTGGGGTTAGCGGGTTAACTAGTCTAGTGAAATTTAGAATGAAACGGCGATAGTAACCTGCTAAGAAAATAAAACTACATGCCTCCATTATGTTCATTGGTGTGGCCCATTTTTGGAATTCCTTTTTCTTTTTTTGATCAACTATGATTCAATATTTAGAGACAATATGGCCTATAAAAGAAAATAATTGATTCCAAAATTCACAATATCTAAACATCCCATATAATTCATTTCTTCTATGAGTTTTTAAAATATTCCACAAGTGATTGTCATGATCTTTATAGAATTTGGAGTATACTCGGAAAAAGTTTATAAATAACACAATAATGTCGTCAAGATATTACTTGAAAACTCTATTCATTATATCTATGATGATTGATGGTTATATATTCAGTCCAAAAGCAATTATTGTATACTTTTAATTCGCATCCTGGATAAAAATGTTGTCATTGGAATATCTTCCTTCCTCCCACACAGAAAATGATATCCAGATAAATGGTTAATCTTAGAAAAATATTGGGCTCCATGAAGTTGATCAAATAAATCATCAATGTGTCGTAGAAGTTACTTTTTCTTTATTTTAATATAATTTAATTCCTTATAATCAATGTATAAACTCATGGATCTGTCTTTGTTCTTGACAATGTGGATAGAGGATTCCTAATGAGAAACACTAGGTTGAATAAATCCTTTTTCACTCAATTCATCTATTAGTTTCTTTAGCTCCCATAATTCTATATTGTCCTTTATATAGGGAGAATTGATATAGGTTTTTCCCCATGAATTAAATCAATAGAGAACTCTAATTCCATCTCCAAAGGATGTATGGGTAAATCCTATAGAAATACATCAATGTATTCTTAAACAATATTTCCATCATCAGTTTGAAGATTACATTCCTCACCCATAGTAATTGTGTTCTTTTCCACTAAAAATTGTATTTAGTAGAGCAACTGGGGGTGGATATGGATAAGAATCATATAGTGAGGTTTCTGCTCTAAAGAAATGAGATTCTACTATAATTTAAAAAATTGTAACTTCCGTCATCCTGTAAGAGAATGTTGGATCATAATTTGGTTGAAAATTAATACATATAATTATATCAAAGTAAGTCACTCGTACGATGAAACTTTTAGCAACTAAATCTCATTTATATGTCATGATGGGGACCGATCGAATCATCTTTGTTGCTACGATGCATCCCCTGGGTGTTTTGATTGAAAAATATTTTATTAAGTAACATTGGACATATCTAATTTTCATGGAAAACTGGGAAGATATAAATGAATGAGACAATCCAGATTCAACTAATAATTTGATATGTAAGATGAATCAACTAATGTACCACCCCCCATGTCATTAGGAACATTATCTTCCATGGATGTAATCACATAAGATTTCTCTTTCCCTTGTGGCCTTTTCTAAGGCATGTTACCTTGGCGCTTTGGACTCTCTTTTTCCTAGTATCCCATCCCTCTAAAATTTAATCATTGAACATAATTGACTTGTCTACTTTCCTTAAATTCATTATATATAGGAACCTTTTCTCCTAAACTATAAAAAACACTCATCCCTTCCAAGAGTTTCCCAAGATGATTCTTTCCAATGTTATCACACAATGAAAATTGATTCATTTCCATCTTCTTCATTGGAAATTTATCTTTTATATGGTTATTAGAATGAAACATTTTAACATGATTTCCCTTGAACAAATACGAATTTGAAAATTCCTTCTCTGTTTAATGTAGTTCAATATAACTCCATCATATGATGAAATTTTTTGAGAATCCAGTGCCCTCTAAAGACTTCAATTAAGACATCAAAAAAATGATCAATCGGGTGTTCTGAATCACGAACGTAATCTATAGAAAACCTGGATAATCTTGTGAAGATATCCTCAAACTCTGCTACAATATCATATTCCCTTTTATTTAGGCTAAGAAATTTTCTCCTCATTTCAATTCATTGTTCACAAGGGAAATTGTTATTAGAAAATATTTCCTTAAAAGTTTTACATTCAATATGATTTATTTCTTCTTCCTCCATAGTATTATAGATCAAGGAAAACCATTGATCAAAATCACCCTTGGGGAAATAAATGTAGAATCAAAATAATGATTTAGATGCCCAATATACAAGAGGAGGTGAATTTTACACTTTAAAAATTCCTTTGGAACTTTTAATGTTAGTTACGATTAACTATGTTTTCCTTAAGCAAAGGAAAGGGCTATTTTTAACAAAGTTAATCTATGAAAATCCACATCACCTCTTAACACCAAATGAAAACTTGAAAAGAGATTACGAAAGTAGGTTCCGAAAATATGGTTCCGGAAATTGAAAATTAACAAAATATTACAATATGAGATTCTACCTTAAAGTGTATAGAATCTAAATGAAACAGAGTACAAGTAAGGAAGTATAAGAAAGTTATACATTCTTTATATTACAAAGTGCAGCGGAAATAAACAAGTAGTAAAACTACAAGTAATAATATATAAGTCTTTTAACCCAAAGAGAAGGGTATCCAACAACCGTGGATAAAAGTCCCTTTATTTATACTTTCAAGCACGTCTGTCTTACCCACACCAGGGTAAGCCCTCGATACGAAGATCAGAGTCTTTGTCTTGCTATCCCCACAAGCCCTCAACTTCAAGGTAGTTGTAAACCTCTATCTTTCTCAGCAAGGAAGCCCTCGAACTTCAAGGTAGTTGGAACCTCTGTCCTCCTATCCCCGTAATTCCTCGAATGTAATCACCAACATTCAAAGTCGCACGAAGCTTTGAGAGTTAATAAGAGACTCTCTCTCTAGAAATCACTTCAACAGCATGTGTTCACAATGTCGAAGAAGTTCTCTGTTAGTTATCAGTATCGAGCTCTTTCAAATGAGCTCCTATTTATAGGCAGGGTTGGCCTCCTATCCAACGGCCATATTTTCCTTAAAAATTGGAGGGACCTATACACGTGTAACTTAACCAACAATTAGTTTATAACAGAATAGATGACATCATTTTATAACAAAACAAGTGTAACAGAATTTAAGACATCGCTTTAAGTCTAACTCAAATGTTCGGAGTGAAGGTTCAGAGTGGAAAAAAAATGTCAAAGAGTAGACAAATTATAAAAGTAAAAGCAAAATGAATGTTCAGAGTCTAACCAAAAATAATTTTTGGAGTCTAAATAAATTCGGACTGTATAAAACAAAGATGATCAGATTCTGTTTAACAGGTAAATTTGTAATGAGAATTCAGAATGAGAATTAATCAATAGAATTCGTAATGAGAATTTGTATCCAGAATTCGGAGTAGAACATTATCAGAGTTCGTATCCAAAATTCGGAATGAATCTTTATTACAGTTCTCATCCATAATTCGGAGTGAAACTTCATTATAATTCTCATCCAGAATTCATAGTGAAACTTCATTACAGTCCTCATCCAGAATTCAGAGTGAAAAATCATTACAGTTCTCATCCAGAATTCGAAGTCTAAAACAGAATGCTTCATATCAATGTTTCAAACGATTCCGAGAATATAGAAATGAATCAGAATCTTATACATAAGAAAAATATAAATATAGATGATGAAAATATGTTAAAAATAATTTCCCTTATAAAAGAGATTTTCCTTATAAAATCAATTTTCATTATAAAAGTGATTTTCCATATAAAAGTGATTTTCCTTAAAGATAATGTGTTTATGATTTTCAAAACAAGAAGGATTGGAAAAGTCATAAGGAAAACCTCATTTACTCAAAAATCTCCCCCTTTTAGGAAAACACAAACATCCTTACGAAAAAGAAATTATAAGAAGAATGAAAACATTAAGGCTTATCTCCCATTGATTATGGATGTTGATGAATACGACTAACTCCCCCTTAGGCTTTGAAACTATATGGATCGTGTTCTAGATTTCCAGAATGATATTTCATTAAGTATAAGGTCTTCTTTAATGAAAAACTCCCCCTTAGATGAACTCTATTAGATTTTGTTTTCTTTAACACCCTTTTTTAAGATTGATTTCCCCCTTTTTTAGGGTTCCTTTCCTTCTCCCCCTTTTTGATTTTCAAAAATAATTCAAGGGAATGGAAAATATAACAAGGTACCTGAAAAATTAGTAGCAACAACAAAAAAAACGAGCAAGCATAATTTTCCTTAAGTTTGAATGCTAAAAAACAATGAAGATAAGATACAACAAAAGATCAGATTTCTATTTTGGATCTTTTTCCTTCTCCATGAGACCCTTAAGAATAGTCTTTATCTTCTTCAAGTCTTTATGGTCTTCCTCGGCTTGCTTCTCTAACACAAAAATTCTTGCATTTTGAGCTTCAATCATTTCTTCATGGGCTTGAATCTTTTCTTCCTGAGCCTGACGCTTTTCTTCCGGAGCCTGAAGCTTTTCTTCCAGAGTCTTCAAGATTTGTTCATGCTTTAACAAATTTTCTTCAAACTCAATCCAATGATCCCTTTCATACTTCCAGTTTTGAGAAACAGAATTCAGCTTCCCATTTAGTTCTCTATCTTCTTGAATCTGGAAATTCTTTTCATCTGTCAACTTTTCTTCAAATGAAGAAGTAAGTTCATTTATCATCCTTTCTTCTGTCTCAAAAGCATCCGTAACATTATCAAGGAATTCATCAAAGAGCCCCATCTCTTCTACAGTCTTCCTCGACCAACTAGTCATCCTCTTGCAAGACCTTTTCTGGGCTTTATAGCCGACAAAGAATGTATTGAACTGAGCCTCTCTCTCAACACATTTGTCCATAACCATGGATACAGAGTCTGTTTTCTGATTCAAAGCATGTTGGAGAATCTGGCATCTTGAATCAATACTTGAGAAGGTTAGAATAGTACCTACCAACTTCATTAATGACATAACAACAAAGTCATGCCCCAACGAAGATGACTCTGAATCCGAGACTTTTCTTGGAGAATTTTCTTCTTCAAAATTCTCAACCTTCTTCTTAGAAGAATCACCAACTTCCCTTCTCTTTACAACCACTATGCTCGGGGTATCAACAACAAGTTGATTTCCCTTGTCCTTTTTCAGAATGGTTTTCTGTTCAGGAGTCTTCTGTTCACTATCAGAAACATGAACAACATTGTCTTCATCATCAGAAACTTTTGGAGCACCAACCTCTATGTTCTATATTTGAGCAACATCATGTATAAGTTGTTCCTCCTCTACATGATAGGCTACTTCTTGTTCTCCTTCATCCTCATCCTTCCCTAGAGTGACTAACTTCGATGATTCGGATTCTGAAGTTCAGAGCGACTATGGTTTCGATGGTGTCTCCCTATAATCATCTACTTGCTTCAAAACATCTCTGGTGTCACCACTACCTTCAGCAACAACTTCTTCTTCTTCGACTTGCTCAATCTGCTCTACTTCCTCAACATTCTTAGCAACTGCCTCTTCCGGGGTAACAAGATTTCTTCCTGGAGTCTCAGGTAGAGATTCCAAAGAAAAAGATCTCGGAATGGGAATGTTCACTGAAACCATATCATTAAACATCAAAAAAGCCTGAGCTACCTCAGCTTCTGACATCTTTTTCTAAAGCTTCTTTTCATTCACTTGTTATTCTAGTTCATCCGCGGTTCTTTCCTTCAAGGCCTTAGCCTCCGCAGGATCCAAGCCAAACTGAGGCTCCCATTGCACTCTCTTCTCTTCGATTTCCCTCCATTTAGCAACTACTTCATCTGGGTAAGCTATATTATTCTTCGGTTTTGGAGGTGTGGCATGAACTTCCTTAGATTTGGGATTCTCTGATTCTCCTTCAACTTATTTCATCTTTCTCTTCCTCACTGGCTTAGAGGATTCAGGTTCAGCAACTTTCGGAACTGTTTCTTCTTGAGCAGGTAAATCAATAAACTGACCAGTCTTGTTGTGGAAGGCTACGTCCATCCTTTTGAGTGTACGATCACTCACCAGCATAATTTTTCAAACTCTTGGCTTAGACTTGCAAGCATCCTTGAAAGACTCAAGGAACTAAAATATCAACTTTGAGAGGATTGCTGGATACATTATGATCTGAGCTCTCAGATTCCCTTTCTTAACATTATCAAGGTTAAAAATAATGTTTTTCATCAGGATAAACATCCTTAGATTTATCAGAAAATCTAGAATATAAATCTCACTCTTCTTCAGACTATCTTTGTCACCCTTTCTCGGTACGATAAGTCCTTTTACCCATAATTCTAGAATCCGGAAATTCATAGACAGAGAAGAAATTTTTGGAGCCTTATCATCTGACAGTCCGAGAGTTTCCAAAGACTTTTCCTTATCGATGCTTCCCTTTGAATCCGGAAAAACATTAGAAATGAACTTGGATTCTCCTTCATTGTTCAGCCCTACCAAGCTGGCTGCCTTGGCATAAGAAAGCTTATAAGTCATGCCATAAGACTTAAACGATAATTTCTCCCCTGCATCTTCCTTAAGGAAGGAAACTATCGAATAGAACTCTTCAAGAAAATAGAAAAAACCTTCATCTTGATTCCTAGGATTAGACACAACAACATCTTCCCATTTTTTAAGCTTTATGTTCTTGGCTATAAGAGAATCATACATGTTGAAGAAATCAGGATGAACCAACCTTTCTCTATATACTAACCACCTCGAAATCAGCTTAGAGGAAGACATGTCTTGAGAAGCTACTTCCACAGACATTTTGATCTAAATACATCTGAAAAGTTCGGAACGGAGAAAGATGAAGTTTGGAACGGTTTTAAAACAGATTGGAAGAGCTTCGGGACGCTGGAGCTTGAAAATCGATGTGGGACAACCATTTGGGGTCCCCTTTATATAGGCAACGAGAAGACGGTTCAACTTCCACGGTTAAACGAACAGTTGTGACAAGCTATGATTAGATCTGATGGTTGAAAACCAATTCTCAAGAAAACTTGAATCCAATCTTTTGAGGTTTTTATTAAAAAAAAAAGATTTAAGAAAACTATAATTCGAAAACAAAATATAAGAAAATACCAGCAAGTAAAGTATGATTACAAAAACATGAGTATGAAAATCATACCTTTCGGATTGGCTTAGGAGGATTATTCGTAATGGGTAATATTTGAAAAAAAATTTACTACGAAAGAAAAAAAACTGCAATACTCACTACGAAAAAAAAACTATGTACGGAAAACTCAGTACGAAAAACATTATAAGGATTTCAGTACGAAAATTTCACTACAAAATTTTTATAACGAAAATTCCATTATGAAAGACTCGGTACAAAAATTATCATTATGGAAATACCAGTACGAAATTTTCCATTCCGGATGTTCTCAATACAAAAATTTCCAATTCAGAAGTTTTCTATACAAAAATATCCAATCTGATAAATTTTCGTTCCGGAAATTTCCATTCTAGAATTTTAGTTCCGAATAGTTTGAAAATAAACATTGAAAAACTTAGTTACTCTAACAATAAAATGTACTCCCCCTGTGAAATGGAGTTTATTACTGTAAGGAGATTTGTTCAACAGAATCTTAATTAAGACAGATTACCTTACGATTATCATTCCTAACTTCTTTTTAATGTATTAAAATTTATCATAAGGGAAAGATTTTGTGAAAATATCCGCAAGTTGATCTTTCGTTCGGATAAACTGATGAATAGTATCTCCTTTTGTTTTGATAATATTTTCAAAATAGCTTTTGTTACCAGTCATGTCCCGGGAACATCCACTATCCATGTACCATGTGTTGCTGCTGGAACTATCTTTATTTTTGTGAAATCATGATGATAATTAGACATTCGGAATACAAACTTGTTTGGATCCGTGATTTCCAGATAACAAAATTTTAGGTATCCATATCTTCTTAGAGAAATAAGCTTTGTGAAATCCTAGAGATTGGGTTTTGTTTAAGGAACAATTCTTTTCCCAGTGACCACCACATTGACACTTAGTACAAAATGGGGCACTTTGAGGAACAAAATAATTGTTACTAAAAATTTGTTTTTCATGGGTATAACCAAATCCGGATTTATTTTTTAATGGTCGTATTTGGGAATACATTTTATCAAAATTTTCCTTACTAAAGGTAAAAATTGATAAACACTTCTTTAAGGAAAAAATTTCAGATTTCAATTTTATAACGAATTTTTTATCTTCAAAATCATTATATTTAGAACTAGAGCTAGGCTCGAAAAAAAATTTCTTAGAAATTACTTTTTCTAACTCTTTAGAAATTTTCTTCTTCTCAGAACATGCTTCCTCAAGATTATTTGAAATACTTTCAAAATAAGCATTTTTCTTATCCAGATCTTTAGAAAGATCTGATATCTCTTTTGTATGAATATTATTCATAGAGTTTTCCTTATCAAGTTTCTTATTGAGTTTAGAATTCACAATCTCAAGAAGTTCAGCACACCTAGAAACTTCTTCATAAGTAGGTAAAGTATTTTCTTCATCAGAAGCGGATTCTTAATCAGAAGAGTTATAATACATACTATTATTATAATTTAAGGAAACATTGGTCAATGATTCATCATTTCGTACCTTAGCCATAAAATAATGATTATCAATAGGTAATCTTGCTACAAGACCAGGATTATTCTATCCTGATGAATCGTAATCAGAAGATTAATCTGAAGAGTCACCACCACTGGCACTCCAGGTGTCATTTGCTTTCAAAACATTATTAGCTCTGGATTTATAATACTTCTTTATGTTCCTGTATGAATTCTTTTCTTTCCTTTCTTTCTTTTTGAGCAAAGGGAAATCTTGTCTAATACGTACATCTCTCTTTCATTCATAATAAGTGAATTCTCCATCCTTCCTGTCTTTCCTTTCCTTTTTCTTATACTTGGATTGGAAATTCCTATGACCAACTATCTTGTTCATCCTTTGAGAAAGAGTTGCTAACTCATTTTCTGAGATTTCACTTTCACTAGACTCTGATTGAAAAACTATCTTCTTAGACTTGTATCTGGTTACTCTCTCAGGAGTCTTAGATTTTATAAGATTTGATGTTGTTTTAAAAGAAACAGTACCATTCCCATTCGTCTTTTTGATGTTGTTAGCATCTCTCTTCATTCATGTTTCATGTTGGAGAAGAGTTCTGAATAACTCATCAAGAGAAATTTGAGTGAACTTCCTCTTCTCATCTATGGTAGTTCTGTTGGATTCCCACTCATTAGGGATAATATCAATTATCTTATCCACAGGTACTTCATCATCTAAACATTTTTCTCCCATAGACTGTAGGATATTGACAATAGTCATAAATCTCAGTTCAACTTTACAAATTGGTTCACCATAAGGAAAATTGAAGCCATGGTATTCAGCTCTAAGCATAGCTCTCCTAGTCTCAATCACTTTAGAAGTTCCGAAGTGTGTAACCTCTAACATGTTCTAGATACAATTAGCTGCTTCACAAGAAGAAATTTGTCTATATATATTTCTATTCATTGAACAAAGTAAGGTACTGTGTACCTTATAGTTGATTTGATACTCTTTCTTTTCCTGGTTAGTAAAAGTTCTAACTTCATTATCAGGAATTTTGTAATCTCCAGTAAGCATAACAAAGTTGTCCACTCCAGTATTGATAACAAAAGTCTTCATTCGATCCTTCCAGTACTCATAGTCATTACCATCAATGATTGGTGGTCTTGTAGGATTTAGATTATCAATAGAACCAACATTAATTATTTTCATACTTAAAAACCCTTGGCACACAAACTTGTTAGTATAAGAATTTCGTAATCACAAAGTTCGGAATGACAATGTTTGGAATGACAATATTCAGAATGAGAAAATGAGCATAAAAAACATATACATGAGTACAAGTATTTCAGAGACCTCCTCTTATACCAATTGTAGGATCGAAATAATGATATAGATGCACAATATACAAGAGGTGGGTGAATTGTACACTTTAAAAATTCCTTTGGAACCTTTAAAGTTAGTTACGATTAACTATGTTTTTCATTAAGCAAAGTAAAGGGATAAGTTTAACAAAGGTAAACTAAGAAAATTAACAACACCCCTTAACACCAAATGAAAACTTGAAAAGAGATTCCGAAAGTAGGTTCCGGAAATATGGTTCCGGAAATTGAAACTTAACAAAAGATTACAATATGGGATTCTAACTTAAATCGTATAGAATCTAAATGAAATAGAGTACAAGTAAGGAAGTATAAGACAGTTATAATTTCCTTATAATACAAAATGCATCGGAAATAAACAAGTAGTAAAACTACAAATAACAAGATATAAGACTTTTAACCCAAAGAGAAGGGTATCCAACAACCTTGGATAAAGGTCCCTTGATTTATACTTTCAAACAAGTCTATCTTACCCACACCAGGGTAAGCCCTCGATACAAAGATCAGAGTCACTGTCTTGCTATCCCCTCAAGCCCCCAACTTCAAGGTAGTTGGAAACCTCTATCTTTCTCAGTAAGGAAGCCCTCAAACTTCAAGGTAGTCAGCACCTATGTCTTCCTATCCCCGGAATTCCTCGAATGTAATCACCAACATTTGGAGTCGCACGAAGCTTTGAGAGTTAATAAGAGCCTCTCCCTCTAGAAATCACTTCAAAAGAATGTGTGCACAATGTCTAAGAAGTTCTCCATTAGTTATCAGTCTCGAGCTCTTTCAAATGAGCTCCTATTTATAGGCAAAGTCGACCTCCTCTCCAACGGTCATATTTTACATAAAAATTGGAGGGACATGTACATGTGTAACTTAACCAACGATTATTTTATAATAAAATAGACGACATCGTTTTATAACAAAACATGTGTAACAGAATGTACGACATCATTTTAAGTCTAATTCAAAAGTTCGGAGTGAAGGTTTTGAGTGTAAACAAAATGTCAAAGAGTAGACAAATTATAAAAGTAAAAGCCAAATGAAAGATCGGAGTCTAACCAAAAATAATTTTTGGAGTCTAAATAAATTCGGAGTGTATAAAACAAAGATGATCAGATTCTGTTTAATAGGTAAATTCAGAATGAGAATTCAGAATGATAATTCGTTAACAAAATTCATAATGAGAATTCGTATACAGAATTTGGAGTAGAACTTTATCAGAGTCCTTATCCAGAATTCGGAATGAAACTTCATTATAGTTCTCATGCAGAATTTGGAATGAAACTTCATTACAGTTCTCATCCAGAATTCGTAGTGAAACATCATTACAGTTCTCATCCAGAATTCGGAGTGAAACTTCATTACAGTTCTCATCCAGAATTCGGAGTCTAAAACAGAATGCTTCATGTGAAAGTTTCAAACGATTCCGAGAATATAGAAATTAATATGAATCTTATACTTATGAAAAATATGAATATAGATAATGAAAATATGGTAAAAATAATTTTCCTTATAAAAGTGATTTTCCTTATAAAAGCAATTTTCCTTATAAAAGCGATTTTCTTTATAAAAGAGATTTTCCTTAAAGATAAGGTGTTTGAGATTTTCAAAACAAGAAGGAATGGAATAGTCATAAGGGGAACCTTATTGACTCAACAATAATCTATTGGTACTAACTTTTCATTTTCAATGCATATTAATTCCTGAAATATCTTTTAAATGAACTTGATCCACTACTCAACCACCACTAGATTAAAATTCCCACCAAAATATAGGGCATTCTACCCCATAAAATCATCGAGTATAGGCGTTTCATGGTTATTCATCACATCCTGGGTATGTTATCCAAATATGGTTATTATCTTATCTGCTCCAACATTGAATTCGTTGACTTTCCCATTGGGAAAATCCCTATGTTATCTGTGAGAATTGGTTCCCCTTCATCCACTAAGGACAATTAATAAAAAAATGACATACACTAAATTAGGTGATATTACATAATTCTGAACTAGAAAACGCTTATGATTATCTACAAATTCATGGACATCAAAAATCATAATCATAATAATTGTTTATATTTACATTTCAATCCTTTATAATGTTTGGTAATGAAAATTTGTATTATCCTAAGCATATCCCCCTGGAGGGTAAAAACACGTTTGTAATAAGGCATGTTGTCATGTATCAGGATAACCTATGTCAAGCCCGAAACTCCTTGTTGGTGTTTTCTCTACTAGGAACACATGTGCCTGAACTACATCCACTTGTATTATCAAGACATGGATGCATTGTTTTTAGAAAGATCCACATATTCTAGTCTTTACCCTAATACTAGGATGTTATTATATATTTATCGTCAAAAACGATATTAGGTGTTTGTTCCCTATTCTATGTTTTCTAAATATAGTCTCCATGTTTGATATTAAACATCGTTTAATAGAAACTATTACACCCCGACCCCAGAAGCCATGAGATGGTGAATAACATATTATTTTGGAATTATTACAAGGAATGAAATAAAAAAGGAATGATCAGTATAGTAGTCTTCGAAAAACTACATACATACATGTAACTCATATTACATTGGGAAAGCTATAAAAATACATGACAAAAACTAAAAAACTATATCCATTAGAACTAATAAATGGTATACTCTTCATAACTAGTTGAAGCTAAACAAATGAAAGAGGTGAGATCAAATGCTCAGTAAGGGTTATTAATAGATGAATCTTGAATAAAAAATAATTTAATCATAATAAAATTAGTATTGTCAATACGACATGGTGAATAAATGAAAAACACACGCCTTTAATAAAAAGTGTCTGAAACTGCATCCATAGATATTGTCATAGTGAAAAATCATGGATAATAATAATGGAAAATGAATAAATAGAATTCTTATTAATTTAATGTCACATATCTGGAACATGATACCACTATACCTTCAAAATAGTTTATGTTTTATAGTATTATCCAACCCGTTTTTATGAAACAAACTCAAAGGGTTTGTCACCAACTAATTAGTCTCATGAATCCAATTGATGCATTGAGAGGCTATAGAGGACACCTCCCATCACTGGAAGTCCAAATAAATATTTATACATAGATTTAATACAATTAAAATTTTCCATCTCAATTTATGTCTAGAGTAGTGAATATGGACTCATCAACATTTCCATAGTTGAAACAACATTCCAAATAAACACTATATGTAAAAGGGTATACGACCTATGAAAATAATCATATCCAGGAAACCAGAATATAGATATAAACTATATTTAAAATTTGAAATGAAATATGATCTCAAGTGGGATGTAGGTACACTGTGTAAGAATTATTAGGTGCACAATACCAAGTAAATCACAATGCAATGAAAACTGAAACAAAGTCCCTTACAACATTATAATCAATCGAGTTAATAATCAAAATGTGAATCACTGAATTCCATGAATATAAATAGAATAATGATATTATATATCAAATTTTAGTAAACATACAACATTTATATGAAATAAATGGTGAACAAGAGAAATCTCATAGAAATAAAAGTGAGGAGGGAAAAACCATACCTTATGCCAAAATAGGATCTTTGATTGATCTTAATAACATGAATAATCAAATTTATCATCGATAATTAATAATTGTCAATCCTATTATACATTTAATTGATTTATTATATTTTTATTAGGTTCATTAATTTTCTTTTTTAATGGTGAAAGTCGTTTTCGTGTGCTCCATGAATTGATTATTGGTTGTTGTGTTCTTTGGTGTAGAAGAGTGGCAAACCAAGGTCATCTCTCAAATGAGAAAGTAAATTAAAATACAATTTTATGGTTTTTATAAAAATAAAATAGCAGGGAAAAAAAACTACTAGAATGGATGTGGGCGTTTATTATCATTTATAAAACTAGAATAATTTTTCTGGGAGAAGACTGTATTTTTTTGTTTATAATTTTGAAATGAAATTCGATGCAATAAGAAGTTGTTTTTTGAGAAAATATTTTAAAAGATGTAATCGATGTAACTATACATATTCAATTAATTAGTTATCATTTAAATTTAAATTAACATCCACTTAATTATAATTCCATAATTTATTAACCCTCACACACTATGGGAGTTAACTTAACCACAATGATTAAATTACTTAAACCCTAGGCTTGATTTGGAACATGCAATCACGGAACACTGCATTGATTAATGTTCTAAAACTATATTATAGTCAGTGGTAAATTAAGGCATATGTTAATTATAAAAAATGAAGATGAATTTAGCTTAGGGATTTTATTTTACCTCTACAAATTTATCTCTCATGGTTTTGTTTAACCAATTATGTTTGCACGCTCACAATTTACACAATACATGACCTCATATATTTTTTTGATAAAGGTTCAATTTCTTGCTGTGTTACTTATAATTTAAAAACACAATTCATGGATTATGTTATGTCAATTATAGTATCTCAATGATTCCAAATAATTAAATTTAGAGGGTAGAAGTATAAATGATCACTAAACAATCTACTCTTACATGGGTGGTGTTATCATCATGGAGGAGTTTATCACTATCAATGGATTGAATGGGTAGAACCCAATATCATCTCCACTCTTGATTACAAGAGAAATAGGATAAGTAAAGAATAAGACAATTGAACAAAATAGTAAAATATATGTGAAAAAAATGAAGAACAAAGAAGTTTATTACACAAATGAATACATTACAACATGAAGAAGTGAAGAAGGCTTCGATGAGGGGATCCCTGCTTCAAGTTATACCCCTCATACAATGGTTAGAGAATTTGGGTGAAAAATATTCTACTATCCCTTAAATCTCTTAATTCACTTCCCAAACCCACAAAAATATAAAAACACCATTTTATAGAGTGGTGGGGAGGCTAGGATAAATGTTGTTTCAAGTGTGAATGGTGAATCTCAGCCAAATATTTTATTCCAACATACACCTCCCATTAGACCACATAACGCGTGAATTATCTATTATTTTAGATGGATAATATCCGATAAATTGATCTTTCAATACCCTCTCCAATTTTGGGCTCAATCCATGCAGGATGCAGATGATATGGCCCAAACATTGAAGTGATGTCCAATCTCGCGTGTCCATCGAATAATTGATTTAATGGCCCATTTACTCCATCTAAATGCACCCTTTGGCTCTAGTGTCCTGAATAAATGTGCTATAAACATACATGAGGATCACTTTGACAATATTTTAAGTTAAAATAGTTCATATTATATTATTTATTTTTGAAATACCACAGTGAATTATAAAAGTGTAAAACTAGAATTTTCATCACATTTCTAAATGAATGATCTAATATGAAATATTTCATAAATAAACATATTTAACAAAATTTGGGAAAAAATTATCATTTATTATCAAGAAAATATTAAATAATTTTTTTTATTAACTCCACCCAAATTACCCTATTTCACTCCTGGGAAAAACCTCAGATCATGTATTCAAAAAAATTATGAAAAGATATGTGTATTAATATTTCTCAATCCACTGTAAAAATATAGGAAAACTGAAAATCCTATCAAGAGTCAATATTAGTAAATTTTAAATTCATTTTATAATAAATTGTGTAAAAACCAAATCAACTGAGATTCATAACTCTAATCATAGAAAAACAAGTCATGGGTCTACCATGACACTAATTATCTACATGTGTGTGTGCCATCCATTCTAAGCTTCTCTCTCCAACCTGTATATAGTATATTCATGTCAATAAAAACTGTTCTTCTTACATAATTATTTTCCACCAAACCTCTTCAACATATTTTGTAATAAAATTACCAAGACCACTAATTTAATCATTCTCAGATGTCAACCCATTAGCTCTCAACTAAATATCCCTACATTTTTTTTACATATCTTCAATCCCCTCTTTATTGATTTTTTTGGGTTTTTTTAATTTTTTTAATTTTTTCATATGGCGAACAATAGTCAAATATTAGGTGTACATGCATAGGTCAATCTATTTTAGTGATAGATAGAATCAGAGGAGAAATGAACATATGGAAAGTCTATGACATAAGTTGAAAATATTTACTTACCCTGAATATACATTAAATTGGGTAAAAGAAACTCACAAGTCATGATTGTGTGAAAAATTGTGTGGAGAAATCAATGACAAAATTTACCATGAACAAATATAACAAAAAATAATGTCATAATCTAAATGGTTTTTTAATGACACAACCATTTATATCATCGATGAGTTCAATTTTTTTAAAATTCATCCCTTGATGTTGAAATCTTACTCATGCATATATTTCTACCAATTAATTATGAAAACATGCATTTTCTATATGTTCCAAATGATAATGTTACATGATATATTAGTTTCATATTTATATATTTTATTTAGAAAATTTTAACCAAAAACATAATAGAAAATACATTTAAAACACAAAAATGAAAATCCAATATATCTACAAAAAATGTTGTCCCCTCCGCCAGACATAAAATATTTATTTATCCTCAATGTGAACCAATGAGGTGATATATGCACATGGAATGTATAGTTTTATATAGGACAAATAATATAAAATTGAATCGGTAATAATCAGCCTTATATTCTCATGCGATAATGGGGTCATGTAGTGTGATGAATTCCACTGCATCAGTAGGAAGTCTCTCAATGTATTTCATCAAACGTTTCTCATTTACTATAAAGATCCTTCAAGTATCCTCTTGTGTGATATCCACTTCACCATAAGGAAAATCAATTGTCACATCATAAGGACCTAACCACATAGAATGAAACTTATGATGAATCAACTTCATTCGTGAAATATAGATCAATACTTTCCCTCCAACTTGAAATTATCTTTTATGGATCATTTTTCCATGAGATGATTTTGATCTTTCCTTGTAGAGCCATGGGTTCTCATATGAAGACAATAAAATATCCTAAAACCCTTCAATTTGCAGCATCTGTTGGATTCCTTCTTGGGCCAAATCCAAGTTACATTTCATTATAACCCAATAAGCCCAATGCTCACCTTCCACGGGGGGATAAGACGCTTTCCCAAAAACAATATGAAATGGGGGCATACAAATTGGTGTCTTGTATTCTATCATATAATCACACATTTCATCACCCAAGAGCATTCTCAAATCCTTCCTATTTGGCTACACAGTTTTCTCCATAATTTATTTCAACTCCTTATTTGAATCCTCATCATGTCCATTTGTTTGGGGGTGGTAGTGTGTTGATGTTTTGTGTGTCACCCCATACATCTGAATAAGTAAATCAAAATTCTGATTGCTATAGTGTGTCCCTTTGTCACTGATGATGGCCTTCGGTACTCCAAACCTGCAAAAAATACTGTCCATTGACAAAGTCCACAACAACATGAGAATCATCAGTCCTGGTGGTCGTAGCCTCTACATATTTGCTTACATGGTCAACATTTACCAAAATATAAAAAACCCTAAACAAAATTAGAAAAGGACCCATAAAATCGAATCCCCATTCATCAAAAATCTCACATAATAATATGGCTTGTTGCTGCATCTCTTGTCTTCTAGACACATTACCAATGTGTTTGAAACGTGAGAACGACATACAAAACACAGCAGCATCATGCAATAAACTAGGCCAATACAATCTAGAGTCCAAAACATTCCTACTTGTCTGTTGGGGTCTAAAGTGACCACAAAAAGTATGTGTATGATATAATTACATAGCTAACTCAAACTCATGACCAAGAAAACACCTCCTAATAAAATGATCACTACACATGCACCAAAGGTATGCATTATCCCACACATAACATCGAGACTCACTTTTTGATTTTTAGACATGATGTTTCATTAAATTTGTAGGTATTTCAGAGGCAACAAGGCAGTTAACTTAATATTTATACCAAGGATGCATATCTAGGATTGAAAAAATTTACTCATTGAGGAATGTGTCTCAAAGTGGTACCTAGTCCAAGGTGTTGACATATAGTATGTGAGTGAGCCTACTCACGTTGTCTGCATCTTGGTTTTCCAACCCCTTAATATCATTTATCTCAATATCAAAATACTAAAGAAGAAGAATCAATTGGATATGTATGGGATTTTCATCTAGCTTCTTCAAGAAGTACCTCAGAGCTGCATGGTCAAAAAAAGAAACTACGTTATATCCCAATAAATACAAACGAAATTTATCTAAAGAAAATATTATAAAATGAAACTATTTTTTCATGGTTGTGTAATTTGATTGGGAAGAATCAATTGTCCTCGATGCATGGGAAATCACATGTGAACGTCCTTCCACTACATGATATAAGAAAACTCAGAAGACAAATTTTTAGGCATCACACATAATCTCAAAAGGAATCTCCCACTATTAGGGCTTTATGATTGGTGGAGTGGTCAAACACTTCTTCAGCTCATCAATGTAAGCCCTCCAAGAATCATCAAACAGGGAATAAGAATCCTTTCGAAGTAATCATGACATTGGAATAGAAATCTTACTAAAAGCTTTGATGAACCACCAATTAATAAATACATTTCCTAGGAATGATCTATTATCACACACACATGAAGGATATGGTAAGGATGAAATAATATACAAATTAGATCTATCATCCTCTATCCCATGTTTTGACAATACATTCTCTCAAACAATCCCTTGATCTAAAATTAAATGACACTTTTCAATTTTCAAGACCAAATTATTTTCAATACAATGATTCAACAAATTTCCCAAACTATTTACACATTCATCAAATGAAGATATGTACACTATAAAATAATTCATAAATGAATCCATGCATGTCTCAATAAAATTAGAAAAAGTACACAACATGCATCTCTGGAAAGTACCTATGGCGTTGAAAAGTTCAAATGGAATCCTCTGGTAGGGAAACGTACTGAATGGACAAGTGAATGTAGTGTTCTATTAATCCTCCAGAGCAATAGGAACTTGAAAATATCCAGAAAATTCATCCAACAAACAATAATGTGTCTTCCCATCAAGTCCCTCAATAATATGATCTATTAATGGGAGGGTGAAATGGTACTTGGAATTGGATTGATTTGGATTCCTTTTAATAAATAAACACAAGACCACTATTTTTCACCCACATAGGAACTAACTCATCTTTCTCATTTTTAACAAATGTACTACCACTTTTTAGGTATAACCTGAATAGGACTTTCCCACTGAGAATCTGAAATGGGAAGGATTATACATGCCTCAAGCAATTTCTTAACTTTTTTTTCACAACCACTTAAAGAGTTGGATTGAGTCTCCATTTTCGCTACCTAAAGAGTTTATCCCCATCCTCCAAATGAATCCTATGGATGAAAATTGAGGGGCTAATACCTGATATGTCAGAAAAGCTCCACCTGATTTCCTTAATTTTTTCACTCATATGATTCAATAGTTTTTCACTATGTTCGAAAGGTATATTTTTAACAATGAGTACATGTAATTTATCACCACTTAACAATTATGAGTATTTGAGATTAGGGGGAAATGGCTTTAGTTTCAATGTAGGGGGGTGATGTATGGATGGAGTAATTGAAGGAACTGAAATATGTTCACAATGAACATTAATACTAGAATCATCATCATGAAAATCAGAGAATAATGAATCAAATCAATCAGCATATTCAATAGACATGTCATAATAATAGTTAACAAGATCAAAATCATAGAAGGAATCTATTTGAAAATCATATATAACAGAGTTTTTCAAATTAGAAATATGAGTGTAAGTGCTCTTAAACATCAATCTTGAACCAATACTCATAATCTCTCTATATATAGGAAAACCAAATTCCATGGGGTTATTGTTTTGTGGTTCAAAATTGGTTATATAAACATATAATGGTCCTCTGAGGGGTACTTCAGGGTGTTTATATCATAAAATATGACTTCTTTATAACCAAACTCCAAGGAATGTGTACCCTCAGGGGAAGTTATGATTTCTTTTTGATGTTTTGAGGAAGGGACTACCTATGATAATGGGGGAATGAGAATATACCTTATCTTCCTCCATGTTAAGCATGTAGAAATCTACTGGGAAGATCATGTCACTTACTTAGAAAAGTACATCCTCAGGGACTCCAGCTGGATATGTTGTAGCTCTATTCTCTAACTCCACCACTACTCTTGTCAGATTCAACTAACCAACGTATAAGGAATAGAATATCGAGTGAGGCATTACATTTATCGAAGCTCCTAAATAAAAATGATCATAAAAAATGTGCAACTCCCCTATGGTGCATGGGATAGTGAATATCCTTGGAACATTGAACTTTTTTGGAATTGATAGAGATGGTGTAATGATTGCTAAAACATTCTTTCCATTATTGATCCTCACATTTCCCATGATCCCACTTCTATTGGTACAATGATCTTTTATGAATTTTTCAATACCTTTGGATTTTCTTGATGGAATCAAGTAAGGGGATATTTAACTTCACACACTGGAATGTACCCAAAACTTCTTTTTACATCGCCTTTTCAGCAATATTGTTGGTTTGAAAAACATTATTTGAAAAAGGATGGGGATTTGGAGGAATATCATCAATATTTTTCATACCTTTATCTTTCTCATTGGGTTTCCCATCAGTTGGTTTTGAATGGGGATTCTCTAGATTTGAGGTGAATCCTAGTCGAAAGATACGTGCAGATGTATCAGTTGTTTGCTTTACACTTCTCAATGTGATGGTACTGACATTCCCCAATGGATTTGGAGTAGGTTGGGAAGTTATATTTGAAGAATTATTACTTACTAATACATGGAGGGAAGTGTCAATCTGGCTCATTGGAGTATTTAACTCCCCCAACTCTGAATATTGACTCTTTCACTCATTCTGTGGAATCAGAATAATTTATTTTATAATGATCATCAATGTTAGAATCTACCTTAGGATGGGGATTTCCTTATTGTATACTTTTTGATGTTTGAGCTTCAAATCTCTTTTGGGGTTTTTGGAAACTCTTTTGGTAAGGTAGAGGATGCTGGATGTTATGTTGAAAGGAGGTCCTTTTGTTGTCTAGAGGCAAACCTCATGTCCAATTGATCCTCCCACCCTTGGTTGTATGTGGGAGAAAAAGAATCTATCTTCATTTGGGTATATGGATTTTGGTGCTACAGAAATAGTCTCCCAGGAAACACTACATCACAATCTTATGTTTCTTGTTGTTGGGGGGAAACAGTCTGTTGGGTGGCTTGTCTTAGTGAAAATTACACTAGGCCTTGAAAGAGGGGGATGGGATGTCTTTTGAGCCAAAGCAATCAGTTTCATCATATTTTTCAATTCTACCAACATGATATCAATTCTTCTAGTTGGTGAGGACTCTTTATGTGAATTCAGCTGACCAATGATCTAATCTATGTGGAGGCATATTTCTAAGTACTGTAGTAGTACTGTAACATGAATGTAACAGTACTGTAGAAGGTATTTTAGTGGACTGTAGTTGTAATGTAGTGGGACTGTATCAGGTATTATTTTTCATTATAGCAGCCATGACTATTCCACCATTGGGGCCTTCGGGCCACCTATCTGGCCATTGACTCCATCAAGGAATTTGGGCCACCAAGGCCATCGAGTCAGTAAGGCCTTCAATCCCCCTTAAGGACTTCGAGCCACCTTAAGGGAAGATGAAAACCAGACTACCTATAATGAACAAGCTCTAAAAAGAAGATGGGCAAGAAGAATTCACCATACTAGAAGCTAAATGGATTGCTAGAATGAGAGGGTATGTCACCCACCATCAAGATAAGACATGAAAGAATGAAAATCCAAATAGCCATGCGAAGGTGGAGAGATGATTTCACGCTGATGATGCTCGGGAGGAGCAGTTCCAAGTAGTTAGTATGACTTATATATAATGTTTGATGCCAACATGAGATTGACTATACAAAGGACTACAAGAAATTTAATACTTATGCCTACTGGCCTTGTACGGGATCCACCTCACTCCATGAAAGGTGGATTAAAAAAAATCAATAAAAAATGAAGGCCTTACGGCCATTTTAGGTATCAATTAAATGAATCTCAAGAGAAGACAGACTTACCTGATGTACTCCTCTGACTTGTGTTGAACCTCGATCATCAAATTGTTGGATGTTTTGGGCCATCGTGTCAATTAATGAATGTACATCTATAGGTTTCTTGTCCACCAATGATCCTACAGTTATGGCATCCACCATTCTTCTCTCCATAGGTGAGATTATTTCATAGATGTATTGGATGGGGAGTTTATCATTGACATGGTGATGTGGGTAGCTTGCACAGAACTTCTTGAATCGCTCCTGGTACTCATGCATTTACTCACATTGGACTTTATAGATCCTTGAGATCTCCATTCAAATATAAGTGGTACTTGATTCTAGAATTAAATTTTACAAGAAAAGACAATTGAAAACATTTCAATGGGTTACATCTTATGGTTGAAAATAATACATCCAATCATTTGCAGCTCCATAAAATGAGAATGGGAATTCTCTTAGTTTGATTTGATTTTCAAAAACTTTTCTTACCTTTTAGGTCAAGAAAAAACATAAAAATATTTATTGTGTTTATTGGGATACTCACCAGGAAGGATATTAAAATTTGGAAGCAATTGAATTAACCCAAATTTCTATTGAATAGAAAATTCGAGATTTGGGTATGCAATTCAATTTGGTTGATAATTAATATCTGGTGAAGCCAATTCTTCATGTGTTCTATTTAGTTCATTTCCATTATTTTCAGCAATCGGTTCTTGTTCTATGGTTGAAATTTAATTTCTTCCAATTACAATGTTCTTGTAGTGGAGAAATACTATATCTCTTTGAATGTTTAAACTTCTCGTAGATTGAGAATGTCTGACTCGAGCTCGAAGGCTACATTCAGTCTCAGGGTCAAGATATAAAAGATCCTCAAGATTGCTCTGTTTCATAAATCAAATAAAAATGAAAAGAAGGAATGTGGACCATATTAAAATAATAATTATATATTTGAGTTGATGGTCCCAAAATAAGTACATGAAAGTGGAAAATCGGATTGGGTAAAGAAGAGTGAATGAAGAGAAAAAGAGAACAAAATTTAAAACTAAATAAATACCTCTAATTGGTTGAAATAATTACATGCCTCCCAGGAAACAATGCCAATTTGAAAGGCGTTGTCATGTGCTCCCTCAATGGATTAGTGGTTTTTTGGTACATAGGTGCAGTAGAGTGGCTGACCAATGTCGTCTCTCAAAGAAGGAAGTAAATTAAGAGAACTTCTTAACTTTATTCTAAAAATAAAATAAAAGAGAATAAAAACACTACTTGAAAGTATGGGTGGTTATTTATCATTTGTAAAGCTAGATTTTTTTTAAGATTATTGAATTTTTTTATTTTTAATATTGAAATTAAATTCAACCCAACAGGAAGATGATATTTTTTAGAAAATATTTTAGAAGGTGTAATCAATATAACTCTACCAATTTACATTCTTATATATCATTATCATTTAAACTAAAATCCATTTATTATAATCTCTTAAATTATTAACCCATTAACCCTATGCGAGTTAACTTAACCACATATATGAAATTACATAAACCCTAAGAAACATTGGAACATGCAATTGTGACACCCTGCTAGGATTAATGTTTAAATCTAGCTTCTGGTAAGTGGTAAATTAAGGAAAATTTCAATTCTTGAAAATGAGGATGAATTGTTCTTTGGGATTATATTTTAACTCTACCAATTTATCATGTGTTGTCTTGTTTTACTGGGTTTTTACGCCTGTTGACACTCCCTTCCGTCATAATGTGTAAACATCTAAAAAAGGGAAATACCTTGTCCAATGTGATTGATCCATTGAAGAAACATCAAAAATCGAAAAAGGAATGAAGATGGATTTCTTCCCACTTTGGTCGCGCATGTTTCATTATGGTAATGCAAGTATAAGTGTGCGCTGTATTGTGGTCGCAGAGGTGACTTGCACGCCCTCTTTGTTTTTCACCCAAGGTCTTTAGTAGACTATAAACACCCCCAGTGGGCCCCACACTTGAAGATGAAAAAATTAAAAAACTCATATTCGAGCTCTTTGTTCCCTAGTCTCTTTGGGAAGGCTTTTGAACACTTCAAAGGTAATTTCTTACCTTGAATGGAATCTCTAAATAAGGGAAACAATGCCTAAATGTTGAAAATAATCTTCACCTACGCGCCTAAGTGGCCAGCCCTTAATGAAAATGGACACACATGTGCGCTGCCTTATCCCTGTAATAAAACTTGTGCACCACTCTTTTGGAAGCTTTTAGGGATAATACTAAGGGATTGAGCCAAGTCTCTCCCAAGTATTACCCTATGGGTTGAACATCGTGCAAGTACCCATGTGTCGTGCAAGTATACTTGCACGACCAGGACATGCGCACCCATGTTGGACTTGCACGAATCTCTCGTTTTGGGTGACCCTCCTATATATTCACTTGATTCCTTCAAATCCACCTCTCGTTTTCAAAATTTATCCTTCAGAACCTTCTTCAAAACCATTTATGGAATGGTTACTTTGTTGGATTCCTTATCTGAAAGGAATTCTATGGAAGATTTCTCAAAACGTAGTGATTTACATATCTTTATGTCACTAAGGATAGAGATTTAATTTATTCAAACTCATAATTTAAAGATTAGAGGAAATTTAACCTAGTATTCCTTTTGAAGAGTAAGTCCCAATCTCAAAATCCCAAATATGGGCATCCTCTTTAAGAATAAGCCCCAATTCCCCTAACCTGGGCCTCTTTTTCAGGATTAAGTCCCAGTATTCATGTTCCCTTAATTTTGGGCATCCTCCTCAAGAGTAAGCCCCAACCATAATTCTTTTAATATGGTTATCCTCCTTTGGAGTATGCCCCATGTTCCCAAAATCGAAATTCCCTTAACCTGGGCTTTTTTTCAGGAGTAAACCCTAATCATAATTCCCTTTAACCTGGGACTCTTCCTTAAGAGTAAGCCCCAGTCATAATTTCACTTATCAATTATTTATTTACATTTGACTTGGGCTTCAACCTCAGGAGTAAAACCTAATCATAAGAACTCTCAAATTTGGGCATCCGTCTCAAGATTAAGTCCTATGTTATGTATCCAAATCTTCATAAAGCACATTTACCTTTATGGACCCTATTCCCGGGTTTCTTCCTTGAAGTAAATCCTAATCTTCATCTATCTATGCAGTCTTAAATAAATAAGACCCACATCACTTATTATAATTGAATTTTCATGGAAAATCGTCTGGTTTTACGTATACCATTTTTTTCTCACACCGAGCATGACTCATGTGAGTTTAGAGTATAAAAGTAATTATGACATTTTTCTTTGAGCCTTCAATCATGCATAAACCCCATACTTCTTTAATCGAACTACGTGGGTTCTAATTCCTTTTCTAAAGAAAAGGATATGTATGTAGCCCATCTGCGGGTACGATCCAAACTCTGAAATAATCTATGTCCTTCTGATTGATAATAAACATCAAGTGCCCTGCTGAGTGGCTTTAAAACCAGTATGGTTATCATAATGACCAAGAAATCTTTATATAATGTGTTGAAGGGTACCATTGACTATGAATCTCTAATAAATATAGAAGATTCTCTATCGATGAAGATCCTCGAATATATATAAAATATTCTCTAAATCTTATACAAATTAATCATTGATTGTCAGATCTTAATAAAAGCTCATTTTCATACTTGGTAGTGTAATAATAATTCACAAACATAACTTAAATCTATAAAAAGAGTCCCATAGTAAGCAATAATTCCCCCAAAAAAGGTGTGATGTGTTTGACCTCCCATCCTCTTGACCATGGAAAATTCTTAAGCCACATTGATCCATAACTAATGAGGACCTACCTTTGGAATGTAGGTCCAAATGGATATAGAATCATTGGATGTTTCTGGTTCTATGAACAAACCCATTAGAAACCGATTGTAATATTTAAACCATAAATAAACATGGTCATCACAAATTCCAAAGGAAACAAAAACTGCTGAACCCGACATGAATACTTAACCAAGTTAAAATGATGTTTTACTTATATGTTAGGCCCCTATTTAAAACCACGAGAGGGCCAACAAAGCAATCAGTAACCTATGTGGTCATCCAAAAGATTTAGTGGCCAAACATATCTTGATTATGTCTGTTATATCAAACAGGCACACTTTTCCATGATCTTCTGCATTATAGAAATGACTTCTCTTATGTTCACACATGTGAATGCCTCTAATGTGAAAACATCTACTGGGAATGCATCGACTGCTACTCCTGCTGTATAGTTGTCTACTCTGAGGAAAACATCACCTACTCAGCGTCTTCATCACTGGGAATCAAATGCAATGTTTAAGGAATACAATCGACACGGTACTATTCTGACTCTGGAGGCCGCTCGACAAGCCCTCCAAGTCAATAATTCATCAGGGTCGTCCAGATAGCGACAACCAGCGATCAAGAAGCAGGTGGTTCCAACCACCGTCTCCAGCCATTTTTGGTCATTATCCCCAGAACGCAATAACAATTCTCTACCATATTCGGAGGAGGTCAATGAGAAGGTCATTAAAGGCCTTAATTCAAGGAAACATGAGTCCTACCCAAGGGCTCCCATCAACAATCATAACCAGACTCATGCAGCAGTGCACCCTCAGCATGATGAGGGTATCACCTTCAAAGGTTCAGCTCAGGACCCTCAGACCCAAGCATGCAAGAAGAACCGCCGGAGGCGAAATCCAGTCAACAATGAGCAGGTTCTTATCTCTGCCATTTCCAGAGAAGTCCACCATCCTAAATTGGTGGAAAGCAACGAGCGGGCACACACACCCATCCGTTTTAATTACGTTGTCTAGCAGACTCGTCTGGAAACAACACACCAATCCCACCAGGAAATTCCGGCAGAGTACTATAGACAGGAACATACACCGGTTTATAAGTCATCAGCTAGTCAACAGAATCGTCTGACTACATACGATAAAGCCTGCCAACCCAATGTGTTGAAAACTGGTAAACAAGAACATTGGTTGGAAAATGCTCAATGGACAATGTAGTGATGATAAATCCCTCTTATATTGAGTCACTTTCAAATTGGAATCCAGTCATGTCTGATGCTTTACAATTTGCAGGTGAAATACTTTCTCAATCATTATACAGCCTAGGGTGTAGGTCATTCTCTGTACCACCCCAGGGTCGTTCATCTTCTAGTTTGATTAGTGATTTCTCTAACAATATTGTTGAATCCGATGAAGCAACAAGGAAGCACCAGATCTGGTCTAATCAGGTAGAATAATCTTCATCAAATGATAAGGAGAAAATACGGAATACGAGAAAACAATGGGCAGAAGGTGAAGTGCCAGATTTGTTTTGGCCTTTGGCTGACGCTCAGTATGACATTCCAGAGATGTTCACGGAAGATGGGATTCATGATATTCGTCTCAACATATAGAAAACTAAATGTCAGTTGAAAAATAAAATATTATCTTATGATGAATATGAGAATCACGTCAATATAATAGAAGGGTTACAATGCCAAATTGACTTGGAATCTCTCTTAGTTTTTCGATATCTGAAGGCTAAAAAGCAGCAGAGATCCCTGTAGCGTTCATGCCTTGGTGCACTAAGAAGATTGCGCCAGTTAATTTCCAAGGCCCCAAATGGTTTTCATATCAAGTGATGGGGTGTCCATGGTGCACTACATTTCACTATACTCTCCTGTTAGCAAAGCCTGTCGAATATGGCTACATGCAATGTTATCGCCCATGGCCGTCCACAACCAATTGGATTTGTTTGTAATGAAAGGCTCGCTCAAGAACAATCCTCAACTAGTTCCTCTCAAAATCAATAATAAATTGAACAAGTTGTTGAATTACTCCTGCATCAAGAGAACGAGAATATTAAACAGGCTTCTCATTTAGAGCATGCACATCATCAATTGACAGAAGTGTCTGAAATCAACTAAGAGTATTTTGAGTCGGTTGATATGATTGGATGTAGGTTGATGCATCCATCCAATTTCTGGACTAAATTCTGCAAGATAAAGAGAGAATTTAATAATGTCTTAGATGTAGAAGCTCAAGAACCACCCCAGCTTGATAGACTGAGGAATATTTTAAACCAACCCTCAGAATAAACAAATAGTATTCAAGGAGTTGAGAAAAATCATCATGAACGGCCCTAGTCCACAGGACTGGTGACTTTTTTAAATCCTCAATCTCTCCCCCAGAGAAAGTCAGTATTCTCTCGATTAAGGGAGAAGCCCCAAGAGGAACGAAGATCCGAATTATTAGGAGATTATCTCCAAATTACGGTTCGTCAAGATATTCCTGAAGGATTAAATCGAAAAAAGGAAATGTCTCATCAGGTAAATAAAAGAAGACAATATCACAGAAATGTTGATAGAAGGGATGCAAGGAATTATACATCAATTAATGACATCAATTCCATTGTTACTGATCCACCAGATGAGGCTCACTAAGAAGGATCAGATGAGGAATCTCCTAGTCAAGAGGTTGTATGCATAGAAACAAATGAAGAAGGTGTACGCACATGAAATAAAAGGATTACCCAGAATTTAGGTAATCCTTCAAGTAACCCACTTCCCCCTCTCCGAAAGGTGTCCAATAAGGGGAAAGGAAATAATAATGTTACATACCCTTCCTCTGGAGAAGGATAATCTCTCTTATTAGAGCAAATATTCGCACAACAAGAGGATGAAATGATATAATTGAAGAGGTTGAACACAGAACTACTTCAAGGTAGTCTTCCTCCTAAGCGTGATGGTGTCAGTCAGCTAAGGTAATTTGTTACAATTACTGAGATGGAACAATAATATCCTCCAATATGAGTACAACATCATAGGTCAAATATTATGGTTCATGTGCAACAATAATCGGTGGTGCTACCATCATTTGCAGTACCATCCACCACATCTATCCGCACTCCAGTTATTGCACCTACTCAGGTCCAAGATCAACAGGATGTTTCTCAAAAGTTCATAACTACTATTGAGTCATTAACAACTTGGTTGAAAGATATGGAGGGAAAACGATCTCAAAGTCTACCAGAAAAGAGATCTTACCCTGAATGGGTTGATGCAATTCCACCCCCATCAAATTTTCCAAGTACCACATTCCCAATCTTTAATGGTTCGGGAGATCCAGAGCAACCCGTAACCCATTTTTTCTTCATTGTGATCCTATGATGGGAACCCCTCAGCAACAAGAAGCATCTAAGCTCGGGTATTTTGTATAGACATTACATGGTCCTGCTTTTGTCTAGTATACAAGCATGCAATCCCAGTTAATTGTCGGGTGGGAGGATCTTCTTCAACAATTACTTCTTTAATTCAGTTCAAATTTTCCAAAGATAATAGTTTTTTATCATACAAATTTTATGAAAATGGAGAATGAATGGGTATTATAATTCATTTCTCGCTGGAAGGGATAAACATATTCCATGAGCTTAGAACTCCCTTATGAAAAATTGTTTCCAATCATTGTGGTAAATTTGCGTGATGAGTTGTGCACACCGTTGATCCCTGAGAAATACATGAGAGGGTCTCGAGACCTTACATCAATCACTCAACAGATTGAAGATTCTGTTATGAAGAATAAGGATAAAACTCATGTAATTCCATTAGCTCCATGATGGAGAGTGGGTAAAGTAGAGAATGCTACAGTTACACTTAAACTAGCACCTATACCTGCTTCAACATCAAAACCTTCATCTTATCGAAGTGATCCTCCTCCGGAGCATAAACAACAGTAGTCTTTTCATAATGATGATCAATGATATCAAAGGCGAAAACAATTTGAGTATCTGAAGAGTAAAGTTTAATCTTTCCGAAATGAACAAGTTCCTGATTACTTCATTTAGGATCTGGAAAATAATTTGGTTCAATTTCAAAGGCCCAAAAGGCCAAATAATGAATGAGATGAAGACCATCCCAACTATTGCCTATTTCATCAGATGTTGGGGCATCCCAATCATGAGTTTTTTGTCTTCAAAGACCTCTATCCAAAAATGGTGGACTCAGAACAAGTCAAATTGAAAAGTTCTTCAGCTCAGGTAGCATGTGATACTGCTACAAATCCTAAGGAAGAAGGCGAGTGACATGAAATCAAGAACAAAAATGCGCAAAAATATGATGATTGGAGGGTCAGAAAAATGATGAACCGAACTCATTCCATTTGGCGAACACAATTTAAGAAACAAATTGTGTCTTCTTCCATGAATAACATAGAAAAACCCTCTTCATCAGAGGGAAAATCTTCAAGGAAACGACATAATTCAAAGAAATAAGAGCAATCTAAAGAAGATGAGATCATGTCAAGTCCCAAAATCTCGTTGACTCTGGCAGATTTTATGTCATCTACTTCGATGCCACGGGCACCGCCCCACCAAAAGGCACAACCTAAATGAGCTAATCAGACAGAGTCTTCATCAGATGAAGAGTTAATCATCGGTTAAATTTACATGCATCATTTAACGGACCCCTCTAACCAAGCTTGATCCAAAATGGGAATGACCTTATTCAATATAGAAGTTCTAAACCAATGGAGATTATTCATTAATTTCAATGGATGGAGAACACATCACTACTCCAACCAATTCCAGATTTCTAAAGAAGTGTTTTGTATAAACACAAAGTACATCCTCGGTCCATGCATATGACCTTCAACTATTTGCATCCATAAACATGATGTTAAACTGTGTTTTCCTTGCTGCAAGACATTAAACTGCATAGTCCCTTACGTCCAGTAAGACGTTAAACATCACCATCCATGGTCCATACATATGACCTTAATCTATTTTCACTTACGTCCAACATGACGTTAAACTGTGACGTCCTAGATACATAACACTAAATTGTATAGAAGTCCCTTACGTCCAAGAAGATGATAAATTGCATAATCTCTGGTCCATGCATATGTCCTTAAAATGTTCTCCCTTTTCATCCAACATGACGTTAAACTGTGAAAAAGTCCCTTAATACGTCCTACATGACGTTAAACTGTATTTTTTCCCCGCTACATGACATTGAACAGTACACCACCAATAGTCCTCACTGTAAGACATTAAACTGCACAGTCCCCCTTTCTTCCAACATCACATTAAAATTTATTTTCCCCATCATCTTAGCTACATGACACAAAACTGTACAACACCCTTATTGTCTAACATGATGCAAAAATGTGTTCACGTCCAACATGACGTTAAACTATGTCCATATGTTTTTCCTACATGATGTTAAATGGTTGTGCTCATTCATCCTACAGGATGTAAAACTGAATTATGTCCTTTAATACATCCTACATGACGTTAAACTGTATTTTGTCCCTTCTACATGACATTAAACTATTTAAAACCAATAGTCCTCACTGCATAGTACCTTAATATGTCCTATATGACATTAAACTGTGCTTCGTTAAGGTTGTTTCTACCTCTTGTTTCTCACACTGAGTATGACTCATGTGAGCTTAGAGTAAACATCAACCATAACACCCTCTATGGGCAGCTAGCCATGCATAAGTCCAAACACCGTTTTTTGGTCATTGTTCTTAAAAACAACTTGATCACCAATTCATTCATCAATTGAACTATGCAAGCATTGATCCTTTCCTTCTAGGCTGGGTACGTAGGCAACCTACCGATGTTCAAGACCAAAATCAATCACTTCACATCGGTTCTCCTCCATCTCATATGATGTTGATTTGTGATGCAGTCCTAGAACCAATACTTTTTACATTGGTTCACCATCGTCATTGTTATATGACGTTAAACTGTAAAAAACATCTGTCATGTATGAAAATAAACTTCAACATTCTTTGATACCCTCACCAGAGAGGGAATAATTATTTGCATTGATCTCTGATCATGTTATATTCTAAAGAATGTGTGCACAAATTCTAGTTCCCGAACCCTTTGTCTTGGGTCAATCCATCATTTCACTAAAAGTACCCTTTCACCCTTCACATGTACGAAACAATTCTGTACAAAGGGTATTTCACTAACTACGTGCTGCATGATTCCCATCCTTATGCGATTCATAGGAATGTTTTAGTGTCCCTCGAACGCATCCCCAAGACTTTGGGCCTAATCCGAAATTTTTCTTTTAGTCCATTGGCTAAAAGGTCCCCGTGAAAACACACACTGTGTATTAATTATTATGGTCCGAGCTCTATGACCCTAAACTAAGAATTCCTATACTCTCATCTCAAATGACGTTAAACTGTATTTAATGAACTACGTATGGATTGATTCTCATCCTTATGAGATACATACTGAAGTCCAACATCTCAATTCAGGACCCAGCCATAACATGATTATGGTTAGCATTGGTCAATGTATCTCTACATGCATTGAACAAATTCCCATTTTTATGTGTCATAATCCTAACCTTAAATACTTCCATATCTCCATAACCCTTTTCTTGACCATTGGTCACAAAATGTCCAATTTTAGAGAGTTCTTTTTCCTGACTATGCACCACGCGCCCTTAGGCGACTTTTCAAAGAGTCTACATAACTGACTTGTCATCCTAATGATGCTATTACATGACTATGCAGCCAATTCCCGTAAGTTCACCTGCATAATTCAACCCCCTAATAGGTTTGAAAAATAATTGTAACTTCATTCATGTAAATAAAAATCTTTTGTCCTTACTGGTCTTAACGACAATATGTAAGGATCCACAGAAAATATCCATCCTTAACATATTTTTCCCATGTTCCTTTTCATGATCTGAAAGTATTCAAGTCTATGGTTTATATTTCCCATCACTAGGATTGGGTTAGACTTTCATAGGGGTGACATTCATTCAGTTCTTAGATGATATTGTTTGGAAATATGTTCTCCATATTCAAGTACCTCTCTCCTTACAACAAATTATATGCTTTGAAAAATATGAATCTCCATAAACATCCACTGGATTTTTTAGTAGTAGAAACGTATATTTCTTAGAGTTCTTTTTCATGAATATGCAGCACGTGCCCTTAAGTGGCCTTGCATAAGTAGTCTACATAAAAGACTTGTCAGCCAAAAGATGTTATTATTTGACTATGCATCCAATGCCCTTGAGCGGCCCTGAATAATTCAACCCCCTAACGGGTTTGTTATGTAATGTTGACTTCATTCTTGGAAACTACTTCTTCTAATACCTTTTAGCCCTTTTTCAAGTCATCCCTCAGATTAAAAATTTCTTATGTCTTAGTTTACATATTTTCCCTCATACATGAGTGTGGTAATGTATTTTTAGATAAATTTTCAAGGAATTGAGTCAATTTTAATCCATTCAGTCAAAGATATTTCGACCTTAAACAATAGCCTTTTTATGTCCAACATGCATGACTTTAAAATGCAAATAACCACAAAGACCCCTGGTTTATCTTTTTTCCTCGGAGTCACATTCTCTTTTCTCTCCGGATCCAACTCTGAGGGGGGACTTTTTTTTATGCTTATTTCCATAATAAATTCTAAATGACTGAAAAAGGGAAATACCTTAGTCCAATGTGATCCATCATTGAAGAAACAACAAAAATCGACAAAGGCATGAAGAAGGATTTCTTCCTACGTGGGTCGCGCATGTTTCATCATGGTCGTGAAAGTATACTTGCGTGCCACATAGTGGTCACACACATGACTTGCACGCCCTCTTTTTTTCCCAAGGTCATCAGCAGCCTATAAATACCCATGGTAGGCCCCCTTTTGAAGACGGGAAAATTCCAAAACCCATATTCGAGCTACCTATTCCCTAGCCTCATCTGGAACTCTTCCGAACACTAATAAGGTTATTTCATACCTATAATGGAAGCTCTAAACAGGGGAAACAAGGCCTAAGTGTTGAAACTCATCAACACTTGCGCGCCTAAGTGCCCAACCCTTATGAGAAATGGCCACACTTGCACGCCACCTTATCCCTACAATAAAACTTATGTGCCACTCTTTTGGAAGCTGTAATGGATTATACTAAGGGATTGAGCCATGTCTTGCCCAAGTATTACCTTGAGGGTTGATCGTCGCGCAAGTACCCATGTGTCGCGCAAGTATACTTGCGCGACCAAGACTTGTGTGCCTCTCTCTTTTTGGTTGCCCCTCCTTCCTATTCACTTTCTTTCTTCAAATCCACCTCTCCTTTTCAAAATTTTTCCATGAAATCCTTCTTCAAAACCATTTATGGAATGTTTCTTTTGTTGGATTCCTTATCTGAAAGGAATTATGTGGATCATTTCTCAAAACCTAGTGATTTATATATCTTTATGTCACTAAGGTTACAGATTTCATTCATTCAACCTAATATTTTAAATATTAGAGGATCTTTAACCTAGGCATCCTTTTCATGAGTAAGTCCCAATCTGAAAATCCCAAATATGGGCATCCTCCTTAGTAGTAAGCCCCAAGTCCCATAACATGGGCCTCCTTTTCAAGATTAAGTCCCAATCTTCATGTTTCCATAATTTTGGGCATCCTCCTCAGGAATAAGCCCAACAATAATTCATTTAATATGGGAATACTCCTTAGGAGTAACCCCCAAGTTACCATAATCCAAAATTCCCATAACTTGGGCTTCCTTTTTAGGAGTATTCCCCAGTCATAATTCCCTTTAACCTGGGACTTTTCTTTAAGAGTAAGCCCCGACCATAATTTCTCTTAACAAGTCTTAATTTACATTTTATTTGGGCTTCCTTCCCAAGAGTAAAACCCAATCATAAGTCCTCTAAAATTTAGGAATCCTTCTTAGGATTAAGTCCTATGTTAAGTATCCAAATCTCCATAAAGCACATATACATTTATGGACCTTGTTCCCGGGTTTCTTCCCTGATGTAAATCCTAATCATCGTCTATCTGGGCTGTCACACATACATAAGCCCCACATCATTTCATATAATTGCATCTTGTATGGCATAATTGTCTGGTATTACCAATACCTCTTGTTTCTCACACCGAGCATGACTCACGTTAACTTAGAGTGTAAAAGTAATTACGAAATCTTTCATTGAGCCATCAATCATGCATAATCCTCATACTTCTTTACTCGAACTACGTGGGTTCCGATTCCTTTTATAAAGAAATGGATACATAGGTAGCCCATTAATGGGTATGATCCCAAATCTGAAATAATCTATGTCCATAGGAATGACAATAAACATCAAGTGCCCCGCTGAGTGGATTTAAAACCAGTATGGTTATCATAATGACCAAGAGATCATGATATAATGTGTTGAAGGATACCATTGACTAAGAATCCCAAATAAAAATAGATGATTCTCTATCGATGAAAACCTCAAATACATATAAATGATTCTCTAAATCTCATACATACTAATCATTGATTGTCAGATCTTAAGGAAATATCATTTTCATACTTGGTAGTGTAATAAGGATTCATGAACATAACATAAATCTATAAAGAGAGTCCCGGAGGAGACAATAATTCCCCCCAAAATGGTGTGATGAGTCTGACCTCCCATACTCTCAACCAATGAAAATTCTTAAGCCTCAATGGTCCACAACTAATGAGGACCTACCTTGGAGAAGTATGTCCAATTAGATATAGAATCATTGAATGTTTCAGGTTCTATGATCAAACCCATTAGAAACTGATTGGAATGTTTGAACATTAAATAAAAAAGGTCACACCCAATTCCAGAGGAAACATCGCCCTCACAATTTACCCAATTCTTGACCTCACGTGTTTTTGTGTTAATTGTTCAATTGATTCAATAGATTTTTATAATTTAAAAACTCAATTATAAGGATCATGTTATGTGAATTACAGTTGTTCAATAACTCAAAATATTTAAAATAATAGGGTAGAAGATTGATCGATCACTATGATAACTACTCTTCCATGGTCGTTGTGGTCAACGTGGAGACGTTTTTCATTAGCAAAGGATTGAAAGGGTAAGACCCAATATATTCTCCACTCCTGATTCCAACACAAATAGATTGATTAAGAAGAATATTATAGAAAAAAAATAATAAAAGAGAATAAATAAAAGAAGAAAAAATTTGTTTATAACACAAATGAAAACATTACAACATGAAGAATATAAGAAGGATACGATGAATGGATCCTTGCTTCCTGAGATACCCCCCATTAAATGGTTGTATAATTTTTGTGAAACAAATTCCAATCTGTATTAAGTCTCAGAATTCATGTCCCAACCCCAAAAAATGTGAAAACACTATTTTATAAAGTGTTTGGGAGGCAAGGGTCAATGTGGTTTTATGTGTGAATGGGGAATCCCAGTCAAATATTTTATGCATACCTAAACTGGCCAATTGACCAATAAAATGCATGAATTATCTATCCTTCCCAAAGGATAATATCTGATAATGTGAGGTTTACATAAACTATCATTATTTGGGCTCAATCCATGAAATTATTTAGAATATATGACCCAAACACTGAAGTGATGTCAAATCTCGTGTTTCTAGTCCTCCATTGACTTAATGTCCCATTTACTCCATCCAAATGCACTCATTATGTCTAGTGTCTTAAATAAACGTATTATGAAATTATGTGAAAAAATGTAACAAAAAATTATGTTCAAATATGTCATACTAAAATATATATGTCTAAAATACTATAGTGAATTTTAAAATGGTAAAATAGGATTTTTTATCAAATTGTTAAATGAATGTTCTAATCCCAAATAATCCATAAACAAACATATTTAACACAATGTGAGAAACTTTTATCATTTATTATCAAATAATATTCAAAAAAATGTGTTTTATCAATGGGTTTAAGAGGTTCAATTTTATTGTTTTGGAAGCATTTGCTTTTTTGGTTTTTAATATCGATTTATTTATAATCAAGAATGGAAGATTATTTGCAATGTGGTTAAACATATAGAATTGTTAATATATATTATTAGTGAAATTATAGAGATATAATTTAACATATAAATATTTTTTATTATATTACATGAACAAGAATTATTAGTTTAATGTCAATAACAAGTTATTATATTAACTTGGCAGTTTTGAGAATAATGAGCATGTTTTGTATTATTATTTTATATAATAATTGTGTAAAGAATTTACAACATTACATAAAGAAAAAATACAAATATTATGATCTAGTTCAACCATTTTAATGGTTTTTTGACCAGTCTTGATGATGAAAAAAGAAATTTAAAACTCTTCATCCTTGAATGTAATAATTTAACAAATCTCAAACGGTGCTTTCATTTATAGTATAAATAGAGGGAAAAGCCGAGATTATGATGGAATATTCCGTTATTATAAAAAACATTACAGTACATATAAGGTACATTATTATTTATAACACCTGGATTAGAAGTGTTTAGAATAATATATATAACAAATGAACATGAAAAAAAACGAAATAATTGAAAAGATAAATTGACCTCTTGAATCTATCATACTTTGAGAGACTATTTAGGGGAGAGGATTTTACATTTTGTGGAAACAGAGGGATGTTATAAGTGAGTGAAAAGCATATGGAGATATTTTAGAAGAATTTAGGTATGGATTAAATCTTGAGAGATGCGAAGAAATTAGGGTTGTAGGGGTGGTATTTATAATGGAGGGGAGGAGGGTTTTCTTAACATTATATTCATTAATTTAATATTTCTCCACAAGACTAGTAATATTGAGTATTTCATAACCTAGATTAGTAATAAGTCCATGTGTGTTTGGGATTTGGGTTATAACATCACTTATGATACTAGGAATGGTTAATTTATATTATAATGTACTTATATGGTAAATTAATGTATTTTACTATTCAGAAAAAGATCATGTATTTCAGAAAAATCCAAATAATCCACCCTAACTGTTTTTTGACATGTGTAATCCAAAATAGAACTCAATTTTATCAATAAAAAATTAATAATTTGATAAATTTATTTTTTTATTTAAATATTTATTTCATCCAAAAACACCCACACTTAAAATATTCATCATAATTTTAACGCGTCTAAATATTATTTTCACTTTAATGGGAATGATTACCATTAATAAGAGTCATATTGAAATTCTTACGGTTAAGTTAGTATTCATAAGGTATGTCACTATTCATAAGGGTATATTACTATTCACCAAAATTATGTTGAATCTATCGGACTCCAAATATCACCCTGATCGCAATTGTCGTTGTTTTTTTTCAAATTTCAAAAGTCACAAGTGAAATCTTAAAATTTATTGTGTAGGTTGTAAATATCATCTATTATTTACCAATTATAGTTTCACCGAGGAACATTAATTCCTAAAATATATGAAATATAATGAATTTACTATATTTACGATAAATATACCATAAAATATTTGGGGTGTTATAATCAATTGGAGAATTTGGTGAGTTTCCACCATCAAAACCCAAGATGGGTCGTGTCAAACCATACCCAACTTACCAACCCCAGCCAGATCCAAGAGGTTATGAGTTTCTTTTTAGAAACCCATTTTGATTGAAAAAAGCATAAATAAAATATATAAAATTATTAAATAATTATATTTAGTATCCCATATTTATTAAAATTATTTTCTGTTCTATAGTTCATGCTGATAAATAATAATTATTATTTTAATTTTTTTTATGAATTGAAAATTCACCAATATAGATTTTTATTATCATTTGTATTTTTTGTTTCGAAATATTATTATGTCATGATTGATCAAGAGATAATACTTACCGACAGATTATAAGTAAAATATATTTTAACTCATTTTCATTAAAATTTTAATAATTATTTAAAATTTTTAGAATCAATGTATTATCCCATACTCTTTTAATTAATAAGGGATTTGATATTCACATTTTAGGGATAAAATGTTATTAATGCATGTCAAGATTACCTAACTTATATTTGAGTGTACAATATAATGATTAATTGTATTTTTTTGGATTTGGTTGATATTTTATGTTTTCATGAAACAAATCATGTGAAATATACGAGATTTTGATGTTTTCTATAATTTTATTTGAGATAAAACTATAGGGATTATTCTAGGCTATCAGTAGATACATTATCTATTTGATGGATCAAATAATATATAAAACATCAAAATAATATTTTTATTTTTTAATTTTTTTCTTACATTGTTATTTGTTTCATTGTTTAGGTTCTATACAATCACATTAGATGGCTACAAATCATGTACAGATAAAAAGAATAAATGTGTGGTCAAAATTTTTAATTATGAATTATAAAGTATTTGAGTTTTATCCCTTAATAACATGAATGATAAATAGAACTATATTTACATATTCAATATATATAAATGTATTATCCATAAATGTTTTTATCATGATATTGATAATTATTAGTGAAAATGCCAAATAATCTATAAAATAATAAAAAAAAGATAATATAGACTATATTTATTAAAAAGTTATAAAAGTACATTAATAAAATTTTATTTCAGAAATCACCTTCCCTTATTTGTGTTATTGATCCATATATGTTCGACGTGCCTATTAAGACATAGTTTGGGACACTTCTATTTATTCGGGAGACATCATAATGATGTTGCATCACCTAAAAATATTTGTAATGATCGAACTGAGCATAGTAGAATTAATACAATTTGGAGTTTGGTCTTGAGGAAATTCTAGACATTGATGAATTGATTAGGATGTCCATTCACTTAATATAAGAGATATGATTTCATTTATATGGACCTATACACCTACTTAAGAAATCTTAGTTATTTACATTGAAATATTCTGGACTATGTGAAGGTAACTATGGGTCCTTTCTACTAAGAATATATGTATGGAAATAATTTCCAAAACCCATCGTGAAAAATATTTTAATTTAGTAAAATAATTTGATGATAATTAATTAAATTTAATAAATTATATTTACTCAATAAATATAATGTACAAAAGCCTGATATCACTTTCTTGTAGAAACTTTCACGTAATATGATTTCATCATTATCAATATGACCAATATTGGATAATGATAATCACGTGATTTGTAGTAACATATAATAGTGGTATAGGTTCTTCGACAACATATTAAACTAAAAAAGAAAGCCTTATATGTTTTAGTCACATGTTTTAAAGGAACATACAAAAGATTATATGGGTGAGAAACACCCATTATATATTAAATAGCTAGATGATCGGTTAGACATCTAATGACTCATGTTATTAACCATATATAATAAAATACATCATGGGAAAGAGTATTATTATATCATTTTGTCCAATAGACTTTATTTTTATTAGTAGAAAGTAATAAAATTGTTATATGATATCTCTAGGGGACTATTCACATACATTCATTGAGAGTCAGTTCAAGACAAGACACATGTAGTCAAGATGATTGGATACAAGGATCATTTTGATGACATGGGATTAATGTTATGAGATGAGATATTAAACAATTATCTTATATTCTTCTTAGAATATAAAGTTTCACTTTCATATATAACATTATATATATTGAGAAGTACCTCATATAAATCCCTGAGTTAATTCACTATGTAGACAAGGGCACAATGAAATCAGAACATGGAGTCCATATATTGATTAATATTTAGAATAAATAAAAATATTTCCAAGACTCATTCCATTAATATGGATCATTATCCACTTTATAACACTATATGAAAGATTTACATGTCAAAAAAGGAATTATATAACATATTTTTTACATTTTAAAATAAATTCCATTAGACGAAGAGTTGCAAACAATTGATGAAGAAATGGAATGTTTCACGCATGTTTGATAGTGATAGGAATATTTTTAAATAAAATATTTGGGTTTCATTTAAATATTTTTGTTCTAAAATTTCATTCAAAATATAATAATAATTTTTATTCATGAAGGTTTCTAGAGGAGAAGTTCATCTTTATGCGTTAAAAGAGGATATGTTTGCCGCCACAGATATATGAGACTACCAAAACAGATTGAAAAAGTAATTTATCTTGCTTTTAGATAATTTTAATTTTCTTCCATGTGTTAAATATATTTATACGTATATAATTATAAAATATGGACAATTTTATTTTAAATTTTCAAAATATGATAAGATATATTCAAAGAAATAGAAATTTTTATGGTAGAGAACATCAATGTAACGATGCTTATATATTAGAATATTATAACTATTTTCTTTAGTTTATAATATATCATGATTTAATAAATCATATTACATACATATGTTTAATTTCCAACATGGTCATGTAAATGATAAATAGATAAAAATACATCTTAAGATGGATATTTAGATTCATTAGAACTAAAAACACGTTCAATTAGTCTCACTGGATTACAACAAAAGATAATCAAATAAGACAGTTGGTTAAATGGGTTAAAAGGGACATATAAATTATATAATTGGTATATAAGGATGTGTGAAGACGTTTTCTTGTTGAATAAAGTGGTGATAATTTGCAATTCAATTAATTTTATTGATTATTTTAGAAGATATAATTATATCTGCTCGATGATGTATTTTTTTTTTCATCCTTTGATAAAAATAATAATTAAATTAAAATAAGGAGATTCAGATATGAAAGAAAATAATGAATCTCCAATTTGGTTGAGGATGAGAGTATATTATGAACGATTTCATCAACTATTTATGGGAGTTTTATATGTTATCGCTACACACTCATCCTTATATGCCTTAGTGAAATGGTGTTATTGAAATGAGGAATTGAACCCAGTTGGATATTGTGAGGTCACATATGTGTCCCAAATATAATCCATTATAATTTTGAGTATATAATTACATATTGTCGTATATATAGTAAATCATGTACTAACAATAGAAGAAAACAATATTCCATATAAACATTGGTGTTTGATGAAAACTGCATTGTCACATACTCATGCATATGGTTTGGTGGTGTTTGTTACGGACACGTATAGAAAACATTACACCCTATGGAATGAAATGTGTCATTATAGGATATAAAAAGTTATATGAAATATTTTTTCCATATAAAAATTAAATTAAGGAATTATTGATTAATGTAGACCCACCTTTCTTGAGATGGAAGAAATTTTCAATATAGATTGTGGGACCAAGATTTACATAGATGATGTCGATTCTCAGGATATACATGAGTTGGTATAGGAATATATTATAGATGATTCCCGCTAAGATGTTATTATAGAGGTACAATTACTACAAAAGATCACCAAAGAGGATATAAAATCAAATGGATATACATTTCGAGACACTGATGATGGTGGCTCATTAATGACTGGTGATATTAAACCATTATCAAAATATGATGAATTAATGAATCAATGAATTTTAATATTCATTAATTGTATTAGAAAAACTTCATGGCTATAGTATATATTTCAGTAAATATAACTCATTTTGGATGAAATGTGTATTAAATAATATAATATACATGAGTATAAATCTAAATACATATATTGATTTAGTAGTGGACAATTGGTTTAAAATGTTAAGGCATTGACTATGGTGAAAATATTTCATAGGTTTCAATATAGATTTCCATAATATTTGTTATTTTAATAGAAACAATCCCTTATTTTAATATTTTGCAGAAGGATTCTAAATCAATTTTCCTCATTGGGAACCATATGGATAATATCTATATTACAAATCCAAAAACATGACACCAATGGATGCCCATAACGAATGGAAATTCCAATGATCCCTTTGAATATTTAATCATTCCATTAGATCAAGGAATATTTTTACTAATAGACCTATAAGGCAATTTTGGTTACTAAATACTTGAATTTAAACAATGTTTCAACTAGATGTTTAGTGGGAATGTGTCTGTATTATAGATATTATATGTTCATGTCTAATTTATAATTAAAAACAACATACATGTGTTATAATATTTTAATATGTTATTGAACCCATGATTCTACATAGAGGATTTAGATGAGTATAATATATTATATATGTCAAGATTATTCAAGATAAATCTATGAGTCTGTTTACTGTATGTCTGTGTACATAAATTAGTTAGATGTTAAAGCGATTTTGTATAGAACAATAAAAAATGTTATTAGTTTTAGTGCCACATGAAATACGTATATCTGGGTAAATTATTCCAAAAAACATGATGATGGATATCTAGGATGATTATAATGTTGTTACCTTCTATAATAGACACTATTATTAATAAAAAAATATACAATATTTGATTATTTGTAATCATTGATCTTTGTGGGTAGATATCTTGTAAATCAAGGAGAACACCATTGGACTATTGATAATATTTTCTTAATGTATTTGATTAGTATGAAGGATATGATATTTTATAATTTAGCGTATTAAGAACTAGTTATCTCGTGATATATTGATGATAGTTTGCAAACAAATATAGATGATATGATATTCGGGCCAAGATATGTCTTCTGCCTTAATAGATAATTTGTGAGCTGAAAGATCTATAATTTTTCTTTTTATCACTAATTTTATAGTTAAATTCATGTATATTGTGACTTATGTAGTAGATAATGAATTAGTTTGGATATTTAGTATCATATAGGATCTTCGTGTTGTTCTTAGTATTAAATATTCAATCAAACTATATTGTGAAAACACGACAATAATGAGGCTTTCTAAGATCCAAAATCACATCAACTGATCAACAATATACTTTGGAAGTATCAAGTATTAGGGGATTTTTTTCAGACTTATGAGGATAAAATATATAAAGCTTCCATATAGTAAATCATGGAATATATTTTGGATGAATATTTATCACAATTTAAGTATGGCCATTAGGCAAGAGGAATAAAACTAAAATTCATTAAAAGTTGACTCCAATACAAGGGAGATTCAGTTAATGTTGGTAACTTAGAGAAAACTAATTCCTTAATTTTGATTGCCAATATATCAATATTTTATCATGATTTCAGTATCTTATCATTTGTTCATGAAACAGTTCCCATTTGAGTCTTTCTCAATGTTTTGTTTTAATGTTTTACCCCTAGATTCATCTATGCCATATCCATATCCACTTGTTCGTATCCAAACATGGATTTATTTGTTCAGAACCCACGTACGTAATTTTTCACAAAAATCCTAGGAAGTTTTCATTTATTAAAACTATACTATATGTTTCATAATAATGTTTAAATTTTCTAATTTCTAAAATTATCTATAAAATCTTTTGATACAAACCATGTAATCCTACCTTTTTATTAGATAAAATTGCATTAGATTTTACAAATAGAAGATCTATATGTTTAGTGTCATGAAAATAAGGTACACTATTTATGAAAACATATAACATTATTATTATCCCCATGTAATGAATCTTTATTTTTTCATCCTATTTACAATTACTGCATCTAATAATTTTGGAACAGTCGTCAATAGAATGGGAGAGCATAAGGTCCATTATTGAAAAACATGGAAAATAGTTTACATGTGATGTTGAGATAATAAAATAAGAACATGAAAAAATACCACAAAGGAATGAGAATAGAAATATCATGATAATAAGAACATTAAAATGCCTTTAAAAGGTGGTGACACCATATAATTTAGATATTTGTAAGCATATCACCAAGTTCAATCCCACAGGTGTCATAAAAATTACAATGGTTATTCACCATGGTATCATAAAAACATTTCATCTCTATATATTAATTTCTTTACTAAATGCATCGAAGAGTTATTAGGGTGCCCACTAATATGTATTTACATTAATTTAGTCCAAATATATCATAATAAAGCATTTAATATATAATCAAAATAGAAATAATGAAATGGGTTTTATATTAAAAACTGTGACATTTTAAATATTTATTAAAAACAAGATCAATATGTCATTTACAACCAAAAAAAATGGAATGAGGGTTATATGTATGTAAATTATAGATTAAAATAATTTTTCTTATATATTTATAAATAACCACATATATGAAAATATTTTTTGTTATTCTCATAAGGAAAATATAATAATTTCTTGAGAAAACGTTATATATTTAGAGATGAGAATTCGGTATCATAACTATTATGCAACATGGTGTTAGAAAACCATAAAAGGAGAGGGGCTAGTTGTCACGTGTTAAAAAAGAATATAGTGGGGGAAAATTAAAATTTAAATAAAAACATGGTATGGATGTTGGAAACATATACAACATAGAAGAGAAAATGAATGGAAAAAAGATAATTTTGATAATTTTCTTATGAACATTCGACAGGTTAACGATGTCACTTGAAAGTTATGAAAATTAGTTAATGTGTGATAAAAGGTTCTTTTATCATTTAGACATAAAATGTACCTAACTAAGGTTACATAATAATATTCTCAAATATACCAAAATTGTAAAATTAAATGACATAACATAAAATAAGTCTTTCCTAAAAGAGGACGGTGAAAGGATACCTTGCCGTGAAGAGTAACATAAAAAATATGAGGGATATAACCTTGGGGAATTGAGGTCACCTATGGAGGAATAAATGAGAGGTAAAAATACTATATATTATTTAATGGGGAATTTTGAATGAATGTAATTAAGGAATGGGTAGGTATTTATAGCAAAATTGTGAGAATATTTCATAAATTTTAAAAGACACCACATTTGTGTATTTGAAAAACCATGGGGATGGCCATGGTATTTGGAAATATTTTTGGCAATATTTGAAACATCATATAACATTCTAATCCAAATTATACAACCATAATTTTAAATTATATATAATATCATTATGAAGTCAGAAAACATACCAAAAACTAAAAAACATTATTTTTACTATTCATCGAAAAACAAAATATTTTATACTGATCTCGTAAATTCACCCAAATATAATATTGATTTTATAAATTAAAAAATGAAATTATTTTTATGAAAATAATTTCATAAATATGATAAATTTTATTTTTATGTAAAACCACTATTTACCCGAAAAATACTAATACTTAACTGATAATTTCTAAAATAGTTATTTAGTTATACTATTATATAACATTACCATTCAAACTTAAATATTATTCTTATAACTAATTATGTGAGGTTGCTGTTCCATTGGTCATCTAACTATTTATAAGGGTAATATTACTATTCCTAATTTATTGTTCGCTAGAAATTAACTTGATCTTATCATAGTTTGAATTTCTTATTGATCACAACTGTGTAGGTCCGGTTTTTGAAAATCATTTCACATTATTAATTATTTAATATATAAAAATATTTTAAAATACTCTTTTTTTCAATATTAATAAATAATATGAACCTTTGAAAATTTCATCGTATATTTATTTTGTCATTTGAAATTCAAAAATGATAGTTATTTTACAATAATAAAAAATTAAAAATTTATTTATACCAAAGGATTACATTAATTAACAAAGACCTAATTAAATTTCCACTTATTATAACTGCATAGGACCTAAGTCTAAGGTGTGAAATGGTGATAGAATTTTGGGGTGGCTCAGAGAATATTTCCGGAGTGGTGATTTCTATCAACTTGAACTTCCCCAATATAAAATTATGTTCAAGATTGAAATGTTGATACATGTATTGGGATTGGTCAAGAGAAATTACAAGTGATGCTAATTCCTTCCAAAGATCCAACATATGGGCTCTATACAAGTTGATTCAACTGGATGGGTTCATAAACTCTTCTTCTGTATTAATTATCCATTATTTCATCTATTTTAAAATATATTATTACGTTATAAATGATTATTGTTTCCTGGATGGTTCTTCTTCTCCAAGATATGGTCTCAAAACACTGGGTTTCTCAAGGTTTTGGAACAGTCATGGAACTCCCCTTGCCAGAAAAGTAGTTGGGTCCGCCTCCACACCATGCTTTGGCGCTTGAAGCAGGTCCTCCTAGTCTGGTCCACTTCACAAGAAACTGACCAGTTGATCATGGAGGATACTGTGAAAGGCATTGAGAACACTAAAGTGTCTTTGGAATATCGGTGGGATGATGAGGTATTTGCCTCTCTATGTATCAAAAAACATCGGTTGAATGATCCTATTCTTGAACAGGAAAGACGCCTCCCTGATCATGCCCTTATTTCCTCGCTTAGACAGGGGGATCGTAACACAGCTTTCTTCCAAATGTGCCAGAAGAAGAAGCATGGAGTCCATGTTCCCAATATTAGTTTTGAGGATGGGACATTAACCAGTGATCCAGAGCTGATTGGCATCATGGTGTGCTCCCACTTCAGATCCCTACTATTCACTCCTATCCCCCACTTCCAGAAAGGATATCCCACAGGACAGGAAGAGCTATTTGACTCGATCTCATGCAGTGTTTCCAGCCTTGCGAACAACATTCTTCGCATTGTCCCAAATGAGAAGGAGATATGGGAGGCAGTGATCTGCCTCAACCATGATAGTGTACCTGGACCATATGGCATCCTAGGCTCCTTCTACACCTTTTCTTGGAACATTATCAAACGTGATCTATCTGAGGCCGTCCAAGATTTCTTCAAAGGAGGGTTTCTCCCACGCTTGGCGACTTCTACCACCATGATCATGATCCCAATGGTTTTCTCCCCCTCCTCCATATCGCATTACAGTCACATCATCATGTGTAACATTACCTATAAGATTCTATATACCATCATGAAGAGTAGGCTCTCCTCATTCACACAATAGTGGGTCTCGGATGAGCAGCATGCCTTCATCTGAGGGAGATAAGTTCAAGGGGTTGTTGGGGTCTCCCAGGAGATGGTTTGGGATATGAACAGGAAGGTTGTGAGATCGAATGTGGTTATTAAACTGGATACGGATAAAGCATATGACCTTCCAGAGTGGTCCTTCGTCATCCGCACCATGAGATGTATGGGCTTCTCAGAAGCTGTCATTGACATCCTTTTGTGCTGATATAGTTCCCCCAGTTTAACATAAACTTGGAAGGGAAATAATGTGGGTTTATCAAGTCTATTATAGGCATGTGAGAAGGCGACCCCCTCTCCCCAACCTTGTTTATTCTTTCCCAAGATTCCCTTAGTAGGTACATCTCGATTGCCATGCAGCAATGAAAAGTTGGCACTTTCCACTACAGGGCTCAGGTTCTCAGCGTTTCCCACGTTCTCTTTGCGGATGATGTGATGTTCTTTATCAATGGGAGGAGTCCCTCTATCAGGAGCCTGGTGAGGATCCTCTACGTATATGCTCATTGGAAGGGCAACATATCAACCAGGAAAAGAGTGGTGTGTTTCTTCCTTCTAACTGCCAGAGAATCCGTAGGGCTATTATTGAATGTGTACTCGGGATCCATGGGAAATAGTTTCCCATGACCTATTTGGGGGGCCCTATTGCTCCTGGGAGGATTCAAGTTCATAATTTTGAGGATCTATCCAACAGGTTCATTACCCGCATCAACAATTAGAAGAACCATTTCCTATACATTGGGGGGAGGATTTCTCTCATTAATAGCGTGTTGTCCTCTATACCCATGCACATTATTTTTGTTCTGACCATCCCTCATTTAGTCATCAACCGGCTGGAGTCCATCCTCAAGTCCTTCCGTTGAGACGCTCATGGTGAAGTTCATTGCATATGGGCCTCTTGGACCAGATTAGCGAAGCCTCTGGAGCATGGTGGCATCAACGTGAGAAGGCAGGGTGAGTCCATGTTGTTCTTCCAAGGAAAGCTGGAATGGGAAGTTATCGAGGGCCAGACTTTGTGGAGTCACTTCATTAGGGGGAAGTACGGCTTCGGGCTCAAGGAGAATGGAAGGAAACCTTCCCCCCTCTAGAGCTCCCTCTGAACGCATGTGTTCTCTCTTCGGGAGCAGTCCTAATGGATTATCGGGCAGAAAACCTCAAATCTTTGGGAGTGCAACTGGGGCATCGACTTTCTCGACTTCCCGGGCTGCCCAAACCCCACCTCTTGATTACGGAGTCCTCTCTCCATCCTTTATTCCTCAAGGCAGTCCTTCGCCCCCCCGGAGGCTCGGTTCCATGACATCTATTTGGATGAGTCCACAGACAGGTGCATCTTCAAGGGCTCTTCTTCAGGTAGATTCTCTGCAAGGGACTACAGAAAGGCCTTTCCTAGGCAGCCGGCTAGTGATCCTTGGGGCATCGTTCTCTAGTGCATGTTTATCCGAGTGAAGTTTAACATTCTAATCAGGAGGGTCCAATCCAATGCAATCCTAACTGAGATGGCTATCAAGACAAAAGGTATTACTCTTTCCTCATGATGTTGTTGTTGTTCAACTCCAAAGGAGGAGACATTGACCCACCTCTTCCATCAGAGTGACTGGGATGGCCAGCTATGGACTGTGTTGGGGGAGCATATGGAATTTTAGGGGTGATTCCATCCTTTTAGAACTCTTCCAACACTAGTACAATAGTGCTTCCACCAAACACGAGGAGGATGTCCGTTCAATTATTCTCGCTGCTGGTTTTTGGAGCATTTGGAAGCTGCGGAACCATGTGAGACATCACGGGACTCGCCCCTCTTCCCATGTTTTGATCCTTCGGGCCAGGATATTAATTTTCGAGATAGCCTCACTCCACAATCATCACGAGGCACCACCCTCCCTCAGTCGCTACTCCAACGATCTAAGAACATAGGGTCCCCCTCCTCCTTTTATGGTCGGTTCTTGGGTAAGATGGAACCCTCCTCCTCACGGGCTAAAGATCAACAATGACGGGGCGTGAGGCCAGGGGGAATGAGAGGATGAGGGGTGGTTCAGGATATAGTTGGCTCTATTGTTCATTCTTTCAATGCTTCCTACGGAGCTTGTGACCCTCTGGTGGTGGAGGCCAAGGCTATGCTCAGTGGCTTAGAGCTTTTCTCCTTGAGGGATCTCCAATTGTCTACAGTGGAAACATACTCGAAGATCATTTGGGGCTCCCTCAAAGGAGACATCTCTCCCCCTTGGCAGATCACCTATATCATATGAAACTGCAAGGCTCTTCTTCCCCGTGACTCCGAGATTCACCACACATGGCGTGAGGGTAATCGGTTTGCCGACTTCTTGGCTTCGAGGGCGACCCCCATCCCCCCTCTCTTGGTATTCAATTCCCTTGGATCCCTTCCTCTAGGCGGAGTGTACATTGCTATCGAGGACTCTCTTGGACTTCATTTCTTCAGACCTCCTTTATTTTCCTGTTTGGGTCTTTCGTTTTAGTTTTGGTTGGTTTTGGATTTTGGTTTTTGTTTTGGCTTGGTTCTGGTTTTTGCTGTTGGGTCTCTTTGGTCTTGTACTTGCATTAGTATTAATTAAAATTAATTTTAGAGTTGTGGTCACGTTTAATTTATACTAATATATTTTTTATGTATTATTCCATTGTAAGACATACATTTTTTGGAATCAAAATATTATTCAAAAGTTTGGCTGGTGTAATTGATGTCTTTAAATATTTTCATTTCCCCTTTTCTTCTTTATCATCAATCATATCCATATATCTGCCCCTCACGATATTCACTGTTTCAAACTACCTGATCATGACATCAATTAACTCAATATTCTATATAAAATAATGATTATCTTATTTGTAGGCTCAACACTTCATCAAGTATCCATGGATCATAACCTCATCTATAGTATCACCACATATTCCCATATTTCATCCTCTATTTAAAAATAATCATATATATCCAAAACAAAATTACGTTATTGAGGGTATCCTTTATTTACATATATAATATAATTTCATTTCCTCTTCAATACATATCCTTATTTTATTTTGAGTGTACAGAAAATTGAACAGACACTTTCAAGAATTGATGAGAAACACAACTCATAAATAGTATAGCTTTTTCTATATTATTAACCTCTAAATTTTAGATTTAAACGAAGCCATTATATTGAGGTGTTATCACTAATGATACATCATGATTTTCCCAAGTTTCTAGCAGTCAATTTCAATTTCAATTGATGTTTAATTAGATACATTTTCATATCAAAATATCTAGATTTTGTGGCTAGTTTCATTATCAACTCATCTAAGATATCTCTTTATATAGTCAATATGTTCCCATTTGTGATGCATAAAAATCCCAAAATTCCCTTATACAATAATCATAATTACAGGTATTGAAGTACATCACTAAATATTTGTTTACCACAATTATTGGACAACACATATTTTTTTTAATGATATCTTACAGATTCTATTCACTTTTATTAATCAACTGATACAAATACTAGAAAATATGTCCTCACAATATATATTGACTTTCCTTTTCAATATTGTGGATGATATTGGGAATTTTGAAAATATCATTTTTCATTGATAAGTTTTTCAATGATTTATTTATTAATGTGACCCAACCTTTGATTCTAGAAGCTATTTTCATTATTAATTGTTATTATACATGTATATTATTTATTTTATACCTAGTATAAATTACCATTAATCATGGATATTTTCAAGATATAATTAACTATAATCCATTTTATTTTAATCCCATTTTTATTAAATGGATCTACCAGTCCTGCTTCATATACATGAATCACACTAAGATGATTTTTATGTAAACCACAAATGTAGAGTACTTCTATTTTCATTAGCCCAATATTTTATAATTATTTATTCCCACTACCATTGATCATTAAGGTACTATAATTGTTGAATAATATTATTCCATGAAATCTTTTATTAAAAATATTCAATAATTTTCATTTAATTTCATTTAGGAAGATAATCTGCTACAATAAATATTGGATTTAATATTATTATAGTTTAGAGAGTGATTTCTTCCATGTAGGGTTTCTCAACATTCTTCATTTTCTTCCCTGAGATACCTGATTGATTAGAGTCAAACAAAGACATTTAGAATCACTTTTTAATAATCAAGGTTGAGTCATACATGTGTTATTCCTCCAAAGGAGAATACCTATATTCAATGGAAATTTTTCCTGGTTGACCTGTATTTATTTTCCATGAAGTTTTTTCATGACTATTCCCACCTTTCCCCATACTATAATCAATTGATTTACATCAAAATTAGAACATTAAAAAAATAAAATGAAATTATTTCTTCTATATATTGAATGATGTGGTCTCATTCTCATTTGTTGACATTGAGGTGGAGACCTATCCAAATAGCCCCATAAAATATCACATTAAGACATTGATTAGCCTAAAAATAATACAATTGAAATTTAATTTGAAAAAAAAAATCATATCTCTAAAATTAGACACAAAAACCGCTTAATTTTTATTTGTATTTATCTTATTATCCTATCTATATAAGTGAGTATTATTTTCATTTATCTAATTTGTAAGTTCAAAGCTGTCCTTATTTAGATAGCATGCACTTTTTTTATATTTACATCTTTATTTTTACTTTTAATGGCTTATGCAATTTTCTGCTTTTGATGTTTCTATATAACAACCAAATCATCATTTCCATATAAATTTTGATCTTTTATCATTTATTGATTTCTATACTCTTCCAGAACCACGTTTCCTTCCTTCCATGACTTTTCCACATGAAAAAAATACAAAATATAATATCTACATCATTTTCATTTATTTGTATTCACTTTACAATTTATATATTAATTAAATTATCTTTATGGACTAAAATATCTTATACATTTCCCCTAGTGTCCTTATATGTTTATTGCTGACTTTTTCCTACTCTTCAATATTATGTATATACTTGATGACTTTTCTAATGTATTAAATAATTTTCAAATGATTTATACCTCAATATGAAGTCTATTGACGTATTATTAAAGCAAAAGTACATACTTTTTTTGACTACTTCCAAACATTTTTTAATTAATATAATTTCATGATAATAAAGAACATATTTATGTTACACCTTAAGATCTTCAGAAACAATCAACTGAATTTCTTCATCTTTCACAAGTTCAACATTTTAAATTGTATCCATCTTGAAATCTTCAATGTGATATTGAAAATTAATTTCATCACCCTCTAAAAATCATTTATTAAATTTTTCCACATTACAGTTGAGTCTATTTTTCTATATTTTATTTTATGATATGAGTTCTCCCTTTTGAAAGAAACTCTTATAGGGCCTCTGTATTTATTAATGTTGACATTCTATATCATGGTATCTCATTGATGTCTGATTATAAATTTTACCAAATTTACCCTAATGAAATTAAGAGAAAATGAATCATGAAATAAACCTCCCTTTACCCCCTTGACTGTTTTTGGAAAATGTGAAATAGATATGTTATCCACATCACCTCAATCATGAAAAACGTCATAAATTAAATATTTTTTAGGTATTGGAATTCCATTTCCTTTCTTATTGAATTTTTATATCTTATTGTTTAAATGTCATTTCAGATGCCACCGTAATTCTCATAATATCATCATGAGAAATAAAAAAAAATATATTTCCAATAGGGTTGACACTTTTGGATGGTATAGTGGTCGGATCCTTCTCAAGATGTTGTTTATATTTATAAAATATTTAATTCCTTCCCCAATTCATAACGTACCATCTAAACCCATCATTATTGTGATTAAAGAATTTGTATTCATTTATATCTAAGTTATTCTTCATATCACCAAACTGATTATGATAAATATATGATTTGACTTCTTTTAATTATTGTCTCCATCGAATACATTTTCTAGTTTCTCCCACATTGACTTCATTGTAGTGAAACCCATCACCTTATAACTTATTTGATCATACAATACTACAATATGATCTTTTGTAGTTTTTTTGTATCTGCGTAAAATATTTTATTCTATATTTAGACATTGAATAACCTGATTCATCACGGACCTAAATTCCATGAATTTTTATATAAATAACTTCTATACTGATATACTTCAAAGTGGATCACATTCTATTAATCTAAATATGGGTGTTTATTCCGTAAAAAGGTGGAACTACCCCAACATTCAATTAATAAATATAAAAAAACATATATCAGATTTAACACCAACATATTGTATGATATGATACCACATGTAGAACCCAAGAAATCATTGAGAGTGGATCAATTAATTAGGGTTTCATCATTTCCAATCATTGAGATAAATGTTTCCCCAACATTGGTTTAAAATTTTAAAACCATTGTAGTCCCATGGTTAAACACCCATATAGAGAAATAGAAACCAAGCACATCAACATTAGTTATTTCAAAATTAAGGGATAGTCTATGGAAAATATGCATTAAATGTTTTAGTCATAATTGAATCTAATACGAATCAAAATATGTTTTAGATTATAAAATATAATACATGTTCAATTCATTTCATGAAAACAGCCTTGACAATAATTTTCGGGATATCACATTGCATCCATCAGACAAAATCCATGAACTCTCCCTTCATCAGTGCCATTTGTGATGCCTGACATAGTTTCTCTACTTGAAGGTTGTGTCAATATATTAACCATGAAATTCTTTATCCTATAAAATCTTGAGACTCCTATAGCACAGTAGCATATTATTTATTATCATGAATTTATTATTGATTCCAAATATATTTTTAAAACATGATGCGTGTGATTGACTTTCTCATTCGTGCTGATTTTTTTTAGATTCATGTAACACCTCACTTTTATGGAAAAAATTTATTTCTACAAAAACCCCTATGATTTTTGGGACATTATTTTTTGTGAAACACAATAGTTTTTACACAACAATAGACATCCATGTAACATCTTAGATTTTTCACAACATTGTCCTTTCACATAACACTCCATATTTTCATGAAACATTTTAGTTTCACAAAGCCCCTCGATTTCCATGAATCTCACATGGTCTTGATAGAAACTGGTTACATTCAATGATTAACAGTACTATATAAAAAAACATTCCTTTAGTAGATGATCCTGATATTTGTTGACTGTGTCACCCTAATTGTATTAGTTTAATTCTTATTTAATTACAAAATTGAACCACTGATAGACATCCTTGTGTGATATTAACCATTGACGAATAAAAATGGGTATTTTCTCTCTCATTGTGCTCTTTTGAGTGTGTATCTCTTATTCTTCCTTGGATTCCCATCCCCGACATTGGAGATTCCATGCCTCTATTCTCTTCTGATGAGCTCACAATAGTGATCTCCTTTCTTATTCCAAGGGTTTCATACCATGATGTTCTTTTTGGAGAACATTCCTAGTTTATGTATTTGTCCTATCCTTCCTCTAAGGTTTTCATTCCCCCACTTTCCGTATTAGTGTTTCAATATCGGGTTCATATTAGGGCTTCAATCCCATTTTATCAATCCTTGTTCCATAGTGATTTTGGGTTGTATGTTTGTTTCTATTGGGGTGTTTTGATGTAGTTGTCGTATCTGTTTTCCTAGTTAAAGGTTTCCATTGAGGTTTATTGGTTAGTATAATGGTGCTTTTCTGGTCGTGACATTCTAACGAATTTGTTCCCACTAATACACTTCTATGGATTCTAAATCCTCTACTTTATTCCATGTCATTATGGATTTATGGTTTATCAGATTTTTTGGGTTGTGTTGTACATTTATGTGTGGGGGGGGGGGGTTCTAGGTAGCTCAGGATACTTTCAGATGATGCTAGGGATTCAGTTTTTTTGGTTTATTTAAAAAAATACAATGACTCTCTATTAAGGATCCATGTAACTTCTCCTCTGATATAGATTCAGGTAACACCTCTCTTCCTAACGCCAGTCTAGATAAGTGTCTATCACAGAAGCATGGGGTGGTGTTGTTCATGTAGATATTGGTGTTCCATGAAGAATGATCTTCATTCAATTAATGTAGTTTCCTATTGTGATGTTATGTTCTCTTGTGATGGGGTATGAAAACATGACGTTTCTGATAGGTTCTGATGTTCTCGTGTGGTGTATGATTAGTGACATCGATGGTGGTGATGTATCATTACTTCATGTAGTCGATGGATGCAGTAAGAGCCTATAGATGAAAAGCTGATGAAGATGATCACTATGGTGATGTGATGATGTGTCAGTGGTGACAATGTTTACATCTTACGCCAGTGATTTGATAATGATGGATATGTCTTCCTCGATGGTTGGTTTCTTTGGTGGCACCCTTTTCCCACGATTCATGTTTTTGATTTTGAAGATCAAACATTGAATGTGGATTTTGGGATATGGTGTGTGGTGTTTGATGTTTAATGTTGGTGATGTTTTAAATTCATATCCAATTTTATGTAAGGACCCCACTAATAAAAAAAAGAATTATTTTGAAAATAAAAAACTAAATTTTATAAGGTGGGAATCGACCATAGAAATATATTAAACTACATGTGACAACTCATGGTAGAAATATGGTCAAATATATGATTTAAAAATCTACATGGATTGATATTTGTTTCCGGATACAACAAACAAATCAAAATCTTATTCCATTGTTATAATTTTACATAATATTTTTTTATTGGATTTTGATACATAAGTATCATTTAAAAAATATTGAAAAGGAAATGTCATTTCTTATATGAAATCATGATATTCTCATCTATTTATGCAATGAATATTATTAACTCCTTATAGAATAAAATTTACTTATATGCATTATGGTACCGAACAACTGGGGTCCCATGACTTAAATGACTTGGATATAATTTAATATTGATTACAATAATATTTTATGTGAATATAGTTATTTTGGATTAACATCACAGTCATCCCTTTGAGTGAGTGGTAGTGTTATTGATTGAGAATACACAAAAAAATCTTCCTATTTCAATGTTCCCATGTTGAATTTTTATCCTTGAATTATAGGAGTTAAAAAAGAAACTATAAGAAAGTTTTTAGAAGGGTTTTATATTCCCAGATGATTCACCATGGGCTTAGTAGTCCTATTTTTCAAAAATAATGATTGATAAATTTTTATTGGCATTTATTATCATGATATAATTAAAATGAAAACAAAATAATTATAATTAAACTCCTATCAATGAAATTTTAATTCAAATCTAAGGATCTCTATATATATTGAAGATTGACCTTTGATCTGGATACAATCAATTAATGATAAAAATGGATGGGATATCCAAAAAAATCAAACATGGTATTAAATATTGGGGTTAATAGTTACTCCACTTGTATATTTTAATTCCCTTACTACCTTATTGCATATAATGAATATTGATTTTATGGAAAACCTTTATCAATTAGTTATTTTTCATATAGATGATATTGTTTTATATAGAAATCGAATGGAATATAATCTAGGTCACTAGGAAAATATTGTAAAATAACATGGGAATGAAGATATTATATGTCAGTTTTAGAAAATGTGACTTTTTACAAACATTGTCATCCATTAGTAATTTAATTACATAGAAACTCATATCATATGATCTCTCAAACATGATGTTATCTCGAAATTCCATTAATCAACCAGTTTATCTGAGATCCATATTTTTCATAGGTTTGTAGAGTATTTTTTGATCATTACATATCATTTATCATGGATTTGAAATCTAAAAACAATGTTGACTTATAAGGGATAAATTGTTCATTAGATATAGGAGTGAGAATATTATATTAAGGAACCAGATAAGATTTTGGTAAATACTCATGTAAATTAATTATCCATTAGCAGGGATTTTTTTAAAATGCATTGATTATTAAAAACTAGATTTGGGTTGGAACATTTGGTGAATGTAAATATTTATTACTTATGTCTCACACTATTTAAAGGATCTGGTGAAATATTCCTATAAAATTGAAATAGTTCATATTGCAGTGATATTTACATTGATGATTATGAGAAAATATCTATTTGGATAAAATTGTGATACATATAAAAATTACAAGATCATTAAATAAAAATTAACATAGAATGAATTGAATGTGCACTAAATTAGTTTGTTGGTGTGGATAAAATATTGTGATTGATAAATATATTTCAACCAATGGAAGAAAAATAATGTGTATGATTCTATTATAATGAAATATTTTTCTATAATATCCATGATTATGGTTGAAAAATAAATAATATAAATGTATTAGAATTAGATGAATCATGAAGTTGTGATGTGGGAGGTAAATTCTATATTTCCTAACCAACTTTTCTTCCTTCCATTAATTTTATGATCAAATAATCACAAAAGTATGATGGAGATCTAAAGAGAATAATAGAAAATATTTAATATATTAATTATGACAAGGATTGAGTTGAATGGTATTGAACATAGATATATTTCCAATAAAATCACGTATTGAAGAAGGAACATTTGGGTGATGTTCATAGCTCGTCCTTTTTTATACATCCATATATTTTGAATATGTTTATAAATGTAAAAAATATCTTATAGTTGTATAATATGTATAGTGATATTATAGAATATATATCTTGATTTTTGGAGTTTCATATTAACGAGGTTGACTGAAAAAATTCAATGTGTAAGTTTCATCCTTTACCAAAACTAATATGAAGTGAGAAAAATGATAGAGTTCATCATTGGAGTCACAAAAACTTCTTGAGGACATAATGATATTGGTGTTTTGGTTGATAAACACTCCATGGGAACACATATTATTTCCATAAATTAAGATTTGTACCATGACCAAAATTACACGAGACACACAAGGAATGTTGTGGGGATGCATAAAGAACCATTACCCAATATATTTGATGAGGATTTTATGTTCACCTAAAGGATATAAATAATATTTACTATTTATTTAGAGATAATCCTGAGATTTTCCACTGTATATCATCGTAGATTGATGTTTACTCTGAATGGAGAATTAAAATTATAGAACATATTGTGTAATTTTGTTCGATTGATTTACAATGATGATTGGATCCACCCCCAGGAGGATTTCTTATATGAAAACTATTTCAATTCTATAATTTATATGGAACCATATGATTCTATATATGGAAATTGATACAAGACTCCAAAATTATAGGATAATGATATAGAGTTTAAGAAGATAGGAATAGACTATGTCCATTAAATAACAGAGATGATTTAAATCATTCAATGATATGTTAATGTATCATACATTATATAGAAATTTTTTGTATATACTTTTTAAAGATATCTTGAGTTTTATGTTAGTGGAAATTGGATCCTTTGATTATCTCCATTGGATTGAGTTATGAGATTTGGGAGAAATGGAATTTGATCCCCTGTTACCTTAGGCCCTTCAAGATCCCCAGTCAAGTTATAATTTTATCTTATCCCTTATAACATTATCGACACCTCTACCAAGTTCATGGTATTTTCCATGTAACAATTTTAAAAAAGTAACTATAATACACCTTAAATTTTCAATACCTTTATTTTTTCAATTAATACATGATGTCTCATATAAGGGAAAATAGATTGAAAATCTTTATTTATGAGATTGGGTATAGTTGAACAAAACCCCTCATCTGGTTAATGTTCTCTAGGGAAATGAAATGTTTTAATAGGGTATGTTTCAACCGAAGGATTTGTTTTGATAAATGAGCCCTCACTTATTTTCTTCATTATAATAACATTTCATGGAATAAATTATTTTAAGGTGGGGAGAATGCAATGTTTTTATTTTACCTATTAGTTTAATATTATGGTTAATTAATTCAACTATATGGAACACCACACCCATGAAAATATGTATCATTATAAGGTTTTTATAAAATTATATTGAAAAATGGGATGCAATATTATTATGATATAAATATAAATAAATAAAATTATAAACACAATATAAAAATATATAATTAACATTATATATCATCTTATTTAATATATATAATATACTAATAAAATACATTTTCAATTATTAAAATTTATTTTAAAAAATGTATATTTTTCAGGTTTCACATATTTAAGAATGTAACACTAATAGATTTCAATAAACAACATCATGTTCAATATCATGTAATAAATAGAACATGATCCATAAAAAATATTACACCATAATTAATTTAATATATATTTATTTTTAAATATTTTTATTCCATTAAATAAATTTAGATGCAGAAAACACCATGATTAAAAAAATGACACTATAAAAATATTTGTTTCATTAAAAATGTCCTTTATAACAAAGCCTATATAGTGGACGTAATGTGTAGGACTAATTAAATTTTTTTATTTTATATGGATTAATCATGTAATAAGTAAATTATATGGATATATATTTATTATATCTAAAATAATAACAATTATAAAGGGAATGAAATGTATTATGAAAAACTATATTTTCCTAAATGTCCGATTTTTCATAATTTTAAAAAATTATATAAAATAATATTTTATTATAATTTTAAATGTTACATGACAAAATAAAGATTAATTTTTAAAATAAATTCCAGAATTATCTTTAGTTTAATATTAAATAATTTTATGAAAATATTATTAATTTTTGAATATTTAAATATACTGAATCTTATATCAATACTAGCATTACCTTCAAATAATTAATCAAGGTAAATTATATTTTAAATTTTATTTAAACAAGAATTAGATGAATTTTATTACAATTTAACATATTCAATTCATTGAAATTTATTTCATATTGAATTTATATTTTTATACATACTATATATATGGGATTTTTTCCTTTGGAAACCATTTTTTCATTACAGACATAAGTATAATTTTAAAATAGATTATAACTCTTATATCTATATAATATAGAAAAATTGATTAATTAATTCAAATAATAATAATATATACTATCTAATAAGTTCAATATCATTTTTTACAATTATGAATAGTAAAATAAATAAAAATTAATTACCACGATTATGGAAAAAATATTTGTATTGAGGGGTAAACTAAAAGGGTAAGGGTTAAAATGATCTAAAAAAATTTAAGAACTACTTTTTTTTTCATATTGTGCACTATAATATATATGGTTAGTTAATTACCCATTTTAAAACTTATTTCATGATTAAAATGTTGGTTTAAATAATTCATTTCTAAAATACAATCTGTTCTCTCTCACCCACTTAAAAAAGACACATAATCTCCTCCCCCTTCACACTAAAAATATATTTTGGTTGAGAAAATATATATCAAATATATAAATGAAATCTCTATCCACATCCAATATTATATATTTTATATAAAAATATAATATAGGAATGCTTTAGGTAAAACTAAAAGAAGATTCCTAAAGAAGAAGTAATGTTTTTAGCACTACATTTTCATTTTCCTTATTCATCTAACTATTTTTAACATTTTACAACTATGATAAAATAGTTAGACTATTCTATTATCTAAAAAAGATTTATGTCAATGGAATAACCTATATCCACCTGCACTGCAATTAAATGTAAAATGAATCCATGGATCAATTGTACAGTGGACTACCGCCCTGCAAATTGATTTTGTTTGTTTTTAATCACCACCACTAAATTTTGTATGTAATGGTGGATTTAACAAATTTATATGTTATTTATAATATATTTATACTTTTTTATATGTTATATCACTTAAAGTTTGTTTAATCCAATTCCATGATGTATATGATAGCATCTCTCATGTATATGGATAATTACCATCTCACAAGGTGATGTGATTCTTTTTTCATTTAGGAATTACATATAAGTTATTAGGAATAAAATTTATTAAATATATGTGATATTAATGATAAATATATACTTAATGAAACAATAAATTACATCTAACATCATACCTTTATATCCATTGGCAAACAATGACATCGCCCATACGTAAGTGTGGAATACAAACTCAATGTGAATATGTGAAACTTTCTTCATTTTATTATTTCACATATTATAATAAAAATAGATTTTAGTAAAATAAATTATATATATATATAGTAATACTGATTATATTAATGATAATTAATATTAACTTTCCTTCCATTTCATCTATCATTATAAAGGGAAAAAGGTTATTTTGTATTTACAACCTACTATACCCATGAATGTTGTAAGTCATTTTATATCACTAACATTTATTCATTTAATTATATCAATATATAATGAATATATATTAAATAATTATAATTTGTAATATTATCGAGATTTAATATCAATTATCAATAAAAAAAGGTCCAAAATTACTGAACCAAGCAAAGAGGAAAAATGAAGTAATGATTACCCAAAACAATGATTTTAACAAATAATGTATAATATATGAAGGAAAAACCATAATAAAAAATAAGATATATTATGATATATATTTATATAGTTCTTTAATTTAATTATGACAAAAAAAATTATTATACCATAGGTTATGATATATATGAAGGATGTAGAATAACTGGAAAGGGATTCTTGTTTCACTTTTACTTCTGTGAGTCATACGTCGTAATCACCACATATTTTATTGTGTAGTGAATATACTTAACATTTTGATATGTTTTATCATTAATAAATTTATATTAATTTTATTTATTGTTTCATTTGATTTTATTTCTTTCATAAGGCTTATGATTCAAAAGATTCCAAAGTGGTAACAGTTTATTTCACAAACTCATCATTAGTAGATATTGTATTTGATTAAATATCCCTTCAACAAATTATACAATATTTCAATATTATATTGAGTCCCCATAATTATAATAATAATATTAATGAACATTTCAATTAATCAGAAACATATTTTAAGTTTTTGTAATGTAAAATTGTTGAAAAAATGATTTTATGAATTTTTTTAATAATTTTGGTTGAATGTACTTTTTCATCAAAATCACTTTTTTCTAAAAAAAATTAATATTTTCTAAACCTTTTAATAATTAAATACCATAATAATTTTTATAAATATTTATAATTGTAAAAAAATTGTAGGGAATCTTCATTTTGTTTTGAAAACGATGTGGATTTATATTTTAAAAAAATTTGAAATGTATCTTTGTTTTAACGTGTACAACACTGACCACATTTTCCACATTCATGATAAAATTTGATATAAAATAAATTTTGATTTTCTTAAATATATTTTGACTCAAAATTAATTCAATAATATTTTCTGAATATTTAATATTAAAATATTTTAAAATATTAAGAGTTTATTTTCCTCAAAATGTTTTGAATGGAATTTTTATTGTATTTCTATTCATAAATGAAATAAAAAATTTATTATAATTATGTTGCAAAAGGAATGTGTTTTATTTTAACCATTCATATTATTTCACGTAATGTTTTATGATTAGTTTTACTGTTGATGTATAACTTAATTACTATTAACCATATTAATCTAGATGGTTTATGATAATTTTTGTTCATTGGGGTATGTATGAAAATTTTGTATGTCAGTTTTTCAATATGAATGTATTAATTGTTTTTTGTCAAACCTTTCATTTGATGGATGCAATTGACATATTAAGTTATAAGTTGGGATTCAAACTACGTATCCTCTTAGTTTGTTGATTGGTCTCCTGAGACAAACTATCATTGGTATTCAGATGATGCCATACCCTTTTATGAAAGATGTATAATGACCCCCTTATTTTTATGTAATGAAATAAAATCATTTATGAAGAATATTTATTAAATTACGTCATCAAATTCCTATTAACGTTCATATTTTAGTGCCTTTGGAAACATGGAAATAGAAATAGTGGTCCATAAGTGAGTTATTCCATCTCTCGCTATATTATTCATAACAAGCACCCTACATAGACATATCATAGATAATTCATATCGCCGTTACCTAGTGAAAATAAACATAAGAATGGGTGAGATAAAATTCTACTTAAGGGAAGAAAAGAGGGATAAGTAATCATAACATGAACATATGGGTTTGACAATATGATAATTATACTTCAAACCCATACCATTCAAATAATATATCATAATAATGAGTCATCAAATAAAGATTGGTAGTATGAAAGACATGATTCATAATGGAATTAAATAACATGGGTCATGATAACATAACAAATGGATTTGTTATCATACACATAATCATAGAAAATCGTGTTCATATTAGTCATGGCTCACAACCCAGACCATCATATCAGACATAGTTCATTCATGAAACATGTTACCTCCACATTACATCACTATATTACTGAATTGGGATAATATCATATTCCAAACCGTCCTTACAGAACTATGTTCACTCCCTATTCCAACCATATCTATCTCATGCGGTATAAATCATTACCCAATATATTGGATGGAGATATAGGACTAGGCCATCACATAATGAAATAATACATATATGATCCACAATAACATAAATATTAATCATATCAATACCCATGAAATTATTGGATAATATCCCACAAAAGGCATAAGTGACATCAACAAGTGAAATTGTTGATTAAAATAATTTTGAAAGATCATTTAAAACATTTTTTGGAAAATATAATTTCCACCAAAAAACATTTTAAATTATAAGATAATTTTAAATATTTTTATTTCAAAATAGATTTGAACCCATATAAAGGAAGATTAAAATAATTTTTTTTATGATTTTGTAAAATTATTTTCACATCATACACATAAAAAATATATTCATATTAAATTTATAGAAATACCCAATGAGGACTGTTTAAAAATTTACATTAAGAGTAATTTTGTTTTAAAAAAAATTAAAACAATGGTTAAAATGTATATTAAGAAAATGTTTTATTAATATAGTAGTTTTGAAAACATTTTTATAAAACATGGTTTTAAATGAACAGTGATTAATGATTTAAGCATGAAAGAATGTTATATTTTTATAAGTACATTTTCTTAATTATTATAATTGAAAAAGAGAAAAAATAGAACAATTAATTGAATATTCATTAATATCTAATTTATAAGAAACTTAATGTTACTTATAGAGATATATATCGTAATATTTCAACAATGCTGACATAATCATATGAAAACCCAATATACTATTAGATTATAACTTAAATTCATTACCACATTAGTTACGTTGAGTTTTTATCTCCATGATGGAATGATGATAATGGATCTTCAAATATTTTTATAATATATAAAATCATGTTATTAAATGAAAATGGGGATATTTGTACACCTCATGAATCAATATAGGTGAATCTCATAACATGCATCTAAAAGAAGAATAATTGCGACAAATAATCTTATTCGGAATTGGTATCTTTTTAATAGTGACACCACAAAGGAGATATTCTAAAATAAATGTGTAAATAGAAATAATTATTTCTATATGAATCATAAAATACAATCATGGGATGTATGTACACCCAATATAAGAAAATAGTGTTGAATATAAATTGTTTCTTATAAAAGATAAATGTGAAAAAAGAAATCCGATAGCTTAAGTAATGAATCTCATTATACTGATTACAAATTAATATATTATAAATTTATTTTATTATAAATATATGAAATAAAAATTAATATGTATATCTACCCCTATATTATTTTCTTATAACCTTTTATTTCATGTTTATTATCAATTCCATGATAATATTACATTTAGGGTAATCTTCACTATCTTTTTAAAAAATGTTTTGATTACATATAATTTATAGTATATTATATTTATAATAATAAAATAATATAAATAATTATACCCATTATATGGACACCATATATAATTTTTTTGATTTGAAATATTCTATAAATTAGTGAAATTGGAAATGAGATATACTATTCCTAGAGACGGTAGGTCGTACATACTCGTGAGTGTTATTCCAATCATCAAGTTAGATTGAAACCAAGAAACATATGTGAAATAATTTCATTATAGATTAATTTTAATGTCATATATATCACATATTAATATTAAATACAACCTTAATACATTCTATGAAAGCATTAATGAATCAAATTACATTGTGATGCAACCGACCACTATACTCATGAACGCCCTTATCGCATTTCCACAAAATAGAAAGAGTGAATCTATTTGTGATATAATAATTATAGAATAATAATAATATAATTAATATAGAAATTATCATAAATAAATTATTTTTCCCTCGTTATTCCCAAACATGAGATGTGGTAATGGAAAACCGAATGACATCGATTTGTGAGGTGGTAGTTTGGTGTGCACAGGATCATGTATTTTGTATCCCATTTGATGGAACTGTGTCGGGTTGTTTATAATAACTAAAACATAAAAACATATGTGTATAATAAGTGTACTATGTATATTATATAGCGAATATAAGAAAATAATTGAAGTTGTTTCAGGAAGAAATATAATAAAAATGTTCACTTATGAATTAATCCTCTTATTCAGTTGTCTCTTTTTTTTCACCAAAGACCTTCCATTGATAGAATTATTCCTAATTTAATGATTTTATTATGAGAAAAGGTAATTGGATATTTTATTTTTTCACTTATTCGAATTTTTTATAAAGGATGTTTTAAATTAATATTTATTATTTTTAACTATTCATCAAAAATTGAAGCATTTTAGTAAAATATTGAAAATTTACCCTAACATAATTTTGACATTATGAATTAATATTTGAGGTTTATATTATAAAATTAATTTATAAAATTTTCAATATTTATTTTAAATATTATTTCAAAAATATAAATATAATATTTTGTGTTAATTGAACATTCAAATTATATACACATGTTACCAATTCAAATCTAGTTATTTACCATAATATTTTTATTACATAAAACCGTTTTATTTAATGATTTTTAATAATATTCATATATATTTTTTAATTACTATATTATATAATCATTATATAGATAACTATATTAGAATAATATTATGATTTTGTTAAAACTCAGTGTAGCATGTAACACATGATTAGGGATTTTTGTGTTTAGAGGAATATTAAACTGTTAATGTGTGAAACTCATGAAATCTCAAAAAATTAAATTATTAAAATAAAATTTTCATGAAAATATTAAGAGTTATATTATACACCCTTATTATTAAATTAAACCATGAGATTCATCACTCTGATAGAAACAAATGATGATTCATCTTCCTCATAATATCCTTAAGATACCAAATTGCCTCGTTGCAATGGTGGCTTCTCTAAACAACATTTTCTAGGTGAGTGGCATTGTTTCATTGAAAATTCTCTATACTATCAATATTATAAACTAATTTTTGATCATTAGAATGATTCGGCTCAATGGGTATGACCTATCAGTTATGTATATGTCAATGATCTTGTATATACTTCTAAAGGAGTGGTACACAGATCACATTATGGAATTGATAGTGGATTGGTGGAAGAAAGAAGTGATAGGAAACCGACCATATATGATCCAAAATTTGATGTGTACCAATTTACATTTGTCTTTTTTTCCTTTATTCTAAAATCTCATAACCATTATCCATAGAGATATTCTTATAAATGTATTATAAAAACATGAAATTATTGATCATGTCGATGATTAATAGCATAAATTCTTTTAAAAATTTTAGTTACCTTGATATGATATTGGACGGTTTTTTCATTTTCTACAATATCATTAGATATTTTATTTTTTAATAGATTTATTTCCCCAACATCAATATATCATGATGGATCTGTACATTTCTTTCTATATGTGTCATTATAATGATCGGTATGAATCATTGAATAAATTCTATGGTTTTATGAAATCTAAACAATGTTGATCCCAAAAACATAAAAAATACAGAGAACAAGATATGAATATATGATCTTGGTTTTGAATTGATATTTCTATCTAACCATCCATTTCTAGATGATACTAAGTGCTAAAAATCAATTTTTTATCAAGGGATTTCTAATGTTTTTTCCATAACATTAATGTAATCCTCATATCCCAATCAAATATAATATAATGTGGTACTCCATCGAGTCATAAAATTTACTTTATATATGTCCTAGTAAGAGGATATAAATATTATTATTCTATGATATAGATGAATTATGAGAACTTTTTATGGGAAATGACTATAACCCATTTGGAATTACGACCTTTAGATGTTTTGGGGATTCCTATGAAAACATTCATCCTAAATTTCTACCATATCCATTCCATTATGGGTAATAGATTCAAAATCCTCATATAATTTATTCTCTCATCCTTAAATTATTTGAATTTCATGCACCTAGTTACATACACATTGATATCTCTCTTTATAGCCTCCCCCGAAAGTATTATTTCAATTATCTATACATTATTGTACATATTGGATGATTAGATAATGAAGAACTCTATGATTTCACTAAAAACACATAGTTCATGTTTTGTATCCAAAGATAACATCGACATTTTCGAAACCTTATCATTATTTCATGTCCACGGTTAAACTCAATAACATGTCAAACCAACTATTTCAACTCTATATCCTCTATATATGACCCTTTAATCATAACATGGATAGATGGTTGAACATTCAATTGATCAAGAAAATATTTTACCCCTTAAATAAGGATTTCTAGAACCATCATTTTCAAATCAATACTATTTGAACTTTTTTGAATGTCATCCTATATAAGCATGCATGATATTTTCAACTCAAAACAGTGTCTTCCTAGTTAAATTTCCTAGGTTGTAATGGTTTAAGTTTTCATAATCCATTACCATCTCTAACAAAATTATCTTATTTAGGTTTAAATCATTTTATCAATATATATACAAAAAAATTATTATACATATCAATATATATCAAAATTTTCTCGATAAATAAAATCCCTTTATATTATTTATGCAAAAATTAGAGCTTCTAAAACCAAATCATGAGTGGGGTATGTTTTGTCATGAATCATCAATTGTCATGGGGAATAATCTATAACCATATAATTATGTATAATATCACATACCAATACCTTATTTGATGCCTCAATATTGATTAAATTTCCCTTTTCTACTATAGGGTAATGTAAGCACTAGTTTACTAACTAACCATCTATTCATTTCCTTGAAATATTCCTCACATTCAATTATCCAATGGAACTTGACACCCTTCCAAGTTAGCATGTTCATATGATTAGATAATCGTGATAAATTCACACAAAACCATTAATAACATCTAAATAAACCATTAAGAAACTATAGAACATGGACACCATGATTGGTCTGGGCCAACATTCAATAGCCCCAATATATGATAGATCAATTAATATACCCTATATTATGATAATATGAACTAAAATTAAAAATTATGTAATCAAAATTGATCCTTTTTAATTTTTTCATGCAATTACTCATTCTTAAGGACTTAATTGCAATTATCAAGTGGAATTAATACTCATTATTTCTCTTGAAATAGATTAGGATATCATTTATAAATACTACCACAAACATATAACAGAAATATATAAAGACTTGTTTCATTAAATCTATGATGAAATTAGGATGATTAGTAATCAAAAAAGGAATAACTATATATTAATTGAGTACATAACTTTTATATAATGTTGTATTGGGCATATAATCTTTTTATACCATTAATTCATGATTTCTAGAACAATGTTCAATCATTGAAAACTATTGATCTCTCCATAGTTGATTAATCAATTGATCAATATGGGAAAGATTTACCATTATTTAATTATGATCAATATCATCTCATGGTAATCAACGAAATGTCACATTGATCCATTTTTTTAAAATATAGTAAGGCACACCCCATGGTAACACTTGGCGAAATAAATACCTTATCAATTTTTCTTAAGAGTTTATTCTTTAATTCCTTTAAATAATTTTGTGAAATTCCTAAGGAAGTCTTTGAATTAATTTTACCAATAGTAATGAGTTCTATTGAGAACACTGTGACACATTATGGTAAAATTATAAAAACATCTTCTACAAATACATAAAATATATTCCCAAAAAATAATCATATCATTGATGTTATTTAGCTCCGCAAACATTTCATAAAACAACACCTTCTGAATGGAAATAAAGGCCTATTCTATGGAACCAATCTTAATGGGAAGATCATAAATATCATAACATTAATATAAGATCAAATTATGGCTTTGAATATCAAATGTAACATCCCTTCATCAAATATTGACGTGGGATATATGTAGGTAAATCCAATCCATGCCTACAATGATATCAAATTCAACCATAGGAATAATGAATGTATTTTGAGGAAGCACATTCCCACCAACATCAATTTGAGAGGAATCATAGATTTGAGATGATATCATCACATCACTAGTGGTTTTTATTATTAATGACATATCTATTCATTTTGGTGGTATCATTTAACACTTATAAAAGTATTTAGATATAAAATAATTGTTATATATAGAGTCAAGTTATAAATTATAAATTTTAGAGTGGATGGTATGTGTACCATTAATCACTTAATTTTCAAACACAACTTGTCAAAAACTGTGATTGCATGAGATTTCCCACTATCGCAGGGCATAAGATGTTACTAACATAGAACATCATCATTAAACTTTGTTATTGGTAACTGGATACAATAATTACCATTCTCTATAAAATTAAATAACTGAATTGTGGGATGTGTTGTTTGGATATCATTCTCTATATTCCCATAATTAGCTAACATCTTCTAATAAATACGGTAATTAACTGCCAGATGACCTTCCCTTCCACACATAAAACATTTAATATTCCCCCTAAGGAAATTTCCTACATTATTATTCCCATACCAAGAGAATAAATGAATTTTTACTTTCTTTTCATAATGGTTATGAAATTTTAATTTGATCTCCATCATTGTTTTTTATTCAAACTATGAGATTGTTATATAAGTAGAATTTCAATTTCCACATTGTTTTTAGATAAAATAATCTCTTCCCAGTTAATCAATTCTATTACTGATAACTTCATTCTAAGACATGGTATTAATCCAATGAAGAATCACTCAATAATAGTTTTAGTTTGGATGATAATACCTGAAACACACATCGCTGGTCTTGTATAATTTTCATCTGAGTAAAAACTGATTAATAATACCATTCCAGAATTCAAGGAACTCCTTCAACATCTTTTATAAAGAATATAAAGAAAATTACTTCTTTAAAATGATGTTTTCAACTCATCTTAATCTCTGGAGTTATTTCCATTTTTACCTCATATTATATATAATATTCAATAATTGATGTGATTTATCAACCAAATGATAGAAAAATGAAATGAAATTTCCATGTTCCAAAAAATTGAGAAAAAGATTCATTTACATGGTATTGATCCATGGTTTAGAAACTAGTTGATCAGAACACCCACTGAAAGAAGGTGGACATTCCATCATGAATCACTCAACAAAATGTTATTCTTATGTTTTTTTGAAGTATATCGTGATTCATAGATTGGGAATTTCCTATGAGTATATAAATGATATTTTTAATTCTAACCGCCAATAAATTTGTCTTACTAGGTGTCATCTCATTTCATTTTTTGTCTCAATAGTCATTTAACATTGTCCCTCCGGGTCCCATCTATTTAAGAAAAACAAAAGGTATATAGTATGAAAAATAATCATAGTGGGGAACCACATAATCACGATATACACTTATATTATCACAAAATTATGACACTATCTTTAAATAATGAAACCTTTGGATTATCAAAGTTTATTTATATACATATTTTATTTAAATACATCTTAATAGTTTTTATTATTTTATGAATTTTCAATGCATATCCCCAAGGAGTGTCAAACCAGGGGTGGAACAAGGCTCATTGAGATGCACCAATTCACAATTGATTCTATCTCAATATGATTATACCAAGGAAGTTTCTCATAGACACAAATATTAGAGTTCCACATTAACTTATATTATCTAGATAAGGATTTTTTTCTAGAAAACTACTTGTTATATCCTTTACTAAAATTCTATGAAATTTATATATACATTATGTCATCGATATACTAATCCTTATAAATGTCTCTATGGAACTCTGTAATTTTTCCTCATCCATGTTTCAAATGGATAACTAATAAATTACAATAATACCAACTATAATTAACAATACTCTCTTACAGAGAAATTTGATCATTATTTGTTGAATATTTGTTACATAACGCGATGAAAATCCAATGATCTATATTTTTTTAGTTCATTTAGAATAATATATATATAAACATTATTTCATATATGATCTATTTCTTCTACCATTATGTTATTAATATATAGAACCCTTTATATCAATATCATACAAAATATAAATCTTTCTAACTGGGGGAAGGGAACAATTAATGGTGACCATAGATAATTAATAAGGGAAAAAAGGGATATATGTTAGTGTAACATGTACATAAGGGTATGGGAACATGAGTATTAAATTTTAAAACTATAAATTTCAATCATTGATCTTGACCATGAGTCATTTAATAAATATTGGATGTTTAAAATACATGATCCCAATGGGAATCAAATTACATGATTAATGAGAGAATAATACATGGAATTTTATGTATAGTCCTATGAATTGAATATAATTTACATTATATTCAATTCAAAATACTAAGACCATGATAGAACATAAATACCATTATTGAATATCATTTTCTCCATATTAAATCCCTATATTACTGAACTAGATTTACTACCCTTTCCTACGGTATCATTCAAGATTTAGTTCACTCTAGATTCCATTTCATTCTATCTCATGTGATATATATCTCTAAGCAATGCATTGGTGGGAGATATATGTCACACCCATAACAAAATGAAATAATACCAATGTTTCTATGAGATCATTAAAATTTCATCATATTATAACCCATTAAATGAAATGGGTATCATAAAAAATTTATCAAACCAAAACCAATAGAAAAGTGATTTATCTAATAATCATTTCATAATAGCATAACCTATGAAAATAAAAAAGATTTATAATTGTTTTACCATTGTATTACCATCATACACGAAACATATTTCATAAAAAACATTTCAACTCAATCATAAAAGATTCAAGAAAATAACAAGAATCCTATCTTTGGATCACGTCCCTATTTTGTCAACGAAAAAATCAACATATAAAATATTATATTGAAAAAAAATTGAGAGATAATTTCAATATTTTATTGAAGAAAAAATATTATCATATTTTAAAATAACATATTACGTAATAAAAAATTTTCAAACAATTGATTTTTGAATAAACCCGAAAAAATATAAAGGAAGATACTATGTAATGATTGTGCATGGCGTCATAAGATTGTGTTCGTATAGTACTTGTAAAAACCATGATTCTACTCAAAACTAAAACAAACCCCAAAAGGACATTGATTAGAAATTAACATCTTGATTACTTTCAAAAAAATTCAAAAGTGAAACATGGGTATAATTTCCTTTTAATATCATAAGAGAGTAAAGAAATATTTTTTTAATCATTTTTGAATGAAAAATGATTTTTGATTGATGACGATAATAAAGTCATATTTTCATTGAATTTTTTATTAATTATCTTCTGTAACAAAGAGTAATGAATATTTAAAATTACTTGAATATTTAATTAATTACTAATGGGAATAAATATATGAAAGTTCCAGAGATATAGAATATAAAATTTCAACATTAGAGACTTAATCATAAACAATCTTGATAAATGAAGAGACTGTAACAAAAATTAATTAACACATTACTAATAAGGATTCATATGAACAATGAAGGAATTTACTATAAAAAAATTATGATATAATGGGAATAGACAAATACATGATATTACATGTTAATAGGGCTATATATGCCACTCAGGAATGAATAATGGTGAATATCAAAACATAGCACTCAGAAAATGAAAATTGAGGCAAAAATAATTTATCAATTTTGTGAATTTTGGAATGTGTCACCATGATAGAGATATAGTAAAATGTATATGTAAATAATCTGTATATTTATTAGGATAATAATAAAATATATTTATGGAAATTATAGAATCCTCATTGAAGAAAAATTAGGGGAATATAGCATATGTCTCACAAAAGTAAAAAAGAGAGGCGAAAATCCCTTAGCATAAGTCATGACTCTCATCATACTCGATAAAATTAATATATAATAAATAGAGGTTTATTATAAATATATTAAATAAAAATATATATAAAATACCATATATTGTTCTCTTATAATATTTTATTACTCTTTTATTAATAATTTGATGTTAATGTTACTTTTCAAGTAATAAAGTATTTGTATTTCATTAAAAACCTGATTTGTTATATATATGGCTATATTGTATTAATAATAATTTCATAATATCCACAATTATGGAAATTAAATAAATATATATATATATAGTATATATCAACATACAATAATATCTAAAAGATATATATATGAAATTAAATCTCTCATTTATGTATATTGTAGGTCGTACGTGGGCATGAATGTTGTTTCCATTTTCACATTGGATTGAATGAAATAAACATATATGGTATAATTTCATTATATAATAATTTTTATTTCATAGGTATCATATGTATTTATTAAACCAATCTTGTAACATTCCATGTAGAGTATGAATGAATTACATCTCTTTGTTACACAGTAGTCCTCAGTACACAAAAACAACGTTATCATATTTCCAAAAAAGGGATAGGATGATTATATATATAATAGAAAAATTATAAAAGAATAATAATATCATTAATTTAATAAATATCATATATATATATATATATATATAATTTTCAATTGATTTTTCACATCCTTGAGAATTGGTAATGGAAATACCAATGACCTCAGTTCATGATGTGATAGTCCACTGTATACACGAACAATTATTTTGTAACCCATTGATGCAAATGTGTGTCTTTGTGGGTAGTAATATTTACATAAAATGATATAAGTATGTTTAATGTAATTATGTTATTATATAATCATTATCTAAAAAATTCGAGGATTTTTTTGAAGAAATATATCATAAATGAATGTGGATGAATGTTACTTATTCTTATTGTATCTCCTTTTAGTTTTACCTAAATGTATTCCATGGTTTGATTTAATCAAAATTTTAGGATTATAGGGTGACATTACGTAAGTGTATCTTTTATTTTGGATGTTATTTTTAAACCAATTTGTTTGGATGGTGTGAATAGAAGGGGAGAGGGGTGGCTTTTTATATGTGAGGTCAGAGGGACTCATTTAAGGTTTCTGAAAACATAGAATTACAACCCCATTATTATTATATAAATTTGATATAATATTAGGGAAATGTTTATAATAAATAGAAATTGTTCTAAATATATCCATCCCATGGGTTTTTCAAAAGTATATATGTCACATTCTCCATAATTTTAATGTTTAGTCCCATGGAAATATCATTTTTTTCTAAATCATTGTGAATAATTTTAATCATTTTTTCTAAAAATATTAATGAAAAATTATATTAAACATATTATAAATTTTGAATAATTATTGTTACAAATAATTAATACATGTTTTCACATTTCATTATATTATGTGGAGATAATTATTTTCAATAATTAACTTGCAAGAAATTCAAGAAAGCATGTTTTAAAAATAAAATGATTAAAGGTTATAAAGTAATACTATCAAATTTCAATGAGAAACTAATTAAAATTAACTAAATATAATTAGTAGATTTATAATTGAAAAAATTAACTTTAAAACAAATTTAATTTATAATTTTTTTAATAAAAATTTAATTTGAAAGGTTGTGTTGAATTAAAATTCATTACATTTAAATATTATAAAAAAATTAATCATTTCCAAAAAACCTGGAATATCCAACCTAAGATAATTTTAAAATTATTAATTAAAAAATATTCTCTACATGTTTCATAGTTTAATATTAATATTGATCACAAGGTAAATAAATTAATGTTTTCTGAGAAAATTTTCTTTTTAAAAAAGATAAAGACCTTATTAAAACATATGCATTTTATTATAAAACTTTTTTCATTATATAATCCACTATATTTATAAAAACATTATATTTATATTACTATCATTAATGGATAGGTTAAAATGGTCATGTATAAATTACTATATTAATAATATATCACATTGTTTTTAAAACTCTGAGTTGCAACTAATGCAAGAATTATTGGTGTTTCTTGTAGAAATATATTAATGTGGTGTAATTTTCAACACAAGAAACAAAATGAGTTGGGATAATTTTAAAAAAAAATTCATAAAACCATTCAGGGGTATAAGATTCCTCTACATTAAGAAGTCTTTGCATTAGGTCGAGACAGTATGTTTCAGATGTCCAACATTATGCATTCAACCAATATAAATTTATCATAAACATTATATTTTATCTATATATGTGTTATAATTTATATTATTTGTATCATTCTCATGTGACAATTTATATATAATTAATTGATAGTCATTTGATCTTTCTATATTATGCAGAAGATATTGATTAAATGGTATGATTTCCCATTATTGTTTATTCCATATTTATTATGACTTATTTATTCTTTGCTTGAACTGTACACATACCCTTACAATGAATTTATGATCATCCTGAATGTTTTATTTTCCCCAGGATACTAAGAAATGTTTTTTATTGATATTTAGAGATACACTAAGTAGAATAATGGTGTTCTACATAATGATTCGTTACTTATTTTATGTTTAATAATTTATTGAGAATTAAATATTTATGTCGATATTAACAATTAATATAATATATTTTGTACAGGGGGAAGTGATTTATTGTATGTATTTCAAATTTATTAGTATGAACTATTTCAGGGCTACTGTTGTTGGGTTCACCATAGTTTGTATCAAAGACATTTTATTAGAACCATATGATCTAGATTATGGGAAAAATAGTTTAGGCTACACAACCTTATAATAGTAAATGTGGATAAGTGCACAACAACATCAAAATGATTTTTTAGGATGATATCATGTGCTCAATCATTTATTTACATCTCTTTCTGGAAAATACATGTTGATGTTGTTTTGGAATAGTTGTACTAAGGGAAAATAACATTGAAAATGGCACATAAGGATTTACCCAATCATCAAATGATATATGAAAATAGTGCATACAACCCACCTACTTTAATAATCTTATGTTATATAGTTAGAATAATTATCATATTCATTACAAACAATTATGATGGATTTTAAAATAATTATACCCCTAAAGAAACCATCATTATGATTTTGAGATTAGATATACATAAATTATTCAATTTATGTTATTTGTTTCACTATTTTTGTGATTACACATTATGAATAATACTGTTATGATAAAATCTATGGTTTTCCATTATTTATAAATATTTACAAATAGAAGGAGTGGGTTACTTACTAACTAAATTAATCCATGTAGTGATTCCCATGATGGAAAAGATAATGACGTTGATCTAGATCTATAGTTGGAACCAATAAAAATTATAACAATATTGGGGTATCTAACTCATGTTATTTCTAATAAATCTCACCAAAAATAGAAGCTTGTTGATCCACTATGCACTATAACATTATTATATTGAATTATGAATCAAGAAAGTCAATACTTTAATGGGACTACACATCCATTTTTAGCAGAGAAATTGATATGATCCTTAGAGATGATATTTCTTTCTATATGAAGTGATGAAATGGAGAAATAGTTCGTTATAGTTTATCTTCTTAGATGATATAAATATCATTGGCGGTAATTTATTAAAAACATTGAGGATAAATAATAATTATAAAAATGGTATAGTTGGATTTCAAGGTACTATACTTGGAAGAATATTTTCCTCATGCACAACGAGATGATATGGATATACTGTTCTTGTGTCTATGACCGAAAGAAGTATAAAATTTTTCTATAGAAAAAATCTGAAATTACAAGTTTATGATGGCATATTGTGCAGAATATACATAATTTAATGAGAAATATTGACCATTTAATTGTTAGTGTTAAGGAAACCTGTCAAATGGAAATAGTATAACAAAATGTTTCATCATACGAAATATTATTATCATTTGTAATAAAAAAAATATTAATATTTCTAAGGGTCTTATAGATTCAATGGGATGATAAATAATAAGATGATGATATATCAAAAAATAGATAAAGGAAATGAGAGAAATATGGATTTTTCAACATGTCATAGTTGTGGAAATAAGCACCTTGGTATATTTCTAAAAAGAAAATGTGTTTAATTAATTTATCGAGAATAATCTAATCATTTATCTAAATTGAATGATTAGGGAGAATCTGTCAATTATAGTTCTTTAATTATAAATAGACGATGCACTATTCTATAGAATTCCTCAATCATCATGGGAATATACCTCTAAATAGGATATGTGATCATGGTCATGTATATGATATTGATGTTGAAAAATTGGAATTATTAATGTTCTTATATATTTAGATCCATTAAATATGTTGTAAAACTATTTTTATGATATTTTTTTAAATAATAATGAAATTTATTAGTATATTAGTATATTATTATTTTATTATGGATTTGAATATATGTATTGAATAGTACCAAGGAATGTGATTCCATGAAAAATTTACTCTTTTTGGAAAACACATGGTTAAGGTAATATAATCCATAATATGTTCTAATTGTTTAGATAGAAATGAAAATAAAAACATTTTTGATTAGTATTGTTGAACATGAAGTTGGATTGTAATTTTATGTTTTATGTTATGTTTTCTGTAGTTCACAACATGTTCGGATCTATGAAATATATTTGAGAATATGATATTTTAATTTTTGAGGTACGAATTTATTCACTAATATTTATTGGTGATTAAGGGATGCACAGTTTTGGAACATGGAATTTAATGCCACAGAATTTTTAATATGGAATATAATATTAGTTTAGCGACCTCCCATAATTTTTCGGGCTTTGAATTTGGGGAGTCATATATTTGTATTAGTATTAATGATTAATATAATTGGAATGGATTTAGTTTAAATTTTTATGTTATTATATAATCCATTCCAAACTATTTGATTTTGGAAAATATATATTGTTGGGAGGAATGACTTTATATTATAGTGATTATATAAATGATCTTCATGAATGATAATCTATTTTGGATATTCATTCCATGGAGGTTAAAATTTAGTGAAAATTGATTAAACCTCAACCAAATGAAGAAATTATTCCCATGATATATCAATATTTCTGGAAATTAAAATTTTATATATCCTCAATCTAGATAGTAAATTAATTGATAATCTCTATGAAAATAATCTTGAATGAAATATATTTTTCATGTACCTTAGTTTTTTATTAAATAAATGATCTCTTAATTGATCAATGATAAAAAATTTTATGATTTCTAAATTTCTATTTATCATTTTCTTTCTTTTGATTGATTACCACTTTCACCTTGCATCATTATATCAGAGTTACTACTTTTCTTCTATGTCAATATCTTCACTTCCCACATATTTTCGTATATATGGAAGCCTAATTATATGATTTTATCTAAATTCCACTATAGTTCACATTATCTCTTCTAAAGAAGATGTTTATATAATATGTCTCACAATGTCAGATTTTAATAAATTATTTTTCAAAAATAAAATAATTAATTATTGTCATCATCATTAAATTTCTGGGGAATAATTTTTTTAGGGGTTGAATATAACACCCCGTGATATTAAAATATGAACTTAATTTTTGATTGAATCATTGACATGGAAAACATGGATTTGAAAAAAATACAACACCGCTAGATAATAAAATATATTTATCTCAAAATAAATTCTACCTCTCTTATATTATATGATTCATGGTACATTTAGGATAAAAAATGTTGCACTATATTAAAATATTTTAATTTAAAAAGAACAATCTTACATATCTATCAAATTCACGGATTTGAATAGTGTCACTAAATTATAGAGATAATATTATTTATATAATAATATATCTAATTAAATGTTATATATTATTTATGAGTATAAATATTAACATTTTAAAGAGAATTATGTGACTCCTAAAAAATCGTATTTTTCTAAATATTGGATTAATCGCTCATTGTACAAAACATTTAAAAATTAATCTTAACACTTTTTAAAAATATATTTTAAAAACTGATCTTAATTTTTTAAATCTAAACATATAAAAATATTTATTTTCATTTCTTGATAATTTCCAAAAAAGGATAATTGAGAATACTATAATATACAATATTTATATTCAAAACTACCATTTTAATTAAATTTTGTAAAAATATAAAATATATTTTTTGATTTTTTAAAATAAAAATAATTTACAAGTAATAAAATTTAACTAATTTCGGATTTTCAAATCAATATCATATTGAATTTTGAGGTTAATACACTCTATTATCATATTGATTTTTTCATTGGAAACCTAATTTTTTCACAACTAAGAGTACAATTCTATATTATATTCTTCCATTTAAATAAATTTAATTTTAAATAATGAAATAAATACATAGAATAATTATAAATTATAATATATAAACAATTACAATTAATATTCAGCCATTATCAAAAGTAAAAATAGTAAAAATGAATACTTTGATTAAGGTAATAATTGGTTAGTCATGTTTTTAATGTAAAAGGTTTATGATTAAAGTGTACCACCAATTTTTTCAACCCCCACATTATATACGTAGTTTTTACTGAATATTATATATAGTTTAATAAAGACCAATTTATTGGATGTTTTTATAATGAAAATGAATGTGTAGATGATACTCTTCAATAATTACATTTGCGTCTTCTTTCCCAAATCTGAATGTCCACAAATCTCTTCTAAATTACTACTCTAGAACAATATTTTGAAATTCAGTAGCTTCCCAAATATATTCTATAAATAAGAAAAATATACTATATTCCTTTGTTAGATCAAAAATATAATCTATGTATAATTTATGATAAACTGAAATAGGTGGATCGGAGAAGGGAGAATGTTTTCTTACTATAATTTTTCATTTTACTTCTTCTTAAAACTCTTTATAATGTATTCCAACTAAAGAAAAATAATTAAACACATATAACATACATTTTTAGATATTATTATGAGAATTTAATAACATATATCCATCTCTATATCACACTAATGGAAAACGAAATCATGGATAATGGGTGTGGTGGACTTTTTCCACACAAACCAGTGTAGTTCATTTTCCATCACCAATATTTTATGCTGGATAAAATGATGTATTAATTTAATTATATGATATTTAAGTTTTTATTTAACTTATGTAATTATAATATCACTTATACCTTGTTGAATTAAATTTCAGGAGGGATATTATTATGTTGCTCGTGTGTGTGACATTATACCGCCTCACAAAGCATAAGATATGTTTTTCAGTAGTGAATTATAAAGAAGACTGTATGGATAAAATTTAACTAATATATGTAAAATTTCTGATCAAGAAATACATATGGAAATAAAAAATCAAATTTAAAATCTAACCTTCTTATCTATTGATAAATACTAATATTTCTCATGCATATATTTGGACTACCTCCATTATGTAGATATGTGAATTATTTTCATTTTATATGGACATGGATCGAAATAAGGATGTATTTTATTTTTATGTATTATATATTTAATGAAATATTTATTCTTAAATGATTAATTAATATTTCATTTACTTTTTTATATCTATTGAGGATAATTGTATCAACGTTCGTAAATACATTGGACCTACTACCTTAATGAATTTTTTAATCCATTTTCTATTTATAAATTTTCAATATTAATCTGAAAAAATATACAATGAATATATATGAAATTTATATAATGATGGAAAATTTATATATTATGTAACTATGAACAATATAAAGAGAACAAATGCTTTGATCCCAAATATACATTAAATATTGATATATTATCCCACAAATGTGTTGTTTCAATATTGAATTGATAATAAATGATTTATAAAATATGATATGTATATAATATATGGTAATAAATATATTAAAATGTTTCTGTAATGCATGTTTAATAAATTTATTTTTATTATTCTCGAGGTTATGATACATAAAATGAAATTTGAACAACTTATAAGGGGATCTTATCTCACTTTTACTTCTATGAGATATACAACGTAATCAAAACATATTCCATTATTTTGTGTATATATATCCCCTTTTGATAAGTTTTTTTTCATGTATATATTTATACTCATGTTATTTAATGTTTCATTAGAAGTTATTTCTTTTATAGGGATATGATTCAAATGTTACTAGTTTGGTAAATGTTTATTTAAAAATATCATCATAATACATTACCACTTTTATTAGTCTCCCTTGGGAAATGATCATAAAATTAAATAGTGAAAAAATATTTTATTCCCATATATATATTCATGAAAATCATCAACTAATATAAATATTTTTAAAAAACGATTACTTAAATTAATTGAGAAAACATTTTAAAGAATATCTGACATTTTTTATCTATTTAATCGAATTACAATTTAATAAAAATAAATATTTTCAAGAACTATTAAAGAAAAATATAATTATCCTTCTAAAATAATTTATTATAGATATTTTTACACATTTACACTATTTATATAAATTTTTTAATGGAATATTCATTTATTTTTCAGAAGAATTCTTCTTTATCATTTATTGAAAATTTAAATGGAATATCTATTTTAACATGTATAAAATGAAAAAAAATTTACACCTTCATGAACACTCTATGTTATAAAGATTGTTTTAATTTTATATAATAATATAATCAAGTAAAATTATTTTTAAAAAAATATTAAATATTAATTTATATAACATTTTTAATAATCCAAATATATTTTTCTCAAAAAATTTTTTCAAACCATATTTATGTTATTTCTAATTTTAAACAATATAAAACCATTACTTTACATATTACCCAATGAAATGTTATTATTTTGGTAACATCTATATTATTTATCATGATGTTTTATGATTATATTTATTGGGGGTGTACAACATTATTACCATTGAACATATTATGCTGGATGGTTTATCAATATATTTGTTGATATGGGTATATATCAACATTTAGCAGGTTAGTTTTCAAAAATATTTTATATATTGATTATTTTTCACCCCTATCATACAATTAATTAATTTTATTTATTAATCGATGGGCGGGACCAAGAATTGAGTATCCCCATTATGTATTAGTTGGTCACAAGAGACAAATTATCTTTGGTTTATGGCTTATGACACAACCATTTATGTAAGTCTTCTTAGTATGATTCCTTCTTGGTATGTTATCTTGGAATGATTCTCTGTTTGTTTTTTTAAGATGAAAAAATTAAGCATTCCATTAATATGAATAATATCATTTATATTCCATTTGATTATTTTATTAGTTATAATATCCATGGATTCTTTCCAAGCTAATGAGATTATTTATAATGATTTATTTTACCATATTTTATTCTCTATATATTATACTCCAGATACTACCTAAAAGGCATGTGTTTTAGTTATTTTCATTGGTATATTTATTATGCCTTATTTATTCTAAACCTCCACTATACAGTTACAAATAATTTTAATTTGAGACAAAAAAATTCATATATTTATTTTTCAAGAGTATACCAAGAAGGGTTGTGTGATGGATAGATAGGGATATGATAAGGGGAATAATATAAATATCAAATAAATCTATTTGTCCCATCTTTGATTGAAAATAAAATGTGAATTTCTTGTTTTGTATAGTTTTTAAGGAATTATAATATATCCAGTGATTTGGGATGTGATTTAGTGTATCCAATATCAATGTAATAATGTGTCCTTCATCTTCAAGCTACCGGGGTAAGCATCGATATATATTATTAGAAGTTATATTTAAGAAATAGTTAATATAAAAATGAAATGATTTTTTATACACACTGATTTTTTCAGATTTTATGATATTATTTTTATGTTTGGTTTAATAAATTTTTGATACAATTTTCATAATATTTTCATCATATCTGAATTTTTAAGGTATTAGTAATTTAAGATGAACTTTCATGATTATTATCATGTAATTAATTTTCAACAAGATAGTGAAAATACTAATTTTATTAATTTCATCACATTATTATTTTTACGATATTAAAATATTGATTTATTGAAATATTATATTTTATAATATCATTTTTTACAAAGTATCATGAAACATATATAATACTATGTTGAAATTATAAAATTAGGCCCAATCATTTTAAATTTTATAGTGGGTCAAAAACCAAATTATGAACATTTTTAATTAATTAATTATAATAAGATGAACTTTTTTATTTATGTTACAAGTATATTAATTTAACATAATAATATTAAATATTTAAAATTCACTAAAATTATTTAAATTTAAAAATGTAATGAAAAAATATTTTTTTCTTAAAGATAAACTTTTACAAAAAAATGGGTTTTCAGATATTCATGATTTTAGTTTTGATTAAATTTGCAGACACATTTTATTTTTTCAGAATCATTTGGTATCATATAAAATTTAGTGGCAAAAAATTATATAATATTTCTCACATAATTTTTGAATGTAAGGTATAAATTACCTAGTTAAAAACAATTTACCTTGGTGAAATAAATGGTAATGGTGAGACACATTAGAGGTTATGTGGATAAATTTTTTAATAATGATTTATCATTAAATGATGGGTTATTAAATCAAACATATCTATCCTACAATCCAGTATTTATTAAATTTTTAGGCACATTCCTTGAGGGTGAGTTACAGTTGTTATGTTTTTTAGTATTTACAAAAATGAAACTCTCACATCATCTATTTAAAAATTATCCAAATTTCACCACAGGATCATCCAATAGTTTTTCACAGTCCTATCCACAATAAGGTTGTTGTAGAGTTTTTATGAAAACCACCACTAAATTGGATAATCCCTTTCAAAAATTATATAACCCAATAAGTGATAAATATGTTATTATACATCACATTAATTTTATTTTTCATTTTAATCATTTCTTATTACTATCATTTCCTTTCAAAATCATAAAAAGATATAAATTATCATTATTATAATCATTAGTTATTATATGTATGGTAAAATAATTAAACTATTACCCATATTCCCTTATAAAAAATTTGAATATACATCATGCTTTAGTAAAGACTACCGTATCCACGAATAAACAAGTTTTTTTTCATTTCAATAAAATTGGATAGTTTTGGTGTATAATTTATATATACATATGATGTGTATATGTAATATATGAAATTTATTTGACGATGTATCTGTAACACATAAATTATTTATCATTAAAAGGTAATCCATTAATATTGGTAAATAACCAAAAATAAATTATTCAATATTTAAATTTTAATGAAAAATATAATAAACATCCTTTAAATATAATTATAACATCATAAGTCATTAGAAATAATTAGTTACAGATCCTATGATGGTTTGGAAATGATTAATTTTCTAAGAAAAAGATAACCAACCCAATTTTACAAATCTATTTCAATATGTTTATTATTATTATCACCTAATGTTGAAATGAGACAAAACAAACTAATACATGAAGATAATTGATTTCATTAATTAGTAAAAATAAAAAATGTTTTTGAATAAGGATCTTTAATAAGAATTTACGATATTTATATTTACTCTAGAAGATTTTAATTTTATCCTAGGAAATAAATGGGATTGATCACAAAATCCATTCATTTAGTAATATAATTTCATTTTATACATGTTTTTTTCAACAGTAACCACCTAGATAGTTATTAATATCTAATTTTGGGAGAAATTAGTTTTTGAAAGTAATTCATTTTCATGATAGGTATAGATTTAATCTATAATTATAATAAATGAATAATTTTTAAAAGGGATGTGTATGTTTCACTATTAAAATGATGAATACAAAATATTTTATGTTTTTATTATATGATTCTCATTAACCTCAAATGATCAACATATTATTATGTGATATTTTAAATGTTATTATATTATAAATGCTTTTTTATAGATATTTTAATTTCATATTATTTGTTAATTTAAATGTTTGAGATAAATTTAAGAAACAAAGTATTTTTAAACGTGTTCTTAAAGTTATGATGAATGTTGATTTTATGAGGAACATATATGATTTTATGATGAAGTGTCGGGTCTTATACCTCCCTAAATTTCATCTATTTATGAAAATATATACTAATGTAGTTAGGTATAAAAATCATGGTATTTTTTACAAAACCATTGGAATGGTGGTTTTCCCAACATTTTTAGGCATCGACATAATCATTTTTCTTAAATAAATACAGTCATAATGTATTTTATCTCATATTTTCTTAAATAATTTTTGTTTTTACACATTTTCATGTATTTTTTGTTCTGTCACATTAAATTTTTTTATATTTTTATTCAATTTGGAAATGATTATTTTTCTTTTCAATGAAATTTCATGCTTTCATGATGATGTGTAATTTTTAATTTATTATACAGTTTTATATCATACACACAATTTCTATAAATATTAAATTCAATTTTGTAGCCTTTCATAGGTTTTATTTTTGGATAATTATATTTTTGAGATATTATGTGGATCCACTATGTTGATATGTATTATCTATTATTGAAAATTAATGATTAATCCTTACTTATATATTCATTCCTCATGTTAAAAATATAATTACATTATGACATATGTCTAGTTAATGTTCTAGATGACCAAAATAATTGGAAAATATTTCCAACATTAAAAAAATGAATTCAAATCTAATTTCAAATACACCAAACGTTTAGGTTCTTATATTATGATATTATTTTGAGATTGGTTATTAAATCACAAGATTAATAAATTATTTAAATAATTGTTATACCATGCCACTATACGAATATTATTTTTCACAATGAAGATGTGAAAGGGTGGAATGAAGGTAATCAATCATAAGTGACTCAAAATTGAAAGTAGAGTCCAAATACTAGTTCAATACTAAGATTGAAAAAAATATTTCTATGGTATGAGGTGAATCTATAAGCTTTAATGGTTTTTCTATGAGATTATAAGGTCCATTCAAATTCCATAGTATTTAATGTAATTAGATCTATGATATAAGAAATTGAATGATTAAATTGTGAGATATACAAAAAATATTGAAAACTGATGATAATTTCAAGGATTTCTATAAAAAAGTCTCACTTTAAAATAAAATAGTACATCCCATTATAGTGGAAAATGAGGGGGATAAATTTATTTTTTTGTTCCCATTGATTTTATAAATTACAGTTAGATATCCAAACTGGTGGAATGAGGTATGAAAGAAACACTTCTATATGATAGTTATTAATTTATTTTAATACATAAATCAACATGAGAGTGTTTGTTGATAAAATGATAAGTTTATGTGTGTATATATGTCTTTAAAAGGAATTTTTAAGTGTATTTTGAGAAACATGAAGGTTAAATGATTTGTTTAATTAAATATATTTTTATAAGAATAAAAATTTTACTGTTTTTGGGTTTTTGAGTATGATATTATATTAATTATATTTTAAAGAAAATATTTATCTAATAGGTTATAATGTCTGGTTTTTACACTATTTTACCTCATATTTATTTTGATTTATTTTTATTAATTCCAAATTTCATATAATTTGACTTTATAAAGTCATTTAATAAGAATATATCCATATGAAATTATTCAGATATGAGTTTATTAGTCATTTTTATGGATTTAAAGAAAAGAGACTACCAAAACATTATTCCTATTAATTGTATTGTCAATAATGGGATAATAATGAAAACATTATGACAAACACATTGAAACAGATGACCATTTGTATTGAAAAATTAAAAAGGCAGAGATTAAAGTGAACATGTCTTAGTTTCATTTTTATTTCAATTTTAGAGTATATCCCAAAAATATGGAAAATATTAATATATTTTAGATAAATTAATTGGATTTCATTCTTTATAAAACATCCATGATGATCTATAATATTATTGAGCAACATCTGTTATCTATGGAGAATGAATCATGAAGCTACATCTTGAGGAACATGAGTAATTGTCATTATTCAGATGAATGATTATATGTTTTCACATTTTATGAATAAAAGAAATACGATTTAATGGGATAAAATCTGTGGATGGAACTACCATGAGCCTCATTCTCCTTAATAAGTAGCATATATCTTTTAACAATACAGGGATTAACAATAAGTAATTATAAAATCCGTTATGTGAGTGGAGAATATCTACAATGAATTAACCAGTATAGATAATCCATGAAAAATTGACACTATATAATAAGAACATAGGTCATTCAAGAATTTTATGACCTCTTTTTTAATCATCTTTAAGCATAAATATTCTATGAAAATGAATAATCAACACAAAACATATGTGAGAACATGACTAGCTGAAATCATCTGTACAAGATATTTTAGGTGTCAAAATAGATCTTCCCATGGGATAATGTATATAATTCAAGAAAAATTAATGAAATAAACATTCATATAATACGACATTAAATAAATAAAAATATGATGATAAATATGAGATTCATTAAGGCGTTCCTGGAATAATACAGAACTAAATGAGCCACAATAACACAAAACATTAAGAAATAAAAAAAATTAACTGATATGTATAATCATATGATTTATTAATGATAATTGTATGAAAATAGAAGACATAAGTGATATGAATTCATGCATTAGAAAAATCACATACATATACTTGCATGTAACTACACGTTCATTCATGTAAGTAAAAGATAAATGTTTTAATTTATGATTGAACCTATAGAGTGTTCTAGGAGTCTATACATACTTCACATAATATCCATGAACCATTGTATTCATTTATATTTTATTATACTCCATATATTATTGAATATTGAATCCATGTGATATGTTATATATAGTTCTTTGAATGAGATAATGAATTATTTTAGTCATATTATTCGTGTTACGATTAATATAAACTATGTTAAGATGTTCAAGCGTAGTGTAATTTTGGGATAATAAACATGAATTAATCTACATTATTTATTATGAGACAATTGAGGTTACCATAAAAACATAATATAAAAATATCTTCTAATAATTAAATTTTCTTATGATGAAATAATAATGGGAGACCATATCTAAATATTCTAGGATTTAAATTGAAATATTTATATATGTTTAATGTAGTTTTCTTAAATGATATTAAATTTATATTTATGTGGATTATACATTCATATATGAAAATAAAATAATGTTAACATTCATTGTGAATATAATTAGAATTATGATATTATAATATACATCTATATCGAGGAAAGAGAAATGGTATTTTTTGGACTAATATTAAATTTATCAAATACCCAATGATTTATTATGGATTTTTGTTTTAATGACATAGTTCATAACTCCTACATGAAAATACCATATATTAAAATTTTGGAAGCTAATATGTGTATCTATTTTTACAAAAATATTAAATATTAAAAATAAAACTTTTTTTCTTTTTAGAAAAATTCCTCACAACTTTTAACATGACTCCTTCTATACCTATAGACATCCTTTAAAACAATATATTTTTTTAAATCATTGTATCAGAAAACATTCACACTATGGTAAATAAAAATTATAATTCAATTATTCCAATATTGAACATTAAATTACAAAAATATCATTTTCTTAAAAACATACATTATTACCTAGTAAGGGCATAATTTTTCTTTTATTAAGAATACTATCTTAAATTACAAAATAATATTTTTCGCATAAATGTTATAAAAATAAAATAAAATTATTATAGGTTTATTAGGACATCACCTTCAGGGAAACATTATAGAACCCATAAAAAACCCATACAATGTGAATTAAACATATAATTATCATTCAAAAAAATATTTGGAGAAAATAATCATTACCCAATGCATTAGAGTGATATTAGTTTATACCCATATTCTAATATATATATGGATCACCTTGAGTTATAATGATGCTAAAAATATTGTATAAATGGTTTATAAGGACTAAATTATGGATATAAATATTAAATATTGAAATTATTCATCATAAAATGCTTGAAAACTCATTATAACCAAAAATAAAAAATACCTTCATATGTCAAAATTTCCATTTCATTTAAAGGCCATTTTCTAATAAAAATAACCCTAAAAAGAAAAATTGGATATTTAATTGAATATAACAATAATTCAGCTAATAGAAAAAAAATCAAATAACAATTTATGAGGTGAAAATTTGTTTTCATCAAATGTTGTACCCTCGGTTTCTGGTATGTAACCCTTAAATGATGATTTTCATTGTTTTAAAGGTAAGGGTGATGAATGGGAGAGTCATGAAAACATTGAATAATGTTTTGAGGAAAATGGGAAGTTGCATGGACGGAACACGGTTTGTCTAAACTGTGTGGATAAACCATGCATAGTTGGTATTAGAGGCATTAGCTTCTGCACAGGAAACACATGATTTGTCTAACCATGAATCCAAACCATCTATGGAGGGTATGCCGAGGAAGTGGCTAATGCACGATTAGCGCATGGTTTGTATAACTGTGCGAGAAAACCATACAGCCACTTCAATGAGCTCCTATAAAGGTGGATCTCTTGCATTTTTGCCTCTAAGTGGATAGTTTTTCTTCCTAAGCGGCCCTAACTTGTCATTTTTCATCTCCTAAGGTCAAAGATGGTTCTACCATCATTCTGGATGCGATATGAAGGTTTCTCATGGCGAATCGAAGCCGGATTCTTGAGGTATGTCATTGTTCTTCACCATTCTTGTTCGGTTTCATAGATATGCTTAGATCTGATTATCCTTTTCTCTCAGTTTCTTATATCTATGCCCGTTATGGGTATATCTAAGTGTTTGGATGCCAAATATGATGAGATTTGGTTTTGTTCATTCTAAGAGAAGAGATCTAAGACAGGTTTTTGAAGAATCAACATGGTTTTCTTGTCCGTTCATTGTTCGTTGTGGTAGGAGGATTCACTCTTGACTCCTCTTTTTAGAATTGATTGGATTAGTTTAAAATTGATTTATTTGAATGTAGTTGATTGCGGAAATCTTATAATACATCCTTTATAGTGATGATTTATGGTTTTTGTGAAATTTTTAAATCATAGTGAATTGTTCTGAAATGTGATTTGGCTTCTTGAGTTTAAAATGTTGATTTGAAATTATGGATGTGCTGAAATTTTATATGGTTTGATGAAAAATTGGTTTTCCTTAAATAGGGAGATTTATTTAAATGGTTTGGAATTGAAATTTTTTCACATTGTGATGGTTTTGATGGAATTTGTTTTCAATTAAAAGGTTGTTTTATTGAAATGGTTTGGAATTGAATTTTTTTTGGTATTGTAACGGTTTTGATGGAATCCGTTTTCAATAAAAATGGAGTTTTATTGAAATGGTATGAAATTGAAATGGTTTGGAATTTAATTGGTTTTTATGGAAATGGTGTTCAATAAAACGGTGTTTTTATTGAAATGGTGTTTTGGCATTGCTGATGGGAATATGTGGTGTGTGTTCTTATTGCATGTACGAGGTGTGGTTGAAATATGACCTTGTACTTGGTGCCAAATGATTAATGGCACATGGTAAATATATGTATGAGGCTTGGATGACATATGACATTGTTCTCGGTACCAAAGGTGTAATGGGACATTGGAAACAATTAACTTTTGACGACTTGGTAGATCGACGAGAAACCGCTCATGAGTATGGAAATATCATAATGTATCATGAATGGTTGATTTCATGGGTTAGTGAAATTGATGGGTATTCCCAAAAGGAGAGACTGTGAAATGGTTTTAAATCTTGTGAGGTTATTTTTCTGGAAAAATAACTTGTTTGATAATGTGTTCAAATTACACTTCGAATCATTTTTACATCTTGTTATAAACTATTTTGAGAAAATAATTTATATAAAATAATTTATATAAATGTCGTCAACTCATCGATCCTAGTGGTGTGAGTAGGGAAGTCATTGGGGAATTCTACTGAGTTTTATACTCACCCATGCATTGGCACATTAGTTCTTTTGCATATGTCATGTTCCGTGACACATGTAATGGTAAAGCATCTTATTGTTAGTGGATCTTGGTGATGCTTGGGAGATGTTATAGAGCATGGAGCTTGTTGATAATGGAGTTTTGGATGTCTTTTGAGAGTCTTGAGTTGTTATTCTGTTTTGTACTTTGATGCTTGGTTTGGTCTTCAACTGTTGTGTACCTTGATGTGGTTTTATATTAATGAATTTGTTTATTGGTCTATCATATTTTCATGCATCATATAGTGAATTTTTTGTTATGGATGGTTTATGGGTTTATTTATTAAAGGGTAAACTGTCCCCCCCACTTGTACATGAAACCCTTCAGCATTTATTGGCAGCCTTTTCACCTTGGGGATGTTGCATAAGGCCTAGTAATTAGTATTTGTACTCTCAAGCCAATGAGAATTGGCGGGTCATTACAAATGGAATCAAATTTATAGGTCCCTACCTAACAAGTAGTCATCGATGTTCCTAGTCTTGGAGTTGAAATTCCTTCTTGTCTATTCCCTGGGTCAAAATCATAAACAGGTGTAGGATTGTCAGAACTTGAAGTGTATAACATAAAAGGACGTAGATAACCAGTTTAAGCTGAACTTCAATTTACCCGGGTATTGGGTATATAAGTGTTTTAGATACACATCTAGAATTTTGGAAATCACATTGTCATGGGTTTAGCCAATGAGATGAGAATGGAATTCATTGTAGTTGAATGAATTCCCACTAGTAATGAATATCTCATTATTAGTAATAACATATGATTTTCTACAAGGTGTGAATTTTTTAAAAATATCTAATAACTGTTTTAATTGATTGATTTTGAAAACAGAATATTTGATGTATTTTTAAAATGGGCTGATTTTCAAAAATCATGTTGAATTTTTTAAAAAACGGTTAAACATGGAAAAAGGATGTTTTGTAAGACAATGTTGTGATAGTTGATGCGATAGAATTTTATATTCTAAGACATCAGTTGCTAGAGAGTGAGATTGATGGAGGGTGTTGTTGGTTTAGAAAATGGAACACAGAAGGCGTCGTCGAAACCAAAATAAAGAAGCTTCGAAGAATGTGGTTGCCCCTTAACCACGTGTAAACCAATAGCTGGTTCAGAGTATTCTCCTGGCATTTCATGCTATGGATATGGAGAACTGGAGGAATGAACCAAGACATGTGGATCATACCATCCAGTTCAAGAAGCATAATCCACCAATCTTTCGGGGTGATGTTGAACCCGAAAAGGTAGAGGTGTGGCTAAGTAGAATGAATTACATCATCGATTTCATCTGCACACCATCAGACCTCATGGTCAAGTTGGCGATGTATATTCATGAAATTATTGCACATCAATGGTGAGATTTAACGATTCTGGAAAAATTGGATGAATGCCTTACATTGGGAGGATTTTGAAGAATTGATCAACAAACAATTATATCCTCAAAAGTTCAAAATCCAGAAAACAACAGACATTTTCAGCCTGAAACAAGAGAGTGTCTCTGTTATAGATTATGCGGATGTGTTCATGAACATAGTATATTTTGCACTAGAGGTTGCAGAATGTGTGTCTTTGAAGGAACTCATCTTCAAATCAGGGCTAAGGCCCGAGATTTGATCGAAAATTTCAGTGATCTGTATAAAATATTTTATATAAATGGTGAACAGAGAGATTATTGCTGAGTGTGACTTCTTGGGATCGACAGGAGGAGTGATGATACCTTCAGGAAATAGTGGGAACTCTACTTCGGGGAACAATAAGAAAAGTGACACCTATTTCCATGGTGCTAGTGGAAATCAGAACCAGACGGCGGGATTAGTGAACCTTCCTCCACATCCCCAGAGAAAAGCAGGTTGTTTTCAATTTGTATCACAAGACCAAATTATGCGAGACTATTTGGAAAAACCTATATCATGTCATAATTTTAAAATTATGGGACATCTTCAGCACTATTGTAGGAATGCTCTGAGGTCGGGTTCCCATGACACTTCCCAGGCGTCATAAGCATTGTATCCTTCGATAGGACTAGGAAAACACAGTCATTCTCCTCATCATAACAGAGCTAGCCCTAGTGATTCTCAAAATATCATGAACTCTCAACCAGGGAAACCATAGAAAAGAAAGAAGAAGAACAATATAGTGAAGAAGCAATTGTATGGTGCTGAGAAGATGACTTTCAATGATCAGGCTGAACCATCTACAGTAAGAGGTACGATTCTTTTGAAATATACCATTGTGCAAGTGTTTTTTGATACTGGTGAATCACATTATTTCATTGCTTCTCGTGCTATTGATTTGATATCATTAAAACTGGATATGATGACTTCTGTTTGGAATCTACAAACTCTTCATGGTGAAATAGAATGTCAATCCTTTGTATGTAGAGCTTGTTCTATAACATTTGATGGATCTGAGTTAAAATGGGACTTCTAAATGTTGGATATGGATATCTATGATGTAATACTGGGTATGGATTGGCTGAAAATAGTCCTGGCACAAATCAAAAATTATATGAGAATAGTTAGTTTGATGACTATGGATGGTATCAAGCATCTCATTAGGGGAGAGAGGATTGTAAATAACTGTGCAAACAGCTTGTTGGAACCAATGGTCAGAACGATCTCTTACCAATTGGTAGCAATGACATTGGAATCAATGGAATAGATCGAGGAACATAGTTATCTTGCCATTGTAGATCCATTTCTTGATTACTTTCCCAACTACTTCTTAGAGTTACCACCTCTAAGGGAAGTGGAGTTTACGATTGATCTTATTCTGGGGACCAGTCCTATTTACCTGCCATCTTATAGGATGGCACCAATAGAGTTGCGGGAATTGAATGTGCAGTTAGAGGAGATAGAATGAAAAGAGTTTATTTAAACAGGTATGTCTCCATATGCAGCACCAGGTTTTTTTATGAATAATTCAGATGGAACTCTTCTGATGTGGGTTGATTATCGTAAGCTTAACCAAGTTAAGATAAAGTATAGATATCCACGACCACACATTGATGATATGTTTGATCAATTAAGGGGAGATCAGTGGTTCTCTAAGATTGACTTGCGATCAGGATATCACCAATTATGAGTTCGAAAAAAGGATATTCCAAAGACAGCTTTCAAAATATATATAGCCATTACAAATATGTATTCATGCCTTTCGGTCTAACAAGTGCACCGATAGTCTTTATTGAATTGATGAATCAGATATTTCAACAATATCTGGATCCTTTAATTGTGGTATTTCTGGAAGCCATTTTGGTCTATTCATAAACAAGGTCTGATCACGAGCTGCACCTGGGAACAGTGTTACAAATCTTGATAGATCATCACATGTATGACAAATTATCATAATGTGGTTTTTGGATACAAGAAGTATGTTCCCTTGGACATTCCATTTCTGAGGAAGGTGTCTCTATTGATCCTGAAAAGATTGAAGTCGTTATCTCTTGGCATCCATCAATGAATGTGTTCGAGATATGATTTTTTCTTGGTCTAGCTGGTTACTACTGGCGCTTTGTGCATGATTTCTCGTGACTAGCTTCACAAATGATATCTCTGACAAAGAATAATGTGCCATTCCTATGGACATAAGAATTTCATATGTCCTTCCAGGAACTGAATGTTCAGCTTACATAGTCACCTATCTTGATTTTACATGAATCGTGAAAGGGGTATCTAGTAAATTGTGATGCTTCAGGATCAGGGTTGGGCAGTGTTCTCATGCAAGGAGACCATGTGGTTGGTTATGGTTCAAGTCAGTTGAGGGTGCATGAGAAGAATTACCAAACACATAATTCTGAGATTGCTACAGTCGACCATGCATTGAAAACATGGAGAAATTATCTCTTTGTTGATAAATTTAATGTGTTTACAGACCACACAATTTTAAAACACATTTTATCATAGCGAGATATTAATTTGAGGCAATGGAAGTAGATGGAGTATCTCCAAATGTTTGAAATTGACTTGATGTACACACCGGGGAAAGGGAATTTGGTGGAGGATTCATTGAGTTGAAAAACATATGCTCATTTATCGAAGGAAAATTCAGATGAATGGCAGTTGATGTCGGTCTTAGCCAACATGCATGTGGAATGTGAAGACCAAGGTGATGTTGTTATTATTTTTCAGTTGTGCTTGTTCTTGATTTCGTAAAGATTCTCAATGAAGCATAATAAAATGATGAAAAAATTCTAGTTTTAAGTCCAAAACTCAATGGTGGGGAGACCATTGATGGCTGGAAACATGATGGGGGTTCATTTTTGTGTTTTAAAGACTAGATGGTTATACCTATAGATTTTCATGAACAACTCCTTCATTTTTACCATAATTCAAGATGGGTTTTACATCCAGGTACACATAAGATGTGTAAGGTGGTAAAGGTGCAATTTTAGTGGAAAGACATTAAATGGATGGTGACCGAGTTTGTCTCGCAGTGCGTAAATTTTTAGCAGGTTAAAGTAGATCATCAGAGACCGTCAATTATGTTACAATCTTTGTCTATACCAATGTAGAAATGGGATCATATATCAATGGAGTTTGTTAATGGTCTTCCAAGAATGGTCTAAAAACACATTGCTCTTTGGGTGACAGTGGATATTTTAACCAAGCCAACCCATTTCATCCCTATTCGTGAAACTCATACAGTGGAGGATTATTCAAAAATGTATATCTGAGAGGTGTTAGAGGGGAATTGTTGAGTAAATAAAGTTTTTATTATTACTTTTACATTTCTTCTTGTTTTGAAAATCAAAAGCACCTTATTCATAAGAAAATCTATATTTTACTTCTATAAGGAAAGTTTCATTCCTAAAAGAAATTTACCCTAACATATATTTCCTTATTCATAGAAATATTTTTCAGAAGTGTAAAATTCAGATTCATACCCAAAACCTCAGAATCATATAATGATATGGTATGAAGAATTCTGTTTTAGGATCCGAATTCTGGATATGAACTCTAATAAAGTTCCACTCCGAATTCTGTATACGAACTCTAATAAAGATCCTCTCTGAATTCTGGATATGAGCTCTAATAAAGATCCACTCCAAAGTCTGGATACGAACTCTAACAATGTTCAACTCCAAATTCTGGAATCCAGACATTTATTAGTTCGACTTCAAACTTCTATGAGTTCGACTCTGATCTTTTATTAGTTAGACTCCGAACTTCTATGAGTTCAACTCAGAACTTTTATTAGATCAACTCTAAACTTTTATTAGTATGACTCTGACCTTTTATTAGATTGACTCCAAACATCTATGAGTTCATCTCTGAACATTTTTTAGTTCGACTCCGATCATTTATGAGTTTGACTCCGAACTATTGTTAGTTCAACTCAAAACTTTTATTATTTAGAATCTGAAATTTTACTAGTTCGACTTCGAACTTTGAATGTTCAGATTCTTAATTATAGTGAAACCAGAATCTGAATTTCCTCAGAAATTCAGACTCCGGATTTCTACAGAATGTAGTTTCCGAATTTCTCTAAAACAGAATCCGAATATCTTTGTTATTATAGACTCTGAATTCCATTTTGGATAGAATTCAAACTATTATTTACTTACACTCCGAATTCTAGTATTTCTTATACTTACATATGCTTCATTACAAAACAATGTCGTGCTTTCAGTTACACGTGATTTGTTATAGAACGATTTCATTCATTCTGTTTCTAACTAACCATTGGTTTAGTGACACTTGTACAGGTCCTTCAGAAATTTATGGAAAATATGACGGTTGGGGGAGGGAGCCGATTGTTCTAACCAACCATAAAAATAGGAGCTCATTTGAAAGAGCTCAATACTAAAGTTGATCACTCTAGATACCACATGATGTTAAGGTTATATTGGGAGAGATAAGCTTACATTCTTTGTGCGTACTGAACCGCTCGTTCAGATTACATCGTGTGACTCTGAATGTTGGTGATTAGATTCGAGGGCTTCTGGGGATAGGAAGACAGTGGTGCTGACTACCATAAAGTTGAGGTCTTCTTTGCTGAGGAAGACAGAGGTCCCAACTACCTTGAAGTTGAGGTCTTGCAGGGATAGTAAGATAGAGACTCTTATCATCGTATCGATGGCTTACCCTGGTGTGGGTATGATAGACTTGCATGAAAGTATAAATCAAGGGACCTTTATCTAGGGTTGTTGGATACCCTTCTCTTTGGGTTAAAATAATTATTTCTTTTAAATTGTAGTTTTACTGCTTGTTTTTCCACTGCATTTTGTATTGTAAGGAAAGTATACCCTTCTTATATTTCCTTACACTTGCACTCTGATTAATTTAGATTCTATTCGTTTTATGGTAGAATATCATATTGTAATATTTGGTTAAGTTTCAATTTCGGGATCCATATTTCCGGAACCACTTTTTTGGAATCACATTCCAGATTTAAGAAAGAACATAGAACTAGAATTTTGTAACATCATACCATATACCGGTCCTTCATTTTCTATTAGAGGTGTTGTGAATTTTCTCAGTTTATCTTTGTTAAACATATATCATTCCTTGTTTAAGGAAATTTTTTAATGTATACAATTCACCCCCTCGTGTATATTGATCATCTATATCATTATTTCAATCCTACAATTGGTATCAGAGTGGGTCTCTGAAATACTTATACTCACACATATGTTTTTCCTTGCTCATTTTTTCCTTGATCTATATTTTCCTTTCGTGGGAATATTTTTCCTTGAATCAGAGATTTTTTTATTATCAAGTTTTTGTATAGAAAGACATTCGTAAAGATGGACTGTTTAAATGTTGGTTCCATCGACAACCTAAATCCTAAAAGACCACTGATTTATTATGGAAATGACTACGAGTATTAGGGAGATTGAATGAAGTCTTTTGTTATGACTAGCATGAATAGCTTAAATGTTGGTTCCATTTTCAAAGTGCAACAATTATTTATGACTATCGTGAATAGATTACAATCTATGGGAGAGAAAGGTCTGGATGATGAATCTCCTATAGATAAGCTTATTGATATTATTCCCAATGAGTGGGAATCAAAGAGAATATCAATTGATGAGAATAGGAAGGTTACTCAAATTTCCTTAGATGATCTATTTGGAACTCTTCCCCAACATGAAACAAGAATGAATAGAGATGCTAACAACATCCAAAAGAAGAATGGGAATGGTACTATTTCTTTTACTACAATGTCCCATCAAATAAAAGAAAAGACTCCTGAGAGAGTGTCCAGATCCGTGTCTATGAAGGTTACTACCCAATCCGAATCTAGTGAGAGTGAAGTCTCTGAATATGAGTAAGAAAACCTTCCTCAAAGAATTAACACGATAGCTGGTCAAAGAAATTTCTAATCCAGGTATAAGAAGAAGGAAAGTAAAGATAAGAAAGATTCAGAGGTAACATGTTATGAGTGCAATAGAAGTGGACACATACGACCTAATTTCCCTATGTTAAAAATGAATGAAAGAAAATCAATGCATTCTAAAAGGAACATGAAGAAGTTATGTAAAGCTAAAGCTAAGAAAAGTATGAAAGCTAATACTACTTGGAGTGCTAGCTGTAGAGATTCTTCAGAAAGTGAATCCTCAGAATATGATTCATCAGCATAGAAGAATATGGGATTCATTGCTAATACTTATTTTCCACATACATGTCTTATGGCCAAGGTATGCTCTGCTGAGGCTTTAACCAATTTATCTCTTGATAAGAAATACTATTCCGAAAATAGTACTTCTAATGATGATACATCATCCTTAGAAAATTATGAACATTCATATGAAGAAGTACCTAGATTTTCCAAGTTACATGAAGAAAAAAATTGTAAAATTTATAAGAAGTCAGTCAAGGAAAATACTAAGGAAGAAATTCATACAAAATAGATTTCAGATCTTTCTTCAGATCTTAACGATAAATATGAGATTGTAGAAAAACATTCCAAAGACCTTGAGAAAGCCAATTTGATAAGGATGAAATTTCTAAAGATCTTAATAATTCTATTTCAAAAAACAAAATCTTTGAGGAAAAATCTAACACTAAGAAAATGATTCCTGAGGATAAGAATTTAGTTATTGGAAAAAAATCATTAATGTTTTCCCTAAAGATGATCCTTGAAAAATTTACCTCTGGGAAGGAAAATTGTGAAAATATGTATTCTCAAATTGATCCTAAAGGAAACACTACTATAGTGGGTTATACTCACCAAAAACTAGTTTTCAAAAACAACTATTGTGTTCCTTCTAAAGCCCCTTTTTCAACTAAGTGTCAAAGTGGTGGGCATTGGAAGAAAAACCGTTATTTGAATAATGTTTAATCTATTGGGTTTCATAAAGCATATTTTTATAAACAAATGTGAATACCCAAAATTTTGTTATCTGAAAATCTAGGATCCAAACAATTTTGGATTCTGAAATTATAATTCTTTTCTAATATTCAGGATGATAAATGAAGTACCAACAACAATACATAGTATATGGATCGTGGATTTTCTTGGCACATGACTGGTAACAAAAAAAAATTCATAAATATTATCAAGAAGAAAGGAGGAAAAGTATCTTTTGGATATAATGCTCAGGGAGAAATTGTTGGTATAGGTAATATTTTTCAACTTGGTAAAACATCGATTTCAAATGTTTTTTTTTTTGATAAGGGTCTTATTCACAACCTCATTAGCATAAGTCAATTATGTGATGAAGGATACCTTGTGAATTTTAGTAATGATAAGTGTTTAATACATAATTCTATGGAAGAAATTATTATTTTTGCCTATAGGAAAGAGAATGTTTACACTTTGAACTTAGAAGTCCTTAGGAGCCAAGACTTACCTTGTCTAAGTGCAATGGATGATTATTCTTGGTTATGGCATAGAATTCTTGGTCACTGTAACCTTAGGAACCTATGAAAACTCTCTAAGAAAGGTTTAGTTAAGGATCTATAGGAGCTTATATTTGATTCTTCTAATGTTTGTGATCCTTGTCAATATGGAAAGAAAAATAAATCTATTTTTAAAACGATCGTTAAAATCTCAACAATTGATGCACTATAGTTGGTGCACATGGATCTATTTGGTCTAACACAAACTGGAAGCATTAAAGGAAAATACTATGTGTTATTTCTAGTTGATGATTACACTAGATTTACATGGGTCTATTTTCTAGCAAATATGTCTGAAGATTTTTCCTATTTCAAATGTTTTAGAGCCCACGTTAAGAATGCGAAAAACCTTCCATTGAAAACTATTCATAGTGATCATGGAGGAGAATTTAAAATTTTTGATTTTGAAATCATTCGTAGTAGAAAAGGTATTACTCAATAACTTTTTAGAACCTAAAACACCTCAAAAAAATGGTGTGGTTGAATAAATAAATAGAATTCTTCAAGAGATAACTAGAACTATGTTGAGTGAATATTCTATATCTAGACATTTCTAGGCTGAAGCTGTAAGTACTGATTTATAAACTATAAATTGTGTTTGATTAGACCTTTTCATAATAAAACTCTTTATGAGTTATGGGATGGTAGAAAACCAAGACTTTCTTACATCATGGGTTTTGGTTACAAGGTATTCATCCTGAATACTAAAGATAATCTACACAAATTTGCACCAAAATCTGATGAAGGAATTTTCATAGGCTACTCTACAAATTCTAAGGCTTATAGAGTTTTCAACAAAAACAATTGTACTGTTGAAGAAATAGTATGTGTAAAATTTGATGAGTCTGATCCTTTTGTTTTAAAATCATCCTAACCTAAATCCTCGGATGTGTTTTAAAAAACTGATTATCAACCTTTGATAGAAGATCCTTTTGATAAGGAAAATGTTCAAGAAGATACTTCTGAAACATTTACACCAGAATATTTTCTACCCTATATTGATGAACATGTTTTACATAACCCAAGTCAGGGGTTTCTTAAGAATCATCTCAGTGATAGTATCATTGGTGATGTAAATCAACCGGTAAGGACTACATGTTCCTTGAGAAATGAAGTATAACATATAGAATTTAATTCCCAATTGGAACCAAAAATCACTGATGAAGATTTAGGTGATGAGGATTGGATTAATGTCATGTATGATGAAATAAATGAATTTGAAAGGAATAAAGTATGGAACATGGTTAAAAGACCTAAGGAAACATCTGTTATTGGAGTAAAGTGGGTTTTTAGAAACAAGTGTGATGAAAATGGGGTAATTGTTAGAAATAACGCTAGACTAGTTGCTAAGGGCTATAATAAGCAAGAGGGAATAGACTATGGAGAATCCTATTCTCCAGTAGATAGACTTGAATATATTCGTATTTTACTTGCCTTTGCAATAATCTGCAATTTTAAACTTTTTCAAATGGATGTGAAATGTGCTTTTCTTAATGGTTATGTTCAAGAGGAAGTTTTTGTTGAACAACCTCCTGGATTTTAAGACACAAAATACCCTAATCATGTTTTTAGACTTACCAAAGCATTTTACGGCCTCAAAAAAGCCCCACGAGCCTGGTATGATGAATTACATGATTTTTTGCTTCAAAATAACTATGCTTAGGGGAATGCATATCCAAATCTTTTTATAAATAAGGTCAATAAAAATGTTTTAATTGTTCAAATTTATGTTGATGACATTATATTTGGATCAACTCAGTAATCTTTAACTGATTGTTTTTCATGTCTAATGAATTCTGAGTTTGAAATGACTATGATGGGTGAGTTAACATTTTTCTTTGGTTTTCAAATTTCTAAAAAACTAGAAGGAACCTATATATACCAACATTAGTATATTAAAGAGCTTCTTAAAAAGTATTTTTATGAAAACACTGAGAGTATAAGTACTCTTATTGGTATATCAAACACACTTGATCTGGATGAAGCTGGGAAACCAGTATATCAAACATCTTTTCGAGGTATGATAGGAAGCTTACTATACTTGATATCTAGTCGACCAGACATGATGTTCTCAGTATGCTTATGTGTAAGATACCAATCCAATCCTAAGGAATATCATTTAAAGGTATTGAAAAGATTTTTTCGCTACTTAAAGGGAACCATGGATCAAGGATTTTTTTATACTACTGGAAATGACATTGTTTTAAAATAATATTCAGATGCTGACTTTGGTGGATGTAGAATGGATAGAAAAATTACATCCGGAACTTGTTATATCATAGGAGGTTCATTAGTTTCTTGGTCATGAAAGACGCAACACTTAGTAGCACTCTCCACTCCTGAAGCTTAATATGTAGTAGCTGGAAGTTGTTGTGGTCAAGTGTTATGGATGAAACACACACTCACAGACTATGGATTTAGTTTTACTACTAATTAAGTTGTGTGTGATAACACAGGTGACATTGACCTTAGTAAAAACCCTACACATCACTCTTATGCAAAACACATAGATATTAGGCATCACTTTCTTAGGGATCACACACTTAAATGAGACATCATTATTCAATTTATTGGAATGAATGATCAACTTGCGACATTTCACAATATCTTTACCTTGTGATAGATTTGAATACATTAAATAATAGTTAGGAATGATAATCGTGAGGTAATACTTCTTCATTAACATCTTGATGAACAGTTCTCCTTACAGTAAAAAACTTTTTTTCATAGGTGGAGTACATTTTCTTGATATTCTAACCAAAATTTTTCTTAACATGTATTTCAGAGTTTCCGAAACTAAAATTTTTGTACTGAGAATTTTCATAATGAAATTTTCGTACTGAGAATTTACTTAATGATATTTTCGTACTGAAATTTTCGTAATGGAATTTTCGTACTGAGAATTTTCGTACAGAGAATTTTTGTAATGAAATTTTCGTACTGAGAATATTCGTAATGAGATTTTCGTACTGAAATTTTCTTAATGGAATTTTTGTACTGAGAATTTTCTTACTGAGAATTTTCATAACGGAATTTTCGTACTGAGAATTTTCATAATGAAGTTTTCATACTGGGAATTTCCGTAATGAAATTTTCGTGCTGAGAATTTTCGTAATGAGAATTTTCAAAATAAATTTTTCATAATGAGTTTTTCTTAATGATTTATTTCATAGTCAAATTTTTTTTCTTCAAGAAGAATATTACCAATTACGAAAAATCTCTCTAGCCAATACTAAAGGTATAATTTCCTTAGATAGGATTTTGTAGTCATATTTTTATAGCTGGTATTTTCCTACGAGTTTTAATTTTTTTTTTCGGATTCTAGTTTTTTAAATCCTAATGTTTTTCTTAAAAACCTCAAAAGATAGGAGTCAGGTTTTCCTTGTAGATATGTTCTCAACCGTCAGATCAGATCAAAGGGTTTTTCAACTGTTAGATGGTTTTTGGTTATTCAAAGGTCATCTCCAAAGCCTATATAAAGGGGACCCCAAGGGTCTTCCTACATCCGTTTTTCAAATCATTCTCGTCTCGAAGCCCTGACTCTCTTCTTAAGGGCAGCTCCAATCTTTGTCAAAGCAGTTTCGAATCTTCCAGAACTCTCCACTCCGAATATCTGTTGAATCTACATCTCAAGACATGTCTACCTCAATTCCAATTTCAAAATGTTTAGTTTTTAGGGAATGGTTACTGCATCCGGATTTCTACAAGTTTTATTCTCTTATATATAATAATATCAAATTGAATGTCTCAGATGATGTTTTCTTGTCTATGTTAGAGAAATAGTATCCAGATTACACAGATTTACTTGTTGAGTTCTACAAGTCTGTTTCCTTCCAGTAGCAAGATGGCAGAGAGTTATTTTCTTTCAAGTCTAATGGTAAAACTTAAAAGTTATCTTACACCATGGCTGCAAGCTTGGTGGGTTTATCTTACGAATGGGAAGCTGTGTTTTTCTCACATAAGCTTCCGGATGAGAGAGGAAGTTTCAACAAGGTGAAGTCATTGATATGTCTTGGACTCAAAGATACCAAGACTGCCATGATTTCTCATCTCTCTCCGAATAATCAGAATCTATAGTTGTGGGTACAAGGTTTTCTCGTACAAAGAAGGGGTGATAGGGATAATCTGAAGAAAAGTGACATTTATACCCTATATTTCCCGGTAAATCTAAGGAAGATAAATTTTATGAGGCATTTTTTTGATAACAGTTAATAATATTAAAGAAGGGAACATGAGATCTCAAATCATTATATACCCTGCCTTACTATCAAAGCTGATAGTTCGGTGCATGGATTCTTTCAAGGTTTCCTGTAAGTCTAAAGTTCAGAATTGTAGACTTATTCCCGTCAGTGATGATACTTTGAAATGTATGAATATGGGTTTTTCTGCAGAATCCAGAGAATTCTACCCTTTACCAGAGGGTGAGGTTGAGACCATTCCGGAAAATGTGGAGAAGGCTGAACTAGTGAAGAATGTTAATATGAAGAGGAAGCTTAACGAAGTGGCTGGTGATGGAAAAATCCCCAAGTCTATGGAAACTCAATCTGCACCTCTCAAGCTGAAAAAATAGAAAGCATACCCAGATTAAGTGGCTGCCAAGTGGAGGGAAGACAAATAGAAGAGAAAAAAAGGGGTTACACAATTTGGAATGGACCCTACTGAGGCTAAGGCCTTAAGGGAAAGTGCTGCTGATGAGTTAGAAAAACAAGCTGATGAAAATAAGTTGACGACAAAGATGTCTGAAGCTAAGATTGTTCAATCTCTTTTGAAAGCAACCGAAATAGATTCTGATCAGATTCTGTTTCCGAAAACATTCCATACCGAACCAAATTTACCAGCGACTCCAGGAAAAAACTATATCACTCTGGAAAAGTCTAAGTGTAAAGAGTTAGTTGATGAAATAGAAAAATAATTTCTTGAATAAGTGGAGGAAGAGATGGTGAAAGAAGAAGAAGAAGAAGAAGGAAGTGATGATATGGATGAATTGACCAAACAAGTAGAATATTATCAAGATAAGGCTGAATCCGCAAAATTAGTCACTCTGGGAAAGGGAGTTGAGAAAGACACTAGAAAGGATAATGATAATCAAGAGGAAGATAAGGAAAACGTTTTGTATGATGATGAAAAATCCTTTGAGAAGCATTTTCTTGAATAAGGGACATAAAATCAGAATCCGGATGAATACCAGATTGTGGAACTATCAGAATGTGAGGAAGAGTCTCCAGATGATCAACCCATTCCGAAATCAGAAAAATGTAAGCATGTTCTCATGGATACACCAATAAAAGATATCATCAGAAATAGTGTGTTTAGTGGTTCATCTAGAACGAATCTAGTCCATGTTGAGGAATAGCAATCTCTAAGAAAGTTATCTGATTTGGAGTCATCGATTCATGGTGATGAATTTGAGATGGAATCTCTGAAAGAAGTTGGTGGAAACCATTCCAATATTTCCGACCATAGAATCCAGATTCCAGATGATGTAGCATAGTTGGAATCAGAAATCAAAATCCTTATCTATGGTGATGGATAAGTGTATAATGATTGAGGCCGACCATATAATTTTTCTTATCAATAATGATGTTTACAAGATGTCTTGCAGCAAAAAATCATTGTGGTCAAAGAATGTTGAAGAAGACAAGGCTGACTATGATAATTTTCAAAATTAGGTAATAGATTCCTTTGACACTGAGGATAAAAAGATTAAGAATCTTTAAGATGGGCTGGTTGTTGAGTAGAGTTCTCGGAGTCAACAATTGAAGGAACTGAATGACAAGGAAAACTATCTTGCCCAATTTTTTTTAAGGGATAGAGATATACTGATTGAACTTGAGAAAAGGATTTTAAAACCAGAAGCATTAGTAAAGATGCAGGAAGAGGCCATGAAGGCTCAGGAAGAATCCTTGAAAGCTCAAGATGAAAAGATAAATTCTTTGGAGAGGCAAGAGGAGTAGGATCAGAGAGATTTGAAGAAACTGAAAAACTTTTTGAAGAAGCTGATCCCGAAAAAAAAGGAAGACAAAAAAACTCAGTCCATTCTTTTTTTGTATTTGTTTTTCCTTGTAAAATTTTCTCAACACTAATGAAAACATGTTTGGTTGTATCTTGTTATGAAATACTGGTTAAGGTTTTTTTTCCATTCCCTTCAATTCATTTTGAAAATCAAAAAGTGGGAGATGGAAAAATAACTACTCAAAAGAGGAGAAAGAAAATTTTAAAATTGAGAAGGAAAATTTCTAAGTGAAATATCCTTAAAGAAAGGGGGAGTTTCTCATTATTTTATTTTTCATTCACATTATAATGAAAACTCCACTCCGGAAATTTAGAATACATTCCTTAGAGTTTAAATGCCTAAGGGGGAGTTAGTTGTATTCACTTTAATATTTGAAAAAAAGGAGATAAGTTTTAATTTAAAAGTCTAATGAATATTTTCAATGTCCTTATATTCTTTTTCATAAGGATGATTGTTTTTTCCAAAAAGGGGGAGATTGTTGAGTCAATAATTTTTTCCTTATGAATTTTACATTCCTTCTCGTTTTAAATATCACAAACACCTTATTCTTAATAAAATCTATATTTTACATCTATAAGGAAAATTTCCTTCCATAATGAAATTTACCCTAACCTATATTTCCTTATACATAGCAATATTTTTCTTAAGTATAAAATTCAGATTCATACCCAAAACCTCAGAATCATATAATGCTAAGGAATGAAGCATTATGTTTTAGGATCCAAATTATGGATACAAACTCTAATAATGATCCACTTCAAATTCTGGATTCAAACTCTAATAAAGCTCCACTCCGAATTCTGGATACGAACTCTAATAATGATCCACTACGAATTCTGGAAACGAACTCTAAAAAAGTTCAACTCTGAATTCCATACATCAAACTTTAATTAGTTTGATATTGAACTTCTATGAGTTCGACTCCGAACTTCTATGAGTTCGACTCCGAACTTCTATGATTTTGACTCCGATCATTTATTAGTTCGTCTCTGAACATTTATTAGTTCGACTCAAAACTTTTATTAGTTCGACTCTGAACTTATATGAGTTAGACTCAAAACTTTTATTAGTTTGACTCAAAAAATTAATGAGTTTGACTCCAAAATTTTATTAGTTCAACTCTGAACTTTTATTAGTTCGACTCTGAAATTTTACTAGTTCGACACCGAACTTTGTAAGTTCAGATTTTGATTTCTTGTGAAACCAGAATCCAAATTTCCTTAGAAATTAACACTCCGGATTTCTTCAGAATTCAAGATCTGAATTTCTATAAAACAGAATCTGATTATCTTTGTTATTATAGACTCCGAATTACATTTTGGTTAGACTCCAAACTATTATTTACTTACACTCCAAATTCTAATTTTTCTTCTACATACATATGCTTCATTACAAAATGATGTTGTGATTTCAGTTACACATGTTTTTTTATAAAATGATGTCATCCATTCTGTTTCTAACTACCCATTGGTTTAGTGACATGTGTACAGGTCCCTCTGAATTTTATGGAAAATATGACTATTGGAGGTGGGAGCTGACCGTTCCCACCGATCCAATAAATAGAAGATCATTTGAAAGAGCTCAATACTGATGTTGATCACTCTAGAGACCTCACACTATTAAGGTGATTTCTAGAGAGAATATTTCATGCATTTTGCATACTGAACCTCTCATTCAGATTGCTTCGTGCGACTCTGAATGTTGGTGATTACATTCGAGGGTATCCGGGGATAGGAAGACAGAGGTGTCGACTACCTTAAAGTTGAGGGATTCCATGCTAAGGAAGACAGAGGTTCCAAATACCTTGAAGTTGAGGGCTTGAGGGGATAGAAAGATAGAGACTCTGATCTTCATATCGAGGGCTTTCACTGGTGTGGGTAAGACAGACTTTCTTGAATGTATAAATCAAAGTACCATTATCCAAGGTTGTTGGATACCCTTCTCTTTGGGTTAAAAGACATATATCTTGTTACATGTAGTTTTACTACTTGTTTTTCCGCTGCATTTTGTATTGTAAGGAAAGTATAACGTTCTTATATTTACTTACACTTGTACTTAGATTAATTTACATTCTATAAACTTTAAGTTAGAATCTCATATTGTAAACTTTGGTTAAGTTTCAATTTCCAGATCCATATTTCCAGAACCACTTTTTTAGAATCACTTTCCAGATTTAAGCAAGTACATAGAACTAGAAGTTTGTAACATCATACCATATACCAATCCTTCATTTGGTGTTAGAGGTGTTGTGAATTTGATTAGTTTAACTTTTTCAAACATATATCATTCCATGTTTAAGGAAATTTTTACAGTATACAATTCACCCCACCTCTTGTATATTGAACATCTACATAATTATTTCGATCCTACAGGCATGGTGTACGTGTGTCTATAGTATCATATAAGGATCTGAGGTTCACAAATCGTTTTTTGAAATCATTACAACAAGCCCTTGGAACTCAGTTGACTATAAGCATGGCGTATCATCCTCAGACGGATGTGAAATCCTAGCGGACAATACTAAAATTGGAAGACGTGTTATGGTATTATGTAATGGATTCTGGTGGCTCAAGGGAGGATCATATATCCTTCATGGATTTCTCATACAATAACATCTTTCAAGCCTCGATATGCATGGATCCGTTTAAAGCATTGTATGGGCGTCCATGTCGTTCTCCACTATTCTAGGTGGAAATAGGTGAAACATCAATAGTCAGGCAAAGCCATGTCCATGTAATAATAGAGATGATATATTTGATTATACAAAATTTGGAGACATCACAGAGTCGTCAATAATATTATGCAGATAACTGTCGAAGACCATTGTTGTTTGTTGTGGTTGATCATGTCTTCTCACGGATCTCTCCAAGGCTTGGACATCATCATTTTGGGAAGCATGGAATGTTATCTCCATGATACATTGGACCTTTTGAGATACTGTAACAATTTGGAGAGGTGGCATATCGGTTTTCATTACCACCATAGTTCAATTTGGTGCATAATATGTTCCATGTATCTTAGTAGAAAATGTATCAGCCTGATACCGACCATGTGATCAGATGGGATCACAAAGACCTAGAGCCAGATGCTTCTCTGATATATATCCTCGTACAGATTGCAGATAGGAAAGAGAAAGTATTTCATTAAAAAATCATCGATCTAATGCAGGTTTTATGACAGCATTGTTAGATTCAAAAAATACATGGGAACATGAAAAGAAAATGAAAGAGCAGTGGCCAGAACTATTTGTGTTGGGAGAAGGTTTTCTACTTACCAAGGACATAAAGACCAATGGTGGGGATAATTTAGTACCCCTTATTTCTGGTATGTAACCCTTACTTGATCCTTTTTATGGTTTTAAATTTACTGGTGATGAATGGGTGGGTCGGGAGATCATTGAATGAAGTTTTCAGGAAAAGGGGAAGTCGCACATATAGCGCACGGTTAGTCTAAAAAGTACAGAAAACCATGCATAGTTTGTCTTGGAGGCAGTAGCTTCTACATGTGCGGTGCACTATATGTCTTACCTTGCATCCAAACTGTGCGTGAAGGGTCTTCCAATGCAGTGGCTAACACACGGTTAGTGCATGATTTGTCTAACCGTGCGACCACTTAAATGAGATCCTATAAAGGTGGATCTAACGAGTTATTGCCTCTTAGTGGATCGTTTTTCCCCTATGCATCCCTAACATGGGATTTTGCTTTTTGTAAGGTCAAATAGGGTTCTTCACTCATTGCTAAGGTGATCTGAAGGCTTCTCATTGAGAATCGAAGTCGAATTCTTGAGGTATGTGATCATTCTTCATCATTCTTGTTCAGTTTATTAGATCTACTTAGATTTTATTCCCCTCTTTTCTTGGTTTCACAGATCTATTCTTGTTATGTGTAGATCTATGTGTTTGGATTCAAAATATTATGAGATTTGGTCTTGGTATTCTTAGGGTATGTGATCTAAGCCGGGTTTTTTATGAAGCATCCCAGTTTTCATGTGCGTTCATCATTCGTTGTTCTTTTGGAAAAACCCCAATGTTAAGAGGCTTCACTCTTGACTCCTCTTGTTATAATTGATTGGATTAGTTTCAAATTTTGTTATTTGAATCGATTTTTTATGGAATGCATAGAATAAATCTTCATTAGTGATGATTTATGGTTTTTGTGAAATTGTGAAATCTTTTTGAATTGTTGTGCCTATTGATTTGGCTTCTTGAATTTAAAATGTTGGTTTTAAAGTATGGATTTTCTAAATTTTTAAATGGTTTGTTGAAAAATTGGTTTTCAATAAAAATTTAGTTTTATTGAAATGGGTTAGAATTGAAATGGTTTGGCATTGTGAATGTTTTGATGGAATTTGTTTTCAATAAAAAATAAGTTTTATAGAAATGGTTTGGAATTGAAATGATTTGTCTTTGTAATGATTTCGATGGAATAAGTTTTCCATAAAATGGGAGTTTAACAAAAATGGTTTGTAATTGAATTGGTCTAGCAATGAAATGGTTTTGATGTAAATGGTTTTTAATAAAGAGGTGTTTTTATTGAAAGGGTGTTTTGGCATGATTGATGGGCGTATGGGGTGTGTGTTCATGTTGACTGTACAAGGCTTGGTTCAAATATGACATTGTGCATTGTTCCAAACATTTAATGGAAAATGGTAACTATATGTATGAGGATAGGTTGAAATATGACCGTGTGCTCGGTGCCAAAGGTGTAATGGCACATGGGAAACAGTTACATTGTGATTACATGGTAGATCAACGAGAAACTGCTCATGAGTATAGAACTGTTATAACGTAGCATGCATGTTTGATTTCACAAGATTGTGAAATGGTTGGGTATATCAAAAAAAAAGAGATTGTGAAATGGTTTTAAATCATGTTTTGTTATTTTTTTTAAAAAACAACTTGTTGGAAAAGTGGTTTCAATTTCACTTTGAAGCTTATTTACATCTTGCTATAAATTGTTCTGAGAAAATGTTTTATATAAAAAATTTTATATAAATGTTTCTAACTTTTATATCCAAGTAACATGAGTAGGGAAGTCATTTGGAAAACCTAATGAGTTTTATACTCACCCCTGCATTGGCACTGTGGTTCTTTTGTAGATGTCATGTTTCAGGATACAGGTAATGTTAAACCATGTTATTGTTAGTGGCTCATGTGGATGTGTGGGATTGGATGTAGAGAATGGAGCTTGTGGAGCATGGAGTTTTTTGGTGTATTTTGAGAGTCTTGAGTTTTTCATGAATTGTGTAGTTTGATGATTGGATTGGTCTTCTGTTGTTGTGTACCTTGATGTGGATTGATATAAATGAAGTTATTTATTGGTCTTTCATTTTTTTCATGCATCATATAGTGAATTTTCTGTTCGGGTTGCTTTATGGTTTTATTTTCTAATGTATAAATCACCCCCACTTGTACTTCAAATCCTTCGGCATTTATTTCCATCCTTTGGGACCATGGAAATATCACTTAAGGCATAATAATGACTCATTGTACTCTCAATACATTTATAATTGGAAGGTCATTAAATCAAATATGATAAAATATAACATTCTATTTGAATTTGTAAAATAAATAAAACATTTACTAAAATTAATTTTATACAAAACATTGAAATAAAGTCTATAAGGATAAAATATTATCCACAAATACAATATTTACATATAATTACATTCAAAAAAAATTCAATCAATGTTAATCTAAGATAATGATTATGAAAATAAATTTTAAAAACAATTAGTGTTTTTGTTTTGTAAAAATTTCCCTTAATGTAAGACAAAATCTTCTTCTACAAACATAAAATTAATAAATAATAAAATTATTTTAAATATTTAATTGTTTAATAACATTAATGATTTTATTTCATACTTTTATTTTATAACATTACATGATATACAAATTATTTTATAATTTATGTTCACCCTACAATGTTTAACAGTGATAGGTTTATATGTCAAAGGATACTTAATTAAGATTAATATGGTCAAAGGGGTCATTATTACAACATATCAACATTAATAATAATAATTATTATTTTATGATTTTTTACATCATTTTTACATTAGAAAGAAATTATGATGGAAGGTTATGAAAAATGAACCATGTTGCGGTCATCGAGACGGTAATACTTCCACGCACATGAGTGGTATTTCAATATTTCAATGTTTATATAGATAGAAGATAATTAGTATGTCAACCTTTAATAATTTTAAAAATATAATTAATACATTTTATTTTTGTAAATACACATATTTATATCATATATGTGATGTGGTTTGGAAAAAATAATCATATGGATTTGTGGTGGTGGTAGTCTACACGTTCACACAAATGAAATTATCATTATTCAATAAATAAATGATAATAATTAAACTAGGGAATTATCCATTAATAATGATAATAATTTCATGTACATCATATATTAATATAAATTCCAAAATTATAACATGGAAAGTGTGATGATGATGAAAAACAATTTACAACAGGTCAAGAGGTGGTATCTCACCATACAGTAAAATGATGGTTTTGTTTCTAATTTGATTGAATATTATATGGATATAAGGTATTAAATTAACATAAAAAAATATAATTATATTATGAATATTGGTTCTATTATATCATCATATTAAATTATTATTTTAAGTATGTGTAAGAATAAACTATTCAATAACCACTTGTTAAGAATGATAGTAATTTATCAGACCACCTCTCCATGATTATTCATAAATCCTTCCTAGATTGTATTTATGATCATATAAATGAATCATTGTAATGGTTATACATTTAAATAATGTATTTTTAAAAGATAATGGATAATAAAATAGTCTATGATGGTGTGAAGAATATACGAGAGTGAGTGGCCATTTTTAAATGTAGAAAAAGACACATAACGAGTTTTTAAAAAAAATGAAAGGTATATATATGGTTTAAACATTCCAAAATAATATTACATATATCATTGTCCTGAATAATTTAAGATAAATTCTTTATATGGTCATTAAAATTATCTTATACATGCATTCATTTCATTTTAATGATTATCATTTTAGATTAACCTGAAATAAAAGAGTTTTACTTTTTCACTATTATGTATGAAAAAAAATAATTCAACCTCATAATGTAATATAAATTATTTTTATTAGAAAAACTGACTCCATTTTTATAAATTTGTTTATTTGATTTTATAGAATTAAAATTAAAATTAAACCCATAGCCGTGATAAAAATTAATATTTTCATAGAATGAATTTTTCATTCATCAGATGATTTTAATTAAATATAAGATTAATAATAATATTAAAATTTTAATTTTTAATTGGTATTAATAGATATATTTTCAATATATTTCATTTAAACAAATTATCCTTTGGAGATAGAGAAACATAATAAAAATTAAAACTGTTGAAAAACATTTTTAAACCAAAAACAATCTTATGCTAAAATATTGTATAAAGATGAATAAAATGTTATTAAATGGTTTAAATATTAATATAAATTAATTATGTAATGTTAAATCATAATAAAATCATAATTTTATTTTAGTATTAAAATGTTTATTAAAAATAAGTAATATTTTTTAAAAAAATTGTTACTTTTCAGTATATATTAAATAATAAATATTTTTTAAAACATTTCGAATAATGAAAATAAGTTAACATAAAAAAAATGATTGATAATTTAATATTTATTTTCACAGGTTTAAAATATTTACTTTATGAATTATTATTTTTAATAAAAACCACATCAGGAAATATTATTACATAAAACATTTTCACTATTCATTAAAAATTAAACAATAATTTTATAATTAATATTAATATATAATTCATAAATATTACTAAACATGAAAGGGATTTATTCTATTATTTATGAGTTTTTCATATTCTTCATGAATATGGGAAATTTTATCCCTAAAATTTTACTCACTTGTTAAAAAGTTGGGATATATGTACCTTAGATAAGGTTAATATTTTGAAATTACTATCTCCACTGTATGGTTTTTCATATATCTGATTATCATAGTGAATAAGATTATTCCTAAAGACATCGTCACTACAATAAAAAATATTAATAATTTGATTTTTATATGAGAGGTTCCCATTTAACTAAACTACTTCATTTATCAAAACTTGAGATGAATTTGACACATAAGTTCTTTACTTTGATATAAGAAACAAATTATATATCTAAAAAATTTCATAGTTAATTCCACACAATAGGAATGTAATCTAACATTATATAGAATTTCATATGGTCTTATGAATTATTTACATAGAATTTTTTACTTACAAAACTGAATAACACTTTTCGATGGTGACACTATGATAAATCCTGACCACCTTCCTTAAAATGATGATGTTTCCTTCAGTTATCCACATAATCTTTCTTCCATCTCTGAGCTACCCAAATATGATTCATAATCAAATTCACCATTCCAACCATTTAATCTACCAAATCTTGTCCCATTAACTTCAATTCATCTACATCATCCCATAAACCTACCATATGAAACTACCTTCCATATAGTGTCTCAAATGGTTTCATATTAACACTATAATGAAAACAGTTTTTACAAGAAAACTCAACCATTGGAATTAGATGATCCCAACATCCGAATAAAATATAATCATATATTCAAATGATTAAATTTCATTTTGTATTGTGCATCTAATTAAGTATGAAAAGATATATAAAAATTTAATTCAGGGCCCAATGATTTTTGATGTCCGTTCGAAAATAAAAAATTTGGAATCATGATTTCATATGCAATGTGTGACATTTAAATTTTGGTTTAGTTAATTTTTATTTACCTTATATTAATTACTATAAATGATGTGGGGAAAAATAGGGCTTCTTGTAGAATTTATTTATATCATGGAACCTTCGTTTGTGGATGAAATATGTGGTCCAAAATTTTGTAGAAACTGTGTCGAATTGTTCCCACGATTCCTCTTAACTATGTACGTTGTTTTATTGAGTAGAAGCAGGTTGCATGTTTTTACCTAACCATCAAAACAATTCCAAAATACAATGTTTTTAAACCTATAGACTATAAAATTGTAATAATTCATATTCAAATAATTTTTTCTAACCATGTATGATGACCATGCAGGGGGGTCATAAAAAAGTACATGGTTCACGGTTTGTCTATGAATGTAGCCCAACCAAGAAACACAAATATGATTTTTAAAAGGACAATTTACAATTAAAATAAATATATTCTTACAATTGTTTTATTATAATGTCTTCCAACATACATAAGTATCTATTTCCATCATTGAGAGCTCTCATGAAATGGAATAAACCAATGTTCTGGGATAATTACTCTATCTGACATCAAAATCCAGATATAGTTGTCTCATTGGATTCCTTTAAAAAATTTATCCACTCCTTTTCTTGTATCTATTGTGGATAGAACAATATACAATGAAATTTCTGTGTGATTAAATATTCCATGTTCTCATTTATTTTTTCTATTTTTTCAATTTCATCCAAACTAGATCGAACTGGAGGCTAATAATAGTCAAGTATTCCACCAATGATATAATATATGTGGTTTATTAACCATATGAATATTATGGTTTCATAATACAACTTAATTTATCCTTAATTCCATATTCTAAATGTTTTATATTAAAATACATAATTTTTTTAATTCAATATAATTGATAAAAATTAATTATTATTCATTAATTCATATCGAGATAGGTCGACATCATTTGTTTTGACCTTTTGAGGAATGATAATAGAATTTTTCTATATTTATAAAGTGTTTAATGATAAAATTATATTCTATATGATTTTTGAATTCCACTTAATTTTGAGGATCATAATCAATATAATTTATTATGAGTGGTATAACGTCATCACGTTCATAAATAAGCCAATTTATATACAAATTTTATTGAATTAACAATTATCTATAAAATTAAATAAAGTCATATCCCCATTAAAATATTATGATATGTGTTAAGGGAATCCCATAAACTATTTTTATATATGGGAATATTTATCCTTACACATCTTTTATATATGGTCATGGATTCCATAATTTTATGATATATAGGCATGGTGTTCTAATACTATTATACTTGGGCATGATGTCTCTATATTGTGATACATGGGTATGGTTTTCCATAAATATGTGACACTTAAAAATGAAAAACATCTTGAATTATGAAAAACGTGAATAAAAAACTCTATGAATTATGATAAATGGGATGGGGGACTATTGTTAATTATGATAAATTACTATGAGTACGCCACATATGTGATAAACAATATTGATGTCCATACTGTATTGATAAACATGTATGGTTTCTCTAATGTTATGACACATGGAAATGAGATTGGAAAAATTATTAAAATTGGGAATGGAGTCACTATTGATTTGAAATATGGGGAAGGAATCTGATGATGCTAAAATACTTGTATCATGTGAGTCTTTGAGGAAGGAATGGCTGTTTTATTGAAAATATGTGCTAAAATGGCCCCCAATACCTCAAACTAGTATGCTTCAATAAGCATATATCCTTCACTAATATCTTTAGATAACAAATCTCATTGGATGATAATGGATCCTTTTTGAGTTTTTGAATACCTGATCGTAATCCTCCATGTAACTACCATCAGAGTAGAGGAGACAATTGGAATCACATGAATGGTTTACAATCTCTTTTTCAGTATAACATTTTGACTCGTAGAGACATGGATATTCATTAAGCTCATAATTATTCATTAACAACATACAATCATCATTAATTCACTATAATATAAATACATCCTCAATCTAAGATTTTATGGATAGTAACACAAGATTCCATATTTTTTATTGCTCCTGATTTTTTAACCTCCTGGGATTCACTAGCCCAATTTAAAATAGACCATCCACATTTCCATGTTTTGTGAAACTGAATCCCATGTTTTAATTAATTACTAATCAAATAGTGAGGTTGAATTTAATGATTATATACATCATTCGTGAAGGAAGAATGAACTCTATGGCATTGGGGATTTCGTATGTATACAACCCTTACGAGGAACACTTTTCATGAATAATGTCTTTCCTTTGAGACATGGTCACCCTATTTCAAAAATCCTAATTATTCATGAATCTCCTAAAATCCACCATGATTGAAATTCATATAAGATCCACATTCCAGAACCTGCAATTTTCATGAAACGCTATCTAGGGCCTCTCAATTTTTCATTCATTATACTAACCCTTGTTTTGATGGATAATTTCTTAGTTCCCCCACACCCAGCCATGAATAGTCGAACTGCATCTCAAGTCCCCATGTGACTTCTTCCACCCACTCTTTCCCCCCATACTTCAACCCTAGTATGTCTCAATCCTCCAACATATATCCTTATTTAATCATTGGTACCATGATCCCTTATTATTCCATGAATATGGACCCTAACATAGACCATGGAATTAACCACCCCTATTATTATTTTAACCTATAAGTGCCAACAACAGTCCCCTCCCAAAGGTGCATGAGTGGTGGTCATGTAAGACATAGGCATGATAAGTGTGTCCACCCATTTTTGAGCATCATGAAAACAAACTGAATATCATTACAATCTATTCTCATGATGTTAAAATTTCAGAATATATACTCTATAAATGATGTAACATTGTATTCTTATCTTGTTTGATAAATATTAGATACACTGTGTATGAGTGGCTTGGAATGACCCATACACCTTGGTCACTCACAGTGAATGAGATCGTCCTAGGAAGCTCAATCCATTATCCCCACCCCACCAAACAAAGAAAAATCATTTTAATATCGTAAGCATCATTGTATAATCCCAGCACCATCCCTCATCGAGGTTCATTTCATGATATGAGATTGATTACAACTTGACATCAAACTTCATGAGTTTTTCATTTCACAAGAACATAAATTGTGATAAATAACTCTGTGGGTTTTTATATCTATATTATATTGAGGGTACAAACAATGCCTCTATGGGGTTCAATCATGACCGATGGTAATCTTAGGATCTCTCTCCTAGATACTGACATCCCTAATTCATCTCTAGGGGAGTTCTCATCCAACTACATTAGGTTTTATTAAAATGGGAGTTCTTAGAAAAATAATTGGTCCTCCCTCCTAGGGTTTTACCACCATGATCCACCTAAAGGGACATTCTGGTCACGTCTTCAAGTTCTCATCAAGGGGAATCACGACCAATAGTAATATAATTTTCTCCCTCATGGAGATGTACTTATCTGATACACCTAATGGGGCTTTCTAATCATCTCTTTATTATTTCATCTAGTTGCATCTGAACATATTGTAAACATAGGTTCTCTCTATTTGGTACATACCGCCCATATCATCCTCGAGAAAAATTTAGATAAACACTTCAAGCTCAGCTGAAGGGGAATCCCAGATTATGGTAAACATAAGTGGTCCTTCCAACAGACATATATCCTTGATTATCCACAAGGGGTGTTCTAATTAACTCTTTGTTTTTTATTCAATAAATATCCCAAACACAGGTAAACATAGGTGCTCCATCATATAGACATTCCACCATCATCTTCCTATAGGGGTGTAATGATCAACTCTGTTGGTTTGTCTTAATGGTAATTTAGACCATATGTAGTCAAAGGTACTCCCATATAGGGACTTACCGCTCTGATCTTCCTCGGGTGGTGTTATAATAAAATCTTTGGGTTTTCCTCATTGGTAATCTCAAACAATTGTAAATTTAGGTTATACCTCATAGGGAACCACCTCTTACATCCATCTCTTGTGGATTTCTGATCCACCCACCTAGAGATCACATTAAGGGGTTTTTTACAATACCACTCAAGTGTGACATATTTCCTCATAGAGGAACACCTCTAAGATCTATCTCTAGGGGTATTCTTATCCATCAATAATGGGTTCACCACAAGGGGAATTCGGAACCATTCGAGTGTGACATCATTCCTTTTAGTGAAAAGAATCCTTGATCCTCCTCCAAAGGCCATTTTTATCCATCTATCATTTCCCCAAAATATATTAACCATGTTCCCATATCCAAATATGTTAATCTCAATTCCCAACCCAAATACTAACCCCATAAATAAGTGTGGTATTACATAGGTAAAAATACATAGAAGACTTATGCATATGGGATCATTACCTATAGATAGACATGTGATGCTTCAGGTTATGAACCTTAATATGACTAACATCATATGACTTAATCTATGGAAGAAAATAGATGACTGATGATCCCATCATCCGTATATTCTTTGAACTTCCAAACAATACTAATCTACTTACCAATGGTCTTTTCTCTATCTAGATAAAAACATATGTCAAGACAGAAGAACTAAAATATATCAGTGTCCAAAAAGGGATGGTACATAGAATGACTTAACCAAACATGAATTTAACATATGACGGACAGTTGGATTGCGTAATGAGATCCAACTATGAATACATGGAAGGAAAAATGATATTTCATCATTCTGTTTTAATCTAGTGGAAGACGCCGCCTTTGAATGTGATGAATATTTCCCACTTTGGACTAAATGGTTTCATGTCTACATCCCCTAGTGTGAATATGCATCCTACTAACAAGAAAGGGATCGTCAGTGAATGAATAAGGAACAAAAATGTTAAACCTAATGTGAAACTATTCTACAGAATACGAGGACTTGTATCACTGATATATCAGTAGTTTCTCATGTCATCGAATACAGGGATCTAGCTTCAGGTCCCACCGAGGAAATTGTGGTCCAAACATGGAACTCAATAGATGTTGGAGATGTTAAAAGTTGAGAAATCTTCATACAAGACATTTTTAGAATTGTTATATATCCATATTTTGAATATTAGATGATGATGAGGTTTTAGGATTCTATTTCCATGCACCTGTATTGATGGAAGAATCCACATACCTTACATGACTCACATAGTATAAAATCTCTAACCAAGATTCCAGAGTCTCTGGTGAAAAAGGAACTTGAATGTGATAATATCACACAAATTTAACCATTCTATGACTTCATCAATGACTAGGCCTGCTGGGAAGCCACACCCTATATACCCTTTACAAAAAATCCAGTAAATGGGGATTGACGCCATCTTTCTATGGTATGAGTTTTAAGGTTTCCCTACTATAAGGGAATCAACCCACAAGGTTATGGAGGGGTCAACACCTCACCAACGCTACTACCCAAAATGATCACATTGGGATATACCCCTCCCCATTCTAATATAAAACGGCTTCCATTGTTTCTCCCTAGAGTGATCATGGGAAATTCTCCCGTTTACAGAGGAGGTGGGGGAAGCCTGAGTCACATCGGTTGTGACTAATACCTAAGATCACCCAAGGATGGATTCTATATGGACCCATAATTTCTATCAATGACCAGACCCTCATGACAAAAAAATATTCTTATTTAACATCCTCTCCCTCATCCCTTGTTCGAACCACCAAGTGCTAATGTTTGTGGAAGGCCCATGATAATTCCATACAAGGGGGATCACATTCCATGGGTATAATGGACCCATTCACCACTGAATCATTATTCAAAATATATTAAATAATTAAATAGTGATATTTCATCACCCTATTGTAATATAGACCCTGTCTATCTCATTGGAGGATTGGGATTAATCTGTTAATTGGTTTCATTATTGACAGCCTAAAGGGGTCAACCCATGAAGAGGAATTTCAATGAATACCCCCCACCAACCATCCTCAACCTAATAAAATCCCCCCTCCACCAAATCACCAACCTTAATTTCGGTCATCACCATGTAATTACTAGTTGAATAAGAGGTCATCCTTTCTCCATCAACACCCGTAACGATAGTCTTCTCCACCCTACCAATTCTTAACATGGAGGTCTAGCACCATCCACATTTCATCCAATATGAGTATCTTCTTCATTATCTATCAAACCAGTGTAGAAGTCCTCCCTATTTCAATTAATTGATTTTACCTAATGGACCATATAATGGAATAAGGGAGAACGGTCTTCACCAAAGCTAATATCCTAGGAAACACCAAATATGTGGCGATATCATTGATCATTATTATTTTAAGAACATAGAAGGCTCAGTGATTGTGTTCCCATCCTGACTACTAATTTCTTTGGTATGATCATAAAATGTGATACTCTCTATCCTAGAAGGTGAAATCCACAGGATTCCCAAAGCCCATTGTAGGTACATGTATGCGGAGGAAGATATGGACCCCATCTAGGGTCTAACCATGTTTCTATCATAGTCACTTGTAGTCTCATTAAATATATGTACTCAAGGTAATAGTTATTTATACCATCTAGGATAACACCTTTAGATTGTAATAATCAGGGTAGGCCCCTGAAATCCTAACCAGATTGGGGTACCAATGCACATGAACATGAGGTTGTAGAGAATACTACTTTGTATAAGGATATGATGATGTGATTGACACCACCCTCTAGGGATTCCACAGACTATAGTGACTATCTACATCAAATGGTAGCTACTATACCAACCATCCAACCACTTAACAGATCCACATCGGTGCTACCACCCATCTCCTTGCCAATTCTAGTCAGATATTAGGCCAAAAAAGAACATTACTTTTAAAAAGAGGTCATATAGGGTGTTCATGGAACCAATTAGTTGTCAATGATTTTATGGGCACATCAATCTCTAGACATTGCCCGCCCAAAATCCCTTAATGAGGTCCAAGCTGTGTGTTTTCACCAAACCATATGGGCGATGCTTCACTACGTCTATGATCAGTATTTTAATAATCTAGGAAGCCATGGGATACTCAAGGACAGCGATCAACTAATCGGAATGGTTGAATTGATAGAACTCCCAGTAGATCAACGCCCTGTGTCACCTAGTTACTATCAGATCCACCAACAATATTTCATAAAATGGCTCACAAATGTCTGTCTGATTATAGATGTGGAATATCTAAATGTGTAGATCAATGGATGGGGGTTGTGTGTTTATCTCCATGTAATCCATATCCAGAAGCACCCTTACATTCCTTACAAAGTTGAAAATTATCATCCAAGTATAATTATGTTAAATGTGGTTACTCTTGAGTTACCTAGGGGCAGGGGAACCAAAAAAATGTTTTATAGGCAACATTGTCTCCAATGGCTAGTGCATTACTAGAAATACCATCATATAGGGGTCTCTAACCTACAATAAAGGTAAGAACTTTGCCTCAGGGATCCCTATGTGATATTTCATGACCATGAGATCATCGAAAATGGTTATAATCATATTAGACCATCATACTCATCCAAATTTGTGATGAATATAGATTCAAACCCCACAATGGTTACCATGATCAAGCCAGTGGATGACCAGAAAAGGATTATCGATGTGCTCATTAATGATTTGTGTCAGGACTACAAAGCCACCCAATGGGATCCCAATTATCACTAATTGGGGAATCCAGTCCTTGTTGGCTTGTTTCCCAATGTAGAGATATAAAATATGGTTCATCTAGATAGAGAAGTTGAAGTGGAATATTAGAGTAGAATAATGTATGGTTCACTAAACTAACTTGAGTAGCTTGATTATCCTCCTAGGGATATAGGTTGTGATACCCCATGAGCATCTAATCCCACTTATATAGTAGATGATAATGTCAATGAATTAGTGGTTTTGAATCATTGTAATTATATGGACCATCACTAGTATGATTTTTAACCACTCTCACCCCTCAAAGACTTAGAGATTCAATAGATGAATATACCAATTGATGAGATGTCATACCCAACATGGGTATATGACTTGCGAGAACCCCTATGTTTTTGAACTCTGGCTCTATCCCATTCAACTAGATGAGTGATACAGTAAAACAATTATCCATCATCATCTCAATGTGATGACCCTTGATAGGAAGCCTAGATTAGTAGGAATACACCAATCTTTAGTGTCTCATCTAGAAATTGGATGGACCTCTAATCATTTGGTACTACCATGTTCCCATAGGATCCATCTCTAGATGGTAAGGCCTTCGAAGACATTCCCTGTTAGATTCATCATAGGAAATAAAATCATTTTAACCACATCAAGTGTAATAAAAGGCCCAATGTGTGTGAGAGTTTCATATTATTTTCTCATGTTGAAGGCATCCCGTAAAAACTCAATAATCCACTAACTCAAGATAAACCACTAACAATGTGTGTGGTAAATATCAAGACTGATTAGGTCCCCATCCTCATCACATATATCATCCAAGGTGGGTTCTAATATAGTTCTAATAAGGTATCGTATATGTAAGTACCCTTAATGTAGGTGATGGATTTTATATAACTGAATCTTCCTTCTACATTAAGAATAGACCCAAATGTATTGACTTTCACCACCATACAGGTAGTGGCCCCCCGAGTCGCTAATCTTGTTAGAACATTATCCTGAATAGACCCACTGATTGAATGCTTACCAAGTGTAGCACATCCCAGATTAGATCCCTCTTGAATTTACTCACCATGTGAAACCACCTTGATGGGATATTGTAGCTCTATACTCTCATAAATCTCTAGCCCCTCATTAAGGAAGGGATACCAATGAACTCTTACCACATATAAGATATATGACATACTCCTTCAAGGATGAACATGTCACGGTCTACATCCTCTGATAACTAGTGGAGGAAATTCCAAAGATCCTAAAATATTTGAGGCCCAAATAAGGCAAAAAAAAAATATTATCCCATCAAATTCCATTATGTATGGATCCTCAAAAATTTCATCCAGAAATTATTTGTTCAAATATTGGTTCAAGGATCACATGGGTAATGGATTGTTCAAATCGGGTGACCTCCTAGAGCATGTAGCATATATCATTACCAAGATTGATTTTTATATTTGAGCATAATGTGAATGGAACATAACCTCCATCCACATAAATAATTTATGAACACTAGTTGGATCATAGAGCTGTCACTCACTCCCACGGAATCATCTTTTTCCCACCTAGATAAACCAGATCCAATTTTAGTCATCATGAATTATTTAGCTACTACCTCAGCATATACATAAAAAATCACTATGTCTCATAAATTTATGAGACAATGGTGAAATGGAAATAATATCCATCCTCGTGCTAAGGAGGATTCTCACTCCCAGTGATTTCACGCACCTGAGTGGGGAAACATAACCAAGGTCTACCATGAAATAGATTACACCTCTGATGATGACTGTTAGTGTTACTCCAAGAATGACATGATCTTGGTGGAATATGGTACACTTAACAATAAATAGAAATGATAGTAACCATCTAGGGTTCCTCGTGATGACATCATCAAACAAATTCTGATGAAATGCGATATTCCAGAATGCTAAGCTCAGCAACCAAATTATTCCTACTAATTAGAATATACAAAAAAAATTCATAGATCTCAGCTCATAGAGTTCACTTATATCATTATGTCTAATAAAAAACCAATGTTTATTGTGTTAACAAATCACAAGGATCATCCAAATATGAAATTTCTAAATAATTATGCATTCTAGCAGTGGTGATATCACGATCAGCCTTCTCAAATAGGATATAAGACCCACTCATTAGACAATCACCCAATTGTGGCCCCTAACGTGTAAGTTGGTCAGATGTTGGTAATTACTAGTATCCTCATGATACCAGCTGTATATATAGTGGCATTGAATATTAACCTTACCAAATAACTTTCCCCAATGGGAAGAAATGTGTATTTCTTGCGTAAGAACAACATATTTAACACCTCCCCAACATTTTTACTCGGATTGTGATATTTGATGCCCTCAACTTGTCGAACAAAATATGTGAGGACTATGAAATTTACAAGAGATTACCCATGAAGTTTTATGTTAAGGTATGTACCATATAGGATGACTATATAGATGAGTCCTAAGGAGAGGAATTTCAGGTCATATTATCATTCTTTAAAAAATATTTAATATCATTCATGAATGGTCACTATATTTCCCTGACCCTAGTTTCCAAGAGTATGTGAATCAGTTTATTACAACGGTATGATCACAAAAAATAAAATCCCAAAAGGACTGATTAGTTTATTTTCCATGAATAAAACTAGATACAATCATAAATTTTACATTGCATCTTTAAATTCATAACATCATAGTGTTTCCTTTGAAAACACTCATATCGCTTTGAACATCCCTACTCGTCATTCATAATATAATTATTCACATCTTGGGAAAAAGGAAACCTAAGAAAGGGGTCAACATAGATTTGCAATAAGGGTAATCAATATAGTGAATTCTATCATAAATAAGCATAAAAAATTTAAAGTATGTTATAAAACTAAAACATAGACCTTTAAAATATAATCTTGTGCATAATAATAAAACATTAATAAATTAATTCTATTTTAAATTTTCACACATATATTATACTAGTAAAATAATAACCTGTAATATCATTAAGTAATCTCATAATTAGGTAATACATAATGACAAACATCATAATCATGTTGTTAGTGCCTCATTCCATGACCGTACTTAGGAAGAAAAGATTCTACTGAAAACCCAAAATAGTTTGTCTCATATGTACTATTAATGCATCGAGGGGATTTTGTTAAAAGGTCCCCATACCTTACAAATTTCATTAAGCATTCTACAACGTCTAACATTCTATGTCCAATGAATTCCTCAAATGAAAATGGTAAAACATAACCAACATAAACATTCTTTATTAAACTAATATACAAAATTTTAATACATTAACAATAAAATATGAACAGTATCAAAATTGAACATCCAAATACAAACATATCATTAAAAAGACAATAAATTATGGAATATTGTATCATAATAAATCGTCCTGAATTAAGTATAAAATCCAATAAAGGATGTTGAATTAGATGAAAATATCCAATAAAATCTTTAAATCTCTTTGAGATAAATAATCCTTTTTTTACGTTTAAATCAGCTAAAAGTTACATAATTATAAAAGAAAAATTTTATTTTTATTATTACAATATAATTTTGTTAGGGATGTTTCATAATGGTATGTCATCATAACGACAGAAATAGATTCTCGCGTTATATAAGTTAAAAAATATTCTTTACTTAAAATGTCCAAATGGTCATGAAATACCTCGTTTGGAAAAATAAAAGATATTCCCTTGAAAATGTTTTATAAAATATCACATGTGGTTAAAAGAACATTAAAAAATTTTCAAATAAATTTTGAAACAAATTTTTACATAACATGGAAAATGATGATAAATGTGTCATAACATATACTTATGTATAAATTACCTGAGCTAATAATGAGACTTCTAAATTCATTATTACCTTGTACTTTCAATTAGTTATAGTTGTGTTAACCTCATTTATAATGGTTAAATAATGTTAATAAATTAAATGAGGAACATATCTATATTTATAATATCATATAAGATCCTCTTATATCATTTTGTTAATAATATTTTTGTATTACCATTCTTTCAGGTGTAAAAAACATTGTTTTCTTATATATGTTTGGTTATGTAAGTCTTGTTTCTTATGAATAGGACATATTTTATAATTTCTAGAATTATATTAAGTTCTTAAATATTATATTTACTAATATATTAAATTTTATAATCATTATTTAATGGTTAATGTAGAGAATTAATAACACCACATTGTGGAGATGTTAATATGTACGTATGCATGTCGGAAGATTTCATTCCCTTGATGGTTAAAAAGTGTGGAATTGGATGCTATATTAATTATAAATAAAAATTTGCATGTTATAATAATTACTTATATCCAGTATATTCATTACTATAACCATCCCAATAATGTTGTGTTTAATAATAAATTACACCACAACATGGATATGGTAAGTCGTATGTACACACATGTGGTGATATTGTTATTCCTGTGATGGATAAAAGGAGTAATATGGTTATAACATAATTATAAGAAAATTTAATCATATACATGATTCAAAATTTATGAGTTTTTTATAGAAACAAGATATGATGAAAAACTAGAAGAAGAAAAATACTTTGAAAGAGTTTATAATACAATTACTACTTTTTTGGGGATATGCTTATGATTTTAATAAAAGTACACTATCGGTCAAATTTCATCGTGAATTATGACCTATAAGATGTAGTGAGGGATGTTTTGAGGATAATTGGGAAGCATTTTTCTATAAAAAATGGATTTATATGTGTGAATTAAAGAGAATGATCAGTTATCTTTATAATAGATGGGAGGGAAACTTTATGATACGCGAAAACTATTAATTTAAAATAAAATTATTTTAAATTAATAATAGCTAAAAAGTGAGTTATTTAAAGTATAATATGACTTCGGGTATAAATAATTTCAAACAGTGATTTCTAAACTTGTCTATGTCCCAAAAATGACATTATCATTTGGATTTACCCCTTTGTTAAATAGTTTATCTCTTAACGTGTTTACATGTAATTTTAAAAATATGGTTAATATTGTTTCTATAAAATAACACAAGAAACATAATTATATCATTTATGACATATTTTACTAATTAAAAGTTATTTTTATTATCCTTATATATTAATTACTTTAATATCATTTAAGAAAATATTATTTATTTTAATGTATCAATTGTGTGTGTTTTGATCCAACTCAATATTTCCATTTTTGAAAATGTAAATATGAAATTATTACAAAGAACCAATAGATAAAATACGTCACTAAAATTTACATGATTTGTAAAAAATTTGTGTATTCTAATAATTTAATAAAACATTATTTATTTAAATATTTTTAATATCTTTATTTGATATTTCAATTAATAAATTAATTTTCTTCTTCATTATTATCTCATTATTAGTTGTAAATTTTTGATATCTAAAAATTATAAATAAATTACTATGATGTATATAATTAAATTTTATTTACAAATTCTATTTAGTATCTATGAATCCTTTTTGATCTCCATATTAAATTTAATATACTTATAAGCAATGAGATTGTAAAATTTTTCCAGATTCATTGATTTTAATATTATTCATGTCGTATTCATGGAAAACATTCCATTAAATGATTCAATTTATCAAAATAAGAGATAAGGGTCTAAGTGTTTCATCTAATAGGTTTATTAGTAGTGTTAGGGTAATTATATAATATTTGTTCACCTTTAGTTACTTAACTTACCCATAACTGTAGTAATAAATACATTTTACTGAATTTATTATTATTAATATAAAAATAGTTTCCTCTTTAAATAATTTGGTTAACATTATTCCAAATATAGAATCAATTTTTTAAAATTTTAAACATACTGTTTTATAAATTAATTTAAAATTAATACCCATGTATAAAATGAAAAAACGCATTTTTAAACCAAAAACCCACAAAAAGATTAACCTGTGCTTATATTAAATTTAAATGTGAATTTGCATACAATGACCAAAATAGGAATAAATAATAATATATGATATAATTATAACTTAAAAAAAATTAAATTATAATATAATAATATGAATAAATTTGTTAAAAATGCAGTTTTGAATTAAAATACACAATTTTTCACAATTAATTAAAATAAAAAAGTTACCAGAAAAACACCAAATATTTATTTGATATAAATTTTGATGACTTATTTCAACGAATATGTTTATTTTGATATATTTAATTTATAAATGTTTCAAATATTGTATTTAAATTGGGTTCACCATTAAAATGATGTAAAATTTTTTTTTTGAAGAAAATAGCCTTTTAATGTGTAAGATTGGATTAATTGTTATATCATTACTATAAATAATTTGGATGAATGTAAAAACATTTGATTAATTATATAGTATGAAAATTTAATAATTTTTTAATATTATTCATAAATTATTTTTAAACGACTAGTTTGATAGGCCAATGTGTGCTCGAACACGGTGTTCTGTGTAGTGCAAGGTGTTGAATAATTTAAAGGGAATCATACCTTAGAAGCATACGGTGTTAAATTATTCCATCCATAAAATAATTTAATCCTAAAAATTTCATTAATATAACTTAATAAAAATATTCAGTTGGTTCTTCATCATAAGTTATTCAGGTTCCCATATCACCTCTTCTATTTTATGATTTATGCAAAAAAAATTTACTAGACAAGTCATCTGATTTCTAAATAACTATTCTTTGGTATCTAGAATCTTGATAGGTGAATCATAATAAGGAATATTGGGTTCCATTTCTATTTATTCATAGGTGAGTACATGTGTTGGGTCTAGCTTGTATCTCCTTAACAGTGATATGTGGAAGACATCATGAACATTAGAGAGACTTGGTGGCATTTCCAAATGGAATGTAGTATCTCTAATTCATTCTAGAAATTAAAAAAAATAAAATATAACTGTGTAATATTTTATCCTTCCTAACAAATCATATAACACCCTTCCATGTAAATACTTTCCAAAAAACATGATAACGTACATGAAATTTCAAATACTTCCTTCGGTTACCGGCATATCTCTTTCTCCTACATTGATCTGTTTTCATTTGGGTTTGAAATATTTTCACCTTTTCCAATGATTCCTCAACTTGTTCTGGGGATACAAGTTTACATTGACCAATATCACACCAATAAGTAGTTTTTTAAATCATATTCCAACTAACGCTTCAAATGGTGCCATATGAATACTTGAGTGGAAGTTTCTGTTATTATAAACTTTTCCTGAAGTTAAATAATGATACCACATACCATGAATGTAATGTGATAAAAATATCAACATGTCTTCTAATTTTTGAAAATTTATTTTTGATTTACATTCAATTTGTGGGAAGTAGGAAGTTCTCAAATGAAGATCAGTATCTGGGGCTTTCAAACGACGTTTCCAGAATTATGATGTAAAAAGGGGGTCATGGTTAGAAATAGTCGATTGTGGTACCCCATGATTTCTTACAACATCATTAATGTAAAGTCTTGATATAAGTTCAATTAGAAAATTTTATCTAATAGTAAAAAATTTCTCGGACTTTGTAATACGATCAAATAATAACCCTTATCGCATTATTTATTATGGGAGTCCTTAGTATCCTCATGACAATGGCCATCGTAATATCATCCCATTTACAAACAGGTATAGGATGAGGTTTCATGGATCTTTTAGGATGTGGTATTCATGACTTTACCTATTGAAAAACCAAACATATTGACATGGACTAACAATATCCCTCTTCATGTAGTCCCACTAGCATTTTTCCCTTCAAATATATATACATCTTAGTTTTACTAGGATGTGTAGAGAAATTGGAGCTATGATAATAATCCAATAATTCCATTTTTAGCTCAATAAAAGTGGAAACACAAAACCTCCTCCAAAATTTTAAATTTTCATATTCAAATACAATGTCAATCAATCTCCCATCATCCACAAAATTAAATTTATTTTGAAACACCTCATAATTATACTGAGAACATTTTATCCTTTCTATTAAATATGGGTTGGAAACCATTTTAAATTATAGTTATTTTTATAACTTTCATGGTAATTCCCATATAAATATTTACTATATCCATCAACAAAGGATCCCATAAACTCTCTTATTCTTTTGAATTCCATGGTACTTCCTTGTTAAAGAATTATCCACAGAAATTTCCTTCTCTGGGTGAAATTTTAGTATGAAATCATAATCCTTGAGTAGATCAGGACATCTCCTTTGTCACATTTTGTGTTATTTTTGAGAGAAAATATATTTCAAACTATGGTGAATTGTATATGTATCAAACATTTCACCATAAATATAGCATCTCTATATATTTTTAGAAAATATTACTATCTATAACTCAATGTCTTGATTTTTGTATCTTTTTTCACGAATTTTATTTACCGTGATGAATAAGTAATAACTCTATCATTCTATATAAGGACAGAACCGAGTCCTTTCCTTGATGTGTCACTATAAATCAAAAACCCATCATTCCATGATGGTAATGTCCAGATAGATGAATTTAATAATATCCTATTCAATTATTAAAAACTATATTAACTCTTTTTCCCTAAATAAACTCAACCATCTTATGTTTGAAATTAATTAGAGGGTTTGAAAATTGGAAACCATTAAAGACTAAATAGTATATTATCCTACTACTCTAATAAAACTGTATTCTTATGTAATACACTTCAGTGTTAATAATTCCTAGATTGCCTTTTTTGATGATCAATAAATATTCTATCCTTCGATACAATATGGAAAATAAAATAAATTTCATGATTCCAGAATTCACACTTTCTAAAACTCCCCTATAGATCGTTTCATCGAAGAGTATTCAAAAAAATACATATGTGGTTCTCATGGTATTCGTAGATTTTGGATTATTCCATGATATCATTAATAAAAACTATTAAAAAATCTTCAAGATACCCCATGAACACTATGTTCATTAGATCCATGAAAAAAGAGGGTTCATTAGTTAATTCAAATAGGATTACTATAAACTCGTAATGATCATACCTCATTTGAAAACCTGTCTTCAAAATTTCTTCCTACTTTAAAAATAATTGATGATATTAATAATGAATTTAAGTCATCAAAAAACACAATATACATGAATTTGATCAAACAAATCATTTATTCGTGGAATATGATACTTTTTTATTAATTTAATAACATTGATTTTTCTATAGTCAATGCATAGTCTCATTTATAAATCATTATTCCTAACAAGAAGAACTACGGGTCCCCATGGAGAAACACTCAGGAAAATAAATCCCTTATCACTCAACTCCTCTCGTTATTTATTCAACTCTTCTATTTCCAATGGGCCCATTATGTTGGGGTCTTTGATGTTGGCCTTGAATCATGGATTAAATCAATATAAAACACAAACTCCCCCTCTGAAAGTTATCCATGTAAATCCTCTTGAAATAAATCAATTTATTCTTGTATTATATGTAAATCCTCAATTTTAATTTTTTTCCCTTACCCATGGTTTATTTTTTCTATTCCTCACCAATAATTTCATTTTTAAGAGCTACGAGAGCGTTGATCTACATATAAGTCAGATAATGATGATATTTCTTCTCTAATGACAATAGAGTCTACATCTTCCTCACGTATCGTAACTAAGATATTCATGAAATAAATTTTCACACCATATTTTGATATCCAATCCATAACAAGGATGGTATCAAATTTGACCATAGGTTTGATGATAATTTCCGCAGATGAAACATTTTTGTATTCCATAATGGGAACCACATGACACATCTTCATTACAATGAGACTTACCTTATTGGTTTTGACAGAAAATTCACTTTGAAAAGTTATTTGTAAATATCTAATTGAAAAAGTAAAATAAGAAGATAAAAAGTAATACGAGGATCCCAAATCAAATAATTCTATGGCTAAGTTCAATGACATGATTATAATAAATTCCACCATATCATTAGGAGTTTTAATATCAACTGTTGTGGCCATATAAGCTTACCATTCCACCCTTGTACTTTTCTAGGTGAAATTTCCTTGATGTTTTGGATAATTATTTTCATATAGTCCCATTTCATTACAATTTTAGCATTGATCAATGACATATTCTTACTTCCCTTTTCAATCCTGGGCATGGTAGCCATTTTCCCCACACTTGAATCAAACTACCATTCCATTTAACTGAGTATTGTGGTGTATCATCCCACAATTAATAAAGAGGTGAATGTCATATTTTATCTTCATATCATTATTTTCATTTCCAAAGTATTAATTATATATTTTATTCTGCTAAATTACTTAATGTCACAAGACATAGGGAATTCTATATCTTCCTTAAAATCACATGAAACTATATCCTCGTATAATGAGAAATATTGTGAGACTAGTGCCCATCGGAGGACAGGTTTTGACCCATTAAATAATCGATAAATCTTACATCTTGAGCTATGTATGTAGTCTATAACATTCTATGTTATCCTTGAGAAGTTAGATTTATACTTTGAAACATTATCTTTCTTCTTCAACCTCAAAATCAGAAATTTCCACTATGTATCTCCTAACAGATCATGAAGAATGTATTTTTATAAGAAAAGTTCCATAAACCCCCTCCATTCCATATTTTCAACATCATAATCGTCATTCATGTATTGAATTAATGACCAAATTGTTCCTCATAACATGAGATATTAAATAATACAATGACAACATTTTCACTTTCATTACTCCACAAAGAATGAAATATTTTCTGTATGGAAGTTATCCATTTCTCAGCAACAAATGGATTTGAAGTATTATTAAATTATGGATGTTGTTGTATCATAAATAAATCTAACATTGATCCTCCAAATTGTGGATTAGGTTTCTTTTAATGAGAAAGGTTATTTTTCCTAAACTGATTCCACTCTCTTAGTTGAGTTATGTGCTATTTCAGGCCAGTAGTATCACCAATACAACAATAAATGTCTTGTATAAGAGGGAAATCACTATATAGATCATCTTAATTGACATGGCTTATGTTACTTCCACTAGGATCCATTTATAAACAATGGAATACACTATATTTGGTTATAAATCATAATGAATAATTCAAAACTAGTAAAATATTTATCACAAATAGAAAACATTATGCACATCAAATCTCATAATCATAAAAATGTTTTCATTTAGGAAATATTTAATTTTAAATCATTAAAAAGTGTTTGTAATGAATATATGAATTATTCCATGCATATAACATAGGATTGTAAAACTAGGTTCACAGTAACGCCCGTTTTGTGTACTAGGCTAACATGAGCCAGTCCCGAAACTCCTTGTCGGAGTTGTTACTCTTAGGTTCATTTGTTCAAGAACCATGACCAGTTATAGTGTACACATATGGATGTATTGAGTCAAATACCCACTTAATATATTTTTTATCAAAATTATATGATTTTATTCTATACATATCATCAAAATTTATCTTAGGTTAATGTTACCTAATCAAAAGTAATTCAAAATATACTTTTCATGTGTTATACTAAACATCCGTTGAGGCAAAATTTCATTACCCAACCCTAGTTCCCTATAGTCAGTGAGTTATTTTATTACATTGGAATGATCACAATAAATAAAATCCCAAATTACTACTCAGTTATTAGTCTTGGAAGGAACCTAGATACAAGCATAGGGTTTACATTACATCTTGAAATGAAAAACAACACATTATCTTATTTGATGATACCCACACCCCATAGACTATCCATAATGGTCAGCCATAATATTATTTATTACATCCTATGTAAAAATGAATCATATTAATGGGGTGACATCATATGCTCAGTATGGTTAAAAAATATAGTTGAATCTCTTATAAATAAGAATAAACATATAAATCAAGGTATAAAACTGAATCATAATCCATTTAAATATTATTTTGAGCATAATATGGAATGAATTAATCAAATAATTCCATATAAATTATATCATGGACATTCAACTAGTTGAATAATCACATTTATTCTAATTAAAAAATCTTATACTATGGTAATTCATAATTCTGACCATCATAACCACATTGTCCAGGCCTCGTGCCAAGACTATACTTATGGTAGTAGCATGTAATTCAAAACCCAAAATATTTTGTGTCATGTGAACTACCAATGCGTCAAGCAGATTTCATTAACTGGTCCCCAAACCAAAGGTCTTTTATTAGGTGGTCCCTAACCTATCATATACAAAATCCAATGCATTCATAATATGGAAAGGGTAAAACATTACCAACCTAAACAACCAAATAAAATGTATCATTCAAAATGTTAATACATTAACTGTAAACTATGAATGGAATCAAAATAGAAGATCCATAGTGAAACATCTCATAATCCATTAAATACTATATGGAATATCGAATAAAAATAAATCAACATCAAATAAGTATAAAATCTAAAAAAAAAATTTGACATAAAATAAAATAATGTAATAAAATTGCTAAAATTATTTGAGATAAATGAACATTTTATCATTGAAATCGTTTAAAAGTCACATAATTATAAAATAACAATTTATTTCAAAAATAACTCTATAAGAATGTAATGTATGCTTCAAAGTGTTAAAGCACCATGTTGGATGAAATATACACTCATGTTATACAAGATAACAAATCATTCATTCCATAATTGGTCAATAAGGTCCTAATATACCTCAATTGGAAAATAGAAAAATAGATTCCTATTAATTTATAAAAAGTACAACCTGGGTAAAAATGAATTAAATAATGCGACTTTAATATTATGAAATACATTTTTAAGAAACATGGAGATTTATTATAACTATTCACTAGTAGATACTTATATAAAAACAACCTTGAATAATAATGAAATTAGAAATTAACCCTTAACTTGAACATTCGTTTAGTGTATGGTGTGTTAAACTCATGTTTAGTGGTTGAATAATATTATTAAATTATACTAGGACAATTTACATATTTATTATATTATATATGATCCTCTTATATCATTTTTTATATTAGTTTAGTATCACTGTTTTTTATGGTGTTAACTACTTCATTTTAATATTCACGTTTTGTTATGTAAGTCATGTTTATTATGAATAAGATATTTTTTATACATATCCATAATTATATTATGATCTTAAATGTTTTATTTACTCACATTATAAATTTTTTAATCAGTCTTGAATGGTTTATGTGGAGAATGAATCTCACCATGTCGTGGAAGCAGCAGGTCGTACGTACACACGAGTAATGATATCAATCCCTTGGTGGTTAAAAAGAAATGGAATTGGATGGTATATTAGTTTTATAGAATCAAAATCATTTTTTTCAATATTTATATCTATTATAGTAAATAATTTATCTATTTAAAGAATGTGTCGTTGAATAATAAATTCCACCATGGCCTGGAGACGGTAATCCGTACGTATACCCGCGTAAAGATATTGGTATTCATTGGGTAGATAAAGGGAGGACTATGGTTGTACCATAATTATAATAACATATCATAAAATATATGATAATATATTTAATAATGTGTTATAGATAAAACATAAAAATATGATTTTGAATATCAAAATTACTTTGAAAGAGTTGGTAAAACAATTAACTCTTTCTCATGTATCTCAATTTGATATCAAAAAAAACACTGCATCGGTTGGATTTAATCCCAATGTACCACCTCTAGGATATTGTGAGGGAAGTTTGTAGGATAACTATGGAGTTTTTTTATGATAAGAATGGAGTTAGATGTGTGAATAAAAGTAACCTTTTAGGGGTGATTTATTTTCCCCACTATTTACCTTTACATCCTCAAAATGTTGAAAACCATCATCTTTCTAAAAGAGATCTGGCCTTTTCCCTTTCTTTTCCTTCTCTAATTCCAATGTCCCACCCAAAATATGACCTTTTTTTCAACAAAACTTCACTATACTTATGATTTTTACATGAAATCATTTATCTTGCTTATCCACAATTTATATCGGTGTATACAGCAATAAGGCGTCCAAATCGAGATCAGTACGATCCCATCGATAAACATGGTGAGGATCAAGATGGTACGTTTTCATCTAAGATACATGGAAGAAATTATACATAGAACTAAACTATGGAGGCAATGAAAAGTGATATTCTACCTATTCATGATGTTAAAATATCTCAAAAATAACTATGTATCGAGGATATAACCTTCAATATTTCCCAAAACAAATATATCCAAGTCTTGGAGAGATCCTAAAGAACACATGATCAATAAACATGTACAAAAAAAAGCATGTAATGATGATCTATATATGATTTATAAAGACTCTTTTCCATCTAAATCATTTTCTTGTTCAATAGAATCTTCTCCATTGTATCTTAGACAATGATCTTTACAACTAGTGAAGTATCTCTTACTTCCACCGAAAAAATATGAGAATGATAAGAATATAGAGATAAATATTCATATAAATCCATCTGTATCGAGGCTTGATAGTTTTTTTCATACAAGAAATCCACCAATGATATTTTCTCTACCCATGATACCGAATAATCCATTACACAAACACAGAAGATGTCTTCCAATGTTTTTATCATCTATTTAGATTGTTTCCCTGTCAAAGGATGACAGGTTGTACTCATAGTCAACTAATACCCTAAGGAATTCTATACTGATTTCTAGAAACTAGAGGTAAATCTTGAATATATGTCAAACATGAACCAATTTGGTACTCCATTCCTTTTGATGAGTTCTGAGATATATATTTTTGACAAGTACTCCAAGATATGAGTTTCAAAAATATGGATGAAATGAGTTGACTTAGTTAGCTAATCCACTATCATCCATATAGAATTATGCTTTAAAATTGTTAATGGAGAACTATTAAAAAAATCATAATTATCTTCTTCCACTTCAACATAGGGATGTGTAAATAATGCAACGTGATTTCCTGTCACTAGTGTGATGTCTTAACATACTGAAAAGTTAAGCATCTTGAACAAACTCAGGAACATTCTTATTCATACAGTTCCACCAGAACTGTGATTTCAAAATATTAATGTCTTTTGTATTCTTGTATTAATAGAACATCTCAAATTGTTGTACGAAATAATTTTTTATCCTGATAGGTCATCAGTACAACCATCGAATTTTAAAACCATAAAACTGAACTCTGATCCAGCTTCCTGAACTTAATGGCCTCCCCACCATTATGTTTTTAACATATCAACACACATATTGAATCATACCTTTATGACATATGAACCAAAATTTATAAATAAGGAACAAACAAAAATGGAATGAAACATACCCTATTACATTGTTTATCACATTATATGCTAATATCATATAGGACTGACATCAATAGGAACTCATCAAAAGATACTTTTTTGAAAGATCATATGAAGTTTTACTTAATGAATCTACCATATATTTTCCTTCACCCAATGTTTAAATTAATTCGAAATCCAACATTTCTAGATTCTCCATAAATATCATTTTTCTCAGGTTCAAATCCTATTGAGATTAAATATTGTTCAAGCTTTTATGACCTGTGAAAATAGTAACTTTCTCACCAATGATATAATTACACCAATTATTCAAATCATGGATAATTGAAACTAACTCCAAATCATATGATGGGAATATATTCTAATACACATAAAATTTTAACAAACCATAATAAAACACTTGGTTCCCTTGCATGAGAAAACATCCCCACCCTAATTTCGAAGCATCCCAATAGAATACATACCCTTGCCCTGCTTTTGGTAAAATCAAGATTGGTGCTGATGTAAGGTGAAAATTAATGTCATGAAAAAACATCTATCATTATTCATTCCATTATAATCAATTATTATTATTTCACAAAGCATTCATAGGTTAAGCTGGTAATAAAAAATCATGAACAAGGCATATGTAATAACTTGTCATTCTAAGAAAATAGCATATGATGAAGACATTTTTTATTAGTTTCTACTATATCACAAACTTAATCTTATTTAGATCCATATAAAAATATTATTCATAAATTACATGGAAGTTAAATCACATGTCCTATAACCAAAATTAAAACATCGATAATTTGGCATGTAATCGGTGATCCCTAAAGATTACAAACACTGTCTCCATGTATTCTTCATGCTCAACACTCATCCTTGAATACACTAATATGTCATCCACAAAAACTACCACTTTATAATCCAGATATTACTAAAATATCAAATTCATCAATTCAATATTGTCCACATGAGATTTTGTGATACTGAAAGGCATTACCACATAATAAAAATGACCATATCTGCTTCTGAAAGCTGTCTTTGGATTATCCTCCTTCCGAACTCGTTATTAGTGATAACTTGGTCACAATTAACTCTTAGAGAACCACTGATCTAAATTTAATTTAATGAACATATAATAAATACATTGAAGTGGATATCTATTCTATATCATTACATTTTTAAGCAGAGTCAATATACACTGAGCTGTAGATTTCCATATTATTTTTCACAAGAAAGACATGTGCTTGCAATAGATTTGTACTATTCCAAATTAACCCTTTGTATTTTTGATCTACCAACATCACCTTCATCCCCCATAGTTCTTTTGGTTCCAACTTATAAGTTATAAGTGAAATAGTAATGGTCCCCACAAAGAGATCAATCGTAAAATCAGCTTCCATTATGGGTGGTAACCTTGGGAATGATTTAGAAAATTCATCCGGGAACTATTCAAATATTCCTAGAAAACAATTCATTTTGATCTCATCCATTTATTCAAAAAAAATTCTACCCACTTGTCCAAGATCATTTCAACTACTTGTGTGAAAAGGCTCACTTCATCCACCTTTATATTTCTGTCTCCTTAAAGGATATGCTCAACACCATCTTATGTTGTAAAATTGACCCTTCTAGTATAACAATCGATGTGAGTTATGAACATCATCAACCGACCCATACCCAGAATTAAATCAAATACATTCATCTCCCAAATTTATGTATACCATTTTAGCTAAACTACATCAATATTTATAGAACATTATATACTTATTAAGTCTTGATATTATTTTTTCCAAATATGAGTTTGATGTTCTATCATAGAAGGAATCATCTCAATTTTTAAACTCATCAAATCAATAATAAAAGAATTAATAAATAAATGGGATACAACCATGTCATATAACACCTGAATAATGGCAGAATTCAAAATAATCATACATTGTAATGTATATGGTATAGAATTATCATCCACAATAATATGTTCATCTCCATATAATTTCACTATGGAAACACTATACTCCTTATTGACCTATTGATAATGTCATGCCGGAGGAGTATTGGTATTCTTGGAATCGCCATGGATAGATTTGTTCTTCTGATAAGACTGATTATTCTTCCCTCATCTTGTCAAACCATATTAAATTTCAGATATCTAAGAAGTTTCTCGAACAACTGACCTCGGAGCACTGTGATAATACCAGTGATGAATCCTTATATGATTGCAATTTTGTCATTCTATTTGTGGGGTCCTATATTGTCACTTAAATTTGTCAAATTAACCACACTAAAACATATTGTATGGCTCTTTGGTTTGGGAGGAAGAATCACAGATCTTTCCTTCTAATTTGGATTCATGATCCCACCTTCAAAATTATTGTACCTCTTCGTCTTTCTCCAACATTAGTGTTCCCCCCATTTCTCATGGTTATCAACATACATCCTCCCACCATATCTCATGGGATATCTTTTTCAGCTACTATCTTATATTGACTATTTCTATTATTCCGATATACAGAGAAAAATAATCTTATTGCGAATATATTGTCCCATCCCTGAACCGAAGATGCCTGCAATCAAGGATGAACTCACAACAAGCACTGGTTCAAAGCACACTAAATTTATTAATTTAGCTACATACTTCCATAATGAATGATTTTCCCACATCAATCGGAATTATTTTATTGACCTTTGTTTTATTAATTAATGAGGACATATTATTTGTTAAAAAAATCATAAAAATCATCATATACAAGTTCATGGTTTAATTTAGCCTCGAAGGATAAATCCCACCATTATTGTACAAGATCATCTGGCATGTATGTCGCCATATTTATATTCAACTCTATTGGTGTTCCGTTAAAATATAAAATAACATTCATCCTCTTAAGACGCACCTCTTCCTTCTCTGGTTCAAAATCACCTCAAAATATGTGGGGATTCCACATTCAGAATTAGATAGTGTGTTCCACTTTCCGTGGCTCATCCCTCATGTTCCTACTGTCAAAATCCAGAAATTCATAGACAATGATCTGAACCAAATATTGGTTTACATGTTTCTTAGGTGCAACCACATTCACATCAGTTTATTCCCATTGGTTTTTAGGATTCATACAAGTTCCATATTATATAAATACAAAAAAACACTATAAGTCTTACTATTTATTAAATTAATTAATATCATTTAAAATTCCTCCACATAAATATATCACAACAATGATTTCCAAAAAACATTATTACCAAGTTCATACATTTTTTAAAATTTTTAAATTGCATTTCAAAATCAAACAATTTTCTAAATACCACAACCAAGCTCTTTTCTAAATTATTTCATTTGAAAATAATTTTAACATTTTTAAAAACAACACATCGCACCAATTCATATATCATTAATCAAAATGAGATCTGAAATCCTTGTTGGAATTCAATACTCATGCATGCTAGTCTCACCTCAATTTCAAAAACATTTATAATTAGATTCCAAATCCTATAAGTGTCTCCAAATATATTATATATGTAACTCCTCAGTAACATGAACTATATCATAAATATGATAACAATTTATTGTTATTCTTTATAACTCATTGAAATGAGAATGTTGAAGGATGCTACATGGTATTAAGGGACATTCCACTAATTACAAAGGCTGGAAGTGAATTTCATACGGTATCCATACATATGGAAGATTATTTCCCTTTAAGAAAAAATAATCTATCCAAAAATTCTATAACAAAAAATCATTATATTTTTTATTATAACAATTAAAGAAGACACAACATTTCACTTATCAAATTAAAACTAATTCCATAAACCACTATGATAGTTTACAATATCAATGTACACAAGGGAGCACAACACTTGAAGCTTCCAATAACAACTCCAAGATTCACACATTCTTCTTGATCTAACTCGACAACATCACATGTATCAAAAAGTACTATGATAGATGTGTGATACATTACCTTTTCCCATATCGTGATAAAAAACTGAATAATCAAAAAACCTCCCAAGATGTGGTGTGTAATGAAACATATTATATTCCCCCCACATAACATCCATACTCATGTCACTGTGATTAAATAAGTTTTCACATTTATATAAAATCGACTTTATAAAAAAATATTTCTAAAATAGTTTATATAAAAATATATAAACGGCACAAAAAATAGTTTTCTCAAGATAACCCAAATTTCTGAGGAAAGAAACCAAAAAATACTTTAAAAAATTTTCACATGTTCCATTTTGTAATGACTATCACATTCTACATGTCCAGATAGCCAACCATGAATCTAAACTAGTCCTCCCTTTACTCGCTAGTAAAGAGTCATCATTTCACTAGGCCATCACTTAATGAACAATTTGATAAACATTCAAATGATCCATTTCAACAAAACCAAATATTTTATGGATAAATCTATTACATCAATAAAAACAATAAAATAATTTTCAAACCATCATCATTAAAATCAACATATTAAATTCACATTCCAAAAAAACACCAAATTTCCATAAATCCAAAAAAATGTCCCTGAAGAGGGTTTCTAACAATAAATTCACAACCATTTCACAACCAATTTCAGTTAAAAAATAAATTTGAAACTAATCCTTTTTGTTTAAAATATTGGATCTGATGTTCAAACTTCCCACATCAATTTTTATAATGAAAATTTTGAATGACATGAAACAAACAATGAAACCTTGTTGAATCTCTAAAAACTAGCCTAATCTCTCTCTCCTATCATCAAAAGACTAAATATCAACATATTTTTCATCCAAAACTTATATCCAACCGCATCGGTTGTATATATGTGAATTAGAGGTAGATGGTGATATAGATTTAAAAAAAAAAAAATACCAACAATGAAGCAACAGTATCTATGAGAATCGATATTAACGAACAATGAAATGCATCCAGACCACATTAAATAAAATGGGTAGAGGTTTAACAACCATAGAGAGTGAAAAATTATAAGGTGGTTCTATTTTGAGAAAAAACAACACATTTGAAGGTGATAAAACAATAGATCAACATTTCTAGGAACTATCACTGGTGGAAATCCTACCTATACTAACACAATGTTCCAAATAGTTTAAAAACAGTTGGGAAAAGGATATTATACCAGCAGTTATATTGAACCGTTGGAATATTCATCTGTTTTTTTTTGTTTTCCAAATGGTTTAAGGAAACTATTGAGTATAGTGCTAATTAAGAAGTTTTTTCGAATAGTTTAAACAAACTGTTGGGTATTGTTTTGAATATTTTTTAGACAACTGTTCTAAACCATTGGGAACAAAGTCCCCAAATATAGATGCCCCTAGATATATCGATATATAGAGATCTCGAATGTTTTTTCCTAAATGAGAGTTTGACAAACCATCTAAAATATTTTTGCCTAAACATTGACCATCACGAAATTTTTTACCTAAATATAAACGTGAACCATACTTCCCCGTACAATAGGTCTGGTTTCAAAAAAAATTCTTACACATTAAACAGGTATGCGTGATTTCATTTATTTTATATTTTATCATTCCATTTTGCAGCAATGTAGTGTGTTTTATGATCCATTAATAAATAGAAAGCATGTATCATTTTAGGTTGCGGTTTTAACCCTACTTCCCAACATTCTCTCATGGGTGATATCTTTAATTTCTAACTAGGCATCGATCTTTGATTCAAGTAATTTTTGTTCTTCCATTTTAAATATGTACATGTTCCTTAATTCATTTTAGATTTTCTCATTCCATTTTTCTACAATGTACTGTGTATTATGATTCACTTATGAACACATGAAATATTTCATTTTAGGATGCGTTTTTGTTGTCATTTATCTGTATATAATAATTTTTATTGTTAATGAAGAGGTCAATATGATCCTAAGTTATTTTATCCTTGGTTTATTTTAAATTTATGGTCTATTGACATGATTTTGTAGGATATACGAAAATAAAATTATAGAATTTTTTATCGTAAGAGGAATGATATGATACTCATGAATTATTAATGTACTCCTAATTGTTGTCTTTGAAATATCACACTATAACATTAAGATGATGATACCCACAAGTCATTCAACAATGTGGTGCTTCCACATGAACCAATAGTGTGTGTTTGTGGTCATTTTCAAGTGTCAATGGTGATAAAACTAATTTTTATTCCTATACATGATCATTTATTCCTACTCCATCAAGCGGTTCAGTCATACACTTATAATATTTTTCAAATTCAAAATGATTGTTAATAATTAATTTCACAATTTTTGTAGCTAGTTATAATGAATTATTAAGGTATTTTAATCATTTTCTATTCTTGAGAGGCACCCATAATAACTGAGTATAAACACCATATAACTCACCAATTTTATTCATTCCTAACATTTATTAACTCTCTGATATATATCTCAGGAAAAAAATTGCATGGTCATGTGCATGTATTTATTCACTGATAGTTGATTGTATTTGATGTCTCTGGAGTTTCACCGGAGGTTTTCATGTGAGATTACTTGGAATATATTGTTTTTCATTTATTTGGGTAATTATGAATCAATATTAGAGTGTTTTATTTTTCTTAATATTTGGTTTAAGTTATATGTTGATAGGTTTTTGTTGGACATGTGACTCAAGAATGCATCTCCGGTTGTAATTATAGGTTAATATTATTGTGAAATTGCACTTCTTGATTATCAATGTTAACTGGATGCCTCCCCCACCCGCTAAACACCCCCTACCCCCTTGGAAAACAATCCAAAACCCCTTAACAGCCCCTAACCCACTAAATATCCCCCATCCCCCAGGACACCACCATCCTACAACCACCACCCCACATGGACACCTCAAACTCCCTTGGATAGCCACCCCAACCCCCTGGACACCTCCAATCCCCCAAACACCCCCATATTCTGGACACCACCCCACCCTTGTTGACACCCCACACTACTAGGATTGTCCAAACCCCTGGGACACCACCCCACCCCCTTGTCACCACTACCCCCTAGATAGCCCCACCACCACCGTGGACAGCCCTACCACCCCCGTGGACAGCCCCCACCCTTGTGGATGGTCCACCCACCCCTTGTGACACCCCCAACAACCTCGATAGCCCCGCCACCCCTGTGGACTGCCCGCCCAACCCCGGGAAACCCCCTACCCCTAGATAGCCCCACCACCCCCATGGACATCCCTTCCACCACCAGGACACCCTCAACCCCCTAGACACTCCTTCCACCCTTGTGGACACCCTAACCCCCCTGGATTGCCCCGCCACCCCCGTGGATAGCTCTCCCACCCCATGGACACCCTGCCCCCTAGATTGTATACACCTTTGTGGACAACCCTCGGTGGACTTCCCGTATACCCCCCTAGACACCCCCTACCCACTGGATAGCCATACCTCCCTTGTGGACAGCCCACCCACCCCCTGAACAGCCCTACCCCCTAGACAACCACCTCCCCTAAAAATAGCCCACCCACCCCCATGACACTCCCTACCCCCTAGATAGCCTCCCCACCCCATGGACACCCAACCGCCCAGACAGCCTCGTCACAGCCTTAGACATCCCTCCCACCACCCTGGACACCCCCAGCCCCCTCCCCATCCCTCCACCCCCATGGATAGCACACCCACCCCCTTTGACACCCCATACCCCCTAGACAGCCTTACCACCCCCGTGGAGAGCATACCCACCCCCTGGACACCCATTACCCCTTTGGAGATCCTCACCACCCCCTTGGACACGTCGCCCACACCTAGACACCCCGTACCCCCAGATAGCCCCACCACCCACATGGACAGCTCGTCCACCCCTTGGACACCCCGTACCCCCTGGAAAGCCCCCACCCCCATTAATGTCCCCCAACCCCTGGACTCCCCTGAACCTCTGGATAGCCCCTCCACCCCCGTGGACAACCCTCCCACCCCCTGAACACCACGTACCCCCTGGATAGACCCCACCCCCTTGGACAGCCTGCCCACCCCCTGCACACCTTCCCACCACCCCGGACACCCCACCCCCAGACACCCCCACCCCCTGGACAACCTCGACACCCGTGGACAACCCCCCACCCCCTTGATAGCTCCATGCACCTGGACATCCCCCACCACCAGGACACCCCCACCCCTTTGGCAGTGTATGTGGTCACTAAAATAATCTACTAAAATATAAAATTTCTTTGATCTAAAATATACTCAAATCCTAAATAATTATCATACTCTTGTGCACATGATCCTAAACACTCATGTATATTTATTCATAGATATTTTTTCTAAATATAATATTTTGTTGAATTTTATATTATTATTCACATATAGATTAGTGTGTCATTTCTAGTTTCATATAAACTGAAAAATTCGTGTTTACCTATATATATTTTTGATGAAACATCAATCATATTGAATTTCATTTAGAGGAATGACTTATAATTTTTTTCAGAATGTATAGAAGTTGTATGTATACAACCAATTGGATCTCAAGAGATTTGAGAAATATTTGTAGATCTTTTTAGATTTTTCATTTTACGATGCTTCAGATAGTGGTCACATACATTGCCCATGTTACAATTGTGTTGGAAGACATTGGTTGACCCATGAAGAAGTCTGCTACTACAGAACCAAATATAGTTTTCAAGAAAACTACATTGTGTGGTATCACAATTTGTAGAAAATGAAATCTCAAATTTCTGATGATCCAAATGAGAGGACTAGATTGGATAACTTGTCATATTACAGGAATCCATTTATTCTTCATCCTGAAAAAGATATTATTCCAACCCAAAATGAATTTGATATGAGCACAGATGATTCATTTATTGAAAATGATCATGTTGTCGGGGTTAAAAAATTGAATGATGTTGTCACAACTCCAGTATATCGATAATGTGATAAAATAAAAAAGATTGAATTTTTAATCTGATTTTTTCATGTGATTACTATGTATGGGATTTATAATACTACCATCATTTACATTCATACCTTTTTGAATAACATTCTTCTAGATGATGAAGATATTCCGTCAAACCACTATATGACATGGATGTTAGTTGAGGATCTTGGATTTTCAAGAAAAAAAATTCATTATTGAAAGATATATTGTGGCTTATTCTGGGAGGAAAATGCTGAAGAAAATGATTGTATAAAATGTGGCACATCCTGATGGAAGCCAAAAGATGAAGGAACACAATCTCTTGTGCAAAATAATGTAATGTGGAACATTCCATTATTCCCTGGACTCCAGTATATTTTTATGTCTGATGAAATATAAATAAAAATGTGATGGAATTATACCGAGATAATGAAGAAAAATGGTGAGTTGGTTCACCCAGTAGATGGATTTTAATGGCAAGGATTTGATGCTCGATATCCTTATTTTGAAACTGACATACATAATGTGAGGTTGGGTATTTCATGTGATAATTTTAATCCTTTTGGGAAGATTCTTAGGTCACACACATTTATAATCTTCCCCCAAGGTTGTGTATGAAAAATCCTTTCACTTTCATGATTATGATCATAACTGGACCTTATGATCCCGACAATTATATAGACGTATATATAAATCTTTTAATAAAATCGATGAAATTATTATTTATTTGGGGGTGTGCACATACGTTGGAGGTTCGAATGACATATTTCAGATGTGTATTTCACTTATGTGGATGATCGGAAATTTTCTTTCTTATAAAATGATGTCTTGATGGTGCACGAAAGGAAAACCATCATGTCCTATTTGTATGAAGAATGAAACATCCAGAATACTGAAACATTATAGTTTTTTCAGTTTTATGGGACATCGATGATTCTTTCCAATGGACCATCAATATAGAAATAATCATCTAAGATTTAAAAATACCATGGGGACCGATTACCCACCTCAGCGTATGTCTTGAATAGATGTTCTTAATGAATTGAAAGATTTCAGTTTTTTATTTGGGATGGGTGAAATGAAATCTTGAAAGAGAAAGAATATTTCCACTGAAACCTATTACAATTTGAATAAGGGAAGTATCTTCTTTGATTTTTCCTTGTTGTTCAACCGATTTGTTTCATCATTGCTTAGACGTAATGCACATGGAATACAATTTATGTGAAATGTTGCTTTCTATTATTATAAATGGAAAGGTAATGAAAAAAGATTATTTATGGTCTCGACGTGACTTGGTGGATTTGGGAATCAGACCAGAATTGCATCCTATGTGTATTAATAAAAATAATTGGCATGTTCCATGTCATTATTATGTGATGACAACTATAGAAAAAAAAACAATTTCTGGAAGTACTAGAGAATATTAATGTTATTGATGTCTTTTTAAGAAGAAAATATAAATGGGTCAATATAAAAGAGTTGAAGGTAAAATCATTGAAGACTCATGATTATCGCATCCTTCTACATGAGTTGATTCCAATTGTAATTACTCATCTTTTGTCCAATAATGTAATGGTAGAGGTTATTATATTGTGAAATTTATTTATAGATCGTTGTGCTAATAAGATGTCCAAGTATTTATTGAAAAAAACGATTGTATAAGCACCCTTAATTTTTTTCGAGTTTGAGAAAATATTTCCTCTACAATTTTTCACATACATGCTGCATTTGAATGTCCATATTCCAATAGAAATAATTCTATAAGGACCTATTTATTTTAGTTGTATGTATCCGACTGAAAGAAATATGTACACATTAATGTCTTATGTTCGTAATAGGAATAATCTCAAAGGTTATTTCGTCAGAGGTTATATGGATAAAGAATGTATGGATTTCTACTCTATGTATTTGTCTGATCTTACTAGAAGAATGAATAGACCAATGAGAAAAGAAGAAGAATAGTATAAGCAAAATTAACCGAGTTTTCCATCACTTCCTCAAATAGTAGGAATTCATGGATCATATACATTGATGACATTTAACCTTGAAGAGTGAGAGATGGCACATCACATAGTTTTTTTCAACTAGGATTTGTTCAATGACCACATCCTGTAATTAAATTGAATATGTATATCTTATATATATATAAATATATATATCTCTCTCTATTAAACTATTTCTATTCTTATCTACAGGGAACATAAAGAGATGATAAATAGTAAGCGCCGTTCTTTATCTTTGAGAATTAGGGAGACTCTTCGTAGCAAAGAGTTTTTAGCTTCGTCAAATTTGAAGGTAATAAAAATAATATTTAAAATAATTTAAAAAATATTTAATTATGTTTAATATACATTTATATTTCATGTATTGAGTTTTCATGCTGACTCTGTCTCTAAGGAAATAAGAGCATTTCCTTTTGGTCCTAAAACCGTGGTTTGTGACTGTAAATCAATTGTTATCAATGACTGCTGATTTATTATCAAAGAATGAGAATTGAACAAGAAAACAAAACATGATGGTGTATTCGTTACTTCCACAACAGACTGTTATACTAGTGCATCCGAAAGTAGAATGCGATTTGAAAAATTAGTTTATTATTGAGTTGTTTAAAAAAATAATAATATTGGATTATTATTCTCATAGATGAGTCATGATAATGAAATGACAGTTTTTTGATTAGATGACAAGGTAGGGCACATTTGTTGATGATTGTGGATTTCAATTAATTTATATGACTCACACTCTTTCTACCGATGATCCATATGTATTGGCTTCAATGGTGAAACATGTTTTTTATTCCAAAGACCATTTTAGACCTGAATTTGGTGTCACTATTAATGAAATTACTAGAAATAATTCTGATTATGGTGATGATTGAATTGAAACCATCCCTACTGCCTTTTGAAAAGATCCATTTATTAATTTTGAGGACTCCAATAGCCCAATTGTAAGAGTTTACTGTGAACCTGATATTATGGTGGGAAATATATAAAATCATTCATTCTTATTATCACTTATTTATGGTTACCTCAGAGTGGGATGTTATAGTTGGTACTACTCAAATTGATAAAATATTAATTAAAAATAAGTTTTATTCAAATTGACTGTTATGGAAATTTTTTATGTTTATTTGTTGCAATTTTATTTGTATTTCATTTTTAAATTTGGAATTGAACTGTATTCAATACTATGAAACTAAAATTTCTAACTTGGTGAACATTTAAATGCTATATTGACCATGTATAATATTAGTATAACTCTAAGAACATTCATTAACGTTTTACATGGTAATGATGACACTTAGTAAATAACCATCCCACTGTAAATTAAATTTATTTACTACATCTTGTAAGATTTATTGACTTCATCATATATCTATGCAAGCACACCTAAAATAACGGATTATATAAATTATCCATGAATCCCTATATATGTAACATCCCAAGAAGTTAATGAATAATAGATATTTTTATCTATCTCTATTAATGAATTATATAGTGTTTTAGAGGCTTTAAATGAGAATAAATCCAATCTTAAGCATGGAATTCACTTATAATTTTAAAAGATTGTTTTACGTCCTTTTGATGGAAAACCATTTTTTCATCAAACTTTTGAATATTTTATAAGCTCTATTTGTCGAAATAAACTTATTCTTTATGATTGGGACATTGAAATTTACTTTGGGTAAATATTTGGTATTTTTCCATAAAGTTCATTTTTAATGAATAGTGAAAACTGTTGTATTTTAATTCAGAACCTATTTTAAATATAATTTATTTATATGATTATATTATATTTTGAATTGTTTTTGAAGTTAAATTAGAATATATTTTTACCATTTAATCCAATAGTGGTCGTTGGAATTAATTTCACTTTAAAATTGGACTTAAACTAGTGTCAATCTTTTGATACTTATTGTTTCATAAAAACACGCTATTTGCTCTGAAAACAGGAATTAATTATTAAATTAATTAATGTAACTTATATGTTTTGATTTTTTTAAAAAATACATCATTTTAGTATTCGTAATATCAAATATATATTAGGGTGAAGTTTTGGTATTTGTCTGAAAAACTTCAATTTTTTATGAATAGTGAAACCACTAAGTGGTACTTAAAAACTGATTATTCGTTTAAATGAAATTTTACCACCTATGTGTTTTGAATTTCAATATTCCGACATACATGGTTTTTAATAATATGTAAAATGTGGTTCAATTGGATAAAAATAATTTTTTGGTGAATAGTAACTTTTAAGATTATTAATCGCGATTAGAGGTAATTTGTGTAATTTAAGGTAAGAATAATGTTTTAATAATATGAAATGAACTTTACACATGTCCTACCCTTATTGGATGTGTCATGGCCGACCCAGACAACCCATGGGTTGATTTTTGGGACCCCATGGAGCCACTTGGGTAAGATAAAGACATTAATGCCTTTTATTTAATGTTAAAGTAAAAATGACACAAACATGTATTGTTTTATTAAAACACTTTTTAAATGGGCTTATACAAGTCAGATTTTTGACTATATGTATTCATTGGAAAGCTAAAAATATTTTTACTACACCATTATATTTTGTTTCTAATTTATAGACATTAAATAAATTAAATTATTTATGACACCGTGATGATGCAGCGATGACCACATTATTTAACGATTTAAATAAAATGAAAATATAATGTAAAATCTAAGACCTACACTTTTCAAAAACCTATTGGATGGGTGGATTTTCAACCCTTATCACCTTATCCTCATAATTTATAATTTTTGTAATTCGTTTATCCGAAAATCATTTTATAACAAAGTATCATTTCTTAACTTTCCAAGAGTTCCCCTCCTCTCCTCTTATAAAAGGCCCACTCCTCTACCACCTTACCCACACTTACAAAGCTTTTGGATCGGCCAAACCATGCCCATTTTGTCTCTCCACATCCCTATATAACTCTTAGAAGCCTCACATTGGGCATAAGTCTTTCCAAGTAAGCCTTTGAGCTCAAATCAATAAGAGTTACCTGATTTGAAGGTAGTGTCTTCTATTGTGTTCCTATGTTTTATTTTGCTTCTCCAACCCCCTAAAATCTTTTTATTAATTTTATTTGTAACAAAAACAGTATCCTACATATACTAGGTTGTTTTTATAAGAAATATTCGATCTACACTAACACAGACCTACATCAAATGGGTAATTAACAAACTGTTTCGGTGGATGGTGAATTTCGGCCTCATGAAACGATGATTGTTCAACACTCATATAACACCTTAAAAGGTGGCCATTAAGATGTCACTATATTTATATATGATATATAATATTTTTATGTTTTACTTAAGCTTCTGTATTTTTCATTTATTTCATACCATTATGGTTTCCATTATGGGTAAACACGATATCTTCATTTTAGGAAGTGCGGACTACCGCCCCCTCAAAGTGATTTGATTCGTTAATGCCATATGTGGTACGTATAAAGGATGTAATTATTGATATTATATATGACACCATAATGTAATTATAATATACCTTCATATCATTATGATTCCATTCCATAAAATAGGAAATAGAATTGAAAGTAGCGTTCATGTGTACGTACTGCTTACCGTCTCCATGAACGGTGCATTTCATTTCATACCTCTAAACGTTATGTAATTTTATAAATGCATGTATATACTGGATATATATGATATATATGATATATACATCATGAGTATAACTCTGGATATAATGGATACATGAACAACTTGGAATTATAAAGAGTTTATTTTTGACTCGAGTACCAATGATCGTTAAGACTACCGTTATTAACTTAAATAATTACATAGTGTTCATGACATGGTAATAAGTGATATAAAAGGAATAATGAACTTGAAAAATGTTCTTAAGTAATTATAAATTAACTCAAGATTATTATTCATGAGGTTAAAGAACGTTCAAGCCACGTCGGACCCGAGGTATGGGACTTCGTCTCAATCTTCTTCCATTGAGGCATATTTTGTTTTATACACAACCTTCTTTTATACGGTGTATAAACCCCTTTGAATTTTATGTTTATCCAAAAGGAATATTTTTTTTATACGAAGCGTTTCACTAAATGAAAAAAGGGAATGTTTTTGTTATACGTATTCGGCGACAACAACTTCTCCGCCGTCATGACCATTATTTGTGTTTCGGCTTCCTCAACAAGGCATACATTTTTTTAAATGAAAAATAAAAACCATGTTTTACTTTTCTTTTATTTTGGTATTGAAAATAGTTTTAATAATGTATCTATTATATCAATGTGTTGTATTGATATCTTGTGATTGAAATGTGGAAATGTTATGTTTCCTTTATTCATGTTTTATGTGATACGATTATGTTATGGTTCTTAAAAATTGTTATGAAGATGGGTGGTTCTATGATAATCTAAGGGCGGGTGAGCCCGATATAGCTCTCTAATGCATTGGGTAACACGAAGGTGTCAAACGTTGAGGTTTCTCCGAAGCGATTTAGGGAATATACTGTGATGGGTATTCCAAATGTAACAAAGAGGGTTACTCCCTACGTACGAATGTAACGAATGCCTCAAGTTACCTTTATGTCTTATGATTTATTTGATTTATTCATTATTTAATGAGTTATGTTAATGTGCTAATGTTTAATGAGTAGAGTATGATTTCAATGATTCTTGTGTATACATGTACTCAGGTTTTCTTTCCATATTTTTATATCCTTTACTGAGCTTTTTACACTCATCCCATGTTTTTGAATGTTTTTCACAGGTCAGGGGAAGGGTACATGATATGATGATAGTGTCAAGGAAGTTTCAAGAAAGAATCCATGTTTTATTTTAAATATGTTTCCGTTGATGGGAAAAATGAATACTATCTTTTATGTAACCAATTTGTTTAAATGTGGAATGTAATGGATGTTTTATGATCTAATTCTCTAAAACACTAAACCTGAAAATATCCTCAAGGAGTATTGTTGAAATAACTCCAGATTAAGTAAGGTTTAAGGCTGGGGGCTTATAGTTGATATCAGAGGTCGGTTTAGACAACTTTACGAGTTATTAAATTGTTAAATTCCAAATTAATTGATGGTATGATAGAAATAATATAGCATTTACAGATTACCATGTTGATTCACCAAAGATATTTCTATGATAAGAATGGTCTTCCATAGAGGAAACAGAGCAGCTTTTCTAGGATGGCATACAGAGTATAATGACCTTTCGAATCAGCAACCATAGATGGTCCGAATCAGAAAGGAGCAGTTTACTACACTGATGGCTCAGTTGAATCAGGTGATAAATGGTGGTTGTGTTTATTGATGATATTTTGGTGTTTTATAAAATTAAAGAGGAGCATGAAAGTAATTTAAGGGTTATTTTGAAAACCTTAAAAGAATATAAATTCTATGGAAAATTCAGCAAGTGTGAGTTTTGGTTAAAACAAATTTCTTTCCTTGGCCACATTGTTTAAAAAAATGGCATAACTGTCGATCCTGCTAAAACAAAAGTTGTGGAAGAATTGCCAAGACCCACAAATGTAACAGAGATTCGTAGATTCCTTGGTTTGGCAGGCTATTACCGAAGGTTTTGTTAGAATATTTTCACGGTTATCTAGTCCAATGACTAAGCTAACTCGGAAGGGTGTTAAGTTTATCTAGACAAAATATTGTGATGATTGATTTCAGGAATTGAAAAGAAGATTGGTGAATGCTCCAATTTTGGCACTACCTTCCAGGAATGGTGAGTTTGTTGTCTACAGTGATGCGTCATTGAAAGGACATGGTTTTGTCCTAATGCAGAATGATCAGGTAATTCCTTATGCTTTGTGATAGTTGAAAACTCATGAGGTAAATTATCCTACACATGATTTGAAATTAGCGGTTGCTGTTTTCGCTTTAAAAATTTGGAGGCATCATTTGTATGGATTAATGTGTGAAATATATACAGATCACAAAATATTAAAGTATATATTCACTCATAAATAATTGAACATGAGATAGAGGAGATGGCTAGAATTAATCAAGGATTATGATTGTACAATTAATTACCATCCAGGAAAAGAAAATAAAGTGGCTGATGCTTGGAGTCGAAAAAGCAATTCTTCATTAACAATGATGTGTTTGGAACATGATCCTTTGGTTAAGGATTTGATGAACTTTGTCATAGATGTTTTTGGTGCAAGATGTTCTTCTGTTTTGCTTCAGGTATCAGTGAAATATTCTCTATCAGACAGAATCCAGAAAGCACAGAAGCAAGATAGTGAGTTGCAGGAAAAGGTAGAGCTGGTTAAGAAGGGTGAATTGCTTGAATTCAATATTGATAATGATTGTGTTTTGAGATTTGGGAAGAGATTGTGTGTGCCTTGTGATTCACAGTTGAAGAGAGAGTTGTTATGTGAAGCTCATAGTTCTCCGTTTTCAGTTCATACTGGTAGTACTAAGATGTACAAAGAGTTGCGGGAGTATTACTTGTGGGATAGAATGAAAAGAGATATTTCTGATTTTACAGTGAAGTGTTTGACATGTCAACAGGTTAAAGCAGAGCTGATGTTACCAAAAGGGATTCTTCAGCCTTTACCAGTACCAGAATGGAAATGAGAAAATATATCCATGGACTTTGTTTTGGGACTGTCGAAGACACCTCGAGGTAATAATGCAATCTGGGTTATTGTTGATCGCTTGACTAAATCTTCTCATTTCCGTTCTATACAGGATACTTTTTCCCTAGATCAACTTTCCCGTTTGTATCATAAAGAGATAGTCGGGTTACATGGAGTTCCTCTCTCCATTGTATCTGACCGTGATCCCAGGTTCACTTTTAACTTTTGGAAAGGCCTTCAGAAGTCATTGGGTACTAAATTAAATTTTAGTACAGCATTTAATCCTCAATCTAATGGGCAATCAGAACGAAAAATTCATACATTGGAAGATATGCTACATTCTTGTTCGATGGATTATCAGGGAAGTTGGGAACAACATATCTCTTTGGTTGAGTTTTCATATACTAACAGTTTTCATTCCAGTATACAGATGGCACCATTTGAGGCGTTATATGGGAAGCGGTGTCGAACTCCAGCTTTCTGGGATGATGTGGGTGAAAGGAAGCTGATGGGACAAGAATTGGTAGAAGAGTTGGCAGAAAAAGTTCACCTGATACAGAAACACATGAGAACAGCTCAGAGCAGGAAAAAGAGTAATGCGGATAACCGAAGGAAGGATCTATCTTTTGAGCTAGGTAATCATGTTTTTCTCAAAGTCTCACCATGGAAAAGTGTGATGCGATTTGGTAAGAAAGGAAAGCTAAGTCCAAGGTTCATTGGACGATATGAAATTCTAGAGAGAGTTGGATCAGTTGCTTACCGAGTGGCTTAACCTCCGAGTTTATCTCAGGTACACAATTCTTTTCATATTTCAATGTTAAGGAAGTACATGCCAGATCTATCTCATGTTTTGAGTCCAGAGGTAGTTCAGCTGGAAGAGAACCTATCTTATGAGGAACAACCGGTCTAGATTCTTGACCACAGGGAGAAAGGGTTATGGAATAATTTGATTCATCAGGTAAAGGTTTTGTGGAAAAACCACATGATTGAAGAGGCAACATGGGAATCTGAAAATGCAATGAGGCCCAAATACCCCCACTTATTCGATAAGTAAATAAATTGTAGTGACAACATTTTCTAAAGGGGGGGGGGTGTAACATCCCAAGTAAATAATTAATAATAGATATTTTTATCTATGTCTATTAATGAATTAGATAGTGTTTTGGAGGCTTAAAATGAGAATAAATCTGATCTTAAGCTTGGAATACACTAATATATTTAAAAGATTGTTTTACTGCCTTTTGATGAAAAACCATTTTTAAATCAAACTTTTGAAAATTTTAGAGGCTCTATTTTTTGAAATAAACTTATTCTTTATGATTGGTACATTTAAATTTACTTTGGGTAAATTTTTGGTATATTTCCGATAAAGTTCATTTTTTATAGAATAGTGAAAAATGTTGTATTTTAATTCAGCACCTCTTTTTAATCTAATTTATTTATATGATTATATTATCTTTTGAATGGTTGTTGAAGTTAAATTAGAATAGATATTTACCATTTAATGCAATAGTGGTCGTTGGAATTAATTTCACATTGAAATTGGACTTAAACTAGTGTCAATCTTTTGATACTTATTGTTTCATAAAAACACACTATTTGCTCTGACAGTGGGAATTAATTATTAAATAAATTAATGTAAAATATATGTTTTGAATTTTCTAAAATATACATCATTTTTTAATTCATAATATCAAATATATCTTAGGGTGATGTTTTGGTATTTTTCTGAAAAACTTCAATTTTTGATGAATAGTGAAACCACTAAGTGGTACTTAAAAACGGATTTTTCGTTTAAATGAAATTTTCCACCTCTGTGTTTAGAATTTCAAAAATCGGACATACATGGTTGTAATTATAAAGTAAAATGTGGTTCAATGGGATTAAAATAATTTTTTGGTGAATAATAACTTTTAAGTGTATTAATCGCGATTAGAGGTAATTAGTGTAATTTAAGGTAAGAATAATTTTTTAATAATATGAAATGAACTTTGCACAAGTCCTACCCTTATTGTATGTGTCATGGCCAACCGAGACAACCCATGGGTCGATTTTTGGGACCCCATGGAGCCACTTGGGTAAGATAATGATATTAATTCCTTTTATTTAATGTTAATGTAAAAAAGCACACAAACATGTATTGTTTTATTAAAACAATTTTTACATGGGTTTATACAAGTCATATTTTGGCCTATAAATAGTAATTGGAAATATAAAACGATTTCCTACATCATGATAATTTTTTTCTAATTTTTAGACATTATATAAATTAAATTATTTATGACACCGTGATGATGCAGCGATGACCTCATTATTTAACGATTTAAATAAAATGATAATATAATGTAAAATCTAAGACCTACACTTTTCAAAAACCTATTGGATGGGTGTATTTCGAACTCTTATCACCTTATCTTAAAAATTTATAATTATGGGACCTCTTTTATCTGAAAATCATTTTATAACAAAGTATCTTTTCTTAACATTCCAAGAGTGCCCCTCCTCTCCTCTTATAAAAGGCCCCCACCTCTACCACCATACCCACACTTCCAAAGCATTTGGCTCGGCAAAACTCTACCCATTGTGTCTATCCAAATCCCTATCTAACTATTAGAAGCCTCACATTGGGCAGAAGTACTCCCAAGGATGCCTTTGAACTCAAATCAAAAAGAGTTACCTGATTTAAAGGTAGTGTCTTCTTTTGTGTTCTTATGTTTTATTTTTCTTATCCAACCCCCTAAACTCTTTTTATTCATTATATTTGTAACAACAATAGTATCTTACATATACTAGGATGTGTTTATAAGAAGTATTAGAGCTAAACTTACACACACCAATATCTAATGGTTAAAGAACATACTGTTTCTATGGATGGCGAATTTCTACCTCACGAAACGATGATTATTCAACACTCATATAACACCTTCAAAGGTGGCCATTAAGATGTCACTATATTTATATATGATATATATTATGTTTATATTTTACTTAGGCTTCTTTATTTTTAATTTATGTCATACCTTGATAGCTTCCATTATGGGTAAACGCGATATCTTCATTTTAGGAAGTGCGGACTACCGCCCCCTCAAAGTGATTTGATTCGTTAATGCCATATGTGGGATGTATAAAGGATGTAATTAATGATATTATATATGATATTATAATTTAATTATCATATACCTTTATATAATTACGATTCCATACCATAAAATTGGAAATAGAAATGAAAGTAGTGTTTATGCATACGTACGACTTACCGTCTCCATGAACAGTGCATTTCATTTTTACGTCTAAACATCATGTAATATTATAAATGCATGTATATACTGGATATATATGATATATATGATATCTACATCATGAGTATAACTCTGGATATAATGGATACATGAACAACTTGTAATTATAAAAAATTTATTTTTGACTCATGTACCAATGATCATTAAAATGACCGTTATTAATTTAAATAATTACATAGTGTTCATGACATGGAAATAGGTGATATAAAAGGAATAATGAACTTGAAAAAGGTTCTTAAGAAAGTAGAAATTAACTCAAGTTTATTATTCAAGAGGTTAAAGAACGTTCTAGTCATGACGGACCCGAGGTATGGGACTTCATCTCAATCTCCTTTCATTGAGGAATATTTTGTTTTATTTACAACCTTCTTTTATACGGTGTATAAACCCCTTTGAATTTTATGTTTATCCAAAAGGAATATTTATTTTATACGAAGCGTTTTACTAAACGAAAAAAGGGAATGTTTTGTCATACGTATGCGGCGACAAAGACTTCTCTGCCGCCGTGACCATTATTTGAGTTTCGGCTTCCTCAACAAGCCATACCTTTTTTTTAATGAAAAAGAAATACCATGTTTTACTTTTCTTTTATTTTTGTATTTAAAATTTATTTCATAATTTTTCTATTATATCAATGTTTTGTATTGAAAACTTGTGATTGAAATGTGAAAATTTTATGTTTTCTTTATGCATGTTTTATGTGATACAATTATGTTATGGTTCTTGGACATTGTTATGAAGACGGGTGGTTCTGTGATAAAATAAGGGCGGGTGAGCCCGATATAGCTCTCCAATGCATTGGGTAACGTGAAGGGGTTAAACATTGAGGTTTCTCCAAAGTGATTTAGGGAATATACTGTGATGGGTATTCAAAACGTAACCAAGAGGGTTACTCCCTAGGTAAGAATGTTATGAATGCCTCAAGTTACCTTTATGTCTTATGATTTCTATTATTTATTCATGATTTGATGAGGTATGTTAAAGTGCTTATGTTTAATGAGTAGAGTATGATTTCATTGATTCTTGTGTATACATGTACTCATGTTTACTTTCCATATTTTCTTATCCCTTACTGAGCTTTTTATGCTCATCCCATGTTTTTGAAATGTTTTTCACAGGTCAAGGGAAGGGTACATGATATGATGATAGTGTCAAGGAAGTGTCAATAATGAATCCATTTTTTATTTTAAATCTGTTTCTGTTTATGGGAAAAATGAATACTATCTTTTATGTAACCACTTTGCTTAAGTGTGGAATGTAATGCAACTTTTATGATCTAATTCTCTAAAACTCTAAACCTGAAAAGATCCTAAAGGTGTATTCTTGAAATAACTCAAGATTATGTAATGTTTAAGGCTGGGGCCTTATAGTATTCCCTCTCATTTATTTTGTTTTTTGCGTTACACATTAGTTATCCTTTTCTAATTATTTCAATATTTTTTTTCAATTGAAATAAATGCATCCAATTGGAGAGAAGCGATGAAAACAGATGATGGACTACAATCGTCATATGATTGAGATCGGAATTCAACCACTACTTCCTGTAGTGTGTATTTTATTTCAAATATATATATTTAAATAATATATAATTTCATGTGATTAATTTTTTATTAAACATTTTGGCAGGATCCACCTATTAGGTGACATTTATTTGATAAGGAGCCTAGTAGTGTTCGTAGTACTTAGGGTGTCTGTACGAGGTAGGGGTGGTACAAGAGCTAGATGATTTGGTCGACGTACCCAGTTTGACCATTCCCCTCCCACTAACATACCATCTATCCCACATTATGATCGTAGTTTGTCATTACGGATACATGAGATATATAAGCCTCTCATGTTTTCCCTACCCTTTACATCTGATCCCCTCACCCGTCTATACCATATTCGATTGTTATTCCCACTTCCCTTCCAGCATTCATCTAGCGATCCCGTCATCGTCTTTTACATCATCTTTATTCTCTCCAAAATATTATATTCTATCTTCATTAACTCCTAATGCACTAGGGTATATCCATACTGAGCATACATTGGGACCCAATCCACCTATACAGGGTGTTCCTTCTTTATTATACAGATCTAGCAGCACCCATTGATCAGACTACCATAGGTATACTAATGCAACCATAAAATAATTTTACTCCACTATTTGTTTTTATTATTACATGTATTGATAAAATATTGGGTTTTATTTCATAATAAATAAATATACTGGTAGGAGGCGGTGGCATGGTCATACACACATGTGTGCAGTGGGGAACCGCCAAACAAAGTTGATGGTGTACTGTAATGATTATCTTCAAATTATTGAAAAATTAGGGCAACAATGATAGAGTTTTTTGTGATGCTTCCAAATACATCAAAACTATTACTGTCTTCCCACTCTCTTGGAGATCGTTTCCAAATAATGTCAAGGATAATGATTGGGAAAATATATGGGTAAAAAAATATGATGTATTTAATTCAATATAGTTTTTTTTATTATATGAATTAATATTTTGATTTCATCTTTGGTGAAAGTTCACGGATGGTGTGGGTCCATGGCCATCATGTCTAAAGTATTTAGGTAAGATTTGGAGAGCCTATAAGAATGAGTTGTATATTGGCTAGCATGCTAGAGTTGGAACAACGTTAGAGGCGGTCCCTGTCATGGATGATTGTCTGTTAGAACAATATTGACAGATGATTACTCATTGGATGACTAGCCAGTTTAAGGTATTAATCACATTAGAAGTATTTAAAAAAAATTCATGTTTTTCGTAAGTAATATTTATTGAATTTTATTTATGAATCATATGGAAAAAATACTAAATCATTAATGATAAAATATACCTCAACACATCGGGGTGTCCTACGATTCCATATCATGAGAGGAATTAGGTCTGACAGTTTATAATTGTTTTTATTCCTTGCACATTAAATTTCTTCTTCCATAATTTATTCGATTCCTAAAAATTTTATATAATTTTAGTTACGGAATTAATTATTTCAATCATATTTTTAATTATGGTTTCTTATATTCAAGGTCATTATAGGGGCATAAATTGAATTTAGAAAGACATGCACCTCAAGAAAAACTGTTTAGTACGAGTTGAGGGAAGAAATGTGGAAGTGAGGTTAATGAACAAATCAGTAGAAAAATGTATGTATTAATTTGTTTATTTAAAATTTTAATCTCTATTTGGTAACTTAATAATATATTTATATTTTTAATAGGATGCTTTAGAGGCCCATGATTCCTAAGAAACTGATAATTTTGTGCTAAAAAATCAAATATATCAGGTGTTGGGGGATGAGCACCCTTGTAGTTTATGCTATCGACCTAGGAAGAGTATAGTTCCGATGAGGTATTGGCCCTCCTTAGGTAATATTTGATTTTCCACTGACATCCATCCTATTGAAGAGTAGGAAAAACATGCTAAAAAAGTACCAAAGAGATAGTAGAACATTCTACCATGGCAAACACTGCATTTATGAAACTGATGGTAGTTTTACATCCAACACTTCCACCAGAGGCCATCACAACATTTAATGAATATATGTTGTTGACACGTTCTATATATGGTTCAATTGGTGAATGTTCTAGTGGTGGTTGAGATGATGTCGAGGAGGAGACCGAGGTGGAGGAGGAGGAGGGTGAAGAGGAGGATGAGGCAGAGGAGGAGGGCGAGGAGGAGGCCCAGGCAGAGGAGGAGGGAGATGAGGAGGCTGAGACTGAGTAAGAGGGAGAGTAGGAGAGAATTAAAGAGTGTGGTGACTATTATGGGGACACCGATGATGATGAGGATGAGGTTTATTATGATATTTATGACAGTGATGTTCATGAGGGACAAATTGATATGTAAATTTTTTTTACTGATATTACTGATCTCTGATGTTTATTGAATTGTTGTGCCTGAATATATGTGTGACCAGGTAGGTCACATTATATTTATTTTTTACCTATAAATAATAATACATGACTTGATTATTTCCACTGACTGATTCATCCCTCCCATGGATAGCCCTGCCACCCCTGCGGACATCCCGCCCTCCCCATGGACACCGATTACCCCATGGACTGCACCACCACCCCTGAGGACAACACACCCATATCCTTGGACACCCTATACCCCCCCCTGAACAGACCCACCCACCCTCCTAGACACCTCGTACCCCTGTAGACAGCACCCCCCCCCTCCCCGTGGACAACTCGCCCACCCCCTCGACACCCCCTTCCCCCGGGACAGCCCATCCACCCACGTGGACATCCCCAACCCCCTAGATAGCCCCCCTAGCCATCCGGATAATCTTCCCACCACTAACCCCCCATGGACATCCCTAACACCTGATGGACAACCCAACCCCCCATGGAAACCCACACCATTTTGGACAACCCCCCCCCCCCCTCCTGGACATCCCAGCCACCTCCATGGACAACACACCCACCCCCTTGACACCCCCTATCCTCTAGTCAGCCCCCACCCCCTGTGGACAGCCCAGTCACCCCCATGGAAAAACCAACCACCCCCTTGGACACCACCTACCCCCTCGACAGCCCTAAATCCCCTGTGGACTGCCCACCCACCACCTAGACAACCCCTCCCCCCATGGATAGGTTCCACCACCATGGATAGACCGCCCACCCACACAGACTCCACGTACCCCCCGTGGACAGCACACCCAACCCCGTAGACAACACGAACCCCTCCTGGACAGCCATGTCACCCACCCGTGGACTGCCCACCCACCCCCTGGACCACCCCTCCCACCATGGAAAGCCCTATGACCCAATTGGATAGCCTGCCCATGCCCCTAGACACCCCTTACCCATAGAGAGCCCTGCCACATGAGTGGATAGCCTTCCCACACCTTCGAAAACTTTTACCCCCTTAGACATCCTCTCCCACCTCATAGAAAGCTTGTACCCCTAAGAAATCCCATCCACTCCCATGGACAACACATCGGCCCCCATGGACAGCCTGCCCACCCCCCTGGACACGCCCAACCCACCACACAAATGGATCGCCCGCCCATCCCCCCCAGACACCTATCCCACGTGGAGACCACCTCTCCCCCCCCACCATCGTGCAGAGCCCACCCACCCCCTCGACACCCCTACCCTCCTAGACAGCCCTTCCACCCCTGTGGACAACCCTCCCATACCCTGGACTCCTCATACACCCTGGACAGCCCTGCCCACCACCTGCACACTCTGTACCACCTAGACAGCCCGCACACCTATGGACAACCCACCGACCCCCTAGACACCCATAACCCTGGAAAACGTCTCTATCCCCATGGACCGCCCCCCCTGGACAGCCCACCCATCCCATGGAAAGTCTGTGCACCCCTGGACACCCCCAATACCCCTGGACAGCCTCACCACCCCCACAGATAGCCCGCCGACTCGCTGGATAGCCCCAAACCCCTAGACCCCCACCCATGTGGACAACCCGCACATCCCCTGGACACCACCTACAGTTGGGATAGACCCACCAAACCTAGGGACAGCCCCAGCTCCCCTGGATAGCCCCTCCACCCACATGGTCTGCCCGTCTACCCCCCATAGACACCAATACCCCCTGGACAACCCCCTCCCCCGTGGACATCCTACCCACCCCGTGTAAACCCCTACCCCCTGCACAGCCCCTCTCCCCCAATGTACAGCCCGCCCACCCCTGTACACCCCAAACCCCACGGGATATCCCTCCCCCCATTGATTCCTGACCACCCCCTGGACACCCCGATACTCCTATATATCCCCTCCACCCCCGTGTATAGCCGACCCAACCCCCTGGACACCCAGTACCCCGTGGACAGCCCCCACCACCCATGGAAACCTGACCCAACCACATGGATATCCCCCCATCCACCTCGACACCACTACCCCTTTACATCCCCACCACCCCCGTGGACATCTCTCTCACTCCCCAAGACATCCCCCACCCCCCTTGTGGACATCCCCCACAACCATGGAAAGCACACCCACCCCTGGAAACCCCCTACCCACCAGGACCACCCCACCACCCCCCATGGATAGCCTGCCCACCCCCTGGACACCCCATACACCCTAAATAGCCATGCCACCCCTGTGGACAGCCCGCCCACCCACTGAACACCTCGTACCATCTAGAGAGCCATGGACCTCCATGGACAGCCCACCCACCACCATGGTCACCTCATACCCCTTGGGCATCCCCCACCCTTGTGGACAACCTGCCCACCCTTGTGGATAACTTTCCCTCCCCCAAGACACCCCCACCCCTGGACAACCCCCCAAACCCCCATGGACATCCCACCCACCTCCTTGGACATCACCTACCCCATTTGACAGCACCACCACCCCAATGAAGGCCCACCCACCCACTTGGACACCCCATACCACCCTGGAAACCCCCAACCCCCATTACACCACCCCACCACCTGGACACCCCAACCCACACCCCACTGGATACCTTCTCCCCCATGGATTTCACCCTACTGCTTTGGAAAACCACCAACCACATGGAGGTCCCCTACCCTGTGGACACCCCCTACACTCCCCCACCCCTGGGATAACCCCAATCCCCTTGGATATCCCCCCCCCCCACCCAACCCCCTGGACGGAAGGGGGTTTTAGTGAAATGAAGAGGGGAAATGGTTTTCCTAACCATGTGACGTAGGATTCATTACTATGCATTAAAACATAAAACATTGATATATGGGAAAAATATGGCCATCACATAGTTTGTATAACCATGAATCATGACCATGCTAGTGGAGTCGTTAGATAGTGAATAGTGCATGGTTATTGCCTGGATTGGCTAACCTTTCATCCAAACCATGAAACCCCTATATGTTAGGTAAAATGATCATTTTACCCATAAACTTCTAATAACCGTATCATTTTTTTTATTTCATCATATAGTGGATAGAAGAATATCCTTCGTACATTAAGGGAAATCATCCAATGGCATTAACATAGGTTCATGGATAATTCAATCATCCGACCTTAGAATCAATTGGTATTCTACTCATATGATTCCTCTTGATGAGTACAAAACTATTTAGATTCCATTTCCATTTTCCAGTATATAGACCAAAAAAATTTAGAGTGGGCCCATATGCTCTATTTTCACACAGTTTCTTGGTTTTTCCGACTTAAACATATCATGACCAAACTAGTGGCTGTTACTAGACAATTGTTCCACCACAGAGATAATATAGGTGTTTCAATAACTATACATGTGGTTTTGTTGAATTATATTATGTTTTACCATTGTATTTACTTGTTATTATAAATTTATATTTGACCACACAATATTCTACATGTTATTTATGTGTCGCATAACTGAGAGGATCCAAGTGAATTGAATTGTAAGTCACCAGCATGACCACATAACTTTCATAAATTAGAAAATATTTATTACCATGATCAATTGAAATATAAATCAACTGATAATTATGTATTGGATCTTTCAAAATATATATACACCTTATACTATTATAATATATGGACATGGAGTCCCTTACACAATTATGATATATTAGCATGGTTTCCCATACACAACAGTGATATATGATAAGGGAATCCCTTATTTTATGATATTTGAGCATGGTCCACATTATTATGATTCTCGGGCATGGATTCCCAATATTTTGATATATGGGAATGATATCCTTACATTTTATTAAATTTGGGATGGAAACCCATATGAATTATGACAAATTTGCATGGAGACCCTACTAATATAATAAATGGTAATGAATTCCTCACAATCCTGACAAACATGTACAACGTCCCTAATGTTATGATACATGGGCATGGTTTCCCTGTTATTTTGTGAATCTGGAATGGTTTCCTGATTGATATGTCATCAGGCTTGGATTTGCCTATTACTTTATAAGAGATTGGTTACTAGTAATGGATTCCTAAGATTCGTCTCAAATCCTACCTATAATTTGGTATGTGTATATATGGATACCATCATCCTTAATTATATAATTCATATATATAATTACAACCACATGCACTTATATGTATATTTCTATGATAGATTTTGTATCGTGGTTTTCCAACACACTTCAAATTAGGTAGTGTATTTCTAGTTCCCTTTATAAACTATGGATGAATCTAAACAGTTTTTATTACTATTGTTCGTTATATCATCACAGTACTAATATTATTTACTATTACTATATATTTAAATATTTTATTTGTTGAGGTATACTGAGTATATCTTGCACCCAATTTGGGCTGCTAATAATACCCAAGTAAATTATGTCGAGGCATCTTTGGAAATTTTAAAGCACCTAGTTGTTGATACAACATATTTTATATCATGGGAGTGGGGAATTAAAATACCAAGCTATGGATTCCAATTCCTTTTGAGATGGGAATTTTGGACATTTAGTTATTCGGATACATGTATTCTATTGTATTTCTATTAATGATCCATTTTTTTCTTTTCGATAGATACATAACATTACATTATTTGAAGTAATACTTGATGTTAATTTTGATGGATTCTTAATTAGGTCATCTGGATCTTTACCATAGACTATTTAGTTTTCCATAATTATTTATCATTTATTTATTAATTTATTACACCATGGTGTTACTCTAATCAAGAGGGAATTCTCTCCCCATTGCACCACCTTAGACCCTCACTGGTAATGGTGGACCATGATCGTACGGGGAGGCGTGGAAGAAGGAATGTGACCCATTGAAACAGTGTATGATATAGTGTATACAATATAGGGATGTCACATTATATGTGAACATTGAATCACATTAAGATTCTATAATGTGATGGACATCTTGTAACTTGAATATCTTCATTGGATAATGCTGAGAGAGCTAATCCAAATCATTAATTTATTGAACATGATGGAAATGTAAAGATTCATTTAATTTTTCAACAATATCCCAAATTTCGTTGTTATCTAATGGTGTAATTGGGAATCACACCCTGAAAAAACATGGATATTTATTGTTATTTATTCTCTAATATTATAAATTGTTTAAGTATACTATTTGTAATTGTTTTCTACCGCAACATGTTATCCTCTTAAAAAATTCATGGTAGCGTCCACAATACTTCTTTTTAATCCATCACACCAATAATAAAATAGTATATTTGAATACATATTAGTGATTCCATTATGAAATGAAAAATGGTGAACTATGTGATCCACTCATAAATTATCTCTTCAACTATGAATCACAGTAAAAAAACCCACTTTCTGAATCTAGGAAAAACATCATTGTTAATATTAAATTTAAAAAACATAATATTCATAATGTATTCAACCTTTTCATATAAAAAAATATCATCCTTTAACGATTACATAATTCACAACAATAAATATGATTATATTTTCACATGAAATAAAATAGAGGAGGATCCTATATGAAAAATCTCTAAGAACAAATTTATCAAATAATTAACAAAATTTTTGTTTCCCAAATATAACCTGATTTGTGATGTTTGAATATTTTTCCTGAAATCTTCAGCTAAAATGATTTATTTAATGGTAATGAATCGTACAACAGTAATACCTAATTATTTCTAACCAAATTCTCTGTCAATGTTCAATTTTTTCAATGGGATTATAATCATAAATTGTTTTCTAATAATATATATATATCACAAATTAGTTTATAATTGTGATACCTAAACTTTTTTAATAAAAATACAACAAAAATTAATTTTTTATTATTTGTGTGCTAATTTAAAACACGAGGATTAGTTTGATGAGAACAATAATACATTACTTGGTCATTATTCATGAGGGAACAATCATTTCGTTTTAATAAATAAACACTTATTGTAGAAACAATTTCCATTTATAGAGGACCTTGAAAAAACTAAGGCATTCTCCAATCATCGAATTAGTTCCATTAAATCATTAAATTATTTTTTAAACATGAATTTAACTCCTTTTAGTGTCATCATATTTCAATATGATTGAGAAAAGAGAACAAATTTCAGCAAATTATTGTTACTAACATGCTACTCCATGAATTGTCAAATTCCATTTTATTTTTTTGGTTCTTGTCTTTTCTTAAAAAACATTATGTTTATTATAGTAAATAATTATTCAATTTTATAAATAATATGTCCATGGAAATACATTTTTTGTAACTATAATTATTACATAATAGTCTTTTGAAATTGATAATTTTCAATTACATTTTAAAAAAAATTCGTAGGCATGTTGCATTTTTCTCTTAGAGTTTAGAATATACCAAAATATTATTTATAAAAAAATCTTCTATCATATCCAATAAATAATGAAAAAATATATTCATAAGGATTATAAATATAGTTGTTGTATTAGTTATCCCAAATGGAATTACTAAGGACCAATTATTCCCATATAATGTTCAAAGTAACGCCTTCAAAATAATTTCCTCTATCACATTTAGATAATGTAATCCTGACATGAGATAAATAATTGATAAATAATAAACTCCCTATATTTGATCATAAAATTCATCGATATCAGGAGTATGATAACTTTTCTTATCATTTATGTTATTAATTTCTCAACAATCAATTTGATGTTTCATTGATCCCTCATTATTTTAATAACTAAAACTAGTTCCCCCAAAGGTGTTGTTTTTTATCAAATAAAACCATTATCTTGGAACTAATTAAATTAAATTATCCTGTCTAAAAGTTTAACATGATTCATTTAATAAGGGTTTTTTGATATTATCATAATATTGGAAACTAAGTCATAATTAAATTAAACCTCCCAAATAAGGATTATTGTATGAAAATTATGAGGAAAATCATCCACATATTCATTCATAACTAGAACTTCACTAATTTGAGTATTTTATTTCTTTTCAAAAAAAATTGCAAGGTAAATTTATCTTCCATGTATAAACAATTTCATAACATCTTGATATTTATGAAAGGTATGAAATCATTGAATAAATCATTATTTTCTCCACAATCTATCATACAATGATAAATAAAATCCCAATCCATATCTGAAATAATATCATACTCTACTAGATATAGTTCAATAATATTTTCATGGAATACCATTAACAAAATAACCATAGGATAATTCCTATAAATCAAGGTTTCGTTAACATTTCCACCTACAGTTATCACCAAAACATGTTTTCTCTTTTAATGTGGTTATATTCAAAGTATTTTTGAAAATTTATTATAAATGAAGGAATATGATAATCCAAATTTAAAAATGTATTATTATAATTCTAATAAACATGTAACATACCTATCCACACTTATTTTCATGGTATTTAACTATATGTAGTTATATAAAATGACTTTCCCACACCATTATATTTCTGTTATGTCAATTTATTTATAGGGAATAATATTTCAGACACACATTATCATAATTTGGTAAATCATTGAAAATAAATAATCTTACCATCTACATTTCATTTTTGGTCTCCTAATTTTCCTTGAATTCATGATCCATATTTTCAAACATTCCACATCCATAAAAAATCAGAATTTTATTAAGGTATTATATAGTATGTTTTTTACAAATCTTATTACATGCTATGAATTTTATTTTCTTAGCCTCAAATTTTATTTATCAATGACTCTTCATTTCTTATTGTCCAATCCATTCCATTATTTTATCATATCAATGAAAAATTGTGTACGAAATTGACATATAAATTTCTCCCCAAAATTAAAAATAAATTACTTCTTTTAGAGTCTCATAATACCAGATCTATTAATTTTTTTTACAATTCTGAGTAAATTATTTTAATTTTCCATTAAATTTATATAATAAAATTGTGTTGCTACCTAGCGATGCTTAAAAACATTTCCTCATGCAAAACAATACAAATTTCATTTTTTAACTCAATTCCAATAATTTATTCTCCATCGTGAATTCAAAAACATTACGGATATATTTCTAAATGAATATATTCTTAAATGTTTCCCATTACATAGCTTCATGATTCTATTTCACTCTATTATTTTTAACTAAAAACTACCATAACAAATATTCAACAATAAAATGAAAAATTGATCGATTTAATTTTTTAAATTCAAAACATCACAACACAAGAATACCTTTCTTTATACACTGATCTATCATTCAGATACAAATGCATTATAATATCCCCTAAATTCATTTAGGTGTTATCTCATGAAACGCTATATTATTATCTTGTTCATCTATGTATGATTTGGATAGTCTCTAAAATGGATACCGTAACTATTTATATATATTTTCAATTAAGCTATCTAAATAAAAATATTCCCAATTCTTACCAAATTAAGATGCTGATTTTGAATGATATTATTTCCAACATCCTTATTATAGTAGCTTCCCTATGATCTCTATGAAAAAACATTCACCACAGACATTATTTTGATGATCCAATATGGTTTCCTTGAAATTATATAACATGATAACCATATTTTAAAATATATTAAAGGAATTTATTTACATTATCATAAACTATAAAATTATCTACACCCAGTATAAGTAAAAACTATAAGGGCCAGATTTTAAATAGTACATATACTTGTATATTAATACTATACTTAACATTATTTCATTCATAGATATATTTAATTATTTGAGTTTTAGAGAATTTGGTAATAACTCATAAAAAAAATATCACAAATTGGAAACTAATTATTATTATATATTTCACCTATAACATAAATCATTAAAATAAGATATGTTTTTCTTTTATGAATTATATTATTGAATTTCATCTTTAATTCTAATGTTCTGTTACCCATACATAAAACACATTAAATTAATTTAAATAAATGGGATAAAAATAAATATCCTATAATGGTACATAAAATAGATATATTCATTATTCCATTGAATGTTATTATAAAGCCCCAGCCTTAAACCTTACTTAATCTTGAGTTATTACAAGATTACACATTGAGGAGCTTTTCAGGTTTAGAGATTTACAGAATTAGAGCATAAAACTTGCATTACATTCCACATATAAACAAAGTGGTTACATAAAGATAGTATTCTTTTTTCTCATCAATGGAAACATATTTAAAATAAAACATGGATTCATCCTTGACACTTCCTTTACACTATCATTAAATCATTTACATTTCCCTTGACCTGTGAAAAACATTTCAAAAAAACATGGGATGAGCATAAAAAGCTCAGTATGTGTTATAAAAATCTGGAAAGGAAACATAATTTCATATATACATAAGAATGAAATCATAATTTACCCATAAAACATAAGCACATTAACATACCTCATCAAATCATGAATAAATCATAGAAATCATAAGACCTAAAGGTAACATGAGGCATTCATAACATTCTTACGTAGTGAGTAACCCTCTTGGTTACATTTGGAATACCCATCACAATATATTTCCTAAATCTCTTCGGAGAAACCTTAACGTTTCACTGCTTCACGTTACCCAATGAATTGGAGAGATATATCGGGCTCACATGCCCTTAGTTTATCACGGAATCACCCGTCTTCATAATAATGCCCAAGAACCATAACATAATTGTATCACATAAAACATGCATAAAGGAAACATAACATTTTCACATTTCAATCACAAGATATCAATACAACACATTGATATAATAAAAACATTATGAAACCCATTTTCAATACCAAAATAAAAGAAAATTGAAACATGGTATTTATTTTTATTCAAAAAAAAGTATGTCTTGTAGTGGAAGCCGAAACTCAAATTATGGTCATGGTGGCAGAGAAGTTGTTGTCACCGCATACGTACGACAAAAACATTCCCTTTTGTAGTTTAGTAAATGCTTTGTATAAAAATAGATTACTTTTGAATAAACGTAAAAGTCAAAGGGGGTTTATACACCGTATAAAAGAAGGTTGTGCATAAAAGAAAATATGCCTCAATGAGAGATTGAGACGAAGTCCCATACCTCGGGTCCGAATTGACTCGGTCATTCTTTAATCTCCTGAATAATAATCTTGAGTTAATTTCTACTTGTTTAAGAACGTTTTTTAAGTTCATTATTCCTTTTATATCACTTATTGCCATGTCATGAACACTATGTAATTATTTAAGTTAATAACGGTCGTTTTAACGATCATTGGGACTTGAGTCAAAAATAAACCCTTAATAATTACAAGTTATTCATGTATCCATTATATCCAGAATTTTATTCATGATGTAGATATCATATATATCATATATATCCAGTACATTAATGAATTTATAATATTACATAACATTTAGAGGTACGAAATGAAATGCACCGTTCATGGAGATGGTAAGCCGTACGTACGCATAAATGCTGCTTCCATTTCTATTTCGTACTTTATGAAATGGAATCATAATGATATAAAGGAATATAATAATTCATGTATAATATAATATATAATATCATAACTCCATCCTTTATACGTCCCACATATGGTATTAACGAATCAAATCACTCTGAGGGGGCGGTAGTCCGCACTTCCTTAAATGAAGATATCGCGTTTACCAATAATGGAAACCATAAAGGTATGACCAAAATGAAAAATACAGAAGCTTAAGGAAAACATAAAAATATTATATATCATATATAAATATAGTGTCATCTTAATGGCCACCTTTTAATGTGTTAAAAGAATGTTGAACAATCATCGTTTCGGGAGGCAGAAATTCTCCATCCACGGAAACAGTATATTCTTTAACCATTAGATGTAGGTGTCTGTAAGTGTATCTCGAATACATCTTATAACAAAATCCTAGTATATGGAAGATACTGGTGTTTTTACAAAAGAAATTAACAAAAAGAGTTTAGTGGGTTGGAGAAGAAAAATAAAACAAAAGAACACAAGTGAAGACATTACCTTAAAATCAGGTAACCCCCTTTGGTTTGAGATCAAAGGCTTCCTTGGGAAGACTTCTACCCAAAGTGAGGCTTCAAGGAGAAAGAGAGGTAAGTGGAGAGACCAAATGGGCATTGTTTGGCCGAGCCAAAGGCTTTGGATGTGTGGGTAAGGAGGTAGAGGTGGGGGCCTTTTTTAAGAGGAGAGGAGGGGCACTCTTGGAAAGTAAAGAAATGTTACATTATTTTAAAATAAGTTTCAGATTAAAAGGGTAACACATTGATATAATTCGAGGGAAAGGTTATCAGGGTCCTAAATCCACCCATCCAATAGGATTTGGACATTTGTAGGTCATAGATTTTACATTATCTTCTAATTTTATTTAAATCCTTTATTAATGAGGTAATCGCAGCATCATCATGATGTCAGAAATAATTTAATTTATTTAATATCTAAAAAGTATAAATAAAATATCATGATGTAGGAAATAGTTTTATCTTTATAATGAATATTTATAGTTAAACATCTGACTTGTATAACCCCATTTAAAAATTGTTTTAATAAAACAACTCATGTTTGGGTCATTTTAATTTTAACATTAAATAAAAAGATATTAATGTCATTTTCCTACCATAGTGGCTCCATGGGGTCCCCAAGTTGACCCATGGATTTTCTTGGTCGGCCTTGACACATCCAATAATGGTAGGACATGTGTCAAGCTCATCTCATATTATTATAACATTATTTTTACCTTAAACTACACTAATTACCTCTAATCGTGATTAAGATCTTAAAAGTTACTATTCACCAAAAAATTATTTTAATCTCATTGAAGGACATTTTACTTCTTAAAGAAAACCATGTATGTCTGATTTTTGAAAATCAAATCACAGAAGTGGCAATGTTTCAATTAAATGAAAAATTAGTTTCTTTAACTACCACTTAGTGGTTTCACTATTATCAAAAATTGATGTTTTTTAGAAAAATATGAAAACTTAACCATAAGATATATTTGATATTATAAATTCAAAAATGATGTCTATTTTAAAAAATTCAAAACATATAAGTTAAATTAATTAATTTAATAATTAATTCCCTATTTCATGACAAATTGCGTGTTTTTATGAAACAATAAGTATCAAAAGATTGACACCAGTTTAAGTCCATTTTCAATGTGAAATTGATTCCAATGACCACCATTGGATTAAATGGTAAAAATATACTCTAATTTCACTTCAAAACCAATTAAAAAGATAATCAAATCATATAAATAAATTAGATTAAAAAGCGGTTTTGAATTAAAATATAAAATTTTCACTATTCATTAAAAAAATGAACTTTTTCCGAAAAATACCAAAAATTCACACAAAGTAAATTTTGATGTCCCAATCATAAAGAATAAGTTTATTTTGACAAACATAGATTATAAAATTTTCAAAAGATAGATTTAAATATGGTTTTCCATCAAAAGTTAGTGAAATAATCTTTTAAAAATATTAGTGTATTCCATGCTTAAGATTGGATTTATCCTAATGTTAAGCCTCTAAAACACTATCTAATTCACTAATAGACATAAATAAAAATATTTATTATTCATTAATTACTTGGGATGTTACTTCCTTCCCCCCTTTAGAAAATTGTAACCCCGAAATTTATTTACTTATCGAATAAATGTGGGTACTTATCCCTAATTGCATTTTCAGATTCCCATGTTGCCTCTTCCATCATGTGGTTTTTCCACAAAACCATTACCTGATTAATCACCTTATTCCGTAACACTTTCTCCTAGTGGTCAAGAATCTGGACTGGTTGTTCCTCATAAGTTAGGTTCTCTTCCAGCTGAACTACCTCTGGACTGAAAACATGAGATGGATCTGGCATGTACTTTCTCAACATCGAAACATGAAAAACATTGTGTACCTGAGATAAACTCGGAGGTAAAGCCACCCAGTATGCAACTAATCCAACACTCTCCAGAATTTAATATGGTCCAATGAAACTTGGACTCATCTTTCCTTTCTTTACAAATCGCATCACACTTTTCCCTGGTGAGACTTTTGAGAAAAACATGATCACCTACCTCAAAAGATAGATCCTTCCTCCTGTTGTCTTCACAACTCTTCTGATTGCTCTGAGGTGTTCTCATGTCTTTCTGTATCAGCCGAACTTTTTCTGCCAACTCTTCTACCAATTCTGGTCCCATCAGCTTTGTTTCACCCACTTCATCCCAAAAAGCTGGAGTTCGACACCGCTTCCCATATAACGCCTCAAATGGTGCCATCTGTATTTTGGAATGAAAATTGTTATTATAAGAAAACTCAATCAAAGAAAGATGTTGGTCCCAACTTCCCTGATAATCCATCGAACAAGCATTTAGCATATCCTCCAATGTCTGAATTGTTCATTCTGACTGCCCATCTGATTGAGGATTAAAAGCTGTACTAAAATTTAATTCAGTACCCAACGACTTCTGAAGGCCTTTCCAAAAGTTAGAAGTGAACCTGGGATCACGATCAGATACAATGGAGAGGGGAACTCCATGTAACCTTGCTATCTCTTTAAGATACAAATGGGAATGTTGATCTAGGGAAAACGTATCTCGTATAGCAAGGAAATGAGCGGATTTAGTCAAGCGATAAACAATAACCCAGATTGCATTATTACCTCAAGGGGTCATCAACAATCCCACAACGAAGTCCATGGATATATTCTCCCATTTCCACTCTGGCACTGGTAAAGGCTGAAGCATCCCTTTCGGTAACTGCCGCTCTGCTTTAACCTGTTGACATGGCAAACACTTCAGTGTAAAATTAGAAATATCTCTTTTCATTCCATTCCACCAGTAATACTCCCGCAGATCTCTGTACATCTTAGTACTTCCAGGATGAACTGAAAATGGAGAACTATGAGCTTCACATAACAACTCTCCCTTCAAATGTGAATCACAAGGCACACACAATCTCTTCCCAAATCTAAAAACGCAATCATTATCAATGTTGAATTCGGGCAACTTACCTTTCTGAACCAACTCTACCTTTTTCTGAAACTCACCATTTGCTTCTATACTTGCTTGATTCTGTCTGATAGAAAAGATTTCACTGATACCTGAAACAAAACTGAATAACATCATACACCAACAACTTCTATGCCCAAGTTAATCAAATCCTTAACCAAAGGATCCCGTTGCAAACGCAACATTGCTAATGAAGCATTAATTTTTCGACTCAAAGCATCAGCCACATTATTTTATTTTCCCGGATGGTAATGAATTGTACAATCATAATCCTTGATTAATTCTAGCCATCTCCTCTGTCTCATGTTCAATTCTTTCTGAGTGAATATATACTTTAAACTTTTTTGATCGGTATATATTTCACACTTTACTCCATACAAATGATGCCTCTTACTTTTTAGAGAAAAAACAACAGCAGCTAATTCCAAATCATGCGTACGGTAATTTAGCTCATGAGTTATCAACTGTTGTGAAGCATAAGCAATTACATGATCATTCTACATTAGGACACAACCAAGTCCTTTAAATGAAGCATCACTGTAGATAACAAACTCCCCATTCCTGGAAGGTAGTGCCAAAACTGGAGCATTAACCAATCTTCTTTTCAATTCTTGAATATAATCATCACATTATTTGGTCCAGATAAACATAACACCCTTCCGAGTTAGGTTAGTCATTGGACTAGATAACCGTGAAAAATTTCTGAAAAACCTTCGATAATATGCTGGAAAACCAAGGAAGCTACGAATCTCTGTTACATTTTTGGGTCTTGGCCATTCTTCAACAACCTTTGTTTTTGCAGGATCAACGGTTATCCCATCTTTCAAAAAAATGTGACCAAGGAAAGAAATTTTTTGCAACCAAAACTCCCACATGATGAATTTCCCATATAATTTGTTTTCTTTTAAGGTATTCAAAATAACCCTTAAATGTCTTTCATGCTCTTCTTTACTTTTATAAAACACCAAAACATAACCAATGAGAACCACCACAAACATATCCAAGAACTCATGGAAAATTATATTCATTATGTCCATCAATACAACAGGTGCATTTGTTAGCCCAAAAGGCATTACTAAAAATTCATAATGGATATATCTTGTACGAAACATAGTCTTCAGAACATCTGCTTCGTTTACCTTCAGCTGATGTTATCCCGATCTCAGGTCAATCTTTGAAAAAAATCGAGCTCCCTGCAGCTGATAAAACAAATCATCGATATGAGGGAAAGGATATTTGTTCCTAACAATGATGTTATTCAAGGCTATATAATCAATTCAAAGTCTCATATAACCATATTTGTTTTTAACAAATAAAACAGGAGCACCCCATTGTGATGTGCTAGGTCAAATGAAACCTTTCTCTAATAAATCTTGCAATTTCTCCTTCAACACTAAAAGTTCAATTTGAGCCATTCGATAAGGGGGTTTTGAAATTGGATTAGCATCAGAAACTATGTCAATAGTAAATTCAACTTCCCGATCTGGTATTATTCCAGGCAACTCATCAGGAAAAACATCAGGATTCTCATTTACCACCGGCACATCATTAATCTAACAAGTTCCCTTGTTTTCAACAATACGTGCAAAGTAACATTCATTTCCATCTTTTAAAAGTTTCTTGGCCTCGTGATAAGTTATCAACAGTAAGGGTTCATTATTGTACACAAACTGAAAGTATTTCTGAAAAGAAACTTCTTTATCTCTACATTCAATCTTATCATGGTAAATAGAGAGCCAATCCATACCCAGGATAACATCAAACTCTACTAGAGGTAGAAAAATAAGGTTTGCAAGTAGGTTCTTTCCAGAAATAAGGATAGGAAGATTCTTATAAATTCTTTTTGCCTCAACATTTCCCCCATGTGTTTATACAACAAGTTCAGGAGTCATTTCTTGAGATGGTATTCCCATTTTACTAGAAAAGGTTTCAGAGATGAAAGAATGTGTAGACCCCGAATCGAACAACACACTGGCATAATCTGAAAAAAATCAAACAAAGTACCTAATACAACTTCATTTGATGGCCCAACATCTGCTGAAGTAGTTACAAAGGATTTCACCACACCTTTCTGCTTTTAGTCTAACTACTTCCCATCACTCGATCTCTTTGTCGGACACTTGTTTGCATAGTGACCCAACTCATTGCACATAAAACATTTCATTAACTGTAAATCAAATTTGAACTTACCATCACCTTGATCTTTTTCAGTTCAATCACGAGCCTTATGTCCCATCATAACACATTGGTAGCACTTTCCAGAATTCAGAAGACATTCCCCACATGCCTTTTGCCACATTTATCACAAACTGGAAACCTAGTTTTCTTACCATCAGACTTTTTTTGAAGAATTATTCCCTTTCTCCTGCCACCTTGGTCTCTTCTTCTGCTGGTTGTTATAGAACATTTTTTCATCGGCAAACTCCGTTTCCACCTTCTCAGCACATCGAATATGCTTTTCATATCTTTTAAACTCACGAGAAGCTAATGCCCTTCGATATTCTGGCTTTAATCCTGAGTAAAAATGATTCCTTTTACTATCAAGGTCTTATATAAAATTTGGAGCATACCTTTCCAATTGAGTGAACCTCTCTTCATAGGCAGCCACTAAGTCTTCCTCTTGCCTCAATTCCATGAATTGTTTTTCCATCCTATGTTGAATAGCCTTAGGAAAATACTTCTCAAGAAACATACCTTTTAATTCATCCCAGTTAAGAGCATCAATCTCATCAGCGTCCCTGATATTTTTAACCATCGACCACCACTGATCTGCCTCACCCTCCAAACGGTAAATAGCATGACTAACCTATTGATTGTCTGAACACCCCATCACATTGAAAATCTTCTCCAGTGCTTTAATCCACCCTACAGCTAACACAAGATCAGATGATCCTATGAATGATGGGGGATGTTGCCTCATAAAATGTTCCACCACTGACATGTTCCTCCACGGTTGATCTGGCTGATCTCGTGCTTGGATACCACCACCATTTATCGCTTGAGTCAACTGCGCCATTACTGCAAAAAACTGTTCAGTTCCAATTCCGACCATCTAAAGATGCTGATTTGGAAGGTTATTTCCTTCTATATTCCTTCCTATCACTGCTTCCCTATTTCCTCTGCGGAAAACCATTCTGAACAAACATGTATTAGATGGAGCAACATGGTAATATTCAAATGCTATATTATTTCAAAAAAAAATATTTTTGAAGAATCATTTAATAGATTTCTAACTCCTAAAGTTATCTAAACAGACCTTTGATACCAACTATAAGGCCCCATCCTTAATCCTTACTTAATCTTAAGTTATTATAAGATTACACATTGAAGATATTTTCAAGTTTAGAGTTTTAGACAATTAGAACAAAAAACATGCATTACATTCCACATATAAAAAAAGTGGTTACATAAATATAGTATTCTTTTTTCCCATCAATGGAAATATATTTAAAATAAAACCTGGATTCATTCTTGACACTTCCTTGACACTATCATCATATCATGTACCTTTCCATTCACCTGTGAAAAACATTTCAAAAAAAAACTTGGGATGAGAATAAAAAGCTCAGTATGGGTTATAAAAATATGGAAAGGAAACATAAGTTCATATATATATAAGAATGAAATCATACTTTACCCATAAAACATAATCACTTTAACATACCTCATCAAATCATGAAAAAATCATATAAATCATAATACCTAAATGTAACTTGAGGCATTCATAACATTCTTACGTAGGGAGTAACCCTCTTGGTTACGTTTGGAATACCCATCACAGTATATTCCCTAAATCTCTTTGTAGAAACCATAACGTTTCACTCCTTCATTATACCCAATGAATTAGAGAGCTATAACGGGATCACCCGCCTTTAGTTTTTCACGGAACCACCCATCTTCATAATAATTCCCATGAACCATAACATAATCGTATAACATAAAACATGCATAAAGGAAACAAAACATTTCCAAATTTCAGTCACAAGATATCAATACAACACATTGATATAATAAAAACATTATGAAAACCATTTTCAATACAAAAAAAAATGAAAAGTAAAACATGGTATTTATTTTTCTTTTAAAAAAGTTATGGCTTGTAGAGGAAGCCGAAACTCAAATTATGGTCACGGCAGCGGAGAAGTCGTTGTCGCCGCATACGTACGACAAAAACATTCCCTTTTTTCATTTAGTAAACGCTTCGTATAATAAGAGATTCCTTTTGAATAAACGTAAAAGTCAAAGGAGTTTATACACCATATAAAAGAACGTTGTGTATATAACAAAATATGCCTCAATGAAAGGAGATAGAGACGAAGTCCCATACCTCGGCCCTGACATGACTCGGTCATTCTTTAATATCCTGAATAATAAATGTGAGTTAATTTCTACTTGTTTAAGAACCTTTTTCATGTTCATTATTATTTTTATATCACTTATTTCCATGTCATGAACACTGTTTAATTATTTATGATAATAACGTTCTTTTTAACGATCATTGGTACTTGAGTCAAAAATAAACAATTTATAATTACAAGTTGTTCATCTATCCATTATATCTAGAATTTTATTTATGATTTAGATATCATATATATCATATATATCCCATAAATGCATGAATTTATAATATTACACAAAATTTAGAGGTAAGAAATGAATGCACCGTTCATGGAGACGGTAAGTCGTACGAACGCATGAATGCTGCTTCCATTTCTATTTCGTATTTTATGAAATGGAATCATAATGATATAAAGGAATATTATAATTCCAGTATAATATCATATATAATATCATAACTCCATCCTTTATACATCTCACATATGGTATTAACGAATCAAATCACTTTGAGGGGGCGGTAGACTGCACTTCCTTAAATGAAGTTATCGTGTTTACCCATAATGGAAACCATAAAAGTATGACCAAAATGAAAAATATAGAATCTTAACGAAAACATAAACATATTATATATCATATATAAATATAGTGTCATCTTAATGGCCACCTTTGAAGTTGTTAAAAGAATGTTGAACAATCATCGTTTCGGGAGGCAGAAATTTTCCATCCACGGAAGCAGTATGTTCATTAACCATTAGATATAGGTGTGTTTAAGTGTAGCTCAAATAATTCTTATAACAACATCCTAGTATATGTAAGATACTAGTGCTATTACAAAATAAATGAATAAAAAGAGTTTTGTGGGTTGGAGAAGCAAAATAAAACAAAAGAACACAAGTGAAGACATTACCTTAAAATCGGGTAACTCCCTTTGGTTTGTGCTCAAAGGCTTCCTTTGGAAGACTTCTGCACAAAGGTAGGCTTCATGGTTTAATAGAGGGAAGTGGAGAGACAAAATGGGCAGGGTTTGGCCAAGCCAAAGGCTTTGGAAGTGTGGGTAAGGAGGTAGAGGTGGGGGCCTTTTATAAGTGGAGAGGAGGGGCACTCTTGGAAAGTAAAGAAATGTTACTTTATTTTAAAATGAGTTTAGGATTCAAAAGGTCCAAAATTGATATAATTCGAGGTTAAGGTGATAAGGGTTCGAAATACACCCATACAATAGGTTTTGTACATGTTTAGGTATAAGGACCCGACTTATTTCATACATAATCTTGAATTTATTCAAGAAAATACTTCATTTTACATTGCGGATCTTTTCAAGTTTAGAGCTTTAGATAATTAAGACAAAACATTCATAACATTACACATTGTTACATAGTGGATACCATAAAATCAGTTTCCATTTTCCTCAGAATATAAAACATTAAAACATAAAACAAGACTCCTTGAAAATTCTTCAACATTTAACTTGTCTTCCTTCCTTGTATTATTCATCCATTAACCTATGAAAAATCATTTAAAAACTTGGGATGAGCACAAAATCTCAGTAAGGTATGAAAAAGAAGGAAAAATCACATTAGTCCATGAATACGCATGACGTATGACAACATTATCAAAATACATGCTTTACACCCATAAAATCTTACTTTGTGTAACATGAGATTTACACAAGATCCACACAAACATAATTATAACCATAGAGGTATATTGGGGAATTACTTACATAATCGTGTAACCATCTTGGCTACCTTAATATTTGTAACCCTCATGGCTACCTTACTTTGTGTAACCATCACAATTACACTTGGAGTAACCATACGGCCGACCTCCAACTTACTCATACCCAATGCATTGGAGGGAAATATAGGTCCCAACCTTCATCATAAGCAATTCCCAATAACCAAAACATAATCATACAACATAAATAATAGCATAAAAACATTGCCTTTGAATCTTATAAAACAGAATTTTAAAAGAGGATTTTAGATGAAAAGTCCCTTATAAACATAATATACTTGAAGTGAGGCTTAATAGAGTGGATGTAATATGTATATACTCTGTAAATAAACATATTTAAACATAATATAAACAAAACCCATCACACACACAATTTAAATACCGCATAAATTATAAAGAAGCATGTTAACCCAATGAATGGAAATCGGGTTAAGAATTCCTTTACCTTGGGCTTGTCTTACTTCAAAATTGTTTAAACCTCCTGTATAATGGTTAAAATAGTGTTATTATTATTTTACTGAAACATTTTCATGTTTATAAAATCTTATATGGTCATTTCATAACCTCATTTCACCCCTTATTTGTTAGTATTTGTTCCTTGCATTATTTTGGGTGAGTTCTTTTGTGATTTTCACAATCGGTTCATGGTGAATCGTTCTTGTTGATTGGAAGTGAAACTCCAGAATTGGAATGGAGTAGTATTTAAATATTTACAGTACCATAAATGATACCATTTATCACTTTGATTCTTTATATGATGATTATTTATAAGTTAAAACATTAATTATGTTCGTTTAGATCATTTAAGTGGTTCCTTGATAATTACAACCTCATTTAGTCTAATAAATTTGAATCATTAGTAAAAAAGAATTCCAGAAACTTATATGAGTCATATAAAATATATTATAACCTGGTTAAACCATATAAATGGTTTCATGACCAGACTTTAAATAATTAATGGAAATTGAAAATAAATCGTCCACGATATCGGTAATTCGACACAAATGGACAATGTTTTTTTATTCTTTAAATATGTGAGAGAGGAGAGGAATAATGATTTGTAATTTTCCATAAACATGAAAACATCCAGAATATACATGATTATGGATATTTCATGCCTCTTGGATAAGAGGGGGTGAATAAACAAGAGGAAGGAATCTTGAAATAAAGAAACATGAGAAATTTCTTACAAAAAATTCGGCAGCCTAACGGCGCCTCTTAAAATTTCATAAAAACAAGATTGATGAGAGGAATGGAATATCTCATCAATAATACAAAATTTTGACATTAAGGGGAAATATTTAATGAAATATCCCAACAAAAGACAAAGGGAAAGGAAGAGAATAACTTAAAATGGAAGGAAATAATGAAAATGAAAGAGGATGTTTACCTCTTGATCTCTTCTCCTTCAGATCCTTCTTAAGGGCTTTGATTTTGGTCTTTTGGTGAGACCATAAGCTCTAGGACGTGGGGAAGAAGATTGAGGAGGGAATTTGGCAGAAATTAGAGAATGCTCAAGGCTTGAGAGGTGTGGGAGGAAGAGAGGAGTGAGGGTGATATTTATAGTGGAGGAGGGGAGGTATTTTAGATTATTTTAATCATTATTATAATAATTTTATCAAGACTATGAATAATCTCAAATAAAGTGGCCTTAATTAGTGAAAATATCAAGTGAGTTCGAAGCAAGTGGCCTTTCATCACTTATGATGTTATAAATAGTGAATTGGTACTGATAAATTGATTATACGGTATTTTACCGTCTTTCACTATTCACCGAAAATTCAAGAGTTTCAAAAAAATACCAAAAATTTACCCCAACCATTTTTCGATGTGTAGAATTCAAAAATGAACTCCATTTTTCAAAAATAATTTTCTAAATATTATTAATTTAATTTTTAAATAAGGTCACAGTTAATTCGAAAAATAACAATATTGAAGTGCAATTAGTTTTATGTGACATTGGAAAATTAATTAAGATCCCATTATCCTATTGCCATGTCAAAATAAAATAATATTATTATTGACTATTAATGAGGTCATATTACTATTCATATTACTATTCATAAGGGCATGTTACTATTCACCAAAAAAACATGTTTGTTCCATCAGACTCTAAATAACATACTGAACACAATTGTAGATGACAGTTTCTTGAAATTCAAAACATAGAAGAAATAAAATTATGTTTAAAGGATACTTATAAATATATACCTTAAAAAAAATTTCAAGCATTTTCAATTTATTTTTAGAAAACTTTGGGATGTTACATTATCCCCACCTTCTTGAAATTGTGTCCTCGCAATTTTATTTACTTATTAAACAAGTGAGGGTACCTTGATCAAGGTGTCCACTCGGTTTCATCATCATCTTGTTCACGTAGGTAGAAGTCTCGTGAATTACAACAATGATTTAGAGATCATTCAAAATCATTTGCTTCCTCCATCCAAATACACCTCGTACAACATTGGTCATATGGGTGTTCACAGAAACACAGTTTTTGAAAATAATCATGTATGACATATAATTCCAAAACATCTGATAAAACATGATTTCTATAAAATAGTTGGACCGAAATTGAGTTGAAACTTTCTATTATTGGTCCTTTTAAAATACCATAAGTATGTGATGTGAGAATATAGTTTAAAAGAAAATATAAATAGGTTGCACAAGGGTCTCCTTCCTTAGCACCATTTTTAAAATCATAATATGCTTCAAATTCTTGTGATAAGGTAAAATATTTGAAAATAACTTGATAATATTTACCTTTCTTGAAGTTATGTGAATATTGTGAAAATAGTATTTGTCTAAAAACAACCCATGATCCATGATGATAACGAGGTATAGAGGAGGTGTTTGATATCTCAAAAAACTGCTTGCATGTGAGTTGTATGCTAGAAAAAGTTTCACAATCATCCGAAGATGACTTTGCAATAATTATTGCAAGCATGTCATCATGAAGAGATAGGAATGTCGTTTGAGATCCTTCTCCTTCCATTCGTAACCGACATTACTTGACCTGAAAAAAAAAGTTATAAAACAAGGATTTAACTGAAATAATAGATATAGGGACTAATCACGTGTCTCACAAGAACTCATAATCCCTAAAGTTGTCTAAACCGACCTCTGATACCAACTATAAGGACCCGACTTATTTCATACATAATCTTGAATTTATTCAAGAAAATACTTCATATTACATTGAGGATCTTTTCAAGTTTAGATATTTAGATAATTAAGACAAAAAATTCATAACATTACACATTGTTACATAGTGGATACCATAAAATCAGTTTCCATTTTCCTCAGAATATAAAACATTAAAACATAAAACAACACTCCTTGACAATTATTCAAAATTTAACATGTCTTCCTTCCTTGTATAATTCATCCATTAACCTGTGAAAAATCATTTAAAAACTCGGGATGAGCACAAAAGCTTAGTAAGGTATGAAAAATAAGGAAAAATCACATTAGTCCATGAATACGCATGACGTATGAAAACATTTTCAAAAAACATGCTTTACACCCATAAAATCTTACTTTGTGTAAGATGAGATTTACACAATATCCACACAAACATAATTATAATCATAGAGGTATATTGGGGCATTACTTACATAATCTTGTAACCATCTTGGCTACCTTAAAATTTGTAACCCTCACGGCTACCTTACTTTGTGTAACCATCACAATTACACATGGAGTAACCATACGACCAACCTCTAACTTACTCATACCCAATGAATTGGAGGGAAATATAGGTCCCATCCTTCATCATAAACAATGCCCAATAACCAAAACATAATCATACAACATAAATAATAGCATAAAAACATTGCCCTTGAATCTTATAAAACAGAATTTTAAAAGAGGATTTTAGATGAAAAGTCCCTTATAAACATCATATACTTAAAGTGAGGCTTAATAGAGTGGATTTAATATGTATATACTCTGTAAATACACATAGTTAAACATAATATAAACAAAACCCATCACACAAACAATTTAAATACCACATAAATTATAAAGTAGAATGTTAACCCAAAGAATGGAAATCGGGTTAAGAATTCCCTTACCTTGGGCTTGTCTTACATCAAAATTGTTTAAACCTCCTGTATAATGGTTAAAAGAGTGTTATTAGTATTTTACAGAAACATGTTCATGTTTATAACATCTTATATGGTAATTTCATAACCTCATTTCACCCCTTATTTGTTAGTATTTGTTCCTTGCATTATTTTGGGTGAGTTCTTTTGTGATTTTCACAATCGGTTCATGATGAATCGTTCTTGTTGATTGGAAGTGAAACTCTAGAATTGGAATGGAGTAGTATTTAAATATTTACAGTACCATAAATGATATCATTTATCACTTTGATGCTTTATATAATGATGATTTATAAGTTAAAACATTAATTATGTTCGTTTAGATCATTTAAGTGGTTCCTTGATAATTACAACCTCATTTAGTCTAATAAATTTGAATCATGAGTACAAAAGAATTCCAGAACCTTATATGAGTCATATAACATATATTATAACCTGGTTCAACCATATAAATGGTTTCATGACCAGACTTTAAATAATTAATGGAAATTGAAAATACATCGTCCATGATATCGGTAATTCGACACAAATGGACAATGTTTTTTGATTCTTTTAAATATGTGAGAGAGGAGAGGAATAATGATTTGTAATTTTCCATAAACATGAAAACATCCAGAATATACATGATTCTGGAGATTTCACGCCTCTTGGATAAGAAGGGGTGAAGAAAGAAGTGGAAGGAAACATGAAATAAATAAACATGAGAAATTTCTTACAAAACATTCGTCAGCCTAACGGCGCCTCTTAAAATTTCATAAAAACAAGATTGATGAGAGGAATGGAATATCTCATCAATCATACAAAATTTGGACAGTAAGGGGAAATATTTAATGAAATATCCCAACAAAAGACAAAGGGAAAGGAAGATAATAACATAAAATGGAAGGAAAGAATGAAAATGAAAGAGGATGTTTACCTCTTGATCTCTTCTCATTGAGATCCTTCTTAAGGGCTTTGATTTTGGTCTTTTGGTGAGACCAGCAGCTCTAGGACGTGGGGAAGAAGATTGAGGAGGGAATTTGGCAGAAATTAGACAATGCTCAAGGCTTGATAGGTGTGGGAGGAAGAGGGGAGTGAGGGTGATATTTTTAGTGGAGGAGGGGAGGTATTTTAGATTATTTTAATCATTATAATAATATTTTTATCAAGACTTTGAATAATCTCAAATCAAGTGGCCTTAATTAGTGAACATATCAATTGAGTTCGAAGCAAGTGGCCTTGAATCACTTATGATGTCATAAATAGTGCATTTTTACTGATAAATTGATTATACGGTATTTTACCGTATTTCACTAATCACCGAAAATTCAAGAGTTTCAGAAAAATACCAAATATTTAGCCCAACCATTTTTCGTTGTGTAGAATTCAAAAATGAACTCCATTTTTCAAAAATAATTTTCTAAATATTATTAATTTAATTTTTAAATAAGGTCACAGTTAATTCGAAAAATAACAATATTGAAGTGCAATTAGTTTTATGTGACATTGGAAAATTAATTAAGATCCCATTATCCTATTGCCATGGGAAAATAAAATAAGAATATTATTTACTATTAATGAGGGAATATTACTATTCATATTACTATTCATAAGGGCATGTCACTGTTCACCAAAAAAACAAGTTTGTTCCATCAAACTCTAAATAAAATACTGAACACAATTGTAGATGACAGTTTCTTGAAATTCAAAACATAGATGAAATAAAATTATGTTTAAAGGATACTTATAAATATATACCTTAAACAAAATTTCAAGCATTTTCAATTTATTTTTAGAAAAGCTTGGGATGTTACATTAGGTCATAGATTTTACATTATCTTTTCATTTTATTTAAATCCTTTATTAATGAGGTAATCGCTGCATCATCATGATTTCATAAATAATTTAATTTATTTAATGTATAAAATTTTAAAAAAAATATCATGATATAGTAAATCGTTTTTTATTTCTAATGAATATTTATAGTCAAACATCTGACTTGTATATCCTCAGTTAAAAATTCTTTTAGTAAAACAACTCATGTTTGTGTCATTTTAATTTTAATATTAAATAAAAAGATATTAATGTCATTTTCCTACCAATGTGGCTCCATGGGGTCCCCAAGTTGACCCATGGCTTGTCTTGGTCGGCCATGACACATAAAATAAGGTTCGGACATGTGTCAAGCTCATCTCATATTATTAAAACATTTTTTTACCTTAAACTACACTAATTACCTCTAATCGTGATTAAGAACATAAAAGTTACTATTCATAAAAAAATTATTTTAATATCATTGAACCAAATTTTACTTCTTAATGACAACCATGTATGTCAGATTTTGGAAAATCAAATCACAGAAGTGGCAAAGTTTCATTTAAACGAAAAATTAGTTTCTTTAACTACCACTTAGTGGTTTCACTATTCATCAAAAATTGAAGTTTTTCAAAAAAATACCAAAACATCACCCTAAGCTATATTTGATATTTTGAATTCAAAAATGATGTCTATTTTACAAAATTCAAAACATATAAGTTACATTAATTAATTTAATAATTAATTCCCGTTGTCATGACAAGTAGCGTGTTTTTATGAAACAATAAGTATCAAAAGATTGACACCAGTTTAAGTTCAATTTCAAAGTGAAATTGATTCCAATGACCACCATTGGATTAAATGGGAAAATATATTCTAATTTCACTTCAAAACCAATTCAAAAGACAATATAATAATATAAATAAATTAGATTCAAAAGAGGTTTTGAATTAAAATAAAATAGTTTTCACTATTCATTAAAAAATGAACATTATCGGAAAAATACCAAAAATTCACACAAAGTAAATTTTGATGTCCCAATCATAAAGAATAAATTTATTTTGAAAAAAATAGCTTATAAATTATCAAAATATAGATTTAAAAATGGTTTTCCATCAATAGGAAGTAAAATAATCTTTTAAAAATATTATTATATTCCATACTTAAGATTGGATTTATTCTCATTTTAATCCCCTAAAACACTATCTAATTCACTAATAGACATAGATAAAAATATCTATTATTCAATACTTACTTGGGATGTTACAGTTATCAAAACCCAATAAATAAAATTTCTTTTATACATACCATTTTACCCAAAAGCATATTGTTATCCATTTAAAAATCTCATTATCTTACAATTTTAAATCGAATTATTTCCATGAATACACATTAGATAATATAGAAATGTAATGTATGTTCCTTGGAACATAATCTTCGTAGAACCCTTAAAAATACTAACTTCAACCACTACATATTCAAATATCAATAATAATGAAATTCATTATAAATGTCTAGATTACACGATCATTACAAAATGCATTTTAGAGTTATCTTAGTAACACAATCATATAAGCTATATAGATCTAACCAATGAGAAATATTGGGGCTCAAAATATCATACAATTAATGTCTATTATCCATAAAATGAATTAAAAATTTTAATCTTGATATAATTCCTCTTAAATCATATAGAAAACTCTTTTAAATAATATGAAAAATATTCATATATGAAAAAACCATTTAATTTAAAATATGATTTGAAATACTAGAATACAAAAATGGAAATGATAGTTTTTATTTTAATGAAACATGAAATCTTGTAAAGTATTATTCAAAAGGAAATATTTTTATACTATCAAAAATAACTGTTATCTATTTATATTTTAAAATAAAATATCCCCTTTTTATTTCATCAAAAAAGTAATACATTTTATAAAATTTTAATTTAGAATTAATTTAACGAAATTCTGAAGTTAAATTAAATTTATTTTATAAGACATTAATTTACATGTTATTTTACTCAAAAAATCATTCAAAAAACACAGAATTACAATGTTTTTTTAAAAAACGAATTTAAAAATTATAAAGAGAGGGTTTAAGTCAAAGTTTCCCTTACTATGTGTCCACATCATCTCCTATGTTCATTGTATTACTAAATAAAAAAATTAATTAATTACTTTTATTAATTTTTTTTTTCAATTTTATTATCCCTTTTTTATATTACAATGCTATACACAAATGATTAATCATTTAAGATCATTTAGGGTGTTTTTACAGTATTCATCTTATATATAAAAAATGTCTTTGTTAGGTTTTGTATGGTGAAACATGTCATTATTACATCATATACAAAATTATAATTGTGTAATATTTACCATTACTATACATAAATTATAATTTTTAAACAGATCATGAATAAATTTAATAAAAAATGAACTAGAATATGTTACAGAGATGGTATGTCGTATGTATAAATTAGTAACATTTACACTATTGAATGATCATTATGGAATGAAGGAAATTTAATTTTATATTTAAATATTTATAATAATATCATAATTAAAATTTTAAATATTTTAATGCACATATATTTATCATCTATGTGGTATGGAGTTGAAAAAGGTATCATATCGCTTTGTGGGGGTGGTAGTCCACATGTTCACAGAGAAGATATTATAATTTTTCTATGAATGGAAATGTAAGGAAGAAAATTATATTTTAAATTTTAAAAATAAAAATTATGTAATTTATATAATATACATACATTAATTCCATCATTATAACCTTCTATAAGAGGAAATGATGAACATGAATTACATTGGATCATGATGATGTAATCCATCGTACACGAGAATTATGGATTCATTTAACATTTGATGAAACATGATTGGGATGTTGGTTTTACATTTTAAAAAATAAATATTATTATATAGGATTCACTATTGTTATTTTTTCATCATTTTTGAATATGATTTGAAATATATTCCGAAAGAAACAAAAAAATGATTTGTTAAGAACAATACCTCTTTTTCAGAAAACCACTTTAGGAACATAACTAAATAAATCCTATATTTTATTTATTACCAGACTATGTGCACTATGATTAATTGAGTGAAATATATAATGGATCTCAGTGGTTCTTGTCCAATAATGTTTCTTCAATGTTTAAATATGAAATGAGAGATGGTTGTATTTTATAAATCTGTGAGAGAAAAGACACAGTGATTTGGAAGGAAAATACATATAAAATAAAATTAAACAAAAAAAGGCTCAAAAAAATTTTCAATCCTTAAATAAATTATGGTTGAAAATTTTTCCAACAAGAAGAATTTAGACATGATATTTGATTATCTTGACCCTTATATTTTTATTTTAACTCCCCGGTAAACCTATTGTGAAATAAAATGATGTATTTTTTTTTCAGTTTTATGTATTTATTATGAACAAAATTTTATGTTAAATAATTATATAATATTTACTATATTATTTAAATTATTGGAATTTATTTCAAAAAATTTAATTCAAAATTTTCCCTAATTAAATTAAAAATTAAACCCACATCCGCTATGAAAAAATGTATTTCAAGAAATATTTTATCAAGAATAAGAAGATTTTATATTTACTCTACCACAAGTAATAATAATTATATAAATTTAAATTAATATATTTATATATGTTACATATAAATTTAATTTCAATCATTTTCCATTACTAATATTTTCAATTAAAAAAATTAGAGATAAAATTTGTGCTTTTAAAAACATTTCCTGAAAATTGGTTTGTTGATCCAAAAATATATTTATACTAAAATAAAATATATAGAAGATTGATATGGAATTAATTTAATTAAATATTAATAATTAGTATTTATGTTATAATAATCAATTTTAATTCATAATTTGAAATTTAATTACTTGATATAATGAAATGAAATGAGAGTTCTAGAAAATATTATTCAATATTCACTGAAATGCTAATATTTTTCAAAAAAATATTAAAAATTCACCATAAGATAATATTTATAAAATGATTTCAAAATTTTAATTAAATTTTTCATAAAATAATTCTATAATTTATAAATTACAAATTCAAATAATAAACATATATGAAAATAGTTTAAATAACACTATTTCTATTTTGATTACAAATAATTTAATATTTTTAAATGAATTTAACTATATAATTCATAAATCTTAATAAAAATAAAATTTATTTAATATATTTTTACCTTGGTTGTTACATGGTATGATCCATTGTCCCATGAATTCATGGAGGTGATGAGGATCCCAATCCGTAATGATCGGGAGGGATTCTCATGACTAACATTACTAAATTATATGAGGAATAACACATGTAGGCATTCAGATAAATCAACTCAAGGATAAATATATGATTTCCAAGTTATTCAGAAGCTACATAGGAGAATAATTTGATCATTCAATGATGTATCATTAATTTATATGATAATCGTGTATTCAAGTATATTGTAAATCTTTCTGAAAAAATAGTACTTTATGTTTATCAAATTGTGATTGTCTATGGTTGGAAGAAATTGTTTGATTGTGTCAAATTTTTTATTAGGGGGGGGTCTGACCAGTCTTGTAATAAGTAATCTATTTTTAATTAACCTTTTTAATATATTGTATTTATATTTGTTTTTTTTGTTCTACGCAGAATGTGATAGTGTGATTTAATAAATAGTGGATCATAAACTCTATCTATATTAGGAGGTCGAATTTTAAAACATATAATTCATAAAACAAACCCAATGAATATACCATCACATAAAATTGCATCTAGAATGGACACTTTAAATTTTCTATTTTATAATATTACTGAAAATGGATGATAAAAAATTTTAAAATTTCACCCATAATGAATTCATTTTTTTCATGGTATTATCATTTATATATTTATACTATATCTATTACTGTTATTCAATGAGTGTATAAATTCCATATTTTTTTCAGATGTGGAAATTCACTAATGAATTTGAATAATTTTGACCTCATTTGCTAGAATAAATGATAATGGGGTGGCATATGCTGTACTGTAATGATTAATAGATTTATATATCCCGATACATAAATTTTTACTCAAAGTGGAAATGGATATACATTTATATAATAGTATATTAATAAAATAAGTGATGTGGTTTTCTTATATAATAATAATGTATCTCACACCTCACCTATGAATATCATATTCTACATCAAATAGATTTTAATATTGCAGTATATAATTCACATGGTATACAGTATTAAGTTTTTGTAGTATGTCAAAATAATGATGAGTATCTATGATTTGAGAAAATTTTCATTTATAGAAAAAGAAATTAGTGGTTTTTAATATTTAAATAATTTTGAGTAAAATATTTTCAATATTGGGTGATGCATAAATACCATAAAATAATTTGATAATTCCTAGTCATGGATAATATAGAATATATTATATTTTGTATTGGGACATTGATACATTGAAAATTAATGTCATATGGATCTAATAGACCACATAAAACCTAATAAATTAGTCGTTTCAGGTTAGTGTAATTATATTTTCCTATAATACATAGATAATAGTGCATAGGTGTTGCAAATATAGTTTTAATCGCTGATATAAAATATAATATCCTAGAATAGTATAAGAAAAAATTTATGAACTTGAGGTTAAAATATATCATTCATTTTATAATTAACAGATGGTTGTATATTTATTATTTTAAATGGAATCACATTGTATTCATAATGGTCATTTTCAGAGTGGAAGACAATTTGGTGAATATAGTAAGACTGAATTTGAATTTTGTGGTATCCTAATATAATACCAAGTTTACAAATATAATTTTATCTATATAATTCATCCATGACTTCTTCAGTAATGTGAATAAAGAACTTATCATGAATTTTAACATTGTTTATTATGATTTATCCCACACACAACTTCCTTGTTCCCCCATTTTTATTTGGATATGTATAACATAGAATTTGTAGTAAGTTGAAATAGTATTGATGAGTTGCATGTAGAGTTGCTGTTGTAGCTTTCTCTCACCTGAATTTTATGAAAATGAGAGTATATAAGGACAAAATAACAAGTGTCCTTGGATAGGGAGAAATAAAAATTTATTGGTAGTTTGACATCAAATTTGGATCCTCAATGGTGGGATGAATATTACAACAATTTCCCCAATATTATCGTTGAACAAAAATAGATTAATTCCCTTTTCTCCCCTCATAAGAAAACCACCTAATTAACATAACCTCATTCCCCTAGTTTATTTCTAATTTTTTCCACTGGGCTATAATAATAGGACCCCTAGAATTTCCCTTATTATATCACCTAGTTTTTATGTTTCACCTGATACTTTCTAGGACATTATCCATGATCTGATAGGTGTCCTTTTCCCAATATAGAATATGTATTACATCTATTCCAGTTGTGGATAAACATGATCTCTTTCACTCACAACCCATTTATAATAGTATTTTTTTATGAATGAGAAATATATGATATTTTTGTAATGGTTGATAGATCATCCAAAAATTCTTTTTAATCTAGATACCCTTACGATTATACCATAGATTTTGTCATTATAAAACAAAATTATATAATTATTTTCTCCTCTATCTAAGAATAAACCTTAGTGGGATGAAAAAATAGTTTTAAGCGATTTTTCATGTTTTTGATAAGTCATTTGGCTTAATCAATTTCATTATTATAGATTGAGTGGAATCTTGAGAAAAATTGTTTAAGTCGACCAAATTATGTACTTTTCTCATTAAATATTCATACCCATCAGAGTTATATCCAAAAGATAAAATGTAATCCTTGAATGCTAGCCTTAATTCATCATCTAAACAAGTATCACTATAGGGATTAAACATATAAGTCAAATATATATATACACATATATATAACACTAATTTTTGTTTCAAAAAAATATTTTGCATGGATTCCTCGTGGAAATATTTTGTTTTTTAGGTGATGATTTTATCTATGATTACACTACTTTAATATAATATAATTATTGAAAAACTGAACGGATAATGTTATGACAGATGAAACATAGTAATCCAATTCCCAATATGATATATTCTTTTTGAATAATATGATATTAATAAGGATTTAGGATAGTGTTGTTTTTTATTTTTTATGATTCCTAATAGAACAAACCCTCCTAAAAATGTATTATACAATTTTCATTATTTTATGGTAACTCATAGAGAAATATTGTTGTGAGGTATAACACTCCACACCATTCCATCATGTAGGAGTTATTTCTACTATGCAGAAATATTTTCGCCTTATGCTTTCAGTCTCCCCATTTTGGAATATTGATTCAACAAAATTATCATCCATGGAATTAGGTTTACAGTCTATTGAAAATAAATTGAGTTTATTTAAATAACATAATTAATTGTAATTACTCCATTTTTTAAGGAATGTATTACTTTATAGTGTTTTTATAATTGGTAATGAATATTACTAAATTGAATATAAAATTCTTCTCATATATTTATACTCCTCAATTACTTTTTTTCTAAAATAATAATTTCATATCCTCAAGTGACTAGTACTTTTAATTTACTATTCTATCCATAGTTCAAATCCTTATCTAATTCCATGAATGTTATTTCATGGAATATTTTCTCATTTAATTCACATATTATTCAATAAAAAACAAATACAATAACACATGATCCTACCACAACCTTATATCCATGAAATGCATCACCACAATAGATAATATTAATGAATGTTACATGATTTTACTTCCATTTTAATTCTAATTCCAACGAATTTCTCAAAAATAAGTGCCTACTTTTTACCTAATGTTTTGGAACTATTCATCTACCATTAAGACCCAAAATAATAGGGAGCCTATACATAACCTCTAAATAGAGTATCTTGTTTCATTTTTCTAACCACGTGATGTGAATCTACAAAAACTTTTACACATAAATAATTTAACATATATAATTTAATAAGTGGTGTCACTAATCGTTATCACCACCATATTTATACCTGTAGCTTGTGTTATAGTTCCCTATTTTGATTCATTTTTGTTACCCTTTGGCTAAATCATCATAATTTATCTCACAAAAAGGTTTTGTTTTCTAGGATTTACCTTAATCATTAATCTCATATGGAATAGTATCCACCAAACAAATATTTAAGATACTTTTTCTTTATAGATCCTATGTGTCCCTATAACGCCAGATTCCATGTTCATAGATCATGACTGACATCTCACATAGTGGAAAAACTTGATATTGGTTATCCCTCAATAATAACCTAATTAAGAAGTACAATTTACTTTTCAGTGGTTTCTAAATATGGAAATATATCTTAGTCAATTTAATACATCCAAGAATATATATGAAACATGAAACAAAAACTTATTCCATTCTTATAGTGGTAATTATTTTATTAAATACATGGTAATTTTCAATACATTATGAATTTATCTCTATGAACTCATGATTGAATGTTCCATTTGTAGCCATAGAAACACCCCATATACCTGTATTTAAAAATATTACTTCTCATGTTTCTTCTTTACAATGTGGAACAAAATAACAATGATATTTTTATAGAAATCCAGTTTCTTATTCATATTTTTTACCCATTCGTACTAGTCATAAAAGAGATCATATGTAGTCTAAATTTTTTTTAATGATTCATATTAATATAAACCAACATTTCTCTTCCCTATCCAACATAGCCTGATGTCATATCTCTATGAATATATACCCTCTAATATAATGTAAATATAATATAGAAGTTCAAAATAATTTATAGAGTAATAAATTCTAGTGCCATATTGTGAGAATTATTTAATTTATATTAAAACTGTAAAATAAATTCAAAAAGAGGAGATGATGAAGAATAGAGAGTGTAAGTGATAATAAAGATTCCCCTTAAACCTCCCACCTAATGTTATATCCATATTAATATATAAATATTCCTTCTTCTTCCCTAACCATCCCCCCTTATATGAAATACTCAATCCTTTATGATGATTACTGCACATTTGGTTCCCCTATATAATTTTCATGGGTCCCAAGATTATTCCCCCAATATTTTCGTCCTGCATTTTACTCCTTATTAATATTCCTTTTTGGTTGTTCTCTATGAACTGTTAGGACCCATTTACCCTTAAAAATTATACATTACAAGTGTTCCGACTATGTAATGATATGAGATCCGTTGTTTTTATGTGTAACTTGATAAAGATCTTCTATAAGACACAAAACCAATAAATAATGATTCTTTTCAGGAAAAAGATGCTCTTGGACTCATTTTTACTAAAAAAGATTCATGGACACTGATTTTTCAATGATATCTAGATTCAAGATTGAAAATTCATGATCCATATTGTTGAATAATTTATTATGGTAACCATTCATAGCCCTTTTAAATTATTATTTTCATATATATAAGGTTAGTAGGATGTACCATGTGGTAATAAAATAAATCCCATTGATGATTTCAATTTTATTAGTTAGAATCCACTCAAGAATTAATGTATGAGTAATCGAATTTTCCAAAAGAAAAGTGAATGTTAGAAGAGAAGTAAATATTTTACCCTAACCTAGCCATTGAAATCTACTTTATTCATACATTTCTCTCTTAGATAATTTTCCTTTATAAACAATCCTACAAGATTTATTCTCAAAATCCTAATGCGAGAACCATTACAACACATCCCCTATTTTGTTTTTGAAATAAAATAATCACCCAATATTCCCTTATATTCCTTATTCTCCCATTATAAAATATATCTTTTAGACACTAGGTTATTTAGATGTCCTATCTAAAACCCTTCCATGAAAATATTCATTAAGGCATACTAATGAATTAAAATAGTTTGGATAGTTGTTAGATCAAATAATCATATTCTACAATGTTCAAATACATTAATATATTCAATCTCATTAGCACTATAACATCTAATTTTATGAAGAAAAAAAATATTGTCTATATATAACCCTATTTATTCTCATCATCATCATTCTTCCAACCCTTTCTATCACCACAAGTCCATTAAATATTTTGGTATGTAAATAAATTATATTATTTCATTACCAACACATATTAATATCATTTAGGATATTATGTTAATTTATTTTTTTACTGAAACTAAATATAACTATTCATATTTCTATTAATTATCTCATATTTAAAACCATTACAATATTCTATAAATATCCCAATGATTTTTGACCAGAATAATATTTTAATTATTATCATTGAAATTATGTATGTCTAATATGACATCCATTATGCTCTTCGAAAATATTTTCAACATTAAATATCATGCCAAGATATAAAAACTCATTTATGTTTTTGAAATAACTCGTACTTCATTTTAGTATGATTATTTATTTAATAAACCACTTAATATTACTTATTGAATTATGAATATTGATATCAATTTTTACGAGAATAAAAATTATTTTATTAAAATGATACACTAGTTGGTGGAAGGAACAGATAAAATCATATATTAGAAATCACCCCGATTAAAATTTTTCCTTAGATAAAATATTTTTATAGACTTCCCATTTTCATAACATGTTACAGTATCCAATGAATCCAAAATCATGTGTATATAATCCATTATTCAATATTTTTCATAACAAAACTTTGTTAGTAAACGTCATTACTTATAATTTTAGAGAAATGATATAAATACCAATATTTTAGTAAAATACATTTGAGTATGATATATTAATTTTCATTAAAATATCTGATGCAGTAACTCATTTCTATTTGAAATTAATGAAAACTAAATGTTATATTAAAATTTACATCCATTTTTAACTAGTATGATATATCAATAATGGAAATCCATACATTTTTTATAATACACCCTTAAATATTGAATAATTGGTTTATATAACACCAATGGATGAAATATATATTACATAGAGTTTCTCATGATCTTTTATAAATTACAGGATAATTTATCCTATAAAATAATTATTGCTTTATTATGACAGATTTGTAAAATTAAAATTTCTATCTATATGAAGAAATGTTTTTAGAATTAACAAATAGAATTATTTTTCATTACAGTAGATCGTTTCCCCAAAATTCCTATCAATAAAAACAATAAAATTGAAATCACATTCCCAATTACACTATCCAATTTTTTCTATGACTATCATTTTAAATTTGTGTGAAAAAAAATATATTTTTGGAATCATTCTGACACAATAAATTCCCTAAAAAAATAAGTTGAGGACACATTTATTATCTCAAAATTTTGGTAATACTTAATCACATTGTGTATATGATCAAGCAAAAAGATATTATTTGGTATTTTTTAATAAAATTATATTTAAAGAATAACTGAATCATTGTATGCATATATAAAGTATATAATCATGTTTAAAATATTAAATCTCTAGTCACTTAAGAATCTATTTATCTTAGTACATATAATTTTTCATTAATATTTTTCTTAAGTAATTAATGAAGTGAATATGATTTTAAATTATGTATATCATTTTCAAGTATTAATATATAATTAAAATTGGATTATTATTATGTTATTCGTATATAATGGGATATTTTTTTATTTTCTTATCACATTTTGAAACACTAAATAATGCTATTTATTACATATACACATTCTAAAATGACTATCCATTACAAAATAATTATACTTTTAGTAGAAAAATATCATTATTTCATTGGAAAATGTGTCCACATCAACGTTCGTCTCACCACATAGATATTTAAGTTATGAATAATCTAAATAATTTAAGATGTTATTCACGAATAGATTAGTGGAAAACCCTTTGACCAAATCCATCATATGGAAAATTCCTAATATATTCATCTAGTTTCATAAATCTTTAGAGTTCCATGTAAATTTTAAAAAAATTAATCACTAAAAATAGTTACTTAATCTTTTTGGGTCACCCATTTGTTGCATTGCCTATAAAAGATATTCGAATGGAACCCTGATTTAGCACGAAAATACATGGTTGTATTAACAAGGTGATGAATAGTGCCACTCTTGAAGGAATCACACTTTTTATTTTTGGTGTTTTGATATGACAATATTATGAATAATTATATCATTTTCATTTATTCATGATTATAATTTTTTTATTTAAGATCTATCCATTCCAACAAACTAATATTTTCAATCACAAATTATACGCAACTAATTACTACCCTCATAGTTTTTGTCATTCACTCAAAAATAAAATCCAAACATGTTCTCACATATCAAAATGTATCATATACATAATGTACATGAAATTTTATTATGATTGATTAGGTATATATAATATTTGAAATTACATCATGAGAAAGGATGGAACAATAAATAACTAATCCTCTATTTCAAGAAAAAATATTAAAAAATATCATGGAAAATGAAATTTGATTGATAGTATATCTACACAAGGATAAAAAACATAATAGATACCACATTTCTATCATTATTAAAACAACTAATATAAATAAAAAACATTCTGAAAATAGATTCAATCAACTAATATTAAATTCAATCTAATGATAATATATATTAAATGTAAACAAACTATCATACCTAGAATGAACCTGCTCAGATAATTGTATAATAATATATATAATCAATGTTACTATTTAAACTAAATAATTAATAAATGTTTTTAATATAACCATCATATCAATGAATAAAATATAGAAAATATTATTATATAAATGAAAAAGTCACATATTTAAAAATGAGTTAAAAATTTAGGAATAATGAATAAATACAACTACAAATTAATAGGTTATAATTTAAAAAACCACATAGACAATCGTACAATTTTTATGTAGAATATTTTTATTCATTTACAAATATAAAATATTTCATATAAATTAGTTAATGTATTCTACTTTAAATATATAATTTTATATTAAATATGAACATTTTGTATTTCAATTTCAATTATGTAAACTATTTAAATAATGACAATACAAAATATTAATTAATTTTAATTCCATGAAAGAATAAATCATCAAAATACATTTTTTGAGTATTAAATAATTTATTCAAATAAGACATTTTCTTTCAAAATTTCATGTTAATAATTTCAAAAAATATGAAATATTTAATATAAAATATTATTTCAATATTCATTTTTGTTTTAATTTTTAAAATTTTTATAAATCACATATATAATTTCAATTAGAACACATTATTTATAGACTGTAAGTCATAGTTAATATGCTTCAAAAATGTTATATACATCGTTTGCATACAAAATTAATAAACAATGTACATATGAAATCAATAATGTATCAGGTTTTTTTTCATTATGTATGCTTAATAATCAATATGCATTAACTTATCTATTATATGAGGAATATGATAAAATTAAATTAACATAATCAATACAAATATAAGAATATTAAAAAGGAAAAAAATTAGATTACATTTTATAAATCATCCATACATGAGTCAGGAATATAAGTAATTTATAATTAATGTTGGTATGAAAATATAAAATTCAAAATATAAAAAAAACTATCTTTTAAAAAATTATAGAATTTATGATATTTAAAAAAAATAAAAAAAAAATCATTTTTTTGGAAAACTAATTTCAAATCGGTAGAGAGGTAATATTAATATTTTATTTCAGTAAGATGAAATTGAACCATTACAATTTATCATTTCATTTCAATGAAAAAGGAATATCTCTTACCTAATAGGTAACACATGTGTGTAAAATCCTTACTTACCTGACTAAGGTAAAACTAATAGACTATTTATAGTGACCCTTACATTTTTTTGTAAATCATACAAATGAAAAATAATCACACAATGATAAAAATACAAATAATATAATTTAAAAATATGAAAATATGTTATGAAAATGTGAAAACATTATGTATCATATTCACCAAATGTAAAATACTCCATCTCTTAATGAAATTGCCTATTTCATATGATTAATTTCATGTTTTAACTTATTCGATGATATTCTCTATATCACTATTATTGTTTGATGTTATTTTTATGAGGGTTTCATGTCATATATCTTGATATTACCTATATCCTAAAATAATACATAGATCAAAAATATATTTGATTAATATATGAGACTTTATTATGCATATAATATTTACCATGTGACTAATAAAAAAAATTATGTTTTCATATAATAATTTTTCAATCAAATAATTGTGTGATTCTATAGCTTCCCTACTTTTTTACACATAACTATTAAATTATATTAAATAAAAAAATCATTACAAAATGAGAATCCAATGGTTTAGTGTCTTGGAAATACTAAAACCAAACATTATATTTAATAGATAAAAAAGAATGAATTATTCAATTACATATTCTGTAGCTTCTTATTGGACCTTTAATTATACTTAGTACATGTAGTCACCTAAAAAAATGCATCAAATAAAGTGGTGATGTAAAATCATAGTATTAGTATAGATAATAAAATGAAAAAATATTACATGGGTTGAGTATAAATTTTACAAAATAATCCTATGAAAATCAAAGGATCCAAATCCTAAGAGGAAGCATTAAGATAACACTAAGAATGTTGAAATGCCTAAAAATGATACATCATGTCTTAGTGGAAAACTACCAATGATAAATGTGAACAGATACTGAATCATTTTCATTAATATTTCACTCTAATTATGAGATACATAACATTAACCAATGCATTGAAGTGCTATAAAATTCCGGGCACACCCATCACATCATAACATCTACATTATCAATCATGCCACATCAAAAATATATCTATCTTGGATATAAAATTAACCATGGAAAGGAATGTATTTCATTTATTAAATCATACATTTATAAAACTTTTCATTCCAAATGAATGATGTAATAACATAATTGATATTATAATCGTTAACCATGAGTGATGAAAAAAACTCCCCCGAAGTAATTGGACTGTTTTTTTAAGAAGTGTTTTTTGGTAAAACATTATGTTTGTCATAAACTCAACTAGGTACTATTTATATCTGATAAACAGTTATATAATGATTTATAAATGATATTTTAGGAATAAACATACTTAAAATGGATTTGAATATGGAAAACCCAATGGAAGAGAGTATGGTTCATGAATTCCCCTTATATCATGTCAGAATGGTTCATTAATTTTAAATTCCATCATAATAACATTATATTCATTAATAAATAAACCTAACATTTAATACATGTAATTTATACATTATATTATTATTTTGTTCATTTATGGTACTTTTAATGCGTTATAGAGTTTAATTTATTCATTCAAGAGTATTCATGTCCTTATTTTTCATAACAGATTCAATTGTAATCGTGAAGGAATATCAATTAAAATGAGGATAAATATCCATAATGGTTATTAAATTTTATTAATGATTTTATAGAAGTAGAAATGGGCATATAAATAATTTTTTTATATATTATGAGTATTAATCATTAGATGAAAGTTAGTGAGGATAGTTTTATGTTAATTTATGCTATTTTTCGATACCAATAAACTCATCTTGTTTAATAAATAAGTATTATTTTAATATTTTATTTATGGATAATATAACAATTATAAAAAAACATTTAAATAATTTTAACCCATTATAATGGGATTATTATAATCCTTTAAGTGGTTCCTGTAATATAAAAGTGAATCGCCCACGATGTCGGTAAATTGACACATCACGGGAAACAATTTCACTTTTAGAATAAAAGAATGAGACGGTGGAGTTTAATGATTTATATAGCATTAATATTATAAAATTATATTATATCAAACTTACTAGAGTTATCATTCCATTTGGATAAGCGAAGGAGATTAGATGAAATTAATTGAAATGAAATTTAAAAGAAATTAAAAGAAAAGTAAGATGATTTTACCTCATTGATTTATCTTCCTTAAGGACATCCTTAGGGAAAAGGTTTTGATATTATGGTGATAAAAGGTTCTCAAGGATTTTTTGAAGGGACTAGGGAAGTGTATTGGGGAACCATTTTCAAAAGACATAAAGCAAGATATGTGTGAGGAAGAGTGGGGTTGAGGGCCAGTCATAATGTTCGTGGAGAGCTGTGTTTTCTCATTAATATATATATTTTAGTTTACCATTTTGGAATATTTCTATAAATATTTTCAGAATTAACTATAAATATATTATAATGATGAATTTTATTTCATAATTTTCGGATTTCCTCTGTCTTACATCATCTATAAATCCTTAATTAACGTATTTAACATTTATCATAAATATTTATATTAAACTATTCATAAAAATTGTCATTTATTTTAGAAAAATCCAAAAATAACTCTATAACCATTTTTGACGTTTATAAATCAAAAATGAACTCCATTTTTTTAAAATATTTTTCAAAATATTTTTTAATTGATTTTTAATTGAAATCATTATTTACATGGAAAATAAATATTTTAAAATTATAGCTGATTTTACAACACAATGACAAATTATATCAGGCCTACACAAATTATCATAAAATCGTAATACATAAAAATATTACTTTATGGATACAATTTTATAAAATACTTATTCTTTTTAAATTATTAAAATAATCATTACATTTTAAATAACAATTCATGACCTACAAAATTGCCAATACTTAAAAATATTTTATAAATTTGTTTACTTAGACTATGATATAACTATAACATAGTATCATTTATATGAATCCTAAATTTTATTTATATATTCATCGGTGTGGTTATGATTCATTTTTTTGGTTTACTATTCTTAAGGGTCATATTACTATTTTTATGTTAAATTACTATTTCATCAGTATTGACCCCTTAACGTCTAGAAATACTTATTTTTAAATTAATTATTAATTTATATAGTTTTCTATTATGGTCTATAAGTGATGTTATTTAATTAATTCTATATTACGTTATTATAGGTAGGGAAAATCCCATTGATAAAAGTATGGTTTTTTACGGATTATTTGACTAAAATTCTACTATTCCATATCATACTATATGATATGGCCTTGAGAAGATTATGATATAGATGATACTAATAAAAATTTTAAACAGAAAAAATAGTTCATTTATGAAAATGGTTTTGATACATATGATTGGTTTTTTAGAAAATTATTATTCTCATAGTGGTTGTAGAAACCCATTAAAAGTGTCTGATCTATCATCACGAATCAATATGAAATATGAAGAACATTGATTTTAAATAGGTGTACCTAAATAATACGGAATTCCACATTCTATTAATCTATGGAGTTTGAATTACTTCGATCACCTTGAAATGGAATATGGACTCTGTGATATATATTTACTAAACAAAAACATGATTCATCATTCATAACATTGGTCCACCAAATTTATAATGGTTGGATAAAACCATCTAATGTAAGATGGATGGTGAACTATACTAAAGAGATATTCTATTAAGGAATAAAATAGTCACAATGTTATGTATAACAATAATAGTATCTGACATCCGTCATATAATATCACATCATTCAATCAATGCATCCAAGCATTAGATTCAATAAAATGGATTCCATCTTGATTTACTTATAACCCATTCAATTTTAGATCTCAAAAAATTTCTATATTTTAAACAATTGTGTGAGGAAATAAATTAATAAATCCATTAATTCATAAATTAAAATAATCATTCATGAGGAAAGGATTAATATAAAAACTCACAATCATAATTCTATTCTATTCTATGATAGAATTATCCCATGACATATATGATATTATTATATAATAATCTATATTTATAATCATATACATATCAAAATCCATGTATTTTGGGATATTGTAAAACATCGTAAACCCATTAATGATTATTTAAATCACATTTACATTTAATGGAGATTCATAATACTATTTAGGTAGAAATAAAATTTCATATTATAACGTCATTGTTTCTTCTAAAAAAAGAATTATGTTTCATGGACCATGATTGGTAGAATAAAGAAACATTATTACAATTAAATGAATCTTATCTTGTTCATGATTGAATAGTTACACCATTATACATTCAACAAAACCCAAAATTTAGATACTATAAAAAATAATTTATCTTGTCTCAATACATTTAATGAATAATGTTACCATTTTATTAGCTCATTCACAATCTCAATATATTTATATCACTTAAAATTTAATGTATTCCAAGACCTAAAAATAATTCACAAAACCTCTCATCTCACCTTGTCTGTAGAAAACCTAATAAAATTAATTACATTATACTTGAAACTAATTCCAAAGTGTATATATATTATTTTATTTAATTAAAAACAATAGTGATTAATTCTTCAATGCACATAAGAATCTTTAACAACTTTCAGATTGAAAATCAATATTAGGTTACTCTTCACATTTTTTTCATTAACCTAAAAAGTCATTCATTACATAATATAATTTTTATACCGATTATTCATAGATTATTCCTACTTTATTCCTTTTTTTTAATATCGATCTCTATGAAATAATTTAATAACATGATGATGTTATTTATCTTTAACAAAATCATATATTTTACGTGTACAATAATAGAAAAAATAATAAAAAAAATTATTAAATGTATTCCAAAAAATTAAACCATTGAAACAAATCATATCTATTAGTCGGCCAAGGTTCATTTTTTAGTCCAATTTTTTTTCTTTTTATAATGACTTTCATAATGTAGTTAATTAGATAATGAAGAATCCCAATCACATAATATATGACTATTGGATGGATGAGTGGAAATATGGTTTCCCAATCTATCATATAGATAAAATTAAGACCATTACATTGGTTTTCATAATAAGTGTTTTCTAGATATGTATAACCTACATTCAGAATTGATTTTTTTAACAAAATTATTATTGTTTTCCATTTAACCATTCCTTATTCATGGAAATCCATGGGCACCCAACATTTTCAGAACCTACCCAGTTGAATGATCAAATTATTGAAAAATTATCTATTTGGAAGAAATATAAAACATAGTTTGATTAAAAGGTATTTAATATCTAAATCACATCTCCTCTATTCCCCATAAATTTATTCATACATTATATATAAGGAAATCCCATTCAATGCAAAAAAACAAGTTGTTGAGACAATATTAATGCGTAACACACCTCACAACCTAGATTTTTTTCCTTAATTAAATTAAATGTCAAATATATGTATACATTTCAATTTTTATACAATGAATATTGTATATAAAACCCATTCATGTAAATGTGTAGATTTATATGAGTTAAAAATGATAAAATGTGTAAGCCTAGATCCTCTTAGAGTTATCCCCAATTTTCCTGAAAATTATATAAGCCTTAGTGACTATTGTATGTGTGGCCCAAAGTCACTCTTCCAGATGATTAATTTATAAATGGTGATATAAATTTATTTAAAAACGTTATAGATAATATTTATATATCATTATTATTTATATAATTCATTCTCCAAGGTATATACAAAAAAAATCATGGTAGAAGAAAACAATATCCATTTTCATACCTAGAATGTAACTCCATTGATACATTTATGATAATATATATAAATAGTTTATACAAAATTAAACTAAATGATAAAGATAAAAAATTATAGTATAATAATTATTAGTATGAATTATTTAGATAATGAATTTTTAAACATGAGATTAATAACTTTGATAATTTCATATGTGATGCTGTTTTTAAACATTTTATAGTTTAATTAATATTATTGAAATTCCTATGAATTATACATATAAACACATTATATTTATTCCCAATATAAACACTTGAAAAACTTAAATTAAATTTAATCTAAATTTAAATATTTTATATGATATTAATGACAAATATGTTCTTATAAAACTATTATTATATAAGAATTATATATAATTATAATATAACATATCTAATTTTATTTATATCTTGATCAAATCAATCAAATAATAGTATTTCAATATAGTTTAAAAATATCTCACCGAAGGACATCATGGGAAGAACTCATAATTCTTTCATAAACCGTTTTAATTTTTTATGTTATTTTTAAATTATATAAAAATATAATAAATTACCTTTATAATTTATATATAAACACATTATATCTAAATTATTTTGTCTTCTAAATAATATAAAAATATTTATTTGAATATTACAATTAAATATTATATATAAAAATTTATAATTATTTCATAATAATTTATTAATTAACTATACATCATTTATAGACACAATTATAAATTAATAATCCTTAAAAACATTTTTTAAAATAATTTATAAAAACATTATATGTTATATAATAAAATTAATAATAGAAATTTGACATTATATTCAATTCATCTATATTTGTATCTGAGGACTAATAAAATATGATTGATAGGGATGTACTCCGTAAGTCCAATCTGTCATATTTTATAGGTGATCACACTATCACAACCAACGATATGCAATTTTAATATTTTTCTCAAATCAAGGGAAAATGTAAGACCCTTACATATTCAATCCTCCATTTGTGTAACCTTTACTCATAAACACCCATACATATCTGAGTTTTCTATTTTTCTGTAAAATCAATTGTCTCTTATGTAGACAGGGTGGAAATGATGTAACCCTTCGGATTGAGAAAATGAATACATAATGATTACTAGTTTCTCAATATTTTTTGATAATAATAGAATGACTAGTAGTTACCATACACAGTGTAAAATATGTATATGTCACTAATAGGGTAACCATTGGAAATTTTCACCGAACCCTTACATATAATGATATCCAGTTGTGTATCCATTTTTTGATAATAATGGAATGACTAATAGTTACCATACACAGTGTAAAATATGCATATGTCACTAATAGGGTAACCATTAGAAATTTTCACCCAACCCTTATATATAATGATATCCAGTTGTGTATCCATTTTTCATTTGTAGCTTGATCTTTATATATAGGTGACGTGTAATTGATGACATCACATATATTGCAGTTAAGATTTGATGCATTGTTTAAAAAAACATTGGGTTTAATAATTACCTATGATATCTACTAAATAATAGATTATAGTGCACAGAAGAACAATGAGACCTCGTTCTATTGTATATTATGGTACAAACCATTCATACTACAATACTAAGACAAAAATCCTCAGGATTTAAAAAATATTTATACTAAAATTAGGGAGAAAAATACAATATCTAATTAATGGATTTGTAATATTATATAATATTATATGTCATGACATCGATTACAACACATGGGTTATTTATTTGACAATTAAAAACATTGTAAATTATCAAGACCATTATTCTTCTTCATAGAATTTCATAAAACATAAATAATTAAATACTAATAAAATAATATCTAGTAATCCCTTAATGACCATACAAAAAACCCATACCATTTTACTATAATGGAAGAGTTGTATAGCATTAAAAATTTTATCTACTAAAATTTTCATCATATTCTGTTCTTGGTGAATATCAATTGATAGGTAACCAAATGATCTCCATCCCATGGAATTATGCACAGGCTCTAGTGGATCGCTTGATCTTAGAGTGTCATCCACTCATCACCCATGAAAATATATTTCTTTATAAACGCTAATGATGAAGAAGTAAAGATCTATGGGGTGTGGGATTTTTGACAACCTATATACCAGAGTCACAATGACCCATATAAGGGATGTGACAATTTTGTATGTCCCAAATGTATACTCCATGGGTGAACATATGTTAAATCATATTTCAAGAGTTAATACGTTTAGTTATTCCATATACATCTTTAGGTTTTTACAACCCCCTATGATATATATTAAAAATAATTTAACATTTAATGATTATAATTTTATGATAATGATACTTTAATGTTTTTAATATTCTATAGGCAATTTCATTATATCACATTACACACTATGCAAGGTTAGTACTATGATATCTCCATATTAAGTAGACATAAAACAACAAACCAATAAATTCAAAATTAATTGTGTTTACATGTCATGCCATATGAAAAGTAAATATAGTACATTAAGATATTAAAATATATAAATCATATATATATATAACATTATTTCATAACTATGACATAACTACATGCCCATATTGGTTTTGAAGGGTTTTAGGAGTCTATTTGGGAGGGGTGAATGTGGTGTATGTAAGTTGATGAGTGAGAGAAATATGTATTATTCATATAGAGGACTACAAAAAGTATATTTCATAGGTATGAAGAAAGATGGTTTTTTTTGTTGATGTTTCATTTTCACATTTTAATTATGAATGATATAATTTCTGGATTATTTAATAATTAATTTTAAATTCAGACATTTAAAATAATGAAATTACTACATTATAAAGACTATTTTTATTAATTACTGCATCATAGATGTAATATCCACTTTATAAGTGTGAGTTTTTTTCACATAAAGAGTGGATTGAAATTAAGAAAAAATAACAAAATTTAAATTGTGTGGTAATTGAATATTGAAATTTATGTTAACCAAAAAACAATAACATCAGGTAATAAAAAAAATTATTTGTTAATAAAAATTCTTCTAGAATAATCAATGAAATAAATATATTTTATTTTTGTTTAGTTTTTTATGAAATTTGTTTTATAATAAATAATTTTAGTGTTTCCACAAAATTCAAAATATGTTGAATATAATTAACCTCACCGTATATTTAATATTTGTTTATTGGATAAGATATTATTTACTCTTACCACTGTGTATGTGACTAATACCCATTTTACTTGGAGAATTTATAGAACCACCTTTAAAATAACAGTAGTAGATCTATGTGATGTTCAAAACAAAACTTATGAATCAACTATATTTTCATTAATCCAATAATTTTATATTTTAATGATTTTCCTCTTATATCATTTTTTGTTGTAATGTAATTTTTATTACGAATTGAAGAAACCCAAAAATAATCAGATCTATATTCATGAAATCTAAAATTTAATGTATCTATAAAAATGTACTTCTATATGAAAATTATCTCAGATTCCATCATTATCTGTTTGAGGAAAATTCTTAGTGTAGATCACATAATAATGTATTTTTCATAAACCATCTGGAATACACTGGTTCTCTGATATCAGAGATGACACTGATATTTCCCTAAGGGAATTCATAATACCTTCGGGTTGGAAACTCTGACCTATCATCATACTATATAAATTTTCAAACATGATTTCCATAAACACATAATATTATACAGATACATATTATTATGTTTAAAAACTCTAATGGGAGACAATACGCTTAATCAAACTATTATAAAAAGTAAAATTATTACATCATAAATGTGTTCAAAACAAACAACACAAACTCAATCATGTGGGAGGTATCAACAGACAAATCATAAAGGTTCATGAACATCCACATGCTGGATGAGGGGGTTTCTATTTACCTAAATATAGAAGTAAGAAATATATTATCTCCCACTGGGAATGGTTGGGTGTTAGCTAAATGATTAGTTGTGTCTCACCAAGTGTTTGATAATAATATTTGATTATAAATAAACCAAATCACTCATTCAATTTCAAATGAAATAGGAATCCTAGTGAAATTTCATATTTACAAAAAATTTATTTTCATTAATTTTTTGTAACCATTTCAATCACATGTTTATGTAATCATTTTTTATAAAATAGTTTATATAGATCACATGAAATAAGTAATTTAGTTTCAAAAACATTGGAATATATAATCCCATAATCACAATAATCATCATGGACATCTGCCCTATGGTACAATAATATCAAGGTATAAGATCTGAACACTCTCATGTCAATGAAGACAACAATACCCACTCCAACTAATTGGAGAATTGTAATATTCCACTCTATCATAAGGGGAAATTACCATCCAGGCATGTTTTATTTAGTGTTTTCATCCTCAATATGTTACAAAGTAATTTTTTTCCTTTCATGATTTTCATAAATAACACTTGACTACCCAGCCATGCATGTGATCATTCAATAATGGTAAATGTATTTCAAAATTATTTAAAATATAATCCCCTTTGTTCTAGTTTTATTTTTTAATTTCCAAATTCAGTACCAAATTATGTATTTTCATCATATCTGGACTATTTTTAGATAAAACCAATCAAATTTTATTAGAACATCAATTCAATCAATTTTATCAAAAGTGAATTTCACAAATCAAACACTCTATTTCCATGAAATTAAAATGACACACTATTTTACAATTTCATTAGAATTGGGAATTTTTTACAAAGATCTATACCAAGTAAAATAAAAATCCAATTTGCATAAAATTTTGTTTTCATAATTTAATTGAAATAAATCAAAATCAACCTTGAAAATTATGGTTTTACAAAATGAAAAATCTCAACAAAACCACCTACCATTATCATGGAATCACGTATCACAACACAAGGAAAGGTATTTTCAAATGAAGATATATCATAATAGAGATCATGTAATCAATAGAATATTCCAGATCCAAAATAATGGACTTCAGATCAATCATCAAGTTAATGATGTAAAAAACCCTATATAGAAATGAAAAAGAGATAAGGATATAAGTAATAGAAGAATATCTATTACCAGAGTTGATTCAATCAATGTTCCCCACTATTTGGACCTTCTATTAAGGGGTTATGGGGACTCAAAATGGGGTTTTGAGAGCCTAAAATACCTAGGATTTAATTTAGTCGAATTTAGGGTCTAGATGGTGATGAAATACGGGTTTGGGTATTTTTATATTAATTTCAAAAAAAAAAATCTCATGGGAACAATTATTTGGGTAGGTCTACACAATTTGACAAACCATGTTCCCTAACCATGCACTGATATAATTGGCTGATACGATACTACATGGTGGGTACACGAATTTTCAAACCATGCACTAATCATGAAAACCCCAATATCTAGGAATGCACGTTTAATAATGGCTGGGTGCATAGTTTGGGAAAACTATGTGCTACCCTTTCATAGACCATAATTTTCCAAAAATTCTACATTTCTCCACAATAAAACTTAGATGAATCATAAAAAATAATGAATAAAAAGGTTGGTCAATAAGTTAAAAAAGGAAAAGGGATTTTAAAACCCCCCAACAATGGAATCATTATATCCCCAAAACGTGCATATAGAAGTCTCCTTGTCAAAGAGATGAGGCCATTTCACTCTCATCAGTTCCCCTCTCTCCCATGAATGTTGAGTATCAAAACAATTATTCCATGGCATTAAAACAAAGTGTATTTTCCTCCCATGGTGTTGCTTGGTTTCCAAATAATCTATCTAGACTGGATGCTCAATCATGGACAAATTTGGATCAAAAATAAGATCACTATAGTGTAAAAAATTATATATATTAAATTGATCAAAAATATACTTTTTATCTATGATACATATAGAAAAATATGTATCGACATATAATATGGAGTATGTGCTAAAATTTAATCTACATTCCCCATCTATTCAACAATCTAAAAAGTTTCCAAAAATAGGTATAAATCTTCCCTTCCATCCAAAAACACTGATGAACAAGAAAAGTTAAAACATTCATGAATAGATAATAAAAAAGATAAAATTCGAATGGTATCAATTTATGACAAAAATAAATCTTATTCTAGTTTGGGGCCATCAACATTCTATTTTTATTCATGAAAATATTTATTGTCACCACTTGGAGCAAACATTGTCCATCCATGGGACATTCACTGTTCTCCGACCAGAAAAATATATATTTACACGAATTACCATACAAGGCCTCAAAATGACCCATTTGAATTTGGTAACTATTGTTACAAAATTACTAATCTAGTCCCAAATGTTCTTACCAATCTCCATCGACGTCTATAACACAATCATGATGTATAACTTTAAGAACCCATATATACTTCTCTGTCTAGCCATCTATCTGCGGATGGTATGCAATACTCAATCAATCATGATATCTTATATCCACATGGAGGCCTCTCCAAATGAGATATGAAAAAAATGGATCCCTATTTGAGAATATAGTATATAAATGATAATGGAAAATATAATATATCTCACGTAGAGAATTATGAGCTCTTAACTCTTGTTGAATCAGGAATGGGTATAATGTGACCCAATTTTCTCATCCTATCAACCAGAATCCATATAATAATATTCTTCATCAAGGATGTGGAAACCAAACCAAAAAGGCCATAGATATGTCATCCTACATTCATATTGGCACTGATTGTGGATGTAGAAAACACGAAGGTATCATAATCTCAGTCTTGACCTATTAGAATGTATTTTAATGAGAAAGAATGTTAGTGATGTCTCATCTCATACAAGGCCACTGAAATAATAACTAGATTTCATAGAACATTTCAGTGTTTCCTCGGTGAACTAAACACTAGGAATTATAAAAATCCCACAACACATCATTCCATAACAGAAATGGTACAACATAACTTTTTGAAAACATCGCATACCCTCTATTGATAATTACCACTCAGTCATGGTCTCCCCTCCATAAATAGATTTCTAAAAACCACAAAATTCAACAATATGAATCAACTCCTAAAGAATCATTTTTATAATAATAGAGGTAAACTAAATACTTGGCACATAAAACAATCCCTTATTTTCGGAATTCCTATGTCAAACATTGAAAAATAAGCAAAAAGATGCACTATTGTGAAGAATCATTCACATCATCATTCAGATGTTTCATTCTCAATGCTTCTATGACAACATTCCCTGTTGATATTGTTGTACCCCTCGAACCCCTCGTGGTCTAATTTTCATGATCACAATCACTCTCTTATTTATCTAATATTGTTTTACGTGTTTTTGTTGATAGGCATGACTTCAGGTGGCCAAGGAATTGGGGCAAGAAGGCTGAAAGCAAAAGTGGACTGTTTTCATGTCCACCGGCCAACCGGTGGCCTCAGCACCGGGCAGCCGATGGAGGACTGGACAAGAGGCATTCCTCTGTCCAGACCACCGGCCAACCGGTGTCACACCAGCGGCCAGCCGGTGGCACCCAGACAGAACAGTGTTTGCTACTGTCTCAGCACCGGCCAACCGATGGACTCCTCACCGGCCAGCCGGTGGAGCTTGGGCAGAATTGATCTCCATTTTCCAAGCACTGGCCAACCGGTGGAGAAGCACCGGTCAGCCGGTGGAGCCAGTCAAACTAGTCGTTGGCCTTTGACCAGGCTGGTCCACTTGCCTCCCAACGGCTCCGAAGCCTTTTCCAACGGCTCCGAAGACCTCCAAAGGCCATATAAGGGTTCCCCCTCTATAAATAAAGGACTACCAAGCCCCAGAACAATACCGGAACCATAACCAAGCCAAAGGAAGCCCACGGGACACATTTTGATCATTTGGAAAACCTCCGGCGCATTCCTCCAAGGGAACCCCACTTGCTTTAACACACTTCCACATCCAAGGAGCACCACCAAAGAAGCTTGGGAGCACTCGTCATCAACTCCTTCAATCCATTGGTGCCCAATACTTCCCCATTACGGTTTTTCATTGCTTTATTCATTTTGAGCTCTAAATTGAGTTTGTGCCTACAAACTCCTATTTCTCTCATCCTCCATTCTTTTGGGTTTTCACATCACCTTTAAGGTGTGAAGAGGTTAGTCAAGCCTTCCCTTTTAAAAGGCTTGAATCAAAGGTGAGTTAGCCTTCACCTGTAAGAAGGCTAGTGGGTTCTTGCTCAACCATTAAAAGCAAGTGGGTTCTTGCATAACCATTTAAAAGAAAGCTGTAATAGGTTCTAGACTAACCTTAAAGTCTAGTGGGTTTTTTGCTAAAACCATTAAAAAGCAAGCGGTAGTAAATCTTTCAACGGTTGAGTTGGGTGCAGAGACGTAGGATTGGGTTTAAGCCGAACTCCGTTATCAAGTTGTGTGTTTTGCCTCTTTTTATTTTCGCTGCACTTTCAATTTGATTTTAAATTGTTATTAATTTTTAAAAGGCAATTCACCCCCCCCCTCTTGCCATCACTTCCTTTTCTTTTCCGCCCAACAATTGGTATCAGAGGCAAAATTTGAATAATACCCTAACCGGTGTCAAATTTAAGATCCATTGTGATGGATTCAACTTCTTTCGCCCCTGAAGGCTATTCTTTGGGTCGTGCTCCATTTTTTGATGGAACCGACTATAATTATTGGAAAACCCGCATGACCACTTTTCTTAGAAGCATTGGCTATCCCATTTATAAAATTGTCATGCAAGGTTACACTCTCTCTTCTCCCGATGAATCCAAATGGACTCAAGCCGATATTAAAAATTTCGAGCTTGATGGCAACACCATGAACGCTCTTCATTGCGGCCTTGATCGTAATGAGTTCAATCGAGTTTCCACATGCCCCTCATCACATGAAATCTGGAAACTTTTGGAGGTTACCCATGAGGGGACCAACAAAGTTAAGGATACTCGATTGGACATGTACCGTCAAGATTTTGAATCTTTTACCATGCATCCATCTGAAAATATTACTGAAATGTTTACGCGTTTTACTGATGTTTGCAATGGGAGAAAGTCCATTGGTGATGATGTGTCTGCAGAAACAATGGTCAAGAAGATCCTTTGGATCTTACCAAGCTCATGGGCACCAAAAGTCACGACAATTCAAGAAACAAAAGACATCAAGAACATGCCGGTAGAAGAGCTCATCGGATCTCTCATGACCTACAAGATCACCATGAAGAGGCAAGCTGAAAAGGAAGGCAAACCGATCAAAACTCCAAAGAACATCACCTTCAAAGCTCAAGAAGAAGAAAGCTCCTCCTCCTCATCGTCTTCCTCTTCATGCGGCGATTCCGAAATTGAGAACCTTGCCCACAAAATGCACAAGTTCATGAAGAAGCACAAGAAGAAGAAATCCCGCAAAGCTCGAAAGAAAAAACACGACGAAAAATCCGAGCCCGAGGTAACATGATACGGGTGTGGCAAGAAAGGACATTACAAGCCCGATTGTCCACTCAACAAGAAAAAGGCCAAGCAAAAGGAAAAGAATAAGGCTTTCAAGGCCACTTGGAGTGATAGCTCCACATCCTCCTCCTCCTCCTCCTCAAGTGACAACGGTAACAAATGCCTAATGGCATTTCATGAGGTAACATCTTCCGAATCCTCATCCTCTAATTTTTCAAATTCATTTAATAATCTTTCTTATGAGGATCTCCAACACGCTAGAGATAAATTGGAGGAAGGTTTTCATGAACTTTCTTCCAAATTTGTTTCTTTAAAAAAGAATTTCAAAAAACTTTCTTCCGAAAAGGAACAACTTCTCAATGAAAAGGAGGAGTTGTCCCACAAAATCCAAAACCTTCCCGATGTTGATTCTATGGAATCAAAAATCAAGGATTTAAGGGAATCCCTTGCCATGTTCACCCAAGGTGAACAAAATTTGACCAAACTCCTTGGTTCCCAACACATATCTAGAACCACCGAATGGATTGACTATTCCAAGCAAGCTTCCTCTTCCCATGCTCCAACTATTTTTGTAAGGGGGAGCTCTCAATTTAAATTTTGTAATTATTGTAAAAAACCCGGGCACTTAATCTATGAGTGCAATTGCAAAAATGCCCGGTATGGAAGGCCCAAAACTATTTCTTTTAATGATGAATTTTTTAGGAGAAGACCCGCCACAAGACAAGTTTGGATTGAAAAATCCCTTTTAGCGAGTCTCACTGGACCAAAACTTGCCTCGGTTTCAAAATCCTCTCCCCGGTGATTTGTTGTTTTTATTTAGGGGGAGTTAGGATTGTTTAAGCCTTTTTGATTTCAATTTCAAAATTTTCATTTCAAAAACATTCAATTCAAAACTCTCAATTCAAAATTTTCGATTCAAAACTTTCAATTCAAAACTTTCATTTCAAAATTTTCGATTCAAAACATTCAATTCAAAACTCTCAATTCAAAATTTTTGATTCAAAACTTTCAATTCAAAACTTTCATTTCAAAATTTTTGATTCAAAACTTTCAATTCAAATTTCAAAAATTTCAATTGGTTTAAAATCTCTATCTTGTTTTTCAACTCTTTCCCTCAATCAAGTTTTATGCCCCGTTCTATTTTGATAATCACAAAGGGGGAGAAATTCTTGGCTGATTGGGGGAAAAATATTTTAAAGCATGCCTCTCATTTCAATCTTTTACATTGCTCGTTTTAGTGATTGTGATCATCAAAATATGGGGAGATTGTTGTACCTCGCGAACCCCTCGTGGTCTAATTTTCATGATCATAATCACTCTCTTATTTATCTAATATTGTTTTAAGTGTTTTTGTTGATAGGCATGAATTCATGTGTCCAAGGAATTGGGGAATGAAGGCTGAAAGAAAAAGTGGACTGTTTTCATGTCCACCGGCCAACCGGTGGACTCAGCACCGGCCAGCCGATGGAGGACTGGACAGGAGGCATTCCTCTGTCCAGACCACCGGCCAACCGGTGTCACACCAGCAGCCAGCCGGTGGCACCCAGACAGAATAGTGTTTGCTACTGTCTCAGCACCGGCCAACCGGTGGACTCCTCACCGGCCAGCCGGTGGAGCTAGGGCAGAATTGATCTCCATTTTCCAAGCACCGGCCAACCGGTGGCCAAGCACCGGTCAGCCGGTGGAGCCAGTCAGACTAGCCGTTGGCCTTTGACCAGGCTGGTCCACTTGCCTCCCAATGGCTCCGAAGCCTTTTCCAACGGCTCCGAAGACCTCCAAAGGCCATATGAGGGTTCCCACTCTATAAATAAAGGACTACCAAGCCCCGGAACAGTACCGGAACCATAACCAAGCCAAAGGAAGCCCACGAGACACATTTTGATCATTTGGCAAACCTCCGGCGCATTCCTCCAAGGGAACCCCACTTGCTCCAACACACTTCCAATCCAAGGAGCACCACCAAAGAAGCTTGGGAGCACTCTTCATCAACTCCTTCAATCCATTGGCGCCCAAGACTTCCCCATTACGGTTTTTCATTGCTTTATTCATTTTGAGCTTTAAATTGAGTTTGTGCCTACAAACTCCCATTTCTCTCATCCTCCATTCTTTTGGGTTTTCACATCACCTTTAAGGTGTGAAGAGGTTAGTCAAGCCTTCCCTTTTAAAAGGCTTTAATCAAAGGTGAGCTAGCCTTCACCTGAAAGAAGGCTAGTGGGTTCTTGCTAAACCATTAAAAGCAAGTGGGATCTTGCATACCCATTTAAAAGCAAGCTGTAATAGGTTCTAGACTAACCTTAAAGTCTAGTGGTTTTCTTTCTAAAACCATTAAAAAGCAAGCGGTAGTAAATCTCTCAACGGTTGAGTTGGGAGCGGAGACGTAGGCTTGGGTTTATGCCGAACTCCGTTATCAAGTTGTGTGTTTTGCCTCTTTTTATTTCCGTTGCACATTCACATTGATTTTAAATTGTTATTAATTTTTAAAAGGCAATTCACCCCCCCCCCCTTCTTGCCATCACATCATTTTCTTTTCCGCCCAACAGATATGGTAGAATAAATTTTAGAATAAAATGATTCCTTGGTCTATAAGAAATTCCTCTAGTGGAAATTTAATTATTTTTGACTGAATATATAAATCATGTTATTTTGTTAAAAATATATAATAAAACAATATTTAAAAAAGTAATGCCTAGAATATATAAGTGCATGAATTACAATATAATTTTCAAGGTTACGGTTTAGTTAATTAATATCATGTGGAAAAATTTGTTGAGATCCATGCAATGAAATCATCACCCTACATCTGAAAATAACCCAAACACGAATATGGTGCATCACAGAATTCCCATATCCATGCCCTTCCTCTAGGAGAGTTAACACCAGGGTATATTTCAAAAGTCAATTCCACAAATTATAATAAATCTGAAATATCTAATCCCACATATATATCACTGCCTATTTAGTTATCATGGTTCTTAAAGAACCCAACATTAAGAAACAACTTATGAACCAATAAAAATACACATATATTCCCATGAATCTCTTATTGTTGAATCAATTACATGGTTGTTCCAATGACATAAAATCCTTCAACATATCTAGATCAATTGAGATAACATGTTCCATGACCATGTGTCCCAAATAAATCACTTCACTAATCTAGAAATGACATTTTAATATCTATGTATAATGTTGGAAATTAATCAATAATTCAAGAACATCACATAAATGACACAAAGTATCCTACCTGGAAATAGATTAACCAAGAATTTAATCTAAATGGGACACCATATAACTATAAAGATACACATGGAATATCTAATTCATTAAATCAAATAATGTTGTAAGAGAATTGGATACACCATATAGAATGACAAGGTATTCATAATGGATATACGTACATCAGATGTTGGTTTTCTAAATATAATATACTTTTATTCTCAACTGGTGATAACCATACATAATTTCATTCATTGAGAACCAGATAAACCCTTTAGACCTGCCAAATAAGTCATCAATACATTGAAACTGATAATTTTTCATTAACATAGATTGATTGAGTTTATAGTAATAAAACACATAAGAAATGTTTTCCATTATAATTTTTCATATTGAGGATAGGAACTGCCTAAGGTGACACACTCAGGTGTATAAATACAATTTCTAATATATCATAAATAATATTCTTCAACCCTTTAATTTCATCTTGTGCCATGTGGTAAAAAATAGATACAAGATGAGTACCATGAACTATATCAATTGAATACTATTCCTCTCTTACTAGTGGAAACTATAAAAATTATAATGAAAAATATTGGGATACATGAAGACAACTAGAGAGAGGTCACCATTAAAGGATTCAAAGTCTATAGAAAAATAGAACAATAATATTACCTTTCCCAAACTAGGATATCATGGTCTTATGTTCCTTGAAATCATAACCCATTCTACCTAAAATATATGATACACCACATCTGATTCTATAGAGTAGTCTCATCGAAGTTAAAATTCAATTCATGCTTTATTATTAATGGGACAATCCATATGAAAAATGAAATCAAGGGGATTCATGTCGAGAACCATAAAATACCTAGTAATATCAATATCTGATAATGATATATCACAAGCAAAATAATGAAGAACATTTTAACTCACAATTCCATGGGACATAATAATATCCATCACATATGATAAATTCTTATTAGGAAGATTTAGAAGATTCGTAATATGAGTATAAATGAATGAATGAGATGAATTGGTATCTAATAAATCAATCAATAACATAGATAAAATAGTCATAGTACCTCTAACAGTCACTAGACTCATATTTTCTTCCTCTTGAAACTCTTCAACTGTATAGATAAACTTTTCTCTCATGCCCTAGGATGGAACTCATCTGTGGATAAAGTATCTATTTGAACTACTATAGTATTTGGTAATGATAATCTCATGTCACTATATGGAGAAGAATTAATATGATAGATCTTATTCAAGTGACATGAGAGACCTTAGATCCCACTTATCATGGGTTACTTAGATAAACCTCGTTTCGAGTTCTTTGGCTTTCCAATATGGATGCAAGTCAAAGGGCATGTGACACACACTATTCGAGGTCTAGAGGAAACATACTTTCATCAACTACCATGAGAATTATAATTCATCATTATCCCTTATGGAAACTCAATGAATAGTCACTGGGAGAGAAAGGAACTCCTTCCAACATTGACATACCAGTCAGATCTTGATCGACCATCAACACCCTATTCATCATGTCTATATTAGAAGAAAACATAATAAATAAAACCTAAGATTAAATATTAGATAAAAGTCAAATATCAAACTATATAGTCTTAATATTATCATTTGAAACAGTATTAGGAAAAAAAGCAACACCTTGAAACTGTAATAAATATTTCCTTGAAAACAATTTTTATTCCACAACAGCCTGCAGTGCCAGCAATGGTGAGTTAAAATGAACCATAAAAAAATATTAGTATAAAATGAAAATTATAACATAGATAATAAATTGATGGTAATATATATGAATTAATTTTGTATGAAATAATAATATCAGTGTAAAAAATATGATTTTTAACATATTTGAAAATAACGACACAATTTTTTGTAAAATGTCTTTATTCGTCAAAAATATATTTTCTTGAAAAATAAGAATTTATTATTTATGAATTAATATTAATTTTTATAATATCTTATAAATTAAAATTCCAAAATAAATAAAATTTTTACAATCATCTTGTCAAAATTATCTGAAAATTATTAGTTTATGAAAATATTTATGTTTTAAGGAATAAGGAAAATAATGATTTTTATTGAAAACGTTATTTTCTTTTAAAGACTTCACAATTTAAAATTATGTTTTGTATTCTTTCCAAAATGTAATTGGGTAAATTTATTTAAAAATAGTATAATAATTTCTTTTGAAAATAATTTTATTCATGATTTTATTATAAAATTATTTTATGTTTTCAATGGGAATGTTTTTGAACAACTATTATTCCTGGAAATTGTCAAGATTTAATTTAAAATAAGTTCAACATCACGAGTGTATTAAATTTTAAAAATGGATACCATGTTTACATTAATATGGTCTAAATTTATTTGATATGACCTATTTATTTTTGGCAAATATGAATAGTGACATACGTAAATATTGTTACCATGGTAAAGGGTAATTTTGTAAATTTAGGATAAAACAGATAATAAAAAGTTTAAAGTGACCATAACACATTCTAAAATTTTCATTGATGAATCTAATTCGAACATAAAAAGATTAGGACCAGAATTAGGATACTAAATTGAAAATTTTCCTTGAAAATTATTTATATAATATTTAAATCATATAATGTTGCAAAATGTAGTTTTCTTTATCTTAAATATCGTTTATGCATCCACATGGGAAAAAAGTTAGGTTATAAATGAATATGAATATAAATTTTTTCATAATAAACAATTATTGATGATTAAAATTTATTTAATGCTTTTTGAGATACTTTAATGAGATTAAAATATTTAAAATATATTATGAAACATTAATGTGGTCATATTCATGTTTTAAAAACAATACAATTTTTAATATTTGGTTACCCAAAAGATTTGTTCAACTATAAATATTAATTTTTAAATATAGTAGATTATTATTTTTCATGGTATTTTCTTTTTATTTTCTATTTGGGAAAAATATATATTGAATATGTTAACAACACTAATATAGTAATTATTTTATTAACAGAAATATAAATTACTTGTTATTAAAAATATTTTAATAAATATAATTTCAGATAAATAATGTGATAAAATAATTTTGTAGATGAAATTGACCGCATAGGGTTATAATTTTGTTTAATATGTAATTTTATAATTATATTATTAAAATTCCATTTAATAAATACATTGAAAATTGACAATAATGATATTTTATAAAAAATATATTATATTAAATGAATTTAAAATCATGAAAAAAAATAAATAATAATAATTTTATTAGGTTTAAAAGTTTATTAGCTATTCATTTATTATTTAATTCACATCAACTATGTGATTATTAAATCCTTTTTATATTGATAATTGTTACACCATATTTTAAATTAAAATAGGCAACCTGAGGTTTAACCAAAATGATAAGGTTTAAAATAATAATAAAATGGGTGTAAAATGTAATGTATGATGAGATTTAAAATTTATATCATCTTAGAATATAATATATGTTTTTATTTTAGTATATGGATTGATATTTAATTTATTATAAAATCGTATTGTTTTTAATTACATAACCGCCCTTGAGGTCAATTATAAAATAGTACCTACTCCCTCACATTGTTCACATCACGTTGAGCCTTTAGTCTTGACCACACCATGGAAATTTATATTCTATACTTATATATCCAGATATTAGTGGTTTTGGTCCCTAAAAAACTCGACTAGTAATTCTAAATGGTTATCTAAAGTATGTTCTCAAAATTAGAGGTAATCATATTTACCAACTATCTTATGATAAGGTCTTCATATTGTAAGACTTCATAATTTTTTCCATTTTAACATAATAAATCTAGTATTATCTATATTCTAAAATTTTATTATGATTATGACACAAACATATTACCACTTTTAAATAACCTACAAAAATAATCACTACACATGCATATGTACGGCTTGCCGTCAACATTCTGGGGTGTAATCTATTTTTCATCTCCACATTATTTGGATGGGTATAATGATGGAAATAATAGATACATATAATAATTATAACATGATATTTTAAACTAATAAATAATATACCATCCACGTCATTTCTATTTTACCACTAAGGTGATGTTGTCATCACTCGTGCATAGGTACGACTTACTATCTCAATGACATGATGTAATTAAATTTTTAGTATTAACCATTAATGCATGATTATATAAATATATATAATAAAATAATTTAACATACATTTCCTTAATATAATTTTGTAAAATAGGGAACTATGTCCTATACACAAGAATAATGACATATTCCTTAAAAAAGGCATACGAAAATGATGTTCGTAACACCCAAGAAAAGTTTAATAATGATATTTTATTAACAAAATGGCGAAAAGAGTTTATTACTGGATCATATATTATATAATAAATATTATTACAGTTCTAGTATAAATTAGTAACATTATTTAAAATATTGTAATATTTTTCTAGATACATATGAAGGAAATCCTCTATAAGGAAATGGTTAATTTCACAGTCTCATTATTATTTGGGATTATTTACATATAATAATATATTGGGGAATATTTAACTACAATGGAAATGTTTCCTAAAAATGGATTCCAGAATATTTTTTCTATTCTTATAAAAAATATTAAATTTCATTTTTACACATTTTTTAAATTTTATTAAACTATTTGAGAGAAATATTTTTTCCATTTCTCAAACAAGGTTCTGTGTGACTTTTGTGGAAAAATAATGTATGTACTTTTTTAACATATATAGAATGAATTATTTTATTAATATTTCATGATGAATTAACGCCTTAATACTTCTATAAGAATATCACAAGGATATTATTAATGATAATGTTTTCTTTTAAAATTGCACATTATTTGAAGAAAAGAAAAAATATTCAATGATGATGTGATATTTTCTTCAAGAATTATCTTCATGTAATCTCCCAAAATAATTTTCCATCTATGATAACATTATTTGATTTTAGTCATTCCTTACTAGTGATATTTTAAAGGATACTATGTCTATTCTTCACATGTTATATTTATGGTTTTTAGGGAATTATATTTATGAAACAAATTTCTCCTCGATGGGTTTTGTTAGGAATGAATGATGTATATGAAACCCATTTCATTCTAGGGGTTCTGATGGGATGAATAATTTGTGTTATTGTGGCATAGAAATGTATATTTTTCACTATGTTATGGGTGGGACCCATATATCTTTAAAATGAATTGGGTAAATATTTATGTCCCATGATATATATATGAATCAAATGATAAGTGAACATGGTTTAATAATACAGACCTGGAACGAGGGGAGAGATCTGTTTAGTAAAGGATATCTTCCACTATGATGGTCTTTGCAATGAATGTTGAATAATATGGAAATGTTTTCCTATGTTTATGAGTATAAAAAAATTAAATGAATTATGTTATTCATAGTAGTAAATTTTTATATTATTATTTATGAAATTATAAGAATTATTCCATGAATTGACTTCAAGATATATGAAAAGAATGATATAATTTTAAAATATTTTATTAATGTAATTACGTCTAATGTTTATGATATTATTTATATATCTATTTTTTATCCTTACTGAGTATCTAATAACTCCCTTTAATAAGGTTTTCTCTATGTTTTGATGAATGTTTTTATGTATGATTGTCAAAAAATGTTCTAGTAATGAACGAATAAATAATATATGACATAGATGTTATTTAGAATTAGTTGTTAATGTTTCCATGCTTCCAAATTAACTAATCCTATATGATATTGGTATGGTTTTGTTATGTTATGTAATTATCTTCCTCTATTTGGATGTAATATATATGTATGAATATTATGGGCCATAATTTTTTTTCTCATTATAAGTATTATATAATATTTTAAAACATGGATGATGAATACTTAGTAATAACCCTAGGTATAAGTCTCAATATAGGATAAAATTATAGATTTTTTGTAATGACTGTGAATAACCTTGGAAAAAACATAATGAGTATTGAATTGAAATTTTATATTCAATTCTCCTTGAGTATGTTGTTTCCACTCTGATTAGAGTTTCTTACACCATGTTTTTTCTATTTTAGTCAATGGATTGATCCTGAAGGAACGAAATTAATGTTGAATGTGATTGGAAATGTAATTAATTTCATACTGAGAAACCAAATGTTATGGGAGTTGGAATGAAAACATATTATTACAATTATCAAACAAATTTTTATTCTATGAAACTTGCCGGACATTAAAATGATAAAATGAGGGAACAATATTCTATTGAGTCCTTCATTAGGTTGTATCCACTATCTTTCAAAGGGTATTCAGATCCACTAGAGGCAGAATAAAGGATTAGTATAGTTTAGAAGATATTTTCATTTCTCCAATATTCCGAACATGAGAAATTATTATTCGATTTATATTCAATAATGGGTTATTAGGATAAATTTATGGAACTCATAAAAAATACAAGTAAGTAAAATTAAATTGACTCTATGGAATGAGATTAGTACAAGTTCTTATATTCCAAAAATTACATTCTTCATATTCATTTTATGAAAATTGAGATAAATTTCCATAAGTATATGAAAAAGGATGATGAATCTGTTTGTATCTATGAATAAAATTTTAAATTAATTTCTTTTTGTTCTTATTGAATAAGAGTATAACCATATTGAATGATTGATCGATTATTTCATGACATAAAAGGATGTCTATTAAGAGAATTATCCAAAAGAAACTTCAATACATATGAGGAGTTTTTCTTGATTTACTCATAAGGTTGAGATGGATATTTGAGTCACACATCATTATTATGAGTTCTATTATAAAAAAAATAAAATCAAGTGAAAAAATAAAAAAAACCATAGTGAAAAAAGATGACATTTTCTTTTATGATAAATGTGTGGAAATTAACCTGGAGTAAACAGTTTTAAAATAAATATTATATGATTTAAAATTATAGAAAGGATTAATATGAACATCAAGTGGAAATTACATGCATATTATGGTTATTAATACCTATAAATTAAGGATATATATCTCATGTGTTTAGGGAGAAAATCACTATAAAGCATACACCTGTTGTGAAATTATTTGTTCATTCCTTTTGAAATGAATTTCTATGTCTTCCAAAGAATCATGAGGTTGAGTTATCTTTAGAACTCATATTGTGTGTTATGATTATTTGAAATAATTATTATATATTAGACTCAATTGAGTTTGATTAATTGAAGAAGAAACTCTAATATAATCTTGATAATGGATTTGACCACCCAAGTGTGTCACCTTTGGGTTCACCTATTTATTTTGTTATGAAAAAAAGATGGATCGTTGAGACTATGCTTTGAGTATTGAGAACATAATAATATCAGTAGATGTAAAAAATAAACCCTATGTAGTATTTATGTATTATTTTATCAACTACGTGGAGCTTAATAGTTTTCTTTGATTGGTATTAGTTCTGGATATCATCAATTAGGGTTCAAGAAGGATTATATATTGATGATGGCATTTTTTACAAGGTATATAGACAATTAATTTATAGTGGATCTTTTTGGTCTTATAATTTTTCCTCTATCATCCTCGATTAGATGAGTATAGTCTGTAGAAACTATCTAGTTCAGATTTTGGTAGTCCTTATAGATGATATTGTTTTATATTCATAGAGTAAGTAAGAAAATGAAGATCACTTTAGGATTTTAATAAATACCTAGAGATAGATTAAGAGTTATGAAAAAAATTATATGTGTTAATTTTTTTCTCTAGAATGATTCATTTCTATGTCACATAATCTCATGTGATGGGATATCCATTTATCCTGTAGGGAAGGATGTTATTGAATGTTGTCCTAGACTAAAAATAGTAACTATGATTTGATATTTTCTTGATTTGTAAGGATATTATCTACATTTTGTGAAATATTTATCTTTATTATATAATCTTCTATCCAAGTTTACTTATAAAAGTGTTGTGTTCACATGGATATAAGAATGAATATAGTATATCAATGAGTATAAAACAATTGTAGCCAGTGCACATATGATCACACTACCCTATAGTGGATAATGGTGTTTGGTATATAGTGATACGAAAATGAAGGGTATGACATTGTTTCTCTTTTAAAATAAGATTCTTTGAGCTTATGCCTCATGAAAATTTATAATCCATACTCAACATTACCCAATTCATTATATGGAGTTAACTGTGGAGAGGTTTTCATTAATGATATATATGAATTATCTTTATGGAGAAATATGTGACATATATACTAATTATAAATTCTTAAATTATATTTTCACTCAAAAGGATATGAATATTTATCAATGAAGAGGGTTGTAGTTGATTAAAAATCATGACTTATCAATATATGATGGCCCTCAGAAAGAGAACAAGGTGGCAGATGATTTTAGTTAAATGGTCAATGATATCCTCTCTATAATGAGGTTCACAAAATATTAAATATTTATGTATTTGAAAATTATAGATTTGGAACTTTTAATGGAAGGAGATTGATCTTATCTAGATCAAGTGATTTTCTATCCATATATAAATATGATAGTTAATGAGGCACAAAATGAAGACGTAGATCTAAAAAAATGTGAGAAATATTCTTGAGTAAATTTTTAATTATGATGGAATAATATAGTTTAGAAACAATTTTGTGTCACCACCATATCTTATATACTGAAGGATATGTTGGATGAGGAACATAGTTAATCATTTTCTATTTATCAAGGAAGACCCAAGATAAACACAAACATGAAAGAGGAATTCTATTGGAATGGAATACAAAGAGATATTGTAGTGTGTCATTATCGGTGCTTGGTATGTTAGAAAGTTAAGACTGAGAGATAGAACTCTATGGGGTTGATTCAATGATTACACACAACTGAATTAAAATTAGAAAACATCAAAATTTATTTTGTTTTTGGACATTCGATAACTATAAAATCCCATATTTCTATATGGTTTATATTTAATCACCATAAGAGGTTATCATACGTCATTTCTATCCAAGAATATTTCTCACTTAGTCTGCTTTCCATATTTTATTTTAAAGATGTGGTGAGGCTTCATGCATTACCATTTTTCATTATATATTATTGGGATCCAAGGAATTCAATGATGTTTTAGAGAAGTATTCATCATACTCTAGATACATAGTTATGTTTCATATTTTATTATCATCCATATAAATTTGATGCTTCTAATAGTAAAATTAAAATTTTATAAGTAATTTTTGAGTTATTTGATTATAGATTTCAAAGGTAGTTGGGATCTACACCGACCGTGGGTATAATTCTCAAACCAAAACTACATTCACACTTGTATTATGTTGGTTCTTTAAAAATACCATTATGGTAAGAAGATGAAAACATCTACATGTTGGAATGAATTTCAGAATGGAATGAAATATGAAATTGATATTTTTGAGGAAATAATAAAGAATATTAGATCTATTCAACATCACATGAGGGCATATTAGAGTCACCAAAAAATTTATGCTGACAATTGATGAAAAAGACAAGAGTATGAAGTGGGTGAAATTGTATTTCTATGAAAAGTAACCTTAAAGTGATTGATGATATTTTTAAAGATAGTAATTTTATTCCCTCTTTTTATCATTCCATTTGAATTTTTTGAACATCTTGGGAAGGTATATTAGATAGTGTATATTTAACTGATTCCCTCTCGAGTTCATGATATGTTCCTTGTATCTCACTTGGGAAAGTACATACGTGATCCTTCATGTGTACTAAATTCAAATTTTTAATCAATAGAGACATATATTTCTTTGTAATAAAAACTGATAGAGATTCTATATCATAGATATAATTTTCTACAAAATAATACGAAACACATAGTAAATATATTATTATGGAACTACTAAATTGAGGAAGCTATATGGGAACATGAGTATGTGATGAGATAGGTATATACTCATCTATTTGTATACAAGTGAAGAATTTGAAGGAATAAATTCATATTGAGGTTGTTATAATGTAATACTTATATATTTTAATATATATTTCTCTTTAAATAATTTTAATTATTTAAAATCTTACGTTCCACACAACCATATGTATAAAAAAACTGTAATACATTATTATTATAAAATTAAAATTATAATCTAAACATTAAATTGGTTGGAATTAATACTAATGACTTATTTATGAAATAAAAATAAATTTACAACCTAATATTAATATATTAGTATGTTCTTAGAAAATAATCATGCATTTTTTTATTAATTCGCTTTATTCTTAAAAAAGATGGATTGTTAAAAAATTATAATTTCATATATTTATGAATTGTTATCAAATTTTATAAGTCCAAGAAGATAGATTTGAAAAATGTAATTTCATTTTTTAATTAATCAATTAAATATTTTCATAAAATTATTATATTTTGAAAATATATATTATTTCAAGAAATAAAAAAATTGATTTATATTTAGAAATATATTTTATTTTAATGCCTCCACAATGTAAAATTGTAATTTGGATTATTTTTAATTTTTAATTAGTGATGTAATATTAAAAATAATTAAATTATATTTTGGGTAAATGACTTTATATAAGAATTTATTATAAATACATTTAATGTTTTAAAACAAAATTTTTCCAAAATGGGTTTTCGTAAAAATAATTTTATATACATTTAAATTAAATTCTACATAATCTATTTTTTTTTAATTTTGAAAAATGGATTCAAAATTTATATACATAAAATCTAAATTTAGTTAATAGAACTGTTTCGGTGCGGATGTGCGTCGGGTTACGCTGTTCCGCCAGGACGCGTTCGCGCGTGCACCCGTCGACCCGAGGGGATGGGCGCGCGGCTTGTGGTCCTGCAGTCCCGCTTTCCAAGGGCGGGCGGCATCCGTCCCTTATTCAGGGGCGTCTGCTCCTTGATCGAAACCGGGATGATGGGATGTCGGCTCTTCCTTCCTTGGACGCCTCCTCGGAACTCGTCGCCTAATCTGGGTCTCCCTCACAGACTTAAGAATGTTCGTGAATCTCGTTCCCGGCGCCATATCTTCATGGACAACGGTTAATTACGCTGCCTCCGCCCGGACGTTCCAAGGAGTCCGGTCGAGGCAGCAACCTGCGGTGAGGAGGCCGAGTGGCTCTGGGTGCTGGGGGCGTGTCGTAACACTGCGGCTCTGCACGTCTGTCTTCCGTCCCTAATAGGGCTTCTCGAAGGCGTAATGGCCTGAGGCATCCCGCACTGGGTGCGGGGAACTGTATCCCCTGAGGTTTTCCTCAGCTTCCCATGTTTAACACGGGGTATGCCATGAGTTTAACGTCCAGCGGGGACGGCATCGGACTGATCAACACGAAGAGTGGATCAGATGACAGAACCCCTTGCGGGGAACCTTCGACGCTGGGGCCAGCGCATGGGCGGCTTCCCGAGTGATATGGAGTGGAGTGAAGTGGCATGACCCCACCGGGATGTGGCGGCCCGGGTAAGGATCAGGATGGATGATGGAGTGAAGAGCTTGGACCCCGTGGGGGCTTCCTACGTACCGTACGTTAGCGCGGATCAAAGTCAGCGTAGTTCGGATGTACAGTTTAACGTCATGCTAGACGTCGGCAAGCCGACTCACGAAGGGGTCGAGGCCGCCGGGCGGAGGATTGAACCGAACCACCTCGCACAGAGGGGGATGGAACGGCTGGGTGGATCACAGTTTCACGTCATGCTGGACGATAAAAGGAGAAATGGGAAAAAGGGTTGTGGGGAGGCAGAGTGGAGATACACACGGGCAGTCTCCCACAGTGGCGGATTCATAGGTGAATCGACGCAAGTGTGAACCCTGGAGGGGTCCACTGATGGACGAACTGACGTGGATACGACCGGGACGACCAGGTGGTGGGCTTGAACCTCGGAGAGGCTTCCTACATACCCTGTGTAGAAGACAGGGATCAAAGTCCACGTAGTTCATTCTGTTAGGACTTACGCACTTGAGGCAGCCCGGATGCGGCAAAACTCAGTTGGAAGGGACTTGGACCGAAAGTAGGAGACACCTCGATCCCAGTCACACCCTCTACTGGCTTCGGCAGTGGGGAAGCGCAATGGAGATACACATGTGCAGCCCCCCACAAGAAACTAGGGGTTTGTAATACCCTACCCCCGTAGGGAAAAGCCGCTCCCATTAAATCATCCCTAAAGAGGGGCAATCCTGACATCCCTGCAGAGACGAGCGGGTGGGGGCCACATCCAAACCGGGGGGACCCTGCGTGCGGAGCACGGGATCAGGTTGCGGACGGTTTAACGTCTTGCCGGACGAAGTACAGTTTAACGTCGTGTGTTGAGGACGAAGCGGACGGTTTAACGTCTTGCCGGACGAAGTACAGTTTAACGTCGTGTGTTGAGGACGAAGCTGCTTGGCAGTTTAACGTCTTGCAGCGCGGACGTGGTGCAGTTTAGCGTCATGCAGGACGAATATGCAGTTTAACGTCATGCTGGACGAATGCTGTACAGTTTAACGTCTTTGTATCTTGGACGATGGAGGCTAGGCAGTTTAGCGTCGTGCAGCTTGGACGTAGTACAGTTTATCGTCATGTTGGACGGATGCAGTTTAGCGTCATGTGGGACGAATGTGCAGTTTAACGTCATGCTGGACAAATGTGCAGTTTAACGACATGCTGGACGTATATGCAGTTTAATGTCATGCTGGACGAATGCTGTACAGTTTAACGTCTTTGTAGCTTGGACGATGGTTTGCCGCCGATGGGTCCGTGTCACTTCGCGCGAGCCTGGAAGGCTGCACGGGAAGACAACGCACGGTGCGGGCACCTGCAATGAAGATCATCGGGCGCCACGTAGGCGGGTACCCAAAGGGGGCCAAAGGGGGCGACCCTGGCGGTTTGCGCGCAAAAGAGGAGCTTTGCGCGCAATACCGCGGGCCGGCGCGCAAAAATGGCGGCCTGGCGCGCAATTGGGCCAGCGCCTTGCGCGTGGAAGATTTAGATTACGCGCACCGGGCTTCGGACAGCTCGCGGGGGCAACGGCTCATTCTCTAACGAACGGCCACTTTGAAGAGGGGGGGGGGTGCGCGCAATCGGGTTGGATTGCGCGCACCCGGGGGGCAATTGCGCGCAAGCGGGTTCTTTTGCGCGCAAAGGCCTTCGGATTAGGGATTATTCAAAGGAAAGGAGTCAAGGGGATTGCGCGCGAAGGCGAACCCCAAGGCTCTATTGCGCGAAATAAAGGAGGTTACCTGAAGATCGGCATTGCGCGCGGAAGGGGTTGGATTGCGCGAACGAGCGACGCTTCGGATTCTGGCAACCTTCATAACGTCGGGGGTCGCCTTATATTTATAGGCGACCCCGGGCGCGGAATCCGGTCGCGGGCGCGGAATTCGTTTCGCGGGCGCGGAATCAGGACCCGGCGCGCAAAGGAGCCGCGCAGGCCCCGGGCGCGCAAAATAGCGCGCCGGCCATCGCATTGCGCGCATCCCGGGAGGATATAGCGCCGCGACTCAACTTTGCGCGCGAGCCTCTGAAATTGCGCGCAAGTCCTCCGAGCCCTCCGGAACGTGCCTCTGACTCCAAATATCACTTCGCTTTCCGCATCCGGAGCTTCGTTTGGGAACAACGGACTTTTCCGGCGTCTACAAAAGCCCCCCCTCGGAATCTGATCGGCGAGAGGTCGCAACGATCGGGTTCCGAGGGAGACGCCGGAATGCCGAAGTCCTGGGCTGCGCGGGACTTAGGCGCGCAAAATGGGGTGTCGGGCGCGAAATTCGCCGCTGCGGTCGCGCAAAGCGCTTTCCGCGCAGCGCGGACCCCGGCCTTGCCTATAAATCGGGGCACTGGGTCCCACATTTCGTACTCAGGCCTTCCGCGCGATAAGCTCCAAGCTCTCGTGCGCGAAATTGCCTTTTCCGGTCGCGAAATTCGCCCGATCGGCGCGCAAAACCGTCCGGAATTCGCCTGCCTTTGCGCGAAAACTCGGAACTTTGTGCGACATTCTTCCCAATTGCGCGCTGTCCGCTTGGATTGCGCGCCAACTCTCAAACTTCTCTACCATCCTCGTCCGATCCCGCACGCTTCATCCCTTTACCCGCACGACTCCCGAAACTTCTGAGATGGCCGCGCATCAAGGAAATGAGGGGGATGCCGCCACTCGCAGAGCTGAGATGGCGACGAACGAGGAGGTTTACGGAGCCAAGGAGATTGTTTCCAACAATCAATCCTTGTTCGACTTGCTGACGCCAGCCCAGAAGTCATATCCACTGTCGGACAACCTGCCGCTCTGGAACTTCGGCATCCTGGATGAGGTTCCGGTGCCAGGGTTCGAGATTGATGCGCCGCGGACCTGGGTGACCCGGGAGGACGAGATTCTCCGCTATAACATCACCAACAACGGGCATCCTGCCAGGGAGACCAGACACGTGAATGTCTATGTCCTGAAACCGAGGACGCGAACCATTGACGGGGGTGAGCCTACTGCGGAAAATTCTCCAGCCCTCTACTCGAGCATATATCGCCAGAGCGTCACGGACGACACCAAGGGCTGGCTGAAGGACTGGGACTTGGGGTCTGGGGGCAACTTCACCAGTGAGTGGGCCTGGGCGTTCTGGGTACGCCACACTTGCGATCACTTCGCAGAGGAGCTGCGGTACATCGGCCTATTTGAGGCGGTGTGGACGTCGCAGTTCCATTTCTACCAGCAGTCCGAGCTCGGGCCGGAGCTATTCACCCGATGGTCCCCGGATACCAACACCTTCCATCTTCACCATGGGGAGGTCGGCATCGGTCTCTGGGACATCCACTGCATCGGAGGTATCCCGCTGGAGGGCTACCAATACGATGAGTTCCTGCCACCGAAGAACACCTGGGAGGACAGGTCACGGACTCCCATTCTGACCTGGCATCTGCTTGACCTGGCTACGCAGCGGCTCGGGATCAAAGACTTCCAGAAGGACATAGCCTACAAGGAATGGTTCGGCCAGTTCCTGGAGCATGACCCGGCGGTCAAGATGCCAGGCAGAGGGAAGCGGTGCCCGACCGCGGCTCAGAGGAGCCGGAACGGGTCGTACTGGCGGGTCCTGGAGACGGGCGACTACCGCTCATGGGGGTATCGCGTCATCGAGGCCCGGGACCCAAATGTCCGGTACGCGGCGTTCCTGGCCGCCTTTCTGAGTGGGTGGCTCCTGCCAGTGCGGGACGCGAGAATGGGCGTTCGCCCGGCGACTCTGGCGATGGCGGGCGCTATGGCCGCCAACAAGAGATATAACCTCGGGGTCCCAGTGTTGGCGAAGCTGTATGCCATCCTGGGACGCATCTCACGAGGGGGGTCGCCACGAAGGATCTGTGGGCCCTTTCAGTTCTTCCACGGCTGGGTGGATGCTCACCTCGGTGGGTACACGTTTCCGAACGCCATCATTCCTCCGGGCAACGGCCTGCGACCCTCCCTGCTGAATATTGCGGGGGTCGCTCCGATGACCCTAAGTGAGGAGGGCGTGAGGATTCGGATTGGCAATCATGCCAATTTCAACTTCAGCCCGTTCCCCACTCCCTTCGGCCAGATGATCGACAACGGGCAGGGTCCGCTGGAGCAGCATGAATACTTCCTGAACATGCGGGGCGGGGTGCTCGTGGCTCGGATCGACGGGAAGGTGATCTGCGAGCCTTACGTGCCAACCCGGTTCGCCAGGCAGTTCGGGTGCCTTCAACGGATGCCGAAGAGGGTATTCACGGCTGTCCGGGAGGAGACGAACACTGGCGTCCTTCGTCAGATGTGGCTGATGTTTGCCGCTTTCGGCTCTGGCGACGTCATCACTCTCCCTCCTACCGGAGTTGACGCAGGCTTGGCAACCGAGTACGCCGAACACTGGGCCATCGCGTACCCCGAGGGGCTTTTACGGAAGCCAGTTCGGCGGCTCGAGGTCACCCGTGCGGAGACAGGGCGTCAAGGAAGGGGCCGGCGCGAGCAGGGACTTCGGCGGCGGGTACATCGCAGGCTGCCGCTACGACCTCGGCGCCCAGAGAGGGGGCGCGGGCGGTGGTCGAAGAGCGGCCCGGGAAGCAGGTAAGGCGTCTGCTCGAACCCTCCCACGATGCAGTCTTCCCGGCGCTGTGGTCGGCCTGGATGACCCTGCGGCAGTCACTGGGGACCGATGTCATCTGGCGAAAGATACTCAGAGAAGGAATCTATCTGCCAGAGGTCGGGCGCCTCCAGATTGCCGACAGGGTGGACTTCAACCGGCAGTATGCATATCTGACGGTCATGGACGAGTACGCGCGCCAACGTGGCCAGCGTGCGGAGCCATCCCTTCTGGTGAAGGTGATGCTCGGTCTCGAGCCCGCTCCAGAACAGATGCCGCCGGGAGAAGATGACAGTAACGACTCCGAGGAGGAGGAGGAGACGGGGGAGGATGAAGGCTCCGAGGGAAGGTCCCATCGGGGGAGCCCGCGGGAGAGCGGCGAGGTGGCCGGCTCTGACAATATTGAAGTCACTGAGTTCCTCGAGGTCCGCTTCTATCCCTACTCAACCTGCTTCATCCATTCTCTTATGCAGCTTCTAACCCGTTTCCCCACCTTACCCAGGAGCACACGGATGTTGGTCAAGCGTCCTCAGCAGGAGTAGGAGAGGCGCCAGCAGGACAAGGCGGGGGCCAGACACCCATCATCGAACTGACAAGCGCTGAGGGGTCCCCTGCTGCAGTTGCTCCTGCGGCGGCCGGGATAGCGGAAGATGACGCTCTGAACTCCCGTAAGTCTCTTTACCTTACTGCTGGTGCTTACCATTGACGATACGTGACTAACCACGACATGCCATGCGCTGTGATCTCAGGACTGGAGGCTCGTCGGGTTGCCTAACCCGGGCCATCCACGAGTGGACCAGTGGTGGACATGCCGCCTGCTCCGGAACAGACTTCCCAAACCGAGCCGGCCCCACCAACTGCTGATCAGGGGGCTACGGACGTCGGTGGTGCTGCCGTCGGAGAGATGTCGGGGGCTGACAAGGGTGCCAACGCCACTGGGGAGAGAGAAGAAGGTCGCCCAGATGTCGGGGAACCTATCCCTCATGAGGACCTCCCAGGGGCGGACCCTGCAGCAGTCCTGCTGGCTGCCTTCCCTGCCTACCGGCCTGCCGACCCCGAGGAGATGGATGACTCGGACGCGGAGGCGGTCGAGGAGAGCCGGATAGCGCACCGAATGGGGTGGAAGTGCATCCAGCGCTTCCTCAAGCGAGACCCATCAGAGTGGCTGGGGCGCATGGGGTCACTTCAAACCTGGATGCGCTTCCTTTGTGCCGGGGGAGCTGATGCTCAACGCCTCCATCTGACGGTCCGTGATTTCATGGCCGAGAAGATGCGCGAGAGCCGCCAGCGTGCCGACGTCACACAAAGTCGTGACATGTCAGAGAGCACGCGGGCGCTCCTCGCGGCGGAGCAGGAAGTCCGGCGTCTCGAAGGGCAGGCGACAGAGAAGGAGGCCTTCGTCGCAACGTGTACCGAGCTTGTGGAGCAACTAGCAGCCCAGCTGGTTGACGCCCAGGTACAGTTGACGGAGGCGGGCCAACAGATGGTCACAATTCAGGTCGAGCGGGAGCGTGCACAGGCCAGAATCGACGAACTGCGTGCTGCGACCGCCGACGAGGAAAGGGCACGCAGAGAGCGAGAAGCAGCTCTGGAGGCCGCCAGCCAAAGGGTAGCGGCGTTAGAAAGACTTATCCAGCACGCTGATCCCTAGGGGCTTTGTTTTTTGCCATTCCCAGAACATTTGCTTCCGCTACTTAATATTTTGATCCACTTGTATGAATCGCTATATTTATCTGCGCCTTTTGGTTTAACATGCCCAACCACAATTCGTTGTCTTGCGGGAGTGTTAACCAAGCATCAGGCATCCATAATTGGGCCCGGATTTCTAGAGAAAAGAGGGAGGCCATTCCTAAGAAAGGAGACCTCAAGCCTAATCAATGTATCATCCCCCCAACTTGTTCCGACGCACGAGCGGGACAATGCTAGGGGCGTTGAGATTTTATCCGAACATAGGAAAATGAGAAAGGGTGAATCGCGTGTCCTGAATCCAGAAATCCACAATGGTTGGCCTTCCAGGAAATGCCCAAGACGGTAGGCGGACAGTGGATCGACCATAACAACTGCAATAGACGGACCGAAAAAGGTCATCATTCATATTGCAGGAGGCGGACCACATGTCATCATTAATACCGCTTTGGGGGTTCCTTCAGACACAAGGGTGGAAATCCAGATCAACAGGGCATGCGAAGCGTGGGGCGAAGTGACGATTTGTTCGGATAGAATCAAACGCTCTCAAAATTGCGCCACCGTGGGGGAAGCGTAATAGGCGGATGCACTAATCTGGCCGTGAATCACCCCAATTCTCAGACAGAACCTCTTTGACGAGGAAACTGTCGCTTCCCATCATTGCGATGGGGCATCCCGAGCTGAATCGGGGAGAATATTACGACTGCACCACTCTACCCGAAGTCAGGCCAGACGGCCGACGACGAGGAGGGGCGGGACTTATCGATCCCTGAGGATGGACCCGAGTCGGAATGCCCGGGCGTTCCTACGTACTCCATCAGGCTGGAGATCAAGCCACACGTAGTTCTGAGAGTGCAGTTTAACGTCATGCAGGACGTAGAACCCCGTTTGGGGAGATCTTAGTTTAGGGTCGTAGATCTTGGACCATGGGGGTAGATCTTAGTTTAAGGTCTTAGAGCTCGGACCATGAGGGAGATCTTAGTTTAAGGTCTTAGAGCTCGGACCATGAGGGTGGATCTTAGTTTAAGGTCTTAGAGCTCGGACCATAAGGAGAGATCTTAGTTTAAGGTCGTAGAGCTCGGACCATAAGGGGAGATCTTAGTTTAAGGTCATAGAGCTCGGACCATGAGGAGAGATCTTAGTTTAAGGTCGTAGAGCTCGGACCATGAGGAGAGATCTTAGTTTAAGGTCTTAGAGCTCGGACCATGAGGAGAGATCTTAGGTTAAGGTCTTAGAGCTCGGACCATGAGGACCTCAAAGTACGCCACATCGTGGTCCTATTCCCTGGATATGCGAAGATGCACTGAGGGATAGTGTCAAGAGTGTCGAGGTTTCGCCTGGTCAGAATGGGAGGTGGAAAATGTGAATCATGCGGCCATTCACTCAAGGACTGGGGGCACCGGAGTAACGATATGGGAGTACTGCCGACCGTGGCGGAAAAGCAGCATCAATATCGCACTAACCGTTGGTGGAATGAGGCAGCAAACGAGCATCGACCGCTCAATCGCAGGATTCATATCGATTTGCTGCCCGAGGCCATTGGGGGTACCGGCCCGAGTCGGTGGGAGAGCACTGAGGCATTGTGTCCGAACCGTTCACGGGGGCTCCACCCAGGGCGTAGACGATGGGTCCGAATGAAAGGGAGCACGAAGCCTGAAAAGTGGAGGAAACCTGACCAAGCGGATCCTGACGCTCCTGGAAATAAACCAGAGTACTCTTGACACCGGTGGACCACTGCAAGGGGTCGGGGAACACGCCTTGAGGGTGACCTGAAGGCGGCGGATTCCCCAAAGAAGGGGGAATCTCTGAGAGGTGGGGGCTGGACTCGAAGTTTCAAACATCCGGGCGTTCCTACGTATCCCATAAGGATGGGAATCAAGCCACACGTAGTTCTTAAAGCGCGGCGCAACACAATCGGGCACCAGCGCGGGGAAGAGTGCGGGTCTGACCCTCGCACACAGAAGAAGCGGTATTTGATATTTCTTGTTTGTCCTTAAAGATGGATGGTTTTTCTTTGTGCGGCGACATGCCTGTGATTGAGAAATCTCTGGCGTCGCCACAATAATCAAGCCGTGAAAGGCATTGATGAATGGCGTGGTTATTAACCTGCGCCCGACGTGAGTGTCCCCTGAGGAGGACCTCACGATGCAGTGCCGTTTCTCGTCGGGCGGCCAAGACGATCATAGTTTACGGTCGTGTGGTAGGACCAGACAACACAGTTTAAGGTAGTGTGGTTCGGACCATGGAGGAATCCGCTTACCGCGATATGGCGGACACGGCGGAGGTGGGAACATACCCAGCCCTGCGGTCACGCACGATTCCGGGAGAAGAGTCTTGGGATAGGGGTCTGCGTATGTCCATCACCCGAGGGGCAGAGATGCTAGCCTCCAGATATACTGGGCCCAGAACGCGATTGTTCGAGCGACTCCTTCCTCCTTATGGGGACGGGGGTCCAGCTACGCATGGCCCTTAGGGAGGACATCCGCATATATCCTTGGTGCTCAGATCATGAGAGCCTCGAACGACATCATTACCCTGGTTGGTCTGCCTAACGTGTAGAGGTGTACTGAAGGTCAGTATGAAGAGAGTGTCAAGATTCCACTACAACGCACAAAGGCGGAGTGTGATGAGGACTGCGCAACCAATGTTCATAGCCTGAAAGAGCCGACATGGTGATCAAGGATGTTGCTGACGCATTCGCAACACAACATCCGATCGCGTCAGCCTAAGACGGGGCAAGCAAACGAGCATCGACCGCTCAATCGCAGGATTCATATCGATTTGCGGCCCAAGACCCGCCGGTAAATCGACCCGGAGCGGTGGGAGAGCACTGAGGCATCATACCCAAACCGCTAACGAGGATCCCTTTGAGTGAAGGCTCAAACAAGAGGAAGCGCGAGAACCGACAAGCAACACAGGGCTTGTCGGGATTGAATCTGACACTACGAGTCATAGACCGAAGTACCCAAAACATGTTAACAGATCATCGGAAAGGGTCGGAGGACTCACCCTGAGAGCAACCAAAAGAGGGCAGATCCCCGTGATCAACCGAGAGACAGGGCTGGACCTGAGACACAAGCGTCCAGGCGGTCCTACGTATCCCATAAGGATGGGAATCAAGCCATACGTAGTTCTTGAGAGTGCAGTTTAACGTCATGCAGGACGATGAGGGGTGTGAGATAGTCTCACACACGGGGGAGGCGTACGGCGCGGCCAGTAGACCGACGTAAATGAGGACATAATCCCCCGCTCACGCGATACGCCTCGCACAAAAAGGAGAACTTGGGCCGGAGACCCAACGCGGGATAGAGATTCCCGGGAAATGGGGCTGGGCTTGAAACATGAATGTCCAGGCGGTCCTACGTATCCCATAAGGATGGGAATCAAGCCGCACGTAGTTCTTGAAGTGCAGTTTAACGTCATGCAGGACGAAAAGAGAGAAAAAAGGAAGGGGGGAGCAGAAGGCATCCCCAAACGTGGGGGGGGGGGGGGGGGGCGTACAGCGTGACGAGCAAACCGACGTGAATGAGGGCATATCCCCGCGCTCACACCATACGCCGCACACCCGGGGGCAACTGGGCCAAGGGCCCGAGATGGGATGGAAATTCCCGAAGGATGGGGCTGGGCCTGAAATATGAATGTCCAGGCGGTCCTACGTATCCCATAAGGATGGGAATCAAGCCGCACGTAGTTCTTGAGGGGCAGTTTAACGTCATGCAGGACGAACGCTGAACAGTTTAACGTCTTGTAGCTCGGACGTAGTACAGTTTAACGTCATGTTGGACGAAAGACTTGGCAGTTTAACGTCTTGCAGCACGGACGATATGCTAGGCAGTTTAACGTCGTGCAGCTTGGACGTATGCAGTTTAACGTCGTGCAGGACTAGGCACTTGGCAGTTTAACGTCTTGCAGCGCGGACGAATGCTGAACAGTTTAACGTCTTGTAGCCTGGACGAATGCAGTTTAACGTCGTGCAGGACGTGGTGCAGTTTAGCGTCATGCAGGACGAATGTGCACTCAGGCAAAGTACTGCTTGAGGAACCTAGCGTTGGTGGGAGGAGTGACACGCTCACCATCCATAGTCGCTAGGGAGTATACGCCATTGGGATAGACCTTGTGGATGACAAAAGGTCCCTCCCACTTGGGCTCCAACTTGGGCGGCTTCCTGCCGAGGATCATAGGTGCTCTTATGGCTAGCACTAGATCACCATGCAGGAAGGAGCGGAGGCGAACTTTCTTATTGAAAGCTCGAGCCATTCTGCTTTGATGCCTCTCCAAGTTGTGCAAAGCGCGAAGTCTATTCTCATCCAGTGCTTCCAACTCGACTAGACGGGCTTCAGCAGCTCTGTCCGGCGCTTGCTGGTCGTAGACCGCAGTGCGCAAGGATGGTAACTGGATATCGATGGGCAGGACGGCCTCAGCTCCATACACCAGGGAATAAGGGGTCATCTGGGTGGAATCGCGAGTCGTCGTCCGATAAGCCCAGAGGGCGTTGGGGAGCTTGTCCGGCCAACTCTTCTTGTTCTAACCAACCATCTTTTGCAGAATGTTAGAGAGGGTTTTGTTAAACGCCTCGATCTGTCCATTCGCCTGCGCATGATAGCGAGATGTATGGTTCGAGCGAATGTTATACTTGGCGTACAACTTCTTCAACTCGGCTGCTCGGAAATTGGTTCCGTTATCCGTGAGGATAGCGTGAGGCACTCCAAATCGATAGATGATGTTGGAGGTCACGAAGTCAGCGATCGAACAGGATTTGACCTCTCTGAGCGGAATCGCCTCTGCCCATTTGGAGAAGAAGTCCGTGGCGGTTAGAATGAACCGGCACTGGCGAGCTGTCGCCGGCGGGTAGGGTCCTACGACGTCCAGACCCCAGACTGCAAAGGGCCAGGAATACCTGGTGGTATGGAGAGGCTCCGGCGGCCGATGCACAAAGTTTGCATGAACCTGGCACGCATGGCACCTCCTGGCATACTCGATGCAGTCATGGATCATGGAGGGCCAAAAGTATCCCAACCTCCTAATCTGGTGGGACAGCTTCGGCCCGGTCTGATGGGCACCGCATGAACCAGCATGAACCTCTTGCATGACTCGCGGGATCTCAACTCCCTGAAGGCAACGGAGGAGAACACCATCAAACCCGCGTTTGTAGAGGATCTGCTCCAGGCCGGGACTGCTCTGGAGGACAAACTGCGATGCACGACGTCGAACTCGCTCGCGCTCGGCCCGATCCGATGGAAGAATGCCATGTTGGAGGTACTCAACCAAAGGCGTCCTCCAATCAGGGGCTGATCCGACTGTCATTTCTGGGGTACTCGGTGCTCCGGGCATGGGGGCAACCGCGGTGAGATTACTTACCGACGGGCCGCGATCTCCTTCCGGGATAACGGGAGCGATGAGCCTGCGTCGCGTCACGCGGACGATCAGGTTATCCTGTTCAGGCTCTGCAAGTGACGCAGCCAGGCTGGCCAAAGCATCTGCTCGACCGTTCTGCGACCGGGGAATATGGACAATTTCTGGCCGAGAAGGGAACCGGGCCATCAGCAGGAGGGTGCACTCCAACAACGGCACAAGTTCCGACTTCCTGACAACATAGTCACCATTGATCTGCTTAACAACCAGCTCGGAGTCCCCTTTCACACACAGATGGGGCACGTCGATCTCGAGAGCTAACTCGAGGCCAGTGATGAGGGCATGGTATTCCGCCTCATTGTTGGTACAACCCTCTGACAACAGGAAAGAGTATGGCAGCACGGCTTGCTCCGGGGTGATGAAGACGATACCCAAGACCACTCTGTTGAGCTTAGGATTGTCAAGTCTTCTACTGGTGGGGCTCCGGGAGGCACCGTCAAAGTGCATCTGCCAGCATGGACCGGCTCGATCGACCGAGAGGATGGCCTCATCAGGAAAGCCTAGATCCAGCGGCTGATCCGCGGAGGTTGAGTGAGCAGCCAGAAAGTCTGCCAATGCTTGCCCTTTGATGGCCTTCTGAGACACATACCTGATGTCGAACTGCTGGAGAATCACATCCCACCGCGCTAGACGGCCAGTCAACATAGGCCGGCTCAGGATATATTTCAACGGGTCTACCCGAGAAACCAACTGTACCTCATGGTGCTGCAAGTAGTGCCGTAATTTCTGTACGGCAAACACGAGCGCCAGGCAGCTCTTCTCGATGGGGGAATACCTAACTTCCGCATCGAGGAGCATGCGACTGAGTTAATAGAGGCTATTCTCTGTTCCCTCGTTGTTCTTCTGGGCGAGAAGGGGCCAAGGGACCGTTCCAGGGCGGTCACATAGAGGACCAGCGGCTTCCCGGATACAGGCGGCATCAGAACCGGAGGTTGCAGCAGGTACTGCTTGATTTCCTCGAAAGCGGTCTGACACTCTTTATCCCATACATAGGTGGCACCTTTCTTCATGAGCCGAGAAAAGGGCTTACACTTGCCGGCCAGATTCGCGATGAATCGGCGTATATAGGCTAAGTGGCCTTGGAACCCTTGTAGTTCCCGGATGTTACCTGGGGGATGCATCTGGCTAATCGCCCTGATTTTCTCCGGGTCGATCTCAATACCCCGGTATCTTACCACAAATCCAAGGAACTTTCCGGAGGTGACCCCGAAGGCACACTTCAACGGGTTCATCTTCAGGCAACGAGACCGGAGGAAGCCGAACACTTTCTCAAGATCTTTGAGATGGTCCTGACGCTGGCGCGATTTGACAACCAAGTCGTCGACGTAGCATTCCACCAGTGTGCCGAGGATTGGCTTGAATATGCGGTGCATCGCCCGCTGATAGGTGGAACCTGCATTCTTCAGGCCGAAAGGCATGACCCGGTAGCAAAAGGTACCTTGGGGGGCCCTGAAGGTAGTGAACTCCTCATCCTCAGGGGCCATCCGAATTTGGTTGTATCCGGAGTATCCATCCCTGAAGGAGAGGGCTTGGAACCCTGTCGTGGCGTCAATCAACAGCTCTGTCACTGGAAGGGGAAAATCATTCTTCGGACAATGGCGGTTGAGATCGCGGAAGTCGATGCAGACTCTAATCAGCCCGTTCTTCTTCCGGACCGGCACAATTTTGGCCAGCCATTTGGGGTACTGAACTTCTCTCACGAAGTTGGCTTTGATAATCTTATCAACTTCGGCCTCAACCATGGCACCGTGGGATGGGTGCATCTTCCTGGGAGGCTGCTTGAACCCGCGATGGTTCGCCGGGAGACCAAGGCGGTGGACGGCTACCTGAGGATCTAGCCCCGACATCTCGTCATAGCCCCAAGCGAACACATCACGGTGCTGCCTGAGAAAGTCCACGTACTGCTGCCGCTCCTCAGAGGGCATGGCGGCACTGACCAATGTGGGTCTTGGATCGGCCTCGGTTCCAAGGTTCACCTGTACTAACTCATCGACCGTGGCGGGGACGCCCTCCTCAAAGGCTGGGGGTGCATCTTCCACGTCCTCTCCACTCGGGGAGGGATCGTCCACGGGAGAGACTGCGTTGGCAACTGCATTGGGGCTACCAGATCCTGCTGGGCCACTGGTGCTGGCGCGGGCGGTCGCGGTCATCCCATCAGGAGACTCGCGGGCCGTCGAGACCATGGCCACGTCCAACCGTTGAACAGGGAGGACGTAAGCGTCATCCAGACTTTCCCAGGGATCACCTGCAACAACGACAGGCTCAACCTCACCTGCCAGGATCTGCTTATCCTTGCTCTTGTAATAGTCCGCATCCAGATAGCGGGCTTCACATGAGGCAAAAGGAGAGGCATCTCCTTGAAGCACGCCTACTCGACCATTAACGGAGTATTTGAGGCATTGGTGGTATGATGAGGGAACCGCCGCATGAAGGTGGAGCCATGTCATGCCCATCAATGCGTTATACGCAATATCCTGAGAGACCACCATGAATTCGGTGTTGGCAACCAAGTCACCGAACTGGGTCCTCAAACGTATCTTGCCGACCGGAGTTTGCTCGGTGCGGTCATACCCCTGGATCCTGAGGTCGGAGGGGATCAAGTCATCCTCAGACAACCCCAATCTCCGGAGCGTCCGAGTCGGAATCAGGTTGATCCCGGACCCCGTGTCGACAAGACAGCGCCGGACCTCAAGGCCATTGAACTGGCCAGTGACATACAGCGGACGAATATGTCCCTGTATAGGAGGGTCCTCATCCTTACCGGAGAACGAGATAACTGCCTGGTATTCGGCGTCCTCGATCGTTTCGGCGTGAAAGGCCTCTGCAGCCGCAACCTCCGTCTCAATCTGGAGGGGGCTTTTCAGGGCTTCAGCGAGTGCCCCGCGCATCTCAGATGACATGCGCAGAGCCTCAAGGATGGAGAGTCTCGCTGGGATGTCGGCCAAGTGTTTCAGGACATAATACTTTTTAGCCAAGCGCGAGCCCCTGGTTGCAGGAGGTTGCTCTGCGGTTGGGAGCACGACGGGCCTTGCCGGTTGGATCGGCAGCCGACTGGTACTTGGCGCATCTCGCTGTTCACTGGCTGCAGTCCGGGAAATGGTCACCGTACTGTGGTCAGGAGGCCGGGATGGACTCGTGGCAGGGCGGAGCTGGTTGTGACGCGGCTGAGGCGGTTCTGCCTGGTCCCACACCACAAACAGTGGCGGAGGCGAATCCGTCATCCCCGAATGGGGGGCCTGCGTACGCCGAGCTCGATCTTGAGCCTGCTGCCTAGTCTCAGTGGCGTGCACGGCCTGGCTGGAGGTACCAACTGCTGTGCCCCGGTGACTCCTGCTGCTGCGGTTCTTCCGACGGTGGCGACGACCGGGGACACTAGGGAGGTCCACCTGGTGTTCTTCAACGTCGGGAACTGAAAAGGGATTTACCAGCTCGACGGTGTTAACCGAAGCGTACCCAATACCGTCATCGGACGAATCATCCACTACGGGGTGGATCCGAGGAGGGATCCCCATCTCCGGGGGCATGAAATCGCCGAGAGTGCGGGATAGTGGCGGAACCGGCGGGGCGCGCTCTTCCTGCTTGCGCTGCCGCCGTTCGCTCCTCTTGGAAGAGGCAGGCTGGGACGACGATGCCGAAGCAGCACCCGCAGCTTCTGGGGGCTCAGGCTGATTCAAGCGCGCACGGATGATTCCATGGGCGCGAATGGTCGTCTTGCGGGCCATCCAGTTTTTATACTTCTGGGACCCGCGGTCGGAGACCAGCTGCCATTCGTCCTCATCGCCGCTATCGTCATCTGATCCCACGAACACGCCCGCCACCTGTGCTGGAGGTGGGCCCAACCTGATTACATTGTTGTTAATCTGGTCTTGGATCCAATCTTTAAACACATAACACCGCTGGATGGTGTGCCCCAGGGCTCGATGGTAGGGGCAGTAGCGGGGGTTATCCGTGAGATGTGCCTCCTCTGGCCTCCAACACTCAGGCAGTCGCACAATCCTCTGCTCCAGGGCACTCCGGAAATAACCGGGGACCTGATCCTCATGGAATGAGTAAGTCAGGTGTCGCGGGCCCCTGGGAGCACGGTCTTGACGAGGGGCTGGAGGGGCCTGCCGAGGAGGTGGACCCTGATTATCTCGCCTGGGTTGCGGCGGTACATTACGCGGAGGGGCCGGCCGGTTCTGAGGCTGCCGCTGCTGGGCCGGGAACTGAGCCCGTGGAGGCGGATTCCTGTGAGGCTGTGGAGCTGGTCTCGCCGGCAGCAGCTCCAACGGCCTGGGAGCCTCTATCTGGGCCCCAGCAGCGGGCTCAGCCCTGCTGGCTCTCCTTGCAGGAATCATAGGAGGCAGCGGGTGTGCCTGGCTGGCCTGTTGCAGGGCTTCCTCAAGACGTTGAGCTTTGTCTGAGAAGTCCCTGAACCCTCCGGGGTTATTCTGAGTGATCAGGGAAGGGACCAGCTCGGTCTTGACGTTCCCGACGCACATTGTCAGCAACTGCTCTTGAGTCAATGGCATGTCAAGGGAATACGTGAGACCCTTCCATCGGGAGACGAAGTCCGCGACTCGCTCATCAGGCCTCTGCTTGCACTTGAAGAGGTCTGCGATACTCGTCTTCCGGGTCGTGGAACTGAACTGGTAGAGGAACTGTCTACGGAGGTCCTCCCAGCTGGTTACCGACCCGACAGGGAGCTGGCTGTACCAGACAAATGCTGGCCCTTCCAGTGTCTGAACAAAGCAGCGAAGCTTAGCGGCCTCTTGCTGCGCCGGAGTCCCCAACATAGGCCCGAACCTCGAGTTGAAGTGGGCTAAATGCTGTGGCGGGTCTCCAGTCCCGTTAAAGGGAGCGAAAGTGGGATTCCCGAATCCCGGAGGTGCCGGCATGTCATCCACCCATGCTGGGTAGGGCTTGTCATCCGGTGGGATCGCCACCTTCCGAGTCTCCAAGGCTTCCAAGCGGGCAATGAGCGCCGCCATCGGATCGTCCGGACATGGGTTCCAGTCCTGGCGAGGATCTCTAACCACGAGCGCATTGCATGGCCCTTCAATCGGGTCGTCGACCGGATCGTCGAACTCGGCAGCTCGTGGGATGGCGGGCGGAGCGGCCCTTGGGGCAGCGGGAGGAATCCGAGCGGGGTCTCTCAGGTAGTCACGCCGCTCGGGAGGGTGTGGCGAAACATACCGCGCCCTCTTGCCGTAGGCAATGGCCTCTCTCCTATCGGCGAACACGGCGTAATCACGGTTGCCCGGGAGAGTCTCGTCGAGGAGCGGTTGTTCCGGTCCCTACTGTCCTTGCCTAGGATCACCGTAGTCAGGCCTCCGTTCTGCAGCGCGCTCGGCGAGGAGCTGGTCAACCAGCCTCTTCTGTTCGGCGAGCTTCTGACGTAGCGTAGCCTTCTCGGGATCCTCCTCTGCCCTCTGCATGGAGGCAGATGGGTCGGCGGGCCTTATAGCCTCGCTGTGCTCTTTTCCTTTGCTGACGTTTCGGCTCAACGTCAGTGCTTCACTGGGTGCGGGGAGCCCCAGGAGGTTCCTCTGATGACGAGTAACTCTCACCGATGGCTCTGACGACGGCTTGTCTTCGGGGGGAAGCCCCCGTCGAGAAGTTCCAAGTCGTTCCCCTCTCCCGACAGGTCAGCCATATTGACCGTTTCTGTCCCTGGGGATATACCCTCAGGGCCACCCAGCGAATTGGGCTGTCGGCGAATCAAACTGAAGCGTAGGGCAGCGTACTGCCCCCATCCATGGATATACACGTGGAGAGTGGCTTCCTCGATAACTTTGCGGAGTACTTGAAAACACTCGACGCATCGTTGTTGGAGGGCTACGTGGTGCTCAAATGACCCGGGGTGCCGAACCGCGGGGAGCGTGGCTAGGTCAATTTGACGGCACTGCTCACCAATATCCTCTAGGTGCACTTGACTCCCGGGATATGGCATTTGCAGGCGGTGAAGACAGGAGCGAGTCTCCCGGAGAGTTCGGCGGAAGCATTCGAACTCATCCGGGGTGAGCGATTCGGGTGCATCAAAGCCCGGTCCTGCGACTGGACAAAAGTTCTCAGGGAAGTGGCCCTCTGCAAGGACGGTCCAGAAGCTCCACGACTCAAGCTCGGGACCCAGGTCTCCTTGGTCCTCTTCAAAGACTGGGAACGGACGGGGAACCGGCAGTGGTGCCGAGGCGGGACGTCGGGCCGACGGGCTGGCCGGCGGTGAATACGGCGAGCAGGCCGATTGGCCTCCATATCCCGGGCCGCCCTCTGAGGGTGGCGGTGCCCTGGCTACCACATCACGATAGGACGGGCCGGCGAGCGAACATCTTGCCGTAGCATCGGTGCTCGCCGAGGGCGCACCAGATCGTGGTTCGACCGTCGGTCCCCAGAAAAAGTCTCCGGGTTCTCCGATCGAGACGGAAGGCACTTCCGGAGGGGCCGGTACCAACCGCAAGTTTGATCCTTGGGGGTCTACCTGGCCCTCGTTACTCCGGATATACCTTCGGAGAGAAGCGGGGATCACATCGATCTCGCTCTCGGGGAGCACGAGGCTGACGTGCCGCATTCCTACCCCTGCCCTTGACTGGCGGGATTGGGGAAAGGGCTCTGTCGCCGAATCGTACTCTGCCTCTGAATCAGAGAAGCGAACCGGTCGGATCTCTGTCCGGAATTCCGTAACATTCTTCCCTCGGCGTCGACGCCTTGCCTTCCTGCCCCTGGGTGGTTCTTCGGGGCAGGGCTGATCTCTGTCCTGGCGTCCTCCGGCCGCACTGGTGCTGGGGCCAAGAGGACTGGAAACCAAGGTGCGAGGGGCACCGAGACAGATATCAAAGGGGACGCGGGGAGATATGATTCCGGGCGGGCCTCTGGGCCGAGATCGGGAGGTGGGATGACCCATGCCTCTTGGATCGGCCACACGGAGTAGCCCCTGTTGGTGAATAGCGCTACCGCGAGGTGGTCCGCGGTGGCTATTGTCTGTACCAGCAACCAGGAGAGTCAACCCAACCTGCCTTTGGGGCGGTCGGGGCCTCGATCCGGGTCGGGCATAGAAGTTCCCCTGCTCAGGATGCGCAGGGGCCTGGCGACTGGAGCCAACAGTGGCTTGGGCCAGTGCGGCCGCTGTTGCTAGGGCCCCAAGGTGGGCATCCTCTTCCGCTCGTGCCCGACGTTGACGTCGGGACAGACGAGTCGGGATGAGCAGCGTGGGCAGGTGGAGAGCCTGTTCCTCGACTTGAGGGGCCTGGCGGCGGTGTCGCCGTGGCCTGGCGGGAGTCCTTACCGTAGATCCCTGGAGCGGACCTCGGATAGGGTAGTCCCGGGAATCTTCCACTTCATCCGCATAGGGAAGGGAACTGTCAGAGCGCTCCGGGGATAAGCTCCCGAAGCAGTTGGACGTTGAGGTAGGCAGCGGCGCCTCCCTGCACGGCCCTCGGGGGCGGCGGTGGTGGCGAGGTGTAGCCTCCTCAAGGTCTAGGCGAGCCATGTCCCTAGTGGGGATGACTCCCTCTTCCTCGTATCTCCGCACCAAGCTGTTGATCACCCTTCTTTGGATGACCTCCGAGGGGGAGAGAGGGCGTGGTTGCCCCGCAGCTGCGGCCGCTGGGACAGCTATGGAACGGGCGGGACCGCGCGGAGTAGCCGCGTCGGTGTTTCCCCTACCCCTGCGCCAGTGGGCGGGTGGCGATCGGGCACTGGATCGGGCGACCTGATTTCTGAAAGCAGGGAGAATGACCCATTAATACCGACAGGAAAAAGGAATCGACAGCCAACCATTAGCGCCACGACGCCTTCCGTGGGGGGAACCCAGGCCCTCGACGTTGCGAGACGGAGTGCCCGATGTCCCTTCCCCAGCCCCTGGCGGGTAAGACTGAATGCTTGGCCGGGCAACATGCCGGTCTTCCAACACCTCTGAAATCCATCGGTCTTCGTATCGAGGAGAAGAGATCACGTCGGGTTCACCATTTTTCTGTTTTGGTGCGGATGTGCGTCAGGTTACGCTGTTCCGCTAGGACGCGTTCGCGCGTGCACCCGTCGACCCGAGGGGATGGGCGCGCGGCTTGTGGTCCCGCAGTCCCGCTTTCCAAGGGCGGGCGGCATCCGTCCCTTATTCAGGGGTGTCTGCTCCTTGATCGAAACCGGGATGATGGGATGTCGGCTCTTCCTTCCTTGGACGTCTCCTCGGAACTCGTCGCCTAATCCGGGTCTCCCTCACAGACTTAAGAATGTTCGTGAATCTCGTTCCCGGCGCCATATCTTCATGGACACCGGTTAATTACGCTGCCTCTGCCCGGACGTTCCAAGGAGTCCGGTCGAGGCAGCAACCTGCGGTGAGGAGGCCGAGTGGCTCTGGGTGCTGGGGGCGTGTCGTAACACTGCGGCTCTGCACGTCTGTCTTCCGTCCCTAATAGGGCTTCTCGAAGGCGTAATGGCCTGAGGCATCCCACACTGGGTGCGGGGAACTATATCCCCTGAGGGTTTCCTCAGCTTCCCATGTTTAACATGGGGTATGCCGTGAGTTTAACGTCCAGCGGGGACGGCATCGGACTGATCAACACGAAGAGTGGATCAGATGACAGAACCCCTTGCGGGGAACCTTCGACGCTGGGGCCAGCGCATGGGCGGCTTCCCGAGTGATATGGAGTGGAGTGAAGTGGCATGACCCCACCGGGATGTGGCGGCCCGGGTAAGGATCAGGATGGATGATGGAGTGAAGAGCTTGGACCCCGTGGGGGCTTCCTACGTACCGTACGTTAGCGCGGATCAAAGTCAGCGTAGTTCGGATGTACAGTTTAACGTCATGCTGGACGTCGGCAAGCCGACTCACGAAGGGGTCGAGGCCGCCGGGCGGAGGATTGAACCGAACCACCTCGCACAGAGGGGGATGGAACGGCCGGGTGGATCACAGTTTCACGTCATGCTGGACGATAAAAGGAGAAATGGGAAAAAGGGCTGTGGGGAGGCACAGTGGAGATACACACGGGCAGTCTCCCACAGTGGCGGATTCATAGGTGAATCGACACAAGTGTGAACCCAGGAGGGGTCCACTGATGGACGAACCGACGTGGATACGACCGGGACGACCAGGTGGTGGGCTTGAACCTCGGAGAGGCTTCCTACGTACCATGTGTAGAAGACAGGGATCAAAGTCCACGTAGTTCATTCTGTCAGGACTTACGCACTTGAGGCAGCCCGGATGTGGCAAAACTCAGTTGGAAGGGACTTGGACCGAAAGTAGGAGACACCTCGATCCCAGTCACACCCTCTACTGGCTTCGGCAGTGGGGAAGCGCAATGGAGATACACATGTGCAGCCCCCCACAAGAAACTAGGGGTTTGTAATACCCTACCCCCGTAGGGAAAAGCCGCTCCCATTAAATCGTCCCTAAAGAGGGGCAATCCCGACATCCCTGCAGAGACGAGCGGGTGGGGGCCACATCCAAACCGGGGGGACCCTGCGTGCGGAGCACGGGATCAGGTTGCGGACGGTTTAACGTCTTGCCGGACGAAGTACAGTTTAACGTCGTGTGTTGAGGACGAAGTGGACGGTTTAACGTCTTGCAGGATGAAGTACAGTTTAACGTCGTGTGTTGAGGACGAAGCTGCTTGGCAGTTTAACGTCTTGCAGCGCGGACGTGGTGCAGTTTAGCGTCATGCAGGACGAATATGCAGTTTAACGTCATGCTGGACGAATGCTGTACAGTTTAACGTCTTTGTAGCTTGGACGATGGAGGCTAGGCAGTTTAGCGTCGTGCAGCTTGGACGTAGTACAGTTTATCGTCATGTTGGACGGATGCAGTTTAGCGTCATGTGGGACGAATGTGCAGTTTAACGTCATGCTGGACAAATGTGCAGTTTAACGTCATGCTGGACGTATGTGCAGTTTAATGTCATGCTGGACGAATGCTGTACAGTTTAACGTCTTTGTAGCTTGGACGATGGTTTGCCGCCGATGGGTCCGTGTCACTTCGCGTGAGCCTGGAAGGCTACACGGGAAGACAACGCACGGTGCGGGCACCAGCAATGAAGATCATCGGGCGCCACGTAGGCGGGTACCCAAAGGGGGCCAAAGGGGGCGACCCTGGCGGTTTGCGCGCAAAAGAGGAGCTTTGCGCGCAATACCGCGGGCCGGCGCGCAAAAATGGCGGGCTGGCGCGCAATTGGGCCAGCGCCTTGCGCGCGGAAGATTGAGATTGCGCGCACCGGGCTTCGGACAGCTCGCGGGGGCAACAACTCATTCTCTAACGAACGGCCACTTTGAAGAGGGGGGGGGGGGGTGCGCGCAATCGGGTTGGATTGCGCGCACCCGGGGGGCAATTGCGCGCAAGCGGGTTCTTTTGCGCGCAAAGGCCTTCAGATTAGGGATTATTCAAAGGAAATGAGCCAAGGGGATTGTGCGCGAAGGCGAACCCCAAGGCTCTATTGCGCGAAAGAAAGGAGGTTACCTGAAGATCGGCATTGCGCGCGGAAGGGGTTGGATTGCGCGAACGAGCGACGCTTCGGATTCTGGCAACCTTCAAAACGTCGGGGGTCGCCTTATATTTATAGGCGACCCCGGGCGCGGAATCCGGTCGCGGGCGCGGAATTCGTTTCGCGGGCGCGGAATCAGGACCCGGCGCGCAAAGGAGCCGCGCAGGCCCCGGGCGCGCAAAATAGCGCGCCGGCCATCGCATTGCGCGCATCCCGGGAGGATTGCGCGCCGCGACTCAACTTTGCGCGCGAGCCTCTGAAATTGCGCGCAAGTCCTCCGAGCCCTCCGGAACGTGCCTCTGACTCCAAATATCACTTTGCTTTCCGCATCCGGAGCTTCGTTTGGGAACAACGGACTTTTCCGGCGTCTACAAGAACCATTTTATTTTTTTAAGAATGTTAATAGTAACTTAGGTATATTATGTTACCCTGTTAAAGGGTAAATTGAGTTTTGAAGGTTTAGAAACCAAATCAGGGACATAAAATGAGAATAACAAGGGACTTAATTTTAAATTAACAATATAATTCGATATTTGAAACATATGGATTGAATATAATATTTTTAATTGACACTTTTCATTGAAAATAGATTATATAATATTAAAATCAATGAAAGTCACAAAATATAACATTATTTTGCTTAAAAATAACTTATGAATCCGCATTGAAAAATATTATATGATACGAATGAATTTATATTTAAAATTTTAACTCACTAACCATTTTTAATGATAAATTTATTTTATGATTTTTGGGCCTCCTCAATGATATTATGATATTTAAAATATTTTTTAAAAATTTAATGATGTCAAATTTGTGTTTTAAATACTATATAATTTTCAATATATGGTTACCCAAAATAAATAGTCAACAATAAAATATTATTCTGAAATATAAAAGCATTATATTCAACCTGGTGTTTTATTTTTATTTTTAAGTGAACTGATATGTATAGTAAATAATTTGAGAATTCTTGTGTAGTAATTATTTTACTATTGGAAATATTAAATAAATGTTATGAAATGTTTTGCAATAAATATAATTTTGATAATTTATGTTATCAATGATTTTTATAGATTAACTTGACCTCTTCGGGATATAGTAACATATATTTTTTTTAGTAATATTTTCTCATTTTCAATTTTAAATGTCCATGTAACCAATACTATCAAAATTGACACTAACTAAATTTTACCAATATAATATTCTACTAACATATTAAAAAAAATCATAAAACAGCTTTAAAAATATTAATAAATTGTAATATTGTATAAAAATTTATAAATGGTTATTTTATTATTTAATTGAATACAAATAATTAATAATTACTTCCTTTTAATATTTAAATTTTTGTAAACTTAGTTAAATTTAAAATAGGTTTACTAAGGATTATATAAACTGATAAGGATTATAAAAATTCCAAAACATGTTGGAAAATATAATGGTTTATTGAATTAAAACATAATCTTATCATTTATTATAAAACATAGCCTTATAGTGTTAATTCTATTCAAATTGAATTTATTCTAAATTAACATATTTAGAAATTTGAAAAGATACCCTCACATAATTTATAAATGGGCATCTTATACACCAATTTTTCAAATCACAATTAGAATTATTGCTTGAAATCCCGCTTAAAATGTATTTTTTATACTTTCCTAGACACATTTATGTGGTTCTTCGTTTATCAAATGATCAATATTAGTGAATCTAAGATGACATCTAAATAATGTTCTCTAAACAATATGTGATCATCCTTACTGACTCTATCAAAATTTTTTCTTCTTCTAATTAATATTCATGTGTTGTTTCAATATTTTATTAACAATTACAATTTCAACTATAAACATAGATTTTATTATTATTATGAAACAACTATATTACACAAATTATTCGTCTAAAAAAATTCGCCATGCATGCATTCGTACAACATACTATCTCCACAGAGTGCTGTAATCGATTTTTCCGCACAACATTATTTGCATAAATATTGATTTTTAAATAATATATATATGTAATAATTATTACCTGATGTTGGGAATGAAATTGACACACCATCAACTTCCTCATAATTTCACCTATATGGGAATTATACCACCACCCATGCATTTGTTTAACATACTTTCTCCAAGATGTGATGCGATTCATTTTATATTTTCAACACACATGAATAATTATATAATTGTATATAATGAATAAATATGATATATATTACCATAATGTAATATTCAAAATTATAGAACTAAATAACATCTACAAGAACATGGACTTATACTATAAAATGTGTATAGTAAAATAAAGTAGTTAACACCCAAAAAAAGGGTAATACTGAAATATTATAATGAATTTGGTGATATGATGATATCAAGGGATCGTTTATGATATGATAAATAAATTAATATGATTATAATATAAAAAAAGATTAAAATATTTTAAACAATTGAGTTGAGTTTTATATAGGTAGGACATAAATCAAAACTAATGTAATGGTTAATTTCACAATCTCATTATTATTCATGCTTTTTAATATATAAGTATGTTATGGTGAATTGTAATCTTCAATGTCCATTTTTTTAACAATATTTTCCAAAATGAATTTATTATTCTTCTAAATAAATTTAAAGTTGTTTTTATATATTTGGAAATTTTTTCTAATTAATTTAAAAATAATTTTTTATTTTCATTTTACAATTAATGTTATGGGTGACTTTCCTCGAAAAAGTACAAAATAAATGTGATTATCATATAGGGGAGGAAAACTTATTATAAATTCATATAGTCATAATTCCTTAAATACACTCTTAACTTATTAAATGGTTGTTTTTTAAGATATGTTTTTCTTTTAATAATGCTCAATATCCTAAAAAATAATAATTATTGGATGTAGAATTGATATTTTACTCAATAATTACTTTCAAGTGATATCTCAAAACCATTTTCCATCTATGATAATATTTTTTTAGGATACGTATTCTCTGAGGGGGATATTTTTCAATTCATTTATTCATATTATTGTTTTGTTTTATTTATTAGTATGATGTAATGTTATTTATAAAATCTATTTCAGTTTTATGGGATTTGTTATGATTGAATGATGATTATGAAACCAATTTCACTACACAGGTTCTGATATGGTGAATGGTATATATTTTTATGGAACATGTAAATATGGTTTTCATTATGTGATGATTGGGACCTATATATTCATAAAATGAGTTGGGTAAATATTTATATCTTAAGATATATCAATTAATGTAAATGGAATTAAACCATGTTCAATAATACAATCTTGGAATGAGGAGTGATCTTGATTCATTAAAAATCATTTTCCACTATAATGGTCATTATAATTAAGATTGATCTTGAAATTATTTTCTACTATTCTATGTATTCCAAAATTCCATGTATTATGTTATGATCTCATTGAATATATTCATTGATAATTTTTGACCATATATGATTTATTAAAAAAACTATTTCATGATTTTATATATGTTGGACATAATTTTAAAATGATTTATCATTATTCTTAAGTCTTATGATTATGATATGATTGATATCTCTCTTCTTTACCCATACTAAACATCTTAGATCACTCTTTATTATGTATTTTTTCCACAAGATACTAATAAAAATATTATACAATATGTGTTAAAAGGGTTATATTAGTGAAGGATAAATGGGAGATGATATATATGTTTTATGAATTAGTTGTTTATGATTCCATGTTTCCAATGAAACTAAACCTATAAAGATTGAGTGTGGTTATGTTATATTTTTTTGATGAATATTATTCTATATATATTCAATATCTATGTATGAATGGTAGGGGGAATTATATTTATTTTCAGATCATGATTTTGTAAATCATTGGTATCATGGACTGGAAGACCACAGTAACAACCTGAAGCATAAGTCTATGTATAGCATACAATCCTAGAGTTTTGGTAATGCTAGTGAATAACCATGGATATAACCTAATTTATCATGAATTTAAATGTTATAAATAATATAACTTTATTATTTGGTTTTCCCAGAATGATTTGCATTTCTACCGTAATGTAGTGTGGTTTTATTAAATGGATAGAATCGGAAAAACCCACATTAATGGTGAATCTGAAAAGAAATTCAATGATTGTCCTCATGACCGAAAAAATATTATGGGATATGGAATTAAAAATCTTATTTCATTGATTTGAAATATTTATTAAGATATGAATTATATAGGCCTTCCAAATGAGAAAATAAATAAACAAAATTTTATTGTGTTCTGGATGAGGTAGTGTCCACCTTCTTTCAGTGGGTATTTTGATCCAATAGTGGATGCACAATGGATCAGTAGGACTAAAAATTTATTTTTAGTTCTCTAATTCTCATAATATGGTGATGTAATATTGGTAGTATATCATTTTTATGGTCTTGTGGATCAATAGCTGACCACATCTAAATGTGAGGAAATTAGATAAAATTGACACCATTGAATGGGATAAGATCATGAACATATTTTTTAATAATTACAGTTAATGAATTCTATATAAGAATATTGATAAATTGTTATATGAGATTAATAAAAATGATGATGAATCTAGTGGTACCTATGAAGAAAATTTTACAAGACATGTAAGGTATGGTTTTTGAATTACCATTCAACCCAAATGTAATGTTAATAGATTATTCGATGGAATAAAACCAATACTCCAATGGGAATTTTCCATAAAATACATTAACAAATATGAGTAAATTATGGGATATGCTCTCATGTTTGAGATGGATATTGTAGTTACCTATCAATTTTATGTGTTCGATAGGTATAGAAAAATGGAATTAATTTGAAAATTTAGAAACTGCAATGAAGTGAATATGACCATTCATTTATGCTCAATGTCTAGAATAAAACATGGAGGAAACCATCTTAAGGGGAATAATAATTGTTTTAAGGGTGGTAAAAGGCTCATCTAGAAATTTACTACTGAAGTGATGGGAAAATATATCTAATGATGAAAAAGAAGATTCATAGAATGATACTACCACATATAAAATATACAAGTGAAAGGAAAATGGTTGTTATACAACCTAATTCCCAAATTTAATGATAATCGATTATGATTGATTTTAGAAATTTCTTATGGTCGTAAAAGATGGAATACCCCATGAGATCGTTGTTTCCTATGTGATGTATGATAATTAAGTGGTAAAATGTAAACTTACAATCAACTGTAAAATAATAAATTTTTTATTTGATTCTTGATACACACTATATTTTATTTATAAGTAATTTTTAAGGGTATTTCTACATTATATCAACAATTACATTTTTAATAAGATATAAAAAATCCTGTTGGAAAAGTGGCCACATCACAACTTTATGATTCTTATCTGGATGATGTTTATGGGAATGTTCTTCCTGAATATCTTATAAACAATTCTTTAGTTGAAATGTATTTTTTTCTATTATTGTATTGAATTTCTATACATGGATCTGATATTAATTACTGATGAAGTGAATTAACATTTCATATTGAAAATGTATCCATGATAAATTATCCACTGTAGGATGAATGTGATTATCCAGTGGAAATTAATTCCATATTTTGGGTTATAATTATAGTAAAAGAAGGATATATATCTCAGGTGTATAGGGAGAAAAAGTCCATTAAGGGTACACCTAGTGTTTAAATGTTTATGGATTTCCATGGTAATATTTATCAGTTATTCCAATGATTCATGATGTTGAGTTTTCGAAAGAACACATTCCAAATGCTACGCCTTTTTCCAAGAATACTTATAGAATAAACCAAATTGATTTAGAGTTATTGAAGAATAAACTCCAATAGAATCATAAAAAGGGATTCATATTCCCTATTGCATCACCCTGGTGTACACATATTGTATTTTTCAAGAATAATGATGGAATACTGAGACTCTTCAATACTTATTTATAACATAACAAGATCAGAATCAATAAAAATAACCTCTCCACAATATTGATAAATTTGTTTAACAAATACATGAAGCTTAGTACTTTTCTAAGATTTATCTTTATTCTAGATATCATCATTTGATAGTTAAGAACGATGATATACCAATAAGTCATTTCATACAAGGTATATACACTATAAATTTATAATGATGCCTTTTGGTTTTAAAAATTCTCATACTATCTTCATAATTTTAATTATTATAGTCTTTAGATACTATCGTTGTTAGTATTTTTTAGTCTTTGTAGATGTTATTATATTATATTCAATGAAAAGGGAACAACATGAAGATAAATTTATGATTGTATTAAAGGGATTGATAAAGAAAAAAAATTATATAAAATTTACAATGTGTGAATTTTGGGATTATAATGTTTTATTTTTTGGTTCACATAATCTCAATGGTATAGATATCCATGGATCCATAATGGATGGAAGTTGATAAACAATAGACTTTATCAACAATAGTAAATAATAAATTACTTTTTCTTCATTTGGATGGATATTTTCAATTTTTATGAATGATTTATCATGATAATCTATCCACTAACCAAATTGATTTGAAATGGTGTTATGTTCATTTAGATGGAGGAATTTGAATATAATTTCTCTAAGATGAAAAGAAGGTTATTCACTGCGCCTTTTTTCATACTAACCTATAGTAGTGAACATTTTTTATCTATATTGATGAATCAAATAAGGGGTTGGGATGTGTTCTCATGAAATATGATATGGTGATAGCTTTAGCCTCCTGATTATGGAATCTCCATTAGAAAAATTACACAACTAATGATTTGGAGTTAGTTCTGGTATTTTTTCATTAAAGGTATGAATCAATTATCAATATAGAAAATTATGACACATACTTTTCTATAAAAAAACAATTAGTATATATTTTCACTAAAAACGAGATGAATATGATCCAAATAATATTATTGGAGCTGATTAAAAATTATGAATGCTAAATACATTACCAACCTGGGAAAGTGAACATGGTGGAAAATGAATTGAGTCGAAAGGGTCATCTTAGCCTATCTGTGATGAGGATTAAAGAAGATCCAATATTTATGGAATTTCAATGGGTGGATCATGAAATTTTAATTGATGGGATGAAATCATATTTTCTTCAAATGAATGTTGAACCATCTATACTAGAGAAGATAAATGAGGTGCATATAGAGGATATAGTGATAAAAACAAGTTAAAAGTGATCATGAGTTAAAAATTTATTGTTATTGAATAATAAGGTTAAATAACCATGTTTGTGTGCCTAAAATACTAGAATTAAGAATGATATACTGGATGAGGCACATAGTTCATGATTCTCAATTATTCATGGAAGCATAGCGATGTATAGAGGCCTGAAGATATATTTGTAATGGGATGGCATGAAGGGAGATATTACAAAGTATGTGACTTGGTGCTTGGTTTGTCAGCATGCTAAGGATATGAGATAGAACTCTACATGTATGCTACAAAATATACCCATACAAGTGTGTAAATAGTAAAACATCACCATGTATAATATCATTGGACATCCAAAACATATAAAACCTAATATTTTATGTGGCTTATTTTTGATCACCTTAAAAATTCATCACATTTAATTTCTATCATAGAATAATTCCACACTAGCATCTTTTTCTATTATATATTTAGTAATTCAGGATATTACTAGAAGTACCACATTCCATTGTATCTGATTGGGATCCATGGTTTTCCTAAAATTTCTAGTGAAGTCATTATCATGCTCATGAAACAGAATTAGGATTCAGAACATCTTATCATCTTCAATTATATGGTCTCTATGAGATAAAAATTGAAACTATAGAATATATGTTTTGTTCCTTCTTTATGGGTTTCAAAGTAGTTTGGGATTGATTTTTACCTTTGGTGTAATTTTTATACAACAATATATTTGAATCCAGTGTTCAGATGGATCCGAATGAATCCCTCTATCATAAGAATTTTAGAACTCCATCATGATTGATTGATGATGGAGAAGAAAATATATTATAGCCTAATCAAGTTGAAGAAGTGGAATATAAGATTATATCCATTCAATAGTACACAAGATCTACTCAGATTCGACAAAACATTATGCTAGCAGTCAATAAAAATAAGAAGAGTTTGATGGAGGTGATAAGGAATTTCTACAAATATCTCCATATAAGTGGGTGATTATATTTTGAATTAAATTAAATATAATACCTAGGTATATCAATCCATTTGAAATTTCTGATCATGTTGGTAAGGGAGATTATAGAATGGTGCTTCCACCAAATCTCACTCAAGTTCAAGATGTTTTCTATTCATCTCTTTTATGAAAGTACATACCTGAACAATCACAAGTACACAATTCAGATGTCATGACAACAAAATGAGAATCTTTTTATGGAGAACAACCGATAAATACTTTGGAGAATAGAGAAATGTTATAAAAAACAATATTTCTTTCATGGTTAATGGTTTATTGTTGAACAACCAATTTTAGGAAATTGTGTGTGGAAAAAAGAATGTTTTGAGTTATAGGAAACCATATAAGTTTTAATCCAAATGAAAAATATTGGGGTCAAAATTCATTTTAGGGTCTTAGAATATAACATACTGAAATATTAATAAATAGTTTTGTTTTAATAATTATAATTCTTTAATTTCTTTGGTTGCACACAGCCATGAGTTTAAATGAAATGTGAGACAATATTAGTATAATGTGATCCTAATAACCTAGCCAAAAAACTAGTTGTAATATATATCAATAACGAATTTATAAAATAAAAATAATTTTCCAACAAATATGAATGTATTTGTATGCTCTTATAAAAAACAATTTTTTGTAAAATATCATTATTCTAAAAAAAAAATTTCTCCAAAAATAAGTATTTATAAACATAAAAATTATTATTAATTTTTATAATACCTATAAAATTAATTTAACAAAATTAACATCATTTTTTAATTCAACATGTCAAAATTATATTAAAACTATTTGTTTCATAAAAAATTTAATTTTATAAGGAATAATGAAAATATAAATTTTTTATTCAAAACTATATTTCGTTTAAAGTATTTTAAACGAAAAACATTGTTTCAGATTAATTTTACATTATAATTAGTTAGTATTAATTTAAAATAATACAATTATGGTTTTCAAAATGGATTTTATCAACAAATTGTTTTTAAAAACTATTTATAATTAAATGGATATTTTCTTGAAAACAATATTTTCTAGGAAATATTTCTAGTTTTATATTAAAATAAATTACGTAACATCTATGTTATGAATTTTATAAAATGGAAAAAAAATTATTTTCATATGATATAAATTTATTGAATTTTATTCTTTAATTTGATTCCAATAGGAATAGTAAAATGGGTAAATTTTGTTAGCATCGTAAAAGGTTAATTGGGATATTTAGGTGGACTATAAATTGATTCTTATATATTTAAAGTTTTAATTTTATAAATATTATTCAAATATTAACATAAAATCAACAAAATTATTTTTTTAATGTTCCCTTTTTCTATTAAAATAACTTATATAATCTGTAAATCTATGTAAGTCACAAAATGTGAATTTCATTGCCTTAAATTTCCCTTATGAGTTCACATGGGGAAAAAGTTATTTTATAGAGGAATATAAATGAAATTTTTTTAAATTAATAAATATATTTTCATGATATAAAATTATTTTAGTCTTTTTGGGAAACCTAGATAAAATTAAAATACTTATTATATTTTATAAAAATTTAATGATTTCATATTCATGTTTTAAATAATATATCATTTTAAATATTAGGTTTAAAAAAACAATCGAACTATAAATAATATTATTTAATATATAAGATTTATATTAAAAATGGTATTAGTTTTATTTTTTCTGAACAAATTAATATATTAAATAATTTCCCAATGCTAATGTAGTAATAATTTTTTTAATGGAAATATCAAATAAATTTTATTACCAACATTAAAATAAATATAATTTCAGATAAATAATACGATTAAATAAATTAATATACATCCTTGAACTATAAGGGATATAATAAATTATTTTTTTAAGTTAGATATTCATATTTGTATTTTTAAATGTCCATGTAGTGAATAGTGTCAATATTGACACTTATTATATTTTACAAAAATAACAATTTATTAATTTATTTAATAATAATAAAACACATTTCAAAACATCAAATAATTAAATAATGATATTAATTGTTATAAATTATTCATATATTATTTATTTGACATCACATATGTAAAAATTATAACCATTAAATATTAATGAATTAGTTATATTAGTTATATTTATATTAGGATATCTAAGGTTTAATGATAATTATAAGGTTTTAAATAACTCCAAAACAACTAGGGGATCTATTTTTTTATGATATTACATGTTTATATAATATTGTATTATAATAATTTTACTTTTGAGGTAATTGTTTGGGGTTTAATTTATTATAAATTAATATATTTTAAAATTCCAAAAGTTCCCTTCCCCTTAATTATAATAGGCCACCTCCTCCGTCACTTTTTCAAATCACATTGATTTATTAAAAGTTACCAATACCTTCTTGTATCTCATTATAATTCCCTAAACTCGTTCTTGATGTATTTTAATTCTCTAAATACCAACCCTATTGGCCCTATGAGGAGATCTAAAAAAGTTCCCCAAAAAAGAGGTTATCATATTCACCAAGTCTTTCAAGATTATTTCTTCTCCTACTTCCTCTTCATGTGTTTTTTACATTTTAAATTAATAAATATAGTATCAAATATATGATGGCATGTTATTATGATTACGAAAAAACATTGATTCTCCTTTTATCTATCTTATGAAAAAAGCATCATGTCTGTGTACGTTCGACATACCATCTCCACATTGTCGTGAAATCTATTTCGAATCAGCACATTATTTTCTTGTACATAATAATATAAATTAATATATATATATATAATTATAACAAGATATTTAATTTTTAAAATAAATTAATATTCCATAAGCATTATTACAATTTCACCATTATGTTAATAAAACCATCAGTCGTGCATAAATACGATCTACAATAACCACAACACAATGTGATTCAGCTTCAATGTTAACAACTGATGAATGATTTTATAAATTAATGTAATGAATATATAGATATTTGTAACCTTAATATCATTTAAAAATGATTTAACTATTACCTATGCAAAAAAACAATGACTTATAGGATAAATCAACCGTTGGAAAAGGAACCAGTTAACACACAATGGTTGGATAATTATGAAATATAGTCAACAAGTGAGTGATAAAATTTTAATATAGGATAATTTATGATATTATAAATATGAATATAGATCTCCTATAAATTAAAAAAAATTAAACCACAACACAGGTGATTCAGATACATAAAAATAAAATTATTCCTAAGATAAGGGTTAATTTTATAATCTAATAATTATTTCAGATTTTTTATATTTATGTATCTTCTATGGAATAGTTATCTTCTATATATATGATTCATAAAATATTTTCCAAAATATTTTTAATATTAATATACAATTTTTAATGTCCTTTTTAGACATGTTTTATGTTTTACTAAATGGTTTGAAACAATTTCTGTTTACTGAAATGAGTTTTTTTTGACTTTTCTGAAAAAAGTACCAAGAAAAGGTTTTTTCAACTTATAGTGAATGAAAATAATATTTTTCTTTCAGGATGGATTAATTAAATAATGCTTATCTTACATAATTAAATGTTTAATTCCAAATAAATTGTTTTCTTATAAATTTCAATGACATTTTGATGAAAGAAAACATTTTCTAAGAAAAAATGATATTTTCTTCCAGAATTATTTTCAAGTGATATATCAAAAGTATTTTTCATCTATGATATCATATTTTTATGACACTTATTCTTTAATAGGGATGTTTTTCATGGTTATTGTCAATTTTAATTTTATGGTTTACGTATGGTTATGATAGAAGGATATATATGAATCCAGTTACTTTTTCATGAGTTATGATATGATTGAAAGAAGCTTATGAAACCCATTTTATTCCATGGTTTATAAAATGATTAATGATATATGTTATTGTTCAACACATATGTATGGTTTTCATTATTTGAATGGTGGGAATAATATGTACCTCCAATTCATTGGGTAATTATTTTTGTCTCATGAGATTGAAATGGCTAAAATGGGATGTAAATCCAGATAAATAATATAGTGGTGGAACAAGGAGTAAACTCAGTTCATTAATGGATTATATCCACTACGAAAGTCTTGGAAAATATCCTAGACTAATATGGAAATTATTTTCTATGATTATGTGTATTCCAGAATTATATTTCTTATGTTATTCTCTCATGTAATATGTTTGTATTCTTTATGAATATCTACGATTTGTTCCATGACATGATATAATGATTATTAAGATATAATATATAATATTCAATTGTTTTGTTTATGTTGTTATATCTTATGATTATGTTATGAAAAAATTATCCTTGTTTACCCTTACTCAGGATCTAATATCACCCATTCCAATTTTTCTTTTCCATGGGATATGAAGACATTTATTATTTAACATGTGTCAGAAAGGGTTGTAGTAGTAAATGACTATGCATGATACAATGTTGTTTTTCAAAAATCAATTATTTATTATTCATGTTTTCAATTTAAAATATTCATATATAGCCCTAGTGTACTTTTTTTCTATTGCGTAATGAATATTATTCTACATATATTTAATATCTACATAATAAATTTATGGGTAGTTATACAGACTACATAAGATCAGATAATCTGTTTTTATATTCTGTCACAGTCCTACTTTCCAGATCATGTTTGAATAACTCTAAGTATTTATCATGCCCCATAGAATCTGGATTGTATTATTTGGTGAACATACCATTAATTTACATAAACTGAAGTTCCAAATTATTCATAATTGTTAATATTATTTCCCCCCATCTCTTGCTAGGATGTTCTAGGTTGATGGTGGCACATTTTACCTTTATTTCATTAGGTATGTTTAAAAAAATCTCAATCCATCTCAACAAATGCTCATCCTTTTGGTGATTATTAGATCTATTGAACACTGGTGGATTTTGGTAATGGAACTATTAAAATTAATTCCTAAATTCTTCACTCCATGGATTGAAAATATGATTTTGATCAGGTACTATACTAGGTGTGTATACTAGAGCCGTGAAATAATAGACAATAACCATAGTAAGATTCAAGTCGTTGAGTGGATTTGATCAATATGGTTCATCAGCTTCTTCCACCTAGATCTTATTCAGATTTCTTCTTGATGGGATAATGCTACACAACATCAGCTACAAACATTGAATACATCATGTGATTACTCATATCAAAACTCAAATTATAGAAACATGGAAATTATTTGCATCAGAGAAAAAAAATATTTTGATTTAAACAAATCCAAATAAAATTTAGGTAAAAGAATATAAAAATTCCCAAAAATTACATTCACCAAACTACCCATGTAGTGTTAAGGATCATTAAAATTGTACATGTAAAAGTAGTCACTTGCAACTTCCTTATATGTCCCAAAAATGTCTCTCATCTATGTAATGACATGAAGAAATGATTCTTAACATGTAGTATTGTGGGAAATATATATAGAACCACCCAACATACCTTGGTACACAAATAACCAATCATTTACTAACATAACCTGAAGGGAAATCCTATTCCCCAAATGTTGGAAACTATAACCTAGAATCTTAATATATAGACATGGGAACCAATAACTACAAACCTAACATAATAGAAGATTCATATCAGTATGATAAAAAATATACCCCATAGAGAGATAGTACCAATACCAAAAAGTTATAAAAAACTGAAACATTACATGAAAATATTACATAGAAAAAATGAGATAAAACTAAATCATTTCAATGGTTTTAACACTTCAATGAAAAAGGGACAAGAATGACCACCTCTACTAAAAATCAAATTCCATTTACTCAAACCTGGTAGCAGAAAATCTACATACACTGAAAGTAAAATATAGGATGTGAACTAAAATACCAGTAGGGTCTACAAAGATTTCCATATTAAGATTTTATAATTAATTAACCAAATATTTTTTTCAATTTCAGATAAAAAATCTACTGAAGTCAATTTTAATATATAATGAAAACATGATTTTCATTTCATTTGATGGAAAAAATCCTAAAATGGCATACAAAAACATTTTATATATAACAGATTATATAAATCACAAGGCATTTGTAGTGATGTTTCGCAAACATTATCATTTATAATAAAAAAATCTCAATGATAAATATGGTTATTTAGTATTCAGTTTGATAGTTCGTATTTATAGGATCCTCATACACTCATGGTAATGATCACGACAATACCGACTCTTAATAAATAGGGAAATAAAATAATCAACAACTACATAAGGGAATGTTACTTTTGGAAAAAAGTTTTATTATGTTTTTTCATCATTAAAAACTTACTACAGAATTATATTACAATATTTATTATCATGTATAAACCACTAATTACCTAGTTTTGTATGTTTTCAATCAATCCATGAGTATTGGGTAAATTATTCCCAAATAGTTTGGAAGAAAATTACATCATTTCTATTTTCAATTTTCAAATTTTAATTTCAATACATAATCATGGGTGTTTATTCATCACATTCCTTTCAAAAGATAAAACGAATCATAGATTTATAAAAAAAATAGTGTAATTTTTTGACAAAATGAAATTTCATATTTAAATATATAAAATTATATAAAATTAAAATCAACAAACAATTTCCAATTCCATTGGAATTAAGGGTTTAAAAAAATTATTTAATGTAAAATAAAATTCAATTTAACCTAAAAAGGGTTTTCATAATATAATTGAAATAAAAATATATAATTAATGAAAATTAGGGGTTTTTAAAATGCAAATTCTTAATTGAACCACCTAACTTTGTCTGAGAAACACATATCAGAACTCAAGAAACAATATTTTCCATTAAAGAATGATTAAAAAAAGATCAAATAATCAAACATTCGTTCATAATCCAAAAATAGTAGATATTTGATCCATCAATAATATGATGATCTAAAAAACCTATATAGGAATGATATAGAGAGTGGGATAGATAAAATATAATATGTTATATTACTTGAGAGGTATCAAACATGATTCTCCAAGGTTTTTTCTAGGGAATAATTAGTTTGGAGAAGACAAAATTTCATATTGAGAGCCTTAGAGACCCTTGATTTCATGTAATGCAAATTTAGATTTGAGAAGGTGAAGTGATAGTGGTCTGGGAATATTTAAATTAACTTTCAAAAATAAAAACATTCGTGAAAATATTTATCTGGGAAGGGCGTCATGGTTTTTCAAATTGTGTGTAGTAACAGTTCACCAAACTAACGGGGTCCTCTTTTTATACATGAATGGAGAAAAGTTTTTTCCAAACTTATACAAAACATAAAAACCACCATAATTTCGGTTTGTAAGGTTTAAATAGGTTTGGTTTATAGTTTGTAAAAAACTTGCCCCACCCATTAACAACATTGACTTTTCGAAAAATGTTTCATAATTTCTTCTGATGTAAAGAGAGATTAATCACAACCAAATAATTAATAAATAGGGCCGAGGAATTCCTAAAAATATTAGTAAGAGGTTTTAGTAATAAAATTATTCCTTCCATTATGTGAATTCAAAAATTGAAGGATCCTTTATCGAATAAATATGAATTCAGTATAATAAATGTGTGATATATGATTCACTATGTGAAATATAAAAAACACTTTTGGAAGGAAGATACAGTAAATAACATTGCATGAAATTGGTGATCATATATCTATCAAATGCATATGATCATCACATGTAATCATATTAAATTTTTCATATATGTTATATATGTGAATAAAACATAATAAATCACATCCATTATGGTCTATTTGGGCTTATAATTCATTGATCATTTCAATTAATAAGTATACAGTTTAAATGAAACACTTCCTGAATTTTATTCTATTGAAATTATTTCAGAGAGAGTGCTCCAACTACTTCATCGCAGTAAATTATTTTTAAATACATCTCATATATATCTAATATATATATATATATATTATATATAGTCTCTTTCATGAATACATTGAATGATAATTAAATGTTATATATATATATATATATATATTAATATAAAATATACTATATATAATCCCTGCATCATATTAATGTCTACAAGAATATTAATGGTGTGAACATTATAGAATATCCTATAATATTTCACATTTACTAATATAAAATAATGATTCATAATAAACGTTAATATCTCTTCATGAATCCATCAAAACTCTTCCAGATGTGTTTTTTCATTAGGATTATTTGTTTCAAAAACATTGCCATACTTTTATCATTATCCAAGTCACCAACATTGTGACCATTTAGGACTTATAATCCTAAAAAAATATATAAACTAATTATTTTAATGATTTAATAAAAGATTTACTCTTGCAAATAATAATTTATACTCATTATTATTAAAGGTCTTGAGTGATATTCATTTAATGTACACATATCGATATAGAAACATTTCTATGATCTATTTTATAGAATTTATTATATATATATATAATCCATTTATTCATGAAATTGGTTGACGACCTAGAAAATGATCAATTATATTTATAATATACTACGCAAATTTTATTAGTTATCCAAAAAATACTAAAAAAATTTATGAATATATAACATGTAATTCAATTTACATATGTGTACATCTCATTTACTACAACTAATTATTTTAAAAATATATATGTAAAATTTATTTAGAATGGTCATGAGATTCTTTTATTTCATTCAACCTACATTAATATGAGTTAAAATGTCAGACAATTAGAAAAATATTATATTGGTTATTCTCCAACTGATGAAATCATCAACAATATACCACCTATATAAGAAATGATATTTTTACACAATCATAATTGTGGTTTAAAAGTATGAAGGATCCAATACTAGGTATCACACTAAACTAAGCTAAGATATATTGAATATTGCCTTAAACACAAAATTATATTGATTAATGTGTGAAATTGAAAGATACATACTTTGGAATGATTTTCTATGTAATATGTATCTAATTATGAACTTTTGAATCCATTAATGGTATATTAAGACTTGCCTATAAATATTACAGAATATAGTTTCAATGGACAAAAATTAATTTTCATTCATTTTTTAGGATCTTTTAGGTTTATATTTTTATATAATTTTATCATCAACCATGAATAACTGTATATTTAATCCCAACTTGTAAAATTAAACATAGAATCTCTTTTTTTCCACACAACTGATCATTTAGAACAAAAACGGTTATCTTATCATGAAACATCTACCCAATTTCTACCCTCACGTTGTCCTTATCCCTACTAATCCTTTAAACGATATAAAAAACAGTTTTAAAACATGGATGACAGAAAAATATAAGTAAATGATATGATAATAAATATTGTTCATGATATCTTAAGGATAATTATATGAAAATTAGATTTTTTAAAATTAACCATTGGGCTCCATTTAAAGGTTTTATTAACTAGGGAATCCAGTAATATGTGGAAATATTTTCCTAAAATATTTAGAAGATATATTAATGGGATAACTGATTAAAGATCCTTTAAAATCATAAAAACCATATTTAAACCACAATTTCTAAAAAAAATTATACATTGTGTCCTCACAAAGTAGCATATAATTTCCATTAAACATAATATCATTAGTTTTCAAATAAAACAAAACATAAAGATCATGTTATCACATGAGGCTAGAGGCGTATGAAATGTGAAAGTAACACGAAACATGAAATAATTATAATTCAAGGATAGCATCCCAGAACAAATCACCAACTTGTCAATGTCTCTTAGTAGATTAGGTCCACTCTCTAATTCAGTAGATATTATCTCTTGAGAAATAATATTTTTCCATAATGAACTTTAACACTATATAGAAAAAACCATCATAACATTTTCACAATTATATGGGCTAACAAAATAAATCTATCCCAGATAATAAGAATAATAAGTACTAATAGATTGAATATTTTGTGCACACACATTCCCCATATCATATTCAAATGATATTTATGAAATAAGGCATTTGATAAATTATTATGAAGAATATATTACTCCTTTAAAGGAATGTAAAATTAGAGAGGTATATATGTGATATAAATAGTTTCATATATAAGAATCATTGAGTAAAATGTATTATTGAGAAATAGATTTATATAGAAAAACGTATTGAACCAAACAATTAAATAATTGTTTAGAGAGATCTCTTTCACCAATAAGAATAACATTTCCAAATATCAAAATATCCATTCCATTAAAAACCCTTTTTGAAATACATAGTATAATTATAATGAGTGTTTCTAATTGAATAATAAAAGGAATCATATAGTTAAATCCATGTATAAAATAGTTTTTTCATAGTGATGAAAATCATTTGACATTGTATATATTAAATTATTAAATTTATATAGTATTTTATAACAAATTTTTTTTGTAAACAATATTTAAAAATATTCATATTGAAATCATTTTATGAAATTAAAAATATTATTTAAATTTAAATTATAATTAATTAATGTTTATACAAAATCATTGACATAATAATTTTTTTATATGGATATTATCTACACATATTTAGGAAAAAACATTAAATCCATTAAAATGATGTTTTTAGTTTAAAGTGCCTCATATGTAAAACAATAAAATGATTAATTTTTTAAGTTAGTGAAAATAAATTACAATATAGTAAAATATTACATTAATCGTCCATTAAAATATATTTCTCTGGAAAAATCAAGAATTAAATCTACATGAGAGAGAAATTGTTTGAAGGGAGACATTAAATGTGGATTTTATAAAATAACATCTCTTACCCTCAATCCAACTCAGCATATAGATTATTTAAGTTTCTAAATAATATTTTTTTTATTTTTATAAATGTTCAATAAGTGTTTATAATTTGATTACAAATTCAATATTATTCAATTTAATACTATATTAAATTACATAATCATTTATGTTTACATCGAATATTTTGATGTTATTTAGTTCATAAGTCCAAAATAAATTTAGTAGGTTGATATTGGTAAACATTGACATTATTTCCATATATATAAAGTATAATTAATGAGATAATTATCATTTTTGAAATTAAAATACACTTAACTCCATCCATGAGTCAACTATATAAAAAACGGTAATATGATACATTCATTGAGATGGTATGATTCACCTATAAATGGTTTTATTTAAAAAATTCCTTAGAAAATGTTTCGAAGAAAATTATATTAAAATTAAAAATTTATAGAAGGATTATGTTTTTAGGATCATTCGTCAATCAATATGTAAAATATAGATCATTTCAACTGTGATATCATCCAACCAAGTCGTATTTGAACCAATTACATTGTTGGATTGTCCATATGCCAAGCATTTTTTCTCCTAATAGGAATGTGTGATGATTTTGCTATCTTCAAAGAGTCAATGAAATTGTTAAATCCACTTAGACATGGTCCTCCATGATAAATTCAATAAATAAATTTTGAATCATCAGAAATGGTAGTGATTTTACTTTGATGAAATATATAACTCCATCATTTGTATTAAACAAAATATATTTCATGAATTCTATAAGAATTTTCATCTTGAAGTGATGAAATCAATCCATATAATCACTAAATGAATCTGTGACCACAACCACTTTGATGACACAAGATAAAAAAATCAATGGGTTGAGTATCTCTTTTTAGTAACATTCATACTTTATTTTGATCTAATTTCACAGGTGAGGACACTGGAAAATATCCATCATACAAACGGGTGACCTGATGTTCCCATTAATGCATAATAATCACAAAATTGAGAATTCATGAATATTATTCCCCTAACAGTCATTTTGAAACACACTAGATTCCTTGGTATGGAATATAAATTGTAAATTCCAGACTGAAAGTTAAAAGAGGTCTAATAATGTATCAATGCATTATGCCCTTGGAAAATTATATATAACATGGTCTATATTTCCACATGATGAATATTAATGAGATGCATAAATTATGATCCCTTACTGTTGACCTCACCTGTTTTGATAATCTCAATCGTGTATTCATATGTGTTGAAAATCCCAATTATGTTTTCATTCTCTATGATATTTTTAAGTATCATTGATCTATACTTTAATTCTTTCAAATCTGTGATCAAACCAATAATAATTTTTAAAATAATCTTTGGAATATGTTAATCCTCTTTTATCCATGTTCATAAAAGTTATAAATTGATTCTAACTCAATCGGATGTGTTCTGTATAAAACAGATAAGTAATCTGCCTATAGCTACTGATAAAGAGCTACCGGTACCCAGTCTACCGATAGACTTAGTCTACCGATAGACAGAGTCACCGATATACTTAACACAGAGCTACCGATGTGCTTATAAATATAAGCTACTGGATTACAGACAGCTACCGATACAAATATAGAGCTACTTGTGTAAGTATAAATAGCTACCGATGGAATAAGAGTCACCGATGGACGAAGCTACTGACAGACTCACAGCTACCGATACAAGCATGGAGCTACCGACACATAGAGCTACCGACACATGGAGCTACCGACGCATGGAGCTACTGATGCATGGAGCTACCGACGCATGGAGCTACCGATAAGCAAATTCACCGATACAAGCATGTACCAACCGACGCATAGAGCCACCGATAGAGTCAAAGCAACTAATGAAATTGAGCTACTGATGTTCAAGCTACCGATGTCCAAGCTACCGATGCTGATTACCTACCGATCACTCGACTCACTGTTTGAATTTATTTATTTCTTATATTTAATCTATCTAACGGTCATATCATGTACATTTTAATGATTTGTCAAATATCTGATAAAGGTTGTCGGATGTCAGGAACCCGTACCTCGTACTTGCAGAAAGGAAATCTTTTATGTCCCCTGTTGGGAGATAAATACTAGAAGACTACGCTGCCCAAAGCAGAAGCGAACTAGAGAAGTGCGTGGTGGATGATATATACCAGAAACACAAGAAGAGAAAAACCAGTTCCATCAAGAACACAGAGAAGCTCATAGACAATCAAGCATACTCGAGAAGTTTTCTGTGCATATAAGAAGAACACTGAAGAACTTCAACTACTACATTTTTACTGTCTGTGAACCTGGAGCATACGACACTCTGTTTCTCAAACAGAAACGAGAAGAGGACTCAGACTCACTTCTAGTCGAATCCAAAGGAGTCCAGAGCTACACTGAAATCACCAGAACCACTTCTAAACTCTACATCTCTTGTTCTGTGATTTATTATTACTCTTTTCGAGCAGTGTGTGTTATCTGCTGTATCTAACACATACATTGTCTCCTGTACTCAAACTGAAGGATTTGTAAATCCTTACCAAAATCTTGCATTTTTTCTTTCCCACGAATAACAGTGGTAGAGGTCGTGTGTGACCTGGATAGCTGGTTGCTGTTGTACTGTTTCCCACGAAGAACAGTGGTAGAGGTCTTGGACCTGGATAGTTGTAAACTGTTGAACCCCGATCCAGGGTGTGGATCATTTTTATATAAACTTTTGAGAGGACTAAGTCTCGGCTTAAGACTGAACCTCTTGGTTACATTGTTGTGCCATCTCTTTCAATGTTTTATTCCGCTGCTAATCACTTTAAAACCAATACTGTTTTTAAAGTTACTTTGATAATTAAATTAGTAAGTGTTTATGTTAAGTGTAGATTAGTAAGTTAGTTTCAAAAGATAATCACACACTCATGTGTTGATTAACTGGGAATTAATCAATCCCTTGAGAATCTGACAGAACCTCTACTTTAATATAAATTCACTACTGTTTAATTTATTATTTTATTTGGGGGTCTTTAAGACACTGTTTTTAAATACAGAAATTTTAATTGGTACTCAATTCACCCCCCTCTTGAGTAAACCACTCCGATCAACACTTACCATAATGAAGAACTGAACTAGGTGAAATCACACTTACCATTAATAGTTATTACAAGTCAAATATCACCTTAAAAAATATTATTTGGAGACATAGTTAAGAAAAATCTTATTCGAACAGCTATATTGAATCCAAAATTATATAAAATTTAATAAATCATATTCTAAAACCTATTTTGATTTTTTTCTTATATAATTTCTTAGGAAAATTTTCCACATATTTTATACATTATAATAATATTTAAACACTCATAGTATTTAAATATACAATCTTGGAGGCCCCAACCATTATAAATTAAAATTTATTACTAGTAATTATTTTATTTTCAATAGTGAATATTTATTGTAATGAATATTTCTATGGTCCCTCTAGATGGTATTAAGCAGAGAAAGAGGCCTAAAAGATGAATTTCAAAAATCATTCTAAATTCAACGAAATATAATGATAAATAGATAATTTACACCATTAGGTATGATACCTCCAATGTGGAATGCGGTGACCCACTTCACATGTTATCTTACATCACCTCCCAACACTTCTAAAATAGAATATTGGAATAAAACACCAATAATAGTATCACTTCTGAGATTTAGGATGAAAATATTGTCACTGATTTAATAATCATGTGGAATGATAATATGAAAATTGTTCTATTTAGAGATATTATTATTATGAATAATACAACAAATCAGGTCCATTTCAATTCCACTATGATTGAAAATTATATAATAATAGAAAACTATGTTATTAACAAGTATTTAATTACCATGAGTAATTTTCTTAAACACATAAAAAATGAAATTGGAATGGCAGTCTTTTAGAACCTTTTAATGGTGATGTAAATAATTATGTTTATGTTACCAGGTCTGATCCATTTGATTCAAGATTTTTATTTTTTAAATATTCATCAATTTAATAATGGTCATTTTAGATCGATGTACTAAAAATTTATGTAGAGAAATTAAATGAGAAATAAATATTTGTCTTGACCTCATAAACATGTACAATTTAGAATTAAATTGGGCACATTTACAAGTTTATAATTCTCAAATTATCTCTACTTCAACCCTTAATCTTAAAATTCAAGAATTTCAGTTTCAGAATACATGCTAAAATATCAATACCACAATGTATTTCGTTAAAAAATCTCAAATTAGCCTTCCACATTCTTTGTGGGATTATAAAAGACAATTAAAGTGAAGCGGAAGTGGAAACATTTTGTTCACGGTTAAAATAGATACATTACCAGGATTATGATTATAATTGAGCTTCGGTAGATTGATATTGTTGACAAAATCACATTTGTCATTATCAATTACACTTCTAAATTATATATAATTCTATATTGAAATGGTTTTGATGAGATGACTTTTGAAATATGTATACTTGGAACCAACCATGTTTTCCTACATAAATTCATTATACTCAACATAGGTCCTATATTACCCAAATAGATATAGGAGAGTGAATGGAAATAATTATTTCAATAGGGATATGATGGTATTGACCTCCCCGTAGAAATAGCATGGATTTAAATGATTCCACTATGGTTTTTGAATTTTAATACATAATAACTCTATTTCCTATAATATATTTTTTGCATAAATAAAAGAATAGACCATGTTTATGTTAGAGTAATGCACCTCAGATGTGATTATCTAATCACTAATTCATTTGGAATCTACATTTCTGCATCGAATAATGAGAAAATCTCTTTGATTTTCTATCAAGGGACCACCCTTATTGACACCAATGAAATAATATTCAATTATCTCGAATAAAACAACTCCAAAAAAATAATTTGTTTTTTGTTTACTAATGCACAGAATCATGATTTTGTGGATCCTAATGTTCCAATAAATATGATTTTACATCATTGGATTTAGAAACACCATGGATGTGCCAAAAACATAGATTCATTTTGATGTAGACATAAATTGTAGTTTTGTATTTTTTTCCCAACTTTTAATTTATCATTATTGGGGGACTTCCGTGATACCCTAACCATTAGAGAAGTTATTCTTGTCTGAAAATAAGAAATAGATATAGCAGAGTACTTGCTAGAGAATAAAATTGGGGTTCTCATTAGTAGATAAGTACCATCTATATTGTCTCACAAGACTAGGGGGTCATGTTGATGGTTTCTAAAAAATGCTGGAAAAGAAAGGAAATCTTCAAAATCATCTTCATTTTCACCATATTTCTCTAGATATGTTTAGAATTAGAATTACCCAAAAGCTTGGATGAAGGAGAACAATCAATATGAGCACCACTTGGAGGATTGTGAGATTTGAAAATATAGGAAATAGAACAATCCTATACCTTTTGGGAAGAATGTTCAACAATGGAGTGACAAGTAGTGATCTCAAATCCCACCAAATGATATGGGGCCATGATATTTAATGTAAAAATTCATTTCCAAAGTAAATTGACCAATCTTTTTATTTTAATATATATCCCAATTAGTCGGCACAATGAATACTTTTTATGAATATTAAATCATTTAATAAATTAATTTATATAAAAGAAACAATTGATTATTACGTTTTTTGAACTATTAATTTCATTTAAATTTGAAAAAAATAATGAAAGTTAATTTGAATATAATACATTAAAATATCTCAAAAATGATATAATTATAGAATATATTATTGAATCATCATAATTAATTAAATTTATTATAATTATAATATTTTTAAAAAAATATTATTTTTTTAATTGAATAAATATTCTGTTATGGTTTTATAATAATTTAAGTTAATTATTTCATAATTAAAAATAATACATTATTTAGCATAATGAAGAAAACATTTCATTTTCAAATTGTGATTTCAAATAAAAAAGATATTATTTCTATCCATATCATAAAAAATTATTTTTATTCAAAGCTTGAAATTGACATTTGTTTAATTATTTGTTAATTAAATATTATAGATGTCAAAATCTAAATGAAACAATATTTAATAAACTTTCCATATATTAATTATTTTATTAAAATTATTAAAGTACACTATTATAATGTTATAAATTCATTTTTGGCTGTTAATGTAATTCTTAAAATATTATTTTTGACAATAATTATTTCATTTACTGTTACCAAGAGGGTAATTATCTAATATTTACCAATCATAATGAATGGAAATATAATGGTTCTATTTAAATATCCTTAGCCTTATTATTATAAATATTTAGTAAATTTTTCAGGATTTATTTCAAAGATGTGGTCGAATTTCATTTCAAATTAGAACACTGAGATGCGATAAAAATGTGTTTTTAGAAATATTTCAATTTATTTCTAAAATGATTTTATATAATGTCTAATCATAAAATTCATTCCATAGACCATAATTATTATTTTTTATTAAAACAAGCCAATTATATTTTAAAACTAATCCAAAATATAATTTTAATTTTCAAACACTTTAAAAGAAAATACATATGATGATGAATAGATTAAATTTTCACTCTTTAATGTGTAATCAATCTTTTCAGAAAAAATATATAATATAACTAAAAGATAAATATGATATGAAGATTTAATAATTTATATAATTTTTATCAATGCAATTACATTAAGTATAAAAATTATATATATTACTAAATGATGTTAAATCTATTTATACCCACCAATTCAATAGCTAGGTTATAACAGTTATGTTTATATAATATTATTTTTGGGTTCATTTAGTATTAGTGTTGCATGTTGTACATGCCATCAGTCATTACATTAATTTTATTAAAATCAAATTGGGTTATATTTTTTCTAACATTAATAAATCACATCTTCACAATTCGAACATGGTCTCGATAAAAAATGGATTTACATTTCCAAATAACAACATTGAATTCCAGAATTATAAAAGTAGATTATAAAAAATCCTCTTAAAATGGGATAATAAGAAATAAAAAGTTAATTTTAAAAAATACACAAAATTTTTATCAAATAATAGAACATTAATAGGTTGTAGAAATATATACATGCAAGGAATGTGTTATTCCTAGATAATGGTGGATAATGATACATATCAATGATAATAAGAAAGTTAATTATCATGAGATATATTACAACCACATTTATATAAACATAATAAGAGTTAAAATGACCATAAATTCATCATAAATGAAGGAATTATGATTACATATTTATCCACGACCCTTTTCCTAAATATTATTAATTTATATACAATCTAGACTATAAATATAAGTAAATATACTTACCTGGAAAATATATTTTCATACTTTAATAATTTTTAACCATAATATCATATGTTTCTCCAAACTCTGAGTATACCTAATGAATTTATTTATTAATGAAACAGAAATATAAGGTTCATAATCCATAAATGGATATCATTCTATTCTTCCTTTCATTAAATATTCACCAACATTGAATGGTTCAAAAAATGTATGATGATATTCAAAAGAATAAAATTTTATATTCGTAAATACAAAATTAATCACCAAATCCTCAATAACAACAATCAATGTTCATCATATATCAATTGGTAAATAAATAACCACAAAATTCTACAAAATATTCAAATCCATGTTAATAAAAGAGATGTATTTGATCAAAAATTCATCTAAGGTAAATTTAACATTCATCACCAAATAACATCATTAACTTTTAATGTGTCATTCCCAAAATTTATATTCCCTAATTATATAATCTCATGATATGATAATAATATACAAAAATATCATAAATCACCATAAATATACAATATAATAATATATTATACTAAATGATAATTCAATAATTATTCTACGAATAAAATTTTATATTTTTCATTTTTAAATATTCATAAAATGTTATCGAAATTTATATTTATCTTATAATAAAAAAATCATTCAAGTTAATCATATGGGTTACACATAACTCAAGATAAAAAACCCCTCATAATATATCATTAAATACCTTGAAATCTCTTCACTTATTTCATAATAAAGGGTGGCTATGGATTAAACATACGAAAATACTTAATGTTGTTAGCCCATGATATTATCTATAACTATTATGCTAATCTAAAATAAAGACTTCTATTGTTCCTAAAATTTCCACATTAGTTATTAATTAAAATTTATTTTATATATTATATAAATCCAAAAATTAAATCAACATCATCATGTATGTCCTCAAACATTTTTTCAAAAATCACTAATGAATTCTAGGGTCACATAATCTATCCCATTGGCATTATTAATTTCCATAATCTTGTTATAACAAATAACAATTATAAATTCTATTATTGATATATATTATACGTAATATGTTCGTTAACATTGTTTTTCCCTAAAATGTCTCCTTAATCATAAATCACTTATCGTACTTATCAGATCCATTTGAAATTTTTGAATATACTTAGTTAAAAACTATTATAGAATATTCTATATAAGATTCATAATTGTTGTAACCAAAATTCAGTTGATGAAAATAATTGTACAATATATATTATAAATCAAAATGTATAACTAAATCACTTTTTTCACATAAATTTTTTTATAACATAGTTTATTCCATGATATAGGGGCCATACATTTATAAAGAAAAATGGATTTAATAATATCTAGTTTCCCTATATTTTAGAAAAATAACTATAAATAAATATACATGGATGAAATTTATTTCCATCTATTGATATCCTCATTTTAATAAAAAAATCATTAGTTTTGGACATTATTTTGGACATTGAAATCATTTTTTCATTTTAAGAATTATTTTTGGTGCCTATTTCCATATTTCTAACACAAAATAACATGGAGCCTTCATTCCACCCTGGTATCCACCTCCCAATCACTTACCAGACACCATCATTCTCTTCAATGGTGGTTCCTAGGGTTGGTTGACTTATAAATTGTTAATAATATAGGTTGATAATGGATTAGTAATAATAAAATTATCTTTCACATTAGTCATCATTCTATTTACTTCCTTATTATGACTGTATTTTCCATCACATTATTTGGAAACGTCATTATTATTTATTCAGTCCATTGACTAAAAAAACATAATTGTGTGAGGAAAAATAATCATAATTATGATAAAATATTCATTGGATATTTAAATAATTACACATTCATTTAAATCATTTAAAACTTTTTATTTTCTAGTCCATCAATGATAATAACCAATTAAAATCATTCCTGAGAGTTTATAATGATTTTTTGAATTAGACCAAGAATGACGCTAAGGGGTTTGAAAACAAATTCACAGCGTGGGAACACTGACTACTCAAAAAAACGAAGGATAATATATACTCAGAGAACAATTTTTAGACTTATTACACCTTAGTGAATATGTTAGAAAATAATGCCAACTTATAGAGTACAAACTATGATGCATTGCATTGAAAAAACAACATCAATATCTTAACAAAATAGTAGGATGTTATCTAGTAATGACTCATACACACTAATTAACCACTACTAGTCTCTAATAATAATTTATATAATTATTTAAACCATTTATCTGATTAGAAAAAAAAGGAATTATCCTTAAATATTACATACATTTGTTTCTATAGGAAAGAATTTATTTTATTACATTCCTAATGTTATAAAATGGTGAGAGTTTTGATGAATTTGTTTATAAACCTTGCAGATATAAATATAACATCCCAAAGAGGACTCATCCACTTAATAAACATTTTCTAGAGAAACAAAGATTCTAAAATCTAAAAAGTATTATTTTTTGTGATAAATGGTCATCATTTTTATCCAAACCTTATTCTTGTCACAAATCATCCATAAAACTTCTAAAAATATTTTAAAATACATTGTGAACACAATATGAGCATTAAGGAAATATAATAAGGAATATAGAAAATTATTATTACATGAATTCTTAAAAATATTTTACTGTTTAAAAATTCATGTTGTTTCTCAAAACAAGCAATTAATTACTTCAGAAGCCAATATTCCTACTCAAATCATTTTATAGGAAATATTAATTGACCAAATAAAACACATAAATATTATATATAAATTAAGAAAATATTATGAATAATATTTTCAACAAATTATTAAATTTTCACATATTATGTAGATTTTGCATTACCATAAACATCTGCACATGTTTAATCCTATGGAAGAAAATATAAAGCACAATGCATCATGGGATCATTGAAATATAAGAAATATTGTAACAACCAAAAACATGAAATAATCATTGTTGAAGGAAACCTTCCAAGATAAAATCACATAGTATAAAAATACCCTTATCATATTAGTTTTACTCTACATTCCCATAATCAACCTCTCAAGAGACAATGGAATTAACCATTTCATTTTAATTCTACCTAGTGTAAACCATCATAAAATGTTGATCATTTTTTGCAACACAAATAGTAAATCATTAATATTGTAGTTATATAATAATTACCCATTAAAGTGAAATGGATTTTACAATTTTCCTTCTATGATAATAAAAATAGATTTACTAGATAATGAATTTGAGACCTTATCATAATCAATGTGTTATAAAGTCCCAAATAGGATTAATGTACCACTAAGAAAGTGAGGGTTGAACCGGTGATAACATTTTCTTTTATATTAACTTTTTTGTTCAACAACCTTATCCTCCTAATAAAGAATTATCAAATTAATGAAAAAAACAATCAAAAATCTACAAGGAAAATTTTATATACAATTTTAAGTTCTCAAAAAGAAAATATATCACATTGTATGGCTTATAAAAAATTCAATACCTCACAATCCATTAGAAAATATCCTTTTTGTGGATGCAAGAAGTACGAAATATCCTCACAATATTTTATAACTATAATCAGTAGAACAATTCTTGTTCTTATTATAGCATAAATGATGTAAAATATGTATTGTATCATGTTATGAATCCTTCACCAGTTTATTCCAAAAAGGCGTAGTGATATTTCAAAAACATCAATTTTTGAAATTTTTTTAAAATAATGTTTCACATTTATAAACAGTAGTATATTGAAAAATCCATTATAGACATTATAAAAAAAATATTCTAATGGGTTTTTTGGTTCATCACTCAAATTCATCGGTCTAGATTTGAAATAAGAAATATACTCTTGATAGAATGGATTTATTCTTTTATTCCATAAAAATTTCTGTATGATGGATTATCCCAATACTATAACCCCTTAATTCTTCATCTTCTACCTGAAAGAAAATCATTAGAAAAATAGTATCCAAAAAGTTTCTTACCCAAAAACATTAAATTTTATTACTATCTACCACATGTGAACGGTGTGAGAAGGAGAAAGTACGTTGAACATCTAATTCTATTTATTTATTCGGAGGAATTGGTATGAGAGGGATCTTAATTTAGATTTCCTACTCATCCAAATTTTCATACATGAAAATTTCACAATCATTTCAGCTTCATATTGGACAATTTCAACACTTCTCAACTTATATTTATTCATTTTTCATAACTTTGAGTCATATAAAACTCATTCTTCTAGGGATATACAAACATTTTTTCAGTTTGAGTAACATTTCCATTTCGGTACAATTACACATTACGGTGAAACGTATGATCAATTATATTTTCCTAACCCAATTTAATACACATAATAATAGAAGACATCTCCTTATTATGATCTGTAATAGCTGAAACATGAAAACAATTCTGCAACAAACAATACATTACATTCATGAGTATTTAATTTCATTATCAGATACCCCAATTTCAGATCAAATTGTTCGCCAATATTTCCATAAACATCTATTAAAATTCTGAATACATTATAACCCCATTAACAACAATTCAATGGAATCTTCAAATAAATTCACCTTTTCTACATTTCATCTATAAATCCTTAGTTTGATGATCTTTCCTCTAAGGAACTCCTCTGTCTAATGACTTAAAAGTTAAATTATGTGCCTGATATATTGGTATCCATTTCCATATGATATATCAGTATCAACACCTATCTATTGATTCTTTTCGCAAATGAAATTATTTCATAGATTCTAGAAACATTTTGACAATATTTATGAATTATATCATATTGATATGTCTCAGATAATATCTGGTAGTTCAAATACAGAATCTCTTGTATTCCATCAGTCCAAAAATCATTGACTACCAAATCATATTCAACCAATTTCTCTGGTTATTATCACAAAATAATTCCATTATACCACTGATAGAACTCTGTATCTCATTCCATTTTCATATCAAAACTTTTTCTGTTAAATCACTATTAGAACTTCTCTTATAGATTTGTGGCACACCATGTCCAATGGTTTAGTGTCGTTAGTGAAATATTTTTTTAATACATTATAAAACTATTGATTCATCATATAGAATAATTCATTTATGGAATCATATAGTCCAATGAATATAATAGTCCGGTGGATTGGATGATTAAGAATTTAAAAAACACGAAACATTCTTGGCATCAAACAATTTATGCATCTGTTGACCCTCACAAGGATGAACTACAATAGGTATAATTCAACTCGTTTGCCTCTATTCTTCCAAAAACTCATACTTGTGTCATTATGACGTTAAGACATTACAAACATTGATGTCGTTATATAATCATCTTAATTTAAAATATCTTTACCTAGACGTATTTCAAAGATATTGAATCACATGTGTTGATTCACATAGGATATCGTGGACATACATGTAAGCCACTCATAATTACGTTTTGTATAAAATTTATTTAAGGACATTAAAACTACAATAAAACATTTCATACTAATCAAAAACATCATTCTTGACATAATGTGTGTTCAAAAACAATCATCACCATGAAAAATTATCCAGAATAAAAAACCAAAGTGGATAGATTTATTATAAAACATCTATTACAAATTAAATTTATTATTCTACATTTATTAAAATATTTGAATAAAATGTGAATTAATATTTTCTAATGAAAATAAAATAAAAATCAATAATTAATTTTTTTACATCTGATAAACACTTCCACCCACTGTAGCCCAACAATACCCCCCTTTGGATTTTATTTTCATCCATGGGTCTCAAATCACTTAATATTGTAACCTCAAAATTGGGATCACTATTTAACAATTATATGCCCAAGTGAGTGAAATAATTATAGAAAACATGCATCATTGACAAAAAAACATGTTATTCACAAGTATTGACATAAGAAACATTTTCTGTAATCCTAAAAAACTTTTAATCATTCTATCTCCTCACAACTAGTTAATTTGTATAAAATATCATGTTTCTTAAAACCACTACAAAAAATTAAAATATTTCAGAATAATTAAATACAATGTTCACATATTAACCCTAAATCCCCTTAAACACATGCATCCATAAAAGGTTTAATACAAATCATTGTATATATTTATTAACCATCATTTTTCTATACCATAAAAACACTCTCCAAATACCAGATAAGAGGGGGAATAAAAACACAGCTCATCCATAAAGAGAAATATGTTTGAGTCCTATGTTCATACTCTATTTTAAAAGGATTTATTTGGTGAAGGTTTATAAAAATTTGAGTATATTGTTTCATTGTACAAATATTTTCATTATTGATTTCATTATTCATCACATTATCCTCAATGATGTGAAATTTGATATCAATATTTTTAATGGAGAATGCTAAAATAGATTTATAATAATTATTATAGCTCAATGATTATCAGAACCCAAGGGAAAATGAATATTTTATTCATCAAGTATGTATTCCAACTGAGTCTCCTTCCACATAGTTATGTGGGTTCTTATGTGGAGGATTCATATTCAGCATTATCTTTAGTGAGAGTTATTGAATTATATTCATTAGTATTCCAACTTACATTGAATTATAACTCAAATAAAACTCCACAATTTTTTGATCTTTTATCATCAACACTTCCCTTCTTGATCAGTATATGCATAATCAATAATATTAATTATTTCAAATCTATTATACACGATTTTGAAATACTTTTCACCTTCTATATATAAATGAATTATTTGTCCATACATGATATGTGATTTTTGGGATTACATTTTAATCCCTTACATAAGGTGATATTTTAAACAATGTCGGGTATTGGGGAAGTTAGATACCACAAACTCCAAATCAGGTGCCTAGATGTTTAGAGTCCTCTTCATTACCTTCTCCAATATTATCAAACATTGATCCCATTAAAATTTTCCTGGAAATAGGTTTTGGATTTTTAATCCAAACTTCTTATGATGTTTCTCAGTATACCAATCTTGAGAATGAAAAATGTATTTCTCCTTTTGTGAGATTTGTAACCCAAGAATATTTTTTATTTTTCCAAGCACACTCATTCCAAAAAACTAATTCATTTATTTTGAAAATCATTAACATGTTCATTCAACATTAACAATATTGATAATATTATCAATATAAACAATAAACATGAAGGAAATCTATTGAATTTATTTTATGTAGATATTACTATCAATTGTTCCTTTCATAAATTTAAACCCCCATAAGTAAATACCCAATTTAGAGTAACACTCCCTTGGAAATTTTTTGAGACGATAAAATGGGTTCTTAAAATTTATAATATATCATTCCACATTTCCAATAAAAATACCACAATTATTTTTAATATAAACATCATCACCATGTCTCTATTTAGAAATGATAAATTTATATTAGTTTGAAATTTTTAAAATTTTATTATGAAAAAATTTCAAGATATATTCTAATTGTTTCTATGAATCCCATTGGAATAAAAAATAATAAAAATAAATTTAATAATTCATGTGTTACTTTTATAGTCTTATCGTATATTTTTAATTTCACCTTATTATTTTCATCCAACCTGTTCTAAAACTCTAACATTTTACTAAAAGCATTTCCTAAATTTTGATTTGGTGTGATATAACCTATATTATAAATATTTTTTTGATAATACACATTATTCATAGAATCAGTCCATTCAGGATACTCAGAAGTTTCAGTCACATCATTTGGTAAACATTTGAATAAAAAATAAGTATGAGCGAAAAAATTTTATGTTCTTATTGTTTGAAAGATTTGATATTGACCTCTAATAATGATTCAAGCATCCACCTATTTCATTATCCTTTGATGTGATAAATTAATGTCATCATCATGACTATAAATACATGAGCCTCACTATTTTAGCTGTCCACTATCATAAATATTGTAATCATATTCATGCTTCATATAAAATTCATTTTTTTTCATCACGTAAATTATATGCATGATATTGTGAATAAAATTCCTCAAATTTTTCAAGAACTCCTACATGAACAATGTCTACAATTTTACTAGTCTCTTGGTTGAAATAATTTTATCCTCTTCATTCCGGAAATATCCAGGAATGATTCTATATTCATTTAAACGATCATACATGCTTGATATCCAACCTTTTCCTTTTAGATATAGTGACTCCCAAAAACACTTAGCTATTTAATACATAGAGTTTATCATGAATAATTTCAAATAAAGTCATATTAGAACATGGAATACGGAAAAACTATTTCATAATATAAATAGAATATTCCATAGATTTACATTGGATGTAATGAGAATATCAACTATCATGTGACATGTTATGACCCATTTCAACGAAACTTCAATTATTCCTTTCACTAATATCAATATATGAGGTGTGTATAGTGTACTGATTGAATTCTGAGTCCCATGTTCATATATATAACCTATGAACTATTCATTCAAATTCTAGCCACCACTTGCAATTCTTAAATTCTTTATAAAGGTTCCTATTCTTTCTCAACTCTTCTCCTGAAGCTCTTAAATATATTTAGAGTTACCATTTTATGTTTAAAATTCATTACACAAGTAATGCGATTAAAATCTTCAATGCAAGAAATGAAGTATGCATCTTTAAATTTTTATTCTTTTCTCACCAATCTAAAAATACCAAAATGAATTAGTTACAGGGGTCGAGTTGAACAAATATCAAATTTCTTATGCAAAATATTTCTAATCATCCCTTTCTGAAAAATTGACCAACACCAATATCTTCTTCCTTACTCATCGTGAATATCATATACACTATCATTCTTTGATAACATGATCATGATTCTCTAACACAATTGTACAACCCTTTTTCGCTAATTTAATTTCTTCCACCATTCAAAACTAAAATTAATTTAGTACTTAACCATCTTGAAAAAAGTTTTCTATTATCGATCTATTGTATCAAAATTTCCATATTCCACTATTTTCATAAAAAACAGAATTTTTAAAAAACATCATTATTTCCTTCATCACAATGATGATAAATAGTCAATAGATTTTGATTCAACCCATAAAAATTATTATTTAATATATTTCATATGTTCTTCCCCAATAATAGTGGATCCAACATCATTGATTCTTATATATTAATTGTTACCAAATTTCACAATTCGATCATTGAAATAATTTACGATATTGAACAATTTTAAATATAAATTCATGTTTGAAGCACACTCACTATCCATAATCTAGTTACATTGACATTTTATAATGTTGATAGACATTTTTACAATAATAGATTTTTGATTTCCCATATATTTCTCATATGTAGATTCTGGGAATTATTATAAAATTTTTGTTCTATTGGAAAAAAACAACAAATCATTATTCAAGATGTTTAGGTTATTCACATCTTTCAAAAAAATATTCCAAAGGATGGAACCTATTATCAACATTAAAATATAATTTCATAGAATTATTTATTCTAGACTATTTCATCCTTGATTATATTTTCTTTCTATAACTATATTGATAATTTTATGTTTTTTGATTTATTAAACACATATTTTTTATATTCACAAATCCACCACAACTCTAGCAATAACCATAGTAAGAATATTTACCTATTGAACATTTATACTGTCTGAAATTGGGTACCTGATTTTTGGTATCTTTATAATAAATAAAATCATAATTTTATTAATTCTCATACATTATATAATTAAACCAATATTTATTATTATATATGGATTCCATTCTACCTATATCAGAGTAAAAATTGGTAGATTTGTTTTTCAGAACCATGATTTTTAGAATTTTCTGAACATCGAAAATGCCTGGATTTAAAAACATATGTGATTTTTCTAGTTTCATTTCATTAGAAACATTATCAAATTTGTTTCCAATATATTGAGAAAAAATTTATAGAACCATATAATTTTATCCCATTCCAAAACTTCCAACAACATTAGAGGTAGTGTTTATGAATCTTTGAACTCCCGACTCATCATTAGAAAACGTTTCTTGAACAAGTTGGAACTCTTCCTCTTTTTCATTGAACACTACATAAGGATTTTCATTCTTATGATATTTTTTTTAAATATAAATAGTCACAAAATAAACATCATCCCACAACATTTCATTCTATTTATGAAGACATTTATGATTTTTTGCTATAAGAATTTCCATCATCAATTTCAGAATTTCTCTTTCATATATCCCAATTTTTCAAATATATTATTTCTAACCCATTTTCATATTAAATTCCTACTCATTATCTTCTAATTCTGTACTATATATTTTTATCACTTCATCAATAACTGTTGCACTAAATTTATTTTTTCTAGACACATTCGTATACTTTTTAGATTCAACATTACTATCATCCTCTTCATTTTCATTATAAAAAATATTCTCTTTTATTTTTTTTAGATTTTTTCTTGTTGGAAAAACAATTTTATTTTTCACTTTGTTCTTCCAATATATTATGGGCCAAAAATAGTCTTCATCAATATCTACATTATTCAATTTTTGAGGTAAATTTGAAGTAAAGTCTCCAACAACACCACATTGAAATTATTTTGGGGTAACATTAATTTAAACATTATTGTACCAATTATCATATTTTTATAAAATTAGGATAAAAATTTATTAATAATTTTGATGACATCATTTTTAGATTCATTATCACCATCTTTATCATCTTCATGAATATTATTTTATTTTCATTGCATTGAAGCTTCAAATAAAATTTATTGATACACATCATTTCCATTCATAAAATTTACCCCTTTACATTATGTAAGTTATGTGATTATGATGATGCTCATACATAGATTGAGTTTTAGGATCACAATATTAAAGTGGAAATAATATGACATCAATATTAAAAAGATTAATTCTCATGATATTTTCAAAGGTAGTTGAATCTTCTAGCTTCTAACCATGGAATATTGTGGTTCTAAAAATATCATTCAACCAGGTAATGATGTCACAATTATTTTTGTACACGCCCATTTAGATATCATCATAATTTATCACTCTTATTTTTAACATGATATTCATCACCATATGTTCATTCAAAATGTTTTTCCTGTTTTTCTCAGATCCCTTTATCAATTGATACTCCCTTCACTCTAATGAATTCACTTAAAAAATTTGATTAGATTAAAAAATTAGTTACTTTTCCATCATTATCAATATTTTTCTTATCCATAGAGGTATAGAGAAAATTTCCAATAAGAGTTGGAAATCAAACTATAGAAGCATCCAAAACATCATACCTAATATACATAATATATAAAAACATTATATCATTCTTGATATGATAGATCATTCCATAAGAAAATGGAATTATGTTACTATTCACAAAAATAAATTTCTCCATAAAAATATTCCATCACATCATAAAATAGTAAATAATAGAATTCGTCTCAGTAATACCAATTGAAAATACACACCCATGTTTAATTTATCACTAATATTTGGATGAGGGAAAATAATGATATATTTTTATTTTATGTTAATATTGTAGTGTAACATAATTTATACTTTTTTAATGAAGTATCACATTGATAAAAAAATTAACACATCCAAATGATAAAAAGTATTTACACGATTCACCCATAAATAATTGAGTATGGTTTTGTAATAAACTGATGCATCAAAGTACATTATAGGACAACCATTTGGTTGGGATACAACATGTTGGAAATTACGATACTATTGTTTGTCACAATTATCAATACAGTAGAGTATGTGATTATTTTTGAATAAATAAATTAATATATAATTAGTAAATTTTAATAAAACATCACCAGTTGGTTCCAAACAAGTCACTATTCATTATAATCAAATTACAATTTTACATATTCTTCAAAAAATAACTCTCCCCATTCCTACAAAATAGCACAAAAAAATAACTCTTTTATATTTCATAAGAAAAATAAATCTGATGGATCTATCCATTAAATCTGTCAGATTATATTTTTCTAAAAATAAATTATAAATGATACACTGTAATAAATTATGAGCATCTCCTTTCAATCCCTATAAATTTTAGTATAATAGATTAATCCAATATAGTAACCTCTTTATTGTTTTTGTTCATCCTCGGTCCACAAAACATCACCATGAAAACATAGTCCATAAATGTCATAATTTAGAAAATATTAGTCAATCTCACTTTATCCTACACTTGACTAGGTTCATCTTCATAATGTATTTTATACATTCGCATCTATTTATGGGTGTGAAATAATTGGAATGTAATGGAAACAAAATAAACATTCCTTCTCAAAACACAATTATTAATGTCGAATTTCCCATTCATTTCAACTTCATTTATGACTATTTATTCTATATTAAACAATATGTATTCTTCATAAAAATTATGAAATATTATCACAATAAAATAATTCAGTAATCTTTGAATTTTTTTTGTCTAATGAAATTATACATTCTATTTTTGTTTCTATTAAGGATGAATCATATTATCACTCTAATTTTCATTAGAAAATTGAAATAAAATAAAAAAAATATTATCATTAAAATGATTTCAACTAGTTGAATAATTACAAGAATTATACAAAAACCAATGTAGCACTTTTTTTAGAGTTATGTTTCTTTATTTTCTTCCCCACAGGTATATCAAATTGTTCAACTATATTTCCATAAAAATCATTTTATATTTCTTTGATATTGAAATATCATAAGAAACACTTCTGTTACATATTTATAACATTTATAATTTTCCATGACTATTCACAAAATTCGCATATCGATGTTCATGCAATCGATGATGTGCATTATCTTATTACTTACTAGTAACAGTTTTCACCTAATGGGTTCATCTTAATACTCCATTAATGTATTAGTGTCAATTTCTATTTTATGAGTCTCTCCCAAAAGGAAATATTTTAAATCATTTTAAAAACTCTTGAGTTTATTGTTCTACTCCGTCACATTAATAAGTCTTTTCTCTTGTATAAAATATTTGTCTCTAATTCTCATCTCATGTATCCGTCCCATAAAATTCGACAAACATAATTTCGTAAGAAAAAATCTTATTTTAATTTTCACAAAAAAAAGTTCTTAATACAACAATACTCTTAATGTGATACACTTTTGATATCGACACTAAATTTTATTAATCGGTGTAAGAACATCATTGGTTTATTGGTGGAACAATAAGTCCGATGAACTGATACATGCATTAACATATTTATTCCAGACTACCAGCAACTGATGATCGATTCGATAGAAAGATATATTTAGTTATTGGGATTGTATAATCAATTATAAAGTCCCGTGTAGCAGTAGATCAATTATTCAATGAAACATTAATTTACCTAAGATTTATAAAAATTCTATATTCTGTGATGCTCACAACGATGATCTATGACTATAAGACTTCAACATTATGAGCTTTCATATTACAAAAACTCCTACTGATAGAATGATGACATCTGAACATTTTGAAAATTGGAATAAAAAATGCATTATTTGAATTATAGAAACCATTGTCACATTTCATTCAAAAATCATAAATCACATATGTTGATTTACTTCTGATATTTAAGTCATACAAATTAGCAATGCATTATCTGATTTTGTATAAAATGCATGCAATGTCATTAATACTCTGACACAACTTCTCATATTGATAAAAATGCTTGAAATATTCTAATTTTGAAACTCCTTTCATGCAAACATATTAACTTACAAAGTGATTTTATTTTTTTAATGATAATAAATCACAAAAAATCACTACAATATTCATTCAATATTTTAAAAACACTTACATCTAACATGGTGCAAACATGTATTTTACTATCAAGGATTTTTATAATAAGAGAGATATATTTATAAGATAAATTTATACATGATATCGAATCATTAATTAACATTAAATATATATTGAGTAATATGTAAAAATTTGTGTCATAACACAATAAAAATGGTGATTTGATGACATCTCTTACATCTATAATCAAATAATTTCTACATGTAATAATATTCATTACATTTAAACCCATTTTCTATAATACCAAGAAAAAATGGAAAAATGGGTATTCATTGAATTAAATCATGGAAGTGAATAATGAAAAAAATATCAACAAATTGTTTTGGAAGTGGGAAATATTGTAGACATCACATACACTTAGATACATCATTACTCATAACTTTTTAATAAATGCCTAAACATTTCATAAAAATTATATATAATTATTTTTTGAACACCATTTAAATTAAATGAATATAGTCATAAAATTAAATTTATATTAATTTTATTTTTATATATAAAAATTTGTAATATAATTGTATAAATATTGATATAGAAGTGAAATATTTAGAAAAAAAATTAATAGGGTCGTTAAAACGATGTTTTTCAAGTTACATGTTCCTTACATAAAAATATATAACAATTAAATTTATGAAAATCGTAAATAAAGATTAAAATATTCATATTTAACTAAATATTACACTTAAATTAATATATTATTGAATCAATTAGATTATCATGGATATATAAAAGATTGATATGGAAGGAAAATAGTAAAATATTTTTTTTAATTGAATTTTCCGTAACGTTACTCTCACTTAAAATGTATGACATTTGTCCTCTAACATTATAATTTTAAGATAATTATTAATTTTCATAATAACAATTTAAAATATTATTATATATCTTATAGTATTTAATATGTTGTTATATTTAATTAAATAATCATTTAATTTCACATTAAATGTTTCGATGATATTCGGCTCATATGTCCGAGTTACCTTTGGCTGGATAATAGTGGAAAAAAGGACATTATTTCCTTACCAATAGAATAATAATAAGGGAAACACTTTATTTTTTAAATATAAATTATATTTTTAAAACCATCCATTTCAAATTTTTATGGTAAATGAACAATGTTACAATCATTTTGATGGTCATTCCGACATAAGAATTAGTTAGGTTTCAATTTTTCATATTCATGAATAAACACAATGAATATTATTATATTATTATATATTGATAATTATATCATAAATATGAAATTGATTTTTTAAATTATAATCTAAATACTAACCATTTGATGTAATAGTGTAATATATATCACATTTCTTCATTCAGGTGGTAATCCAAACATATACAAGAACGATATTATCATATTTCAGGTTATGTATGTGTAGTAAAATGTTTGATATTAAACATTTAAGGACATATAAATAGGAATTTAACATAATATTTATACCATTAATACATCACCATGAATATCCATTAAAGGAAATGATGGGAGAAAAATTAAATTTTTTTAAGGTGGATGTACGTCAAACACATGAAAAATGTTTTGATTCCCCATTTTGTGGAAGAGGATATGGATGACTGTTATGAGATTAACTTAATAAAATAACATTATATGAGAGATACTCATGTTATTATATCATCATGGTTTTATTGGAATTCAAGTAAGCGGATGAATAAATTATAAAAACCCAGTTAAGAACAATACCTCTTCTTCTTACAACGTATTTAGTTTTAATCAAATCCATTTATTAGATTGTATATAATTAATAAAATCCCCATATACATGGTAATTTTTGTAATGAATTTTTTTGGGTGTGTATTGCCTGAGGAAAATGGTTTATTATGGGTCATGATAAGTGGATATGAGGGTCCCTTTCATCATTGAGGGGATGAGAACTATTATAATTTTATTAAATTACTAAATTAAATCAATTTATTTTCATTTGACAAATGATTAAAAAATATCTGACAAGAATATAAAATGATAATATAAAAGTAAATTTGGCCATTAAATTTGATATTTTCGATATTGTGAATTATATATCAATAAATTGGATTAAAATAAGATTTTTTTGAATTTTATATCATTAAATAACATTATATTATATTTAAATTATAATTAATTTCATTTTGTGAATGATTAATATGATTTTAATTTTAAAATAAATGGAAAATACTGAATTTTAAAAATAATCATTTCACACATCACTACCATTTTATATTATATTAAACAATTTGGGGAAAATTAATTCATTTAATTTTCTGTCTTTTATTATTTCTAAAATCATTTATTTTATTTCTCTATTAATTTAATTTATTTAGTCGTTGTTCTGCATAAGTATTTAATGTAACTAATTCCTTTCTCAAATATTTAAATAAATTACTATTATTAGAAAAGGTATTTTTTTAATTTAATAATCACCAATAGACATATGTTTTTTTAATTACTGGTACATAATATTATACATATTAAATTTAAGAATGCTACTTTTTGTTCTTTATATTATTATTAAATATTATAAATGTCAAAATGAACGAAACTTTTAACTAAGTTGGAATTTATTTTACACATGGTTGGACAGGGCCAAAGTAAACTCATCTAATTGGGTAAAAACATTTTAGGATCTATTTTTTGACATTATTATATTTTTAACCCTAATTACCCAATTTATGCAAAATTTGGTGATACGTATTTACTATAATCCCAATTCATAATAAATAAAAACAAAAGGTTTTCAACATCCCAAGAAAAAAAAGATTACAAAATTTTAATATTTATTAATATTTTTGAATTAAATATTGATTTAAATAAAATGGGATGGAATGTTTGATGGAAAAAATGATACAAAGAAACATGTTTGATTGAAATCTTACGTTTCATACAATGATGAGTTATACTAGAAAATAATAATATAATATTATTATTTTAAATTGTAGTTAACACATAGTCGTTGTATTAGCAGAAATGATCATAACAAACTACAATACGATTAAACAAGTTTTTAAAATGTTTTTAAATTTATCCAAAAAATATTTGTGTCTTAAAATAATAATTAATATGATTTTAAGCAAAACAGTTTTATATTATATAAAAAGATGTTTCATCGCCTTTTTATGGAGAACCCTTGTTAAATCAAGTTTTTAAACTTTTATTTGTTCTATTTAAAAAAAATTAAATACTTAATTAGGATTGAAACATCAAAATTCTCATTTGTTGAATTTTTTAATTTTTCAGATAATTTAAATTTTTTTATGAATAGTCAAATATAATGTATTTTAATTCAAAACTACCTCTTAATCTAATGTATTTATATAGATAGATTATCTATTAAATTGGTTTTAATGTCTAATTAGATTATATTTTTAACAGTTATTCTGATTTGGGTCATTGGAATAAATTTGAATTTAAAATTAGACATAAACAAGTGTCAATATTTTGATAGTTATTATTTATTAAAAACACTCTTTTTGTTTTTATGATGCGAATTAATTTTAAATTAATTTTTGAAAGCAATTTTTTTAGAATTAGGAAAAAATCGATTCGTTATTTCGAATCAAGAGGTCCAAATTGTGTAAATATATAACTTTTATTTTAAGTCATTATGAATTTTTACTTCAATAAATATTTTATTTACTAAGTTTATATAATAAATCATGTATATAAGGGTAAACAAATATTATTAGATATAAACATAAATTACCCAAACATGTGTTCTACTCCTATTGAGTGATACAAGTTTGACCATAGGTATCCTTGGGACGATTTTGGGACCCCATGGAGCCACGCGGGAGTGATAATGATACGTTATATTAATTAATTTAAAATAATTACAAAAATGACATAATCATATATTATATAGTAGAATGTTTTTTATATGGGGTTATATAAGTTATCTATTTGACTAAAAATATTAATTAAATATATAAAATTATTTCAAACATCATGGATTTTTTTATAATTTTTAGACATTAAATAAAATAATTTAATTATGACACAATAGTGATGGAGTAATTCCTTTATTAATAAGGGATTGAAATAGATTATATTATAAATTATATAATAAATTTATTTTCAAACTTTTTATACCATCCATGATTTATAAGGATAATTATGAGTTGTTATATTTTATTTATCGTAGGTTTTCCAAAATAATCATGTTGTTATAGATTTGTTTTAATATCATGATATAAATAGTATTTAAATTAGAATAAATGAGTTTTCATATCAATCAATATTTAATTAAAGGATATATATTACTAAAAATATATGATTTGGCCAAATTACATAGATAATGTTTATAATTCCATTAATGAACCTCTTGTGGTTATGTTTTTATTTCATGGTAACTATATTAACCATATAGTATGAATATATAAGAGATCATGTTAAAAGTTAAATAAGTTAACAAAGGGTTAAATAAAACATATAAGGATTAAAAATTTTCCAAACCCTATAAAATTCATATTAAATAATGTTATTTAGACTTATATGCACCATATATTAGAATTAAATATGTTTTGGACATTTTTATACCAAAGATTAGTTTATAATAAAATAATATATTCAAACATTCTTTAGGAGCAGCCTCCCTCTTATAAAAGGCCATCACCTCAAACACATTACACACACCTCTAAAACCCCTTTAATCATCCAATATCTATACAATGAAACACTAAAAATACCTATCTTCCTCCAATTATACTTACCATCAGAATAAGTAACTTCAAGAAATTCTATTGGATCAATCCAATGGGAGTTACCCGATTTAAATGTAATGTCTTCCCTCAAGTTCTCTTATTTTATTTTAACTCACCACTCCCTATTATATTCTTATTATTTTTTACATAACAATACTAGTATCCTAAATATACTAGGTTTTTTTATGATAAGGATTCAAACTACACTTACACACACGTCCATCTAATGGAGATGAACATACTGTTTATGTGTAGGACGAACAATTGCCTCACTAAACAATGATTGTTCAATTTTCTTCTACTGCCTCTAATGGTGTCCATTATGATGGAAATATATTTATATGTGATATGTATTACATTTATATTGTCCCTATGCATCTATATTTTTCATTTTTATAATACCTTTATGGTTTTTAGAAAGGGTAAATATGATAATTTCATTTAAGGAAGTGTGGACTACTGCCCCCTCAAAGTGATATGACTGTTTTATTCCATACGCGGAATGTATAAAGGATAAATTTACAGATATTATATATGATATTATACTATAATTATAATATACATATGCATAATTATGTTTTAATTCAATTAAATATAAAATATAAATGAATTCAGCATTCATGCGTATATACGGCTTACGGTCACCATGAACGGTGCATTTCATTTCTTATCTCTAAATGTTATGTACAATTATAAATACATATATATATATAAAATATATATTATATCTACAATATCTAAATCATTAATATCATTATATAAATACTCGAATTTCTACCACGTGGACAATTTATAATTATAACAAGTTCATTTTTGACTCAAGTTCCAAACCTGAACAAAATGTTTGATATGAACTAAAATAATAAACTAATTGTTAAAGAAAAGTAATAAATGATATAAAGCAAATAAGAAACTTGAAAAAGGTTCTCAATAAAGTATAAATTTAATTATTTTTATTATTAGGTAATTAAATAATGAACGCATCAAGTCATACATGAGGTAAGGGACTTCATCTCAAACTCCTTTCATTGAAGAATGTTTTGATAATATACAACTCCTTCCTTTACATGGTATCTAATAAAAACATTTAAATTTTACTTTAATTAAAAAGGAATGTTTTTCAATGAATCATTTTACTAAAGGATAAAAGGAAATTTTTTAACTTATGTGGTGACAATGAAATCTCTACCACCGGAATCGTTATTTGGCTTCCTCTATAAGCCATAATATTTTGTAAAATGAAAAATTAAACAACTAATTTTGATTTTGGTGTTTTGGTATTGAAAATAGTTTTTAAAAGTTAATTGATTATTTCAATATCATTAAATGATTTATTGTGATTTAAAATGAAATTGTATTAGTTAAATGTATATATTTTCAATATTTTAGATGTTATTATTTTATAATGGTACAAGGTCATTTGATAGGTGGTTATATGATAAAACAAATGAAGGGGGTTCCATGATAAACAAGGAAGGGTTGTTATGTTATAACCTCTAATGCATTGTGTATAGATGTTATCTGTATGGAAATTGTATTTAGTGATATGTGTGGAATTTGAATGTATGTTTATTCCATTTAAGGATGTTTTTGTCCCCTATTACATATATATGTTATGTGTGTTTTCAATGAGTTTTAAGGTAATATTTTTTTAAAAAAGGGTATGAAATGATCTTTTATTTAGTGAATAGTATTTACTACATCATAATGGTGAAAATTATTTCTTATGATAGAGTACTCATGGTTTACTTGTGGTTTTGATTGGTGGATTAGATCATGGAAATTTCATGATGTATAAAATATAGAACTAAAAATGACCCTTTTTCACGATTTTTTATTTTATGAAAAAATGAATACTGAGTACAATTGTCTACTTTGTAATTTTTCAAATTGTTTTTAATTATTATGGCCTAATTATATAAAATTATAATCCTAAAAATAACCTGAATGTGAATTATTAAAATAATTCTGGATTATGTAATGTTTATTGATGGGGCCTTGTAGTTGGTATTAGAGATATTTTTAGATAACATTAGATGTTAGGGTGTTATTTATGTATAAGTGACTTATCCATATTCATTAGAATATTAGAAAGAGTCATAGTTATATTTGATGAGTTGAATGTGTTTATGATAACATGAATAAGTATATCTTAGTTCATTCCTTCCTCTAGAAATAGTATATGATGATTTTAGAGATATACTCACACTAACATTTTTGGTTTTAGTAAATGGGTGGATCTATAAGGAACCAATGTAATGATGGATTTGTAGAAAACAATAATGGTACATTCAATAAGCAACTAAATCAAATGGGATATGTAATGAAAACTATAGTGCTTATTTTCAACCAACCATTAGGAGTCATGATTGACCACTTGAAACTTGGTGATTTTTCTAAGACATCATATTTGATAGAAATGAATCCCAATGGATGTTTAGTTAATAATGATAAAGGTATATATGATCAATAACCTATGTCTCGTGGATGTGGAATGAAACACCTTGGAATATGCTTCAATGGTATGGGAAGATTCTATATATGTGTTAATGAAATTCATAAAAAATAACATGCCATGTAAAAGGAGTCATTCAGTTTACTCCAGAAAAAGGAAAAATGTTCATTCTAGAGGATCAATTGAATGTTTTAAATGTGGTGTGAAATTTCGTTATAAAAATAGATTTCATATGAAGAAGGCTCGGGAATGGGATCAGCAGGATCTTACGAATATATGTCTACCAATTCATAATTCCATTCCAATTTAAGAAGAAGAAACTAAAAATGACCTATGAAAGTTATGTATTATTTCTTATTTCATACTTTCACATTACTGATATCATAAGAAATTACACGTGATTTTGTTGGAAGGAAATATGTATTAATGAAAAAGATGTAAAAATATGGATAAAGGATCATGAATAATTTTATATTTTTAAGATGTCTACATTTTAGGAATTGAAGAGTTATGTTGGATCTATAGATAATGATATGTTTAAATGCATTAATGATAGGATAACATTGTAAGACTTTTTATATTATGTGAAACCCTAATGCTTAATATGAGATAATTTTATTCTAGGATTAATTATCTTATATTTTTTGGATAGAGATATAATGAACCATTTGGGTTTATATGATCCTTGAATTTGAGAAAATCAAATCATATTATGTTGTGGGATGAAAATGTAATTTATGAGATAACATTTGTTATTAAAATATGTTACAGTTATTTTTTGAGGTATCAATATAATTTTATGGTATGTAATAAAATATATAGTTTTTGAAAAAGGAAAACATGCAGACCGTGTGACAACCCATCATGTCAGACAAAGCATTAGGAATAAAACCCACAACCAAAGTATGACTGGGATTTATCAAATACCATAGGACTATATGAAGTCCCTGGTAAGTATAACTAATTATTTTTTGTTAAATGATTTTATGGATCAATAATAATTTTATTTTGGGATCTTAATTTTTATCAAATGGATAACCATAGTATAGGAAAATGATATGGTGATTAAGTTGTAAAGTTTATTTTGTAAGATGTTCTCTCTTTTGGCGAACACTATATGCCTAAGGAAAATAAAATACTATGAGATTTCATTGGTGGATATATAGTTTATTTTTGTGTAACACACTATGCTTTGTGGTATACATATTTTTATTTTCATTATTTACTAAATTGATTACCCAACATATAGAATTTTTGATTTGGTTAATTACACATCTGCATGAGACTTTTATAGTTGTCGATGTTAATTCGGGAGAAATGTTATGATTTATTATTGAAGTATACGTGATTAAATAATTATGAGATTTGGGTATCAATCTTAGTTTAAATTATATTGATGGATTTTAAAGACAATTGTGTATTGAATGGTCTTTGTTGATCCTTGGGTACTCTTTGTTCAATTTTGGAGATTTAGAGTAATATTTATTTTTCTAAAAGATAATCCTTTTTGGGATTATCTTATCTTGTACTATCATTTTTTGTTTTTGTTCATTTCTGATGATATATAGTTAAACTTTCTTAGATTATGTCATTCTCTAGAAGTTTATTCTAGTGATTTGGGTGTGACTATGCCATCTTGAATAATCATCATAAAGAGAAAATACAATTTTCGGTAAAAACTTATTACGGGATGAATCTCAACATGAAAACTAAGTATACATGCTTATGTCCATTGTCAATATCATGGATAAATTCTCCAGCATTATGAAATGGAACTCAAAAATACATTGTCTATTTACTTTTCCTACTGGGGAATTAATGACCGTTTAACCAATCCCGTGTTTGTGGTTTTCTTATTGTTAATTTTATCATAATCATGTTTTATATCACACTCCATCAGAACATGACCCTTAGTTTCCCCTTCATATCTAGGTTTTCTAACATGGAATCCTATTATTTATTATTTTTGGTGACCCTTTTACTTATCTTTCATTCATAGAAAGGGATAGTTTTATTGACTAATTTTCTAATGTCGTACTTTTAATGATGTTTTAATCCCCAATTTCAAAATTTTGAGGACACAATTTTCAAAAGGGGAAGGATGTAAAATCCTAGGTAAATAAATAATATGAAATTTTCATATTTATTAATATTTATGAATTAAATATAAATTTTAATTTGATGGGGATTCTATGTTTAATCGTGTACGTGATACAAAAGAACATGTTTCTTTAAAATGTTAAATTTCACACAACTTTGAGTTATACTGAAAAATAATAATATAATATTATTATCTTAAATGGTAGTTAATGCCAAATTGTTGGATGGGAGGGAATGAACTGAACTAACTACAATATTATTACACATGGTTGTTAATTGTTTTCACATTTATCCAATAAATTCTTTATGGTTAAAATAATAAATAATTGGATATTAATCATAAATAGTCTAATATTCTTTAAAAGGACTTTTAACAAACATTTAATGGTGAACCCTTATTAAATCAATTTTTTTTATTTTATATGTTTATTTTAAAATAATAATAATCTTTTTTTACAATAGGGACATCAAAATTTACATTTGATTAAATTTAGTTATTATTTTATTAATGTTCATTTTTAATGTATAGTGAAAATACTATATAATATTTCAAAACTACTTTTTAATCTAATTTATATGAACAGATAGATTATATTTTTTATTTGTTCTAATGTGTAATTATAGCACATTATTATCAATTAATCCAATGTAAGTCAATGTACTTAATTTCACCTTGAAATTCCACAAAAACAAATATCAATCATTTGATAGTTATTATTTCTTAAAAACACGCATTTTAGTTTTGACAAAGGGAATTAATTTTAAATTAATTTCTTCCACCTCTGTGCTTTGATTTGGGAAAAATGGATTCCATATTGAGAATCATAAAGTCCATATTGTGTAAATAGGTATCTTTTATTTATAGATATTATTAATATTTTTTTAGTAAATATTTTACTTACCATGGTTAAAGGGTAAATTTGGTAAATAAGGGTAACAATATATTATAATAATAATATAAAATTACCCTAAAATATTCTTTAATCATATTGGTTAATACATGATTGACCATTGGGATCCTTGGTCGATTTGGCGACCCCATGGAGCCACATGGGACTGATAATGAAACTTTATACTAATTAATATAAATCAACGACAAAAATTATATACACATATATCTTTTAGTAAAAACATATTATATGGGGTTTATAAGTTATTTATTGGACTATAAATATTCACTTAAAATCTAAAAATATTTCCTACATCATTTTATTTAATATTATTTTTTTTTATATTAAATAAATAAATTTTATTATGACAAAATAGTGATCCAGTAATTCTTCCATTAATAATAGATTCAAATAAATGATATTATAATTATTAAAATAATTTTTTTTAAACTTTTAATGCCATAAACGATTTTTAGGGATGAGTATGAATTGTTATATTTTAATTATTGTTGGTTTTTGGAATGAATCATGATGTTATTGATTTTTTTAAAAGTCTTGATATGAATATTATATAAATTGACATAAATGATTTATTAAATAAATCCATATTTTATTAAATGATATAATAATCATAAAAAGTTATGATTTGGAAAAAATACTGAAATTAGGTTTATAATTTCATTAATGAACCACTTTGTGTTCTATTTTCATTTTATTCAAACTATAATAAATCATATAGTATGAATATATTAGAGGACGTGGTAAAAGTTAAATAAGTTAACAAATGGTTAAATAAAATTGATAAGGATTAACAATTATCCAAAACCTATACAATTATTATTAAATGATTTTATTTCGAAATTTAGGAACCTTATATTAGAATTTTATTAATTTTTGGTCCTTTTTATACTAAAAATCAGTTTATAATCATTTAATATTTTCTAAATTTCCAAAAGAGCCCCTACTCCCTCTTATAAAAAACAATCACCTCTAACGGAGATACCAGATTTAAAGACAATGTCTTCCCTCAAGTTCTCTTGTCTTATTTTACTCCATCACTCTATATGAACATATTATTATTTGATTAAATAACAACAGTAGAATAAGAAATATACTATGTTTTAGTTATGATATGGATTTGAACTACATAATCACACACCTCCATCTAATTGATACAAATATATTGTTTCCATGTACGGTGAAATGCAGCCTCATGAAAAGATGATTGTTCGATTATCTCGTACCTCCTATCATAGTGGCCATTATGATGCCACTGTATTTATATGTGATATATATTGTATTTATATTGTCTCTATGCTTCTTTATTTTTCAATTATATCATACATTCATGGTTTCCATAATGGGTAAATATGAAAATTTTATTTGCGGAAGTGCGGACTACCGCCCCCTCAAAGTGATATGACTCTTTAATGATAGACGTGGAACATATAAAGGATAGAGTTACTGAAATTATATATGATATTATAATGTAATTATAATATAACTATGTATCATTATGTTTTCATTTCATTAAAAATTAAATAGATATGAAAGTAGCATGCATGCGTATGTACGGATTACCATCCCCATGAACGGAGCATTTAATTACTTTTCTTAAAATGTTATATACTATAATAAATTGTATATATATAGAATATATATGATATATATTATAACTAAATCATGAATATCATTACTTGTATAATAGAATTTTGACTACATTGACAATTTATAATTATAACAAGTTCATTTTTGACTCAAGTACTGAACATCGACAAAATGTATGATATGAACTCAAATAATTAACTAATTATTATAAAAAGGTATTAAGTGATATAAAATTAAAAATAAACTTGAAAAATGTTATTAAGAAATTATATATTAGCATAAATTTAGTATTTAGGAAATTAAATAATGAACGGGACAAGTCATAATTGAGGTAAGAGACTTCATCACAATCTCCTTTCATTGAGTCATGTTTTGATATTATACTCCTCCTTCTTTTACACGGTGTATAAAAAAACCATCTAATGGTCTATTTAATTGAAATGGAAGAATTTTATATGAATAATTTTACTAAATGAAAAAATGAATATTATTTAATGTATGTGGAGACAATGAACTCTCTGCATCCATAATCGTTATTAAGAATCCTCTATAAGCCTTCTTGTTTTTAAAAAATGAAAAATGAAACCCCTAATTATATTTGTTGGGTGTTTTTCTGTTGAGAATGGTTTTTGAAATAGATTTATTATTAAAATATCTTGAAATTATTTCTTTTGATTAAAAATGATATGTTATTAGTGAAATGTGAATATTTGAAATATTTTATGTGTTATGATTTTATAATTGTTCTCGGACATTTGATAGGTAGTTACATGATAAACCAATCAATGGGTGGTGCCATGATAAACCACGATGGGTGGTTACAATATAACCAATTGATGGGTGGTTCCATGCGTATGTTTATGTCCCAATTTTCCAATATATGTTATGTGTGTATTCTATGGTTTTTATGGTAATATTTTGGTTACAAAAAGGATAAACAATGATATTTTGTTCAGTTAAGAGTATTTAGTACTTCATAAAGGTGAAAGGTATTACGTATGATAAATTATTTGTGTTTTACATGTTATTTTGTAAAACTAAAATTTGTCATTCGTTGTGTGTATTTTAATGATATTTTTATGCTCCTCCCATGTTTTTTGAAATGTTTTTCACTGGATATAAAGATGTATAGGGTCGAGGATGGGATCTAGAAAAAGTCAAGGTGTAAAAAATATCGAACTATAAATGTCTATTTTTTCATGACTTTTTATTTTATGAAACAAAGGATACGTAGTACAACTATCAACTTCGTAATATTTCAAATTTTTGTGTAATAGTTATTGCCTAATTCTATAAAACTCTATACGTGAAAAGATCCTCAATTTGAATTATTATGTTAATTCAAGAATATGTAATGTTTAAGGATGGGGCCTTATAAGGATCCTATATTAAATATTCATAAACCCTGAAACGATATATGAAATTCTTTTTTCCATATTAATTTAAAAGATGTTGAAAAATATTATTTAAAATTATATATATGAGACACAATGAAAAAAAATTATATCAGAATTACTCATTTCACAAATAAATTGAGTTTATAATATATATATATATATAAATACATACCTACACAATAAATAATAAGGTTTATAACTATATTGGTTAGTATAAGGAAAATAATTACATTTCTATAGTAATAAAAAATTTAATTTGACAGACTATAATTTAAACAAAATTATTTTTTTCACTAAAAAATATAATTTACAACTACTCATTGAATAATAAAACATTTATGAAAAATCCAAAAAGTTTACCATAATATAATTTTGATATCATGAGTTTAAACAAGTTATCTTATTTTTCAAATAATTTTTTTTTCTTTTCAATAAATTACTTATAATATAATCTCACCAATGGAAATAAATTTCATTTTTAAAGAAAACATATTTATATCAAATAAAATGATTTTTCTATAATTCATGTTATTATTTACCAAATATTTTCCAATAATTTTATATCGAGTAAAACATTTATATATATTTATTATATTTTATATTCTTATCTGTACCATCTTATTTAAAATCTATGTAAAAATTTATTATTTAAATAATTATATTTCATGGTTAATTTGGGAATAGTGTTGCGTGTAATATAAGATAATGAAAGTGGATTACTTTTTAAAAATTATATATTTATTTAATTGTTCCTCATATAAAAATGTTTGTACTGGGTATAGGAATTTATAAAACCTATCCAAAACAAATAATTAAAACAAATAACATTCTTTAATGATCATATATTACGAATAACTCAAAGACAAACTCTAAGAGGATATTATCATTTAACCATTCATATAAAATGAATTTATTTTTACAAAAATTAAATGATTATTAGATACTATGTTTAATATAATGTCATAATATATTATATAGATATTATAATAAATATATCATATTTCATTCCTCCATAGATTTTATAGGACCCTCATATTAATGTTGTAGTTTTTGGTTCATCAATAGATCTTCTATAATATAATATCCAGTCATCCAAACATTCATTATATGGACTCTTTAAATAATATATCATATAAAATTGTGTTTTAAATGTAATTTTTTTTATTTTTCTGATTTTGGTGTTCTCTAACCAAATCAACGTCCATATGTTTTCATAATAAAGTTCAATTTTTATATCAATTCTAGAATCCACTCTATGATTTTTAATCAATACATCGATCCAAAAAGCATCCCTAACACCATCATGTGTATGGATGTACTCCTCCTCAATTATGTGTTTTTCTTAGGACACATCCAACTAGTCACTCTAACAGATATATTATATAATAGTCAATAATGATCCCTTATATATATTTTTTGGATTGGAAACATGCCTCTTTTTACCCTTTAAAAAATGTTCTTCCTCTTTGATAAAAACCATGAATATTTCCTTATCTGTAATCAATTACATAAAAATGTTCTTTATAATAACAAAATTACTCTAACCAAGATAACTTCGGAATATTTTATATATTTAAAAAGATTAAGATTTATATTTCCATATATATAACATTTCCTAAAAGATATAACATATGTTAAAAACACTAGAAATCCCATAAATCATGACTAAATCTTTTTAAGTGTCCCAAATTATCTGATGATTTCATCCATGAAGCACTGGTAAAGACAAACATTTGGAGGACACCTTTTCCCGATTTCAATATAACTTTACAAATATATATTTTTTGATTAAATCATTGAAACTACCTTGATTAATCACTATAGATCATCATACACAACATATATACGGATTCACTCATTTATTTCATTATGAATCTTTTACCTAGTAGAAAATTTATAGAATTTAATGTCGATATTTATTTTACATTAGTATGTATTTAATCTTTATATTCATTAATTAAAATATATATTTTTTAATCAGTAACCTAGATATTCTGATGATTAGAAGCTTGAATCAGTCTATAAGTAGACTATTGTATCTTGAATACCATTGAATCCTCTTTTGGATCTACAAAAACATTGAGGTTTATAATATATATATAAACTCTTATTTGTCCACATTATGTATTGGTGTTTGGAAATAAATTTTATATATCTTACAAATATAATGAAAATCCATGTAAATATAAATCTAAATTTACATCATAATTATAACATGTGAACATCATTATTCATATTTAATACTATTAGTTTTTGATATATTTTTTCCACATTGAATAAATTATTGGTTTAAAAAAACAATAATTTTTTTTTTCTTATTAACACCCATGTGGAAACTTTTGTGTCCTTCCCCTTTAGGAACATACACCATGTTCCACCCTAGGTCATTATAAATGGATTCAATTTTAGATTCTATCTCTTGTAACAAATTATCAAAATTTGAAACATGAACAGCCTCTCAATATGTAATAAGTAAATTCCCTATTTATATAAATTCGTGATAATTATTTATTCTAATTACATATCCATTGAAATATTTATTACACATAATAGAAAATTTTAATTCTTGTTTATAATGTATTGATTCTTCCAACCAAACTCTTTGAATATCTATCTCAAAATCATCAACATAATAATTCCGTTTTATGGATCTTGAAAATTTCACTATTTAACCTTTCTACAATGAATTCATAACACATGTGGCATTATTCATGTAAAACTACACAATAGGACAATTTTTTTAATGTTATACAAATAAATCCCAATAGTTTCATTTTGTTAAATAAAAAAGTACATATTATATTTTGAGACATGGTTATAAGTAGAAAAAAATTGTTTTAATTTACAAAATCTTCCTAAAAAAATTGGTATTCCTCCCAGTATATATCTATTATTGTGTTAATTTGACATCATGGGATAGAAAAAGACTTGGAAAAATGGTATCAGTCATTAGTTCATAACAGTAGAATTAAATTGAATGACTACACTAACTAATCATCAATCCATTAATATCTAACATGTTATGATTCTTCAATTCTGACAATCCATTTCATGGTATTGTTCCTAGAGATTTATGTTGAGAAACAATTCCCCAATCCCTTAGATGATTAGTGAATCATTGTCCTATTTATTCACTACAACAACATCATCATAGAATATTAATAATAATTGAAATAAGATGAAAAAATTTATTCTGAAAATCATGAAACATTTCAAATGTATCATATTTAAGTTTCATTATAAATGCATAAAAACTGACTAAAATCATCTATAAATGTGGCGTAGTAACAAAATCAACCACTTTCTTTATTTCTCATTGAACCACATGAATAATAATGTATAATAATTTTATAAAATAACAAAAAAATTAAATAGTATTATATTAATTTATATATTAACTCATTCATATATAATATTATATGGAATATAATGATATTTCATGGTTTATAGGAATTTAAAATTTCCACTTCTATAATATAAAAATATAATATAATATAAAAAAACTAGGTAATATAAATCATAATAAATTTATAAATTAACTATCATTATTTAAAAATAATCCCATTATTTTCAGATAACATAACCTACAAAATAATTTTAATAAATAGTATTTAAATATTAAAAAAATAATATATGAAAAAATTTTATCTTATATAATTGAATAAATTAATTATAATCTATTTAAAAAAATTAATTATGTTTCAAATATCGTATAAATTAAATATCCCAAACTACCTTTCAAAATGATTTATAGATATTTTAATGAAAATAATACCATTACAAATAATTTTAATTATTTTCTTTTTTACAATTATAAATAAGTTTTACTAATCCTAAGGGTATATTCTCTTTACCCTAATTTAGATTCCATAAATAAGGTTGACCAGATCTATACCAATATATTGGTCATCTGAAACCACATTAATATAGGTTAACCAATCATACATTTTTGAAACACGTATACAAAATGGTAACAATGTTTCTGCCATTACACAACTCATGGGACTAAAAGTAACATAATGATAACATATAATAAAATTATGGTCACAAATAAGAATTTAGAATAATATTTAGGTTATGAAGATAATAAATATACCATTATGTAAACATATCACATATTTGTGCAACTCAATTTTAACTTTAATTAATTACTCGCACTAATTTAAATCATATTCCTATTTTTAAAAAATTTGATTCATAAAAAATATTGATTATGACACATTTAAATCCCAATGAAACACTCTTTGGTACAACTAGTCTCTATTTTAATCCTTAAATGATCATGTCAGTGAAAATCCGCCAAAAACAGCATAATGTGTCATCAAATAAATCTATTGTGAAATGTATCGGCAAAAAATAAGATCTAATATTTAGTCATTGTATTAAAATATATATTCATACGTCATTCGTGAATTATTAATGAGGATCCAATTATTTTTTAAACTTATTATTGTTGACATTAACATAATACACTAGATGAGTGATCCTTGATCATATCAGGACGATACCCAAATTCAAAATGCTTCATAGACACTTTATTAAGAAATGTTAAATATCACTTATAAGTGGAATATATTTGTAAGAACATATCATAATATATAATATAATAAATATTTCAAAAAACGTGTGATTTTCACACAAACAAAACCCATGTGGTGATATCTATTACATAGATAAATATGGATGAAACACATCACAATAATTGTAGTCAACATGAATATGTAATTCGTTGGACTTTTAAATGTATAAATGAAAATATTAAATGAGGAAACTATTTGGATTTATTATAATGAATACATTCAAAATAATGTGTGAAAAGAATTGTATCACATTCTACTATTTTCATATGAATATCATTAATAACTATTATAAAATATCTATTAAATATAAATTATGAATTATATTCACAACAAAAACATTCATAGATAATTGATACCTTTCATCATATCCATCATCCTTTTCTAATTTAAAAAATAATTGGTGAGCATAAATGCTCAGTAAAGGTTACATACTGTGGATTATATTAAAATTAGATAAGTTATTTTTAAAATAGAATGTTAAATAACTAAAATCACATTCATGTTTGTCAATAACATGAGCACAAAAAAGATTCATTGATAATATAAATGTTGGATATCAAGGATAATAATAATTGGAATATCAATGAAACAACTTTTTATTATTATACACCAATGATCATAATAATTATCGTATCAGTACCATAAAGTACTATTACCATGAAAATTTTAAATTATGGGTAGTAATAAAAAAATAATTTAATGATAGATTACCGATTCATTCCCTGAGACATGTCGATGCATCGATGGGGTATATAATTCCAACCCCTAACATTCACTATATTTCTAATGCACTAGTAATATATCAAATAATGTATTAATATCCAGAAAGTATAATTTATCAACAAAAATCTATACATAAAAATGAATATATATTTATATATAATTTGACTATCAATCAAATACTTTAACAGAATAACACCATATGTAGAAATGGAATACCGATAATGAAATAGTCATATATAAAATTCAATGCATGTGAATATTTATGTGAAATGTCAAATATACTGATAACAAGTATGTGATTGTTTACAATGATGGAAGAATTATAAAATGTCCCCAATAGTGAATAAGAAAAATAATGGTTCATTTTCATTGATGAATAAAAGATCCATAAAAACATCATTAACAACATTTTTTGATGAAAATATCATTTCATTTTGAATTCCACTTTTGAAAAACTAAAAATAACTTAAATATTATGAAACAAATTCATTAAAATGAACCGCTTAAAAATATAATGAAGGTTTGAAACAATAAATATTGAAATTACTTTTAAATCTAGATCATGATGTATGAGATAAAAACCCTCAGTTCATTAATTTTAAAAAAATGAATGTTGTTCAGAAAAATAAATTATTATTCCTTTTTAACCATTTTGTAAAAAACATTTATAAATATTTTTTTAAATTATGGTATATGTATGAAACATTTGTGAAAATATTTTAAAAAAATATTGATATGGAAGATAAAAAATTATCAAAATAGAAATATGATCGGTTTTGTTTAATAAATCCTATCTAGATTCACCATCTAGAGAGTGGAAAATTAGGAAGAGAGTATGGGAATAATTAATAAATGTGTACTTAATGTTATTTATAATTAACATGAATATATAGATATTCATATTAAAATAAATCAAAGGATGGTCATATAAAGAACATATAAAAACATGTGGATACTACCAAATAGGATTAAATGGAGAGGAAATTGAGAAAATACCCCTTACTTTTGGTATGGCATGTGTCATACGTTCTATAACCTCCTATGTAATAAATTTAATTTTTTTTTATAATTGCATATTGTAAGGTCCCCAATCCATGTTCCACCAAAAGGTGCCCCGAACTCGATTAGTCACATAACCTCAAGATTATTTCTCTAAATTCCACAGTATTCTAACAATTAGTGAGGGACAAGGTGAGATCATTGGGAAACTACGCCCTCATTAGAAGAGTATACAAATTTAATGAAAAAATTAAACAATAGAGGAAGTGGAAATACCACACAACAGAAGTAAACCAGAGAAGACTAATAGTAATAAAACCACGGGAGCATATATATATATATATATATATATATATAATGTCTATCACTTGTGATTATTAAAGAACCCAATGAATTAATAATGATGGAAATACAATTCAGAAACCAATTTACAGAAAATAATGTAATCCCTAATAGCATCACAAGCCTTTTCTTCTCCCCATTCTCCAAAGATCCAACGAAAATCAAGCTCCTAACGTGGAAGGTCGCTCACCCTTATCTACTCCAGAAATCATAAAATCTATTTTGTTCTAAAAGCATGACCGAAATAGGGTGTAAGATGAACCCTATTTAGAAACCACCAAAATATATGTGCCTAACTATCAGTGAATATTAATAGAAGGTAATATACAGAACATAAGAAATAAACTAGGATGTAATCAAAAGTAAAATGTCATACAGTTTCAATTAAATTCATTTAAATTATTCATTTGAATCAAGTAATATCAGGATCTAGCCTTTGATCTATATCCCAATGTGTCACAATAACAAATAGATGTCTTAGCAGAACATCTAGACAAACAAGTAAGACTGATTCCAATCTTTTGCTTTATCATGGAAAACTCGTCACAATCATTCAATCATTAATTAAAACCACATGGGAATGTTCTCATATTCATACCCCTCCAGTATAACAAAACATCAATTCAATAAATTAATGAGACTCTTTGGAATCTCTCATATTCTATCCCATATGGTTCCACATTGTATAGATCAACTACAAAGGACCACCATGGAAGATCTCACGGTCAATACAACTTGGTCAACATAGCATTGAAAATTATAAACAACCACCAGGGAATCTCTCACAGTCAATACCCTGGGGTTCAAAATCCATTTAATCAAATAATTATAATCACGTATAAAACAATCATGGTCTAATAGAAACAATTATATATGACCACCTCGGAAGCTCTCACAATCTAACCCCTTTGGGAATCTCTCATAATCAAATCACATTTGGTCATCATTCATAATGCATAACACATGAATTTCATATAATAAAAAACTCCATCATAACAAAACAAGGTATGGAAAACATTTCAAGCCTGTAGGTATCCTATACCAAATGACCATAAACAATCAATTACGGGAACTCAACCATGGGGTATCTCATAAAAAAGGTATCTAACTTTATACATAGGTAACTACCCTTAATTATTCCATAAAACCATAGTATGTAAAAAAAATTTAAAATTAAAATCCTTCAATACCCCAAATGTGAGTATGTGACCCTTTTAGCATGTATAATCTATATAAGAGCAATGAATGGCACAAACCACATACCTCGATATCGTACGATTGATATACTTGAACGTAGGCCCTTGAATCGGCCTTGGTCGTCATAGATCTACAAAAGGGTGAAAAAATCCCAAAAATTATTAACTCATGATAGAGGAAGAATCAGGATGAAACACTCTAGAGTGTTCGAGAACTAACCTGTGGGATTCCAACACACTTGGAGATGTCTCAATCAGAGCTATGATGGTGAATTGGGGCATCAATCATCATCCGTCAATCCCAAGCACTCCACTACAAAACATGGGAACGTGAAGACTGTTCCGAACATGAGATGTGACCCCACTCTGATATATCAATTAAAAAGAAAAGTATATAGCATGTTCATTAAAACTACATGTTGTGTATTATCCTCAACCAGCACTAATGATATGAATTACGCCAGGTCACCACAATGTGATTTACTCAGTTATTACATAACCAGTACGTAGAAACCAGGTACAATGTGTGTATACAAAATTACACAATATGTACTATGTAAAACCCCACTTCATCATTTTTCTTAAAAAACATCCCAAAATCAAGATCCAGAACAAAAAATATTATCTGGGTTTATAAAAACTTACCTCCATAAGGATATTTTTCCACAAATTACCTTTTCAAGGGTGGTGAAGAAGAATCTATGAACAACATCTGGCATTGCTAATGTACGTCGACATCCCTCTCTTATGTATCATCTGGTATTCACTCGTGCATCCATAACACCCATACCAGTGAAATAGGCAGGCCACATAGAACCTTCATGATTTGATCCACATTGCTAATAGGGTGCTCCTCAAAGGATTCATCCATATCCAACTCAATCTCCTTGGGTTAAAAACCTGATATTGTTATAAAAATAGAATCATAGCTGAGAAACACAAAAGACGTCATGCATTTCTTGATACCTTTGTGGTAACATCAGCTGATAGGAAAATGGCCTAAATCTCTTGAAAACCTCAAATGGTGTGATTTATCATGTTTAATGTTCTCATATCTCCTAATCCTCCTTTTTCCCAATCTCAATGCGACACAAAAGAAAACCCAACCTCGACTTCTAACTATAGAGGTCATCTTCGTCGATCTACATAATATTTTCACCGAGACAGTATTGTAGCCATCCTATTTTAAAATAGCTCCACCTACTCAGAGGTATCCTAGAAAACACGAACTCCCAACAAAGATTCCTATCCATCCTCCAACCTACATAGGGGTAATCGTCATGGCCTACTTTACAAATCCTCATAAGGTGCAATCTGAATCGTTTCCTAAAAACTATTATTATAGTAAAACATTACAAATCATATGTGTGTCTCTAAATAGTCTATAAAATCTAGGACTCATGCTCGAAGAATTTTTTCCCAATCCTGAATCGTGTTCTAAAAATGGCCATCTATTAAGGGATAGTAATTAGTACTCAGAAGTACATGTGTTCCCAAATCCATCTATAGTTCCTACCAGACACTAGAAGTAAACCAGGCATCCCTATCTGAATCATAGAGTAGAGAAACCCATGAAAATGTACAATCTATTAGGTATACAACATTTCAATATCATCAACACTGATAGATTCCATATTCAGTATGAAGTTTAGATCTTTCATGAGGATGTCAAAAATAACCAAAACCACATCATTCCCTTAGGGAGACATCAATAATCCTATCACAAAATTGATTTCGACATCATTACATATCAAATCAGTAATCGGTAACTTTTGTAAATGACCTACCAGTCATTGATACCCCACCATCACCTACTTACAGGTGAAACATATCAAAACAAAACCACCTACATCCCTGTTCATACCTGGCCACTGATACTGACGATGAAAATCACGATACATCTTGGTGACACTAGGATAAAATTACCCTACTAAAGAATGAAAATATCATAGTAGAAACTCACTTATTTTTCCTGACACCAATATATGCCCACAAAACACACATAACCTCATCATTGTCTTCTGTCCACCCATGAATAAGGTCATTTCCTGACAAAATCTACAATAGGATTGTGCCTTTAGAATCTGAAATCTTCCTAGTTCGGACTCAATATAGTAGACTTGAGGTAATATTTATAGATTAAATAAATGAATTTCCATTTATTTTTTCTACATCCTAATGCATCTCAGAGAACATATCCATAATCTTACACTCAAAACTAGGCTTCTAAATGGACTTTATCTGAGTCCTCCTACTCAACGCATCAGATAGTGCATCGCCATTCCAAGGTTTGTAGGCAAGCACAATTTCAAAATACTGAAGTACTCAACCCACCTTCACTATCTCAAATTCATATCTCACTGAGGAAATATATACATAAGGATTTTTTGGTTTGTTTATACCATAAAACGTTCTCCCAAAAGATAATGACTCCAATAGTGCAAAACATTCACACCTACAGCTAACTCGAGATCATGCATCGGGTAATTCTTCTCATGTGGCCTCAACATCCAAGACCTATATGAAATGTCTCATTCCCCTTGAATAATAACTGATCTTTCCCAGATACATGATGCATCACATTGAACAGTGTAAATCATTCCCAATTCTATATAATAAAGTATTGGTCATGAAGTCAATGTCCCATTCAGATCTTTAAAGGTTGAATCATAGGATTCTATCCAAAAGTACTTCTCACCTATCTCAGTCAATCCAGTCGATGGCGCTTCAAAACATTAAAAGTCATTAATAAATCCTATGTATTAACCATCCATCTCTAGAAAACTTTATACCTTAAAGAAGTTCTTGGGCTACTCCCATGATACTACCTCTATCACATTCTTTTGGTCTAATAATACATTTTCCACTGAGATGACATGACCAATGAAGTAAATTTGAACGATCCAAAATTTTAATTTTGAGAGGATAACATATAATTGATGTTCTTTCATTCTACTCAAAAAAATCTCATGATGTATTTCATGGTTGTGTGGAGTGTGAGAGTACGCCATGATATCATCCAAAAAGGATACCATAATAGAATCCACGAAAGGATGGAACACTCAATTCATCATTTCAATGAAAACTAAAATCACGTTCGTGAAAACGAATGTCATATCAAAATACTTGTATAGACCATACATTCTTTGAAAGGTTGTAAGAGGTATATCTGATGGTCTAACATGCAGCTGACGATAATTGGATCTTAAGTCAATATTTGAGAACAAACAGTCTCCTCAGAGATGATCAATGTGATATTTAATCCTCAACAAAGGGCATTGGTTCATGACTGTCAACTAGTATCTCTTCCAATAATATTCACAATTTCTGAGTGTACAATTCCACTTTTTCAAAAAAGGACAGGAAAACCTAAGGATAAGTGCTAGGTCAAATGAATCCATTTTCCTACCACTCTTCTAACTACATTTTAAGATCCTTTAAATTTGTTGTATCCATCATATAATGAAGACTGGGAACCAGTTCCACTCCTAGAACAATCTCAATAGTGAAACTCACCTCTCTCCTTAAAGGTATCCCGGTACATTCATCATGGAATACATCTCTAAAAAAATCCAACACTACTGGAAAGTCCATCTGTGATGACCCCTGGTCAAAAAAATATAAACTACAAATATGGTTTGTAATTCAAACCTACACATGATGCTCTGGCCCATCTCATCTCACCTAGACATTCCATTCTCCCTTTTGTAGAAAGGAGTCACCCATTGTTGACGTGAAACTCACCCTGAAGTGATAGAAGTCAATGACCTATATTTCTGCATGTTCGACACTCAACTGTGTCTCTTGGTCAATAAGGTGTCATATGACCACTATTTTCACAATGGTTTCACACCACATAGAATCCTAAGGGAAAATCATGTGAAAGTTCTATGTGCCACCTTCAGGTACCAATCAAAGGAGATCCAACCCTGTATGATGAACTGCCTAAGCTCACAACTCCTAACTCATTCATATTGGGCTCAATAATCAGTGCTTGAATTACTATAGTATTACCCAAATTCAACCTAAAAACATCCAAATGTGATTACTTTTCAAACCTAACACCATCCTCAAATCTCCTAACCAATAATAACTCATCACCACCCAAAATATGCATGAAGCACTGATGATCCGTAAATCAAGAAGAGTAATCCTTCGCTGAAAGATCACCTTTCCCCAAATCCATGAACTCACTGTCTTGGTCATCCCTCAATATCTCGTGGTTGAAGTAAACATTGAAGGCCCTTTGGTACTCTTCCGAAGACATATATTGATGATTTCCCTCATATGGGATATCATCCCTCTACATCTTGGAGGAATCCCGTATCATTTATGTTCCAATCATCACACTCTTCTAAGGAAGAATCTACAGATGCATGAAGATAGAAATCATAGACTCAAACAATGACTCTACAGTCGGAGGTCCTCTATCCCTTCGAAATGTTGGAGTATGCTAATCCTGGAACGGCTGCGTTAACTCATCCATAGTCATGGAAGGATGTGGTGCTCCCAAAAAATTATACATTAACCTCAAAAGGCATTCACAGCACTATGCATCAGCACATGTGTCTAGTATCACATTTGGTGCCAAGATGGGATTGACATGAGGATATATTAGAAGTCCCTAGTCATCTATTTCAAGTTTCAGATCATCACCATGTACCTAACCTACAACCAGAGGATATCTTGGTAGAATTAATCTGAAAGGTCAAGTGCACACCTCAATTCAATAATATCATGGACTATAACTAATATGTTCAATAAAGGAACAAGATAAAGATAATATTCATGTTTTATAAAAATAGGGTTAGAAGTCATGTAAAATAACTACATGACAAGTTACCTTAAAACATTACATGGTCATGTATCCATTTAAACCTGGTCGTGTAAAACCCCATACACACACCATGTTACACCTATGACATGGTGTGTAATTTTATATTCCAACCTATTTAAATACAACTACATGACTAGAACTACACGATTCTATCAGTGTAACACTACGCGACATGCATTCTATAGACACAGAGTGTACCACGTATATTTCACCAACCCATGTCATTATCCCCACTGATTATTACTACAAGGCATTTATAAGACATTCATAGTATGTAAAACCCAAATTTCATCCACCTATGTCATTAATCACAATACCAGATACATTTTCTTTCACAGCACAGTGTGTACTCCTTGTACAAGACATGTTATGACAAACGTTTACCAAAATTGTGCCTCTGGTCACATTTTCAGCCACATGGTCAAAAACTAAACTAAAAATACATATGGTACACATCTTGTACTTAGGAAAAGTCATTTCATCCATAATAGATGAAAAAGTGGCGTGTGTTCATAACAACACAGGTCATGTTGTCTGGGTTTATGAATAGTAAACCTCTGAAAAATCACTGAAACCCCCAAAATCAAAAAAACATTCAAAGGAATTCCGTGTTCTGATCGATGAGATCTGATACTCCCAACAAATCAAATTTTGGAATCCTTATTATTGTTATGTTCTAAAAAAATTAATTTAAATTTCAAAAATGATCCAACAAATTCTGCTCCAAGAGGGTCGATAACACCTAAGGGACCAAAGCATGGTGTCTATCCAAATGGAAAATTACATATACTAATACCATATTCAAATAGAGTGTATTTAAATCATAGCATCTATCACAATAGCATGCATATCTTGCATGACAACAATCACCACAACATGCAATTAGTAATTCTCTATAAATGGTATGAAAATAATGAATGGAATAAGATTTCTAGAAAGTTCCTATATGATACATGGGATGTTATACCCTTACTAAATCAAGTTGAATCAAAATAGACCCACCATGATATCAACACTAACAAAAAAACATGTATGTCACACAATGGTGAAATCAAATGAACTGTGATAATTGAAAAACCAGAAAAAATTGAAATATTCGAGGTAACATGGGTTCCATGTACACGGGTTCGCTACTCCAAGGAATATCTAATTAAAAAATACATATTTGTCTAATAATAGAATATTGGATCTAAATTGTAAGGTGACCCTGAATAGAAACTCATTTGATTCCACTTTGTAATGTCCTTGATCTGGGTGCCACCTAATGGTTCCTTGACCCAGGTTGGTCACATGATCACAAGAGCATTTACCCAAATGCATGAGGCTGTCGACTAGTAGCGAGGTAAATGAGGTAATTATTGGGAAACTATATCCTCATCGGAAGATTATACACAGTAGAAATAAAATTTTATACAATAGTTGAAGAAGTAATCCTGACAACAGAAGCAAATGGAGGAAGACTAATAGTAATAAAACAATTCGAGCATATATATAAATGATGCATGTCACGTGTGTCTTGGAAAGTAACCAAACCAGTCACACTACTAGAAATAAAATTATAAAAAAAACTTACATAAAAGAAAATAAACTCTAATAGCATCGCAAGCCCCATCTTGGTCTCATGCACTCCAACTCCAATAGAAATCATGTACTTGATTAGGATTGGTGCTTACCCTTATCTAAAACTATAATTATATAATCTGTTTAGGTCCAAAACCATAACCAAAGTGGGTGTGACATGAACCTAGTATGTAAAACCAAATATATTTTGGACTAACTATCCATGAATATATATTGCTGTTAATATACATTAATTATGAAATAAACTATGAAGTAGTCAAAAGTAAAGAATCCTATAGTTTTCAATTACTTTTATTTACATTTTTTTCATCATTTTAACCATGTAATCTAAGGAACTATCCTATGATCTATTTACCATAATTTCATATTAATAACCAGATGCCTCAGAAGACCATCTAAATAAATCACTTAAGACTTGGACTACACATGTTCTTTATCTTCGTCAACTTGTCACAATCATTCAATCATTATCAAAATGAACCATTGGGAATGTTCTCACATTCTAACCCCTCTGTTCTTTCACAACATATATTTAATAGTGTAATGACACTCTGGGATAGCTCTCATAATCTAACACCATTTGTTACTAATAGTATCGATCTATTACAAATGACCATCTGGGCAGCTCTCATGGTCAATACCCTTGGGTCAAATATTCATTTAATTAAATAATAATGATCACCGTAGAAGCTCTCATAGTGTAACCTAAAAAATTATAGATGACTACATGTGAATCACTCATAGTCTAACCCCTTGGAAATCTCCCACAGTCCAATCCCATTTGGTCAACAATAATAATATATAACACTTGCATTTCATATAATCTGGAACTCCATCCTATCAAAACAAAGAATGGAAAAGTAGACAATCGTACAGTAATCATATACCAAATGTACATAGACAATAAAACAAGGGAACACACCCATGGGTTGTCCTATAAACAAGGTATCTGACTTTATGCATATGTAACAACAGTTAATTAATAAATCAAAAAATAAAAAGTAATTAATAGTGTTAAATTCCAAATCATGCAACACCTCAAATGTCGGTATGCGGCAACATTAGCATATGTAATTCAAACAAGAACAAGGAAATGCACAAAACACCTACCCTTATATCGTATGATCAATATAACTAAACATCATTTTTCGAATCATCCTAGGTTAGTGTAGATCTATAGGAGGGTGAAAACCCCCATCCTTTAACAACTCACTATAGAGGAATAATCAATAAGAGAGGCTCTAGAGGATTCGAGAACTCAACTGTGGGATTCCAACACATCGGATGGTGTCTCAAGTAGATCTTATATAGAGAATCAGGGGGTTATATTTTGTTTATTCATTCCTAAGAGCTTCTTTATGAAACACGGTCAGAAGAATATGGTTATCGACATGATATGTGATCCCACTCTGATATATCAATTAAAATGAAAATTACATGGAATATTCATTAAAACTACACGTCATGTATTAGCCTCAACCAGCCACCATTGTATGTTGTTTTTTAGGTAACCACAAGGCCATGTACTCGTCTGTTACACGTCTAATATGTCGATATATGTGGTAACCAAGTACATGGTGTGTACACATAAGTACACGATGTGTACTCAGAAAAACCCCATTTTATTTTTTTTCCCAAAAACAACCTGAAATCAATGATCCATACATAAAAAAGATATAGGTTTTTAAACATACCAGAATAATATTTAGATCAATGATATCATATATGTTCCGTTAATAACTTTTTATCTATAGTTAATTAAAAATTCATTGTTGAAATATTTATTTTAGGTTGTAACCATTTTGTTTTTCATGATCGATTGGGTTTAATAAATTCTTTCATATTATACAGTTTAGGTTCCCATATTTTACATAATTTTAATAATTATTTAAATATATTATTATTTCATTATATAAATTTTTATTTTAATACATAAATAATGTATATTGAAAAATTATTTACATCTTTCATGGATATGGTAGATCATATATACACAAGAATGTGGTATTCACTTTTAGATTGATTGAAAAAAATATTTGTAGATAATTATTCCCCCTAAAATAATAATAATTATATACAATAACGTTTATATATGAGTCAAATCCATCCAAATTACTATCTAGGTAAAATATAAATTTTAAAAAAACCAAATCACTTTATGGATGTGGTAATCAACATGTACCCACAAGAAACATTGTCATTTCCCAATGGTTTTTAAGGTAGAGATATAGATATTGTATTAAATTATAGAATTATAATTCTGTTATAATTATAATAGGTAAAAATTAAATACAAAATAATTCTCATCAATAAAATATAGTGATGAAAAAATGAATTATAACGCTTTATGAAGACGGTAAGTTGAACATATTTACAAGTTATATTTTTACATCACATTATTTTGGGAGGAAGTTGGATAGTTACGGTTTAATAATCATGATGAAATTTAAATATGCGGATTATGTTAAAATTTTAATTTATGATATGTAAAACATATTTAAATGTGGCTGAACAGCAGTAAATCGAATGTGATTGTGTAATACAATTACCAATCCCTAATGATAAATACTTTATATCAGTTATTAAATGACCCTAATTTGACTTTCAAGGTGACTAACATCTCCATAACTTGGATATGTCAGTTTAGATGTTAAATGAGTAGGGCCTGGTAAAGTTCGGTTCCTCAATGGGGTGTAACTTTTTTAAGGAATGGGTGTCCTTTTATAAGTGAGGTGAGGGGGAAAATTGGAATTTCATAAATTATTAAATTAATATAAATTCTATTTCATATACAAACATATACAAACTTATATAATTATATTTTAATATGAGAATCCTTATAAATCATCTTACCCAATAAATAGTGGACATGTATTTGGTATATTTTCCCTCTTGTGATTTTGTTTTAACCCCCATAAACCCCATTTAAATTTAACATAATATTAAAGATTTCAGCAAATTTAGTTTTAATTATTTCAAAATGAAATGACAAAAGTATCATAAATGGAAAAAAATTTACGTTTTAAATATCTTGAATTATTAAATCCCGTTAATGTCAATTTTGATAATAATTTCATTAAATTGACATTAATAACATCATAAAAACACCAAAAATTAGAGTAAAATATGTTATAATATCTCTAAATTGTCATGTTTATCTGTAGAATTTTTTGATCACATTAGTTATTTAAATTTCTGTTACCATAAATATTTTAAATATCATTTTTGGAATTATACATTAATTGATTAATTACTATGTCAGTGATGTGTTATCATTTATGGTAATTTTTTCTTAATTAAATATTAATATTAAATTAACATAATAAAAAATAATTTATCCCTGAATGTAATATTTATAACATACATGTACTTTTTTTATCAAAATGTTATAATTTTTTTATTAAAAAAAAGAGTGTGAAATTTTTGAAATTTTACTAAATAAAATATTATAAAGTTCATAATAACATTAAAATGACCAAAAAAAGTCCAAATAACCTACTATTGTATGTCAATGGATGAACTGGAAACATCCAATAAAATTAATTAAATTTTTACAATTCTTGTATAGTATATATGATATTATATTTAACCCCTAATTACATGATTTACCCATTACAATTGTGGAAACATTAGAAATGATAATATTTAGGTTGACCAAAAATACAGGGGAATTTTTTTTTCAAATCCTGAACTCCTTATTCCAAATATGGAAATACATTTTCAAAATTAATTCCTTGCAAGTTGATTAGTTTAATTTAAAATCAAACTGAAAAATGTTATAATGAAATATTTTTTTTAAATAAATTATTTTTTAATCATAAATTGATTTTATACAAAAAAATATTAAAAAACCATTTAATAAACAATAAATTGATTATTTTAAATTAATACAAAAAAATAATATTTTTAAAGTGAATAATAATTATAAATTGAATTTAGAAATACATAGATGTAGAAAATAATTTCTATATGAATCCCAACTTTTCACCTTTTATAAAAAATTCAATCTTCCTAGAAAATTATTCAAATAATTAATAAGAAACATATATCAGTATGAATGAAAAAAATAACTTTACATTATCAAACAAATTTTCAAAATGTTCATTAAATTAATTATAATATTTTATCTTTAAAATAAATAGAATCATTTTGTTAAGAAATTTTTTTTTGAATAATATAATTAATTTACTAATAATTGAATGATTATATACTAATAATTTATCAATAATATTTTCAGTATTACCATTATATATGTTTCATAATTAATTTAATACCATTCATAGTCTCCAATTAAATTCCTTGTTTATAATGAACTTATTTAAATAATATTATTACATGGTATATTTTACAATATTGTGGTGTGTCTCATATGCTATCAAACATAATGTACATATATTCAAATAATGTCATGTTAAAATTTATAATAATAATGTTTGGTTTAAAAATATGCATCGATGCTTTTTTCAAATAAAAAATCACTCTTAAAATGAAATTAAGCGCATTGATATTTTCAGATGTGTTCAATTTCTATCAATAATAGTATAAAAATATTATATGTTGATGTTATATAAATTCATAGTAAACGTGAATTTAATGATTCTCAGTATATCTAACAACATGAACTTACTCATGGTTTTATTTAAATTTAATAATTTATAAAATTTATACATTAAAATTAGTTTTAACGATGCTTATCATTGTAATAGTTATATTGATTAATTCTTCTCTCAATCCAATTATAAATATGTACCTCCTAATGTTTTTTAGAGTGTGTAGTGTGTGTTGGTATGTTTAATTAATTTTTTTGTAAAATATAGTATGAGAACAATGAGTGAAAAATTTCAATATCCAAAAATAAATTAACAACAATTTTTTTTGATGAAATTAGTATGAAGACAGGTACAATAGTAATGATGGGAGAAAATTTAAAAAATTTATTAGTATAAAAAAACTAATTATAATTGATTTTATAAAATAAATTTATATGTTGAATCCCATAACAAATGATGTTTAATTTATCATTTAAATATTATAATATGGAACAATATAAATGAAATTAAATAAATAAATTAAAATATAATCCCTTGTGGGTTTTTGGGTCCCATTAATCCATCTAGAGTGATATTGTTGAATCTCATCATCTCAATATAATGGAATTGGTGACGATGCATGATTTTTAAGAGAAGAATCCCTTAATTATTTTTAACAAGTGTGATGATGAGGGTCTACTAATTCCCATTCACTGATTATTGTCTGAAATGTTTTGTTGTGATGGACTTGTTCAAATAAAGTTTTAAATTATAGTCAGTTTTTTTATTTTATCAAGAATCACTAACAACATTAAAAATATATGTGTCATAATCAATTAGCTATTCCAATAATATTTACTATCATTTTTTTGAATTTTTCCTTATGACATTGTCTCCGTGTTCACAATAATATTAGGAAGATTAATAAAAAGATTCATATTATCCACCGCTAATGTGAGTGAATTGATGTTATTAGGAGTCAATGAAATATATGCATTATCTATTATTGATAGAGTGTTCATTGAGATATCAATTAGTGAAATGATGGAAATGTATTAACAATTGGAATTTTACTAGGGGATTTATATGTGGAATTATAACCACTTCATCAGTCCATATATATCGAATTTTTCTTTACCTTCATGTTAATTCTACAGTCATATTTCAATTGTGGGATTGAATCCATTGTCCTTTCTACCATGGGTGTTCAAATAATGGTTCCCTCTAGTGATTCAAGTGTAGAACCACCATTAGAGTGAGATTGAATATTACCATAACTACAAAAAAAACATTTCAACCATAGGTATAGAGGACAATGGATGGTTTTGGGGGTGTAGATAATATGATGCCATAGTTATATAAGAGGAGAAGTTGCGATTCATCACATGAATCCATTTCACGGGTTCTAAAATTAACAGAACCTAATATTACGTGACATCCATTATGCTTTCGTAAAAATATAATGATAATCAATTTCAATAATCTAGTAATATCCAAGAAATTACTAATATGAACCTATCTATACCACATTTCATATAAGATACTCTATATAGTAACTGATGTTGAAGGTAATGATGCAATTCTCAGTGACCATAATATTTCCCACAAATTTGAACCAAGATAAAATATAGTATTATGGTTGAGGCATCACTTCTAAATATAGTGTCTTAATTGTTTACTTATATATCATGTTATCATATATTCCCATATCAAAAACCATCTCACTTTACATCATAAAATGAAAATGGGGATAATATAGATTATCATGTCAATATTGTTCCACATCTCTCTTGGTGGAAATAATTTGGTTCCCATTCATCTATAAAACACTACATTAATTTGGAAATGATATGTTTAATTATTTTCACCTGGTATTTTATTTTTTAGGTTCCCCTGGAACTAGAATAGAGAGTTCCCCATGTTATGTTCATGGGGGCTTTGATGCATTGATTATGATGGTTTTTAAGAACTCACAGTTAATGATAAGTTCTTATACAACATGTTCATGGTTGTGTCACCCCATGTGTGTGGTTCAGCTCCCCCTTTGACTGGGAGTGTCCTTCCCTATATTGATTCTTCTTTTAAAGAATAATATATATATATATATATATATCTATCTCACTTTTCAATTTTCATATGTTTTCAATCATATTTTATACATGGAATATATTTCCTTAAAATTTTCTAACCTAAATGATTTAAAAATTAGTCTATTCAAAAAGGGATAGTGTATAGTGTTGGATAGAAATTCCATGAAGGTTATGTAATGGATGGAGTCTTAAACATAAGGTAATTCTACATGGATGTATTTTTAATGGTGAACCTATGATTCTAGTGTAATAATGGGGAGTATTGGGATCATATGGAGAGGAATTCAGACAAAAGTAGAGTCATGTGGTGGCCATACACTATAAAGGGTGTGTTGGTGTTGGGATTTTGTTTAAGGAGGTAACGTATGAGCTTTGTGAAAGGGTTCTAGTGCACAAAATTCTAGGATATTATGTGAGAACTCATGTTTATGAAATTAGAATTACACTAGTTTGGTAAGGCCATTTGATGTAGTATATAAATATTCCTAAATTATGCATTCAATTATGGATATCATTTGGTGGTTTCCATATAGATCAGGTGCATATTGTGGTATAATCCACACTGGTGTTGGAATCTTTTGTAAAATTCTCTTTTATTTTTTTATAAGATGGTATGTTGTGGTATTGTTTTGGATTATGGTGGATGGTTCCATGGGTAAAAACTATTCGGTGTTTTATGAGAAGGTTGGTGAACAAGGAATCAATGGGTTATGGGGGTGGCGGGGAATGACACATCGTTGGAGATATGAGAATGTAATATTATAATGGATAAAAAATAAATAGTAGTGAACAGATAATGAAAATTCAGTCATTAGATCCAAATAAATCCGAGACCCATTGGTGATAGTCCTAATCAATTAGCGTGAATGTGGAAATGTATCACTTTGGTTACTACTGATGTTGAACAATAGGAATTAATGAGTCATTACATGAGGAACTCATGATGAATAAATTTAAGCCACCACCAATGAAATATAATAGTCCATGAAATTTTGTTATGAAAAAAAAATTGATTATAAAATGAAGAAGAACTACATATATAAATATATGAAAAATCTCAACACAAAACAAAAGATGAAATTACCTATAAAATACTATAAAAATTAAATAGGTAATAATTTAAAAAAATTATAAAAATATATATTTTAAAACTAGAAGGGGATTTGATCCATATTTTCTATATTTAGATCCAATTATTTGAAAGGAAGTTACCTCTAGTCTCATTGGATAATGATTAAAATTTGGTAGATTTTATGGTTTGGTGATGCATGATTGTTTAAGAGAGAAAACCATAATGGATGTTCCTTAGGGTTGTGAATATGAAAACACTAATAAATGTTCTATATTGATTTATTTCCATCCTCATATGGGTTTGAATCATTAAACTAAATGTGATAGCTCAAGTAATATATCATTCATTCGTCAAAAACCACAAATTTCATAAAAAAATTATGATTATACATCTCTAGGATTTATTATATATTCCAATAATCAATATAGTCATTTGTTAGAGAATATTCAATGTATGTTTTCTTAAATTATACCACAATACAAGGGATTATAATACGGATAACATTATTTTCAACATCTTATGAGATTTCAGATAAGTTATGAGTTTTAATTTTATATAAATAAAATGTATTTGGAGAATGAAATAGATTTTGTCAGTGGATGGATTGAAATGTCACCAACTATTGTTATGTGAAAACTATTCCTAACCAATGATTTGTGAAAGACACATTAACATCAAGTGTCAGGGACCATAAATTCTTTATGGGGTACATTCATATTTACTCCTACATAATAAATAATATCATGTTTTATATCCTATATATTATCCACTCAGGCGGTGTGGGAAAAACTCTATCAATGTCAATGTCAATAACATCAAGGTGGATGTGTACAGGTATCCTAAACACGATAGTGAAGTAGAGGTACAACATTAAGATCATAGTGTAAAACCGAAAGTGTCGCGTTCTAGTATCAAGTGTAGATTCTACTATTTGTGGGGTTTTACCTATTATTGATGGAGTTATTCCCATAGTAAGAAGACCAGTTTCATATATTGTTTTTTTCTGTTCTACACTACTTTAGGAGTATATGAATGCATTGATTCATTATAAATTTATCCAAATTAATTAAATATTTTTTTCCATGAACCTTTATGTATATGTTATAGATATATTCAGAGTATGACTGAAATATCCCTATTGTAATGGATAGTTTTATCCCATAGTTGAGCACATTTGAGAGGATGCATGTAGTAGTTCGTTACAATTGTTTGTCAGCAATATTTCCACATTTTTGTAAAATTTGTAACCTTGTGGTTTGTTTTTCTCATTATTTAATACTAAATTAAATTTATATGAAATTTTTTTCATCTTGGGGACTAAATAGTGAACACATTAAGAGAGTGTTATTTCACATAATGCTAGTTACTCATTCTTATGTTGTGGATATGGTCTTGGACAGTGAGGGAGGGACACTATTTCAAATTTTTATGGATGGCCTACACATAATGGATGAATTCTGAGTATAAGTGTGTATAATATTACTTATATGAATGTATTTATCCTACAAAAATGAGTCCTACATCATTTGGGGTCTGTAAAATCTATGATTGTGGTGTTCATATTTAGAAAGGAGAAACACAATGTTCTTATTTAAGGGTTTGATTTGGCGTATTACGAGGTTTGTAAAAGAAGCATTGAGGTAGTTTTTGTGAAACTTAGGATGCACGGATCTAGTGAGAAATGGTAAAGCAGATCATGGGATAGATTATAGGGAAGTTTTCATGGCATGAAGTGAGGTTGTTAATGAAATTTTACAATGATTGGGCTCACGTCTCTCTATCTATATTATTCTTCTTTGTTTTCATTTTATTTTTACCATATAAAGGAAGGTGGTGTACTTTTCAAAAAACAGTTGTGGGTGTGACTTTTTGGGTATAATTGTTTTCATGGATAGTGTATCTATGGGAAGATGACATTGATGAATTTTGGGGGAAGTATGAAATGATCAATATATGCGGGCATTGGCATTGTAGGAAAAGATATCAGATCCCTAAAGAACATGGTGGGACCAAAATATGGAATGTCAACAAATATTAGTATGTCTAGGATCACATGGGTGTCACTTGAAAAAAAAAATCATATACGGATTTTCCGAGATATAAAACCATATAATATATAACATTATAAATTAAAGATTCTTGATTCACATGGGAGGAATATGGGAGGAACACCTATTGAGGGAGTGAAAATTATATTGAATTTTATTATATTAGTGAAACTGATTAAAAAATAAATACATAAAATATTTTTACCAAATATTACTCTTATCAAAATATAATATTAAACTAACTATAATTATATTACTCTTGTGATAAATAAAATAGTTGAAAAACATCAATAAATAGTAAATTAGATGCTCGTCTCTGGTGCCAGACCATATGTTGATACATCATTAATTGAGTGAAAATAACCTCTTAATGTGTGATTTCTATATTTAAAAAATAATTAAATCAATTTAATCCATTTAAATTAAATATTTATTTATGATAAAAATTTACTTTTTCTCAATCTAAAATTCCATACATTAGTGAAACCATATTCTCCTCTCTTCCATTAACTCTAATATCTCATCTCATATTGTAGTACCCCAATACCCCAACAACTATAAATGGTTCTAGGGAAAAAATCCATCAGAGTAAGGGGTTGTGTGTGGAACCAATGAAGATTTATTATATATATTGAAAACGTAGTGATTTTATGTATAATTGAAATGTTTATATAAGTATTGGTATTTGAAACAATTATTTTAATTTGGAAAATATTTATTTATAAATACATCTTCCAATGTATTTCATTGATATTTTATATGAAACATTATAACTTATTATACTCATTGGAAGTTATAGATTGATGGGATACAATAAATAAGTTCATAAAATTGAAAATATATAAAAATTCTCCTGAATAAATTATATTTTAAACATATTAAATAAACGAAATAAAGGAAATTTTCCCAATGATCACTTTAATAGCATAATAACTTAAAAATCTATGATGAAGGATGATATTTAATGATTTTTGGGAAAAAATTATAACGAATGAGGAATAAAAATAAATCATATTTATTACAGGCTCACTATTATATTATTTATGAAAGATGATGTATCACTGTTTATTCTCTATAAATTCAACATTTACATAATCCCCATAAAGGGATGATGAGTTAGTGGTTTATACTATGAACTCCATCTGAACCACCATAAATGTTCTCAATTTTGGTTATTTTATAAATTAATATTTATAAAATTCTGAATTAATTTATTATCCCACCCTCATCATGGTATAAATCCCATTAATAATTATATTTCTACCATAATATACATCCCCAAAATGTGAAATATCCTTTCAATACAAATCACAAACTGATAATATTCTATGTAGTATCTTATCTTGTTTTGTCATAATCAATACAACCATCTTTTAATACCATCCCTGAGTTAAATTATAATGTTACATAGTCAATATAATGATTCCATGATAGAAAAATACTACATATTAAATATTAATCATCCAACACTAAAAATGGGTGATGATGTATAACTCACCACTTTTAGCAACCACTTACATATGGAACACCCAATGGAGTGTAATATAATTATTGTAATGTATAAAAAATAATAATAATATAAAATACATTAACGGCCCATAAACAATGATAGTTATATTCTAAAAGCCATCAACTGACTAATAAATTGATCTCCATTAATCTTCTTGAGATGACCATTGTTGCTCAATCCCTTCTCAATTAGCAAAAATATTAGTAACCAATATCTCATGCAATATCATCTTAATGTTTTCCAATGTACCCATGATGAGGGGAGTAAAAGAGAAAGTAGGATTCTTTAACATCCTATGCACCCCATTAATGTTGAAGTAAACAAATCTAAAAATACTTATAAAACATTCCCTCAAAAAAATTATATTACATGAAAATTCATTAAGGAATTCCAAAAACTTTTAGTCATATCATACATTATAAGGACCGTTCCTAAAACATTACTTATTCTAGTTATTTTAAACTAGAACACACATTATTAAATTCCCATGAATCATTTAATTTTATAGATTTGTAAATTACGACTAATCCATAGAAAACGAAACCAAACATTACAGGTGGACACATATACCCAGTATCCATTTCTTCCTCAAAACAACAGTCTTAAAATAAATACATGTTTTCTTTTCAGGGTCAAATCATCCGAATTTTAAACAATATATAAAACTTTTACCTATTTCCCATAAAATCCAATGAAAAATATTGTAAAACAATTTAAGGAAAAATATATCGATAGGGGAGAAAAATGATTGGAAATGTTTTTCCAGTGATAATGAAAAAAGTATATTTTCAGTAAATCATACTTTGTTTTCAAAAAAATTAATCATATTTTCAAAATGTGAAACTTATTAAATTTTTAAAATAAATATATTTTAAGGAAACCCCATTTTATTGAATCTACAATAAATATAAGTATCTTGGGTACCTTTTTTCTTCTTACTCTATCATTTGGACTAACAAATATGGAAAATATTCAACTCTCAAGTACCCAATGAATAGGAGGTTATCATGTAACCCACCATCCATGGTTTATCACAGAACCACAAATTAGTGGTTTATCACATAACCACCCATTATTACTTTATCATTATACTATCAATATTTATAATCAATTCCCAATAGCCGTTAAATAAACAAATGACATGAAATATTGCATCATAAAAATGCACTATAAAGAAAATAAATTTTCCATTTTAAAAGAATCAATTTTTAAAATCCATGATTATAAAATGGGAAAAAATTATTTAAATGTAACCCTATAATCGTGTAAAGTATGATTAAAAATATTTAAGCGAAATGAAAGAGGAAACATCTATTCCTCCAATATATATAATAAAATAATCCATTTTGATAATGGAATCATAAAAGAGGATTTTTTAAAAGTATATTATTAATATCACATAATTTAATTGAGAGTTATTCAAATGAATATATTTTTTGTATTTTTTTACATAAATCCTAATAAAAAAGTTGAATAATCTAAAATTATTTAGAAGAAATTTCAATCATAATATTTTCATGACATAATCATAGAGTATAATATTAATCCAATAAATCAAAACAATTTATAAAATTACCTTACGTCACATTCAACTTCCATAAAATGTGTTCAATCCTTCATTATAATGGTTTAAAGAATGTTAAAAAATTAATTTATAATTAAATTAATATTTATAATAAATTATATGACCTTTAAGAAAATATTACCACCCATAGAATTATAAATTTTCATTGTTTTAATTTATTGGGACCATTCATTTAATGATTTTATGGCCCATTACATTTTTTAATATTATTGATGTGAAGGTGTGAACCTACACATTCTGATTCAGTTCTAAAAATTCTATAAATTTTTATAAAAGATATCGAAATAATACACCCATGATTTTACATTCCATGTCCTTTTCTGGACATGGTTTTAGAGATTTAGAAAAATAAATTACCATTAAAACAATCTTCACAAAAATATAATAATTTTATTCTTGTGTGCTACCTCTTTATATTACCAAAATACAATATTGATATTTCACTAATCCTAAGAAAAAAATTAAAACATGTGGTGATAATTGTTTATCCTTGTATGGGGGTTTAAAAACAATGGTAAATACATTTGCATTAAAATATTAGAACATTATTCAAAATATTCATTTGATAAAATAAATACCTGTATAATTATTTTAAAATAATAAAACACTTTTTATGTATCCTTATAGAGAGTATATTACAGTAAAAACCATATAATTTTAAAAAAAATTATTTCAAATGACTTTTATAGACTTCTCCATTGGAAAATTATAATTTATATGGAATAATCAGGACACTCATCAAGACCTAAAAAAACTATAAATATATGTTACCATATCACATGTTTAAAATAATCCCCTTTAGGTAATAGGTCTACTCCCTATACCACATCTTTCCATTTGATATTCTAGTGTCATAATTTTATGAAATAATTTTAAATGGTTCCACCTTTCTCACTCATAACCCAAAATACAATTAATAACCACACATAAATTACTTTTATAGAATACAATAATTCAGTAGCCCATAAAGATGAAAAAAATTATTTTTGGGACAATTCAATTTTCTATAAAATTATTACATACATAAATATAAATCCTCTAAAATAAAAAAAATACATTAATAAAATGAATAAAATTTTAATAAACAATGTATTTTTTTCAAAATATACAATTCTGAATGAATGTAATATATTTTCCTAAAAATATAATATTCTATAATAAAATTAAATATTTCAGAATAATCACCTTACCTCAAGTTTTAAACATTGGCATATGATTCTTTATCATCCACTTCTTTAGAAAATCACATTGATTAACACCTTAAGACCATCAATGATGGTGTCATGCCTAAACTAAGTTCTATAGAATGTTTATAGGGATGTATAGATGATATCTTTTAAGTGGATGGTCAATATATAAGGCTCATGGTCATGAAAATAATTTACTTATGGAGTCAATTTTTATAATTTAGTTGAGGGTGAAATAAGGATTAACATAAAATATAAAAATATTATAAGTCTATAATATGGTTATACAATTAAAAAAGGCCAAAAATGTAAATGGGATTTCATTGTAGACTATTTATTTTCATATTTGGTCTTAGCCAATATTTTTTAAAAATTTTAAGGAAATTATTAAAATATTTTATTCACTGAAAATATTTTTTTTGAAATTAAAATCATTTCATTACAATGACGTTAAAAACATAAGAAAATTATTAATATTTGAAAAATAATTATCATATAATATAAATTTCATAAATATTTTGATAATTCATAGAGAATATTAATTATCAATTATTATATTTATTTTCATATTTTATTATCATTCAATTGATTATTCCATTAAATTAATATTTACTAAATCATAATTGATGAAAATTTAATGCAATTAATAATTCCATATAAATTAAAAATAAATTTCTATGAAGAAGATAAATTTAATATAATTAAAATTAATATTTATGGTCTAATATAACCTTTGGGAAACTATTGATTAAAAAAATATACTATTTAAACACAATAGTGTGAACAATGTGACATTTATCTTTAAAAGATGATAAGGTTCTGAATCATATTATTGTCAATCCAAATAATCAATAATTCTACTTTTGGAAAAACATTATGTACATATAAGAAACTGAAAATATTTATCTAGGATTTTGTGTCATATAATAGTTTTTATTATTTTAATTAAAATCATTTTATTTATTTTTAATAGACATCCACAAGCATTGCATCATCATTTTTTAAGCAATAAAGTTAATAATTTTATATGTAAAATTTAAAAATAAAATAGTATCATCAAAATAAATAAATTAGGATTAAAATAATAATTTATATTTTTTCATCAAATATATTTAATCATATCCATGTCAAGACAACTTCTATAATTTGATAATTTGACTTTTCTTGCATTCTGCAAGCATTGCACATGCATTTGGATACGATTGATGATAGATAACACTATAATTCCAAAATATCATCCCCAAATATCCATTATAAAAAATATTTAATATCATAATCTTTAAAATTATTTTTATCACTCAATTTCTATTTACAGGGTACCAAATATTTCATCCCCAATGTTGTGAAGGAACTATGTCAGCACTGAAAGTGAATTTTATACATATAATGAAATTTAATTTAATTTACATACTATGAAACATTTCTTGAAATATATATATATATATTATAATTTAAATATTTATTAATTCAGTTTGGGTAATATGGTTTACATAATTATTATCTCTTGAATATGTCACACAAATACATTATTTTTGAAAAAATTATATTTTTTAATATTATGTAAAAAGTAAAAAATTTCAAAATATTCTCAATGTTTCACAAAAGTAATATTTTCGTATGATTCACCCAAAATATGAGATAATTTTATAAAATTAATATTATAAATTATATATAAATTAATTATATTATTTGTACATAAAAATAAATAAAACTTTTTTTTAAAAGAAACATGTTTTTTTAGAATAAAATTAAATTACTAATAATTTAATTATTATTCTATTTTAAATTATCAAAATATTAATAATGATTTCGAATTTTATATTATTTTCATAAATAGGTTATTTCTTTCCATTCTATCAAATTTAATGGCGTGGTTATAAAAATAACATTAAAATAATAGAATTAATGTTTTTCTTTAAGAATCATGTGATGTATCCCATATGCTATCAAATAGAGTGTTTCCAATTAAAATATCAGGGTATTATATTCCACCATATTAAAATACTTTTTCCATCATAATTCGTAAATCTATCATAAAAAATTAATAATTTCCATATTCATAATTAAGAAAAACTATAATTGATTATATTTTATATTACACTGATGATATCTAATCTCTAATGTTTCCTATACTGTTTCTCTGATACTATGTGTAATGTCATGATCCCCCTCTTTTCGATTTATAACTACAAATTATGTGTATTATTTATTATAAAAAACATTTAAAATGGAATGATCATTTTACATTCCATGACCTTTTCTATACTAGGTTTTGGATAATTAGACAAAATAAATTAAAATTAATGGAATCTGTAAAAAACTATAAACACGTTTATTTTCTAGTTCATAATCCTTATATGAAATATACAAAAATATTAATTTTAATAGGCTGTTAAATAAATTAAATCATAAGTTGTTAATTATTTTTCAAATTAAGGGGATTTAAATTCTTTTGGAAATACCATTCCTTGAAAACTATAAAACATTATTCAAAACATTGTTTCCTAAGTCAATGCATAGAAAAAGGAATTCAAATAAAAACATATTATAAAAATCCTTATATAGAATATATTATTTTGAGAACCAAATAATTTCAAAAAATTAATTCATTTGAAATATTTCTTTGGATCTCTCCATTTGAACATATTAATTTTTATGGGATAATCATTATGCTTAATAGGATATTAAAAACCATAAGGCTTCATAGACATATCACATGCGTGGCATCGTCCCCATGAGGTCATGGGTCTACTCCGAAAACCACATCACACCATTAGATACAATATCCCCATTAATTTATGAAATATCATTAAATGTTCCTATGTTTCTCACAAATATTTATGAGAAAACGACTTTCTAGAAAATAAATATATCCATGAACAGAAACACTTTTGATTTAAAAAAATCCTGAATAAAAAAAAATTCAATAACATATATAGATGATGGCTATATCTAAAATCACAAAATAAAATAAAATATTTTCCCTGAAAATAAAATATTATTCAATAAAAATAATTCTTTTAAATCATTCCAATTACCTTGAGTCCAAATTATCACATATGTTTTATTCTATGGAAAATCACATTGATTAACACCTTAATTTTACATATTATAGAGTTATATATATCTATGACCTATATAATTTGATTAGGGAATTAGAGAATATAAATTTTATTTTTATGTTCGAGGAAGTAGGATGATGGTGGTGAAAATAAGTGAATTAAATAATCCCTTTTTATAGTTGAGGTAAGGGGAAACTAGTAATTACAAAAAATATTTAAATATAATATGTATCATATATTGGTAAAGACCTCCAAAAGCCAAAAAAATTATAAAGGGGATTAAATTTTCGATAGAATATTTTCATATTAGTGAATATTGAAATTTGTTTAAAATAATTTAATAGAATATTTTATCTATTAAATTTATTTTTTATCCATTTAATCATTATTCATATTTATTCCTTTAGAAACATCAAAAAAATGATTAAAAATATAACAAATGATTTTAATTATATTTTAGACATGTCATATTTATCAATATAATTCATGGATCATCTTAATTATCTTTTATAATAAATATTTTAATATTTTTAATATCATTTATTTTATTTTCCCATTAAATTAATAAATACCACATCATCGTTGTGTATGAAATTAAGTTAATTATTTATTTAAAAAGTAATTGAATATAAATTCCTTTGATGAAAATAAATTTATAATCATTAAAATGAATATTTATGGTCTAATATCTCTTCTAAGAACCCATATATTGAAATATTATAATAATTAAATACAATATTGTTAACAACTTGATTTTCATTTATATAAAATATTATAATAGTTTTAATCATATCAATTTAGATCCAAATTAAAAATAATTCTACCCTTCAGTGAAAATGGTCGATATATAATCAAAACAATAAGATCTATCATGGTTTTTGTTAATTTAATTATTCATATAATATTAATTAAAATCATCGTATTTATTTTTATTCTTCTTGAACAAGCACTAAATTTTAATTTTACAAGAATTAGTGTTAATAATTTCATATATACAAAATTAAAAAAATAAAACATTAAAATTATTTAATTATGTCCAAAATAATCATTTATATTCTTTCATTATGTGTATTTGAACATATATATATCATAAAAACTTTATTAAATTTTAAATTTTACTTTCCTTGCCTTATTCAATCATTGCACAAGAATTTGGATAGGATTCATAGTATATAACTCTAAAATTCTCAAATATCATCCTAAATAATCAGTTATACTTAACAATTAATAAATAAGTCATGAATATAGGGTTTATTTTTCCATTGTTTTATATAGGGAACTAAATTTGTCTTAACCAATAAAGCGCATGCACTACGTCAACACTAACAATGTTTTTCATAAGTATCATATAATATATTTTAATATAAAAGATATTAATTATTTATTATACAATATTTATATTATAATCTCAAAATTTATTCATTTCATATGATTAATAAATTCTAAATCAATATTACGTCTTGATGTTTTCAAAAGAAATAATTAATTTCGAAATATGGTATTTTTACTTTTCAATAAATATTAATTTTTTTCCATAAATATTATCAAAATGTCACCATAGACTATTTTTTTGATAATATGAAAATTTAATTTAATTTAATCACATAAATATTCAAGAATATAATAAATTATTTATTTTATTTTTACATAATATTAAATAAAAATCAGTTTTTGGAGGAAACATATTTTATGAAGAATAAAACGACATTAATAAATATTTTCTGATTTATTTTATAATAAATTACCAACAAATTCATATTGATTTAGAAATTTATATTTATTTCATAAATATCTTTTTAATTTCCATTCATACCAATTTTACTATGTGGTTAAAACTTTTACAAATAAATAATAGAATTCAGTTTGTTTTATAAGCATGATGTGGCGTATATTATACATTATCGAGTATATTACTTTTAAAATATGAGGATGTTACAACATTTGTTCTGTTTAAATTGGATTACAACTCAAAATGTTGAATGAAATATTATTAATTATCATTTAGATGTAATAATTGTCTAAAATATCCTTTTCATTGTTATATGTGGATGAATCATTTAATAAAATATTGGTGATAAATGTTTAGTTATTTTTTGTTGGATATTCATAACACCCCAAATGAATTTTGTATTCTATGATATTATGTGTGCATATATGTTAATGTAAATTAAAAAGGTGTTAATATATATATATATATTTTTTTTATTTAACACAAATGTTAATTTTAGGACCAATCATGAATGCTGTAATTGAAAACCAAAATTCATTATCGGTGATGACAGTAAAATGCTCTAATTTTCATAATGGATTCATTTCATTGAATAATAGGAGGCCATAAAGATAATATATATAATATATTTCAATATTAGATCAATATATAGTTATTATAATTTTTTTATATTATCATTCCTTAATTTATGAGGTAAGAGAAGTGAAAATAGAAAAATATAAGAAAATAAGGGAGGTTGTTTTAGAACCTTACTTATAGAATTTATCCTCCTTGAAGGAACATGAATTTTTTCTCTGGGTGGTACGAGAATAACATGGAAATGTTATAGTGTGTAGGAGAGGGGATGGATGATATTTTTTTGGAGAAAAAAAGATTTTAAGGAATGAGGGTTACAATAGGTTAGATTTTATACATGAGGGGGGTGGATTTTTGTGACTAAATAATTATTATTTTAAATTTAAAGCTGAAAAAATTTAAGAGTAATTAATTAAAAATAATTATATTGAATATAAATTTTGTGTAGGATGATAATGTTCTAGGAACACATCAAATTCCAATAAAATCTTGTTACTTTTTAGTTTTTTAAGCCTTTCCATTTTAAGATTAACCACTTTCATTATTTTACTTATTTCTTAGTAAATATTTCTACCACTAAAATTTTTTAACGGAATGCATGAAGTTGGATTAATTAAATAATGTTGACCTTATTCTACCAAATATTTAATCAATTTTATCAAATTCAATTTAATAAATTGAAGAAAATATATTTAATATTAATCCCACAGACGCAATGAGAATGCCCTTTTTAATGTGATAAAGTTCAAAAGATTGAATTGTGTTTATTTCCAGTTTCAATGTAATGTTGAAACAAATTAACTAATTTTGATAGATAGATATGTAATTAAACTAATTATCCTTCAAAAAAATTTTAAAATATAATATAACTATAAAATAAATTAGGAAAAAAACAAGTTTACATTAAAATTTACTATTTTCACAATTCATTAAAAAAATAATCATTTCTTAAAAATAACCACATTTACCCCTATGATAATTTTGATAATATCAATTCAAAAAATTAGTTTAATTATAAAAATTTAATTTTTAATAAAATGAACAGTTTTTTAATAATTGATGTGTAACACCCCGCCCCTACCTCATTGGCTTGAGTAGGTGGTGAGGGCTACTTGCCCTTAAGCGACGTTCCCAAGACGCCAAAGGCTGGCAACAAATTCTGAGGGCTTCAAATCAAGTTGGGGAATGATTTTCCCTTAATAAAAAACAAACCAAACCATCAACTAACATCCACTATACGATGCATTTTAAATAAATTTCCAAACCATGCATTCCCAAAAGACAACCTAGTTGTTCCATAACATAACTCAAAACCAATACAACCGGACATGTCCACACAACATCAAAGTACACTGCGGAAACTAATCAACAAAACACCACACAAGCCATAACACCTCCACATCTCCACACCAAGCTGCATGCTCCTAACTCCACCAAGGGATTATAACAACAAGCAAACAACCAATTCCATTGCATATCAATCCACCTCAATAAATCATCCATTTATTGAAAACCATTTTCTAGGCCAAACATCATTTCAATAAACAACCCTTTTATTGAAAACCCTTTCCATCAATAATTTTCACAAATCAACCATAAACTCCCTTTTAAAAACCTCCATTTTAAAATCCACAAGAATAACATTTCACCATAAAACACCCTTTTTCCCAAAAATCCACAAACCATCACCGAAGGGATTTCTAAAAAATTTTGCACATCCAACACAATTAATTTCAAGCACAAAAAATTAATTGTAACCAAAATCATTATCTTTAATAATGTGGAGTTGAGAGAGAGGCCACCTACCTTTAGGGTTCTTGAGAAATCGACCCACAAGCCACCACACCTCAAATCTAGTGAAAGCACCACTCAAAACCTCTCTATATCCCTTCCCCTAGCATCCATAAGCCTTAAAATCATCATTCAAGGAAACCAAAACCCTAGATCTACACACAAAAAGTGTAGATATAGAAAACCAAGAAATAGGGAATAACAGTTTCAGAAGAAAATACACGAGGAAAAAGAGGAGTGACTTACACGGGAGAAACAACCTTCAAACCGCCAAGATACCTCTTCAAAATCCTTCCAAACCAAGTGGGAGAGACTCACCATCCCCTGAGACCCATAAATAACAAGTGAGGCTCAAGTGGGAGGAATTTTGGAGTGTTTTACGTAAAGCCCGAGGGACCCTGAAACATATAACCCTATTTTTAAGTGGCCGCATAGTTAGCCTGCACAATTTGGAAACCTCTGTGATAACCGTGCGCACGCTACTTCCTCGAGAGATAGGGTCTACATAGTTTCCTTGCATGGTTTAGAAAACCATGTACAGGCTGTGCGAAGCCTACTTTCTCCCTTGCACGGTTTTCTGGAGAATCCGCATGGTTTCCACTAATCGTGCTCAAACTGTGCACCCCTTTAAAAGCCTCCAAACTCAACCAGAACCATTCCAAAGTCTCCCAACATCTTCCCAACTCATTACATGCACTTTAAACACATAAAAATGCAAAAAAATTCCACATACCCATAACCAAGGGTACTAAATTCTCCCCACGATTGTAATTTCCGTCCATGGAAAGTAGTGAAACCGCCCTTTACTGAAAGAGCTCATGCCACTACTCGACCATTTCATTCTCCCGCTCCCAAGTCTCCTCTTGAATCAGACCATGTTGCCACAAAACCCGAACTAAATCGATACTATTAACATGAATTACTTTCTCTTGCCTATCCACAACCCGTACTGGCACGTGCAACAATGTTGCATCAGGTTCTAGCCCAACATGATCCCATCGAATCACACAGTCACGATTCGACAAATACTTTTTCAACATCGACACATGAAACACATTGGGAACTGAACTGAACCTAGGTGGAAAATCCAAATGATAAGACACCTAACCAACAAACTCAATAATCTCAAAATATCCAATATACCTTGGAGATAACATTCCCTACTTCGCAAACCGACGATGTCCCAGTCTAGGAGATATCCTCAAGAAAACATGATCACTCACCTCGAACAACAAAAACCATTGTTGATGATCCACATATGATTTATGATGACTCTGAGATGTCTCCATTCTCTTCCTGATCAACTTGATCTTCTCCGTAGTCTCCTAGAAATGGCTAAGTCCAACCATTGAGGACTCACCTGTTTCTACCCAACATAGTGGAGAACAAAATGGCCTCCCATACAACTCATCAAATTGAGCCATCCGTATGGATGCTTGATAAATGTTATTGTATGAGAACTCATCCAACAACAATTTCTCCTCCCAAAAGCCACCAAAATACCTAACACAAACCTTCAAAATATCCTCCATTGTTTGTATCATCCTCTCGGATTGACCATCCATTCGAGGGTGATACGCCGTGCTCATAGTCAACTATGTCGCAATGGATTTCTGCAAGGATTTCCAGAAATGAGATGTGAAACTCGGATCTCTATCTGATTCAATAGAAACTAGAACACCATGCCTCTTTCCCACCTCCCGGATATAGATTTTTTACAGATCATGCACCATTTGAGATTCAAGAATTGGATTAAAATAGGCCGACTTCATTATCCAATCCACTATTACCCAAATGGCATCGTTCATTCTGACCATTCTTGGGAGACCTATAACAAAATCCATTGCTATCTACTCCCACTTCCAAACATGGATTGGTAAAGATTGTAACATTTATGCAGGCCTCTGATTATCTGTCTTGGCCTGCTGACAAGTCATGCATCTCGAAACAAATTCATCCACTCTCCTTTTCATACCAGCCCACTAGAATTGAACTTTCAACGCTTTATACATTTTCTGATTTCCAGGATGAACATCCCACCTGGAATGATGATATTTCCTAAAAAAATCCTCCTGAAAAGAAACTTATACCACCATCTGATTCTAAAAAAACAGAACTGAATCTCTATTCAGTCACCAACACTCAATGGTCTCCCCACCATTGGGTCTCGACCCTATGGTCACACGCTCAGAATCAGATATCTGTACCTCTCTAACTAGGCCAACCAAGTCAGGAATCAGCAAAACTAGAAATAAGACCGCTCTATCTCCCTGGTCCTCATATTCCAACCACATATCTATTGTAACCAACATCAACTGCCACTTTTCTGATGCCTGTTTTACCATATGAGCATTTGATTTTCTACTTAATGCATCTGCCACTGAATTTCCATTACCTAGTGAGTACATCAATTCAAAATCAAACATCTAGAGTTATTTCAACCATATCATTTTCCTCAAATTAATATCACATTGTGGGAAAATGTGTTTCAACTCTTATGATTTGTATATACCGTGAATTTCTCACTGAAGAGATAATTATGAAACACTTTCAAAGCATGGACCACTTATGCCAACTCCAAATCATGAGTTGGGTAGTTCTTCTCATTCAATCTCAACTATCGTGAGCCAAACACAACCACATGATTCCCATACATGAGAACGCATCCCAGTCCTGATCTTGATGATTTGTAATACACCACACACCATTTTCCTTGTTCTGGAAAAACCAAGATTGGTGGTGATGTAAGCTGACCCTTTAGCTCTTCGAAACACTGTTGACACTGTTCATTCCACTAGAATGGAACATTCTTTCTTGTCAAATCTGTCATTGGTGATGCCAATTGTGAAAAATCAAGAACAAAATGCCCATAATACCAAGCTAGACCAAGGAAACTCCATTTATCAAACACATTACTTGGCGGTTTTCATGAGGTAACAACCTCTATCCTTTCTGGATCCACTGAAACACCCCTTTCATAAATCACATGGATATGAATAAGAACATTCCGAATCCAAAAGTCACACGTTGACAATTTGGTATACATCGGATTATCCCTCAAGATCCCCAGCACTTTCACCATGTGATGCTCATACTCTACCCGTGACTTTGAATACACTAGATTATCATCTATAAACACCACCAAAAAATGATTCCATAAATCTCTGTAATATCTGATTCATCAATTCCATGAACACCGCTACTGCATTCGTTAGAAGAAAGGGCATAACCATATATTCATAATGGTCCTATTTACTTCTAAAATCTGTTTTAGGAATATCGCCCATCCTCACCCACAATTGATGATATCACAACCTCAGGTTGATCTATGAGAACCACTGGGCTCCCCTCAACTGATTGAAAAAATCAACAATTTGTGGAAGTTGATATCTATTAATTATTGTAACATGGATAATTCTATGATAATAGACACAAAGGCTCAAGGTTCCATCCTCATTTTTCATGAACAACACCAATGCTGTCCACGGAGACATGCTAGGATGGATAAACCCTTTGTTTTATAACTCTTACAACTGGAATTTCAATTCCATCAATTCAGTAGGTGCCATCCAGAAAGACGGAAGTGAGATAGGAATTGTCCCTAGAAAGAGATCAATCATAAACTCCACTTCTCTTATGAAAGGTAACCCAGAGAATTATTCAGGAAACACATCCACGAACTGATCTACAACTAACGTATGAACACTCTGATCAACACACTATACTGATTGCAATGACAATACCGCCAACTAATACGATAACATACCAACTACTGGTGACAACAAACCCATTGCACCCTGCCTTTCGAGCCTCTCCTCTCTAAAGAGATGTATAATTCCATCGTGTCTCCTAACAGCCAGTGTCCACGCATTACAATCGATGTGGGTCTTAAATGCCACCAGCCAATCCATTTCTAGGATTACATCATACCCATCCATCTCAAGCACTATGAAATTGCTCATTCGCTCAACCTTTCCCACAACGATGCAACCTGATCTACACAATAAGTCTTAGCACTCCCATTGACCAAAAAGAGTTTGATGTTTCAAAAACGATGGTGTCCTTTCATGAATTAAACCCTGTAAAATAAGAGCACGAGAAGCAAGAAGAAAATGGGAAGCATCTGTATCAAACTAAGCTTTCATCAACATGGAATTTAAAATAACAGTACCTTGCACCGTGGATGGTCCTATTTGATCATCCACTACAACCTACTCATCTTCAAACATATGTTTTCTTTCTATGCTGTGATGTTTATTATCTAGCTGAAACTTCCCTTATTGAGGAGTGTCGTGAACACCCGAACTCGGAGCATTATCGAGATAACGCTGAAGATTCCCCATTCGCTTGCAGTTATAAAATTATCGATTTTTTTCCTTACAATCATATTTCAAGTGGCCTACAGAACCACACTGAATGCATCATGGATTACACATGGATCTCGAAGGGATTTTTAAAATTCTAGAGGTCATATTTGGATGTACTTTAAGTCGTTGAGAAAAGGTTTCTGTATTGTTCTATCTCACAGTTATGGGTTTCACACCTTCTTTTCTTGAGGACAATTGTGCTTCCATTACATGGACTTCCAACTGTGATAGATATCGTAACATATGTATATAGTTGTTGTCCTGACTGAATTATTTAAAAATCCCGAACAATGCTTTGGGCCAGTTGTTGGTTCACCTGGGGCTCAGGTGGAACAACATTTTCGGTAGCTTCCGCCGATTGGTCTCTATGATGTCTATCTGGTACCATTTCTATAAACAGAAACTAAACAACCATGAGTCTTACATATGTAGACATAAATAATTCCTATTTCGAACTGGATTACACAACACTAACACAACAAGGCATTCCACTTTTCCACATTTTCCATGTTTCACCTTTTTGAAAACCAACCCATTTTCAAAATACTAATTTATTCCACGTACAATTTCACACATTCTTATCACATCATAAGTCATTATACAACAATGAAAAATGTATCTTAGGGGGAAGTAATTTCTAACATGCATTCCATGCTCATCTCATTGGCTACAACCATTACAATGAGATTTCTAATGCCTATAAGTGTCTCCAAAACACTTAGGTACCCAACTACCTGGTAACGTGATGTTCACCATAAGAGGGTTAGCTATGTCCTTTTATGCTATACATTCCAAGTTCCAACATTCCTATGCCTTTATACCATCCCGACTCAAGGAATCTACCACAATGAATGTCAACTCCTAAACCAAGGCGCTAAAGAGACTAAACAACTGCTCTCACTTGAAATCTAAGGACCGAACAAATTGATACCACTTGTAACACCATGCCCCTTCCTCATTTCCATGAGGAGGCAGTGAGGGATACTTGGTCTTAAGCAACATTCCCTAGATGCCAAATGCTGAAAATAAATGTTGAGGGCTTCAAGATCAAGTTGGACCATGATTTTCCTATAAGACAAAACCAACCAAACCATCCACTAACTTCCACTATATGATGCATGTCAAATAAATTTTCAAACCATGCATTCCCAATAGACAACCATGTCGTTCCACAACAAAACTCAAAACCAATACAACCAGACATGTCTACACAATATCATAGTACACTACTAAAACTAAACAAACAAACACCACACAAGCCATAACACCACCACAGCTCCACTCCAAGCTCCACGCTCCATGCTCTACCAAGGGATCACAACCACAAGAAATCAACCAATTACTTTGCATATCAATCCACTTCAAAAAATCAACTATTTATTGAAAACCATTTTCCATGAAAAACAACATTTTAATAAAACAACCCTATTATTTTAAACCCGTTCCAACAATCATTTTCACAAATCAACCATATCATCCCATTTTAAAATCTCCATTTTAAAATCCATAAGAATAACATTTCACCATAAAACACCCTTTTTCCTAAAAATCCCCAAAACATCACCCACGGGATTTCAAACCAATTTCGCACATCAAAAAACAATTAATTTCAAGTGCAACAAATTATTTTTACGCAAAACCATTATCTCTAACCAAGTGGAGTCTAGAGAGAAGCCACCTACCTTTAGGGTTCCCGATAAATCGTCCCACAAGCCACCACACCTCAAATCTGGAAAACGCACCACCAAAACCTCTCTAGATCCCTTCCCCTAGCATCCATAATCCATAAAAGCATCATTAAAGGAATCCACAACCCTATATCCACACACCAAAAGTGTATATATATAAAACCAAGTATGAGGGAAGAGCAGATATCGAGGAAAACACAATAGAAAAAAGAGGAGAGGCTTACTTGGGAGAAACAACCTTCAAACCACCAATAAACCTCTTCAAAATCCTTCCAATCCAAGTGGGATAGCCTCTCCGACACCTGAGAACCTGAAATCCCGATTGAGGCTTGGGTGGGAGGATGTTTGGAGTGTTTTAGGATAATCCCGATGGAACCCGGAACTTATAACCCTTTTTTAATTGGCCGTACGGTTAGCCCGCATGGTTTGGAAAACCGTGCACTAACCATGCATATGCTACTACCTCCAGAGCTATGGTGCACATGGTTTCCTCGCACGTTATGGAAAATTGTGTGCAGGATATGTGGAACCTACTGTCTCCCCTGAATAGTTTTCTGGATAATCCAAACAGCTTCCACTAACTGTGCTCAAACCGTTCACCCCTTTAAAAGCCTCCAATATAAACCAAAACCATTCCAAACTCTCCAAACCACTTCCCAAATCATTCCATGCACTTTTAAAAACATACATATGCATAAAAAGGTCACATACCTCAAACCGGGGGTACTATATGATGCCCTGTTAAAATGTGGAAAAGTGTCTTTTAGAAAAATGTAGCTACTTATGCTTAAAAATTGTATTTGTTCATATCATAATGTTATCATACATATTTAATTAATTTAGAAACATTTTTTTTTAAATATAACATATAAATATAATTATTACAATTCACTAATAGTAATTAATTTAATTTTAAAATTTTAATAAATTCGAAAATAAATTATTCTATCGATAACGAGATTATGACATTCTCTCCCACTTCCAAAAATTATATCCTAAAGAATATCTTCATATTTTAAACAACATGAGATACTTTTACCTCAAATAATTTTATGATTGACATCATTGATTTTTAAATATATTTTTTTCCAAAAAAACCATGACCCAGTGAATTCCCTTGTTCAGAAATAATTTCTCTCTAAGATAAATTTCAAAATATGATGTTTTTAATAAGAAATGTTCTCTTCCAACTGAACTATATGTGGGATAAAAATAAGATATAAATATGTAAAATATATTCTAACCGATGAAAAAAAACATGTTGTGTACCTATAATAAACTAGGAAGGAAAGTAAATCAGTAGAAAAATGATCAAAATTTATCCATAATTTCTTATGGTCCAATGAATAATGGACACAACATTCCATTATTACCAAAACATATAAAAAATTTCAAATTGGAATTTTTAGGAAAGTCATGATCACATACCTCATATGAAATATCGTCCCTCATGATATATGCAAAACTGTTCCTCCGATTCCAATCTGACATCATGTTTTACTAATTCTTCATCTACTTCTTGACCATTTCCTCTACCAATTCTGCTCCAAAAAACATCATTTCTCCAACTTCATCCCAAAAATGATAGGGGTTGTCATTACATCCCACATATTTCCACAAAAGGATCCATCTATATAGTGGAATGATAACTATTTGTATTTGAAAACTCAACCAGTGAATGATGTAGATCCAAAAATCTTTGGACACCCATCGAACAGGCTTGTAGAATATATTCTAAAGTATGAAATGGTCTTTGTTACCATCCATAATATTGAGTCTAAAAATAAGTGAAAAACATTAATTAAATTCGAAATTACATTTTATTTCCTTTATATAATTTAGAAGTGAACATGGGATCACAGTCAGCAGCTATGGGGATAGAAACACCTTGTAACCAAAATATCTCCTTTACAAAAGTCAAAAAATTTATCTTAAGAGTCAATATCAATGATAAGAAGGAAATATATAGATTTAGTGATTCAATAAACAATAACCAAAATTACGTTGTTACCTCATAATTTCTTCAAAAATCCCACAATGAAACCTATTCATATAATTACATATTTCCACTCAGGTACCAGAATAGGTTTATGTTTCCACTTTGTTAACTTCGGTTATACATTAAGAAATTTATATGTAAATAAATTCATGATTAATTAATCAATATATTATTTAATTATATCCACTAAATATTCGATTTATGGACCCTCTAAAATATAGTGCTTCCTGGATGAATGAAAAATATAGAACTTTGAGCTTCAGTTAATAACTATTTCCTCAAATGGAAATCAAAAGGAGATAATAATAGTTTTAAAAATCATAAAACACATTCTCCTAAAATATTTATATCCAGAAACAAAACATTATTAATAGATGATATCTTTCCTTGAAAATATAGATCCTCCATTAGAGATTTTTTAATTATTTATAAATATGTTGTCAGCTCTAAAACATGCAACAAAATGTAAATTTTCATGCATTCCCAAATTATTAGATGAACTTCATCAGTTCATTAACCAATGGGACCTCATCAAAATGTATCATAGTTAACATATAACTATTTTTTCATCATAAAGAAACATCCACCTTGTTCTCTTTTCTAATATTATAATGAATCCTAAAATCAAAATCCTTGATCTATTCAAGACATTTTTTTATATCATGTTGATTTCCTTCAGTGATAATATATACATCAAAATTTCAGGAATAGTGTATATATCTCATTTTACTCCATAAAAATTTTCTTCAAATTTTATATGTAAATAACAACAACATATAATTCCAAATCTTGTGTATGATAATATTTGTCACAATGATTTAATTTCCTCAAATCATAAGAAGTTACCTCATTAATATGTATATGAAAACAACCTAGTCCCTTTAATGATGCATCTCTGTAGCTAAAAATATCACCATATCTTAATAGTAGGTCCAAAACTGGTGCATTTACAAATCTTCTATTTAATTAGAAAAAAATTATCAAATTCTTCTATTAAGATTAATTTAACTCTTTTTGGAGTTATCAATGTTATTGGGAAAGATAAACAAGAATAGTTTTCAACAAACTGCAAGTGACATAGTTATAATCATAGAATGTATAAAATATCAATAATAGTTGTGGGACTTAGTCAATAATCAGCCAAATTTTTGGGGATATAAACTAAACATCCACCTCTAATTATAATATTCCTTTATAAATGAAATAATTTGTATCGAAATATCACATTTTTTTAAAGTTTCAATATATCATATTTTAATTATGTTTTTGTAGAAAAATAATTTTGATTTTATCATGATCCTTATACCATTATGAATAGACTAGAATATTAGTAACAAAAAATACCACACATGTATCCAAATATTAGTAAAAACTCTATTCAAAATATCTATATATAAAATAAGTGCATTTTCATCTTAAAAGGGAAAAACTACAAAAACAAAATACACATATTTGGTACATAAGTTAATCATTGCAATATCATTCACAATAAGTTTTTACTCGTTGTATACCGACATGGGATCTGTCATTTAAAATAAATGGCCTCCTTGGAGCTGATAAAAAAATCGATATAAAGAAAATATAATTTTTCTTAATAGTGTTTATATAAAAATCTCTATAATCAATAAAATGTGTCATGGAACCATCATTCATTTTAACATTAAGAATTGGAGAACCATTTGGTAAAGATATAGTTTGAATTAAACATTTATCTAGAAATTCATTCAAAATATTTTTTAGTTCCACATTTTATACAGTTTTTATTCGATAAGTGGTTTTTTAAATAGTCTTGGAATCATGGACTATTTGAACAGCAAAATCAACCTATCGTTCATGAATAACACTAGTAAATTGATCATAATAAATGTATATGAATTCATTAACTATTGAAACATCACTAATATGTACAGTTCTATTTTATCACTGACATGTGCTATGTAACATTCACTACCATTTCAATTCAATTTCTCTGCATATTCAGATTATATTAATGTTATGAAATCATTGAAAAATAACTTCTTAGATATCATATATATATATATTAACATGATAATTTAAAAGCCCATACATACCCAAAATAATATCAAACTCAAATTTAGGTATTTCAATATGAATTGTACGAAAGGTCGTTTCCCTTACAAAAATATGAATTTTCATTTTAATCATTATTGCAATATTACAACAACGTGAAATTTTTAAAAATTGGTATATCATCTATTCATGATGTTATATTCCCATTATTATTGTAAATTTATAATAAATTAATTGATGAAAAAATCCAAAATCAAACATGGATTGGAATAATTTTAATACACAATTAAAATTCATGTCATTAATTTATTTTTTGTCCCAAAATTAATCGTATTAGTAGAAATGTTTTCCCATAACCATTTATTTTTATTCTTGTTGATTTACATCCTGAGTAACTAATATCGGATACTTGTTATTATTACATTGAAAACTCATTGAAATTATTTCATCCTAGTATAGAAATATAACTAAATGTCTCCAAATATTTCTTACAGTCACGAGCCAAGTAAACAGTCTTTCTACATAAAAATAATTTCTTATATTTTGAGAGACATTCCATGTGGTTATTCATAATATATATTTCACCATAAAAGAATTTTATATTATAACCGATTATTTTTATGAAATCGTCCCCAATTATTTCCAACATTAACTATTGTTATAGTCAGTACGAGGCACAAACATTTCTCCAAACTGAATCTCAGCTTTTTTATCATAAAAAAAAATTTCATATATTTTAAACTCTCTTGAATCGAAATATCTTCATAAAATTGGACTCAAATGAGAGTACCATCTATTAATTTTTAAATCAATGTCGGAAATAGTATATAATACATATCTATATTTTCTTATAAAATTGTATTCTTATGAAGCTATAGAATCGTTATCTTTATGTTGTAGTTCCAAAAAACTTTTCTCCCTTCTAATGTTATTAGTCATAGAAAGATAATTTTCTTGAAAAATGACACTAAATTTCATTCCATTCTATAACAACTATATCATATTCCTCTATGGTATTCTACCCAAAGACCACTACCGACCTGATTCAGTTTAAAATGATAAATGTATAGGTTTTCCATTATGTGTACAAAATATCCCATGACATTGAATGTCTTTTCAAATGCATTCATCCATACTTTTGAAACCTATAGATTTAAGGATCCCATAAAATATAATGGGTGTTGCCTCATAAAATTATCAAATAGTAACACATTTCTCTATGGTTGATCATGACGGTCCCTTTAATGGTTGTAACAATCATTTATGATTATTAGAATTGATCCATCTATGTGAGAAACGGTTCTGTTCTGATCCCAACTATCTTTTTATTATGATTTGGATGGATATTTTCCTCTTAAAACCTTCACAATATAGCTTCCCAGATTATTATATGGAAAACCATTCTGAATAATCATATCTTTGATGAAAAAACATAATATTCCTAAAATTATATCACCTAAATTATGAAATAAATTAAACATAATTTATTTTTATTCTATTTAATACACCCTAACCCCTAACTATATCTAAAACATTCTCTAATACCAACTGCATGGACCTAACCTTAAACATTACATATCCTGCTGATTTAAAACTAGAATCTGCATTATTATATTCCAATTTATATTTTTAGTTTAGTAACATAGACAATTAAGAATAGCCCTTACCAAATAAACCCATATATTATTTGACGACACATATTCTCAATATCCATTTCTTCCATTAAAAATCATAAAATAAAAACATGGTCTCTTTTTAGGAACAAATGTTGAAATTTTTTCCCATGATACCATCCTTGACTTTATGAACACTAATGTCCTATGAAAAACATTTCATAACATGGTATGGGCACATAATATTACTATTTTCCAAAAATTAATTGAAATAATTACTTTTATTAATATCCATAAAAATAATTTCATTAAAACATAAATTTTTATTCCGAAAATGGAATTCATCTAATAAAAAATATAATTAACATAGATTTTGAAAATGAATCTATTTTCATAAGAACACATTAGCAGGAATACAAAATATAATTATGTAAATTGGTACATCATTTTATATCTCACTCTTATAAATAGAGATAAAAAAATAGAAAACTTCCAACTCTAGAGTAGATAATTCAATGGAGGTTATAACGTAACCACCCATCGATGACATTTCATGGAACCAACAATCATTGGTTTATCATGTATAAACTTGTCCTTGGTTTATCATGTATCTTTCCACAATTATAAAAAAAACCCATTAATAAAAAATATTCATAAATCATGAATTATTGCATCAAATATACACTCTTTCAAGCAAAAAACTTTTTATTTTCAAATCACCCATTCTGAAATGTCATTCATATAAAATGGAAGAAATTTAATTTTAATGTAACTATATAAAAATGTAAGGTAATATTCAAAATATTAATGAATCAGGAATGTGGAAAATCTGTTCAGTATATATATGTACTAAAAATATTCTTTTTTGAAAAAGGAATCATAGATGATGATTTTTAAAAGAATGTCCTATAAAAATTTCACATCCCTGATATGAGCATTAATGAAATTAATATATAATGTTTCTTTGATGTATGTTCAAATAAAAAATTTGGAAAAAAATAACATATTGAAAATAAATTTCCATCATAATATTATCACACCATAATCAGGAAGTATATGTTTATCCCAATGAATAGAGATTTGGTTATGATATCCCTTAACTCACATTTAACTACCTGAAATATTTTTATTTCTCCAGTATAATCATTTAAAGAATGATATTTACCTCTTCTATAAATATATAATTATTTATAATACAATATATTGCCTTTTAATATCTTATTATAAACCATTCATTTATAATATTTCATTATTATCATCGTTTTTATGTTCATTAGTTTCATGGGATCGTGGTTGGTTAACTTTTGTAATACTACGGGTGTTCATAAAATATGGGATTACATATATTTATAAGTTTAATGAAATAATATTCATGAACATATATATGTATTAATGGCACTATAAATAATTTTCCATTATTTTATGATTATGTTTTAATTGATAAAATATTAATGATAAATATATAGTTTATTTTGGTGGATTTTTAAAAATACAATGAAATATTTTTGTATTCATTAATATTATGTATAAGTATAAGTAATAGAATATGAAATAGGTAATAATATAAACAAAATTATTTCATTTAACATGAATCATACATTTATGATCATCCTTGAATGAAGGATATGTTGATAAAATGTAGATAAAAATAAAATAATATATGTGCTTTGTGAAAATTACCTTTTGAGTATTACCTCCTCAATGGACTCCATGAAGAGCATGGATAAGGTATTATGGGGGTAATTGTAGAGAATGTAAGTGGGGATAGTTAAAAGTATTAGTTTTGGTATAAACAATAGGAGCATAACATGTTTTGAGAAAAAATTAGGTGGTGAGGGTCGGTATTCATAGATAAGAAATGGTGTTTTCAAGAGTTTAAATAAGGATAATTTTGATATTAAAATCCAACAAAAATGATGGGAAGTTAATTCTATATATTTAGATTATTTATTAATAATTTAATAGATGTTTATTGTGGATAATCTCAACTAAAACCCATCTAATTTTGTAAATTATAGGTATTTTAAGCCTTTAGAATTTTACATTAACAAGTTTCATTATGCTACCTATACTAGGATAAATCTATCATTTTTAACATGGTAAATTTCTTATTCATCAATATGAAATTCAATCCAATACCAAATTTTTAAATTATTATTCAATTTATTTAATACATTTTTTCAAATTTTATTCATATATTTTGATAAATTATATTCAAAATTATTCCTCTATATACAATGCGGATTTGGGGTTTTAAAGAGAAAATGTTCAAATGTATGAAATTTCTTTATACCCAATTTCAATGTTAAATTGATTCCAATGAACTAAATAATATTGATAGTTGTATAATTTAATGAATTATACATTGAATTAGATATAAAATATAATCTATCTAGGCAAATAAATTAGACCATAATTTTGTTTTCAATTAATATTCTGAATTTTTTATTAATCATTCAGAAAAAAACTTCTCTAGAAAATATAAAAAATTTACCCTAAACTAATATTGATATTATTATTTCAAAAATGATGATTATTTTTTATAATAATTTTTATTATTATTTTAAAATTTATTTTTAAAATAGTTTTCCTTTAATGTTAAAAAATTTATCTTTTTGGTAAATATAGTTTTTTATAATTGAAATTGTTTTTATTCTTCTTATAATCTTATCAAGATTTTTCAATGAATTTGAAAACAATTCTTAAATATATAACATATAAATCTCATTATTACATTTCCAAAATATTTATTATTTAATTTATAAATACACATATTTATGAATAAAAGTTATTTTATAAGTAAATGGGTTGTTACATACACTAGTACTAACACATTATAAACACCACACTTTATGAAAACACACAATACTCTCGATTTATCAACAACTACCAATAATAACCATTATCCTAAGAGGGTTAAAACGTTGAAGCCTCCACCCACAAATGGGCTAATTACCCCAAAACAAAACTATACCATTACATATAAGGTTCATACATAAATGTTGGTGTTGTTTACAATCCATGATACATTTATGTCCAAACCAGGGACATACAAATATTTTTAATTACCAACAACATTTATAATTTTCAACCTATTACAGATCCTAAAATCGTTTATAAATTAATTATTTCATATATAAAATACATGTACTATCATGTATGACCCAGGGAAAATAAATATCACCCAACAACCCAATTAACCATCCACCGACAATATTAAATAACTATAACTAAATTCCTAAATAATTTAGAATTTTAATCTCTTACTACCCAAACAAAAATTTATGCAAATGATTAGTAATGAATTTAAAATAATTAATAAAAACATATATAAATATACACATTAATTTTAATTATCATTGATTTTTAAGAAAATTACACATGAAATATGTGAATAACACATTTCTATATTTTTCAAAATCCACAGACACTAAAACACACTATTCAAAATCAATATAGACTTATATATAAACCATTTTAATTTCAAAAAAATATTAATTTTAAACTAATAATTCAATTCATATTGTTTTCTATAAAATAGTTTGTGTGTCTGAGAAGCCACCAACCTCAACCCCAATTCCAGCACTATTTCATCCATGGTCCAATATGTGTTAACCATTTTTACGAATCAATGTACATGAAAAAATAACAAAGTGTAATGATATTTATCAACTAATAAAAACATAAATCTATATATAATATACAAACTCTCTACACGAGAAAATATAATAAGAAAATGAAAACAAATTGAATGGACCATACAATCCATCACAACATTTTATCAGCATAAATGAACTAATATAATTACCTGAATAATTTTATTTTTCAAATAAATTAAATCTTGAATCATAACAAATATTTATTATGTTTTAAAATTGAATGAAAATAAAATCCTTTTAAATTTCATAGTATGTTTTATATAATTTTTATCTAATATCAGAATATGATTAAGGGCCATTGTATATGAATTTTTGAGAGATTGTATTATACTAGAAACTAGAAACACAATATTTAATTATTTATGATTGATATAAAAATTATTAATCAATCCTGAAAATAAAAAAAACCTTTCAATGGAATGTAGATAACAATTAATGTAAAATATTAAAAAAAATTCATCTCTATTTGTCACGAACCGAATCTGGTCACCACCAAAACCGGCACCAAACCCAGCCCGTGACATGACCCGAAGGGCATTCCCTATCCCCACGGGCTGGCACAAGTGCCCGGGTATCATTAATTTTGGTTTGGGAACGATTTACCCGAGTATGAAAGCATAAAACATTAAAAACAATCCATAATATAAATCTGAAATTTTTGAGCCAAACAAGACTTAAGTAAAAACCACAACTGAGTACACTGGTTTAAAGATTATACAAGTGTTCCAAATAAAAATAATTATATCATTAAGACAGCCCCAAGGACTCCACACAACTAGGGGTCATCTCCCCCAAGCTATCACCACAACTCCGCACCAAGGATGGGAACTAACACGATGAACCGCCATCACCCTTAGCCTTTCCTTTACCTGAATCAAACATAACCAAGTCTACTTACACCCAAGGGGTGTAAGTAGGGTGTGAGCCTAAGCCCAGTAGGATATCACCCAATGATTCCAAAGAGTAAGAAATACAATGTGAAAAAGAAAGCAGTTTTCAAACGCAAGGAAAAGTAGTGTTAAAATTTCAAGAAATGAAACCTCTAATTGAAAATAGTTTTCTATCCAAAATTTCCAGAATATTAAAAAATTAAAATAGAAATGTTAGATACTGTAATTTACTTCCAAACACACCCTAATACATGGGTAGATAGTAAAAATCCAATGAGCAACAACATTGGGAACACCCCTAGGCACTAGGTTGTCTTGGGCCCTATGTACCTCGTACCTCGGTGTAAAGTAACCATAGAAAAATCCTTTCTCATGCATGAGCCACTAGTAGAGAACATACTCATAACCTAGTGGTCCCCAATAATCATCCACATAGTTTAGTTAGAGTTGTTGTTATCCAAATGCTAAGTGAAATAGGGACAAAACCCATCCGGTCCACTAGCCGTACTAGTACAAATCCGCCCCACCTAGGTACCCGGGCATCCCCTTTTGTGCTCAATCAATTCCAGCATGCATCATAAATAAATTTTCATATAAAACACCATTACTGGTCAAACACAACCAATACAGTAGATATCACATTTTATACCACTTAAAACATGCAACAAAACACTTAGATTTTTCATAAAACAATTCCTCAAAATCTCGTAGTGTTTCGGACACAAAACTCTTTATAGACCTCAGTTGCATACTATGTGCACATATTTAAGCTTCCAAAACATAAAGGGAATCCTACTACATTTCAGTGAAAACACAAAATCATTTTTAGGGAAACCCCATATGGTTCAAGAAACGACATCATTGCAATGTCTCCATTTTTACACAACACAACTCTTAGAATTTCATGTGGTTCACAAACACCATTAAAACCAGATTTTTCAGTAAAAAACACAAGGTACAATCATTAAAAACAGTATTTTTATTCCTATTATAGTTCAATAAAATCAACTAGTTAATTTTAGTGTAGCCCCAATTAAACTAATAAAACATTTCTATGAAAAACCCCCAATTTCACATGAAATTGGCCTTTAGGATTCATTTTAGATACAAACACCACTAAAACTATATTTTTCAGAAATAATAAAATTTAATAAGCATGAAAATACCATAAAAATAGTATCCAATTCACAAAGATTTCATACACAATGGAATCACCTACCAAAACCAAGGAAACCCTTGAAACCTTTGTGTGAAAACTCAAACGCATCACCGCCGCACCTCAAGGAAGGTAAACCAGACCTAAAACCAGAATTTAAGACCATAAAACACAATATAAAACCTTAATTTTTAAACCCTACTTCCTGGACATAAGGAACCTCAATGATAATGGTATAAACCCTAAGTAAATTGGATGCAACCCTAAACAAATTGAAAGAAGAAATGTGGAGAGCAACATACTTAAAATATCTTGGAGAAATCTCCCCCAAAAATACCAGTATCTGATTTCAAAAATACTGAAACCTTCAAGGGAGGTTCGAACAAGAATAGGTAGATCATTTAGGAATTTGAATGGGGGAAAAAGTGTAAGAATCGAAGGAGTTATGAAGGAAACAAATTACCTTTATAAATCTGCCCGAAATTTGGGTTCTTCAGAATATTCGACCAAAATCGCGATGCAAATGAGATGAAAAGAGGGTGGGAGGATATTGGACCCGCTTCTGGGTTCAAGTGTCGTGTTTGGGGCTTGGAAACACCGAAAACGACTTAAAGATTAATATGTTATTAATTAATCAAAATTTCTTTTTATAACTGGAATTGGGCTTTCGGGCAGGCCCAATCCCTTAAATAAAACCCATATACACCTTGGTTATGGATTTCAAAAGGCTCCAAATTTTAATTTTGGTGTTAATATATCAGGGGAGGACATTTAGGAGTTGGAATGAGTGAAAAATATAAAAAAATGAATAAGTTATAAAAGAAACAAAATTTATTTTTAAATCTGGAATTGGGCTCACGGTTTGGCCCAATTCATGTAAACTCACTTATTCTCCATAAAAACTTTGGAAACCCCCCCAAACAAAACATTAATGGAAATTAAAAGAAAAATAAATTTAAAATAATCTATGTATGTGACAATTCTCCCCACCATGAAAACTTTCCGCCCCGGAAAGTCACAGTAAGTCCAAATCAACAACCAAACTCAACTGAGAAACCAAGAGGTACTCTCTTGCCAGGTTTCTCCCCCAAAGGCCATAACACCTCCAGTGATCAATGAAGGAAGGAATACCTTCACAGCCAAAACATACACCACTTTTCTGAAATTATTAAGCACATTCATTCTTTATCCCAGATGAAAACTCCTCAAACACAATCAGAACAATACTCAATCAATTTACCCAAATAAACAACAACATCGAACAAGGTTACACTTGCCCTACTATAACTAAACCATTGGTCACTCTCCAATATCAATGATTACCAAAGTAAGATGTAGTCAGTTAGATATCTCCAAATGATAATACCTACTTCCCATACAAAACCAAGGAAAAATATGAGTTACTCGTATGAGGAGACACAAATGGGCTCCCCACCATAAGAGACAACTTAATTTTTTTTCCGAGACAAAATCAAGACACTTATAGGGGGAGGCCCAAACAGACTCTCTAGTACAAGGGGTATACATAAATTAGAAATTTACAAAATAATATACATGATACCCACAGTGGGTCTTCCCACCACAAAAAAACAACCATCTAAACTGACCAGCATGGGCCGACGCAGAAAGACCCATTTTTTTAAGATTTGGGAAGTGTGCAGGGTCAGTCTGCACAGTTTGGGAAACCGTGAAATAACTATGCTGAGCATTCTTTCCACGTGGATTCCTAGCACACTGTCACTACTAATCATGTACAAAATGTGTGCTCAAATTTCTTGCCAAATTTCCAACCATTCTCTAATGACTCAATGGAAACCAATGTGGGAGGGAAATACATTAGGTGATGACATGGGTACAAGGCCCTCTACCTATTTCCACAGAATGAGAACAACAGAAGGAAGATGATGAAACCATAGGTTTAAACACTTTCTATCTTTCACACTGAGGATATGAAATTGTACAAGGGTTTAACAACACTGGTGTTTCCCCTGACTACGCGCCAGCTTCTGTCTGGGACCAATGGCTGGAGCTCAAAATATTGAAGCATCTTCGGCCACGTAGTTAGGATGTTGAAACCCCTATGTGGAACTTCTTCTTTCGGTGCCACAAACAACTACACCGCATATCCCGATGGGTTTATCAAGACATAACACACTCCATAACCCACTTTACCAAAACCAGACATTTCAATGAAACAAGGGAACAAAAGATGCACACACATCACACCTTGTTGACATGAGTAATATCATTTAGTCATTTAACCCTTTATCATTTGGGGTTGTTACAATAACCCCCCCCCCCCCTTTAGAGCACAATGCCCTCGTTCTAAGCCCTACATCTCAACCTAGGTAGTGGACCACGCACTTAAGGCTGGGTTCCTACTCTGATACCAAATGTGACAACCGGGTCCCGGTGACAGCATAACCACCCCGCTTTAACATGGCTGTCGGGTCCTGGCCAACTTGGTACCCTCGATTGCCCCGCATACACATGGGGCCCACCCATATGCCTGAACGGGTCATCTAACTAATGACAGTCCCCACAGGCCAACACTTGTCCTTTCCAGTGTGCTTTGTCCTCACTCACACACACCCTAAGAAACTTCCCAGAAGGTCCCCCATCCTGATCACTACTTCAGGCCAAGCACGCTTAACTGTGGAGTTCTAATCAGACAGACTCCCGAAAAGGAAGGTGCGCCTTGTTTCTTTGGGTGAGAAGCATCAGAAGGGAAAGACACGTATAAACACCTTCCTCTAAGATAGAGGATTTGATGTTTTTCCCAAGGGAGACATAATCCCAAAATAACATAGAACCTTAGAGGATTGTGTGACCTTCACCTTTATAGTCAAAAGAGCACACAACATCACAATGTGTCACCGAACATGACCCTTACGATTGATAGAAAAAAATACATGGAATGGGACCATATTCAAAGTCCCTAAACAACAGATAAGTCAAAAAAGTGGACACAATATCCTATCATGACTGAAATCTCAAAATTGGTGGTTTAATAATAACTCTTTCTTCAAAGAAACTATAAAGAACCCAGAGGCCCTCTTAGACACCATCAAGACACTCATCCGTACTAACATCGAAAGAACACTCCCACCTTTGATGAATCAGGAAACTTAAGAAACTAAGGTCTCTTTCAACCTTCCACAAGCACTATCCCACAACAAGAGGATCCAAAAATCAGCGAAATGAATGGGTGTAGACTCAATAAAGAAACGTTCGATAAAATATTCTTTATATTGATCAACTGGAGGATTTTCCAATGGCAAAACAAAATGGGTTGCACTTAAGTTGTGCATTAACCCTTAATGGGGGCGTACCTTATCCAATGAGAGAACCCAAGGACCCAACCAAGCTGGTCCATTGGTCAAAACATGCCACAAACCAGATCCAAACACATGAAGGGAACCACCGTAAAGGCATCCCAAAAAAAAATTCAAAAGAGACCACTAACCAACCCTGTAACACAGCTTACCAACCAAACACAAACCCAAAACACAGTTCAAATAGAAGGGGTTCTTGAACTCAAAACATCCCACAACATCAACATTTTCAAAAACCCATAATATAAACCATACCAAACTATTCATCAAGACATCATGTTTTTCTTTAAAACCAATTCTTTGAAAACAAACGGTTTAGCAGTAAGCGTATCCACCAATGGTACCCCATAGGCCCCACACATGAATGTTTTTTTGCCACACTGGGCACCCTCCTCATATCCATACCAGCACTCATCCAGTCATGCCATCAAACATCCATCATCCCATATAACCCCATGCATGTGGTCACTCATGGAAATACCAAAGGGTAAAAAAAACTTCCTTCCACTTTTCAAAAACAAAATGGTCAACCAACCCAACCTTTTTCTCAAAACTGCTAACAATGAGATCAAAATCTCAATTCACATCTTACAAAACATTTCATAAGGACACAACCATTTAGATAAGAATCCATAATTCAATAAAAACACATATTCATTCCTTTCACAATCATTTCAAAACATTTCAACCCATTTCAAAACACTTCTAATTTCATTAAAAACACTATTTCATAAATCTCCATTTAATTAAGAAATCAACTCTTCTCATTTCAAGACAAGGTTCTAAAAGTTCATAATTTTTTTTTCAGTAGTCACCAAACCCAAAATCCATCTTCAACCCCCACACAAAAATTCTAGATTACGTAATTTAATCCAAACCACATTTGAAAACAAACTTCAATACGGTTCCGGCTTTCAAAAGAGGTGTAAGCATACTATTTTCCATTTCAAAAAAATTCTAAAAATTCAGTTCCACCATTTCATAAATCAAAACATTCCATATTTATTTTAAAATCATTTCACAAAAACTTTACACTTCTTAAAAACAAGTCAGTTTAAAACCAAAGTTCCAAGATTTCAAAACTAAAGAACACAAGACAATGCGAGAGGAAACTAGTTTCAGTGGGTAACTTGGACATATGGTTTGCGGCCATATTCCAATCACTTCCCTGTCATAGAGAGGGTTCTATGGAATATCCCCAGCTCCAAATGGCTTGCCAGGCCCTGTGAGCTTACTGAGACCATTAACCCAACTCTCTTTTCATTTCCCCTAATCATCATTAGACCAATAAAACCAAAAGACATAGATAAATCCATACTTCCCATTGTTACTTGAATCTCGTCATGAGGTGTGCTGGCTAGGCACACTACCCATGAATGAAATTTCAAGTCCCAAAAAAATATCCTAGCTCCAAACTATGTTGACTCTTCCCCAAATAACATGACCCAAGGAGAGAACCTCATTTGATACCATTTTGTCACGAACCGAATCTGGTCACCGCCAAAACCGGCACCAAACCCAGCCCGTGACATGACCCGAAGGGAATTCCCTATCCCCACGGGCTGGCACAAGTTCCTGGGTATCATTAATTTTGGTTTGGGAACGATTTACCCGAGTATGAAAGCATAAAACATTAAAAACAATCCATAATATAAATCTGAAATTTTTGAGCCAAACAAGACTTAAGTAAAAACCACAACTGAGTACACTGGTTTAAAGATTATACAAGTGGTCCAAATAAAAATAATTATATCATTAAGACAGCCCCAAGGACTCCACACAACTAGGGGTCATCGCCCCCAAGCTATCTCCACAACTCCGCACCAAGGATGGGAACTAACACGATGAACCGCCATCACCCTTAGCCTTTCCTTTACCTGAATCAAACATAACCAAGTCTACTTACACCCAAGGGGTGTAAGTAGGGTGTGAGCCTAAGACCAGTAGGATATCACCCAATGATTCCAAAGAGTAAGAAATACAATGTGAAAAAGAAAGCAGTTTTCAAACGCAAGGAAAAGTAGTGTTAAAATTTCAAGAAATGAAACCTCTAATTGAAAATAGTTTTCAATCCAAAATTTTCAGAATATTAACAAATTAAAATACAAATGTTAGATACTGTAATTTACTTCCAAACACACCCTAAGACATGGGTAGATAGTAAAAATCCAATGAGCAACAACATTGGGAACACCCCTAGGCACTAGGTTGTCTTGGGCCCTATGTACCTCGTACCTCGGTGTAAAGTAACCATAGAAAAATCCTTTCTCGTGCATTAGACACTAGTAGAGAACATACTCATAACCTAGTGGTCCCCAATAACCATCCACATAGTTTATTTAGAGTTGTCGTTATCCAAATGCTAAGTGAAACAGGGACAAAACCCATCCGGTCCACTAGCCATACTAGTACAAATCCGCCCCACCTAGGTACCCGGGCATCCCCTTTTGTGCTCAATCAATTCCAGCATGCATCATAAATAAATTTTCATATAAAACACCATTACTGGTCAAACACAACCAATACAGTAGCTATCACATTTTATACCACTTAAAACATGCAACAAAACACTTAGATTTTTCATAAAACAATTCCTCAAAATCTCGTAGTGTTTCGGACACAAAACTCCTTATAGACCTCACTTGCATACTATGTGCACATATTTAAGCTTCCAAAACATAAAGGGAATCCTACTGCATTTCAGTGAAAACACAAAATCATTTTTAGGGAAACCCCATATGGTTCAAGAAACGACATCATTGCAATGTCTCCATTTTTACACAACACAACTCTTAAAATTTCATGTGGTTCACAAACACCATTAAAACCAGATTTTTCAGTAACAAACACAAGGTACGATCATTAAAAACAGTATTTTTATCCCTATTATAGTTCAATAAAATCAACTAGTTAATTTTAGTGTAGCCCCAATTAAACTAATAAAACATTTCTATGAAAACCCCCCAATTTCACATGAAATTGGCCTTTAGGATTCATTTTAGATACAAACACCACTAAAACTATATTTTTCAGAAATAATAAAATTGAATAAGCATGAAAATACCATAAAAACAGTAGCCAATTCACAAAGATTTCATACACAATGGAATCACCTACCAAAACCAAGGAAACCCTTGAATCCTTTGTGCGAAAACTCAAACGCACCACCGTCGCACCTCAAGGAAGGTAAACCAGACCTAAAACCAGAATTTAAGACCATAAAACACAATATAAAACCTTAATTTTTAAACCCTACTTCCTGGACATAAGGAACCTCAATGATAATGGAATAAACCCTAAGTAAATTGGATGCAACCCTAAACAAATTGAAAGAAGAAATGTGGAGAGCAACATACTTAAAATATCTTGGAGAAATCTCCCCCCAAAAAACCAGTATCTGATTTCAAAAATACTCAAACCTTCAAGGGAGGTTCGAACAAGAATAGGTAGATCATTTAGGAATTTGAATGGGGGAAAAAGAGTAAGAATCGAAGGAGTTATGAAGGAAACAAATTACCTTTATAAATCTTCCCGAAATTTGGGTTCTTCAGAATTTTCGACCAAAATCGCGATGCAAATGAGATGAAAAGAGGGTGGGAGGATATTGGACCCGCTTCTGGGTTCAAGGGGCGTGTTTGGGGCGTAGAAACACCGAAAACGACTTAAAAATGAATATGTTATTAATTAATCAAAATTTATTTTTAAAACTGGAATTGGGCTTTCGGGCAGGCCCAATCCCTTAAATAAAACCCATATACACCTTGGTTATGGATTTCCAAAGGCTCCAAATTTTAATTTTGGTGTTAATATATCAGGGGAGGACATTTAGGAGTTGGAATGAGTGAAAAATATAAAAGAATGAATAAGTTATAAAAGAAACAAAATTTATTTTTAAATCTGGAATTGGGCTAACGGTTTGGCCCAATTCATGAAAACTCACTTATTCTCCATAAAAACTTTGGAAACCCCCCCCAAACAAAACATTAATGGAAATAAAAAGAAAAATAAATTTAAAATAATCTATGTATGTGACAATTCTCCCCACCATGAAAACATTCCGCCCCGGAAAGTCACAGTATGGCCAAATCAACAACCAAACTCAACTGAGAAACCAAGAGGTACTCTCTTGCCAGGTTTCTCCCCCAAAGGCCATAACACCTCCAGTGATCAATGAAGGAAGGAATACTCTCACAGCCAAAACATACACCACTTTTCTGAAATTATTAAGCACATTAATTCATTATCCCAGATGAAAACTCCTCAAACACAATCAAAACAATACTCAATCAATTTACCCAAATAAACAACAACATCGAACAAGGTTACACTTGCCCTACTATAACTAAACCATTGGTCACTCTCCAATATCAATGATTACCAAAGTAAGATGTAGGCAGTTAGATATCTCCAAATGATAATACCTACTTCCCATACAAAACCAAGGAAAAATATGAGTTACTCGTATGAGGAGACACAAATGGGCTCCCCACCATAAGAGACAACTTAATTTTTTTTTTCCGAGACAGAATCAAGACACTAATAGGGGGAGGCCCAAACAGACTCCCTAGTACAAGGGGTATACATAAATTAGAAATTTACAAAATAATATACATGATACCCACAGTGGGTCTTCCCACCACAAAAAAAACAACCATCTAAACTGACCAGCATGGGCCGACGCAGAAAGACCCATTTTTTTAAGATTTGGGAAGGGTGCAGGGTCAGTCTGCACAGTTTGGGAAACCGTGCAATAACTATGCTGAGCATTCTTTCCACGTGGATTACTAGCACACTGTCACTACTAATCATGTACAAAATGTGTGCTCAAATTTCTAGCCAAATTTCCAACCATTCTCCAATGACTCAATGGAAACCAATGTGGGAGTGAAATACATTAGGTGATGACATGGGTACAAGGCCCTCTACCTATTTCCACCGAATGAGAACAACAGAAGGAAGATGATGAAACCGTAGGTTTAAACACTTTCTATCTTTCACACTGAGGATATGAAATTGTACAAGGGTTTAAACAACACTGGTGTTTCCCCTGACTACGCACCAGCTTCTATCCGGGAACTATGGCTGGAGCTCAAAATATTGAATCATATTCGGCCACGTAGTTAGGATGTTGAAACCCCTATGTGGAACTTCTTCTTTCAGTGCCACAAACAACTACACCGCATACCCCAATGGGTTTATCAAGACATAACACACTCCATAACCCACTTTACCAAAACCAGACATTTCATTGAAACAAGGGAACAAAAGATGCACACACATCGCACCTTGTTGACATGAGTCATATCATTTAGTCATTTAACCCTTTATCATTTGGGGATGTTACAATAACCCCCCCCCCCCCCTTTAGAGCACAATGCCCTCGTTCTGAGCCCTACATCTCAACCTAGGTAGTGCACCACGCACTTAAGGCTGGGTTCCTACTCTGATACCAAATGTGACAACCGGGTCCCGGTGACAGCATAACCACCCCGCTTTAACATGGCCGTCGGGTCCTGGCCAACTTGGTACCCTCGATTGCCCCGCAGACACATGGGGCCCACCCATATGACTGAACGGGTCATCTAACTAATGACAGTCCCCACAGGCCAACACTTGTCCTTTCCAGTGTGCTTTGTCCTCACTCACACACACCCTAAGAAACTTCCCAGAAGGTCCCCCATCCTGATCACTACTCCAGGCCAAGCACGCTTAACTGTGGAGTTCTAATCAGACAGACTCCCGAAAAGGAAGGTGGGCCTTGTTTCTTTGGGTGAGAAGCAACAGAAGGGAAAGACACGTATAAACACCTTCCTCTAAGATAGAGGATTTGATGTTTTTCCCAAGGGAGACATAATCCCAAAATAACATAGAACCTTAGAGGATTGTGTGACCTTCACCTTTATAGTCAAAAGAGCACACAACATCAAAATGTGTCACCGAACATGACCCTTACGATTGATAGAAAAAAATACATGGAATGGGACCATATTCAAAGTCCCTAAACAACAGATAAGTCAAAAAAGTGGACACAATATCCTATCATGACTGAAATCTCAAAATTGGTGGTTTAATAATAACTCTTTCTTCAAAGAAACTATAAAGAACCCAGAGGCCCTCTTAGACACCATCAAGACACTCATCCGTACTAACATCGAAAGAACACTCCCACCTTTGATGAATCAGGAAACTTAAGAAACTAAGGTCTCTTTCAACCTTCCACAAGCACTATCCCACTACAAGAGGATCCAAAAATCAGCGAAATGAATGGGTGTAGACTCAATAAAGAAACATTCGACAAAATATTCTTTATATTGATCAACTGGAAGATTTTCCAATGGCAAAACAAAACGGGTTGCACTTTAGTTGTGCATTAACCCTTACTGGGGGCGTACCTTATCCAATGAGAGAACCCAAGGACCCAACCAAGCTGGTCCATTGGTCAAAACATGCCACAAACCAGATCCAAACACATGAAGGGAACCACCGTAAAGGCATCCCAAAAAATTTCAAAAGAGACCACTAACCAACCCTGTAACACAGCTTACCGACCAAACACAAACCCAAAACACAGTTCAAATAGAAGGGGTTCTTGAACTCAAAACATCCCACAACATCAACATTTTCAAAAACCCATAATATAAACCATACCAAACTATTCATCAAGACATCATGTTTTTCTTTAAACCCAATTCTGTGAAAACAAACGGTTTAGCAGTAAGCGTATCCACCAATGGTACCCCATGGGCCCCACACATGCATGTTTTTTTGCCACACTGGGCACCCTCCTCATATCCATACCAGCACTCATCCAGTCATGCCATCAAACATCCATCATCCCATATAACCCCATGCATGTGGTCACTCATGGAAATACCAAAGGGTAAAAAAAACTTCCTTCCACTTTTCAAAAACAAAATGGTCAACCAACCCAACCTTTTTCTCAAAACTGCTAACAATGAGATCAAAATCTCAATTCACATCTTACAAAACATTTCATAAGGACACAACCATTTAGATAAGAATCCATAATTCAATAAAAACACATATTCATTCCTTTCACAATCATTTCAAAACATTTCAACCCATTTCAAAACACTTCTAATTTCATTAAAAACACTATTTCATAAATCTCCATTTAATTAAGAAATCAACTCTTCTCATTTCAAGACAAGGTTCTAAAAGTTCATAATTTTTTTTTTCAGTAGTCACCAAACCCAAAATCCATCTTCAACCCCTACACAAAAATTCTAGATTACGTAATTTAATCCAAAACACATTTGAAAACAAACTTCAATACGGTTCCGGCTTTCAAAAGAGGTGTAAGCATACTATTTTCCATTTCAAAAAAAATCTAAAAATTCAGTTCCACCATTTAATAAATCAAAACATTCCATATTTATTTTAAAATCATTTCACAAAAACTTTACACTTCTTAAAACCAAGTCAGTTTAAAACCAAAGTTCCAAGATTTCAAAACTAAAGAACACAAGACAATGCGAGAGGAAACTAGTTTCAGTGGGTAACTTGGACATATGGTTGGCGGCCATATTCCAATCACTTCACTGTCACAGAGAGTGTTCTAGGGAATATCCCCAGCTCCAAATGGCTTGCCAGGGCCTGTGAGCTTACTGAGACCATTAACCCAACTCTCTTTTCATTTCCCCTAATCGTCATTAGACCAATAAAACCAAAAGACATAGATAAATCCATACTTCCCATTGTTACTTTAATCCCGTCATGAGGTGTGATGGCTAGGCACACTACCCATGAATGAAATTTCAAGTCCCAAAAAAATATCCTAGCTCCAAACTATGTTGACTCTTCCCCAAATAACATGACCCAAGGAGAGAACCTCCTTTGATACCATTTTGTCACGAACCGAATCTGGTCACCGCCAAAACCGACACCAAACCCAGCCCGTGACATGACCCGAAGGGCATTCCCTATCCCCACGGGCTGGAACAAGTTCCCGGGTATCATTAATTTTGGTTTGGGAACGATTTACCCGAGTATGAAAGCATAAAACATTAAAAACAATCCATAATATAAATCTGAAATTTTTGAGCCAAACAAGACTTAAGTAAAAACCACAACTGAGTACACTGGTTTAAAGATTATACAAGTGGTCCAAATAAAAATAATTATATCATTAAGACAGCCCCAAGGACTCCACACAACTAGGGGTCATCGCCCCCAAGCTTTCTCCACAACTCCGCACCAAGGATGGGAACTAACACGATGAACCGCCATCACCCTTAGCCTTTCCTTTACCTGGATCAAACATAACCACGTCTACTTACACCCAAGGGGTGTAAGTAGGGTGTGAGCCTAAGCCCAGTAGGATATCACCCAATTATTCCAAAGAGTAAGAAATACAATGTGAAAAAGAAAGCAGTTTTCAAACGCAAGGAAAAGTAGTGTTAAAATTTCAAGAAATGAAACCTCTAATTGAAAATAGTTTTCAATCCAAAATTTTCAGAATATTAACAAATTAAAATAGAAATGTTAGATACTGTAATTTACTTCCAAACACACCCTAAGACATGGGTAGATAGTAAAAATCCAATGAGCAACAACATTAGGAACACCCCTAGGCACTAGGTTGTCTTGGGCCCTATGTACCTCATACCTCGGTGTAAAGTAACCATAGAAAAATCCTTTCTCGTGCATGAGCCACTAGTAGAGAACATACTCATAACCTAGTGGTCACCAATAATCATCCACATAGTTTAGTTAGAGTTGTCGTTATCCAAATGCTAAGTGAAACAGGGAAAAAACCCATCAGGTCCACTAGCCGTACTAGTACAAATCCGCCCCACCTAGGTACCCGAGCATCCCCTTTTGTGCTCAATCAATTCCAGCATGCATCATAAATAAATTTTCATATAAAACACCATTACTAGTCAATCACAACCAATACAGTAGCTATCACATTTTATACCACTTAAAACATGCAACAAAACACTTAGATTTTTCATAAAACAATTCCTCAAAATCTCGTAGTGTTTCGGACACAAAACTCCTTATAGACCTCACTTGCATACTATGTGCACATATTTAAGCTTACAAAACATAAAGGGAATCCTAATACATTTCAGTGAAAACACAAAAGCATTTTTAGGGAAACCCCATATGGTTCAAGAAACGACATCATTGCAATGTCTCCATTTTTACACAACACAACTCTTAGAATTTCATGTGGTTCACAAACACCATTAAAACCAGATTTTTCAGTAAAAAACACAAGGTACAATCATTAAAAACAGTATTTTTATCCCTATTATAGTTCAATAAAATCAACTAGTTACTTTTAGTGTAGCCCCAATTAAACTAATAAAACATTTCTATGAAAAACCCCCAATTTCACATGAAATTGGCCTTTAGGATTCATTTTAGATACAAACACCACTAAAACTATATTTTTCAGAAATAATAAAATTTAATAAGCATTAAAATACCATAAAAATATTAGCCAATTCACAAAGATTTCATACACAATGGAATCACCTACCAAAACCAAGGAAACCCTTGAATCCTTTGTGCGAAAACTCAAACGCACCACCGCCGCACCTCAAGGAAGGTAAACCAGACCTAAAACCAGAATTTAAGACCATAAAACACAATATAAAACTTTAATTTTTAAACCCTACTTCCTGGACATAAGGAACCTCAATGATAATGGAATAAACCCTAAGTAAATTGGATGCAACCCTAAATAAATTGAAAGAAGAAATGAGGAGAACAACATACTTAAAATATCTTGGAGAAATCTCCCCCCAAAATACCAGTATCTGATTTCAAAAATACTCAAACCTTCAAGGGAGGTTCTAACAAGAATAGGTAGATCATTTAGGAATTTGAATGGGGGAAAAGAGTAAGAATCGAAGGAGTTATGAAGGAAACAAATTACCTTTATAAATCTGCCCGAAATTTGGGTTCTTCAGAAGTTTCGACCCAAATCGCGATTCAAATGAGATGAAAAGAGGGTCGGAGGATATTGGACGCGCTTCTGGGTTCAAGGGGCGTGTTTGGGGCTTGGAAACACCGAAAAAGACTTAAAACTGAATAAGTTATTAATTAATCAAAAGTTATTTTTAAAACTGGAATTGGGCTTTCGGGCAGGCCCAATCCCTTAAATAAAACCCATATACACCTTGGTTATGGATTTCCAAAGGCTCCAAATTTTAGTTGTGGTATTAATATATCAGGGGAGGACATTTAGGAGTTGGAATGAGTGAAAAATATAAAAAAATGAATAAGTTATAAAAGAAACAAAATTTATTTTTAAATCTGGAATTGGGCTCACGGTTTGGCCCAATTCATGAAAACTCACTTATTCTCCATAAAAACTTTGGAAACCCCCCCCCCCCAAACAAAACATTAATGGAAATTAAAAGAAAAATAAATTTAAAATAATCTATGTATGTGAAACTATTCCATATAATCTCATCAACTCTGAATATTCCTATAATATATGAACAATGAGTTAGTGATACAATATTGATTTTGGAAACTATAATTAACAATGAGATAATCAATGTGAATGATGAATTATAAGAATTATTGATTATTTATATAGATATAATAACTTTTTTCATTTATGTTTTGTTGGTCATATAGTTCATCGTAATTATATCCATCATTCAATAAAATAGTTATTCATTATAATTGATAATTTTTAAGAATAATTTAATTGTTAATCCATATTATTTAATGATTTAAAAAATGGTGTTATTTTTGTAGACAATAAATATATTATACTGAAAATATTCGTTAAGATAAGTGTATAAGATTTCAAGAAATGATTATTTCCATTATATTATCTTATTAAAAATATTCAATGAATATATATTTTAACCAAGGACTAATAATTTTTATAATTTTTATAATATTTTTAATGAAGGAAAAGTAAAAAGCTTCAATAAATTAGGATGCTTAGTCTAATTTTAATGAACTAAAATTTACTTGATTTTTTTTATGAAAGAAATTTTATTTCATGTAATTATTATATCTAAATTATATTAAGGTTAATTTTTGTGAATTATTAGACAATATTGATTTTTAGTGAAAAAGTTAAAACTACTACATTAACAACAATATAATTTTATGACATCATTTTTATGTCATTGTGATTAAAAATTATTTTAATATTTTTCTTTAAAAATTTCATTTAATTAGTTCAAAATATATTTTAAAAATATTAATTATAATTTGTGAATATATAAAATACTTTTTAAAATTATGATTTGAATGTTGGAAATTAAACTTATTTTGGATTTTTCTACCTTAAATGGTTTGGCTGGAAAATAAATTCATGTTCAGAAAGGATTTTGACATCCTAAAACTCCCAACAATTCATTAATAATCCATAAATTTGTGTGAATTCATATCACCCATAATTAATTATATTATATAATTAAGTTACTAATTTTTAATCCTCTAAACCCCACCCATCCCCATGTGTAAATAGAACTCATTATCTTTTCCTCTTCACTCTCTATCCATAAGACACAATTTTATAGTCATTCTTTCACCTATAGTCTCCCAATATGGTTCTATCGAACATTGAAGGTGTCATCATCATTTTTTAGGAAACAATATTCAATCTATGTGAATTCTCGTCTTCTACATTATCATTCAATTACCTAATATTTGGTATGAATATAAATGTTGAATTATGTTATTTTTCAAAAATAATTTCATCACCCCTTTACTAAAAAAGAGAGATTTTCTATTTGGATAAATTCGGTCCTTCTTATGTTTCCCTCCATTTAATCCAGGGTTTATATAGTCATGCAATAAAATTCATTTTAAAAAAAATTCCCCCTTTTTTGAGAGAAATTGGAATATATTAAATACCATAATACAATTGTTTTAGGGGATATTCATCTAGATGTAAATATAACACATCGATTGGTAATTTAAATATATTAACCCCTAATTTCCTTTTATGAAATTTATAATTAAGAAATGTTCATTTTTTTTAAGAACAAATGCACTTAGTGATTTTACATGAAATCCCATAAATATTCTCCTAATGTTTCGTAAAAATGAGTAATCTTATATGATACCGATCACATTAACTATAAAATATGAACAGTGTAGCCATATAGAACTCCAATGTTTTTGGTCTATAATTTATCAATAGAATTCAAGGTTTTTTGATATAATGGTGAATAAAATTCATATTTTTTTATGAACACCTAATAATAAACCTCAATGATATTATAATGAATGCCTCACTAATATGTTTTAACCACATTTCTATATATTATTATTGTTATTTATATTATTGTATGCCTCATTTTCTAATGATAATTCCTTATTTATAAAACTATTGGTGGCATTCTATGTATATCCTTATTTTTTCCCTAATTGGGCCTTCTTCTTACTCCATTATTTTATGAATGTCCCCAAAATATGAGATGTATTAAAAGTAACATATGATGTATTTATGAATAATCCATTGTTGTTGATTAGAATAACATATATTCTTCATTTATTATAATCATATTTAAATGAAAAAATATCCATATAACCTCTATATTATTAAATGAATTACCTTATAATTAATGATTTATGAAATTAAAAGGTGGGTCAAAATATTATGTATTCAAGAATTATATATTTCATTAAGATATTATTTTTACAAAAAATTGGTAAAACCCATATGGATAAGTATATTTATAGGAGTAAATCTTGGAAATTTTGGAACGTATTATGTAAATCGATTCCATGAATATACATTTCTATCTGGATACTACAGGTGCAACTTACTACAAAATAGTTTCACCTTTGGGTAAAAAGTAGAAAATGGTTCATTAAAATAGAATCAATCATCATTTGGTGTATTAAAATGAACCTTACTACAAACCCTTTCTAAAACTCAAAGGAAATATTATTTTGTCAATCACATTCATAAACACTTCATTATGAAGTATATATAGATAATGAAGAAATTTTATCCACATTGGTGTTTATCATCCCATAGGCATGATATTATACTTTTTTGGATTAATATTTACATTAGAATGATTATTATTTGTTTCCAAATATGTAACACATTTCTCAATTAGGAATTATCCTTCTAGAAAAAAGGTGTTTGGAAAAGAATTACATGTTTATATAATTAATGAAACCGATAAAAAAATTATGGGCATCAAAATATGGGTGATCTAGAGATGAAAACATCATTGTGATGATTACATAGTTATCCTATGAAATAAACTAAATCCCAAAATATGTGGGGTTTATTTATTAAGAAAGAAATAACTAATAGTCTAATACTTCATGAATTACATAAAATCTATTATTATTGGAAATAGAGATCCAAAAATCATATAAAAATGGATCAATACTATATACACAAAAATTAAGTACTTCATTTTTCTTGGAAAATGAATTTTTTCATAGTAGTGTTTAACTTAGATAGAAAAGATGATATAATGTAGAAATAGATCAAGATTATTAATACAAAATATGAGGTGCAATCAATGGAATGGGAAGTAATAAAAAAATACATTTTGAAAAATTATTTTCATCATAACCATTAGAAAAAAATAAGAATGGTATTTCTTTATATTATTATGAGAGAAAATTCTTTCCTCCGAAAAAATGGGATATTTCTTATACTAATTTAGTGTTAATCATCAATAATTTCCATATATTCTGATAGGTGGACAGATAGATTAATTAGATTAATTATACCTCATCTAAAAAAAGAATAATAAATCTGAGACATTGGGGGTTAAAAATATATAATGTGATATGCTCTAAATTATGAAATAGTATTTTAAGAGTCAATATAGTTCCATGGTTATAATGATAAAGTCATGAAAACATCTTATACATTAAAAGAAAGTAAAAAATAGAACCCCCCTTGTGAAATGAAAATTGGAAAAATCCCCCAGGGATATTTCTCCTTGGATGTGGTATGTAGTATTAATATGGGAATACTAGATACATATCATGAAAAAATTGTGTAAATTAATATCCTCAATTACTTATTACTTAATATATTATAACAATAGTCAAATAACATCTTCTGTTTCATATGTTTATGTGTTGATATCTTGGGTTTTTCAAAACACAAGTGTGAATAGCATAGTAAACTTTCTTACTAGCATAAGAATTTGAATGTTATTGAGGGAAAATGAGTATATATAATATTAGACCAATTTATGTTGGAAAAAAATCATTGGATATATTTTCATAATGGGGGAAGAAATTAAATACCTAGGAAATATTTCACATTAAATGAAGGATCTAATGCTGCTAAAAATTTATTATTAATATTATTATATAAATGGAAATAACATAAAAATCATTTTACTTTCAATAAGTAATGTTATGGAAATAATTAATTTTTTTAAAAAACAATTATAAGAACCATTGTATGTGATTTAGTAAGGGATTTAGTTTAATAACTATAACCCAAAATACTTTATAAAATATTTAATAATATTGTATTGATATATACATATTACCAGTATCAAAATGAATATTCATTAGGAAAACAACTAAAAGATAAATAATGTGAAATATTAAAATTTGGGCTACATCAATCTCCATGAATCATCACGACATTAAAGTTAGTATAATTTAATATCAAAGTGTTAATAAAACAATATTTAATTTATAATTTAAATTGAAACTAGATAGAATTGAAGTGAATGCCGAGATGTATGAATGATATTGTATTTATAGGTAAATATGATCATTTGGAATTAAATTTTTATCTAATATAGTTGACAAAAATTAGGACCATTATTTAATAATTTATTATTCCGTATTTTTTTCATGTTTACACTATTTTTTGATCATAATGATTATTTAATGATATAATAAAAACTGTAAAAAATTTAAAGATGGTAAAATAAATCTATTAAAAATATGTTTAATGATACATTTATATGTTTTTAAAAAATATTTTTATTTCATGAAAATATATTATTAAAAATGATATAAATTGTAATATATTTTAATGATGTCCAAAGTGATTTTTATTTTAGTCAATATGATTAGTATGCTAAAAATTTTATTAATATTCAATAAATAAGGATATTAATTTGAATGTAAAAAATCATATAAATTGTAAATTATATTGATAAATTCAATATCATTTGTGTTCTACAAACATAAATATTATCTTAGGTTGATTTATTTTAATTTTCTATCAACTATAATTTTCGCTAAAAAGGTGAAAATTAAATAATTTTATGAAATATGATTTTGCGAAATCATTATCTTGCGAATAAGATTAAATTTGTTTTTGAATGATTTTTTCCATTCCAAAATGAATTTAATATGTATTATAAATAATTTTAAAACATTTACAATAATAATAAAATTTTTAAATGTTTTGAACAAAATATGGGATTTTTGAAATAAACTTTATTTTTTATTTTTAGGCCTTAAATGTGTTATAAAGAGGGTAATTTTTAGGTTGATAATGATTTTGAAAAAAAATATATACTATTATAGAGTCTTTAAGATGACAAAAAAATTGGTTGGATTTCATTTAATCTATAATAAGATAGATTATATAATAAAAATAGAAATATTTAATTCATTAATGATCACCCCTCCACAACTATGAAACCCCCCCCCCCCCAATTACAATTTCCTCTACACTCCAAATTCATAATACATGATGTTATAGTCATTTAACATTCAAAAGTGTCCCTAAATGTTTTCTTAAAGATCTCAAGGTGTTATCCTCTTAGATTTGCAATCTTATATTAAACTTAATGCAATTCTTCTCATCTCCTTCATGATTCAATTACCTTGTATTTAGTATGCCATTAAATAATGAATTACATTATTTTTCATACACATTACTCACAAATTACAACCAAAATTGTTTTCATCATGGGAGTAATTAGTTCGTACTCAGTATTACGTCCCTTTATTCCATTTTGTATACCGCCACCATTCCAAAAACTTCTCTTTAAATTATCTTTTTTAGAGTAGAAAATACATTACTCTGAATACCCAACCAATTCCATTTTAGTGGACATTCACCAAGATGTTAATATGTCCAATTGTTGGTTATTTATATATATTAAACCCACATTACCTTTTTGGGTGAAAATTGATGTATTTTCATGTTTTAAGAACTTATGCACTCAATGATCTTATATAAACCCCATTCATTATTCTCCCAAATTTATCTGTAAAACGATCTACTATGAATGAAATGGATCACATAAATTAATAAATATTACGATTTTACCTTTATATCACTCTAATAAATTATATGTTAATGGTTATTCGATCCAAATATACTATAATGAGGGAGACAGGGATAAGGAAATATTGTGTTCCACCTCCAGTAGTCCTCGTGTTGGATACTTGCACCATGGAGATAAAAATATTTTGTATGAGGGGTATTACAATTTATAATATAAATAGGGTCATGATATTATGAAAATATACTTTAATAAAATCCATGAAATTTATAATAAATTCAAAATCATTCCCATGATGTATGAGTAAATAAAACAAGTACACATATGGTACAACAATGTTGAAACCAACAATTTAATCTAATGTTATGACATAACAAATTCCTGATGTTATGACCTACTAATGTATGAAATGGTTCATGAAGTACTCCTAGAAACATAAATATTTTTTTAAATATGTAGGGTGACAATACATGTATCCTCAGTAGGAAGAAACAAAGTATCTCATTAATATGATAAAAGATAATTCTAAAGAACCCATGAAAAATAGTAGAAGAAAATAGAACCAATATAGTTATACTAACCAAACACTAACCTAAACATGACTTTATCACCAAATAACCCATCCTAGTGTACTAATATAAAATTATAAATTTTGATGACCGTGTACCCCTCTCCAAAATACCACTCATCATCCACTCTCACACCTCAACGTCGTATATCCTTGTGATCCCTCCACTTCCATATAACACCACATCACATCATATCCCACAGTAAAAATCATATAAATCCCATAATATGACATCTCATAATGACTATAGAAAGGTATCATAAACATGAAGTCCGCCAACTTCGTTCTCTCCTCCTACCATGTACAACCCACACTATATGTCATCTCAGTACATCTCGCCTGAAGAAACCTTCCCATCAAATCATAACACATCACATGAAACAAATGGAACTGTAGACATGTGGCCATCACCACCCATGAATATGACCTATTCATATAAAACGCAATATGAAAGAGCAACTACCCATCCACCCATACTCCCTCTAGGTTTTTTGTAAAACACCCACCAAAACATTGGATATTCATGCATGGCAGTCGAGGTGGGTTGGGGCATAATGAAATCACATGGAAAATATTTTATATATTCATATAGATTCATAGAAGACCAAAACCATAATATGAATTCACAACCAAGTCATAATTTTTTTTTTCATTTCCCTCACTATTTTTCGGCCTCTAATATAAAGGAAAAAAACATGATAGAAAAACCATTTTAAATTAAAAATAATTTATAGATAATATTTTAACAACAAATAACAATTAAAATAGTCACTTTATTTTTGATATTTACATACCATTAGTGAGTATATAATCATTAATCATTTTCAACCACATAGTCCTTCAAAAAATAACTTATTAAACATGAACATTTGATATCATTTCAATTGTTTATATTCTGTTACTACTCGTGAAACAAGTGTAACTCCTATGACAACTGCTCCACTACACAACCACACCACAACCACCATCAAATCCCTACTACATAACAGAACCACCACCACCATCATAATACCACTACATTTCACTTTCATGACCCCCATAAACATCACAATAATATCCATCTCCCATGCACCACATCATCACATCCAATCCAAAACACACTACAAAAAACAGAAACATGTCACAACACATATTAAAATTTTTTCTTCGTTACGCATAAGGATTTTCTATCAATTCCACTGTATTTTTTAGTGTATTATCCCTAAATCCATATATACTGGTGAAACCAATTTATTATCTTAGTATAAGTAATTATCCATTTATTTATGGTGGTATCACAATAATATAATAATCATGGGGATCATATCATACAAGAAAAGAACAAGAACATGGGATACTAATATCCATGGTATTCCCTAATACAATAAACATATATAAACTAAATATCCAATGGATATAAAATAATTTTATTCATTCCCCTACCCCATTTCATTTCAATTAAACTAATTAATTAAAATTTTTAGGATGGATGAAAATTTATTCTTGAGAAATAACAAAACAAACCCATCCCACATGATACAAATAAAAAATAAATGAGGCAATCCCAACCTAGAAGGATAATGCATTACACAAACTATTAGCACAAATAAGTGGGGGTACATGCATAAGAGGAAACAACTTTGGGGAAACACAAACCATCTAGTGAAATATAGATCCATGAATCTAATTGAATAGGGTTAGGGAACCTTACATTTCATCATAAATCCAATGTAATGTAATGATGAATAAATCAACATTTTTAGGATTAGTTCTTGAACCAATATGATTAGATAAAAGTGTAAATTTGACATTAAAATAATATATCATTAAATACACGTGAAAAAGAAATTTAAACAACATCGGTAATTATTTTAATGTTGATGTTATGATTAATTATACTTAAATGTATTTAAAAATTCATTTATATTGGTCTCAAACACATTTTTAGTCAGAAAAGATGTCAAAATGGAAAATCCATAATTTTTTTGAAAAACATGAAACAATGTAAACTAGTAACCATGGGTGAGTCCTCGTTAGTCCAAAAGGAGTTTCCATTGGTGATAAGCCATTATTCCAATGTATGTCACCATGTTTGAGTCACACTTAAATTAAAATGTGCCACTTTTTTTATGTCTCTGCCAGTTAAAAATGAGTCAGGATTGCTGTGTCAACATTAATTCAAAATGAGTCACACTTGGGGAGTCACAGTTAGTTAAAAATGACTCGCTCTTGGTGATTCACTATTTGTTCAAAATGAGTCAAACTTGGTGAGTCATCGTTATATCAAAAATTGAAACAATTTTTGAGGTAGCATAAGTTCAAAATGATTAATTGTTGATAAGTCACCATTAGATATAAAATAATCCACCATTAGCACATCACTATTAGATCAAAATGGTTCAACATTACTGAGTAATTATTAGTTAATTATGAGACCGTGTGGGTGAGTAAACATTGTTAATTCATTGTTAGTTCAATATGTGTCACCTCAAGTTATTAACTAACAAAATGCACTATAGGAATAAATTTATCACCCCAAGAATTCCACCATTAGGCTCAAAGACTACCTGATCATCCCCCGGACACCACAATTGTCATAGTTTTGGGAAAGTAACCTTCTATATGCTTAGAATCATTACATCAGATACCTATAAAACTATTCATGTTCACTATAATTCTTCCATATCCTTTATGGAAGGATGGAAATGTTCTGAAACAACATCACTTAGATTCCTATCAAGGGTATCATGACATATAAAAGGGTTCCACCATTCAAACAGTGTAGCCCATGTTCCCAAAAATGTTGAAAATATCATACTTCCATAATAATTGGAATAAATTAATTCCATACACCATGTACATATAATATCCAGTCATTCTTTTACAGACTCACATTATTGGGTTTAATCACATCATAGTATAATGAATCTAATTTAGAAATTAGGTAGTACAATTTTTACATGTTCGGATTGTACAAAACATCACATTGAACACATCAGGACACAATGAAACAAAAAAAGAATGGTCTATATTCACAACACCTTATCTTGAATGTTGGGGATACCCACTTGATTATCATGTATTTCATGTCATCCTCGATATCCAGCTATCCCCATTCAAAAAATAGGATTTATCGTGAAGTTTCATATGGATTTGATAGATGTGAAAGACGTCACAGATCTGGTGTCGGGGAATACATTCCAACTAGTATACTACATAACCAACATTCCCAACCACCTAGAAGGCCCCAAAAAATTTGGGTGGGTTCATTTTTCCTTCATTGAAACTATACTTCCCACATAGATGGTAAAAAATTAGGAACACATTGTCATAAATCATAATTTCCAAGGCATTTTATTTCAATCAACGTCTGAATTTTTCTACTCTTTTATTGTGTTCATCCATTCCTGAACAAACTGAACCCTATCTATCATGTTGTACCCCACTTTAGTTCCAAGAACAACTAACTCCCCAACCACTACCTAGCATAACAGATAATGGAATTCTCCCCCATACCCACGAAATATACTATAATGACTACATTTTCACTCTGTCTTCCTTTCAATCTAAGGGTGGAAAGTGGTTTTGATGTGTAAATATGATCCAAAAACATGTTGAAGTCCCCTCGAGAATCACAAGTTAAAACATGAATACTGTTCTATAAAAATGGACATCAATATTTTGTTTCAACACCACATCATCCATATACAATTGTATTAAAAAATCCATTATATCTATACTCGTTGATCACTAGGATGGGGGCCCATTTTTTCAACAAATCTAATATTAATTAGATATCATTGCAAACTCCTAGACCACTTGATAACCTTGAGATGAAATCCATTGAGGTGTCATCCCATTTCTATTAGGGAAATCTAAAGGGCTGCAAGAAACCACTATAAAGATATATTTTTACCTTTACATTAAGGAAAACATGACACCGATATACAATCACTTACACATCATATATCATACTGAACCACTATAATTATATCATTAAATTTTTTTACAACATGGAAACTGTTGGGTTCTACAGATATAGGTGATCTATGAAAATCATGAAGGGATCCCTCCATCATTAGAACTGAACGACATATCCTTTCTCAAAACAAGATCTAGTTCTGACCATTATCTAATAAACAATCAAAAAGATTCTTATACCAAACACGATCACATATCAACTCGACCTTCGAGACTCACCACTGGGACTCTTCCACATGACACATCAAAGAATAATACATCATAATCTGAAATAGGTATCCTTCTCCCTCAACCACCATTACATCTATGTGTATGGTAGCCAAATCCTCTATAGATCTCCAATAATTAGTAAAATCCAATAAAACATCATTTTGGGACATTCTAGTCAAGTTATCATCCAAGACATTTCCATTTACAGCGCATTATAATATATAAATTCATACTCTTAAGAAACTCAATCCACATCCACTTTCACATATTAATATTATACTAAAAAAGACAGACCACAAACTCTTTTGATCCAAGGAGACAAAAAAGCTCCCTAATGATGTAATTTTGGAAAAACGATAGTTAAAATACATCTTCTACTAGATCTAGATCACGGGTAGAATAGTTATTCTCAAGGAGGAATAACTTCTGACACCCATAAGATATTAATTCCTTCATCTACATCAAGATAAATCTGTTTTCCATGCAGGACATGTTATATATAACCTCAAACATCACACCCTCGTCTGGGAAATGAAGCAATGGATCATTAACCAACTTCCCCTTAAGGAACCTGAACACTTCCATCCACAAAATATTCTACAAAAATACTGACCAATTAAATAAAATTTTTTAATAGGGAATCAACATGAGATAAATTAGGTATAAAATTTATATAATATAATTCCAGATAAAAAATTTAATAAACCTTTTCCAAATTCTATTCTGGTACCCAATAAACAATTCACCCAACCATTGATGGGTGCACTTACCCACCCTGATGAGACCCCACAATCTAATGTAAAGTCATATATCAGATCCAGGACATAGATATTGACAACTTTCCACAGAGATATTTTGGATGAATATCATATAAAACAGCTTCGTGATGCTTGACAGGCGCCACCTCATATGTTGAGTAAATCATGATTTCCTAATTGAATATGATAAAGAACTGATCATGTACCTATTCTAACATGTATTTGATAATACTCATGAAAACATCTAGTGTATTAGTTATACTAAAGTCATCACTATGAAATTAATGTTGACATACCTACATCTGATGAAAGCCTTCAAGATATTGTCTTCCTTTACCCTTAACTAGTGATTTACAGACTGTATATCAATCTCAAGGAACGACTTAGATCTCCTCAATGAGTAGAAAATATTATAGATCATTACAAATTTATAGATATTTCTTTTTTCCCTAGTTTAACAATCGGTGGTCTATGTAGAACCTCATACTACCATCTTCCATCTTAGTGAATAACAACGGAGCACCCATTTTGACACTCTAGGTTAGATTAAACACCTCTTATTCATATGATCTATATGGATAATCAAGTATTGTAACTCAAAAGGATCCATTTGATAGATATCCATTAAAATAATAGAATCACTAGGATGAAATACTATCCCTAACTCACCATCACTTCATGATGTATTATTGCAACCTCCTAGGGGAAAAAAATAAAATAACTCCCCATATACCATAGGTTCATCCACTTTCCCCGTGTATTCTAATACCATGTACAACTCATCCCTCTAGTGAATAAATGGATTCAAAAAACAACTACATAATGAGTATCCCCTCCTACAAAATAACACCCCATGTTATCCATCTATTTCTGATAAAATGACTATCCTCTAGAATTTGTATGTAACATAACTCCTATTATACAACCATTCGATGTTGATGATTACATCGTATGGATTCATCTAATGATAAAATCCATAAACAATACTATTGTTTCCCCATAATTAGTTCACATCCCCAAACAACATTAAACATGTTGGAATGGCCTCCAACTTGCATTTTCAACACTAGGGGAATGATAAGACCTTCTAAGTCTAGACTCGTAGATTATGCAATATAGGGTGAAACAATGGAGTAAGAATCAACTAAATATAAAATGAAACAAACAAAGGTACATGATAAAGCATGTATACATAAAACAATCTATAGAACCTATGGTGTTATGGCCTCAAAAACATAGATCTGACCATGCCCAGCTCCTCTACCTCTCTAAAGATGGATACCCCCAAAACCATGAATTATTTGAGGTACTTGATGGTGAGGTACATATCATGGTCATCCTACATACAATATTTTCATGTGATGATGCATAAGACTACCACCCTTGATTATGGAAATGCCTCACTAGAAAATACTTATACAATTTGAGTTGAACATGAACTCTTCTATGATATTGAGATTTGGAATCCACGTGGAACTGATCCTGATGATATCCACAAACTACACATGAAAAAAAGTTCTTTTTTGATGTCCCCAGTAATAGTAGATAAACCACTTTCCTTAGATGTTCAGAAGGAATGTTGCTAAGGATGACTCCCTATAGGTCAAATTCTCAACACCCCAAAAGCCCGAGACCTACCACGAACAACTATAATCCCTAAAGAACCTGAATTTTCATGTCTTCTAAAAATCCACTTCCTGATTACATCCAATCAGTCACCTATGTATTCTTTTAGAACTCCAATTACATTGGAAATATAAATGGATTAACCTTATACTTGAACGAAGGATGTAGTTCTTCCTCATGATAGATCTCTCAAGAAACCTTATTTGGGAAAAGAACTAGGGAAAAGAATAGAAGGTCCTTGATCTTTATCCCAATTACCCATGAAGACATACTCTTATATTAAGGGGACAGTTTCTTCTACCTCTTCAAATTATTCATGGTCAATGAATGGAAATCCTCCCGAAACTCCATCTAGAATTCAACCCTTGAAAAATTAGCATCCTTTTACATACCAAGGTATAGATTCCACCACTTACGTGAATCTTCCGACATCTATATGAATTCCTAGGGGACCCAAAACCCCATCGGTCTCAGGATCAAACTGAAATTTTTTTATAGCACATGTATCCATACCACTTTCTCCCATTACAAAATTCTATCCTCACGCTTCACAAAACCCTACAATTGGAAATCTTTCAATATCCTACACACCCGAACATATTCCCTAACTAGATCAGCCCTCTAGTAATCAACATGGTCATCTATAGAACCTCCACAATTCAAGACATATGAAGACAATAACCAAGAATCATAGGTGAATGTTAAAAAAAATATTTCCTAATCCCATTAGTATAGATTTTTATTTAAATTATTTTTAAATATATATTTTCATTATAACCATCTGAAAATAACACAATTTAAAAAATAATACAATTCATTATGAGGTACTCAGAACTCGTAAGTTTCTACCTTGAGAATATGTCAAAAAAACTTAGTCATTAATTAATCATATAGTCTCTGCACTATATCATAGTTTCCCTAAAATCCTATGTCACAACCAGTCTACCAAGCCTATGTAATACCTCGAGTTAAATAGTAACCATTCCCATACCAACCCATGCATTATTAACACGTCTAAACTCTAAATGTCATCCTATATCTCAACCATCAGCGTCTAACATGAATTTATTATGCCCCCGACCTCAAAAGATACCATGATGAGGGATTGAGATATAATGACTCCAACTTCCACCACTAGTATGCCACATATTTGTGTCTATAACTAAGGGAATAAAAATATCATATATCAGAGGAAATAACCACTATAATAAAAATAAGATCATGAGATAGGGTTAGTCAATCTCAATCATCTCTATGAAATATATATTTGAAAATTCAAACCATCCAATGATTCTTGTGTAAATAAAATAAATTCAGATAATGGTGTCCAAAGTAAATACCCAAAAAAATAGCTAAAGTAGTGAGACAAAAACATTTCAAAGTTATAAGAAGGTATAATCCACAATGGTCTACAATGTCCTCCTATAAGCTTGGAAATATTTTTTAGATTGATTGGATGAACATTCAAGTATACTCATTAGGTAATACTACAATATCACACTTACACGTGGAAAGAGAATACTAATTTAACCATGAGAAGAAAATACAATAAAACAACACACATACAAATATAATATCAAAAAACCCAACCCCACGAAGTCTCTCTCACCTTATAAATAATAAATGTATAATAATATAATGAGATTCATATCATTGATAAGGTACCACATGAAAATTTCCCTCCAATTTTCTACTCTTAAACCCCATCATTATTTGTCATGGAACAACCACATCATCCAAATTCAAACACATCACATCACATACTACTCAAATATTTATGGTCCATCTCATCACATCACACTCATAATCAGTGTATTATAGTATCATGAATATAAATGGAATCAACAAAGTTCCGTCCTCCTATAATGTATGATCCCACATAAGACATCTCATCACATATCACCTGAAGACAGCTCAGACATCACATATGAAAAAATAATATATATAAAATATCACATTCTTCATTTAGCCATCATATGTCATGCATATTCCCAGGGCCTAGAAAAGGGAGAGGGTAAGGGTGGGTATCTAGCCATCCATCCTACCCTCAAGATGTTTGAAAAAACACCCACAAAACCATTTTTGTTAGCACATAGTTCTTAATGTGGGTAGATAACATAAATAAATCACAATGAAATTTTTTTATCTTCATATAGATTCAGTGCACAAAAGTCCCATCCTATGGGATCACAAACAAAAAATAAATCACCACACAAATTTCCATCCCTTTTTTATTGCCTCTATATAATTCTCAAAACAAAAAATGATCTAGTAACATATATTTATTAAAGTGAATTTCATGATTATTCATTATCATACCAATATATATTTAGTAGTCACATTGTTACATATTTATATCCCATTAGTTCTTATATAAACATAATATTTTTCAATATAAATGGTCCCCCGTCATATAACTTGTTAAAAATTCCCATTCGTTATCATTATCATTAATTTAATTCAATTTTTACATAAGAAAATACTATAACCTAACACCATTTAATACCAACTACATGAACACATGACCACCACAATCGTATGCCCACAACAAAACCTCTCCACCGCAACCATCACAACCCTGTTGTATATCACATCCACTACACAAATACATATCAAAATGAATCCCACATCCCATGAAACACATAATCATATCCAACACAAAACACACAACCATAAAAATATACAAATCAAAACACATTCCAAATAATTTTTATGATTAGGAATTTGGTTTTTGAATCAATTTCAATTCAATATTTAAGGTTTTTATCACTGAATCAATATATCATAGTGCAATAAATTCATTTTCCAATTATAAATGGATACCATTTATTTATGGTGGTATAAAAATAATAACAAAATCATGGGAATCATTTCATATTAGTAAACTAAAAAGATAGGTGATATTGGAAACAAATGATACTATAAAAATTGATAAACTCAATATAAAAAATTCTAAAAGATATAAAATAATGTGAAGTATTCCTCTACCCCTATTCATTTCAATTATTATCATAAATTAAAAATGGTAATTCGGATGAAAATTCATACATATTATATAACAAATATACCCACCCTACATGATAAAAATAAAAGATATTCGAGATAATTATTACCATGAATAATAGAGAATTGCACTAACTAACAGCACCAAATATAGGGGGTGTACAAATAAGGGTAAACCATTACATGAAACATGATCCAAATATAGAACTACGTCTCTATGAATAAAAGAGAATAAGTACATGGAACATCCCTTATCAAGAGAATTAAATTCTGAAATAATGAATAATTGATCTTATATTTTGATAAATTAGATCCAGAACCAATGAGATTTGATACATGTCTAAATTGGACATTAAGTCATATTTCAATAAAATAATGTGGTATACACATATAAAGGACCGATTCAATTTTTTTAAGTTTCTGTTATTAGTTATCACATTTTAAACAACATTAATGTTCATTTATATAGGAATTAAGATTATTTTTCACCATAATGGACATAAAAATGTCAAATATGTATTTTTTTTAAAACTGCAAACATTATAAATGAGTAACCATTGATGAGTCACATTTACATTAATATATGTCACTATAGGTGAGTCGCCATTTTTCAAAAATTACCCCCATTGGTGAGTCACTGTTATTTCCAATTGATTCACCATTGGTTACACATTTTTATTCAAAATGATTCATTATTAGTTAAAAATGAGATACTATTGTGGAGTAACCATTGGTTAAAATGAATAACTTTTGGAAATCCACCATTAGTTCAAACCCGTCCTCATTGGTTATTCACTATTAATTACAAAATTAACAACATTAGTTCAAAATGAGTCACCTTCGGTGATTCACCATATGTTCAAAATGTGTAACCATCAGTGAATCACTATTAGATAAAAATGATTCATCATTGATGAGTCAACATTAGTAAAAAAACGAGTCATTATTGGTGATTCAAAACTACATCAAAATGATTCAGAATTAGTGAGTCACCATTAGTTCAAAAATAGTCACCCTCATTGTGTCACCACTAGAATAACCTACCACCAAAAATATTTATCCACCAAAATTTCGCTGTTAACCCATAAATGAAACCAAAATTTCTCCCGAAACCTCAATCATCATATTTTTTGAAGCCTAATGGAATTAATGGTATTGGCCGTTACATTTTGTAAATATGTTAAATCAATATATGAATGGTTTCTTGATACCTTCATTAATTACCATAGTAATTATGATTTAAGAAACTCTGGTGATAAACCTTGGTAATATTATTATGAATGCACCATATTCATGTTGTATCCACATTTACATGTTAGTAATATATTAATTTATATTATAATATGCCTTATGTGTTGGTTCATGGCATAGTGGATGTCTATGGGGGTGGGAGATATAATAATAATTCATTTAATATGTAGTTTCAGGAAACCTAATTGAGTGTCTTGCATTTAAAATTTCATTATTAGTTTATATAATTTCAGAAAAATGAATACTTAATCTGATAATTCTTTCATAGATGTAGATATCTATTTTTTGAAAATTCCATTTCTTATTTCCTTTGTTACACTATGATGGTCCATGTATATAATCACACTAATGGTTATCCACGTGATCCCACAATACCTAGAAGCTATGAAAATCGATCTCTTTGTGTAGCGAGCTCAGTTGAATGAATTTCATTATTTGTACTAATCAATTTCCCTTTGTCCATGGATGAACATCCCATGTGTTTCTTATTCTTGATATTGATAGAGATAGAGGAGTTGAGAGAGAATTCATTGTGAGAAACAATTCAATATTTTTGATTGGTTACCCAACAAAGTAGATATATCCATCTATTTATAGAGCTATGTAATAGTTGAAAATGTTATTTAATTACACACCAACCATGAAATATAGTTGTATTTTTTAACAAATCCCATGTATTAACTAGTATTATTATTATAATTATTATTTTATAGTGTGTTTTAACTTTCAAAATAAAAAATATTATGAAACCATCATGCTAACAAATATTTTTCACAGAACATGGTATTGAATAATTTATAATTATATTTCATTTATTGAGTATAAAAATGAATATTAAATATTCTTTTCATAAATAATTATTTTTTACAACTAAAACAAGAATAAAATGATTCCTCGATCAAGAAAATATGATTTTATCTGATAATTAAAATTAAATAAAATTTTATCGACACCATTAGTAACAGTTATTGTTTGACCCATTAGGATCTATCTTGATGGAATTATAATGGATTCTATAATATCGATGATATATATTCAAAAATAATTAAATTAACCCAATATAATTAACCTAATGTAAAAGTGATGATAAACACATACCAAACCTCACTAGGTAATATAATCCCTTCATCACAATAACTCATTGTTTTGTTTCTAAATAAAGCATTGGATTAGAATAGAATTTTTTAGTGTTAGTGGGGCATCCATTTTATAGACAAATATTCCCACGTCTTTCCCATGTGTCATCATGTGAGTTTTCTTCATTTAACTAGAATCGTGATATGGATCTCATGTATATGATGTCTCCTGGAACTTCTTTCCAAATGTAGGTGTTCATTGGGTAACTCAACCAATGAAAAATAAGAAATCACACTAAACGAGGTGATGGGAGGTTTGTATCATCACACCCATTTCTATGACATTTTATCCTTATCTGTGAAACTCTTATATATTTAAGATATGTTTTTTAATCATACATAAATTCCTAAGTATAACATAGGCCACCCTTGAATTAACAATTGATTATTAACATGCATGGAAATTAGAATCACCTATATAAATAGGTTCATCATCAATCGAGGTATCTATATGTATCATATGTTCTCTGTCAGTTATAACCTTTTATGAAGAGATTAGATATTTTTTTATTTATTATTTTTATGATGTAGGTTTTAATCCATATAGTGGGGTTCATTGGAGTTTATCTTTGTCTATAAATATGGGAATTTTTTGTTGTCAGAAACAGACCCATGGGATGGGATTCCTAAATATCCTAATGAAAATAATAATAAGACATGATGTTTAGTGCCATATGATAAGTCACATCACCTATTAAGGTCGTGTAACAATGACCAAATTGTAATGTTTACTGACATATGGTAAATAATCCTAGGATAATGGTTTCAACTTAATGATTGGTGTGGGACTTATACCAAGTTATCACAGGAGAAAAAATATATATTTAGTTCATATTTGGCCATCATCCAACTGGTAATGTATCCCAAACAATAATTAAGGATGATTTACATTTTCTGGTTTAATCCTAGGGAAGGCTTCTTATGTATCCCATTTGGACGAGAGTCAATGTGCATGTTTTTTAGTTCCAGTTAATAGGACACATCACCTTTAATGAACCTATGATAGGGAGAAAAGTATGAATTTTATCATCATAAATTGTTGACACATAGGATAATGGTTCATCATCATGGTTTAGTATCTGATTTAGGTTCTAGCTTCCCAAGGGACCTAGAAGAGATGTTGGATACAATTTTGGTCATTAAACCACTAGAGAATGTCGCCTATAAAGGATTAAGGTTTATTTGTTGTGTTATATTTAGACCCATGAGAGGCTTATAACACATCCCTTTTGGATGGGAATCAAATCCCACATCGTTTAGTAGTGAGGAAACATGCCTTAGGAGTTCCTCTAAAGGTTTGTCTCATAGGGAATGAGTCTATTTGAGAGGGTTAATTTGGGGATTACACAATAGATAATGATTACTGATAAGGTTTATTTGGGGTGTTGGGATATGACCTCAAGGAGGATTCTTACATAACCTACTTGGAATCGAATCAATGACCAAGTATATAATTGTTTGACCACCCACTCCTACATGGTTCATCTGTATGTTTATCTCAAATGTAATGAGACTTGTTGAGATGGTTGATTTGGGGATTTCGTTATACATAAGTGTGCCCAATTATGCTTGTTCTTTTAGTTGATAAGATTACCATGTGATGTTATGTGGATTAAACATAAGTGGATTTCCATTGGTATGGACACAAGGATTTTGGTACCCTAATATATTGAGGCACTCTTATATTGTAAAGAGGTATATTTGGAGAAATATTCTCTTCCAATACAAGTATCTTACCATGTAGATAACATGACCGCAGCTATCCTATAAACTTATGTGAGTAAATATAAGATGTGAGAAACAAGAGGGAAGCGGAAGATCTGAAAAATCACATGATCATTATTCAACTATTGTAAGAGACTAAGGTTATATAAGATAGAGAATGAGATTAATCATTCTCATCCCAGCAAATTTTTGTATCCTGGGTAGTCACATCTGACAATTCATGTGGATACATTGCATGAGCATGGAGAAGGATAATGGAATTATGTATTGTTGGTATTCCAAGAATGGCTCAGGTATTACTCCAGGAGGGATTCACTCCTCTTTGTTTCATAGAATAGTGGAAGATACAACATTTACCATCATTGGGAAGATCAAGAATGATCCTCCCCCTACCCACCTAGATTAGAGGTCACTGATCATATATATGAATATGTAATGTAAAGGTCCACTATATTGTATCAATTATTATGAAATCCATGAAACTTATCACAGGGTTAGTGTCCTTGTGACTGTGTGAATTGCATATTCTCATGAACCCTAGAAACCATAAAATTTAGGTAGTTAATGCGCCGGACACCATTGATTGAAGAAATGCATAATCAAATTAGAGGCATGATGGAATGCCTCTTATTTTTTAAAAAAGTATAGAAGTTTTTTCAGAGGTTTCAATTTAGTCCCGCTCAAATGAAGAATCCAATGGAATTCGAGCACTGTAATTAGAAAATTTCATGATGGATTAAAGGTGTCTTGTATTAGTGAATGCTTATAGAGTATTGGGTGCATCTCGCATGTCCTGGGATGAGCTATATATGATTTTTCTTAAATGGTGTAAGGCATGAGTTAGAAGGATATTATGTGGGGAAAACCCCACCTGGGAAACAACACATGTGTGAGGTCGTTGTTGAGGCACCATGGGTCACCTCTAGTGTCCCTGGAAGGGTCTCACACATGTCCCAATTTTGTAAATGGAAATTTTCACATTTGGTTTTCAACTATGGTGGGAGAGGTACACATGTGTTTTTATTTTTTTAATTTCACCATGTATGAAATTTCACCTCCCTATCTGAGTTAATTTTCTATTCTCTCATGTAAGAGAGTTTTCCCTTTAGTTTTTTAGAGACATGGGTGATGGGGCTACATGAACAGATCATGGGGGATTGTTATAATTTATAATTGTGAAAATGAGGATCCCTATTGGACAACTTATATAAAATATACAAACATAGTAAAATTAGTCCACTTGATCATGTTCATGGTGTAGGTACCCAGCGTGGGTAACCCACAGAGAAGTGGCACGTCTTTCAGTGCCGCATAGTTGGTATTTCATGATCCTTCTACTGCACGGGCTGCGTGTGTATAGGTTTATTATTTATGTTTGGGTATGCCTTATTGGATATGTAGGTAGGGCCTATACGATCCTCTATATGGTGGGATTCAATGAACCCAAAACTCTATATAGAAGGGGATTTACCCCCACACCCCTACGTTAGATCTGTGATGGCCTATAGTCAGGGACCTTTCGCCTGATCCCTACAATATTTTCAGTTAACCCCTTTAATATTGAATATTTTGAAGATGATCCTTTTGGGATAGTTTGACGATTTTTTTTTGACACCTATAACCCCACTATTTATTCCCATTTGAAAGACTACACTATAAGGGTGGTTCCCACAACTGTTCTATTGGATTGGGAATTGTTTCTACTAAATATTTATCCCTCAGTCTGTTATAATTCATATGGAAGATTGAAATAAAAACATATCCTTCTTCCATAATAAGGATAAATTTCTAATCAAACTCCACTTTTGGTGTATATATGTGGATCACAACATTATTTAAATTGAAAGGTGCATGGAAGACATTTTACTATGTATACTAACCCCCAAATAATTAGATTCATTATAAATGAAAAGAATATAATGATAATGTATTTATAGGGAACATTAATGCAATCAAATATAAATTTTTGGGATTTAGATATATTTCTATAGTGGAAGGTTTATATAATTTTGTATCAAGATATGGGGCTTAGGAAGTGTAGTTCAACTATTTATAGGTTCATGTGGATAACCGTATTTATATTTTTCCATTATTTCATCACCAAATTTTTTACTTAATTATAATATGATGAGGAAGTATAACGTGAGACATGACTTTTTCTTAGGCCACCCTTTTATTGTTTTCATCCTGATAAGTTTTATGTCTCTTGATTCTCTCGATTTAGTTCATATACCATGTGGAATGTAGGTCTAGCGAGCAGATACATGACCTTTATCTATATTTACCATTATTTTTTTTCAACCTAGTGAGTAGTGCATAAATTTTTCTTGTAGTTTAATATCTTGACATATTGACTAATAAATGTTCAGTTTTAGTTTTAATTTACTTGATCATGACTTTTGAAGTGAAAACCCAAAAAATAGCATTAACCATGATTTTACTGAAATTATTTAAATACTAAAAGGTGAATTTTGACTTTTTATATTTTGATTACTATTTCTAAATTATTATTCAAGAAAAATATTTCATGAAATTTAATGACCAATATTTGGAAAGATATTTTCAGCACGATATTGGTGCACAAATGGGAATATATGAGGTGTTTCTTAAGGATGAGTTGACCACTAGTTGGAAGGATCCTTTAGTGGGGAACATTATGCAAAGGCAACTAGGGAACGCTACGACATAGTCAGAATATAGGTATTCTCTAGAATTATATTATTCTTTTATCAATGGTTTGAACGTTTGTGATGATTTGGATTTCTCAGGACCATGAATGGTGGTTCACCAAGGGAATGAATCTTAAAATGAATAGAACATCTGTATTGAAATTGAACCTTAATTGGAAGTGGGAAATACATGAATTCAAATTCTTTAAAAGGGGATACATTTTATTAAATATATAACACCATGAAGAATTGTCTGTGTTTGATAGAGTTTGATACATCACGTTGTTTAATGTCATGCAAACCAGACCCTACAGATTTTCATTAATGACTTATGGTGAAGACGTTGTTGTATAGATTAACGTATTTTGAGTAGGTTTTTATTATATTAAATTTAATTTTAAATAGTCAGAAAAATGGAGCCTACAATTTATGTTCATTTTTTCTTTGAAAAATAGGTTAATATTTGTCTATTCCATGGTGATATAATTTAGAATGCTCAACTTACTCTCTGTACTAAGGGGTGAATATTATCAGGAAAAATATTGGGGTTTTTCAAATATAATAAATTACCTGGGACATGTATGAATGAAATAATAAGGTACTTGGGTATTGAATAGATATGAGAGGGTTCTTATTAATATGAATATTCTTCTATTTGACAAACCCATTTTTGGGGTGAGTTTTTGCAATGTTATGAAGTGTGTGTTATAGAATAATCAAAAAAATATATACTCTATTTGTTGTGCTAGTCAATGTGTGATGTTATGAAAATTAAAATGGGGAATGTTATATCTTGTCATGATAATGGAGTCCTATAGTATCAAACCTTCTATTTCTGATGACCAATGAAATATTATGGAGATCTCATTCCCATTAGACAAAGAGTTTAGCTTTAATGAAGAAAGGGCCTGACTACGGAAATAGAATTCCATTAATGATATCCATAGACTGAAGGAAACAAATCACCATATATATTTCTAAACCATACACAAGAAAGGGAGAGTTATTTACTTATGTAAGGGCCCAATATATAATATTTAAGTGTCACTACATATCTCAGTTGGTTATAATCATGTGGTATGTAGTTCCTGTGGAAGAATACAGTTTAACGTCATTCAACATGGATGATTTGGTGTATTTTAGTATTGGTTAATATGAATAGAATAAAAATATTACAGAAGAAGAGATTATTATGATTCATAACTATCTAAGGATGTCCCATTAGATTTCGAAAAAAATGGAAGAAATATGTAAACAAATATCATGAGGTTTTTTCGGGTCAAGAGAGGTGACATGGGACGATGACATCATTCTGGATTATGGTGATAGAATATGATTATCTTGAATAATAAAATGTTGCTAGCTAAAAAAAACAATTTGAGGAAGAATTTATTAAAATTCAAAAAGGTAATGTTAAAAAATTCAAATAATTAAAACCACTTGTTGAAAAAACTGTTAGTGGGGGTCCTTTTCAAAAGACTTCTTTGGGGTGTTATTGCATAGTCATGAATGAGATGTCCTCAGGAATTGTGTATTCTACATCTGATGACTTGAGAGAGAAAATGGAGATAAAAAAATTTGTATTATTGATATTATGATTTGTGGAAGGAAAATATATGAGAATAATAATATTATTTGGAAAAACATTGGCTATAAATTGTGGAGTTCCCCACATAGATTTATATTTTTTATAAGATGACACATTTTCATTTACATGATCGACTCTCGAATGAGTGAAACCAAATTAGGTACATAGAGGAGGGGGGATTTTTATTTAACCCATGGTTATTCCAAAGACATATATCATAAGGTTCAAATATATCACCTTAGAATGAGAATAATTTCACAAATATTACTAGAATGGAGGTGAGGTGAGAGACAAACACCAAAGATAGTTTTCCTCTCAGGAAGGGTCCATTATTATGTACAGTTCATTGCCATCCGAGGGACATAAACATTACATTTTAATATATTGCTTCAATGAGCCACCACAATTCTATCATACAATGATACGTCTTAAATTTCGGGAGACTCTTTCCCAGACTGATAAGCATATGTAAGCTATTATCGATGAGGGAATCAAGGAATATAAAATGATCTTCTTATCATGAAGATGTAACGAAAGATTGGATAATGTCACATTGTATCTTATAGTGGATAGATCACGATATAGGATCAAGGTATTCTTATGCAACAAATTAAATGAGTATCTATCTATATATAGTACTAGAAAAAATGTTCTTCAAATCAATAAGGAAATGAAACAGTGAAAAGAGAGATTTTTAATTCTCCTAAATGATGTCATGGTCCTAGAAATTAGGAATAGAAAACACAGCATATCTCATATGAAATAGGAATGTTCGAAACATTGTTATTGAACATAGTTGTTATAGAAAACCAACAACAAGAATTGTAACCCACTCATTTTAAAAATCAAAATGTTATACAATTTTATATTATTCATCAAGAACGGGAACCATGTTGTCTTACGGCATGCAATAACAACATCATCCATTAAATTATATTTCATGTAGTAAGGACAAAGGTTGCTCGATGTGAAAAAATATTTGTGTGGCTAGACTATGGAATTTTAACTCGGCATCACTACATTTCATATGTGAGCAATAATCAATCCATACATAGTTTTTAGAATGTTCCCTATAAAGGTTGAACCCATACACATGGAAGGGTTCATTATATTTTTTACTATGCCTGGACCCAGGGTTAGAAATCAGAGTGGAACTACATATCTCATTATAATGATTATCATGACACATATGGTTCATGAATTAATGTGTGTTGTGACACCAACACCAAATATTTTTATCCACTCAAACATGGAACAAAATGATCCAATTATTACACCATGCATGATGGAAATGGAATGCTCATTTTAACATTTAATGTTAAGAAACTTTTTGATATATTTTAACATCTTCTGACTCAGATTTTATTATATGAAATTTAATTTCTTATACCTACTAAAATGATGTAATTTTGTATCAGGTCATAAGAGTATGATCATATAATGTTCCTTTTAAGGGCGTCAAAACAAGACCATGATGATATTCAGTTTAATGTTATACAATAAGGAAAATGGTGTTAGGAAGTTTAATGTCTTGATACCTAGATGATATGCCATGGTTTTTATGGTTATGCAACAACGAATGAATATGTAGTTGAACATTGTTCGACTGAGATGTATAACTAGTTTTTCTCATCATGTACTTTTTTAGAAAAAAAAAACATTTGTTTGGGCCATAATGTGCTACCCATCCATCGAAATAAATATTTAAGAACCATATGAATGGAATTTCTGTATAGAATAAGATACCTCACAGTTTGGCTCAATCAGTGGAGGATTCATTCATAGTTTCGTTAGAGTTATGATAACTAATATGAGTTCTCATTAGAGGAATTAGTGGACGTATAACATTTTTTCAATATATCCTACAATACAATTTTGTTCGACCATAAAATTAAGAATATTAGGAAGACCTCATCTATAGAGACATTCTTATTCAACTAAAAATTACTAGGAATGATCATCCATTTATAGATGATCAATGATATAATCCAATAACCATTGAAATTATAATTGAATGGGAAGGAACACTTTTGTTCTATATAAAAGATAATACAGGGTCACCCATGTTGCAGTACGAGTGGTGGTCTTGTACACCTACATTTCATGCCTGATATTGTTTGTAAAAATACATTTATCTTTATCTATAATATTATATAGTATATTTTATAGGGTATTTCTATTTGTCCCTATATATTCATTAGCCAGTTCCAGATTACTGGATGATTTTTTTGATTATATATTATTATTCTCACAGATTTTTCTAACTCATCAAAAATAAAAAAAATCATTTTCCATCAGTATAAAAAATATACTAATGATTCTTGTGTATAAAAGATTATGTTTCCTTTAGAACCAAATAATTTGAGGGGTATTTCATCGATCCATTTTAATAATATTTCAATAGTAGATAATATGTATTTTAATTTCACTAATTTGAAAATTTGATATATTTTTATGGTGTCCATTTACCAAATAAAAAAATGGAAAGGAAACTCATGTTTTATGTAACAACTCTTAGTGTTTTTAGATGATGTTGGCATCCACCTCATTACAGTGATTTTTTTAGTAAAATTTGTAAAATGGAGTCTCATAGTGAAAAACGTACACCCAACACTTCTTATTTAATGAGAAATAATTATCCTAGATTGGAGTATACCATATCCTCTTATGCGTACATGATTCATGATACTATAAGTATCATATCTATTAATTTACCAGATAATGACTCCATCATAATCTCATTTATGGAGGAGTGTCTTGTTATTTCTACCATCTTAAATAGTGAAATTCATTTTTCGCTCTCATATTTCTTCCATACCATCTTTTTTTAATTGGAGTACTCTGTTTTCATGATATTCCTGGATGGGTATCATCCATCCTTTTCCATGACCGTGTCGTTCGGTGAAAGGATTGATTCCACTAATTTCATCATTCTGTACATGAGAAAAATACAAGACCATTTAGAGATGTTAAATGTTGTTGAATATTTTATACCTTTATAGATATGTGAATTTCGTATCAACATTTTCAATGAATCTTTCAAGGAATAATGTGATATTGGGGCATAATTCAATGTTTTCTCTACGGAACCCTCTACCATTAACCCTCATTCATAATCAAGTTGAATGATTATCTATTATTTTTCGATATAATTGTCCCGTTGATATATTTTATTACCAAATAGAGGTCTTCATTATGTTCTTAGTGGTAAAATACTAATTGGAGTGATTTTTATATGAATATAATGAGGTGCTGATATTCTACATCACTGTATATATAACCATCTGACAATATAAAGGAATAAAGGGAAACTACATTATCTGCAAGGATGAGTATGACTCCGAACCAAGATTTTTCATGATTCAGGTCTTCCATTCTCATCCATTTTGGGGTTTCAGATGCTCTTTAAAAATACTTTTCCCATGTTTTAGGGATATATTATATATGAAATATAAATTCATATTTAAATCCCTTATTTAATGACTTTATTTTTTCATATAGGTATTATTCATAAAAATTTTCCAAGGCATGGAATTTCATTATTTTCTAATTAATGAACATTATATCAATGGATTATAGTATATCCACCCACCATGACATATGTTATATTAATACAAGATGGAAGATGGTATTTTTGAGTGGTTATGTGTAGAGATAAAATGGATCTCATGGTGCTCTATGCAGTTCCATAGCTTCAAAACAAAGAGTATTAACACCAAATTTATCTTCTTGATATATGAATAATGTTTCTTAGCATAAAAAAAGGTTTGACTAGGATAAATATAGTGGTTTCCATTTCTAACATCTTTCATTGTTGAATGGAAAAAACCTACTGACCACTCCATGGATGTCACATATAAAATTAGTGTACTTCCCTCAATGGGAAGAATTATCAATGGTAGGATCAGATAATATTTCATTAGGTTGTAGAATTCCACGTGACAGTATGACAACCCTGCTTTTTAATACAAACTTAAACATGATTTATTATATAAAACTTCACTTGATAAAATAAGAAGATCGAGAGGTTTAGTGTCTCTGGGGCTTATGATAATTACATAAAAACATGAAACATGAAATACAACATCTTTATTGAAAACTTCCATCACATGACCACTACATTCCCTCATACATAGAATTGCATGGGATAACCTGAGGACATGCATATGAAAAGGGTGAGATATAAATTCCAGTATGGGAATACACATGGAATAACATGATGAGTACAATACATGTTAGAAATTAGTCATATAAATAGAGCATAAGAGAAACATGAACATAATGGCATGATAAAGTATGATAATTATAACATGGAAATGTGGAAACAACACATAACATGGAATTATCATGAGCCAAGGCTCGTTGCACATAGAGAATGAGTAAACCCTAATTGCAAATAAAGCATGAGTAAACCCCCATTTCACTTGAATTAGAATGAGGCAACACTCATTGCACATGACGTATCATGATACAATAATTTACCCAATGCATTGGAGTGCTATAAGGGCGTACCCTTCTTAAACATTTCATTTCATGCATAAGTGTGCCACATGGATCATAAAACATGGATTCATTGAAAATAATCATTTATTCCATGATAATGGAATGTGGAATTCATACATGAAAATTTATAATCAATAAGTAAATGTTCATAAAGGTTATTACCATTGATGGTGAAATGGGCATGGTATTCACTACACAATGTCATTGGCTTAGAAAATCCATTCAATTTCGGCAGCGTAACGGCGTGACATAAGAATCCATAAAAAATGGTTGATGAGATATAAAGTGGTGTCTCATCATATTTACATGAAATTTACAGTTAAGGGGCCATATAGATATATTTCCAAACTATTTTAATGGAATTTAGATTCATGATACAAATGTATTGCTTGAATGTAAATGAGGAGAGAGAATTTCCATTCGGAATTTCGGCATAGTAACGGGTGTACATGGGAGGCATTTAATGAGAGAGAAAGGGGTATCCCATAATTAAAAAATAAAGAGGTAAGTATGATGGAGGTGTGAAACCATACCCCAACATTCATTATTTAAATTAAAAGGAAAAAACAACTTAAAGAAAATTGGACAAAAATAAGAAAGGAAGAAAAAACCCCTTACTAGGAAGTGTGATTCCAAAGGCTTGAGAGAGGATTGAGAGAGGCTTCTTGGGAGAATGGGGCTCCTATAGAGGATTCTAGAGAGAGTAAGGCAGAGGTTTTATGAACTTAGAAGGCTTTGAGTGAAGAGGAACTGTGATCTTGGGTGGGATTATATAGGAAAGGTGAGGGAATTTTTAATTATTTAGGTTTGGGACCCCTTATATTAAATTAATCCAAACCAAAAACCATCCCATGGTTTTTTCACATAGTTTTTGGAAAAGGGAAGAGGAAAAAAATATTTTATAAGGCCAAAGTCCAAAAATCATAAAAAAATAGGGTTACTTATGTGGAGGTGAGTCACACTCCCATGGAAAACAATTTAAAAAGATAAGGTGTGTAATAAGTCTTGAAGGGTCCATTACTGCATTGAAAAGTAAGTCAAACAAACCCAAAATCACATTATTTTAATGTTAAAATATTTATTGGCCGAAAATTAAGCTTATAGTATTTTATTACATCACTATTGGGTCATTATGATGTCATAAAACACATTATATATTTAAATAGTATTTAATTTTAACCCAAAAAACTTGACTATCTCAGAAAATTATGACAAATTCACCGTCGGATAAATTCAATGTCCTGATTCCAGAAATAAAATTTATTTTATCTAAATAATTTTCTCAATAAGTTAATTTTAACTTTTAAAATAAAAATTGACATTTATCGAAATTTCACTGGTTTTGAAAAAAATGGCTTTCTAACCTTAATAAAAATTACAATTGACTTCATAAAATTATATGATCATTTATATATAATAAAATCAATTTAATAATAATAATAATAATATTTTATTAAAATATTATTTAATTCAAAAACCCCTTAATTGAATAAAATGGAATTCTTAATTAAATAATAACTAAAAACACTATTTGTAATTTAAAATCTATTTACAATGTATCAATAATGTCAAGAAATTATGTTCATTATTACATACAGAAATAATATACATGAACATAGTACTAGTGATTTGTTACATAACCCCTTAAAACAGCCGCATAAGACCTAAGGGTAAGGTGTGTGATGGTGACAGACTCTTGGGGTGGCTCAGAAAACATCGCTCGAGTGGTAATCACTATCAAATTCCACTTTTCCTATAGACTGTCTCGTTCAAGGTTGACATTATGAAGCTCAGATTGGTCTTGGTTAATAGTGAAGTCCAAGGATGCCACCTCTTTTCTGAGCTCCGAAAAATGGGCTTCGTATGGAGTAATTATACTGGATGTGTTCATCGCTTCTTTTGTCTGAGTAAATTGGATTTGTTAAACACCTATATTGATACTAATCATGTGATCAATGTTCAACGGCTATAAAAGCAACAGTCGCAATTCTTAAAATAAATCAAAAGAAGTTGACATTTTATATAATCATTTTACATAAAGATACATTTAACTAGATCAAGAGGTATTTCCATTAATGAAACTTTGGGTTGTTACAATATTCCCCCCTTAGAAATTTTGCCCTCAAAATTCCCTTTTTCCCACACTAAAACAGATGTGGGTAACACAGCTTCATCATTTCCTCCAATTCCCAAGTCGCTTATTCAAACTTGTGGTTTCGCCACAACACCTTGACAAGGGACATTTTCTTATTTCTTAGAACTTTTTTCTATGATCTAATATCTTCACTAGTTGCTCCTCATAAGAAAGATCATCCTCCAAATGTACCACCTCAGAAGAGAGTACATGTTAAGGGTATAGTACGTAGTTCCTTAAGGGGGATACATGAAAGGCATCATGTACTTTGGCCATAGTAGGTGGAAATTCTAGTCGATAGTACACAGCCCCAACACGATCAAGAATATCGAAGGGGCCGATGTACCTTGGACATGACTTCCCTTTCTTTACAAACCTCATGACATTCTTCCACAGAGATATGCGTAGAAACACAATGTCTCTAACTTTAAACTCAAGGTCTCGTTGACGATTATCTACATAACTATTTTGTCAACCTTGGGCTGCCTTGATATGCTACTGAATTGTTTTCACCTTCTCACCCATCTCTTCGACCATTTCTAGTCCAAGCAGCTTACGTTCACTGACCGCATCCCAACATGCCGGTGTTTTGCACCTTTTCCCATAAATGGCTTTATATGGTGCCATTTGGATACTTCAGTGGACACTATTGTTGTATGATAACTTAACCAGAGGAAGATGTTGATCCCATATTCTTTTAAAGTCCATTGAGCATGCTCTAAACATTTCCTCAACTGTTTGGATAGTCCGCTCGGATTGGACATTAGTTTGAGGATGAAAGGCCGTACTGAATCTCAGTTTAGTATTCAGTGCATATTGAAGACTCTTCCAAAACATAGAGGTGAATCTTGGATCTCGGTCATAAACAATAGATAGTGGTACTCTATACAACCTCAACACTTCCCTGATATATATCTGTGCCAGTTGATCCAAAGAGAAATCCTCTCGAATAGAAATGAAGTGTGCAGTCTTTGTAAGATGATCCACAACAACACAGATTGTATTGATTACTTTGGATGTCCATAGAAGTCCAGTGACAAAGTCCATGGTTATGTTCTCGCATTTCTATTCTGTTATGGGCAATGGTTTCATCATCCCCTTAGACTTATACCTCTTTGCCTTCACTTGCTGACACACCAGGCACTTTGATGTATATTTTGCGATCTCCTTCTTCATTTTATCCCACCAAAGGTTTTATCAGATATCTCAATATATCTTTGTGCTCCCTGGGTGAATAGACAAATTTGAACTATGTGCATTATCCCAATGTTCTTTCTTCAACTCCAGACTTGATGGAACATATAGTCTTTTCCCAAATCGCACAATTCCTTCTTCATTAACACTAAACTCCAAGGATTTCCCTTTTTTGATAGCTTCCACTTTTTCCTGAATTCCCACATCATCCTTTAGAGCATCATTTAACCTTTCTAAAAGAGATGGTTGAGAAATCATTTGTGAAAGGATTGATGATGTTCCCTTCTTTATGATTACCATGTCCATATTCATCAAGTCTAAGAAGATCGAATCCTTCTCAATTCTCATCATTTATATAATCGATGGGTCCTTTCTACATAGGGAACCTGCCCCTTGTTTTCTTTTGCTGGGTGGTAATGGATTGAACATTCATAATCCTTGATTAGCTCTATCCATATTCTCTTGCGCATATTAAGCTCTTTCTGTTTGAATATATATTTAAGACTATTGTGGTCAGTATATATCTCACATTTCTCTCCATAGAGATAATGCCGCCAGATTTTCAAGGAAAATATCACAGCTGCCTACTCCAGATCATGCGTTGGATAGTTTCGCTCATGGATTTTCAACTACCTTGAGGCATAGGATATGACATTATCATTCTGCATCAGCACACAACCTAAGCCCTTCTTCGAATCATCACTGAATACCACAAAAATTTCCCCACTTTTGGGTAATGTGAGCACGGGCGCAGTGATAAGCATCCTTAAAAAATCCTTGAAGCATTCTTCACATTCATAACTCCAAGAAAACTTTACTACCTTTCTAGTTAGCTTGGTAAGAGGGTTGTAAAATCGTGAGAAATTTCTCACAAATCGTCGATAATATGCAGCTAACCCTAAGAAGCTACGGATATCCATTACTGATTTTGGACCCAACATCCCTCGATTGCATCTATTTTTGAAGGATCCATAGATATCCCATTGCTTATGAGGATATGGCCCAAGAATGAGGCCTCCTTCAACCAGAACTCATACTTTTTGTAATTTTCATAGAGATTCTCCTTGCGCAAAGACTCTAGAACAGTTCTTAAATGCTCCTCATGATCCTCCTTGGTTTTGGAGTATATTATAATATCATCTATAAAGACAACCACAAATTTCTAGAGTTAATCTCTAAAGACTCTATTTATTATGTCCATGAAGATTTCTGGAGCATTAGTGAGTCTGTAAGGCATTACTATGAATTCATAGTGCTCGTATCTTGTGCGAAAAGATGTCTTGGGGATATCTTCTTTCTTCACCCTTACTTGATAATATCCCGGTAACAAGTCTACCTTGGAGAAGTATTGTGCTCCACACAGCTGATCGAACAAGTCATCAATTCATGGGAGACGATACATGTTCTTTATCATGATTTTTTTGAACTCACAATAATCGTTGCGAAGGCGCATTGACCCAACCTTCTTCATGACGAAGAGGACTCATACACCAAATGGTGAAGCACTTGGGCGTATAAACCCTTTATCCAGATTCTCCTCTAATTGTTTCTTCAGCTCTTTATGCTCTATGACAGCCAATCTATATGGCGTCTTGGATATTGGTAGAGCAATTGGTATAAGTTCAATTTAGAATTCAACATCTCTTCTTGGAGGAAGACCGATGAATTCCTCGGGAAACACTTCAGCGAATTCCCTCACAATAGGCATTCTTCAAAGATGGTTTCTTCCTTGGACTCAATCATTTGAGCTAGATACGCATGCTCATAGTGAAGTAATATTCATGCTTGAGATGATGGAGCTAAAGGAAATTCATCTTCCTCTTTACACTTGTAAATAATCGGTGGTCGATTCTCCATATGGAGAGTTATTTACCTCTCCTGAAAATTTATGTTGGCACTATATAAGGAACGCTAATCCATGCCATGAATTTAATAAAATTCCACCAGAGGGAGTATGCTGAGTTTTTTAGGGAAATTAAATCCACATATTATAATAGGGGAGGACTTATATTCATGGGATATAATGATTTCCCCATTTTCCGTACTCACGGACATCTTCATTTCCATGATTTGTGGTGGTGATGGGATTGTTCTACTAACCTTTTGAGATATAAAAGAATGCATTGAACATGAATCAAAAAGTACATTTTCTGTTCTTGAATGAATAACTAGTGTACTTGTCACCACTTCGTTGTCAGGGTTCACTTCACTAGACGTGATGGCAAAAGTTCTTCCTTGCTTCCTTGGAGGTTGTTGGATCCCTCCGAAAACCCTTGGAATAGGGCACTAATTTGCAAAATTCCCCAGTTCATTGCATTTGTTGCATTGAACAACATGTTGTGGTTCGAACGGAGCGTTCCTCTCCTCTGTCGTAGCTGCGGGTCTTTCTTGCCGACAGTTAATAGCTCGGTGCCCTTCTCTTCCACACTTGAAGCATTTCCTTGTCCCTATAAGGCAATTTTCAGGGGGCTTCTTTCTGTACTTCTGGATGTGGGGTGCTGGATCTTCTTAGCACCATTGGATTTATCCATCAGACCACCAGCATTGATGTCCACCTTATTATTCTTATCCCCATGATACCCATGTGATTCTCTGATCTCCATTTCGACCTTGAGGGAACATCAGACAATTTCCTCATAGCTTTCAAAGTCATGGATCACCGATTCTTTCTGCAGGCTAGGCTTCATCCCACCAAAGAATCGGTAAAATTTACATTCAGGGGTAATGAAAAAGACGGAAGCGTATCGTGAAAGCCTTGTGAAGCTTTCCTCGTATGCTCCAATAGATTATTTGTATTTTTTGTTGAGGTAAAGGAAGTCCCTTTCCATCTTAAGCCGGAGGGTGCGCAGAAAATATTTATCGAAAAATATCTTCCGGAAATCCTTTCATTCCAACGCCTCAATCTCCTGCTCAGGATTCGTATTTTTGATAAACATCCACCATTGATCAGCTTCAACCTCCATACTATAAGACGCCATGAGAACCTTCTCTTATTCAGAAAATTGAAGGATGGATAATATCTTTTCAATGGATTTGATCCATAGTTCAGCGATCTTGGGATCAGATGATCCACTAAAAGTATGAGGCCTTTGTCTCATGAAGCTCTCGATAGGAACTTTTTTTTCTTAGGTGGGGGGTTGAATGTTTCTCTTGATCTGTGTTTCTATTCAAAACCTGAGTTAGCTGAGAGATAATCGTGACAATGTTCGTGATTGCGGCTCCAATTGCATTGGGCATCTCATTAGTACAGTCATCACACTGATCATGACAACAGCTGTTAGCCCGAGTCCTCCTATTACCAGCCATTGGCTGGAATAAAACTAAATTTAGGGGTAACACATAAAGGTTTATCAAAAGATAAAAGTTGATGACTTATAAATAAAATTTTATTTCCCTAACTCATGAGTCTATAGGCTTCAATCTAGGCTTTTCATGATCTACATTCTAACATATATTCTTAGGGGAATGTTTTTAATTCCCTTAATAAGGGTTCATACTAAGCTTGTGAATTTATCAAAACATATCCCCTGGGAGTGTCGTAACCAAGAGTGCAACAAGGCCCATTGTCGTGCACCAGTTCCCATTCGAGTCCAGCTCAAAGCAATGTTTTCAGGTTTTACCCCTAGGATACATCTATGCCAAAGCCGCCTCTACCTTCTCGTATATAGACAGGGATGCATTTGCTTGATAAATCACTTACTCGTTACGTACCAAAACATAGGGATGTTTTTATTATACTTAGTCTTGTCTTTAAGGCTTTACTAGGGTTTTCTAATCCTAATCCCAAAAATAACTAAACCTATCAACTGATACCAACTATGACAACCCTTCTTTTTAATAAAAACTTAAATATGATTTATTACATAAAACATCACTTGATTCAACAAGAAGATCGAGAGGTTTAGTGTCTATGGGGCTTATTATCATTATATAAAAACAAGAAACATGAAATATAACATATTTGTTGAAAACTTCCTTTACATGACCACTACATTCCCTCGTACTTAGCATTGCATGGGATAACCTGAGAACATGCATAAGAAAAGGGTGAGCTATAAATCCCAGTAAGGGAAAAAACATGGAATAACATGAGGAGTAAAATACATGATAGAAATTAGGAATATCAATAGAGAACAAGAGAAATATTAACATAAAGGCATGATAAAGAATGATAATTATAACATGGAAATGTGGCAACAACACTTTACAAGGAATTATCATGAGCCAAGTCTCATTGGACATGGAGCATTAGTAAACCATAATTTCATATAAAGCATGAGTAATCCCTCATTGCACTTATATTAGCATGAGTCAATAATCATTGCACATGACGTATCATGACACTATAATTTACCCAATGCATTAAAGCACTATAAGGGAGCACCCTTCTTAAACATTTCATTTCATGCATAAGTGTGCCACATGATCAAAAAACATGGATTCATTAATCATAATCATTTATTCCATGATAATGGAATGTGGAATTGATACATGAAACTTTATAATCAATATGTAAATTGGCATAATGTTGAATACCCTTGATGGATAAATGGACTTGGTATTCACTACACAATGGCATTGGCATAGAAAATCATCGCATGATTGGCAGCGTAATGACGTGACATAAAAAATCATAAAAAATTGTTGATGAGAAAGAAAGGGGCGTCTCATCATATTTACATGAAATAGAAAGTAAGGGGGTCATATAGATACATTTCCAAACAATTTTAATGGAATTTATATTCATGATACAAAAGTATTTCTTGAATTTTAATGAGGAGAGAGAAGTTCCTTTCGGAATTTCGGCATAGTAACAGTTGTACATGGGAGGCAATTAATGAGATAGAAAGGGGTCTCCCATAATTCAAAAATAAAAAGGGAAGTATGTGGGAGGTGAGAACCCATACCCCAACATTCATAATAGTAATTAAAATGGCGAGACAACTTAAATAAAATTGGACAAAAAGGAGAATGGATGAAAAAAATCCTTACTTGGATGTGTGCTTCCAAAGGCTTAAGAGAGGTTTCAGAGAGGCTTCTTGAGAGCTTGGGCCACCTTGAGAGGATTCTAGATAGATTAGGGCAGAGGTTGGACGTACTCCAAAGGCTTTGGGTGAGGATGAGGTGGGAGCATGGGTGGGTTTATATAGGAAAGGTGAGGGAATTATTTATTATTTAGGGTTGGGACCCCTTATATTAAATTAATCCAAACCACAAACCATCCCATGGTTTTTGACCATAGTTTTTGGCAAAGGGAAGAGGGAAAAAAATTTATAAGGCCGATGTCCGAACTTCTTAAAATAATATGGTTTCTTATGTGGAGGTGAGTCACACTCCCATGTAAACCAATTTAAAAAGAAAAGGTGTTTAATAAGTCTTGAAGGGTCCATTAATGATTTGAAATGTAATTCAAAAAAACCCAAAATAAAATTATTTGATTGTTAAAACATATATTGGCCGAACATAAAGCTTATAGTATTTTATTACATCACTATTGTGACATTATGATGTCATAAAACACATTATATAATTAAAAAGTATTTAATTGTTACCCAAAAATTGATTGTCTTAGAAAATTATGAAAAATTCATCGTTGGATAATTTCAACACCCTGATTCCAGAGAAGAGATTTATTTTATCTAAATAATTTTCTAAACATGTTAATTTTCACTTTTAAAATAAAAACCGACATTTATCAAATATTCACGGGTTTTGAAAAAAATGGCTTTCAAACCATAATAAAAATTTCAATTGCATTCATAATATTATATGATCATTTATATATAATAAAATTAATTTATTTATAATAATAATAATATTTTATTAAAATATAATTTAATTAAAAAATCCCTTAATTTAATAAAATATAATTATTAATTAAATAATATCTAAAAACAATATTTGTACTTTAAAAACTATTTACAATGTATCAATATTGATAAGAAAGTATGTTCATTATTATATACAAAAATTATGTACATGAACATAGTACTAGCGATTTGTTTAATAACACCTTATAACAATAGCATTAGACATAAGGGTGAGGTGTGTGATGGTGACAGACCCTTGGGGTGTCTTAGATAACATCACTCGTGTAGTAATCTCTATCAACTTCCACTTTTCCTATAGACGATCCTGTTCGAGATTTACATGATGAAGCTCAGCTTGGGCTTGGTCAAGAGCGATGCCCAAGGACGCCACCTCCTTTCTGAGCTCTGACAAATGGGCTTTTTATGGAGCAATTCTACTGGATGAGGCCATCGCTTCTTTTTTCTAAGTAAATTTGATTTGTTAAAGCCCAATATTTATACTAATCATCTAATAACTGTTCAACGACTATTGAAGAAACGATCACAATTATTAACATAAAACCAAAGAAGTTGACATTTTATATAAACGTTTTACATAAATATACATTTAACTAGATCAAGAGGGATTTCCATTAATGAAACTTTGGGTCATTACAGGCATTCAATGGCCCATTGATATGTGACCCCCTATATTTTCATCTTGGTGAAGTGAAGAAACTTTACATTGAGGTTGGATGTAATGATCTAGACATAGGAATGTGTCCTTAATTTCATATAAGCTCCCTAAGTATTCAATGTTATAAGATTCTACAGATAGAACTTTCATTATAATGGTCGAATTAGATTTCATGAGGAAATTGGAAATGTCATAAAAACATTCATGATGCTAATCTTAAGGTACATTTCAAGGGGTTCATCTCGAGGCCATGTTGTGGTATTTTGTTGAATAATGCATCATGATTGGATGATTTGTCTAAACACTATCAATATATGGAAACTAGATCATCAAAATAGAATTCAACACACCTTCCCAAGAATTTTTTTTACATTTGATGAATGGAACATCATTATGTTGTTCTAAAATTATTCAAGACAAATGGAATTACTCGATAAGAAGATAATCCCTTAGGGCCCTGATAGAGATCTCTTCCCCATCTTATGGTACTAAAAATACTCCTTTTATCAGTGCTAAAAATGGCCTCTAACAGCGCTAGAAAAGTGCTGTTAAAGTCAGTGAAGATAAAAGGGGGGTCCCCTTTATTAACGCTAAAAAGAAGCGCTGATATATGGGTCCTTTATCAGTTCTTTATTTTTAGCACTGATAAAATACCCCTTCTATTAGCACTTTTTTAGCACTGATAAAAGTGAAAATATTAAAAAAATTAGAAAAAATTAATATCAATTAATAAAAATCCTGGAAATCGGGGGTGCTTTAATAGCGCTTCAGCCCCCCCCCCCTACACCGCTTTCCAGCCCCTCCAATGCTTGCACAAACCCCCTCCACCCTTTTTCTGCACTACCCCTCCCCCAAATCCATCCCCATGCGTGCGCCCCTGCCTCCACCAGGTTTTGTACTCGATACCTCCCCCTTGCGCGCCTAAGCCCTTACCACTCCTCTATTTTAATTTGTTTTCCATTTTATGATATCTATATATATATAGCAATATTTATTCTTATAGTAATATATATTTATATTAATATATATATAGTTATATTAATATATATATATATATAGTTATTTTACTATATATATTTATAGTTATATGAATATATATATATGTAGTTATATTAATATATATATATAGTTAGATTAATACATAGGTATGTAAATATTACTATAATTTTATTTTTTATAAAATGGATATTTGTTATTATTTAGATAAGGCTAATATATTTTATATGTAAATATATTTTATTATTTATATTTATAATTAAATTTTTATGTGTGAATATATAAAACATATGTATATTTTATTATATATTTTATTATAAATAGAACTGCATTATAAATAAATATAAAATTTCAAAGAACTAATATCAATATGAATGTAATAAGTTGGAATAAATTCAGTCCCCACTAAAAATAGCCAATAATACCCCCATAAACGAGGCTGAAAATCCATAAAATATTAAAAAATCGGGGTATCCCGACTAAAAACTCAGTTTTGGAGGCCTTATGAGCCTTTTCTGGCTTTGATAAATGTGATTGAGGCTAATCATCCCTCACTAGCATGTAAAGATCGTTGCAGGATTCGATTTGATAAGTTGAAGAGCTCAAACGGACACCCGGATCAAAATTTATGACTGTTTGATGTTTGAGTTGCGTTTTCAACATATTATAGGCCTTTTTTTAATTTTTTTAATTTTTTTATTCCACAAATTGTTATTAAATGACTATTACTCCATAATAATTAGAAATTTATTATTTAAAAATATTTTTTTAATTTTTTTATAAGACATTTTCAATAAATATCTTATATATTAAGTATATTAACTGTAAATGTATATTTATACTTATCTAAAATATATTTAAAAATTAAAAATTTTATTTATATCAATATAAATATATCTATATATTTAAATATTAATATATATTTTTTAATGAATATTTTTTGGATGTAGACCCTTTATCAGTGCTTTTAAAAAAGTGCTGATAAAGACCCCATTTATCAGTGCTAATAAAAAAAGCGATGATAAAGGGGTACCCTTTAACAGTGCTAAAAAAATAATTATCAAAATGGGTACCTTTATCATCGCTAAAAGAAAGTGATGTCAAAGGGGTACATTTATCAGCACCTTTTTATCGTTGATAAAGGTACCCTTTATCAGCGCTTTTTTTAGCGCTGATAAAGGCTGGCACTGGCCATGCCTAGTTTTGTGGTAGTGGGGCCATTCTAATTTTTTTACCTCGTACTTCCATCAATGAAGGATAGGTCTTCGTAATAGGTTTTCTCATTAATTAGAACCTATGTGATTGGGATTTAGAAGTATTTTTTTCTACATATTTGATTGAGATCTATGAAGATGATGTAGACTATAATTTTCCCATTCCTCACTTCTACTGGGGATTTATTTTCAGTACATTTCGGGAACTAAAATTTTCTGATGATGTCGACCTTGATTATCTTGCCTACTTCAGCCTCAATTTTGGTTGATTGAGTTCAGTTTTCCCTTCTAGATGACTATTTGCATACATGTTCTTCTTAAGTAAATCCCAATTGGTGAGTGTTCACTTCAAGATCAATGCCTATAATTCATGTGTAATTAAATATTAACACAAACTGATGTTGCCTTACTAAGGAGGTATATAACTCTAAATATTTAGAATTCATGGATGCACTAATAAAATAGGTAAATGGGTCTTCTATTTCAATCGATTTACTTCTCTATGTTTATCAATTGTGGTAGTGACACCTTCCTCGAATACGGGATGGGAGTCCATATAGACCACCTCCTCTTCGTCTATCCCCTTCTTTGACACTTTTAGGTCTTCCTTTATCTTAGGAAATGTATGTTATTTAGAAAAATTATTGGATTATAAGGAGGAGTCAATATTTTTACCTTCATAAGACATATAATCATCATCCAACTCAACTGATGAGACTGTGATTTGTTGAATCTCATTGGGTGGAATAAGGCAATTCTCACTCCTGGTTTTTTCACTTCCTTGAGAGTGAGTGACCCCTCAATAACTACAGGTTCGGTCTCTAGGAATGATATCATAAAATTTAATAAAACTATTCTTGAACATAGACCCATACCATGTATCTAATCGATGATAAGCACATACTATGCCCGGAGCTTCTATGAAGAGATTATACTAGGATATCTTCAGACAATTTAGGGCATTGATTCAAGAAACATTTTCGAACATGGGTTGTTTCACATCATTCTTATAGAATATCGCACAGATGTATAGTGATTTTCTAGATCATAATTGTGATTTATCACCATTAAATGTATTTATTTTTTCATTAATTCAATATTAGAGGAATTAGTGTAAGGATGGGGGAATGGTAACATACTCATGTAACTAACTGTATCCCTACAGAATATTGAAGGTAGTTTCTTGCTGAAAAAATAGAATTTATAATTCAGATGTGATATTCCAAAACCGATTCCAATATCATATCTCACATTTAGGACTCTTCTCACACTAATAATAACCGTATAGTGTTATAGTATAGGGGGACAAGGTGGACTCATTGTAAAATATTTGATGTTGTGATTGGATCGAAATGAACATGATACCTGAGCCATTGAAAATGAAGACTCATTGTATATCAATATCACTAATCTTTGTACATATATATAAAGGTATAAAGTGTCCTTTTATAATATAAATTTTATCCATTTCAATGAAATATATGATCATGTGGAATTCTAATGACACTATATCATCATGATACGCCTCAACGGGAACAACTATAGAATAAAATTCCTGAGGTCCTTTCAAATCCTCTATGAATGCTACTGAATGGTCATTTGATAATCATAAATCATTTAGGATTGAAATTTATGCCGACAAAAGAAAAACATCATTAAAATTTCATACTCTTGGTCTAATGTTTTGTGCTTCCTAGCATTATGATTCTCTTTTTGTGGGATTTTCTGGAACTAAATTACATGATATTGTTAGTACATCCCTTGGAAATGGGGTGGATGACATTTCTTTTCTTGGAAGATTTGGTCTACTACATTATCCTTCACACCATCATTTATTAGGTCACGACTTCTCCTCTATTTGATCTTCTAAAATAATTGATTTAGTGAATACACTAGATTATGATGGGGAAATTATTACTCTTATCAATTCCCCTAGAGGGATATCCCATGAGAATTAGCTTCATTGACATTATGATCAGGAATGTGACCAGAGTATTGACTTCTAGTATGAAATTATCATCCCTAGTATCTACATATTTGGTTGCTTCTTCCACTAATTCCCTAGTCAGATGATGGGGATTTAGGATCATAGTCTCACTCATAATCTAATAAGGGATCCATTTACTAGATAACATTATTGGAACTGAAGATCAACGCCTCATTTAAAGCTGACTTAGTCTAGTTGGTCGATTTGTATGGTACCAGTTCGTGGGGCGTTGTGGTTCTTTTTGGACAAAACATATGCAGTTTGAAAAGTTCACAGACATATTTGGAGATGTACAGGTTCCTCTTCATATGCTTTATTCATTCCCTTCAATCCATATCATTTAATGGAAGACTATATTTCAAAATACTATAGAGATTATTGACTTGGATGTGTGGTAGATGAAGGAGCCGGTGGTATACTCAGCTATTTCGACTACACTCAGAATATAGAATGAGTCTGGTCGATCACCTTTCTGACCATACAATCACCATGATTTTTTTACCCTTGTTGTTAACATCCGTACATTCATTATCCTCTTATAGATTGGTGAAAAACACATGCTGCATGCATAAGAGTTTTTCTCAGTGCATCACTTAATGGAATCCACCATATTATAGATTATATGTGTGAAATAATATCATTTCTATATGTATCACTGCATTTCTCCATGTAGGGGGAAATAGTTTGGAATATTGTCTCCAACATCTTGGATGAGATTCATGTTCTAGGAATCTTGATAAAATTATTTTCTCTAGGTGAGAAAAATTATCTAGGGTCATGGTTGTTTCAGATTGAATAAAAACATTTCGTCATATCCTCAGACTATTTCCACCTGTTCTCCCATTTATCTTCCTAAAAATTAGCGATGTTTCAAAAACATTCACTAGGGTGCGTGCATCCATCTGTTTGAGGATGATGAGCACGTGATGGCTGTTGCCACGCATTACCACTTTCCAAATGCAGGCGGTATCCGTCAGTTATTCAGGGACGTTTTCTCCGTGATCAAAATAGGATGATGTGATGTAGGTTCATCATTCCTTGGATTCCTCCTCAGAAATTGTCTCCTAGTCCGGATCTCCCTTATAGATGAAGATTTTGTTTATGGAACTATTCGTAGTATCATATTTTGATGGATTCCGGTTAATTACAAAACTTCTATTGGGACATTCCAAGGAGTCCAACCATGACAGTAACTATTGATCGGGGGAGTACTCGCATTGGACATCACTGGTGTTTCAGGATAGCATAACACTAGAACATCTGGGTTTCTACCCCTTATTATTAGGATTCGTAAGGGTGCGGAAACCTAAGGAATCCCATGTCAAATGCAGGGAATTATATTCCATAGGCATGTCAATGATGTTTTCCTCATCTATTTGTGTTTAACAAAAGGAATGAAAAAAGTTTGACATCTAGTGGAGACGGATCAGACTAATCGAAACACAGACTAGAGTTGATTGGATGGATGTAACCCCTAGAGGGAACACTAATGCAAGGAGGTGAATGGGAAGGGTCTCTCTGGGATATGGCGTCCAGGGTAAGGATCGGGATGGTTGATGGATAGTTATGTGAAGTGGATGGAAAATGAAATGGAGTCTACCGGAGGGAAACATTGATGTTGGGATTGAGCCTTAAAGAAACCTCCTACATATCCCCATGGGAGGGAATCAAATTCTACGTAGTCAGGGACGCAGGGAATTGCATTGTTTACAGGAAGCCGAAATCAGAGGGGCGTAAAGACTATTCCCATCTTCCGAAGCCGATGGAGACTCCATCGGCTAAAAAAACAGAATTCCCAAGGTTCGTGAGACCCTAACAGTGGAAGATAAGGAGGTCCAGTAAGTGGGAGACACCAAGTACTATGATCAAGCCAAAAAATCCTTTATGGAGGAAGGTATATCTGTAGCATTGGCAGCTTTTCAAGGAGCTGAAGTCAGGATGGTGGGGGCCATCAAGGGGAGTTGCATCGACAAGCGGGGGAGGTGGTTCCCTTGTAGCTTTCTCTTTCCTCCAAGGAGGGATAATAGGGGCAATCCTATCAAGAGGCGAAAATTGTTGAATATCATTTGATATTCTTGGTTGATCCGCAACAGGTTGTTGATGTTGTGACCACGGATAAATCGTGGTACCTTCTTATTCACTCTGAGGAAGAGATTCTGGAGAAGGTTTTGATCATTAATACTTCCAAAGAGGACGTGGAAAGGATGAATGGGATACCAATTCAAGTTGAGGTAGGCAGAGATCTAAGAGATTGGATTGATAAACAACATTTAATTATGACCAGAGGTTTCAATGAGAATAAGATATCAGTGGTGGAGTTCTTGCAAGCATGGGACAATCTCTCTTCTCATTTTGATGATACTTTCAAAAATGAACCGGATATAAAGGTATCATGATTGTCTTGGAAATTAATTCGGGAGGTTTCTTCTAGTAGTTTTAAGCTAGTTTTCAATAATACCAATATCTTATATGGTATTGTCTCTTGTTGAACATGTTGTTTATCACTTTTTTCCATAAAAGTGTTTTCTAATAAAAAAAATTAATTTTGGATGGATGGTGACCTAATGATATACTAGGGCCTATTCATAGTTAGCAGCTCGAGGTTTGTCTGATGCTCAAGAGATTACCAGATATGTGGGTCCTAAAAATGGGGACTATGATAGATTACATTCGATTGGAGAACTTGATATACTACCATCGATTGTGGTTGACAACAGCTTACATTTGACTGGAGTTAACAACAACTTACCGCTAAATGGGAATCAAAATAGCTTATCGCAGCGTGAGGTTCACAACTGCTTACTGTTGGGTGGTGGATCAAAATGGCTTACCGCTATATGTGGCTTACAATAGATTACTGCTGGATGGGGGCACAACAAATTACCACTAAATGGGGGCACAATGTCTTAACACTGGATTGGGTCACAACGGATTACCACTAGATGGGGGATAGTTTAGTGTCATGCGTGACAAAAGAGGCATCTAGTTTAATGCCATGTAGGATGGGGGTGGACCGTTGTGGATATGGTTGTGACTAATAGATGGTGGTCTTGATCCTCAGGGAGGATTCCTACATACCTTTCCTGGGAAAGGATCAAAGTCCTCATAGTTCCGGAGGGGTTTTGGGGAACTGACGTGAAGATGGTTGGGACCAATGGATGGTGGGATTGAACCTTAGAGATGATTCTTATGTACCTTTCATGTAAAGGATCAATGTCCCAGAAGTGGAAGAGGGGTTTTGGTGAACCAACGTGCAGAAGGTTGGGACTAATGGATGGTGGGTTTGAACCTCAGGTATGCTTCCTACGTACCTTCCATTGGGAAGGATCAAATTCCCTATAGTTCTTGTTGGGTTTTGGTGAAGTGACGTTAACATGTTCAAGACCAATAGATGGTGGGCTTGAACCTGAGGGATACTTCTTGCGTACATTCGTTGGAAATGATCAATGTCCCCGTATTTCCGGTGGGGTTTTTGTGAACTGACGTGTAGATGGTTGGGACCAATGTATGGTGGGTTTGAAACACAGGGAGGCTTCCTACATACCTTACCTTCGCATGGATCAAAGACCCTATAGTTAGGAAGGGGTTTTGATGAACCGATGTGAAGATGGTGGGGACAAATGGATGGTGGGCTTGAACCACATGAAGGAAACCTACTTACCATTCTATGGAAAGGATCAAAGCCCCTGTTGTTCGTGAGGGGTTTTGGTGAACCGATGTGAAGATGGTTGGTACCAATGTACAGTGGGATTGAACCTCAGAGAGAATTCCAACGTACCTTGCCTTGGCAATGATCAATGTCCCCGTAGTTCGGGAGGATGTTCTCGGCATACACTATAGGAATCCCAGATTGGTTTTCATGGTTGATTCTTACTCTAATCCCACGTGAGTCATGATCGGTGTGAGAAACAAGAAGCCGCAGAGACCAAACTTTCACGTCACGAAAGGATTGTACGTGGAATGTGAAGTGGGGCTTACATGTGGTTAGCAAGCCAAAATGGAAATAGTGGATTACGCATGGTCTGCATCCATAGAAGAAAGATATTGGGACTTTCTCCAGTATAGAGGCCCAATGTTGACAATGACCAAAGGGAGAATAATTTGGAACCAAAGAAAGAAGGGCTCTGGTACCCATCCACCCTCTATAGTCATCGTCCAGGAAGAAGAGAGGAGGAGACGGGATGATACCTTCCACAAGAAAGGATATGGGATTACACCAAGATGGTTTCCTTCTTCCCACAGACACACGTCACACTGATAAAGGGGAACTCATTCCATGAAAAGAAAGATCTCACTCCCATGGAGACCAGTGGGAATAGGGAATATCTGATATGGGTCATCCCACATGTGATGCATGAGGTGGGGTCAAATTTTATTGTCATGTGATTAGGATGATGGTTCTTGGAAGTTTAATGTCCTATAGATCGTATGATGTGGGTTCACATCGCACCCCTAGGACTTACATAACATATACTTGTCCACCCTTGGTGATGGGAAGGCATCATCATTGCCTTGGTGAGGGGGTGTTGTGGTGAGATCCATTGAGGGGTCTATGTAATCATGTATATAGGAAGAAAAAATAACTGTTAGCATGAATGGGATCCATTAAGGAGAGACAATGGTGAATGGGGCTTATACAAGGAAGCTTATCAGGTGCCGCTTTGGAGTGTCAATGTTGGATAGGGCTTACGCATGGAAGCTGCCCGGATGTCTTTTTCATGTCTGGTCATGAGGGAATTCCAACTCACTAGTGGATTGAGGAATAAAATTGGAATATATACCTATGAACTTGTGAAAAAGCGAGATTACTCCAAGGGGGTTAGAACCTGTCCAAAGAAGGTGAGGTGAAAAGTTTGATTCCCATACCCGATATTTGGAATGCAGTGCGGGTGGTGTGACAATAGAGGATAATTGTTGACAGTGATTGGAAAATTGCATCCATATCACGTTAGCCTGAAATGGGAACCAATGAATGAGGGTCGATGGATGACAGTGTTCGAAACACAAGACCTAACATGTAGTGTTGTTTGATGTTTTCCGGGGTGTTGGCCCAGAACGGTAGGTGAGCTGAGGTGGCGTGAGACCAGGCTATTAGGTGGTCCTTTTGACATGAAATAGGATGAATATCTGAATGAAGAACACAAAAAGTGTGAGGTGGAGTGAAGGAATGTTTTAATGGATTCTATCTCTCATAAAATCATCCAAATATAATCATGGAATGAGGTGTGTTGTGCTTATAACATAAGCCATCTCTTATTTGAAACAAGAGGCATCATATTACTGAATGATATGGCATACTACATTTCAAATTCATGTATCAGGGACTGTTGGCATCTAATGCTTGGAACATAATTCATCTCTTATTTGGAACACGAGGCTTCTTATTTTTTCGTATAGGGTATACTATAGATTATAGTCATGTAGATAAGACTATTGGAATCTTATTCTTTTCACATAATGAATCTTGTGTTTGGATTTAGAGACATCCTATATTTTTCATATATGGTATACTACAGTTTATAGTCATGTAAACAAGACTATTGGCATCTTATGCATGGTGTGTAAGTCATCTCTTATTTAAAGAAAGTGGAATCCTATATTTTTCATATAGGGTTCACTACAGTTTAATGTCATGTAGATAATACTATTAGGCATAAGGCACCTTGAAATGGGTGGTGTTGGGACTTACAGAAGGGCGGAAATTTCTAGTTGATCCTGACATAGGATTCAGGTGATGGGGCTCAGATGCATTGCTCGAAGAATGTTTTGACTGAAGGTACTAGGGGAATTGATTATGAGAATCTCAACTCACGACACGAGAAACGAACAAAGAGTAATACATCGACTCAAGTTGTTTCATGGAGTTCATAGGAGTATCTAAAATCATGATATTCCTTAGGTGGAAGGTGGATGTGCATTATTATGCAATGGAAATTCCTGACGGCCCGTCCTGAACAGTTTTTTGTGCGACACTCCATTTTTCATGGACGAGTGGTGCACAGGCCTGTATATTGTTGTGTGTAAGATGAGCTACACAAGGGATGTATTTCATGCAAGAATAGACTATGCTTCATAGGTTCACTCATAATTTGGTACCTTGTTACTGTTGCGTGCATAATCGATGTCTTACATTCCAGGTTGGATGATTCGCGTATTAGGATGGAATCTTGAGCGCACAAGCCTTAGGCAGAAAAGTTTTTGGGCGAGGATCAAAACACTTTGGGCCTACGCACAGGATGACCCATATGGGGCCTTTCGCGAAAGATATCACATGGATGGTTCCATTCTAATTTGAATGCTCAGAAGAGGCGGTCTTACATGCAGTAGAGTGGCGACCCACCTTTGGAGAACTCTCTCGAGGGGTGGGGGATGCACTTGAAATTATAGGTAAAACCGGTAGTGCTTGCGAATATTTTTCATGTGTGCAGAAGGGATCTTATAGGAACCCTATGGGGGGTGTGCGCACAAATGGGAATTTGACATCCCATTGGGCACGTGATAATCTTGCGTGCAGATGATAATCTTGCGCGCCCATCGAAAACTTGCACGCACCTTCATTATACATTTTTTGGGTGTCTTGGGAGCAGGATGACAACTAATTGGATGTGTAAATGGTTTACGTGAATGCTGCTCCCATGATATTAATACTGCATACAATATTCCATTATTGCGCACAAAACATCCATTCTTTCACACAAACTTTAAATTCTTGTGCGCAAAGCCATACATTTCTCAAAAATCACCCTAGATGGCCATTTCCAGTAGCCTGACATTGAATGGCCATAACTTATGACCTATAACACCGTTTGGGATCCACAACCAGTCAAATCAATGCCTGTATAATGAGATACACTACGGTATCATGTATGTAAGAATTCAGTGAAATACATGGACAGGTATTCTAGTGCCAATAAAGGGTTTTTTTACAACTCTCATGATGGGGAAACAAATGATATGGTGTAGGATTCGGAGCTAAATCATGTGTAGGGGTAGGAAAAATTGTAATAGTGGAATCCTATTCAGTCCCCATTCTCTTATTTTGATATGATAGAATTAATTAGTTATTTTCATTCGTTTGTGTTGTGGATTCTTCCATCCTTTTTGAAAATGTGAAATAATCCCAAAACCTTATTGTGTATTTAATTGGGATGTGTTGTGTGTGAAAAACATAAAAAATATTCTCTATACATATGGTTTACATATATTATAGAGGAATCTGTAGGTCTTGGGATTATCCCAACCCCTACCCCAGGGCGGTGAAATTTGAGACCCTTACATTACCCTACTTCTTTTAGATTAAATGGTCAATTATTTTCATCATATGTAGCATTGAACTGATTTGGAAGATAAATATTTTTACAGATCTTATTATCCTTTTATTGAAAAATACCATAAGCTAGTTTAATATTAAATGATGGTCCATATAGTGATTCCATGAATCACTTGAGTTTCACTACCTCCAGTTGTTTAGGGGTCCCCATCAGGGGGTCACAATGAGATGAAAAATTTATCAAATTCTTCTCAGGGTCCCTTGAACCAATGAAAATGTATGCTTCCCAATGTTCGGTGGAGGAATAGTGTGATCAACCCATTCACAGTAAGACTTATTTTGCAGTTGTATTAAGGCACAACATTTCTCCACAGCTTCTAATAATGCAATTAGATAATCAATAAAATTCATGATACCATGAGGATTTTATGGATGAGTAGTGTCTTGAATAGACACAACAATAGGTAAATCTAATTTTGTAGCCCATACTGGTATATTTCATTGGTTTCCATTAAAGTAAGGCTAGTATTAATACATACAGCCTCATTCAGATTCTGTACCAAATAGATGCAACTCTTGATCTATTATTGTGGGATTAATTTATATTGGTTATTAACACCATACATTGAGCGAATATTCAATCTCTATTTTAGTTTTCATGGTGAACCCTCATTGTTAAGTTATGCTGGTTTGGAGTGTGATTTTTGATTTGGGTGGAGGAAATATATGGGTGAAATGTTTTCATGGAGTATCTCATCACCGAGTCTTATCAATTCTTTCACCAATTCCTCATGCAGAGCAATATTTTACTCAAAAGAAATGAGTCAAGAATATTTAGCGAGTAGGTGAGGTGAAATGTTGCTTTATATTTTTTCATTGTTGGTTTCTCTTTGAGGAGTTAATTATTGAGTGGTTATGTTAATTTACAACATCAATAATGCCTCTAGTTTTGGGTATGCACAAACCCTTCAATTGTTTTACTGTGTACTACATGATGGACATAAACATTCTCATGTATCTAATCTATTTTGGCTTCATGTTTTATATGATTTTCATGGTATGTGTAAATAACATTCACTGATCTTTAATGGATTTATAGTGATTTATAATTATCATCCTAGGATAGCATTTTTTCTACAATGAGACTTTGTTATCTCCTTTGTCGTTTCACTTAAGGACATTTGTTAGATGTTATTCCAAATTGAATCACCAATTCGTTTTGTTCATGTTCTCAATGGGGATACCCAATCTCAATATTGGACAAACTATGAGGATTCATTTTTCTGTGTTTCCCATAATTGTGGGAAGACTGAATCCCGTGAGGAAGATGTTGTTATGTTCAGATATCTCTCATATTTATGGGTAGGGATAATAATGTTTCAGTTCCATAACACTTACTGCATTATTCGCTGACCTCAACCGTTGGGTTTTAAATTACCCCAACAATGATGTATAGGGTTTATCATTGATTTATGTGGAACTATTATCATAGATTCTTTATCAATTTTGTAGAGTCTTAATCAAAAATTGGATGGGTGCATCCTTCATTTATCAACTAAACCACATTATTCCAAATACATCTATGATATCTATGCAATTTGGGATTTCTGATGAAAACCCTTCCTTAAGAGGGTGGCATGATCGATATTTTTAGATTCCTAATGAAAATTTAATTCAATGGATTTCTCTCTTCTAGTTCAATGTCTGTAATAGATTTCTATGGCCTATTTTTGTGGAAGATTCCATTTCTTGAAAATAGGTTCCATTAGTTAAAGACAGAATGATGTTACGAAATTGAACGATACCATCTATGGATAACTGATATTATAGGGGAGCATGGTGAAGTTAAATTATTTATGATCAACCCATCCAATGAAATATCATTTGATGGGTTCTCTATGATCAACTGATGTGATTATTTTATCACGCCAAGGAATTCATGGTGAAGGGATCCTTATTTTTTCAAAAATATTGGATGAATTTTAGCCAAGGGAACTACCAAGTCAATTTGGTGTTTTATCCCATCTTATAGCTTTAAAAGGATGAGGTATTCATCATAATGTAATAAATTTTCTACCATGTTATGAATAGTGATCCATATATTGATGCAGATTTAATGCACACAATGTTTTAAAAATTTCTACAGAATGTAGAACTGATGAGTGAAAAATGGCTAGAACCTAAATGGAATTTCATTTATAGAAAATTAATTTTTCATGTTCAATGTGTCTTCTTCAAATATAATTATAGTTTCTTCAACATGGTCCAACCAAAGTGTACTATTCCCTATAAACAAATCCTATGTAGCAATATTAGTGGGGGAATCCTTTGATACATCAAAAGATATGAAATATAGGGTGGTTCATATAGTGAATATATACTTCATCTATCTTCCATCTAATAATGGATTTTATTTTTTGATGACATAACACCATACATGGCTGGCATCATCATCCCAAGGCCCTTACGATAGGTGAATTTTCTAGTCATTAAGTCACCAAGGGGAGGACCTTACCAACATAGCGTAACAATAATTCATTGTGAAATTTTACATAGAATTCCATTATGTGTAGGACCAACATTATGGAATAACATCCAACTACAAGAAAATTCTTATATTTTTTACTTTGGTGATTATCATGGTGTAAGGTATCAATGGGATTCCTTTTATAGTTATATCTTCTCTCCACACTGATGGATAAATTGAATCTCATCTGTATATGAGTTCTTATTATTGATATATATATATGGTCAGGAAGAAATGAGTCATTGTGAATTTTGTAAGGAGAACATTCAAAATCAATCTTATTATTCTTGTAATTTGGTAATGAGAGAGTATGATCTTAAGCCACCAATGATTGGAGTGTGAGGGATTCATAAAAACCAGAATTAATAATAGTAGGATCACAAATCACCTCTTAATATCATAATTTTATATGTTGGGATTATTTTTGGATGACTTCTTTTATGAAATCAGAGCCACTTACTTTGAAAATTCATTTCAAGGTATAGAATCCTATATTAAATTATCACATGTTAGTAAAACAATTGGATAGGATTTTATAAATTGTTGAATGGTTTTTTCATGGCTCATAGTGGTGATTTGAAATGGATGACTATATCTAGTTGTAATGAGGGTATGGACCTGATCCAGTTGTCTGTACATAACATGTTAGTACATTCCACAACCCTCCTTGATAGGATGAGAGGTTTTCAACTTATCCAGAATTACTTTTTGATGAGTCACCCCATTTTTGTGAATAGATTTTTTTATCTACCCATATACATCATTTTTTACTGTTATGATTTCATATCAAGATTTTATGTTGGGTGTATGAATTTTCACAAATCCATTCACCATAGTTTGGATGTGATTGGTTATTTCAACGATTGGAACAAAGATGTATTCTTATTTCATGGATGGATAAGTGTTTTATGCCTTATTGTTTCCTCCATTACCTACCATTTGGTACTAAAAATACTCTGGTGTGGGGGAATATATTTAAGACTATCCTCTATTTCCCATGACTTTCCGGTTGGTTTCCCTTTGTGCATTCATGTTAGAGTACTATAAGTATTGATAAATGTGGTTAGGTGTTTAAATATTCTCATGTTTTCCCTGGAATTAATTTGATAATTTTCATTGGAAATGTCTATATGAGGCTTCTTATAATCATGATCAGTTAAGGTAGGTTTGTGTTCCTTCATGTTGTATACCAATGTATTTGGATTGTGGGATTTATAGGATTCTTCTTAATGAGTGTTCTGGAAGGATTGATTATTAGTGAAATTTTTATTTTATTTCTTGTATTTTTTCATCAAATTTGATTTTTTATCATCTCCATTGGGGAATTTGTTGGTCCCTAATCTATATTTAACTATTGATTCCCCCAATGGGCCATCATATGTTCTTGAGTCTAGATGTCCTAGGCCTAAAATAGAGGAAAGGGCCCTCATCATGTTGAGGGTTCACTTCCATGTGGGGTTAGGAGAGGTGATTACTAAAAGAATCCATTCATAAGGACACATGTGCATTCAAGATAAGGTCATATCATTTTAATTGGTCTACCTATCTAACATAAGGGTGGAGCGAATTATTCATTTTTGGGATACACTCAAAAAGTGGTTGGAGAAGGTATACTTCTTGATCACCAACTATCACTGAATGGATGTATGGAAGATCTTTGTGAGATCGAGGTCCTATCGAGTATAATCCATAGCTGGGGTAGTACCATTGTACTGGTTCTCTCAGACCAGTGCATTTGAGATCCACAGTTGAAGATGATGTGTTAGCAATGGCGACTTTTGTTTGGATAAGGGCAGAACCAGAATAGTTTCCATGGAATATATATGTGTTATCTAGTGTGACATCATTTAGATTGACGGAATATCATGATGGAAGTACATGAAATATAGGTGACAAAAACAATCAAGAAAATACCTTAAAAGAAAAATATCATGAAATGAAAACATGAACAATTGATTGTGTTGTCTACACCTCTTCCATTTGGTGATAAAAAGGGGCCTCACAGTTGGGTGACAAAATTATCAGTGTTTTTGATTCACATTGGGTTCACCAGATTCTTCTAAACAAATACTGTTTGGGATTGGAATATAATTCTATGGTATTTTTTACAACCATTACTTCAAACATATTTTCCCAGGTCTCTTCTGAGTGGTTTCCAATTGGTTCGATTCATTGAGTTGGAAAAACCTATGACTCTCATATCTATGATTTATCATGGACCTACATTCATAAGTATGTTTCACATTGGGTAACATTTCTAACGATACATAAGAGTCACATTGGTCAAGAGGCGGTGAGGTTGGGCTCAACACGCTTATTTGGGTAGAATTGTCCATTAATCTAAGACTCTATAAAATATTTTAGATATTTTAATGAATAATTCATTAATTATAAATTATAATTTGGGATTAACTTGAATTAAAAATATTTTAGTATCATGAATGGAAATTACAATCAATTATATGTATTTGAAGTTCATAATAAATGGAGGCCTCAATTCATATCCAAGGTTCTCCATCGACGATGCCCTTTTATGAACGGATTAGAGATTCTTTTTTCGTTTATTATCATGATGCTATTTTTAATACATGCTATGCAGATATTTTGATTTTATCATCATATAGTGATATGTTAGTTGATTTTATATCGATATCAGATCAATGATATTTTATTCATATATATCATCAAGAAAATTATCTGACCCCACAGTATTTGATGCAACTTAATATGACACCACAACATTTATGCTTATGTGATGAGGACCAAATAATGAATTTTATCATTATTTATCATGGATGAATAGTATAATGGTTACAAGTAAACTTTTTCTGTGGTTCCTACTCCAACTCTACTTATGGGATCGGGAAGAGATGTTTTCACCATGTTTTAAAATTTCCCCAATATTAGTCTGGCCTTGGAATGATTATTGTTGATTTGGGGTGTTGGGTTTTGATATTAGGGAGGATTCCAATGTATCCCATTTTGAATTGAATTAAATAGGACATATAATGGTTCAACATAATAAGAAAAAATCATTTATGGTAATGTGATATAGACCAAATGTGTAGTTTCAAGGGATGTGACCATGATTTCTAGAAAAAAGCATCCTAGTCAATGTTTGTTATTGGGCATAGGTCGAAGAAACCCATGGGATACATAATATATTTTAGATCCCATGATGAACATGGAACCACCATGAATGTGTCTCTGGAATTATTAAGGATGATTTGGTGTGTATGGTTTCGATCTCGGTTAGGCTTCCTAAGTATCCCGTTTGGATGAGAATCAATGAACATGAATTTTAGTTGTGAGGAACCAAGAATTGGGAGTCCCTAACTTACTTTGTCTTACTAGGAATGACGATCACTAAAAGGGTTGACTTGTGTCTTAAACTATTATAGAGGATGTATGAAAATGTGGATTTTAGTTGATGGTTTTGTACATTGGGGAGGCTTCATACATATCCCATGTGAATGGGAATCGAATCCCATTAATTTTGGTTTTGAGTACCCCTTCCAATGAAGGCCCTCTAAAAGAAATTATCTTAAGTAATGACTCTCATTGAGAGGTTTGACATAGAGTTACCACTATACTAGAGGATTCACCTTTTGGTTTGGGAATACACATGAAATATTACCATAGTTCTAGGTAAAGGATTAAAATCACGATGATGCCCATTGGTTTGGAAACATTTCCATTGAAGACCCACACTAATATAGGTCATCATATATAGGAAAGAGAAACAATTGGAGATAGATTATCTACCAAGAAATTCATATAAACATGAGGATACCATGACTGTAGCTGACTAATAATCCAAAATGACTTGTCCTTAAATTTTAGAAAAAAATATGAAGCACAATATTGAAAATCCACGAAATATTTATTCACACATGTGGAAGAGGCTGTATTGAAGGAAGAATAATAAATGCCTTTTCAAACCACATATTGTGTCTGGGTAAGTCATGTCTGGCTACTAATGTCTATACAACCTATGGCCATTGATAAATAGGATGGAATGATGTTTGACATAACTTGTAATAAAGGATATGGGTTTAATCTAGTTGGGATTCACCACTCCTGGTTCCATAAAAGGTAAGAGGATACTACATTAATGAGTAAAGGAAATAATTAGTTTTTATCCTCTTTTTCCCTCCCTAGAACCTTAGGTCCCTAATCATTGAGATGATTATGGAAGGACAAGGTCATAACACATTTATTAGAGACTAGAAACTCCCAGAAACTGCTCTATGGGATGGGGTACTCAAGGCTGATGGAATTCATATTCTAACACTAACCCAGGTCCCTTATTGTCTATTCTGACATGTTTCAAACACCTCTGACTATATGAATGTATATACAAATGGGATACATGTTGGTGTGCCTCTTAACATGTTCATGAAAAATTTAGGATTCAGTGGACATTTCAATTTGGACCCCTTATAAGAGGGATCCAAAAGTATCTGAGTCATACCATTGGAGGCATGAAATAGGGCATGAGGTTGTCTCAAACATTTTAATGGTTTGTGAGTAGGTTGCTTCATGAATTACGTGGTAGGAGATAGAACTTCTTTGCATATGGTTTTTGACCTGCATAAGATGAAAATTCCTTGACGAATAGTTCACATGGGAAATAACCATTGTGAGAGTTCTTATATCTATTCCATAGGTTCCATCAAGTGTCCCTATAATGGTCTCTTGAAATTCCATGGTTTGGGAAGCTAACATCCTTCTCGTGGTTCCCAAATATAGTAGAAGACATCCACATGATGGTGTATTTTTGTTTCAAACCGTGGAGGATATATTATCTCTATATCCCCCTAAACTCCCTCTTCTATCAGATTTTGGAGAGTTACAAGCAAGATTTTTAGAGTCATGGGCGAATGGTATGCATGAAAAATCATAGGGAGTTCCTCTAATTTTCCATCTGTGAAAATGAAATTTCCAAGGGTATTATTTATAGTAAATTTATAACATTGGATGAGGGAGTTAACCTCACACAAGTTTGTGGTGTAGCTACCTGGTGTAGGTACCCTATGTAGGGGCAGCCATTCTTATAGTGATGCACATGGGGTCCTACATGACCATTTTGTTGTGTAAATTGGATGAACATAAGTTCCTTATATAGGGGTGGATATGGATTTGGGATTTGTAGGAATGGACTATTACATCCTATCAGTGTTCCATGTTAGTAAGAATAAAACCACCAGTGCGAACAAACCGGATGACCTCACTACTCCAGGCCATAGGGGATGTTCCCCCACACAACTACTTTGGATCACTACCAACCCATCGTTATGGAGCTTCAAGATGGTGCCTTCAATACTGTCACTCACCCCCATAAAAAATAGAGAGTCACACCATAATCATTTTTATCCTCATCTAGGATATCTTCTATTATAACACATTCAACTTCAACACTCTTTCCCAATCCATGGCCAACTCTTATGATAGATGTTCTCATAACCATAGAATTAGAATAGGAAGCATATCTGCTGAATCTATCTCGCTAATTTTTTTTTACAATTCCTACAGCTCTAATAAATCAAATCTTCTTAATCATCCATTGTAATGATGATTCACTACTCAAAATCTATATTCATGGTATACTCGTTGATCACATTATTATTTTTACAGAAAAGTTCATGGAACACATTTCCCCGTGGAAACAGTCATTAATAATGATTTTTATCCATTTCATAAACCTATATTAACGATAAATATTTCATTTAGTGTTTTAAATAAACACATAATTACACTATGGATATGTAATTTAGATTTTATGATATATTCCATTCAATTGGATGAGATATAATTTTACATAAAATTTAGGGGACAAGTCCTCCCCAATGTTATCAATGAATTTCATGTAAATAATGGCGTACCCAACAAAACCTTACACTACAAATTCTTATATCGTCATGGTTTTGGGTTTAAAATAAATGTATGAATTTCATCACATGAATTAAATATAATATGAATGTTCGAGGACAGTTGAAAATTGTTATCGATTGGAATATTATATGACACATAAACATGTATAATTCCAACTAGTGGACATGTTATCATAGTCTCCCATCATGGAGATTAACTAATCTGATGTTCCTAAGAATAATATTCATTAGATTATGAGTACTCAAAATAGGCAGTCAATTAACTATATGTCCCATCGTTGTATGTTATCCATCCAAAAAAATTATAAATAGTATCTTCATATCAATTCATGGTTCTCATCATTGTGGGGAACTTCTATGACATTATTAATGATACATATACTATTGGAAATTATTAAATTTTATTCATGTATAATAATGAACAAAATGTTATAATATATTAATTTAGTTTTCAATGCATCTAATATACATGTTATTAAATGCCAAATTGTTTTTTCTATGACAAAAACTACAAAAAACACCTAGGTGGATATGATCCAACTGTCTATGAATTTCAGCCCACTAGACCTCACTTTATTATCATGTTTCAAGGTAATCAATGATATATTCATGTGGTACGGGATGCTTCTATTATAGAAATACAACTCAATTCAACCCCACAACTCTATGAAAAATTCCTCATGAGATGATACCAAAAATTTATGTTCTTCACCCTCTGATATGACCTTGGATTTTTTTTTTTGATCCGTTATAGTAGTATTATCGTATTAGAGTGTGATAGGATCATTAATACAATGTAATACATCATAATCATGCATAATGTTGGGCCTCCATTTTTATTCATTATTTTCCTCAAAAGAGACCATATAATCATATTATTCTATGAAATCTGTGGCCATAGTCCTTGTTGATATCTTCTAGTTCGCAATACCTCTATTAAAAGTGAATATGTATCCCATTTTTGACTTCATTTAATTTTGATTAGTTTGGACTCAATTATCAATATATCTTATAAAAACTAGTTCCTCTTCAACTCCATGATCCATAAATATATCCTTAATTCAACACAAATACTAATAGATAGTTCTGACATCCATACATTGATAATCTTATGGGATAGATTGATTTTTATCACGCTTCATTTAGTGTGTAGGATAAATCTAGCCACATAAATAAAATAACATACATGACTGATCCAAAATCCAATTCATATAGATTCATTTCCATTATATGTCATTCTGCTTGTGTTGGAGGACACGTTTTTCATGAATGGATAATTCCATGTGACATTGGAAATAATACCCACTGAGATTGTTAAATACTAAATCTCTTTAGTTTGTTTTGTATGTGTGTACATTGAAATAGTCTAATAAACCTCTTATATATACCACATAAAGGATGATAACTTTCTTATATTATTCCTCTCCTAATTACTCTATGTATAATAATATATTCAACCAAGCCTTAACATATTGTAAGACTGGTATTTTGTTTCTAAATAATAATATGTAATCAATCATTACTATTGAGAAAATGATATCATTCCCACTAAACTATTTATATACATAAGACTATCCCTCATTCATAATGAATCCAAATACCATTATGGAATCCTCAAATAAAAATTGATCCATGACCAAAGTGTATTCTTTAATCAATAAAAGTACAATTTTCAAATTACATATATATTTGTAATCTTTTGGAATCACAAACTCTTAGGGTTGTGTCATGTAGAAGTTATTAAAAATATTCCTATTAGGGAAGTATTTTTTTAAATCCATTTTCTAAATATCATATATAGTGTATTCCGTAAAGGAAGGTTGAATTCTGATGTAATTCAACATTTAAAATGGTGAAAAGGATTCATTGAATCCACTAAATTGATGTTGTTTTAACCATTTTGAAACAAGTCATTCATTGTAGGTATTGACTTGTCCTTCCATTAAAAATTTCTTGCTGAATATCCATTAACATCTAAATGGATTTAAATACACTAGAGGATCTACAAATATATGGAAATTGCTTTTTCACATGGAATCCATTTAATAATTTAGGGCTTCTTGAAACATACCAAGAGCTATGAAACATAGTATCGTATTTCTAGTTATATGATAACTATTATCAATTAACAATGATTTCCCATCCTCAGTGTCTGAAATTCCTTATATTATATTTCAATATCCTCTCTATTACTCGTAAATAGTACATTTTTCTTTGTAAAACATCTTCTTCAATAGGGATTTGTAGAATTTGATCATGTTCCAATAATTATGTATCTTTAGAATGGACATCATATAATTATATATTATTCCCAAAATCTTTTTAAGGTATATGATCATTATCATGAAATGTGGGTATTCATTCATCCACAACATTTTTTTAAAAGGATTGTATAGGTAATATCCCTTTACTTCATTGGGATGTCTAATAAAAATACAATAGTTTCCTCAAGGAACATGCATTTTACCTAAAAATGAAATAAAAATCATTTAAATCCAGTTTATGTATATAATTAAACATATTTTTCAGTAAATTCCATCATAATCAGGATATAAATTTTTCCCTTTAATTGGAACTCGGTTTATAACATATACTATTTTTGTTAATGGGTATTCCCAAAAGACTAATGTAATACTCTAATGACTCATCACTAATTTAACCATTTCTAAAAAAACATTGTGTTTAATCCCTTAATACACACCATTCCATTAATGAAAATAAGGAGCAGTGGTATGAGATGTTATTTTGAACTCTTACAAACAATTAATGATGTATTGATTAATATATTCTCTAACATTTTTTATGTTGCGTTTCACGACCTTCTTAATAATATGGTTATCATCTTATTTATTCAATTACTTATATTTATAAATAGAATTTATATTTAAAAAGAATATTTATACATATATATATATATTGAAACCATTAGTAAATGTTTTTAAATATTAAAAACTGACCCTTTAGTTAACCTGAATTTGTCCACACACATTGTTATAATATTTTACATTTCAAATTAATAGATATTTAGTCACATTTCATTGTAAACATGTGTGAAAACATAAAGTGGTATTAGAACAGAAGAATATAAATATTTTTATTTATGTAATTTAGTTTAAAATTTTTTGTGTACCTAAAATATTTATAGTTGTCAAAGTGTGGTTAATAAAACAAATAAGAATAATATTCATTATCAATTTCCTTTGAAATGTTCATGCAATAAAACAGAGATATACTATTACTTAAATGTTCCTAAACATATAAATTGATATTTATATAAAGAAAGAAACAATTATTCTATAATTTTTATATAAATCCATATTTATGAACAATAGATATAGAAATAATGTTATTGGTAATGGATATAACATAAAAAAATTCAAAAATATGAACACTCTAGAAGACAATGTGAGGTGTTATTTTTCGATAGCTAAATCATCATGTTAATATCTGTTGGATACTCGGATATCTATATCCCCTTGTTCAATAATTATATAACAATATCGATTGTTTATTTGAATAAATATGTGAGAAACAGGAGAATTATCTACACCCAATTTCTTGAAATTGATAATGGTCACACAATCAAATATTCACCTAATGCATACTGATGCTTCTTTGGCGTAGTCTAGTTCTTGTTTGAGTGGGCCTTCTAACTAGATTTAAAACAAATAAAACCCTATTACCTTTTGTTTCCAAATATCATCGAATTCATGTAGAGGTAAGAAGAATCCATAGAAATATAAATATTATCGTCCCCTTCTTCTTTTTCCATCATAATTATTTACATTTGTTCACACTTTATATCCATATCTACATTGATAAGGAGTGTCTATAGATCTGGGATAATATTAAAAATGTTTATTATATTAAAATTGAAAACAAAATACACCTATTACCTAATAGATTAATTCATGATTGGTAATTTTTCATGTTTCATTGGTGGGATTAAACCATATAACAAATAAGCCCTCAACATAGTCATGAAGCATAACTATGTGATGCCTAGATTGCGTACCATACACAATATAACACTGAATGGTTTCTTTAGAAAAAAAATCTAGAATTATCATGGTATAAAACAATATGGTTCTTATGTTTTATATATTTAGGATTGAAATATGTTTTTATATGCATAGATACATGAGTGGGGTGAATTTAATGTTTTAAAAACATTTGTTTTTAACGTTATGAAAACATTACTTACTAAAGTTAAAAAAATCATATTCACTAAAAAATATTTTTTAAAGTTAACAAAAATTGCCTAAAATTTAAAAATATGTTAAATTTAATAAGTGCATGGGTAGACATAAATTACATTCTACTTTTAAGAGAATATAATCATATATCAAATATAAAACAAAAATGATTGAATAAGAAACACTTTCTTTCTATTAAAAAATGAATTGTAGTTTAATGTACATAAAAATAGTAAAATATTTTAAACCAAAGGGTAGGATATCCAACAAACTTGGATATAGGTCCCATGATTTATACTTTTGATAATATCTATATTACCACACCAGGGTAATCCATTGATATGATGATCTATATTTGTCTTGTTATCCTCGTAAGACCCCGATATATAAGGTGATCTACACCTGTATGTTCTTATCTTTGGAAGCCCATGACCTATAAGGTGATGGAAAACTATGTATTCATTCCACTAGAATCCATTGATTTAATACAAAAACAGTCATAATCGCACAACCCAAAACAATGGTTTTTGATGATTTATGAATGAGGAATGAGTTGTTCACAACATAAACTCTTCAAGGATTTTGCACGAATCAATTTTTTTAGAGCTCTCATAGATTATCAATTATACCAAAATTTCATAATTTCTAATACATTAAAATGATTGGGTATTTATAGGAATGATCTCCAATGGTTGAAATTTCCTCCCATGGTCATATGTTTCATGATATTTCAATGGGACCAGTACAACTGGCACATACAACGGTCATATAATAACTTATTAGACAACATCATTTATCATAAATTAAAATCATGATAAACATTATGTTTGTATGAATATATATATTTGAAAACATTATATTATGAAAATAAAATAACTTTATTAATGTTATGAAATCATATATTGAAAAAATTGAAAATTAGAATTTGGGAAATAAGAATTGGATTGAAACAAAATATATGATTCAAAATTGTGAAACTGTGAATAAAATTCATATTTTGGAGTGAGTCATAATTTGAGAAACTATGAATAAGATTTATATTTTTTAAATGATTCTAAATCGAGAAACATAAATCAGATTAACAAAAACTAAGAGAATTAGAATCCCAATACTAGATTATTCGGAATTAAAGAGGTGAATCGGATTAGATTTTTTGTTCAATAAGGGGTAGAAAAACAGGAATTGGAATAAAGATATTAAGAGAATGAAATTAATAAATATGAATGAATCAGAATAGATAGAGTTGAATTGTATTTGAATTTACAGATGATTTTTAATTAAGAATTTGAAGGATTCTGAGATTTATTAAGGATCCGATTTTTTTCATTAACTATTCTATCTAAATTAAAATAATGTTAGGATTTGCAATAAAATGTATAAATAACATGAATATTAATTTCCATATAGATAGAAATAATTAATAAGGATATGCATATAAATTTTCTTAAGAATAAAAAGTATTATTGATTAAATGTGTTTGGGATTTCCAAATCATAAAAGAATGAGAAAATTCAAAGGATAACATTTCACTCAAAAATATCCACATTTTTGTAATGCACAAAAAATAATTTTTGGAAATAAATATTAAAACCACATGACATAAAAAATTTAACATGAAAGAAAAACCTATCTCGCCCATAGATTATAACTAAAGATGAATACGACTAAACCACCCAATAGTTAATGAAATCCCCCTAATGATCGTATTTTGACTTTTTATATTTTTCATCTGTTCCTAATGATATATCTCCCCCTTAATTAAGGATGTCTCCTTCAATAATTACCCTCCTTTAAGATTTCTTCTTTAGACAATTATTCTTTTTTGAAAACTCTTCTCCACCTTTGTGATTATGAAAACATAATGATAAATTGTATAATGTGCCTAAAAAGTGAGAAAAATGTATATAGATGAAAGGAAAATAATACACTGATAATCAAAATGTTCTATAAAAATGATTGTAAATGAAAAAAAGGATTAATATTTCATTGTTATTATGGTTTTCACTATGTCCTTCAACTTCTTGAGATCATTTTTATCATCTTGAAATTTGTCTAATAAGAACTCGCTAATCTTGAATCTTGTTCTCTAGGTTCTGAATTTTTCTTGTTGAGTTATATTCATATCATCATGATACTTAAAAATTTCATCTCGAAAATTATGAATATCATCCACATATTCTCTGTATGTTTTAACTATTTTAGCTTCTTGAGCAAGAGAATTCAGGGTCCCATAAAAATCCCTTTTTTCTTGCAACCAAATAGCTTGTTCTTACTTTTTCCTTTCAGAGAAGATTCTTGAAATTGTTTTTATTATGTATTTGGATTATTTTAAAACAGGCTTTACTATCTCATACATATCATCATATGATTTAATTTAATTATTGAATTGATTTGACTGAATTATTATATCTTTTTTAGACTTCCTATGAGAATCATAATTCAGTATAAACGATTGAAATATGCTTCATGTTTATGAGCCTCTCCATGAAATGTTATGTTGATTCTGATTTTTGATTTATGGATTCTTGAATAACCATACATCTTCATTCATGGATCAGAGATTATTGAATTAATATCACTAACTACTTAAAAAATGAATAACAAAATCATCACATATGGATGAGGAAGATCTTTTTTATTCTAGTTCTTCTAGCTTAAAGGATCCAACACATTCTTTCTTTCCTTTTCCATAACTATATTCCAATATCTATGACTTATGAAAATTTTCCCATTCATTGGAAACTTGAATAATCTTATCATTATTAACATCACCATCATCTTCACGATTTTTATCATTTCCACCACCACTATTTATTCGTTCATCAACATCTTCATTAGAGGTGATTTGTGGAACTACCCATTCAAGAAAATTATTATTCTATACTAAGGATTTGTGGGATAAGTTTCCTTCAGAGGCATATTTTTATGAAGAGACTCGAGATGTTCTTAATAATAACCTATTGGATTGGCTCTACCTAAGTGTTTCTTTGATTTGTTAAATCTCATCATCACTTTCCTTCTGTCTGATATAACTTACTATTCTCTTTCTTCAATGTTTTCATGAAAAACATAAACTGATCCCGAAAAAATTCCTTTCTATTTACTTATTGGATAGCCTCCATATCAATTGATTGAGATTGTTGTGGATATTTAATTTCATGGAGAAATTAATTTAGTGCATCAATTTGTTCCGAGGTTCTTTCTGTGTCATTCAAAAAAGATGGAAATTAATCAACATCAGTTAACTTCATATTGACCTTTTTCTCTTTTCATTTTTTTAATGATATTTTTCTAATATATTTTTCAATTATTTATATTTTTAAATAATGAACTCAATCATTGTATATCCTTATTTCTATAGATCATTGTATTGTCTCAAATTTTTTATAACTTCGTATGGGTAGGATTTCTGATTCTTAGACTTACTAATATTGGAAGATTGAGTTGTTTTATGTGGTTTCTGGCCAATTAAATTCATTTTTAGGCTCATCTGGTTATTTCTTTTGGATTTCATTAACTTCATATAACATTCCAGGTTTTTCAACAAACTAATTATTCATATCACTATAATAATATTTCATTATTTTAAGTGTTTCTTCAAAAAAAAGCTTTAATTTCATTTCATTTGAAATGATGGAAGTTTGTAGATGTCCAAATAACTTATGATAAGATTGGAAAAGGTAGGTATATACATATGATTTTGAAATTTGGCTGACACATCCTTAATCATAATGATAGTAAGAAAAATTTCATTAATTAGGTTAATCTTCCATAGATTAATGAGAAATTCCATCATGATGGTTTTTATTATTATCAAGGATTCCTTATCTCCTTTTCATGGTATTAAAATACCATGAATCCAAAATGCCGCGATTCTATAGTTAGACAAACAATTGGAATGTTTAGGCCACCTTACACCCTTAAGACCTAATCAATCAATAGAATTAACTTTGTCAAAATATCCCACAAAATGTAGAAAATTGTGAGATAAATAATATGATTCACTCTTATATGGTTTCTCAAGGATATCTAAAGCTTTCATATAAGACAAATAATAAGTTTTCTTATAACATCTTTAACTGAAACTTATCCTTTACACCTTCATTGAAACACTCAATTTATTGATATAATTGAATTACCAATTCTACACAAATAGGATCAAGTTTTCTCATATTTTACACAATAAAAAAGCATTCCCCTCTTTGAAAATGTATTTTATTTTTATTAAATAAACACACATAATGCAGAAACCCTAATCAAATAGTCTTTCTATGAAGATGGACCAATCATTATGTTCTGTATTCGCATGCGTTGAGGACTTAGAGTAGATTGATAATGTCATTAAAAAATTAAGTATGTTACTTGAATGTCGGGATGACGACTTTGATGGGTAGAAGAAATTCAGATGAAAAACATGGAATTTGATATGGGACATGAGGTGGTCCCTCCTTTATGTGGGCATTGGGGATGGCAGTTCATCTTTAGGTTGAATCCAATGAGTGTAAACAAACGAATTTTATCTTACGGCTGGTATAAAATCAAAGAATGTTTTATAGATTCCGATATTTTGATGTTTTTAGGAAATAAAATGAATTATAGAAGGTGTAATCTATTGGATGTTTTTTATAACCATGATTTTATTTACCAAAAACTATAATTAAAACCAAAATATAAAAATGATGAAGATATACCTTTCAGATTTCATAGAATATTTGATAGTATTTGATATGATTATTCATAGACATCCATGATTTCAAAATGTTTTATTAGATCCTGTAATCCATTTTATATTTTTCAAAAACTTTTTTGGTTCTGAATAACATTTTTTAGGTTCCAAAAATCTTTATTAGGTTCATAATACTTTATTAGGTTCTGGAAAACATTACTATGTTTCAATTCTTTAAGAAAATAAAGTGTACACCCACTATTAAAAGGAGTATCTTTAGGATAGTATATAGTTTTAAGAGAAATTAGACATGACTAATACCTTAAAGTTATTATTAAAATATTTTTATTAGTGTATTCAATTATAGCATATGTTATTGATTTTTTAAAAATTTCTATATGTTCTTCTTGCATTGTAATTAATTCTAGAATAGTATCTCCTTCATGTGTGTGAGCCATAAGAAAGTGATGCCTAATATCTATGTGATTTGTATGAGAGTGATGTGTAGGTTTTTTTATTCACGAAATGGTACTAGAGATAACCCATAGTATATTTGTTTTAATAAATCACGTACCATAATTAGTGAGTATGTGTTACATCCACAACACTAGAGCACAACTTCCAACTACTACATATTCAGCTTCTGTAGTGTAATGTGCTAAATAGTGTTGTCTCATGAATGAACAAGGTACTAATGAATCTCCAAGGAAGATAAAAGTAATCAATTAATTTTACTACCATTCTACTGCCTCCAAATTCAGCATCTGAATAGATATTTAAAACAAAATCATTTCTAGATGAATAAAATAGTCATAAATTCTTAGTTCTCTTTAAATGGAGAAAATTTCGTTTCACTCCTTTAAAATGGGATTATTTTGTATTAGATTGATATCTTTCACATAAGCATATGGAAATCATTATTTCTTGATAACAAGATATAATGTAAATTATGCTCTCTATCAAACCTATAAAATATGTTTGGCTCGCTGGTTTTCCAAATTATTCATGATCATGGGTATTTGAGGTACTGATTGATGTTTCGATACTTTTACTATTGTAATACCCATAGTTTTTTTAGTATATCTTTAATATAATAATGTTGATATATAAATATATTCATTTTGGTTTTAGTGAAATTTCATAACCAACCAAAAATGTTAACTCACCCATCGTACTCATTTCAAACACATATTTCAAAAGATTTGAAAATTTATTAGTTAATGACTGCAGAGTATATCTGAATTTAATGTCATCAACATAAATATTAACAACTAAAAAAATTCCATTTTCGTTCTTTATTAAATAGGGTGGATCAGAAGTTCCCTAAACCTGATTTTTTTGTAACAAAAATCATGTATGTCTATCATACTAGGATCAAGGGGCATGTTAAAGGCCATATAATTATTTGGTAATCCTAAAAACATGTTTAGGGTGTTTTTTCACTAAAACCATGATACTTTTCAACATGAACATTATCTTTAACATAAACATTAAATAAATCTCACTTCACATCCTTTTGAAATGTTTTGACTTTAAGGAATGCTTCAAACACTAAGAGCATTTGAATAGATTAAAGTATAGATATTGGAGAATATGTTTCTTCAAGTATAGATGTCTTTTAGGACTTTCAACAAAAGTCCAAACATTATTCCTTTAAAATTAAATTGGTTCATCATTAATATCTTTAACCCAATATTCAACACCTAATGAATAATTAGTACTTTAATGTTTTCTTTGGGAATAAAATTCTAGATGCTATAATTCATTCAATATGTAAATTATAGTCTTAATTGGTTGATTTTCATAACCAATGATACTATCACTGAGATGATTCTTTAGAAACAATAGACTGAGGGTTTGTAATATAAGATCATCAACATAGAGTAGAAAATCATCTAGAGTGGATTCATGAGGAAAAAGTTTATTCAGTATTCTACTTATTAGAATAGTCTTCTATAAAATGTTGATAATGAGTTTTTGAACACAAATTCGAAGATGTAGGATGGGGTTTCTTATAAAAAGGCTCCATTTAACCAAATTTAACATGTACATTATCTACAATATTATAATAATTATTATTGAAAACAATATAATCCTTAGAGGTAGTGGAATATCCTATGAAAATACCTTCATCTAATTTGGGTGTTAAATAATGTAAATTATCTATTTTATTAAAAATGAATACTTTACATCAAAATAATTTGATTTATAAAACTTTTTGTTTTCAACATGTCAACAACTCATATGGTGTTTTATTATGAAATTTGCTGATTAAAACACAATTTATAATATAATAATAAATAATTTGATATTTAGAAAAAAAATGTTTAGCAATTGAGTATTCACTCAGTATGGTTCTTGTTATCTCTTGAAGAATTCGATTTCTTCTTTCGAAAACACCATTTTGGTGATGAGTTTTTTGAGCTAAGAAGTTATGAGTAATTCTATTCTTAGTAAAAAATTCAAAATAACAATTTTCAAATTCTACACCATGATAAATATGAATAGTTAACAATGTAAGTTTTTTTTCATTTTTTTCACTAGACAAAAAATATTTGAAAAGATAAAAATCGTTAGATTTATCTTCTAGATAATAGATCCATGTAAATCTTGTGTAATAATCAACTAATAAACATCATTTTCTATTCCTCCAATACATCCAGTTTTTCTAGGATCAAATTAGTCCATGTGCACTAGATATAATGCCACTGATGTTCAGCATAATTTATAGACATAAAGCATAAATTTTATTGCTTTCTATATTCACATGGGTTGTTGACTATTGAAGAATACAATTTAAGATCTTGTAGATACTAAAAAAGTCTTTTCATAAGTAGATTATATATGCCCCTTTTGAAATAGTGTCCTAGACATTCTATTTCATAAAACAAAATTTTCATCTATTTCACTAAGTCATTGTTTTTTTATCTTCAATGGTCTCCAAGGTAATGTGTATAAACATTCTCAGGTTGATGGGTAGAAACAATGAACTCAACTATGGAATTGTGTACTAATCATGTATCATTCCGAACATTCAAAAGGTATCCTTCACCACAAAAATGACTTATTCTTATACGGTTGTTCTTATGACCTTTGAGAAATAAAATAATTGAAATTATGTATTCCCTTAGAATAATGATGTTACCTATACCAAAAATTTATCAATGAGAATCATTTTAGAATGTGACTATTCTAACCTTCATTTTAGTAATCTTTTCAAATATATTTTTGTTACCAGACATCTGTGGGGAACATCCCCTATACATGTACCATATGTTATTGTTTTTAATTCCATTGTTTTCTGAAAATAATGTAATTAGGTTTTCATAATCCCATCATTCTAGGATTTGGATATGTTATAAAATAAAACATTAGGAATCCACATCTACATAGAATATTGATATTTATAAAGGCTTAAGGATTGGATTTTTTTAATGAAAAAGAATTCTCTCAATTTCCACCACTTTGACACATAGTGAAGAATTGGGCACTTTTAGGAACAATGTAATTATTCCTAGAAAATGGTTTTGAGTGAAAATAACCAATTCTAGAACTATTTCATAGATGAATAATTTGAGAATACATTTTATCAAAATCATCAAATCTAGATGTAATGTTTCACAAATAATTCATTAAGGAATGTGTTTCATATTATTTTTTGGTGGCTATTTTCCTTTCCTCATAGTCATTAGTATTATAATTGAGTTTAGTCTCTAAAACATTTTACTTCAAAATAACATTTTCTGCATTCTTATAATGTTTATCATTTTCAGTATTAACATCCTAAGAGTATTTTTATATAAAAAAAATTTCAAAAAAAATTTCCCTGAGATCATTAGAATTGTCTGAATCTTCTGTTGCAAAAATAGTGATTGTAGAATTTTTCTTTCCATGTTTCTTATTGAACGTACTATTTTCATTTTGAACCAACATGGAAAACCAAGGTACTTATTCAAAATAAGGTAACATAACTTCTTCTAAGGAAGATTCTTTTTTACAAAATATATATATATTATTATAAAGATCATTATCATTTAGAGTTATGACAGTTATTGATTTAGTAGTGTAGAACTTATCTAGGAATCGTTGATTTTTATATGTATTTAGGCAATAATTCCAATTTTCTAATGTCTAGATGTTTTATTATCTGAAGATTCACCCGACGATTCTTCACCACTTGCACTCCAAGAATAATTTCCCATCAAGTCTTTCTTTCCTTTAGTCTGGTAATAAATTTTATAATTCACAAAAAAATTTCTATCTTTAATGAACTTTATTTTAATCCATGGACAGTTTGGTCTGATGTGTATTAATTTATTTCACTCATAACGCCTGAATTTGGAATATTTCTTATCCTTCCAATAATTTTTCTTTTATTTATATTAGAAATACTTATTTATTACAATATTTATCATCATTCAAGAATGATTTTCTAATTCATTCTTTGACTACTCTGATTCACTTGAGACTATCATAGTAACAACATTCTTAGACTTTTTTGTCTTATAAAAAATATTATGATTTTGTATTTCATCTGATTTGATGTAGTAGGAAAAAAAACAAAAATATTTCTTCTTCATTATATTCTTTGCGTCTCTCATTAATCTATTCCCATGTTGTAAGAGAGTTCAAAATTAATCATTAAGAGTAACATTTTTAACATTCCTTGAGACATTAATATTAATTTTCCCTAATTCTAATTCATTATGAAGGATATCTATAATCTTATCTACAAGAAACTCATCACTTGGAAATTTTTATCACATTAATTGTAGTCTATTTATAATAGTCATGAATCATTGATGAAATTTACCTATTGGTTCTCTATATGTGAAAACAAAACCATGATAATCTTCTCCATGTATGGCTCTTCTAGTCTCAATAACTATTGATGTCCCAAAATGTTTAACATCAGTTTTATCCATATGCTATTATCTTCTTCAAATGATGATATTTGGCTATATATATTCACAGTCATTGAACAAATAAACATATTGTTTTCATTAATGTTTTAATTTTATTATTTTTTGCCTGATTAGAAATATTTTAACTTCTATGACATTTACCTTGTAATCTATAGTAAGTATAAAAAAGTTAACTACATCAGTATTGATATAATTTATTAATTCATTAACTTTAGTATTTTTAATCATTCCCCTCTATGATAGGTGGTCTTTTAGAATTCTGATTATCTAAAGATCTGATATTAATGCTTTCCATCTTATAATGGAACTATTTTGTTTCCACAACACATGTTAGTATAGTAAAAATTTATAAAAAAAGATTATAAATGAAATTATAAACATCATGGAGAAGCAATGAATGATCAGGTAAATTGAGTTGTAAAAATATTACATGGATACTATGTGTATGTATTAGTTTCTTAGAAACCTACTTTGAATCCAATTTACAGAGTGAAATATGAATGTGGATGTTCAGATACAAGAGGAGGTCATAAATTGTATGTTTAAAAAACATTCTTTTTTAACCTTAAGTAATTTTTATTAACAAAGATAAACAAATTAGATTAAATACTTATTCTAGTGTATGATTAATAAAAGCTACATTTTATTTGAAAAGAAGTGAAATTAAATAAGTAAACATGAATACATAAAAAATATTCTACCTAAAATTGAATAGAATCATATTTTAGAGTTACAAAAAAATTGGAAGCATAAGAAACACATTCTTACTGATACAAAATGTAGAGGAATTAAAAGTACATATATAAGAGTAAAAATCCATTAAACCAAAAATTAGGGTATCCAATGACCTTGGAATATGTTCCCTTGATATATACATTCATGCAGGTCCTTCACACCCACGCAAGGATAATCCCGAGATACGAAGATCGGTATTAATCTTTCTACCCCTACATGCCGTTAATCTGTAAGGTGATCAGAAACTCTATCTCTCTATCCCCAAAATCCCTTGATCTATATTGTGTTCGAAACCTATTTCTTCAATAAAATCGAATCCCTTTATTTTATACATCAATAATCATAATTTCATAAATCGAAACAAATCTTGATGAAGTTTATGTTTGTGGAATGAGATGTTCACAACATAAACTCTTCAAAGATTTCGCACGAAACAATTATGGTAGTTCTCTCGCATAGTTTCAATTCTCCAAAAAATTTCATAGGAAAAAATACATTCAAATTATTTGTTATTTATATGAGAAATATATAATGGTTGAATTTTCTTCCAGAAGGAATATTTTTTCTAAAATTTTAGAGGGACCTGAACAAATGGCACATATGATTGTACTATAATAATAGATTAGGGGACATCATTTAGCATAACAAAAAAGAACAAGAATACTTACGTATTTATGAATCTGAATATATGAAGACATTATATTGAGGAAATATAGTAACTATAAGGATGTTATAAAATTGGATCAAAAAAAACATGAGACTCAAAATTGGAAAAATGATAATCACATTCAAAAAAATTAGATGATTTGAAACTACAAATATGTGAAACATATTCAAAAAATTTAGTGAATATAAAATTTAAGAAACTATGAATCAAATTTGAAGTATTGAATGATTCATAATAGAGAAACATAAATTAAATTCACAAAACTGAGAGAAATAAAATTTCAATTTTTGATGATTTGGAATTAAAGAAGTGATTCAGATTTGTTTTTTTAGTGTCATTTAGATTTGAGAAAAAAGAATCAAAATTGATATATTATGAGAATTAGTTTCATAAATCTGATGGAATTATAATTTAAGAATAAAGAATCAGATTCCACATTTTGGATGATTCAAAATTGAGAAAGTTAAGGACTTTGATTTTTATTATGGATTCAATTTATTTCAGTAAATATTTTTTCTGAAGAAACATAATGATAGACATAGCTAATAAATTGTTAACATAAATTAATATTAATTTAATTATAGATAGAAATAATTATAAAGTAAATTCATATAAGTTTTCATATGTATAAAAAGTATTATTATGAAAACATGTTTTTGATTTCCAAAACATAATGAATGACAATTGTCATAAGGAATGATTTGAATCAAAAATATACGCATCCATATTTTTATTAGACATCATGAGTTTGATAGACACTTATGAAAAAATAAATCATTGATGTTTTACCATGTTGCAAAAAAAATCATAGAAAATAAACACTCCCACACAAAACTCCAAGGTAGGTGGATGAGTAATTGAGGATTCTAGAACATATTATTTCTCTTCATGGAATTGATTGAGCCAAAGGCATATAAACTATTGCAATAAGTTACTACCAGTATGAAGGATGTATTTATCTAATATCAATCATATGTGTAATGTGGATGCTGATCTCAAAATTTAATTCTATAATTAAATACTATGTTATTATTACAATTTTTTTGATTTAAAATAATATGAGAAATCATAATCTAATTGATTTTATTTACTAAAACACCCAATATTTATCAAATATCAATATCCATCACTATTTTAGTTGTAATTTCTAATTTCTAAGACATTATAGTGGAATGGATCATCTATAATTTATTAAATAATCCAGAATTTGATAGTAAAAACTATAGGAGTGTAATTCGGTATATAATCATTCCAACTAAAGGCTTTCAACTCCTTGTTAGATTGGGGGAATCCCCTATTCTAAAATATTTACTTAGATTTCCTCAACACATTATTCAAAATTTGAATTTATCATAATTTTTTATTAAAATAAATATTATTTCTTCTTTGTCAGCTAAAACATTCATGAAAACTACCTAATTGATGTAATTTTAAACACTTGGTCTATGTACAACACTTTTATATATGGTCTAATTCAAAATCCTTTAATGGGTAGGTTAATATGAATAAAATTTTTTTTGATAGATTTTAATTATTTATGTATAATTTTTATCTTGTTTTTTCCTTTTTGTGTCTTTTAAATATTACGTAGATGTTACAAAATTAATTACCCATGATATACATTTTGTAAAACATAATTTATTTATTTAATTTCTAGTATTTCTCGTTAATTATATTTTTATGCGATCATAGTATTGAATATATATTATAAAAAATGAAAAGAACTAAATAAATTAATAAATGAGTATATATGTCATGAGCTATCTAATTGGTCATTTAAAGAGAGAAAATTAAATCATAATTATATCAAGTGGATATAAATCCTATATATAGTTTTGGCATGACATGCAACATTCCACGTGTCTACTACTGTATCTCTTGAATTGGAATCATTATAAATATATCTTAAACCACCTCTACACACCATAAGAATCTCCATTAATTACATATATTTATAAATGACATGATGTTGAGGTAGTCCAAAGGATTGGTTAAGGGGGATTAAAAAAATAACCAACACACATCGGTCCAATATATATTTGGGGTGATGGATGAATTTCATGCCATTATAATGACACTAATGGTACATAATTGAGAAGCCATTAAACAAATTAAATTAAAATATCTAATACATATACAATTATTGTTTAAGTTCATCAACCATCATATAAATGTAATATAATCAAAATAAAATAGTAAACATTGCTTTTTTAGTTGTTATTTATTATTATGATAATTTTTTATTGATTAATTACTAAATTAATTAATTTATGTTTAGCTTGATGACCATCTAGATACTCTTGGTGATAACATCAAAAGGGAATTGATAAAAAATAAATATTAGAGAATTCATTTGAAAATTTTTAAGATAAATTTAATGATAATTTAATATAGTTTAAAACCATTAATAAATTTTCAAACACCTAATATTATATTCAATGAAATATGTTTTTAAATTAAAAAATTTCAATTAAATTTATTTTAATTCATCTAGTAGTTGGTATACATCTTATTTTTTACTATCTAGATACACACCATGTGCATTGGTTTTTGTGTTTCCTAGTTTCATTCCAAATGCATTGTCATGTTTAGTCCCTGACTAAATGTTGTATATATGCTTTTTACACACCATGTATCTGCTATCTTTGTGCCTGAGAAAATTGAATAGGTTTTTTATGTGTATCATAGTAGGATCTCATGGAATGTACATGATTTCTACACATCATGTATCACTTTTAAGGTGTTTATGTTTTTCTCACTAAATGGGTCAAGATGTATTTAGAATGTGGGATGTAATGAAATACACGATGTTTACAATTCATACATGTCATTTCTATAATATTTTTTCATGGATTTCTGTCTCCCAAAGTTATAGAACGTATAATGACCACACATATTGGATGATTTTTTCCAAAATGTGATGAAAACTACCCAACTCGTATGGTATATGCACACCCTGTAATCCATATATCATGTTACAAGTTGTGTGGTCAACAAGAAGCACACACCTTGTCTGATAACATTGTTTCCTGCTTTGTATCCCAGTACATGGCCAGCTTCAGCATAATAAGGAATACCAAAATTAACATAAAAACTCCATGTAAACCTTTATTATCGATGACATATTTGGTATTTAATAATAGAAACTGTGATCATTCTTCATCTATTCTTAGTCTTTTAATAAGATGGAGAAATTAATCGACAATAATTTATTTATAGCATGATTATTGATGTTATGTGAATGAAAATTTAATATGAGACAAAAATTAAACCATCACTATGTAAGGATCAATAATCTAATAAATAATTATAAATCTAGACATGACTGATTTAATAGTAATTGTTTATTATAGTAATATTTCTAGTGTTTGGTTATCGGAGATAAATTATATTTAATTTAAATATTAAATTTTTAGAATCACTGATGGATGATGTTGCATGTCATGTTTATAATTAATTTATTTAATATTAGAATAAATTAATACCTAACATAAGAATTCATTCTATGATGAAAATTTTTATCCACCAAAAAGACCCTATTAGATTTCCTTCGTTAAATTAAGATGATCCAATGATAGAATCCCTCGAGCAGATATCCAAAGATTCTACATAGATATCCACGAAATTCTAATATATCTCTATGTGAAAGAGTAGTGAATTGATTTTATTTTTTTGTATGTGATGATTCATTATCCTTTATTCATGAAATAATATCTATTTACTTTATTATTATTGATATGGAGAGAGAATGAGTACTCAAGATAGAATTGATTGTGTGAAGCAATTACCTATTTTTTATTTTTCAACATAAAAATACATGAAACCATCCATTTATGAAACAATAGTTTAATCTAAAATATAATTTAATTACATACCCTCCATTAAAATAATTGTAACAATTAAAATAACCCATGCCCCATAACGATGATGATGATGATGATGATGATAATAATGTTGTTACTATCATTATTTTTTGGTAGACTCAAATTTGTACAATTATTGTTATTATTTAGATATTATTTAAATAAATATTCTTCACTAGAAATGGTCTTGGACTTTTAGAAATCCACTTGAACTTACTGAACATCTGAATAGATATTAAATATTTATCCAAATGATAAATAATTTACATCAATAAAATATCAAAAAAATATTTATTTGTTTTTACAATAATAAATATTTTAATAATTAATTTCATTTTGAATATATTTGATATCATTGGTAACAATAAGTACGTGACTCTCTTGGAATCTATCTCGTTGAAAATAGGTCGACCTTTAAAAAGTTTGAGATCACTGTCTATAAATGGGTAATGATACCAAATAGAAATATGTTAATGTCATAATGATGATAACCACACATGAAGACTCACAGTGTAATATATTCAACTTGTCAAAATATCTCATCAAGTAGGTTTCACATACATGTAGACAACTTATATTCTTGATACATATTTCTTTGAGTATATAAAAAATGCCATTAAAACATTACCATGTGATTTATAGTGATTATTCAATGATAATCAATGGTGTGAGATATCATCATCCATAATTATGGATGGAATAATCCTTCATTGACTTATCCATTAATGACATGTAAACCTTGACACAACCAAAATACCCTACCCTTGCACGATCATTTGGAGTCATGGTTATCATTGAAAATTTTAAGTTCATTAGTCATTAAAATAATTATTGAAAATCATTATTTGATATTTCTAATACAAACACCAAAATATTGGAATATATGATCACACAAAAACATTTGGAATTCATACTCGCGGTACTATTTTCAGGTTATACCTTCTTATATATTAACAACTGTAATCTTCTTGTGAAAAATATACATCTTCGTATGATTTCTCGATCCAAATAGTCTATGCACTACGTTTACCATCATATCATGTTATATAAATGCATAGAATTATTTAATAATAACCTCTTAGAACTTCTTGGTTCTCAGCATTGTAGAGAGATATTGTGACCTTATTGATATGAAGTATACTCTATGACATTATTTCACTAGATTTATTATAAATAATGAACAATATAAAACACAATATTTTATTAATAATCATCACATTGAATATAAATGTAATAAATGTAAAAAAAGTAGTTCCTAGGACACAAACTCTAATACCATGTACATATGACCATTCCTTTTTAATATGCCTCCTGGCCACATGCTAATTATCTTCTATATTTATTTCCATACTAGGACTAATTCTAAACCCATTATTGATGCATGTATCCATGATATGAGAAGTAGTAAAATAAAAAAAGAATGAGCCAGTGAATAATCCATTAATATTGATTAGAATAATGTGTCTTTTTTATTTCATTATTACACTATTTACAAGACACTAAAACACTATAGATCATTTGTATTATTAAAATTTGTATCATTTTATGAATATTTTATGGAAAAATGGCCAGATGGTGTACCAATGATTCAATTGGAAATTTTTATGTCATTATGTAATACTTACACCAAAATTCTAGTACTCGAAATCCAACATGATATCATGCAATGAATATGAAGACAAGGAGGAGGGGATGGAAAAAAATTATATATAGAAGGATTATAGGGAATGGAAATCACCCCATAACCCAAAAATGTTACCAAATATTGGATTCTGTCATGTAATTTTTAAATGTGGGTGATTTATTGGTTTTTATCAAAAAAAAAAAATATTTTTGGAATCTTCTTAAACTATGAGAAATCGAACAATATCATACCCGGAATTTTAAATTGACTATAAATTCACCTTTTTATTAGTATATAGGTTGTATATCCCAAATTCAAATTACTGGTGACCATACAATGATCATACACCTCCCGTTGGCCATCAATATTCCACCCCAGCCTCTCAAAACACCATGAAAATTCAATGAACATATCATTTTCCCCTAAAATACTAAAAAGAAAAATAAAAAAACACCCAATTGTTTCTCTCCTTAAAATACATATCATTGTTTCTTATAAAAAATTATTGGCTTAAAATTTTACGTTCCTAAAAAAATCTTCCGAAAATACTAGTCACATGATAATCGAAAAACTATCACAAAAAGATATGTATGAAAACTCCCACCACTATCATGTTTTTTCAATAGAAAACTAGTATAAACTCTTTTCATACCAATTATATTATATTATATGAAAATCATTAATGTTCAACCCACCAATATGAATTTTGAATTATCACCGAGATCTGTCCAATAGCGTTCGATCACCATTATCTTTCAAACCATTATGTGAAACATATTCTTGAATAATACCATTCTATAGTGATTTCAAAACATATATGCCTAATTCCCTGGTATAAGACACTAGGACCAACTTACTAAAAAGTAAAAAATACAAAAATTTATCTATAGTAGAATTTTAATAAATATATTAACCATATCCCAAATATTTCTCCCACATGAAAAATTTTATACATATCCAATTCATGTTCCTCAGTAACATCACCTTGTTGTAAAACCCTACATATTGAATCCTTGTTGTACCCTTATATCAATCATCATAAGTAAAAAACAAGACAAAAATAACCAAAATTTATCACACCACCTCACTCAAGGGAGAATTGACCTAATTTTATAACCAAAATAAAATTCTTTCATGACATATACCAGAGAAAAAATTAAATAAATGACAACAACTGATAATTGTCACCCGTGACAACCAAATTAAATTTATAACACATTAAAACATCTGCTCATGACATACTCAAAAACAAAATACATCCAAATGAATCCTTCGTAATCATATCATAATATTTTATCTCCCCCAAATGATATCATATAAATTGAAAGTATGCCTCAAACATGAATATAATATTTTTATAATAGTAGGATTTCCCTAACCATGGTTCCACTCAGAGGTTCCTAGATCTCAGTTAGACACGTGGCCTCAAGAACATCTCCCAAAATACGAATTATTTCCAAATAGTAATGAAGGCATAAGGTGTTTCCTTATGAAGTCTATTTCCTCATTACCATAGTGTAGCACATTGGATAAACATAATAACATGTATATATAAGAAGCAATTTATGTAAGTATATGGAACAAAAGAAGAAACTGATAATAACTAACAATAACTTGAAGATGATTCATTTACCCTAGATAATACATGTAATGAATATATTAAACTGGAAAACATGAATATAAGGTAGTAGGATATACATGATATAAAAAATAAAAAAACTTATCAAAAGTTATCTGGCGTCCCAAACTCCATCTTAGTTATCTTCCACCATGATCCATCCCAAGAAGGAGACCAATATCTATTATTCGAGAATGATTATTCCCCTTGTCAAAATAATCATAAATGTTATAATCATGGGTACCAATGGAGGCCTGAGTATTTTGTGAGATAAATCTAATTAGGCTATCACCAATAGAGTCAATAACATCATGAAAATTAAATATAAATTGATACAATGTTAGTGCAATCATGTATGAAAGTATAGATGTATAGTAAGGTAAATACCCCTGAACATTTGTTAACCTTTTTTATTTTCTAAACATATAAAAATTTAATTTATTAATTGAGATATAATTTATATAATACATAATGTGAGGTAAAACCAGCATTTGAAATCCTAAATTTATATTAATAATAATAAATGATCCAAGATATAACAAAGCATCAATGATGGTGAGGAAGATAATAAAGGGGATCTAAGGTAATAAAAAAATCATCCTTGATCTCAGGGGTTTAGCCAACTATTTAATAATCTATAGCCTATAAAAAATGTCTAAGAGTGTCATTCATGGGGCATCACCTAATTATGTCAACAATCTTTGAATTATAACTGAGTCCAAATAACTCATCAATGCTAAATGACGATAAACAATTTATAGCCCCAAGGGTGTATCCAAGGCACCTCATGTCCATAGATGTTACACTAGATCCAATTAGTGTATCCATGTAATTCTATAATACTAATAGAGAAATAGAATGGTATCATACCTCTAATCCACTAAAAGATAAGGATTGAGTCCCAAGGTTGATATCAACCCCAGAAACCAGAAGGGAGATTTGTAATGGAATCCAAGAGTTCGTGATGAATTCCCTCACAATTACTAGGTGAGATCTAGTTTTACCACTCCTATATGGATGTCACGGTTTATATTCATTAGAACCCATATAATAAATTGGCTAAATAAATTAGTCCATGTATTAATCATGAATTTATAATAAGCCATGTAGTTTAGTTCATCAACCTTCATTAGTGTGACAAGGCTAATAGTGCATGAATCCATTTATAAATTCATATAAGTGTTATTCAAATCAGTAGGTTCACATCACTAAATTCAATTAAACATGTGAATGTGTGATACCAATTTCAATCCAATTCTATACATTACATTTAATTAGGCTAATTCAAATACGTTTTATACTTTCCGAATAACTATTTAATGGTTCGTTTAATTAATTTAATCACGTACCTTATAAGGGTGACTTGATAGTGTCACTTGCAATGGCCATTACAATTTTATATATGAAATAAAACACAAACCCTGTAAAGGTCATCATAAGGAATACTGAAAAAGTGTAACATATAAGCATAATAAGCTAATGAAATAATAATTAATGAAAACTCACAACATTGGGTGGTAAATTTTGATGTCATAACCACTAAAAATGGAGTGTGGATATTGCAATGATCATAGAACACGATTATGATGACTATAATAATAACAGATGAATTAAACAATCATTTATTAATTAAATCATCATGCACATGTGGAAATTTATAAAATTGAAAAAAAAACATAAGGTATGAGTAATATACCACCTACCTTAAGCAGGTACTCGATTAATCATTCTGTATCCACCTTTATTTTGGACCATATTGGAAAATTTATAAAGAATAAATCAATACCCTAAAAATAATGGAAATGAGCATGCTTTAAGATAACTCTACTAAGGAGAAGAGACATGAAGAATGTCTAAAACCGAATCAACATATTACAAATGTTCATCCATCATTAAAATGGGTAAAATCAGATATCAGACAGTGAGTTGAGTTAAAAAACTATGAAGAGGAAACAAAAGTGAAAAAAGGGAATGGTTTCACCATTGGGAGGAGAAAATATGGAAGAATAGGTTTCAAATATATTATTATGTGGAAAAAATAAATTTTATACAAAATTATTAATTTTCATAGTTTCGATACATGGTTCCCCTGCCCATGTGTCAACTATGTACCTTCTTAGGTGATAAAGGGTAACCTACATCATTAGGCCTCATATTAAGAGAAACCATACACCAATCATTCAAAATACCTCTTCTAAAATATCAGTAGTTTTTAACTAACTTGCAGCCTTTAGACAATATTTTGGAGAAACTATGCATAATGCTTCACCACATTGTACATCCCTACATGGGTTTTAGAGAATGTGTGGTATGGGTGTAATTGTTTCAAATAACCATGTATCTTTGTGATTTTTCCATCATTCATGGTTATGAGCTCCAAACAGGCCCTGTACATCCCCCAAACAATACATGAACTCATTAAGAATCTATATATTCATCTAAATAAATAATTTTTTTAAATTTTAGGTGATCTATATATAATAAAAAAATTGGGTTCTTACAGTCTTAGACCCATAAAGGAAGTCATCTCTATGTTCTCCTTCTAAGGGTAACAAAATACTATCTCAGAATAACTCTTGACATTGGGAACAAGCATTGGCCTCCCGCTACCATGTCTCATCATGTACATGGTTTTGATTCCATATAACTTATACTATAGGGAAATACAATCATGGAGATCCTTTATTCCCCTATCAAAACTTCTTATAGGATACCCCTCATACAAAGAATCAGGATTTAAATCATCCTCCTTGAGATCAATAGTATGAGACGAGTCGACAGGATAATGGATATGCTACGAAATGTTGAAGATTCCATACATAGAATGATACCTAAAAGGTAATAGAAACTGATACGGTACCTTCCCAACTCTCTCAGAAATCTAAAATGACCCTACATGAGGGGAAAACTTCCCTTGTCTCTATATCTATCTATGCCCAACAGTATGTGATACCAGTAAAAAAACATGACCCCCTGCCTTGAACCCTAGAGTTCTTTGATGGTGATAGACATAATATTTCTATCTAGACTGAACCAAATACATACACTTCATAATTAGATGAACCTTCTCCAAAGTATCATGTACAATATGAGGTCTTAGTAGAGATTCCTCTCAGACCACTAGCCCACACAGGGCTAATCGTCACAAAAACCGTTCAAGGATACAAATAGATACAGTTTAATTTTACACCAAAATTATTATAAATGGTGAATGAAGAAATTTAGATATTCATCCCCCATGAACCACCAAAATACATTATGCACTAATGGAGCATATCCTCTAATATATGTATCATCTGTTCTAATTGGACATCGTTCTGATGGAGAATGTTTTTTGTTAGATGAAACTACATACCCATAGCCTTATACAATCATTTATAGAAGTATATAGTGAAGAAAAAAATACCAATATAAAATGATAGAATGAAGGACCTCATATATTCATATTATCTCACAAACATAAAATCATTCCATGTCATCAACTAGAAAATTCTCTTAGAAATTAATTAAGTGGAAACATTTTAACAGTCTATGAATAAAAAATCAATCTATGTATGTACCTCAGGGATACCATGGTAATATAACTATAATTTACATTTTGACATAATTATATATTCAATTTTGGATTTAATGTGGATGTAACAATAGAAAAATCCTTACATTCCCTTACATCACCTTCTAATAGGTGGAATAAATAGTGATAAATATGGTTATCTATCATTTCATCCCAAAACACCAATAACGGTGTACCATATCTTGATTCATCTTAGAGATGCCTTGAGAAACACACCACTGAGAAGCATGGGACTATAAAAAGATATTCTATCTCATATATATATGAACCTATATATATCCATGTATACATTGGATTTTGTCTCTATAAATTGACCAATCTAGAGGTAGGTAATCTCCATCAATACTCTCTCAATGAACCAATTCCTTGGGATCTAAAAACTGCATACTCATTATCCTCTAAATGAGGGAAGAGGTAACTATCCAAGATAACATAAAAGACTAATAATAACCATCTTAAAACTCCATATTCATCTTAGAGAGTATGGATATCAATTTTAATTCATCTATGGCTTCCCATACAACATTTTCCTTTCTTTTTCATCTCATGCATCATCAACAAAATTTCATTTTCCTACAATATAAGAATCCTAAAAATCAAAGTAATGAAGATAATAAACCCATATTCACTATCAAAAGATGAATTCATATTTTTATGGATATATTCATGGATCTTGTAGTCCATTTACAGCAACAATTACTCACCAGTCAGATACTATCATTGATAATGTAATGCCTACAATGTTTTAGCTATCACAATGTTGTGTGCTATGTAATATCTCTCATGATACCACATATGAAAATATTTGTACACAGAAAATATATCCTCTTGCATCAATAATCCAACTATCCATGTTCCTGATGCATTAATGAATATTGTATATCATCTTCCATGCTTAGGAAGAATCAAAATAGATGTTGATAAAATCCTACCTTTCATATCGTGAATGGAATTATCACTCTCTTATGACAACAATAACATGGAAACCTTATATTTAATACCATTAAGAGGTTTTGAAATTAGTAATAAGTCCTATATAAATTCCTTTAATATCCAAGGATTCAAAATAAACTATATATATGAAACACATTCTTGCGATTTTCCAAGGAAACCAGAGTACTCACCATTTCAAGTTCAATATAAACTCATGATTCTGAAATTATATGACATAAGAATTGGAAATAATCGATCCAAAAATGGAACATAGAAATATTGGCATAGATATGATTCTATCTTCATGTACTCATAATGATCTATAGGTTTTTATCATGTTCAGTACAATATTGAGAATACCCCATCATGTCATCAATGAAGACTACGATGATGTTCTCCTGTTAGCGGTGGACCACCCTATTCTTCAAAGCTGCGATTCCCGATGTGTGTTAGTAAAAAATATAACGAGATTCCTATAGATTCCATAACTACTATGAAATGGTGAATAAGGTATCTCAAAAGGTATTACTCTCACATGATGATTGCTCGATGTCATGTAAATCATTGAAAACACTATAGATCCTATGGAGATGTTCAAATAGATAATCTATCCAAGGGAGAAGATATTAGTTATTGATCCTAAGTTGGATAAACCATATATAATCCAAGCAAGAATTAGGGGAATCATCCACCTTCTTGGTGAAAATAATAAGTGAACTGCTAGAGGAAATGTTTGGCCATATAAAACCATTGGCCTCTAAATCATTGAACTGGTACTAGATAACATGTAGCTCGGTGGGTTCCATCCTGTTTGGAGGAATAGAAAAAGGAGTTATGCCTAGAATAATCTAAATGATAATATATACCTCTATCATAGAATGTAAGAAAAAATTCATCAGAAAAAACATCCTGAAAATTATATACTACTAGTGGGAATATATCCAAACATAATCCATGATCCTCTATGAAGAGTTTGGAATTTCAGTTTTTACCCTACACATCCCATGATGTTGTGGTCCAGCTCTACTAGCATGGATATCCGACTCACCATTCTATAGATAAACACTTCCCTCCAGTGGTGTAAATTATTCACTATGAAAATAGAAGTCTACCAAGTCAAGATTACAAAATGAACAATCCATCCCATGAATGAAATAAAATACCATTTTCTGGAGTATTAAGAGGTCTTATGCAAATGGATAAATGATTACCTCAATGCGGTATCCCCTATACTAAAATAATCCCTCTCTCTAGACTCTCAACTGCTTGTCTAGAGTCATCATCGCATAGTAATATTTTATTATCAGACAAAGACCTTCCATGATAGATAATGTGATGAATTATTGTGAAATACCTAGATCAAATAATGAAGACACTAGAGTGAAAGCTACAAGAATTTTACTTCCTATAGATGTTCCTTCACTCCGATCCTTAGGTATTAGATGTCAAGAATACTAATAGACTAAACCACGCCTTATGTTGTACCTGGACTACCCTGAGTATGACTTGTCCACTGTTGATGATGATATGGAGTATATATACCACAACCATGACCTCCTCCTTGACCAGTCCTATCTGTAACACCCCAGGTAAATAAAGAATATGAAATTTTTATATTTATCCAAATTTGTGAATAAAATATTAATATTACTTTAAAGGGGATGCTATGCTCGATGGCGTACCCAACACGCAACAACAAGTTTCCTGGGAATCTTACGTTGCACTCTAATAATAAAATAATATTATTTTAAATGGTAGTTAATGCCTAGATGTTGTGATGGCGGGAATGAATAGAACTAACTAATAAATTATTATATATGTTTGTCAAATAATTTTACTTTTTACAATAAATTTTAGAGGATTAAAAATGCGAATGAATCCAATTTTAAGCGTAAACTTTCAAATATTCTTTAAAAGCTCGATTAACAGCCTTTTGATGGCGAACCTCTATTAAATCAAAAATTTTACAATTGTATGTGTTATATTTGCCAAAATAAAATTCTTCTTTAGAATTGTGACATCAAAATTTACTTTGTGTAAATTTTTGGTATTTTTCTTAAAAAGTTCAATTTTTAATGAATAGCGAAAAATGTTGTATTTTAATTCAAAACCTCCTTTTAATCTAATTTATTTATATGATTAGATTATCTTTTTAATTGGTTTTATAGTGAAATTAAAATATATTTTTACCATCTAATCCAATTGTGTTCTTTGGAATTAATTTCACTTTGAAATCAGACTTAAACTAGTGTCAATCGTTTGATACATTTTGTTTCATACAAACACGCTATTTGTTTTTACAACGGAAATTAATTATTAAATTAATTAATGAAACTTATGTGTTTTGAATTTTGTAAAATAGAAATAATTTTTTAATTCGGAATATCAAATATAGCTTAGGGTGAATTTTTGGTAATTTTCTGAAAAACTTCAATTTTTGATGAATAGTGAAACCACTAAGTGGTACTTATAAAAAACTGATTTTCCGTTTAAATGAAATTTTTCCATATTTGTGTTTTGAATTAAAAAAATCCGACATACATGGTTTTCATTAAGAAGTAAAATGTGGTTCAATGGGATAAAAATAATTTTTTGGTGAATAGTAACTTATTAAGTTTTTAATCGTGATTAGAGGTAATTAGTGTAGTTTACGGTAAAAATAATGTTTTAATATTATTAAATGACCTAGAAACATGTCTTACCTTCATTGGATGAGTCATGGCTGACCAAGAAAATCCATGGGTCCACTTGGAAACCCCATGGATCCACTTTGGTTGGAAAATGACATAAATTCCTTTTCATTTAATGTTAAAATTAAAATGACACAAACATGAGTTGTTTTACTTAAAAAAATTTTACATGGGGTTATACAAGTCAGATGTCTGACTATAAATAGTAATTGGAAAGATAAAGAGATTTCATACATCATAGTATTTGTTTTATAATTTTTATACTTTATATAAATTAAATTATTTATGACATCATGATGCTGCAGCGATGACCTCACTCTTTTACGATTTAAATAAAATGGAAAGATAATGTAATATCTAAGTTCTACACGTGTCCAAAACCTATTGGATGAGTGGATTTCAAACCCGTATCACCTTATCCTCGAAACAAATCAATGTGGGACCATTAAAATCCGAAACTCATTCTAAAATAAAGTAACATTTCCTTACATTCCAAGAGTGCCCCTCCTCTCCTCTTATAAAAGGTCCACACCTCTACCTCCTTACCCACACTCCCAAAGCCTTTGGCTCAGAAAACCCCTGCCCATTATGTCTCTCCACATCCTTCTCTAACTCCTTGAAGCCTTACTTTTGGCAAAATCCTTTCCAAGGAAGCCTTTGATCTCAAATCAAATGAAGTTACCCGATTTTAAGGTAATCTCTTCGCTTGAGTCCTTTTATTTTATTTTTCTTCTCCAACCCCATAAAATCTTTTTATTATTTTATTTTTTAACAAATACAATATCTTAAATATAATAGGATGTTTTTATAAGAAGTATTCGAGCTACACTTACACACACCTACATCTAATGGTTAATGAACATACTGTTTCCGTGGATGGTGAATTTCTGCCTCCCGGAACGATGATTGTTCAACATTTTTCTAACACCTTCAAAGGTGGCCTGTAAGATAAACTATATTTATATATGATATCTAATATTTTTATGTTTTACTTAATCTTCTGTATTTTTCATTTATGGCATACCTTTATGTTTTCCATTATGGGTAAACACGATATCTTCATTTAAGGAAGTGCGGACTACCGCCCCCTCAAAGTGATTTGATTCATGAATACCATATGTGGTACGTATAAAGGATATATTTAATGATATTATATATGATAACATACTGGAATTAAAATACTATTATGTATTATTTTGTTTTAATTCCATTAAATATGAAATAGAAATGGAAGTCGCGTTCATGCGTAGGTACGGCTTACCGTCTCCATGAACGGTGCATTTCATTTCTTAACTCTAAATGTATTGTAATATTATAAATGCATTAATATAATGGATATATATGATATATATGATATCTAAATCATGAATAAAATTATGGATATATTAAACCTTTTACCACACGAACAACATGTAATTGTAAGAAGTCCACTTTCGACATAAGAACCAAATATCAACAAAACAAACATTATTAACTTAAATGATTACATAATGTTTATGACATGGTAATAATTGATATAAAAGGAATAATGAAAATGAAAAAGGTTATTGAGGAAGTATAAATTAGCTCAAGTTTATTATTCAGGAGATTAAAGAACGATCGAGTCAAGTCGGACACGAGGTAAGGGATCTTACTCCTCTCATTCTTTTTAAGTACGCTCTTTTATGTCATTACTTTTAATGCTCATATTTCTTGTTATTGGGATGTTATTTTATATTACTCTTACTGTAATTTCTATTTTTCATATGATGAGAGACCCTATTCTCTCTCATCAATCCATTTTGAATGTTTTGTGTGGTGCCGTTAGGCTGTCGAATTTTCGTAAGAGATCTAACCTCTATCTTTCTTTTTAAGTACTCTCCTTTTTGTCACTTCTTTTAAGATCCTCTTTGTTATGTTGGGGCATGTTCTTTTATATTCCTTTTTCTGTAAACATTATGTTAATATGATGAGAGACCCTATTTTCTCTCTTAAATCCATTTTGGAAGTTTTAAGTGGCGCCGTTAGGCTGCCGAGTTTTCTAAGGGATTTTTCATCTCACTTTTATTCCCGTGATATTTATGCTACATTTTCCACATTTCCTTTGAGTGGTGTATGTAATTCCCATTATTATACTCTTTGTGTAATATAATTTCATTTATGGGTACTTACATATTCAATGTATGACCCTTCTTCAATGGGGTGTACGTTTCGAAAAATACCCAAGTCGGTAAGGGAACCTTTCAGCCTCCTATTTTTAAAAGACTTCTTTTTGGGTCTTTTAATTCACATTTTGTTATGTTGGGATATGTTATCATATATCCTTACTGATATAAATTTTATATCGAAGTGATGATATACCCTTTTTTATCTCTCATCAACTCTTTTTCTGAATTTTGATGTGACGTCGTTAGGCTGTCAAATTTTTACAAGGAAACTTCTTAACCCAAATTTGATTCTTTGGGATAAACTTGTACTCCTTGAATATGTAGTTCTATGAATATGTATTAATAACCTCTGATTGTTTTACACTTAATATCCACTTATATTTGGTGTATTCATTTGTCACACATAATTAGGCAATTGATATATCCTTAAACCAAGGATACCGTCTTTGTAAGGGACTTCATCTCAATCTCCATTCATTGAGGCATATTTCATTTTATACACAACTATCTTTTATATGGTTTAAAAACCCCTTTGACTTTTACCTTTATACAAAAGGAATCTTTTTCTACGAAGCGTTTTACTAAACGACAAAAAGGAATGTTTCTTTTAACGTACGCGGTGACAACGAACTTTTCCGCCGCCGTGAGTATTATTTGGTCTTTGGCATCATCAACAAGCCGTGATGTTTTTAAAATGAAATAAATACCATATAATCTTTTATGTATTTTGGTATTGAAAATGGTTTTTATAATTTATTTTTTATGTCGATATATTTAAGTGATATATTGTGATCAAAGTGTGGAAATGTTTTCTTTCCATTATATTTGTTTTATGTCTTCTGATTTTTATAATGGTACTTGGACATTTGACGGGTGGTTACATGATAAACCATATGATGGGTGGTTCCGTGAATACCAGGATCGGTGGTTACATTATAACCTCCAATGCATTGGGTATGGAAGTCGGCCGTATGGCTATTAAATTAAGTATGTATGCAAGTTGGCCGAATGGCTATTCCATTAAGTGATATGTGTGGAAGTTGACCTTATGGTTATTCCACTTAAGTATGTTTATGTCCCATGCTACCCTTATATGTTATGTGATCTTTATATGGGTTTTATGGTAATCATTTGGTTACAGAAGGGTAAGTAATGAACTTTTATTCACTGAAGAGGTTTTACTACTTTGAAAAGGTGAAAAGTATTACATTGATAACGTATACATGGTTTACTTATTGTTTTGAAAAACTAACAGTTTTAATTCTTTGTGTATCCCGTACTGAGCTTTTTATGCTCATCCCAAATCTTTGAAATGTTTTTCACAGGACTTAGCCTAGAATAGGGTCAAGGATGGGATCAAGGGAAAGTCATGCTACCCAAAACATGGAACTAGACATGTTTCTTTTTTAGAGTTTTTATTTTATGGAAATTTAGCAGAAGCGACTACTTTGTAATCTTTTGAGATGTAATAGTTATGTCCTAATTCTCTAAAACTCTAAACCCGAAAGGATCCTCAATGTGAATTACTCATTTAATTCAATATTATGTAAGGTTTAAGGCTGGGGCCTTATAGTTGGTATCAAAGGGTGGTTTAGATAACTTTAAAGGATATGGTATTCTTTAAGCATAAGTTCCATTACCATAATGATTAGGATTTCATAAAGAGTCCTAGTTTTAGAAAAGTGAATAAGTAAGTATATATTAGTGTTTATCTTCCTTATTAGTACATAATGGTATTGTTGATATACTCACACTAACATTTTTGTTTTTAGTGAATGGATTGATCTAGCAGGAACTAAAGAGATAACAGTTCTGAAGGAAACTATGGTGGTTCTCTGATTACGATACTAGATAAAATGGGGGATTCAATGAGGAAACTCGTGGTTATTCTAAACCAACTATCAAAGAGTCATGATCAACCACTTGAACCTTGGTATGTTCTGTAATTCATCATGTATGAGATGACCAATCGATGTGGAAGTTCAGGTAATAATTATAAAGGTAACCATTAGAGTTTATATGATCCTTACGTTTGAGGTAATTATGGGTTAATATATGTTATGATGTAAAATGAAAGGGATGAGATAAACTTGAGGTTAAAATATGTTATCATCATTTTTGATGATTTTATCTCGTTTTGGGGAATGTTTTAAGATGTATATAGTTTTGGAAAAAGGACAACACGCAGACCGTGTGACAACCCGTCGCATTGGACAAAGCTACGGGAATCGAACCCACAACCAAAGTGCGACTAGTATTTATCGCCTACCACTGGACTACGTGAAGTCCCTGGTTAGTTTGACTGATTCTTTTTAGTTATATGATTTTATGAATTAAGAGTAAGTTGATTTTGGGTTATTTATGAAAATGATTAACCTATCAAGGAGGATATGTGATTAGGATAATTACTTTTCAATACGAGACTTTAGGAGCAACTGATGTTGTTTGGAGATAAATGTTACGATTTAACATGGAAGACAATGTGACTAAATCATTCAAATATTTGGGTTTCAATCTTATATTGGTTTACATTGAATAAATTTCTTGGGAAAATTGTTTATCGAATGGTCCTCGTTGAACTTTGGGTTTTGTTGGACAAATGTTATAGATTAAGAATAGATTTTATTTTTATAATGGTTTATCATTTTCTGGATTATCTGATCTTGTACTATCCTTTTTGGTTTTGGTTTTAGATTTTGTCTAATGAAATGGGAAATATATAGTTCTCTTTTGTGGATTAGGTGATTCTCTAGAAGTTGATTATAGTACAGTTAATGTGAACAAGTCTTCCTAAATACTCGTCTTTTGGTGAAAATATGAGTTTCTGTAAGGAATCTAATAAAAGTTGAAATTCAGCATGATAAGTGATTATGTTTCCTTATGAATAAATTCCTCAATTAAAAGTAACTTAAAACAAAAATTTTGTCTATTAACTTTTCCTAATGGAGAATAGAATACAGTTTAACCCATCACAAGTTTGTGATTTTCTTGTGGTTAACTTTCTCCTAAACATGTTTTCTATCACTCTCCATCAGAACATGGCCCTATGTTTTCTCCTCCATGTCCATGTTTTCTTACATGGAATCCTAGTATGGGTTAACTCGGGTGACCTCTGTACTTATCTTTCTTTATTTTAAAGCGATTGTTTTACCGAATCTTGTTCTGATGTGGGACTTTCAAGGATGTTTCCATGCTCAATTTTAAAATTGCAAGGACGCAATTCCAAAAAGGGGGGAAGGATGTAACACCCCAGGTAAATAAAGAATATGAAATTTTTATATTTATCCATATTTGTGAACAAAATATTAATATTACTTTAAAGGGGATGCTATGCTCGATGGCGTACCCAACACGCAACAACGAGTTTCTTGGGAATCTTACGTTGCACTCTAATAATAAAATAATATTATTTTAAATGGTAGTTAACGCCTAACTGTTGTGATGGCAGGAATTAATAGAAATAACAACAAAATGATTATATATGTTTGTCAAATATTTTTACATTTCACAATAAATGTTAGAGGATTAAAAATGTGAATGGATCCAATTTTAAGCGTAAACATTCTAATATTCTTTAAAAGGCCGATTAACCACCTTTAGATGGCGAACCTCATTTAAATCAACATTTTGAAAATTTTATGTGTTATATTTGACAAAATAAAATTCTTCTTTAGAATCGGTACATCAAAATTTACTTTTTTTTATTTGAAAATTTACTTTTTGTAAATTTTTGGTATATTTCCGAAAAATTTTAATTTTTAATGAATAGTGAAAATGTTGTATTTTAATTCAAAACCTCTTTTTAATCTAATTTATTTATATGATTAGATTATCTTTTGAATTGGTTTTAAAGTGAAATTATAATATATGTTTACCATATAATCCAATTCTGGTCTTTGGAATTAATTTCACTTTGAAATCGGACGTAAACTAGTGTCAATCTTTTGATACATTTTGTTTCATACTAACATGCTATTTGTTTTGACAGCGGGAATTAATTATTAAATTAATTAATGAAACGTATGTGTTTTGAATTTTTTAAAATATACATCATTTTTGAATTCGTAATATCAAATATATCTTAGGGTGAATTTTTGGTAATTTTCTGAAAAACTTCAATTTTTGATGAATAGTGAAACCACTAAGTGGTACTTATAAAAAACTGATTTTCCGTTTCAATGAAATTTTTCCATCATTGTGTTTTGAATTTGAAAAATCTGACATACATGGTTTTCATTAAGAAGTAAAATTTGGTTCAATGGGATTAAAAATATTTTTTGGTGAATAGTAACTTATTAAGTTTTTAGTCGCGATTAGAGGTAATTAGTGTAGTTTACGGTAAAAATAATGTTTTAATAATATGAAATGACCTAGAAACATGTCCTACCCTCATTGGATGAGTCATGGCCGACCAAGAAAATCTGTGGGTCAACTTGGGGACCCCATGGAGCCACATTGGTTGGAAAATGACATGAATACCTTTTTATTTAATGTTAAAATTAAAATGACACAAACATGAGTTGTTTTACTAAAACAATTTTTACATGGGGTTATACAAGTCAGATGTTTGACTATAAATTGTCATTGGAAAGCTAATAATATTTCCCACATCATAGTAGTTTTTTTATAATTTTTATACATTAAATAAATTAAATTATTTATGGCATCATGATGATGAAGCGATGACCTCACTATTTAACAATTTAAATAAAATGGAAATATAATGTAATATCTAAGACCTACACATGTCCAAAACCTATTATATGAGTGTATTTCTAACCCTTATAACCTTATCCTCGAACCAAATCAATGTGGGACCATTAAAATCGGAAATACATTCTAAAATAAAGTAACATTTCCTTAAATTTCAAGAGTGCCCCTCCTCTTGTCTTTTAAAAGGCCCCCACCTCTAGCTCCTTACCCACACTACCAAAGCCTTTGGATCGGCCAGACCCATCCCATTTTGTCTCTCCACATCCCTCTCTAACTCTTTGAAGCCTTACTTTGGGCATATTCCTTTCCATGGAAGCCTTTGAGCTCAAATCAATGGAAGTTACCCGATTTTAAAGTAATGTCTTCGCTTAAGTCCTTTTATTTCATTTTTCTTCTCCAACCCCCTAAAATCTTTTTATTATTTAATTTTTAACAAATATAGTATCTTCAATATACTAGGATGTTTTTATAAGAAGGATTCGAGCTACACTTACACACACCTACATCTAATGGTTAAAGAACATACTATTTCCGTGGATGGCGAATTTCTGCCTCCCGAAACGATGATTATTCAACATTATTCTAACAGCTTCAAAGGTGGCCATTAAGATGACACTATATTTATATCTGATATCTAATATGTTTATGTTTTACTTAAGCTTATGTATTTTTCATTTATGGAATACGTTTATGGTTTCTATTATGGGTAAACGCGATATCATTATTTAAGGAAGTGCAGACTACCGCCCCCTCAAAGTTATTTGATTCGTTAATACCATATGTGGTACGTATAAAAGATATATTTAATGATATTATATATGATAAAATACTGGAATTAAAATACTATTATGTATCATTTTGTTTTAATTCCATTAAATATGAAATAGAAATGAAAGTAGGGTTCATGCGTACGTACGGCTTACCGTCTACATGAACGGTGCATTTCATTTCTTAACTCTAAATGTAATGTAATATTATAAATGCATTAATATACTGGATATATATGATATATATGATATCTAACTCATGAATACAATTCTGGATATAATGAACCTTTGACCACACGAACAACATGTAATTGTAAGAAATCCACTTTCGACTTAAGAACCAAATATCGACAAAAAAAACATTATTAACTTAAATGATTACATAATGTTTATGACATGCTAATAAGTGATATAAAAGGAATAATGAACATGAAAAAGGTTCTTAAGGAAGTATAAATTAACTCATGTTTATTATTCAGGATATTAAAGAACGATCGAGTCATGTCAGACACGAGGTAAGGGACCCTACTCCTCTCTTTCTTTTTAAGTACACTCTTTTATGTCATTCCTTTTAGAGCTCATCTTTCATGTTATTGGTATGTTCTTTTATCTTAATATTACTGTAATTTTCAATGTTCATATGATGAGAGACACTGTTATCTCTCATCAATCTATTTTGTATGTTTTGGGTGGCACCGTTAGGCTGCCGAATTTTCGTAAGAGATCTAACCTCTCTCTTTCTTTTTAAGTACTCTCCTTTTTGTCACTTATTTTGATATCATCTTTGTTATGTTGTGGGATGTTCTTTTATATTCCTCTTTCTGTAAATATTATTTTAATATGATGAGAGATAGTAATTTCTCTCAACAATCCATTTTGGATGTTTTAAGTGGTGTCGTTAGGCTGCCGAGTTTTCGTAAGGGATTTTTCATCTCAATTTATTCTTGTGATATTTATGCTACATTTGCCACATTCCCTTTGAGTGGTGTATGTACTTCCCATTATTATACTCTTTGTGTAATATAATTTCTTTTATGGGTACTTACATATTCACTGTATGACCCTTCTTCAATGGGGCGCACGTTTCGAAAAATACCCAAGTCTATAAGGGAACCTTTCACCCTCCTCTTTTTTAAAAGACTTCTTTTGTTGGGTCTTTTAATTCACATATTGTTATTTTGGGATATGTTATCATATATCCTTACTGATGTAAATTTTATGTCCAAGTGTTGATATACCCTTTTTTATCTCTCATCAACTCATTTTCCAAATTTTGAAGTGACGCCGTTAGGCTGTCAAATTTTTGCAAGGGAACTTCTTAACCCAAATTTGATTCTTTGGGATAAACATGTACTCCATGAATATGTCATTCTATGAATATGTGTGAATAGACTCTGATTGTTTTACACTTAATATCCACTTATATTTGGTGTATTCATTTGTCACACATAATTATGCAATTGATTTATCCTTAAACCAAGGATACCGTCTTTGTAAGGGACTTCTTCTCAATCTCCTTTCATTGAGGAATATTTCGTTTTATAAACAACTATCTTTTATACGGTGTATAATAACCTTTTAATTTTACCTTTATACAAAAGGAATCTTATTCTACAAAGCATTATACTAAATGACAAAAATGAATGTTTCTTTTAACGTATGCGGTGACAACGACCTTTTCCGCCGCAGCGAGTATTATTGGGTCTTTGGCTTCCTCAACAAGCCGTGATGTTTTTAAATGAAATAAATACCATATACTCTTTTATGTATTTTGGTATTGAAAATGGTTTTTATAATGTATTTTTTATATCAATATATTTAAGTGATATATTGTGATCAAAGTGTGGAAATGTTTTCTTTCCATTATATTTGTTTTATGTCTTACGATTTTTATAATGGTACTTGGACATTTGATGGGTGGTTACATGATAAACCATATGACGGGTGGTGCCGCTAATACCAGGACAGGTGGTTACGTTATAACCTCCAATGCATTGGGTATGGAAGTCGGCCGTATGGCTATTCCATTAACTATGTTTGGAAGTTGGCCGAATGGCTATTCCATTAAGTGATATGTGTGGAAGTAGACCTTATAGTTATTCCACTTAAGTATGTTTTTGTCCCATTCTACCTTTATATGTTATGTGATCTTTATATGGGTTTTATGGTAATCTTTTGGTTATAGAAGGGCAAGTAATGAACTTTTATTCAGCGAAGAGTTTTTACTACTTCGAAAAGGTGAAAAGTATTACTTTGATAAAGTATACATGGTTTACTTGTTTTAATGAAAAACTAACAGTATTCATTCTTTGTGTATCCCTTACTGAGCTTTTTATGCTCATCCCAAGTCTTTGAAATTTTTTTCACAGGACTTAGTGTGGAATAGGGTCAAGGATGTTATCAAGGGAAAGTCATGCTACCAAAAACATGGAAATAGACATGTTTCTTTTTAAGAGTTTTTATTTTATGGAAATTTAGTAGAAGCGACTACTTTGTAATCTTTTGAGATGTAATAGTTATGTCATAATTCTATAAAACTCTAAACCTGAAAAGATCCTCAATGTGAATTACTCATTTAAATCAATATTAAGTAATGTTTAAGGCTGGGGCCTTATACTATCACTGATACTCTAACTTCCTACCTAACATGGCATAAACGAACCAAACGTTACTATAGAGCTGGAGTAGATAATCATCCACTAGATGAATATGAAAAGGACCAACATAATATGAATATTTCCTATACGCCCCTAAGAACCATGATTATATGAATCTCTATCACAATGGGGCATCACATGTCCACTCTATTTACATTTATGGAATACAATGAAGATACTACTATATATACTCTTACCACCCCTTCTCTGACATGAAACCACATGAGAAAATTTAATTTTATCAAAAGAAATACTATCATTCCTCGATATTGATCCTCTATGGCATGTATTATACCATTCCCATGGATTTCACTCAATGATAACAGTCTGATTTAAAATTTTAGAAAACGTAGTTAGGAAAATGAAATTCTAATGAGTATGGATCATATTCTGAATCCCATTCTCAAAGCATCTAGAATTTGAAATCTCATCACCAGCTATAATTGGTGAAAATAACTCTAACTCAGTGAAATGCACTAAATAATATATGAAGGACATATAACCCTACTCTAATTGCATGAAATATCAAGATCAGTAAGTCCTAAACATCTGAGGAAATAAGTTATTGAAAAAATTAGTGTGTAAACAATCACATACCATGCCCTATTGGAGACCAACCGAGGCAATTACATCCTACCAACACCTGGCCGATTCATATAGCACAAACATAAAATGATCAACCCTTTTCTCTAGAGGCATATCTGAGTGCTAAATGATAGATATGGTGGCCTCTATCTAATACACAATATCAAGATGATATCCTTCCCCCACGAATTTTGGAGGATGATTCTTCTAGAACTCATGTGTCAGATAATCCATTGTAGGTGTAGGTCATGGAGCACCTTTCATTGACTACATCAGTCTTAAGAAACTATCACAATGATGAGTGTTAGTTTCTTGACTAGGTATAGTAGGTGGTTTCTAATGTGAAATTCATGTTAGTCGGACAGTTGGATCAGTGATCAAAATATCTAGATCGTGGTCATCACCTCCCTTTAGAAACACAAAAGGATGGAGTCATGGTGGAATAGGGATTCCAATGCCATGAACATACATCAAAACAGTATTTATGAAGATAGAAACACAATAAGAATATTAATGTCCATATAAGGGATCACTACCTAAGGGATACTACCCCAAATACACTCATAGAAGGCTAAGTATTAATAGTTTTTCGTGTATAAAAAACAAGGGTTCCAGTAGATGAAGAATCAATAAATCATTTTTTCTTCATTTAATGGAAACTGTTAAATTTCTATTTGGATACCAAAATTTTCAAGTGTATTTGATTATAAACACATATCAATTTTTGATGAAAAGTTCAATTTAGTCCAACCGAATGTAGACCCATACACCTCGTCATTAAAATCAACAGCCATTTAACTTCATTCTAACATACTCTATATCTGGTCTATGTATATACAATGTTAAATATGATGTAATTACATGGGGAATTACCAATTAAATCCCATGATGGACCACACACCTCATGAATTGAACATTGGACTCACTTAATTACAACCAAAGAGTAGCATGAGAATAATGTAACTACAATAGGATCACTCAAAAATCACATGAAAACAACATAATTTATGTAGGTAAATGAACCTATATAAGTGGGAATCTGGATGGAATGTGAATTGTACATGCCATTGATGATTCATGTAATAATGATCCTTTCCATCATATCATCAGGGTAAGGATAAAAGAATTTCTAAATGATATTAATAATAATAATAACATTATTATTATTAATAACCAAATCAAAACATGTGGGTCTCCCAATAGTGAAAAGATGTTAACTATAATTGAAAACATCATAAAAATCATTATTATTTTTCAATATAACCTTTGACCCTAAACAACAGTTAGCTATGTGCAAGCACGACTTATAACCATGTTCCACTGTGTTCCAAATATCCTGTCTATTTTTACCAAGAAGCAAATCAAGAGAGTAACTTCTTAGATACCAAGTCATCACATCTTGAACCCAGGTTACACTCAGGTGCTTGCCAAGAATTTTCGGCTACACTGCCTCAATCAAATTTGGCATAACGGCAGAGGCTTTCGACAAGAAGTGAGGAGATAAGGTGTGACTATGGGGTGACAATACCCTTATTAACATAGTTTATCATGGTAGATAAATGTAATAACTATAAAATATTGAATTAAATATATGTAAAATTATAGAAAAATGGATGAAAATGAGAATAATAAACTATTAATAAAATCTAAATCATATACCAAAGACGATACATGTTATGTCTCTATCATACAAGAAAACATGGATATAAGGAAAAAAAGAACACAGATTCTATAAAAACCTAACAAAATGAAACAACACACAATACTAAATCATGTGCTTCATATCTATCATCAGCCTCCAAAATCTATCCAAAACATGAAAGAAATATCATGTTTCCAATGTAGGATGCATCCATTTTTCAACACTTAGATACATATAATCTACCGAAGTACCAATGGTGGACCAGATAGGGTGTGTGATACATCTCATTATTCCATCACAAACATCATATATAACATCATATCCGTGTAATATAAACTCTTACATTGATCATGAAAGCGTATATAAACGTAACGTTGTACAATAATGTAAATTCCCAAGTACCTACATTAGACTCCTATGGTGTCTAAACATATAAAAATTTCATTTATTAATTATGTTATAGTTCATATAGTATTTTACTTAATGTATAACTTGTATTGAAATCTTAAAACAATAACAACAATAATGAAGGATCTAAGATAGAATTAGACATCCATGATAATGATAATAATGAAGAGGGTTCAAAGTAATTTCCAAGACATCTGTGACTTCAGTGGTCAAGTCAACAATGTAATGATTTATAGCCAATATAATTGGTACAAAATGTAATATAAGGGGAATCTCCCATTTAATTATGAAATAATTTAATTCTCACTATGTCTAAAGAATGCATTCATGGTAAACAAGAAATTAAATCATGAGGCCCATGTTTTTATCAAATCCAACTCAGGTTCATAGCTATTACAATAGATATAAGAATTCTTTCTAAGGAATATTTAAATAATAATATATTAATATTATAGTGTCACACTGGGTGTCCACTAGATGGAAAGGATCTATTTCTAATGGGGGTAACAACCATATTAACCAAAATCCCAAAAATCGAAATGACATTCATGAGTGCCTAGGGAATTACCTAATTCATTCAAGGTGAGATCATGTATGACCACTCAAAAAAATATTTTAAGGTCAGTATTTGTTAGGATCCTTATAGTCAATTAATTATATTAGTTAGGACATTTATTACTCATTCTATTATAATAATTCATCTAGTTCAGGATATTTTCTTTCATTAGTGTAAAAAGTCTTATAGAGAATGCAACCATTTAATAATTAATATATGTCTTACTCAATTCATTAGGCTTACTCCGCTACTTTCTATTAGACATGGAAAAGTGTGATAAAGACATGCAACCAAGTATTTCATTTAAATTTAATTAGGTATTTTCATATACATAATATACTTTCCAATTAACCATTTAACAGTTCATTTAATATATTAGAACCATTAATATTGATGTTTCATGTGATAACTTCACATTAAAAATCCATTAACAATTCATCAATTTAATGAAACACATTACTTATAATGGTCACATCATGGAACACTCAAACAATATTTCTATTAAGAATATAATGCTACTAAAATCATAATTATGGAAAAACCCCTACCTAGAGTGGTCATAGTTGTGGTCATAACCACCAAATATGGATGAAATATAATAAAAGGGACATAAAAAGTGTTCTAATGACTATAACAAAGACATATAAATTAAACTGGCCACACCCAATGAAATTAACATGCAGAGACTACAATTTTAAAAATAAATAACATAAGGAATAGTTTTATATCACATAACATAGATTCATATGAATCTCCATGTCCATTATCAACCATTAGATTGGTTTATACCATAATAGATATAAATAATGGATCATAACCCTAAGAATAATCTGTATGATCCTGCATCTAAATAACAATATATATGATATGGTAAATAAATAATTGATAAAATAGAATTGAGATATTATTGATGTTCACCCAATGTGATGAACAAGGATCAATTCGGAGTTCAGATAGAGAGCGAAGATAAAAAACAAGGAAAGTTATTTAATAGGGGAAAGAGAGTGGGTTGCCCAAATGATGGATAAAATGATGAAGAATGCGATTAAAACATTTAATTTAATAAATAATGAAGATTTTGTAAAAAATTCCTAGATCACATGGTATGTCCACGCAGTTTTCAAACTCATGCACAAATCATGCGCCTTCTGCCATGTTAAGGTGGTACTAGCATGGTTAGGCCGCATTGTTTGAGAGATGGTTGCCAAAAAACATCACAGTTAATATGACTTATCCATTTTCACGAGTGTTCTACAACTGGCACATGGTTTGGTAAAACCATACCCCATGCTTCACCACATTTTCTTACACCGCATGGTTAAGATAGATCATGTGGGTTGTGTCCATGGTTTCCACTAACAATTCATCCTAGTGAATTCTCATCCAGTTTGGTTTTTGATCTCTACACAATCCCTAGACACACCCCCAAACCATTATAATCTCAATAGGAATATATATAAGTTCTAAAAAAATAATTAGACAATATTTAAGAGGATTCATACCTGAGATAAAAATTGTTTTCATACAAATACAAACACCTAATGGAAATATGGGTTTCAATACAGCCAAATCATGAGTACATAAAACTCTTGATTTACCAAACACTATGCAGGGCTCCAAAAATACTTGGTCCCAATAGTGATAATTATCAATAAGTCAAGAATACATAAATATAACATTGACCAACCATATCTAGAGTGTATGGTAATATAGTTTAACTATTCATTTTCTATTTTTCAGTCCATCGAATTTAAAAATGATTCATCACATTCTCACCCACTATGTACAATTATAAATAAATTTTTTTCAGATTATATATATATTTTTTATTTTAACACCCTCAAAATGTGCCAGACACATTCAATTTGAAAATTAGATAAAATATTTTAGAATGTATTGAAAAACACTACTAATAACCACTTCATTTTCTACTCTCTTTTTAATTCAAAAGGAAATAAACCTATTTCTATGGTATAACTGAATTATACAATAAACACCACATTAAAAAATTTAACAAAACAATAAATCAGTACTTTTACTTCATTCCAGTATAGTTAAAGACAAAATAAATCAAGGAAAATGATATAGTTCCTACTAAAATCAATCAATAATTCAACACAATCATTCATAGAGCCTTTATTGAAGGGACAACAAACAAAAAGAAAATATTCCCATAATCAATAAGATAAATATTTTACCATAGTATATATAAAAAACATGTTTTATTTTCACATTTCCTATTATACAAAATAAATCCTCTTTGTCTCATTAATACATAGTACAAGGTCCCAACCCATCCTTTACATTAGTAGTGACTAAAAAAAATTTCAATAAAAATGTCTTCATCATACTCAATTAAAAACAGATATACCTACTCACTGTAAAATAAAAACATCATATAAATGGAATTACCGAAAAAATGTATTACTATGGTTCAAGAATAAATTAAAAAACATATAATCCATATTCCTAGAAACAATATTTCTTTTCCAAATACTTTTTTTCAAACAAAACACAACCAAAAATAGTTCATAATTTTTTCAAAAAAAATATAATCTATTAAAAAAATACTACACGTGATTCCAGGAATCAAATTTCAAGGCATTTGACCTAACCTAATTTTATAAAACATAATGTGATGAAAAAATTAATATACTGAACCAATATTTTATATCATAAAACATTAAATGAGAATACACTGATTACATTAACATGTTATAACAACCACAACTTATTTAAAACTCTATATCCATTAATGTAATTTACCATATAGTTTTCCCCAAATAATTTATCATTAAAATTATAATTCTATAAGACATAACCCCATGATTTTTTGGGAATCCCCTTTAAAATATTTACAACATTCAATTGTCCTGTAGACCTCAAATGAATAATTGGTTGATGATTTATTTTGAATAAAAAAACATGCTTCAACAAAATTTTGATACTAATATGAACCCACTAGAGTGGAGGAAAACACATTTTTAAAAAATTGGGTGATTAATAGAATCATTGAGACCCTCCATTTCTATTCTAAGAAAAAAGTACCATTTAATATAACTAAAATTTATTGCATGAAACATAGAACCAAAAAATATACTTTTTGAACATTCAAAAATCCTTTCTAGAAGATTCAATAATTTTTTGATAACCCTAACGTTGACCAATGTAATACCAATTTTTCATTTAGAAATATGTAGAAATGTTTTTTTTATTTAACTTCAAACCAAAATGTTTCAACATTAAATAACAATTTTAATAATATGAGGAAAAACATTTGAAAATTGTTTCCCAAAAATGAAATATTTCAGATATTTTAATGTTGATAATCATTTTCCTTAGATAAAGGAAGAGTGAATAATAACATAAGGAATTTAATTAAATCATGTATATTCATCCAATAAAATAGAGTGGAAACATATACCAAATTAGGTATTCAGTATACATGCTATGTATCAGAATCTATGATATTTAACGGTCAAAAAAATTTATTCAAAAATATTCTACTTTTGAAAAATAATAATATCATCCACTATGAATTGATACCAGTGTTCATGGTAACATATAGAGAAATAAAGCCCTGTATCAATTCATTTTATAGAAAATAAACTGTTAGCAACCATAAATAAATTGAAACCATAAAGTGCAATTTAATTTCTATTCTAATACTTTGATAATAATTTCCCATATCATTATCATATTATAAAACATATTTGATATCTAATAAAATCATTCCATGATTGAAATTAGTAAAAAAGGGTATAACCCTTCCTTATTTAATATTGAGAATTCCTTTTACATTGAAACATGTAAAAAGTATATTAGAGTTAAACATATTCCATGATATAGTACTACATGATGTGTAATAAAGAATTCCCATCTTATTACTCAATATAAAACCAATTAGACATGACTTATAGAAATCACTATATACATTGGTCTCACTATAAATATATTGATCTGGATTTTTTTAGCTTACCTCCCCATTCCAAAATATACTATTTTCATGTCCACTCTACCATTATTAAAACATGATGATACCATTTTTAACATATCAAACTATCCTAACGTCTCAAACCAGACCCAGGATTGAATTGGAATGATACTTATCCCTTGGATGTATCCATGAACCATGAAAATATTGATATAAATCAAAAATCATTGACCACAAACCATTGTGAATAGTTTACAACTCACCACGATTACAAAAATGTAGTTGTGGAACACACTATTCATCATAATATAATAAATGTAATACATACAACCTAATACAAGTACTAAAATACCATAAACACCCTTATACAAATGAAACTCTATAAAATTGGCCAACCCACTCCTGGTGATCTAGTCTCAAATAGTATCCACTATCTAAACATTTTAAATCTACCACAACCCTCATAAAAACGATCCCAACATCCAATAAATCATTTAACATCATCTTCATTCACAAAATCGTTTCCATGAGTAGTGTGAGTATACTACCCAATATGATATCATCAAAATATCCAATTCACCCGACCCATGTGAAATCTAACCAAGATATATATTTTCCTTACAAAAGTATATACCCAAACCCATTAATGTATATTAAAATACACCAAGGAATTTCAATAACTATCAATGCTAATAATTTTTTTAGAAAAAAAGAGATAAATTAATTTATTTAATAATTATCCCTGGTGAAACAAGTGTTGGAAACCAAACACGAGTGAGAATTACTACGATTCAATTTAACCATACCCACCAAATTAGATAAATCTTTTTCATTTTTTGTTATTTTTAACCACCTTTGTTAATAATGATTTAAAATAATATTATGAATAGCTATATGAACATGGAAACTAATATTATTGTGATCTATAAAGAAATTTAGTATTATAGAATGATTCAAAAAAATATACTATATATTAAATAATGGAGTATAAATTTAATATATTTGGGCTATATAATTAACAAAAAATTACATTATTATTTCAATTTAACAAAAATTTAGAATATATATTGAGATTAATAGTAATAAAAGGAAAATTATCTCCTTTTAAAACCATAATTGGAATGTTAATAGTTTAATTATGGAATTAGTATCATTAAGAATAAATTTCTTCCAATATATGTTTCCATGGACTCCTATATATGATAATAAAATCATGTTATATAAAAATAACATGAATTATGTCTCAGAAAAAGCCTAAAAATAGTTTTTCTCTATATTAAATTATCATGGGGTTCTATTAAAAAATAAAAAAGAATACCTATTTATAGAATCTATCCCTCATAAAATTTAAAAAATTAACTTTCACTTAAAAATATTTAATGATATTGGATATTTCTTGGGAAAAAAATATAATGATTTTGAATAACTAATAGTGCGGTGGATACTATTCTGATGGGGGGAAAGAATGATTACTTTGTTGAAACCCCCCTAGTAGAATGTAATAAACCTAAAGTACCATTAGATAAATATCTCTATTTACGTATAATAAAAGGTTTTATTGGTCATATAGTTTTAGTGGTGAAAATTATGAAGGAAATCGGTTTGGGAAATTGGGTTAAAACATTTTCCAATTTTCAATATATATTTTTCATTTCATATGATATGATGATATGCAAAAATTATACTCATTGATAGGGCTCTAGTTCAATTGTCTTTCATAATTGAATATTTATTCCCCCATCACTACATGCCTCACCTTCTGCTGGTTTCGTGGGTTTTCTAAATTAGAATGTTTTGTAATTAATATGATCGTATGCCATCAAATTTGGATCCAATTAGACCAAAATACATAGTAAGAAAATATAATGAATATTATATTTATTTATTGGTGAGATCTTTGGATGTAAGGACACTTATTTTTTTAAATCCATTTTTGGGAAAAAAATATGAATCCTTTCTTTAAGATGTTTCTAAATAAGAAAAAGTGTCTTTTCCACATGAAGATGGCCTCAGATAATTTTTCTGACCACATGGCCAATCCTGAAAAAGTGTTTTTACCATTGGATATGATTTTGGTTGAAATATTAGCCATTCAAATTTTGGTGAAATAATTAATATTTAATAATTACTAAAATAATTATTAATTTATTCATGTATGTTCGTTCAGTAGTTTGATTTGAATAGATTTTTGGAATGAGATTCCATCTCCCCCATTAAGTCTATAATGACGATTGTTTCCCAGGGGAGGCATAAACACGAGTTAGTGTTCAAGGTAGGCCCATGCTTTTTTTTGTATTCTTTGATTTTTATTATTTTTATTTCTTTTATTTTTTCCTTCATCCTTTTCATGTACACCCCTCTTGTAAATCCTCCTTCAAATGACCTTGGAGAAAAAAAGAAGATGGATAAAGATAAAGGTATGCATGATAATAGGGTTATAGCTGCAGAGATCTCATTGAGCTGGATCGATGTACTATAGTTGTGGATCCTCAAATCAATCCATGCTTCAGTATTTTCCACCCAAAGTTAGTCCCATTTATTATTTTCCATATATCCTTATAGATTTTCCATATTATCTATTTAAAGATATATTATTATTCTATGAGTCCCCTAGTGGTCGGGTCTATTGATATGGAGATGAAAACACGTGTTTGGGCAATTTGAGTGTTTTTATTTTTGGGGAAACCATGATACACAGTGTGTAGTCTAGGCTGACATGATGTCTATTATTCCCATTTGGAGAAGATAATGTTTAAGGAGTACATTCCATGTATAGGGTTGTACATGACATGTACTGGTACATGGCCTTTTATCTGAGTACCCGGCCAGGTGAACTCATGTTAGGTTACACGATTATGTAGTGTACATTAACAGACCCCATATGGGAAGAACCGTGTGTATTTGTACATGACCTGTCCGTTTATCTAGCTAGACCAAATTAGGGACACGGTAAGGTAGACCATGTAAATTACATGTCATCTTCCATCTTTACAGTCCATGTACCCGGGGCGTCTGACCACCTATGATTGCGAGAGTACACGCTCATTTGGCGATCTGAGTGTACACTCTATTTACTCCCCCCTTTTACCCTTTTGTGGGTATTTTTTTATTTTGTTCCCTGGTGCCCGTTTTTTGACTCGAGAGTATTCCACTCCAATTAGATGTCCTTTTATATTGTTACAGTGAAACTCATAGAAAATTATAAGGAATCATAATGGTGGTTTTAGGGCTTCTGTCAAAATGGACAGGTCATTATTCTAGATTTTGATTTCATTTTCCTCATGAGAGTGTGTTTTGGCATGAATGATATGTTGTGTGTTCATACCAACCTAGTGGAGACCATGATCTGAGATGATCTGATAGATATCTCATGTGACTGATGTAAAAACCCGAGATTTAATTATAATTATTCCTTATAATTTCATTTATGTCCTGTTTTGTAGGTTACACCAAAAGTATCTTGCACTACACACATCCCTGACTTGGCTTGCATTACACGCAATTCCAACCTTCCTCAATAGCATGTGTAGTACGCAATACCAGGTTCATTAATCAATGATATATTGTTATAATATTATTTTGTACTAACCGTTACGAATATTATTAACTACATTTTGAATTTTATAACATTATTATTCATCTTACACATTTTCTAGAACATGGTATGAGAACAAAATAAATTTTTAGGGATAAAAGAGTATTTTTTTAAAAATGCAGTTTTGCCGCATTTTGATGGCACACCCACTTTAAATATAGTTTTTGAAATGTTTATAAGTTCAATTTGACATAATAAAATTCTTCTTTGAAATAAGGATATAAAAATTTACTTTGGACAAATTTTTCATATTATTCTGATAACTCTTGTATTTTGATGAATATTAATAACACGCTATATTTTAATTAAAAACAAGTTTTTTCATCGCAATAATTTATATGGTTAAATTATAATATTTATTGGTTTTAAATTATAAATAGAATATATTTTTACCATTTAATATAATGTATGTCATTACCATTAATTTTACATTGAATTCATAGGTAAAAACATTTCAATCTTTGGCAATATTTTAACTTTTAAAACATGTTTTCATAACAACGGGATAAATTTTAATTTAATTACTGCAACTTCTGTGTTTTGGATTTTGAAAAATGGATTCCATTTTTGGATTTAATGGGTCTAAATTATGTTAGTAGGCTACTTTTTTTTATATTATGAATAGTAACTACGATAATTTTTATTTTCTTCAGTTAAAGATAAATCGGGTAATTAATGGTAAACCTAAGATTATAAAATTACCCTAACACATGCTAAAATTCTATTGGATGACTAAAAGTAGACTCATATCAACTGTGGGTCGGATTAGATTCATTTTATGGACTTTTGACCATGAAAAAAATTTAATTATTATTAAAACCAAAGAAAGTGACAACATGTCACTCTCTTAAATATTATAAGTATAATAATTTAAATTTACTGATAAACTTCATGAATCATCTAACTTGAATAGTATCCAGATCAATAATAAAATTATTTACATCATGTGGATTTATTTATAATTTTTAGGGATTAAATAATTAACATTAAAGGTGACACGATAGTGATGTTGAAATTATTTTATTGATTGTAGTATCAAATAAAAGGTTTTAAAAATATTAAAATAAATATTTCATGAACTATTTTATGTGCTCCAGTAATTTTATAGTTAATTATGACATGTTATGAATCTATTAATGATTTTAGTTCAAACATATCTTCCGTGGAGATTTTATTGAAATTCAAATAAATGAATAGTGTCAAAATTGACACTATTGTTATTTTATAAAAATAACATAATATAAAATTGTTTAAAAATCACACAAATATTTAAAATTTATAAATTAAAATATATATGGCCGAAAAATCATAAATTATCCAATTACAGACAATTCACAACCCATAGGTAATTATTTATTACAATTTAAAACTTAGAATCTTATTACCACAAATAAAATTAAATAGATTAAATAAGGATAAATAAAGTTGATAATGTTTAAAATAAATTCCCAACATGTCTAAATTTTATTGGTTGATGATATTAAAACCCTATATCATTTATGATTCGGATTTGAGTCATTTTGGAAGTTTTTATGAGGGGTTTGAATTTATTATAAACTAATATATTTCTATATTTCCAAATGTTCCCCTCTCCTCCCTTATAAAAGGGAACCTCCTCCCTCTCCTCGTCAAAAAATTTTGAGCCTTAATGTTCGAAAAAACCCAACCCATTTCTATTATCAAATTCCCTAGAAACATTATAGAGGTTATGGTGTCCTCAAAAGACCAACACTTCTGCCTTAAGAGGAAGCTTAAAAGAGGTGCATCGAAGAAGAGGTAATCTCTTCTATTGATTATCTCAAGTTTCATTCTTCATCAACTTCTTCTTCTTTAGATGTTTCATTATAATGTAATAACATAAGTATCACTAATATACTGATATGTTATTATAAATCTGAAACATCCCCATTTCAACTTATATCCATCCTACGGAAAATGAAATCACCACATCTGCGTACGTATGAAACACCGTCTCCCCATACGCGATGAGATTAATTTTCCATGATTAACCATTCAAGTATGATTATAAAGTATATATATAATATCTAATCATGAATATATTACATAATAATTATACTGGATTTATGTACATATATTTTTCATTTACTTAATTCCATTCAATAAAGAAATGAAAACAGCGTTCATGCATACGTACGACCTACCATCTCCATGAACGGTGTATTTCATTTCCATTTATAGATCTATCATATATATTTATATACTGAATATATATTATATATAAATCATGTTTTAAATTCTGGAATTAATTAAATCATAATATATGTAATAATATCAAGAACAAAAAGTCGAAACACATACGATAAATGAAACGATTTTACCCATAACACTGCATTAACATGGAATTTACAAATGAAAGGGTAATATAAAGCCATAAGTGAACCATATATGATATCATAACAATGAATATGATTCTTTAACAAGTCAATGACATTATTTAAAACATTACACATGAGTTTCAGATGCATACGAAGGATATCGAATATAAGGTAAGTGATAATTTTGCAAATCTCAATTTTATCTGAGATTGCTTATACGTAAGCATTTACTGGGGTATATTTTTCATCCATCTCCATAAATATGTTTTTCTTAAGGTGCTTAATATTCTTCCCTGTATTTTTAAATTCATGTTTAAACCTCTTTGACTTTTACTTTGTGTTATGGAGGGAATCTTTCTTTTGTTCACCATGCGTGGTACTTTTTGACTTTTTCATTAAAAATATGAGGTGAATGTTTTTTTACTTATACGGCATGAATGTATTTTTACGGTTTTATAACGCCTTATTTTCATGAAGATTACTCTACAAGATTTCATGTTTATTTTTAATATAATCCTTTTCTTTTAAAATTGTGTGGCATTTTGAGAAAGGAAAATGATTTTTAGGGAGAAAGGATATTTTCTTCAAGAATTCATTTCAAGTATTTTTTCAAAAACATTTTCCATCTAAGATGAAATTATTTAATTTGTGTATGTTTCATGTATAATGTATCTATGATTTGCATGATTTCACTTTTCTTATGATGAAAGGATATAGAATTGTTTTATATAGATTATGTTATGATGGGATGATGTTTATGGAACCCATTTTATTATTTGGGTTATGATGATGATTTATATTTATGTTGTGGCACAGGTAAGAATGATTTCATTATGAGATGGGTGGGACCTATATATCCCAATAATTCATTGGGGAATACTTATAACTCATGAGATAGACATGGCTGGAAATGTATGTTAATCCAGTTCAGTGATACAGGACTGGAACGAGGAGTGATCTCGATTCAGAAAGGGACTTTGTCCACTAAGATTGTCTTGGCAGTAATGCCTTAACTACTATAGAAATAATATCACGTGCTTAATGGTTTTCCAAAATTACATGTTTTCGACCCATGATATATTATCATGATTTATGTTCCATTATGATATATGCCTTACGTACTTCCATGATTTATGTCTTTTCTCATGATTTTGATGTTTAGATTTTATGTTCATGTTTTTCCATTCAAATGTTTATGGATTGTTTTATGTTCTTTATGTTTTCCCTTACTGAGAATTTGAGCTCACCCTTTTTATGTTTTCTTTTCCCCGGGATACAAAGAATGGTTTTAGGTATGAAACAAAAGGGGAATATCTTTATGGGATATGTTGATGATCTTTCACCACGATTAGATGATTATGTTCCATGTTTCAAAAGACACTAAACTATTACGGTCTTTTGGTTTCTATTTTTGTTATGTATTATGTATTCCGCTAAAGTAATGTAATGTCCATGTATGTCAAGTTTGGGGTATCTATAGTTGGTATCATAGGAAAGGTTTAGTAAACCTTTGGAAACTAGGATGTGAAATCTTTAGTGAAATCCCTATAAGTATTTCTAAGGTATGACTAGGGATGTCACTAAGGATATGCATACATATTGGTTAGAGTCCTAGAAATATTTTGAAGATCATGAATAACCAATGGTGAACCTATGGTGTCATGGATTAAATAATTTTTGATATGTTAGACATCCCATAAGTTACTTTTTCTGATTATGTGGTTCCTCGTTATTTTAACAGTTTCTTACACTATGGTTACTGGTCTTAGTCAATGGAGGGAACAAGAAGGAATTAAGTTAACATTGATTCCAATGGAAAAATTGGAGACTATGATCAACAAAATTTTGTAATTCCTGGAGAGAAATATATTGTGATTATACCAAATCATTCATCTCGATATATGATTAACATGGTGAACTTTAGTGGCATTCCTAAGTCATCAAATAAGAGGAAGATGGAATTTTATGCATGTTCGCATGGTGAGGAGCATAAAGAATGGAAGATTGAGATTTCTAATGAAGGGAAGAAGAACCTTGAAGAATAACTCATATCGATGGGAAGATGTTATCTATGTGGAGAAAAGGGTCATAGAGTGACAGACTGTTATGGAGTCCAATGTCTTATCTATGGAGAACATGGGCATTACCAAACTTAATTCCATGACCTATGAAGTTACTTCTAAATCAAGGAAAGAACTATACCATTCCAATAAATGAAGTAGATGGGTTGAAGGGATTATCTATTATAATTAAATAATAATGTTGCTAAGTTACTTTTATAGTATTTTGAAATATTTGTGTATTGGTCCATTATTGTTTTCTTGTTGAATATGATACCGGTAACCATGAAAAGTGATTGAAATATTTTTTGGAAAGCAGATAATATGTGCATAATGAAGAGATAAGGAGAAAATAATATGTTTAATAGTATTCGTGGGATAATGACTGATATAAGGAAAAAGTGATATCATGGTTTGAGTATATAGAAATTTTGGGATTTTGATATGTGGAAAGAGTTAACTTTTGACATAATTCATGTTTTCACTAAGGTTATATGTTAATTCATGTTTCTAAAGAATACATGATTAAGATATTCACATGTTTGTAATATGAACAACAAGATATATCTTATAATATATGGGGGATAAATGATGGTATTCGCATGCCTTTTATGTGACCTTCCAAGTAATCATTTTCTTTATACTATGATCTTGGACGGAAGAATTTTCAATAAGCCTAAAGATTGGAATGGATTAAGTTGTACATAAGATATTATTCTTTAAGGCTACAACCATCTTTTCGATATTATTACTTTAATAGTGATGTTTTAGAAAAAAGACAACCTGTAGGACGGGTGATAACACGTCACGCCGGACAAGGTTGTGCGAATCGAACCCACAACTGAAGTGCAACATGCCTTTATTTACAACCACTAGCATACAGGAAGTCCCTGTTTAGTAAAAATTATTGTCATTTTATTAAGTGGTATGATATATTATTTATAATTCCAATTTTTGGAATCATATATGATTAACATCACCATAGATGGACATATAAATATGTGATAACTTTTTCTAACCTTTTGTTTGAGACATATGGAATAACCCATCATTCTATCACATGATCTACTAACACCTCACGGATGAAAAATTCAACATTATTTCTTTATGAGATGAAGTGGAAATTGTTTAAGCCACCAACAACAGTGATATTATACCGAAATAATGTAAATATTTCTTCTAATTCAAATTCATCAACTTTGAGGAAATGATCTTGAAAACAAAAAATGTTGTCCTAGTTCCCTTATATCTGAGGAAACAGATTGTACCTTAGATCATCACAAATTTATCTCTTTGTTATTGTTGGCTTTTTAATAGCCATGTTCTCTACAACTCTCCATTAGAACTTGATGGTTAGGTTTCCCTTCCATATCCATATTTTCACTTATGTTCTCCTATGTGGATACCCAGTGATGAGTTAATTTCGGTAACCAATATGTTTCATACATCACTTTTTAAAATTATGTTTTTTTATTCCTTTTTATGATGTGGGATTCTAGGAAGGAAACTTTAAAGTAGTGAACCATTTATAACCCCGACCAATATCGAGGGAGAAATTCATTTTATGGGGGGTAGAATGTAACAAACCATGATTTTATGATAATTATTCTTTTTCATTTCATTGACGTCTTGTGTTGAACGCTACACCAAAATGATCTTTCACTACACGCAACCCAGACTTGGCTTGCATTACACGCAATCGCAACCTTCCTCGATAGCGTGTGTAGTACGCAATACTGGGTTTCACTAAACAATGATATATTGTTATAATATTTTTATGGACTAGCCTTTATGAATATTATTAACTACATTTTGAATTTTATAACATTATTATTCATCCCACACATTTTCTAAAACCTGTTATGGGAACAAAATAAATTTTTCGGGTAAAATGTGTATTTTTTTAAAAATGGAGTTTTGCCGCCATTTGATGGTGCACCCACTTTAAATCTATTTTTTGACATGTTTGTAAGTTCAATTTGAAAAAATAAAATTCTTCTTTTGAATAAGGATATAAAAATTTACTTTGGATAAAATTTTCATATTATTCTGATAACTCTCATATTTTCATTAATAGTAAAAACACGCTATATTTTAATTAAAAAAAACTTTTTTCATCTCAATAAATTATATGGTTAAATTACAATATTAAATAGTTTTAATGTTTAAATATAATATATTTTTACCATTTAATATAATTTATTTCATTACAATTATTTTCACATTGAATTAATAGAAAAAAACATTTCAATCTTGGACAATATTTTAACTTCTAAAACCTGTTTTCTTAACAATGGGATAAATTTTAATTTAATTACTACAACTTCTATATTTTGAATTTTTAAAAATGTATTCCATATTTGGATTCAGTGGGTCTAAATTATGTTAATAGGTTACTTTAATTTTTTTTGATATTATGTATAGTAACTACGGTAATTTTGTTTACAATAGTAAAAGATAAATCGGGTAATTAAGGGTAAGCCTAAGATTATAAAATTACCCTAAAACATACCAAAATTATATTGGATGACTAAATGTAGACCCATATCACCTAATGGTGGGATTATATTCTTTTTATGGACTTTGTAAAATGAAAATAATGTATTTATTATTAAAACAAAAGAATGTGACAACATGTCACTCTCTTAAATTTTATAAGTATAATAATTTTAATTTAGTTATAATTTTCATGAAAAATTGAACATGAATAGTCTCCCAAAATATAATAAACTTATCTACATCCTGTGGATATATTTAGGATTTTTATGGATTAGATAAGTATCATTAAAGGTGTCAAAATAGTGATGTGGAAATTATTTTATTGATTGAAATATCAGATGAATGGTTTTAACAATATTAAAATAAATATTATATGAACTATCTAATTTTCTCCACTAATTTTAAAGATACATATGACATGTTATTAATATATTAAACAATTTATTTCGAACATATCTTCTATGAGGATTTTATTTAAATTCAAATAAATGAATAGTTTCAAAATGGACACTATTGTTATTTTATAAAAATAACATAATATAAATTTGTCTAAAAATTTAAAAAATATTAAAAATTTATAAATAAAAATTTATATGGTCGAAAATTTCATAAATTATCCAATTATGGACAATTCACAACACATAAGTAACTGTTTATAACAATTAAAAAACTAGAATTTTATTACCACAAATAAAATTAAATAGGTTAAATAAAGATAAATCATGTTGATAATGTTTCAAATAAATTCCCAACATGTATAAATTTTATTTTTTAATGCGACTACAACCCTATCTCATATAATATTCAAATTTCATTCATTTTGGAAGTTTTTATGTGGGGTTTGAATTTATTATAAACTAATATTTTTTTCGACTTCCATAGGTGCCCCTCTCCTCCCTTCTAAAAGGGCACCTCCTCTCTCTCCTCCTCACACAATTTTGATCGTTAAAGCTCGGCCAAACCCTGCCCATTTCCATTATCAACTTCCTTAGAAACATTATATAGGTTCTGTTCTCCTCAAAAGACCAACTCTAGTTCCTTAAGAGGAAGCTTAGAAGAGGTGCGTCGAAGAAGAGGTAATCTCTTCTACCGATTCTCCAAAGTTTCATTCTTCTTCAAATTCTTATTAATTAGTTGTTTCATTAAAAATTATTAACACCAGTATCACTAATATAATGATATGTTATTATAAATATGAAACAACTCCATTTCACCTTCTATCCATCCTATAGAAAATGAAATCACCGCGCGCGTGTACGTTAAGAATACGGTCTCTAGGAACGCGAGGAGATTCATTTTCTTGGATTAACAAATAAAGTTTGATTATAAATTATATATAATAAAAAATCATTAAATATATTACATAATTATGATATTGTATTTATGTACATATATGTTTCATTTACTTAATTCCATTCAATAAGGAAACGAAAACAGCATTCATGCGTACATATGGCCTACCGTCTCAATGAATGATGTATTTCATTTCCATTTATCGATAAATAATATATTTTTATTTACTGAATATATATTATATATAAATCATGTTTTACATTCTATAATTATGTAAATCAGGATATAAGTTATAATATCAAGAACAAAAAGTCGAAACACATAGGATAAATGAAACAATTTTACCCAAAACACATCTTTAACATGGAATTTACAAAAGAACGGGTAATATAAAATCATAAGTAAACCATATATGATATGATATAAATGAATATGATTCATTAATAAGTCAATGACATTATTTAAATCATTATACAGTAGGTTCGGATACATACGAAGCATATCGGACACAAGGTAAGGGATAATTTGGCGAGTCTCATTTTTATCTGAGATTTCTTATAAGTAAGTATTTACTGGGGTATAGTTTCCTTCCATGTCCATAAAAATGTTTTTCATAAAGTGATTAATATTTTTCTATATATTTCTAAAGTCATGTTTAACCCTCTTTGACATTTACTTTTTGTTATGGAGTGAATCATTCGTTTGTTTACCATATGTGGTAATTTTTGACTTTTCGGTTAAAACTATGAAGAGAATGTTTTTTTTAATTATATGGAATGAACTAATTTTTACAGTTTTATAATGCCATATTTTAATGAATATTACTTTACAATATTTCATGGTCATTTTCAATAAAATAATTTTCTTTTAAAATTGTGTGGCATTTTGTGTAATGAAAATGATTTCTAGGGAGAAAGGATATTTTCCTCAAGAATTCATTTCAAGTATTTTATCAAAACCATTTTCCATCTTAGATGACATTATTTCAAATGTGTATGTTTCAAGTATAATGTCTCTATGATTTATATGGTTTCACTTTTCTTATTATAAAATTATATCCCTTTGTTTTATATGGATTTTGTTATGATGGAATGATGTTTATGAAACCCATTTTATTCTGTGGGATATGATGAATGATTTATTCTTATGTTGTGGCAGACATAAGAATGATTTCATTATGAGAAGGGTGGGACCTATATCCTCCTTCAATGAATTGGGTAATGATTTATATATCATGAGATATACATGGCTGGAAGGGTAAGTTAATCTGGTTTAGTGATACAGGACTAGAACGAGGAGTGAACTCGATTCATAAAGGAACTTTGTCCACTATGATTGTCTTGACAGCACTGCCTTGGAAACTATAGAAATCATATCATGTTCTTTATGGTTTTCCAAAATTACATGTTTTCTTCCCATTCTATTTTATCATGATTGATGTTCTGTTATGATATATGCCTTACATACTTCCATGATTTATGTCATTGCTCAAGATTTTGATGTTTAGATTTTATGTTCATGTTTTTGCATTCAAATGTTTTTGGATTTTTTTTATGTTCTCTATGTTTACCCATACTGAGAATTTGAGCTCACCCTTTTTATGTTTTATTTTCCACAGGATATAAAGAATGGTTTTAGTTAAGAAAACCAAAGGGGAAGATCTTTATAGGAGATTTTGAAGATCTTTCACCATGATTAGAAGATTATGTTCCATGTTTCCAAAGACACTAAACTATTACGGTCCTTTGGTGTCTGTTTTTTGTTATGTATTGTTTATTCTGCTAAAGTAATTTAATATCCATGTATTTCAAGTTTTGGTTCTCTACAACTAATCCCTTTGTGGGTTTTTTTAGGACATATCTCTTCTGATATCTTCCCATCAGTCATGATACACTTTGAGAATAGTTGTAGTCAAGGATACCATATAGGAGGCCTCAATATTCTATCTAGTTACCAAGTATCTCCTAAGGGATACCTTTTATTATATAGTAATCTAGGTAGTCCCCCATAGGATTTCCTACTTGGGATTCATTTTAATGATATCTTGTAGGATTCTTCATCAAAGCATGACGTGATGGACCCAACAGGTTCTTCTTGTTTGACCAATATTGAGTAGTAAACCAAGACTATTTAGAGATGGTATCAACTATCACCATAAAATACGTACCATTCCGGGAATCCCCTATGGATGTGAATGTATTGTTGTGTTGGAAATTCGAGCCACACTAACTCGTTTGTTCATATATTTGACAGGGTTATTGTTGATGTAGCGATGTTTACCAAAGGTGATTCCTAGTTAGTGGGTGTTGATCCTGATGGAAGGCATATTTCTTTCTATTGGGATGCCAAAATATTCTTCCTGATATCTTTTTTTTCTCATTTTAATTCCTAGATGTTCTTTTTTGGGATCTATATTCTGATCCATGTTATTATGATATTTTATTGGTACCAAAAGGTATATCCTGGGATATTGATATTGAGCCTGAATGTATATATTTTTTGATATATGTTTTGTTTGGACATCTAGAGGTGATTTCATTAATATTCAATTTCATCATTATATATTTTTTACATTCCCTGAGTGATAATTAGATTCTCATTATAGTAATTCCATGTATGGGATCATTATTATTATTTTTAATCCTAGAGTGAATCATGGATCCTGTTCAGTGATTCCACTGATGAGATCAATGGTTGAATATATATTTAACCTGATTGATGCATGGATCTAGTGAGTGTTACCTTGTATATAATTAGTGGGTAGTATACTTATGTACCCTGAATGATTCTTTGATCATGTTGAGGTATTCCATGGAAGATATTTATGGATTAATTTAATGTAAAATATCATAGAATCATGGATCGTGTTGAGGTATTTCATGGATAGGCTTAGTGTTTGGATATGATTATGCCTTGAATCTATCAAGGATCCAATTGAGGGATGCCATGGATGGGATCATTGGATGAATATTGTAACGCATTGAGTAATACGAATATTCCATTGAGGGATTACTTGGATGGGCTGTATGGGTGATAAAATTTGTGCTCTGATTGATACACGGATCCAGTTGAGGGATGCCTTGGAGGGCCTTAGAGGGGTACTGACTTGCATTCCTTCATTTATACTTAAATTTCCATTATATTAGTTTCTTATCAAGAATTATAGATAATATTTTCTATGATTCTAATGATTGTTCTCTTCTGGATTATTTACATGACTAAATTGATGTAGCATGGAATCTCATGAGATGTATGTCTATACTCCCTAAGATATTTTTATTGTAATGTTCATCATTATATGGAAACCATGCTCCGGTGGCTAGAGGTGAGTACGCTTGAACCTAGATGTAGGACCACTACCCCCCTGTAGTGACTTATATTGCTCTAGGGAATTCCAACATTAGCAAAATAATGTATATTTAGATTGGTATTATAGGTCCATAGAGAGACATAATGGTACTCAAGTTGAGTATCACAATGACAACCACAATTCCCTTGCATAGGATGTCTAGGAAATTAGGATTACAGACCCAAAGATCAAATGGTGATGTGGTTTCCTATTATTATTTTGACATACTAATGAGTATTCATATTTATGTGTATATGTATATGTATGGGTCTATACATGTATACCATATAGATATGGGTGTCCATGGGTTCACCAACTCAGTTGATAGGGATTTCAGACCCAACCTTTGACTGTGGTTTCATGCATTGTTATTACATTCCTTTTTTATGTCGTGGCGTGGCTTAGCACGTTTCTTTTTCCAGAACATATAGCATCACATTTACAGGTTTCATGTTGGGGTGGCCTAATGAGATTTTTTCTCACCCCTAAACATGAACGTATGTGTATGTGTAGACCTGATATATTCATTTCAGGTATAGAAAAAGATTCATGGTGGGTAGGGATGAGGCCTAATGTTTCCTTTTTAAGTATATTAACTCATAAGTTATTCTAATAAGGGAGGAGTCGTTAGATAGTTCATAGACATCGGGTACGTGGTCTAGGTATGAGTTAGAAGTAGTGCTCCATACCTTTACTTTTTGGTTTTTTGTACCAGATCTGTATGTTCAGCCCAGTGGGAGACGAATGATTTATTGAATGAAATAGGTGTTCAATAATTTTAATCATTTCATTTATTTCTGTAGAAAGTTCTATTTCAATTTTTTACTACTTTATCTCTCTATTTACTCACTATTGTGTCTGATACCAAGATATTTCTAATATTCTTTTACTCTTATATTATGGCATAATAACTCAACTATCACGTCCTAGTCCCTTGATGCCATCAGCAACCTCTGGAGTATGGGGAGATGCGCTTGAGGCCTTGTAACCTACCAGATCATATAAATGGTTTAGTGGCATTCGGGTTGGGACTCTACAATGTTTCATCTTAGGGGTTCTTTTCCTGGTCTTTACTATTTCGTATATGTTTTAATAGAGTATTAGTAATATGTCAGAACATGTGATGGATATTGTGATGGTGCATCAAGAACACTTGTTTTGGTAGGATGTCTAGGTGACCAATGTATTTGATTATTGTTCTAATTTGTGATGTTACAATTTTATATGATTCTATCCTTGAGTGAGGCACATGTTGTGTGGATTTATGATATAATTTGGATCTCTAGATCTTATCCTTTGGTTAGAGGCCATGAATGAATTTTTGAATGTTGGCAAGTAAATAAAACAGGTGTCTCATGCATCAAGTTTGGGATGTAGGACTCACAGCATATAGGTCTTCTAGGAAGTGGTTTTACTAAACATTGATAAATATTCCATAAGGCCTACTGACATATATATTTTCTTCTGATTGAAGGTTATGTGGGTCTACATTGAGGAGTTTTTTTTCAGATGATGTCTAATTCCTCATGCATGGGAGGTGCAGTGACCTTTTAGGTCGATATGGAATGTGATTCATTTCTATTATATCACTAGTATGTTGTTTTTTCTTGGGTTTTTGGTTATCTAGTCACATCAATGAGTACGATGATGACTGATACCAAGAATATTCATTTGATCTAGACCTCTAGGGGTATTTCTGTATGATGATTCATGATGAGTGTTAGTTCAGTTTCTCTTCGTCATTGGTTGTGTGACCTCCTACGAGAAATTCTTTATGAGAATTGTCAAAGAGGATAACAACCTCATAGGTTGTGTTTTCAATTTTTTCCATCATTGGTAATTTTGATATTTACCTACATTTAAGAGGTTTTGTTCTCTTAATCTATGTTATAGAAATAGAGTCCCTTAGTTTAGACTTGAACCATTGTAGGTTAACATATATTTTGTTAGAGGGTATCCTATGTAAGAGGTTATACTATGTTTTTAGATGGCTTTTTAGGTAGTGAAATTTGTTTAATTCACTTTTTTTGATCAAGGAATGGTAGATTCCTTAGTTTTTCATTATTGTAATGGAGATTCCTTCAACTTTTGATGGTGCACCATTTGTATTTTCGGTTCCAAGATTGAAATTGATGGGTAGGACTGTTTGGGTGCCTATCCTGGTTGACTACATTATAAAAATTTTATAATGCTTTCAGAGTGTGTGTAGATGCTCGTGACAAGAACGATGCCATGCAACGAGGGATTGTGGAATAATCATGGAACATGTGTGGTGCATGTTTTTTAAGAGGTGTTTCAAGGGTACTTCTTCCTTAATGAAAAATATGTATAGTGTAGCATGGTCATTTTAGCCTTCTGGAAGATGACTCACTAGAGTATAATTCAGGTGGTAAAGATGAACATTGGTTGTGTGTGGTGACGTTTGAATCAAAATCGGTCATTTACATGGGGTGATCCAGGGAAAAATGTTTTTCAGACATTCCATGTTCTTGGAAAATAGAATTTGTGTTATAATTACCATCTATGTTTGTGTATACATTGTGAAATGATTGGATGTCATAAGATGGCAGACCTATAGCTAAATCCTAGCCAGGTTTTGATAGAATGTGAGCATGGATCGGAGGGAGCTGCATATTCCCTTGGTAGAATCTTAATGTACTCCTATTAAAGATGATCATTCTCCAATTTTATTCATTTATACTATACTAAGAGAGCATTAACCCTATGTAGGGATCCTTTTTCTTTTTAAATGTCCTTACCTATTGTGGAAGATGATATCTTTTGAGGATGCATTCGAGGAGTGGTCAATGTTAAGACATATGGTGGGGAGTGAACCTTAGTCTATTTGAGGTTGGAGAAACTTTTTTCTGTTTAGCATAGGAATTTTCCATGCGCTGTTGGTGTCAAATGTTGTTTTTGATAATCTTATAAGGTTATTCCAATGGTGGGGACTACTAGATTAGTCATAGTTTAATGACTTCCATGTAGAAGTCATATTTTCATGGTATGAGGCTCTTATATGGATGGTCTAGATATCTTTCATTTAAGGATTATCATGTAGATAGCATGGTACCAGTCTCTTCACCAGGCTTCTCGAGGATGAGAAAGTTTATTACTGGGTGTTTGAAAGGTCCCATGTTTTTTCAAACATCAGTTTTGGGAAGAAATTTGAATTGTTTATTTCAGATGCTTGTAGGGGGGGTGTAATAATCTTTTTCATGTAGGAGATGATCTTAGATAATTTTTCTAACCACATGTTAGTCCCAGAATAGAGTGTTTACCCTAGAATAAGAACTCGTTAGAGATCATAGTCCTAATTTTTGAAAAATAATTAATAAATAATAATTTATATATTATATATTAATTTATTAGTATTGGTTTTTTCGGGCATAAAATTTGAATGGAGCGTTGAATTGAGATTATATATCCGTCGTTGAGACTATATTGGGAATTTTTTCATTGGTTAGTCATAAACAAGAGTTTGGCACTGGGGTCGGTCTAAACCGCTTTTCCTTTTTGTTTTCATTTCTTTTTCATTCTTTTTATTCCTTTATTTTTTTCCCTTATTCTATCTCATGTAAGACCCTCCTACATCTCTTCCATTATGGAACCTAGAAGATTATAATGGAGAGGTATAATGAATGTTATATGTAAGTTAATTGGGGTACCATCGCGGTTCTCCCGACAAGTAGGATTGAAATATGGCAGTCGTGGAACGTCAAATTGAGCCATGCTTCGATGATTTCTTCCCCAAGGTAGGTCCATTTATGTTTTCATCATAACTCACCATAGATTTTCTATTTTCTGAGGTTAAAAAACTATAATAATATTATGAGGCTCCTAGGGGTTGGATCTATTTATTTCGTGATGAAAAAAGGGATTCGGGCAATACGAGGGTTTTCTTTTCCGAAATGCCTGGATACATATTGTGTTTTCCAGGGCGATCTGTCGTGTGTTCTTCTCTTTTTGGGAAGATGATGTTTCAATAGTACAAACAGTGTATAGGGGTTTACATGTTGAGTAATGGTACTCATTCCTGAAGCTGATTACCTTGCCATGGGAAACTATTTAGGGGTACATGGTCCTATAGAGTACTCCTCCAGACCCCATGTGGCAGCACACTGTGAAAAAAGTAAATGACATGGATGTGTATACGACCAAACAATATGAGGGACACAATAAGGTATGCCATGTAGAGTACATATTGTGTTCCCTCCTTACATGTGATGTACCAGAGGAATTTACACGCCCAGGACCGTGAGAGTAAACACCCATATGGCGATTCGAGGGTGCACATCATGTATGGTGTGTACACAATGTGTACTCCTCTCATTGTACCCTATAGAGGGTCTTTTATTTTTTTACCTAGATGTCTGTTTTGGCCACAATGGTAATCCATTCATAGTGGTTCTTATCATATGTCATGATGGAGAAACCTGTGGAGCGTTCTATGTAGTCCTAATAGATGTTTTGTGGATTCTATCTAAATGTATATGTCATTACTCCAGATTTTGATTTCACTTGTCTCTTAAGCCTTTGTTTTGTGGTAAATGATAGTTTATGTGTTTGGACCAACCTATTGACGACCTTGATTTGAGATGAGGTGAGAGCTATCTCATGTAGCTGATGACTTCGTCATTTTCATTTAAGGACATCAATCTTGAGAGATATTCCCTTCTTGAATGAGAGTCTCTATGAACGGTTGTTATTAATGATCCCATATAGGTTTCCTATATCTTCTATCTAGTTAATAAGGATCCCATGAGGGATTCATTTTATTATATTCCAGTCTATGGAGTCCCTTATAGGATATCGTTCTGGTGTATCATTCTATGGATCTCTAATAGGATTCATCATTAGTGCTTTACTTGGGGGACCCAGCTGGTGCTTGTTTTTTGACCGACCCTACGATGTATGTCAGATTTGGGTAGAGATGGTAGCATGTGACACCTTTGAACCCATAACGAAATGGTATGCTCATGGGGCTATGACTGGAGTGTCGGGATGGGTGTGTAGGCCACCCTCACTCGTTTTTTATGTCTTTGACATGGTTATTGGTGATTTAGAAATGATTACAATAGGTGCTTCCTAATTTTTGGCTATTAAGCCTAAAGTGAGGTGCTATTCTTTTTATTGGGATTCCCAAATGTTCTTCCTATGATCCATTTTTCTCATTGGGATACCAAGAATTTATTTCATGGGATCTTGCTTCGTAGCCATGTTATTTTTGATATTACACTAGTACCCAAAGTTATTACCTAAGACATGAATTTTTATCTTCAATTTGTATTTTTTGTGATATATATTTTGTTCGGATGTTCAGAGTTGATTCAAAGAATGCAGCTACTGATCTGTACATGTCGTTTATATGAACTGATTGATTCTTAGATTCCCGTTATAGGAATACCTTTAATGGGATAAATAGGATTTTTTTATAATTCCTGAGTTAATCATGGATCCCGTTGAGAGATTCCATGGACGGGCTCAATGGTGGAATGTGTTTATACCTTGAGTGATGTGTGGATTCAGTGTGAGATACCATGGATGGGTTCAGTGGGTTGTAGACATATGTACACTGAGTGATACATGGATGCAGTTGTGGGATTCTATAGAACAGATCATTGGATTGATGGATTATAAACCTTGAGTGAATCGCAGAACCAGTTGATGGATTCCATGAATGGTATCAGTGTTTATAAATGATTATTCTTTGAGTGAATTATATACCCAGTTGAGGGATAAAATGGATGGGATCATTGTATAAATATAGTTATAAGGTGAGTGATAATTTGATTTTGTTGATGTATGCATTGGATGAGATCAGTGGGTGATAAATTATGTGTTGTGAGTGATACATAAATCCAATTGATGGATTCCATAGACGTTATAAGACTGATGATGACTTATATTACTTGAGTGATACTTGTATTTCCACTGTAGGAATACCTTGGATGGGATCATAGGATTTGTGTTCTATGATTTGATTGATGGTGCTCTTTCGAATCAGTTGTAGTACTTGAATGATTTAGCTTTTCTTCTAAGTAGATGTCTGGATATACTCTCTGATATCATTCACTATTGGATTGACCATCAGAATACAGAATCCTTTATTTAATTTTTGGAGGCGAGTTTGTGTGAAACCAGTTGTAGGGAGAGTATCCACCTATGATGACATATCATGCTAAGATACATAGCGGTGTTGGATGAAGAAGGTATATGTTGATTGGGATTATGGACCTAATGATAAACATAATAGTTCATAGATTACGTTCCATGGTGTCAATATCAATTCCCTTTCATAGGATGTCCTGGTGATGAGGATTATGGACCCATGGATCGATTGCTGGTGTGGTTTCTTTTTTTTGTTTCACATACGTAGGAATATTCATATTTATTTATATTTATGTAGTGATGGTACTATACATGTATAAAAATATGGTTATAGAAATACATGTTGGAAGTTACCCAGTTGACAGGGATTTTGGACTCGAGGTTTGACTTTGGTTTAATATATTGTTTTTATTTAACTTGGTGTGCCTCACTGTGGCTGAGCATATTGAATATGCATGCCCTTATAATATCACATTGATAGGTTTTTTATTGGGTGGCCTATTGAGAATTTTTCTCACCCATAAATGTGCACATTAGTGTACATATGGGGATCACGTGCCTCATCCCAGTTGGTGAGGTATCCTTATGTTCATACATGTGACCCAGGTTCAAAACCAGGTATAGGCATATTTTCAGGACTGTAACATTACGGTAGTAGGTATTGTAGCAGGCACTGTAGAAGTAATGTAGCAGAATTGTACATTGTGCGGGTACTGTAGAAGAAATGTACATTGTACATGTACTGTTGCAGAACTATACACTATGCGGGCATAGTAGCAGGTATTGTTCAGTACTGTAGTAGCTAGAAATATTCACCTTGGGCCACCAGTTTGGGCTTGAAGTCCTTAAGGCTTTCAAGCCACCAAGGCCTTTGGGTTAGTAGGGCTTTCGAGCCACCTTTGTGGCCTTTAGGCCACCTCAAGGCCTTCGGTCCACATCCAGTTTCCCCAAATAGTCTCTAAAAAATGAGAATCCCCATAAGAGTATTCATAGTAGATGAACTCACCAGAGCAGATCCAAATGGATTTTTCAAAATGAGAGGGTATGGTTATGCAATCAGGACCAGCTTGTGCTTGCATGGGTAGCCTAGCCAGACGACCTTGCGAAGGTGGAGAGTTACTATCATGATACAGATATTGGGGAGGGGTAGTTCCTTGTAGATAGTCTGGTTAAATTCCCTACGACCTTCAGGTCATGTAATCTCCTAATCCTATGGTCCATGTAATCTATCAGCCTAGGGCCTTGTAAGGGTTCCCCCTCATCCCTTGAATGGGTAGTTATCAAAAATCAACAAAAATAAAGGCCTTCGGGCCATTCAGAGTGTACATATTGAAGTTATGTCTACCTTTCTAGTTATTCATGGGATTCGTGCTGGGATGGGATGAGGCCATGTCTTTCATATTTTAGTGGAGTATCTCATGAGTTTTTTAGATTGGGCTGGTTCATTTCGATAGAGTTTTAAGTTTGGGTACGTGGTCTACCTAAATGTTATCAGCAGAGCCATGTACCATTACTTTTAGTTTTTTGTACCATATATAATTGTTTGGACTAGTGGGGGACCCGTTTCATATTGTATGACATATCAATTCGTGATGTTACAACATTTAATTTAATGTTTTATCATGTTATATTTCAAATGATTAGTACTTCTTCATTATGTTTATTTTCTATTTTGCATGATACATTTTTATTTATGTTATTTTTTTACTCTAATATGATGGAATATTCTCTCCATTATCACCTCCTATGCACTCACTTCAAGTTGGAAGCCTTCGGAATATGGGTATGTGTTCTTGAGGCCTTATAACCCACATGAATAGAGAATTGGATTATCAAATTCTATGTTGGGATGTCACAATGTAATTTTTTATGGAGTTGGTATAATATATACAATAATGTTTTATAAATCCAAAAATGATAATTCATACAAGGGTGGAAATATGATGTTTTTAATCAATATTTTCTTACATTAATCATTTCATGGGGAGTTAGGAACAATAAATCATTCTTAGCGTAACATCATATACATGAATTCTTAAAAAAAGTTGTCCACTTGTAAATGCACTACTATATTTCTTAAGGTATAATGACAAATATCCTGATTAAAAAACGAGTTCATAAACAAAATGGTCGGGTTAGTGGTTATAGGGAAACCAAATTCATGGAATAATTTTGAGATAATGGTCACATAGTTTCTCTGAAAATTGAATCATGTTAGAATCAAGGAATTTTTTTTTTAGTTTTTGGAACAATTAGAATAATTTTTTTTAATGACGTTGTAACTATTGTTTCTATAAATGTAATAACATAGTAATATTTATGATAGATAGATTCTATTAGAATTTATAATTATCTTACAGGGTCACATAATTAGGGATTTCACAAATAAGTAATGTGAATATAGATTGAATGATTTGTCTTGAGGCCATTCATCTATCATGTCATGTTCCAGGACACATTAGAACATGTATCTTATGAGGATACTCATGCAATGAATCATATTTTCTAGTCATAGAACTTAGGTTTTGTGAGAGGATGTGTTAGTGTCTAAAAATTTCAATCGATTGTTTTTTGTGAGAAAAAATTGATTAATTTATTCGAAAAAATAAAATTTCATAATATTGCATCCTTCCTTTTCATATTCAACCTATATCGGTTTTTTTCTTTTGAAAACATCCCTAGAATAATTGACTAGTGTGGTGGAAATAATAAAATATAGATCATTATGTTAGTATTAAAATTATGTTGATGTAGAATCATGAAAGCATTATATATTTCATCGATTATTAGATCTCGTTTGGATAGGGAAATGTTTCTGATAGTTTCAATATGATCGGTAAATTCGAGAGATGTTAGGATTATGGAGGTTCATTACGGTATAATTAATTAGATGGTATAGAATGTGGAATAAAATTAGTCTAAATCTAACTAACGTAGTGAGATTTGGATAAATCATGTCCTTTTATAAAGATCCCTAGGTAAACATGACTATAAAATCACTAAAATGAGAATCTATAAAATTTAATTGAAATAGAAAATGTTGATTAAAACTTATTGGTAGAATCAAAAACCACAAAAAAATATAAATTTAATGATTTATTTAACATTATAAATAATATTATCTTGAGTATAAAACTATAACATTTTCAACAAAAAAATAACATATCTATGAGGGTATAGGGTGACTTGATAGAGGGATCATGAATTAGTGTTATATCATGTGTACACAATTACCAACACATCATAAATGCCTCACATTAAAAATTTACACTATGTGAATGTTTTATTAACCAAAACCATTGTAAGACCTTTATTCCATAGATAATATCCGAAATAGAAATCTATAACATAGTATTTGACATATTAATAACAAAATGCACATTATTCTTACCAACATTGTCTCTAGACCAAAGTTAGAATTTTCCTTAGTACATTTTCTTCATATAGTGTAATTATGATCCACTCTATTGTATGAATTATATACCACCATGAACCATGTTATCCAGTCAAGGAATGAATACTCAACCAATAATTATCCATATAATAAGCAATGTATAAAAAACATCAATTTTTTCCCTATATAATATAAAATCAACTAGTAATCTAATTATCCAATCAACAGTAATATCATTCCATTGAAAAATTATTAATTGATGAATAAATATTAAACCCCTGAAATTATACACCACAATTGAGTACAAAGTATCAAAACCAATGGAAATCGTCAGAAAAATCAAATCCATTATAAAAAACACATTATTATTATCCCTTTTCTTGAAAATTTCACACACACACAAATATTTCATGTATCTATTTTTTCTTAAATATTCACATAAAAAACCCAATATAGTTTATTGTTTTTAAAACCATTAAATAATTTATTTAGTATCAAATATTTATTTTATTCTAATTTGAAACACATTATGTTATGTGAGAATCCAACTATCTCGATAACAATGTCAATTTCAAAAAATCATTTCATTAAAAATTGGTCGATCATGAACTATATCACGTTTTACTAACTTTCAAAGGGATCGTAATTTAGGTACACCATTAACCTACATATGATGCCTTCCTTTTACCTAATAATGTTATAAAAAGTTCCATATATCCTCAATGAGAATATTAGGGTTTGACATACAAGACCACAAGATTTGACCAAAAATATAATAATCATTCAATATTATATATACCAATTATAAATAATATAAATAAAAACATGTGTGGATAACATTTATTACATAAAATCAATTCATTATTGAAGAATTATTTACAATGAATATTATAAAAGAGTTAAAACAGATTTGACATCATTGATGAAATAATTAAGAATATTTTATAAAATATTCATGAATAAAACAATAATGAATATTGAGCATGAATATGAATTTATATAAATCATACATGAGTAAAATATTTATATCATAAGGCATTCAAGATGAGGTGGGTATTACTCATGAAATGGTCAAGGATATAAATAAAGTGGCTCTAGGGTATAATATCATTATCAAATTGGACATGTATAAGGTGTACAATATGCTTGAGTAGGGATACATACAAAAATAATTGAGGAACATTGGTTTCAAGTCATTGTATTGAAATCTAGTTTATAGGTTCTCTGCTTCTCAATGGATATCCATCTCCTTCATGAGAATAATTTTGGTTTCATCAAGATGTATTAATGTTTGAGGTAGGGTGACACTCTGTTGAAACTCGTTTCCGTCACAGAGTCTAACGAATGAAAAGAGAAATACCTTGAGCACAAGGTGATTCATCCTTTGAAGAAACATCAAAAATTGACAAAGGAATAAAAAAGGATTCCATTATGTATGGTCCGTGAACGTTTCAACATGGTCACATAGGTATACCTACACACCACTTATTGGGAACGCTGGTGACTTGCGTGCCCTATTTGATTTTCTCACAAGGTCTTCAGTAGCCTATAAATACCCCTTGTGGGCCCCCATTTTGAGACAGAAAAAATCCAGAAAATCAGATTTGAGCTCTCAGCGACCTAATCACTTCTCAAAGCCTTCCAAACACTTCTAAGGTATTTCATTTCCTAGAACATAAGATCTACATAATGGAAATAATGCGTAAGTGTTGAAATTCATCAACACCTACTCGCCTAAGTGTCTAAACCTTTTGGGAATTGATAACACCTACATGCCACCTTATCTCTTCAATATAACCAGCACGCAACTCATTTAAAAGTCTTTCGGGATAATACTAAGGGATTGAGCCAAGCCTAACCCAAGAATTACCCTAGGGTTTGACCATCGCACAGGTACACATGTGTCGCACAGGTATACATGCACGACCAGGACCTGCACGCCCAAATAGGACCTACGTGCCTACCTTCTTTTGGGTGCCCCTCCTATCCATTAATCTCTTTTCTTCAAATCTACACATACAATTCTATATTTTTCCTTCATAATCCCATTCAAAGACATTTATGGCATGATTCCTTGGTTGGATTCCTTATCTGAAAGGTATTTTATGGAACATCTCTCAAAACCTAGTGATTTACATATCTTCATGTCACTGTGGTGAGAGATTTCACTTATTCAACCTCATCTTGTATTATGAGAAGATCTTTAATCTGGGTCTTCTTTTTAGGAGTAATCCCCAGTTCATGATCTTTTACCCGGGCCTTCTTGTCAATAGTAATCCCCAGTTCATGTTCTCTAAACCTGGGCCTGCCTTCTTTTCTGGAATAAGCCCCGGTTCATGTTCATTAACCAGGGCCTTATTTTAGGAGTAATCCACAGTTTAAGTTCATTAATATATGCCTTCGATTTAGGAGTAACCCCAGTTCCGGATTTTAAAATGGGCCTTCTTTTCAGGAGTAAGACCCAGTTCAAGTACTCTAAACTCGGGCCTCCTTTTCATGAGTAAGCCCCAGTATTCAAGTTCCCTTAACTAGGGACTCCTTCTCAGGAGTAAGTCCCAATAATAATTCCCTAACCTTGGCCACCTTCTCAAGAGTGATCCCCAGTTCGCAAGTCCCTTTAACCTAAGCCACTTTCTCAAGAATAAGCCACGATCAAAATTTCTCTTAACCAGTCTTAAATTCTTTTGATTTGGGCTTCCTTCTCAGGAATAAAACCCAATCACAAGTCCCATCCTAATTTGGGCATCTTAATTAGGATTAATCCCCATGATATAGTATCCAAATCTCCATAAAGAACATATACCATTATTGGCCTCGTTCCTAAGATTCTTCTCTAATGTAAGTCCTGATATTTATCTATTTGGGAAATCATACATACATAAGCCCCATATCATTCCTTGTGATCACATCTTTTGTGGCACAAATTGTCATGTTTACTAATACCTCTTGTTTTTCACACCGATCTTGACTCACGTGAGCTTAGAGTGTAAAAGTAACCACAACACATCTCTTAGGGTCGTTAATCATACATAAGCCCCACACTTCTTTATTCGAACTACGTGGTTATCATTCCTTTTCAAAACATGGATATATAGGTAGCCCATATGCGGGTACGATCCCAATTCTGAAATAATCCATGTCCTTCTAAATGACAATAAACTTCAAGTTCCCCTCTAAGTAGCTTCAAAACCAGTATGGTTATCATAATGAGCAAGAGATATCTATATAATGTATTTAAGGATACCATTGACTAAGAATCTCTAACAAATACAGATGATTCTATATCAAAGATGAACCTAAAATACATATAAAAGATTATCTAAATCGTATACATATAAATCATTGATTGTTAGATCTAAGGAAATATCATTTTAATACTTGGAAATTTAATAAGGATTCACAAACATCACATAAATCTATAAACAGAGTCTCAGAGTAGACAATAATTTCCCTCAAAAACGTGTGATGGGTCTAAACTCCCATCCTCTTGAAAAATGAAAATTTTTAAGCCTCGTCGGTCCACAACAAATGAGCACCTACCTTTGGAAAGTAGGTCCAAATGGATATAGAATCATTGTATGTTTATGTTTCTTTGAACGAACCCGTTAGAAACCGATTAGAATGTTTGAACCCATTAAACAAACAATGTCATCCCCAATTCTAGAGGAAAAAAAAAATGGTGAACACGAAGTGAATTTTTAACCAAGTAAAAATAATGTTTTATTTATTTCCTAGGCCCATATTTAAACTCAATGAGACGACCAACAAAAAAATCAATAACATATGTGATCATCCAAAATATATAGTGGTTGAACTTATATTCATTATGTCTGTAATATCTAACAGACACTCCATTCCATGATCTTCTGCGTTATAGAAATGGCTTCTCTAAAGTTCACACATGTGAATGCCTATGCTGTGAATGCCTCTACTGCTACTCCTACTGGATCATAGTATTCTCTGAGGAAAACATCACCAACTCAGCGTCTTCAACGATGGGTTTCAAATTCACCGGTTAAGAAATACCTTCGACAAGGTACCATTCCAACTCTGGAGGCCGCTTGACAAGCCCACCAAGTCAATAATTCAACCTGGTTGTCCGGACAGTGAAGACCAACGATCAAGAATCAGGTGGTTCCAACCACTGTTTCCAACTATTTTGCATCGTCATCCCTAGAACATAATCACCATTCTCTCCCATATTCCGGGAGGTGATTGAGAAGGTCACCCAAGGCCTTAATTCAAGGAGACACGAGTCCTTCCCGAGGGATCCCATAAACAATCGTCGCCAGACTCATGCGGCAGTGCACCCTCATCATGATTAGGGGTCGTCTCGAGGTATTCGACTCAGGTTCCTCGAATCCGAGCAGGCAAGACGAAACACTAGAGGCAAAGACCTGTGAAAAGTGAGTAGGTTATTATCTATGCCATCTCGGGAAAAGTCCACCAACCTATCTTGGTGGCAGGTAACGAGCGGGCACATACACCCGCCCGTCCAGATGTTACTGTCCAGCAGACTCGTCTAGCAGCAACACGATAATCCCACCAGGAAATTTCGGAAAAGTATTATTGGCAGTCATATAAACCTTTTTATAACTAATCAGCTAGTCAGTATGATCATTTCACTACAACCAAAGAAGGTCACCAATCTAATATGGTGGAAACTAATAAGCAGAAACATACACTTGTTTATAATCAAAAATTCTGTCAGCAGTCTCGTCTGCCAGTTTTGAAGGAAAATCGTCAAACGTACTTGATGAGGAATACACAGCAGGCACATACACCTGCCAATTTTAATCAATCCTACCAACAGTCCGATTTGGTAGCATTCGGAGAAGTCAGTCGGAAATTTTCGAAGGAAAATTTGGAGGAGACTTAACTCTCTGCCCCCACACATGAGTGCTGTCAGAATTCATAAGAAGGATAAGGAGGACAGGAGAAGGAACACACACCTAATCCATGCACAGAATGGACGTATATTCTCCTTCCGGTAGCTGAAGTCACCAAACACATTTTAACAAGTGTGAAGGAGAAGAAGCAAATCCCTGCTCATATTCTGGATGCCTGCCAGGATATTATAATTGCATCCGCAACATCACATGAAAAGAAATGAAAATCTATCCATACCAGTGGAGTGACACACAAATATTTCACTCCGAAATAGACACACACCTCAGTTCCCATCCAAGAGGGTTGTGGGGCATACTCTCCAATGTCATAAGGAAAACCAAGTCAGGGAAATTCACCTTATTTGGGTGGAGATAATCAGCCTAACCTAATCTTTTATCTTGATCAGACACATAAACTTTCCCATAATAACCAATTTTCTCAACAAGTGGTTCTCCAATTGAGTGATAATGCATCTATAAAGAATACCCATCCAGCACAGTCAAGAAATCAAGATCCAATCTCTAATAAGGCCTTACCCAATGCTGTAGTTCTTGATGCACTAAAACAATTATCTGTTGCAACTCAAGATTCTACTCTCTCAGTTCCCAATAATGGGAACATTAATTTCAATGGTCTACATCTGAAAATTCTTCATTAAATCTTTCTTCATGAATGTCTGGTCGATCTCGAAGTATCATCTTCATATGAGAGTCACAAAAAACCCTCTGTGTGGCCAGAATATCAAGGAGCAAAATTTTTTTATCTTTTGTTGTAACCCACCATGGTGGTCCTCCCCATGATGATTAATTTAGCTGCGAAAGTACACTCCGCAGTAGTAATTCACATTTCCTGGAAAATGATCCAATGTAAAATGTAGTGACGAGAAATCCCTATTATCATGAGGCACTTGAAAATTTGAATCCAGTCATGTTTGATGCTTTATCATCAGTAGATGAAATACTTTCTCAACTAGAAGATAGCCCGGGGTGTAGGTCATTCTTTGAAACACCCCTGAGTCATGCATCTTCTAGTTTGATAAATGAATTCTCAACCAATATTGTTGAATCTGATGAAGCAACAAGAAAGCACTAGCTCTGTTCTAATCAGGTAGAAGAATCTTCATCAAATGATAAAGAGGAAATGATGAATATGAGGAAACAAATAACAAAAGGGGAAGTACCAGTCTTGTTTTCGTCTTTGTCTGACTCTCAGTATGACATTCTCGAAATGTTGATGGAAGATTGTACTCATGATATTTGTCTCAACATGTGGAAAACACTTTGTCAATTGAAAAAGAAAGTATTATCTTTTGATGAATATGAAAATCATGTCAAGATAATAGAAGGGTTACAATGCCAAATTGATTTGGAATCTCTCTCAGTTTCTCGATATCCGAAGGCTGAAAAGAAGTAGAGAGCCCTTCAATGTTCATCCCTTGGAACACTAAAAATGTTTCACCAGTTAATTTCCAATGCCCCATATGGTATTCATATCAGAGGATGGGGTGTTCATGGAGAACTGCATTTCATTGTACTCTCTAGTCAACCAAGCCTTCCAAAAGTGGTCTCATGAAATGTTTTAGCCCTTGGCCAGCCACAGCCAATCGGTTTTGTTTGTAATAAAAGGGTTTCTAAAGAACATGCCTCAACTAGTTCTTCCCAGAATCAGGATTACAGAGAACATGTTGTCGAATTACTTTTGCATTATGAAAATGAGATCATCAAACAAGCTTCACGTTTAGAGTGTGTACATCATCAGCTGACAGAAGTGTCAGAAATCATCCAATGGTCATTTGAGCCAGGTGATTTAGGTGGATGAAGGTTAATGCATCCAGAAAATTTCTAGAATAATGTCTGCAAAATCAGAAGATCTTTTAAGAAAGTCTCAGATATAGCAGCTCAAAAGCCACCCCAGCTATCCAGACTGGGGACTCTTTTAACCCAACCCTCGGAATCAGCAAATAGGATTCGAGGAGTTGAGCAGAAATAGCAGGAACATCACCAGTCCACCGGACTAGGGACATTTTCAAATTCTCAATCTATTCCTTAGTGAAATTTAGTTTTCTCTAGATTAAGGAAGAATCCCCAAGAGGAATGAAGAGCCAAATTATCAGTATATTCACACCAAATTACGGTTTGTTAAGAAATTACTGAGGGATGAACTCAATAAGAGACAGTGTATCATTAGGGACATGAAAGATGACAATATCACAGAAATGCCAATTTAAGAGATCCAATGCATTATGCATCAATAAATGTCATCAATTCTATTATTTATGATCCTCTGGAACATGAGATTCACTCAGAGGAATTAGATGAAGAGGTTTCTGATCAAGAAGTTGTACACACATACAAAAATGAAGAAGGTGTGCATACACGAAACCAAAGGCTTACCCAGAATATAGGTATTCCTTCAAATAACCAACTCCTCGTTCTTTCAAAGGCATCCAACAAGGGGAAAGGGAATAATCAGGTTACATACCCTTTCTATGGAGAATGCCAATCACTCTCACTAGAGAAATGATTTTCACAACAAGAGGCAGAAATGATTGAATTAAAGAGGTTGAATGCAGAACTACTTCAATATTGTCTTCCTCCTATCCATGTTGGAGTCAGTCTGTCAAGGGAATTTGTTTTGGGTACTGATGTGGATCATGAATATCATCCTTTACCAGTACACCCTCACTGGTCTAATCTTATGGGTTATATGCAACAACAACCAGAAATACTACCATTAGTGGATGTCCCAGTCGCCACACCTGTCCAAACTCCATTTCTTGCACCTGCACTGGTCCAAGCTCAATTATATGATTCTCAAAAATTAATGACTACCAGTGATTCATTAACAGCTCAGTTGGAAGCTATGGAAGGAAATCGTGCACCGGTTCAACTAGAAAAGACAGATTACCTAGAATGGGTTGATGCAATTCCTCCCCCATAAAATGTTGTGAGTTCCACATTCCCAATATTTAATGGTTCAGGAGACCCAATGTAACAATTAACACATTGTGTTTCTCGTTGCGATCCTATGATGGAAACTCCTCAGCAACAAGAAGCAGTTAAGCTCAGGTGTTTTGTTCAATCATTAAAGGGGCCTCCTTTTGTCTTGTATGCATGCTTGCAATCCCAGTCAATTACTGGGTGGGAGGATCTCCGTCAAAAATTCCTTCTTCAATTCAGCTCAATGTTGCCAAAGAAAACAGTTTTTTATCTTAGAAATTGTATGCAATGGGAGAATTAAAGTGTTTCAGATTTCATTACTCACTTGAAGGGATTAACATATTTCTTAATATTAGAACTGCCTCAAGAAGAATTGTTCCCAATCTATGTTGAAATTTTGCGTGATGAATTACGCACATCGTTGATCCCAATGAAATACACAGGAGGGTTTCGAGACATTACATCAATCGCTCAAAAAATTGAAGACTCTCTTATAAAGAGTAAGGATAAAGCTCGTGTAATTCCACCAGTTCCAGGAAGAAGAATGGGTAAAGCAGATACTGCTACGGTTATACTTAAATAAGCACATGTACCTGCTTCAACTTCAAAACCATCATCTTATATAAGGGATCCACCTCCTGAGCATCAACAACACAGGTCGTTTCCTCAAGATGATCCAATAGATCAATGAAGAAATCTATTTGAGGATATGAAGAGAAAATTTTATTCTTTATAAAATGATCAAGTTCATGGTTACTTCATTTCGGCTATGGAAAATAATTCGGTTCAGTTTCCAGGGCCCAAAAGTCCTAATAAAGAAGGAGATGAAGACCGTAAAAACAATTTCCCATTTCATCAGATGTTAAGGAATCCCATTCAAGAGTTTTTTGTCTTCAAAGTCCTCCTTCAAAAGATGGTGGACCCGGGACTAGTCAAACTCAAAGGTTCTTCAGCTCAGGTAGCATGTGTTACTGCTACAAATTCAGATGAAGAAAGCATGTGGGAAGAAGTTAAAAACAAAAAATGTGCAAAAAATATGATGATTGGATGGTAAGGAAAACGATCAACCAAACTCATGCCATTTAGAGAACGCAATTGAAGAAACCAATTGTGTCTTCTACTATGAAGGTCATAGAAAACCCATCTTCATTAGAGGTAAAATCCTCAAAAAATTACATAATTCCAAGAAAGTAGAACAATCAGAAGAAGATGAAATCGTGTCAAATCCAAATTTGTCTTTGACTCTGGATGATTTTATTCCATCTACTTCAAAGCCATGGGCACCACCCCACCAAACAGAACAGCCTAAATTGGCTAATCAAGAAGGGTCTTCATCAGATGAAGAGTTTATCTTTGGTTTTGTTAACATGATTCACTTAACAGATCCTTATTCCGGCCACATTTTCAATTTTGATGAGCCTGAGTTCCCTGTATCAAACAGTGGAATTAGAGGTAGTCCTAGAGGTCTGGGATATAGGGGAAGACGTGGATATCACAAAATCCACTATTCCAATTCCACCCTTGCAAGAACTGTGTATGCAGTAGAAACTTGTGGCAGAGCCCTTCAGCGGGCTCAACAAGAACAAGAAAATTCTTCCACAAATAGAAGATTCATTCCTGACACAATTATTATGGAGGATTGGTTAGAGGTTCCACCTTCTTTCTATCAACAAGTAAATAGACCTATTCGGTCTAATCTTCCAAACCCATGAGTATTTTCAACTCCTACCCCGATAAAAGAAGCATTTACTTCTAAAGCATCAACCTCTAAGGCACCTATGAAACCACATGTTCCTGTTGGAAAACACAGAACATTGGATCAAAAATCTGATTTCATGATGCATTTGGCCCAGGTAACGACCAAGTTATCAAATTTGGATGCTTTGAATCTATCAAAGGAACCTCGGGAGGCACTCATTGAGGCATTGTCAAGTCCTCTAGAGTTCGAAACTGAAATTGTTGCGGCTGAAGTCTACCATGTAGAAAATAATCCGGTAGAATTCCATGCAATGATATCATTTACAGATGAAGATGAAGATGATGTCGTGCATGGGCATATTAGACCTTTGTATTTATCTGTAAATGTAAATGGTGTAGACATTTGAAGAGTATTCATTGATAATGGTTCAGGAGTCATCCTCATCCCCATTCGTACACTTCGTCGATTGGGCCTCACGGAATATGATTTATCTCCTTCTACATTCATGTTACAAGTATATGATAAAAATTGACAAGAACCACTAGGCAAGATTACACCCAGAACTCAGTTTGGAGACCTTGTATCCAATTTCGGTTTCATGGTTGTTGATCATGATACAACCTTCAACGTTTTTCTCGGAAGACCTTGGCTACATCAACATACAGGTATCCCTTCAACATACCATCAATGTCTCAAATATTGTTTCAATGATCAAATTGGGACAATGTATGGTCATAAATCCCCATTAAAAACATGTTAATATCAATTCATTGACGTGTAATTTTATCAAATGAAGGGTAAGAAAAAATCCTCAACAATGGAGGATACCAAAGTTAATGCTCCATATGGTTTGGAAATGATTCTAGTAAACCCATTCACACATGTGAGTACAGATTATGTGTTTCCTACCAATCAAATTGACAGAATAGAACCAAATCCAAATACTATTATGGAAACTTCCATTATTTCGATTATGGTATTCAAGCCAGTCAACATGGGAGAAAGTGGTGATTCACCATGAAACGATGAATGCTCAAATGGAGATGTCTTCATTTCATATGCTGAAATACATCAAGTTTATAGTTCGCCAACCAGGCCATAAGAAGTTATAGAAATGTCAGAGGTGAACGATGATGTCGATTCTCTATCCATCATCTCCTCTTTATTACCCAAGGAAGACCCTTCATCATCAACAGGGTCAGAAATATAATCCTCTTCTTCAAGATGTTAAAATTTTAACATCTCTCCTGATCATGGAAACTCTGCTTCATCATTTACTATGAAAATAGAAACAGAAGAAGTAAAAAATGTTGAACAAGGAGATGAAGATCTCAGGGATGCTCCTCCAACATTTGAAGAGGTCATCTCTACCACTGTAGATGAACTCAGAGAAATAAATCTGGGTATAAAAGAAGATCCACACCCCACTTTAATTACTGCGGCCATGACTCTTGAAGAACAAGAAATTTATATTTCATTTTTAAATAAAAATCAAGTTATATTTTCTTGGAACTATATAGAAATGCCAGGGCTCGGTCCCGATGATTCTAATCATCATTTGGGTTTTCCAGAAGAACATCGAGGATTCAAGCAAGCCGAAATAAGAACACACCCAACTTATGCTTCCAAAATTGATGCTGATGTGGATATGCTTATCAAAGATAACTTCTTCAAAGATGTTCAATATCCCAAATGGTTGGCTAATATTGTCCCTGTGAAAAAGAAGAATGGAAAAAATAGAGTTTTCATTGATTTCATAGATCATAATCAGCATTTTTTCAAAGATGATTTTCTAGTCCCGATTACAGAATATTTAATTGATGAAACAGCTGGATTTGAAGCACATTATTTCATGGATGGATATTCTTGGTATAATCAAATCCGAGTGGTTCCAGAAGATTATGAATCTAAAGCCTTCAGATCCCCTTAGGGTTTGTTTTGCTATCAGGTAATGCCCTTAGGGCTAAAGAATGCACGCACAACAAATCAACGTGCCTTGCATCGTATCTTCAAACCCTTTTTAGAGAAGTTTGTTTAATGTTATGTGGAAAATTTGGTGGTTAAATACAAACAACATTATAATCACTTAGCTATTTTGGAAGTCAGATTCAACAAACTTCTGCAATATAATTTGATGTTGAACAGCTTAAAATGTGCTTTTGGGGTAACCTCAGGAAAATATCTCGGCTTTGTTGTGCGCCATCGTGGCATCGAAGTTGATCCTGAGAAGAGATAGTCAATCCTCAGTATGTCACCTCCTTGAAATTTAATAGAATTGAGTTTAATTCAAGGACACTTAGCCTATATTCGGTGTTTCATCTCCAATATGGCAAGAAAATGTTTATCCTTCTCCAAATTGATGAAGAACGGAGTCACCTACCAGTGGACTAAATAATTTCTAGAAGAATTCAATATGATCAAGATGTATCTCTTGAGTCCACCGGTATTAACGAAACTTGTTGAAGGAAGTCCACTTATTCTTTATTTGACAGCTTTAGAGTGATCATTGGGAGCCTTTGTTTCCCAAAAGAATGATGTTGGGAATGTAAACAGCCTTTACTATCTCAGTTAGACTATGCTTGAAGCATAAACCCGATATTCAATTATTGAAAAGTGCTGTCTGGAATTAATCATTATAGTTCAAAAAATAATACACTACCTAGAACATCATGAGGACCATTTTTTATCTCATAATATCCCGCTCAAATTCATCCTTAGTCGTCAAAAGCTTACAGTATGTCTAGCAAGGTGGGCAGTTATTTTGCAGCAATTTGAATTCCAATATGTGTCTCGAAAGGCATTAAAGGGCCAAGATATGGCTCATTTCCTTGCTGAACACCCTTCATTAAAAGATACGTCTTCGGATATTGAAATTCCTGATGAGGATGTCTTCTCTATTCAAGATAGTCTTCAAACATGAGAAATGTACTTTGATGGTGCTTCCAGATGTCCAACAGTGAAGAAAATGGAAGATCCTAAATTCAACAAATTTGGGTTAGGAATTGTGCTTATTTCCCCAGAAAAGGAAGTGCTACTATATTATTTCTTATTGTGGGAAGGTGGTATGAATAATGAAGCAGAATATCAATCTCTCATCATACGATTGGGTTTGATACTTCAAGAACAAGTGAATCACTTAAAGGTAAAAGGTGATTCAGTCCTAGTAATAAAATATATTAATGGGGATAATGCAATAAAAAAAGAAGAGTTAATCCCTTTGAATGATTACGTCAGAGAGTTAATGGTGGAGTTTCATTCAGAACCGACATTTTCTTATGTCCCGCGATCACAAAATGCCCAAGTTGATGCACTAGCTAATATAGCAACAACTCTAGCAGATCCAAATCTGGATGAGACAATTATTAGTATTGCCCATCGTCGTACCATTTCACCTTATGTTCAAACCAGAATAGTGTAAATCAATGAAAATAGTCCCATTTTTGAACTGTATGGTCATACTATAGGAGGGAAGACACCTATCCGGGATTACCTTCAAAATGGAAAACTTCCACCTGATAGAGCCGGGAAAGAACAAATCTGGCGAAGTGTGGTCAACTTCACTAGTTATGATAGCCCAGAACACCTAGAAAATTTATCTACAAAAGAGTTTGTTATGGAGTTCTCTTCAGATGCATTGATGGTGTAGAGACAATGGAAATCATAAAATAATTACATCTAGGAGTCTATGGTGCCCACCAGTCTGGACATAGAGTATCTAATAAAATTTGAAGGCTTGGATGCTTTTGGCCTTCAATAATACAAGATTATGTTGATTTCACAAATAAGTGTCATTATTTACACATACAATCCAATTTCATTCATCAACCCCCAGAGTTGCTTCATATAGCTAAATACACGTGGCCATTTCCCATATTGGGAATAGATATAGTAGGACCTTATCCTTCAGCTACATCCAATCAGTTTATGTGCATTCTTACTGCTACTGACTTCTTTTCCAAATAGGAAGAGGAAATACCTCTCAAAGAAGTTAGTTCAAAAAAAAATTAGCTTCATCATGTCAAACATCATTACCATATTTTGTGTCCCTCATACCATATTGACGGACAATGGAACCAACTTCAATTTATCCGAGGTAAAGAAGTTGTATCAAGAATACAACATTAAATCCAATCATTCATCTCAGTATCATGCAGTGGCCAATTTCCAGATAGAATCCTTCAAGAAGACTCTTTCAAACATAATTCAAAATATGGTGGATAAAGATAAATATGCATGGCCTGATAACCTTTTCCATGCTTTATGGGAATATCAAAACACCACCCGCACTACAACGCGGTCAAATCCATATTAATTGGTATATGGAATAGATGCAATCTTTCCCATTTAGGTTCAATTACCCTCACTCAAGGTAGCCATTTGTGATCAGTCATCTATAGATAATCAATCTCAAAAGCGATTGGATGAATTGGAATGATTAGATGAGAAAAGATTGTGCACCTTGCACCACTTGAAAGTCTATAAAAATAGTATAGCACAACATTTCAACAAAAAATTTCATCTTCGTTCATTCATTCCGGGAGAATTTGTATTGGTTGTCAGAACTCCAATGATACGAGTAAAGAAACCTCCCATTCTTGAACCAAAGTGGGAAGGACCTTACTCAATACATAACGTCTACTTCAATGGAGATTATTCTTTAATCTTAATGAAATGAGAACTCAACACTACTTCAACCAATTCCGGATTTCTAAAGAAGTATTTTGGATAATACAAATACATATCACGGTCCATGCATATGTCCTTAAACTATTTTCACATACATCTAACACGACGTTAAACTGTGTCGTCCTTGCTATAGGACATTAAACTATACATCCATTCTTAAGTCCTTACTTCAAGACATTAAACTACACAGTCCCTTCATAATACAACATGACATTAAACTATGTGGTCCTTACTGCAAGACATTAAATTGCATAGTCCCTTACCTCCAACATGTCGTTAAACTGTGACATCCTTAATACATGATGCTAAACAATACAAAATTCCCTTAGGTACAACAAGACGTTAAACTGCATAATTGCGAGTCTATGAATATGACCTTAAACTACTAGCATCATCATACAAAATGACATTAAACTATGCCATCATCCAACATGATGTTAAACTGTGAAAAGTTCCCTAATACGTCCAACATGACGTTAAACTGTGTCCTATTTTGTCATTACTGCATGACATTAAACTACACAGTCCCCCTTTTGTCCAACATGACGTTAAACTATATTTTCCACATCATCTTAGCTATAGGACGCAAAACAGTACAACACCCTTATTGTCCAACATGATGCAAAACTATGTTCACATCCAACATGACGATAAACTGTGTCCCAATATTTATCCTACATGACATTAAATTGTACTGCTCATTCGTCCTATATGAAGTAAAACAGAATAATTTCCCTTAATATGTCCTACATGATGTTAAACTGTATTTTGTCCCTGATACATGACACTAAACTGTGCAACACCAATAGTCCTCACTACAGGACTTTAAACTGCATAGTCCCTTTATATGTCCTAAATGATATTATAATAAGCATCATTAAGGTTATTTCTACCTCTAGTTTCTCACACTGAGTTGGAATCACGTGAGCTTAGATTAAATTTCAACCATAACCCCCTCTCTGGGTCACTAACCATGAATAAGTCCCAACACCATTTTTTAGGTCGTTGGTCTCAAAAACATCTTGATCACCAATTCATTCTTCAATTGAACTATGCGGACTTTGATCCTTCCCATCTAGGCTAGGTACGTAGGCAACCTCTTGAGATTCAAGCCCAAAATCAATTTCTTCACATTGGTTCACCTCCATCTCATATGATGTTGATTCGTGAAACCGCCCCCAGAACTAATATTTTTAACATTGGTTCACCATAGTCGTTTCTATATGACGTCAAAATAATCTCACTTTTGGCATGTATGACGATAAAATACAACATTCTCATACACCCTCCCCCGAGAGAGAATCATTATTTACATTGATCTCCAATAATTTTATATTCTAAATGACTACGTGTATACATGGAAATGCTCTATCCTTTTATCGTGGGTCAATCCATCGTTGCACTAATGTCCTTTTTCACCCTTCACTTGTACGAACCAAATCTGTACAATGGGTATTTCAAGAACTACGTACGGCTTGATTCCCATATTTATGGGATACGTAGGAACGTTCGAGCGCCCCTCGATTCTAGCCCCATGTCTTTGGGCCTAACACAAAATTCCATTTTTATTCCGTTGGCTGAAAATCCCCCTTGTAAAAACATGAATGTGGTAAGAAAACCGTGGTCTTCATTTACATCCGGTTTATAACAAACACACACTGTGTGTTCCTTATAAATAGTCTGAGTTCTATGACCCTAAAATAAGATCTCCTACACTCTCATCCCACATGAAGTTAAACTATATTTCAAGAACTATGTATGGATTTATTACCATCCTTGTGGGATACGTAGTGAAGTCCATCACCTCAATTCAAGACACATCCACAACATGATTATGGTTATCATTGGTCTATGTATCTACTACATATGTTGGACAATGCCCATTTTGATGTGTCTTAATCCTAAGCATAAATACTTCCAGATAGCCATAACCCTTTTCTTGAATTCTGGTTACAAAATTTTTGTACTCGAGAATTCTTTTGATTGACCATTAAGTACGTGTCCTTAGGCTGCCTTGCATAAACAGTCTACATAACAGACCTGTCAGCCAAAAGATTATATTATTTGACTATTCATCCAATTCCCTAAGGTGGCCCTGCATAATTCAACCCCTAACGGGTTTGTAAAATAGTGGTAACTTCATTCTTGGGAGGAAAACCTCTTTTGCCTTTATTTTTCATAATGACAATTTGTAGGGATCCAGAAAAATATCCATCTTTAACATATTTTTCCAATACGTTTTTTATGATCTGAAAGTATTGAAGTCTATGGTTTATATTTCCCTTCCCTGCGTTTGGGTCAGACCTTCACATGAGTGACATTAATCAAATTCTTTGATAATATTGATTGGACATATCCTATCTATATTCGAGTACCTCTCTCTATACAGCAGACACTGTGGTTTGGAAAATTTTAATCTCCATAAACATTCACTTGCTTTTGAGCAATAGAAAAGTAAAATTTCTGGGAGTTCTTTTGCCTGACTATGCAGCACGTTCCCTTAGGCAGCCATTAATAAGTAGTCTACATAACAGACCTGTCGTACAAAAGATACTGTTATTTCACTATGCAGCCAATGACCTTATGTGTCCCTGCATAATTCAACCCTCTAATGGGTTTGTCAAATAGTGGTAACTTCATTCTTGGGAGGATTCTTCTTCTAATTCCTTTTAGTCCTTTTTTTATATCATTCCTCAGATTCAAAATTTCTTATGTCATGGTTTACATATTTTCCCTCATACTTGTATATGGTAATATGTTTTTAGATGAATTTTGAAGGAATTGAGTCAATTTTAATCCATTCGATCAAAGCTATTTTGACCATAAACATTAGCCTTTTTATGTCTGACGTGCATGGCATTAAACTACCTACAAAAGAAAAGGGAACTCTGAAGAAAATTCAAGTCCCATATCACTAAACATGCATTTCATATTATTTAGGAAATATTAGGATATTAATGATTCATAGTTTGTAGGGTTGTTTATAATAATTCAATAAAAAAACTAAACTATTCTTACTAGCCCATTTTCTTAGGTAAAAATTTAAAGCATGAAGAAAAATAATGCATGCACAAATGATTTAAGATGAATGTGTTTTTCATTTGATGCACAAGAGTTAGAAGGACATCCACAGACTAGAGTCTCTTCTCTTTTTTCATGAATTGCAAGATGCTTTCAAGATAACTCTTCATTTGATTTACCGAATCTTGAGCTTCATCAGCAAACACATGGAATTCATTAATTGAACTAGATACAAGTGATACAGCTCTTCTCAGAACAATTGTAAAAGAATTATCATGCGTGCGGTTTGAGAAAATTCTATGATGATCAAACAATGACTCTATTTCTATCCAAGAGACTTGGATGATGGATACATTGATTTGAGAATAGAGAATTGGAAGTAAAGAGCCATTTGGAGAGAGTAATATTTTTAGATATTAGTCTAATTCCATGATAATATTCTCTCCACCAACCTGCAGTGGAATGCATATCAGCCCATGGGATTTTCATTTTCATATCTGCATGGAAATGGCATAGAGGAATTATTTTAAAGTTCACACCATTGATGATGCTCTTAATGCACAACATAACCGAAATAGAAGGGTAAAAGTGCAGCTGCATCTCAGGAATATAGTTCTTTGCATCTGGAATGTTGACTACTTTCATATGACCATGCCCATACAGAGGAAAGTATATGCTCTGTGGAGAATTAAGATGATACTTCATCAAGTACTTGGAATACTCTGGGAGAGTACTGTCGTAGATATCATAGTAATCATGGACAAAAATGTTCATCATATCATCAATCCACTTGCAAGCCAGTTCATCAGCCATTTCGATTCCTCTAGGAGCCATTTAATATGAACAAAGGTAAAATAATTAACTCTTAAGTGAGTTTATTTTTCATAAATTTTTTGAAGAAAAGTGAAAAAATAGATAATGAATTAAGTCGCGCAAGTCCAATTTTGGTGCGCATGTAGAGTTGTGTCGCGCAACTATTGGGCATGCAGGTTTCACCGTGAATGTCTAAATACCTCTGCAGAAGTGCGACAGAAATAGAAGCAATGAAACCACGGAAAATAAGTCACTTGCGCGCTGAGGAAAACTTGCACGATGAGATCTCAAAAGTTTAAAATCCTGTTTATTTGTGTGAGAATGACCGCATATATGTAGGTAAAAGTCACACCCAGTGTGAAGTAGCCTGCACGGCTTCACCTGCGCGCCTCCACTTGCGCGTTCAAGACATGAATGCCGTAATTCATTGGTTTTCTTCTTTTACCTCAGTGTAAGATCCTCCTTCCTTTTAGATCCAACACCTTGGGGGGACTTTTGTTGACGCTCCTTTCCATTATAAAGTCTAATGAATGAAAAGAGAAATACCTTGAGCACAAAGTGATTCATCCTTTGAAGAAACCTAAAAAATTGACAAAGGAATGAACAAGGATTCCATTATGTAAGGGCCACATAAGTTTAATCTAGGTCGCGCAAGTGTACTTGCGCACCACATATTGGGCGCACATGAGCCTTGCGTGCCGAATTTTATTTTCACCCAAGGTCTTTATTAGCATATAAATACCCTTTGTGCGCCCCCATCTTGAGAAGGAAAATATCCAAAAACTCGGATTTCAGCTCTCGACACCCAAGTCTCTTCTCAAAGCCTTCATAACACTTTTAAGGTGATTTTTTACCTATAACAAAAGATATAAAGAGGGGGAACAACGCCTATGTGTTTAAATTCATCAAAACATGTGCACCTAAGTGTCTAACCCTTCAGGGAATTGAAGACACTTTCACGACACCTTATACCTTCAATAGAACCTGCACGCCACTCATTTAAAAGTCATTAGGGATAATAATAAGGGCTTGAGCCAAGCCTCTCCCAAGTATTACCCTATGGGTTGACCATCGAGTAGGTACACATGTGTTGCATAGGTATACCTGCGTGACCAGGACCTGTGCGCCCAAACAGGACCTGCGCTCCAACCTTCTTCTGGGTGCCCCTCCTGTCCATTGATCTCTTTTCTTCAAATCTACACCTCCTCTTCAAAATTTAGCCATCTGAATCTTCTTCAAAGCCATTTATGGCATGATTCCTTGGTTAGATTCATTATATGAAAGAAATTTTGTGGAAGATCTCTCAAAACCTAGTGATTTACATATCATCATGTCACTAAGGTGAGATATTTCATTCATTCAACCTCATCCTATAAGATGAGAAGATCTTTAACCAGGGCCTTCTTTTATAGAGTAATCCCCAGTTCATGTTCTTTAACCTGGGCCTTCTTTTCAGGAGTAAGCCCCAGTTCATGTTCTCTGAAACTGGGCCTACCTTCTTTTTATGAGTAAGCCCCAGTTCAAGTTTTTTAACATGGGCCTTCGTTTCAGGTGTAAGCTTCAATTCAAGTTCATTAACCTGGGCCTTATTTTCAAGATTAATCCCCAGTTCATGTTCTCTAAACTTGGGCCTTCTTTTTAAGAGTAAGATCCAGTCTTCAAGTTCCCTTAACTTGGGCCTCCTTCTCAGGAGTAAGTCACAATCATAATTCCCTAACTTGGGCCTCCTTCTTAGGAGTAAGCCCCAGTTCTCAAGTCCCTTTTCCTGGGCACACTTCTCCTAAATAATCCCCAATCATAATTTCTCTTAACTAGTCTTAACTTCTTTTGATTTGGGCTTCCTTATCAGGAATAAAACCCAATCACAAGTCCCCTCCTAATTTGGGAATCTTCCGTAGGAGTAAGACCCATGTTAGAGTATCCAAATCTCCATAAATCACATATACCATTATGGACCCTGTTCTCAGTCTTCTTCTATAATGTAAGTACCGATATTTATCTATTTGGGCAGTCATACATACATAATCCCCATATCATTCATTGTGATCTTATATTTCGTGGAACAAATTGTCAGGTGTACTGATACCTCTTGTTTCTCACACCGAGCATGACTCACGTGAGCTGAGAGTGTAAAATTAACCACAACACATCTCTTCGGGCCGTTAATCATACAAAATCCCCACACTTCTTAATTCGAACTATGTTGATTCTGATTCCTTTTCAAAACAAGGATACATATATAGACCACTACGGGTACGATCCCATCACTGAAATAATCTATGTCCTTCTGAACAACAACAAACATCATGTGCCCTGCTGAGTGGTTTTAAAACCAGTATGGTTGTCATAATGACCAAGAGATCTATATATAATTTATTGAAGTATACCATTGACTACGAATCTCTAATGAATACAGATGATTCTTTATCGAGAAAGAACCTCAAATACATATAAAAGATTATCTAAAACTTATACATATCAATCATTTATTGTTAGATCTCTGGAAATAACATTTTCATACTTGGTAATTTAATAAGGATTCATGAAAATAACATAAATCTATAAAGAGAGTAACGGAGTAGAGAATAATTACCCTAAAAAATGTGTGATGAGTCCGACCTCCCATTCCTCTTGACCAATGAAAATTCTTAAGCCACGTCAGTCCACAACTAATGAGCACCTACCTTTGGAAAGTAGGTCCAAATGGATATATAATCATTGGATGTTTCTGGTTCTAGGAACCAACCTGTTAGAAACCGACTGGAATGTTTGAACCTTAAAGAAATGAGGTCATCCCCAATTCTAGAGGAAACACCCTATTTCACTGAATCTTTTTATCATATATTAGGATGATCTTTTAGTGAATATAGAACATCATTTGTGGTATGCATCCATTATACTTTATATGAAAAGGGTGTGTGATATTATAATTTACCATTTGATGTTTGTTGATGGTAGGATATTTTTTATTAATTGTAGTAAGAGTTATATTAATGGATGTAAGACAACTATAAGAGTCTATAGAAATCAATGTTAATAGTATGTGAACTCAATGAAGAGTAATGTTTACATCTCAAACAAATTTATTGCTCACTGAGAAAGGGTCATCCAACATAAATTTGGTATGAATGAGAGGAAACTCCATCGCATTTATCTAGATTCTCCCATTTATAATGGAATAATCAAGAAGACATTGTTTGATGAGATGTTGGAGAAAATCATAAGCATCATATGCAAATAGAAAAATATTTTCCTATCATTCAGTGGTCACATGACATTGAAAAATATTTTTCATTCTTCCATGACAATGCATGTTCTCTAAATTCTCAATGCACCAATAGACACCATAGAATGAACTGATAAAATCATGTCAAATTTCATTTGGGATGCTAATGGACCTAGTAAATTTCTCTGGATGTGTATGAGGATAATTGGTAGACCATTGGAATAATTGTAACACCCCAAGCTTCCACGGTATGTTTCCCTTCGAATAATGCAATAGTGTGTGTTGTACGCAACCTCGAGCTCTAACACACACCACAACTAATTAAACATGTCGTTTTGAATAGTAATACCTACTTTTTTAAATTTTATAAATTTTATTTATCAAAATTGACTTCATTTTTGGATTCGGAATATCTAAATTAGCCTATGTTGAATTTTTGGTATTTTTCTGAGAACTTCTAATTTTTTATGAATAGTGAAAAATACTTAAAAACAACTTCTTTAACAAAATAATTTATAGTGATAAATTATACTATTTAGTGGTTTTAAAGTATAATTAGAATATATTTTTACCATTTTATCAAATGGTGGACATTAGAATCAATTTAACATTGAAATTGGACATAAACAATTGCCAATCTTTTGATATAAATTGTTTCTTAATAACACGCTATTTGTTGTGACAACGAGAATTACTTATAAAATTAATTAATGCAAATTATATGTTTGGAATTTTGTAAAATAGGAATCATTTTTGAATTCGTAATATCAATTATAGCTTAGGGTGAAATTTTGGCATTGTTCTGAAAAACTTCAATTTTTGATGAATAGTGAAACCACTAAGTGGTAGTTAAATAACTGATTTTTCGTATAAATGAAATATTACCACTTCTGTGATTTGATTTTCAAAAATCCAACATACATGGTTGTCATTAAGAAGTAAAATGTGGTTCAATGAGATTAAAATAATTTTTGGTGAATAGTAACTTTTACGTTCTTAATCGCGATTAGAGGTAATTAGTGTAGTTTTAGGTAAAAATAATGTTTTAATAATATGAGATGAGCTTGACACATTTCCTAACCTCATTGGATGTGCCATGGACGACCAAGACAATCCATGGGTCAACTTGGGGACCCCATGGATCCACTTTAGTTAGAAAATGACATAAATACCTTTTATTTAATGTTAAAGTAAAAAATGACACAAAAATGAAATGTTTTACTAAAACAATTTTTACATGGGGTTATACAAGTCATATTTTGGACTATAAATATTCATAGGAAAGATAAAAAGATTTACTACATCATAGTATTTTTTTTATAATTTTTAGACATTAAATAAATTAAATTATTTATGACATCATTATGATGCAGCGATGACCTCATTATTTAACGATTTTAATAAAATAAAAAGATAATGTACAATACAAGGCTTACACTTGTCCAAAGACTATTGGATGGGTAGGTTTCGAACCCTTATCACCTTAGCCACGAATTATATAAGTGTGGGACCTTTAGAATCCGAAAATCATTGTATAATAATGTAACATTTCAATCTTTCGAAAAGAGCCCCTCCTCTCCTCTTATAAAAGGCCCCCACCTCTACCACCTTATTCACACTTTCAAGCCTTTTGGTTCGGCCAAACTCTGACCAAGTACTCTCCCAACTTCTCTCCCTTCATCCTAGAAGCTTTAATTTAGTCAGAAATCAATCCTATGGAGTCCGTTTGATCAAATCAAAAGGAAGAACCCGAAAAAGAGGTAACGTTTTCATCACCCTCTTTCAAGTTTCTTTCTTCTTCCACTCCCTCTTTGTTTATTATTACAATTCTAAAATTATAACTCCAGTATCTTATATATACTGTGATGTTATTATAAATATGGAACAACTATATTCAGTATTCTACCCATCCTTTGAATGACATGTCACCATACGTGCGTACGTACGGCTTACCGTCTCCACATCGTGGTGTAATTGTAATTCAATATATTATTATTTAGATGGGTATAATAATGATATTTAATTCATGAAAATAATAAATATAACATGATAATGATTCTGTTTTATATGATATACTATCCAATTATATATTATTTTAATATCAAAATAATGATATTGTCGCTCGTGCGTACATACGGACTACCGTCTCCACGAACGTGATGAGATTCATTCTCCGTCGTATCCATTCAAGTATAATTATCATTTGATGATCTAAAAATAATGTTTAAGGACATGATATCATTGTGGATATGAATAAGATACAACCTATCCATGAAAACATGCCTTACGAAAACGAGTAAGTTAACACCCGAAACAACGATAAATCTAAGATATTGTTAACAAAGGAATGTTAAAAGATCATATATGATATCATATGAATGTATATGATTATTGTATAATTTAATATTAATTATTTCACCATTATACAGGATGTTAACCTACCCCAACCAAGTAAAAGTACAAGGTAAGGGTTTACTTCACAACCTCTTCATTATCCAATGTTGTTTATACATAATTATCTACTGGGACCTCGTTATCATCCGCATCCATGTTTCTTAAAAATGTCTTTCAAAACATTTATACTATTAAATGGAAAATGGGTTAAAGTAATTTATACCCTTATAAGTTTTTGAAATGAATCTTACCGTCGTTTTCCAAACAATGTACTTCTTTACCTTTTTGACAAATTTAAGGTAAGAATGTTTTTTTAACTTATACGGCGGGTGCGGCTATTTTTCGCCATTATAACTTCGTCAAAGCTTCCCTTAAAAGCTTCTAATAATATTTTCAAAGTAAATGTATTATTTTATAATTATGGGACTTGTAAAAGATTTCAAAAAAGAGAGATATTTCTCTCAAATAGCTTTGATTTCATCCATGTCAACATCCTTTGATGGGTTTTAAGTTTATTTGAAATAGATTTATGATACAAATCCTCCATTGAGTATTTTGTGATACAATTGACTGTGGATGTGTTATTTTTATACCATCCATAGTTTATGGAGAAACTGTTGACATTTCGTATGCTAGTTTTAATACGAATATTTATGTTATATTTAAACCTATTCATATGAGGAATGTATTGGACTTAATAAGTGATGGGTGGAGCCCGCTATAGCTCCTCGATGCATCGGTAGGTCTCATGAGACAACTAGACGTGGAATTGGCCGAGGCCCTTTCCCAATTTGATTTATGGTTTTGGCCGAGGCCTTAATCATTTTAGACGTCTTCGCCGAGGCCTTGACAAAATGTTTCAGAATGTCTGGAATTATACATTCCCTCATTATGAAAGTGGTTATTGATATTTCATGTGATTATTCGTCTAGTAGAATATCCATGTGAGTAAGTAATGGAATTATTTTATTTTACTTTTTCCATATTATGCTGAAGTTCAAGTTCAATAAGGCTTTTGTTTTAGTTATACATTGCCTTAAATGCTTATGTTTTCTTATGAAAGTTTCCGCTGTATTGTTATCCTTACAGAGCATTTGAGCTCACCCCTTTCAATGTTTTATTTTTCCCAGGATGTGAAGAAGTGTATTATGACTGACTTGCATGAATATTCAGTGAGAATATGAGTGTGGACTAGGGAGACCATGTTCTTGTAGTTTTCATTTTTATGATGTAACGTAAGATTTATGAATATATCTAGGGTTTCCAAGGCTACTAAACTAATCGGTCTTTCGAGACTTGATCTTTTGTGATCATGCCAATGTTACGAAGTGATGCACCGACTCTGGGTAGCTGGGGTCGGGGTGTTACAGTTGGTATCAGAGGCAGTTTAGTACTAACCTTGGAAGCTAGATTTAGACAAACTCTGATTAGAGCACATATACCTAAGATTAAATTTGAGTATTAGTATAGAAGAACTTCCTAAAAATTTAGGTATTGTAGAGATTTTGTGAGTTTTCCGAGCAATACATCCCTGTCTGGATACGAGCAGGTAGAGGCAGCTCTGACACAGATGTACCTAGGGGTAAAACCCGAAAACACTGCTTTGATCTAGACTCGAACGGGAACTAGTGCACGACAACGGGCCTTGCTTCACTCTTGGTTACGACACTCCCGGGGGATATGCTTAGGATAATTCCCATTTTCTTTACAAACCACTATGAAGGGTTACGAGTATATATTTCTCAAAGAAAACATTTTTATAATTATGGATTATATCCATAATTAGTTCAATTTATGTTAAGTGTTTTACAAGTATGCAATTATGTATTTTGATTCATAAACTAATCTAGTTTATGCCATTATTTAGAAATGGCGCCTAGTGGAAGGAATGGAAACTGTATCAATGCACGCACTCCATGTAGGGATTTCCCTCCTGCTCAAGATAATTATGGTGGAGCTAGTGAAACAACTGGTGCTGATCAGCTTCTCACCGTACTAGGAAAACTCACGCAGGTTATGAATAACAGCCTTACTCGTATGGAGAACCCTGATCTGCAACGTGGAGGATCAATGCTAGACTGTTTCATGAGGCAACAACCACCAACCTTCAATCGGAGTACAAATCCTATAGTAGCTGAGCAATGGATAAATTTCTTAGAGAAAATATTCCATGCCTTGGTGAGTAGTGAAAGGGATAAAGTTGTCATGGCAGTTTACCGCCAAACTAGAGGTGCCGATCAATGGTGGTCACTAATTCAAAATACAAAGGAAGATGATAAATTAACAAACATGGAATGGCAAGAGTTCAAAGAGCTGTTATTAGAAAAATACTTTCCTCGAGACCATCGAGCGGATATGGAAAGGCAATTTCTGAGTCTGAGGCAGAAGGAGGATGAGAATGTCGCAAAGTATGAGGCTAACTTTACAAGGTTAGCGAGGTATGCTGCAGATTACACACATAACCCAGTAAGTAAGACTAATCGTTTCTTTTATGGGTTAAAAGCATTTCTCCGTCGAGCTTTAGTATCACAAACCTTCCCTTCATATGAAGGTATTATCTCGTGCGCTATCAAGACGGAAAAGGCATTCTCTAAGTCTTATGACTTTAAATCAGAGCAAGATAAGAAGAGATCCGCTGAAAACTCTGGGAAAGGAAATAAGGAAACATGGAAGAAGAGTAGAAATGAATTTCCACCCTGTGATAATTGTGGTAGGAAGCACCCTGGTGCCTGTCTAAATGGAAAAGGAGTATGTTACAAGTGTGGTGAAAAACGCCAGCAAGCTCATGAATGCACGGGAGATAAGCGGCTATCAACGCGGAATTCTATAATTGTAGAGAGAAGGGACATTATACAAATGAATGTCCTAAGCATCAGGGGAACTTACCTTAGAAGAGGCCAAGGGATCAGGGCCAGGCTTATGTTATCACTACTGCTGAGGTGGAATCTCCGAAAGACGTGGTGGCATGTAATTTAATAGTTTCCCCAAGTTTAGAAAATGCATTATTTGATTCTAGATCATCGCATTGTTTCATATCTTCCCAATTTGCTAAGAAAATTAGATATTTCCAATTTGATTTAACAAGGGAGTTGTCGGTCAAAACCCCTAAGGGAAGTATTGTTGCAACAAAGTTTTGTCGATTATTTCCCATTAGAGCACCTAAATGTTCTTTACCTGCTGATCTCATCGTCATACCCATGATTGAATTTGATATAATCCTCGGTATGGATTGGCATTCGGACCATGATGCAAAAAATTATTTTAAGAGGAAAGAGGTTACGATTCTTGATGATGATGATAAGGAACACCTTATCGTTAGAGCAGAATCATCACCACATAATTCTTATCTAGATCCACCCCCAGTAGCTCAACTAAATTCAATTATTGGGGAGGAAGAGAAGGAAATTACTGAGGGTGAGGAAAGGAATATTCAAATAAAGGATGTACCTATTGTGAGAGAAAATGTTGATGTGTTTACGGAAGATTTACCTGGACATCCTCCAGAACGAGAATTTGAGTTTTCCATTGATTTAATTCTTGGATCAAGGACCATATCGAAGACCCCTTATTGAATGGCCACTGTGGAATTAGTTGAACTAAAGAAACAACTAGAGGAACTGAGTAATAAGGTATTTATTCGCCCTAGTGTTTCTCCTTGGGGATCCACTGTTCTTTTTGTTAAGAAGAAAGATGGATCTATGAGGTTGTGCATCGACTATAGGGAGATCAATGCTATAACAATAAAGAAAAAGTATCCCCTACCTCGCATTGATGATTTGTCTGAACAACTGCATGGAGCTCAATACTTTTAAAAGATTGACCTTCGGTCTGGATACCATCAGTTGTGTGTGAAGAAGGAAGACGTTCCAAAGACAACATTTCGAACAAGGTACGAGCATTACGAGTTTTCAGTAATGCCTTTTGAATTGACTAATGCACCGTCTGTTTTCATGGATCTAATGAATAGAGTTTTCAAGGAATATCTTAACTACTTTGTAGTGGTATTTATTGATGATATATTGGTATAATCCAAAAGCCACGAAGATCATGAAAATCACTTACGCATTATCCTGAAGACTCTTAGAAGACATGAATTATATGGGAAATTTTGCAAGTGTGAATTCTGGCTTCAGGAGATTTCTTTTCTTGGCCATATTGTCTCTAAGGATGGAATTTCCGTTGATCCTTCTAAAACCAAGGCAATCCAAGAATGTCCAGCAACAACAAGTATAACTGAGGTACGCAGTTTTATTGGTTTAGCAGGTTATTATCGACGTTTCGTCCAGACTTTTTCCAGATTGGCTAACCCATTGACAAAGCTCACACGTAAAGGGATTAAATTTGTCTGGACAAAAGAGTGTGAAGAATGTTTTGAAGAACTAAAGAGAAGATTAGCCAATGCCCCTGTATTGACTCTACCAACGGGGAATGATGGGTTTGTTATTTATAGTGATGTATGGAAGAAAGGACTTGGTTGTGTCCTTATGCAGAATGACAAGGTCATTGCCTATGCATCACGACAACTAAAAATTCATGAGAAAAACTATACTACTCATGATCTTGAGTTAGAAACTGTGATCTTTGTTTTAAAGATATGGAGACATTACCTCTATGGTGAAAAATGTGAGATTTATACTGATTACAAGAGTTTGAATTATATTTTCTCACAAAAAGAACTCAACATGAGGCAAAGGCGATGGCTTGAACTACTCAAGGATTATGATTGCACGATACATTACCACCCAGGGAAGGCAACACATGGTGGCAGATGCTTTGAGCAGAAAAGACCATGGAGTTTTGAATATGATGAGAATTGAAAGTGATCCAATTTTCATGGATCTAGTGAAGATGGACATGGGAATAACTAGGGAAGGTGAAACATCAATGCTTTTTCAAATGGTTTCCAAACCATCATTAATAGAATGGATTAAGAGTTCTCAGACCGATGATGAAGAATTTCAGAAGAAGATTAAAGATGTGAATGATGGAAGATTGAGGGACTTTGTGTATAAGGATGGAATTTTGAAATTCGGGAAGAGACTTTGTGTTCCCGATATACCTGATCTAAAAAGGGAATTACTGGATGATGCTCATAGTTCCAAATTCTCTATACACCCTGGGAGCACCAAAATGTATAGAGATTTGAAGGAACATTTTTTGTGGGACAATATGAAGAGGGAGATTGCCGATTTTGTGTCGAGGTGTATGGTTTGTCAACAAGTGAAAGCTGGAAGGCAATATCCTGGTGGAGTATTGCAACCTCTTCCCATACCTGAGTGGAAATGGGATAATATTACAATGGACTTTGTCATGGGACTACCAAAGACTCCTAGAAGGAATGATGCAATATGGGTCATTGTTGACCGTCTTACTAAGTCAGCACATTTTCTGGCTATATGGGAGGATCTACCACTTGAACGTCTAGCAAGACTATATATTAATGATGTTGTAAGAATTCATGGAGTACCCCTATCGATTGTTTCTGATCGTGATCCTCGTTTTACTTCAAGATTCTGGAAAAGTATTCAAAAGGCCTTGGATACTGAACTTCGTTTGAGCAATGCCTATCACCCTCAAACAGATGGACAATCAGAACGGACTATTCAAACCTTAGAAGACATGTTGAGATCATGCTCTCTTGACTTTCAGGGTATGTGGGATCAATATTTACCACTGGTAGAATTTTCCTATAACAATATCTTTCATTCAAGCATTCAGATGGCACCTTATGAAGCGTTATACGGAAAGAGATGTCGTACACCAACCTGTTGGGATGACGTTGGTGAAAGAAAACTTGTGGGACCAGAACTGGTGGAGGAAACAATGGAAAAGGTGAAGGTAATCCAAAACCACATCAAAGCAGCTCAAAGTAGGCAGAAGATCTATGCCGATAACAGAAGAAAGGTTTTGGAATTTCAGGTGGGAGATCATGTTTTCCTAAAGGTATCTCCGTGGAAGGGAGTTATACGTTTTCGTAAGAAGGGTACGTTGAGTCCAGGTACATCAGACCTTTCGAAATTCTAGATCGTATTGGGGCTGTAGCTTATCGTTTGGCGATGCCGCCAAATCTCTCCATAGTTCACGATGTTTTACACATATCGCTATTGAGAAAATACATGCCCGACCCAACACATGTACTTACCTATGAGGAATTAGAACTGGAACCCGATCTATCTTATTACGAAGAGCCCATCAGAATTCATGATGTGAGGGAGCAGGTGCTGAGAAACCAGACGACTCGTCTGGTAAATGTTTTGTGAAGAAATCATAAAATGGTAGAGGCAACGTGGGAACCTAAGGAACTTATGATGGAGAACCACCCGAGTCTTTTTATGCAGTAATACCCTAGAAATTGCGAGGACGAAATTATTTGAAGGAGGGGAGAATGTAACACCCCAAGCTTCCACGGTACGTTTTCCTTCGAATAATGCAATAGTGTGTGTTGTACGCAACCTCGAGCTCTAACACACACCACAACTAATTAAACTAGCCGTTGTGAATAGTAATACCTACTTTTTTAAATTTTATAAATTTTATTTATCAAAATGGACTTCATTTTTGGATTCGGAATATCGAAATTAGCCTATGTTGAATTTTTGGTATTTTTCTGAGAACTTCAAATTTTTTATGAATTGTGAAAAATACTTAAAAACAACTTTTTTATCAAAATAATTTACAGTGCTAAATTATAATATTTAGTGGTTTCAAAGTATAATTAGAATATATTTTTACCATTTTATCCAATGGTGGTCATTAAAATCAATTTAACATTGAAATTGGACATAAACAATTGCCAATCATTTGATATAAATTGTTTTTTAAAAACACGCTATTTGTTGTGACAACGGGAATTAATTATAAAATTAATTAATGCAACTTATATGTTTTGAATTTTGTAAAATAGGCATCATTTTTGAATTCGGAATATCAATTATTGCTTAGGGTGAAATTTTGGCATTGTTCTGAAAAACTTCAATTTTTGATGAATAGTGAATCCACTAAGTGGTAGTTAAATAACTGATTTTTCCTTTAAATGAAATATTACCATTTCTGTGATTTGATTTTCAAAAATCCAACATACATGGTTGTAATTAAGAAGTAAAATGTGGTTCAATGAGATTAAAATAATTTTTGGTGAATAGTAACTTTTAAGTTATTAATCGCGATTAGAGGTTATTAGTGTAGTTTAGGGTAAAAATAATGTTTTAATAATATGAGATGAGCTTGACACATGTTCTACCCTCATTGGATGTTCCATGGCCGACCAAGACAATCCATGGGTCAACTTGGGGACCCTATGGATCCAATTTAGTTAGAAAATGACATAAATACCTTTTATTTAATGTTAAAGTAAAAAATGACACAAACATGAAATGTTTTACTAAAACAATTTTTACATGGGGTTATACTAGTCATATTTTTTACTCTAAATAGTCATTGGAAATATAAAAAGATTTCCTACATCATATTATTTTTTTTATAATTTTTAGACATTAAATAAATTAAATTATTTATGACATCATTATGATGCAGCGATGACCTCATTATTTAACGATTTTAATAAAATGAAAAGATAATGTACAATTCAAGGCTTACACTTGTCCAAAGACTATTGGATGGGTAGATTTCGAACCCTTATCACCTTAGCCACGAATTATATAATTTTGGGACCTTTAGAATCCGAAAAGCATTGTATAATAATGTAAGATTTCATTCTTTTCAAAAGAGCCCCTCCTCTCCTCTTATAAAAGGCCCCCACCTCTACCACCTTATTCACACATTCAAGCCTTTTGGTTCGGCCAAACTCTGCCCAAATACTCTCCCAACTTCTCTACCTTCATCCTAGAAGCTTTACATTAGTCAGAAAGCCATCCTAAGGAGTCCTTTTTATCAAATCAAAAGGAAGAACCCGAAGAAGAGGTAACGTTTTCATCACCCTCTTTCAAGTTTCTTTCTTCTTCCACTCCCTATTTGTTTATTATTTCAATTCTAAAATTATAACTCCAGTATCTTCTATATACTGTGATGTTATTATAAATATGGAATAACCATATTCAGTATTCTACCCATCATTTGAATGACATGTCACCATACGTGCGTACGTACGGCTTATCGTCTCCACGTCGTGGTGTAATTGTTATTCAATATATTATTATTTAGATGTGTATAATAATGATATGTAATTCATGAAAATAATAAATATAACATGATAATTATTCTGTAGATATGATATACTATCCAATTATATATTATTTTAATATCAAAATAATGATATTGTCGCTCGTGCGTACGTACGGACTACCGTCTCCATGAACGCGATGAGATTCATTCTCCATCGTATCCATTCAAGTATAATTATCATTTGATGATCTAAAAATAATGTTTAAGGACATGATATAATTATGGATATGAATAGGATACAACCTATCCATGAAAACATGACTTACGAAAACGAGTAAGTTAACATCCGAAACAACGATAAATCTAAGATATTGTTAACAAAGCAATGTTAAAAGATCATATATGATCTCATATGAATGTATTTGATTCTTGTATAATTTAATAACAATTATTTCATGATTATACAGGAGGTTAACCTACCCCAACCAAGGAAAAGTACAAGTTAAGGGTTTACTTCACAACCTCTTCATTATCCAAGGTTGTTTATACATAATTATCTACTGGGACCTCGTTATCATCCGCATCCATGTTTCTTAAAAATGTCTTTCAAAACATTTTTACTATTAAATGGAAAATGGGTTAAAGACATTTATACCCTTATACGTTTTTAAAGGAATCTTACCATCGTTTTCCAAACAATGAACTTTTTGACCTTTTTGACAAATTTAAGGTAAGAAAGTTTTTTTAACTTATACGGCAGGTGCGGCTATTTTTCGCCATTATAACTTTGTCGAAGCTTCCCTTACAAGCTTATAATAATATTTTTCAAAGTCAATGAATTATTTTATAATTATGGGACTTTTAAATGATTTCAAAAAAGAGAGATATTTCTCTCAAATAGCTTTGATTTCATCCATGTCAACATCCTTTGATGGGTTTTAAGTTTATTTGAAATTGATTTATGATACAAAACTTCCATTGAGTATTTTGTGAATCATTTGACTGTGGATGTGTTATTTTTATACCATCCATAGTTTATGGAGAAACTTTTGACATTTCGTATGCTAGTTTTAATACGAATATTTATGTTATGTTTAAATCTATTCATATGAGGAATGTATTGGACTTAATAAGTGACGGGTGGAGCCCGCTATAACTCCTCGATGCATCGGTCGGTCTCATGAGACAACTAGACGTTGAATTGGCCGAGGCCCTTTCCCAATTTGATTTATGGATTTGGCCGAGGCCTTAATCATTTTAGACATCTTGGCCAAGGCCTTGACAAAATGTTTCAGAATGTCTGGAATTATACATTCCCTCATTATGAAAGTGGTTATTGATATTTCATGTGATTATTCTTCTAGTAGAATATCCATGTGAGTAAGTAATGGCATTATTTTATTTTACATTTGCCATATTATGCTGAAGTTCAAGTTCAATAAGGCTTTTTTTTGGTTATACATTGCCTTAAATTCTTATGTTTTCTTCTGAAGGTTTCTGCTATATTTTTATCCTTACAGAGCATTTGAGCTCACCCCTTTCAATTTTTTATTTTTCCCAGGATGTGAAGAAGTGTATTATGACTGACTTGCAAGAATATTCAGTGAGGATATGAGTGTGGAATGGGGAGACCATGTTATTGTAGTTTACATTTTTATGATGTAATGTATGATTTATGAATGTATCTAGTGTTTCCAAGGCTACTAAACCAATCAGTCTTTGAGACTTGATCTTTTGTGATCATGCCAATGTTACGAAGTGATGCACCGACTCTGGGTAGCTGGGGTCTGGGCATTACAATAATGAAGAGTTGATATTCATGATATTTCAGATACCATGAAGTCCATGGAAGCAAGAATGGATTGAAAAATAATTCATAGTGAGACCCCATGGGAGAGGTTATTGAAACAAAGGAATGTTGTGAGATGAATAGAGTGTTCTTTTGGAATAATGGGTACAACATTTTTATAAAATTCTATGATTGATATTATGTATATTCTAGATGAAAAATATATCTCGATGGTGAGGCACGATTAGATTGGTTTCTAGAGAGATAAATGGAGTGGTAAACATCTATTCATCCCCAGTTATATAGATCTGGATATATCATTGATAGAGGCATTTGGCTTGTTAAACCATTTTGAAATGATTATTATTGACCCTCATTAGTTGGAGGTTTTTTAAAATAATTTGTTGTCTGGTGAGCTAGATAGGCGTGTTCTATCCTTTTAAAAATAAAAGTGTTTCTTATTAAATGTTCTTTGTGAATTATTTTATGTTTGGTTTGGAATTGATGATAGTGCTTTGAACCATGGGAGGAAATTGATCCCTATGAAATTCAGTTTTCATATATGTATTCTACGAAACATTACTCTCCCGATGGAGTGGAACACTCAATGAAAATGGATTTTGTCGGAATGTTGATGCTTGTGCTATGACTAGACACATTAGGAAATTGGTTGGAATCAATGTTATTGAATTGATATCAGGGTGGGAATATAGAACTTCATAGAAAATTTCCTAGGAGTGATAGGGGGAGGTGAATCAATAGTGGAGTTATTATCTAACTTGTTTTAGAGTACTGAAACTAACTGTGAGAATCTAAAGGCCTGGAACATGGTGTTTTAATCAGTGTTTTTGGTCATTTGGGAGGCTTGTAATAAAAAAAATAGAAGTTAGATGAAATCCTCTATCATATATTCTTGTGCATAAAAGTTCCCTAGTGTCCAAACTATGTGTTCTTCAGTCTTGGGAGTGCACACTTTACCTTCCCTCAAAAAAATATCACCAATGTGGTTTTTGATGAAATATGAACATCAAGAAAAAAACCAGGTATATTGGTTTTGTTGGAACCCTCTTTATACTGGGATAAAATTAAATTTGGATGGGTCATCGTCATAATGCTACATGAGGGTTAGAGGGTTGGTTAGGGATGGTAGAGGCTCAATTATTTTGTTTTTTTTGCTTTCTATTGAATATGAAACTCTATGCTTGTGGAGGTATGGGCATTGATCAATGTTCTACAATTTTGAAAATTATATAACATTTGTCTCAAGGATGTGTGAACTCACTCCAATGTTCATGTTTCGATTATTCATGGGAGGGAGTGGGGCCCATGCGGGTTGGCTTATCTGAATAAGAATGGGTGGGTTTTGTTAGATCAATGAGAGAAGGATGACCACACATGGTGAGAAGGTATCATTATGGTTAATACATTACCCAGTAAATCAGGTCCTTATGACACTTTCTGATTTTATTTTACTATATGATCATTTCCAATGGAATAGAATCTTATTATTAGAGTAGATTCCTCAGGCTCCCACTATCTTCATCCTTTATGACTTGTTGTCCAGGTTTCCCTATATAATAAAAATTATATCTTTTAGTCAAACAATATAAAATGGATTATATCAAAATGTATTTTATTCCATAAAAAACCCACAATCCTATGGTGTTTTATAAAAAATTATTCATTTTGATTAAAAACCCAATGTCAAATTGTTTTCATGAATATCCATCAAATAATCACATTTCAACCAACAAATATCACATGCCATTAATTTTCCTCAAAATCCTTCTCACAGTCTCAATATCAATTTAATTTACTTTCGTCAAACAAAATTACATTTCAATGTCTATTTATCAAAAAGTAAACTCATTGATATGAAATTTATTTGACAAAAAAATTAAATATAAAAATAAACAAGGCATTTAAATAATAGGAATATCTTCTAGAACCACCTACCTAGACAATATGATAACAGGAACCATTGGGGGATTTCAAATGGAATAACAAATAAACCTTTGGAAATTTGGGAGGCACAACGATAGAATCCTAACATCATGGGATGGATGTGTAATATAGTAAAAAATAATGTCACATGGTGGAAAACCCTACAATGATGATGTTGAGAGAGATACAACAACTTTTCAAGAATTGATGATATGGAATTGGCACACCCTACCATTGTGAAAAATAGGGTACTCTATAACATTGGGTACTCCATCATGGATGTGGACCGCAAATGACTATAGCATAACAGAAAAAACTAATGTGTAGTGTTGGCTTTGTAATCCTTCAGATCATGGGATGATTCTAAGAAAAAAGCGATGACTGAGTATTTCAATGGGTTAAATGCCCATTATAAAAATATTATTATCTCTAAAAATTAAAAACAATCATTCCTAGTTAAAATAAAAAATTGATCCCAAATTTATCTTTATAATTAACTAATAAAGGCCAAACCTCTAAAAAAAATCATGAAACCTGCTACATGAAACAGATTGTGCATACCATTTGAATCATTTTCTAAGGAACCATGATTCATCTCTCCCTTCCATAATGAATTTTGTGGCACATGCTCCATGGTTGGTGCCACTACGACACATCCATCCCGACCACATATTTTCTTCAACCCCTACAGTACCACTACATTACATGAACTAACAATATAGTAATGATAACCACTATGTCATGTGGTATTAATTGATGTGTAATAGTAAAACATATACTGGATAGAAGCTTCTAAGAAATACAATTTCAGATTCCATGATCTATTTGAGGATATCAATTCCATATAAGAACTTGCTTATCTAAATCTAAATGAGGAAAATATTGGGAAAATAATGATACACTAAATGTACATGAAATTTATGGTTTGGATCTTATAAATCATCAAAATTTAAAAGTATTATTGACCCAAAAATAATATCATGAAGTCTTCACATCAAATAGATATGGGAATTATTACTTCATCAATGATTCTGGCACAAAAGTCACATATGAATCAGAACCATGATTCCACAATACCCAAATAAAGGTTATAGAGTTAACATAAATAACCATTATATTATAATCATAATCTAAATTATATTCACAATCAAAGATAAATCGATTAACACATCCAGATCCCCCTATCATAAGACATGATTTTAATTTGAGAATTATTTCATAAGATCTGACAAATTGAACACATTATCGATTGATGTTGACTATAGTAGAAAATCCAAATTCTATGCCACCTTACAAAGACAAAGGTGACCTATCAATGGTGAGACTTTCTGAAAGACAACATCACTAACACCCAAATACAAAGGTTCTATCAAATATCAACATGGTATTTTTAAGAAATATATTCCATTAATATTATCAAATGGATTTAATAAATATTTACCACTATCTTCTGAACCAAGAAATGTACAGCTAGGGATGGTTAACTGAAATCATAACAAAAATGTTGATATTTTAGTCGTCATGCATAAAATGACTCAATGGGTGCCATTTTGATTGACAACTGGAATATATTATTATACAAAAAGTATACTAGTCCCATGTGGCTATACCCATCTCCCATAAAGACAATGACAAAATATAAAATATTTTTATTAATTATATGGATCTTTATTCTACATGGACATCTATTTGAAGATTGTTTTTCATGATAAACTTCATCAAGGATACCATCATCTCCTGGAGTCCCCTCCAAAAGAGACATGTGACTGGAGGATCCCAATCATGAAATATTAGAGATTAAAAACCATGAAATATAATAACATCATTTATATAAAAATTATCCCACATCACCACCCATGGTGTTATAATGAATTATAATTATGTGAATTGATTTGTTCAATCAGTCAACCACCACACATATTGAATGAATATGTCATGGTGTATAAGGTAAAAATACTAAAATTATATAGATAAATTTTCCCACATCGTAGTCATCATTAGGAAGGGTATGAAGTGAACATGAAGAAGTTTCAATATTAGGAAAAAGATATTAATAGGTATAACAATAGGAACCAGAATTAGTAATGCACCATTTGATAATTGGTCACAAAAAACATTTCATTATATCATAAAACAGATTTGGGGGTATGTTGTGTAGACCTATATGAATCATGAAATTATTCAAATATAGCATTTCACAATGTTAAAGGTATAATAACCCAGGTCCAGAAGCATAAGATAACCATCATTGATATATACCTCTCCATGATAGAATCCATGCCATATATATTATTTATAATTCCCCAAAACACATCATCTAGTTATTGTTTTTGAAGTATAATCTCATGTAATATTGAAGTAAATTGAACACATTCCAAAGTAATATTGGCCTCATCCTCCTGGAATCCCATATGTATAAGTTCAAAATGTTCCAGTAACATCCAATCCTAAATGATCCATTATTGGAAAAGGGTCATATGTTTCCACTGAAGGCATAAGAAACCAAATTACCTTTACCAAGGGGTAGGAAATGTTGAAATCAAATTATTATATTCTAGTATCCACAATATATACAAAATTTAGAAATACTATTGATACAATTTATAACACACGTTTTCTTAAATATAATATATATTATAATTTTCAGGTAAAATGTAATACAAGAAACTCTTCAGAGAATGAATCACATCTGCGAGGTAAAGATCAAGTGTGTGAAGGTTCTTTTCATGAATACATAGATAACAAGAACCATACACTACGACTTGATCTAATTTTATCTGAATGTAGAAAAATATTGAACATGATGATTCCTATAACACCATATATACCTAACTGGCATCTTGGAGAGTCAAAAAGATAGAGGAATTCAACTAACACCTCAAATCATTATCAGAATCCATATACATAAAATCCAAAATAAAAAATTCTCCCTCTTGTGTAAAAGAATCCATCATAGAATCTACCATAAATAAATCCATCATGAAAATTTAATAATATAATACCAATCCAAGGAAAATTATTATCACAAATACAATTTAGAGTTCCTCCTAGGTCATCAAAACCCTCACCTTCTCATGATAAACTAATACACTATATTCTTAAACCACATTTCCCAAAAAAATTTACCTCTCACATAAAAAATATTCATTTTTAAATCTTTTCATAATTATTATGATAATCAATATAAAAATTAATTATCTCATATTCAATACACACTTCTTATCATTAATATAGTAAACCATGATTCCATACATTAATATCACAATAATGGAATCATGGTAATTATGGAAAATCATGTTTGATTCAATCCATACATAAGACCCTTCTCTTTTTTTGTTCTGAAAGGTGTAGCAATTTCCACAACATAAGGAAAGAGATATATAAATAGATTTAAAAATTCTATGATATCGGAAGATATGATGGAATTTTTAATTCAACTGTATCAAGTAAATCATACCCTAATGATAAATAAAAGGAGGTGGTATTTCTCCCTTTTCTGGTTATGCATTGGCTTCCACAGAAAATTCATCCACTATGTAAAGAATCAATTTTCATGATACATATGGCAACATACCCTTTCTTCTAGAAGCATATGACTACTAATTTCCACTCTGTGTTGATGATACCACAATTATATATAGAAGAATACAATCATAAAAAACATCTATAAATGTATTGAGTGTCCAAAATATCTATAATTATTTTATTCCTTTGATCATGGATTCCTCTTTTTCCCCAAATTACAAAACAATTGTTTCAATAGATATCCATTAAAAAATTATATGATTTATTGGTGGTTTGATTATGAACTCCACCACCATGACTTCCACCTCAACATAAATATCTTATTCTATTACCTTTAATGGAAACACTAAATCCACTAATAGTTAGAGAAGAAAATCATCTCAAGTTGTACATTATAATCTTTCAAGATCAAATTTAAAAAATTCTTTCAATTAAAAATAATATGGGAATAGTTTTAGAAGAAAAACCTAGTATTGAATATTTTTTTTATGATCTATCTCCTATATATGAGATATTAGAATGTTATTAGACACAACACTAGGTGATAATTGAACAAGATCAGCTAGGTGGTTCTCATAATGTGTCACAGTTTGGACAAAATGTATGAGTTTAAGTAACTCCATCGACATATCCAAGATAATTAACTCATAAAAAATGGATATAAAAAAATATTCGGAATTTATTTCTACTCAAAGACAAAAAATTTCACTCTATCAAATATAAATTCCCACCAAATTCCGCTTGTCTATTCGATAATGAGTGTTGTATATTTCACCTTAGTAGAATCACAAAACATAATGTACCAAAAGAGATAGTTGAAATTCTCCAGATTTTTCACCACTGCCTTAGGATATTTAATACCCTAGAATGAAAATTAATTATGTTGTGGAATCTCATGGGAAATTTATTTTCTATCGCCCCTATGGGGTAGAAACTCTATAGTCTAATCTGAAATATGCGCCTTTATTTGGCATATAGCATATGATGCACCCATAAAAAGCACTTTCTTGTTTTGGAAAACTGGAGGGTTAACCATCTCTGGATCATCAGTATCTACATACAAGGGTCTGTTCCTACATATTCATGGGGACATGGATCTCCAAAACATCAAAGAATAATTCATTTATGATAAATTATGTCTTTATATTTACCAAGAAGGAATCAATATTTTTATACAGAAGACATGTGAATGACTAAGAAATGTCTAGAATAAAATATAATTTCTTATCAAAACTCTTTTTACCAATAATCACATGGTATATTTATGCACCAAATGATGATTTATATCTTCAAAATTCCTTGTATCATGAACCGTTTCTTCCAATGATAGTTTACCATACAATAATCAAACATCAAAGAAGAGGATAAAAAACATTGGGAATGATTTTTTTTGGGAAAAACGTAGACAACCCAGCAAAATAATATCCCAGATGATCTTAAAATAACCTAACATTATTTATAAATACCCACATTTATAGGCAATAACCATGTAATCAATAAGACTTTAGAGCTAATAGTTTCTCTATTAGTGTTAAAAAATTATATAATATAATATATACAAATGGTTTGTTGAAAAACATATTTAGTGAAAGGGTCTATAAAACTCTAAAAAATGTAACCAAAAATTCTATACAACCCAAAAAAAATTATGGATCATGAACTCTATAATGTTATATAGACTCCTGATGGTCTCCCTTGTTAGGTACACAATCCACCTCAATATAGCTCATTCCCTTTACCTAGACTAGTAATAAGGATATCTACAAATACTATATAAAAATGTATGCTACAGTCAATAATCCGGATAATATTTCCCCAATAATTTTTTAATTATTCCATATTAGATTAACAATTTATTATTAGCTATAATAAAACATAGAATGGAATCATTTTATTGTTCATATGGGAACATGTTTGAATAATAATTTCCAATAATTATTAAAAAAGTGGTATGACAGATTTTCCATCAACGTAGGAGTAATAAAGAATGTTTTTTGTATATGAATGAATAAAATATTTATCAAAAGATATAATGAATGAAAATACCCATCAAAACTAACATAAATAAAATAAATTTTTTATATGGAATTTAAGATCATTTCTAACTTACCTCTATTGTTAACAATCCCAAAGTGTAGAATATATCATGATTATCATATATCTTTGGGAAATGTGAATCCAAAGTTAATAATTATTATCCCTATGGATAAGGAAGGATAAGATACCAAAAGACTAAACTCTTATTCATAATGTAGTTTTAGCTTATCTTTCCCTCAGAATTCAGGCCTCATAACAATTTTCTATTTTTAAATTTTTTCATTTAGTTTTTTTTCATCGAAATGGAAACTCCCAATGGTTCTATATCTAAAGGTACATGCTCTCTAAAGGCTATAAATAAATAGTTAAATTTTCCAATGATGCTTAAGAATTGAAATTGTTCCAGAGGATGGTAGGTTAAGTTTATCACACCCTTTAGGTGGAATTATTTCATACAATGGGACCCTATTATATATATAATAAATGTTCATATTTTTTTTATTCCCATGTATGATTTGGGTTATGCCATAGTTAGAAATCAATTATCCACTTGTATATATCCTAGAATAAAATCTATGTATCAATGGCTCATCATGTGTGGACTTTCTATATATATTTGAGGTTCTTTGTTGATTATATCCTCTTTTGTAAATATGTGAGATTATTTAGTCATTAATACAATGATTCTCATTTCTTATCCACTCAGTGGCTCTCTTTGGAGTGTATCATCATCAAGGGAGATGAGAGTTTTTTTTATTTTTTGTTCTGACCCATAAATGGTCTTCCTATATATTCATGTAAAAGGAATGATAACCCATATTGTTTAGTGACTTTTAATGGGACACATCATTCCTTTTAAGGTCTTGTGATAATGACCCAACCATACAGATTAACATTATGTGGAAATGATGCCTATGAAGAAGGTTCCTAGTCAATTCATGGTGTGGGTCTAATGCCGAAGTTTCCTAGGGAACCTGGGATGAATATGGTTATGAGTTTTTAATTAGATCATACTGGGAATGAGGCCCAGAGAGAATAGGGTTGATTTTGGGTGTTGGGTTTGGAGCTCATGGAGGATTCCTACATATCCTATATGGTGGTAAATGAAAGCCTGTGTAGTTTGATTATGAGTACATGGGCCTATAGAGCCCCCATTGGTTTATCTCATAGGTGATTGTGTCCCTTTTAGATTGTAAAATTGTGTATTAATCTTAAAAATAATTCCCTAAAATGATACCATCTAGGACATCTCAACTTATGGTGGTTTGGAGGCCTATTTGGGGGTTACTGTTAAGGAGGTTGCCTATATTAAGGGAATTGTGGTTGGGGTAACATTCCTGGGGGATTCACATTGAGATCATTCTCTAAGTGGGTGCCCTATGTATATATATTTCAATAGTAATTATATTTTTGTAGTTCAATAATTGGTGATTACGAATTTTATGCCACCCTAGATAGGTTTTATTGGGGCTTACTCTAGAGAAGTGTTACCATTGAGCATGGTCCCTAAGTGTGTATCCACCATATCCTAATTGTAGTATAAATCAATGTTCTCATAGGTCAATTATTTGGGTTCACTGATATATTCAACCCTATATTAGTTCGAATATGAATTACTCTTCAGGAGGGTTTGTATTGAGCACGGTCCATATGTGGGAATCCAATGTTACCTGATTATAGGAGGAATTATAGGTCTCATAGTTCAATATTTTTAATGGATAATGGCGTTTTCATGATCTCTATTATCTTCTAATCCCACGTGACTCATACATGGTTTGAAAAACAAAATGCAGTGGATGATTGAAGAGACCACACACTTTTCCTCCTTTATTGGTGGAAGAGTATGAGGCTACGATTGAAAATGTTGGGGCTATGACACATCTCTCACATCACATTACCCAATAATGGTTACAGGGTCTGGAAAATGAATAATGAAAGTATAATGAGAGTGGATATTTTTCCTATGTTCCATCACCTCTCTAACATTGTTTCCAAGAGGCAGAGAGGAGAAAGTGTGCATCCACCTGCAAGAAAGGATAGGGGATTATTCTTAGAGCAATTCCCTGAAATTAATATTGTAGCAAGGAAGAATGATTTCATTTATTTTTTAAAGGAAACTCACTCATAATTATCTTCCTCTATACATAGAACTGGAGGATCCGGGTCTCAGAAATGATAATCGGGGGACATAGCCCTAAACCTAGAATCTAAGACAGGAAACTCCCCAACACCGTCCATAGGGTAAGGGTTCTCATGATTGTGAAAAAAAAATCTACATGCACCCATAGGATCACCTCTTTTTTATATGACTAGTGTGGGAAACCTGTAACAGTAGTAATAAAAATCCAAATAGGAGAAATGCTGGTGTTCCTTCTTTCCATGGTTTTTGTATGGAAGCCTCGGTGGTGGTTTCAACATTGTATCATTTAGAAAAGGGAGAAAGTATTATATTAGACCTTCCATAGATGACTTAGAAGAGGTATTTACATATGACTCGCACATTTAATGAGCATAGGATTCGTGTGTTGGTTCTTGGTGCAGGTTTCTTAAGAATGTGCTTCAGAGGAAATCAAATTACTTCATGCAGGCAGAAATTGAATTTTTCTAGCTATATGAACCTTAAAAACTAGGCCACCTAGGCAACAACACCAGACTGAGGCTTTATCCTAGGCATCATGGGATTCCACTAGTGTACCATGATGGTTCTAGTACTGGTCTTTCCATGAGAAAAATGCCTCACATAATAGATTTCACATTAGTGGATAAGGATACTAATATAGGCATCACAATATTTTAAACCATGAATTTATTTTTATCTCACTGATACCATTTGATTCACTCTTTTGTGGGTTTTGGAGAGATGACTGAGCGGGTTCTCTATAGTAAGATATTAAGAGGATCTTTATTTTTTCTTTCTCTCAAATGATGAGACCAAGGGTAAAATTTATAATAACATTTGGTTCTCTAGTCGAAATTTAGTGCACACACAAGTCAACGACATTGGTCCTTGATACAACTATCTGGGTTAATGGTGTTTGTACCCATTGTTCCACACAAGTTACCTACACAAAATTTGTAATGAATAGGGGTATGTGCATGTTGTTTGACTTGGGACAGTCCCTTGGTGCTTCGTATGGCTATTTTTTACAATAACATGACCATGGTGTTCTTTAAAATATTTTCCTCTTCCTTTAATAAAATGTAGTGTCTACAAACCCCAACACCCCCCTTAGTATTGTATCCATATAGACGATGAAGGAATAGTTCTGAGGTAAAACTTTGGGGAAATCAGATGAAGGGGAAATGGTGGACTGCGTAGGTTCTCTACATATGTTCTCCATGAATGGTCTACGACTGAGGCCCGATGTATGAATTTTTTTAATTGGCAATCATTTTAGGATCATGGAGTGGACTAGTGATGTCTATAAATACCATTGGCCCCCTTTTCATTTCCCTCACATTTTGAGATTCTGATTTCTTCTCTTACTAAATAAGTTGCAAGTCCATCCACACTATCAATTACTTTCAGAGACATCTCCCAAAGGTCCTCTCAAGGTATGACCTCATAATTTATTAGGATGAATACAATCACTATGGTGAGGAGCCTATATGATGAATCTCATTGGGGTACTTTCATGAAGGGCTAGGTCAAAAGAGCCCAACATGGATCCTTTATATGGGACTTGTATGAGTACTTCTGTTTAATAATTTTTAGGTATTCTTAGATGTTAAAATATTGAACATTATTATGTAATCATTTAAACATAGTGGGAAAAATTGGCGACCTCTTTTGGGTTTCCAATGGCTTCTTCATTGACTAAAACTAAACAAGGTGATACCCATTCTTTTGAAATGATCAGTGATTCCAAGCTTATTTGTTATAATGTCCTTAAATCTCAACATTCGGATCTTGAAAATTATATTATACCATATCAACATGAGTAATGGTGAAGAGAATACATTCCTCTTTTTAGGGATGGACTTAGAAGGGACCGCCATTTTCTAGTGTTTAGGAAATACATTTCGGAGTCTTTTTTGTTAATTACATCAACTCTCATTCTTGTAAAATCTCATAGAAGGAAATTTTTTACAAGGATATAATAATCCCAACATTCTATATTAGTCCTAACAGTGGTTTCACTCTAGATATGAATCCTCATATTAAATTGTCGAGTCCTAACTATTATGATTCAATAACACATGGTTCGAAGATACCTCAAAGGCAAGTCTGGAAGGAGGACGTGGACATCCTCTCTAGAGGGGGAGTGAGGCCCGAGTAGATGAGGATGTTCTAAGTGCACAAAATCATGAACAAAATTAAAAATTATATGAAGGATGATTATATCTATGAGGTTGTTTGGGTAGTATAATCTTATGTTTATAGTAATGAAGACATCATCCCTGAATTACTAATCTGATTGATTCAATAGAAAAATTCATTCCACTTGATTTATTGTGAAGTTGGCATCGACCTGTCAGATGTCAAAAAACTTTATGGGGTCCCAATTCAGGGGAAATGTATGATGATTTTATCCCACTGAAGGAAACATGGTATTATCTTGGATAATTCCATTGTTGGCCCATGTTCTCTTCAATATAGTGAGGAAATTTTGGATGGACCTATATCATCACCCGAGGTCAGACGTCCATGATTGAATATGGATGATGTATTTCATATAACTGATATGAGATGGTATTATATGTGGGATCCCGAAAATGTTTCCCACTATAGAGAATATAGGCTCTTTAAGAACATTCTAGAGGACACTATAAAATGGATGGTAAACCTATTTGGGGAATTAAGGTTAATCCAATGATCAATGTGGATACCCACCTTAATATATTCCTTACCATGTGGCTATGTGTTTACTAATGTTATTACTATGAGATTAGCTGTAGTGTGAGTCCAAATACATTTGTTTTTGCTGACAAATTAGTATAGGGGAAGTAAATTTGGATCGATTCCCCTATTTATTACAAGTATTTATTATCTATTGTTGTATACATACTACAAGGGGCACCATTTATAATTTCAGTGCCCTTTTAAGTGTTGTGGGGTGGATTACCACACATATCAGCTCATATACAGTACAATGATTAGTAAAAATCCTTAATGACCGATTTGGCCCATTTTTCAGAATTGAATTTGGATTCAACCTCTGAATATAATTACTAATGATATGTTGTGGTCACTCACTGTATCTGGATGATTTAACTTATTTTTGTATAGAAACCCACTAACCTATATTGATAATGAAATCATCTCTATGGAATATTCACCTTATCGATTTTCTCTCTAGTTTAAATTTCATTGATTGTCAAGATTCTTCTCCTGCACAATTTAATCATGATAAAAATTTGTTAGTATCATGAAACATAGCGATCATTATGTTTTTTTAGATATCCAAAATTTTAATCAATCTACCTACATTAGAGGCCTTTGATGGAAATTTAAAAAAATTATTTATTTGGAGGAGTCCACAAAAGATATTGGTCATGGTATGCATGGTAAAAAATCTCAGTAAAAATTCGACATGGAGGAACCGGTTCCATTGAAACATTGTCATAAAATGACCACCAAGAATTCTAGGGTTGATAATAAAACACCCCCGGGGCCATGGCGGTCTAGTTATGTCCATTTGGTTGAGGCTCCTATCCCATCCCATCATCCTTAAAATTGATAAAGGATGTCTAAAGAGGCTTACTGATTGATGGGTGTCATGTCTTCCTCAATTCCATTCATATGAGATCATAACTACACGTCATGCTTCAGAGTATAATTCATGGAGAGAATGACTTGTTATGTCAGTGATGCATGGCTGTTTTTTTATGTTGACTTCTGAATCTCAGAGTTGGGTGATATCAGATAACACTCTAATATCAATATCGAAAATAATCTGGCTATGGTACCAAATTATTTCCCGGAGATGGAGGCCTTCATATACAAGCATGATGATCAATTTTGGGACTCAAAGAGAGTGTTTGATAAGCTAGACTGAGGAATTCTTTAAGGGGTAACTATCCAAATTGGGGTGGAAAGGGACATTTACATTAAACCTGGTAATGTGTTTCTCTTTTCTTACTTTCCATTCATTTTATCTTATCAACCATAATTAATCTTGAATGGATTCTATTTTGTTACCTTGAATAAGAGAAGGAGGAAAAGGAGGAACGATATTGGTGTCTGGTTCACCAATGTATGGGCCCATGACCACCCCAATTGAGGTAGTGGATGAGGACCTTAGGTCCCCAAAACAATGCCTAGGTTAAAGGACCATGGTGGATGTGATGGCGGTGATAACTCTTCAGCTGTCACCTTATATTTTGGTTGCAAAGAATACTAACATGGGTGTTTCATTGTGTCACTAGAAAAAACACAACATTTCATTACAGTTTTCCTGATCAATCTCCCATAGTATTCCGTGGAGTTTTCATTCAATATTATTTACTTTTGGGGAAAATTTTATAATTTTTGTTATTTTTTACATAATTTTCATCCCTTTCCTCACTTAAGGTATCTTGTATCAGTCCCTCAGGGATCAAGGAGGATACTCCTAGGGAGGTAAAGAATCATGTTTATGAATTCATTAACCTGATAATAAAATTGTTAAAATATATGGTTGTGTTTTCTCCCATATCCATAGGGAATGGAGAGGATCATGGTAATCTCATAGTTCTCCCTTTAGTTTCACATACTAATTCTAACATTCCTCTCCTCATAATGTTTCAGATCTATTTCGTGCACTAGAGGACACTATGTTAGTTAGTGTTGAACCTATAAACCCCCCTGAAGGGGATAATAGGAATATTAGATACACCAAGGATGATGTTGATAACAACTATAACTCTACGAGGGGAGATGTTGATGGGTTAAAAGAGTATTCAATATAGGGGATCATTGGTGGAACCAATTCAAGGTTTTTGTAACCTACCTTGGATACCATCACTATTGGTGATACCTTTATACTTAGAGCCATTTATCATGACATGATGAATTTAATTAATCTAGGAATTTATATTCTAGGATCCCTTAATGACATTGAGGAATTACATATGGAATTCGAAGGACATGATCCATATCATTCCTGTAATTTTCAAACACATTTAATTTAATTTCCTCAGTTGTTTTTCATCACTGTTAACTCTTGTGTAGCTTTTTCTTAAAAGACCATCACCAAAACCCATGATGAATGAGGAATGAAAGTCCACCCAACACATTATAATATTCTATAATTGGTTTATAATCCTAATGTATTTTATTATAGGGATTAATTTACTTCGGATGCTAAGGAAAATCCAGAAGATGCTTCTCATTAATATATCTCGACCCTAAGAGATATGGATGAGGGTACTGGAGAAGTACTTATCCTGACGATTGTTAAAAAATAGGTGAGTTTGATCAACTATTTAGGTCATTTCACATATTTATTTACTATTTATATTAATTTATTGACGAGGAGTTTCTCATGTTATTCATTTCCATTAACTTCCACGGATGGGCTTGAAATGGGGATTTTAATGCCAGATCATTCAGCATTAGTGGGTGGAGTTGAGGTTATATTATAGGTAGTAGAAAATTTCCACTTTCTGGGTGTACTCATTTTGAATTATGTCTCTCCCTTTATGATTAGATCTGATTTTGACCTATAGATAATAGATGTTTCCACCCTACAAACCTTCTAGATTGGTGATATATCTAGATGATCATTCTGGAGAAGCCTCTTGAGAAAATGTTGGAATTACCCTGCTGAATCCCATTCTATATTACCATGTTATGATATTATGAATTTAATTATCTTCATATCCATTATATGGTAACGAAAATTATCCATCAAATAGAATAGGTGAAAAGAGTGCAGTGGATTGAGGTGCATCAGACATGCAGGTTTGAGGAACTCAAAGCTGCTACAATTCAAACCAATGTCAGCTAGTATAAAAAGGTGGAGGAGTACCCAGATCAACTCGATGAGAGAAATATATTAATATGGTACCTATAATAAAAATTAAATTCTATAAGGTACGATTTAGTTCATCTTTAGTGATCCCTAAATGAGGCTTCAACATAAAGGAAATAATATGTTGGTGTTCCTCCATAGAGACTCCATAAATATGAATAGGTGGTTGCTAAATTAATGGATAAAAATCATCAATATATATAAATACCTTGGGGTGTAGTTCCACTTTTCAAATCCTTTATTGTGAATAAATTATTAAATTAGCAGAGAGGCAAGAGTAAGTATAGATTCCCTTGCATTTCAAAACATAAATGAAAATGATTCATTTTCCTCAAATCACATTTGTCTTTATCCATGTTTTCTTTCGCCAATTGAAGCATATGATTGAAATAGATTTGAATAAAAATTGTCTTTATTCCATACAATAACAATGATAGTGATGAGTGTGGCGAGACTTCCCTAATTGTTTCATAAACCAAGGGGTATAGCAATCTAGATTTTTCTTTTTCTATGGTTATATAGACATCCCTTAAAGAATTATGTATTTGTGTTGTCATTTCATGACTTTTCATTAAGCATACATAGTACTAGACTAGGTAGATAAGACATGAAATATGGCTAGAGATTAGTGTGCAGGTCTTTTAACATGGTTAGTACTGTGTCTCCTTTTCTAGGAAGATAAATGTTGTAACAGTTATACTAATGATAAGAATGTTTTAGGGAATGAACTAGAGACCATAGTTTTCGAAATATATTACCTTAAAGGGATTGTTGGAAAATATTGTTATGAAATTATATAGATATCTAGTTGGGAAGGTTGATCCATGATTTTGTGATTCTGATATCTCAAAAAAGATATTATAGAGTGGAGAAGGTATCCCTGACGGATGATGTTATAATCGATGTAAAAACATATTTTGTGGGATATTTTATGAAAGGAAAATTAGGGATCATACATCATAGTATATAGTTTCATCATTTTGGTACCATGATTTCAAATTTTTGTGAAACATATGAAAAGAAAAACTGGGGAAAATTAATTAATTTTCTATCAATGATGTTCCCAAGAATTATGACATTCTATTATTGATGGTTATAATTTATGATTCATGATTCTCAAGGCCATAATGGAAGGGTTTCCCAGTGTATAGTATTTGAGAATAAATTGAAAAAATATATATTTATGGTACATGAATGGGAAACCCCTCCTATAAGAATTTGGCCTAAGAAGAAGAGGTAATATTTTGTTATATGGTTAATGTCCGGAGGGATGTCCCCTTTCTGACAAGGATTATGGTATCATTCAGATCTATATCAAGATATCATGACATTAACGATGTAGTTTATTGTATTATGATGAGGATGTTGTTTTACTGTCTCACATAATGTTACTTTGATGTCATGCTATGAATATTAAATTCATTCATCAAGTAAAATAAGGGATCTATAATTTATGTTCGTTTCCATTAACTTAAACGGTGATGATTCATCCTGTTGGTTAGAGTGGATACTCAAGAGGGGGGGGGGGGTGAATTGAGTTTCAAATAAAAATTTCTGTTAAAAATTAATGATATTAAAAACCCCAATTTATAAAACAAGTTAGACGGTTGTGAATTTGTATTAATGTAAAGGATCAGTTAGGTTCTCAAGAGATTGATTACTTCTCAGTTAATTTAATCATAAGATCAATTAACTTTTGAATCTAACCTAATGCTTTACAGTACATAAAAACGCTTGTTAGTCTAACAATCAAAGTAACTTTAAGATAGATTTGAATTTTAATGTAATTTTCAGTGCGATATAAAATATATAGTATATTTTAAACATAATATAAGAGTGCATAGATGATGTTAAACATGTGGTTCAGTCTCAAGCTGAAACATAATCCACTCCACTTTGGGATCACCTGCCACCAAGCAGTTTATATAAATAAACTTCTGATCGACACCCTGGATCAGGGTTAACAACAGTTCACATTGTCCAGGACACCCAGGGACCTCTACCACAGTTGTCGTGGGAAAATAAATAATTATCAGGCCACACATGGACCTCTTCTTCATTTTTCGTGGGTAAGCATGGGTAAAGAATATGGTGTGAAGAATTTATAATCCTCCAGCTCTGCGCAGGAGAAACTGTGTGTGTAAGATATGCATAGTACACACACAGATCAAAAGTAAATAAAAGAATCACTTAGAGTAAGTAGAAAAGATTTTAGAAAGCTCTAGTGATTAGCAGTGCAGCTCTGGACTCATTGGATTTAGCAGAAATGCTTCTGAGTCCTCTGATTTTTCTGTTGAAAAACTGAGTGTCGTGGGTCAGCTTGTGTTCTTCCCGAGTGAAGATATTCTCTTGATTCCAATTTACTTCATGTGTTCTTCCGTAGTGTTGGATTTCATTTTTGGGACAAATCTTTTCTTGAAGATCATAATATATGTTCTTCACTATTGTGCTCAGGATTGTCTTTCTATTCATTACAGATAACCCGAGTTTCCTGCTTTTTCTATCTTTTTCTCTCGTGTGCACACTTCTCTTTATCTTCAAATGCATGAGGTTAAGCCAAAAAGATCCATGTATTTTGTGCCTCATACCTCGTACTATGTCTACAAATAAACATTAATTATTCCAGTGCATTAAAGTCGTCAAATATGAATGTTAAAAAGATAAATAGTAAAACGAGAAAAGATTTTATGGAACGGTGTCACAATAGTTATGAAGACGATTTCTCCTTCACGGTTTGTACTTCATAGTGTCTTCTTCACGGTATGTTATTCACGGTGTCTTATTCACGGTATGTTCTTCACTGTGTCTTCTTCACGGCATGTTCTTCACGGTATCTCCTTCATGGTGTCTTCATCACGGTGTGTCCTTTATTGTGTGTCCTTCACGGTGAGTCCTTCATGGTGTCTTCTTCACTGTGTCTCCGTGTCACGGTGTCTCACTCATTGTGTCCGAGTCACGGTGTCTGTCTTTATGGTTTCTGGCTTCTGGTTCCTTGCTCATAGTTTATGAATTCACGGTCCTGGATGACTAGGTCTTGCAAACTGTGTTTGGCACTTAGGCAAACATAATGTCTGGATTACGGTGTCTGTCCTGAGTATCTTGCTTCACGGTGTCGGGTTTACAATGTCATGGTGTGTCATGTTCATGGTGTTTGTGTCATTCTCACAATGTCTGACATTCTGTGTCAAGCATCACTGTGTCTTGTACTTTTCTAAATAACTATATTCAAACTTAAACTGTAATATGCATAAAATTAATTGAGCTTAACCATTATAATGTATAAGATAACTTGAAACATAAATACACATGATTAATAATATTTGTGAGATTTGAGATCATTAATAATATTTGTAATATTTATTGAGATTTGTAAACAGTAATGACATTTGTGATCATTAAAACATGATTAATACATGAGGAGTCAAACAATCTCCCCCTTTAGATGATAAAAAATCATGTATAGGTAACATATAAATGAGATTCAACTATAAATGATTATAAAATAACACATAGCTTTTTCTCCCCCTTTTGGGATTATCAAAAAGTAGAATGAGTAGAGGGAAAACAATGCAATTGGCAATAAAAACTTTGAGAATTCAATAGACAGTAGAAATACAAAAATAAAAGACATCCCCATAAAAAATAAAGTAGAGACTAGGCTTCTTCAATATGTGGAATTTGATTTTCCATTATCAGTAGCAGAAGAGGAAGCCATGAGGGAATTTACAGATGTGGAAGAAGGCATAGAGGTGGAAAACAAATATGGTAATGTTAAACCTTTGATTACAGAGGGTGCCAAAGTGGGAGCTGTAGAAGATCTATTCTGTGGCTGATCAAGAATCACTGGCCTGATCTGAGTAAGAGCTTGGCTAACTGACATGGTAGTTGAGGATAAAGTAGTCAGTCCTGGTCTGAGAGGGGCAGCAGCTGGAGAAACTATTTTGGTACTTTAGACATGAAGGTAAGTCTTCAAAAGATTGATGAAATCGGTAATAATTTCTCTTTCATATGGCACTGACTTTTCAAAATCATCTTTATATTACATGAACTTGTCCAACAATCTCGTATACTCAGTGGGTTTCTGAACATGAGTTTTGAAAGCCTCAGTCACAAGAGGGATCCTCAGATTCTGGACAAGATACTTAAAGTGATTGGTCATATCAGATTTGGGGAAAATCTGGGTGAGATAGAAATCTATCTTCATAGTGATCTCCTACTAAGCATCATTGGAAATCTTGGAAAGAATTTAAATCAATTCAAGTGATCAATCACTATTATTAACAACATCTGGTAAAGGAGTCAAATCAAAACCACAAAAAGGCATTTTGAAGCTCTTCCTTGATCACAGATCTGAGTAGGGAACTATCCAAAGAAGGAGTGGAGGTTTGACCAGAGGGATTAGAAGCTTTGAAGGCTATGGTTAGAGACTTTAGCTATTTCAGGACCATTTTAAGACATTAAGTGTATTCATCTATAAGCTTATTCAGGTTCTCTACAAGAACTCTCATTCGATGCAACATATGTGCGTTTCGTTCTCCAATCTTTTCATCAAAGGATAGGAGGTAGGGATGCATCTGGGGCAGAATGTCTCTATAAATTTTGGAAATAGTAGGTTCATGAGAAACAAAAACATGTATAGGCTCTGATTTGGAATGCAGTTCTTTCTGGAGGTTTTCAACCATACCTTTCAGAGATGAAACATTTGTACTAAGATGCTTGTTTTCAACCCTTACTTCTTGAATTTCATGGATCATCCTGGGTTGAATGTCTAGAATAATGTTTTCCAAAAGCAGTGAGGCATCTTCCTGACTTAGTTGTGTCACAAGATGAGGTTGAGAGGACATAATTTTCTCAACTCCAGCTAAGATAGAATCTACAAACACTTTCAGATCATCCTTACTAACATAAAAGTGCTGATCAGGTAAAGGTGCAGGGGCAGGAAGTGGTACATGGGAAGGTTCAGGGTCTGGTTGAGGTTCAGATATAGTTTCTGGTTATGTTTCAAATTTAGTTTCAGATTGAGGTTCTGCTTGAGGTTCATGGTGTGTGACTGACTTCAATCGAATCAAAGAAGAAAGATCAATCCTAGTTGCAGTCACCTACTGAGATTCAGTCACATCATAGAAGATAGGGAATTCATACCGAGTGTACACAGAAAAATACCCAGTTGGTTGACATGCTTCAACAGACTCAGCTTCACCAATAGATTCATTAATCTCAGGATTTTGAGGTTCTTCCCCTCAAAATGTTCTTCCATTTCAGGAACATGATGCTCAGATACATGGTCTAGATGCACAAGATCAGCTCTAATTTCCTCATCCATTTCTTGCCTAGCCAATTGAAAGGCTATTTCCATTCTCTCTTCATCATTTTGTCTTATTTCAGTAGCAGATAGCTCTTCAGAGAGTTCTACTTGATCTTCATCTTCCCTAACATGGATTGTTTCTTGATTATCTCCTTCAATAACAGGGAGGTCTTCATGATTCGTTTCTTCTACACATGCTGCTCTTATTCTGGGATAACTAAATCTCTTATAGCCACAGGTTGGGTTCCTAGATTTACATCTTCTCTAGGGACATGTGGTTCTTCTTCAAAAACAATGGTAGGAGTAATAATCCTTCCTTCTTGAACAACAGCTTCTTCTCTAGGTGGTATAAAAGCAGGAATAACCGCAGGGACAGTTGTCCTTTCGTTCTCAAAAGGATATGCTTCCTTATAAGGTACTTCAGCTACCTCTTCCACTTATGCTTCATCATCTAAATAATCATCCACTCTATCTGGTTCCAAACCAGGATCAGAAATTTCCTTTGGCCTTGTTGGATAATCAACAGGATTGAACTTTTCATAAATCTTTTCATTATCTTCAACCCATTGTTTCTTCCAAGGGTTGCAGTTTATCTTCATCCTTTTGATGGTAGGTTTAGATAGGCAGAAATCAAAATCCCTAAAAACTTCTTCATTTGGACCAACTACGCCATTGGCAATAAGCATGGTCAAGATCATCCTTGAGTAGAATAAGGAAGTAGACATGGATGTGACCTTAATCAATTCACATATATGGTGAATGATATATTTTCACAGATTTATCATGTGGCCATTCTTCATTAGGTTAATCATAAAAACATCCTAACACTTCAATACAGAAATTTCACTCATCATCGGGATAATCAAATTCTGAACAAACATAAACAATAGCCTTGTCTCCCCATCCAGTTCAGTAGCTACGGCCCTTCTCTTGGTGCCATTTCATGTTATGGTTTCTAGAGCATTTTCCAGGTCAAAGATATCAGTTGAAGAAGGTGGGTCTCATTGATAATCACAACAAATCCCTTTGTGACGAATCTTTAGGCATGCATCCCATAACCTCGATGAGAAGGAGCATCGTTTTCCATTGACCTAGGTTCTTACCACAAAATATTCACCATTATCAAAGGAATATTGAGCATATTGATAAAACTGAGATACCAACCTCTGGTAAATTGGTCTATTATTTCTAGAGAACCATTCAAACCTGCCTTATTCTCTCATAATTTTTAAAACCAACAATTTTCAAGAAAACAGCCACTCATGGAATATTTCTTTTTTGGAACAATAGTACGGTTTACCAGATTTGGAATTAGGGGTCCTTCGGGTGCATGCTTCGGTGTACTCTTCGGATTCTTCAAAAGACGCTTCTCAAATGAGGATGAAGATGGACGCTTCATCCTTGGCATCCACTGATGGTTCGGGAGAGAGAGAAGGAGAGAATGATTGCAAGGTTTTGAAGGTTCGGAAAGAGTCAGTAGAGAGAGTTCGGGTGATGAATCGAGTGATAACCCTTGTGTTTTATCATTTGGGAATGTCAAAAGTCACTAAAATAAAAACGCGCGAAAGGAAATAGCGGTGAAAAAAAAATTACCACAATATGGGTTAAAATAAATGCATAAATAAGGTTCCCAGTGAGACCGTGAATATTCATTACGGTGTGATGGTGGCTGGTCGTCACGGTGAGACAATTAGTTGTCTTCACAGTGAGACAGGGAGTAAATTGTTCATTCACAGTGAGACAGTGACCGATCGTCATGGTGATATAGTGAGCAACAGATCATGAACACAATGTTCTATCTATGAGACTGTAAGCATGAGACAGTAAATGTGAAACCATGAACATGAAACATTAGAGTCAAATGTAGTAAAATATTAAACACTCATACTAGTAACATATCAATTTGTGTCTGATGATTCCCAGATAATGTATGATTTAATCTAATCTCTCAGAATTTAATGGTTTAGTCGATATATCAGCAAGTTGATATTCAGAACCAATGAATTCCAAAGTGATATCTCCTTTTGGATAATGATACCTCAAAAAGTGATGTCTTACATCAATATTTTTTGTCCTATAATTTGAAACATGATTTTTGGAAATATTAATAGTACTTGTGTTGTCACAATTTATTGGTACATGTCTGAATTGATGTCCATAGTCTAGTAAAGTGTGCTTCATCCACAAAATATGTGCAGAATAACTTCCAGCAGCTATGTTTTCAGATTCTGCAGTAGATAATGCAACATCATTTTGTTTCTTACTACACCACGATACTAGTGACTTTCCTAAAAAGTGACATGTTCCAGAGGTGGTTTTTCTATCTAATATACAGCTAGCAAAGACATCATATGAATAACTAACTAGTTCAAATGATTGTCCTTTATGATAGAACTGTCCTAGATTGGTGGTATGCTTGAGGTATTTGAAAATTATTTTTAGTGCTTTTAAATGTGATTATTTAGGGTTTTCTTTAAAACAAGCACACATACACACAGTAAACATAATATCAGGATGGCTATCAATTAATTAGAGTAGACATCCAATCATTCCTCTATAAGTGGTTTGATCAATATATTTTCCATCTTCATCCACATCCAACTTATAGGTCGTACTCATGGGAGTGTCATTAATTTTAGTGTTATCCAATCCAAAACGTTTTAAAAGATTTCTAGTGTATTTACTTTGAGTTAAAACAATCCCATCATTATTTGGAAAGATTTGAAATCCATGAATGAATTTAAGTTCACACATTAAAATCATTTCAAATTAGTTTTGCATCATGTTATAAAGATCAATACATAATGAATTTTTTGAATATCCAAAAATAATATCATCTACATAAATGTGAACAACTAACACATCATTATAAATTCATTTTATAAAGAGGGTGGGATCAGCAATTCCTTTTGTAAAACATTTAGAAATAAGAAAAGTACTTAATCTGTCATTCCAAGATCTTAGAGATTTCTTTAAACCATATAAAGCTTTTGATAGTTTGAAGATATGATTTTTATAATGAGGGTTTTTAAATCCAGAAAGGTGTTCAACAAAAACATCCTCATCTATATACCCTTTTAAGAATGCACACTTAACATTATTTTGATATTGTTTAAAATTCAGATGTGCAGTATAAGCAAGTATAATTATAAAGGCTTCATGTCTTGCTAGTGGAGAAAAAGTCTCCTCATAGTCAATTCCTTCTACTTGACTATAGAATTGTGTTACTAATCTAGCCTTGTTTCTAACTATATTTCCATCTTCATCCACTTTCTTTCTAAACACCCATTTGGTGCCTATGATGAATGTGTCCTTAGGTCTTTCCACTAATTCCCATAAATTGTTTATTTCAAATTTATTAAGTTCTTCTTACATAGCCATTACCCAAAATTCATCATTGATTGCATCAGAAATGTTCATAGGGTCAATCTGTGACAAAAAGGCTTGATGTTCAACCTGATTTCTAAGAGAAGCTCTAGTATGTGTCCCTCTATCGATATTACCAACAACCACATCTAATGGATGATTCTTTAGAATCCTTGTTGATCTAGTAAAGGTAGGACATCAAATTTCATGTTCCTCTCTAGGTTTGGGTTTAATAGAATCTGATTCTGGTAAATTTCCAGAATTGGTTGACTTCACAACAGGTTCATTGATTTTATCATTAAGGTACAGAATAGATAAATCTTCTTCACGATTTTCAAGAAAAGGCTTAGGTTCATGTGTATCAGTTTCATCAGATTTTATGTGAACATATTCTTCCACACACTTGGTTTTATTATAAAACATTTTATATTCTTTTCTAGTAATAGAATACCCTAAAAAGATTCCTTTATCAGTTTTTGAGGAAAACATGTCAAGATTATCCTTGGTGTTGATAATAAAAACTTTACAACCAAAGACTCTAAAGTAACTTACCATAGGATTCCTATTGTTCCACAACTCATAAGGGGTCTTCTTAAGAACAGGTTTAATCAAGACTCTATTTATGATATGACAAGTTGTATTCACAGCATCAACCAAAAAGTAAATAGGCATGTCATACTCATTAAGCATTGTTATTTCAATTTCTTGCAGAGTTCTATTTCCTGTTTCTACTACACCATTCTGTTCAGGTGTTCTAGGGGCAGAAATGTTATTATTATAGCCATTGTGTGAGCAATAAGACTCAAACTCATTATCTTCAAACTCACAGCCATGATCACTTCTCAGGGTCATAATCTTAAGTCCACAAAGATTCTCTACAAACTTGGAGTATTTAATAATGTATGAACATGCTTCACTATTGTGATCTAGGAAGTATACCCATGTTTACCTAGAATGTTCATCTACTAAGATATATACATAGTGCTTCCCATTTAAACTAGAAACTGTTGAATGTCCAAACAAGTCCATGTGAACCAACTTGAGAGGATGAGAATTTGAAACTTCATTCTTTGATTTAAAAGAAACATTATGTTTCTTTCCCTTTTAAAAGGGATTACAAACATTGTATCATGGGAATTGATGTTTTGGTAGGTCTCTAAATAAGTTCTTCCTAGTTAATTTTCTATGTGAATAAATGTGCAGTGTCCTAATCATCAGTTCCACAACCACAATTCTTTATGAAAAAGCATTTAAAAAAGAAACATTTTGTTTACTAAATAATTCAAATCAACGGCATAAACATTTTCATTTCTCAAGACAGAAAATGGTAAAACATTTTTAGAAATAAAGACATTACAAGAATCATTTTCAACCTTACCATTAAATCCATAATCACATAACTGATAAATACTCAACAATTAATATTTAAATCCATCAACAAATAAGACTTTAGAAATTAAAACAGAGTTAGTGTTACCAATTTGGCCTGGGCCGATGATCTTTCCTTTAGAATTATCACCAAAGGTGACATAGCCTCCATAATCCTTTATTATACTTTTAAAGCATGAGATTTATCTTGTCATGTGTCTTGAACATCCGATGTCCAAGTACCTTGTTTTCCTACTAGAACTCTTTATGCAGGTTTCCTACAAAACATATTTACATGGAAAATGATTTTGGTACCCAGATCTTCATGGGACTAGACAAGTTAGAACGTAAAGCTTTAGGTACACAAATTTGTCGTATGGGTCTCATATAATTTAAAAAATCAATTGATTTTGAAATATAAACTTTTTTTGATATATAATAATGTAGATATCTAGTTGAGGCATAAAAATTTCTAGAACCGGAACTAGCAAAATTTTGTCCAGATTTAGGAATAAATCTATTTTTGGTAAACTATCTCTATCCAGGTTGGTATCCTAAACCAGTAGTATACTTTGGAGCCACATGTTTACCTAAAATTTGAGTTATATTATCTTTTACATTTGTGAACTTTTTGAAGTCCTTTATCAGTTTCTCATTAGACATTTCTAGTTTAGTATTTTCATTTAACAGTTGAGCATTATTTTAATTTTAATTCTCAAGGGAATATTTAGCAGTGCTAGATAAAACATGTTGTTTTTTTAAGGATTTTTACTTGTCCTTAAGTTCATTACAGGTCTCTCATAGCATATTACCATATTCAAATAATTTTTCACTAGAAATGTTTTCAAATTCAGAATCAGAATAAGAATCAACTCCAGAATAGTATGAATTTAAAGCATGAGAGTCCAGTGCTACCTTAGATGTGTATGTCATAAAAAACATGTTAGCTTTATAAAAATCCTCATCCTTAGAAGAATCAGAATCACTTGAAGTGTCTTCTGATTCACTAAAAGTTTTATTCATTTTTTCGTTATATTTGTTTTCCTTATAGTCATGTTTCTTCTTGAACTTCAATTTTGGAAAGTCAGCTTAAATGTGACCTTTATTCTTGCATTCATAGAAGATAACATCATCACTATTATTAGTATTCTTCCAGTCCTTTTTCCAATGTCCTTTGTTGTCATATTTACCTTTCTAGTTTGATTTTCTGAAGAATTTCTTCTTCCAATAGAATTTATTAAATCTTCTGGCTATTTGAGCCATCTCAGCATCACTATCAGGTTCTGGAATTTCACTTGTTGAGATTTCAGTTTTTATGTGAACATTCTCCTTGTCCTTGCACTTTGAGCTAGTAGACTTAAATTCCACTGACATCCTTTTAGGTTCATCATCTTATTCCTTATTCACATTCATTTCTTCCTCATACATCATAAGCTTACCAATTATCTCTTTGAAAGGCAGGGCACCAATGTCACATGACTCTCTTATTGAAATAGATGTGCCTCTCCATTGGTCTGGAAGGGATCTCAACATTCTCATAATTTGTTCCTTTGCTGGAACAACCTTTCAATGGGAGCTCATAGTGTTGAAAATATCATTGAACACGAGATATATGACAGAGATAGGTTCATCAATCATCATTTTAATATTATCATATTTTATAGTAGAAGTGTTCAATCACATTTCCTTAACATTGGTTGTTCCTTCATGAGAAACACCAAAAGTATGCCATATTTCATAGTCAGTTTTACTAGAAAATATTATATTAAACTCTTCATCTCCTATAGCACAATACAGGGAATTCGTAGCTTTACAAATATTATTATAAGCTATTTTAGTAGGTTCATCCAGAGAAGTTCTTTCAGTTTCTAGAATCTTATATCGAGTCTCTATAGAAATCCAGATATCAAATCCCATACCCTCTAAGTGAATTTTCATCTTATGTTTCCCCTGGGAATAATTTGTACCATTAAAGAAAGGTGGCATGTCAGTAGCAACACCTTCTAGTCTATGGTCTATAACTAGATTTTATAAAATATATTTAAAGAGATTAAATTTAGAAATAAAATAAAATTTTGATCTTTAAAGATGAAACTAAAATCAAAGTTGAAAAACAGAATGTTTTGAAATCCTGCATTAATGAAAACACCCTCTGATGCAGAATTTTGGTCGGAGTGGATACTCAAGAGGGGGGGGGGAGGGGTGAATTGAGTTCCAATTTAAAATTTCTATTAAAAAATATTTCTATTAAAAACCCCAATTTAAAAAAAAGTTAAACTGTATTGAATATGTATTATAGTAATGGGTCAGTTAGGTTCTGAAGAGATTGATTAGTTCTCAGTTTATTTAATCTGAAGATCAATTTACTTTTCAATCTAACCTAATGCTTTATAGTACATACAAACACTTTCAAGTTTAACTATCAAAGTAACTTTAAAATAGATTTTTATTTCAATGTAATTAGCATCGGAATATAAAATATAGAGTATATTTTAAACAAAATATATGAATGCATAGAAGATGTAAAACAAGTGGTTCAGTCTCAAGCCGACACCTAATACAATCCACTTGGTGATCACCTCCCACCAAGCAATTTATATAAATAAACTACTAATCGACACCCTGGATCAGGGTTAACAACAGTTCACACTGTCTAGGCCATGTAGGGACCTCTACCACAATTTTCGTGGGAAAAAAATAATTATCAATCCACACAGGGCCCTATTACACAGTTGTCATGGGTAAGAAAGGGTAAAGAATATGGTGTGAAGATTTTAGAATCCTCCAGTTCTTTGCATGAGATATTGTGTGTAAGATATACAGAGTACCCACACTATTCAAAAGTAAATAAAATAATAACTAAGAGTAATTATAAAAGAGTTTTGAAAGATCTAGTGATAAGCAGTGTAGCTCTGGACTCGTTGGATTCAGCAGAATTGCTTCTGAGTCCTCTGGTTTTTCTGTTGAAAAACAGAGTGTTGTGGGTCATCTTGTGTTCCTCCCAAGTGAATATATTCTCGTGATTCCGTTTTACTTCATGTGTTCTTATGTAGTATTTGATTTCATGTATGGGACAAAGCTTTTATTGAAGATCTTTCAATATTTTCTTCACTGTTGTGCTCATGATTGTCTTTTTGATCAGTAAAAAGCACTCGAGTTTCTTGCTTTTTCTATCTTTTTCTCTTGTGTGCACACTTCACTTTATCTTCGAATGAATGAGGTTGAGCTGGAAAGTTCCATGTATTTTGTGCCTCATACCTCTTAATATTTCTACAAATAAACATTAATTATGTCAGTGCATTAATGTCATCAAATATGACTGTTAAAAACTTAAATAGTAAAATGACAAAAGGGTTTAAGAAACAGTGACACAGTAGTTATGAAAACAGTGTCTCCTTTAAGGTATGTCCTTCACGGTTTCCTCTTCATGGTATGTTCTTCACGGTTTCTTCTTCATGGTATGTTCTTCATGGTGTCATCTACATGGTGTGCTCTCCATGGTATATCCTTCACTGTGTCTTCTTCATGGTGTTTCCATCATGGTGTGTCCTTCACGGTGTCTTCTTCACGGTGTCTCCATGTCACGGTGTCTCGCTCACAGGGTCTGAGTCATGGGGTTTGTTTTTGCGATTTCTGTCTTCTGGTGCCTTGCTCATAGTTTAGGAATAAATAGTGCCTTGATGACTGTGTATTTCTAACTGTGTATGGAACTTAAGAAAATAGAATGTCTATCTTACGGTGTTTGTCCTAAGTTTCTTGCTTCACGGTGTCAGGCATACTCTGTCACAGTGTGTCGTGGTCTCGGTGTCTGTGTCTTGCTCACAGAGTCCGACTTACTCTGTCAATATTCACGGTGTCTTGTACTTAGCTAAATAACTATATTCAGACTTAAATAGTAATATGGATAAAATGAATTGAGCTTAACCATTATAAAGTATAAGGTAACGTGAAACATAAATACACATGATTAAGAAGATTTGTGAGATTTGAGATCATCAATAAGATTTGTAATTATTATTGGTATTTTTAAATAGTAATGAGATTTTTGATCATTAAAACATGATTAATACTTGAGGAATCCAACACTTCCATTCTCAGTAATTTTTCTGGAAATGTGATTCCAAATTTAGGTGTGATGGGAGAATATAGTAAGCTATCATTTTAGTATTCCCAAATCCGAAATGTGGGTCTGATAAATGGATTATCAATTTAAAGTATTTTTTTCCTGAGGATGCTGTTACCACTGATTGACAAACGAATATTGTGGGATATTTTATGCTACTGAAACTACTTCACATACAACATAGTCAATAATGGAATACATTCGATGACATTCTCTAAAATTTGGTGGAAACAAATGAAAATCCAACTAGGGCATATAACAACATATTCATACAATGATTCCCTCATAAATTCAAACATTATATCGCTAAAAGTCAATGAATTTTAATGGAGATTATAATTTCCTTGATAATAGAGTTGTATTTATGGGAGGAATGTACAAATATATGGAAGGGTAATTTCAAGTTAGAATTTACAAATAATTGGGGGAATAGGTTTGCTACACAGGTGTGGCTCAATCATTGGATGCATAATGTCTTAATTTTTTAAGATCATATGACTATGACCATAATACCCTAGAAATGACATAGGATATGTAACCACATGGTCCAAGGCCATTCCATTATGCTTCAAAAATTTGAAATAGGAGATTGTAAACCATGTAATTGTGGGATTTCCAATCTTAAGAGAAAATATGGGACAAAGGGATGACCATTGACCTGGATTTCTTGGTTCCAACGTCTTTTAATAAAAGTATATAGGGTTAGAAGAGGCTTCTCCAAATAGAATATTTCCTCCTATTTTATAAACCGGTTTTGTAGGTTGTTTTATGCAAGAACAACCATGGAACACGCTGTATAGTAAATAGTTGAATCCCTTGGCTGAAAGTCTTTGTAGTTATTGAGAATTTAATGCAAACCCAACTACGGAATATTAAAAAATAGTCATGTAAAAGTGCTCCAAGAATCATATATTCTTCCACTAGAAGCTAGGGAAATATTATAAAGATTCATAATATTCAATAACTAATGTATTGTGTGAGGAAGGATTATATACAAGAATTAAGGAACCACTTGGATCTACATTGGCCATGAATTAAATTTTCCTTATGCAGTCCTAACTAAAATTTGAAGAGGGTATCTCTTTTTCCATGTTGTGTCACATTTTATGAGGGGCATGAATAAAAATATCTTACATAGATAATTATTTTTATGTTGAAGGAGTGGTATTTATTCATTACCCTATGGCTAGGTCTAAGATAGAAGACTAGGATTTACAGAATATCTCATTGGAAAGAGAATCATGAAACACATAGTTTGTTACGAACCTTAGTGTTTATAGACATGAAGCAAGAACATGGGTGACACAAATGTGAAAAGGATTATTTTGGGCAGAACGGGGTATAAGAACCGAGTTTCACAACCTATCATTCTAGGGAAATAATAATAACACATATAGTTCTAAAATAGATAGTATAGTTTATCATCATGCGATAAGAACATTATATGTGCCTATTAGGGTCTTGCATCCTAGACCATGATAGCCCCAATTTGAATTGATACACCTTAATCATGTGGGGATATTGTATACCAAAACCCTAAGACCATGTGATTTCTGGTCAGTGTGAGAATCAAATAATGGTAAAGGTTTATTTTATACTACATTTGATAAACTATTTAAGTATGGGTTCATTTTAACTATTTGGAGGCCAATCAAGGAGATTTAATATTGGAGTCTCTAAATATCTCATCAAAAGGAGAATGAACCCACATAATGTTCTTTAGAGCCAATATAGATTAATATCATACAGTATGAAAAAAGATGAACTGATGTGAATAAAGGGACATTTGGTGTCTTAGCAAGTGTATATGGTCTATGTATTCTTATCAATCTTACTGGGGACTGATTGAAGACACATATAATTATAATGAATGGTTTCCATGTAAAGGATTTAATTCATATTCATGGGAGTAATTGTGATTTTGTGGATTAAATTTTGGTTGGATCGATGATTGGAGATATGGGCGTCACTTTATATCTTTCTAATGTAAGAATCAATCCACGTGTAGTTCATAAAAAAGGTTCCTTGTGTCAATGGATTGTTTTTTACTTTGTTTTTTAAAGTGTATATGGGATAATATCTTGACCATTTTGGGAATTGATTCAAATTAAATTGTGTCAATGGATTGTTTTTTACTTTGTTATGTAACCTTCTATTAATTTCTTCTGCCTCACATGAGTTTAATGAGGTCTCATCAGCATGGAATATCCTAATTTTAACATTGATAAAATATTTGTAACATTTTTTGTATAAAAAATTAACATATGCATGATGATTTAACCAAGGTCATCCTAATAGAATATTAAATTCTATATCCATCCAAAAAACATGAACATTGAGTCAGAAAAGAGATCCAAAAATTGAGTTCCGAGTGTTATCAAAACCAGAGGATCTTTCTTATTCTAATCAAAACAATTGTTACATAATATCATTGGGGGTAAATAGATAATCATTGATCCATATTTGGTGAATTCAATGGACCATAATAATAATGAATCCTAATAAATTTTCAATAAAGGGTTGTTAGACATCAATTTCTATTATTATTCCTGATATTTAAGAGAGTATAATATGGCCTTGTATGGAAGAATCCTCATCATGGTCTGTGAAAGAGGCAACTACATTGAATTTGGTAATATCATTATCATCACAATATGCTCGGCAACAACATAATTGACTTAAAATTCTTATGGGCATGACAAGGCCTCGATGAGTTCTTCCTAGAGAAGTGTTGATAGACTGAGGGAATCTAATAATGAAAAATTATCTGGTACTAGCGATAGTTTCGTCAAAACATAAAATTTTAGATATAATGGTTTGTGATTCCCTATAAGGGTATTCTATATTACAAGAACTTTAGGATTCGACATTACTAATTTGGATGGACAATCTCCTATGATAAGAGAGAGAAGTCCTTATGTTCTTGGATGATTAGTCCAGTAGGGACAACCTACATACTGTGGTGGTGGTGGTGTATCCTCTAACCCATCATCAAAGATAATCATGTCATGGTAGAATCTATCATGTGTTGTGGAAGAAGTTTCATGTTTCTATTGAGCATACTGAACATATTTCCTTTGAAATTTGGCTGCCTAGATGGTTCATGCAGGGGTTTGGTTGAAGTAGTGACTCCTAACACGGCCATTGGTTCCTCTATATCGTCGACCATTATGACTAAACCCCCTAGTTTTCAAATCATGTTTTGGTAATTCTAGTTCATAATAAAAATCATCATGTGTGAAGGGATCCATTAAGTGAATAATGTAAATGGATTTTAAAATCAACTCCTCATTGGGTGAAGATTTCGTCTAAAGGGTTGACAATTATTGTACCATTTGGCAGGGTAGTTCCAATGTTCATGGGACTGAAATCATGAAGTTGAATATATTCATGAATAAAATTTTCCTTGAAGCAATATCATAATCTATCATTTGCTTCTTAAAATTTTGGTCACGTCGCTTATTAGAGAATTTTCCATCACAGTATTGAGACGTTGATGGAGTTGTTTGTGATGTTTTGGAAGTAGTCAAGGGAGTAGTAATCTTCATTAGTTATTCTAAGTGAATAGTGTGTGTCTGGTGGAATGTTTTTCTAACCTTCCAGTCACAAATGTTTCACATAATATTTATTTTAACTTATTTTATCTCATATTACTTCTTCAGATTGGTATTATAAACACATGCTACATGGGCAGGAAAATTTTCAATTAAACCTAACCATAGTCCACCTTCATTTATAAGATGTATTTGAAAAAAATTAAATCTTGTATATGGTTGCACTAAATTTGATAGAAGGGTAGTATTTTGGGACTTTTTATTCATGTTCTTTTTAAGCATTTCATGGATTTGGAAACCTGATTGAGTTGTTTTTCAATGCCGAGATGAATTATCTCCAGACACATCGATTTTTAGAACAATAGGCATTGGTTTTCATCTCTTCAATCTATTTTATCCTTTGATTTATTTGGTTATCGTGGTTAGGTGGGTATTTTTATATTGATTGTGTGGTTGAGTCGTATGATATGTTGTGTGCTTTGAAGTATGAGTGGGTATATGGGTCTGCATAAGTATAATTGTAGTGTTCTATAATTTTTGATATTTTTATTCTATGATTGGATGGAATTACATATGACATATGTTTTTTCTCTATGATGTAGTTTTCCACCTATTTAGAAATTAAATCATGTTCACAAATTGCACTTGGTAATTTTAATGGGATGAAAATCATGTGGAACTCATCATTGAGATTATCTAAATAGATGTCTGAAAAAAAAATTGAGCGAGTTGTAGGTTTAATAAGTAGGTCAATGCTTCACACAAAGAAATGAAATCCTATATAATTTCATTCTCCCATTGCTTTCAGTTTGTAAGATCAACGACTTTTCACTTCTACATCATTGAGTTCTACTACAACAAACACATTTCATAGATAGCTTCCCACCCAGTAATATACCAAGACTACAATCTTGTGTACCAATCAAAGGTTTGTCCTTGTAGAAATTTAGTGAAGCACATGAGTTTCACTAAATCCTATTGTTCGGGGGTGCCCATAATGGGATCACATCGAGAGAATAAATTACCTTGATGAATCTATAGATCTAAAAATCCATTAATGACAGGAACTGTGGGTTTAAAAAATATTAGTGGGGAAATAGTCAGATATAACCATTCTAGAACGGGCTTCTTTCCCATATGTATTGGTGTATGACATTACTCTACTGATTCAATAAATTTATTATTGACTGAATAGTGTTCATAAGAATTCAAGGAATGTATGGCCGAGAAAGGGATTGAATAGGTGTGATGGATGGAAGATTTAATAGTGCAGTGGCTGGTTGGACCACAAGTGGAGAAACTGTACTTTTATTTTTTGGTAAACCCATTGGGGTAGGCCTGTATGACTATTCCAAACACTGCTCAGGTTAGACACATGACAGAGGGAATTATAGATATGTTGTTGCGAGAGAAAAATATATGGTGTTTGGTATCCTATATTGAAAAGATGTTATAGGTCTCGTATATTTTTTGAGCAATAATATTTGTTGAAGTTAACGAACTAGAAGAGCAGGATAATGATATTATTTCAGAATATATCTACCAAGAAATCAACCCCATAGTAATTCTGTATGGAGACTTGCAAATCTGTTATCTCTTCCTCTTAAGGAAAAAAATAATTTTTTAGTGAATGAGACATATCCTCTCTGGAGGGAGGTGAGATATGATTTTACATTTACCTTTTTACATGTTATATGAATTTCAATGAGGTAAAGGTTTAATTTTCTATGGATATTCTAAATTCTAGGCATGCCTCTGGTTTTCATCACACACACCTCCTTTAAAATTTTAGTGTGGACCACATCATGAACCATAAATTCTTATTTTTACTACTCTGAATTGGAGTCATGTTCATCAAAATTGATGATGTTGGCGTTTATGATATTCAAAAATGAAATACACATTGGTGAAATTCTTGTAGTTTCGTTTTAATACTTCCTTTTCTGTTCCGTCTACAAGTAATTGTCAACTAGGTTGCTGATTTTTTAGGATAATTTTGGTGGATAATAACCCGAATGAAACCACCATATAGTTGAGTCATGCATGTTTGATGTGAAAGTACTAGGTCATGGGATTTGTGAAATTTAGAGGAGTCATTCTACGGTATCTTCCCTAATTGCGGTAAAACAAATTCCATCTTTGGGGGGTGGTTATTGATGTGAAAAATCCCCCATCCCTAAAGGATGTGGCTATTCTAATTCCTCTTTAACAACACTTCTAGCTTGGTTTGGTGGCCTCATGTGTTGGGTAAAAATCATCCCCCATCCATGTGGTCAAGGGTTTCTCCCAAACTACCATAAATAATACTACCATGAATGTTCACCCGATTTGATGGAGATTTTATTGAATGTGGGATGGGTTCATCATTCGTCACATGTTCAGTCACCAGTTTCTAAATACATCTATGTGATCTCTAAAATTTGGATTATTTGATGAAAAGTTTCTCGCAAATAGGTAGCTTTCCTAAAATTCTCATATGTGTGATGCCTACCTCAGTCAATAGATTAATCTATTATAGTAGGGAATTAGTGAGATTTAGTCGAGGAATGGTCTTATTGAGCCTGAATTTTGTTGTCAAGATATTCCATATACTGGATATGGCAAGGGGATATGAAATTTAATGATACCACTTTCGATTGGATTTAATATTTTTGGATCATGGAGAAATATAATTCTCCAGGTGTACCCCATACTCTATTATGAATACTAAATGTGGTGTTTTCAATCAGCTATCAAAACCTCATTAATAAATTGGGACTGGTGCATTGATGGGATCCTTTCTTGTTTTGGAGCATAGGAACTGATAAAGACCAGAGTGAATACAAGTCAATTTTTTGTTACAACTTTTCAATTACCTTGAATTTACATTGATAATCATCATATGATAATAGTTTTTCTTTTCTGTGATGGTGATTTTTACATATGTTACCATCGATGTGGTGCATACAATCTTCTGAAAACATTTATGGAATGTATTATTGATGGTTGGCTAATGGACAGAAAATCCCTGGTTTGTCATCATTAGCTTTTTGTTTCCTAATGCATAGCAAGCCACCTTCATCATTCACCCAAGGTTACACTACCTGGACCAACTAGAGAGGATGTTTTACTATCATATTGTCATAGTCCACAAGATTAATAGGGGATTCCCCTATTTCACAAGAAGGTAAGTGACCTGGGGTGGATCATATAGTGATTGTCTCCGTGGGTGATCTTATATTTGACTAAGGATTTTACATACCAATTAAAAAGCTTTATACATGGTTGGACTTGTATTCTCATGTGACTCACGATTAGAGGGATTCCTCATCACTACATTTTTAATTTTATAATTATCTAAATAATTCGTAACACTACTACAGAGAGAACATTAGCATTGAACACCATCATGGGGTTGACCACCATGGTGGAATATAGCAAGGGGAGAACCACATGATCCTCGATCCTCTGGCCCCATGGAGGGATACCATGACTCTCATCTTGAGATGGGCTATCGAAATCAATCGGATTATAGGCCTGAAGAAAGCCTTCATGGGGATGTTTTTGATGAGGAAATTAAGAATAAATTAATTGTTACCATAAATTTGTAATGGGAGGGTATGATCATTAGCTATGATAGATAAGAATCTGTGGGATTAATGAAATCCAGCATTAAGTGAAACTATATCATATATATGATCTATATTTTTGAATTGTCTATGATAGGGATTCTTCTTGGATGTCATCTTATGATTGATTGAGGCCACTTTCTATGACTATTGGTTGTCAAGGGTAGGTGATTCTCTCTAAATTTGGATATAAATTGTGATAGACCAATTACATAGGATTGGAGCAGGCATATGTTCCTAATCCGGTTGTATATATAATTTAGGGGAGTTTACCCCATGACACTATTGGATGGGATAAGTGTTATGTATCTTTTCTGGGGTGATATTCTAATGAGACGACAAATTTGTGGGGATAGGTTTGACAATTTTTCCCTTGGGCACTATTGGCATGGATGTTGTGATATCCTATCTTGTATATTGGATGCGGTAAGGGATTTGTGTCTTCCCACAATCATTATTAGGATGTTCGTGGTGACATCTTTGACTGGAATGGGGATATGTGTCCATTCTGTATCTAGATAATGTGCATGTTTCTTATTATAGTCTCATGTTCCAATCAGTGGGTACTAAAATTCCTTTTGTGTGGGGGTAGAGAGTTTAGTCGTCCCCCTTCGCATCACAGGATCTTTTCGACATAATTCTCTAGGTGCTATCTAATGAGGATATTTTAAGGATTTATTGGCACATGCTAGGGTATGTTTTGACTCCAGTATGACTCCTAATTTGTATGGTGTGGTTCCTTGAATGTTTCTATATGAGTTTTCTTGCTGGCTAAATGCATGTGGACAAGTGAATATGATCGCAGAAAATTTTCTATGAAATTTGGTTAGTGGGTTTATTTTGAGGGGGAGAAGGTGTGACCTTTATCCATATTTACTAGAAGTCTTCCCCAAATATATGTCTTGCATGCCAGTGTTTCGTGGTTCTAGGATAGATCACGGAGGAAAACACCCTCATCATGTCGAGGGTTCACTATTATGTGTGGATTTCTATTAGGATCCCTTGAGAAGGACCCATGTGTCTTCTGGGAGAGGCCATAACTTTTCCCATGATCCAACTCCCTGAGATATGGGAGGGACTCGTTATCAAGTTCCTGGGATAGGCTCTGAAAATTTTTGAAGAAGGCGTTCAGTGTTATCTATGTCAGGACAACCACTGCTCATTGACTTGATGATTAGTGGGGCATCAAAAATTGAATGGCATGTTAGGTGTCCTCTAATGTTTGGATTGTACATTGTTGATGGCATCCCTTGACCAAAAAGTTTGATACCTAGAATTTAATATACTGGGTTGGTGATGTTGTCTATTACATAGATAACGACAAGGATTTTGGAAGTAACTAGGGTGTTTATTGGTGAATGAGGGATGTAATCCATTATATTCAATGGATCTCTGAGAGTCTGTTCCTGAGAATATATGACAAACAGACACAATTAAACCCTATCAATACAGTATTCTGTTTGGAGGAACCCATGAATGATCAATTTCCATGACTTTGCCTCTTCTTTCCAATGAAAAGGGCATGAAATATGGGTAACCATATATTCTTTGTTAAATATTTACATCAGTTTCCCCATTTTTTACCGATGAAATTCATACCTTGTGATTATTTTCTACTTCCAAGTGGTTTCCAATTAGTTTATTAATAGAACCAAAAACACCCAGTGGTAATTTATCGGAAGGGACCGACTTTCCAAAGGCATGAATGAGTTTGGTATTCTGGAAAACAATGCTTAAGAACTTACATTGGCCATGTGGATTGTCAGTCCGGTTGACCAGGCCCTTTTGGATGGAATTAATACCTACTCAAGAACTCTCATATTGAATTATGAAATTTTCTTCAATTCATTATTTATTACCACGTATGTGGTGGTTCATCCATGGATTAACAATCAATTGTTATCATGTATATATCATTAAATCATCTGTAAGTATCAACATTTATTCATCGATGGATATATCTATATCTATCTAAGGTTCTCCATTGATGTTATCCTCTTATGTAGTACATAGAAATTCATTGGTCGTTATTATGATACTAATGGTTTCCTAGCCACTCAGTGGGGAACTCTAGAGTGTATCATCATATAGGGAGATGGTAGTTGTTTTGATTTTGGTATTGAACGCATAAATGGGCTTCCTATGTATCCTTTTGAAATGAATTAGAACCCATGTAGTTTAGTGACACAAAATGATGAACAAAATACATTTTAAATACATGTGATAAGGACCCAACCATATTTTAACACCGTTTTTTAAGGTCTTATAGGTGTAAGGTTCTGAGTCAAAGATTCATGTGGGACTTGTGCTGAAGAATCCTAGAGAAACATAGAGGAATATGAATACATTTTTTTAAAATTAGTCCTTTCTAAGAATGTAGCCTATAGAGAAGAGGAATGAATGGATGTTTTCGGTTTGGGCGTTATGGATGCTTCATATTTATCCTATTTGGGGGGAAATCAATGCCCACTTAGTTCGGTTATGAGGACCTACACCTAACGAGGACCTGTGGGTTTATCTTATTGGGGAGTATAACCTTTTAATATGTTTATGTTGGGGATTATTCCTAAGAAAGATTGCCTAGAAGGAGACCAGAAGGTATTTCTAAACTCTTTTTGGTTTGGTGGATTTTTTCGGGGCATACTCATGATGAAGATGTCTCAATTAAGGTAATTATTACTCAGGATTTATCTCAAGGATGATTCCCATTGATCTTAGGCCCTATGTAGGTTTTCTATATATCATCATTGGAACAATAAATAGAGATCCCATAGTTCAATAGTTGGGGATTACACATCAAGGATTACATAGATATGATTAACAATGGATTACTCATAAAGAGGTTGACCATTAAGATAGGTCCCCATATTGGCATCCTAAATATCCTCATTTCAGTGGAATCAGAGTTCTCAACATTCAACTGTTGGGGCTTAAACATTGTGGATTATCTTGATAGGTTCACTTGGGGCTTATACCCTATGAGGAATCCCATTGAATTCTGGACATAGGTGGGCTAACATTGTATCCTGATTTTAATATGAATCAGAGTTCATGTAGTTCAATAATTTTCATGTGTCATGTGGATGTCGTGATCACCATAATTTTATAATCCCATGGGAGTCATGGTCAGTGTGACAAACAAGAGGCATTAGATGATTCAATAGAACACACACTTTTCCTCATCTACAAGTGATAGACGGCGGGGCCACAATGTATGTGTCTTGGGCTATTCCACTACTCTCAATTAACATCACCCTAGAATGGGTCCAGGTTATGGAGAATGAGGAAGGATGGTGGGAGGATATAGGAGAGAGGGCTCAGGTTCCCATCCCTTATCTGACCCAGTGCCCATGATGTGGAGTGGACTAGGAGTGAAACCTCCTATAAGAATAGTTAGAGGATTAACCAGTGACAATTTCCCTAAAATTGGTTCCATAGAGAGTAATGAGGATTTCATTCCATTACAAAAGGAACCCATAGTGTAATCCAAATAATCCATTCTTGGAACTGGAGGCTTTGGGTATCATAAATGATAAGGGGAGGACATGGTCCGTACCCTTGTATCTGAGACAGATATATCCTTTACACTATACATGTGGTAGGGATCCTTGTTACTATGGAAATACCAATACACACACACACCAAGAGGAAAAAACTATTCGGTAGGACAAGTGTGGGAAAATAAGGAACATAGAAATAAAAATCCAAATGGGAGACACACTGGTGTTCCTTTTTAGTATGGTTTTAAAAAGTCCGGAGGCCTTAGTGGAGGATTAAACATTCTTAATTTTAGTCAATGGATCAAAGAGAAAATGAGCCCTTATATAGTTGTCTTAGAATTTATCTTAATGGATGACCCATGAAGGTCTTGGGCATAGTTTCCATGTGCAAGTTCTTAGTGAAGGTGCACGGTGCAGGTGCATCGGAGTAACTAAAAGTACATTGCATAGGGAACATTTAGCCTATGCAGACTAGTTTACCATTTATAAATAGGCCACTTGGGTAATAAATCCATATTGATCCTTTTACCTATGCACCAATGGCCCCCTCTACTGTCATGTGGTGTATATAGAACATGAATTGTCTTTTGGAATATGCCTTTCCCATGTGATTTCCCATTACCATTGAAGGATATTTATACACAAATCATTCTATTTTTTACATTTAAGGGACTTTTACCTCCCTTATCCATTTTTATTCTAACTTCTCTCATATTTTGGAGAGCTATGTGAGAATTTTTAGAGGACATTTTAAAAAGTACAATTATATAGGAGCTCTATGGGTTGTTATGATTTTTCATTCAATAAAATACGGATCTAAAGGGACCTATTTATAGGAAAATAGGGTCCAATATATGATAGATAATTCCTTCATAGGTAGGTGATGTAGGTCCATGGCGTAGGTGTTTAACATAGGGTTGTTCTATCCCTATTTCCCATTTTTGGGAGCTGTCCAGCCTTTGAAATGTGTTGGGGTATATTCTCAAAGGTCTATATGGGAATCTCCCTTAGTTATCCTTAAGTTTCATTAGAACTTTAACATTCCCATGGCGATCTTCATACTCTTTTCATCTATCTTTGAAAAATGGATTTTCTACTTCTTCATCATTATTGTTATTATATGTATTTGTAGATCTTGTACATGCATATTGTGTATTCTTAACACTCAACAATAAAGTCTTCCATGCACATTAGGATTATAAAATAAATTTACAAAGGGATATCATTGGTTAAATAACCATTTAAATAATCATTTATGTAATCAGAAATAAATATTTAAATTCATGTGTTTCAATTCAAAACCCATCCTCAATGAGTTTTAATCGAAAGAATATCTCATTCTTTCAAAAAACAACATAAAATGTTTTTTAATAAAAAATAATTAAATAAATTTAAAAATCTAACCTCAAATGGATTTGTATAAAAAGGAATTCCTAAAAAAATTAAAATCATTTTTACCAAAATACAATTAATCAGGTAACTTAAAACAATAAATTTTAAATTCCATTGATTTTTGACAATATAATTTCCATAGTAATAATTTCAATTAAAAAACATTCTTCTTAGACCATGAAATTTGATTGTGATATTTTCATCAACCGAAACAATATTTATAAATTCATTTGAAAACCAATTAAAATATAAAATAACCAAGGGTTTTAAATTATATGAGAATCTTTAGAAACATACTACAATGTTAGTAATATCGAAATACCATGCTGAAAAATTAATATGGAAGAATATGTTGACCAACATAAATATGAGAGCATACATTGAACAATCTAGCCACTACAACAAGGAATTGTATTGCAGTTAAACCCCATGAAACAATGTGGAATACAATAATGTTGTTTTGGACTAGAAAATACCACCAGAACAAATAATGTGTTGATACTATATAGAAACACATAAATAATGTGAAAAAATTACATATTATAGTGAGGAATAACAATAGAACTCAAACAAAAACAACGTAACCTAATTTATATGGTGTGTGTTTTTCTATATAATACATTAGAAATTAGGATGATTCCCTAAAATGAGTATGACCTTTAATTTCTATTTCTTTTATCCCTATAGGAAAGAAATTCATAATTTCCATAAAAATGTGAAATGATTTCTCAAAATCCAAACCAAATAATAGATCCTTGCATTAACTCCATAACAACCAAATGAGATGAGTAACCTTAAATACAAAAAATTAAACTAACTACCTGAAACCTACAAGGAATAGAATTCCATGAATGGTCTATGATACCAAAACATAGACCATCCCTCCATGGTGAATATTGTAGGGAAAGCTCCTTGGTTGGGGTCACCAAAACAAAACATCAACATCAATAATGTTTCCTCAAATAATATGGTACCACAATGTGATAGGCACTAAATATATAAAGTATTCATCCCCTTTATGGTTTTGTGTTGAGTGTTACGATGTGGTACTAACTATTTTTGATGTATGTTTCCCGAAAAACATTTAAAATACCATGAGATTTCAAAATCTCTCAAGAACATATAAAAAATTAGATCATCCAAAAAATTTTGTAATAAATGTAAATTGGAAAGAATCAACAACAACAAGTTAATGAAACGGTATTCTTTTTATAACATTGCATATAATAATTTTAATTAAATTTATATTCCACTCTATCTAAGATCTCGGGTTTCAAAAATTGATTATAGTCCCAAGGACTCATTATCAACCCTACAACACCCTTAGATTCTTATATTCTATTTCAACCTCTCCAAATCCCTCTATACTGCACAATACAATCCTCATTATACCAAATACTACTAAAAATATCAAAAATAACCAGTCAATGGTCTTACCCACCAATATTAAAAAGTCAATTTTATCTAAAAACATATCCATGTAGTTTATCCCCTCTCAGTTTAATGATTATATATAAACATTTTTTTGATTGTTTTCATATATCTTTGAAATTTAGTTAATATACTTATATATAACATTTTTCACCTACCCCATTATTGGTCGATCGAAGGATGAAATAATAGTTACATGTTTCTACCACCTCATACATTATTTTCTTTCCAATATTCGATTTTTCCTCTCCCCATATATGACTTATAAATATTTATTCAGTTTTTATATGACTATTTAATATAATTATAATGTTAATTTTTTCAACAAATTTTATTCTATTTTTTGATAATTAATTGTAATATAATTTATATTTTTTTTCCTTACCCACTTATATTTTTATATTTCTTATTTTAGTTTTGACTTAATTAAGATGAAATCACATGGTTGAATTTTATTATTACTTTTGATATTGGAAATAAGTTATTCTAACACTAGTCCTAGATGAAAAAATTGTTGTTTTTTAACTAAGGAATTGTTGTCATATTTCTAGATATTTTCCCCTTCCCTATAATCCATTGATGATATTACATTAGCCTATTAATTTATATAATCTACCCATGATTATAACTATTAATGTCATACATAAATTTACATCATAATGTTTTCATGGAAATATCATGTAGATAAAGCATAAAATTTTATAGTGTGATTTTGGTGTTGTAGACTATATTAGAATTTTCACTTATGGGTTTCCACCCATCCGTAATAAAGTTTTATCATCCAAAAATTAAATAAAAATTAAAATTTTAGATATATTTTTATCAAAATTAAAATCAATGATATATAATATGTTATCTGTTTCATAAATAAAATCTCATTATATTATGAACTGTTTAGTGAACCATAGAACCAATGGTCTTTATCAATATTTTTCTCGGTCATACATAAACTAATTGAAGACCGATATTGAATTATCACATTATAATTGGTGTCCCTATAGGATAAAATTTAAGGAATCCTTAGAGAAGTTGGTATATAATAGGAGTTCCATTAAAACATTAAGAATGTGTTTAATGATAGCATCCCACAAAAGGTGAATTATAATTGAATTACTATTTTTAGTTTCATTCAATGATGACATGGTTAATGGTATCAATCTTGGAGATCACCTGATACAAAAAAATTGGACAGAAACTTCATGTCTCATATACATTATATGTGAGTTTTGATTTAGGTTCAAATGAAAAATAAGATTAATTTAAAGGAAAAGATAATATATAAAATCGATAAAAAGATATGGATATAGATATATAATTAGTTTATTAATGATTTAATGTGATCATAAAAAAATTACATCACATTGAATAATTCCCATGTTATTAATATGTGGATTTAAAAATAAGTTGTCCCTATTTTTGGGGGAAATACTCGGATAATAATTTTGTTATTGGTTTTTTCTCCACCAAATTTTTATCTATTATGTTAAATATATTACATTTTCTAATTATTCTAATTTTATATTTTAATTTTAAAAAGTAATAGTTATTTTGTAATAGAATTAAAATAAAACCTCAATGAGAAATAATGAATATTCAAAAAATAACATTGAAATAAATGATTCATTATACCTTTAGAGACAATAGTAATTAAGAAATTGTACCCACTCTTGTCCATAAATGATGAGATCATCCTTGAGGAACACCATTATTACACATACACATTGATATTGTGTCTAAATAATCATTCAATTATTTAATTAAAAGAAAAAACTAAAATCATGTGTGTTAACACATTTTTTGTTGTTTTGAAAACTATTTTAAGGAATCACCCATTGATATATTTTATTGACTACAACAAAAGGGAATTCATTAAAAAATAATCAAATGAAATCAACTTGTTATATTTTATAATAACAGTTGTTGTGGTTGCTTCGTAGTTATTTTAAACATGTGTTTTATTTTTAAGAATCACTATTTCAATGGGGTTTCCATTGGATTTATTTATGTAATGGGAAACATCCAATAGTTCTTCATCAAAAGGGTACCTTCTTTACCAAAGTTGTGGTTTGTTAGGTTTGAACATTACAATACATAAAAACAAGCATTCATCAAGAGGATGGGAGGCTGGACTCATCACCCCCTTTTGGGGAAAATATTTTCTACTTCGGGACTCCCTTTGTAAATTTATGATATTTTCATGTATCCATATTAATTCACCAAGTATATCCCAAGTATCCCTTGAAATTTACAATCACTTGTTAACATGTGTATAATTTATAATCATCAATATGAATTCAAGGTTCTTCATTATTGGTAATACCCATATGTATTCGAGGTTTTCCATCAATGGTATCATTTAATATACTGATTAGAGATTCTTTTAATCAACGTTGTGATGTTACTAGTTGTTAAGCCACTCAGGGGGGATCTCTGGGAATTTATTGTCATCTAGGGAGATGAAGGGTTTTTTGGGTCTTGGGATCATGCTTGAAAAATGGGATTCCTATGTATACTTGTGAAAGGAATCATAAACCTCGTAGTTAAGTGACTCTTAATAGGACACATCATACCTTCTAAGGTTATTTGATAAGGAATTCTATGAAAAAGGTGTCTGATCAAAACATATTATGGTAATTATGTTGATGAAGCCCAAGAAACATGGAAAGTATGTGGGTTTCCATGTAGGATCAGACCATGTTGGGAATATGGCCCACTAAGAACAGAGTCGATTTGAATTGTTGGGTTTGAACCTCAAGGATTCATCTTACGTATCTCATATTGATCAGAATTAAAGCCCATGTAGTTTTATAAGTCTCATAGGAGAGTGTGGTCCTTCGAGAGAGATGAGTTTAGGATTATTTCTTGAAAAGGATGCCTTGATGATTTGGGCCTTATTCATAAGGAGGATGCCCAGTGAGCACAGGGCCTAGAAAGGATTCCTACGTGTCCTGGCTTGAATAGGAATCAGAGTTCATGTAGTTCATTCAATTGTTCATATTTTGTGACTTGGATGAATCTATAGGCCCATGTGATACATTCACAGTGTGAGAAACAATAGGATGTCAAAGATTCGACAAAGTCATTCATACTTTAAAACTTCTCCTCATCCGCTAGTGGCAGACGGCACACCTATGGTGTCTAAGGTGGACAAGGTTGGGGTAACTGTGGAAGAGGGTGAGGCGACGAGCCTTCCCTATGTTCTACTTACATTGGAGAGGGTCCAATTTAAGGAGGAAGGGATGATGGTTTTGGGATTACACCAGTATGGCTTCCCTTGGCGTCAATTTACAATGGGAGAGGGAAAGGGTAACAAGGGTCTCTATTCCCAATTCCCATTTTGTCTTTGGAACTGTAGAAGGGAGGATGAGCAATAATGATACCTACGGTAAGAGAATCTAGGGGCTTACACGGGGATGTTTTCCCAAAAAATGGTCATGCTAGGGAAGGGATACATCTTCTATGCATGCATGGAATTGTATGTGTGAACTGTACTTTCCTTACCAGAGACCTGAGGTTCCTGGTCATCTCTTCGAGTTGGCAGAGGCCAGGACCCAACCATCCTCCAAACCAAGAACTTCCCAAAACTATTATTTGGAGAAAGGTCCATGTGAATGTTGATATAAAAATCCAAAAATAATCCACAAATTCTAACCCCATTTTGAAACTAATGTGGGAAACCTATAACTATGGAAATACAAACCCAAGTAGGGGACACGCTAAAGTGCCTTACCTAAAGGTTTAACTAATCAGGAGGTTTTGGTGGAGGATTCAACATAGTCCTTATCAGATAAGGGAACCAAGAAATAAGATACACTCCCATTGAATGCATTTTAAAAAGGGAACTTGAGTTGGTCTCGCAAGTCCTTCACGTAAGAATGACATGTAGGTACCCTGCGTTGGTGTACTGCATTGGTATACCACATAGGTATGGCGCACAGGTTTGCTATGCAGGTCTAAATGATATCTGAATAATGTGCTTTACATATGAGGAACAAACCAATGTAAAATTAGTAAAAATACTTTCAAAACAAGATTATCTCGTTTAATTATCTCTTCTCTCATGGATTTGAGAGATACCTGAGCCAATCGAAGGGATCTAGGTGAAAGAACAACGTAATGGGAGATGTAGTGTTTTTTTCCATATTTTCCATTCCTAAAATGGGGAACCTATGGGCTCTATTTATAGGCACAAATGGGGCCTATTCAAAGAGATCTTTCTCGCGCAGGTCCGTTGAGCAGCTCTGCCGTGTAGGTACATCACGTATCGGAACAAAACATATTCTGGCACGAAACTCTTCTGTATAGGTCTATCACATTGCTCCACTGCGTAGGCCTGTGAAGCTAGCCTGTAATGAAGCTCTTTTGGAGTATTAATACATTACATTTAAATATTCGAATCTTCTTTTTGGATTTTAAATATTCAAAGTTCTCTTCATAGTATTTTTTTTATTACGTGGTGACAATAAAAGACCCCCCTTAGGATTGAATCTAAAAATAGAAAGAGTGTTGTGTCGTAAGGTGAGTTTGTGGGGATAATGACTATGAATCAATTGCTGAACAACATATTTCTACTGCATAGGAACCCCACACAGATAATCCATGCAGATGCCCTGTGTAGACATTACAAATTTTCTTGGCATATTGGTCTTTGGTTGTCTATAAATAAGACTCATCAATTCCTATTTTCTCCACCATTTGTTTTCTGAATTTTACATCTCTCGTTTTGTAGCTCGTCTACCTAGCTCTATCACATTGTGCTCTCACATAATTACATTGACATTTCCTCATGGTAAAATTATTTATGTGATTGATCTATGATAAAATACTTCATCAGTGGAGTTATTATAGTATCCTTGTTGAGGGACCTACGCGACAGACTTCATCAAGAGAGTTACGATATAATCCTTATCAAGGGACCTATGCGACAAACTTCATCGAAGGACCTACGCAATGTACCTCACCGAAGGACCCACATGAAAAGTGTCCTTTTCCAAAAAAAATATTTTTCTCTATAAAAATTCCAACCTAATAGTGTACGTTTGGTAATTATTTTTCAGGACAGAATGTCTCATTTGATGAACAATACTAAAGAGGCTAAGGCACGTCAAAATAAAATGATGAAGATCGTCGTAGAAAACTACTATGAAGATGTTTATTGTACTCTTCCAAGGTTATGGAAAGGATTAATTTCGTACCAACGTGATTATCCACAATGTCCTTACTTACCATTGCACGAGCATTGCCTTTTTCAAGACACCCATGTTCCATCTTTTAAAATGTACTTTCCAAGGAACAAGTTTCTTCAATAATCCAACTATAACTGCATGAATATTATGGAAATGGGGGTTCCAATATAATAAGGAATAGTCCCTACTAGTAGAATTATTCATCATAGAGGTGGAACTCCTGTTATGAAGGATCAGGTTATAGATCCAAGACCAAATTGTTATGATTCCAATTTTCAGGCTTCCCTAACAGATCAACCTAATGATCAGAAAGAAGAATGTGATCTTCATTCTGGAGATGGTTTCAAGCCACAATGGATATAGGAATTCATGGGTACTTCAGAAATGTTTAGAATTCATGAAAGAGTTATCAGAAATCTATATATATGAAGCTATATGGATGGGGAAACTTATGTTTATAAAAATGAGTTCATTCTTCAATTACTGAGCCAATGGATTCCACAAACGAATTCATTTTATTTGACGCATGGTGAAGTTGGTATTAGTCTCTGGGATATTTACCAAATAGCTTGAATTTCTATTCTTTGGAAAATGTATTATGAATTTATTCTGCCAGCTAAAACATGGGATGATGATACTAGAAAACCACTACTGGACCATGAATTATTTAAAATATCGAATAATTTACCAAAATACAACAAATATATCTATGATAGAGTGTGGATGGAAACCTTCTTAAAACAAACAACATAGAAAGGTACAACCTGTAGACGTCCTACTATTTATTCTTTTATAGATAACCAGGGTAGTTGTGGAACATTTTGGACTATACTAGAAAAATGTTATTATAAGAACTGGGCTATAATGTAAAACACGATATAGATACAAAGGTATGCTTAGATGCATTCCATGCTATGTGGAATTATGTTTACTTACTTCCAGTCCGTGAATTTGATGGTGGTGTAAGATCATGTACTTTTTTTCATTACAGCTAAACCGGTAGAAGGGAATTATATAGGATTAGAAACCCGTTAAGGGGAAATAATTTAATATCTCCTACATCATTTATAAAATGGTATGGCTCCATTCGAAATTGTAGGGCCATTATATGTTTTGTGAAGCTGGATTGTATAACATTTTTCTTCATACTCAATGTTGAGTTCATTTAGAGTTCATAATGGTCGATTCAACCCATTTTTTATAATGTTTCTGGTATTCAGCCTCTAAACCTGAGACCTGATGTGGAGCTAAATGCATTGAATGTCTTAGGAGAATTCATCGTCTTTTCTTTTGGTAACACACCCATTAGATCATTTATAGATGATGGTAATGAAAAGAATTATGATCTGAGATCATATATGATGGCATTAATGGATGGTATATTATAAACTATGATTGATCTTGATATTATATGTGAGTCTTACGTCCCCAATAGGATAGCTTGTCAATTAATAATTTTTCTACAATAAAAAAATTCTCCAGCCACGTATGTTAGATTGGAAAAACACCCAATGGTAGCTCAAAAACTATAGATTCTAATAGCTGTAGAGGTATCAATATTGTCGGTTATTTTACCTCAACCAGATGAATCGATTTGATTGGACTTTTGGTATGCCAAATCTTGGGTTCTTCATATCCATGTGAGGCTATGACAAACGGATTATGTCAGGTGGCGGATAAAATGATTACTGCATGTGGAAATAGTGGTAAGAGGTCCACGTACAAAGATGATACAGATGTTTCAGAGGATTCAGAGCCCTCAAAACATCTTCACATGTGGTTTACTAGGAAGAACAATGCTACAGAAACCATACATACAATGCCAAGGAGATTCAGTTGCCTCCATCAAACATATGTTGTTTTTCTATATTTTGAACATTTTGAAGAAGAATGAAGGCCTAATGATGCTCACTATTAAGTAGGTGTTGAATCACCTACACAATCAACCATACCAATATTGAATTATGTGTGACCTTCATCAATTCATCATTAAGAGGGTGTAAATCATGATCATAGGGATGCGTGGGAATTCTTCTAGCATGCAATTCAAATAAAAGATATTATTGACATCAAGGAACCTTCTGATTTAAATCTAGATAATAACGTGATTGTAGTATAGAATTATATTATGGACTTGGATAATTTTATATATGAAACTAATGATAAAATATCAGCCTCTAAATGAGTATATAATATGATGGACTTAGAAGTACACAAAGAGGTAATTGTATAATTTGAGGAAGAGAGGGATATTTATGTTAATATTGAGAAAGTATTTTCCATTTTTTTCTCTCAACTCTTATTTATCATTGATCATCATTAATCTTGATGAAAATATATTTTTGCAGCTTGAATGTAGAGAATGATGTTCTGAACCAATTCTCGAATCACCTTAGTATGGTTCTGTAGGCTCTCCTATTGATGCAATGATTGATCATCCCAGGTCGTTAGAACATTCTCTAGGAGAGATAATCATGACTGGGGTAATGGTGACAGATAATACCCAATCATTACATCAATTTTCTCTTATTACGGGGATTGTTTAAATTTCTCCCCCAGATTTTGAACAAAACACAAGAGAAAAAATGAGATTAATCTGAAGTGTTCACCGAAGGAGTAAGTATTTATACTGTATATAGGGAATATAATTTACACAACACTCTCTGGTAAACACGTTATATATTCTTGAATGATCTATGTCTCTCTCTTCTCCCAAGTGATTAAGAGCTGATTCTTCGAGACCAAAAAAAACCCAGGGAAACCCAGGTTCATGTTGATGAATCTCAGATTTCAAAAGATCTTGAAATAATAAATACTGATATACCTATTTCTCCAAAAGAAAGGAATTAAGACCCAGGGAAATCTGAGATAAATATTGATGTTGGTTCGACCCTATAAAAATCTGATGACGCTATACCAAGTGAAGATACAATGAAACAGAATGTCAGAGAATCCAATTTAGGCATCATCCAACATTTATTGGATACCATAAATGGTGAGGATGCTATAACATTCCAAGATTCATATACCGAAATGGGGAATGCCCTTAATCAAAATATTTATATTCCAGGTCCCATCAAATAGTTTTGGGATTTCAATGAGTTATTTAAAGAACGTATGTCCTTACTCTTGCATTATCCATACATAATTATTATTCCATACTTGACTCTTTACATCAATGTTCAACATATGCAGCTTTATCTTTAGAAATTTTCACAAAGGTTCTTCAAGAAGGAGATATTCCACTCTATAATTCTATTGGATGTAGATAAATAAGTCTATAGGATCGTCCATCAAGAGATGCTCCAGAGCCTTCAAATATAAAAAGTCAGAAAACTCAAAGGAATGCCACTTGTGATGAAATGTCTTCTCAAATAACTGATGGTGAGAATATAGGGGATGAATCCAATCACGTATCTGACATATTATTTGGTAAATATAATCAGCTTTCTGAATCATATCTGTATATTTTATTTGAAATGGAAAATGTCCTTAATTTTTCATTTAGGGATATCAGCTCCCAAATCAGAAGGTGAATCTTCTTCTATTCCTAGCGAAGTAGAACATGAAATCCCTTTAGGTGACCTGTTTCCATTGTACATTTTACCTCATATTAGTGACTCAGATTCAAAATTAGATATACAATACAATCATAGCATGGCATGTAGGAAGACGTAGCAGCATATCTGGAGCATAATTTCTGAGAATCATTTAGATGTATCACTGTCCCATTTTTCCAAACACCCATCATTATTGTGTGTATTGGGATTTCTGGGATTTAATTATCATCTAGTCCATGATGCTATGAAAGAAATCACTAACCCGTAGGAGCAGGATCATAAGCCATGAAATTTTTTTGAAGATGATAAACGACATGTCAATATTGAGTCTTTCAAGAAGCATTAGTTGAGGAGAAGGAAAATCATATCAAAAAATCCATTGAAATTAGCCAAAAAATTAAAGAAGCCATGATAGAGTTGTTATATCTTCTACCACAACTACATGATGTTCATAACTAACATGATCGGTTGAATCCAATATTGGGAGAAACCTAATTAGATGGGATAACTACCATTTAAACTACTATGGAAGAGCGTCTCCAGGTAGAGGCGGTTAGATTTGCTCAGCTGTCTCAACATCAACGAGCAAATGATAGGGATCATGAAGCGGTCCACCAAATGAAAATTCATGTTGATAGTTTATTCTATATCATGGTAAAGAGGCTCCATTTTGTGGATAGATGTATGATTTTATATTAATGAATTTTTTTTGTATTTAATGAAATATGTCTTCATTCATGTTTCCATAATTTCAATATTATACGTAAATGATGATAATGACTCATTTATATTAGACAATCATTATTATAAAGTCATGAATGGAGTGCTAAAAATTATCTTATTATGTTGATTTCCCTAATGAGAATAATTTTACCGTTTCTTGGGTTATATGAATTACCCCATAAATTTCATATCTTCGGACACTTTTTTATTACTCAATATTACCTAAATCATACAAAAATGTATTTATAACGATCTGGGGCTTGACTATTGTTTCCAATTCCCATTGCATGTTCTTAACTAATGAGAACCAAGTCCTTTGTTATTGGAAGTTTAGATTCACGCATTATGGACTATAAACGGATAGTATTTATGGTCAAATTTATATAACAATAAATTTGAAAATTAGATACCAAACAAAACTCTAGGGATAATAATTGTATTAATATTCGTTAAATATTTCCCAGGGGAATCTTGAGACATGATTTTTATACTCACTGAATTTTAGACCTGTGTCAACATAAGTGGTGTTTTTTCTAGAACAAAATTACCATTTTTTTTAAAAACCTGTTATGGGGACTGAGTTATATAGGGCCAACTGGGGAATATAATACATAACCAAATAGTGGCATCTTTCGACTAACATGCTTGTTATGTAGCCAACTTATGCAAGGCCGCCAAAGGGCACATGCATCATAGTCAAACAAAAGAGCACTTGGAATCTTAACATTTTACTGTTGATGGATAAGGGAAAATATGATTTTGGTTACTCAAGAACACAATGGGTGATTTTTTCAAGGGAAGTAATTTAATGAATGAAACGGATATTTTAGACTGTCATACGTCATGAATAGGAAAACCATTTCTATACAAATTTGGTAAAAGAGTAATGGTTAACTTTTATCAGAAAAAGGGGAATTTATGATATCATATTCGCAAGTTTTAAGTCATGCAGTGAGGACATTGTACTGTGATGTTTTAAGTCATGCAGTGAGAACATTTTACTAGGAAGTTTTATGTCATGCCCTAAGGACATCATTCTGTTCCATTTTAATTCATGCATAGAGGAAATTGTGTGGCTTTAATTTAAGTTATATAGCTCTGACAAATGGTAAAAAACTCTCCCAGTTTACTGATAATTTATTTGGAAATATACTATCATATTTATCTATTGAATATAAAATTGTAATCTTTCAATTGGGAATTTCTAGAACTGAGGAATGATTTGAGAATAAGGGATAAATCATTAGAGGAAGTCTTTTCGAAGAAGGAAGTTACCATGATTTGACAAACCCATTAAGGGGGATGTATTATGCAAGGACAACTAGATAATTTGTTTCATATCAAAATAGTGTCATCTTTTGACGGATATTCCATTTCTGTTGTCAACATATACAAGGCCGCCTAAGAGAACTTGCTGCATAGTCAGACAAAAGAGCTCTCAGATGTTTGAAGTTCTATTGCTAAATGACTAAGATAGTTTATGAATATTTAGATTTTCCACAGCAAGGTTTTTGGGTTATAGGGAAAGGTACCTGAATATGGAAAGGGTATTTCCACCCATGATGTCTAATAAATCAGAGGAATAAGACATTTACGAAGGTCTCTCCCAAATGTAAGAGCTCTGGTGTCTGTAGTTTAAGGTCATACAACTAGGACCAGAAATAAAAATAATATATAATATGTGGCCAAGTTATTTCAAGGATATTTGATATTGTATTGAACACATGGTCAGGGAAATGTGTAAACCATGGTCTTTAAGACTTTCAAATTATGAGAAAGATAATGGAGATAGTATATTTGAATGGTTGTTTTAAAATATAGATTCTTGTATATTGTCATCAAAGATTAAAGGGGAAAAAGATAATGTAACCAAGAAAAAAGTTCCCATTATTTGACAAACACATTATGGGGGTTGTATTATGTAGGGACAACTAGGGCATATTCTGCATAGCCAATCAGTGCCATATTTTCACTGACATGCCTATTATGTTCGAAACATATGCATGGCCACTTAAGAGAATGTGATACATAGTCATAAAAAAGAGATCTTAGGTATTAGAAACTCTGTCAGTAGAAACTGTAACAAATATTACAAGGATCGAAAAATATTCAAGATTAAGAGTCAGAAATATGGAAGAGGAATATGTCCAATGCATATGGTAAATATTTGAACCAATACTGGCTATGAGTTCGATTTCATTTACGTAGATCTGAATCATATATAAAATGGAGACTTTCTTTGTTTCCTATGAATTAATATTATGACGTGAAGTTTAATGTCATGCAACGACGACTTTATACAGTGCAGTTTTATGTCATGTAGGGAAGGCATTAATTATCCCATAATAAATTTAGGCACCTTCTTTATATAAAGAATCCATTCTCCTAATTCAAAATCCCGCATGAGCAATGCTCGGTGTGAGAAACAAAGAGAACTATGGGTTTCTTTTATAGTGCAAAGGTGACAGAAGTGAAGAATAGTGATACTATATTTCCATGCTGTATAACGTCATACGGTAAGGACGAAGAGGAATTTATGTGAATGGAAGGAAATATTGTATCCAGATTAAGGGATAAAACCCATGTGTCAATATATGACTTTCTGGGGAAAGAAGCAAGTCACACATAGTTCATAAACCATTCTCTATGAAGATTTAATTCTTATATAAAAAATAAAGGTACTGTTTTTATCGTTTCTCAGCCCATGATTGGAGATTAAGGAATATCTATGTTTCTCATTGGAAAATGTTAATAAATCCATACTTAGTTCTTGAAACAATCATTTCTCATGCAAATCGAGTTTAACATGATGAACAGGATATTTTGACACATTCTGAGAGAATGGTAAATATTAAGACATAAAATGTTTTAAGGACCAAATCATATATCTTAAAGAAACACTCTATATAACTCTTATTCATATACAGAAGGAGAAAAGAAAATAAAACTATTTTTTTATTCTGGATGGTACCAAAATGGAGATTTAGGCATATGTACGTATGTATTTGGAAAATGAGAATCAATCCATACATAGATGTTGAAATTAGGTATCTATGTAGATCTGACTTAGAAATAGTTATTAGAGAGACTCATATGCAACTAAGGAGTAGTGATGACATCAATGATGTTTTCTTATGGAAGTTTCTAAAGTCAAACTAGTGAAAATGTTTGTTGTACAAATTATGTCATGTAGTTTAACGTCATGTGACAAGGAAAAAGTTTCTACTCATTTTATCTTCATGCACCATAGATTCCTATGGTTATTATGGAGTTTAATGTCTTACAACTAGTTCATGGGGGCTGTGCAGTTTTAAGTCTCGCTACAAGGAAGTGGTACTGTGTAGTTTAAAGTCTTATTGTGAGGATGAATGTGCAAAACTACACAATGTAATTCATCAAGAATCGTGCATTAGTTGGAGTTGTAATAAGAACTCCATCCATTGAGATTATGGAATAATATCAATTTGAATAGACCATATGTACGGAATACCAAACAAACCATAAATTTTATTAATGAAATGAAAACAATAAGGCACGAAGTGGACTGACTTAGGAGGGATGAAAATAATAAAGTCCAAGAGCATCACCAAAAACAATACTCACACACACCAGGGGTGAGGATCCTAGGCTGGAGAAGGAGAAAAAATCCTCATCAAGAGAAATAAGGTCCTTCCCAAATAGGCTTATGTTTTAGAGGTTTTTTTTCTGGGTATAATTATAGTCCTATGAACCAATAGCAATTTTCATTGAATAAATGAATGGAGGAGAATTTTTTTTAAAGATCATGATATTCTCATCTGGTAGACTTCTAGATGATGCAATGTATGCAATATTTTCATGTCGAATCATTCCAACTCATTGAACCATTTTTGTGACCTCTCAGTTTTGGAAAAATGATCACGTATTGAAACTCTGAGTGAGGGAAATTGCATTTCAATTGAAAAAATTGATTCATTTCCATATACCAATGAATAAGGAGTTTCTGGGGTAGCAATATAGATTGTTGTCTGATAATCCCATAAAGCATCCAATGGTATATCAGGCCGTAATTTCTAATCTTTATCTACTATATTAGGGAGTATATTTCATCAGGATTGGTTGAAAGCCTCTATCTGTCCATTGGTCGCCGCATGCCAACGAGATGAATGATTGGATTGGATATTATGTTCATGATATAAATTTTTTACCTCAGAAGAAAATAAATTGGTGCATTTTTCTATCAAAATAGTATGAGGGGCACCAAATATGGTGATGATATTAGTTTTGAAAAAACTAGAAATGATTTTGGCTATGAAATACTTAAGAGGTATTACCTCAGCCCATTTACTGATGAAGTCAGTAGAAGTGAGAATATACTTTAACTTCTCAGCTCTGGCTGAAGGATAAGGCCCTACTACATCCATTCCCCATGTAGAAAATGGCCCAGAGTATTTAGATGAATGTAGAAACTCTGGGGGTGGATTAATGATGTTGGAATACCCTTGGTAGGGATGACATTTTTTAGTGAATTCTATGAGATACTACATCATTGAAAGCCAATAGAATTCAAGACTTTGGATCTGATCAGAGAGTCTATGACCAGACTAGTGGGAACCACAAAAGTCATGAATGAACTTCTTTCATGAAAGTTGTAGTCTCTTCTCCATCAAGGTTTTAGCTACATTACCCAATGCATCTTCTTGGGTATTTTTTGATCATGGGACATAAGAAAATGTTGGCTCTGAGTGAAATTCATCCATTAACCCTCTAAAGTAATCAAATGAAGGGATTGAATCTTCTTTTCTAATAGAAAATCCCCACTTATTTTTTTATTACTAATTTTGAATCACCATTCACCTTTAAATGATCCATTTTCTCCTGAAGGGACAATTCCAAATCTGCGAGGAGAGCTTGATATTCTGCCTCATTGTTGGTAACAACTTTTGATTATAAGAAGGAATACGGAAATACTGCCTTTTCTAGGGAAATAAAGATAATTCTTAACACAACATTATTGATTTTACAATTTTTCATTCTTTTCCCTGTTGAACTTATGGATGCACCATCAAAATACATTTCCAATGTTTTGGAATTATCTTTGATTGAGAGGACCACTACATCAGAATGTACAATATTAAACAATATACCATCAATAGATGGATGCTTAGCAAGCAATTCAGTTATAGATTGTAATTCTATTTCCTTTTGAGGAAAAACTAGACATCAAACAGTTGTAAAATAACAACCCATCGTGCAAGATTCCTTCTAAACATAGAAGGACTCATGAGAAACTTGTGCAGGTGGTTGCGACATAAAAATTGGATCTCATGATGTAGCAGGAAGTTCCTCAGTTTCTGAACATCAAAAATTAATGAAAGGGAACATTTTTCAAGATTGGAATATTGATTTTCTATATCAAGCATAGTTCGACTGAGATAGTAAGGTTCGTTTTCATTCACAACATCATTTTTTTGGGTGAGAGAGGCACCTTTTGATTACTCTATAGTTGTCACATTGATAATAATTGGTCTTCCATTAACATGTGGCATTATTACTGGTGGACTAAAGAGATATTCCTTGAGGGTATCAAATGATTCTATGTTGTCTTTGGTCCATTTGTTGGTGACTCCATTCTTCATTAATCTAGAAAATGAAAACACTTACCTACCAAATTGGTGATAAAGTTCCGAATATATGCCAAGTGTCCATGGAGTCCTCTTTATTCATTCAAATTTCGAGGAGGTGACATTCCAAGGATTGATTTTGTTTTCTTAAGATCAACTTGAATTCCATGACGGTGTACAACGAAGCCATAGAACATTCTTGAGGTTCCCCTAAAAGCACATTTAAAAAGGATCATCTTCAAACTGTGTTGCCGAAGTTTATGGAATATGGTTTCCAAATCATCCATGTTATTAGAACATTGATTGGATTTGAACACTATATCATCCACATAAAATTAAAAAAAAAATTCCCTAATAAGGGTTTGAAGATATGGTGCTTGACACATTAATGGGTTTCACCTACATTATTTAAGCCAAATAGCTTCACTTGATAGAAAAACACATCGTGAGAGGCTCTGAAGGATGTAGATTGTTCATCCTCTAGAGCCATATGAATTGGATTATACCAAGAGTAGCCATACATGATGGAAAGAGATTCATAGCGAGCCGTTTAATCAATTAGAAGCTATTGAATCAGAAATGGAAAATCATCTTTAGGAAAATGTTGGTTAAGATCTCTTAAATCAATATAGACTCTATTTTTCCCAATCTTCTTTTTCAGTAGGAAAATATTGGCCAACCAATTGGGATACTAAACATCCCTGACACTGTTGGCCTTTATATGCTTATCAACATCAGCTTCAGTTTTAGAGGAATGAGTTGGGTATGTTATACTTGATTTTTTCTTGAATCCACGATGTTATTTTATAAAACCCAAATGATGGGTGGATACATCAGGATTTAGACCAGGTATTTCTGTATAATTCAAATAAAATACATCTCGATGTAGCTTTAGAAATGCAGTATACACCTCTTTCTCTTTAGAGGTCATTGACACACAAATTAGAGTGGGGTGCGGATCATCTTCTATACCCAGATTTGTTTCTCTGAGCTCATCCATAGTGGTAGAGACACCTTAATCAAATACCAGAGGAGCATCACTTAGATCTTCCTCTTCTTCTTCATTATACGTTAACTATTCTCTTTCCATTTTCATAGTAGATGACAAGGAAAAACTCTCAGAGTTAGAGGGTAAGTTAATATTTGGTCATCCGAAAGAAGAGGCCATCATATCTAACTTTACAGATGAAAAATGGTATTCATTTGGTAATAAAGACGGATTGATGGATTAAGAATCAACATATTTTTCTTTATCTAGAATTACAATAATATCTTCTACACTGGTTGATGATGTAGAGTCTTGTTGTAATTTAGTGGATGAAATGAAAACATATCGATTTAGGCTTTCATGTGGATCAACAGTTTCTTCCATGTTGCCAAGATCAATTATTGTAATTGACAATAGGGAAGTCACTATAAAAATTCTTGGATTTTGGTTTACCAATCAAATATGATTGATGGGTAACACATAATCTGTACTCAAATTCATAAATGGATTTTCGGGGATCTTTTCTAGTCCATTTGGAGCATTAAATCTGGTGATTTCATTTTTCATGGACTTCATTTTTTTTGTGATAAAACACTGCCTAATGACATTGAGATTCAAATGAGATTACAATTTTTTTAAATTGATCATTTTTTTCAACAAATCCACCCCTATTAGTATATGATTCATAGTTACTGGGACATGATTATAGGATTATAAGGGGTGGATGTTTGGTTGAAAGGGACAATATTCCACCCAATTAAACACGCTGAAAACCTATAAAACTACATCATATGATTAATTGTTTTTTATTTTCACTAAATTCTTGTTTTACATACCAACTATGATATGTTAATCATTCACTCATATATTTTTAATTTCATTGCTCAAATTAATTATTATCATTCAATAATATATGATCTTCTTAATATCATGTGAGTATGATGGATTAAAATAAGTTATAGAAATTTTTTACATTATCATCATATCCCTCCAACCGTTGTAAATGTTTTCAAAACCATACCACACAAAATTATAATAATTCACTTATCTGGATTTTCATTCATAGTTTTTCAATAATTCTACATGGATATACTATTAATATGTGAGTTTACACATGAATTAAAATCTTGACCTTATAAAAATCATAAGGCGATTTTTTTAGGTGTCTATCTAGCAAAATATCATTAGATTTATCACATGACCGTCTACCTTTACCACACAATTGAGAGACCTTAAAAATTTATATCTATACCAATATTATTATCCTTACACACATAATAATATATTTAAATACATGTATAATTAGTCATAATTTATTTATGATAATTAATGAATTAATAAAAAAATACTAACAATATAAACCCCCACCATATATTGATGTAAAGTTACCTTAACATCCATTGTGGTTTGAAGTTCCAATTGAGGGATAATAGGAGAATTTGGATTATTATGGAGATCCTCTATAAGCAAATAACATGATTTCAAATATTTGATTAATAAATGACTCTATAAGAATCATCATTCTTATAGATGAATATAAATAGGATGATGTGGGATGAGTATGATGAGGATAAAGAAGAAGAAGATACTCCACTTTGATGTGCTCTTTCATAAAAAGACGAAATATATTTATCATCCTAGATAAAAACCAAAATTTTACATTGTAGAATATGTCATAAAATGGGAATCACCGGGTTATTGAGGTGATTACGAATTTCATGGCTGATAACTGACATCACTATTTTCGTGTATTTGTTTCAAACGTGTACCACATAACCCATTGATTAGTTATCATTAGTCAAAATTCATTATGATTGGAATTAGTTTTTGAGGAATTTTCATTTAATGGGTTTAATAAAAAAAATACAATTTTAGTAATATTTTTTGATTCATTTCAATTAGGAAGTCCATTTATATTGATTAAACATGTCATGGATATAAATATAAGGAATATGACACATTCTATTCATTAATGTAAATTGTGATGTGTTATATTCATTGATGAAATTATATTCTTTCTTAGTGCACTATTTATCATTCACTGTATATGAAATAACACAACATTAGATTTATAGTATCAATATGAATGGATCTAGGATAAAGAGTATTGTGTATGCCCCTCAATAACAGAAATCATTTTTCATTGATAAAATGATCAACATCAATCATGATCCATTCCTAATAAATCAAGAATACACTAAATAGAAATTTGTTAACCCATATACAGACTATTATTTATTTCGTTATATGTAAAATTCCTTGAAGACTTATTAGGATAGGTTTTAGGTTTTCGCATACTATTATGGATAATGTTAGTGTCCCCTAAAACCCTTTAATGGGATACATGAATGCATTTTCTAGAAACAAATGTGTTCCATTCATTATATTTGATGAACACGCACCATCACTATGTTATAATGTAATCTAGTGTTTTCATGTGGACTATAAAACAATAGACACAATTTCCACAATTAAATAATATATGGAGTATTGATTCTTAAATAAAAATGTTTTACGCACAAAAACACAGTCGATGGTATGAACTTCTCATGGGGTCATGTTAATTTCACCATTGTGAGAATGAACTATGACTCCCCTAATTCACATTATTGTTGCATAAACATTTTTTTTCATGGAATTTAACTATTAGGACACAATGTTTCATAATGTTTTGGTCTTTCAAAAAATTTAATAAAACATGAGAACATATTGTGGTATAAGGTGTGTTTTTTCTCATGGTGGTATATAAATTTTTTAATTTTTTTTGCTAGCCATAGAATTTATTTGGGATTAAAATATCTTTTGGACTTTTTAGATACTACTGATGGTTAATAAAGTATTTCAGGAACATAGACTCATATTATACCGCTCTTTACTTTAAGGTGGTAAAACTCACATGGGATAAAAATGGGCAGTCTTATTTTTATGAGGTAAAATCACTACTGACATCAAATCTAATTTTTATCTAACCTAAGATCATTAAGGGTGATGTGGTTTTATGGGATGGTTTTATTGTAATTCTAGGTTGCATGATTATTAAGGATTTTGAAGTGTCTCTTTACAGCTACCTCTAGTATCAACTACATGAAAATAACTACCCCCACCCACGATTTAGATCATAATGTGGTTATACATGGACTTAAATAATTCCAAAACTATCAATTTCGGGATAAGTTCACAATATCCATTAAAAATAAGAGTCTGAGATATATTATTTTTCATAAGGACATGAATATAATCCAAATGGGATGTGATAAATAACTCTATAAATTTGACACTGATATCACCTACACCTGGGGGAAGGGGAACATAATTGCCCACTCTCACAGTCTGAAAGTACCATCGCAGGATACTCTAGAATCAATGGATGAGAATAACCTTATGGTTGATTCACTCAATTGAACTCAGAGGATCATGATGAAGGTTTAGGGATGGTGTTGACCAATCCTCAATTACCATCATGTCACATAGTGTTTATTTTTAGGATCAACAACATGATGATGATTTTAGAATAATTTGAGACAGCTTATATGGTGGGAAGACTGTTTCTGGTCGGTCTTTTGTTTCAAATTGTATATTTAATTACGCAGATGAGTTTTCCATACCATGATATATGATTTACTTGGTTTTTTAATATTATAGTTCTTTATTTTCTTATTATCCAAGAACTGGAAATAAGTATTAAGGCATGCGATGGGGATTTTGGTGGCTGGTTATGGGGAACAACATTGAAGATTATGTGTCTCATTGTTACACTGGCCAATAGGTAAATTCAATGAATCTAAAAACATATGGGTTCCTCTATCATCTTCATATTATAGTTTGAAAAGTGATATGGTTTACATGTTATGTAATATTACCATAGACTCAATTAAGGAGAAATGATAAATGGGTGGTGATAGAAAGGTTGAAAAAGATAGTTAATTTTATTCTTACCAACAAAACTGATAATGTTGAAGACCTATGAATTCTCTATGTAGAGTAGGTTATTAGTTTACATGTGGTTACGTCTTCCATTGTTTTGGATATGAACCATAGGTTTTCCTTGTGGTTATGGAAGAGTATCCAAGAGGTGATGGGGAACTACATCAGGTCGAGTGCAAAGTACCATCCAAAGGGTGATGGTTAGACTAATCATGCTATTCAGATCGTAGATGATATTCTCCATACCTTCTTCTTAGATTTTTTTTGAACATTGGATGTCTATCTAAGACACATTATATTTTATTATAATGGCATATATCCATGATCAATCATACTAGAACTTGTAGAATAATTTTATAGTCATCTATTTAGGTCATATCTTTATTAGTAGACAGTTGGAAATGTCTCTCTTATGCGACTAAGTCTCATTAAAGGAATGTTGATGAGGATTCAGGGTTTACCTTGGTTTCTCGTTATAGTTAATAGTTGGAATTGATTTATTTTGATCATCGATGTTTCACTTTTTAGTTTCCCCTTCAAGACCTGGTTTTGTTGAATGTTTCTCCTTTTTCTCAGATTCATAAGTTAAAATAGGTAAATTTGGATTCAAGATTTGTTGGAAATTTTTTCCCCCTGTGAATCATAGGAATGATAATTATCAGTTATAATTTCATGAAAAATTTATTTTAATTCATGATTCATTCTACATATCTGAGCTCAATATGTACTATCCTAACACCTCTAATGTTCTGAGTTGGGAAGAAATCGAGTTGGATCAATATGTTTCTATTTTATAGAAACTAATATAGACCATTAAATCTCATGTGAAATTATTATATGGGAAATCAATTATTTTGGTCATATAATTATGGCATCATGGATTATATTATTATGAGAAATGACATCATGCGTCATTAAAGAGGGAGTATTAGGCTCAACAATTTCAAATCATTTTACCTTATTTAAGATATTTCACATAATTATTTTAATTTCCACATTAGTATGGGTTCATTTTGTGTCTTCTGGGGATAGTGAATGATTTTTGGATAAAATGACCCAAAATTTGCAGATGTAAGGTTGTTGGAATTGATGCATTTTGGGTATAATGGGGAAAAAGGATTATGAGGATGTTCTATTGAGTTTTAGTTAATCAAAGGGGTTTTTATGTGTTTTCATAAAATATTATTGTTGTAGGATTTCACATCATGATTGGGTTATAGGATGATAATCTATTTTTTGGATGATGCTATGAAATGGTTTAGATCATGAAATGTCTACACCTTATGATACTGTTTCAAATCCTAAAAAGATTGATTTTTTTTAGATGTGGAAATATTTTTTCCATTTTATCTTGTAAATCATGGAATTCATGTCACAAAAGGATTTAACATCATGAATGATTCAAGATTAGTGTTTTTAACCATGTTGCACATATTGATCATTGTTTTCAATATGAAAACCTAGAATCTCTCCTAGATAATTTAGGGGGATTTTGCTCTATTCAGATCATTTTATTTAGTGATTGATCATCGTTGTGGTTACCATGCATCTCTGTGGTTATGTTCTCTTTCTATTACATTGTTGTTATTTATTACAACCTCTATATTGTGATACGATTTTAGATCCAAAATATTTATGGTGATGGTTACTATTGATTATTTCCAAATTTTTTTATCTTCTTCTAGGGGAAAATGTGTTGGTTGTGGCATAGTGTGAAATTTTCATGAGTTTGATGTTGTTTTATATTCTATACAATCATTTTTTGTGGAATTTATTATATGATCTAATGAATGATTCTAGTGCCTCTATTTTTGTCTTGATTTTATTATATTTTTCTAGATATTATTTCAAACATGTGTGATCTAATTTTGAGTTAGGTGGTTTGATATTTATAATATATTAGATAAAAAATATTAATCATGTTTAATAAATTGTTTTACAAATGAATTGGTATCATTTAATTGTGTGTGTGGAAATAGGTTGTGGAGAAAAATTATTTTCCCATTATTTTAGTGAATGAAAAGGATTTTTAAAAAAATTATGACATGGTTTTAGGAAATGGTTTTCAGAGGATGGTTTTTTTGAGATGGATTGTAAAATGTATCATATGGGATACATGAGTACTTATGTGGATGGTGTAGCAATATGTATCAACCATCGATATTTTTGGGGGGTTCACGCATGTAGTGTTCCTCTTTACCTAATACCAATTGTTCTAGAGACATGTTAGACTTATTTGAAGGTTCAATTACTAGTGTGTCCTCTACTCTCGAGATGTGATTCATATATCTAGATAACTGATGCATGCGATTTTCTATATCTATATTATTGTATTGTAGAAACCATGACTTGTTCTAATATATGGTGTGATTCTAATTGTGTTTTTTTATACTGTTTTTTATTTTATATGATACATAATGTATTATTTTAACTATTTTGATTTATGTGATATTATTTGAAAATATTTTACTTGGATTGTTTTAGAACATTAGAAAATGGGGAAACTTTTTACCATTCTTTGGATATAAAAATGTTTACCTACATTTTAGGAAATGTATTATTTAAAGATGAGAATTTTCAGATTTTTGTTTAGTGAATCACTATAGAAAACATTTTTGGGATCATATCGAGTCTATTTAGATCATAACCTATGCACACCTTTGGCAGTTCATAGACCTTATTATTTCCTTTGGTGCAATGAAAGTCAAGGCACCATAGTGAGGCAATAAGAAGATTGTTAGATGTCTCTGGTTAACTGGTGGGGATTTGGTGGTAGTTTTCTATTAATATCACATGTAGAATCTATGTTGTAATTACCTTTCCAATATTTTGGGTCCAATACTTTGGAGATTGTTTTGTGATATTTTAATTATGTCTATTATGTTTTTTATTTTTCGCTATGTCCTATGTTTCTTAATTTACTCTTCCATTGGTTTTCCCATCTTGTGCGTCTGTCTGTATGCCACATTTCTATTTTTTTGGCATAATCATACCCTATGATTTTTCTTGATACTAGGGTGAAAGTCGTTATCCCATGGGGATTGGGAATTCCCTTTAGGTATGTGATGGTTTGGGACAATTATCAGTTTTTTGGGAATCCAGATAGGGTTCATCATGAAAATATTGAATATGAAATATTTACCATATATAAAATAATAATATATATTTATTACAATGTCGTAAATTGATTTGTAAAACTATATAACTCAATATATCTATAAGTGATATTTTTTAAGGTATTCCTATGTAATATTGTAAAAACAGTAGTTTATATGTTAAAATAAAATATATAAAAATTCCTAATTTATAAATTTATTTAATAAGAATAACGAGGTTAAATCATTATAACATATCAAATCCTACCTTTAGAATATACCAAAATAATTTTATCAACTAATCTCTTCAAATAATTACATAAATACCATGTTCAATTTAGGGTTTGTTTGTAAAAACTATGTGAAGAGTTTTTTTTATTTCTATATTATCTAAATGGATTTAAAATGTATTTATTATTTAACTGTGATATTATTAAAAAATTGAAATCATCTATATTTTTATTTTTTGGAAATATAGATTGATAATGAATATTATAATGGCATAAATATGGTTAATTTAAATAATCAAAAAAAAACTAGGACACACTTCATTTTATCAAATAGTTATTAACTACATTTTGAACAAGGAATATATATACTAAATGAAGTAAATGAAAATTAATGCATTCATTCTTAGAGACAACACACATTATATCCCAACTTAAATCACATAGTTTCGACTAAAGGGTCACATTACCTCTTGTGGTCAAACCCATACACAAGTGGTTACTTACTTATGATGAGGGCCTGAGAAGCAACATGGGGAGACTATTCCCATGTAAATAGATAAATTAGAATCACAAACAAAGTGAATGGATCAAATAGAAAATAAAGAACCAACCATCAAGTGAAAATTTTTAGTAATAACATTAATGTTATACCAATATGGTAAACCAAAGTCGTACAAGGTAATCACAAGGGATCCCCACCTGTAGTGTATCAATATAAAAAAATATTAAAAATAATAGAATAATAAAGAGGCAAGTTAAAAAGATCCCATAATTCCCCATAATTGTTTTAATTAATTTGGATAATCAAACTCAATAGCCTAATTCAGGTATGTTATCCATAGTTAGATCCATGTCTCTAAAGTTATCATGAACATCGAGATACATGTGTATGTAGTATCTAAAAACCTAGTAGAACACCATAAACGCATCATTAAAATTAGTAAATTATTAATATTATTGTTCATGTTTTTATATGAAATAATTTCATAAATGTGAACAAAACCTATTGAGTAATTGTGTACAAACCAAACTACCATGAACCCCAAACCAACATGCTTCACTCCAAGGTGAATGTAATGATCATATCATATCACAAGAGTTATAAAAAACGTTTTTCTATTCTCACTTGAGGGAACACATAGAACCACTTCCCTTCCCAAACTTCTCACCCATGGAGACCATCAACATCACATCATGATAGAACCATCTCACTCGTGGTCATCATCACATTACATGTCATCCAAATCCATAAAATACAAAAAACATAATTTTTTTACACTTGGTTTTTATAGATGGAATATAATTTCATCGCCAATAGTCAATAGAATCAATATATTTTCCATAGACCAGTTCACCTATCACAAATATTCTTTTGGGGAAGTCATTTTGGATTTTGATGATCTCATTCGTCATAAGATGTTATCGTGCGCTTATACGCATGGTAGTGGGAAGGCCAATTTGTGATGGGAAAACAATTCTATCAAAAATAGTTTATTGTTTCCAGGATATTTTTGATGGATTGGTAAATATATCATAAATAACAAATATCAATAATTAAATGCTTATATAAACCAATAAAAAATACTAATCTAGATAAGGGCTATTGTCATGAAATTCAATCCAAAACCATTTTCTGATAAACATGTCATAAGTACGCATACTCCTTGATATTTGTGATCGATACACCTCACAAAATAGGTATGCATGTTTATTTTTGATGAAATGATTCATCACAAATACATTTCCATTGAAAGAAAAATAGTATTTGTGCAGTGGTTTTTTTGGATTAATAAGTAGTTGGTCCCAAATAAATATCGCAAATAACAAATATAATGCAAGTATCTATTGCAACATGTATAGACGATTACTTTTTTACAATGGAAATTATTTCATTGAAATTCCATCGTAATAAGAAATTTATCAATATACCCAACCCCCACCCCTCCCCACATCAAAACTCTCAAATAATTATTCTTTAAAAAAAATTATAAACCAATTTTCTGTATTATTTGATATAATGAATAGAAAATTAGTATATAATAATTTATTTTTTGGAAAAATAATATTAATTTATAAAAATATGTATGTTTTTAGTGTAAATTATTATACATTGTTGAAATTTAGTATAAATTAATAAATTTTTTAACCAATTTCAAAAAATTAATTTAAATTAATATAAATTTTTATACATTCATATAAATTAGTATAAAATAATATAACCTACTTTAAATTATTAACAATTTCTCACATATTGGTATAAATTAGTTTGATTTAATATTAATTTATATAAATAAAAAGAAATTTGTAAAATAAAAATAAGTTATTGAAATTTTGTAGAAATTTTAAAAAAATAGTATTAAATAATATAAATTAGTCACCTATAGTATAAATTATTAAAAATATTATTAAATTAAATACATTGTTAAATATTAATATACATTAGAATATATAGTTATAAATTAAAAATTTAATTAAAAATTTTTATTAGTTCCTTGAAAACTAATATAAATTAGAATAGTTTTCTATAATTTGATATATTTTGTAGTAAATTAATATAAAATATTTTAAATTTATAAAAATGTATATAAATTAAAAAATTTTATTTTCAAATAATATAATTTAGTATAATCTTTTTATCAATTTCTATAAATTAATAAAAATTGAAATACAATATTTTAACTTAATAAAAAATATTATAAATTATTATAAATTGTTATAAAAATATATATGTTACAATTAATAAGTTTTAGTTCCATATAAAATAGTATAAATTAATACCAATTAGTAAAATTTAATATAATACATTATATATTAATAAAAATATGTATAAATTCGAATAATGATCTCTTCATTGATCTAGTGTAGCAGAAACATCTAATAATTATTATAACATCATAAAATTTATTATAAATTCATATATTAAAATTTATTAAATTGATATAAATATTTAAATGGAATGTTTGGTTTAACATGTTATTAAATAAAATAAACTATTCATAAAATGATACATTTTATTTTAAAAAATTTATTAATTAATAAATGAACGAATATTTTTATTTTAGATGTATAGAGTCATGAAATAGAAAAAAATTACTATTACATCATAATTTGGTAAATATACCTTGAAATCCAAATACATCTAGTCTACATATTTTATACCTAGAGGATGCCAAATTTTTATATCATTTCATTCTTTAAATTCAAAAATTTATTCTGATGGGACAATTAAGGGATCATGTAAGAAGTGCGATGTTATATGTTACAGAATGATTGATTATTTTGAGGTTCATTATCTATATTTTAGTTTGTATAATGATATTTCCTTTTTCTATTAATTTTGTGAACAAAATTTAGGTGCAAATGGCTATTGTTTTTATTTTAGAACCATCTCCATTTCGAAATTTAGTACATGATATTGGTGTCCTATATATCAAAGAAATAAAAACCTTGAATGATGATTCTAATCCTAAATTGAAACAACCATGGATTTTCAATTTGTCAAAATATTCTAAGGAGGCCTTATATATCTGATAAAAGATAATAAAAATATGATATTGTTATAAAATATATGTATAATATATATCTGGTTTTAGAATATGAAATTGATATTTTGATTAAAAATAAATTCATTAAATCTTTAATTACTAAAAGGTACAGTCTTCCTAAAAAATTATATTCAAAAAAAGAAAAGTTGGTTCATAATTTCGGTATTACTTATCAAAAGATCTATTCATTTTCAGATGAATTAATCATGTATAATGGTTAATATGTGTCATCAACTAATTTTACAATATTGGAAAAATTCTAGTATAAATAGGTATACCAAGTATGGTTCATGTTTTCTCTTTTTATATTACAAACGTATATTTAGATTTCATGTGCACAATAATGTAAAATTATTTCTATCTTGATTCTATCATTGATTACATGACATAGTTCTAGTTTTTGAATAAAAAAGACTAAATAACATTTGTTATAGTGATTATTTGAAACACATTGAACATGTGCATTCATGATTTCCTTAAGAACCTCAAAGCATATGGTTGTGTATTTTTGTTGATGGATTTTATCCATTTGTTATATATATCATTCAATATTTTTTTCTCTATTTTTATAATTTTTGAAAACATATATCCTTTTATTTTTAAAAAATAACTATATATATATATATATTCAATTAATAATTATAAAACATTATGAAAATTATAAGCTTGTTTTTTCGGAATCTGTTGGTTAATGAGTAAATTTTATTGTGGAATAATTGGGTAACAATATACAATGTTGATTTTGGTTATAATATTAAACTCAAAACAGCATTAATGTGGAAAATTAGTGACTTTTTTGTGTATGTTATGTTATCTAGAAAGAGTAAATATGGTGAAAAATCATGTCCATACTTCTTGGATGACATAAAATAATTTATTGTAATCAATATATCAAATCAGTTTTCTAAAATCATAAATGAGTTTGTCAAAAAAAAATAAACAATTTCATTGAAATAGACATAATTTTTCAAAACATAAAATAAATATAAATGAACCTCCAATAGTTCCATAAATTATTTAAATAAAATCTATTATCCCTGCATTAAGACATATTACTTTTTGAACATAAATAGACACATTTTAGATAGTTCATAATTGAAAAAAGTGATGTATTTTTTTGGATGTTTTATATTAGTCTCGTTTTTTGGTTACTCATCTGTTATATGTAATGAATATTAATAATTATTATATTTATAACATATTTTATGTGATTTTATACACACCTAAGAAGACAAAATATAAATTTATGGCTTGGATAGATCTTTCTGAAATTCACAATCGTCCTAAACTAGATTTTTATTAGAAAATAAAAGATCACATAAATTAATGAATGAAAAAGTCACTTATAAACTTATTAAAGAAATTTGAATATTATTTTTCATAATGGATTAAATATTTATGGTTACCAGATGGTTATGCCATTAATATTTCCTAGTTTTTCAATTATTTTCCAAAAAACTAGTTTCCAAATTCATAATATTCATTTCATTATACAAGGATTACACACTATTAGTCATATACAGATGAAATATTTATAAATATGGAATGGTTTAATAGAATTATAATCTTATTTTTATTATATTTTTTCATAAACAACATAATATTACTAATTATTAATATTGAAATGGTTCATGTAATTTTATATAAATTAAAAAAATCATTTTCCTTTGGCTGTGTCAAAATGAGTAAAAAATTTAATTTTTAAATATCAATATGATACTAAATGCAGATGTATGGTAAATTTTTTATGGATGTACTAATTAAATATATGTAGATAATAATTAATGAATATGTTATGTAATAAAGCCTCTATTAAAGTATCAGTTTCAAAAATGGACTTTTTGATGGAAATTTCAAATTTCATCTCAATTTTTCTTAATCTAAATATTGGTCAAAACAACATCAAATTTTCGAAAATGAGGAATGTGTTGATGATGGAACATACCCATATTTTCAATAACATACCACCTTAATCATTATTTTTTATTAATCATGAAATTTTTGTTTTCTATGAATAATTTAATAGTCTTATATATATCTTCTAATCAATTATGATGAAATGAGTTGATTTGTTCTATGAATTGTACATTCACTTTGAATTGTTTATATATATGTTAATAAAAATATTATATTAACTATTTTAAAGAATTTAATATTATTGTATCGAAAATAATTTATCAATCTTTTACTCAGATACACTGGAAGAATTCCTATAATGTAATTTTTTCTACTAGTTATAATATATGGTTGGTAAAATTTTATACGATCTCAAAATTGAAATCAATTTGTTATATCATATATATTTAACTAGTTCTTCTTTACCAAGTTGTCACCACATGGAAAAAAAATTTATTTTTGATTATATTAATTGAATAATCCACCATCCAAATTGGTCAAATCATTTAATGCTTATATGGTTAATGGATTTCAATTACATTCGGGTAGATTTGGAGAATCAAAAAAATTAATTAATAGTGGTGTTGTTTAAAAGAATACAATCAAAAAAATGTTATGTAGATATTTATGGGTTGCTGGATGAAATAATTCAGTTATGTTATGTATGGAATAATTACATAATAACGTATAAATGATAGTGGTTTGACACTGGTCAAGGGTTTCATGTCCGTCCATCAGATGCAATTGTTGATATTATGACATTATTCAGAAAATTATCTTATTTACAGGAATATCAAGCACATCCATTTTATTATAATTTTTTTGTGCTACGTCAAGAAATTTTAATTAATATTTGAATGTAATAAATATGTAGTATCACCATCTTATAGGAAATTAATGTAATGTTGTAGAAGATAAAAATATTTACTAATTGGAAGAAACATCACAAAATTTATCTTTAAATTGAATATATATATATATATATATATATATATATTATGATACACCAATGTTAATGGATAATGGTTTTGAAATGTAGATAATGGGACCAATGACATTGAAAGTGTAAGGGATGATAAAATTGATGCTTGCATAGAAATTGATGATGTTGAAGAGGAAGATGAAGACTTTGAAATAGATTTAATTATTGATGAATATTATGATAAAGGTGAAGATAAGGATGAATAATTATTTATTATTAATTTTTTTAAAAAAATATTATATTTTATTAATGTTATTTAGAATTAATTGTTGGAAACAATATTTTTTCCAAGGATTTATAATAGGTTCTATAATTTTAAAATTATTTTTATTTTTAATGAAAGAGAGAATTTTTTATTATAATAATTATATGTTTCAGATGGATCACGATGATTATGATGACATGATTCATATATTGAATTTGGATATTTTACCTAGGTATGAACCTTGTGGTTCATCGTCTAAGGGTGTTGACCCAACACTAGCTGTTAAGAGGGAATCACGACTTGCCTGATTAATGATGCAAGATCCTATTCTAGATCAATTTCAATCTTGTGATATTGATCCTCATTAAAGGAAGTATTTTTTAAAATGAATTTTATAAAAATTTCATTTAAATTAATTTATTTACTAATTATATTACTAGTTATTATTATTTTCATATTTTTTAAAATCCATCCATAGTTTAACATAGTAAAAACTTATTGAACTATTTTTCTATATCAGGGGTTTCATGGTATCAGGTTTTTGTTGAGCTAGGTCATCATATAATAAATCACTAGTTTGTAATTATAAATTTAAAATGTGTTTATATTATATTTTATTAATGTTTATTTTAATATATTATTATAATTTTCAATATTATATGGACGCTGGTTTATTATATCATGTGACCCACTATTTGGTTGGTATGGGAGACTTGCATGTTTGATCATTTCAATCACATTTTATATTGACTAAATAAGAGAGTTATGATAATAGAATATGTGAATGTATTTGGTAACCCCATTAGGCCTCATCAGCTTAATTATTTCCCATTTCCATCTTGGGAGGGATTTTACAAATGCTGGATATGATAGACATTCCACATGATATGTACTTCTAGTCAACAGAATCATCGGATGTCATACCTTCATGATACATCAATGAATGTTGGGAAATAAAATTATTTATAAATGATATATATTTATTTTAATAACTAAATTTATATGATTAATTTATTATGTATGCATTTTATCTGAACATTATGAGTATGATATGTCAAAAAAGTAAAACTATAATTATAGTACAACACACATTGTTGCTAATATAGTGTAACATATCTTGGTTAGTATTTTTCAAGATTTAAAAATGAAAATAGTATTTCTATTTATTAAATTCGAAATTATATTTATATGTTTGTTGGAGATATATTCATAGTATATTCTTGTATTGATGACAGTTAGACCGGAAAAAATGATAGCTATAAGGCTTCATACCTGTCACATTATAATGTGGAATCTTGGATGTGTGTGATGTTGACTAGTCTATAGAAATACCACTAAATCATTATACATTCATGATCAACCCTGACGAGTTATTATTGAATAGTTGAGATGTAATCATATTACTTGATGGGTGTTGTATCATTATCATCTTCATGTGATGCTACATAGTATGAATTGTTGTTGTGATCTCAATACCTGGTTATACAAAGATTCATTATATTAATGGAAGATAATAAACACCAGTAGTAAGATAAGTGAAAATAGAAGGTCCAATATCATGAATATATTATTGTGTATAAGAATATTCTTGAATTTTTTTAGGGATGGTGTTCCCTCTATCAGTTAGAATTGACCCCCAATCAACTCAATGAAATTATTATTTTCTTTTCTATATGTAAAATGTAATTAAATATATTATTGATAATTTTACCATTAAATTATATTTTTCTTTATTTTTTATAATTTAGAATAACTAATATACTTTTTATTAATTTTTGGAGACAGTTTTCATTCCTTTATAATTACTTTTTTGATATGGAATAGATATTCCATCATAAAAACCTTTTTGAGAAGGAATTGATATTCCATAAAATGTTTGGTTAAAACATTAATTCTTATAGGAGATGTAATTTACAAAAAAATGTTTCTACACATGGTAAATTTCAATTTCCAATCACAAATTTTATAATTTCCAATTATCTTATACATAATATTCTATTTTTAATATCATTCAGGACTAGATAATGTGCACTTTGTACTCAAATATATCTCTCACGAACATCCCCTATTATGATTCCATGTTCAACCACATAACATATTATTACCAATATTGATCACCGAAACCCATCATCAATCATAAAAACTTAACATACCCTTTCAAGTAAATCCCAAAATTTTGCAGTCTGTATAGTATATTTGATAGCTTGTATCACAAGCGACACCAAACAATTAATGGGATATAATACCTCAACAAATTAGAATATAATTTCTGTTTTAAATATATTTTATAGATTTTATATTTTTAAATTCATTCAATACCATGTTATCATGTGTTACTTTCATGGGAGGCATTCCATGACAGCTTGTGTTACATGTAAGAACAAGTTTCACCAAAAAACAATGTATTATTAAAACCTTATTATTTAATATAATGTAATATATTACTGATATTATGATAGTTTAAATAAATAATATTAAGTAAATTATGAAAATTTATGGTTCATATACAATTAAATTTAATTCATTGCATACCAACTAATGACAATAAAAAATAAGAACTAGTTGGGAATAAAAAAATAATTGTTATTATTTATATTCATCCCAAAGATATTTTTCTTAATAAATATTGTCATTTACAATTATTTACTGAAATTAAAGAAATATATATGTAATATATTCTATTAAATATTTTCTATTTGCATCCATTATGTTTGAAATTCATAGGATGAGAACAAACTGTATTTTATTTATAACATCTTATATTTTTATAAAGGAAATTTTAGCACCATTTAAATGATAACCCACCTTAAATCTTAATTTTTACAAATGAATTTATTTAATATGTCAAAATAAACATTATAATTTAATGTTAAATATAAAAATTACATTATTCTGATTTATTTGTTTTTTGCCAAAAAATATCATTTTTAATGAATAGTTAAAAATACTGCATTTTAGTTAAAAATAGATTTTTCATCTGATTTGTTTTTAAAGAAAATTTTTTTATATTGTTTTTAAAGAATAGTTACATATATTGTTTATCAACTAATCTAATTTAGGTTATTTTTATAAATTTTACTTGGATGTTGACTAAAAACCATTTCATCTGCTTCGAATCTTTTACATTAAAAACCCACATTTTCATCCCACTAATAGGATTAATTTTAGATTAATTTCATTAAATTATGTGACATTAAATTTGAAAAATTATGTCCATATTTGGAATAAGAATAAATTTTATTGTATAAAAATATAAACATAGTTTTGACCTAAATATATACTGAATTTAATTAAAATTAATTACCATAGGTAAGGAAAAATGAAGCCTAATAAAAGAAGTACACATTTAACTTAAGAGACCAAATTACCTATCCACATGTCCAAAAAACACTCACTGGACCTATATCAGACACAAAACTTCCATTGTTTTAATTTACATGGTTTCATATGACATTTTTTAGGTTTGCACTTTTGTACACATAACCTTTTCCCAATAATTCAACATGAGTCCTTTTCCCTCCCTATAAAAGGCCACCACATCTCTCCATTCCTCACAACTCTCAAACCACATATATTATTAAAAAAATTACCAAAATAACTTCCAAAAATCCGACCCCTTGTCCTTGAAGCCTCCCTTTTGGAATAATCCTTTCCAAATAAGTTTTTTGGTATAAACCAAATGAAGTTACCTGATTAGATGGTAACAAATTCTTTCAATATTTTTATTTTCAATTCCATTATCCACTCCCAATAATTTTTTATTATATTATTAAAAAACAACAGAAGTATAGAAAATATTCATGGATTTTTTATTTCAATAGTTCATCCCACAGTTACATACACTTTCGTATAATGGGTAACAAACATTCTATTTCTCTGTACGGGGATCTACTACGTTACGAAACAATGATAGTTCAATATTCAATTACAACCTATCATGGTGGCCATTATGATGTAAAATATGTTTTTATATGTTATATGTAAAATTTATAATATATTTATTATTCTATAATTTTTTTTATAACATACAATAATGATTTTGATCTAGTGTAAATATGATAATTTCATTTGATGAAGTGTGGACTACCACCACATCAAATCATTCTGACTCGTTCATACTGTACATGGAACATATAAAAGATGATATTAATAATACTATGTAAAATATATATCATACATATTATTCATGAATTATAATCTACATATGTAACAATTAGTTCTCATTCCTTTAATATAACTACAAAATGGAAGTAGTGTTCACATGTATGTCAGACATACCATCTTCAAGAACAATGAACATCATTTATAATCTCAATATATAATGGAATACTATAAATACGTATGTACTGATTATATATGATAATGTATTCATGGTTTAAATTCTGGATATGATGAATCCATGATCTAATTAATGATAACAACAAATAAAAAGTTAAAACTAACTTGAGAAAACTATGCCACTGACAACAAAAATAGTACATTTATTGAAAGAGAGTTCATAACCCGACAATAAAATATTATAAGAATATAATGTATAACATTATAAAAATGATTATTGTTATTTTATATATAAGTAACATATTTAAACCACTATACAAGAGGATATTGAAAACACAATGAAAGTATGGATAAGGTAATGAAATTTCATTTGAAATTACATTCCACTAATACCTATTTATTATTTTGGACCAATTAACTTATTTGGTGTATTTACATCCTTTTTGATGTTATATCATGAATATATGTATTATCATGATATTCAGAGTTTCATTTAATTTCATCCATTCTATATATTATTATTCAAATGATTCAAAGTGGTATGAGACACTTTGAAATGTTAAATGATTATTCCCATCAAAAATGCTATTAATGATAATCTTTTAAATATCAGTTCCTTTTGTAATAGTCTTTTATTATAAATTTAATTTTGTATCCCTATTGTTATATGATGTATATAATTATTTCCTAACCATCATATCAATTCACATATGATGTTTACTTTTATTTTTATTTGAGGAACTATGGAACTATTAATAAATCTGTATCATTTATTCAGTATAGATAATTGATAAGGCATATTGTATATTAATATAATTTATTATTTAATTTTTGGATTTTTTTGGACATTAAATTAAAGGATGTTCTTGAACATTATATATATTTTTGATGCATTATCAGAATATTATTTAGTTGGAAAAATTATATAGGTTTCTACCTATTGTTTTGAACCGTTTGGAGGATGGATCTTAACAGTATAGGTCATAAGGATCCTAATTCATGACGTCACAAAATTATGAATTTACATCACAAATATTTTAATTATTATTCAACCATTATATTATAAATTTACATATCTAGAGATATATTTTATCTCTTTTCATTGATTAAATTTCATGTGTATCTATTTCTTACCTTTCCATATTAAATTTTCCATATCTAGTTATTCTAATGGAATGTGTTATTAGTTATTTTCCATTTAATTATAGTTTATTCCTATTGACTCATTATTTCTTCTTCTTCACTTACCCTTACAATGATTTTGAGCTCAACATTGTTATGTTTGTTTCCCCAGTTTATAAAGAAGTTATCTGTGAATAAAATTTCAAGGATGTGATTTATATCAGTTTATTTTGGAGACTATTCTATTTTGATTTCGCAATGTAATATGGGAATCATGTCTGAAATATTTTTTTAAATGACAATAAACTTGCATGTACTTTGGTATCTGATTCATTGTAATCATCCCAATTAAATAAAATAATGCACTGGCTCTGAGATTCTCAGGTCGAGCCACTGCATCTTGTATGAGAGGTTGTTCACAAAAAACTATGGAAAATAGAGTTAGAAGACATTGATTAGGGAGAAAACCACAATTATTGATATTAATGAAAATTATATAAGAACATCCTATAATTTTAGTAAGGTAGAGATTGTTTGTGTATTCTTAACAATATATTCATATATCGATACTACAAGTGGAAGTGGTTTTGGAACTGATGTACCTATGTGTAACAACACTAACATGGTGATTTGGGATTGAATCTAGGAAACCAGGTACATGAAAATGGTCCTTACAGACCTCCTGGAATGACACTCCTAGTAGACACTCTTAGTAAAGGACACGTTTTATTTACCGACCATTAAAAAGGATTTCAAAGTAATGATTTCCCCAAAATAACCAATGCTTATGATTCTAGGAATCAAAAATCATAAATTTAGTAAAAATTACATATTTGGATATATAAATTATATATTGATTTAATATATTATATTTCAGTGTTTAGAAATGGATCATTTTAGAAGGAATGCGAACCTCAATGATGCACGCGATCAAATAAGTAATAAGGGTCAAATATTTCATAGACTTAAGAAAATATTTTAAAGGGAAATTCTCTCCCAATCATTTTCATCATATGAGTAAATTGAATCTTGTGACAGTGATATAGGTAAAACATTCTCCTATAACTATATCTTTGAAGGAATCCAAGACAAGAAGATTCCATCTGAGCACCATTGAAAATGTAATGAGTTGAAGAAGATAAAGGGAAATTAAAATTTCCCACATGTGACAATTTTTTAATGATACACACTAGTACATTCTTGAATTTAAGGGTAGTTTTTTATATGTTTGGAGAAAAATGAAATGAGGGTCGTGATTGCATGTTTATGAAATAGTTTTCAATTGGACGATGCTTCATTTATAAGGACATAAGAGACTATGTGAATTAATTTCTAATGAGTCAAAATAATATTCCCCAAATTATCCTATTGGATAAAGACCATGTTATTATACTACCATAGTTGAATAGGAATATTTAATATTCCAATTAAATAATTATATAATTTAAATATTTTATCAGAACTGTATTGGTAATAAGAATAATGAAATATATGAACCTTTTACTGCATTAATATTTCAATATGTATTTCTCTTCATATCTTTAATAGTAATAAGAAAACTTATAAAATATAAAGTTAAAAGTTTTTTAAAACACATAATTTTTTCCAATACAACCCTTAATATGTTCCTAATTTTGAGATTATTATGATGAAATTGTTGATTAAGAGAAGTGCTAACAACCTTGGAACTGATTAATGACTATCTGAAAAGTGTTCCATGCATCGATTGAAGGAGTTTACAAAACTTTTATATTTATGTAATACATCCAATAAAATGTTACTTTCCTAAGAAATAAGGATGAATTCATGTTCCCCATAAGGTTTTAGGTTAAATTGAGTTATTACAATATCTTAATAGGTTAAATGATGAAGTCATTCACATGTTTGGAGGGTTAAAATTTTGAACACCTTCATGCTAATAAAATAATAATAATAAGTTCATATTATAAATTTGGGGACTTTAATTTAGAATTAATTGTATTCTAATTTGTTTTAAATGTTATATGTTTACAAAATAGTTTTAGATGATCATTGGTTGATGTTTTATAGGATAATTTATTAAATCCCCATATTATTCATCATGTGATAGTATTTAAATTATAAATAGTTAAAGGTGTACTAGAAGTAAAATATTATGTTTATAGAAATGTATATCCTTAGTTAGTGTATAAATTCCTCAACTCCAGGAAAAATGATCTTGAAGCCAAAAATGATTTCACAGTATCGTAGTTTTTGATGAATCAAATGCAGCATAGAGCATCACAAATTTACTTATTTTTAATTGCTAACATTCTCCTAACCTTGTTCTCCATCACTCTCTTTCAGAACATGATTGTTTTTTTCTTATGTACCCATGTTTGCATTTCCCACCTTTGTTCATCAAATAGGAATCCTATTTAAGAGACAGTTTTACTTTCCATTCCTTATTATTAATAAGATGTGAGCATATATCCATTTAGGATGTGAGACATTCAAAATTAGTTTTTTTCAATCCCATATTACTGAGGTTAATTTTAAATTTCAAGGATGCAAATAAATGATTGTGGGGAGAATACAATAGAACGAAATTATATGGTATGAATGATGTATTTGAAAACGCATATCACATGAGACACAAAGCACGTAAGGGGATATAATACCAAGGTACTTTAAAATATAATTACTATTATAATATTTTATATTGAATAATAGATTCCATATTTGGAATTAGAATAATTTATATTGAATAATAATTTCATATTTTGTTATGACCAAAAAATTTAGTGAAATTAATTAAAATTATTTACAATAACTAATGCATATTTAGAAATAAAAATGAACTAAACCATTAACATAAGGGTGAGAATGAACTAGAAACATATAAATCACCAATTCTATATCCCTATAATATACATCCACCTTCCATTAATGATTTCTATTTTGTTGGTATGACATTGTTTATTTACTAACCCATGTACACCTAACTTGTTTCCAAAACCTCCATGTTAGTCCTTTTCCAGTCCTATAAAAGGCCACGACCTCTCTCTATTCCACACACATCTCAATCCAATTAGTGTTAGTCATGATATGCCCAAATATCTTCTAAAATCTCTCTCCCTACCCTAAATTATCCAATTATGCATAAATTATTCTAAGGAAGTTGATTGGTATAAACCAAAAGAAGTTACCCAATTAAGAGGTGATATTTTCTCTCAATATTTGTAGTTTCATTTCCAATATGCACTCCATTTAATATTATTATTATATAACTAAAAACCCTGATAGAAATTAATGAACTATGATTTTTTATTGTTAATATTTCAATCCACAATTACACACACATCCATATAATGGGTAACAGACATATTGTTTCTGTGTACAACAAACAACAGCCTCATAGAAGGACGATTGTTCAATTTTCCTCTACCACCTATCATGGGGGAAATAATGATCAAAACTAAGTTATATACATTATATTTATAATTTATTTATGCTTATATAATTTTTCTGTTAATAAAATACTTTTATTCATTCTATCTGGTGTAAATACGATATTTTATTTCATAACGCATGGACTACTACCCCTCAAAGCGATATGACTCATTAATACCATACATAGAATGCACAAATAATGATTTAAATAAAAATATGTAACATATATAACATATATATATATATATGTTATTTTAAATTATAATATAAATATTTATCATTTAGTTTTCATTCCTTTAATACAACAATTAAATGGAACTACTGATCTTGCGTACGTACAGCCTACCGTCTCTATGAACGGTGCACTTCATTTCTAGTCTCCAAATATAATATTCTTATATAAATAAATATATATTTATTATATATTATAATTAATAAATCGATTACATTTTGGATATGATGAAATCATGATCTAATTAATGATAATAACAAAATTATAAGTGAAATCTTACTTAAGAAAACTAGGAAATTAATACATGAAATAATGAAATTATTGAAGGAGTCTTCGCAAATGGGAAATAAAATATTATAAATAATTAATATATGATTTTATAAACATTATTATTGGTATTTTATAAGTTATTAACATATTTTAAACCACTATACATGAGGGTATATACCACACCACAAATGAAGGTTAAGGTAAGGGAATATCCTCTCAAATTACATTCCATTGAAAATTATTTGTTATTATGTGCTAATACACTTTTATTTGGTGTATATACTACTTTTTTCATGTTATATAATTAATCATATTATTCTCATCATATTATATGTTAAATTTAATTTCATTCATTCTGTGGATTATGATTCAAATGATTCAATGTAATAGGAGAAACTTTGGAATATTTAAATATTATTCTAACTAAGAATGTTCTTAGTAATAATATTTTCAAAATCACTTCATTTTTTAATAAACATTCATCGTAAATTTCCATGGGTGTCCATATCTTTACAAAATGGATATTGTTATTTCCTAAATTGTATATAATTTCACATATGGTGTTAACATTTACTGTTATTTGACGGACTATGGAACTATTGATAAATAGGTAACATTTATTAGAAATGGAGATTTGTTAAGGAACATGTCTTTTGATTAAATTTATTATTGAATATGTGGAATTATTTGTTCATGTGATGATAGGTGAGTCTTTGAAATTATATAACTCCACAAAGCATCGTTAGGATCTCATGAGATGATTATGTTTGTCAAACTAAATAGGTTTCAAACAATAGTTTTACACTATTTTGAGGATGGATCAAGATAGTATAGATCCTCATGTTCCAATGAAATGTTTCCCAATAATTAGTAATTTCCATCATAGAAATTTTATTTATTAGGAAACCATTAGTTTTTTCATAGACATATCTGAGGAAATATTTTATATCATTTCATTAATTAATAAAAAATTTATCACATTAATACATTAACATGTTGAATTATCCTTATATTATAATTTGAATGGAATGTGATATCAGTTATTTTCATTAAAATGTTAATTTATTCTCCTTTATTCATTATTAAATTCGATTTACTTAACCTAATTGAGTTTTTGATCTCACTCATTTTATGTTTCTTTCCCCAAGATATGAAAATGATAACATTGATTAATATTTGAAGCATATAGTTTATTTAAATTTATTGTGTAACATGTTTTACTTTGTTTTCATAATGTATTATGGGTATCATGTATGTAATCTATCCTTACAAGACAAAAAACTATTCTATCCATTGAGATTCAAATCCTTTTAAGATGAAAATTTAATAATATAATACACCAACTCTGGGATTTTATGGTTAGGGCATTACATTTTCAATGAACTCATTCCAAACCCAATTATTGATTAGCAAATCCTATCACAAATACATAGTATGGAGATCATGTTCATTAATTTGAATGTAAAAACTCACAAACCCCTTTATAGGACAAAATTTAATCAAAATAACCTCACATTTTCATTTTGATATTAAATGATGAAGTCTCACAGTACTAGACTTGAAAAAATATGTAAATAAAGGAATGAAATTATATATGAGTATCATATCATGACAATGAATTTCTACTTCAAAAAGTATCCATATCAAACACCAGGATTAACCACTAGAAATAAATTCAATAAAAAAAGACTAAAATCAATGTACACCTTCTCATATAGGTGTTTTTAAGGAGAGATATTGTAATAGTGGTGGAGAGAATAGTTTAAGGCAAAAACAATGTTATAATTTGATGTTCAAATGGGTAAAATATCAACTATGAATGTGGGAGGTGGTTGAATCAATTTCTCACCTTTATATGATTCCCCAATTTTAGAAACCTAACACAATAATCCTATTAAATATTATATCCTTATTATATTTTAGTAGACACTCCTTCATGATAATGTAGAAAAACCCAGTAATGAAAACAGGATTTAAAAAGTTTAGAGTAAGTGTGAGAACATACATCATTTCTATAGTTACTCCTATGTGTTAATGGACATTTGGTATAATGAAGATGTGAATAAAACATATTTAAACTCTAATTACATAACTTATATATCCCAATATGATAGAATATTATGAATCCCATTAGTTTACAATGTTTTATTTTAAATAATGATATAAAAAATAGTATAAATGCATAAGTCAGTCTTCTCCACAAAAGATATGTCTGAACCCTCAATCCAATGTGGCTGGGTATGTTTCTCTAATAGAGATGGGTCTGATGGACTGTGTATGATGAATCTATTCACAAATTGAACATCTAAAAATATTTTAAACTTATCTGAATGATCATCCTTAGTCTAATAATTTTATTCCAATATTCCTCATTCTTGTTAGAATAAAAATCCATTAATATGAAATTTTTACAAGATCATTATCCTAAAATAACTATGAGTAAAATCCACAGATATTTTCCATATGTTCACATGAAATTGATATAATTTTTTTAATGTACTATGGATCCATTTATAGGAATCCTAGAAAGGAAATTTAGGTAAATTGGAAATCATTTCCCCCTTACTAATATTCCAAACCCCTCTAGATTCACTCATATTTTAAATTCATGTATGATCATGTCCAAACATATGGATCCCTCTTGTATCATCTTGAGTATTCATAGAAATCATCTTTCCATAACTTCATAACATTTCATTAGTATAATTTAACTGCCTAAATTATCTGTGATGGATCTTTCTTATATTTTTATGATAGAACTTCCACAAATTATTATTATGAAATTTCATCATCTCCAAACAATAGAACTTCCTTAGCTAATTACAATGTAATATGCTTAGAAAATATTGAATTGACCTTCTACATGAGATTTAGTCTGACTAAGATTCATTTTCAATGTATGACTGATTGATTTTCCCTCATAGTGTTTATCCAATTAAATTTACTTCTTAGAGTCTGTCCAGTTGAATATTTTTATTATAGAGAGCCTGACATATTTTTCTTTTCAGATTCAATATTATTTATTGGTGGCACAATGTGTTTGATAAAACATTACCTACCAAAAAATTGTTAATTATATAATTACAGTAATGTAAAACATCCATGAAGCACCATTTTATACATTAAATTCTTCTGGATATGTTGATCTATATATTTTGTTTATCGATCTAACTAAAACCATCATCATCAAATTCTCATGTTTCTTCACATCGATGAGATCATAACTCATCAAACCCAAACTCCTACTTGTATCATGAATCTTTAATGATGTTAATAACTTTGGAAATCACAAATTAATCATCTCAAATATTTTTATTTTGTAATGAACCTTATAAAATTGGGAATCATAGTCTTCATATAACCTCATCAATGACATTGTAAATTTCATTCTCAGAAACATCCAAAAATGATTTTGATGAAACATGAAAATTATATAAATGGGTCTAAGACAGATGATTCTTCTGATAAAATTATTAATATCTCTAAAATAATATATATTTATTGTTACACAATATGATATAATATTTCAGAAAAAAAATTTAGAACAAAACTATTATCACCCTTTGTGTTTGGGTGTGATAATTTTGAAACATTCAATTTTTTATCAAAAACATTATTTTATAAAATATTAGATGTAAGAAAATAAATAAAATTATAAATAAATAGTGAAATGGTTATTCAGTATCACCATTTAGATTTGTTTAAAATCATACATTATCAAATTTATAACGTACCATTTTTAAACAAATCAATCGTTTTCAAGACATGTTTTTTTAAAAATTCAATTTTTTCATATTTTATAAAATAATTCATTTATTAAATGTGGGTGTCTTGAAACCACACAATGGTACAAAGGATGTTCTTTAAAATAATTACATACCTATATGAAAAAAATATTTTTTGGCCAAATAAATATAAAATTCACTCATTTTTATATTTTATCATATTTCCTCTACCCCTTGTTGGATTTTTATTAATCCCATTTTTGGATAACCACATCTTTAGTTTGCTAATACCAATACATGTAAAAAAATTCATAGAATATAAAAGGTAAAAACTTGTTAATTTCTCCCCCCATTTTTAAAATATTCAAATGCATGGATAGTGTTTTTAATTATGATATTTAGGAAGTTATTATTGGAGGCTCAACATGATGTTGTATCATCATATCAGTAAACATTTCTTTTGGAATTTATTTTGTAATGATGTCTTCATTTTGATAATTTATTTTAATATATTATAAAAAATATATCTAGTAGAAACAGTAACCTTTATAATGTTAAAATTTATAAACTTTTTTATCTTTAACATAATAAATCAATTTTTAAAAGATCAATTTCACAATGATAATCACTAAATATGATCAACCATTTAGAAACATTACTTTCAACATATCCAATTAAACGTCGATCCACATCATCTGAGTAAAAGAATGAGTAGTTGAAATATATTATTATTCAATTTTTCTTAGTATTACTAAAATATATTTCATAGTATTCCAACATAGAGAGAATTAACCAATGAAAAATTTGCCTCTATAGGTTTATTTTATATCTTTACATTCTCCGTCACAATCAGCATCTGTATAACCATGAATCAACATTTAAAAAAATTAATTCATACCAACACATGTGTATTTATTCCTTTTACAAATATAAAAATTCTATTAGATTCTAAAATATGATGCTCCATTTTATCATACTATTATCTAGAACACTAATTCAAAACATTAGAAATATCACGTCTTGAGGTAATGAAACAATAAAAACATCATATATACTTTTTAAAATATATATGATTCCCATTATTTTTGAATTCATCTTTACTAAATATTGGACTCTCTATAATAGTACTAGAACCATAATTGGAATATTTCATATAAAACATATTTAAAACAATCCAACCCATGATTTTCTTAAGGAAATAAAATGTACATTCCCAGTTTTTGAACTTGTATGCGAGGGAAGAAGGTTAATTCTCCCAATATTAAAATTTCAAAATTCTACATCTTTACCCTGGTAAATTATTTAAAAGAATTGTATTCATCCCATAAAAAAAATTACATCATCAATATACTCAATTATAATTAGTTTGTTGGAGTAAACTACTATCACATACATGTTACTTTTGACCGATCTATTAGAAAAATTCAACATTTATAATCGACTATCATGTTCTCAATAATAGACATGTAGGAATTTTCAATCCATGAAAGGATTTATTCAATAAAAAAATTAATCAAAATAAATTAAAAAAACCCATGTTTTTAAATGTAAACATATTCCTGAATCTCTCCATTTAAGAAGTCTAGATATACAACCATCTGATAAACACATAAATTTAAATTTTCACCCACTAAAATAAACATAATCGTATTTTGTAATAATGAATCTAGGGAATATTTTTTTTCAAAATACATACCTTAAACCATTTTATAAGCTTTATAAATAACTATTTTATTATAGAATAAAACTTCTCCATGTTCATTTGAATTATATATCTAAACCCACAGTGTTTTTGATACGATATTTATCTGATGGTCCTAGAATAAGTTTCCATGTATAATTTTTATCAATCCAATATAGATTAGAATTCATAGAATCCACTCGTTCATTTAGTTGAGTAGCTTGTGAAAAAGATTCTAGATCAACTATTTAGATATTTGATGTCTGATATTGCAAAATAAATTTTCTCCTATTCTGAATTGGATCCTTTTGATTCCTAATAATTTTTTCAGACTCAACATGTTTTTTTATGATAAGAAATTTCAATTTTTCTCTTATAGTTAAACATTTCGCATCACAAAATTCGTCACAATAATGATAAGTCTGTTTAATATCAAACCCAAATTCAATGAAAACAATCAATTTATCCTATTTACTATAAATTTAACAATTTTTTTTCAATAATATTCATATTTTATGAATCAACCACATTTTTTTAATTTTTCACTAACATCTGTAACATTTTCTATTGGGTTAATATCCCATAAAAATCATTCATAATCATTACCATCAAAATTTCCAAGATCCTGATTATTTGACATTATAAAATAATTAGTTCCACAAACATTGTGGTGTTACAATGAATGTTTTTGATAAAGTACTAATAACCACTCATATATATAACTGTGAAATAATGTATTCTCCTAACATTATTTTTTCTATTTCAACCAAACTTTGATTATTATTTTTCTTCTAGTCCATTTTGTTATAGAGGAAAATATTGAATTTTAATTTCATGTCTTCTTTGATAAGTTTAAAAAGTATTCAATATGAATCTTTTTAACATTTTTAATTCAAAACATCATTATGTAAACCCCCATTTCATTCTTGAAATATTTTTTATAGAATATGAACAATTAAATGGAATAGAACTAGTGATTTATAAACATGAAGTTTTTCATTCAAGTGAAATCATCATTGATTTTGATAAATTTTAAATTTAATTTTATTTATCAATTTCTCATTGTCCCTCATATGTTTGAATGAATAAGTTTAAGAGTTTTTTTATACTGAATCTAAAATTTATTATGACCTTTATTAGACATCTTCCCTTTTTGATAAGTTACCTAAACATCATGTTCCCCTATTTTAAATTCTAGAAAAATCTATACCACATCAACTATAATGATTTTGTTTTTATATTTCAACCGAAGGATTCCCAGTCATCAGTTACACTTATTATTCTCATATTCCTCATTAAGATGATAAGAATTTTTGAGTTCTCTAATTTGAAAATGATTTTTTCTTGTTGATTATTCCTTGGTAACAACTTTTTAATATTCAATACCATTGATTATATAAGAATATTTTTAGAAAAAAAACTATTTTTCTATCATAAAAAATTTGATTCACTCTTGGTAAGTAATGTTTGAGTCCATTATCAAGTAGAACAACATTTTTAGTTTTTTATGTTCCATATCATTTGTTTCTATTAATCTAATTCCCAATGAACAATTATTTCATAAAGTAATTTCTCAACTATCTTGTTTTTTCATGTTTCATTATTTTTGTGTCACATTTAATATTTGAATAACAACCACGATCGTGTATATATAGTCTATTTCTTTCACATTCATTCTAATATGTCTCAATAGAAAAATATCAGTCCACCATTTTTTAATTCCATTTTTCTTTTCTTTTCACCAATAGTAAATTTTTTTCATAATGAGTGGAAAACATATTTTGGCATGATGAATAATATGCTTACATAATTTAGAAACTTCCTCTATACATTCAAATTTATTTTCTGTTTGATGTTTTTTTACATCTTGATATTTTTTTGTTCTAACAACATATGTGATAGGAATGTTACTCAAACAAATTTTACTATTTATTCCAATATAATTAAACCATATTCAAAGATGTGATATGTTATTCCAATTATTATTGTCAATATTCTCATAGATTCCACTACATTAAAAACACCAATCAAATTATGATTTTTTATTAACATAAGTTCTTTATCATTATAAACATTTTTAATGTTGATAACTTATTCCATCTCTGGTATACCTTATTTTGGAATATAATTCCTTCTGAGTGAGTTGTCAACTTCTATAGATGTTATTGGTTTCTCCAATCCATTATCCATCCAAACATTCCAAGAACTTTTTTAATCCCCTAAAATGTTAGTAAACACAGATGAATAATTTTTTAGAAGAGTAAGAACCTAAAAATATTCTTTATCTGTGATTTCTCAAAAACATTATAAGTCTCATATTTTAATTCAAATAAATTTTTACAATTCACATGCATCTTACTCAATATAAATAAAGACTCAAGAAGTTATTATTGAGATTTTTTAACTTTATATTTTACAGTTTCTAACTATTCACCATGATCTTGAGCAAGATTTCCATGTTAAAAAGTTTTATGTTCATAACATAAAATCTAATTCATGTTTAAATATTATACTTGAAAAAATATTTTCCACCTTCAATAGAATTTACTCTATATTTCCCAATAATTTTGATTTCTTTATTTAGAATCGTATTTTTATTAAGGCATACAACGTTTCTGTTTTGAGCTGGTATTTTCTGTATGATTCAACAGGTCCTTATTATTCAGTATTTTAGATGTCCTTTGTTCTCCCAACATTTTCAATGATATTTCTAACCTATTCTAAATATACATCTTATAAAGGATTATTTTTATCTGATTTTGATTCATATTTATTATTAAAAATAATTATCTTTTTCCTTGTAAGCATCTTTATATATTATTTTGTTGACTTTTCCTCTTTTAAACATTTATTCTACATCTCCCAATGTTGTTTTCCAATAGAATCATTTCAAAATTATTCAAAATTATTCTTATGGTAATTCATATAAAATATTTCAATTCAAAAAAACTCAAAATAAATTATAGAATTTTTTACTCTATAATGTTATCTTCCTCTATGATACTTTATGTAGAAAAGTGACATTATTTTTTCAATCAATTGATCATACTATTTATCCACAGAATTCCAGGGGTCATCATGTCCAACATCAGGAATTTTTATCTTCATATAGTTTCATATTTCATTTCATTGTTCATCATATTTTTTAACTTTCAATATGTTTTCATTTCATAAGTAACCATATAGTTCATTAATTTATCATTAGATAAGTCATATTAACCTTATTAAAATGAAAATTTTAGAATCAAACATTTCCATAATTTATCTTATAATATTCATCACTATTGTAGAATCTTCCATATCATTTGAAATCCTCCAATATTGAAAAATATTTCATTTACCCTATTTAAGTATTGATAAAAATTTTCTTTTTATGTCATTCTGATTTCTTCAAATATAGTATGCTAGATTTGTAGCTTTAATTCCATCATTTTAGTACTCCATTCATAAATTATTTGCAGATTTTCCCATATACACATTAATGATTTATGAACTATAAACATAGTTTTATCATTTTTTAATATTGACATAATAATAAAATATCTATAGTTTTCATTATATTATATATTTTTTTTACAACAATTGTTATAAGATAATCATTCACAATACATGGAAACCCATTTTTTGTAACATCAATAACTACCCGTCTAATAGATAGGAGATAATTAATCAACCTAATTTTTAAAACATAATAATGTTTTCCATCAAATGTTGGAATCCACAAACTTTTAAAAAGAACAAGATTATCACAGATAAGTATTCAAAAATGGAACCAATGATCAAATACCAATTGATGTTTCAGTGGACTGAATAAGATATGAGAAGTGGGGGTGAATTAGTTATTCACATTTAAATGTTTCAAAACATTTAGAAACCCTTACCCTGAAGCCTATTAGCATTTATATTCTAATTATCATTTAGTAAATATTCGGTCCTGAAAAAGTAGGAAATGAATTAAATCACGTAATATAGACAAGGTTCATCCTTAGTGAGAGACCATGCATCCTTGCCATATCCACTCCAAATAGTCTATAAATATTAAATAAATTAATGAAGTGAATAAATCATGTTTCAAATACCATTAGATGGATTAATTATCCAAATAAGAATTATTATACTTTTCTCATTAGTTTCTAATGTTTACATGAAAATAATGTTCCAATACAACATTTTAAACAATTTTTTCAATATCCTCCTCAAAAGATCTATCTCAAACCCCAATATGATGTTTATTGTTCTTATTCTCTTAGACTGATGGGTATTTTTTTTTATGGAATTATTATTATGTATATATTCCTATACTGTAATTATTAATCACTTTTCACTGCTTAGACCTATCTTACTCAGTTTGATCCTCTATGTCTGATCTACCTCAGTACCATAAAAACATCTAAATGTATGACCTTCTTACAAGATATCTATCTAGAAATAACTAAGACTCAAACTCTCTATAAATATGTCTTTTATATATGTGAAATATTAAAAAGTATAAATTTAATATGCATCTATTAATTGGAATCCTAGAATGAAATTTTTGGGAAATTGAAAACCTTTTTTTCTTATTCAAATTCCAAAACCTCGGAAATTCCATCATATTTAAACACTATGTTTGACTAAATAAACACTACTAGATCACTCTGGAATCAACATTATTCTTATATGAAATCAAATTTATAATTTATCCTCACATAAATTTTAGTAAAATGGAACTTTCTCGTCACATTATGATTCCACTTCCTCAGCACATTTTGATGGAACATCCTTGGCTCATTATAATGAATTTTCCACTACTCATTATGATGTAATTTCGTCATTTTATTCTTAATTTACTTTCCAAATCATAGTATATATGATATAATTTCCTTCTCTGAGTTCTCCAGATTGGGTTTCATTCTCATTGTCAAAATGATTTAATTTCCTTATCATAGTTAGTCTGATTGACTATCCTTCATAGAGTCTTTCTGATTTATTTTCCTTCTTATAGTTAGTACGATTGATTGGAGGAACACTGCATCGGATGGACTGGTTCCTGTAGAATATTATTACATTACCTAATTATGGAAAAGGGAATATTATTTCAATCAATAATTTCTTTCTACAATTTATTTTTATATAAAAATCTGTATATTTGATTTATCGATCTGACTAAAAACTCAAATAATATCCTTGTCATGTTTCATCACATATATGAACTCATAACTGTTCAAAAAACCCATGCTTATATCATTTATCTCTCATTACATTATGAACATTTGAGATTAGAATAGAATCATATAACAAAATTTTATAATGTAATGAATATTTTAACACCTAAAATCACTGCCTTCATGTCCTCTTTATCAACATTTTTACTTTCATTCTCAGAAACCTCCAACATCATGTTCGATGAGACGTGAACATAATGAGGATGGATCTGAGAATGATGATGTGTTTAATCAAAAAATTCATCATTTTGACTTCTTATTCATAAAATCCTACTCAGTATGATTTAATGCATTAAAAACATTATATTTAACAAAACTATTATACTAATTTTTTGGGTTTGAAAATTTAGAAATTTTCCCATATTTATCGAAAAAATCTTTCAAATAATTATTTTCCAACAAATAAAAATATTACTCAATGAAAAATTTCTAAATCATTTTTATAATTACAAATAAAATACATAAAACAATACATCAATTATTAAGGTGATTAAGTGGAAGGTACCCAAATAATCATGGAGGAGCCTCCTGGGCCTACTAGGAGATCTATGGGTCAACAGAGTAGTGGGGGAAACATTACAGAAGGTTTAGATAATTTTTTTAAACACAACCCTCTTAAATTTTTCTCTATTAGTCTATTCAAGATGTGACCCTAGGGTCCATGTGTGGAACAATGATATGTGTAATTCCATCATTTCATCCATGATAAATTAATGGTGTGACACCCTATTCCATGACCTAATAAATTTATTTTTTAAAAGAATTAGTTAACACTAATTCGGCCTCTTGAAACTTATCCTTGAGTCACTCTTATAGAACCAAATGAATAAAAACAGTAAAATAAACAAGATTAGAGAAACATTAAAGGATAAAAATCAAAAAATTAGAGCAGAATTAAATATTTTTCCACTATGGGCTTCAGGTAACTAAGAAGTACCTCTAGATATCTCCTCCAAATAACATCAGACACTACACCTATAAAAATTACTAATTCCTCCATGTATCATCCTATATATGTTCATGAAGCCAAAATTCTTGAAAAAAAGGTGCTTAATTACCTCACGAGACAATATTTCTTTTTCCTACAATCTTCATTAAGAGTTCCATGATGGGAGCATCTAACTCATACATAAATTATTTTTCATTTACTTCATGTGATGTATCTGAATTTTAATTATAGTGTTTTTATTTTTGAAACTCATCATGTGTACCAAAAAATGATAGGGAAATATTAACTATATTTGTTTATTTCAATCCATTACATATTCATAAACAGAAAAACAAATCACATTGTAACAATTTCCTAGATTTCTAATCATTAATTTTATAGCCTTGGTAAATAAAGGAAATAACATCCCTCAATGAAACATAAGGTACATAACAACATACCAATATTTTAATATATATTACTCTAAATATTGACCAACCTCATTTGATTGAACTGAATCTGTTCATAAGTATTCTACACCATGCTCTTCAAGATCATTTCTGACTAACCCAACATAATGTAATATGGTAATGAATGACATGGTCGCCCGTAAGGAGCCTTAAAAGGATCCAGTTGAATTATATCCTAGATGTTTTTATTTTAATGTTACTCTATCAAATATAGATAGACAATCTATAATCAACAAAAAATAAGAGTTGATTCTCTAATAATTTTCTCTAGGATATAGATCATCCTCTCAAACTATAAATCAATGTACTAGCGATATGTTATGCTCAACTTTTTCTATTCCCCAAAACAATAAACGGACTTACCAAAACTATGGCATGAAACATAGATTTTAATCATTCATGATACTAATGTTCAAACCATTAAATTTTACTATTTCATTAATATATATCCCAACCAAAATGTCCATAATCATAGTGTCATGAATTTAATAGATGTGTGGACAGGATGTGTGGTAGTCCCACATCAACCCCTCTATCATGTAAGAGGAAAATACCACATTTAAATTGAAAAATAGTATGTCGTTCATATATATAGACTCTCCTAGAATAGGAACATCTACCATTAACCCCTTAAATATTAATAGAAACTCATATTTTGACTACTAGATAACATTTTCTCAATTATCCAATATGAATATGATGATTGAAGAAACAATATTCACCACCCTTATGATCCTTCGATACACCCATCGACCAATAAGCAAGAAACATAATCAAATTATACTTTACATAGGATTGGAAGGTTTCTTTTTCCATTAATTTCATGTTGATAAAATCCATAAAAATATTCCCCTTTAAAATGAAATATTTTATAAGAAAATAGTTCTCGAATATGAACATGGACCAACTAATGTTTTTTTTCTTTGAAAAATTATGACAAAATACATATAATAATATTGTTTTGGTCTATTCAGATTAAAAATCTATCATGAAAGATAAAATGATGTCGGCACATCAATTTTTTAACCATATAATCTAACTATATATCACAAGTTGGTAAATTCCACTCATTGGGTTATTATTATCAATTCCTATAAACAACTAGCTGATATCTGTACATAATGACTACCCACAAACTAGCTGATTAAGCATAATTATAGAATATATAAATAATCAGAGGGTCTGGCAGAGACATAAATAGTGTTAACGTAAACGTTCAAATTAACTAATGAAATACCTATTCCCATTGATCCGTCTATAATAATATTTCCAAATTATGAGTAACATAAGATATAGGCCAAGAAAGATAAGTACAGGATAAACTACTAGTAGTACTCAGCCAACATGAGAAAACTCTTAACCTCAAACATATTTCTAGGATGTTCCCATCACATTACTTCCTCAATATTTCCTATATCAGTTGTGTTACACACATCCTGAATAAACATAACAAGGATGCATACCTCGTTTATACCAATGTTCCACATTTAAATTTTAGAATATATTTGATCTACACAATGTGTACTAGAAACAATATCAGGACACTTGACATGAATCTTTGGGGTCCAAAACCATACCATATTATTTTCCACATAAATTGTAATGATGTAGTCCAGGTAAAGGTGAAAAAATGGTACATGAAATATGTTAAATCTATTTTTTCATTAATAACACAAAATTTGTTCAAATATATACACATAAAAAATATATCAACTCTTAAATGTATTTATTATCATATCATAGACCATGACTTGTAACTAATAGTATCAAGAATATATTAAAATCTTTGTAATTTCTTAGGATCCCACTAACCAATAAAAAATTTCACCTATCCTAGGAATTAAGAACCTTTTCACACAATGACATGATTGAGTTTTCAAATAATCTATGAATAGTGTAACATTCCCTTTTGTATTTTAATTTAATAATACCATTGCACCAACCAGATAGATGTTCTGGTGAATAAATCCATTTTCTTAGGGTATATAATCAATACATTAAGAATTATCAATTCAATTAGTGTAATTAAATATTTGGTAATTCTTATAGGATCCACACCAAAAAAAAAGTTCAATCTCATGCTAAATTCTCCTCCCATGATAGAGTACATAATAATATATTAAAAAAAGTCAGGGCTAAAATCACCCACAATAATAAAATTGGTAGGAACTATCGTATGAAATGTTATGAGATCCATACACCCCACATATTCTATAGTAGAACTAATATAAATAAGGTATGGTGTTTCTAATTATGGCTCTAGATTTTATTAATCAATATCAATTTAATATCCCCACTTCTACAACGTAAAATTCACATACCTTGGATTAAAACCCATTAAATCTTAATAATAGATCAACTAATTACTTCCAAAGAATACATTAAATATTTTCATCACTAGAATGAGAAGAAAAAAACATAATGATGTATATACCTTCCTTCCATAATTGGACATTTTTGTCACATCTTAATATGATATACACTCTCACTAATAAGTGAATCAAAATAGAACATCCCAGGGGATAACATTACTATTATAACTATAATATGTATAAATTAAATAGAAAAAATTATCATGATTACCTTTATATAAAAAATTATTAATGAGTATTGATTTAAACAAAACAACACCTTTAACCATTAAATGGTCCTATTCAAAATATACTTGAACCTGATTGAATACTCAAAACAACCCTACCATGGATATATGATTCTACCCCCTATGATCCCTTATAAATTAGTGTAAGTGATGAAATTAGAGTCTATAGTTGTTACTACTGACACCCCTATCATAATTCTTCGATAAACCCTATATTAGAAACTCCAATATCCATCTGAGGACCACCTGACCATGTCCTTGAGGACTAAGTCTATAAGGAACCCATTTTAGAAATCATCTATGACACCCAAGAGAAATATTTTTGAATATGTTCCATTTTCTCAAACTAATGAAACTCCCTCATAGAACCAGTTTCATATCCACAAAAATTTCAACATCACCCTCATTGCTAACATGGAGTAAAACATCTTCCCATTGCTGAAGTTAATTAATATCTACCCTAATTATACTGGTTCTAATTTCTGAAGTTCATCTCCTTCACCTCCTCCTCTTACATATTAAAGGGGAAACCATAACATATTCTAAGAATCGACTCATATTCCCACTAAAAACGAGAATTATTCTTCAACTTATACATCTTCAAACCCATATCAATGCCAATGGAGTTATAGATAATGTTTTCCTAAGACTTCTAGTAAAAAATCCTCTCATAAAAACTTACCTTGATCCATAAACCAATTTCAATCTTCTAAGAGATTTGGGATTCATTTAAAAAGATAATGTAGGTAATTTTAGAAACTCTACACACTGTGAAACATAACCCATTACTGAAATCACTCCCTAGTGGTGTTCCTTGAACTCATGATCTTGACCTATCGTCAACAATTTGGGAAATGATCTTCCAAAAATATTAATTTATTTTTTATAACACATTAAACATTTTTAACACCTTTTAGATATTATCACACCAATACCCTCTTTAGTGTTCCCTAAAGCATATAAGTCATTATGTTTACCCTCCTCTAATTTATAATCATGACTATTTTGAAAATACTATCTGTATTATTAACCCAATACACTACGTACTGAGGGACCATCATCCTTTAAAATGATGGAGGATTATAAAAATTAATATCCTAATAAAAACCAACCATTATCTATCCATTATAATGATATATTCCTCTTTGAACTGGTAACAAACAAAAACACCCCGGTGAAGTCAACTTCTCTTTATATACCAGTAGGTAAGCCACCAAATAATTCATTGTTGAACCATCTTGTGAATTTTATGGAATAGTAATAAAATTACAATATCACGAACCTCCTGATTTGAGTTCCATGATGGGAACACATAAAAAGACATAAGGTTATCTCAGATACTACAAAATAATACTTATATATTCATTTAATGGATGAAATCATTTAATACATAAGAAAATTAACATAAAAATATGAAATATCCCAAGAAACACAAATTGAAGGTCTATCGTTAACCACTATGTCTAAACATCCCTATTTTCTCACAGCCAAAGTCCCAATCATGGCACCATTATAAAAATTTTCTTCACATATAAATATATCAAAATAAAAACATTCAAACATGAATTTAATTAAATTTCACTTATAGTTTATTTAGAAAACCATTAAATAAATTTTGGTATGATTTAAATTAATTTAAAACATTTCCATCCACATACAAACAATAGTATGACATGTGAAGCTATGTTTCTATCATAAATTAATAAACTCTCTCACCCTTTCCAATTACGTTATAAAAATATCCCATAATCAAAAATTGGTGAAAAACATTTAAGGATAACATGAAACTGTAAAATCACATCCAATAAAAAATCAAACATCCCCTATAACTCAGAGGCCCACTAATCCAGTGTTTCCTATGAACAATCTTAAATCCCTTTCCAAAGTATTACCTATCTTATGATCATTATATCAATACACAGACCAAAATAATAGAATAAAAGAAAAAATGGTGCTCAAATACCATTTTGTAATAGCCTCACATTAATAACATAGTCAATGATAGAGTTTAACATAAATGTTGTGCATGTATCACCATAATAAATGGAAAAATCATAAGAATTTAATTTATATTTTACGCTAATTAATTCAAATTGATCAATAAAATTATCCACATGAAACAATGAATAGAAATTTAATTATTTTTTATTTTGATAGAATATAAATAGGAAATTCTAAAAGATAAAACTATCTATTGATTTAGAAGGGACAAATTTTATTAAAAACTTCATGATATATTTATAGAATTAAAGTAAATATTATTAAAAAAGATGAAAATTTAATTTTGATTACCTAAAATGAATTATCGAATCATATATTTTTTAGAAAAGTGATTTTTCTAAAATTATCCATTTTATATAATATGATTTTTTATTTAAAGAAACATTTGATTAATTATGTTAAATTATTTTTTATATTAATAATCTATTAACACTAATTTATTATTTAATATGTATGAATTAATCATTAGAAAAACTAATATTGTAAATTTTCAATTTTCAATAAAAAAAATTTCATTATATTTAATTATTTTATCATAATCATGAATTTAAAAATTTATTAATTTTTTATTATATAAATTGAACATCATTTCTTATTTAGAATAACAAATTTATCTTCTGATGAATTTCGTTTATTTTTAGAAATAATCAGTTTTTAACTATATTGTGAAAAAATATACTGGTTTTTAATAATATAACATTTATATTACATGGAATGTTTTGAATAATTTTTTATATAATATATAAATTATTAAAAAAATTAAAAAATATTATTTTTAATTTATAAATCCACTGATTAATATTTTTTAAATTGTTGTGATATTCTATGAAAACTGTTTTCCATCCGTCTCTTTGATTATGTTTGATCATCAAAAATATTAGGGAAAAAATTATTTCACTATAAAATAAATATTATTAGATTCATAGTAACATTTTTACTATCATTATAATAAATATCATTGATAATTAGTTTCATGTACATAAGCATAATTCTAAAAAATAATCTTTTCTTATAAAAATGCATTGTTTCACATTACATTTAAAATATTTATGATTAATTTCCCAACGCATGTAATGATAATATGATAACATGATAATTATATTATTATTTTTAATAATTTTCATATTATATAATATTTTTAAATTCATTTTAACTTATCAAATTGTGATTATTAGGATTAATTCAAATGACCATGATAATAATGAAACCATTATTTCAAAATTACTTATTTTATATCGTGCAATCTCTATCAAATCAGTTAAAATAAAAACCATTAAATAAGAATTATATATTTTATATAAAAAAATAAAAATATATATTGAAATTACTTTAATTTATAATCAATAATCAATATGGTTAAGGACCCATAATAGAAAAAGTATTACTTTTTTAGAAAAACAATTTTTAAAAAATAACCTATTATATTTTATATTTTAATATTTCATTATATTGAAGTATAAATGGAATAAATAAATTTATGAATTTTATTCCATCACATTCAATAGTTTTTTATTTGGTTTAGATAATATTTTTAAAAAAACATTAAATCACATAGTTAATAAAAGTTACCATGTTAAACAATAAAAACAATAAAATGTTAAAAACCTAAATTTAAAAAATATATAACTTTTCTAAAACATTTGTGGAATACCTTGGTTGACTATTAATTTATCAAAAAACCTATAAAATCCAATTTTTTAGATCACATGATCCATATACCATGAAATATAACTATTTAATTAATATAATTTGAAGGGTATTTTAAAAACATCTCTTTTATATCTTATAAAAGTGGGTCACATACACCATATCGAAAGTGAACCTACTATGCATAAATGCATTAGAAATATAACCAAATGTAGGCTCTTAAAAGTAAGTCACACGTTATTAAGCCACTAGTTATACTAATTTATCCTTAGACCATATATTCAACGTATTTGTACAGTGACATATCTAGTCTCCAATGATGTTAATTTCAAGTGTAAAATGCTTTCAATCACCAGGTAAGGATTTAATCTCTATGCCTCCTTCAATGAGAATCAATTCATTTATGTGGATAATTTCATTAAAATGTTGTATATAATTATAATTTTATTTAAAATATCATAAAATATTTTTATCTGTGGTATTTGAACTTCGACATATGACATTATCAATTTCAATGGGTTTTATGAGAATGTACATAATCTAAAAGGTCTTGCATCATTATTTTCAATCCCTGACACATGATACATAATTATAAGATAATTTATTGTTTTTATGGATCATATAATTAAAAATAATGTAATTTTGAATCCTATTTTATATAATTGAAATGATTTACAAAACCATATTATTTTCATGCTTCTAAATATTTTTCATTAAAAAATTACTAAAGTCATAATAGTATTACAAAAATCAAAATAATTTCATTATTTATAATGTTTTAATATTAATTTCATCATTAATATCTTATGATATAACTTAATTATATATTGTAAGACCACCTTGGATTCAATACATGATTACATGTCGGTTCTAATACTTTCTGAAAATGGATTTTTCTTATGAATATTTCTCAACCATTAAAATTGTAGTTTCTCCTCATTGTGTATAATTTATTTCAAGCTAATGAACTCATATTTAATTGGAAACCACATTAACTGTTATCTCATGTGAAAATAATATTTACCTTCTCATTGTTCTAATATATACTTTTATTACATTATTTTGTGATGTGGTATAAAAAAAAGAAGTTATAAAATAATAAAAATGGATCTTTTTAAACACCATTGAATGGTATCGAATTATAAATTATTTGATCATAATGTTTATGAATATGTATAAATAAAATATGACAGTTAAATGTATGTTTAATTTTTTTTAAAATTAAATAATACTTTAGTTTAACTGGGTTAGGGAAATCGTATTAACAAAGCCCCTTAATTATTTAAATGGTAATCAGATTTGGCCCTTGGATCTTACCAAATGAATATTGTAATATGATAGATTTCACTATTTATATCATAGGATATAAAGATAAAACCATTCTATCATAATGGTTTATAGAATTAAATTTATTTTGTAGTTGTAATTTAGACAGTTTTTAATCATGTTCAAGAAAACAAAAAGAATCCTAGACATAAATGTTACAATATATTACAGTAATATAGAAAGAATCATACTCTAAATGGTTAAGCTTTATCAGAGCAATCAAAAATTTATGGAATAGACATTAAATCATATGAAATAAAAATCTGGTTAAAATATTATTTATATAATAATATATCATATAAAAATTGATTCATAATCAAAGATATTAAAATAAACATGATACAAAAAGAATGATTAATATAAAAGTATCACTTTATATTATATTTAAATGAAATTAAAAGTGTGTAATAAAAAAGTAATATGAATAAAGACATTTATTTTAACCCAAATATTAGGGTACAAAAAACAAATTATAGATTTACCTTGTTTTATACTTTAAATAAATTGTGTCTTTCCCTTACTATGGAATTCCATTTATTTGATTATCAGTGTGTCATAGAATCCCTTTGAGCCCTCAATACGATGATTGGATTCTCTATCTGCCTATCCTCGATAGCCCACAATGTGATGGATCAAATTTTATCTAGTTATTACCAAAATACCTTAATCAAGGATATTGGATCGTCTTCATCTTATACTCACAATCCTTCAATCGTATTCACATAATTAGAAGCACAAAGAGATTACAAAATAATTTTATTGGGAGATAACAGAAAAATGTTTGATTAAGAATGATTATATCTAAATCAATACAAGGAACTAAGTCAACCTTTTCAAAAATTGTATTATTTAAAAAATTTAAGAGAAAAATTGAATCAACAGTGCTCTCTCACATAGACACTTCTTTTTTTCTCTAAGAATGACTATGTATTTAAAATCATGCTTCCTTCGGTTAATAGTCATACTTTTTTGGTATTTTTACAAGGACATTGACACCTATCACTTTAATGGTAATATAATAATAGAATGTATGTAATAATTTTGTTATATAAAATTTCAGTGAAAAAATGTATTCTAATACAACATAATTAATCATCAATATTGTATATTTTAACCATTATTCAATCCGATGGATTTCCATAAATATGTCAGTATGATAATTTCTGTTAGTCAAAATCGGATGATTATCAATTTTGATCTGATGTATGACTATAAGAACTTTTTTCATCATAAATTCAAGACCTATAGTTTTAAATTATATTTGATAAAGTTCTATTTTATCACTATCAAATATATTCTCATTATGATAATTTTAAAAAATAATGTTGGATTATATTCATAAATAATTTAAAAATATTTCTAAATCTGGTAAAGAACACAATTTCTTCAAAAAAACTCTTAAAACACATTGGACATGAATGAGTTAGTAAATATGATTTTAAGATGGAGTTTGTGTTTTCTAATACAAAGGAACATAAAATTAAAAAGATATATTTGACATAACAATATCCACTATTTTTGAAAGTAATAATCATAGGACATAAATAAGAAATAACCTTGAAAAACATAATTCTTTTGTTTTTAATAACATAATTTTTATAATTTGGATAGAAATACTTTTCTCCCCTTATGTTTATAAATCATTTGATTAAAAAAATATAATCAAATAACTCCCCCATATGATAATAAATCACCCTAGGGATAATATTCTGTATTTTTAAAGATATTTTATTCCCCTATATATAGAAAACACACCTTTATATAAAATTATCCCACATTGTATACAAATTCCCCCCATTTTTATTTTCAAAGGTGAATGAGGAAGAGAATTGTAGTACCCATAAAGGGTTAGAGAAACAAATATACAAAGCAATATAATAATGAACATGATAATCTAAAAAAATAACATTCAACCAGTCTGAATTGGAAGGCACTCAGAAAGTTTTCAATGAGATTAAAAATTTATTCTGTTATTAAAATGTATAAAAAACAATTATTTCAATATGAGTTTAGTGAAAAAAAATTAATCTTTCTTTGGAATCAAGGATATCATGAATGTATTATAATTTTTGATCTCTAATCTATCCTCTTCCATCTATGAAATTAAATCTTAATGAAACCCATTTTTCTTTTCATATAGTTTAAACATCCCTCTTTAATTCACAGATTTTCATCTTGTATTATAAACTTTTATTATTGGTTCTATGGTCTTTGGGAAAACTCACTATTCATGTTAATTATTTCCTCGTTAAAATATTTGAGTAAAATTATTTGATCCTCAAAATACCACATATATAATTTCAACACATTATCATTATTAGTATGACTATAATATGTTTTTTTTGAATTATTATACAAACATCCCCATTTTTTCATTTTATTGATAATACATTCAATGCTTTTGCAGATTCATCAATGTTATTCATTAGTTCCAAATTTAATTGATCATAATTCTTGATCCTGGAATCAACATTATGTTCCCATTTCACTATATTGTTAAAATCTTTCTTATGGGCCTAAAAACCATCTAAAAGCATTTTTAATTAAGTATCACTCTAGATAAATAGGTTATATGAAACTATCACTCACAATGGTTTTTAAATTTGAGTTTCCTGCAGTAAATCAATAATTACTTATAGGTTAGGAAAATAAGAAATTGATTAATCAAGTATTTTTAATTATTGATCAATATAATGAACTCCAAAAACTATTATTGAATCCACTAAATCTAAAATTTCAATCTTAGGAAAATTTGGATGAGTTGTTTCAGATTTCACTTGAACTCTTTTCCCTTTGTCTTTCTTTGACAATGATTTTTCTATTCTTTTTCCATCTAAATAGATATTATCATCCACACAAATACATTTACTACCTTATACTATGGGTTTTTAATCTGTTTCATACTTCTTGTATTGATATTCAACTACTTGAATTGATGGGGACTTTTGATTCTCTTGACTTATAGATTATTCTTTATGATTTTTCCATGGAATGTAATTGGTTTAAATAAGCATGTGAAGTCATTAAATAAATATTATCAGATAGAAGATATTATGTATCAACATTTTTATATTATTCATCTACTACTACTACTTGTCATCTTATTCCTCTACATATTCTTCATCAAATTATGCTTTTTCTTAAATACCTTCGATTGCTTCATCTAGAATATCAATATCGGGTGATACTTCCTTTATTTCATTAATAATGTCTTCATGAAGCTATTCAGTTGATCTTAAATAACCATTTCCTACTAGAACCATATTCGGAACCCCCAAAACCAATTTTACATTATCTACCACATAGTGACATTTTCATGGACAACAAATTTTTTTGGAAAGACAATATGACATCTATATTTGGTAAAACATAATTTTTAGAACCTGCTATACTCATATAATTATTCAATCAAAAAAATTACCACCATGATGATTCTTCTTTTCATTAATTTTTCTTTCTTGTTTATTTAGATTTTCCTCTTCATGAATCTTTAAAGAAAAGGACTCTATTGGTTTGAGTCCAAACATAGGATCTCCTTCTATTCTGTCAACTTGTTTCCTCCTCTATTATGCGACTAAATAAAAAAATACATTCTTTGGTTTATTTTAGTTTACATGAAGTGATTGATATTTTATAATATTGACAACCTTCACGTATTTCATTTATTCTGAATAAGATTCTACTTCTGATGTAGAATGCTGACTATTTTTACGATCATCTTTTATTCAGTATCAAATACATACTTTATATGTTTTATTATTTCATCATTAATAAATTAATTCTTTTATTTGTTGATATTGTATTTCTTTTCAAAGTGTAATTATTTCATACTATGTTCAACGAAGATTATTATAAAACCTAGTAACATTATAAGATGATATATGATTGAATGAGATTTGATGTTTTTTATTATAAACAGGTGAAAACATTCTAAACTATTTTTTCTTATGCTAACAAAGTAATCGAAAATGAAGATATGAGATACCTTAATTTATATCTATCTCCATTTCTTGGGATACGAAACCCACGAATCCAAATAGTTAAAACCATGTGATTGAGAATGAGATCTCTAAGCTTTCTCGGTTAATCATATGATATATTTTGAAATATTTTTTTTAATCAACTTTTGTAAAATGTACCCATGGTCTAGAGTAATTTTTTAGATAGAAAAAAATAATATTTTTCATCTAAAATAATAAAACACTTATAGATAACTTATATGTCTTATTTTATATTTTATCATTTATTTGGAAAGAAAAAGTCACATTCCCATTTTATTCAGATATCATTAAAGAGGTATAAAAATATCTATTTTGATCTACATATAACAAAGAGTAATTTGGATTTTTTTTGTTCAAGGAGTAATTAATTATAACCTTTTAAATCTACTAACCTACTCAAAGGTAAGTCATACATGTCTTAAAAATCATTTTCTGCAAACCTTTCTGAGAAAAAAAACATGTTGTAATTCTTCACGAGGGCCACCATATTGGGGGTTGAAACTGGTGATCTGGACTTGAGGAATAAATTAAACCGGGAGTATAAAATTAGGAAACAATATAGGGTAAATTAATGAGATAACCAATGTGGGACAGATGCGGGTCCCCTTTATATAGTCATTTCAGAAAAAATATGGTCTTCTATGAATATAGAGTTTCTATTCATTTATCCAAATTATCTGACGGTTGAGAAATTATCTGGAGATGTATTTAAAAAATGATAATCACTAAATGTTTTATAAAACTCTTTTTATTGTATTGGGGGAATACAATTGAAAAAAAAATAACCAAAAAAGGATAAAACTAATCACAATAGAATTTAGCGAAAGTATAATTGAAATATGAACACCATTTATAGTTAAATAATCAGAATTATAATTTTTTAATTTTTGTATAATTAAATAACAGATTATGATAGTTTTATAATATAAGGTTATAATAAAATATATTACAAAAAATCAAATAAAATATGAATAAAGAAAATTTTGAAATGCTATTTAATGTAAAATCATCTCAAAAAATCATTTATTTAATATAAGAATCTGGAAAAGATGTTCAGTTCCGAAAAACCCATTATGGTATAATTTTAGAAAAAATAAAATATTGAACGTTTATAATATTTAATGGTGTACAATAATATGTACCACACAAAAGAAAATTAATTACATAATTTAATGAGATGGGTTAAAAAATTAGTTGACTCAAATTATTAATTTATATTGATCATTTCTAGATTTTGTTTAATGTATTTAAATCAATCAGTATGTGATTGTTTGTTAAAAATATGAGCAAGTTGTTCTTGTTTTCTGATAAATTTTAAATTTATATATCATTTATGTGTCCAATCCATAAGAATGTGATTCTTTAAATCTACAGTTTTTTAATGAGAGTTATGAGAAAGGTTCGTACAAAAATAAATGGAACTAGTGTTATTATACAATATTTGAGTTTTAGAAAAAATCATGCCATAATCAGTGAGTGTGTGTTTCATCATCAACTCTTTAAAACAATAACATACTACTATTATATATTTTCCTTTAGTTGTGGAATGTAATATAGAGTGTTTTTCATTACGATACTAAGAAACTATACATTATCTTAATAAGTGACATGTTCCCAATATAATTTTTCTATCCATTCTATGACCTCCAAATTCAAAATGTGAAAAAAAAAATTTGATTACAAAATTTTCTAGAAGAATAGAAAATTCCAATATATATGGATCCTATTAGATAATAAAAAATTAATTTCAAATGAAATTAAATAGTATTCCTTTTGATTTTCATAATGCCTTTCACACAAAAATTTTTGAAACCCAATGTCTAGATGACTATTTATTTACTATTATAGGCTTCCTATCATACCTTTTAATTTTTTTTCATCAAATGGTTTTTTAGTATTTCCAACATCAAGAGTATTTGTGGTAATGATTAGAGTTTTAATACTTTTAGTATATTTATATTTGAACTTATTGAAAAGATATTTAATATACATATATGGAGATATGTATGTACCTTTTGGTTTTTGAGAAATTTGAAAACCATGGAAAATGTTATCTCAACCATCACACATAGATCAAACTCAGATTTTATAAGGTGTACAAAGGACACTGTTAGATATAATTTAGTTGATCTAAATGTAATGTCATTAAAAAATATTTAAACGACGATAATATTTTTATTAAAATTGTTTATTAAAAAAGATGGATTCTAGATTCCCTTAACATAATTGTTTTTATAAAAATCACGTCATTCTATCACAGCAGAATCTAAGGGCTCTTTTATATACATATAAGGCTTGGTTAAGTCTAGAAACATAGTTTGGATGTTTTGTGTCATCAATATCGGGGTTATTCAATAAAAATGTCCTCACGTACATATACATTAATAACACTTAAAATACATTTGTAAACGATTAAAATTTATCAATGATGCAACGACTTCTAGAATTTAAATAGATTCATGTATAGATATAGGTTCATAGGTTAATCATGATATATTCTCTCTATTTTATTATATCCTTTACAAATATGTAATTCTTTATATCTAATGATTATTACATTTTAATCACACTTGAATTAGAAGACACTTTTTACTAGAAATTAATAATGTTTAATTTGGTCTTTCACCCAAGGTCCAGTCCTCATTCCATTAAAATTCATTTAGATCATCATTCATGGCCTTAATCCAATCATTATCACCTAATGCCTCATCATGATTATTAGAATAAAATTTTTCATGTACTGTTTCCATTATAGTATTATAATTTTAATAAAAACTCTAAATGGTTTAGAAATACTTCAACAACAAATAATTAAACCTTTGTTAGATATGGGAAAAAATTTGTTTAAGTTATCTTTGGTATTAATTATGTATACTTCTCATCCAAATACTCTGAAGTAAAAACATTTGGTTTTTGACATGTCCACAACATATACGATGTTTTATTAAATTAAGGTATAATCCAATGTTATGTGCGTAAAAATTCTCTTAGTGATGGGTTGAGATAATTTATTCATCCTTGGAATTATGTAATACACAGTAATCGTTTAAAAATTTTATGAGGTAACATTCATCGCATAATTGACATATGCTTAAAAACATGTTCTTAAGGCCTTTAATATACAATACATTTGAAATTAAATCTTTTCATAGATGAACTATATTACCTAGAGAGATAGGTTCTCCCCAAGAATTATCTATGCAAGTAAATTTTTCACATTTATTAGTGAAAATAGTTTTAAATAAATATTTGTGTTTAGACTTATATCTGGAACACTCATTCCCCATGTACAAAGTATTCTTGTTTTCGGCACTACCTTTTTCTCCTGAAAACAAAACAATTATAATATCTGAACCCAAAACATCGTGAAACAATAATTTTCATCAAGTAAAATTTATGGAACCCACATTTTTTGTGAAATTGACTTTATAGATACCTAAAAATGATATTTTATTTAATGAATAAGTCTTATTCCAGTGACCACCACTCTTTCAATTTTTTAAAAAGGTTCACTTTTTAGAACAAAGTAATTATTACAGAAAATAGGTTTTCTATAGGTATATCATATTCTTGTACTATATTTGAAATTATATATTTGGTTATAAATTTAATCAAAATATTGTTTTCCTATTTTAAATTTTGATATAATTTTTTTTAGAGACGAAATTTTGGATTTTACTTATCTAACTAATTCTTTATGCTTTCAATCAATATTTATGGAATTTATTTTCTCTAAACTAGTTTGTAAACAATTGACTTCAAAAATTAATATTTTTCAATACCTTTAGACATAACATAATTTTCAAAATTGGATTTATCATGATCTATTTATATATTTGACATTTAATTTTTTAAAATATAAATTCATGAACAATATTTTGAAATTTTCTCATTTACCATTTCTTTTTTACAAATAACATAGTTTTCATTTTATAAAATTTTTATAAAGCGAGAAAAATCTTCATTAAATGTTAATGTATTATCATAAATTTATGAGGATAATTCTTCATCTGAATTTATTGAACTTTTATCATCATGATAATTATCATTCAAAGACATGTTATTAAAAGAATCGTGTGTGTGTACTATTGCCATATATTTTTTTTTCAATATGTTCTCTAGTAATAAGCCCAATATTCCTTTCTTATAATCTTTCTTTATCTGAGAAATTTTATGAAGAATCACCTCCAATAGTAATCCAACTGACATCAGCTTTAAAAAATTCATACATTTTAACATATAAAATATATTTTCATTCGAATCAAAATATCTATCCTTCATGGATTTTTCTTTTAAAATGGTATTGTTCACCCGGATATGTCCATCTTTTTTTCACCTATTACATGTAATATCAGAATCATTATTTTAATTCATATCTTTGTTACATTTCATGTGATGATATTGAAAATACTTCTTACAAACAATCTTATTCAGACTCCAAGAATGATTAGCTAACTATTTATTATATTATTAATTATCGCTTGAATCAGATTGAATAATAAATTTACTTTTATTTTTTGACTCAACATACTTACCAGGAGTATGAGATTTTATGAGATTAAAATTAGTAGTAAAATAATCTCCACAATTCTTTTCCTTTATTTTTTTGGGCATCTACTTTCACCCATCCATCATATTAAAAAAGGGTTCCATATAAGTCAACAAGAGTGAGATTTTTTATTTTCCTTCATTCATAAAAAATTGTTCTCTTCAATTCCCACTCATTTGGAATGATACCAATTTTCATTTCAACATCAATTGCATCTTCTTATACATTCAATTCCATGGGTTGCAGACAATTGACTAATATAATAAACTTTTGTTGAACTATTCCAATAGGGTCTACAAAAGGTAATTCAAATACTTGTTAGTAAACTCTATGCCATTCAATTATATTTTCAAAAACCATTGATGTTACAAAGAGAGAAATCTATTCTTTTTTCTGATATAATTAGAATAATTGAAAAAAATATGACTATAAATTATTCTAGTCATATAACATAATAAGGTATTTATAACACTATAATTCAATTGATAATATTTATTTTATTGATTTTTAAAATTAGTCACCTATTTTTCATGGGTCTCTTAATATATATTTATCATTAATAAATTGTCAAATACAGTATTCATAATGAATTTATTCATTCTATATCTCCATTAATCAAGATCGGCTCCATCAAAAAAGAGTTCTAATTAGATTGAGGTTAAATATGGAATTGATATTGAGTCCTTCTATGTTAAAAAATGTAATATATATTTCATAATACATGTTACTATATCAGATATTTGTAAACACACATTTATTAAAAACATTTAGAAAACATCTTATAAAGAAGATAAAAGGATTGATAATTATTTGAGTACTGGAAACCTGCTCTGATAAAAATTATTGGATCGTAATGTGTTTGAAGATACCAAATATAAGAGGGGGTAAAATTATTGTTTAAAAATATTTCTTTTAATTATAATGGAAACATAGTTTAATAGGGTGAAAAAAAATTTATTCAACAATACTCTTAAGTATTGAAATTGAAATTTATTTTTCCTATACATTTGACAAAAGGAATATCGTAATAAAAAAGATTTTGATATGTAAGTCACAAGTCATAAAGATAAATTGATTATATCATGATGGTTAATAAAATAATATTTAATAAGAAGTGGTATTATAAACAAAGTTTAAACATATTCACAAATAAAAAAAATATTATTAAAAATAGTTACAATAAATCAGAGTAATATAAAAATAAACATAATCACAATGTTTAGGATATACCAGAGTAATAAAAAATGTAGTGATTCAATAATAGCGATTATATAATCACAATTAGGGTAATGTTATATTAACATAATAATACAAGGTATAACAATTTTATAATAATAAAAACTACTACAATAAACATGATATAAATCAAAAGATGAATATAAAAGTATAACATTCTATTATATCCATCAAAAATAAAAGAAATTTAATAAAACATGTAATAAAAATGAATACACATGTTTTAACACAAAGAATATGGTATCTAATAACCTATGTAAAAGTCCCTAGTTGTATACTTAAATGAAATCTTGACTTTTCCTTACATGGGGAATCCCATAATATGATGATTCGTCTACATCCCTATCCTCATAAGCTATAAATAAGAAGATCGACTTCCATGAATTCCAATACTATGTATCTCTTGATCTGATGGGTTAGATTCTCTCCTAATATCCCCAAAATCCCTAAATCATCATTTCAGATCTGTACCTTCCATACCTCAAAAGCCCTCATATTTAGTTTTTAATATTTAGTCAATCTGATGGATTTACTTACTAATGTTATTATGATAATTTCTATGTGTATTAATATGATGTAAATTAGTTCTAATGTCATTTATTCTTATAATATATTTTTTTAGCATTAATAAAAGTTATATAGTTTAAATATGATTTGATAAAGGTTAATCTGATCTCTATCATATATACTGTCATTATGAGAATTGAATTGAATAAAATAAAAAAGTTAAAACTATTTAAAAATATGAAAAAAAATTCTTCAAAAAAATCTTAAATAACTTTTTACATGAATGAGTTAGTAATTATGTATTTAAGAGATAATTTTTTATTACAAAAAAAAGAAAGGAAAACAGTCAAAAAGTTACTTTTGACTCAAAAGAGATTCCATTTATTTTTCTCAATTTTATGCTTTCATATTCTCATGAACATGTTTAATTAATATATATAAGTTACCTATATATATGTATATCTAAAGAAATATCATTTTCATTTCTCGAGTTATATGTGTTTTTCATTCCCATAGAAATCATCATCTTTAGGTAAACATGATTTAAGGGAACTTATATACTTCTTTTCTTTTGACAATAATCAACCCTATAAAATGTTTCTATGAAATGAATATCTTATCCACATTTATTTTTTATAAAATTGTTTTGGTTAATTGTTTATGGTGAATATCATGGTCTTTCCATCTTTAAAATAAAATACTGTTAGTTTATAAAATCCCCTTCAATGTGGATCATTTTTATTACATTTTTTCTAGATCATTCTAAGGAATTCTCTAGAAGGAACTCCATATTAAATTCATATTCACCAATGAAAATATAAATGTATTAAATAATAATTCCTTATCCTATTGGGAATCCATAAAATTTAATCTTTGATTATTCCTTGAAATTTGAATTATAAATCCCAGTTCCTTTTTGTGGGTTTGATCATGCTTATGATTAATATAAATATATGTATATATATATATATTCTTTTCCTCATGTGTCCTGAATATATATTACTTTCCTTATATGATGGGTGCTCCATGAAACATATATATCTCTATAATTAATTGGGTAATGTTATAATATTGTGATATTCAATGTATAATGCAAGAGCAGTTATCGTATGAACAATATAATACGTGATGGGAGGGCCTAAAATTACATAACCCTCTAATGTGATGGGTATATTATTATATATCATGAGATGTTACATAAGGGAATACAATGTTAAAATAATCCATCTTTTGACATTACTCAACATTTTTATACGAATCAATAGTGAACCCAATCCACCATGGTACATTGTCTAACATTTATATGGGAATGGGTATATACCCAATCCAGCAAAGACTTTTTCCACATTATAATGATGTTATTAGGATTTACACATGAATTTTGATTTTATTTTCATTTATTTTTTTCCATATAATCATATTATTTCAGTATTTTATCATCTCATTTCTTTATTACATGTTCTCATTCTTGAGGTCATTTTCTTTACGATATCACTTTATACCTCTTGACTATTGTGTTATGCTCTAATTCAATGTTTAGTCTCTCACAATGCTTTCATTCTCATAATTTTCCTTGTAAATTTTAATTATTGAATCCTCTGCAGTTTTAGAATAAACAAAGAAGATTATATCACTATCTATATTTTTAAATAAATATTTTTTCATTTTATATTGAAGATGATTAATATATATATTCATGCTTCCAATGACAGTAATCCTATAGATTCATATCAGGTATTTTTTGAGAATTATTTTACAAATCAAAAACTAAAGTATATTTATGTATTGTTTCACCATAGTTGGTATCTAATAAAGGTTTTATTATTTTAATAGATTAATTTAAGATAATATTTGATAAAACAATAGGGAGAAGTCTTTGGGATGTTTCTATGTATAGGATAACATCCTGTAGTTTTGGAAAATTTTAGAGTGTGTGGTTTTCATAGAAATACATCCCTGTCTAGATACTAAAAGTGCATGTACACTCTCAATAAGATGTTCATTGTGTTAAAAACCTACAAAAGGGTGTGTTGGGTATTAACACAATCATTTCCTCTTACACATCAAACTGTTCTAGCCTCACATCATGTGTTGGGAATCCAAGGGGATATTGTTTGGATAATCATATTATCTTTACAAACCATAAGGATGTAATGACTTCATAGTTACATTGAAGGACTAGGATAAGATGTATAAGAGAAGACAACTTAAGGTAATATTTGTAAAATCAATAATGACATAGGTTTATCTATGGAAAATATATGTTTATCAAATAATGATATTTGTTAAAATATGATTTAAAGATTTCGAAAAATGATTTATATATCATGAAAGAAAATAATTATAGTCTATCCTGTTTGGTATATTAAGGTTAAATTTTATTTTGTTAATATTTGTTAATTCTATTATAGTGAAAAAAATTTAAAACTCGACCCAACTCTTTTTTGGTTTATTAGTATGTAGAATAATATGGAAACAATGTTACCATGGGCGATAAATATAATGTGTGGATTACCTTAATGAACAAACAATTAAAAATGGGGTCTAATCTGATAAACCTTGTGATAAAAAAACAAATTATCATTAAATAATATTGACCATGTGAGAATTGTTAAAATAAAAATCCAACCAAATAAGGGAAGGATGGAGACTCGTCAAAATTTAAGCAATGGAGGTAATGAAAGATGGAATATTAAACCACCAATATGTTAAAAATGTTTTCAGAACCCAAAGTAATATCTATAGAGTGTCAATTAATTGTCTCAAATATAGAATATATTTTCATCATGATTTCAAATACTAAAATAACCTAAAAATGATAACAGAATATAATGAGGTATCTACTAATACTCCTCCCAATCTTAAATGTTTCAAATACATAGAGTTTGTGTGTTATAAAAAATTGATTCATAGGCCAAGTACTATTGATTTTAAAAGGAATCAACAACCTCCTCATACACAGGAAAAAATGTTCTGAAAATATTTTCATATATATGTTATGTGATAAAGTTATGATCACCATCCAATTAAAATCTAGGGTATTGGAATCTGTTTTATCAATGCTATCATGACTTATATGTTTTTTGGGAATATTAAATTATAACCATAATAATTTAAAAATAATGGAAAACTGTTAGTTTTAAAGATATTTATCCCAACATGATGTTTTTTAGAATGTTTTATATAAAGGTTTTATTATTCTTCCATTACATATGTTTAATAATATTTTCGAATTGGATTGTTTCTCTCTACATAGGGGAATGATTATTTAAAATAACAGTATCATATTTCATATCTACCTATGATAGTATATGAATGGATAATTAAAGATACCCTTTACAAAAAAAAAATTTAATATGCATCTTGATGTGAAATAATGACAGACTCGTGGCTTAAATGGATACAGAAAACCAAAATATTTGTGTTAATCCTATTTCTAGTGGAAAGTTATTTTATATTGTTTATAAGGATGATATCTCAATAAAATTTATACACTATGTCTTATTTATTGTATATATACCCAAATATATTGTCGTTATTGTTGATAGTTTAAATCTTTTTGAATTTCATTTTTTATGTTGGGAAGAACTTTCCAACATGTGATTTTAACATATGCTTTCCTCTAAATAATTTAATGTGTTTTGTCACTTTCTCAACATGTAACACCAAACTTAAATACTTCTATGACATTATTAGATTCAATATAAATTCATAAGAACTGTTGTTAAAACCTACCCATTAAATTGAAATTAATGGTTAGGGTTATCCATGTTGGGTAATGTTTATCAAATGAAAATGATGGAAACTTTTATTATAAAATTTATTTAATTAATTAACTTAAATGACTAATATTATCATTTAATGATTCGAGTTTTTTCTAAAATATTAAATTATATGTGATGTAATTTAATATTAAAAATATATATTATTAATTATAATAAATTATATTTTATATTCGTAATGGGTTTGCACTATTTCTGACTATGAATAGTATGAACTAATAATAATAGTTAGTATTTTAATATGTCAATTTCCAAGAAAAATTACATTACACTATATTTTTTGTTTTTATTCAAAAAAAGAAACTATAAATTCAATAATATTAATTTAATATAATAAACTTAATTTTTGAAATTGGAATAATAATACATCATTATGAATAATTTTTGGTATGTTTCTAAAATGATGAATTTTTAGGTTTATAATGAAAAATAATGATTTTTCCAAAACTATCAAATTTATATTAACCTGATGTTTATCAAACCCTTTTTATATAAAAAATAAATATTTATAATTTTAAAAAATAATAATTTATAAGATCTTTCCTAAATTTATAAAACCTATAAAATAGTCAAGAAAATATAGTCGTGTTTTATAAAATAACATTTCTTTTTTTATTAATTTTGTATGAAAATGTAGAAAATTTGGTTATGGATTTATTTTTATATTAAAAAATAATAATATCACTAATTTTTTTAATATAATTTTATTAATTGAAATTAACAATTTCTTCCAATACATAATCTTTTTCTTAGAAATACACTTTTCATAAAAAACATTTTTTACACTATACAAGTACTAATGTTATGATTCACTTTCCTACCCATAGATTGTTAATATGATAAAATAAATCTTATATTTTATATACTAATTTTTATTTTATTTAATATAGTCAATTTTATTTTTAGATATACAATTTTGATTGTGAGGATTAATTCTAATTGTCATGTTACTTGTGAAACAATTATTTTCAAATTATTAATTTATTAATACCATGGAAATTATATTGAATAAATTAAAATAAAATAATATAAATTATAAAAAATATATTTTTTTAAAAAACATAAATAAACATATTAACACTTATTTAATTTCTAATCAATACTGAACAAGATTAAGAATCCAAAATGGTAAAATTGTCATACTTATACTAAAATAGTATTCAAATACATTACCTATTTTCATTTAAAATTAATGTATATAACATATTGAAAATTAATTGGGTTAAATATATGTTATATATAGTTATAGAACACCATGAATTGTATATTTGGGTTATATTATATTTTTAAAAGGAGAGAAAATCATTTATTACAAATAACTACCTAGTTTAAAAGAAAAACAATAATTGTAAAAAACTAATAGAAAAAAAACCATAATTTGTTTTAAATATATATTAAAAGCCTTTGTTAATACTTTCATGGCTGAAATACAACAGTAATTAAATTATTTCAAATCTTTTGATCCATTTAAATTTAAATGTTGTCATATAATTATTAAAAAATGGCATATATTTGAAAAAGATCTCTTTTTATATGTTATAAATGTAGTTTGATCACACCCTTTCAAATATGCATCAACCATTCCAAAATTATATTATATTCTTAAGAAATTTCCTCTCATAAAAGTTCCTCACATAATATTATTCCCATTTTGACACTCTTTTATGTTATTACATTTAATTAAAATGAGTATTCTATGGAAATATAATGTCTCAATTGAATAAAAGATCAACTGTAAAACACCTCCATACATGAGGTCAGGATGTTTTCTTAAAACGTCATCCTTTGATACACTTTTTCATTGAATCACATAATTTTATTTACATTTTTTACTATCAAATGAATATTTAATATCCAGAATTATATTTCTAAATGTTATATATAACCATAACATCAATATTTCTCTCTTTAAAGGGAATTTATTTGAATATTTCTTATGTCATAATCATTTTCATTTCCAATTTACTTACTATAAACATTTAAAATTATTATACATAAATTTATTATTTTATTTATTTATATACTAAATTTTTTTATTAACTAAATCAGTTTTCAATAGTAATTTGGTTTTTACATAACTTTTATCATTCATTATAGATGGTATACTCAATTTCTATCTTGAGAGGACAATTTCCAGTTTACAGGTTTCTAGCTAGTCAGTTATAATAATTTTTTTAAATGAAGCAACATTAAAAATATTCCCATATATTTAAATAATGTTTCCCCTACCAATCTATAATTTTCCTTCTCTCTATTGTTTTGGATTTCAATAGGATACCTCATTAACTGTTATCTCATGTGAAACTGATATTTAACACATCCAATTTCCAAGAAAAATTAATTAATTATTTTAATATATATTATTTCAATAAATGTGTTTTAAAAATTACAACGGGATCATTTATCTCTATTCCGACTTGTCGAGTTACTCATTTTATTTTATTTCCCACATTTTATGAAACCATATTAAAATGAATATATATAATTTTTCATATAAGTTCCTTATATATATACCTAATCAAATATCCTTTTCACTTTTAGGTTTAATTTTTAACTTCTATCTAAAATTATTACACTAAAGTAAACCTTTTTTATGGGATCATTCATATATCTTCTCTAATGTAAATAATCACCCCATAAATTGTCTTCAATCTATTAATAGCTTCTATAAACCACTATAATTTTTATGGGTAAATCCCTTGTTTAAATTCACTATTGAACCAAATTAATATGATTTTACTTCATTCAAATATCATACAGGTATTTCATAAGATATCCACCAAATATATTCATTTATATTCATTTTACTCTAAATAATTATCTTTATTTTTCGATATTGGAACCCTATTTTATAGACAAATAGCCATTTTTAAATTACTTTTTTTTAATACAAGAACTCAATCTCAAATTAGGAATCCTTATGATTTATCCATCAGTTACGAGTTCAAATCCAAATTGTGAAAATCACTTCCTTCTTATGGGTATGTACTTTATAATGATTTATGTTTCATTTATTTTCACTGTTTCGAAGGAATATATAATACATTAATTATGATGTGGGTGGGAATGGAATTTTATAACCCACTAATTCATGGTTAAATGATTTAATATCATGAGATACTATGTATGGTTCTTTAGACGTTATCCTAAGAGTACTATGTTATGTGACATGTAGTATTGCTAGTATATAGTCATTCAATAAATTGGGTAATGCATTATATATCAGGAGACTGTATTTCTGTGATTAGAGGGTGAACCAAATAAAAAAGACACTTTGTCCACTATTTTTATGGGAATAGGATGTGAACCTAATCCACCATGGGGAACTGCCCATCTTGTTTTTGGAAATGTATAATAAACCCAATCAATCATGATAATGTATCCATATTTCGATGATGTTCATGATAGTAAAACAAGAATAATGATTTTGATTCTATGCATTATTGTTCTACAACCATCTTATGGTTTTATGATTGTATTCTTTTATTTCCACATGACATATCTCCATTCTTCTGATCATTCTCTATATGATATCATTTTACACCTCTTTACTCGTATGACGTACTTTATTGTCAAAATGTTTTGCTTATTTGGATTTCTAGATCCCCATTTTCCTAATTTATTTTCCCTATGGTAAACTATACATTTTTATAAAATATATGGAAGTACGATGCACTATGTGGTTATTTAAATATGGATTTTATTTATTATATTTAAGATTATGTATTTATATATCTAATCATTAACAATTGAACGTCCAAATACATGGAATGTATTGTTAAAAAATTATGTTATGAATCTTATAATATTAAGTGTTTAGGTCCATAGATTCCGTAAAAACTAGCTTCAAAAATATGGTCTGGGATAGAGTGACATAATTGGGATACTATTAACATGGTATCATATTAGAAATCACAAGAATAAAGGAAATACAAAATGATCAATAATAAATGACAACATTGTAATTATAAGTCAAACCATGAATTCCATGACAATATTGCATATCAAAGTCATATATGGAACTTGAAAGGGATCCCCTGAAAGAGTGGATTAATAAAAAATAAATAATCAAAATGAATATATATTAAATAGGCATAATGAATAAAAAACCTAAAGGATTTCATGGAAAGAAAAAAATTTATCCCACATTTTTTAATTAATATCTTTATGTATAGACCTTACGTTTAGCTCTGTCCCAAACCATAGAATCTAAAGGTGTTCCAATATACATATGTAGGGTGTGAGAATAAACCTAGATGAACATCATCAACACCTCTTTGACCTAAGTGAAACTGTCATGTAAATGTTTATGAAATAATAGAAAAATACATTAATGACCACACAACTCACCAGGTCATCCGACATTAATTAGGATACCATGAATTGTGGCATAACATAAATTAGCTTCATGTCAACGGGAATATACATATCTTTTCACCACATGTTCAATGATTGGAACTATCTTCTAACTCATGGGAACTGAAAAATCCTTATTCCATCATTACCATCTCACTCATAGAATCTATCATCATCATAACCAAACCTAAAAACCTCATTCATGGATATCCTTAATTTACTTGTCAAGAAAAAACATATCCCTTTTGACTAACACAAGTTTAGTCTTGGCTCCACTATATAACTCATAGATAAATAGACATTCCCGAAAATGATATATTATATCACTCATGAATTTCATATGTTGTCATATGAATCAGACAATAATAACAGAACATAAAAATAAACCATTCCTAATAACAAAAAAAACATTCCTAGAAAAACGGTATGAAGAAACCCTTGTCATTTTCCATTGTATAAAGATCATGTTAATCGATAAAAATATACAATACATGAAATGCACATCTACAGGAAAAACTGCCATAATATGAACTTCATGAGGTCAATTGGATTCTAAAATTAGTGGAATCATTGGGAGTTAAACATGCATATAGAAATCAAGGAATAAAATTCGATACAAGAACTATAGTATTCGAAGGACATAAAAAATCAGGAATGGTGAATATATGCTACCATAAATCACCATATAAAACAATTAAAAAATAAGAAATCCCTAAAATAATCCCTAACATAGAACATTATTTTTTTATAATTATAAATAATTAAATATAGGAAGAATTAAAAATACATAGACTGGCGAGATTACACTCATTGAGAGAAAACCGCAAAAAATAATGAAAATTAAATTGATATGGAGATGATGGAGAAGGATCCAAAATAAATATTTATAATCATCTAAATAAATTCAGGTCACATAATGATAGAGGGAGTGGTATGGGTGGTTAATGTGTGTTAAGGGAAATTTTTCCAGTTTAACACTCTTAAAATTCTTATATTAAGGAATTTCATGGTATGACAATATGGTTTATTCCATGAAAAACTAAACACAAATTTCCAACTATTATTACTTAACACGGTTAGGGATTGACACCCTATTTCATGTCATTGGTTCCTTCTTGTATAAATATTTTTTATGTAGGTATTTTCAATTTCGAAAACCTCACTCATATGTTACTATCAAATCCTTAAAAAATGTGAACTCCAAAAAACCCATGATTATGAAAAATTATAATTTTAACTCTCATTAAAATTGATGTTCTATTAAAATATAGAACCATTATTAAAAGATCACCAATCATTTTTGTTATATCGATGTTATACTAGAACTATGTACCGAACATCATGAAATAAACAACATATGAAAACTATTCTTACAATTTAATAACATAAGATTACTAATGTTCTATAATATATTAGTTAATAATTAATATGTTTCTAAATTATAGAGAATATTTAATTTAGATTTTAGAGAATCATCTGAGGAATTGTAAATTCAAGGATAGGTTTTCTCTTTAAAAATCACATCCCATCAATGTTTTATTTCCATATTTTCTATTATCAATTATATGTTAAATAAAAATATATTAAATGATATCTTTAATTTTTTTAAAAATATTTTTATGTATTAATATCTCATTGCCTTTCCTTTTTATTAAGGGGTTCTTTCAAACTCCTTTGTTTATTTTTATTATTTTCAATATCACTCACTATCTCCCTAAATTAAATTCATCTAATACATCCATGTCCATATTATGTTTCTCATCAATCTATTTTATATAATTTAAATAAACTTATTGAAATGGCCATATACATTTTACACTACATTGTTTTAACACACTATATAAATTAATTTAGTTTTATTATTCTTTATATATAATGTTATACCATTCATTTTACATGGAAAATATTGAAAATAATTATTCTAATTATTACAGTATAGATAATTATTTATTATGATTCATGGTTTATATAATATTTTCACAAATGAACATTATGTTTTTATGGTTTATATATTTATTATTTAAATATGATGAATTTTTGTGACATAGTATGGGAAGTTTGTTAAGATAATTATAAGACAACTTGAAGAATCAGTAGATAGAATGAGTCAAACTATCATGGGTATTTTTTATATGTCTAACCATTCATTTTTATTACCATAAAACATTCACTTATGAAATAGTTATAATTTCTCGAAATATTCATTTTATCTATTTTATATTATTTATGTTTATCCATATGAATAAAATTCCATTTTTTCCTCATCCATATAATTTTCATGCTCATATGTCAAGATATATTTCCCTATTGTATAATTTATTCCTTCCATGTTAAAAATATAATTTTAATTTTGTGATGTTTCCAAATTACATTACCCTTTACTGAGCATATGTGCTAATCCCTCTACATTGTTTTCATATTTAAATAGGAAAAAATAAAGACAATTTGGAATGATATAAGGATTTAAAAGGATGGATGATATTATTTCATGTGTTATAATGACTTATTCCATGTAATTTATTTATCATCTATGTATATAGTCTCTTGAGACTATAAACTCTTAGGTCATATGTATTTCAATCTATATATTCTGTACCATTATAATAACGACCATCAGATCTTGGTAGCTACAAAGATGGTACTCATATATAGTATTAGATTATGGAAAAGGGAAAGCATACAAACTATACTTATATTAGTGTGTCATGTGGATAAACAATTCTGATGAATCTATATATATGCCTTCCCATAGTATCGATTTTGTGGAATTGGTTGAAATAGATAAGAAGCTACAAGATTTTTTGATAATGAATTAATATGAATTTTTTTATCACATTGGTTGTAAATCTCAAGTTTCTACTGTACGTATCTCTTTGAATAATACGACAAAGTGCGAAGTGTGTAATACTAAGTTCAAGCACACCACGACCTATAAAAATTGCAATATAAAAAGTGGTTTGGAATAATAATAACCAAAATTTGAATTTTATATACTCCATATAATCTTATCACCCTAATTATGTGTTTATTATACATAATATAAGAACAAACTTAATTTTTTAGATAGAAGAAGTGTTTTACAAAAAATGAAATTTTACTGTCTATTAATGGTAAACCATTTTTAACCCAAAATTTCACTCTTTTATATATTAAATTTGAAAAAATAATATTCTTATTTATAATAAGTACATAAAAATTTAGTTTTTATAATTTTTTAGTGCTTTTTTGATAACTTTCATATTTTGATGAATAGTGAAAAATATTACATTTTAATTGAAAACATCTTTTTTAATCAAAATAATTTATACTGTTAAATTAAGCATTTGAATGGTTTAAAAGTATAATTAGATTATATATTTATCATTTAATCCAATTTTTTTATTGGAAATAATTTTACATTTCAATTAAATAAAAACACATATAAATCTATTGATAGTTTTTACTTCTCAAAAACATGCTTTCCGGTTTTGACAATGGGAATATATTTTTAAATTCATTAATGCAACATATATTTTTTTAATTTGGTAAATTATTCTTTATTTTTTGAATTTTTAATATCCAAATTATATTTGAGTGAAGTCTTGGTATTTTTCTGAAAACAATCAATTTTTATGAATATTGAAAAACATTCTGTTATTTCATTAAAGCCAACTTTTAATTTATATAATTATTTTTTATATATATTTATTTAAAAGTAAGAATATATACATAATACCTATATTTTCTAATTTTATTCATTTAAGTTATTTTATAATAATAGTTTATGTATAAAATGTTATTGAACTTTTTACTGTCTTTTACTCACCTTCTAGGAACATTCTAAAATTTTCAGAAAACATAATTTTAATGTTTCTATTAACTGAATTTAAAACATTTGAGGGAAAAATTTGACATAATTATGTAAAATTTGGTTTAGTAGGATGAAAATAATTATTGGGGAATAATAGCTTTTAGATTTTATTTACCATACTTAAAAGTAAATAGGGTAATTAAAGGTTAAAATGATATTATAATTACCGTAACACATGTTCTAATTCAATTGGATAAGTGTATTTCGACCAAAATCAATCTTCGGAATAAAATATGATTATTTTTGTAAACTTTTATTTTATTAAGACATTTTTTATCTTTTTTTAAATAAGAGTTAAAAGTGTTAAATTCAAGCTTTTCCTAAAGTGACCATCACCTCTCTTATAAAAAGGTACTTCCCCTTCTGTATAAATTACACCTCCAAATCCATTTGGCTCAGCCATCCCCTGCTCAAATATCCTCACAACTACCTTTATATAATCCTAGAGGCATTAATTTTATCATAATCTAACATAATGATCCCTTTTGGTCAAATCAAAAGGAAGAACCCGAAGAAGAGACAATAATTTCATCACATCTTTCAAAGTTCTTTTCTTCTTCCACTTCCTATTTCTTTTTGGTTTCCATAACAAAATATTAAATCAGTTACCTTCTAAAAATTATTATATAATTATAAATATGGTAAAACCATATTTATTATTCTATCCATCTTTTGAATGAAAAAATCACCATACGTGTGTACGTACGACATACCGTATCCACGTCGTGGGGTAGTTTTTATTCAACAAAACATCATTTGTAAGGGTGTAATAATGAGTATAATTGATTTAATAATAAATATTAGAAGTTAATGATTCTGTATATATGATATACATCCAATTACTTACAATTTCACCATCAATAAAATTGTATTGCCACTCATGCATATGTACAGATTACAATCTCCATGAAAGAGATGAGATTCATTCCCCATCATAACCATTCAAGAATAATTATTATTTTATGATTAAAAATAATTTTTAATAACATAATATATTTCTTGATATGAATCCAACACATCTAATCCATATCAAACATGACTTACATAAAAAAACATATAAATTAAAAAGAATAATTTTTCAATTTGGGTCATGTATAATTTAATAACAATTATTTCACCATTATACAAGAGGTTAACCTACCCTCCACTAAGGAAAATTACAAGGTATGGTGTTTTTATCACACTTTTTATTCCTATGAGATTCAACCTATATTTTTCACTATTTCCTTTTGTGTGTTGTATATACTACCCATGACTGTATTACTTGTGTTATATACCATAATTTATAGGTATTTACCTCTTCATTTTATGATCCTTCTTTCATTGAGTTTGTGTTTCTTGAGTTACCAAATTGATAAGGGAACTTCTAATTTTAATTTCAACTCATTGGGTTTTACACAAACATCATTGATTATTTTACTCCATTATTATGTGTGAAATCAATATTTATTTATTAGTTTAGTAATGTCCACTCCCCTTTGTGTGGATATAATTTTGATACACATAATCTCTCCCTTGATAAATTCTCATGTCATCGATATGAACATGATAAGAGTAATCTTAACTCAATTTATATTAATTGAGTTAAACATCCAAGCAATTTGGGATTTTTTTCAAGAACATTTTCAAATTTTCTCTGATTTATTTACACTGAATATACAATCATATTGAGTGTATTTATATTTGTCACAAATTATTATGTAATTGATTTACCTTTATCATAAGGATATGATCATTTTAAGGGATTTAGTCTCAATTTAAATTCCATGGAGTCTTTTTTGTTGTTATACCCCAATTCACATTTATATGAAGTGTATACTATACTATGACATAATATATTATGAATCATATTATTTGATTAATATTATAAGGTTTTTATTAACTCAATTATTTTATTCAAGAGTATTTCATTAGGTTAGTAACTCAAACTAAAATATCACTTTAAATGTTTTAATGGTTTATTTTTTCTAAATCATTATCATTAATTTCAATGTTTTAAAAAAATTTGTGAAGGATTTATTTAAATGGACATGAATGTTTTAAAATTATTATTCCTTTTAAAATATTAAAAGTGGTATGGGACACTTTGATTTAAATATCTCTTTTAAATGACTTCTTGATAAATGGTGTGCCTTTTAAATGTTATCATGAACGATGGTATATTTCTATCATATATTATTATGTATAATTTTCATCTATGTAAATATATTTCATTATTATTGATGGATGATGGTTTATTATAATAAAATCTTTAATAATTTATTCAATGAGTTATGTTTTGTTGTAGATGTTCTATTTTTAAACCATTCATGGTTTGTGTGTAAATTATTGACATTTTTTATGTTAGTTTTATTACGAATGTTTATCTTATGATTCAAAAATTTCATATGAGGAATGAATTGGACTTAGTAAGTGATGTGAGGGGCCCACTATAGCCCCTCAATGCATCAGTAGGTTTCGTGATATAAACTAGTGTCCTATCAGAATGTCTTGGCAATATATTATTTATAGTTTTGTCACAAGGACTTCACTATGTGGTCATGATGTCCAACATTATGCATTACATCATTCTGAAATTGGGTATTTATATTACCTGTGATTTTTTGACTTGTTTAATATCCATATGAATATGTAAATGTAATTATTTTATTTATCATAGCCATATTATGCTGAAGCTTATGTTTAAAAGGCTTCTACTTTTTGTCATATTCATTTCCATAAATATTTATGCTTATTTATTATAGTCTCCACTATATTTTTATCCTTACTATGAATCTGAGATCTCCCCTTTATATGTTCTATTTTTCCTAGGATGCAAAGAAGTAGTTTATGATTAGCATGAATGAATAGGATATGGGATACGAGTGTGTTAAAAGGGGACACAATGTTTTTATTTTTCCATTTCATGATGTAATGTTATACTTATATATGTATCTAGTATTTAGGAGGATACTAAACTAATAAGTCATTGAAGACATGATCACATGTTATCATTCCAATTCTCTGAAATAATGCACCGAGTCTGGGTAACTAGGGTCGGGTCATTACATTGGGGAGAAGGTCTTATCTTTTGGAAAAAAATATATTTGGATCTAAGAGTTCTTCCATTAATTATAGAGAAATCAATACAAAAATAATTGATCACTAATAAAATTTACCTTGTATTGATGATTAGTTTTATCATGTTCTCGGGGTAAAATACTTATCAAATACTAACCATCCTCTTGGTTATCATCAATGAAATGTTATGAATTATTGTATAACAAAAATATCTTTCCATACAGTTTTTGGTCATTATTAGTAAACACCTTTTTTGGATTTAAAAATACACCCTACCTATATTTGGACCCAATGAATTTTATATTCTAGGACTATGTTTTAAAATTTTATATTATTTATTGATGATATCTCGATAGAATCTCACGGATATAAACAGAATGAGAATAATTTAAAACATTTTATTTATTCTCTCAGGGATAATGAGTAATACTATAAATACGATAATAGTGAGTTTAGGATTCTAAATTCTTTTTTTATTTTATATATAGACACCAAGGATTCAATATTAGTTAATCATCTAAAGAAAGAGATTATAAATGAATATAATATGAATATGAATATAACTATGATATATGTATTCCTTTTCTTCCTTGGTTACTATTAATGATTTTCTAAAAAAAATAAACATGCTTTCCAATTAACCAAGTTTTTTATTAAAGTTTTCAAATTCATATTTTTAATGTAGTGTGAAGAATGTTTTCTATTACTAATTTAGAGATTAATAAAATTTTTATTAATAGACTTTAAAACATGAGATTGATCTATTTTTTATATCTTGTTATAATTCAATGTAAGGAATTGGGTTTTCCTTTTGAAAAATGAATGACTTTTGTATTAATAATTATGTAATTATAATAACAATGAAAAATATTTATACAATTCCAAATCTTCAGTTTGTGGCTGTAATATTTTCCTCAAATACATAGAACACTATATTTGTGGATATTTTGCATCACATGTATGGCTCAAAAGTGTTTGATGTATATATTTTCATGGAATGTTCATAAATTCAGATAAATGATATATTTATATGTAATCATGGACAATGAAATTTAATAAAACAACAAACATGATTTGGAAAATAGTATAAGATTTATTAATTTGATTGTATCATGGATTTGTATCCATGATGAGGAAAAACAATGATCCAATACAACCAAATTTAATAATGTAGGACGTGAATCCTATTAGTGAAGTAAAAATAAAATTACATTTCAAATTATTTCCCTAATGATATTTCCAATTGAATAATAATTAGTCTCAATAATATTGAAAGGGTTTAAAAATTAGATTATTAACATAGAAAATGAGAGATTTATTTAATCAAACTATGAAGATAAAGTATAAACATTTTCAAAGAGGCTATGTGTTCCAGTCATAAATAACTTGGAGATAGAATTACTTGATGAATCTCATAGCTAAATATTATTAATAAACCTTAGGGACTGCAATAGGTAAATGATTTGAAGAAAATATTAATAGTGTGACATTAATAATTAAAAAAATAATATAATGTGTGTTAAAATAATTGATATGTATCTATATAAATGCATTGAGAAACTCTAAAAATATTCAATTAACCCTATGCATATAACAATGTGGATGTGGGAGAAAATAAAAATAGACAGTATTATTTGTATTCATAAGACTTTCATGATAACCTATTAAATATGGGTTATTTTAGATCACATTGATAATTATATAAACTTCTTTATAATAATGATTGATTTTACCCGTGAACATATTTTATAGTTCTATATTAATTAATTATTTGAGGATTAACAATAAACCTTTATCAATTATATCTAATCATGATCCTAATTTCCCATCAATATTATGGGTACATATTTAGATGGATCAAAAAACTATGATACATTTTATAACTTCCTGTCATCCTCAAACTGATGGGTATATTCATTGAGCTTTTAGAAAACAACACAACTTGTTAATTCTATTTTCACATGAATTTTAAGAAACATTGTTCCAATATATGTCCTTGTTTGATTTAACAAACAAAAATATACTTTTTTGTGAGTACAAATAGAAAATGATAAATCAATTTATTGGAAAAATATATCATACCCTGACCAACGTGTAAGAAATTGGTTGAATGAAGAGAAGATGTATATAAATCATTTAGAATATATAATGGATAAATATTTTCATTCAAAAATAATACATCTATTTAGAACAATGTTGAATATATAATTATATTATCCCTTCTCCAACATTAATTTTGTAGATTCATTGGATATTAGATATCAAATATTATCATTTTATGAGAAATATTCAACACCTCAATAAAATATCATCTAACATAGTACTCCTCTTAAAATACCCCACCTAAACCCTTCAGTAACACCTAAAGAAGGAAATATAACAATGTGTTAGATCATATTCATAATATGGGTTAAAATAAGAGATATTAATACCTGAATATGAGGAAGTATAAGATGAGAATATGTTTATGTGATCGTGGAAATAGCATAAAAGTTTTATTCTAACTATTTCCAAGATAATAAACACTATTCATTGGAAAAAATTATAATTTCCTAATTAATGGTTCATAATAATGATAAGCCATCATAAATCATTCATAAACCATAATATCATGTCCTAAAATTGTGTCCTAAACATAAATATATAAAACCATATCAAATTTCAAGGTAAAATAATAATACCATAAACAATGTGTATCTGGACAAACCTCTTTCCCATAGTAGATAAGGATGAACCACTTTCACATTTTAAATCTGGAAAAACCTATTTATCAATGTGGATCAATCCCATTGACATGTTTCCCATTATTATATTATGAAATATTAATCATTTTAAAATTCATTAAAGGGAGATCTAGGTCCTGAAAATTTCATATTAAAACCCATTATTAAATATATCATTGTATCATAAATCATTCATCATATAAAAATTATTTAAAATAAATGGGTTTCATAAAACTTTTATCATTGGCTAATGCAAGGAATAAAAATGTGTTTCAGAAAAATTTCATCATATCATAATTCATGGAAATGATATGGGATTCATAAATAGAATTCTAAATTAAAAATAAACAATTTAGAGAAATAAAAATGAGAGTTTGATTGAATCATAACCTTATTAATTTAAATGTAACATTATTCGATTTAATCTAACATGTAAAAATATTTTGAAAGATTATGATTAAAAATTCATGACCAAAATACCATTTCCATTTTGAAAACATTTATTTTGAAAATATGATCAATATAGAAGGAAAAACATTTACTTCAAAAATAAACATGATAATTGTAAAGGAGTATCAAAACTGTTAAAGTGTATTCATTGTGGAAATATCCAAACAAGCCGCATAAGATAAATGTGTGTTCCTTCCATGTTTTCGTAATTAAATTCACAAAGTATTTTGTTTGAGGAATTTGAATAATATTCCATTCAAACTATTTAAAAAAATCAATCATGTCTTTAAATTAATTTAAAAATTTAGAGGATAATATTATAATCATTTTATAAAATATTTTATAAAACATGAACAAAAAGATAAATATTCCCCAGTCGAGACTGAAATTTAAACAATCTTAAATAATGGTGAGATTTTGAAGTAAAACCTTACCTCAAGTATTTCATTTGTTCATTTACATTAAATACTTCTATATAATAAATAAGTATTTATCATAATATTACTAAGTAACCATAATCATATAATAAAATTTATTACTTGTTTATAATATCTTATAATACATTCATTAATAGGATGTTAATGAAATCATAGTTATGGATGGTAACTACTTTGTTTTCGAAGCATGTTTCAGTTCAATAGTCTTGGTCATTACACATTGATCATGGTAATATAATTTACATAATTTTAAAAATTGTTTAAAAATAATATATAATATTTAAAAACATATTTATAAACACTAATATAAATTAGGGATTGAAAAATTAATTACAACGTTCACCGAGAAAGTAGGTCATACATAGACTAGATTGGCGTTTTTATTTTTTGATTTATGAAATGAAAGAGAGGTAAATAAATCCTCATATTTTTAGATTAATTATAATATCTTATATATCATATATATTCATTAATTCCATCAATTTTTACATTAATACAATATGGATATGAAAAATGAATTATACCATTATGTGGAGACAGTAAGTCATATGTACACATGAGTGACATTCTCCCATATTGAATTTTGAAAAATAGGGATATATGGTTGTTTTTGGAATTATAATATTATTTTCAAATATTTAGGATACTAAATTTATATTTTATTACATACATAATTTATATGTAAGTGGTAGTAAAGATTATGAATATAATACGATTGGTCAGAAAAATTACCTATTCTTCTAAATGTCTCCATTAGATCTCATCTAAATGGATCTAGGGTTGTTCTTTTGGAAATTCATGTAACTCTATTATGATTATAGTTAAGTTTATAATATTAATTTACATTGGATAGTTGTTCTAGAAGAATTAATGTGGGGTAAATATTTAATGGAGAGGTGGAATTTTATAATTTATGTAAGGGGTACTTTTGGAATTTATCAAAATATCAAATTATAATAAATTTATTTTATATCCAAACACCACAAAAAATATATGGATTAGATATTAGGATAGTACAATGTGGTAATATCTTCATAAAATATATATTACAGATGATTTTTTCTTATACTCAACCTTATCATTTGGATTTACCCATAGGTAACCAATTTTAATTTTAACTAAGTTAATAAAAATTTTAAAATTAAAAGGATTTAATTATTAAATAATTAGTAAATGGAACTTTGAAAAAATTTTATATCATATAGTAATAAATATTTATTTTTAGGATCTCAATTATTTCTGAATAATTTAATAAAATATACATCTCATAATATATCATTATGTTCAATTTTTATACTATTCAATACTTTGTTATTTTAAAATATAATGTAAACAATTACAATTTAAAAATATATATACAATTATATCCATAACATGTAAATGTATTGTATTAAATATTCTGATGACCATAAATATCTTAAATTATATTAGTTGTAATATCTGTTATATCATTTATTAAGGTTATCAATTATTTGAATAATTGCTACATCGCTATTCTGTATGAATATAGTGTAATGTTTTAATTTTTAAAAATAATAAATAAATTATACTGATTAATATAATTCTTCCATGTTTTAAATTACTATTTATATTCCAACATATATTTTTTTTTAACCCATTTAAAAAATATAATAGTTATTAAGAACATAAATATGACACCCTTTAATTCACTTAAAATAAAATATTATAATGGTTATAATCTCAATCAAGTGGCCCCAAAAAGTCATCAATAATTTTATATCATAAAAATTATATTATTATGTTTTTAATATAAAATAATATTCATTCATAATTTAATTTGTTACTATATGGACACATGAGATATATTTAAGGAAATGAATTTTACATTTTGTGACATTCTTTGATTTAAATGATATATATATTATTTGGATGGAAAAGTGACCATTAAAAAATCTATTTAGAACTATAGGTTACAATGGTATAATTATTGTAATTTCATATATTTTCCATGTATTATTTTATTTATATGGTATGTTTACAAGATTGTGAAAATAGACAGCATGTGATTTTGAGGCTCGGTGTGAACGGAATAAATTTATGAAATTTTGTTAATGTACGTTCAGTAAAAGTGAGGGTGACATTATATACCTTTTAAACAAGTGATCAGAATAAAAATATGAGGGAACTTTTAAATCAGCAGTGTTAGGATTTTCTTTCGAGATGTTTCACCTCGACCGTAGTACGTTTGGAGAAAAAGATATATTTTTACATTTTAAAAGAATAATAAAATAAAAAATTTATATTATTTCTTCCTTTCTTCTCCTCCAACAGAAAATTGGTAGTGGTGGGACCAATGACGTGTCATGCCATTAAATGGATTGACTCCTCCAGTCCATTTTAACATCTTTGTTGGAATTAGGAAGGTACCAATTATATGAACCTCCATAAATTCCATGGACATTACTCACCCTCCCCCTCTCCTATTTATATTGATCTTGTGGAGAGGTATTGGCACAAATTCACTAAGCGAAGAAGTTGTGGTAAAGTGCTGACACACAAATCACTTGGAGTACAGAGCTGGTTTCAATGGGCGGTGATGAGAAACATCAAATTACGAACCGAAGGACGGCTTCTAGTGGCAATGTTGGGGGCATGTTGTGGGGATGCCGAACACTGAATCCTATTCAATCACGGGAGTTATCCACTGATCTTGAGATTTGGATTTTTTTTTAATTTGATGTGATTGTTGAATCCTTTTTCCTACCTCATTATTTCAAGCTCACGTAGAGGGCTCAGGCCAAAAGAACATGGCATGTTCCCTCTGCTACCCTGTTTACCCATGCATTCTCAATGAAAGACCCTTGGCGCAACAGCACCGGCTAATCAAGATGGAGGTAGTGTATCGTCGCATGATTCATGTGGAGGTCGCGACACTATACCGGGACAGTTAGCAGAGCGGCCGAGACTGGCTGGCTGTGGAGGTGGGGCCTCACACCATCGCACGCCGCTTGTGGTTAAGGGATGCGCTCAAAGACATGAAATTAGATGGTAGAGCAGCGCACCATCACGCGGCACTAGAGGAAGCCGCGGCTCGAATCCACGATAGGTGGATACCGGCATGGCCCCACGCCACGCCGTGATGGCAGACCCACAATCAGCCAAAATGGTCAACCATTATGCAGTGAAGCAACACCCAATCGTCTGGCCGAAAATGGCCATGCACCCGCGGAGCCAGCCGGAATGACCTATCCACCTTTTGGCATACTAGGCCAAACGTGGAACAGCCAAGTGGGACGAACATGCCCGATTGATAAGGCACGCGGCCCAACGGTCCGGGCCAAACCCGCGGCCTTGTGGGCCAACGCGGGATGGCCTAGTGCCACCTGACGGGTCATGCCTAACATGACTCAGTCCCATGAACCAAATCGGTCCAACCCTTACTGGTCTTGAACCGAGCAGGGTGAGGTGGAACCTAGGACCCATTCCTTCGGGCCGGCCTGACTGAGTAAGAACAGGCCCAGACCCAACCGGTCCCCAAATAAATAAATTCATGTAACTGACAAACAGGGTGTCCATTCGGCACGCTGTCAGCGGTGTTGGGATCCCTTTTGAGAATTGGTCCATTTGGCATATCCTGGAGGCCCCAACTAATTCGATCCAGACCAATATGAGATCACCACTATTTCACGGAAAGGAGTGTAACTAACAAACCAGGTGTCTGTTTGATGAATTTTCTGCGATGTCAGAACCCTTTGAATGAGGATGTACGTTTTGTATAATTCAATTTAGTTTTGGGGAAAGTTGTGGTGTGGTTGGGTTGGATCAAAACATGAATCTAAGTGGGCATTCATAACTAAAATTTTTATAAGTCTTAGACCGAGCGTCCGATTGACGTGCCATCTGTCGCATAGCAACCCTGATGACATGGTGGTCCTTTGGGATTGTTCTTTGTGGAAATTAATTTTTGGTAGCATATGACCGATGGTTTGAGGTTTCGTTCTCCCAAACGTTCTATGAGTGCGAATCAGGTGGCTGGTAGTGAGGCGGAGGATGGAGACGGATCATACAGAGGTTAGTACTAAGTGATACTATGTGGGTTAGTACTGATCATGTGTGTGTCAGATCCAGTGTGGGTCAGCGCTCAGTGATCCTATGTGGGTCAGGGCAAAATGATCATGTGTGGGTCAAATACTGTGTGGGTCAGCTCTCAGTGATCTTATGTGGGTCAGTGCATACTAATCTTGTGTGGGTCAGATCTTGTGTGGGTCAGAACAGGTTAGTACCTATAAACTCTATGTGAGTCGAATCCTATCTGGGATATTATGGGGGTTAATACCTATTGATCTTGTGTGGTTCAGACTCGATATGGTTAGAATCTGTGCCTCTTGACCAAATAAGATGACCTATCATCATGAATAATCATCTGTTTACCTTACAAATACCTAGTTTCATATGAGACTTTTATCATTGTGGTGTTACTTGTGGGTTTCTTCACCTTCATGGTGTTATCTTCATGGCATTACTTGTGTGGTTCCTTCACCTTCCTGGTGTTATCTTTGTGGTGTTACATGTGTGGTACTTTTACGTTCATTGTGTAACCATTGTGGTATTCATTCCTCATGTACGAGATGAGTATATCATGTAAACTAAGATATAGATATGGTAATGTACCTATGTAGATTTGATAACTACTTTGCGCTTTGTGATTAAGGTATTTCTTTGTGGTCTATCCTTTGTGGAACTCTGGGTGACCTTTGGGGGTCTCAGGGTCCCTACTTAGTATTGTTATAATCAACCCTACATGGGTTTTCACCACACCTTATTGTGTCGTGTGCAGAAGAAGGACAACATTGATTGATGCTGAAGGAGCCAGGACTTGATGGTGCTCAGATGTGGATCATTTTATGTCACGTGATGCAGGACTACTCATCTTGACCTATACCTACCCTTCAGGTAGCATCCTTGGTGGACGTTCCAAGACCTATTTTGGAATTTCCATTTCTACTTGTTATTTCTAGTTGAGATTGTATTCTGACCCTTTTTTCTTTTAGAACACTTTTTAAAAATGCGGTTTAATACGTAGTTGTATCTCATTGTGTTCTTTGATTGTTTGTTTGTTTAGGTTTAATGTATATTTCTTCATGTTAAGGGATATGCCTTTTTGGTGCTAGTCTCCATCCCCTGTACTATGAAAGGTGGGATTGGGGTAGCCATGCATGGGCCCCATTGGACGGGTGATGATAATGTGTTGTTAGAGGAGTTGATTCTACCAAAGAATTATGTCTCTGATATTTTCAAAGTGGTAGTAGTGTTATGTTTTAGTATTGTTGTTTTATGTTTGTGGAATCTAGTGTTGGGGCGGTGGATGACATATCCATACACAAGGACCCTGAATTCTGATTTCTGACTCAGCGCATGAAAAAAATGATTGTGTGTGTTTTTTGAGTTGTGTTTCATTGATTAATCCCACCAATTATTACTTTTGACAGTTGTGCACCTATTTTCAATCAGGATGTCGCCACGTAGACATCCATCCATGATTCCAGAGAGAGTACATGATGATGACCCACCAAGTGATGAGGATTTCGTGCAGGTCCCTCTTACGGTGTTTGCACATTCGTGTGGTGTACCAGTAGCCCCACTACTTATTGGGAAGCTATTTCTACCAGTCGAACATGTAGAAGGTGCATGATCATTGAGATTTTTGCACAAGTTTCAGTGGTAGAGAGCTCTAAGTTCATGAGATGAGATGGATCCATAGGAGGTTGATGACTGGCTGGAGGCTGTGGCCAAACGTTTTCTTTTATTTGGGACACCTACTGATATGATGGTGATCCTAGCTTCTAGTCTCTTCCATGGAGAAGACGGTAGATGGTAGAGTTTGACACTCCAGTTACATGATGAGGCAACCCTCACCAGGGAATACATCGAGAGATTTTTCAAGGCATAGTTCATCCAGGAAACTCTACCCTCAGTGTGTATAAAAGTGCTACTGCACTTACAGCAGTGCAGCAAGACCGTGGACCAGTACTAGGGGAGGATCACTGATCTCTCCCATTACTCCACCAACATGTTAGAGGACCCATACTTAAAGGACCAAACATTTCATCAGGGTCTTCGACAGGATATCAGAGCAAAGATGATATCACTCACCATTCTGACACAAGATGGGGAGCTAGAACGAGTGCATTTGGTGCAGAGCTTCCTAGCTGAGCAATCATCGACAACGATAGCCACCCCTGGATTTCAGGTAGCAGTTTCATCAAATAGAGGTAGTAGATGGATGACTTCGGGACCCAAGAGGGTTATAACTTCTATTGGACAACCTCGGGATACATGATTGTGGTGAGGCACTCATGGTACATAGGAGGACAGTTGAGTATATGGAAGTACTAATCATGTGGTGGGAAAGGTCACCAGGATCATGATTACCCAACCTGCCATACAGATGACAAATTGATAGTTGAGGAATCGCAGAGTCATAGGTAGAGGTTTGGTTGGGGAGGTCCATAGGGTGGCGGGGATGGAAGAGGATTCGGTCGTGCAGTAAGCGGTGGGCTGCAGTTCAAGATTCTACTACCACCACCTCCAGGTGGTCCACCCCGACCACAGGGAGAAAGAGGACATGGACTAGCTCAGCTTCGGGTAGCTGAGGTCTATGACCACAGCACTCCAGATATGATTAAGGGTACAATCTGTGTCTACACCACCCTAGATACAGTACTTATAGACAAATGTGTCAGTCACTCTATTATTTCCACGACCCTCATTCAGAGCTCAGAGATTCCGATGGAGTCTTTAGATCGATTCTTACGGCAAGAGACTCCAAATGGAGGGGATTCTATTATTATACACTGATTTCATAGTGTGATTTTACTATAAGAGGCGAGAAAGTTGGCTAGGATCTTTGAGTATAGTCATCACGGAGTTACGATGTCATCTTTGGTATGGACTGTTTTTCCATAGTCCATGATCAGATTGACTGTATTTGGCGCAATGTATTTTGTCTGTGAGGATGGGACCTGGTTTTTCTTCACCAGTGAGAAGGGAACCTTATTATAATAGAATTGAATAACCCATAGGAGGTTGTAACCAATGACACATCAATAGGCTCCCATTTAACATAGGGAAGTTGATGTTGAGAGTCTGAGATATCCTGTAGTGGTGGACCTGTATGCCGATGTCTTTCCTGATGATGTTCCAGGATAACCTCCATGCATAGATTTAGATGTTTACATCGACGTGTACCCCTGGGGGACCACGATATCTACACCAGAATATTTGATGGCTCCAGCAGAACATCGTGAGATACCTGTATAATTGGTGGACTTTTAGTGTAAGGGGTTCAAAAGGCCTGGCGTGTCCCTATGGGAAGCCTTGTTTTTAATTTCCAAGAAGGAATATGGGAGTATGAAACTCTAGGTAGATTATCGGCACCTGATCCAAGTGACCTCGAATAAAATGTATCAACTCATGAGGATCAATGATCTTTTTGATTAGTTGAAGGGAGAACAATGTTTTTAGAAGATAGACCTCAAATCAGGCTATCATCATCTCAGGGTACGAGATGAGGATGTGGAGAAGACATCCATTAGATGTCGGTATGGCCACTACGAGTTCTTGGTTATGCCTTTTGGCATGAAAAACTCCCATGCATTGTTCATGGGTCTCAAGAACAGTATCATCCAGCCATTCCCAAATCGTATTGTGTTAGTATACATTGACGACATCTTGGTTTACTCAGTGATAGATGAGAAACACTCTTATCATCTATAGATAGTTCTAGTAGCTCCCCAAAGGATCCAGATTTATGGTAAACTCTCGATGTGCCATTAATAGATACGAGAGGTTCACTTTCTAGGGCACGTTATCTCGGAGGATAGAGTTGGAGTAGATCTAGTGAAGATAGAGGTTGTGCTATAGTGGGAGAAACCCAAGACTGTGATCAAGGTGAGGAGTTTCCTGGGGATGGCTGGGTACTACTAGAGATTCCTACACGACATTTCCAGAGTTGTGGAACCCTTGTCAACATTTACGAAAGAGTTACATCCCTTTCGTGTGGACGGAGTGATGCCTAAAATGTTTTCAAGAGTTTAGGGAGATACTGGAGAGTGCCCCCATATTATGGCTACTAGAAAGGGAGTTGGGTATTTAGTCTACTACGACGCATCAGGGGATAGACATGGATGTGTCTTGATGCAGGAGAGAGAAGTAATCACTTATGGATCTCGGTAGCTAAGATAGCATGATAAGAACTAATCTACCCATGACATGGAGTTATTAGTAGTTGTGTTTTCCTTGAATATGTGGAAAAATTACCTGATGGATGAATTTTTTACACTCTAGATAGATCACATGAGTCTCAGGTATATCTTCTCATAGAAGGTCCTAAAACTGAGACAGTGATGATGGATAGAGTTCTTCAATGAATATGAAATTGAGATTTTCTATATTCCTCGAAAGGGGAAAATAGTGGCAAATGCACCCCGCAAGAGGTCTAGTCTACAATTTTTAACTGAGGAAACAAAGTAGCTAGCCACATTGAAGATATACTTTGTGGATAGAGATGGAACAATTTACCTCCAGTATATAACTATCACTCCCCAACTTCTTCAGTGAATTTGAGAGGCATAGCTTTGGGATATTTAAATCAAGGAACAACATTCTTAGATATCCGCAGGACAGGCACCTGGTGGATTTTTTGAAGGTGGTGAGCATGTCATCCTCTTTAGAGGATGCACCATGATACATATGGCTCTACTGGAGGAGGTGTTGATGGAGTTCCATACATCCCATCTGGAGGTACATCCTGGTGTGGAAAATACGTAACATGACCTACGACATCATCACTGGTGGCTTGGAATGAAGAAGGCAGTGACATAGTTTGTTTCACGATGCCTCACTCATTAGCAAGTGAAGTTCGAGAATCAGGTTCAAACTGGCTTAGTGAAACCAGTAGAGGTGCCAGAGTAGAAGTGGGATGGTATTTACATGGACATTGTGATATGGATACCACAGATTTCTGGGGGATATGATTCCTTCAGGGTGATCATTGACTAATCACAAATTAGGCCCACTTCCTACCCCTCCATGAGCAGGGACTAGTAGGTGGATTGGGAAGCCTCTATATATAGAATATTATACGTAATAATGGGGATATATAGATGATTGTCTCCGAATGTGATGCACATTTTACATCCCAGTCATGGAAGGTATTACATGATGCGTTTGGGGCATAGCTATGTTCGAGCCCTGCCTTTCATCCGCAGATGGATTTTTCGATGAAGCGGGCCATTCAGACACATGAGGACATTCATCGTGGTTACATACTAGATTTTGTTCGTAGTTGAAAGGATCACTTGCCATTGGTGGAGTTCATGTACAACAATAGTTATCACTCCACCATTGGTATGGAACCATTAGAGGCCTTATACGGTCGACCTTGCAGATCACCTCTATGCTGGACAGACCCATGCGAGTCAGCACATATAGGTCAAGAGTTGGTATGGACTTCTACTGAGAAGGTGCAAATAATCCAGAAGCAGATGAAGACTGCATAGAGCAGATAGAAGTCTTATGATGACTGCAGAGGGAGGCCCTTGGAGTTTGAGGAGAGAGACAACATCTTCCTATGGGTCTCATCTCAACGAGGTTTGGGATGATTTGGAAGAGGTGGAATACTCTCAACTAGGTTTATTAGACCTTTTTGGATACTTTAGAGGATTGTTGATGTAGCATACCGCTTGGTACTACCATTGTAGTTAAAGAGGGTGCACGACGTCTTTTACTTATCCCAACTGAGGAGATACGTGCATGAAACATCTCACATCATCGAACATGGAGATCTAACATTTGATAATGGAGTGAAGTTTATGGAGGTTCTAGAAGATATTGAGGATCGACAGGAGTGAGTCCTTTATGGATGATTAAAATCATAGTTGTGCATTCAGTAACCACATTTGATTCCTTAGTCTATGTTGTGGCTTTCGAGGGTGAAAATCTCAAAGTTGGAGATAATGTAAAATACAGTAATTTCCATGTAATTTTTTAGTTATATGGAATTATTAAATGTCTTCAAAAAATGAAAGCCCATGATTCTGAGGCCCGGTGTGCCCAAAATTATTTTTTGAACATTATTTAGGTATGTTCAGTAAATGAGTGAGTGGTGTTTTCTATCATTTTAAATGGTGCTCAGATTAAAATTTTGAGGGCACCGTTGAATCTGTAGTGTTGAGGTTATGTGAATAGAGGATTCACCTCGACCACAAAAATTCATGGAGTAAAAGATAGATTATTGAATTTTTAAATGAATAATAAAATAACATTATTATTATATTTCTGTATTTCTTCTCCTCTAAAGGACAAGTGGCAGTGGCAGGACCAAAGGCATGTCAAGCCATTAAATTTTTTGGCTCCTCAAATCCTTTGTAATAGTGCCGTTGGAATTAAGAAGGTTCTTGTTAAATGAACTCCTATTATATTTGTGGGTGTTACTCACCCTCCCCCTCTTCTATTTGTATTAATATTGAGGAGTGGTAATGGCGTGATTTCATCAAGCGATGAAGATCTGGTAATGTGACGTGATGCAAGTCACAAATATGAAGGAACCGGTTCCATCGGGTAGTGACGGGGGACACCGAATTATGAACCAAAGGACGATGTTTGATTGGAATATTTTCTGGCTTGTTACAGGGAAGCGAGAACCGACAGTTACTTAATCGTGGGCATTCTCATACGATTTTATTGTAAAGATTTTATTTTTATATAATTTTTAGTGATTGTTGAATATTTTTTCCTCCTTCATGTTTTGATGATAAAGAGGAGGGAGCGGACCAAACAGACATGAACCAAACCCTCGTATACCTTCTTTACCCTTTATTTCACCATGAATGACTACCAACGTAGTGACACCGACTGACCATGATAGAGACGGCGTGCAGTCATGCACCACAGGAGGAGGGAACGACACTATGCCATGACGGTTAGAAGAGCAGCCATCACCATCCATCTGTGGAGGCGGTGTGGAATGCCATTGTGAACTGCCGGTGGGAAAGGGTTGCAGCCGAAGCTACGGAAGGAAGAGGTAGAGCAGAACGCCGTAGCACGATGCTTGAAGAGGCTCTTACTCGAAGCTGTGACAGGTGGAGAGCGGCATGGCCCCACCCTGCACCAGATTGGAGGACCACTGGTCCGCCAAAATGGTTGACCGTTACGCGGTGGGGAAGCCCCCCACTGACTAGCCGAAATGGCCACACACTCGCGGGGCCATCAGTAAAGACTGATCTGCATTCTACCAGACCGGGCCAGATGCAGGTCGTACATTCCTAGATGACCAGTCCCACCCAGTGGATCGGACCCACCTAATGGATCATACACGCCCCGCGGACCAGACCCATCTGACAGTCTGGGCTGAACATGCGGCCCAGTGGGCCAATGCGGGTGGGCCGTGCTCCACTCGAAGGGTCAGGACAACCACGGTCGGGGCCTGCAAACCAAACCGGGATGACCACGGCTAGCCAGACCTAGTTAGTCGGGCTAACCCTTAGTGGTCCTTACCGGAGTGGGGTCAGGTGCTCCCTTGGACATGTTGCATCGGAACGGCCTGACCGGGTCGGACCGGTCTCAGACACAACCGGTCCCCGAATAAAGAAACACCCATAACTAATGAAGCAGGTGTGTATTTGACATTCAATTAGAGGAATTTGGGTCTCTTTTGGGATGTGATCCCTTCGGCATATCCCGACAGCTTGACCAAGCCGGGTCGGACTAAGGTGTGATCGCCCCCATTTCACTAAAAGGGGTGTAACTACAAGGTCGTGCGTCCGTTTGATGAAGTCTCTACGATGATGGAAATTATAGGACGAGGCGGTCCAACTGGTATAATCCATAATAGTTTTGGATAATTTTTGAGTGCAGCGGGATTGGATCAAACCTGAATCCAACCGGGCCCTCAGAACTAAAATGCTTATAATTCACAGACCGGGAATCTGATTGAGGCATCGTTTATCTCATTGGAACCCTTACGATATGGTGGTCCATTGGGATACTTATTCATGGAACATCGTAGAAGATGAGGTACAAACGATCTCTTCAGGACTAGTTCTACCAAACGTGTTATGAGCAGGAATCATGTGGCTGGATGTGAGGCGGAGATTGGAGACAGATTAAATGGAGATTAGTTCAGAGAGATCCTATGTGGGCCAGCATCGATCATATGTGGGTTAGATCCTATGTGGTTTAGCGATCAATGATCCTTTGTGGGTGAGCACATACTAATCATGTGTTGGTCAGATCCTATATGGGTCAATGCTTAACGACCCTATGTGGGTCAGGGCATACCGATCTTATGTGGATCATATCTAGTGTGGGTCAGTGGGGGATAGTACCCATCGACTCTAGGCGGGTCGGATCCTATGAGGGTCATTACAGTGGTTAATACCTATAAATACTGTGTGGTTTAGACTCTGTTTAGTTTGATGCAGCACATCTTGACAGAATAAGATGATCTTACTTCACGAATGATCATCTGTACTTCTATACTTCATTAATACATGGTGTTAGCTGAGACTTTTATCATTGTAGTGTTACCTATGTGGTACCTTCTCCTTTATTGTGTTATCTTCATTATCTTACCTATGAGTTACCTTCACCTACGTGGTGTTATCATTGTGGTGTTATATGTGTTGTAATTTTACCATTGTGGTGTTATCTCCGTGGTGTTACCTGTGTGGTACTTTTAACCTCATGGGGTGACCTTTGTGGTATTCTTTCCTCATGTTTGAGAAGAGAATATCATGAAAACTTTGATATATGTCTGGGAAAATACTAAAGAAGATTTGATGACTGCTTCATGATTTGTGATTGAGTTATGGCTTTGTGGTCTTTCATTTGTGTAACTCTGGGAGACCTTCGGGGGTCTCGGCATCTCTACTGAGTATTATTATACTCATACCTGCACATGCTTCAACCGTACCATGTTTTGTCTTCTGCAGACGACAGAAAAGGTTAATCGAGGCTAAGGGAGCCAGGACTGGATGGTGTTCATGGGAGGATCATTTGACCTGACGTGACATAAGACTACTAATCATGAGTTGTACAAACCCTTCAGGTAGGATCTTCGGTGGATGTTCCAGGAGCAGTTTTTTCCTTTTCCAGTGTTACTTGTACTTTCCAGTTGGCCTTGTATTTTAGCCCCTTTTACATTTAGCACTGTTTTTATAGTAGTAGTTTACTTCCTGTTGGATTCGTGTTGTGTAATTGGATTTTGTGTTTGTACATGTTTAAATGAAATGTCTTCCCGTTAAGGGATACGCCTTTCTAGTGCTAGTCGCCATCCCCTGGTCTATGCAATGTAGGATTAGGGTAGTCACGACATAGATGTAACATCCCAAGTAAGTAATGAATAATAGATATTTTTATCTATGCCTATTAATGAATTAAATAGTGTTTTAGAGGCTTAAAATGAAAATAAATCCAATCTTAAGCATGGAATACCCTAATATTTTTAAAAGATTGTTTTACTGCCTTTTAATGGAAAACCATTTTTAAATATATCTTTTGACAATTTTATAATCTATGTTTGTCAAAATAAACGTATTCTTTATGATTGGGACATCAAAATTTACTTTGTGTGATTTTTTGGTATTTTTCCGATAAAGTTCATTTTTAATGAATAGTGAAAAATGTTGTATTTTAATTAAAAACATCTTTTTAATATAATTTATTTATATGATCAGATTATCTCTTGAATTGGTTTTAAAGTGAAATTAGAATATATTTTTACCATTTAATCCAGTGGTAGTCATTGGAATCAATTTCACTTTGAAATTGGACTTAAACTAGTGTCAATCTTTTGATACTTATTGTTTCATAAAAACATGCTATTTGTCATGACAGCGGGAATTAATTATATAATTAATTAATGCATCTTATATGTTTTGAATTTTGTAAAATAGACATAAATTTTGAATTCAGAATAACAAATATATCTTAGGGTGATGTTTTGGTATTTTCCTGAAATACTTCAATTTTTTATGAATAGTGAAACCACTAAGTGGTAGTTAAAGAAACTGATTTTTCATTTAAATGAAAATTTTCCACTTATGTGATTTGATTTTCAAAAATCCTACATACATGGTTGTAATGAAGAATTAAAATTTTGTTCAATGAGATTAAAATAATTTTTTGTTGAATAGTAAATTTTAATTCTTAATCGCGATTAGAGGTAATTAGTGTAGCTTAAGGTAAAAATAATGTTGTAATAATATGAGATGAGCTTGACACATGTCCTACCCACATTGGATGTGTCATGGCTGAACAATAAAATCCATGGGTCAACATGCGGACCCCATGGAGCCACTTTGTTAGGGAAATGACATAAATAACTTTTTATTTAATGTTAAAGTAAAAATAACACAAACATGAGAGGTTTTACTAAACCAATTTTTACATGTGGTTATAAAAGTAAGATTTTTGATTATAAATAGTCATTGTAAAGATAAAAATATTAACTACATCATGATATTTTTTTATAATTTTTAGACTTTAAATAAATTAAATTATTTATGACATCATGATGATTCAACGATTACCTCATTAATAATGGATTTAAATAGAATGAAATGATAATGTAAAATCTATGAACTACACATGTAAAAAACCTATTGGATGGGTGGATTTCGAACCCTTGTCACCATACCCTCGAATTATATCAATGTGGTACCTTTTGAATCCGAAAATCATTTTAAAATAAAGTAACATTTCTTTACATTCCAAGAGTGCCCCTCCTCTCCTCTTATAAAAGGCCCCCACCTCTACCTCCTTACCCACACATCCAAAGCCTTTGGATCGGCCAACCCCTACCCAGTTTGTCTCTCAACTTCAATCTCTTACTCCTTGAAGCCTCACTTTGGGCAGAAGTCTTCCCAAGGAAGCCTTTGAGCTCAAACCAAAGGGAGTTACCCGATTTTAAGGTAATGTCTTCACTTGAGTCCTTTTGTTTTATTTTGATTATCCAACCCCCTAAACTCTTTTTATTCATTTCTTTTGTAATAAATCCAGTATATTCAATATACTAGGATGTTGTTATAAGAAGTATTCGAGCTACACATACACACACATACATCTAATGGTTAAAGAACATACTGTTTCCGTGAATAGCGAATTTCTGCCTCCCGAAACGATGATTGTTCAACATTATTTTAACACCTTAAAAGGTGGAAATTAAGATGAAACTATATTTATATATGATATATAATATGTTTATGTTTTATTTATGCTTATGTATTTTTCATTTTGGGATTACCTTTATGGTTTCCATTATGGTTATAGATGGTATCTTCATTTAAGGAAGTGCGGACTACCGCCCCCTCAAAATGATTTGATTCGTTAATACCATATGTGGGATGTATAAAGGATGGAGTTATGATATTATATATGATATTACACTGGAATTATAATATACCTTTATATCATTATGATTCCATTCTATAAAATATGAAATAGAAATGAAAGTAGCGTTCATGCGTACGTACGGCTTACCGTCTCCATGAACGGTTAATTTCATTTCTTACCTCTAAATGACTATGTAATATTATAAATGCATGTATATACTGGATATATATGATATATATGATATATACATCATGATTATAATTCTTGGATATAATGGATACATGAACAACTTGAAATTATAAAGGGTTTATTTTTTACTCAAGTACCAATGATCGTTAAAACGACAGTTATTAACTTAAATAATTACATAGTGTTCATGACATGGAAATAAGTGATATAAAAGGAGTAATGCAATTTAAAAAGGTACTTAAACAAGTATAAATTAACTCAAGTTTATTATTCAGGAGATTAAAGAACGACCAAGTCATGTCGGACCCAAGGTATGGGACTTCGTCTCAATCTCCTTTCATTGAGGCATATTTTGTTTTATACACAACCTTATTTTATACGGTGTATAAACCCCTTTGACTTTTACGTTTATCCAAAATGAATCTTTTTTATAAGAAGCGTTCTACTAAACGAAAAAAGCGAATGTTTTTGTCGTACGTATGCTGCGACAATGACTTCTCCGCCGCCATGACCATTATTTGAGTTTCGGCTTCCTCTATAAGCCATACCTTTTTTTAATGAAAAATAAATACCATGTTTTACTTTTATTTTATTTTGGTATTGAAAATGGTTTTCATAATTTTTTTATATCAATGTGTTGTATTGATATCTTGTGATTGAAAAGTAGTAGTTTTATGTTTCCTTTATGCATGTTTTATGTGATACGATTTTGTTGAGGTTCTTCGGCATTATTATGAAGAGGGGTGGTTCCGTGATAAACTAAGGGCGGGTGAGCCCGATATAGCTCTCCAATGCATTGGGTAACACGAAGGAGTGAAACGGTAGGGTTTCTCCGAAGAGATGTAGGGAATATACTGTGATGGTTATTCCAAACGTAACCAAGAGGGTTACTCCCTACGTAAGAATGTTAGGAATGCCTCATGTTACCTTTATGTCTTATTATTTCTATGATTTATTCGTGATTGGATGAGGTATGTTAAAGTGCTTATGTTTTATTGGTAAAGTATGATTTCATTCTTATGTATATATGAACTTATGTTTCCTTTCCATATTTTTATAACCCATACTGAGCTTTTTATGCTCGTCCCAACTGTTTTTGAAATGTATTCACAGGTCAAGGGAAAGGTACATGATATGATGATACTGTCAAGGAAGTGTCAAGAATGAATCCATGTCTTATATTAAATATGATTCCATTTGTGGGAAAAATGAATACTATCTTTATGTAACCACTTTGTTTATATGTGGAATGTAATGCAAGTTTTATGTTCTAATTCTCTAATACTCTATACCGGAAAAGATCCTCTAGGTGTAATCTTGTAATATCTCAAGATTAAGTAAGGTTTAAATCTGGGGCCATATAGTTGGTATCAGAGGGAGGTCTAGATAACTTTAGAAGTTATAATTATATTAAATGATTATCCAATTTTTTTTTTGAAATGATATAGCATTTGAAGATTACCATGTTGCTTCATTTAAGACATGTTTGTTCATAAGGTTTTTCTACAGAGGAAACAGGGAAGCAGTGCTAGGAAGGAATACAGAAAGAAATAACCTTCCGAATCAGCATCCTGAGATGGTCGGAATTGGAACTGAATAGTTTGTTGCAGTAATGGTGAAGTTGACTCAAGCGATAAATGGTGGTGGTATTCATGCACGAGATCAGCCAGATCAATCGCAGAGGAACATGTCAGTGGTGGGACATTTCATGAGGCAACATCCCCCATCATTCAGAGGACAATTTGACCCTTTGTTAGCTGAAGGGTGGATTAAAGCACTGGAGAATATTTTCAATGTCATGGGGTGTTCAAAAAATCAAAAGGATAGTCTTTCTATTTACCGTTTGGAGGGTGAAGCAGATCAGTGGTGGTCGATGGTTAAAAATATCAGGGACGCCGATGAGATTGATGCTCTTGACTGGGATGAATTCAAAGGTATGTTTCTTGAAAACTTTTTTCCTAAGGTTTTTCAACTTAGGATGGAAAAACAATTCTTGGAATTGAGTCAAGAGGAAGACTCAGTGGCTACCTAAGAATAATGGTTCACTCGATTGGAATGGTATGCTCCAAATTTTATCCGAGACCTTGATAGTAAAATCAATCATTTTTACTCAGGATTAATGCCAAAATATCGAAGGTCACTAGCTTCTAGTGATTTTAAAAGTTATGAAAAGATTGTTAGATGTGTTGAGATGGTGGAAATTGTGTTTTCTGATGATAAAGTGTTCTATAACAACCAACAGAAGAAGAGACCGAGGTGGCAGGAGAAAGGGAAGAATACTTCAAAAAAGTCTGATGGTAAGAAATCTATGTTTCCAGTTTGTGATAAATGTGGCAAAAGGCATGCTGGGGAATGACTTCTGAATTCTGGAAAGTGCTACTGATGTGGTAAGATGGGACATAAGGCTCGTGATTGTACTGAAAAAGTTCAAGGTGATGGTAAGTTCAAATTTTATTTATAGTTAGTGAAATGTTTTAAGTGCAATGAGATGGGTCACTATGAAAATGAGTGTCTGACAAAGAGCTCGAGTGATGGGAAGTAGTTAGACTACAAGCAGAAATGGGTGGTGAAATCCTTTGCAACTACTTCAGCAGATGTCGAGCCATAAAATGATGTTGTATCAGGTACTTTGTTTGTTTCTTCAGATTATGACAGTGTGATGTTTGATTCGGGGTCTACACATTCTTTCATCTCTGAAACCTTTTCTAGTAAAATGGGAATACCATATCAAGAAATGACCCCTGAACTTGTGGTAAAAACACCTGGGGGAAATGTTGAGGAAAAAAGAATTTATAAGAATCTTCCTATCCTTATCCGTGGAAAGAACCTACATGAAAACCTTATTGTTTTACCTCTAGTAGATTTTGATGTTATCCTGGGTATGGATTGGCTCTCTATTTACCATGCTAAGATTGACTGTAGAGCTAAAGAAGTTTCTTTTCAGAAAGACTTTCAGTTTGTGTACAAGAATGAACCCTTACTATTAATAAGATATCAAGTGGCCGAGAAACTTGTAATAGATGGAAATGAATGTTAGCTTGCACATATTGTTGATAACAAGGGAACTGTTCAGATTAATGATGTGCCAGTGGTAAATGAGTATCCTGATGTTTTTCCTGATGAGTTGCCTGGAATAATACCAGATCAGGAAGTTGAATTTAGTGTTGACTTAGTTCCTGATGCTAAGCCAATTTTGAAACCCCCTTATCGAATGGCTCAAATTGAACTTTTAGAGTTGAAGGAGCAATTGCAAGATTTATTAGAGAAAGGTTTCATTCGACCTAGCACATCACCATGGGGTGCTCCTGTTTTATTTGTTCAAAATAAAGATGGTTCTATGAGACTTGGCATTGATTATAGAGCCTTGAATAACATAAATGATAAGAACAAATATCATTTGCCTCATATCGATGATTTATTTGAATAGCCCCTGGGAGCTCAGTATTTTTCAAAGATTGACCTGAGATCGGGGTACCATCAGCTGAAGGTAAAGGAAGCAGATTTTCCACAGACTATGTTTCGTACAAGATATGGCCATTATGAATTTTTAGTAATGCATTTTGGGCTAACCAATGCACCTGCTATATTCATAGACTTAATGAATAGAATTTTCCATGAGTTCATGGATAAGATTGTGGTGGTTTTCATTGATGATATTTTGGTGTTTTCTAAAAGTAAAGAGGAGCATGAAATACATTTAAGGGTTATTTTGAAAACCTTAAAAGAAAAGAAATTGTATGGGAAATTCAGAAAGTGTGAGTTTTGGTTGCAACAAATTTCTTTCCTTGGTCACATTGTTTCTATTGATGGGATAACTGTTGATCCTGCAAAAACAAAGGTTGTTGAAGAATGGCCAAGAGCCACAAATGTAATAGAGATTCGTAGTTTCCTTGGTTTGGAAGGCTATTACTGAATGTTTTTTAGACATTTTTCACGGTTTTCTAGTCCAATGGATAAGCTAACTTGGAAGGGTGTTAATTTTATCTAGACAAAATAATGTGATGATTGTTTTCAGGAACTGAAAAGATGATTGGTGAATGCTCCAGTTTTGGCACTACCATCTAGGAATGGTGAGTTTTTTATATACAGTGATGATTCATTGAAATGAATTGGTTGCGTTCTAATGCAAAATGATCAGGTAATTGCTTATGATTCACAAAATTTGAAAAATCATGAGGTAAATTACCCTACACATGATTTGGAATTAGCTGATGTTGTTTTTGCTTTAAAATTTTGGAGGCATCATATGTATGGAGTAAAGTGTGAAATACATACCGATCACAAATGTTTGAAGTATATATTCACTCAGAAAGAGTTGAACATGAGACAATGGAGATGGCTAGAATTAATCAAGGATTATGATTTACCATCCGGGAAAAGAAAATAAAGTGGCTGATGCTTTGAGTTGAAAAAGTAATGCATCATTAGCAATGTTGTAGTTGGAACGTGATCCTTTGGATAAGGATTTGATGAACATTGGCATAGAAGATGTTGGTGCAGGATGTTCTTCTGTTTTGATTCAGGTATTAGTAAAATCATCTCTATCAGACAGAATCAAGAAAGCATAGAAGCAAGACAGTGAGTTGCAGGAAATGGTAGAGCTAGTTCAGAAAGGTAAGTTTCCTGAATTCAACACTGATAATGATTGTGTTTTGAGATTTGGGAAGTGATTGTGTGTGCCTTGTGATTCAAAGTTGAAGAGAGAGTTGTTATGTGAAGCTCATAGTTCTCAATTTTCAGTTCATCCTGGCAGTACTATGATATACAAATATCTGTGGGAGTATTACTGGTGGGATGGAATGAAAAGAGATATTGCTGATTTTACTGTGAAGTGTTTGACTTGTCAACAGGTTAAAGAAGAGCGACAGTTACTGAAAGGAATGCTTCAGCCTTTACCAGTTCTAGAGTGGAAATGGGAGAATATATATATGGACTTTGTTGTGGGATTACCGAAGACATCTCGAGGTAATAATTCAGTCTAGGTTATTGTTGATCGCTGGACTAAATATGCTCATTTCCTTGCTATATGAGATACTTTTTCCCTAGATAAACATTTCCATTTGTATCTTAAAGAGATAGTTAGGTTACATGGAGTTCCTCTCTCCGTTGTATCTGACCGTGATCCTAGGTTCACTTCTAACTTTTGGAAAAACCTTCAGAAGTCGTTGGGTACTGAATTAAATTTTAGTACAGCATTTCATCCTCAATCAGATGGGCAGTCAGAATGAAAAATTCAAACATTGGAGGATATGCTACGTTCTTTCTCTATGGATTATCAGGGAAGTTGGGACCAACATATTTCTTTGGTTGAATTTTCTTATGATAACAGTTTTCATTCTAGTATACAGATGGCACCATTTGAGGCCTTATATGGGAAGCGGTGTCAAACTCCAGCTTTTTGGGATGAAGTGGGTAAAAGAAAGCTGATGGGACCAGAATTGGTAGAAGAGTTGGTAGAGAATGTTCAGCTGATACAGAAACACATGAGAACATCTTAGAGCAGGCAGAAGAGTTATGCAGATAACCATAGGAAGGATCTATCTTTCAAGGTAGGAGATCATGTTTTTCTCAAAGTCTCACCATGGAAAAGTGTGATGCGATTTGGTAAGAAAGGAAAGCTGATTCCAAGGTTCATTAGACCATATGAAATTATGGAGAGAGTTGGATCAGTTGCATAAGGGGTGGCTTTACCTCCGAGTTTATCTCAGGTACACAATGTTTTTCATGTTTCGATGCTGAGAAAGTACATGCCAGATCCATCTCATGTTTCGAGTCCAGAGGTAGTTCAGCTGGAAGAGAACATATCATATGAGGAACAGCCGGTCCAGATTATTGACCACAGGGAGCAAGTGTTACAGAATATGGAGATTAATCAGGTAAAGGTTTTGTGATAAAACAACATGATGGAAGAGGCAACATGGGAATCTGAAAATGCAAGGAGGGATAAGTACCCCCATTTATTTAATAAGTAAATAAATTACGGGGACACAATTTTCAAAAGGGGTGAAGGATGTGACATCCCATGTAAGTAATGAATAATAGATATTTTTATCTATGCCTATTAATGAATTATATAGTGTATTAGAGGCTTAAAATGAAAATAAATCCAATCTTAAGCATGGAATACAGTAATATTTATAAAAGATTGTTTTACTGCCTTTTAATGGAAAACCATTTTTAAATCTATCTTTTGAAAATTTTATAAGCTATTTTTGTCAAAATAAACTTATTCTTTATGATTGGGATATCAAAATTTACTTTGTGTGAATTTTTGGTATTTTTCCAATAATGCTCATTTTTTAATGAATATTGAAAATGATGTATTTTAATTCGAAACCTCTTTTTAATCTAATTTATTTATATGATCAGATTATTTTTTGAATTGGTTTTAAAGTGAAATTAGAATATATTTTTACCATTTAATCCAGTGGTGGTCATTGGAATCAATTTCACTTTGAAATTGCACTTAAACTAGTGTCAATCTTTTGATACTTATTGTTTCAAAAAAACACGCTATTTGTCATGACAGCGAGAATTAATTATTAAATTAATTAATGAATCTTATATGTTTTATATTTTGTAAAATAGACATAATTTTTGAATTCATAATATTAAATATTTCTTAGGGTGAAGTTTTGGTATTTTTCTGAAAAACTTCAATTTTTGATGAATAGTGAACCCACTAAGTGGTAGTTAAAGAAACTGATTTTTCATTTAAATGAAACTTTTCCACTTATGTGATTTGATTTTCAAAAATCTGACATACATTGTTGTCATTAAGAAGTAAAATGTGGTTCAATGAGATTAAAATAATTTTTTGGTGAATAGTAACTTTTATGTTCTTAATCGCAATTAGAGGTAATTAGTGTAGTTTAAGGTACAAATAATGTTTTAATAATATGAGATGATCTTGACACATGTCCTACACTCATGGGATTTGTCATGGCCGACCAAGAAAATCCATGGGTCAACATGGGGACCCCATGGAGCCACTTTGGTTGGGAAATGACATAAATAACTTTTTATTTAATGTTAAAGTAAAAATAACACAAACATGATATGTTTTACTAAAGCAATTTTAACATGGGGTTTTACAAGTCAGATTTTGATTATAAATAGTAACTAGAAAGATAAAAAGTTTCCTACATCATGATATTTTTTTTATAATTTTTAGACTTTAAATAAATTAAATTATTTATAACATTATGATGATGGAGCGATTACATCATTAATAAAGGATTTAAATAAAATGAAATGATAATGTAAATTATATGACCTACACATGTCCAAAACCTATTGGATGGGTGGATTTCTAACCCTTGTCACCTTACCCTCGAATAATATCAATGTGGGCCCTTTTGAATCCGAAAATCATTTTAAAATAAAGTAACATTTCTTTACTTTCCAAGAGTGCCCCTGCTCTCCTCTTATAAAGGGCCCCCACCTCTACCTCCTTACCCACACTTCCAAAGCCTTTTTCTCGACCAACCCCTACCCATTTTGTCTCTCCACTTCCCTCTCTTACTCCTTGAAGCCTCACTTTGGGAAGAAGTCTTCCCAAGGAAGCCTTTGAGCTCAAACCAAAGGGAGTTACTCGATTTTAAGGTAATGTCTTCACTTGAGTCCTTTTGTTTTATTTTGCTTCTCCAACCCCCTAAACACTTTTTATTAATTTCTATTGTAACAACTCTAGTATCTTCAATATACTAGGTTGTTGTTATAAGAAGGATTCGAGATACACTTACACACACCTACATATGATTGTTAGAGAACATGTTGTTTCCGTGGATGGCGAATTTCTGCCTCCCGAAACGATGATTGTTCAACATTCTTTTAACACCTTCAAAGGTGGCCATAAAGATGACACTATATTTATATATGATATATAATATGTTTATGTTTTCCTTAAGTTTATGTATTTTTCATTTTGGGCATACCTTTATGGTTTCCATTATGGGTAAACACGATATCTTCATTTAAGGAAGTGCAGACTACCTTCCCCTCAAAGTGATTTGATTCGTTAATACCATATGCGGGACGTATAAAGGATGGATTTTTGATATTATATAATATATTACACTATAATTATAATATACCATTATATCATTATGATTCCATTATATAAAATACGAAATAGAAATGAAAGCAGCGTTCATGCGTACGTACGGCTTACCGTCTCCATGAACGGTGCATTTCATTTCTTACCTCTAAATGATTATGTAATATTATAAATGCATGTATATACGGGATATATATGATATATATGATATATAAATCATGATTATAATTCTGGATATAATGCATAAATGAACAACTTGTAATTATAAATGGTTTATTTTTGACTCAAGTACCAATGATCGTTAAAACGACAGTTATTAACTTAAATAATTACATAGTGTTCATGACATGGCAGTAAGTGATATTAAAGGAATAATGAACTTTAAAACGGTTCTTAAACAAGTAGAAATTAACTCAAGTTTATTATTCATGAGATTAAAGAACGACTGAGTCAAGTCGGACCCGAGGTATGGGACTTCGTCTCAATCTCCTTTCATTGAGCCATATTTTGTTTTATACACAACCTTCATTTATACTGTGTATAAACCCCTTTGACTTTTACGTTTATCCAAAAGGAATATTTTTTATATGAAAAATTTTACTAAATGACAAAAGGGAATGTTATTGTCGTATGTATGTGGTGACAACGACTTCTCCGCCGCTGTGACCATTATTTGATTTTCGATTTTCTCTACAAGCCATACATTTTTTTTAAGAAAAATAAATACCATGTTTTACTTTTCTTTTATTTTGGTCTTGAAAATGGTTTTCATAATGTTTTTATATCAATGTGTTATATTGATATCTTGTGATTGAAAGGTATAAATGTTATGTTTCCTTTATGCATGTTTTATATGATACGATTATGTTGAGGTTCTTGGGAATTATTATGAAGACAGGTGGATCCGTGATAAACTAAGGGCCGATGAGCCCAATATAGCTCTCCAATGCATTGGGTAATGTGAAGGAGTGAAACATTAGGGTTTATCTAAAGAGATTTAGGGAATATACTGTGATGGGTATTCCAAACGTAACCAAGAGGGTTACTCCCTACGTAAGAATGTTATGAATGCCTCAAGTTACCTTTATGTCTTATGATTTCTATGATTTATTCATCATTTGATGAGTTATGTTAAAGTGATTATGTTTTATGGGTAAAGTATGATTTCATTATAATATATGTATGAACTTATGTTTCCCTTCTATATTTTTATAACCCATACTGAGCTTTTTATGCTCATCCCATGTTTTTTTGAAATGTTTTTCACAGGTCAAGGGAAAGGTACATGATATGATGATAGTGTCAAAGAGGTGTCAAGAATGAATCCATGTCTTATTTTAAATATGTTTCCATCGATGGGAAAAATGAATACTATCTTTATGTAACCACTTTGTTTATATGTGGAATGTAATGCAAGTTTTATGTTCTAATTCTCTAAAACTCTAAACCTGAAAAGATCCTCAAGGTGTAATCATGTAATATCTCAAGATTAAGTAAGGTTTAAGGTCGGGGCCTTATAACAGGCCCTGAGGGATGGGTCATGACAATTATATACATCAAACAATAAATATTATGAAAAATAATGGACTTATCACTTATTTTATATATATATTAATATGTTTTACCCTTTACAGAGGTAATACAATTACCATTTGTGACTATTGATATTGACTAAAATAAAAGTGTTTTAACTAAAATATTTAATCCTACTAATTATAAATATTAAATCCACTGTTCTAAATTCAAAAACAAATATTCAAAAAAATTTAATTAAAAAATAAATTAATAAATTGCATTGAATAACACTTTTCAGAAAAATACCATTCTAAAACATAAAATGTATTCATACTAAAATTTACTATATAATCAAAAAACATAATTTATTTGTTTTTAATAAAAACAAATAATTAAAATTCAAGTCAATACCAAAAAATTACCATGTAAAAACATTAAATAATATTGTTTTCAATAATAAACATTATTTTTTACTCTTCCTTGAAAAATTAATGTTTTTAAAATTTTTAGAATGAAACATTATAGAAAAATTTTGAAATTATAAACTGAACAATTAAGTTATCTTTTTCAATGAAATTTTTTATATCATACAAATAAAAATATTAAATCCTAAAAAGAATAAAATATAATTTTTTAATGTATTTTTGAACACTTAAAATTAAATTACTAGAAAACATCTGTGATAATTTTCTATGAACCTGCCAATATATTCATACTGAGTTGGATATTTGTTTAAAAAATTGGGTATTTCTATTCATTACTTCTAATTTAATGGAATAATTATAATGAAAATATAGTATTTTAAATATATTTCACGATTCTATTAAATATTATATTTCATGAAATGTAAGATATCAATGAAACCAAATTCATTAAAAATTAACTTCTACAAAAAACTCATGGCATTAAATTATACCCAAATTAATATTTATTTCCCCATCGAAATTAATATCGATCATTAAATGTTTATCATTTCATAATTCCTTCATAGAGAGACACATTATAAAAATTAATAATAAAACTTACCTTAAAAGGAAATGTTGGAAACATACAGTTTACATGAAGTAACACATAACTTGTTTTTGACATAGGGAAAAAATAAGGGAAAATTAAAATGGTGGATTTGGAAGTGAAAACTAATCCCCATGAACTAATAAATAGTGATACGTAACATGGTCATGATTAGGATTATTACCAAATAACCATTGACTAAATGGTTCTGAGAAAATAACATTGATATCATTAGAAATGATGATAAAAGGAACGAATTATATATTAGAATCTATTTAAATGATATAAATGCATGATTACATATCATATTAATTATCTCACTCTTTGATTTTTCCCTGATCAATTTGGAATTCATCTCTTACAATAATAAATGAAGATTAAATTATAATGACTGATGAACTAGTGGATCATAAGATCCATAATGGGATGACAATTCATTCCTTCTATCTCTTGTTATCATCATAACAAAATTGTTAGAACAAGTAATCTAATACACATAAATCTTCATATGGTGAATGAATACATGTATCCCTAAAACCTCATCCAAAATTAAAAAAAATATTCATAAATGCATACCCATATTAACCTTCCAAATTATTAAAATCAAAATCATTTGAAATAAGGTTACTAAATTTCCCAAAATCAACATATCAATAATCCGACAAGAAACATGACATAACTCTTAAATTTTAGACACCAAACATTTGAAAACCATTATCTCATATTATTATGAATCATTTTAATAACAAGAATTAATATAAATGTTACTGAGAACAGTATTTTGTTCAAAATATTTACTCTTTCATCATACCATAAATCATAAAAATCTTATAAATATAGTCCATGATATCATAATCCACCTTGTCATCATATTACCAACATGTTCAAAAGTTATAAATATTTCCCATTTATTTATCAAACTCATACATATCAATACCTCATAATGAACATATTAATGTTTATAATTCCGTTAATTTGTTTTTCTCCAAAAATATCTCCTTACCACTTCAATCACCTATAACCGTTACTAGTAAAAATCAGCATATGATTTAAAATCACTAATGAAAAATTGTTGTGACTGATTCGTAGATGTTTCATTATTCTATGATTCTATAAAAGTAATTATACAATATTATTCTTGAAATAAAAATAAATAAACAATAAATCACACCACTGTTATCTTAAAACATTAAGTTGGCTTTATCAGTTTATTAATTAACACTTCTTTCATCTCATATTTCATTCATAGTGTCTTCATCATTATAAATATAATCATTACTTATGCGACATTGTTTATTCCATTCATGAAATTTCGATCCAGAAAATTGATTTTCATAACTCACCAACAATCCAAATTTAAAACATTATTTTGCTGATGATACCTTAGGAATGAAATTTTTCTCATCCAATACATTAATGGAACCATTCACTTTTTTATTGAAATTAATTTCGTTGTGTACTATTTTTCCACACCCAACAAATCTTTCTATTTCTTTGAAACATTGTACCTCTTCTAAAAATATTCACATTAGCAATACTGACTATTATTTCCTTTTGTGTCACAAAAAAACATAATATTTATCTTATTTGATGGGGGATTAAACAAACCAAATATCAGATAATTGATAATATTTTTATTTTGCTGAATAAGAATTATAACATGTTTTCCTTCCAAATCACCTTTCAATTCATTTCTCATGAGGAATATCATTACATTGTTCATCACATTCACTATTATCATTAATAATTAGGGTTTCATCAACTATCTAAAACCCAAAAAGAACAGTGTGAGAAATAATAATCATTTTCAAAAACTACATAATCATGAGAGGTAATGTCTAAATCATTACACTCTATTTTAAATTAATGACACCATATGATTAACATAGTTCATTCTTGATCATTATCGAAAAATTATGATTCTATCCTATACTAATTGATATCCCTGGGGTTTTCAAATATGTTTTCTAACCCTAATATAAAAGGATTATACAAACCATGATTTGATTCCAAATATAACAGTCCATCGTTTTAATAAAAAATGAAACATCGATTTGTATTAATAATCGATATATAATATTATTATCAACACCATAATTGAAATTCATTAAGGACATTGAAGATTAGATATACAATATTCTTATTTTATGGAATATATTCAACATATCCAATAATGATCTTCACACATAGTACTCCTATTAGAAATATTGTACCTAGAAATTTCTTCATCACCTGGTGAAGGAAGAATACGAAATTGTTAAAACAGTTGGTAAGGGTAAGCATCAGAGATATCAATCCATGATCATGTAGAATAATTAGATAAAAACATGTTTTTGTAATAATGTATATAACTAAAAACTTTTTACCCAATAATTAATTGATAATAAACATGATTCATGTCATAAAAAATAACATTTCAGTAAACATGATCCAAAAGACTACGAAATCGTTATAATTATTTCATAAACCAAAATCTCTCATCATGAAATTTTTGCACTACAATAAATATATAAAACCATTTCATATGATATAATTAATAACCAAGACCACCAACATAGTTGATTAAGACACACATGTCTACCATAGAAAATCAGGATGCACATGTTTCACATTGTAGATGATGACACACACGATTTCCATCATGGGTCAAGGCTATGTTCTTGTTTCCGATTATAATATAATTTGATATTAAGTATTTACAAATGAATTTTAGAGAGATATATGTCCCGCCCATCTCATAATAAAAACCATAATTATGTATTCCATGGGATCACAAATAAAATTTCATAGAAATATATAATAAAATAAATTAATTTTATAAAAATTTCATCATTTCATAACCCATGTAAAATAAATGGGGTTTAAAAACATTACATCATTTTATAAATATTAGAAAGTTAACGAAATTTATAATAATCATTCCATAAAAAAGATAAACCATTTAGATTAATATTAATGATTGTATCCCAAAATGGAAACCCTAATAAATTATATGTATCACCCAAGGATTTTATATTAAAAATAAATTTAGTGGGATAGATCACATGTAACTATCTTTTAGGGAAATAAATTTTTTATTTTGAAAAGATTTTTTAATTCATTCAAATAACAAGGGAAATTTTTTCATCAAAAACAATTTAATATTATAATGTATTATTCAAACAATTAATGTATCATAATTGTGGAAAAATATTCTCATTTCATACATGATAAAAAACAATCCATTAATATTTTACTCAAAAATGTCAGAAAGAACTAGGTTTATAAAATCATAAAAATATTCTTTTCAAATATTTGTTAAATAGTTAAAAATGTGTAAAAATGATTTTAATAATTCATAGATAAATGTTAAAGATATTTATGAAAAGTGTTTTATAAAATTTATATATAGAAGATAATGATTCCCCATTGGTGAATTAAATGTATACAATCCGTAATAATGATGAAAATTTTCAAATAATACCTTACCACATGTCCTTCTATTATTCGCTCACATTCAAACATCATATTTAATAAATATAGATTTATTATAAATTTTTTCAATAAAAATAATTATATAATACCATTTATAATTTAGTAATAATGGATTATCATCTTTTATAAATAGTTCGTTATTAAAATCACTGTTCTTGGTTTTAATTTCTTCATCTTCTAATAATGTTTCGGTTCGAAAGACTTGGTCCTTATAAATTGATCATAGAATCATAATTTAAATAATATTACAGATGTAATAAACATAATATATAATAATTATATAAATAATTATATTAATTCATTTAAATTAGATATAGGAAAATTTATTAAACTATTCATGGAGACGATGGGTCATACATATGCATGAACGTTGTTTTCTTTTGATGATTTATGGAATGAAATACATGTATAAAAGGATTCAAATAAAAATATTTATTATTATATCATATATATTAGATTTACTCATTAAATCAATCATAATACCTGTCGATGAAATATTTTGATGAAAAATGAATTATATCCCTACATGGAGATGGTAAGGCGTGTGTATGCATGAATGATACATTATATTCTTGTTTGATGGAGAAAATGGTGTATAATTTTTTTTCCATAATTATTTAAACAATTCACTATTTTAAGGACATTAAATTTATAATTTCATGTCAATCATAATTGATTTATAGGTGGTAATTTTCTGTAGAACAATCAAGTGATCAATTAGAATGATTAACTCTTATTCAAAACATATATTTGAGATATCCTCTAAATTGAAATATAGTTTCACTTTAGAGAATACCAGAACCTCTAGAATATTTTTAGATATGTTTAATAGAGAAATTTAAAATGGATGTACGAGCAAGAGGGATCAATGTTTTGAAAATATTTGAGGTTGGAGGTGCACTTTTATAATTGAGGTCAGGGATACTTTTGAAATGTTTATAAAAAAATTATAATAAATTAATATTCATCCAAATACAAAATAAATACCATGGATTTGAATTTAAGAAAATATAATTTGGTAATTTCATCATATAATATATTTTATATTTTGTTTGGTATAATTTTAAACATTTTCTTTTCGAGTAACCCATTGGAATCGTCATTAAATTTAAACAAGTGTATAAACATTTTTAACTGTAAATGTTTTTATGTTTTTTATTTTTATTGTATCAATTGGTCCATAAATGTAAAATATATGAAAATTCAGATCATATAATAATCAATTTTTGTTCTCTATATTTTTTTTTTATTTTTTAATAATTTAATTATTTATTAATCTCATAAAATATCATTACTGTCAACTTTTATACCATTCAAAAAATTGAATTTTAAAAATATGAATAATTTAATTAAAATTTTGAAAAACTATTTAGTTGCATTCGTAAAATATCTTGTTTTTATAAATATATATTTTATGACTTTAATGAAATAAATAAATTTAATATTTAAATCATTAATTTATTTTTATTTATTTATTCTATAAATTGATTAATTTCTAAATAAATTTTTTTTAATAATTTAATGTAAATAATTAATTCGTAAAAAAATTAAATTATATATAATGATGCATATAATTCTTCTAAAACTACATATAATATTTATTGTTTAATATATCTTTACTATAACCCCATCCTAAATAGTGGTTGTTATTGAAAACATGAGTGTGACATCATTGGTTTTTCATTAAATAAATATTATCAAGGTTATAACCTCATACATGTGTCCAAAACAAGTCATATATATATATATATATATATCATGAAAATAAACTTATGACATTAAAAATGGACATGTATATTCATTCATAACCCATTTGTTTACCCATGTGGGCACACAATATAAATTTAAATCTAATAAAGTAACGTTTTGCGATATTCTTTGATCTTAATAATATATAAGTCATTTTTAAGGACAAGTGTCCCTAAAAATATAATATCTAAACATATGTTTTAATGGTAAAATTATATTTATTCAATAAGTAAAAGGAAGAAAATTAATGGCCTTATCACTTTTATTAATTCATATTATCCTATTTTTCCATATATTGAGATAATATATGTTACCACTGTTACTATACATATTCACTAAAATAAATGGGGTTTAATTATCAAATTTTTTCCATGTAGTTATTAATATATAATAAAATTTAAAAATTTAAAAAACTATAGTTTCATCATTTAAATTAAATTAAATCAGCAAAATGCTAAGAAAAATAGTTTTTTGGAAACAATTCCCTTAAAACATTAAAAATTATACTTCATTTATGATTACAAAACCATTATTTGATTATATTAAATTAAAATTAACAAATTATAATTTTTAAAAAATAACAATTTAATATTTACATTTTATAAAATTAAAATAAAATATTGTATTCAATAAAATTTGTATTTTTCACTATTCCTTAAACAAATGTAAAAAAATTCTTCAAAAAGAATTTTAAGGTGATTTTAAAATAATTAATTAAGAAATTAAATTCATTTTATAAAATATATTTCCTATTACATATTGAAGTAAATATTCACTCATAAAAAGATGAAAAACGTATTTTTGAACAAAATAAATTATTAAGGAATAAAAGAGAATTTTATAAAAAAACTTTCTGATATTTTTCGAAGAATAAACTAAAAAAATGCATATTGAGTTAAATATTTATTTCATAATATTGTTATTTTCATTTATTTTTTCTTATTTAATGGACATGTTATAATTTAAATATAATATTTTAATAATATTATTTGGTTTTCCTATACAAGTTATTAAATGAAATACAAACCGTCAATGAAATAAAATTATTTAAAATTAGATTTCTTAAAAATATCAATGTATTACAATATCCAATTGAGTATGTTCATTCTATTTATAATCACAATAATATGGTTCAAAAAACAAAATTAATCTATACGGACAATGAGAGGAATTAATGATAATTTCAAGTTGGGGATCATGTCTACTTGGAGACAGTGCCATGAAAGGAAGTTATATGGTCGGTTAAGATGGTAAAGATAATTCTAAGGTATATTAGTAATTTTAAAAAAATTATTGAATTATTGATATGGATTATAATTTGGTTTTCTCTTGAAAATATCTTTAATGTATGTGATTAACTCTTTGTGTTGTTATTAATGAAGTACATAACATACCAAATGATTAAGATCACCATAAAATTAATAGTGTAAACTATCCAATATGTAAGGTCCTTTTTATATTATTTACCATATATTGTAAGAGTTCTGCTAATTATAAATAGATTTGGTGAGGTGACATTAGAGTAATAATATTTTAACGGAAGAAATATGGGAACCTAAGGGAATAAATGATGAAAATTTACACCACAATTCCTCATGAATACCTGAAATTTTGAGGATAAAATTAATTAAGAGAGGGATAATACAAAAACTATTATCCATTTACATGTATTATATTAAAAAAAATTCATTTTACGTCATAAATGTAGTACAATAAATCCAAAAATTTAAATTCACATGAATTACTCTGACTAATAATGTAAAACATTAAATTAAAAATATAAAGACACTTTATAAAATTTAAAACAGTACCATTGGATGATAAACCAATGTAAATAACAAATGTATATTTTAAAATATTGATGTTTCTCATCTTTAATATTCATTAAAACTATTAATAAAATGTTAAAATAAAAAAACACTTGAAATATTATTGAATTTATATATATATAATTTTGATAGAAATGAATTAGTGAATGAGATTATTTAGAAATAAAAGGCATTTATAGTATGTGTGAGTATTATAGGTCCTTTGTATTAGTATATTATAATTGGAATAGATAATACCTGTTATAATAGTAACTAATGATTGGAATAATTTTTATCATTTTGGTAATGGAGCGTATCATAGAACAAATATTTATTTTGAATAAAATTAGTAAATATAATTTACATATTTTTATAAAATGATTCTGAAATTAATTAAATCAATGTATGTATAAATAAATAATTTAATTTAGATGAAAAAAGTTTCTAATAAAATAAATTTATATGTCAAAATTTAAATATTTTTTTATATTTTTTTATATTTTTTTGGACAAAATAGAATTTATTTTTGGAATAATTATTTTGAAGTTATATCATGGTGTTTTTTAAATTTCATCTAAAAAATTTAATTAAAGGTTTATAATATATAATATTTTTCTGTATACCATTGGATTTATGCCTTCTCAATAAATCCAATATTAAAAAACAATTCATGACATAAAATGGATTTTTTGAATAAATAATTCACTAAAAAATATTGAATTTAATTTAAGAACCTATAAATGAGTTTTAATAAATAAATTATATATTATTTTAATGAAATAATTTTTTCATTGATTTTTTGTAATTAAATATCAAAATGTTACAATTAATATTTTTTACTATTTTAAAGTCATTAATATATATATATATATTATAATAAAGTAATACTGTTTGAAATAAGAATAAACATTATTCCCAGTATTGACCAAACATATTAAAAACATTAATATTATAATAACCCCCTTCTTTTCATATGAATGCATCCCTCTCTAATCCATTCCGTCTCACTTCCAAGCATCATATACAGCCTCATATCAACCCAAATATCTCTTTGAACATCACACATTATATTTTTAACACTCTATTAGAACCTAAATATCATTCCAAGAATCCCTAAGTGTTGTTCTATATGATGTTTCACAATTAAAAGGTAATAAAATGTTTTCCATTCACTTTTATACTCAACATTATCATAAAATAATATATATATATATATATATATATATATAATTTGTTACTATATTGGATTTAAATAAGTGGAATACATATAAAAATATATTATAATCTAATTCAAATATTTAATAATTTTCATCTCTTATAATAATTATCCAATGAATCATTATTCACACAATTTTAAACCATGATGTTTTAAAAGTAGAAAATTATGTTCGATAACAAATATGATACACATCACATATCATAAATTACCATGGAAATGTATGACTTGTATAACATTTCCATTAAATTATAATGTATGAATAATATTAACTATAATATTATATATAAATATACTAATAAATATAACTTTATTTATAAATTTTTATTAAATAATAACAATATTGTTAGCAACCAAATTTTATATATTAAAAATATGTTTTCGTTAAAAACAATTTTTTTATTTATTACTATAATATAATATTTTAATTACTTTATAGAACTATTATAATGTTTATGTGGTTAAATGAACATCATTTTTGAGATCATCATATCCAAATTAACATTTGGTGAACTTTTGGTAGTATTTTGGAAAATATTGATTTTTTTGCATGGAATCATGTAATATATCAATTTTATAAAATTTCCATTACATTTAATTATATAAATAGTATTTTTTTTGTTTAATTTAATTTATTTAATTTTGATCATCTCTATACAATATTTTATTAAAAGTATGTTTTGGGAGAAAATTGAATATTTCTGAAGATTTTTTTAATCTCTATAATGATTCTCCTATTTAATTAGTAAAAATAAACCCTAAAAATAATAATTAAAAAAAATTGTTTATTATATATCTATAAGTATTAATTTAAATTGTATTAATTATTATACATTGTATTATTGTTAATGTAAATCCATTTTAATCTTGAAAAATACATTTCATGAAAAACTAATTTCCTATCGCAACAATGTGTTTATGATTAATTTAAACTGTTCCACTTCATTGAATTTACTATGGTAAAATGGATTCCAAATTTATAATCAGAAAAATTTATATTATATAATAATTTCAAAATAACTTTATCCCATATTGAATAATGAAAATTGTAAAAATCATCATCTGTGGTGACGGAAAAAACTAGTTTACTAATTGTTAAACTGAAAATATAGGGGTTAAAATGACGTTAAACATACATAAATTACATTTTATTGACATATTTAAATAGTATAAAATATAAATGTAGGTAATGATCAATTTTTTAGATTTTTTAATGGTCAAAATCATTATATAACGTTTTCCTTTCAAATATTACAAGTGTGTCACTCACCCCAATTATAAAAGGTCATCCCCTCTTCTCTCCTCATCACAACATTAATACATTTTAGTTCAGAATATTCTAACCGAAACACAATATATACTTGCCACACTAATACCCATTTCCACCATTGTGATCATAATTCAATCCTTGGAAATCATTTGGTGCTGACCGAAGGAGTTTCTCCGCAGAAGAGGTATTGTGCTTAACAAATCATTTTTGTATTTTTTCTTATTCAAATTATTTAAAATATTATTCAATTGTGATGATATAATATAACAATTTTATCCAATATATATTTATTTTATTATTTTTTTGTTATAACCTAAATCAATCTCCTCTTTCATAGAATGGGAAACAACTCCATTATTTATGTGTACACTAAAATACCCCCTCATGAAGAAATGTATTTAATTTTGCATAATCTTCCCTCAATATATGATATAATAATAGATTTTAATTAAATATATATTTATATATATATATGATATTTTTAATAAATTTATACTTATTTAATTATTATACCCCAAATATCAGCATACCTTCAATTCCATGGTAGACACGATAACACCGCTTTGGTGAATGGCGGAGTATCATCTCAAGATGTAATGTGATTTTTTTCCCTAATGCTTTACACGGCATATAATAAGGATGAAATTAATTAATATATTTTATAAATATAAAATATTTATTATACTAATGAAATTTTTTCTATTATTACAATATAATAAATCATTAACATTTTTGTCTACCCACTCATAAAAAATGATAACAACATTCAAGCGTACAGGTGGACTACAACATCCACGAGGTGATGTGATTATGTTTTCATCACCAAATCACATTTCTGATATTTATATATATATGTATATTTAAATAAATAATATGATATTTATTATAATTTTTAAATTAATTAATGTTATAATAATATATTCATTATTTCAATTATGATATTTTAAAAATAGAAATGTTAATCATACGTATGTAAGAATTACCATCCTAATAATCAAAACATTGTTCATTTTTCATTGAAACATTTAATGATTGATTTAAAAAGAACAATTTGTGTATTAAAATTATAATTATTTTATTATTATTATTATGGTGATGATTGAATAATGAACCCCTCAACCGTAGTCAATATACTGATGACATTTTTCAAATAAGGATCAAACATCCTCAATCCTCGATTCATATTTCATTAAAAAAATTATGTATATATTTTTAAACCATGATAAATTTATTTATGTATTAAATAATTTATATAATCTTTTTATACAAGAGTTTCTTAGTATTCTGAGTTTTAACATGTTTTATTGCATCCAAGGGAATTTGATTTGAATGTTACTATCTGGTATATAGTTTCTAAAATCAATTTTTTTCCTTAGATTACACATATTATTAACTAAATTGAAAAATACATGATTATAATTATATTAATATTGAATTTTTTTATTATGTATTCCAAAAATTTAATGGATTTACATTGGAACACATCATCGATTCATAGGTTAAGTCTCACATCTCTATTTGGATCATTGTAAGGGTTTCTCAACACAAATTATCTTCTTTGGGACAGAAGACATTTTATAAAGTTGTCTTATTTTATGAGGTAGATATACATCCCATTCTATATGTTATATCATGAATATCCAAATATTCATGGTATTTAATGATTCTTTTTACATAATTTCATTCATGGTTGTTCTGATATAAATGTTACAAATGTTGTAATGACTTATTTCACAATATCATCAATAATTTATATGTTTTGACTCTATATATATTTTGGGAGAAATATTTGATATGTACATCATAAAATAAATATATTTTTTTTACAATTTGTCTATTCATTATTTTTTTAAGTAGAAACCCCATTTTACTCTCATTGGTGAGATCATTTGTAAAAAAATGATTCGAAAAACATCTAACTTCATTTCTCACTTCAATCAAAATTCCTATTCATTGAAATAAATCTTTTCAAAAATATTTTCAAAAATAACATAATATGATTATTGAAATATATTTTTTCCCATTATTTATTTTCAAAATTTATTATTTTCTAAATCTTCTTTTTGTTTTATCAGTAAGTTACTTTTTAAATTTTCATATAAAAATGTGAAATTACTACATACATTAACTTAATCTATATGAAAATAATTTACAATCATCATGACCACTTATATCATTGATGTTTCATTTCAAATTTTAAAATGTCATGGTTTTCTATGAAAATTATGTTTTTAATATTCTAGAAACATGTAAAATTTTATGTTATTTTAAATGGTAAAATCATATTTTCCTGAAATATGTTCTTAATCATCTTTTTAGGGAATTTCTATTCATCACCAATAACTACAATTTATTATATATATAATCTACTTGATCTGTTTTATAGTGACACCATATTTTTTCTTTATCCAGATGGATTATGACTATTTCAATTACATGGTTATGGAAACATTTCATTTCACAATAGTTAATCATGTTATTAAAAGAATAATGTTGGTTTTTATTACTTTTACTCTGAAATGAAACCTCTATATACATTATTTATGGTTCAGGGAAATTTGTACATAATTGATGTACCAAGCTAGCACCAAGTAAGCCTAATGTAATGTCCCAGGTATTTAAACTGGGTTAAAATGTGATATTTTGATCTTTTTCGTTTAATACTCTGGTTGTTATTAAAACCATTCATAGGGATAATGATTCATGTATAGGGTTGTTTTTAAGGGTTAATATCAGTCCGTAGTAATGCTCATGGAGCTTCTCGTGTGGCCTAATGGGTTTCAAGAGCACTGAACCAATAAACACGATTTTAAAAATTCAATGGATTGGTGTTCACACGGGCTATGTAATGTTACTACATCCATGCAGGTCAGCCGTGTAGGATACTCCATGTATCCAGTATTGGGAATACGGTCTACACATGATATGAAAGATCATGCCAGTTAAACCATGCATCTTACCCATTTTTGAGTTTTGGATTAAGTAATTCTTAATTAAATTCAGGGTTTAATATATTTAATTAATTGGGTTATTAGGAGTTTGATTTAATTATATTATAGTTGAGGAAATTTAGTTAATTAATGATGATATGGAGAAGTTATTTAAGTAAATTGAGATTAAAAGAATTAAATTTATTTTAAATGATGATTAGATGGATTATTGTTTTAATAAAATTGAGATAAAAATAAATATTTTTTATTAAATGACGATGAGATATATTCTTTATTTAATTAAACTGAGATGAGTTGAATTTAATTAAATGAATTTTAAATGTTGAGGTGTATGTTATCAAATTAGTGTAATATTAAATGGTAAAGTTTTAAATGATTTGTAAATGAGGATTTGTGGTTTCATTTAATTAAATTTATGGTAAAGATGAATTTAATTAATTAATGTGAAATGGAGGTTTTAATTAATTAAATTCAAGGTTATGAAGAATATAATTAGTCATAGAAAATGGAGGTTACTATTTAATTAAACTAAGGTAGAGAGAATTTAATATAATAATGTTTATGTGTTTGAGTTTTTATAATATTTAAACTATTTTTAGATAATTTAACTAAATAATATGAATTAGAGAAATTATATAATTAAATTTTGTAAGAATGAATTTAATAAAATAACTATTAATGAGGTGTATGGTTTTTATTCAAATTTTGTGGATATAATTTTAATAAAAAATATATTAGTTGTAATATTTATTAAATTAAATATTTTTTGAAATAAATTTTATTAAATAATGTGTTAAATATGGAGTTAGAGTTTTATATAATTAACATCAAGGATAAAATGAATTGAATTATTTGATGAATAATGGATGTTTTTTATAATTAATATGTATTTAGAGAATTTAATTATATAATGATGAGTGGGAGATTTTTTTTAACTATATTCGTTGGAGAAGACTTTATATAAATGATGTGTAAATGGAGATTTGTGGTTTAACAAAGATATGTGATATTAATTTTTAATAGTAATAAGATGATGGTTATTATTATTACTATTATAATACTAATTTTTATAATAAAATAAGAAATTTAAAAATTTTATAGAGAAAAAATAGGTATAGTTGGACAACATAGGTGAGGCATGACCCCTCTCTGTCTTGGCTCTCCCATGGGGGGCACACCACCCATTTCTCCTAACTCCCTCTCCATGGGTCGATTTCTTGTAGTCTCTTCATGGAATATTTCTGTCTCTTCTAGATGGTGAAGATGATGTCTCAAGACTAGTTGGTATGTATTCTGACAATAACTACCAAAGGTAAAGTGACTCTGCTTGATTTGGTTCATTGCCAACATATTCAGTTATGTCTCTATAGCTGATAAATGGATTTACACCATTTAAATTAGGTTTTTATTTTGTAATTGGGTTGTAGTTTATTATTTTAGTGTTTGTTCGTACCCGCCACACTAATTTTCACTTCCAGTTGTTGTTTTTTGGTGTTGTGATGAATTTAAAGTATACCAATTCATTGATTTGGAAGTGTGTATGCATGAGTGGGTCGTAGTTTCACTTAGGATTCGTTTAATCGAACAAATATTTTTGAGTTAGGGATATAAACATTGCCTAATTTATAAATTGATGTATTGTTGATTTATTTTTTTGATATAGTTAACTAAAATTTTATTTTAAATTTCTTATTGTGGGAATGATATGATTAATTATGAATTAATTATGTGTTTTAAAATGATAATTAATATGAGGATTAATGAAGAGAAATTATATTTGTTAAGTTGATATAATTAATTATGATCTTTAAAATGATGATTAATTAGGGTATTAATTATGATTAATTAATTTGGTTAGGTTCTGATAATTAAATATAAATTATATATGTTCTTTGAGATGATAATTAATTTGGGGTTATTTATGTGTCAATAATTTAGATAAGTTGAGATAATAAATTATGAATTAATTATGTTATTTGAGATGATAATTTATTGAGGGATTAATTATATGTAATTAATTTTGTTAAGTTGAGATAATTAATTCTGAATTATTTTGTGCTTGGAGATGGTGATTAATCATGGAATTAATTATGAGATTTCAATTTGGTTATGTTGAAATAATTAATTAAGAATTAATTATGTGTTTTGAATTTATAATTCATCGAGAATTAATTATGAAATATTAATTTGGTTAAGTTGAAATAATTAAATTATGAATTTATTATTTGATCCGAAATGATAATTAATCGGGTGAAAATTGTGATATATTAATTTGATTAATTTGAGCTAAATAGTGATGAATTAATTATGTACTTTGAGATGATAACTAATTTGGGGTTTAATAATGAGATATTAAACTAGTTAGGATGAGATTATTTATTATGAATTAATTATGTGTTATGATATTATAATATTGATAATTTATCAAGGGTTTAATTATGAGATATTGATTTGGTAGAAGTTGATATAATTTATATTGGATTTTATTATGTGTCTTTGAAATGGTTGCATTAGTGATAATTAAATTTGGAACGTATTAATTATTATTGGGATGGTTTCTTTGTGATAATTATTATATAAATTAATAAATTAATATTGAGAATATTTCCTTTTGATTGGTTAATTAATGTATGAATTGATTAATGTTATTGTAATTATTTGTTAATTGTTGTGATAACTAATGAAATTAATATGTTTAACTATTTTTTGAGTTCGTAGTGAATGCAAAGTTATTAATTATTTATGGAATTAATTAAGGGACTCGATTAAGTAATTTATGAATTAATTCGTGGAAGTGGTCTTGGGGGTGTTGGACATGACATTCTAGACCCATGATAAATATATAAATATGACTGATAATGAAGTTGTGAGACATGGACTGATTCTTCAAATACTCATGGGGAGCTGGAAAGGGCATTCTGCACAAAACATGAATGCCAATTTTCTTTAATGGGACAAAGACTGATTTTCCAAATACCCAAGGGTTGTCAGATAAGGAATAGTGCTCAAAAAACTCATAAGAGTGATAGACATGATGTTCTACACCCAGTAATTGACATTAGACTTTGGGTCCAGTTGGATATACATAAATTGAAATAAATTTTTAATAAAAGCCGATGATATGTATTGATTTATGAACTGAATATGAGAAATGGTTTAGACTCTAGAACGGCTGAGACAAGTATTGAGACATAGGTGTCCAAGGGAACACCATGATTTATGTGGTTAAAAAACAACATCAAATAATTTGTTAAATATTTTATTTATGAATTATATATATATATATCTCACTCATGTTCAGACACTTATATATAGCTATGTGTTGAAGTAGGTATCTCTGTCAGGTGTCATTAAAAACTAAGATAGGTTTTAGTTTATTTATTAAATTTTGTCGTCACATTATTATACCAGCACACTATTTATTTATGTTGAATTTTCTAGATTTAGATAAACACATGTAGTCCCGGACTACTGTGTTTTATATCTCACACCCTATTCTGGTTGTCATTGCACTGGGGTACCGGAGTAGACTCTACCCATTTGCAAGACATTGGATCTTTCTTATTGTTGTTTTCTAGTACTTGGGAGTTGGGAGCAAAGGACTGAGCGGGAAATCGGCATGCCCATGGAGAACTCCCTTGGGGATTTGAGTATATATTTATTTCTATACTATGATGTAAATAATGTTATTTTGTTTGATTCTTTCATATATGTTTCACTATGACTTGCCTTCATTGTGTAATCTAGCATTTGAAATATTCATTATTCACTTAATTATTACCTTATATTTTCATTATCTATTGTCGGGTTTATGATCTTTTTCCATTGTGCAATAATATTATTATTTTATAGTCTCCCCAATGACATTCCATAGACCCTCGCTACTAGTCAGCAACCTCAGGCATATGTGCAGACGCGCTTGAGATGATGTGGGAACGGGCCCAACTACTGATTCGAGGGTATGTCATAATGTGACATTACAAATGATATAACATAAATAGATGGGTGATCCAAGATAGTTCTCCAATGTATTGTGTATGGAATTCAACCATATGGTTATTCCATTTGAATGAAAACTATATGTGCTATATAAGGTATCTATGTACATAAATGTTCATAAATGATTACATTATTTAATTATTATTTTAATTGGTTTTAATGATTCATTAGATATATAATGAAATAATATGGATAATTTTTTTGAATCATATATATCGTTCATTTTTAAAAAAATTATTCTATGTACCATTGTGAAATTATGTTATTAATACTTTTTTCTACCCTCAATGATTATTTAAGAACAATGTAATTTTGTTTCTTTCTGACTATGGTTATAAATAATTATGTTAATTGATTTTTTTCTCGGATTTTCCATATTTTTGGAATTTTATGGGTGTCATTGAAGAATTAATATAAAATATGAAAAAAATTGATATAGTGGGAGATTATTTTGTTCTTTCTGATCCAATTTTTGTAATCTATGTTTTCATGAGATTTTCTTAAATTATATAAATTTGTAATCTTAAAAGGTTGTTAGTTATCTAATTGATCCAATTGTTCTGTGGATGTTTTATGGTTTGGATGGAAATAATTGCATTAAATTTATTGATATCAAATCCAGAAATGATAAATTAATTTTTTTAGCACCAAATCCATTAGTATGGGTTTAGGTTATCTATTATTGGTATCATAGTTTTTTATAGAAAACATTGTATATTTGGGATTTTCATGTGAATTTATCTTAAGTGTTCTTTATTCCATCACGAGTATATGATACGATGGTTAATTATATGTTCAATGTCTTATAGATTCCTTTTGAGGTATTATATGATGAGATATTAATGTAATTAATGAAATTTTATGATATTTTATATTAGGTTGAGGTATATGTAATCCTTAGGTTTCATGTGTTGTATTATTTGTGGAAAAATATCATTTTTCCATATGTTTAATGTAATTTTCAACCTTTAAGGTGTATTTTATCTTTGATGATTAAGTATATTTTTAAGATATTCCTTATATTTCTGAGAAAGTTATAAGGATTTCATTTATGAGAAAATCACTTAGTGATTATCTAGATACACCCCATCACATCCAAAAATATTAGATGTCTTGAACCCATGGCTAAAGTGTGATAAGTATGAGGAATCAACCAATGGCCTTTGTGATGCCCTAATTTGGTGAAAATGCAACTAATAAAGAAGTAATTTATGTTAGGGAAAATTATATTACTAATTTAAACAATAAATTATAGTATTTACTTATAAAATTATCATGTATCGTTTTTTTAATTATGTGATCCAATAGAATTAGATTTCAGTGCTTTAAAAAAAATTTAGTCCTCTTTAATATTCTTAATATTTTGTAAATAATGATATTTATTTTGATATTTATAAAATGAAGAAATTATACTAATCATGTAAATATATTATCCATAAGTTCATATTCTAAATGTTATGAAATTTATTAATTCATAGAAAAGGATCTTGATGTGAAAATTTTATCTTATTACCTCCATTTCTTAATAATCAATTTTATCTTTCACACCTCTTTGATTTATGTTTTTTGGTTGGAAAATTTCTCATGATCATTCACTTTCTTATGTTCAATAATATCTATCACTATCAATCATTTCTTGGGAATTAATTATTTTTAATTTCTCTATCTTCACATCAAATGAATGTTTACGAATTTTGAAACATATTAATGTGTTATTACAAATGACTTTCAAATTTTTCTTTCTTATCAAGTGGATGATTTATTAGAATTGTTTTGATGTGGGACATAAATAATGGTATTTTTAAATATTAAAAACTATTTTTTTATATCATGTTCAAATTGCAAGGATTCTATTTATTAAATGGGTAACAATTTTACACTCTGATATATTAAAAAAACATTATGTTTGATGTCATAAATATCACGAATCAACGAATATTAATGACCTGCAAAATATATTAATGTTGTATCCAAGCGAATAAATTAGTTCGTATAAGTAGTAATAAATAATCTTTAAATTATATAAATAAATTTTTCAATAAATATATATTTATTGATAAATTATTTTCATGAAATCCCTAAATATTTAGTAATGAAATATATTTATTGGAAAATATGTTTTCTTCATAAATGATTTTTTTATTAATTTTTATCTTATAATAATAAAATTTGATATAAAAATTTTAAAAAATTAATTTGATAAAATGATATACCTTTTTGAAATAATTATATCAAAAATACCTTATTCGGATATTTTGGTATATTTTGAAAAAAATTTATTTATTAATGAATATTGAGAATAACAATTTTTATAAAATTTTCATTTTATTTATAAAAAATAAATAATTTAAATGTAAAATTGTGAAATAATTTATATATAAATTATAATAAATTTTTATTTATTTTTATTTAATATAATTAATTACATCTTGATCCTATTCATACTTGACTTTTGTGTCATATTTTAGGGACCAAGAAACTCGTTTTTTTTCTTTCAAAAAAGTGTTTTAAACTGCAAATGGTTTATCCATTTTAATAAATTAAAATAAATCATAATATGATATTATTAAATGGAATTTGTATATTATATATATATAATTATTAATTTTAATTCATATAATTAGTATTAGTGGTCATAGAGTTAACATAAAATCATCTAAAGCATGAAAAACTCTTTTCTTGAAAACATGCTCTTTCATCACCTCTCTACATTCTATTATCAATTAAATTATGCCACATCTGTGAATTGAATCTATTAAAATTTATTATTTTTTTTAATAATAATAATTAATATTATTTAATAATCCATACTTAATTTTTTCTCATAATAAATAGTAAAAACAATAAAAATAATTTGCATCAGATTTGGTGACAATGGGTTTAATAGTTGTTAAACTAATAAGATATGAGTTTAAATGTCCTAAAATGTTTATAAATTATATTTTAAGGAATTATTTTGAAACAAAATTAATCTAAGCCTCACTAATGGAAATATTTGGATCCCTTTTTTGTGATAAAATTTTTGGTATAACCTTATCATATCAAAAATTTCAAGTGAGCCACTCACCCCACATATAAAGGGTCATCCCCTCTCCTCTCCTCATAAAATATCAAGTTAATGTTTCAGCCAGTCCTGACCAAAACAAGATTCCTTAAATACCTATAATAGAATTATATCCCTTGTTTGAATTATAAATCCATCCTACCATGTGTTTGGTCCTAATATATGGTTAATGACCAAAGAAGTGGTATCAGTCTTAACCTATTATTTTATTTTATTTAACTTTTCCACCAATTTCAAATATTATTCAATTATTATGATATATTAAATCCCATATCAAACATTTTATAACAATTTATTTTGTTAATATCATAACCAAAATCCATCTCCTCATCCAACAAATGGTAAAAGAAACTATCATTGGTGTGTAAGGTAGATTTATATCTCATGAATAAATGTAATTTGTTTCTCATAATCACCACTCGTGAATTTATATAATGAAGGATTTAAATAATATATTATATATTTGAAAAAAAATTATTTTTATTTAATTATTATATCACATATACCATCATTATATCCATTCCCTAAGGGATACGATAATTTCTCTAATGTCAAGAATAATATATCAATTTATTTTATATATATACACTTACCGAAAAAATGATAAGGGCGTCCTTGTGTTTGTGTGGACTACCACCTCTGTGTGGTGATGTAGTAATTTGTTCCATCACCACATAACTTCAATGACTTATATTATTTTATTTAATAAAATAAAAAGGTTTTTATAATATCATTATAATTTTTTAAATATATAATAATTCTTAACTCTTTCTATAGCGATCAATGAAAAATTGATACATTTCACAGACATATGTACGACCTTTCATCTCTATTATTTTAATGTAATTCACTATTCATTACCATAGTTCATGTTTAAAATTATTATATATAATTTAATTATAAAATGATAATTACTTATTTATTATTATTTTTTGTAGATGATGGATCAGTGAACACTTTCATCACTGTCAACATATCCAACTCATTTTGAAATTATGTAATGACCATCTAAAAACACCTGAAGTGGATATAAGTGATTAGGTTTTAAATATGTAAATGAAATAAAAATTCTTTATTAATATATTATAAAACATGAAATAGGTTGTCATGAAATAAAATAATTTATATAAACTTATTAAACTAGATTCATGGACATACATGGAAAGTAAGATCAGAGGTATGGTTTTCTCATCTAAAATTTATTTTTGTGTGCCATATGCCCTATTTAAAACTTTTTTTATTGTGGGGTAAGTTTAATTCCTATTTTTTATTTTATATCCTGAATCATTAATAATTCATGCTACTCTATTATTTAAAATTAATTATTTCATAAAAGTGGATTTAATTTAAATTTACTATATGTTATAGGGTTTCTCAACTGAATTTTAATTTTTTGGGTTACAAATAATATTAATTGAATTTATTATTCCATGATTATGTTAAAATTGAGCATTAAATAGTTTTATTATTTATTACCTAATTATTTGATTTAAAATGGTAACATATATTAATTTTATTGATTAATTCTCATTTCAACTTATCTTCATTATCAGGGTCACTCATCTCAAATTATGTTATTTGGGACATATGTCATATTATTCACCCTTATTCATTTATGATCAGTATATAATTATCAATTTATATATTATATCATGAATGTCCTAATATTAAAATAATTTAATGTTTCATGCTCATTAGGATTCCTAAGTTACCAAAGTGATATGGGTTTATTTCAGAATCTCATCTTTATTTGGGATTGTTTATGTTTAAGTCACTATTTTTATAAATATTGGATATTTCCTCATTAAAAAATATATAATTTAACATCATACGGTTATTAATATTTTTCATGTAATGAGACAATTTTCTGTTATTTGGAACTAAAAAATATAGAGAAACTATTTTCACTAAAATAATACTTAATATATCTCTTTGGTTGAAAATCATTTTTTATGAATCCATGTTTTGTAAAAAAATGAAAAATAGTTTTACTATGATTATTTTATTACATTTATATTGATAATTTTATTTTTTAAAATTATTATAAAATTAATCATTCAATTATATTCTAAAAAAGATACTTCTTGAATTTTATTACATATATTTGAAAGGAGTATTTACATTAACATACTCACTATGAAAAAACATTACTTACATGATGAAAACTCATTTATTATAATATTACATTAATATATTCAAATTTTATGTGTTTTAATGAAATTTTGTTTTCTAAAATTCATGATACATACAGTTTTTTAGGATTCAATCAATGATCTAAGGATATTTTCCTCATAAATTGTTTTAATGTTTGATTTTTGGTTTTTCTATTAACTAATAATAACAAACCTTTTTTTTCTAGAAACCCCACTTGAGAAACTTTTTAGTGTTACCATGAACATTTTTTCTATGGATGTATTATGATTGTATTAAATATATTTTCATGTAATATGTTAATTTTTCAGATGTTATTAATTTTATGAAATGATTAATTATTGTATTTATGATATTTATGATTAAATTAAATATCTATATTCATGATTTATAGATATTTTTTAGTTTTATATGATGTGGGTTCCAAATAGCATAATATAAGCATAATATAGAATATATGATGGGTGACACAAAATAGAATCTTAATTCCATATGTATGGAAGTCTACCGTATGGTTATTCCATTTCTATGGTTTTTGTAAGGATTTTATAAGGATTCTATAAATATAAATGTTCCAATATTCCGAAACATTTTATTTATTCTTTTTTATGGGTTCTAATGATTCATCTTATCAAGATTGACATCACATGGCTCATGATTATTGAATATTATGAATAATTACATTTCCAAAACATTATGAGATGTTCCTTGATTTATGATCCATGTGTTAATAGGTTTGAATTATCTTATTTTATGTGCAGTCACATTGATTATGTCATCATAACATTGTGATTATTAGTTTTTAATGCTTATGTTACACATACTAATTATTTGAGATCAACATTATTATGCCTCATAATCCCCTTGTTATAAATAATGATGGTAAATGAATAATGTTTACAATGGTTTCATATGTGATAAAGTTTAAGAGAAATATTGATAACTAAATATGGTATATGAGAAGATGGGTATAATGGGAGGTTATATTGATCTGTGTAAACATGTTTTTATAAATCCATGTTGTTAATAATTTGTCCTAATTTTCAAAAATTCTAAATCAACATGTTACATGGAAATTTATTTGATAAAAAATTTCAATTTATTTTTAATGGATTTGAGGGATTAAATTAGGGCTTAGTTATTGGTATCAAATCATTAATTGGAAAAATTGTGTTTTTATTAGTGGATCAACGAGTGTGGATTTGTTGTTGTTATACACTATAGTGGGTTTATACCATAAATATGAATGAGTGTATTTTTATTTCCATACAATATAAATATTTTAAAAATGAAATATTATTTTGATAGCAATATTCACTTTAATCATTTTTAATTTTTTTTAGTGATAATATTTCTTGAGGATGAAAATTTTATAAATTTGTAATAATGGAAATTTAGGCCACTCAACATAAGGGTAATAAGACATGATTATAATTATTTAACAATCAATTACTATATATTTAACTTTAAACTTATAATTTATTTTAATTTCATAAGAATCAAAAAAATAAAACCTCAATATATTATTATACAATTTTTTAATTTCTAGTAACTGTTAACATGAAAAGAAATTAAACGGCTTAAACACTTGCACAAGTACCAAACTTGATCATTGGTGGTATGATATTTAGGGAAAAATAAACTGGAGGGGTCAATATTCATATAAAAATGTTAAAAACAATTAAAAAATTATATTTTATTATTTTAATAGTCTATAATGACTGCATTATTCCGGATGAATTTTATAAGATTAAATAAAATATTGAACCCATTATTTTTGTAGTGGTTACATAAACCCATATCATGTTTCACTCTTATGCCTTCCCTACATAGTGAGAAGTGTTTTAACCACTATTAATAAATAACATTTAAAGTAGTGATAACCTTTTAGATACACTGCCTTTTATAATACTTGGAAGGAGTGTTCTAACATTGTCCAGGAGTCACCACCCAGTCTAGAGATGACATTTATTTGTAATTAAAAAACTACTAAATTATATTTTTTTGGTAGAATATCTAGTTATGACATTATTTTGACTGGAAAAGTATAAACCAACATTTATGATTAATAAATTATACAGAAAACAAAACAAATGAAAAATAAAAAATAGTGAAACTAGAATAGATCAAGAATATATAGATGAAAATGAAGATTGATAATATTGATCAGATAGTTCATAAACAATAAAATTTATGTTGTGAAATATTATTAAGGTATTGTAATTGTATTCATGGAATAACATCATCTTTTTTGAAGAAAAAGTTTTTTATTGTAAGGCATTAAAAATTCCTCATGAGTATTAGAATAATCTTTTGAGCCATATTCATCTATCTCTTATAATCATAGAATCGCTAATTTTATTCCTTAATAATATCCTGTGAGAGTTTCATAAACATAATATTTAAATTCCATGTATAGAAAAATGAAAATAATAAAACATGTCATTAAATGTTAATACCTCATCATGATCAATAATAAATTGATTCACTTTAATTAATACGTTAAATTGTTTCATAAAATTTATAATATATTTATTTAATTAAATAATAGTATTTAAAATAATAAATATATTTAAAATTTATCTGAGAAAACATTAATTAAATGAATAATACAAATATTATGGAATATTGATCCTTAAATTAAGGAAATAAAAATTAACAATTTCAAAAGAATTTATATGATAGTTTTAATTTCTAAAAATTAAAACAAAGTAGTTATATTATCAATTCATTTTAAAAATAAATAAAATTGTTGAATCATTTTAAAAAATGTTCCATTATTTTATTTCAATAACTTATAAAAAAATATATCATTGTAAAAAAAATTCACTAAAGAATAAGTAATGTTAAGGGATGAACATGTGAGGAAGAAGTTGCATGGTTGTTATACTACATGTTGTATCACATGTGTTTAGTTTACTTATTGTGAATTCGTGGTTAGTATATTTACAATTTCATTTTCATTATGTCACCTAAAATAAACTTTTGATCAATAAAAAATATAACATGTGATCATTATATGTAACATACCGGACCAGAAATCCACTAAACCAGTTCTCTGAGGCAGGTCACCAAATGACCTCAAGCGGACCTCCCCATATCCCAATGGTATCAGAATAAGAGATATAGTATTATGTGACACATGGGGATATTATACCCTCTTTAATAGAGTAATCCACAACATTTAAGAGTATAAATTGTAGAAAAAATTTAATATCTAATAAAAATTCCAAAACCATGAATCTCCCAATACTAGGTAAAACCATAAAAAAATAATAACCATATAATTCCATGATTATAGAGGAAAGAGTGAAGGAAACACAATATAATGACAAAACATTTAACCCCAAAATGGTCCTAACATCAATTATATATCATCATCCACACGTATCCTAATCCCAACTCCACTCCCATATACTGCTCCTTTACATTTATCTAAAACTGCATCATTGAAGACTATATGGGTACCCAATGGTAGCCAGAGCCAGGTGTGATTACAACTCAGTAGGCAACCACCAATGGTGTCTACCAAATATCCAGTCTAAAATGATTATGCATGAAAATAATCAATAAGGACATATAAATAAAGGAAAACATGGGTTACATAAGTTAACAATTTTACATTAACCATTTTAAATCACTATCACCATTTAAATTACATATACCATCTTCATTAATTATTCAATGTTCATCATGTGTTCCTTGGGATAAGCATTTATATCATATACATATGGGTCTAAGTCAACCAATCACTATGAATATTGGAAATAAATCAAGTCCCTATCTCTTGAGGGTTAAACACATCAACAACAAAAATACATTTCACGCACCTTTAAGCCTCATTTCGAGTTGTCTCATTGATTGATAAGATTAGGCGAATAGATCCTCTATCCCCTTCCGTTAAACAGTAATTATGGTGTGGAATTTAGAGCCTTAGACTTACTCGACTCATGGTCATAGTCTCACAATTCAATACCCACAATACCAAACTGTGTGCACATTCTTATATATTATTCACCACACACATACCACATCACAACCGAACACAACTAATAAAAATAGAAATCATAATCTATAACAACAAAAATGGGATTTAATATTACACCATAACCAATTAACAAATTTTCCATCAACATTACATAATTGTTTCGATCAATTCCCATTTATTATGAGTAAACTCATTGGAAATATTTAATAAAACCCAATCATTATCCCCTTTTTCCTATTCATCATTTTCCCACATGTTATCACTTTCAACCCATTTCTCATTGAAAAATCAGTAGCCCCCCTTAGGAATTGCTTATACTTTTCATTATCCCTTGGTCATGTTCACATTATTCCAATTAACATATTAATCATATTAAATAATATGTTGTTGTTATCTATTTAATAGTTCCATCAAATCATGAACATTTTCCCCTTTACCCATTAACATTTAGCTAAATGACCCATTATGTCATTATCCATGCCTATAAACATCTATAAATATTCATATTTCAAATCATGTTAACATATATAATGATTCATCATGTCACTATGTTATTACACGTCAACTCTAGACTTAACCATACAAATATCTATGGTTGGGAATACCGGTATACCCCATGGGGTCCTCAAATTGGACCAACCATCCTCTATTCATCCCACATGGCGTCATGAGGGGTTAAATTCACCATTTATAAACCAATTTTAACAAATCCCTCTAATTGAATCAGATGAAAAATATTATATTTCCAATCATTACAACAAATATTCACAAATCAACAAAAACAACTATAGAATACAACTTTTAAACCACCAACCTCGAATCTATTAATCAATGAACTCTTAACATTGACTTACTCCCATATTCAAGAACCCCTTGAATACATAAGCTATAATACACTGAAATGAAATTATTTTAGGGTTTCTTATGAATATAACCCAATCTATAAGCCCTAATCTAGAATAAGAAGTGCAATAAAGAGGATTGACTTACTCGGAGCTTCGATCAATAACAAATGGCACTAAAAACAACCATAAATCTAATAGGAACCACCATTATAGTGATTTGGGTGCCTAATTTTGTCATTGGTGTTGAGTAGTGAAGAATGGTTGGATAAAACCTAGTAGAACATAAAAATCATTATATGGAAAAATTGAAATTTTTTCAATTTTAAATGGGGTGCACGGTTTGTCTGCATAGTTTTCTAAACCATGTGAAAACCATGCACAAGCCACTTTCCAAGTGGAGTGAGGTATTATGTTTACCTACAAAGATCCACATGGATTGAAAAACTATGAACTAATCATGTATAATTATATTATCTAAAGATTCATGTTTCCTTATTAAGGCCACAAGTTTTACATAATCATGCTCAAACCATGTTCCCTATAATGGTTGGCCCAATTTTTCTTCTTTTCATGTTGTGAACCCACAAAACACCACTGAGGTCCCTTATACACATGGTCACCACTTAATTAATGAATTATAAGGGCATAAGAAGAAAATTTGATCAAGTAAATACCTCCATAGAGAAAGGATCATGCAACCTCCCCACCTTATAATGGGTCAACCTGAAGTCATTCTTCATGAGCATCACTAAGCTTCCATTGTAAAAGAATTGGGCCGCAAAGCTAGAAAATCTGACTCCCTCTCCCTTATTTCATCATGGCCATTACCATGATTTCATAAATTCAAACAAATAGAAAAATATTTCAACATGAAACATTCTCACTATGATCGACAACACGAATCAGATGCTCCTAAAAGAATTAATCAATGTTAAGCTCAACATCCTTATCATCAATCATGTGGGATTGATCGGGATTATAATTTCAATGTCGAAACACATGAATACATCATACATACAATTAAACCACAATAGAAGTTTCAATTGGTATGCCATCGGTCTGAGCCTCCACACAATCGTTAATGAACCCACGTACCTGGGTGCTAACATACATGGTTTATGAATTTGATAATGAACCAACCCTGGTGACACCCAAATGAAAAAATCCATACCCATCTTAAACATAATATGTCTAAAACACCTATCTGCATATGCATTATTCCTACATTGAGGAAATTACTTCTTCTTCTAGAATAATTGGTACTAAACTGTGACCTCTTTCAAGAGACATAGTCCCAACAACTCTGATTCTGCATCCTCCATCTGACAAGTGGAGAACAACAAGGTCTACCATAATGTGCATGAAATAGTCTATTGTTAATTTTATCCTATTAACCAATTTAATAGGAAAACTCAACAAGAGGAAAATGTTATTCCCACGATCCACCAAAATCCATGACATAGGTCCTCAACATGTCATTTAGTACCCCAATTGAACACTCTAGAAGCCCATCCCTCTAATGGTGGAAATTTGTACTCAAGAGAATTTGAGAAAGAAGTTCCTTATGAAATCCCAACAGAAAATGAGATGAAAAATGTGGATCAAAATATGAATCATTATACCATGGTACCCTAGGAATCCATAATACCATCTGGTAATAAAATACCTTAAACCAATCCACGGAGAAAGTCTCTTAAATTTGAATGAAATGGGAGGACATAACCAACCAATCAAAAACTATGAATATGATATCATTCTTATGATCCATCCTCGGAAAAAGTACCATGATTCCAACTAGTAAATAACCTCATTTCTATTTCATAATGGTAAATTCCAATAATAATAATCTATATGGGAATGGATGCTCGACCTTCACCTACTGACAGGGAATCACACCACAAATATCACAACCACTTTCCTCATTACTAGCCCCTAACATAGCCTAGTAATATAAAGATACATCATTATAAAAATATGATGCCCAACATCTTTCAATACATGAAACTTGTGCATCAACTCTTTTCATAGAATTTTTGGCACAACCACATGACCACAAACACAAATTATTCCATCATCATAAATTGTTGAACCAACACCCCACCATTATGACTATCCCTTATACACACAAAATAAAATTCCTCACGTTGTCCCTCATTAATCCATATTAGAGGAATGTACTCAAATTCCACAGATGCTTGGGTCACATTCCCTTGTCCACCCTTCACCTCAAGATGCATTTCAGAAAATAACATCATCATCTTTCACTAGGATTTGGACTCTTGAACAACCTGACATTGAGTTATCTAACTCAAAGTATCTGCAACAATATTACCCATTCCTTGACTATAAACTACATAAAAATTAAAGGATTACATTTCTTAAACCCATATATGTTTTATAAGATTCATATAATTCTCATAGAATATGTAGATTTATATTTTTTGATTGGCATATTCCATAAACATATCTTCCAAAAATTAATACCGCCAGCATTTTATGTCAGGAAACCCTACCATAGATTTAAGATCATGAGAGGATAATCGTTTTCATGAGGCGTCAATATCCATGAACTGTATACAACAATCCGATCATCAAACATAAATACTCCACCTATCTCAACACTAGATGCATCACAAAAAAATTAATCTTCTTACATGGATGGGGTATGACTAGGATCAGTGCATCATTCAACCACTTCAATAATTGTTGTAAAAATCCCCAAATGCATTAAACCATTAAAACCGTATTTTTTTCTTGCTAAATCCTATAATTAGTACATCCAACAGAGAAAATTAATTGATAAATATTATATATTATCTGACTAAAACCCTAAATTTTCATGTAACAAAAGTATTATTATGATTCTCCCTATACAAAACTTCATACACTATTTCTAGCGCCACCAACACTTCATCCAGAGAGATAATGAGGCCAATGAAATTAAGCCTATTGATCCAAAAAGGACATATGGATAGATTGGTGCATAACCTATACTCTCTTAGTGTACTAAAGATGATTTCAAGATGTTTGTAATGATCAACATGTGTCTTTGAGTACACCAAGATTTCATCCAAAAAACTACATAACAAAGCTAGGTAAGGGTGAAGGTTTCGATTCATTAAAGTTGAAAAAACGTTCAGCATATTGATCATGTTGAAAAACCTCCCAATAAAATTATAAAAACCATACATTATCTAGAAATAATTTTGTGGTTCCTCATAAGTTATCACCCTCACCTAATGATTCCATGACCTGGAATTAATATTTTAGAATATTTTCCCACTTATCAGGTGGTAAAAAAGATAATTGATAGATAGAATAGGGTATTTTTATATAAGAATCATTTAAATAAACATCATAAAATTGACACATAGCCTAAATGATCTATCAGACTACATGGAAAATAATACTATTGATACCCATGGTGACATAATGATATGGTTGGAAACTTTCACCTCCAACAGCTCCAGCTAAATTTCAATCTCCTAAAGTTGAACCGGTTCTATTCTATATAGTAATATAGTGAAATTTTCTACCCCTGGTAGAGAATCGATTATAATCTCAATATATCTCTCGGGTGGTAGCCTTGATATGTCCTCTATAAATACATCGGAAAATTGATCCACCATTGCTCAAAAGACTAATTTATCTATTCATCCATCATCAAGTAGAAAACAAGACACATGGGCTATGATTTCTACCAAACATAGGAATGCTAGACCTCCATGGCCTCCATGAACATCCAACTCACCAGATTGACATATGTACCTCACTTAAGAGGTGTAAAAATTACTCAATGACGGTAATAGTTGTATTGGGCATAGTAAAATGAAAGAAAATCCATTTCCCAAAATTTAGTAAAACTCAAAAACTCAAGGAGAGGAAAGCCTCACTGGAAATGGTACCCACAAGCTAGTAGAGCATAGCACATACATTGTATGACATCCTCAGATTGCACCCCTAACGGAGTAACAATCGATATAACTCCACAGACACATTCCACTGATATGGCCAACAAAATTAAAAATGACAGATATATAAAATTATGTGTAGAGCCTCTTTCCGATAAATAATAGTATGTGTTGAATCTATGAGGATAGTACCTTGAATAGTCGATGCTCAATCCTCACCAACTATAGGTGTAGACTAATCTATGTAAATATAAGCTACCCCACATCCCCAGGCTACGACATGACTCCTTGGTGATGCACTACTTTGTTGATGTAGATTCTCTCACCCCGAATTTCCATTTCTGCTACCTTGACCGGTATGACCAATTAGCATCTGACTACCTATCTAATTTGGGGTTATAGATTCCTTCCTCCACTAGGCATCGACCTCAATCAATGATCTGCACCCATCTATCGATTACTCCTAAAGAACCCTTACACATTTCACATACTACCGCATGACTAACACTCATCTATGGAATATAGACACTTTACATGCATGTTCATCAACCTTACACACTAATAGAAAAAACATTGTCAATACCCTCAGAGATTGAACCTCTATAATGACTACACTGTGTGAATCCACCCTAATGGAAACGCCAAAAAAGACCATTCCTTCCCTCAGAAGCCGCCCCACTCAACCGTCCAACTCACCCCATAGTTATACTACCTGAAGAAGACTTCAGGATCCCTTTTGATATAAGAGAATGATACACTACCCCAAAAATCCTATTCATAAGGAAGATATTCACTTTAAATATAATCTCGGGTCTATTCCCATCTGGGAAATGTCATATCATTTATTAATCTTCCCCTTCTAATACTGGAAAGAGTCAGCATAAGTCGGTGAAATGGCTTGAATAATCCATTTTTGACATATGACCTTCGGTTAAACTCATTTAATCTATATATTTCTCTTACCTCAAGGTTTCTAGATAGAAGTGTTCTAGAAAATTATCTTGGAATTCATTTTGTGTCATTCATTTTTCCAACTCAGTTTGATCCATGATGTCCCACCAATGCTTTGGAAGACCTTGCAATATAAAGAGAGCCAAATTGAATTTCATATTTGAAGGACTCTCCAAATGATCAGGGATTTTTAGGATAGAAACAATCCATAACTCGATTGCCTCTGGCCCACCCTCTCTTTTAATTCCTGGAGGGTGATACTACTAAAACTATCTGGTTAGCTTGAACATACTCCGTAAAACCCTACTTGGGTCTCGTTCTATTATCTGAAAAATTGAATTGAATTTCATGGAAAACTAATATTATCTATTACCCTAAATCTTCATGTCTTCTTGCTCTACTACAAAGGGATAATACTCCGCAAAATACAAACGTCTCCCTTCAAGAACGTGTATTCATAGTGTACTTTTCCTACAATACCCAAGGCATGCTTTAGAACACATAACATAAGGATTCCAAAATTTCTACCCTGAAACACTATTCACTAGTCATAACAATCCATTCTCATACACTATCCCAATGGATGTTTGCAAACTTGATCACTACCCTCTACCATACCTATCATGGGTCATGGTTAACATTGGTAAACTAATTTACATAGCCATGATCATTCTCTAGAGACAATTTAAAAACTACTCCACACTTGTAATGAAAATCATTCTACATAGAAACATTTCCATTCTCAAATCATGTTATAACCCAAAATTTTATCCTTTTTTAAATTTCATTAAAAAAATTCTTTACAATTCTCGAACATTCCTCCTATTCCACCCTTTTTAATCATTCATATTAGAAACCATTTTTTTACATTTATCAAGAAAGGAAAATTCATTCCACCTTTAACATCCTGCACACCCATCCTATGCATTCCAATCATGATTCATGCCACCTTTATTCTTAGGTGCTTAAAAAGTGCCCTGAATTCACAACCTCATGCCATTACAGACATGAGTAAAATATCACCAAATAGTCACATCACACAAAACGTGCATCACCCAATAGTGAAATTATAGAGACCCCTTTTTCATGAATTAACATTACATCACATTTTCATAATACTTGTAACTTTAAAAAAACTGAGGCCCAGTTACTATATTAATCTACTGCCTTTTGAAACATGGAAACATATAAAATAGTACATAATAGAGTTATATTATCTCCCACTAGGATCTTTATGAAAAAAAACTTCTTAGAAAAATCATAAATAATATATATCTTCATGGAATGGGGATGGAAACCTAAAAAGGTTTGAAATCAAATGCTCAATAAGGGTAAAAAAGGGAGACATATAAGCATATACATGAGAATGTTGGTATCATAATGTGATCATAACATTTGAATATCATACCCTGCATATCAAATATAATTTCCATTATTAGTGGAATATAATTGGTAGTTAATAAGACATGAATCATTAGTAAATAAAAAACATTCACCATGAAATCATATCATAGTAATAATACATTGTGTTTTGGGATACATAGACATGTCATATCATTCATTATATGTCAAGACTCCTTTATGGAACAATTTGAGGAACTTCATGGGAACTAAACCAACTGGATAGAACACACCACCATCCCAATCCTCAATTATTTATTTCTAATGTATTGGGTTTCCTCCTCATTCCATATTGTATTAGTTTTCCCCATCTTCCATATTTATTGTTACTATACCAATTGGTCAGGACACACCACCATCCCGAGTCGTAGTCCTGCCCTTACAAAGGATCAGGTCTCCCCATCTTACTATAGTTGATCAATACCATTGACTTGATTCGCATTATTATCTCATGTGATAAAAAAATTACACAATTCATTATAGGATGATATCAGTCACAAACATATCAAAATAAAATCATTCATATATGTGCTACAAGATAAAGAAACATTCATCATAACAAGACACGTAAAAGGATTTGGGTTTTATAAACAACCTATCGTAATCCTGATAAATGATATTCTCTTCATATTCATTTAATATTACCATAAATTGTAAAAAAAGGAAGGATTCATAATCATTTCATCAAAAAATATCTAATGGAAAAATGTTGTTTTCATAAGAATAATACTCGTTGAAGAGATAGTGGTTTAAAAACATCCTGCCATCATAACATAAACCATTCATAGAAAGGATATGAATGTAACTGTTAGATCATTTTCTTGAAGGGAATGAGTAACGTCAATAGTTGTCATCACATATGGAAAATTATTTTTAAATATCATTTATTTTTTTATGAAACGTTTATCATTTATTCATTAAATTGTTATTTAAATCATAAAACACATTGAAAACTATTTTATAGAAAATTATATTGAACAAAATTATGAAATATTGAAAAAATATAAAAACATATTTGAAAACATATATAGATAGCTTGACATTTTTTTGAAAATATGTTTTTCTTAAAAAAAAATATTTTAATCCTAAAACTCTTTTGAAAACCATTATTTTTAAACAAGTCTGTGAACATATAAATAAATCCTGAAAATGTTTTGAAACCATTTTACATCAAACAAAATGAAATAATCATGAAACGTTTTTGAAAAAAATATCCAATGAAATTTTATGAATGATGTTTTAAAACATTTTGACAACCCTTTTCACTTCAAAACATAAAATTATGTTGGAATCATTTTAAAAATCTTTTTCCCTAAAAAACATCTAAAATCACCTTGAATTGTTTTTAAAACATTGCCTTCAAACCAACATTAAAAGAACAAAATTTACAATATATTAGGAAAAATTATCATTAAAAATGATATTTTAATATTGTAATGTATGATTAAATGAAATAATATATATGATGGAAGGTAAGTCAATAATATTTGAACATTTCCTTTTACCCTTAAAATTTATAGAAAAGTAGAACAACTAGAAAATTAAATTTAGATTCTTTTTTAAAAAGATTTTATTTAAAATTTAAAATGTGTGTAATTTTTTTTAAATATAATAGGATAATAGTATAATATTTTTTTGGAAACCTTCTAGAAAACAAGGTTTTGGTGGAACACATATTTGTCCCCAAAGAGAGTGGTAAAGTTTTAATTTTATAAAAAACATTTTCTTAGTTATAATAAATAATAAATAGTGGAAATGGGAATAATTCTTTAATTTATATTGAATAAAACGATGATAATAAATATCATGAGTGGTCATGAGATATGGATCATAATATTTCATCAATGGAAGTATGTTTATTAAAAATCATGGTAAATGATGGGATTTTTTTAATTAACCCCATCCACATGGTAACATGGGATCATAATCTCAATGAAAGAAAATGAAATTAAATAAATATAAAAATATCATTAAAATAAATATTTTCATGAAATTACATGTAAAATATACCTTGAAAAAATAATTTACGTTCATAACAAAACATATGTCTCAATGAAGCCAAATTGAGAAAAGAATATATAATTGATTTGATAACTCTTGAAAAATAAACCCTATGAACGAAAGGTCATAAAATGGATATATAAATAACCATAAATATATGTATAATAATATTACAATACATTAATTCTCGATATATACAACAGAAAAAATAAGTGTATGGTGAACAAGGCATGTATCTCACAGAAAACAAAGTTAGACGAAATCACCTTGCACGGTGTCTTGACTCTCACTATACTCATTCAAACCACACGTATAATAAATGTATCTTTATTATAAATAAATTAGAAAAAATTATTATTATATATGATACCATATATGGTTTTATTATGACTTTATATTGCCCTCTTTATAAAAATATTATGTCATGGTTACACATTGAATAATATTCACTTCGTTTTTTGCTTGTGTGTTAATTGTTTATATCAATTGTCTATATAAAAATATCATGATTTACTGAATGTATAACATGATATAAATGTAATATAACTACAGACTATTTTTATTGAAGTTATAATTATTTTATTTACTACACTATTCATGGAAATGGTAGGTCGTATGTTTGCCTAAATGTTGTTTCTGTTTTATTGTTGTATTTAAAGAATTAAATTAAATGAAATATATGTATGTATATATATATAATATCATTATATTAGAATTATTATGTGATATATATCATATAATTTCACTAAATACATCCTTACTACATTCTATTTAATGTGTGAATGAATCAATCACATTGAGGGGGCGGTAGTCCATACTTCTTCAAATGAAATTATCGTATTTATACAAGATTGAAAAAAATATGTTATAAATAAAACTTATACACAAATAAAGACATTATAAATATCATATATATAATATATACCTTTATATTCCATCATAATTTATATCATGAGATTTGGTAATGTAAAAATCATTAATCAACATTTCATGAGGCGGTAGTTCATGGTACACTAAAAAATAGGTTCATTAACCATTAGATGGGTGTGTGTGTAAGTGTAGGTATAAAAAATATCATAATAAGTTTTGTATGTTTAGTATAATTGTTTTGTAGTAAAAAAATTTAATAATAAATGTTTAGTGATCGGAGAATAAAAAATAAAATAATGGGTCTGGAGGAGTGATGTTACCACTTTTTTGGGAAACTCCTTTAGGTTTTCACAAAATGGATTCCTTGGATTGTTTTATTCCAAAATGAAGAATTAAAAGAAGAGGTAAAGGATTTTATTATGTTAATTTGGATGATATTAGATTATCCTAATAGGTTTTTGAGTAGTTAAGAAGAGTGCGAGGTGGTGTCCTTTTATAGGGAAGGGAGGGGACACACTTGGCATTTTGAAAAAAAAGTTGGTTGTACCCATATTTTACACTAACAAAGTCTCCCCAAAGAAACAAAACTAGATAATATAGATAATTTTACATGTTTATAGATAATTTTGGTCATTAAGGTTATGGTTTAGTGCCTTTTTATTCATTATTTATCCTCAATCAATGTATTTATGTTTAATTACATTCACTTAATTTTTTTTGTAAAAAAATGTATTTTAAATTTTTTTAAATTAAAAATAATGTTGTTTCAAAATATTCAATACATTTAATAAAATTAAAATATCATTATTTTTATTTATTAATTTAAATTTAATAACACAGAGGGGACAACAAAGCGGGTTTTTATAGTAAAACCTTCTTAATGTTTGCTATGTGTTCATAATCCATTTTAGAGTGAAATTGAGTCCAATGAACTAAATTGGATTAATTTAAAAAAATGTGATCTAATTAATCTTTAAATTAAATTGAAAATATCATTTAACATTATAGGTGAATTATATGAAAAATCAGGTTTAAATTAAATTTTAGTAATTTTCACTATTCGTTATAAAAACAAACTCCACAGAAAAATAATAATTATTCATATTAAACAGATTTATAGGGTAATATTTAAAATATAAAGTTTATTTTGATATTTATAATCTATAAAATGTCTAAAAATGATTTTAAATTAGGTTCCCCTTTAAAAGGCTGTAAAAATGCCTTAATAAAAATAGAGTATTGTATTCATGAAATTGAGTTAGTTTTTATCTAAAGCATATCAAATCTATTGGAAAAATATCAAAAATATTTTATTGATATATATATACATCTCAGTAATATAAATATCTAATTATAATTAATTACTCTATTAGGAAAAACCAGCTTTGTGGTCATTAAGATAATAATATTTTCTATTATATTAATTTAGTTTCTGTAATCATTTCTAATTCATTTATAACTAATGAATTAATTTTATATTTTTGAAAAAAATAGATTTTATATGTTATTTATCCCTTTTATGACTAATAATTTAATGATTAGGTTATAATATTTTAAAAATATTTCCTTATCATTATACAGTCATTCAAGTTATACAATCCATCACGTAATGTCATTGTTTTATGTAACACAAGCTAACCTCAGTGTTCTATATAGATTATGATAATATTTATGTTGCATCTGGTAAATGATTAACATGGTTTTTCATATAATGCTTTCCAAAAATATTGATATAATATAAAATAAACTATTTTTAGTGTCGTGTGAAATGAAAATATCAAAAATATTAAAATAATTTGAGAATAATATTTCACAAAATCTTATAGAGTTACATTATACCCCATTAAAATGAATATTTCCCAATAAATTCTTCTTGGTTACAAATGTTTAAAACTATAATGTTTCATTCATAGGTAACCACATTGTAATATGGGTTACTAAAACTTCTTTTAAAATGGGAAGGTTGGAACCATAATAGATTCTCAAATGTAACATATAACTAAATTTCCAAATATGGGAACATGTGTTGGGAGTGAAATTGGACATGGAGGAAAAATATAAATATTTATAGGGAGTGATTTAGGTCATCAATCATAACAAAGGGAATTATCAATGAACAGATGTGGGATCCAATTTCATAAATTTGTGATGATATAAAAGGCCATCGGTTCAACAAAAAATACAGTATTAGGATAACAATTTTCTTGATCATTTTCTGTCTTTGAGGAATTCATTTATTGAAAATATTATAAAGAGATACTTACATAAAAAAATTATTAAAAAAATTATTCATTGTTTAGGTTGTTATATATTTTTATTTCAATCATTATTTAAATAAATAGATGTATATAAATTAACATTGATGATCCAAGCACTAAATTTAACTTTAAACAGGTCTTAAGGATAGTAAAAGAATGAAAAGTTTAACTATTTGTGTCTAACTATCCATCAAAATCAATACGGTTAATACATTAATCTCTAAACATAAAAATTAACTATATCATATCATCGCAAATATTATTTCATCAAAAATTCGCATGCACTAACCAGACCATCATTTACCCTAGTTGCAGGAATGAAAACCTTATTCTCATTTGGTCATGGGTTCAATACCCATGGACCTATCCGAATTTATTAGTTTTCACCCGACATACATAATATCCTATTTGAAAATCATAGTACAATATTATCCAAAATAAATATGATATGCATCCTTAACATTAGATTAGTCACTAAATAACCTTTTAATCAAATTTTTGAATACAATATCAATACATTAATACATCCTCTAATGTTTCAATTAATATTTTCCAGAATGTACAATATTATAACACATTATAAAGATGAAAATCCAAAACAATAGAAATAAATTCATGAAATTATCTTAACATTGATTTCCAAAATATTACAAAGGAGTTCAATGTTGTGACCTTCCAAACATGTGAATAACTTTATCAAGTATTCCCTTGAAACATGGTAATGACCTGAATTACCATAAATACTTATTGAAAACATGAATTTTTCCTTATCCCAAAGAATATTGGAGCTTTTCATTGAATCAAAAAATGTTGTAAACATCATAAATGATAGAATAAACCACTTTTCAAAAAGTCCTTAATTAGTTCCAAGGTAATTAGTAGCATCCAATATAATTATTTATATCCCACATGCCTTAATCAAAATAACATTATATTAACATAAATAAAGTATTCAGGATTGTCTATCCATCAATCATGTGTTTTCCTTAGGCAACACCATTCTATTAAATCACTTTTCTATTTCATCAAAACCATTCAAAACATTCTTGTAAATCCGTAGTGAAAAAACTAAGTTGAACTATTCTTATATTTTTCAACACATTTATTGAATTAAAATATAAAAAACATAGATTATTCTATATATTCCTTAAGACATTAATAATTATTCCTCATCATAATAAATAATACCTATTTCGTTTCACATTTCATCTATAGCATGTTTATCATCAGCAATGTAGTCATTACTCACACCACCTAGTTGATTCTCTTCTGGATATTTCCTCTTGGGACATTGAGTTATATAATGACCATTTATTTCACTCCTAAACACTTAACATTTAATTATTTCGTAGGGAGGCCAACTATAGCGACATTATACTTTTACACATATTATAACTAGATTTTAAGCATACTTACCCATTAAATAAAAACCATGAATTGTAAATTTTATTGTCTTTTGAATATTAGACATAATTAAAAAACATGAAAAATATAAAAAAAATTAAATAATCATTAAAAGGATCTCTTAATTTCCATTGATCCCATTCATCTGCATAGGACACCCTGTGGAATACATGGTCAATGGATGAGATAAAAATCCCAATAAGGGAATAAACAAATGAATAAATAATACCACAGGGGGTATCAATAATAACTTTTTGACAATGAAACAAGAAACCTATATAAACATAAGGATGAATCACATGTCTAATGTGGAATTATATAGACATGGTATTGTAGAAATGTGTAAACAACATAAAACATGACTTTTTCATGAGGCAAGTCTCATTTCACAGTGAGATAAAGTCAAAGATAACGTCTAAGGCCATTTCCTAGGGGGCACAAGTCAGGGTCAACCACCTAGGCCATTTATCATGATGTCTCATGAGCCTAAACATTATACAATTGAATAGGTAACTATATGGGCACACCCATAATAGAATGTTCGTGCATATGTGTGCCACATGAAAAATCAAGAATAAGAATTACCCATGGAAGGAATTCGGTATAATAATCATGTCATAAGTCAAAATAAAAGGGAAAGTCATAATGGTTCTAGAGAAAAAATGGATATAAATAATAAAATTAAATTCAAAAACATTGTCATAGGTCATGAAAAATTATCTTCAATTTAATTTTAATCATTTAAAAAAAGTGTTTAAGAATCATTATAAATGAAACATTTTAGTGTGGATTTAGGAATACAAAAAAATGAATGTAAAGAGTAAAAAAAATTCTAGTTATAATAAAACTATAAAAATTTCAAGAGATTTTTTAATGATAAGATGAGTGACTTTATTAAAATAATGGTTTCTGAATACATATTATTGTTTGAACATGATAATGGATAAGACATTGACATGTTAGCATTAATTGGTCACGGTTATCTTACTAATTTAAGAGGGGAACCATTTTGGGACATGTATACCCCACAAAAAAATACGATCTGATCTGGACACATGAGTTTGGAACATAACTATAAAATTTAAAATATTTACCTAAAATTAAATAATATATAAATTCTGTAAATAGGGAGAAAACATAACCTGAAGGAAATATAGTTTTTCGGAAAGGATCCCTTAACTTATGTATAAAACTATTCATAAATTCATCTTAATGTTCAAAATAATAAAGTCCAATTAATATATTAATAAGTCATGAACCTTTTCTTCTTCTAATTTAGTTATTATAATTTTATTATGTTTATTTATTGTCTTTTTTATGAGTTATAGTGTTCAATTTCCTCATTCGGTAGTCTTCATTTTATTTTATTTATTGGTCATCGTGTTACATTTTTTGTCATTAAAATGTAAATAAGGTGTCAACTGTCAATGGAGAAAACATCACTCATAGCAAGAAGTCCAGGAATTATGCTTTAATGCATACGGAATGAAAAAATGTTCCATGCATCCACCATGATGTGATTAAAGGAATGATGAAGATCTTGTATTTTTTTTAAAAAGTAACGAAGGATGGCATTTGAATATGAAGAAGATAAGTGTCAGGATATATTATAGAATATACTAAGTGCATTTCCCAAGCAAGCGTTTTGTTGGAAGAATGTGTCCATTCACTATTGTACATTTGGTTTTTATCCCAAAATTCTTAAATTTAAAAATAAAGATGCCAACTAGAAATACTAGCCATGCTCCTTATCATCAGACACATGTAGGACCAGAGGGTCAGTCGCACCTAAGGGATGCCTCAAGGCTAGCCCCACAAGAGGAAGATGCCATGTGGGCCATTTATAATCCTGTAGGAGCATGCATAGTGATAAATATATGAGGAAAGCATGCAATGTGGGCACTAAGAGTGTGCCTGGTGGATGCAGAGTGGGCGCTAAGAGCGCGACCGTAGAACACCGATGCGGGGTGGCACCGGGAGCGGGGGGAATAAAATTATGAGTTGAGTTGTCCATGGGTTGTTATTTAAAGAATCATAAATCCACAGAATGTAATGATGTGGGAAAATTACTAAAATACACATATGTTACCTAAACCATCTAATGCATCTTAGAAATATTGTCTAATGTTCGATCAATAGGAAGATCGATCACACACATCCAAGTCATCCATCTAATCTCTATGGTTCGGGATTGAACCATGTCCATCTGATCTCATCCATCGATGATTTACTCAACCTCTGGACACCCGCGACCACCTGACGTTAACCAGTAAACCAGAGAAACCCATCCACCTCATTGATCAAACTTCAGTCACCATTGGAGCACTTACATTAGTGCATTATGATTGATTGAGCTACACGATGCTGTGCATGAAACTATTTTATCCTGCATGAATCAGTATATAGAAGTTGAACATGGCTAATGAAAATAGAGTTTAAAGGCCACGTCATGGAGCTTAATGCCATTGGGAATATGCATTGCATGAGTTCCTATTCGCATACACGATAGGATGGCTTCGAAAAAGGGGAGCCCGTGATTGAAAAGGAAACACCTAGGACATGCACCAAATTTTATCCCATGCTTGAATTCTTAAAACCAAAGATCCTAGGCATTCAAATAATTTAATACCGCATAATATCATCTTAATTTCAATGGAAAATTCATCAAAACATTTCCTATAAATATAGCATCACTATTCTGAGAAGTTTTGTTGAAAATACTGAGAGAGGAACTCATTTTTTGTAAACAGTGCACCGTACCACTTGGGTTCCGCGCTACCTTGCTACGCAAATAAGTGAGTTTTATTCAACCTTTCAACACAAAGAAGACAATTCTGGGCAGCCCTTCTATGCGAAGAAGTTACACACATTCCTTGCATGAAGTACAACCACAAATCATCTTGGTTCCCAAAAGAATAGATTCTCACAATCTATGCGATGTTACAAATAAGCACGTTATTGTTTATTTTGAATCCTCATGTGTCTTTTTGGATGTATCCATGTCGATAAACAATCGGTGTAATGCACCCTTGTACTGCTTTTCAACAACAGACCCACAAACCTCTTAAGTTAGGTGAAGGATATATACTCACACACCTTGCATGAAGAATAACCGATGATCCCTCTTGGGTTCATATAGAAAAGAAAAAGAGTTCATAAAGGAACAGTGTACACATACACTACCCTTATTGGAGAATAGGAACCAAAGCATTTGGGTGTTGCATACAGGACACATTCACTTCCCACTTAATAAGTACAATGCACACACACACCATCCATATACCCATTTAGGTTGCGTGTGAAAGGAAATAAAGTTGAGAGCATACATTGATGAGTTTATGTGAATGAAAAGAAAAATAAAGAACAAATTGTGTGTGAACATGTGATGAGGGAGGAAGTAATAAGAATATCACACACTATGAACTTATCCATTCAAAAGTGAAACATAAACCACGTACATTGAATCCAAACTAAAGATAAATAAGTGTATGTGTGATAAGAACCAAAATAGTATAAGGGAAATAGAAGAAGTTTTGTATACCCATTAGGGTTTTCACACAAGAGATAAGTTGGAGATTGTGCAAGAATCCATCCATTCCCATGCATAAAAAAACACGGTTAGAAGGAAAAAAACATGATTGCGTGTCCACGTGTATAAATAAGAAGAAGAAATTCCATGAAACTCACTCATGAAGCATAAGTAATTTAGATATCCAAAACAAGATGTTTGAATTCCACGCAATCCATGCATTAAGTGGTTGTGAACTGAGATTGATATGAGATATAATGAAAGAAGATCTTATATCTAAGTTAGCAGTATTTGAGAATCCATGAAAGCATACATAGTTGATATTGTTAAGAATTATTCTATCATTCTTGAATAGGTTGTGTTCACTATTACTACACACATTAGTGAGGTAAGGTCTTCATTATAATATGATTGAATCGAATAAGAATTGTTGAGCTGATTACTGATCAAAGAAGTGATCAGAATTATTGAGAAATACCAACAGACCATACCAAAGTGTATTCAAGATTCCTGAAGATATATAAAGGAAAGTGTGATTCATAAATCTTATATGGAGAGAGAATAAGTTCATCTATTGTGAATCAAAAATGAATCTAATGAAGGATGTTTCTCGTGTGAATCAATAACTTGAAGACAATTGTGATATTCAAGGAGGAGGAGATGTCTTTAGTGGGACTCTAAAGTAGGCCAGTGGACTCTGGTAACACTTTGGGATAGAGTATAAAGACCATCTTGGGGGAATCAAGAGAGAAACAGTGGGACTCTATATCAACCATTATATTTGATAAAATATTTATAGTGGGAAATCTATGATAGGGAAAATAGCCAACAGAACATGGAGTGGTTCTTTGAACCGAACCTTGTAAATACTTCTGTTTGTTGCCTTTATAATTACAGCATCATCTAAGGTAAGTCTGAGATTCACAAGAAGAGTGGATCCAGGATTTAACCAGCCATATAGGTCTAATTGAAATGAATCAATTTGTAAAAAGTTAAAAAGGGAACAATGATTCACCCTCCCCCCTCTAAGGGATTCACACTGATCTGAGCAATTCAATGGAACCAAAGTGAAAGAGACCTCTAAATTTTCTAAGGGAGTATATATGAAATGAAAATTTGAGGATATGAGTGAGAAACATCAAATGGAGATATCTTCCAAGACTCAAAATAAAAGAATGAAGAAATATGCAAGGATGATGAAAGAAAGTATTACTACTTATGGGAAGACACCTTCTACAAGAGGTAAACTGGAATGTAAAACACGTGATAATACTTATTATTCTGATGAATTATATTCATGCTATGATGATCACAATTAAATTAGTGATCATCAGTCTGTACTCAAAGATCATCTCAATAAAGTCCATAAAGAATTGGAAATACAAATTTCCACAAGTATTATTGCTCTTCAAGAAGAAAAGATACATCTAGAAGAATAATTAAATTCCACAGAAGATGAATTGGATAAAATAGTTGGTATATACATCACTCTCACAAAACAAGTAAAAGAAAAGGAAGGATTAATTTATATTTATAATGAATTAATTGATTAGGTCAATACAGAATTGCCAGTATGTTTTTGTGAGAAAGTATTCATTGATATTTTATTTTTAGATTCATTCCATGCATTTGAAAAGTTTCAAAAATTCCCTATGGTTGTCAATGTAGATCAACTGGAAGTAAAATACCACTAGGAAAAGGAGCCTGACATATCATTTCAACAATTAAGGAATGATCATGGAGAAAAAATGACAAAGCTGAAGTAGAATTGAGAAAGCAAGATGAAATCAGTTGAGGATGAAGGGAACTCCCTCAACATAAAGTGTTTAGAGGTAGAGGTGAAATTGAAGAATCAAAACTCACTCCAAGATGGTAATTCCCAAACCGCTAAAATAAGATATATAGACAATCAATTTTTCATTGAGGAATATGATTCCAATAAGAATAGAAAATCATCCTCTATTACAATGGAAACATATTCCATGAATAAGAGATTCCATAACCCAGTTTTTTCTGTTACTACTAATACAGATGCATATGCAAGTACATGTACAAAGGTAAATGATGTGAATATGTGAATTGATAAAAATTTTGATACATACATCAAAATCTCAAGGATAGATGTAGGTATTATTAATAAGAAAAAATCCAAAATAGATGTTACAATGAAAGATATAAAATTCCAGTAACAACAAAGAACTAAATCTCGCCAGACTAATACTAAAAGAAAAAGAATAATATTTATTGGCTATTGTTGGTGTAGCTGGATGTTTTATCATTAGTATTTTTATTTATATAACAACTTGATAGCATTTGAAAAATATAGAAGGCCTACACTCCGGAAAATTTGATATGAATAAATAAATAATTCTGTAAAAAAATCATAAATCAAAGATGATGAAGAATCTTTATATCAAAAAAAAATTTGATTGCCTTAAATACTTTTTTGATAATTTCAATAGAAATGGTCACAGTTATGAGGAATGTTGGTTTAGTCCTACCATGAATAGTGAATATATTGATAAGAATCATATACCACAATAATGGCAGGGAAAAGGAAAAATGAGTTGAAAAGTCTTCCAATTGGAAGATGAAAAACAACTAAGTCAAGAAAACAGTGAACGAAATTATTCCCATGAAGATGTTCTAGCCGGATTCCATGAATGTAATCTCAACCAAAAAAATATTCATCTACTATGGAAATAACTTAAATACCATGGATCCCTGAAAATAAGACAAGGAAATGATTGGATGCAAGATGAAAATAAATGGAGAATAAAACTAGAAAAATATGGGATTGACTAAAGACATTCCAGAAGACAATTATAATAAGTTTCTTAAGAAGGGTAAATTTAAAATAATGAAGAATCCATGTGGAAGTTCCAAATAAAAATATTTATTAAGGAGTTCTTAGTTATCTGGGAAAATCAATTGGGAATTTCTAAAGAACTGCATTGAGAAAAAGATAAGGTACTAGCTGTAGAAAAGGAAAAAGGGAAAAGGGCATTCCACATGAATGAAAATTATAATTTCCAAAGATTTTGTTAGCCCATGTCAACCCAAGTGTCTCTCAACTATTGTGTGGAAGGTGAAAGAATGATGAACATCATGAAAACAAATGTATAACTATTTTATAAGTCCAAATGGTGATGATGAATATTTAATAACATGCACCATTTGAAGAAACTTAACTAGTGAAAAATCTAAAGACACATAATACACACCGGTTGAAGGTAAATGGAAGTAAAGGTTCCATGTTGATAAATAATGTTCAAAATTTCAAATGGACTGGAACCACCAGAATAAAGAGTACCAGACACCTTATATATGCATGGAATAGAGTTCTTCGGTTCAGATAAATTTTCCATCCCCATTTCATCTATTAAGAGGCTCACAAGTGTTTCATCTTATTCCGTTAATTTTTTTGTATATGTGTTCTTACATTACATGGATTTGAAAAGGAAGGACATTCCTAATATGACAGTTGAATGAGAAAAGTGGACACATTATTCATTATTTGACAATAACATGAAATGTTCCTTAGTGTAATATTATGAACATGAATATCTTTAATAATTTTTGATGATATTTTATTCCATGATGAATCAAATGGATTTCACCCCTTGAGGGTGATAAAATATTATGGAGATGATTTTAAGTATTATGTCCTGAAGAAAAATGAAATTCATATTAACTAATGAAGTTGAAACATGGTGTATTCCATTCAAACATTCGTCCCTTTTTCCTAATTGTATTTATCATGTCAATTAAGGGGGAATTCATGAATGATGACAATATAGAATGAAATGGGAATCTTTATCTTTTCACTTCAACTATTCAATATTCTTGGTGAAGTATGTGCAGGATTTAGCATTTCATTGATAAATCTGACTATATACAACCCTTGGGATTATGAATTGATACAGTCTAATCCTAACTTCACATGCATGGTTATTTATGGTCAACATGGAATACCTTGGTCATATCTCTCTTGTTTCCTACAATAGTTTATCCCAAGTAGACATAAAGTTGGTTAAATAACGCCTCCTTACATGGTGAACCATGTGACATCATCTCTCTCTCAAAAATAATCACAAAAAGTTTATTTAATGGGGGGAGAACATTCTTTTGAAAAGACCCAACTAATATTTTGAATTTAATTTCCAATAAGGGGGAGAAAATATTTACACAAATATTAACCCATACAAAGTGTGCTTAAGTGATATTGAAAAAATTTAATAAGGTGTAGATTGTGTAGCATGGTGTTTTATTTGTTATCAATAATATGTAAATAATGTGTTATGTGTCAATATGTTAATGTAAAATTGGTTGTGGTGGTTATTGAAGATGGGATGTTATTCCAAATAAAATGCCGCTGATATTTGGAGAATCACTATTTGTTATTGAATGTCATGCATGGACATTATCTATACTAATTTAGACAATGGTAGAAATGATCTTAAGATCCAAATCATGTGTCAAAGAATGACACATTGTTACAACATTTGAAGATCCCCATTCAATAATATCTTGAATGATGAAAGTGGATGATCAATCCAATGACTTCTAATTGGATGAATATTTTGAATTAAATTCCATGATTGTTTGAGTTGTTCCCCAATTTATATGATATGTGTTAATGGGGAACACATCCTTCACAACAAGGACATGCATTATGCATTAATGCATGAGGAATGAATAAATGATCCTTTCATCATCCATGATTTTATTAAAGGAATGTTGATGATCTTGGATTTGATATTCCAAAAAGAAAATAAGGGTGATGCTTGATGATGAAGAAGATATATGGAAGGGCATAGAATGGAATCTACTAAGTGAATTTACAATTCCTGGGTTTTGTAGGAAGAATGTGGCCATGAACTCTTGTACAATTAGTTTTTAACGAATAAGCCTTACATTAAAAAATAATGAGCCCGTCCAGGAAGGTCAGACGAGGACCTCAACCTCAGGCATATGCAAGACCTGAGTGTTAACCGCGCCTAAGGGATGCCTCAAGGCCATCCATGCAAGATGCGAAGGGCATGAGTGCGGTGTATAAACCTGTAGGATCACACCCGGTGATCAACTCATGAAGAAAGCATGCAGATTGGGAACTAGGAGTGCACATGGAAAATGAAGAGTGGGTTCTAAGAGCGTGCAAGAAGAACACTACTGCGGGGTGGCACCAGGAGAGGGAGGAAGAGAATCTTGAGCCAATTTTGCTGTGGATTTTTATTTTAAGAAACCACAAACCACAACATGTTATAATGTGGGACGAGTTTTAAAAAATATGGACATGATCTCAGTCTTTTCATGCATCTAATAAACATGGTCCACTATACATCAAAATTGCGAGATTGATCGAATGCATCGAGGCCATCCATCTGATCTCTGTAGTTTGGGATTAAATCATGGTTGTCTAATCATATCCACTGAGGTTGTCTTCATCCTCTGGACACCCACGACTTCCTGAAATGATCAAGTGCACCATAGAAGCCCCCACACCTCCTTGATCGATCTCTTTCCACCGTCAAATCTCATACTTACTTGAATTATGATTGACTGAGCTACAGGATTCCATGCATGTAACTATGTTTTCATTCTAGAATCGATATAAAAAATTAAAACGTTGCTGAATCAAATGGATTTGCAAGGCCGCATCATGGAGCTCGATGTCTTTAGTAATATGTGTTTCATGTGTTACTCTTCATATTCCTAAGAGGATGAAACCAATAAATAGAATCCTGTGATTGAAATGGAAATACTTGTGACTTGCGCAAAATCTTATCCCGCATTTGAAATATTCAAACTGAAGATCAAAAGTATTAAAATATTTTAATAAAGTGTAATATCATGTGGATTTTATTTCATATGTGATCCAAACTCCACCTATAAATTGAGGATCCTATAGCCGAGAAGATTTGTTTCAAATATTGAGAGAGGCTCTCATTTTCAGAAAAACAAAACACTGTTGAACATGGGTTTCACACAGCCTTGCTGCAAAAAAAGAGTGTTCAGAGCAGCCATGATACGAAAAGAAGATAGTTCCATGCAGACATACTATGCGAAGAAGATAGTTCTGCACAACCTTTCTAGTCGAAGATGTTCAGTGCATCCATTAAGTGAAGGAGAACCTCGAACAATCCTGGTTGGAAAAAATAGTGATTCATACTCCCTGTGTAATGTTACCCACAAGCACATAATAGGTTATTTTGAATCCTCGTGTGTCTTCATAGTGGTATTATCGTGGGAAAACAATGATTTCTATGTACCCTAATAGTGCCTTGCGACGAAAGACCCAAGAACATATCAGGTTTTGTGATGGAGAAACACACCCACTACTTGCGTGAAGAATAACATGTGATCCCTTTTGGTTTCATGATGTGACGAAGGAGAGTTCATAATGGGACAGTTTACACATAATCTTATCTTGGAGAATAAGAGGAATCTATGAATTTGGATGTTGAATACATGACTCTTACACTACCCTATTGAGATGTAAAAATCACACACACACACCACCCATATACCCATTCTAGTTGTGTGTTAAAGGGAAAAATAAAAAGTAGAGTGCATATATGGTTCAGTTCATGTGCATGAAAAGAAAAAAAAGAAAAAAGTGTGTGTGAACATGTGAAGAAGGAGGAACAAAAAATAATATCACAAACTAAGAATACCCATTCAGGTGTGAATCATTACACACTTATATTTAATCCAAGAAACATTGGAAACAAGTGTGTGTGTTTGTGAGATAAGAACCAAAAATGAATACGTTAAAGAAAAGATGTTATGTTTACTGATTGATTATTTCAGACAACAGAGAAGAAAGATATTGTTTATACATGCATGCATGCACATGTACACATAAAGACAGTTAAAAGGAAGAATCAAAATTGTGAGTGCCTCTGTGTCAACAAGAATAAAAAATTCCTTGAAACTAATTCATGAAGTATATGTAATTGAGATATCCCAATCAATATATTTGGATGCCATGAAATACAAGCATAATGTTGGTGAGATCTGAGACTGAAGCTAGACTGAATTAAATATGATATTATATCTGAGTGAATAATATTTTAGATTCCAATAAGGAATTAAAATCTGATATTTTTCTGAATAATTATAGAGATCTGAAGGAGGTTTTGTACAAATTTTCACACACATTAGTGTGGCCGAATCATCAGTACAAGAAGAATGAATTTCCCAAGAATTGTTCAGCTATGTACTGATCAGAGAAGTGTGCTGAATTTTTCAGAAAGACCAACAGAGTTTACCAAAGGCTGTTGAATATTCCAGAAGATATACAATGGAATGTGTGATAAAGTAAGCTTGTATGGATATAAAACAATATCATATACAATGAATAATGAAAGAACCTAAAAAGGAAGCTCCTCATGTGACTCAAGTGATAGAAGACCCTTGTGAGATTCATGGAGGAGGTGGAGTCTTCAATGGGACTCTCAAGATATCCAATATACTCTAGTAACACTATTAGATGCAATATAAAGACCCTTATGTGGGACTCCGGAGAGATACAATGGGACTCTTTATCGACCATTGTAATTTGTAAAAACAATTATAGTGGAGAATCTATGTTGGGGGAATAACAAACAATGCATGAAGTTTGTCTTTGAACCGAACATTGTAAATATTTATGTTCAGTGGATTTATATTTACAACATCATCTAGGGTATGGAAGAGATACACAAGAAGAGTCTATTGTCTATTTCACCATCCCAAGATAATTAAATGAAATGAATCAATTTGTAAAAAGTATAAAATGGATCACTAATTCACCCCTCACCCTCTAAGTGAATCACAATGATCTGGTAACATCATTTTTCAGTATTGTCTCACTTGTATATGAGTATAGAAGCTCAAATAGAATGTTTATAATTCTCTAGAACTCATATTATATGTTACATAATGATTCATCCTCATATATGGATGGAAGAAATATATAAGACCAATAACACTCTTCACTTTTCATAATATCTTATCACCTTTCATCATTTAAATGGCATGATAGCTCAAATATCTTACATATCCTAGAATTTTATTATGTTAATGAAATAATACATCATCAAAAACATTCTCCCCTACATTTTATTCTAAAAATGAAACTGTCATCTATGAGGTTTTGATTAATCTCATACGTAGATGACATGTTTTCATTTTCCTTTATTTTCTTCAAAGATTGTCTTAAACAAATTATATTGGTTGAAATTGATTTTAAAAAGTATGTTGTATCCCTTTTTATTTTGTGGTACTATCATATTTTCATAATACAAAATGAAAAAAAAAATTTGTTTGTTGTGAAATAACCACATAAAATTATTCTAAATGATTATAATTAACAAGATATCTAATGATACATACACATATCTTGAAAAAATATTATATAAGACCTATTACAATTCATTATGTTCATCAATAACATATAAATTCAATTATGTAGAATTATTCCAATTCTGCATGAACATTCATACTCATGTACAAGTGAACTGATCCTGAATACTTTGAAAAATAACACTACATAACGATGAAATTTAATACTATAACTCATAAAAAAGACAATAAATGAACATAGTAAAATTGTAACAACTAAATTACACGATTAATGTTTATGCACATGTTAAATAATGAATCTAATTTTATTATTCAGGACATTATGATCATTTGTCGAACCGTTTTAGACATAAGGTAATGGATTCTCTCAAAACTGCCATTTCTGCCTTTTGAGTTACTCTTTCCCCCTCTTTATCATTGTGTAATTATTATTTATTTTTATATAATTGTTTTACATTATATTTTAATGTTCCAAAATCCTTTATCCAGATCATTTAATTCTTCCTTTATTGATATACCTGTTTAAAAATGGTTTTTTTCTCAATTCTTCTTGATTCACAAGCCCAATTCGAGGGAACATCCGAATTTCATACCCATTATCAATTACCATTCATAATATGTTCTAATAGACAATTATTACTCTGATATAACACCTTCTATCATTTAAAATTATCATATTAATTTATAGGTTTATGAAAAAAGAATCATTTTCATTTAAAATGGTCATTAATATTTTCCTTAAACTGTAATAAAATTTCTCATTTATAATGTTTCATAAATTTTTTTATAAAAATTTCAAATTAAATTAGGAATTACATTTAGAAAAATGTTTAGGAATGTGTGTTTTTAAATACATGATATTTTGTTAAAAGAAAAATATTATAATTAATGATAAAGGCTAAAAACATGAAATTTTGAGTCATTTTTTATATATGGACTAGGTAATAACAATTAGTTCAGAATCAAATGCAGTAGTTACTGAATTTATTGAAAATACTTATCTTGATTCAAAAATAATTAACTAATTATTAAAATAATGAGAAAACATGCATATCCTCAACTATAAAACCCCCTCATCACAAAATCTTCTCCACACTCATTCGAATATTGGATCCTTTTAAAAATTCTTCCTAATACACTTCACAAACCCCTCTACCATATCTATGAGCTCTTGGTCTCTTTAAAAGGCCAAAAACCATTTCCCTAATGATGTTGGCAAGGAGTTAAAATTCAAGAGGTAAATTCCTATTAGTTTTCTTTTAATTTTTTTCACATTATTTTATTTAATTAATGTCTCTTCACCTCCCCTAATCCAAATGGAATGATAAATGAAATAACATAACAATAGTTTAATTTTATTATTATAATGTATGTATCCATCATCAAACCCCTTATCCCCTATCGTTTTTTCTATAAATGAAATTTTCATCTGTGAGGTGGTGATTTATCGCCTTTGTAGATGAGATATTTTCATTTTTTTCCTTTATCTCCTTAAATGTTGGTATGATAACCATTAAAATTCTTGAAACATATTTAAAAAATTATTTTTAACCCTTTTTATGTTATATGACTAAAATATGTAGATAATACAGCATGATATACCAACATGTGTTCTTTATGATTGAACAACGAGTAAAATTAATTTAAACAGTCATCATTAACATGTTATCAGGTCATTAATCCTCATATATGAAACAAATTATACAGTTTCAAATAATATTTTTAATTAATAAAATATAATTTCAATTATATATAATTATACCCAATCAACCTAAACATCCATACTCAAATACAAAAAAAACTAATCATGAAATCACAGAAAATGAACACTCATGAAGGATGAAATTGAAAACTATACCTCATTAAAAAGGCCATAAGTGAAATTAATAAAAATATAATAAAAAATATAAATGTATAAAAGGTTATGTAATTATTAATTATGTAGTATAAATAGATTATTAAGGTCACTAATATCATATAGATAACTTTTTTTCTTTTATGGTAAGGGATCATACCAGAACCTCCCTTTTTCCATGAGGTTACTCTATCTCTCTCTTTACCCCCAATGAAATGCTTATTTACATTAATATAATTTTTTTAAATTCTATTTATATAATTCAAAATTATATATCTAGATCAAATAATACCTACTTTATGGGTAAACACATTTTTTTAAAAGGTTCCCTTATCAATTCCTCTAGATAAGAAACCCCTATTCAAGGGATCAACCAGATTTCTTACCCATTTTCTTGTGCATTCCATTATTTGTTTTAAGCGACCATTATTTTTTAATAAATCACTTATTAAAAAAAATATCTTACTGAATTTATGATTTTATAAAAACAATTAATCCTTTTCCATTTTAAATAATCTTTAATTTTAAACATATACATCACTAAAATGTTTTATTTCAATAAGTGTCTTGAACACTATTTTAAAATGTTTTCACATCAGTTTCCCTAAAATTGTCAAAATATATGACTTTTTCCCTTATTAATGTCATTGTATGGATTAAATAATTTAATTTTGGAAATTATTATAATATTTCCTTATGTTATTCCTTTTGATATGATTATGAATCTTCTATGTTTTGCAAGTGATGGACCTCAGAATCGTTAAGGAAGAAACATCATCAATTCTTTCTCAAATGATTGTTCAAGTATCCATTAAAGATAAAATAAATTATTCTCGAGGAAATTATGAGGAAATATAGAATATGGTAGAATCTATTGGAAATGAGAAATTCTATTAGTTGAAATTGATCAAGAAGGAGTTAAAACATTTGGTCATGACTATGTCTACAATCTGATACATAGATGAAGATCGAGCTTCTAAATAATACACATAGCTCATTCTTATATCTTCATCCAGGGAGCATAAATATGTATCTAGATCTAAGATAAAACTATTAGTATTCCAATATTAAGAAGGATATCTCTGAATATACATCAAATTACCTTGTATGTCAGCTTGTGAAGGCTAAAAGACAAAATTCATTGGGGATGATGCAACCACTACCCATACCTGCATGGAATTTGGATAACATTACCACTGAATTATTCATTAAAATTTCATATATATCCATAAGAAACAAATTTATATGAATTTTTATTTATGGTCTTAAAAATACATCTCATTTTATCCTAATTTGAGAGGATTTCTCACTAAATCAACATGCACAGATATTCATCAAATTAGTGGTAAGGCATCATAGAGTACTACTATATGTTATATACTATTGAGATAATATATTCACCCCCATGTTTTGTAAAAGTATCCAACATGATCTAAGAACTTTTTTGAGCATCATTATGGCTTATCAACCTAAAACAAGTGGCCAATCTGAGCATAATATTCACACACTAGAAAAAATGTTGAGAGCATGTTCAAAGGACATCAAAAGTAGATAGGACCAACATCTTCAACATGTCAAATTATACAAGAAATATAGTTTCCACTCAATAATACTAATGTAACTATATAAAACCCATTATGAAAAAATATGAAGAATACATGCATGTCAGGATACAGTTAGTCAATGTAAGAAGCAAGGTTCTAAAATGGTCAAAGAAACGGTGGATAATGTGATAACCATTCAGCAAAAAATCAAGGAATCCCAAATTCAACAATAAATCTATGTATAAAATCCTATATGACACGTTGAGTTTTTTTAGACATGGTATTACTCCACATATCTCCATTGAAGAGGATCATGAGTTTTGGGAAGAAATGAAAGTTATATCCCATGTACATCTGTCCCTTCAAGAACCATGATAGTGTCAGAGTCTTTTCCTATCAACTAACACCTCCACATACCATGTCTTAGGTAGATGATGTATTCCATGTACCCCTATTGAAGAGTAATTTACCAGATCCCTCAAATGTACAAAATTATAGGTGGTAAAGTTTAAAATGATATCTCATATGTTAAATAGCTGGTGATGGTCTTGGACGATAGAGATAACGTTCTATGCAACAAGACCACTCACCTAGTCAATATACAATGGAGGAACCGTAATTATGATGAGGATACATGAGAACCTAAGGAAGCACTAAATTATAATTACACTTAGCTTTTTTCCCGAAAGTTTTTAAAATGATATTTCAAAGGAGAAATATTATAATTGGGAAATAAGGTAACCTCCCAAAAATTTATCAACATAAATCCATTTCAAATAATAATGTCATATAGTATAATCACCAAAAAACCCATATTAAGGACATAATAAAAACATTATACATGAATAATTAAATAAATTATATGTATTTATAGATGTTAAGTAACCTCTTCCAATGAAATAGTATCAAGACCTTTGGAATAGTAATATGACCCATATTAATAGTAAACTAGCCAGATAAGTAGTATCCTTACTGATGAAAGTATACATAATATGTTGAAATATTATAAAATGATCTATGATATATTTGTATCATTTTATATGTAAAACAAATTTAAAAATTATTAATTAAGTGTTGGTGTTTTTGTAAGTTATAAATATTTAATTACAATTTTTTAATTAATATAAGGATTTAGAAGAAAGTTTATTTTCAAAAAAAATATTCATCAATTAATATTTTTTGTCCTATGATTTTATGGAAATTTTATGAGACCTTCTTTAACCTTTAAAAATGTTATAAATTTTGATATAATTTTAAAATATGCATTTTTCGTGTAAATGATGAATTTAATTAAAAATTTAATTAAGAATATTTATAAAATAATTTTCCTAAAATATAGATAATTTATTTTATTCTAAAATCTAAAAAATGGTTATGGTGAATTTCTTTGTATTTTTCTAAAATATTTTTTGAATAGTAAAATATGATATTTTATAATAAATGTTAAACACATGATCATTTTAGACATTCCAGATGTAATTATTAGAAAAGAAACATTAATTAGAAATCACATAAACTAGTTAATGTAATTTTTTTACAATAATAAAATGTATTTCTTTTCTTGACACAAAACAACAAACTAATGTTTTAAAAAATGAGAGAACACCCCTCTCTTCCAATGTAAATACTTCCCCTCACCACCTATTCTCCTCACACCATGTAAGATTTGATCCATATCCAAATTATTCCATGTACTCATTCTAAAACCCTCCCCCACATGCAATAGCTCTTGGACTCGTAAAAGGGCCAAAACCGTTTCCCTACGGAAGTTTTCAAAGAGGATAAATTTAAGAGGAAAATTCCTCATTATTTTATTCTTGTTTATTTTCATCCTCTTTTACATTGATATTATATATTCCATCCCCTCATAAAAATGTGATGATAACGTCATTAAATTTTATATAAATTAATTTTATTATGCTAATGGAATAATCTATTATCAAACCCCTTCATTCATGCCTTTTATTCAAAATATGATACCATCGACCGTGAGTTGTTGATTTATCGCCTTCATGAATGAAAAGTTTTCATTTTCCATTATATACTTAAAATATTGTCTTTAACACATTATAATGATGAAAAATATTTTATAATTTATTTTCTAACCCTTTTTAGGTTTTTTAACTAACATATATACATAATACTAAATTTTAAAACAAAATAAGTTCATTTTGATTGAAAACCCACTAAAATTAATCTAAATTATTATCATTGACATGTTATTTAATAATTCATCCTAATATATGAACAAAAATATTTAAGACTAATTAAACTTATTTATTTACATTAATAACATATAATATAAATAATGAAGAATTCTACCAATTCTATGTAAACTTCCATACTCATATACCAATGAACTGATCATGAAAACAAAGAAACAAACACTCCTAAGTAATGAAATTGAACTCTATAACTCTTCTAAAAGGCCATAAATGAATGTAATAAAATTATAATAACGCATTTTCTTGTATAAATGTTCATATAAATATTAATCAATGGATCTATGTTTCTTATTTAGGACATTTAGATGAGGTGCATAGCTATTTTTGACATAAGGTAAGGGATCATTTTCAATCCTCCATATTTCCTTCGGGTTACATTATATCCATTATTTCCCAATGAAACACTAATTTATTTTCATTTAATTCTTATAATTTTTTATACATGTTCATAGTATTTTATAATTATAACATAATTCTTCTTTTACTAGGTTATACATTTTTAATAAAAGGTTCCCTTCTCAAATCATTTAGAAAATACAACCCGATTCAAGGGATGATTCTGACATATAGAACATTTTCATATTCACTCGATAAAATGGTTTAATAGACTATTATATTTCTATATTCACTAATTTAAACATGAAAATATTTCTTGGTTCATTTATGGTTTTATAAAAACAATTATACATTTCATATTGTAATGAATATTTAATGTTTTACTTAAACTACATTTAAATGTTTTATAAAAAAAAGTTTCGTAAAAACTATTTCTTACATGAATTCACACCAGTTTGACATAATCTATAATTATATATCCATATTTTCACTAATTATTGCTCATTTGTGGTTTAAATCCTATCTCCAATGGACACGATTATTATTTTTTATTATTCATTACCTTTTAACATGATTATGATACCCTGTTTTTCCATGCGCGACCCTTATGATTATGTTTGATTACATAAGTATGATTTTTCTTATGGAACACATATTATTGAACATGTTATGATGGATGGTCCCAAATATAATCTCAATGCATGGAGTATTTTTCAGTATCACAAGACTTCATGTGATATAGTCTTGGTGGTTATCCATGACTTGTGCTCTGTGTGCAACAATCTCGGTGGTTATCCATGACTTATGGACCATGTGAAATAAAAAGGGAATCGTTATTAAGTCATGATGTATTCTATTTCCAAATTTCAATGATACCATGTTTATATGATACCATGTTATAAAGTTTATTAATCCTTATGTTATTTCATGTTTCATATTTTTTTATGTCATCATGTTGTGATTTCTATCCCATGTATTGTGATTTATTCATATGTCTATTCAGAAACATGGATTCTTAGGCCTTCAATTTTTTCATTTATTCCCCAAGGTATTCTATGTAGATGTAAGGGATAAAAATAAATTAGAATCTCCTTAAAATAATTAAATTCTATATATTTTGTTTTGGTGTCAGGTTTTTTAAATTTTGTATCAAATATTATAAATAGACTAAACTTTATGATAGTGGGATTGTATTTAAAGGTTAATTATTCTTCATATCATGTACCAATATGTGTAAAATGCTATTTTTCAATATTTGTAACTGATATATGTAGTTTCCTTGGTCTAGTATGGTATTAAAAACAATTTGTGATGATATTCTCACAATTGTTGGACACAATAACCAAGATGACTCGGAAGGGAGAAATGTTTTTCTATAGTAGTGAATGTGAAGACTGCATTAAATAGTGGAAAATAGATTTATAACTACACCAATGATCACAATAATGTCCTTACCCTCCACATTGATAACCATTTCATGGGGAATAATGGCCTCATGTCTTCTTTACATGGCCCATAACAGAGCCAATAATCGTTTATACATTCGGACACACCTATCCTAATAAACCATGTCACCTAAATCTAACAACCATGTTGCCCAACCATTTAATCAAAATCTCCCAACACAATCATTCCTATATTATCCTATAATACCAAAGACCATATATAAATATATATTTCACATATCTAAAATATATTTCATGTGGTTCACAAGCCTGGGATAGTTTTGTAATATTTCACCAAATAGAGGCCAGGAAATAAACACCACTTACTTTCCACTGATGATGCTTTAGACAACCTAAACCAACTTAGAAAAATCCAGCTCCAATATGAAAATAATTTCATTAATCATGGGCACTTACACATATGTAATAAATTTATATTTCTCTATTCAAAAGCATAAACAATCGCCTCATTTCAATACTAGGCCAATGGTTTAAATATCCCCCTTTATAGACCAGGCCAAGGGTTAACTATCAAAATATATAACGACCACATTCCTTTTTCACCTCTTGAGGTATAAGGCATATAAACAATAAAAATAGAAATTATGAACACTACATCCGACCGCAATTGAAAAGGTAAATCTCCTGTGTAGGGGGTTGCAGGAACCTAAACATGAGCTATAAATCCAATTCTAAAATCATCTTAAACTCTAGTATACCATAGTGAAAACAGTAATAACAAACAATAAATGTAAAATACATGGTATCAATAGTATCCATATAGAAGCTACTACTAATTCAATATCAATAACTTCCTAGATACTATTTATAGCACCCATACCCTTTTAGCCACGCAAATAGTTATTTGGTCCCAGTTCCATGGGCCTTAGGTACACCTCAAAATATTCCAAAGGTTATCAACTAGTAGTGAGGCTGTAATGTTGTCAAGGTGTTGAGATTATACCCTCCGGAGATGAAATGATAATGTTTTATGTAAATTTAATGTAGTGGAATAAAAATACCAGAAAGAAATGGACCATCAACCCACCCATGGGGTAATAAAGTAATATAACATAATATTAGAAGAATAATTAACCATTGTAGCACAGAAAATAATCAATCCAACATTCCACCTATAGAAACTAAAATATAACATGAATACATAATAGTATATAGCGTACAATAATATGAAAAAAGTATCCCATGGTTGTCCAAAATTATATAAATATACATGTAGAGTGCTGGTACAAAAGAAAAAAAATAGAAAACCCTAGTTGAGGAAAGAACCTATCATCCCTTCCATTCAATAACATGCTAAATCATTCACTGGGATCCAATATCAGAGCCTGAACACTCATCTGATTGATAAATAATAAAAAATACATGCATCGTGAAGGGCTCATGTAGGGTTTGAGACCGAGTCTCATTATGCCACAAACAACATGTTCATATCATACAACTATGATTAATCATTTGTCTAAATTAATAAATTAAGAAAAGGCATCTCATGAATTTAAATAATAATAAGGTTACCTAGTCCTCCAAATCCACCAGGACGTTATCACCTACATCGTCCAATGACTAAATACTATAATGAAGAAGATAATTTTAACTATTCCCAAGATATCCCCAACTAAAAATTAGTTAAGGTGAACCCTCTAGTTAAAACTGTAAAAAATTAACCATTAACCACGTGCTAACCAACACCTTGTATCCATGTGATGTCACCAACATCCTGAAGGCTTTCCCCACTCACATTTGACATCCCACCTGACCTCATCTCTTATGTAACCCTATCAGATCATATCATGAAGTATGAGGCATAATGATATATTTCCTCTAATTAATATCATCATCGGCTCATCAGTCAATATATGAAGGAACGATGATGTTCATCCACCGACGAATGTCCTAGCCTAATGTCCTCATGTATGGTGAGCGATAGCCCCCACTCATAGTCTCAAAAGTGTCAACCAATAGATTCCCACTATCCATGTGGTTTTTTATGGAATAAACATCCATCCAATTCATATGCCACCTCAAATGGAGGATTTTACCAACTCAATCAGTCAAAACAAAAACCTAAACATCAGGGCCACCCAATTTTCCCATGACTTCAAATAGCACATTGGCCAACATGGGTGACCATAAATCACGAATTTAGAACCTAAGTCACACCATTATAGAACCTCACCCTCCTATGAACAAGTCTCTCAAGATTATTTCCAATGAAATATAATTTCACACTGGTCATTCCCATAACCTGATGACCTCATCACTTCATCTGAAGAACGGGTTACCCAACTTGTGATCAATATCAGCAGAATAAATATATGTCTCTTGGGACTCTCCCAACCTAATGATCACATCGCCTAAATCAAATTGCCAAAACAATATCATTCATTGGAAAATATTGTCACATTACCATAGAACACAATAGATCATACCATGAAACTCACACATATATATATATATTAAATAATTCATCCCTTGAGAATACCTTGGGTGCTGATGTGCAGTGGTGCTGCCCATTTTTCACTATACATACAGCTTGTACACCTTTTTTCAAATGATGTGGTTTCCATCTTCATAAAAACTATAGAGTCATCACGTGGTTGTGTTCTACCCCCTCAATGGATTACCAAACAAAACTTAGTGCTAATTTAGGGCACATAGTTTCCCTATGGAGGGTGCATAGTTTACCCAAACCATGCACATAAGTTTTTGCATTAAAAAAAGGGTTTTACATCTTTGATAAAACTCAAACCAAACCAAACCTCTAATAACCATTATTTTAATTAAGACTCATAAAAAAAGTATGTTCATAGGTTATGTAAACACTCATAATTTATTTCTTATGATATAGAAATTAGTTGTTCGACCCACCAAAATCCAAAAATTCAAAATGGGTGAGGGATTCGACACGCTCCAAAAGTTTTAAGATGTTACAAGTACTCATTAGTGTTTTTATTGTCTTTCATGAGTTCGGTCCAATCCATTTAACAATTAATTTTGTATATATTTATTTATTTAGTAAAATATCATCTATTTTTGGTAAATTATAAGGTATGGAAATTTTTAAATACTCTCATTAAGATAATTTCACACTCATCTATCATTATTTTAGAAAAATCAATACACAGTATATCATTTTTTGAACCAAATATTATATTTCTATATTCACTAATTTATACATGAAAATATTTCTTGGTTCATTTATGGTTTTATAAAAACAATTATACATTTCATATTGTAATGAATATTTAATGTTTTACTTAAACTACATTAAAATGTTTTATAAATAAAAGTTTCGTAAAAACTATTTCTTACATGAATTCACACCAGTTTGACATAATCTATAATTATATATCCATATTTTCACTAATTATTGCTCATTTGTGGTTTAAATCCTATCTCCAATGGACACGATTATTATTTTTTATTATTCATTACCTTTTAACATGATTATGATACCCTGTTTTTCCATGCGCGACCCTTATGATTATGTTTGATTACATAAGTATGATTTTTCTTATGGAACACATATTATTGAACATGTTATGATGGATGGTCCCAAATATAATCTCAATGCATGGAGTATTTTTCAGTATCACAAGACTTCATGTGATATAGTCTTGGTGGTTATCCATGACTTGTGCTCTATGTGCAACAATCTCGGTGGTTATCCATGACTTATGGACCATGTGAAATAAAAAGGGAATCGTTATTAAGTCATGATGTATTCTATTTCCAAATTTCAATGATACCATGTTTATATGATACCATGTTATAAAGTTTATTAATCCTTATGTTATTTCATGTTTCATATTTTCTTATGTCATCATGTTGTGATTTCTATCCCATGTATTGTGATTTATTCATATGTCTATTCAGAAACATGGATTCTTAGGCCTTCAATTTTTTCATTTATTCCCCAAGGTATTCTATGCAGATGTAAGGGATAAAAATAAATTAGAATCTCCTTAAAATAATTAAATTCTATATATTTTGTTTTGGTGTCAGGTTTTTTAAATTTTGTATCAAATATTATAAATAGACTAAACTTTATGATAGTGGGATTGTATTTAAAGGTTAATTATTCTTCATATCATGTACCAATATGTGTAAAATGCTATTTTTCAATATTTGTAACTGATATATGTAGTTTCCTTGGTCTAGTATGGTATTAAAAACAATTTGTGATGATATTCTCACAATTGTTGGACACAATAACCAAGATGACTCGGAAGGGAGAAATGTTTTTCTATAGTAGTGAATGTGAAGACTGCATTAAATAGTGGAAAATAGATTTATAACTACACCAATGATCACAATAATGTCCTTACCCTCCACATTGATAACCATTTCATGGGGAATAATGGCCTCATGTCTTCTTTACATGGCCCATAACAGAGCCAATAATCTTTTATACATTCGGACACACCTATCCTAATAAACCATGTCACCTAAATCTAACAACCATGTTGCCCAACCATTTAATCAAAATCTCCCAACACAATCATTCCTATATTATCCTATAATACCAAAGACCATATATAAATATATATTTCACATATCTAAAATATATTTCATGTGGTTCACAAGCCTGGGATAGTTTTGTAATATTTCACCAAATAGAGGCCAGGAAATAAACACCACTTACTTTCCACTGATGATGCTTTAGACAACCTAAACCAACTTAGAAAAATCCAGCTCCAATATGAAAATAATTTCATTAATCATGGGCACTTACACATATGTAATAAATTTATATTTCTCTATTCAAAAGCATAAACAATCGCCTCATTTCAATACTAGGCCAATGGTTTAAATATCCCCCTTTATAGACCAGGCCAAGGGTTAACTATCAAAATATATAACGACCACATTCCTTTTTCACCTCTTGAGGTAGAAGGCATATAAACAATAAAAATAGAAATTATGAACACTACATCCGACCGCAATTGAAAAGGTAAATCTCCTGTGTAGGGGGTTGCAGGAACCTAAACATGAGCTATAAATCCAATTCTAAAATCATCTTAAACTCTAGTATACCATAGTGAAAACAGTAATAACAAACAATAAATGTAAAATACATGGTATCAATAGTATCCATATAGAAGCTACTACTAATTCAATATCAATAACTTCCTAGATACTATTTATAGCACCCATACCCTTTTAGCCACGCAAATAGTTATTTGGTCCCAGTTCCATGGGCCTTAGGTACACCTCAAAATATTCCAAAGGTTATCAACTAGTAGTGAGGCTGTAATGTTGTCAAGGTGTTGAGATTATACCCTCCGGAGATGAAATGATAATGTTTTATGTAAATTTAATGTAGTGGAATAAAAATACCAGAAAGAAATGGACCATCAACCCACCCATGGGGTAATAAAGTAATATAACATAATATTAGAAGAATAATTAACCATTGTAGCACAGAAAATAATCAATCCAACATTCCACCTATAGAAACTAAAATATAACATGAATACATAATAGTATATAGCGTACAATAATATGAAAAAAGTATCCCATGGTTGTCCAAAATTATATAAATATACATGTAGAGTGCTGGTACAAAAGAAAAAAAATAGAAAACCCTAGTTGAGGAAAGAACCTATCATCCCTTCCATTCAATAACATGCTAAATCATTCACTGGGATCCAATATCAGAGCCTGAACACTCATCTGATTGATAAATAATAAAAAATACATGCATCGTGAAGGGCTCATGTAGGGTTTGATACCGAGTCTCATTATGCCACAAACAACATGTTCATATCATACAACTATGATTAATCATTTGTCTAAATTAATAAATTAAGAAAAGGCATCTCATGAATTTAAATAATAATAAGGTTACCTAGTCCTCCAAATCCACCAGGACGTTATCACCTACATCGTCCAATGACTAAATACTATAATGAAGAAGATAATTTTAACTATTCCCAAGATATCCCCAACTAAAAATTAGTTAAGGTGAACCCTCTAGTTAAAACTGTAAAAAATTAACCATTAACCATGTGCTAACCAACACCTTGTATCCATGTGATGTCACCAACATCCTGAAGGCTTTCCCCACTCACATTTGACATCCCACCTGACCTCATCTCTTATGTAACCCTATCAGATCATATCATGAAGTATGAGGCATAATGATATATTTCCTCTAATTAATATCATCATCGGCTCATCAGTCAATATATGAAGGAACGATGATGTTCATCCACCGACGAATGTCCTAGCCTAATGTCCTCATGTATGGTGAGCGATAGCCCCCACTCATAGTCTCAAAAGTGTCAACCAATAGATTCCCACTATCCATGTGGTTTTTTATGGAATAAACATCCATCCAATTCATATGCCACCTCAAATGGAGGATTTTACCAACTCAATCAGTCAAAACAAAAACCTAAACATCAGGGCCACCCAATTTTCCCATGACTTCAAATAGCACATTGGCCAACATGGGTGACCATAAATCACGAATTTAGAACCTAAGTCACACCATTATAGAACCTCACCCTCCTATGAACAAGTCTCTCAAGATTATTTCCAATGAAATATAATTTCACACTGGTCATTCCCATAACCTGATGACCTCATCAATTCATCTGAAGAACGGGTTACCCAACTTGTGATCAATATCAGCAGAATAAATATATGTCTCTTGGGACTCTCCCAACCTAATGATCACATCGCCTAAATCAAATTTCCAAAACAATATCATTCATTGGAAAATATTGTCACATTACCATAGAACACAATAGATCATACCATGAAACTCACACATATATATATATATTAAATAATTCATCCCTTGAGAATACCTTGGGTGCTGATGTGCAGTGGTGCTGCCCATTTTTCACTATACATACAGCTTGTACACCTTTTTTCAAATGATGTGGTTTCCATCTTCATAAAAACTATAGAGTCATCACGTGGTTGTGTTCTACCCCCTCAATGGATTACCAAACAAAACTTAGTGCTAATTTAGGGCACATAGTTTCCCTATGGAGGGTGCATAGTTTACCCAAACCATGCACATAAGTTTTTGCATTAAAAAAAGGGTTTTACATCTTTGATAAAACTCAAACCAAACCAAACCTCTAATAACCATTATTTTAATTAAGACTCATAAAAAAAGTATGTTCATAGGTTATGTAAACACTCATAATTTATTTCATATGATATAGAAATTAGTTGTTCGACCCACCAAAATCCAAAAATTCAAAATGGGTGAGGGATTCGACACGCTCCAAAAGTTTTAAGATGTTACAAGTACTCATTAGTGTTTTTATTGTCTTTCATGAGTTCGGTCCAATCCATTTAACAATTAATTTTGTATATATTTATTTATTTAGTAAAATATCATCTATTTTTGGTAAATTATAAGGTATGGAAATTTTTAAATACTCTCATTAAGATAATTTCACACTCATCTATCATTATTTTAGAAAAATCAATACACAGTATATCATTTTTTGAACCAAATATTATATCATATACTTAAATATTTATAATAAAATTATCATTTGAAACACAATTTATAAAATATTTATGATCATCCATTAATTTTAAAAACATTATTCTTTAATAGGTTATGATTTACTCTTTCATACAAAACATAAATAGATTGTGTGAGACCACATAAATCCAAATAGTTTTAAAAAAAAATTTAGAAATTTTTCATTTTTATATCCATGGGGATGGTTACAAAATATGTATTTAGAAATTATTTCATTTCAAATTTAACTATTTTACATCGTTTTGAAATAATATAATTTTCTTAAATCATGAAAAACCTAATAATATTTTAATTGAACCCATCATAGAAATTCAACCATAACAACATTCAATGTTAATTCCCTCTTCCAAGTAATAAATTTCAACCACCGGACATTCTTCAATTTTTTTCATATTTTTCTATATCCATCTATATTATTATGAAAAATAAATATGTTTCCTATATATTTTTTATATTTTGGAAATTAAACTATAGCACAAATATTATTTATTGAAAATTTATTTATTTCATTTCATGTATCATTAATCTAGTTTAAATAAATTTATGGATAATCAATATTAATCGGTAAAAAACAGATACAAATACAAAATTATCACAGCAATGTAAAACATACTTCTCAGTATTGATACCTAATAAAAAGATACAAATTAATTTTTTAAATGGATGATAATTAATTTTTTTCATTAATTAGGTTCGGTTTAAGTAGAAATTGCCAACCCCTCATCAAGTCCATTATAATTTTATTGGACATTATCTTCAACAAAATTAAAATCCCTAAAATTATCAATATAAATTTTTAAATTAGAATTCATCTTTTCATTAATATTATCTTTAAATAGAACATGAATATACTATTTCACAACTAAAGATATCTTATTTATATCCACGTATGTATTTCTTGTATTATAATATCCTAAAAAATGATTCATTACATGTAGAAAAATGTTTTTCAAAATTAGAATTTTTATTTAAATTAATGAATTTTCAGATGAACATCATAAGATATCCATTTTTTTAAACCCCTTAAATAGTTCATATTGGGTCTTACTTTAAAAAATATTATAGATAGTTTATTTAAAACATGAAAACATATATTAATAACTTAAATCAAAAAATATTTAGGCACATTCAATTCAATAATCATTGATCTAGATATTTCTTAAATTGAACTATTATTTCATTCAACTACACCATTTTATTGGTGTGTCATGTGAGAATAAAAAAATTTTGTATAGAAATAATATTAAAAAAATAAATTGATAAATTAATAAATTCACAACCTCTATCACTTCTGATAGAGACAATTTATAGTTTTTTTTAAAAATAATAATGTTAAATATTGTACCAAATTTATTTGAAGATTCATTTTTACTGGATAATTAATTAATATAGCTAAATCTTCAATAATCATATAGAATTTTAAATACAAATTTCATTCCACCAAAACTACTTGATTTTAAAGAATCAATGTTTATAAGATGTAAAATTTCATGAGATCTATAAGTATTATCGTTATTTATGGATTTAAATCATTCATTTTGTTGTTTTTCATTTGAATGGGGATAACACATAAATTACATACATTCAGGTAAATTTATAAAATATAAGTCTTTTCAATGATTTGATAGTTTTTGAAAGAGTATAAATTTTCCATGTCCAAGAATCACATACCACATAATATAATTTTCTCCTAAATTATTCATTAAATAATAATTAAACTTTGGATTAGTTATATTAGATAAAATAATTATGTAAACATTTTCATTTCTATTTGAGGAACATAAATACAAATTATTTTTCAAAACTGGATGTTATTCATTATCAAAAATAAAAATTTATCTATCATAAAAAAGATGTTATATACATAGTAAATTGTATTTTATAACACTTACAAACATAATATTTTAAATAATAGTATTTTTAGAATGACTAAATTCACCTATAACATGAATGCGAACATTTCACATAAATCACAATTTGGAGAAGCCACCATCTCATTAATTATAAGACATAAATTATTAAATATCACCTATCATGTTCATCGAAAAACCATTTTTTTAATATATGATTCTCTGACACTTATAAAAATGATTTCATGGGAAAAAATCAAGTTGAATTTTTTTTTCACCCATGATTTTCTGGATTGAAATACAATATAAGGAGAATATTTTGAGACCCATATACATTTAAAACATTTATTAATGGGGTTTTAAGGGGAAATTCACTAAAATAAATTTCATTTTATACCCAAATTATTTTTAAAATATCTTTTAGCATTCATTAGTATAATTAAATTTTATTCTTTATTTAATATTTGTAACTCTAGAAATAATTTTATTGGATATTTTAACAATTTAATCTAATTTATCCTTGGTGATAAGAATTCATAACCAAATAATTATTTTTATAGTTCAGTTTCATCATAGAAATCATTTTCTCATATTTTTCTTCTCCTTTGATAAATTTGTAGAGATTAATTTAAGATTGGAATGATAATTTTTTAAATTCATATTCACCAATGGGATTGTTTCAAAATTATTATAAACATATACTTTAGATCCATATAATGTATTTATCTGTTTCTTATTTTATTATTTAAATTTTTAATAATAAATATAAACAAAATTTAAATATTTAAAAACATAATTAAATTTCCCTTAATGATCATTAGAATTCATTATGAGATATTATTTAATTATAAAATTTTATTCTTTCAATTTTACACATTAAATTCAAAATTCCTATTAGATTCATTAATATTGGAAACATAGATATTCAAATTGTGCCATTTGATTTATATTTTTTCCATTCCATTTAACCAAATTTTTATTTTAAATATTTTAATTAGTTTGTTTTATATTTAATCCTCAGTCTAACATTCCTTAATTAATCATTTTATTTATGATTTTTTAATATATATTTATCTTAGTCCGAATCAGAACATGAATCATAATCTGTTTCCACTTCATATTCAGAAATATATTTTTAATTTAAATTATAATATGAAATAAATTTTTTAAATAATGAATCAAATACCTAATAATTTCTAGACATTATGTAATGGTTTCTTTCCTCCATTTCTTTTCTAGATTCACTTCATCATTCTTAATTGTATGTGAAGTCCCATCCTCCAAACTATGTTTTCCACTTTTTCATTCATTTTTCTTTGTTTTTATTTAGATGATTAATTTTTGGTAAGTCTCTCCTGAAGTCAAAATTATTACGTTTAAAATATTAGGATAATTTTGAAAGATAATTATAATTACATGGATTAACTTTCGTGTACTCATTTTTTTAATTTCATCTGAATTTACTTCTTCTAGAAATATTTTTTTATTTTCATAAAAACATATTAACAAATTCTGTTATCTCTTTGTCACTTTCCTAGAACTCAGAAATAGAAGGATTAGATTATTCATTAACATTAGTCTGAAATGTTGTATATTTATTATTTTTAGTTTCCTCATTAGAAATTTTTTTCAACTCATTATCAAACATCATCAAAGAAATAATATTTCATCTATAGTGTACTCTTTAAAATTATCTATCCATCTCATCACTAAATTATTTTTATTGCATATTTTTTGTTCTATCCTTCTTACTATTTCAACATGAGTCATGTTCTCCAACACATATTCTATATACACCAATGCCATATTTAGTATTCATAAACTCATGTTATATCTCGTTGACTGACACATCTTCTTCAATATTTAAATCCATGTTTTCTTCTTATATAATTCAATAATTTTTTCTTTTTAATCTCATCAATCCCATGATGAGTGACTTAATGGATTCTATTTATTTTTTTTACAGTATTACATTTTCATCCATGACTATATACACTTTTACATATAACACAATACAAAATATTTTTCACATTATAATTCAAAACATAATTTAGCATGTCGTTACTTCGTTGTTCATAGGGATCATCTTGAGGTAATATATATATTTACTTGAAGATCATCCGATCATATACACTTAAATATGTAATGAATGATTTTATTCAGTAATTATAGTAACATTATTTTCATCCGTAAAAAAATGGGTCATTTAAGAAATCCACCTATCATTATCCATAACACTTTCCATCTTAGAAATCTAGCCATTATTCCATAGATTGATAGCTCTAGGATGATCGGTTTAGATCAATTATTAACAATAAACCACACATCAATTTAATTACAACTCTATTAATAATTTTTGGATTGATATTTATTGAAAAATAGAGTTAAGTTGTGTTGATATTTAAAAATATTTTAATAAAATAAACAATATGGGATTATTATTTTTTGAATATATAGTGATTTTAGTTTTTACATTATATATTGTGCTTGGAATTAAATGAATAACTATAGAATATTTATAGTGGTTCATATCACCGAAATCCTAGCATATTATTCACCAAAATCTACTTATTAATAAGCTTGGTAACAATTATGAATAATTATAATTTAAAGGTGTGATAAAATTTTACAGACACTATCTTTATCAATACCTAAAATAAAAACCCTATCTTTTTATGAGTGTCGTAATCTAATATGGAAAAAACCATTCTTTGGTCGTCATAAACAATGACGTTCCATTTGGGTTGTTGAATAAAAAGTTACAACATTATTTTGACTGGGAAAAGAAAATAACGACACTAATGATTATAGACAAATATAGAAAAAATAAAAGAATGAAAAATAAAAAATAGTGAAAATAGTAGATATTAAGAATATGTTGAAGAAAAAGTAGATCAATTTTCATTATGCCTTTAGAATAAAATAATGGAATAGTGTAAGTGTTTTGATTCCACATTAATGGATTTAAAGTATTCAAATAACTTTATCAAAAATAATGATAATCATTAATGTCATAAGATTTCAAATTTTTATCATGAGTCAGAGAATAATCCTTTAAACTATATTTGATGAACACCTTTTATCTATGAGTAAAGAATGTTCATATTTCGCCTCTTTATTTGGTAGTTTCTCAAACTTAACACCTCCATAAAATGGTTATAAATATTTAAAATAATGGAAAACATCATTACATATTAATACAATTCATGTGATCAATAATAATATCTCCTCGCTTTTATTCCATCATAAAAAAATTATTAAATGTTATAATATATTCATTAAATTAAGTAATACAATTTCAAATTATTAAAAAAAATTAATATTTATCCCATAAACATATATAAAATCAGTACTTCAAATATTATATAAAACATACCACAAAATGGAAAACATGAAAATAATTAATATCATAAGAATTTCAATGAAAATTTTTAATTTAAAAATTTTATAACACAACAATTATAATGTTATTTTTATTTTAAAAATCAATAACATAGTTAAAAAACTTGAATCAAATTTTAAGGATGTAATTTTATTAATATGACCTTGAAATAAGGTCATAATTATATATTTTGTATAAAACGTAAGTAAATTTATATTCTAATCATGTGAGGCAGATGATTCACAATCACTATTATGAATGAACATTTATGTGGAGTTTTTATCCTCACTATGTGTTCATGGTCATTGTACTAACTATATCACTGCATGTTTTCTTTATATAAAAATAATACTTGTTTTAACTATAAATCGTACCCCATGGTAACATACCTATTCATGGTAGGTTCCAATAATGCAAGATATGTACTCAATTTTACCCATGGTAGGAACGCATGTTCACTTTATTTTATGTGGACTATGCTCATGGTTTTAACCTCATGAGCTATTGGTGTCTTTTCCAAAGTGGCACAATAGCTATTAAATAATTCACACAGTAACAAGACCTTTTTCACAATAGGGTTTTAGGAGTCATGGTAGGTATTTAGTATTCAAGATAGGTATTTTTAAATTGAAATATTACTTTACCAAATTCATGGTTTCTTCACATCCAACAAAATGTGTGTAACACTTCACTCACTAGAAAAATTGAATAATTATATTCATGGTTCAGTTGCATAGTAGAAATTAGTGTCGAACGCCTTCAATGAAAATGGTTTTGTAGATATGGAACTTGGGTGTGACACACATCATTAATGATATATTATTATATTTTTGTTGGCATTCTAGGGTTGGTCGAACCAGATAAGCGACTACAGAACTGGTGACGCACAACAGAAGGCTTTTGGCCCTGGTTAGGGTGTATTGGTACTGTCTATTAGAGTTGGTGCATAATGCAAGGATTATAAATAATATGTTCTGATTAATATAATGTTATATGGGTGTATTGATTGAAGAACATTAGCTTTATATGGTGTGCTCGTACATGGTGAAGGAGGATCATGAGCTACGACTGGTGAAGTACAACTGAAGATAAATGTAAACGACAATCCAGTGGTGGAAAAAGATTTGAAGAGTAATATATTTATATATAAGATGATATATATATATATTTGAATATTTATAGATATATAATTATTATATTCAATTTGATTTTAAAACTATAAATTGAAAAATATAATAAACATATATTTAAAATAAATTAAACATCAATATATTAATTACAAAACTATTAAACAATATCAATTGTATTTAAACATAAATATTTTAAATTAATATAAAAATATTAAAAAATTAACACATATATTTAATATATATCAACTAAAAATATAAATGTATAAAATTTTAAAAATTTTTAATATGAATAATTGGGATGATGTTTTTCTTTATAGGGAAAAAACAAAGTATTAACATAGAAGTTCAAATAATATCAATATTATTCATACCCGGATGGTGTTATTGATCCCAACTGTAATGTTCCAGATCTGGTACCACTCCATGGGTGCCCCAAACCCCATTGGTCACATGACCTCAAGCGCATTTCCCCAAATGATAGAGGTTTCCAACTTGAAATGAGGCCCCAAGTCTGATAGTGGGAATGAACTATGCCCTCATTTGTCAAACTGTAGCGTAGTGGAATACAAGAACAAACATATAGCAACAGTGGAAGAAGTAAAACATACATAATTGAATTGAACCACTGTAGTAAAAGAGAACCAACCGTTATATAGATAATGATGAAACATGTCTCTAGTTCTAGGAAAACACCCAGGACATGTTTTACAACAATACAATACACTAAAAAGTACATGAACAGAAAAATCAAACAATGTAGAATAAACAAAACACAGCAGCATCGCAAGCCTAAGCTCGGTCCCATTCTCTTCTACTTCTCTACTACAATCAAGTACCTATATACATACCCTTTCCCTTATCCATACCTGTATAAATGTATTCTATTTGAGGCCGAAGACATGACCCCAAATAGGGTGTGAGAAATAAATCCCAGTAGGCACCCACCAAAGGCCCGTGTAAAAACTGTCAGTGAAAATGTACATGAACAGAGTGAAGTAATAAGTGAAATAAACAAATAAGTAATCAAAGGTAACTACTTTTACCATTTTAATTTCCATTTTAATTATTACTTATCACCTCCATGCTTGTGCTTTGGCTTGGCAAGTATTAATAGAAAATCACCTTAGTGAATATTCTAAATAGGTGTGTTCTCAGACATACTATCGTTACCCACATTTAATCTGAGTCCCAGAACGTAGGTAATTTCCCACAGGGATAATAGATATTTCCCTCAGGCATACGAAGTGTCGCCCTCAGGCACAGAATCTACTACCCCCAGGCATGGAAGGAGTTTCCCTCAGGCTAAACATAACACTGCCCTCAGGCTAAAATGAAAACTTCCCTCAGGCTAAATAGAACACTACCATCAAGCAAAAGTAACTGGGCCGAGCCCAATTCATATGAAATAAGTTATATAAAATTCCTCTCAAGGAAATTTAAAGCATGATAAATTTTACACTATGCCCTCGGGTAACATGGCCAAACGGCTAAATAGAGGATTGCACCACCAGGGGTGGTCTTGGATCAAAGCAGTGATCCCAAAAAATAGTTATACATGTTCATTAATCTAAATATGGAATAATAAGTATTTAATTATGCATGGCCTCATCCATACGTTACCCTATTCTTGGGCGTGTATCACAACGATACACAAATTCAGCACGGTAGTTGAAAATAAACACTAGACCACCTACCTTGATCGCCCATGACCGATATACATGAACGAAGCTCCTATAAACGCCCGGGAATGATGTAGATCTGAGGTAAGATAATTCTCATTCAAATTTAAATAACTCCCTTTAGAGGAAGAATTGTCAAGAGCTACGCAATGAGAGGGAGGAACTCACCCGTGTGGTTCTAACGAGATCGACGGAGGAGGAATCAGATACCCGGTGCTTGATCGGGTGATCTCCAAAGCTCCGATCATCCCTCCCGAGTTCTCCTCTGGTTCTAATAATTCCCAATGAACAGGTGAGGATACATCCCATTTTAAGTGAAAAAATATACTACACAGTGTGTACTGTTGGGTACACGGTGTGTATTTTTCATTTTTAAACTGTTCCTTTGGCAGCTTCTTGCCTGCGTGGAACTGTTCATCTTTCAACATGAGTACACATCGTGTAATAACTATGTACACGGCATGTACTATCTCTTGGCTAGCCACCGCCTTACTGTTTGCCTGCTGACTAACTACACGGCGTGTAAATATCCACTACACGGCGTGTAGTCGGTTTCTACACCGATCATCATTAACCGGCCTACACGCCCTGTGTACTCATTCCACACGACCAAAGTACATGGTGTGTAGTAACAAAATTTAGTATTTTCTCCCATTTTCCTTATTTTCTCAAAAACACTTAAGGAAAAAATAAAATAAGAACTCGTACCTCAAGAATAAGAACCGGGTTCATACAAACATTCCCCCTTAAAGAAATTTAACCCTGAATTGACCTTCCAAGGGTGGAGTAGATAAAGATCAGGGCAAATCTGTCCATTGAGCACGTACGTCAGTCTCCCACTCCCATGTTTCGTCTTGCACTCGGCCATGCTGTCATAGAACCCGTATAAGAGGAACTGACCAGCCTCCGAGAACCATTGTGTTCCTATAAACAATACGAATCAGATCCTCCTCAAAGGATGCATCTATCTAAAGCTCAACCTCCTCTCGTTGAATGACGTCAGACTAGTCTGAATGATAGTAGTGCAACTGAGATACATGGAAGACGTTGTGCATGGCCTGGTACCTCTATGGTAACAACAAACGATAGGAAACTGGCCTGAATCCCTCCAGAATCTCAAATGTCCCCACATACCTCGGTGAATGTTTACCATGTTTGATGATCCGCCTGTGTCCCATCCTCGGTGAAACACACAAGATAACCTGATCCCCGACTACGAACTACAAGGGTCATCTGAAGCGATCAATATAAGATTTATGATGAGACTGTGCAGTAGCCATCCGCTTCTAAATCAACTAGACCTGCTACGAAGTCTCCTGCATGAGACGTGGTCCCAGTAAAGCTTCCTCACTTGCCTCCATCCAGCACAATGGTGATCGGCATGGCCGACCATATAAATCCTCGTAAGGTTCCATCTTAATAGTTTCTTGAAAACTATTAATATAAGAAAACTATAATAGAGGTACATGGTTCTCCCAGGAACCCTCGAAGTCTATGACGCATGCGCGCAACATGTCCTCTAGCACCTGTATCGTACGCTCTGACTGACCATCGGTTTGAGGGTGGTAAGCTGTGTTCAGAAGAACCTGTGTACCAACTTTCCTCTGAAAGCCCTTCTAGGAAAGAGATTTAAAATGGGAATCCCTATCTAAAACAGTAGAACGAGGGACCACATGAAGACATAAAACCTATCAGATGTACAACTTTTTGAGCTCGTCAGCACCAAAGGTCTCCTTGATCGGAAAAAAGTGAACTACCTTCGTGAGTCTGACCACAACAACCCACACGGAATCATTACCTAGAGGTGACCTTGGCAGCCCCGTCACAAAGTCCATCGTGACATCATCCCATTTTCACTCTGGATTGGGTATCTATTGTAACAGTTCGGCATGCCTCTGATGCTCCGCCTTCACCTACTAATAGGTGTAACATCTCGTAACAAAACCAGCTACTTCTCTTTTCATACCCAGCCACAAGTACTGACATCTTGAGTCACGGTACATCTTGGTATCACTGGGATGAACTTCCCAAGATGAAACATGAAACTCCCACTTTAACTCCTCACGTATATCCCATGGAACCCACACTCAACCATGGAAACGTAGTACCTTATCATCACCTATCGTCCGCCCAGGTGGAGGGTCCTCACTTTCCACCGACTCCCGTAGGACTAGGCCTTCTGAATCAGACATTTTTCACATCCTCTCTCTCTCCATGAGGGTAGAAGTCACAGCTATAGATGAAACACAGGTTTTCCCCTAACTGTCATGCACCTCCAAATGCATCTGAGAGAACAAAGCCATAAGCTGCCACCCACCACTGGCCTCATGAACCGCTTATGTCTGTGTCGTCTTGCTCAGTACATCAGCAACTGCATTACCCTTACCAGTTGTATAGGAAAGCTCAAAATTAAAGTACTGAAGGTATTCGACCCACCTTCACTGCCTTAGATTCAATTCACGCTGAGTTAAGATATACTTGAGACTTTTTTGGTCAGTGAAAACCACAAAATGCTCTCCCAAGAGATAATTTCTCCAATAGGGTAACTCATGAACAACTGCAGCCAGCTCGAGGTCATTCGTTGGGTAATTCCTCTCATGTGTCCTCAACTGCCGATACCCATAAGCAACAACTCGATCGCCCTGCATCAACACAACTCCTAGCACAATAGCAGATGCATCCCAGTTAATTTTATAGCTCTTTCCTTGCTCTGGATGTATCATGATTGGTGCTGATGTCAACATTCGCTTTAGCTCTTAGAAGGATGTCTTGCAAGCTTCTATCCAAATGAACATCACGCCCTTCTTAGTCAAACCCATCAACGGTGCTGCTAAGCTAGAGAAGTCCTGTAGAAAATTCCTTTAGAAACCAGCCAGCACCAAAAAAGTCCATATCTAAAACATGGTTTAGGGCTACTCCCAGGAAACTACTTCTCTCATCTTCTCTAGGTCTACTGCAACTCCTACCTCTCAGATGATATCACCCAGGAAGTGAATCTGGTCCATCCAAAAGTGGCACTTTGAGAGCATATAATATAGATGATGCTCTCTCAGTGTACTCAATATGATATCAATATGACTGTTATGGTTGTGTCAAATGTAAGAGTACACCAAGATATCGTCCAAAAACACTACCAAAAAAGAATCCAGATAGGGGTGGAACACATGATTCATCAGAGCCATGAAAATTTCTGGTTCGTTCATGAGTCTAAATGGCATAACCAAGTACTCATATATACCATACCTACTCTTGAGGGATGTGAGAGGTATATCAGATCATCTAATACACAACTGATGATTTCCTGATCTAAAGTTAATCTTCGAGAACACTTTTGCACCTAATTTTTTTTTCAAAAATATCATCAATCCTCGGCAAGGGATATCGGTTCTTGACCGTCAGCTGGATCAACTTCTGATAATTCACACAGAGTCTAAGGGCGTTGTCTGCCTTCTTCGCAAAAAGGACTGGCGAACCCCAAGGAGATGTGCTGGGTCAGATAAAACCCTTTGACCGTAACCCCTATAACTGCCTCTTGAGATCTTGTAATTCAGGTGTAGCCATCCTATAAGGAGTAATAGATACCGTTGTAGGTCCTGGCACAAGCTCTATAGAGAAATCCACCTCAAGCTCTGGATGTAGACCTGAAAAGTCGTCTGAGGAGACATCCCCGAAACGATCAACCATTGGAGGGAAGTCCTTATGACAAGTGCTCTGATCATCCAGATATAAGCTTTCAATCTGTGATATGACTCTTGCTCGTCCACAATGCTCTGGTCCGGCTCGACATGCATGAACATCCCACTCACCTTTGTATAAAACAATCCACCCTCTCGTGATGTGAAACACACCCTGTGATGATATCAGTTTAAAAGGCTCGAAAGGGAACCAACCAGTCCATCTCAAGAATGAAATCATAGCTCGTCATCTCTAAGACATAGATGTCTCAGAGGAAGTTACACCCACCATCCACAAGGGGGCACTCCCTGCACTGATGCACACCAGCTGTTCCAGTCCCCAACGGAGTGTCTAGCATCATAACATCAGAAGAAGAAAAAACACAGAGACCAAGTCTCTCCAAAATAGGCATAGATACAATTATATGTGTAGCAATCATATAAAAAAGTACCGAAGATATGACCGAAGCTACTAGAATAGTACCTCTGACAGTAGATGGTCTAGGATATAACTCTTGTTGGGTCTTTTGTACTGCATATGCCTACCCAGTGTCACGGCCCTGCGACACAGCTTGGCAACCCTGAGCTGTCCCACCCTGCTGCCTCTAAGATCCTGGTGTCTGGTAACCACTGCCACGACCACCATCTCTGCCTACACCCCATGACGTATTCCAGTTTCCTGACTCGTATGAAGCTGTTGGTCCTATTCCCGCACACAGAGTCTATACAGAACCCCTCTCACTAGCCACTAGTAGAAACGCCCTGCAAAAGCGTTGTAGATTACCCATCTTACCACATGCTCAGCACTCCACTAGGTCACGTGGACACTAAGGCCTTGTGGGTCCCTCCTTTCCACACTAGTAGCACCAAATGTAGACACTTGAAACATTCTTTTGGTTTGTACTACCATCGTTATTGAAGTCCATATGTATCTTCTTCATACCGGTAGAAATAGTAATAGAACTGGTGTCGAACCGCCCTAGCCCACACCACTAGCTTCTCATAGTCTACGCTTGGTAATCAGTGCTTGGTTCACAATAGCATGTATAGTAGGAAACCTGAAAACATTCACCTGTGTGCGGATGTCATATCGAAGACCATACTCAAAGCTTCTAGCCCTCAACGTCTCATCACCCAACAGAACAGGTTAAAAACGCAGAATCTTGGTGAAATTTGCAGAATAGTCCATCATAGATATATCCCCCTATTGTAGATTCATGAACACTCGAGCTCTATCTACCCCCAGCATCTCTGGGAAGAAGAATTCATAGAAATCTGTCTGAAAATATTCCCACGCCATGTCCTTGTCTTGGTCTTACTAGGTGGTAACATCACACCACCTCTTGGCAGAATCACTCAGCATATAATTCGCGAGCTTGACCCCCACCCTGGAGGCGTCTCAAGATTCTAGAAAATAGTCTATAGTGAATCCAGCAAAGAATCCGCAGCCTGTGGTCCGCCACCCCCTGAAAACATAGGTGGATGCTACTGCAGAAAAATACGATTCAACTCTACCATAGATGTGGAAGCCGGTGGTGCTCCCTGAAAGGTCTGCATGAACCACATGAAGCCTTCACAGAATTGTGCATTTGCGCATGTGTCCGATATAATGTTTGGTGCCACATTTGGCTCTGCTGGAGGATCCATGGGTAGCCCATTGCCTACCATCTCTAGAGTATAATTGTTGTCGCTCTCCTGGCGAACAACACGTGGTTGTCTTGGTGGCATGAATCTACAAGGTCAAACGCACACCTTAGGTTATGATTATCAATGATTGTTAATAAAGAGACATATAAGGAAAGGTTTCAATATTTACAAAACATGACTACACAGAGTGTATAATACTACACTGTGTGTTCTCGAAGGCCATTCACATGGGCGTGTACATAAGCTTAAACTAGCCATGTAACACCCCAAACACACAGTGATCCTTCTAAATACATTGTGTGTACATAAATCCTCTTTCCCGGCACGAGTCCTTCAATACGGCTAAGCCACACTTCTCAATTGAACAAGACTACATGACATGTATGGAATCTACACGGCGTGTATAGTTTAATTTCCAACTGCCCGTGTCGTTGGTGACACGACCGACTACTTGGCTAAAACCACACGGCGTGTGACACCCGCACACGGCGTGTACACCACCCCGTGTCCCCAACCACACGGCCAAGTCCACACGGTCTCCCACTGGTATGGACTACACAACATGTCCCTCAGGTACACGATGTGTTCAATAAGAAGTAACACTGACACGTGTTTGTTAGCTACACGGTCGGGTCCCCAGGTCAGACTACACGGGATGTTCCATGGTGGATACAGTGTGTATGTATCAGGGTCTCCTCCATTCATGTTTTTAGTTACACGGGCGGACTCTGGGTCAACACTACACGATGTGTACATCCTGTACACGACGTGTTGTTCCAAATACTATTCATACCCTGTGCCTCCGCCCATGCGGTCTATGACACGGGGAGAGACTACATGGTGTGTACTAAGGCTACACGACATGTACTTAAAAATTTTACATTTCTTCCTAAAACGAATAACACACGGCGTGTGTCTCTTGAAACACACGATGTGTATCTTGGTTTTTCCAGATATTAAGCCTCAGATACTTCCCTAGAACCTTGAATATACTGAAAAACAACACTTAATTTCCAAATTACGATCCGTGAGGGCCCATACTCCCTGTGAATCAATGTATGGCATCTTTTAGAATTTATAGACAAGTAAACAAGTCAATGATCCAACAAATTCAGATCATTGAGTGCCCATACTCCCAAAAAACTAAATTTTGGCGTCCATCCTATCAACAAGCTCACATAAAAATACCCAATCACATAGAATGTATTTATCAAAGCAGTTATCACAACATCATGATTTTCTTGCACCACAATTATCACAACAACATGCAATTTCTAAGGTGCCTACTTGGCATGGAACTATGCATGGCTTGTGATTTCTAGCATGTGCCTAAATGATGCATGAGATGGCATACCCTCATGTAACAACCTGAGATTTTTGAAGAATTATTCTTTTTAATTTCATTGATGTCTTGTGTTATAAGCTACCTCAAAAGGAGCTTTCACTATAGGCATCCCTGACTTGGCTTGCATTACACGCAATCACAACCTTCCTCGATAGCGTGTCTAGTATGCAATATCGGGTTTCACTAAACAATGATATATTGTTATAATATTATTATGGACTATACATTATGAATAGTATTAACTAAATTTTGAATTTTATAACATTATTATTCATCCTACACATTTTCTAGAACATGGTATGAGAACAAAATATATTTTTGGGGTAAAATAAGTGTTTTTAAAAAAATGCATTTTTACCATCTTTTGATGGAGCACCCACATTAAATCTAGTTTTTGACATGTTTATAAGTTAAATTTGATAAAAGATAATTCTTATTTGGAATCAGTATATAAAAATTTACTTCGGATACATTTTTCTTATTATTCTGATAACGTTCATATTTTAATGAATAGTAAAAACACACTATATTTTAATTTTAAAAAACATTTTTTATCGCAATAATTTATATGGTTAAATTATAATATTTAATGGTTTTAAATTATAAATATAATATATTTTTACAATTTAATATAATGTATTTCAATACCATTAATTTTACATTGAATTCATAGGTAAAAACATTTCAATCTTTGGCAATATTTTCACTTTTAAAACCCGTTTTCTTAACAACAGGATAAATTTTAATTTAATACTTGAAAATAATATGTTTTGAATTTTGAAAAATGGATTACATATTTGGATTCAGTGGGTCCAAATTATTTTAATTGGTTACTTTTATTTTTTTGATATTATGAATAGTAACAACGGTAATTTTTATTTACTTCAGTTAAAGATAAATCAGGTGATTAAGGGTAAACCTACGATTATAAAATTACCCTAACACATGAAAAAATAATATTGGATTACTAAAATTAGACCCATATCACCTAAGGGTAGGATTAGATTCATTTCATGGACTTATGACCTTGAAAATAATTTAATTATTATTAAAACCAATGATGTGACAACATGTCACTATCTTAAATCTTATAAGTATAATAATTTTACATTAGTGATAAACGTCATGAAAACTCAAACATGAGTATTATTCAGATATCTCATAATCTTATATACGCAATTTGGATTTATTTATCATTTTTAGGGATTAAATAATTATCATTAATGGTGACCCAATAGTGATGCTAAAATTATTTTATTGACTGAAATATGAAATAAATGGTTTTTAAAATATTAAAATAAATATTATATGAACTATTTAATGTTCTCCAATAATTTTCTAGATACATATGTCATGTTAGATATCTCATAATGCTTTTATTTAGAATATATCCTCTAGGAGGATTTTATTTAAATTAAAATAAATGAATAGTGTCAAAATTGACACTATTGTAATTTTATAAAAATAACATAATATAATTTTTCTAAAAATCACAAATATATTTAAAAATTATAAATTACAGTCTATATGGTCTAAAATGTCATTATGTATCCAATTAACGTTATTTCACAACACATATGTAATAATTTATATCAATTTAATATTTAGAATCTTATTACCACAAATAAAATTAAATAGATTAAATAAGGATAAATCAAGTTGATAATGTTTAAAATAAATTACCAACATGTCAAAATTTTATTGGTTGATTATATTACAAACCTATATAATCTAATATTATTATTGGAGTCATTTTGGAAGTTTTTATGTGGGGTTTGAATTTATTATCAATTAATATTTCATGTGTTTCTAAAGGTTCCCCTCTCCTCCCTTATAAAAGGGAACATCCCCCCTCTCATGTTCACACAACGTTGAGCCTTCAAGATCGGCCATCCTCTTCCCATTTATCTTATCCACTTCCCTAGAAACATTCTGGAGGTTTTGGTCTTTTCAAAATAACAACTCTAGTCCCTTTAGAGGAAGCTTAAATGAGGTGCGTCGAAGAAGAGGTAATCTCTTCTACCGATTCTTTCATGTTTCTTTCTTCTTCAACGTCCTCTTCATTAGTTTTTTCATTTTAAAGTAGTAAAATATGTATCAATATTATATATATATATATTATATTATCAATATGAATCAAACCCATTTGAGTTTCTATCCATCCAACAGAAAATGAAATCATTGCCCGTGTGTATGTACGAAATACAGTCTCCACGTCGTGGTGTAATCTGTTTTTCCACCCCACCTTTCTTGGATGGGAATAATGGTGTAAATAATATCTATATATGGTTATTATAACATCATAATTATTCTGAGATATTATATCATCCACTCCAATTCTATTCAATAATTATGGGCATGATATCATCGCTCATGCGTACGTACTTACTACCATCTCCACGAACACGATGAGATTCATTTTCCATGATTAACCATTCAAGTATAATTATAAAGTATATATAATAAATAATAATGAATGATATTAAATAATAATGATACTATATTTATGTACATTTATGTTTCATTTACTTAATTCCATTCAATTCAATAAGGAAACGAAAACAGCGTTCATGCGTACATACGACCTACCGTCTCCATTAACGATGTATTTATTTTAATTTATCGATCTATAATATATATTTATATTCTGAATATATATTATATATAATTCATTTTTTAAATTCATTAATTAAGTAAATCAGGATATAAGTATTAATATTAATAACAACATGTCGAAACACGTACGATAAATGAAATGATTTTACCCAAAACACTACGTAACATGAATTTAAAAAAAACGGGTAATATAAAGTCATAAGTGAACCATATATGATATCATAACAATTTATATGATTATTTAATAATTCAATGAAATTATTTAAATCATTATACAGGAGGTTTAGATACATACGAATCATATCAGACATATGGTAAGGGATAACTTATCCAATCTAGTTTTATCCAAGATTGTTTATTCGTAAGTATTTACTAGGGTTATCTTTATCATTCACGTCCTTGTTTTCCAAAAATGATTTCATGTATTTTTAACGCCCTTTTAAATTTTTTTTTAACTTTTACTACATGGGTTTTAAGGAATCATTCTTTTGTTTACCATACGATGTACGTTTTGTCTTTTCCGGCAAAAGTACGAGAAGAATGTTTTTTAACTTGTACGGCATGAATGGATTTTTATGTTTTCATAACGCCTAATTTTCATGAAGCTTCCTTTACATGTTTTCATGGTTATTTTCAATAAATTCCTGTTCTTTTAAAAATGTGTGGCATTTTGTGAAAAGAAAATGATTTTAAAGATGAAAGGATATTTTCCTCAATAATTCATTTCAAGTGTATTGTCAAAACTGTTTTCCATCTAAGATGACATTATTTGGTATGATTATGATTCACGTATAATGTCTTTTTTATTTACATGGTTTGATTCTTCTTATGATGAAATGATATCCATTTGATTTATATGCATTATGTTATGATGGGATGCTGTTTATGAAACCTGTTTTTATTCATTGGGTTATGATGAATGATTTATGTTTATTTTGTGGCACAAGTAATAGTGATTTCATTATGAGATGGGTTCACCTATATCTCTCTCCAATGCATTCGGTAAAGATTTATATCTCATGAGATAGACATGGCTGGAATGGTAAGTTGATCTGGTTCAGTGATACAGGACTGGAACGAGGAGTGAACTCGATTTAGAAAGGGACTTTGCCCACTAAGATGGTCTTCGAAACAATGCCTTCGCTTCTTGGGAAATCATATCATGTGCTTCATGGTTTTCCACAATTACATGTTTTATTCCCATTCTATTTTATCATGATTGATGTTCCATTATGATATATTCCTTACGTACTGCAATGTATTATGTAATTGCTCTAGATTTTGATGTTTAAACATTATTTTCAAGCTTTTAATTTCAAATGTATATGGTTTGTTTTATTTTCTCCATGCTTACCCAAACTGAGCATTTGAGATCACCTTTTATATGTTTTTTACCTAGGATATAAAGAAAGGTTTTAGGTAAGAAAATAAAAGGGGAAGATCTTTATTGGAGATGTTGATGACATTTCACCATGATTAGATGATTAGGTCCCATGTTTCCAAAGACGCTAAACTATTATGGTCTTTTAGTGTCTGTTTTTGTTAGGTATTTAGTATTACGCAAAATTAATGTAATGTATATGTACGTCACACTTTGGGTCCCTACATTTGGCATTAGAGGAAAGGTTTAGTTAACCTTTTGAAACTAGGATGCGAACACTTTAGTGAAATCCCTAGAGAAATTTCTAAGGTATGTGTAGGGATGTTCCTACGGATAAGTATAAGAATATGTTATAATCCTAGAATAATGGTAACAATATTAGAATTAAACCTTAGATGTTAGATATTATATGTACTCCTCCTTTATTATGTTGTTTTCCTAGAAGGATTTTTGCCTCTCACACTTTGCTTTTTGTGTTTTAGATGATGGCTGGAACCCGAAGGAACCGTGTTGATAAATGTAATGGAAAATGAAATTATTGTCCTCCCGAGCAGCCAAATGTGGAGGGAGATGAAGTGATAAATCTTATTTCTATACTTACACAAGCTATGAATCATTCTGGATTTCCAAATGATCAGAGAAGGGAACAATATTCTATTGATTCATTCATGAGGCAACGTCCGACTTCTTTCATTGGGGTTTCTGATCCACTTGTTGCTGAAAAATAGATCAGTACCATTGAAATGATATTTTCCATACTTCACTGTTCATAACAAGAAAAATTAATTTTAGCTATTTACCATTTAGAAGGTGAAGCAGACCAATGGTGGACACTAATTTTAAATACAAGGCCCCAAGATGACATTGAATACTTGGAATGGGATGACTTCAGGAACTTATTTTTAAATAAGTAATTCCCTCATATTCTTTGACATAGATGGAAAAGGAGTTCCCTGAGATTATGAAAATGGATGATGAATCTGTTGGTATATACGAAGAGAATTTTACATGGATTGCAAGGTATGCATATGGCTTTATCATATAACCTGAAAGTAAAGTTGATCAATTCTTAATTAGATTAAATCTAATTCGTCGGTATCTATGAAGAAATTGGGTGTTTTGCTATCAAGGTTGAACTATAAGTTGGTTTAATATATCCAATTCATGGTTTTGACAAGAAACAAATGATGGAGTTCAAGGAAAAATCTCAGAACAATGGTGAGAAAATTGTGAATGTTTCTTTATGCTCAATGTGCGGAAAGAAACATGGTGGATATTGTCTAAAAGGTACTAGAACATGTTTCATGTGTGGAAAAGACGGTCATCATGTAGCTGAGTGCCGATGTAATGGGAAAAAGGTTTCTAATGATGTGAATAGAGAAAAGACTATAGGGAATGCTTGACCAACACTTCAATGCTTCATGTACAACGAAATGGGGCATTATTCTAATCAATGCCCTAATCCAAGGGTTAATGATGATTGACGTGAGAATCCTCTTAAGGCAAAGTCCAAGCGAAGTCACATGCATTCACTATTGGCGATGTTGAGTATGACAATGATGTAGTGGAATGATTATGTGTTTATGTAATGGGATTCCAAAATAATGTTGTGGAATATAATTTATAGTACTATGGAATATTGAAATATCTATGTATTGGTTTCTTATGGTTTTCAATAATTATATGGTACCGGTAACCATGAAAAGTAAAACGAATATTTTGGAAAGCAGATTAAATGTGCATAATGAAGGGATAAGAAGAAAATAAAATTAATGAGCTCATGACTGATATAAGGACAAAGTGATATCATAGATTGAGTATATTTAAATTTTGGGATTTTGGAATATGGAAATAGTTACCTTTTGACATCATTCATGTTTTCACTATGGTTCTATGGTAATTAATGTAGAAAGAGAATACAAGATTAAGGTATTCACATATTTGTAATGTGATCAAAAATATATATCTTATGAAATATGGGGGATAGATGATGGTATTCACATGCTTGGTTAATGACATTTATAGTAATCGTTTTCTTTATACTATGAGATTGAACATATGTGTTTTGGATAAGTCTAAAGACTGGAAAGGATTATGTCGGACATCAGATAGTATTTTTTAAGGATAGAACTTTTTTTCGATATTATTTAATTAATGTCATAATAGAGATGTTTTAGAAAAAAATACAACATGTTGGATGTGAGACAACCCGTCGTGTTGGACAAGGTTGCAGGAATTGAACCCACAACCAAGGTGCGGCAGGCCTTTATTTCCTACCACTAGCCTACAGGATGTCCCTGGTTAGTATAAACTAGTTTTATTTTATTATGTGGTATGATAGAAGATATATAAGTCAATTTTGCGATTCATATACAATTAACCTCACTATGGATGGACTAATGTATATTTGATAACATTTCCTAAACTTTTGTTTGAGACAAATGGAGTGACCCATCATTCTATCACATTATCTGCCAAAACTTCATGAATGGAAAATTCAACTTCATTTCTTTAAGATATGAAGTGGAAATTGTTCAAGGCATGAACAAGGTGATATTGTACCAAAATAAAGTAAGTATTTCTTCTAATTCAAATTCTTTTTCTTTAGGAAAATGATCTGAAAAAAAAATGTTTCCCTAGTGTCCTCATATCCGATGAATTAGATGGTACCTTAGATCATCAAAAGTTTATGGCTTTGTTATTGTTGGGGTTCTCATAGCCATGTTCTCTTCCACACTCCATCAGAACATGATGGTTAGATTTCTATTCCATGTCCATATTTTCACCTATGTTCTCTTATGTGGAAACCTGGTGATGATTTAATATGGGTAACCATGATTTTTCCTAATTCACATTTTAAAAATTAGGTTTTAAAATTCCTTTTTACAATGTTGGTTTCTATGAATGAAACTTTCATGTAGTAAACCATTTATAACCCCAACGAATTTCGAGGGTGATATTCATTTTAAGGGGGTAGAATGTAACAACCTAAGATTTTATGAGTATTATTCTTTTCAATTTCATTGATGTCTTCTATTGTACACTACACCAAATAGAGATTGCACTACCTGCATCCCTGACATGGCGGGCATTACATGAAATCACAACCTTCTTCGATAGCGTGTGTAGTACGCAATACTGGGTTTCACTAAACAACGATATATCTTTATAGTATTATTATGGACTAGCCATTATGAATTTTATTAACTAAATTTTTAATTTTATAACATTATTATTCATCTTACACATTTTCTAGAACATGGTTAGAGAAAAAAAATATTTCGAGTAAAATAAATATTTTTTAAAAAATGCAGTTTTTCCGCCTTTTGATGGCGCACTAACATTAAATCTAGTTTTTTAAATGTTTATAAGTTCAATTTGACAAAATAAATTTCCTCTTTGGAATCATGATATAAAAATTTACTTTGGATAAATTTTTTATTTTATTCTGATAACTTTAATATTTTATTGAATAGTAAAAACACGATATATTTTAATTAAAAATAACTTCTTTCATCGCAGTAATTTATATGGTTAAATTATAATATTTAATGGTTTTAAAGTATAAATAGAATATATTTTTACCATTTAATATAATGTATTTTATTACAATTAATTTTACATTGAATTCATACGTATAAAAATTTCAATCATTGGAAATATTTTAAATTTTAAAACCTGTAATCATAACAATGGGATAAATTTTAATTTAATTACTTCAACATATATGTATTTAATTGTTTAAAATGGGTTCCATATTTGGATTCATTGGGTCTAAATTATGTTAATAGGTTACCTTTATTTTTTTGATATTATCAATAGTAACTACGGTAATTTTTATTTACTTCATTCAAAGATAAATCAGGTAAATAAAGTTAAACCTAAGATTATAAAATTACTCTAACACAAGAAAAACATTTATTGGATGACTAAAAGTCGACCCATATCACCTAAGGGTATTATTAGATTCATTTTCAGGACTTTTGACTATGAAAATAAATTAATTATTATTGAAACCAAAGAAAGTGACAACATGTCACTCTCTTAAATATTATAAGTATAATAATTTTAATTTAGTGATAAACAACCTGAAACATAGAAAATGAATATTATATGAAAAAATCTAATAAAATTATCTACATCATGTGGATTTATTTAGAATTTTTTATGGAATAAATAATTACCATTAGAAATGACACAATAGTGATGTTGAAATTATTTTATTGATTGAAATATCAAATAAATGGTTTTAAAAATATTATAATAAATATTATATGAACTATCTAATGTTCTCCACTAAATTTTTAGATACATATGAAATATTATGAATATATTAAATATTTTATTTCAAACATATCTTCTGTGAGGATTTTATTTAAATTCAAATAAATGAATAGTGTTAAAATTGGCACTATTGTTATTTTATAAAAATAACATTATATAAAATTGTTTAAAAATCACACAAATATTTAAAAATTATAAATTAAAATTTAAATGGTCGAATATGTCATAATGTATCCAATTATGGACAATTCACAACACATAAGTAATTATTTATAACAATTTAAAATTTATAATCTTATTACCAAAAATAAAATAAAATAGATTAAATAAGGATAAATAATGTTGATACTACTTAAAATAAATTCCCAACAAGTATAAATTTTATTGGTTGATGGGATTACAACCTTATATCATTTAATCTTCATATTTGAGTCATTTTGGTTGTTTTTATGTGGGTTTTAAATTTCTTATAAATTAATATTTCATGTATTTCCAAAGCTTCCCCTCTCCTCCCTTATAAAAGTGAAACTCCTCCCACAACTCTTCACAACACTTGGAGCCTTCAAGATAAACCAAAACCTGGTCATTTATCTTCTACACTTTCCTAGAAACATTCTTGAGGTTCTGGCATTCTCAAAAGACCAACTATAGTCCCTTAAGAGGAAGCTTAAAGGAGGTGCGTCGAAGAAGAGGTAATCTCTTCTACCGATTCTTTCAAGTGTCATTCTTCTTAAACTTCCTATTATTTAGTTTTTTCATTTTAAATATTACAATAATTATCAATAATATACTTATATTATATTATAAATATGAATCAACCCCATTTCACCTTCTATCCCTCCTACGGAAAATGAAATCACCCCGCGTGTGTACGTTCGGAATACCATCTCCACGCCGTGGTGTATTCTGTTTTTCCACCACCACCTTACTATGATGGGTATAATGGTGTAAGGAATAACTATATATGGTTATTATAACATCATAACTTTTCAGAGATATTATATCATTGACTCCAATTCTATTCAATAATTATGGGAATGATATCATCGCTCCTGCGTACGTACGGACTACCATCTCCACGAACGCGATAAGATTCATTTTCCATGATTAACCATTAAAGTATGATTATAAAGTATATATAATAAATAATCATGAAATATATTACATAATAATGATACTGGATTTATATATATTTATGTTTCATTTACATAATTACATTCAATTCAATAAGTAATTCAAAACAGCGTTCATGCGTACGTACGGCCTACCGTCTCCATGAACGGTGTATTTATTTCCATTTATCGATCTATCATATATATTTATATTATTAATATATATTATATATAAAGCATGTTTTACATTCTGGAATTAATTAAATCATGATATTATTAATAATATCAAGAACAACAAGTGAAAACACGTACGATAAATGAAACGATTTTACCCAAAACACAACTTTAACAGGAATTTACAAAAGAACAGGTAATATAAAGTCAAAAGTGAACCATATATGATATCCTAACAATGAATTTTATTTTTTAATAATTCAATGAAATTATTTATATTATTTTACAGGAGTTTCAGATACATACGAAGTATATCAAACATAAGGTAAGGGATAACTTATCCAATCTGGTTTTATCCGAGATTGTTTATTCGTAAGTATTTACCGGGGTTATCTTTATCATCCATGTCCCTATTTTCTAAAAATGGTGTAATTTATGTTTAAAGTCCTTTTTACCTATTTTTTTACTTTTACTACATTGGTTGTAAGGAATATTTCTTTTGTTTACCAAATGAGGTACTTTTTGAATTTTCTGGCAAAAGTACGAGAAGAATGTTTTTTAACTTATACGGCGTGAATGGAGTTTTATGGTTTCATAATGCCTAATTTTAATGAATCTTCATCTACATTTTTTCATGGTTATTTTCAATAAAATAATTTTCTATTAAAATTATTGGTCATTTTGTGAAATGAAAATTATTTTTAAGAAGAAATGATATTTTCCTCAAGTATTCATTTCAAGTGTTTTGGAAAAACTATTTTCCATATAAGATGACATTATATAGTATGATTATGTTTCAAGTATAATGTCTCTATTATTTACATGGTTTGATTTTTCTGATATAAAAATGATATCCATTTGTTTTATATGGATTATGTTATGATGGGATGATGTTTGTAAAACCCATTTTTATTCATTGGGTTATGATGAATGGTTTATTTTTATTTTCTGGAACAAGTTAGAATGATTTCATTATGAGATGGGTGGGACCTATATCTCCATCCAATTCCTTGGGTAATGATTTATATCTCATGATATAAACATGGCTGGAATGGAATGTTAATCCGGTTCATTGATACAGGACTGGAACGAGGAGTGAACTCAATTCAGAAAGGCACATTGTCGACTAAGATAGTCTTGGCAGCAATGCCTCGGCTACTATAGAAATAATATCATGTGCTTAATGGTTTTACACAATTACATGTTTTATTCCATTGCTATTTTATCATGATTGATGTTCCATTATGATCTATGCCTTACATACATCCATGTTTTAGGTTAATTATCTAGATTTTGATGTTTAAACATTATGTTCATGTTTTTAATTTCAAATGTATATGGTTTGTTTTATTTTCTCCAAGCTTACCATTACTGAGAATATGAGCTCACCCATTATATGTTTTATTTTCCCCATGATATAAAGAAAGATTTTAGGTACAAAAAAAAGGGTAAGATCTTTATGGGAAATGATGAAGATATTTCACCATGATTAGAAGATTATGTTCCATGATTCCAAAGACACTAAACTATTACGGTCCTTTGGTGTCTGTTTTTGTTATGTATTAAGTATTCTGAAAAATTCATGTAATGTATAAGTACGTCAAGATTTAGTTCTCTACAACTAATCTCATCGGATTTCAACTAAATTAAACCCATGTATAACATATAAACATCACAATCACAAGTGCGTCACCCAATGGTGAAGATCAGATCAACTATAAATTGCAAAATCAAAAAAATTGCAGGATGTGGTAAATTGGATTTCCCCTATACACGGGTTAGCTACTCCCATGCATAGCTTATTACCAACTACCATTTCTTTCATATCCCTGAATAAGGCTCCAAATAGTAAGTCAAAGAAATGAACCCCTCTGATACCACTTTTTAACGTCTCGGATCTGGGTACCACTCCACGGGTGCCCCAAACCCGGTTGGTCAAATGACCTCAAGCGCATTTCCCCAAACACTAGAGCCTACTGACTATCAGTGAGGGAACATGTCTAATAGTGGGGAAACTATGCCCTCATTTGTCTAAGTGTAGCGTAGTGGAATACAACAAGAAACATATAACAGCAGCAGAAGAAGTAAAACATACATAACTGAATTGAACTACTGTAGTAAAAGAGATCCAACAGTTATATAGATAAAGATGATAAATTTCTCTAGTTCTATGAAAACAGCCAAAACATGTTATACAACAATACAATACACTAGAAAGTACATGTACAACAAAACAAAAAAAAACAAGAATAAACAAAACGCAGCAGCATCGTAAGCCTATACTCGGTCCCATGCTCTCCTACTATTCTGCTACAATAAATTACATATATAGGGACCCTTTCCCTATCCATAGCTGTAGAACTGTAATCTATTTGGGGCCAAAGACATGACCCCAAACAGGGTGTGAGAAATAAATGCTAGTAGGGACCCAAAAAAGGCCCATGCCCAACTGTTAGTGAAAATGTGAAACAATAGTGTGTAGTAATAAATGCAATAAACTGAGATCTACTCAAAAGTAACTAACTTTACAATTTTATTTGACAATTTTTTTATTACTTATCACCTCCAAGCTTGTACTTTTCCTTGGCACGTATTCATAAAAAATCACCAAAGTGAGTATACTAAATAGCCGTACCCTCAGACATATTATCCTTACCCTCAGGTATTCAATGTCCCAACTCGCAGGTAATTTCTCTTAGGCATAACGGATATTTCCCTTAGGCATACGAAGTGTCACCCTAAGGCATAGAATCTACTGCCCTCGGGCATGGATGGAGTTTTCCTTAGGCTAAATAGAACACTTCCCTCAGGCTAAAATGAACACTTCCCTCAGGCTTAATAAAACACTACCCCCTGGCGCAAGTAACCGAGCAGAGCCCAACAGATAAGAATGAAGTTGTATAAAATTCTTCTCAAGGTAATTTAATGCATGCTAAATTTTACGGTATACCCTCGGGTAACCTCGCCAAACGGCTAAACAGAGGAACACACCCCCATGGGAGGTTCTAGATCCAAGCAGAGATCCCAAACAATAGTTATACATGTTCATTAAACTACCTATGCAATTATAGGTATTTAATTATGCAAGGCGCCAGCCATACGATACCCCATTCATGGGCATGTATCACAACGGTATGCAAATTCACCACAGTAGTTGGAAATAAACACTAGAACACCTACCTCGACTGCCCCAGACCAGTATATGTGAATGAAGCTCCTATAAACGCCCAAGAACAATGTAGATCTGAGGTTAATGAATTCTCGTTCAAAAGTAAATAAATCTCTTTAGAGTAATAATTGTCAAGAGCTACGCAAGTAGAAGGATTAACTCCCCCGTTCGGTTCCAACAAGATCGACGGAGGTGGAATCAGATTCCCAGTGCTCGATCGGGTGATATCCAAAGCTCTAGCCATCCCTCTCTAGTTCTCCTCCAGTTCTAAGACTTCCTTATGAACATGGGAGGATACTGCCCATTTTATGCGAAAAAATAGACTACACGGCGTGAATTATTGGGTACAGAGCGTGTAGTTTTAATTTTTTAACAGTTCCTTTGGCGGCTTCTTACCAGTGTGGAATTGTTCATCTTTCGACATTAGTACACAACATGTAATACCTATATACATGGCGTGTACTGTCCCTGGGCTGGCCACTGCCTTACTATTTTCCTGCTGACTAACTACACGGCGTGTAAATACCCACTACATGGCATGTAGTCGGTGTTTACACCGATCATTGTCGACCAACCTACATGCCCTGTGTACTCATTCCACACGGCCAAAGAACATGGCGTGTGGAAAATTACACGGCTTTCAGTCATAAAATTTAGGATTTTCTCCCATTTTCATTGTATTCTCAAAAAACACATAAGGAAAAAAAAATAAAAGAAGAACCTGTACCTCAAGAATAATAACCAGGTTCCTACACCCATGACCTAGCGACTATCACATAAGCATAAAAATATAGTGAATGATTTCACCCAACCTAGAACAATATACATGGTATATATACATTGAAGAGTGAAATTTCTAAATAAAACTAAAATTGATGTTTTTCATAACCAAACAAATATTATTTTATAGATACAACATCAATTCTAGATAAAACCCAACGGATAAATTTCTATCAAAAAACTAACAACCCAAACAAGAAACCACAACCCCCTGTGATATGTGGGAAATATCTCATTATCTCACCACCATATACCCATACATAGATTACATGAACATCACCACCTAACATCAATGCATTTTTCTTTACCAATAAAAAATAAAAAACCAGGTCTACACACCACCAATGGGATGTCAATGGTGTTATCTAAACAGACTCAGTAAAATTTCAGCTGTGTTTTTCATATGAACTCACTTTACAATAATCTAAAAACTTTCAATTTATTGAAACACTGGTCATGGTAATCAATTTACTATATATTATATAAAAAACATGGTAAATACATCACCATTTTCCATGGTACTAAAACCATCCCTGTAAAATAGATTTAAATCATAAATCCACATGTCTAAGATAAAATATATCAATATCAGAAGATAAAACACCAAATCACAGGTAAATCAATCAAAGGATAACTAAATTATAAGCTATAAATATCACTCATACCCTTATAAATACATGTGTCTGCATCATGTCCCTGGATATTTGTATCGAATCTAGAGAGTAGGGGAACACCTATGAAATTGGACCACAAATAGTTTCTAATAAGTCCATAGAACATTTGGCCGAAGGATATTAAGAACAACCCATAAATTAATCCCTAATATAATAAATTTGTATGGAATTTTTTCATATTCCTCCAATATACACATGTTTTTTCATTTTGTACATTTTCGAAATAATTTAATCAAAACCATGATTTAAAAACCATTTCCTAAAACCATTTTAGGATACATTGAAAATAAGTTTTCTTATACCAACAGAATGTGAAAGATGTATCTTCTAAAAACTAATTTAGACAAAAAAATTCAATATAAAATTCCAAATAACGTAAAATGAATTTATAAATCAATTTAATTTAATTTTTATACAACATAATTGATTGATGGAACCATATTCCTCAGAATCAACTATATACAAAAGGTGAATAGATCCCATACAACTTGAAGGAATTAATAATGAAAAAATGAGTCTCTAACAATGGATTTCACACCCAATAACGTAATAAAAAATCAACAATGATAAATAGAGAGGTTAGGTGGAAAATAAATTTAGAACTATGTGTACCACACCACAACTAACACATAGACTAGCCACCTGATAAAGATTGCCTAAAGGATATCAATGGAGAGAAGAAGCAACAACACATAATAAATAGATCCCATAAATATTTCCCAATGTCACGATCACATTAGATTAAATGAAGTAGCCGGATAGAAGTACTCTTCTAATGAGGATAATTGAATCCATTCTAAAGAATCAGAACTAATCTAAGTGATCCAGAAGATAATTGAGCACTAAAAATGACTTAGAAGAATCCTATAGTTTGTGTAAAATAAAGAAAAATTAACGAGAGCTGTGTTTCATGAGTGGAATTATAATTATTACATGACTGAAAATATTTACATTGAATGTCCCATATTAATGATCTTAACATATCATAAGTTGATTATACTAAGAAATACATCACCTTGGGTTGAATTGTCTCAACTAAAATATTCACATCCTAAAATGAAGAATTATGAAAATATGTTCCTTTCAATTGAATTATATTAGCTGACATTTCACATCCTAAAAAAGGTCAATTATTTCTTAAATGGTTTTAGAATTCATAATTTTTTGTGAAATTTTCCACATAACTTTTTTGTGTTGTAATGTTTGTTGTCACGATGTAAAACCATCATGACAGTGTCACCCCAAAATGGCTCTACTGAAAATATTCATACACTGTTTATTGATGAACTCAATCCTAAAAAATAATATCATAAACATGAAATAGATTTTACATTTTATGTATGATTTTAAATTATTACCATAATCATAATTTATATCCCTTGTTAGTCCTAGAGATAAATTGGGATCTGAAAAGATGTGAGGCCACTACTCCCTCACTAGTGATTTGTGCTCCCCAGTCTCTTGAGAATCCATTTATTGCCACCATAATACTCAACCCAAAAAAAGTAGTTTTCCCACATTGGGATTTCCTATAATAATATTTGATCTATAAACATTTTTCCACATCTGAAGCATCATGATCAAACTCAATCTCTTCCCTTCTACGATCGTGAGAGGGATCAGGATGGTAATTCTTGAGCAAAGATATGTTTTACACATCATGGATACCTCCCTAATGATACGGTAATTATAATATAAAAGTAACCTCCCCATTCTTCTTAATGACCTTATATGGTCTAACATATCATGGAGCTATATTTTATTATTTACCATGTCCATGGTGAACAAACCGATGAGAAATATTCAAGAAACATGGTCAGCAATAGAAAACTACAAAAGATGACATTCAAGATCAGAATATGATTTATTTGGACTCTATTATTAAACATAGGATTGATATATATTATGAAACATTTAAATTTTAAACTAAAACTGGCATAATTATATACGAAAGTCTCGCCCACCTCTTCCCGAAAAAGAGGTGACCAGCAAGAGTTAACTTACAAAGCCTCTCAGGGCATCATTCCTAACAGTGAATAATAAATGTTGTTGTTATAAAATTTAACTAGTTCTATAAAGTAATCCCAGAATTCAACAAAATATAAGATATATAAACATGTAATATCCCCTATAATTGGAACAACATGATCCATCAATCCATCCATCTATCGCAGATAATATATAAACCACCAAACCAATGCCTCTAGAATCTACTGAATAATCCTCATGAATATAAAATTAAAATTGGATTGACATTATAAAAAAATGGTATATGTAACCCCATGGTAACACATAATAACTAGCACATAAAACTGATCTAGGTATTTATCATTATTAGTTTCGATGATCAGAATGAAATTGGATGATTTTTTGAACCAATTAGTCTCCACACATATATCATTCTAAAATTTTCGAGTCCATAGAAAATGAAAATACTTCCATGGACAACTCATACCACTATATAGTGTTATTAGATGAGGATTTTAAATACATGAAATATTTAAGAGCACTATCATTATCTATTGGAAGGTGTAATATCATGACACAAAATTGGAAATGTCACACTTCATAGCATATCACCTATATTATCTTCTCATGTCATAATAAATAATCACCATTCAAGGGTGAAAACCCCATGAAGAGTTATGAAATCCATGTATTATTGAATTCACCATAGACACTAGGATAAAAAACTAATCCAAAATTAGAGAATACCTTAAAAACATATATAACAACATGAAATGGGATCATTTCTATTTTCGGTTTCCTTGATTCCACTACACTCATCTCCTATAACTAACCCTAGAGAACAATCTAAAGGAGGAGTGATAAAAACTAAAATAGTTCAAAACCATACCAAAATATTAATCCCATGAAACCAAATATAATAGAGTATAGATTCACATCATGTTCCACTCATCCTTTGTTTCATAGATAACTTATAGTGGATACTGTCTTTGGAGAGCGACAATGATGAAATTTACCTTACCCAGGTTTTAGAAAATTTCAATATCAAACGTCTATAGATATTCACCCATTTTTTCTACTAGAGATTGATGTACTTCTCAGATAATATTTATCATATACTCTTGTAGATATAAAACACCATGAACCCCTCCCCAAAAAGATATTTTAGCCACCACTAAAGTTCATTCATAACTATTGAAAGCCATAAATCCTAAGAAGTGTAATATTTATCTTGTATCCAATGATGAATAGAACCATACAACACAACATGATAATCCTGTATAATCATATATCCTATTCCTACACTAGAAGAGTCCAGGAACCCCGAAACCCCTTAAATGGATCAAGAAATATTAAAATATAATCTAATGTCAGAATTCATTTAATCTCATCAATAGAATTATGATATTATTTGTCTGATGTAAACATCATCCCTTTCAAGGTAATATTTGTTGTATTAGATTACCATTTTTATAAATTACTGACAAACCGATAACAGTATCCACCAATTCTCATGAAACTCTAAATATTGAAAACATTCTGTATAACATCACATGACATGACATCCTTCACCTTCTCTAGATCAAATAAGAGTCTATGATAAAAAATACCATTAACCAAGAAATAAACTTCTTGATTATGAAAATATCATTTCAACAGCATTCCATAATGACATTGGGTACAAAAAAATCATTGAAAAAAAACCTTCTTCAAGATCTCATGCACATACTAAGATCTTAAATAAACTAGGAGATATGCTATGAATACTACCTCAAAGGATTTTATATATCAATGGAATATGCATTTCATCAAACACATAAAAATATAGGTGGGTTAGTTATATCAAAAGGAATAAAAACATGTTCATAATGTTCATACCTTATCTTGAATGTGTTTTTGAGAATATCAGATACCTAGACCTTAATTAGATAATACCATTCCTTATGAATTTTTTTTGACAACCAATTTCCATTTAACTTATTATAAAAATATCACATTTCTATAAAATGAAAAATCCTCTTAACTACCATTCAGTTCAAAATTATATATTTTATATAAAAATGATGTGAAATATATGAATTGTTGGAAACTAGAACATTTTCCACCCATAGAAATAAAATTAGTGTGAAAAATGACTTTCTCTATCATATCATCCAAAAAAATATTGACCTCCATCAACATATAATATCATCATGTTAAGAGGGTATCAAGATAATCTATGCTCATGGAACTATATAAATCATAAAATATACTTCTGTATAGATAGGAACACTAGAGAATTGATCATGGAAAATAGTGTTAATGTTCATGAAAACAACAACAATATTTCTAAAGAGGAAACATCATCAGGATTTACTAAATTGGAAGATAAAAAAAAGTGATCTCTATTAAGGGAGGTCTTACATAACCAGAAAATTTATTCCAATCTCCGTAGAAAAATTCAGATCTCCTATAAGAACAATTGAATGAAACATGTTGATGATAATAATAGATCTCAACACTAGAATAAACTATCTACTCTGTCTAGATAATGATGGGAAATACATCTAGAACGGGAACAAGAAAATCCCAAAGTAACATTGCATCATCTATTGATATAAAAAAATAAAAATTAAAACCCATAATCTCTCCTCTCTCAAATAGGGTTAAATTTCTCAATATAAATATAAATGATCTCTATTTTATGTTTCAACACATCACCAAATATTAAGCCATAAATGACTGTGAGGCACCTATATCAAATAGTATCATTGCTATAGAAGATGAACCAAATATGGTACCTTTCACTACTGTGGGGCTCATATCAAAATCATCTAAAAACACATCCATTACATGAATATGCTTCACAAGTAAGGTCTCTGTCTAGATACCTATATAATTTGATTCATCTAACTACCCCATAGTGGACATTAGAGCTGTAGATATCAAACAATAATGTGGATTAGAAATTTCCTAGTTGAATCACTATAGATGGTCATTTTTGCAAAAATTATTTCATGTTTTCGTGGTAGAGGAAAACTATGATGTGTATTACCTACAATACCACACTAGGACTCGTTCTGGGGAAAAAATTTCTAAAACATTTAGATTTATGTTTTCCACTAATTACTTCCAATCCAATACCACCAACAAATATTCCTCTACCATGAAATCCCACAACTGCTTGTTGGGACCCCAGTTTGAACAACACAAACTATAAGATAATTTCCATATATATATATATCTCAGAATAGATTTCTCTGATCAATCATGTATATACAATCCCTACCCTTATTGGGTTTATTTGTTCTCTCAACATGTAGGGTCTTCTCACCTATAAACACCCTTGATCAATCACTATCCCCTATAACTCTGGGTTGTACCACAATATCTAATTAAAAAACATGTGGTACATTATATTCTATGTCATTAAATGTTCACGTGATACCCTCTATTATATTGTGATCCAACAGGGGAACCCCTTTAGGATCATCTATTAAACCCTCTAATGGATCCTTTGGAATACATCTCAAATGCAAACTTCATCATATCAAGACAAGATGGAAATGATTACATCGTTGGATAATCAGAGTTCAAATATGAAAACCATAAGATAAAATAAAGATTAATATAAAACAGAACAAAAATGTAATTGTAATGTTAGGAATATTAAATAAATATTTGTCATGGAACACACCAGAACCTGCCTCTCATATTCCTATAATCTTATCTCACATCTAAAAAATTCTTATGACCGAGCATAACCGCATTTAATACAAATTTATAAAGAACTGTCAGGGTATATCTCTATTAGAAGTACATGACACGATCTTCCATATACATGAATTGTGTTCTTATTCACTGTGGTCTAGTGACTTGCACTTAGGAATTAAACACATACCATAAGGAATGATTTCAGCCAACCTAAAACAATATACATGGAATATGAAGAAAGTAGATAGAAATAGGTGATGAAAACTAAAATAAATATATTTCATAACTAAATAGAAATGACCAAAATAATACAACATGGATTGTAGATAAAACCTAGAGGTTCATGTCCAATAGTGAAAGTGATATCCAAATAAATAAACTAATACAACAAGTGATAAGCGAGAATGGTCCCATCATCTCACCACCATCTACCTGTACCCAGCTAACATGAACCTAACCTCATAACTCTGAAACCATTTCCTTTATTACATTAAAAGATATAATAATTTCTAGAAACCACCAAATGTGTGTTCACAATATATGCTGGATATGAATAAAGTGATCCCGCCTAAGAATTCCATATTATATCACATAAAAAAATTCCCAAAACACTAATGTTATAGAAAAAATTGGCATGATAAGCAATTAAGCAGATTTTATGTCAAAATCAGGGTAAGTAAATCACCCTTTTTTCATGGTTCTAAAACTGACCAAGTAAAATAGGTTTAAATAATAAATACAAGTATAAAAAATCATGTACATCAAATCCCAAACACATTGTGATGACACGGACTTGGATTCTACTTAATGGGTGACCCAAGACTACTGGGACACATGGCCTAAAAAGATTCTCCCTAAATTCTAGAGGATTTCGTCTAGTAGCGAGGGACTAGGGTGTGTCTATGGGATGTCTATGTCCTCATTAAAAAAGTATAACATAACAAAAATAATATAAAATAATAGTAAATAGTATAAGAAATATAAATAATACGGTGGAATAAAACTATTGTTATAGATAAACATGTTTAATAATAACAGTATTAACTGGAACAATGATTATGTAAAGTCATGTGGAATGAAAATTGGAAAACATTGATACAATACAATAGGCATAACATGATCCACAATGTAAAGAAAAACAAAGACTTCTCCAAGAATCTTGAGATCCAACTCAGCCATCAGCTGTCAATATCCAATATAAACAATAAGTAATCGAGTGTTTGAAGTCATATGATTCCGTTTGTCTACACCTATAACCATGTAATGTACTCTAGGTACCAAATGATGCCTGATGAGGGTGTGAGATATATCTTTGTGGACCACCACCAATGGTGTCTATAACATCTGGATAGGGGAATGGAATCTAGTAGTGTTCATGCATGAAAATATAAAGTAAAACAACTAGTACCATTAAAACTAAATATCCATGTACCTTCTTCAGTCCATGGATGGTGTCAGATCATGTAACTAGTTCATTAATTACATAATTACCATTTAATGTTAATAGGTCATTTGAGGCATAACTATTACAGAAATCACCTTATGAAATTATATGTAATGAATTTCCCAATACGTAATAAGGAAACCTGAAATGATATCTAGTGATGGTGTTCTAGGGGAATAACAAAGGCAATTTTGATCTCATGAAATGCTAACTCAGTAGTATCTGAGTTTAGCTAAGGTGTAAGATTGTAATCTAGGGAGCATGATTCATGTTATTGAACAATATGGCGCCTACCGAGTCTATGGTGATCGACTAAGGTAAAACATGGATAAGTAAAGATAGGTCCCTATGGGATTTTACCAGGGAACAAACTAGCCAATGCTGGGTCTAAGGAGAGTATCTAAGGTATCATGTAATATTGTTAAGTAATCTACAGTAGTATACAGGGTAAACGGGGAATAGAAAATAATGAGAGTCTAGGTGGGTATCAACCAATGAAAACCACATTCTTAAATCAGAATGGGGATCCTAAGTCCCAAGGTATTCTCATCGAATCATGTCAGGAAATCCTAAGGATGTTCATTCCTATTTTATATCTTATTCATGTAATTATTCATTAGGTTCATGCATTTTCTTCCATTAGTATTTATTGTCAATGTAGTGTTTCACTTATTTAATCATGTCATTATTAACCACTAAATAAAATTAAAATATTTGGGTTCACTTCTCTACCTTCCATAAATATGAATCAAGTTCTACGAACATGTATCCTTTATTAAATATCTTTTGATAAGGCCAAATTATATACTTAGTTTAATTTTCATTCCACATTTCTCATTTAATAATCCATTGAAAGCACCTACCTTAGGTGGGTCAAGTGGTGATCCTACATGGTACATGTCATTATTAAATTCTCATTAATAACAATTCATTTATTATAAGCTGACTCACCATTTTAATTTTCAAGTAAGGGAACACCCTAACTGTTGCTCAAACAAGCCAAAATAATAAAAACACAAAAATGGAATCAACATTGAAATGTGTCATATAGAGTTTTGGGTGTAACCACTAACAACTAATCAAATATTTGGAATGACAATAACTATAAGGTTATAGAATGTATTATCATGGCAGGAAAATTTAAGAAACGACTACCGATGAAATCGGTGGGCCATATAAAAATATTCCAAAATCAATGAACATTATGGATGAGTTATAGACCACCAACTATAGGGTTTTATGATCCTTATCAATTGGTATAAGACAATGACATTCCTCGTATCGGAGTACATCTATGAAATGGTGAAAATAAACTCACATAAAGATACTTGGGTTGAGAGAAAGAAATAAGTACAACTGCTAAAGATGACTTGTGTACATTCAATTATGCATCCAATATGATGCACATAAGCATTATCATATATAAGATTATGGAGATCTCTTAATCCATATATTTTACCTTCAAAGAGCTCCAAAATTATAGGAAAAGGCCTTAATCTATCTTATTTTGGGATTAGGGGAGAAGGGTTGTGTTAATTGATCAATAATAAAATTTTAAAGATTTTACAAAGGATTTTAGCCTGCGTACAGTTTTATGGAATGGTTTCTCAAACCGTGTGTAAACTGTGTTTGACAGTTATGCCTGAAAAAATATCCTCCACACATTTTGATCAAACCATGCACAAGCCATGCATGGATACCTAGGCGGAAAAAGGGAATTCTCATGCTTAGCCGCATAGATGTGTGCCAACTGTGTGAGGTGGCTCTGTCTGAAAAAACACAAAGGAAATGTTTTTGCAAACTAAGAATAACCCTGCACGGTTAAATCTAAACTATGTGACAAGATTATTTTCTACAAACAATATGCGTTCCAGGGTCTGCACAAGCCCTAGAATCCTCAGAACCTTTACTAACCCATTAATAATCCATATTTGGTCCAATGTAATGATTCAGACCGAAATTTAACGGATCCATACCTTAGTGAAAAACCAGGTTCTTACAGTCTTAGCCCCAAAAAATTACTCCCCACTCGTGTTCTTGATCTAAGGGTAAGGAAACAATCTCTGACAACAAATATGGTTACTGTGATTGTACGACATCTTCCCTCTCCCATTATTCATCATGTACTTGCATGTTTATCCATATCACCCGTATGAGAGTGATAAACATACCTTGAAGTGTCTTTGTGATTCAGTCATTGATGCATACTAGATATTCCTTAAAGGATGCATCGACATCGAACTCAAAAACCTTAGGATCAAAGTCATTTTACAAGACGACAAGATATTAGTGAAGCTATGAGACAAGGAAGACGTCATGCATGCAAGGTACATCTAAGGTAGTATTAATCGATAAGCTACTAGCCTGACATGCTCTTGTATCTCAAACGACTTGACGTAATGAGCTGATAGATTTCCAAACTTCTTTAACTATTCTTGCCCTAGCCTAGGTGATACCCAAATAAAAACATGATCTCCAACCTTGAACTGAATAGGTCATCGACAACAATGATCATTAGATTTTTGTCTATACTGAGAAGTATTTGTACAATTTTGGATTATCTGAACATGTTATGAAGTCTCTTGTACAACACAAGGACCTAGTAGGGGTGCCTCACCTACCTCTGTCAATCACAATGGTGAAGAGAATTTCAAACCATATAAGGCCTCTAAATGATCCATCAGAATCATTTCTTGAAAACTATTATGATAAGAGAACTTGATGAGAGGTATATGGTTCTCCCAAGAACTACTGAAATCATGGAAACATGCTCCGAACATATCTTCTAGAATATGTATTTTTCTTTTCGATTGTGCATGAGTCCGAGGGTAAAAATTTATGTTTAGAATCACCTAATTCCCCATAGCATTCTGCAAGCCTTTCCAAAACCATGAAGTGAAACAAGTATACCTATCTAAAATGATAGTATGTTGAACCCCGTGTAGTCATATGATCTATTGGACATATAATATTCTCAGATCATCAACTGAGAATGTATCCTGAATAGTAATTATGTGGGATGATTTTGTTAGTCAGTAAATGACTAAGTAGATAGCATCATAGCCCCTCGGCGACCAAGGTAATACAACTACAAAATCTATACCAACAGATTCTCATTTTCATTCTAGAACTGGAAGTGGTTGTAACACCCCTACAATTATCTGGTGCTCTACCTTCATCTTATGACAGGAGGAAAATTTAATTACGAAGGCTATAATCTGAAATTTCACTCCAGGCAACCAATACTGGAATTTCATATACTGATACATCTTCGAGATTCCTATATGAAATACTCACTATGAAGCGTGTGACTCTATTATCATTACCGCTATTATATCTGTAGGAACTGAGATACTTCCACATAGACACAGAATGTTATCTATGTGCACAAACTAAACCGAGGGGGTGGGCTATCTCCTAATATACTCTCACGTTGAACCAAACATTCATGATATGCAAACTCCCTACTCATCAAATTCTCAAAGAGGGAAGAGGTAACTGTTAAGGATAAGAGGAATGCCTGCTTCTTAATATCATTACACTCTAGAAGATGTTTAAAAAAAGGACTATTAACATCCATAATCACTGGATTCCTATACGACATGTTTTTGAATTTTATGACTCAGTGCATCAGCGACCACATTCTCGTTATAGGCATATATTCAAGATCAAATTCAATAGATTGTAGATATTCGATCCATCTTCATTTTCTGAGGTTCAATTCAGGTTGAGATAAGATACAATTTAGGCTCTTGTAGTCTGTATATACCACAAGTCACTCACCCATGAAATATTGTCTCCAGCATCATAAGGCAAGCACAACTGCTGGTAGCTCAAGGTATTGTGTCAGGTAATTTCTCTTATTAGGACTTAACATCTGATATTTTTACACAACAAATTTTCCTTCTTGCAAAAACAATGCTCATAGTCCAATCCTTGATGCATCACAGAAGAAGATATATCCTTTACTAGGTTTTGGTAGTATTAAAATTGGTGTCAATACTATCCTCCCTTACAACTCCTAAAATGATTTTTCTCATTCTTCTGATCATGTGAACTTGATAACCTTATTTTTAATACTCATAAGAGGTGAGGAAAGATGATAAAATTCTTCTCTGAAATTTAGGTAATATTCTCTGATCCCTAAGGCACTCTTGATAATAAACACATCATCGGGATACTCTGGGAAAACTACAACACTACTATTTAGTGTCAAGAGATACACCTGATTTTGAAAGAATATCTCTTAATAAGTGGACTTTATTGATATATAAGTTTAATTTATCACCCTTTTCAAAAAGATGATGCTATATCAGTTTACTAAGAACATTTTCACGTTGTTTGGAATGGTTGTTACAAGTGAATGAATACACCAAGATGTCTTCTAAAAATAACAAGAATAAATAGTCCAAATACATGTGGAAAACCCTATTTTTTAAATACAGGAATATGGTAGATGCATTTGTATGACCGAACGACATTACAAGATACTCGTATAGACCATGCCTTCTACGGAAAGACGTACAAGGTATGTATAATGGTCTGAATCACACCTGATGATAACATGATCTCCATTTGATCTTATATAACAGTTGTTCTCCTAAGATTTGGTTCACGAGATCATCTATTCAAGGATTCAGATACCGATTCTTGATAGTAAGCTGGTTCAACATTCTGTAATCCACACATAGATGATGATTTCCATCTTCCTTATTAGAAAAAATCATGGGTGAACCTTAATAGGATACACTATGCCATATAAATCCTTTGGCCTCTAGGTCATCTATCTACCACTTGATCTCTTGAAGCTCAGAAGGAGCCATCCTTTATAGAGGAATATACAATAGAGATACTCCTAGAAAAAGTTCAATTGAAAACTCGTCCTCCCTCTTAGTATGTAATCCAGTAACATCATAAGGAAATACTTCCTTGAAATTATAAAATACTAGAGGTAAAATAGTTTTAAGACAAAATTTATCTTCTTTGAAAATATTTGCAATCTGGGTGTTCACTCCACCTAGCCCATGATTCTTTGGTCCACCTCGCCCAGCCTGGACATCCTACTCACCATTGAAAAGATAAATTTTGGCTTCTACTAATGTAAAAGAGATCCTATAGTGGTAGCAGTATACAAAATCATGATAGTGTACTAACTAGTCCATACCGAGAATGACATTGAAGCATGTCATCTCAAGAACAATGATATTTTATAATAAAGGGTAACTACTAACCTTAAGGGTATTGTCCCTGCACTCGCATATGCCCTCAATCCATATTCCCAATGGTGTGTCGAGGGTCATTACACCGTAGTGATATTATATCTCTTGTCCAACAAATTCCATGTCAGAAACATTAATAAAATAGTTTAAAGCACCTGTATTAAAAAATCAAAGACAATATTAGAGGCTAATAGAACATTACCTCGTACTGTATAAGGTCACGCAACACAATCCTAGGGTATCAACTGTATGGAAAATAACTAACCTGTTCCATGGCCATGTGCAATAGATGGACTACTATGATCATGACTACTCTTTTTATGTTGTTGGTGATTAAGGGTCAGACAACCACACCCACGACCATCTCCTCAGGCAGACCTTCCAGCACTACTCAAACTCTCTGCATAACATGGCACAAAATAACTCTCTCATGTAAGTGGAGTAGATTCTTATATTTCCTACAAGAAGTTGGTGTAACGGTCTTGTATAAACCATGAAGATGACCCATACGACCAAAATCCCAACACTCCATAGGGTATTTGTCACATTGGGGTGTATTATGCCCTGGTATTCCACAGTGATAGCGCCCCACAAAACTATCGAACTGAAAACCCTCACTACCACTTCCCATGTGTGAAATGTAAAATGATTATTTCCAGCCTCCCGAAGAACTAATGGTCTGACATGACACTGATACCTTAAACCTGTTCCATGAGCCATCTCTTAGGTTACACTTACTGATAAGGCCGAGGTCAACAGTTTTAGAAATCGTTTGAAGGCGAAATAAATTCTGCTGAGTTCGGATAGAGTACAAAGGCCCATCCGCAAAACCACTTACATGTGAAAGCTCATCATCGGCATGAAGCTATGAAAATCTCTATAAATTAGTGAAATGTGATGAATATTCCATAACGAACATAGAACCCTACTTGAGATGCCTGACCTATCTGGATTTTCCCTCTCTCAGTGCATGAGGAATGAACTAATCATATAAGGTAGTCTGGAATTCAACCACTAACATGCCATGATGAGTACTATCCTTGGTAACCACATCCCAACAATTCTAGCCAAAATGCAGAATTATGTATGAAGAAAGCTTGAATCTCCCCTATGTAGGCATTTTCAGATGCTCAAAGATAGACAGTGTGGCCTCTAGACAAGGCTCAGTAGTATAAGAATCGATATCCCCTAAAAATGTAAGAGGATAGTACTATTGGAACATGCAGGTTAGATCAGACATCATAGGTGCAACTCATTTAGCACCATTCATGGACTATTTCAGATATATGAAACTATCACAGACTTCGGAATCAGGGTCTCGATCATGTTCAATAGGAGATTCCTCAACTGGAACTCCTGAAGAAAACATTGGCATCTCGGTGCCCACGATGTCTGGATCATGATCCTCACCCCCTTCCAGGTGAATGACATGAGGATGTAGTGGTGTAATTGGACTAAAAATTCCACGAACACTCCTATAAACAAGAATATAAGAAAGATGATAACATCACTAGAAGATACTGAAGGTACGAAAACTCACTTCCCAAGCCCTACTACCCAAACTACCCACTTAGATGGTTTGGTATCGATAAGTGCTCAAGTATAAGTTTCTTGTCACTTTGCAGTTAATTACTAGGTTCACACCTCTACCATTAATAAGCATGAAAAGGTGGAATAAGAATGTACAACCAATTAAATTTAGTTTTCAGGATTCAATTTATAATGCATAGTTATTTATGATGAATCAGTGCCCATACACCTATCTCTAGAAATGACACCATTTTATTTATTGAAGAATGTATTGACTCGGTAAATTACTCATCCCAACCCATGAGGGACGATACAGTTCAAGAATTGAAACATGAAATAACCCAATCACAACTATTTTAATACTAGTAAAATTAAACTATCACTACATCACTCAATTATCTCAGGCATATCAAGAAATGAATGGATGTGAAATGCACCTATATGGAATGGAAATAAACATGATGTGTGAACTCTTTGTGCCTATAATGATTCATGTAACAATTCTACTTTCCCTTACATCATCAGGCTAAGGATTAAAGAAATTATTCAGTAGAGTAATAATCAACAACACCACACATCTTGTCTGTCACCCAACAATGAAATAATATCAATTGTAAGAGGAAAAATAGAACAACAATTTCACTATTGGTAACATATATTTTACCCAGAACTAGGTTTCACGACACCCAAGAACACCTTATGTCCAGGTCACAATAATTTCAATTCTCCAACCTATTTTCTTCAAGTAGTACAGTAAGGAATGAAACCACCTCTTATACAACATTATGATGAATTGGACCTGGATACCACTGAATGGGTTCCCCATGCCTGGTGGGCCACATATCTTCAAGTGCCTCTCCTCAAATTCCAGAGGCTACGGACTCATAGTGAGGGCATAGGGTGTGTCTATTGGAATACTAAGACCACATTAACTGAATGTAGCACAATGATAGCAATATAAATGAATACTAAATTAGGGAATCAAAATAAATAATACAGTGGAAGAAAAATGATGCAATAGATAAACAAGAATAATAATGATTTCTATCACTGGAACGATGATGATGTAATTCCATGTTACTTGAAAACATAAAATCACAGATAAGAAAACAATAGTCATATAATGTTCCATAATATAATGGGGAAAAAGGCTATTCCAAGAAACCTGAGATCAAACTCAGTCATATGATATCATGATCCATCCTAAAAAGCAAGTAAACAAGTGATTGAAGTAGTATGATTCCCTTTGTCAACACCTAATACTATGTAATCTACTATGGGTACCAAACGTCACCAAGAGAAGGTGTGAGATAAATCTCAGTGGGCCACCATCAACAGTTTCTATAACATCTAGCATGTTTATTGGAATATTGTAGTGTGCATGCTTTAATATTTAAAGTAAATAAATAAGTACAATTAAAATTAAAACCCAAGTACCTACTTCGACCCTCGGCTAGTGTCTGAACTTTTAACAAGTTCATTAATTAAGTAATTAACATTTAATGTTAATAAGTCACGTGAGGTGTAGCCAGCACTAACATCGCCTCATGATAGTATAAGCATCGATGTTCTCGAGACGTAAGAAGGAAACCTGAAATGATATTTGGTAAGGGAATTCCATGGTAATAACTATAGTAACATAGATCTCACAAAACACTAACTGAAAAGTATCAAAGTCCATCTAAGGGGTAAAAGTGTAATCTATGGAGCATAATCCATGGAATTCCACAATAAGTCTCCTGCTGAGTCTGAGGTGATCAGACAACGTTAAATGAGGAAACAAATATAGGGCCATGTGGTCATTAACCATGGAACCTACGAGCCAATTTTGGATCCAAGGTGTCTATCTAATGTATTCTGTAATACTGTAAGGGACAATATATTAGTATACAAGGTATCCGATGAATTAATCAGAACCAGAATGTAGGTGGGTATAATCCTATGAAAAAAGAATCCTATATTCAGAATAGGGTAATAGTGTCCCATGAGATTATCCTCTCAGAATCCAAGGTGTTCCCCAGTTAGTCCATTCATATTTGATATTTTAATCATATATTCATTCATTAGGTTCAAGCCTTGTCTTCCATTTGTTTTTATCATCCATGTAAAATTGCAACTCTTTAATCTAATATTTATTAACCATTAAGTAATTTTCAAATATTTGGGTTCAATCTGGTACCTTCCATCAATATGTATAGGGTTCTACTGACATGTAACCTTTATTCAATCTCTTTTGATAAGGCCAAGCTTTATATATAGTATACATTCCATTCCACATTTCACATTTAATAATCATTGGGAAGCACTTTCCTTAGGTAGGTGAAGTGGTGAGAATACATTGTATATTCCATTATGAAATTCTCATAAATAATAAGTCATTAATTATCGAAGACTTTCCCTTATTAAGGTCAAGTAAGGGATCACCCTAATCGTGGCTGAAATGTACCAAAACAGAGAATAACAAATATGGCATTACCTATGGTATGTGGTGGATTGAGTTGTGGTTGAAACCACTAACAACTAATCACATATTTGTAAATATCATATGTATCTGAATCTAGAAAGTGTAATCATGGCATGTAAATTTAAGAAATGGATTGCGATGGAATAGGTGGGCCCCGCATTATTATTCCAAAATCAACAAACATTAAGGATGAGTCATCGACCACCCTCCTTAGGTTCATATAATCCTTCTCTTATGGTATCAGCCCTTGATTTTCCACTGATCTGAGTAGATCTAAGGAAAGGTAAAAAATGCTCACACGACGATATATAGATTGAGATCAAGATATAATAATAACAAATAAATCAGACCCGAGTACATACGATTTCACATCTAATGTGACCAATGGAATCTCGATCAAATGTCCGACAAAGGAGATATCTAGATCCCTATCTTTGGCCTCCAAAAATCCCAAAAAGAGAGGAAATGGACTTAATCTAGCTGGTTCCCATATTGTAGAAGAACGAGTGGATTAATAGATAGTTAGTGGAATTTTGTACATTTTACATAGGATTTTAGCATGTGTATGGTTTTTTGCACAGTTTTTCAAACCAAACGCAAACTGTGAAGGGTGACACATCCCAAAAAAACATTCTCCACATGGTTTGATCAAACTGTGTGAAAGCCATGCCTGAGTACCAGGGTAATGAGGTGTTCAAATGATCAGGTCACACCATTGTGCACCAACCTTGTGAGATTCCACTTTCTGAAAAGACACCATGTGTATGATTTTCCAAACCGTGTGGAATCCACAACAGTATACTCTAAATAGTGCGCGAAGCCTATTTTCTCAAAAAACATGTGTTGTGGATCTTGAAAAACACCCATACACCCTCAGATCCTATATTAACTCATTAGGCATCCATATTATGTCCATAGTAATGATTTAGTCCAAAAATTAAAGGATCCATATATGAGAGAAAAACTAGTTTGTTACACACTAAAAACCAATATTGAGGTAAATCACACCAAGGATCAATATATTTAAAGATATCAAGATCACTGAAACACCATTAAATAAAAGTGTGTGCATCAAGTCACTAGACATATTAGTTGAATCTATCGACAATAAGAACACCTCTAAATTTTAACACCCAAATTTTGTTTAATAAGTCCCTAGTACTCTTGCAGTAGGACGTTGAGGAACACCCAATGAATGAACCCCCAAAAGTATCAATAGTTACCGCCTATTACTCTCCCATAAACGTATGTAACCAAGTATCTCCATGTCATAATTTCTCAAATTATTTCATGAAAACCATTCATTAATTTCCCTTTCATAAATCCATTACATGATTTGTTGAAAATACCTTCTCTCTTAACAAATAAAAGGGAAAAATATATTTTCTGGATATACCCTTGGTGCACATAGCAATAAATATATCATGAAAAATAACTTATAAAATACAATTACTAATACAGATATTTCAATGTACATATTATATAGGATATGGAAAAAAACACCTACCTCAAACTCAACCACACACACAGGGAAGTGGGATCCAAAACCATTGAATTGAATTAAGAATTACAAGTGGAGAACCTACCAATGATTCCCACACTATAGAATCTAATTCTATAACAACAAGTGACAGTGTATAGGATAGGTCAAGCATACATCAGGAATAATTCACATCACACAACCACAAACACAAAGACTGAACTTCAGAATATTATCTCACAGTAGATCTATTAATATCAAACAAGAAACAACAAATGATAAAATCCCACACAAATGTATCCCATTTCCATTTACTCTAGAGGAGAAAAAAAGAAGAATAAAGGTTTCAGTCACCAAGATATGATAAACACAACCAAGATGAAGATCAGCTACTAGAAAAACTAATATTGAATATAACTGGTCACCCAAAAATTTATTAGAAGGAACCTATGGTTCAAATTATAGATATGAAAACATAATGAGATTAGATTCGTGCAATAATTGACTTAAAAATGATTTTCCCAATAGATTTATGTCATAAATCCCATATTTAAAACCTTAATCTACTATAACGAGAGTGTGTTAAAAATACATATCTTGGGGTTTATTATCTCAGGTTACCTATTCACATCCAAAAATGGTATTTATAGTGTAAATGGATTCTCTTTTTAATCGATTTTCACTATTTATTCCACAAAACAAGTTTATGTAAAAACCTATATTCCTAGGATTGAAAAATATCCTATATGATACAAAAAACCCAAGATCTACTAAAAAACGTCCCAAAATGATTATCAATATACCAAAAGATAATGTACCCACTATTAAATATAAATAATATAATACCTTTTAAAGTGGATTTTACATATCATTACATTTACATGATATTATAAGAGGGTGATAAAAATTTCCAAATGACCAATTTTTGGAAAAATTAAAAAAATTAATACATGTGAGTGTAAATAGGGTATAATATTTAGAATAGGTGTTAATGTGATTTAAAATTTTCAATAATATTTGTATTTCAATAATTTAGGATGTTATAGGATCATGAAATAATGTCGAGGCTCAGAAAAAGAGTCACTCTTTTAATTCTTCATTCAATTGATATAATATTTTTTATAAATTCTCTTATTTGTATTATAACGAAATAATTGATATTATTTCATACATTTTATGCAAAATTTATGGTGCAAACATTCATGATTACATAGATTACTAAATTTAGGGATCCATATTAATGCTTTTTTATTTTATTTTGGTTATTCTATTAATCAATCTTCACCTCTATATCATGAATTCAAAATATCCCATAATTTCCATGTTCATTTTCAATTGGATGTACACTATATCTTGTCATCCAAATATATTTACGTGAATGATTACTTATTAATATAAAAATTATGAACTCTCTATAATTCACAATTTATTTTCATGTGTGTTTACATAAATAGTTATAATAATTGTAATACCAATGACATATGTAAAATACATATACCCATCATTTCAATGTGGTAAATTTTATATTAATTATTTTATTCTTTATCGATTCATTATTTTCATATCAGGAATTCATTGGACTTAGTATATTAATGGTGGTCCTCATTATTACATATCCCCTAAATGTATCAATAAGTCTCATGAAAAAAAATATATTCGATTTTTTATTTATCCCAACCCATTTGGGTATAATATCATAGTTTTGTTAGTGGTGGTATGGTTATGATATAAAAAATTATCTATTCCCTCACTATGATATTGTTTATTACTGTCCATGTGATTATATTTATTCATTATTTTCGTGTCCATGTGGGGTCAAGCTACTTCAGGAAAATATTAACATACCGAGATCAAGGAGGTTGTAGGCTCACAATCTATAGTAGTGGCAGTTAACGAATGTATGAACAAATTTATTCACCTATATATGATAAGTCCCATTGATTTATTTGGAAATAAATTTCATGAGTATGAATAAATGAATTTCTTTTAATAGAATTTCCATGTTCTTCATAACACAACCATAACTACTACTATATAAGACATTATTTCCAAAAATCATCCCTTTTAATTTTTATTTATAAACAAGAGAAATAATTGAATTCTTTTAAATTAATTAATTTCATTGTTCTCAGTTATTACTCTTTGGGGGTCAACAATTACAATACAATACTAGAAACACTCTAATGTTTTTCTTAATCTAGATCAATGATTGTCTTGATACACATATCTTCTAAATGATTATTACATTCATATTTTTCATAGAATGGATTAATCAATAATATTATAAATCTATTGAAACTATAATACATTAATTTTATGAAATATATATGCTTGAAACAATAAATCAAAATAAACTCTGTGATAAAATTATTTTTAAGGAATTTTTATTTACATTGTAGGGTCAACAAAGTAAGCATATTTTGAAATCAATATGGAAATAATAATAATTGGATTTGAGTGATACAAGTCTTATGTTTTAGGATATTTTGAAAAATACAGGAAGAGATGTAGCATAAATAGAGTTCACCCATTACTAAACATATTCTTAAAAATAATAAGCATGTCTCGAGTGGAATCATTTGTTGTAGAAATTAAAGATCATTGAAATCAATATGAAATAACTCTTAGCTTAATAACACCAGGAGGCTAAAAATATTTCTTATCTTATCCATTGGTATTACATAGAGATTTTAATGGGGTATATAACTATAAATTAGGATGAAATGATCCTATAATTAATAATAAACTCTATTTTTTCAATATTATATATATTTTATAGATTTTTAATTGTTTAAAAACTTACTTCTAATTAATGAATTTTTTTAATAATATTTGTTTAATTAAATATAAATAAATTGAAAAAATTTATACTTATTAAAAAATTATTCAATCTAAATGAATAATGATTAAAATCAATTATTGATAAACCGATCGTTATATATATTTATACTATTTCTATAAATTTTTCTCCATCTCTAGGGTTTTTGGTGTGAAATAATACTGAATATGTAACATAAGGCCCCAATAATTTGGGCAGTTCAATTCCTGTTTCACCACACTCATGTTCAAGGAGTTATTGGCTTCTGAAATCAACCATTATGAGAAAAAATGCTTATAGGAGGAGGCATAACTATCTACGGAGTTCACAGAGAGGATGGGAAAGGTAGTCGACTTTTTGAAACCATTTTAAGATGTTCATTAATTTTGGGTTTACTGATAGGATTCCCACTTTATAACTATGTTATCAATATAAGTATGCTCATTCATTGATATGTTTAGTGGAAGATGAAATTGATGCTAGAGACACATATATGGAAAAAGAAGTGGGTCATTTGTGGCTCGACATAGGCAGTGAAAGAAAAAATAGAGGATCCAATTTAACCCATCAATATAATTTCATTAGGGTGGCTAGGCCCCCATATAAAATTTTATTAAGTAGTTCTATTAGGTGTTATTCAATCATAGTTAGTAGCGATGAGGCTAAACTAACTTATGAACTCTTGGTGTGTGTGTGTTTATTGGTTGTATACCCTTCAATCAATAATAAATAATTTGTAAAATTGTTTTTTCATTTTTAAATATGAAATTATAATTAATTTATTTCAACATTGAATCATTAAAACTAATATTTTATGAATGGATATCTTATATATTTATTTTAAAGATAATTTCCTCAGAAAATATTTCATAAAGTGTAATTTGTAAAAAGGTGGTAATTAATCATAGATCAAATTTTATTACATTAACATGAAACATAGACCTTACATAAGACCCTTTTATATAATAATTCAATCACACATTCCTAAAAAAATTCTTTTATAAATCACCTATCTCCCCAATGATTCCAACTTTAACCTTCTCATGAGATTAGATTTAATGGAATTTCATGTCTTTTTTACCTATAGAATGATCTAAATTCCACAAACTTCATTACAACCATTATATCAACAATTACCTTGAATCACCCCCCATTATACCTCCCTATATCCCTCTTTTACATTTTTAATCCCATGATTACAAGAAATTGTTCAAGCCTAAAATTTCATGTAGAAATTTACATAGAAGATTCAAATCCTCAACATGAGTATTGTCCACTCGATATCCTTTTCCATGTCAATCAATCTCATTCACCAATCCACTATTTCTATTCGAAAAATACTAATAAAATTAAATTAATATAATTAATAAATTTAAATATTTTTGTTATAGTGCAAGAATAATTATCTATCTCCCTCTGTTACCTCAAGAAATAATAACATCACTAGTGTTATGTGTGAACACTACGTCCATGAATGATATATTTCATTTTTATCACCAATAATTATTTTTTATTTTATTAATCATTTCATTAATAAAAACATAGTCATGGGTTTATTAATATTATAAATATATAAATTATGAATTTTATTAATATCTAACCCATTTTTATTATACCACTATTTTTAAATTAAAAAATATATAGAATACTCATCAATGATTTCATCCCCATAAATTTTAAATAAACCCTTATATGAATTAATATAAAAATCTATAAATCACTATGAAATATAGAAATTCAGTTATTTTATGAAATATAAGAATGATCTACATGGTATCATAGAATGTGAATCAATATTGAGTTTAAAAAGCATGTGAAATAATAATAACTAATATCTGATGATGAAAATAAAAATGAACTAAATATTGAATATATAGTGGATGGTTATAATTAAATTGTATAAAACATATATGATTTTTTATGGTTTTGAAATAATTTATTAAGTGTGTAAAGTTTATCACAATATAGTTTAGGATGTATTTAACCATGAAATAATCTATAGTAAGGGTTTTCTCCTATAAATGTCCTTTCTTTGTGACATATGTCATTTTCACAACATTTTTATTTTATATGGTCTATAAGCTACAATATAGAAATATTTTACCATAATGGTTTGAAAATTTATTTATTTTAAAAAATAATCATTTCCTGTTCTTCCCCTAAATCTCGTTACATACAAATTTTACAAATGATATGGTGTTTTTTGCTATACTTATTTTCATTAATTGATTATATGTCTTGTTGAACATGGGTTTATTCAAAAAAATTGAATTTTTTTTATATTGATATTCACACACTCTCTAATTTTTATTACTAATAATGTTTTTATTTAAATTTTAGTAAAATTATATTCCTTTGAATATTTATTCTGGAAGAATGAACATGTAATTGATCCATTTAAAAATAGTTCTTTATATATTATAAATGTGTTTGAAAGTATTCTAGAAACTTTTTTAATATCCAAAATTTGAAAGTGTAATGTATGGTTTGAAAAACTATTTTTTGGAATAACCTGTATGGATGATGTACACTTCATTTTTGGTGAAGTGTGGATCAAAAACCCTACATTTAGATGAAACCCTATTTTTTATGAAATAATCATATTATTTAGAAACCATAATTTTTTTGACAATCATACATTATAAATCCTATGTTTTAAGCTTATCACTATGAAAATAAACCCAATTATTGACCAATAAACCATTGATTTTTTAAATTATATACAACATACATGATTGTTACAATATTTTAGATGGAAGTAAGTATCATTTTAAATATATTTCAGGACTGGAAAAGGATTATATTCAACATAGTAAAACCTTCCTATAACTACATGAAATTATAACTGTCCTGAATGTTTTTGAATTCAAATATTCAGGATTTATTATGGAAAACTTTTCGATCCTTTTAACATGGAGTTGTTAAGTCAACCTTATAAATATTGGGTTTTTAATCTTTTAATTTTATTAGAATATTACAGAAATACAATATATATATATATATATATTAATCATATTAGAATGAAAATATATTTATTTGTAGTTAATAGAATATTATTTCCTTCATTGAAACACTTTAGTGACATTCAAGTCAGATCTAGTTTCTACTATTATTGTTGGTATTTTTATTTCTAGCTATTAACTATTATTCTGTATGTTCAACAAAGAAATTTCAATGTTACAATTTGAGGAAATGTATGTTTATTCATCTTTTTGGTGTTATCTCTACTACTGTTTAAGAAAATAATCTAAAAAAAATAATGACTTATTTTATTTTATTTTAAGTTATTGAAAATAAAACACAACATTCAATTGTTGATAGAAATTTTTTAAAATCTATGTTCTCAAATAAATCATTCTTAATTGAATTATTATATTTTTTTATTTTCAGACTCACTTATGTTTATAAGAGAGTATCAACATCCTATACTGAGAATTGGAAACATTGTTTAAATGTTAACGAACTATATGCCCAAGGAAAATCCTTGTAGTAAATGTGTCAATTTTATATACTCAATTATAGATGTCTTGTGATAAGTGGATTTTCCTAGTGAGAGCCACAAATATCATGGAGAGATGGTTGGTTCAGTGGACAAGGGGATCGTTTTTCTCTAATCCATTATAGATTTTTTTTATTTTTTTATTTTTTCTTATCAATCGTCAAAAAGGGAGAAAAAAAGATCACTACATATTAAGAGAAATAATTTGAATCTATGTATGTTTTTAAAGGATCCCAATTCACCCCTCATCCCTTTCCTTCATTATAGTAATTCAATTCACCCCAAACTAACTAGTTCTATCAAAGATATTTTCCTACTCGTATTTATTTAAAATATATGAAAATTGTGTTCATAACTAATATGAAGAAGTAATATCAAATGTTGTTCTCTATTCCTATATCACATTAGTATTGTATGTGGTTCTTAAATTTTCTTTAAAACAATGTTATCTTATTTAAAATCAAGAGTATCTGATGGATCCAAAAGGCCTTAGTTAAAGATTATGATGACTAAATGTCTAGAAATCTGTGATTCTAGGGATGAAATGTTGAAGATTTGTACTCCTAACATTAATGGAGATAAATATATATGATAAAAATATTATATGATTATTTATTTGATAATAATGCAATCATTGTTTTTTTAAATGTTGGAAGGACATAATAAAGCCCTATGGAAGATCTGGAAATGTTTATAATGATGATGAAAAATAATATGATCCAAATTCAATATTAGTGAATTCTATGGTCTGTGGAATAGGAACTAATGGGTTTAATCGAGTTAATAAATGTAATACTACCTATAAATTGATGAAAAACATTTTATATTTCCTATAATGAAATGAAAATATCATACTCTTGAGGAAAACTACTACAATGTTTATAATTTATACTTCCATAATTCATGAATATAAAAATATCACACAAATGAATTGGATGTTGATATAAATTTTCAACAATGTTTCTACTTTGGGAGATCCAATTATTCAGTTATATAACTTGTAAAATGTAATTAGATTTTTAGCTTATAAGTGGAATGTAAAATCGACTTCTATATGACAATCAATACCAAACAAAGAGTTTACAATCAAAGAATTGAGTGGAAATTTGATGACCTATAAAGCTGATATGTAGGAAAAATGTGAATAACTTATCAAATATAAATAAAATTCCCTCCAAACTACATTTTATGATTCATATAATTCAATTCATATGGATATAGATAAAGATTATCATGTCGTCTTAAAAGGATTCAAAAAATGTACAATAGGAGAGAGAAATATACTAAAGAGAATAGATGTTGTGAATTCCAAGAGAAGGGTAATAAAATTGTTAATTTTCCATTACAAAATGATCAAAGGAAATAAAATTATAAATGAAATTGAAATAATGTTACCAAGGATACTTTCATTTAATCTTCTAACTCGAATGCTGATTCTCCTACAAATTTGGATGCTGATAATGAAAAAACGATGGTATGTCTTATGAATAATACTGATGAGGTACAATCCCCTCACTCTAAAAAATATATTTCTGAGAAACCTTTTATTGATGAATTAAAAAATAATTGTATTATTATAGAATATTGATTTTAATCCTTAAAAAATAATCATATAAAAACGTATAAAATAATATAGTTCTATGTTACTAGATAAAGAAATCATGTCAAAAACATTTACAAGTTTAAAATCTAATTCTTTCGAAACATCTTATGATTGTCATGAAAAATGAATAAAATTATGACAAGGTGAAGGAAAATCATTCCAGGGAATTCCTAGTATATTAAATAATGGTTATAAATCAATAAGTAATATTATTGAAAAGAAATATATAAAAAATTAAAAATGTGTTGTATATAGTAATTTTGAAAAATGAAATTTATATAAGAATTATTTTGTCCTAGTTTCTATTAGAAAAAAACATCACAACTATTAAATTTTATTATTATGGTATTAGTGTACATTATTAAAATGTTTTTTATTTTATAAAATATCACGTTTTTTGAACTAATAATGTTAATTTTTCAAAAGAAATATATAGCTATAATAGTATAAATTTTATAAAAAATAAAGTGATTTGGTTCCCTAAAAACCAACTTTTTAAAATGGCCAGACCCAAAAACGTACACGTACAAAAAGGAACATTTATTTTTTGATTTTAAAGAATAAATCACAGAACTAAATTCATAAATTAATTATATTTTGAATGATAAGTTAGTGGTAATTTCAATTAATAGAATGATCAACTATAAATTAGTTCATTGTTAGAAATCCTTAGATCTAGAACTAATCACTAATGACATGTTTCATTTCTATTCTCACATATGTTTTCTATGGATTTATTTGTTGTATATAAAAGTATATTGATATTTTATGAAAAAAACTACTAAATATCTCATTCATCCTTGAATTAAACTATTATAACCTATTCAATATAATTGTATAAATTAATTTCTAAAATATTAAAATTAGGTAAATGGAATATTACACTCTATTTTTGAATATTTTTTTCACTTATAGTTTATAATTATTTTATAAAATAATATTAAAAACATTTGAATATCCTTCTATCATAAAATACAGTTTGAAAATGTTTAAATTTTTAAAGATTAAATCTTCTTTTTTATCCCAAGAAGGTGAACGATCATCTAAAAATTGTCAAGAAAATGTATCAATTTCTCCAGAACCCACTTTTTGAAACATCATAAATTGTTTCTTCTTCATTGAAATATATTTATCAAATACTTTTAAAGATATTATATTAAAATAATAATTATTTAATGAGTTCATTTAAAAAAATTTATTTCATGGAAGAAAATGAAAGGCAATAATTCTTATGATCTTCTAAAAGAACTGTCAGCTTCCTTTGTAAAGTAATTTTCTATAGAATACCCTATAAGAGAAAATTATTCTTATGGTTTTTATGAACCATGAAAATAAAAATTTCAAAATATTAAAGGTTAAATATGTTTTTAAGATCATTAGTTTCAATTTAATACTGAGAATGAATAAATTTTGAAATCTATTGATGATCTAGAAGGGATTAGAAGTATTTTGAAGAATATAAAAAAGAATATGATTCAAAAGTTTCCAATAATACAATACAAATGGACTATCATAATATGAAATAATTTTTTATTTCAATATTGGAATTTGAACAATTTTATGAAGAAATTTATTTCTAGGTAGAGTTAATCTGAAATTAATTTGTTACTATACTTGGTTATGAAAAACTGAAACGATTTTCTATTAACCAGATTTTGTATTCATCATTATATAAATATTTTATGTATGTTAAAAATATAATATAACAACTATCAATATTTTTTGTATATTTTAATTAAAAACATCAATGTTATTAATTTTTTGGAGGATTGTCTAAAGAATCATAACCTCCTATCTTTTTCTTATTTATGTTGTTTATTTAAATATCTAAAATATCATTCTGTTATAATTTGATTGTTATTAAAAATATGTGATATAAATTGTTTCATAATTAATTTTTTATTTTTATGCTCTTAAATATTTAGCTATTGTCCATGTATGTTCTTAAATATTTAATTTCATTTCATGTGGTAAATGAGTCTATTAATATTACAAATGAATAAATTATCATGGTAGGATGAATATTTAGTTGGAATATGACATGTTAATTTTTTTTCCTCCAGAATAGTTTATTAGTTTATTTTTGGAATGTCTTAGGAGTAGATATTTTAAAAGAATAAAACGATTTTAAAAATTTATTAAAAATTATTATTATTTATCAAATAATGAAGTAAAAATGCTCATGGATTTTTGTTTATATTATTCCTAAATGAATTATAGGGGATTTTTTATTACAATGTATTATTCAATGGTTTTCTATTTGACAAAATGGGGAGAGGTTTTGTAGAGATTATAAAGAGAAATATGCAATGTGAGAAAGAGGCAATATTTGTAATATTTAATTAATTTTAAAAAAATTAAAATAATTAATTTATATGATTTTAAAAAATTGTAGATTTCATAGTAGTTTATAAAAAAATCTATATATGGAATATTTTATATTAATTAAATGTGAATATTTTTTTTTAAAATTTAAACTTTTTCTAATATGTTTATTGTTTTTTATTCCAATCAATATTGGAGATATTATTAAACACGTTCTAATTAAATAATGTTTCTAATTTCTATTTGGTTTTGATGTTCAAAAATACCCATATTTATGTGAAGAAAAATGTTTATTTTAAATAAATATTAGGAATATAATATTATTTAGAGTATTTATTTTGGATGTATACATAGACCATTGATCTATGGTATAATATTTGTGTAACTATTCTGAACATGTTTGAATGTATTTTGGATACACATTTCATAACATATATTTAAAAGTTTAGCTTATTTTTTGGTAACCATATATTGGGAATGACATGTAAGAAACACATACCATAGGCTTATGAGAATATTTGGATCGAAAACAATAAATTTAGATCAAACTCTATGTTAAAAGGAATAATCATATTGTCATGAAACAATACCTATATAAATGATATTATGTTTTTAAACCTGAATTTTAACTTTTTTCTTATGGAAAGGAACCCTATATTTGACCTAAAAATGATGGAGTTTTTAAATTAAAGATAGTATTCATGATTCTTATAATGGCCATGGTGGAAGTAATCATCGTATTAAATATATTGTTTTATCTAACTCAAAGGATCCTATTCAAAAGAGTAAATCATTCATATATATATAGGACGTTGTAACCCTTTTGAATGGTTCAGAATTAAAATAATCATGATTTATTGTTTTATACTTTTGGTAGTGTTTAACATGGAGTATTGAAACCTATATTAAAAATATTATGATGTTCATCTTTTAAAATATTGATAATTAAACTATAATAAAATATAGATATACATATACTATAAATAAATGTTGTGTGCATGTAGATAATAGTTTATCATTTCCATTAGAAATAAACTTTGGCAACGCACATGTTTTTAATTTTTCTTAAATTTCTATGACTTGTATTATTCCTCATTGTTAAATATCTTTTTTACATGTTTTCGGATGCATTTTTCATTGTAACCCTTTGAAGAAACGGATGTTTATTCATCTTTCTGGTGTTTTCTCTACTACTATTTAAGAAAACATTGTGCAACATAGAAGATCTATTTTATGATTTTGTATGTTATTTAATATGAAAAACAAATATTAGATGTTTCTACAACTATGAGAAAATATATTTTCTCTAAAAAATCATTCTCGATTGATTTATTAACGTTTTTGCAGCTCGGACTTGCTAATGGTGATAAAGTATTAATAGAATCTCATACTATGTTGTGAGAATATTTGATCCCTATAAATGAAGTAAAATACCTTATAAAATATTTTTGGTAAATGTTTCAACTGACTACACACAGTTGTAGAGTTCTTGTAAAAATAGTCATTGTCATGTTAATATCACCAAGCTTATGGAGATATAATTTCTTGAGTGAACTAGGGGATATTTTTGTGCTAAACCACTATTTATAAATGTATTATTTTAATTATTTATTTATTTATCTTACTCATCCTAAAAAATAATAAAAATATCACAACACAATAGGAGAACTGCCTTGAATATGTAAAAAATAGTGGGTTAAAATCCACCCCGCCCTCTTCCCTCAACGTTAAAATAATTCAGTTCAACGTGTCCTAACCATTCATTATTTTTTATTGTATTATAAGTTTATTATAATAATAAATTTAATTAAATAATATTTTTTATTATCCTTTTTAGGATGTGGTTTTCAATAGATATACATTAAATTTATAAAAAGGAATTTTTTAAAAGTCTATACATTATATATTCCACTTCATATTTTTTATATTAGTCCTTATTTCATTTCTATGTTACTTTATTTTGATTACATTTGGATAATGATATAAAAAAATTTATTCTTATTAATGTATCATAAATACATTTTGAATGTTAATAAAACATCCATTTTTCAAATCTATAGTTAAAATTAGTTATGAAAACAATTATGATTACACATCATTTTTACTCAAAACTAAAAACTATTTTTATCCTTCAGTGTTATGTTTTATGTATTACCCAAAAAATTATATTATAAATTTACATATCATCCCATTCCTTGTTCATAAGGTTTTTGTTCAATGTCTCTCTTCACACCTCTCTTGACCATATTTTCTCCTCCACTTCTATATTCTTTAATCTCAGAGAGGTATGATGTGTCATTTTCAATATTTACATAGATGTTTATCAATTTATCTATATGGTGTGAATACCATACAAAATTAATTTTCTTACTATGAATATTGCCCTATTTATTTTGTAGGAAATTATTGATAATCCATATTCCAGATATTTCAATTTAAATATTTTCTTATTATTATGTCATGTAAATTATGGGAATCTATTTTTTACTTCAATGTGATGAATGAATTATAAATATGTAGTAATAGGTTGGTTTGGAAATTAAATATCCCTTAAATTAATTGGTATGACACATGAGACAAACTATATTGGATACATTCTATAAACCTCACCCATTTTCATATAATGTCTCAGTATAATATCTAGATGGTATATTTACAGTATCAAAAATTATGAATTCTATCACTATGAAATTAATTATTTTTAAATATGTAATTTTTTATTTATATATATTATCTATGGATATGTTACATGATCTTGTTAAAAATTATATGGATTTGTTTTATGGTTATTGATTCCAACCATTTCATTTGTGCCTTCTTTTTCCCATCAGAACCAATGTCATTTTAAACCCCTTACTTGGTTTTTTATCTCATCCTTCTTATATTTTCATTCCCCATGTGTTAAAAATAATAGTATTATATATGTTATATTTTGACGGGTCTCAATTATGGGTAATTTCATGGTACTGTATTAAATTATATTTTAACATAAAGAATCCTAGTATTAGGGAAAAAATGTCCACTGTATTGTATAGATATTGGTTTTTTTAGTTGGAGTATATAGCAACATGACCCCACAAATATACCATACATAATACTATAATTCATGGGAAAAGAAACATATTTAGGGAAAACTCAAATTCTTTTAAAGGGAATAATATAGTGGAAGCAATAAAAAATCAACAATAATTGTCATTTTGGAAGTGTAAATAACTGAGAACACGTGGCATGTATTCAATAAATTTATTGGAAGTTCATAAAAATATATCAAGGTAATAACTGGAATAAAATTCCATAAAAATTACTAGATAAATAAAAATAAATATGGAAAGGTAAGAAACTAAAAAAATTATATATAAATGACTAAAAATTAATCATATCCATAATATATCGACCCAAAATTTCATGGATGAATTATAACAAAATATAGATAAGGGAAATGATTAATTATTGGACACAATGTTTCTTACGATCGTGGAACTTTTACTATAAAGACCTTTTCAAAGGATGGTTTATAACATATAGGGAAAAAATCAATCTAAGGAGGCTATCCAAATGAATCGTCTCATGAGAATACCTATACATAAATGGGCTATCTATAACTAGGCCCCACCAATCTTTTACCAGTCCAAAACATTCCTCATGTTGAATAATCAAAATAAATAACTTCCCTTTTAAAAGAAATTTATTGAATACTGAATATGAAATTATCAATATATCCACAATTAAAATAATTACTATCAAAGGAGACATCTTTTGTAACATGGAATACACTTTAGGTAATTATAATATACATTATGAAGGATATGGATAATTTAGGGACATCCAATGATCATAAGAGATTCAATATCTCAAGGGGAATTAAAAAATTAATTAATGATATGAATATAAATACTATCCTTGTACTGTTTAATTAGAAACTATCTATAGGAATGATAATGATGGTATCAAAACTGCATACTCCATGTGGGGTAAAATTAATGATTTTTTTCATTGATTATTGGAAACATTATAAAAAGATATTTTAAAAACATACATGAAAAAAATATAATTTTCTTTTAAAAAAACAATTTGGAAAAAAATTTCTTTGAAACATTTTTTTCAAAAAAATCATTATTTATTATCATTTTAAATGAACAAATAAATATTTTAAAGAATTATGGCGGGTAAATCCATAAATACCGTACAAGGTAAAAAATAAAATTCCTTTTGCATGGAAAAGGGTATGAAAATCAATTGTATACAAAGTGATAGATGATTCCATTGAAAACATTGGTAAAATAATAAAATGGGGAAATTTTATTTACCAAATAATATATTTTTTTCTATAAAACTTTAATAAAACATGTTTTTTATAGATATATATATTCACTAAATAAAGGGAGAAACAAAGTCGAGGTTTTGGATAACATTTTCTGATTCATTTTGAGTACGAAAGAGTGGGTAAATGGTATGAATAATTGAAAATGGTCATGAATAACTATATGATAGAAAAACTAATTCTATTGTTAAAAAAAATTCGTATAATTTCATCAAATTGAAATTCCATTGAAATATCTTTAAATTTATTGTTCTTGAAAATAATATTTAAAAATTCGAAAGAGTTTCTTACCACATTAAAACATTTTATACCAAAATCCTCATTAAGGATGAAAATTTAATTAAAGTAATAATATCATTAGAGTATGTAGATTAATGATGTTTCATGAGATTTTTAATACAGACACCATATAAACGAAATTGGTGTATGAAAAAAAATACGTTTCAAATGGAAGTAAATTGGGATGAAATCTTTTAACTTGATTTTCATTTCAGGTGAACTTCCTTTAACATTATTTATAATAAAATTATGTTACCTATATAGTTGTTTCATAAAAATTTCCATTTTTAACAAGACTATTATTTTACTTATTAATATATTATATACAACTACCTTTTCTATTATGTTTTCATTGGTTGTCTTGACCAAATTCGGTTTATGTGTCAGAAATAACATTGGTAGATCATCTATGAAAAAAATAGGTAATTATATAACATATAAAAAGAAATAATAATGACATAATTATCATATATATTCATCAATTATCTTTTATAAATTTTCCTTAAATCTGGTTATGATAAATGATCCAATGTTACACTCATAGAGATGGTAGGTCGTTCGTACGCATGAGTAAAGTTCCCATTTTTCAATGATCATTATGGAAAAAGTTATGTAATAATATATATTTATAGATTGATATTATATCAAAAATACCATAATATTTAATCATATATAATTATATATATCATTCTTGTGATGTAAAAGGAATCATTTTAGGTTGAGGTGGTTGTAATCCACACATCCACCAATGACATTATCACTTTGTGTGCAAAAGGAAAATAAAAAAATTATACATACATATATATATATATATATCCTTAAATTTAATAACCTCATGAATATAAAATTGATTCTTTTTTAGGTCTAATAATTTTTATTAAAAAAATATTTTATACATTCCATGTATCATTTGAATGAATCACATCGCTATGAGGGGGTCGTAGTCCACACTTTCTCAAAAGAAGTTATTATATTGACGCAAAATAGGGTGCATAAGTATATGTGTTATAAAATTATTATAGATGTATAAAGTAATTATAAATAAAATATATAATATATAATATATAATATATATGTTTTCCATCATAATGGCCACCATTAGTGGTGGTAATAATAAAAATGATCAATCATCTTTTTTGGGGACAATAGTTTTATGTACACCAAAACAATATGTTTGTAACACATTAGAAGTAACTATGTGTAAGGGTAAGTATTACCATGAAAAAAATACATGCATATATAGGATTATTGTTTTGGTATAAAGTCCTATAATAATTGGATTTCAAATGTTGTATAATGAATACAAAACTAATAAGATAAAGGAAAGATGTTACCTCTAAATCATGTAACTCCTTTTGGGTTGAACCGAAAGATTTCACTGATTTTTTTCATCAAAATTGGATGTGTATAGGATGGGAGGACGTTTTCTAGAAGTAATTGTGGAATATATTGGTCAAGGAAATGTTTCATTAGAGGTGTGAGGAAGTGGGAAAACATGAGGCCTTTTATAGTTGAGGAGGTGTGGCACTCTTAAAATATTTTGGAAAAGAAATTTCTACCTAATTTTTTAAATTTAATGTGGCTCCAATAATGTGTGAAATTGAGTTTTTTATTGTATGCCTACCAAACAAAATGAATGAATATAAAAATTATTCCATTGAATATATATCTTATATATTTCATTAAAAGAAATAAATAATTATAATTAATTATGATTATTAAGAAAAAACTCCTTCGAAGCATAAAAATAATTATATTTCTTTTTATATCAAATTGGTTTTTATATACATTTCTCGTTAATTGGTAACCAATGAATTCATTTTATATTCATATAAATGAATAAATTTAATGGGTTAGTTAATACTATTCAGAACCAATAATATAACATCTAGGTTATATCATATTATTTATAATAATAATATTTTAATAGGATATTATTATTTGGCGAAACTCAGTCTTGCAAGTAACGTATGATAACGAGGAAGGTCTCTCTTGTGTGTAATGAAATCTAACTCGATGTTATGTGCATTACAAGCTATAGAATATTTTTTATTTATTTCATATTTTAATGTATTGTTTTAATATATTCTCTTTTTACATTATATGTTGGATACCATTTGGACTATTGAATACAATGTTGTACTTTAGAATTTCTGGGTGCAACATTCTCCCCACCAAAATTAAATTTTTTCCTTGCAATTTAAACTAAATATTGCTAATATAATGTTTGATATTTCATACATTGAAATACCACACCATGAAAATAGTTCATATTAAACCCTCTAGAAAAAGTATAATTGGATGTACAAAGGTCACTTGGACTATCATGTAACAAGTTCTCTACATAAAAGAACGTTAGAGGCATGTGAAAATACATACGTGAAGGAAAAGTGTAAATATTTATACGGAGGTAATAAGGTCATAAATCACAAAAATATTAACTAATGGTCAATATAATTTTATCTTCCTCAAATCTATAAATATTTATTGATTTAATATTTCATTAGATGAATAAAAATTATGGTATTTGGAAAACAATTTACTTCAAAGTCATTTTCAAATGTTGGGTAATTCCTCTACTGACCAATAATATAAGGAAATAATCTTACATGATGGGTTATAATTTCATATGAACAATCCTAACATTTATTTGTGCTTTAATAAAATTTTAATTCATCCCTTTACTACAAAAAATTATTAATAATTAATTTTTTATGCATTAACCACCAAGAGAAACTATTAAAGGATCATAATGCCAATAATTGAGATGCAGGACTAACTATTGATATGTAACTATTTTCCCAACCCAAAATGGATAATATATTAATCACTAATACACAAAAGAGATATTAATAATTCAACATTAACATTTTTTGGTCATATTATATAACTAAAAACAATGAAAAATTAATCATGAAATTGGGTAAGTTAGTTGTTGTTGTGAAACGCATATCATGCTTCAGTCAGGTGTTTGTGACCTATGGTCTTAAAATACGTTAGATTTGTTCACACATCATATTGGTTTCCCTATACTAAAACCATATTAATATAATTTCGAAAATAAATCTAATTGAAATTTTTGAAATATGGTTATTTACTAAATGTCCTTTTAATGAAAATTTTCAATATAACTGTAATATAAAAATACATCTTCCATTATTTTATAATGTCCCAATCGTAGTCTATACATTATCCATGATATCATTTTTATGATTTATAATTCATAATACCATAATTTAAATCTAAAAAACCTTTTTATATAACCTAGTATTTTCATTTTCTTTATCTATTCATATCCTTCAAAATAGTTTGTAAAGAATATGTTAATTATCATAAGTACATTCCATGCGAGTGTCCAATCATGTGGATAGTATGTCCCAATTTAATGTATCAGTTAACACCGAGTCAGGCTCGGAACACAATGTTAGATTTATTACTCCTTGATACATGTGTTCCAGAACCATATCCATAGGTAGTATCTAGATAGGTATTTATTTCAAGTAATAAGAAAAAATATCTGCATTACCAATATGATAAGTTATTATTCTATGTTTATCTTCAAATTGTACCTTTGGGGTATGTTCTACTATATATGTTTTCCTATATTAAGTTCCCAATGATAAAACAAAACATCCTTTGATATAAATATTATCCATAAAACCCTAAAAATTCCGGGGAAGGTGTATGCTACAATTACATTTTCATGATTACAAGGAATCAAATCCTAAAGGAAAAAATATTTTAGTATTCTAGGTAATCCAGACACATAAATAAGTCTTCTATTGCAAATTACTACTCAAATTAATATACAATAATTTCCATCTCTTTAAATAAAAAGTATCGAGGATAACCTTAATCTATATAGTAAATCCATGCATATCATTCATAGTACAATTCTTAGATGCATGGGGAAAGAAAAATAAAAGGGTGAGCTCAAATGATAAGTAATGGAAAAGTATAGCAGAATAAATAAAAATCAATGAAAATAGTCAATAAGGAAATGTAAATAACTAACGAAACATTCTAGGAAATCAATAAATAGAGTGGAAATATGTAAAAATTATTAAAAGTTAAAAACTATAAATACATTCCAATAAAATAACTTGATAAGGAAAACTATATATATAATTGTGAGAAACAAAAACATATTCCATCTAAAAACTGAAAATGAAATGCATCCAATGATATTTCGATGAAAAATCCCATGGATGACTAATTACTGAAACTGAATGAGTGAAATTATTAGTTATTTGATTCCATGTTTATTTGGTACATGGTACATTCATAATTGTGACCACTCATAAGACATTTTACAACATATTATGTTAAAAACCATCTATAGTGCCTAGCCGAAGGGGTAACCCCATGAGACTACCAATGCATTGAAGGTATATCAATAACCGGTCCCCACAAGTTTCATACATGTACAAAACATTCCTTATACTGAATAATCAAAATTAATAATATTCCTTTTCAAATAATTGTATTGAATAGAGAGTACATAATTATCGTTATTTTCCCAAATAATCAAATAACTATAAATTTAGATTCCATTGTAAAATTTTTTTATAGGTTATGCACTAGTAATATCTATGTTGAATGATATGGATAATTTGGGGAAATTCAATGATCTTTGTAGATTTAATATTTCAAGGGGACTTAAAAAATGAATCATGGATGTGAATATAAATATTATCCACGCCCAAATTAATAAAAAATAATCTAGAGTAAGGAAAAGGATTATATCAATGAAACATATCCTAAGTTGTGTAAAATAAAGGTTTTTTGTCATTTATAAATGGATATATTATTAACATTTATTATAAAAACATTCTTGATGAAATTATACAATTTTTTTTGAAAACCCATTTGAAAATACAATTATTTTAATAAAAATATAAAAAACATTTTCCTAAAAAAAGTTATCCTTTTAAAAATGTAGTGGAATATTTTAATAAATGATGGTAGGTAAATCTATGCATGACATACAAGATGAAATGAACATTATTTTTTAATTGTAATAAGGTAAAAAAATTCCTTGTTCAAAAAACAATTAAAAAATAAATTAACAATTGCTAAAGGAAAAATGTGGTATGATTTAATTACCAAATCATTTTAATAACATTTTTTTAAAAACATTTAAAAAATAATGTTTTTAGATGAAAACATATTCTCTCACTAAAGAGAGATATAGAGTCTCGTTTTCTAAAAAATATTTTCAATAATATTTTGAGTACCGGAGTATTAAAATGGTACCGATTGTTGAATAATTTTATCACTAATCATAGGCCTGAAAATTAATGGTTTTATTGATGAATGTTCATATTATTTATTATAATTAAAATATTATTTAAATATCATTAATGTTATTGTAAAATAAAATAGCCTTTAAACATTCTTTAGTGTCTCATAACACTCTCAAACATTTTAAATAATAAGACTCATGAAAGAATAAATTATAAATAACGTTATAATGTCATGAGAGTAAGGAAAATTATGATATTTCATGAAAAAGGTAAGTATATTTTCCATATTAAATAAATTAGGTGCATACCGACAAATAAGTCTGAACACGATTTGAATTGAGACAAAATCCATTACCTGGTGTTTCTTTTTGTGTGAATTTCCATTAACATCATGTATAATAAAAAAATTTAATAATATACATTCCTAATACACGTATTCATTTATATCATTAATTTTATTTCACTTATTAATATGTTGTATAACAAACATTAAAAATTTCTTAACATCAGATTTTTTTTCAGATTTGGTTTATGTGTCAAAATCAATTTTTTAGGTCAAATATTGTCAATGGAGTCATTATAAAAAAATCCATAATAATAATCATGTAATAATTATCATATTTATATACAAATAATACTATTTAAAACAATAATTATATATGGTAATGAAAAATGAACCAATGTTACACTCATGGAGACGGTGGGTCGTACGTACGCAAGAGTAACGTTCCCATTTTTCAATGATCATTATGGATAAAAGATATGTAATATAATATCATTACAAAAATATCATTATATAATAAATAAATTTTTATTTAATAATATTTACTTATATATAGAATTATGGTTTTGTAAAATGAATCACATTGTTTCGATGAGGTGGTAATCCAGACGTCCACAAATGACATTATGAATTTTTGTATGAAAAAGTAATAAAGAAAATGATATATATATATATTATTTAAATAAATATAATTATATTATGAATATAAAATATATTCTCTATATGAATCATATGTTTATTTAGAACCGTTCTTTATACATTCAATGTATCCTGATAATGAAATACATTTCTTTAAGGTTGCGGTAGTTTACACTTCCTAAAGGGATGTTATCATATTAACACAAAATAGAGTGAATATGGTATGCGTTATAAAGTAATTAAATAATTAAATTGAAATAATAAATATCATATATAACATATATACATATATTTTCCATTATAATGGCAACCATGAGGGGTTGTAATAGGAAAAATGAATAACCATAATTCCATTTGGCAGTAGTTCGTTGTACACCGAAACAATGTGTTCATTACAAATTTAAAGGATATATGTGTAATATTTGGTCTAAATAATTAAATAAAAAATCCTAGAATATTTTTTATTCTGTGGCAGTTATAAAATAATATAATAAAAAGATTTTTTTGGTTGTATAATGTAAATAAATCTAAAAAAGATTAAGGAACGATGTTACCTCTTAATCGGGTCACTACATTTGGTTTGCACCAAAAGCATCTGTGGATTGATTTACTGACAAGGGAAGGCTTATAATATAAGGTTAGGTATGATTATGATCTATTTAGGATGATAATTGTTGATCCATGGTTTCTTTAGAGGTGTCAGGATGTGGGAGGGGGGATGCCTTTTATAGTGGAGGATGGGTGGAACTCCGGTAATAATTTGACAAATGAATTCCTACAATATTTTTCACATTTATAGTGTCATAAATAATGGAACAAAATCAATTCCTGGGCATATACGGTCTACATATTTAAATAAAAGTTCTATTTTATATGTTCCTTGTCATTTGGGAACTTAATATTATGATTTTTCCTTTATTAAGGTTAATTTTACCTTAATGGTTGTAATGACTTTTTATTACATTCAAAAATATTTTGGGACAACAACTAATTAGAAATTTTTTGAAATTATAAATTATGCTGATTCCAAATATGTAATCCATTTATCAAAATTCCTATCACATAATGGCAATAAATTAATATAAATTTAATCTCATAGGTGGGAAGACAATATCATTTTTTATCGTAAAAATATATAAACTTTTGATTTGTTATTACAATAAAATTCAAAGTGAAATTGATTCAAATGACATAAATTTTATTAATGAAAAAAATATTACTAACTAAACATTAAATCCTATTAAATTTTTAATTTACCCTTATAAATATATTTGATGAAAATTCTTTATGGAAATAACATATAGTATGTATAACTAGTCATTCAGGATGATATGTTTTCGAAAAATATAAATAATTGACCCAAAAATAATTTTTCTGTTACATTTCAAACATGAAGATTATTTTGAAAAATTAAATTAATTCATGTTTCAAAATTCAGTTAAAATTGGGATAACCATTAAATGATGGTTAAATTTACTTTAAGGAAATATTGTTTTTTATGCGTGAAATTTGGTTTTTTTGATCTTATGCCTATGAAAACTAATGGATGAATATAAAAAATATATGGTTGAATATATAAATTATATATTAATTTCGAAAAATAAAAAAATTGTAAATTATTATGTTTATTATGACAAAAATCATTTAGAAGCATAATATAATAATATTTATTTTTAAATCCTACTCATTCTTATTTTTATTTCTCATTAATTGGAAACAAATGATTTCATTTTAAATATTTATAAAACATCAATTTTCATAAGTTAAATAATAATATTAATAAGTTCCAACATAAAAAATTGGTTATATCATATTATATTAAATAATAATAGTTTGATAATACATTGTTATTTGGTGAAACATCGTCTTGTATGTAACACAATCTATCAAGGGGGGACTCTTTTTCATGTAATGAAAGATAAATCAGTTCTATTGGAATTAAAAACTATAGAATATATAATATTAATTAAATATTTTGATATATTGGTTTAATATATTTCCTTTTCACACTTGGTGTTGTGTGTCATAAAAACTACTGAAAAAAAGTTGTACTTTTGAATTTTGAGGTGTTACAATGAATATTCCTAACTCGTTAAACTTTTATATATAAATGGTTTTGAATTTATATGTAACAAAATATCAATTTTTGATATTTTAATTAGGGATGGTGATGTTTAGGTAAATTCAATTGGTTTATATGCCATTGGGTAAATAATATGTTTATTAGAACCATATCTATGTGTTCAGGTGTGGGGAATCACAATTGTTGTCAATATAGATTTTAGATAACTTTAGGGATTAATAATAGTGGATAATCAGGTTATATTAATACCTTAGAGAGGTTATAGGATTTTATATTGAGGAAATTGATGTTATTTTATTAAAATATTAACATCTTTTGAGAGTATACATTATTAAGGTATATAATTATTGGTATATATTTTTATGTTATTTATTTATAAGAGTCGAGTTGAATTCTATAAGCATAAGATTACATTAATTATTTGTATATGATATGTTAAAAAATAACATGAATTAATTGTTATTATATGTAATGGTTCTAATACTTCAGTATGATCCCTAGGGAAAATTATATATTTACAAAACATCAAAAAAATTATTTTAATGTATATATCGTGTTACTTAAGAATGAATAAGGTCCCAGTCATTATTTAAAAAAATTAATACCCAATTTCTGTTAGAATAACCTTGAAAAAATAAACATAAAAAGGATTGTTGAGTATTAAATTTATCTTCACTCAATGCACAAAAAATGGGACAAAACAAACAAAAAGTTTCACATGCCCAATGTTATGATTTTTATTATTCTTAAGATAAATTCAAACCATTATCATTGATTTTAACACATTTTTATAACACATTTCATGACTATATTAAGAATATAGTGTATATTTTCATTAGTGAGGTAAATTAAAATAATAAGGTTGATTTTTATTTACTAGGGTAAAATGTAACACCCTAGAAATTATAACACATGAGTGATATGGTAGATGTTTTTATAAACATCACTAAATGAAAATGAAATATGTTATTATATAACCAGTTTTATATTTACATAGAATTATTATGTATAAGAAAATATAAATATATAACAAATTCAATATAGAAAGAATGTGAAGTGGAATTATATAGTATAATTCATTCATTTGAGTATAATTTGTCAGATATAATAATATAGTTATCATCACTAGACTTTTTCCTAGAAAAAAACCATCTCTAACTCCCAAAAGGTTCATCTTGAGATGAATAATTTGTGAGTGCAATTCAAGTATTAAGAAGACAACATCAGAACCATTTTAAATGAATAAAAAATTGTTACTATAGTTACTTATTATCTTATACTTATGTCTCATAATGATATTTTTAGTTGTTATCTACATAGATGTTTTAAATAAATAATTGTATATTTATTAATAATTCTTTATATTATTACTACACATACATTATACCATTTCCATTTCATAAAAAATTATTTCAAAATAATTAATAACATAAATTATTACTATTTTATCTAATATAAATATAATTCTAAAATATAATTCTAATTAAATAAGTAATAAATCTTAAGGAATTAAGAGTAAAACCATTTAATGATGATTTTTCCTATAGAATATTTTATTTTATATATGTTGTATAATTTTATCATAATAATGAAATTTGGTAATTTTCAAATTATTACACTAATGTAATACGTTGAGACGATATTAATTAGTAAACTGATTCAAAATAACAAAAAGAATAGTTGTTATTCAAAAAGTAATTTTGAAATGGAAAACGTTTTTTCAATATATATTACTTTATAAATTTTAAATACTGTTATCGTATTTAAACATTAAATTATATTAAATTAATGTTAAATTATAAATTAAGACCTCAAAATTTAGTTGGAAGGGTAATATTACCCTTTAACTAAGATATTAATTACAATGGTGAATATTTAATCTGGGTTAAAGTGTAAACAAGATATTATACATCATGTATTATATTCAAAAAATTAAAATTAATAATATACCTTATAGAATCATTTTTGGTTTGGGAATTCAATCAATTATTTCACAACATAATTCGCACACCATACTCACTGAATATCACATGTAACTCCACCTTTACACCCACATAAAATTAGTTTTTATGGAAAAGTACTACTTATTCACCTATAACATGTGTTCACTCCAACCCACTTCAAGAAACCCTTGTTTATATAAGTTACCATAGTAGTCTACCTAATATAACTCCTTTAGTGACTTATTAAATATTTTAAAGACCCTATTTACATGTATTGTTTCCAGGTATCCCATTTCCAAGAAGGCTTTTGATAAATGATTCCCGACCATAATGTTTGTATTTTTACCACCCTAAAGTTTATTCCCAATTTCTCATCCATGCATCATCCAAACATATTATATCTATTATATAATAATTAATTTTTTCATTATTATACATAAATTTTATTTTTTGAGTTTGACAAGAATTATTTATCCCTTTCTCATTAATTTGGTATGAAAAGAACCATTATTATTATTTGTGTACTACCACCTCCATGAATGAAATATTTCATTTTTCGTCACAGCATTACATGGAAAATTAATATAATGTTACAATTGAATAAACTTTATATTCATAAAATGATTTAGATTCTATTTATATAAATTAGAAATTTTATTATCATCTAACACCTTTTTAACATACCACTTGTTTTGTTAAGAATTGCAATAACCAGATAGTCATTGATTTCATATTAATAACTCATAAAAAAATTCTCATGGGTTGAAATTTGTTCCGTAAAAATAAAAGCAGAAATTATATTATGTAACAAAAATAATCCAAGAATTTTGAACTTTTTACTACTGTATAGTGAGTTACATTGATAATACAAAGTGTGCACAATTGGAATGTCTAATTTTTTATTATTAAATCATATAGTAACAAAATAATAAATATAAAATTAATCATTATAATTATTGATTATAAAACATTATTTGTTTAAAAAACTAAAATAAATTATTGATATGTTTGGTTATATTATGTAGGAATTTATATCTCAGGAAACAAATCATGAATCCACGTAAAATAATTCTTGTCTCAAAGTCATTTCATTAATATATATAACAATTTAAGAACATAAATTCTTTTTTTTAGTTTATGAAATTCTATATGGATATATTTAATCAAAATTTTATGAAATTTTAGAGGTTTGAACATTATTTAATTTTGTGTTCATCAATTTTATTTGATTTAAATGTTAACAAATCCATATAAATTTTATTATCTTAACCCCCTTTTCATTGAGACATTTTTTTTATTTCATTAAAAGGTTTTTCTATGTCTCGTATAATATTCTATAATATAAAATATTTCCCTTAAACTTATGTGTTCTATTATTCCCTGATTATTTTATTTTATTATTCTGAAATCAAAATATATATCATAACATTTACAAATTTTATTTATATTTTTATTATTTGAATATGAGGATTCTTTATCCTTTTAGGATGTGAGTTTCAATAAGAGTACATTAAATTAATAAAATTGATTTTCTTATTACTTTTTTTTCTTTTTTAATACAGTCCACTTTTCTGGACAAGACCATTATTTCATTTTATGGTTACATTATTAAAATTTCTTTATAAATAATAATTTAAAATATCTTTGTATAAACTTCTTGAAATTACATTTTTAATGCTAGTTGCAAATATATATTTTTATTGTAATGTAAAAATTTATTAGCAAATATTTTTTAAGATTTTTCTTTAATTACACATTAAAAAATAAATGATTTATCTCTATTGGAGTTATTCATCACTTATTACCCTTGAAATATTAATATGAATTTATTTATTATTCTCTAACCTATATAAAATATTTGTGTTCTTTATTTCTCTTCATTCCCCTCTTGTAATTATTTTCTCCTTATTCTCTATATAATTTAGTCTTTTGGATGTATGTCATATCATTTCCATTATTCACATAATATTTTGTACATTACTCCATATAGTTTGAATATCTATGAAATTGGAAAGGGTTCCTTTTATTTAATATTTATTTGGATATGGGGATTTCTCTAAAAAAGACCAATTCACATAAGGAAAAATTAAAAGACTATAAATTATACATTAAATATTATAAAACAAATAAAATGTTCTATTTAAGTAATTTTCCATGAGGGTGGGGCCATAATTGTCAGCCTCCCATTATATCTCATTCTGGTGCAACCTGGTTTCCCTTATTCCATGGTGGAGAGTCCTTGCCTTGCCACAGCCTACCTGAGCAACACCGAATACCGCGTGTCCCACCTTTGATGCCATCATCTAAACCTATATTCTATTTCGTCCTTAGTAGGCCACCTCTATGAGTTCATGGGGAACCATGATCGGTGACCCCTCCTCTGATCGGTCGACGACCTGCTGACATCCCAGAAATCAAGTCTCCTTTCATTCATCTGGTGGCATTTATTGTACCAAGGGTGTTTACCGATAAATTTAATCAAATTATTTATTACAGAATTATTTATAATTTTACATTAACTATTTCAATGTGAATTATTAATTATTACAAATTTATTTTGAATATATACTGGTCATTCATTCAAATAAAATTGTGAATGAATTGGAAATATTTACATATAAATGGTGCCTGGAATTATGGTTCCCATTTTTTTATTTTTAGGATCCATTAGATAGTCTATCTTGGAAACAAATCGTGAACAATAAAAATGTATATTATATATATTTGACTAATGATTAGATTACATGATAACAATATATGACATTAAAATTTAAATCACTATTTAAATAAATATTATTATCCATTTGATTCATAATATTTTACATTTTATCAATGGATATATTAGATGATCATGTTATGAGTCATGTGAAATTATTTGACTATTTTATTGACGCCGTTTTTATTCCATGAAATCCTCAATTATATGCTTCCTCATACTTTTTGTTTAATCTCAGCCATACTTTATTGTCATTTACCATATGATATAATGGTTTCTATTAAGAATGATATGTCTATATAGGTATATAATGTGGTGAATGTTTCTATATATTTTTATGACTTGTCATTAAAAAATTAATCCTTGGTTTGCTGAGAAAATTGGTCATTGGTTGGGATTGATATGTGTTTTTTAATGAAATGTATTTTTATGCTATCTAAAACTATAAACCTAATAGAAATAGGTGTGTCCAAAACATGATATTTATTATCAATACTATAATTATGGATGGTTATATTTAAGTTTCAACATTTTTTTCAAATATCTAATTTACAGAATATATTTATTACCACTAGATCTTGGATTAAGGATATAGGGAATCATAATTATAATTTAGTATATGCTTTGAATAGATTTCATGTAATATGTGGTACCTGGATTAATATTTTTATATTAATTCTCAAATCCATTTATATTGGCTAATTATTGATGTTATATTGTGTTTCTGGTCTTACGTGAGAATATTGGAATCTCAAATTTTGTTACTATTAATTGAAAATATTGAGAGTCAATAGTTTGAAATCACAATTTGAAATTTTCATTCATAAGGAAATGTTCACCCTTTTTATGAAATCAGTTAACAAATTATATCTAGTAAGCTAGAAAACATTTCTGTTAACATTCATTTTCTATAGGAATGGGAATAAGACCTATGCAAAAATATTCCCAAGATTAACACGAATATTAATCATATTATCAAAATCCTCTTCAATGGGTAGTAAAGACTCCCATTACCATTTATATTAAAAATTGCATGTATCAAGTATCAAGATTATAGAAAAATTGTCCTTCAGGTTAGTAGAAATATATATAATACCAATGACCTTCTTACTCTTATTTTAAATTCGAGGAATGTAAATAAACAATTCGGGCCTCAGTTTGTAAGAACATTAAAGGAAAAGTGGTATAAGCCTTTTTTCATTAGAATGAACATCATGAAATAAAAATAGTCCGTATAATTATATTATAATATAAACCCTTCAAAAATTGGTGGGAGTTTCTTCTATTCTTATTTTCTTTAATTTCATCAAAGTATAAATTATTAGAGAGGCGCCCGTAAGGGGCTCTCTCTCTAGGTTTTCCCTCTCGCCGCCACAGGCTCCTCCGCGGCGGAGGGCGCGACGCTCCTTCTCGATCTTGGTGGGCTAGTGGAAGTCTCCTGCTACTGGCTTGCGTTTCGTGGTACCTCCTTGGCTGTGGAGATGCACTAAGGACGGTGGTGGTTTCGGGTTCAGATCTGCAGGTGTAAGACTGGTCTCCGTCGACGACACACTCTCCGGAGAGCCTTTGGCTCTGTTCTATGCAGCTCGCTGTCATCCTCTTGGGTGTTTCTTAGCGTTTGAGGTCTACGCTCATGCGTCGGTGTTTTGGGGGCTCCGACTCTTCTCAGGTGAGTGAGGGGGGCTCTGTTGCGTCTGATGTGGTCGATCTAGTAGGTGGCGGCGGGGTTCTCGTTTTAGGTTTTTTTGGTTCGTTTTGATTCTCTATTTTGAGTGATTTCTGGTTTGCTGGTGATGTTCACCCTCTCGCAATCTGCTTTGCGAGAGTTTTTTGGTTTCACGGATGAAAATGGATGGGTTTTGGTTTATGAACGTGGCTGTTTTCTGGTGAAATGGTGTTTTCGACCAGTTTATGAGCTGGTGGTTGAGGGATGCGGTCTCGTTGAGGATAGAGGAGGGGAGGATGGTGTTACTTCGGCGACGACGGCCTCCGGGATGGGCATGCCGGTGATCTGAACTGGATTTGACCCCGGTGTGACGACGGCGAGATTGTCTTTCTGGCGCTGTGATGATGGGAGGCGGATGGATCTGACGCCGATGCGATGGGCGTCCGCTTCGAGCAAAGCACGTGAATCGAGTTGAAGGGTGATGATGATGTTTAGTTTTTGAAATTTGAATTCGCGGTCTTTGGGAACCGGATACCCCTTAAACCGGCTTTTTTCTGCACTTTTCTTTTAATAAATTTGCGGGACCAGGTTTATGCCTGGTTCAGACTTTCCTGGTATAAATTATTAGAGATCTTTCTAAGGCATAATGGATTAATTAAGTGTACATAAAAACTATTTTTAAAAAAATATTCAATCATTGTATAATGTTAATGATCCAATTACTTATTTAAAGCACAGATATAGTGGAAAATATTTGATGAATGTTGTCAATGTGTACATTATAGGGTATTATAAATATATCATTAATGGTAAATATATGTTGTAAATCAAGAATGTGATGGATTTCATACCATTAGTACTTGACTAAGATGAATATAAATCTATTTCAGAAATGGATATCACTAGGGATGTTATGTTTTTTATTTCCTTATTGATCCTGAGATGTGATCATGGACCATATGGGTAAAGTCCCTAATCATAGTAGTCGGAATCTGGTGCCTTATATTAACACATTGGCATGGATACAAGACTCAAATCCCCAAGGAATGATCAGTTTAGAGTATTTGGAATCCATATTACATACATGAACATTAAATTCCATAATAAATGGAACTACAATATAGAAATTACATTCGAAACACCATAAACACCTAGATTAATTCGACAATTCATTCATAATATTCATCTTCTCATCTAGGGTAAAAATAAAACATTACTAAAGGGTGACCATAAATTCATAGTATGTTTATGAAAAAGAGTGGTATATATTATAGTCAAGAAGAAAATATTATGGAAATGTGATTAACTGAAACACATGAAATTTAATCCGTAATCATATCATAAAATGGAAGCAAAAAACTGATTGAGTAATTACATATAAATAATCATATAATAATTAAGCTTAACCATGGATATTATTCTATTCAAATAATCACATGGATTATGAATTTATAATATCATAATGAGGAAATTCATAATGTTAGACATCATAAACACACCATAAAGGCCTTGGACAATACGTCTACATAAATGTGTAAGACCTTAAGAAAAACCCGGTTTAGTTGATCTCATGAGTCATATCGATGCATAAAGGGGCCATAGGGGTCCCTTAATATCAGATAACAAGTCCAATAAATTCCACATAATAATGTTTTGGAATATAATCAACATATATATTAATTTTGAAAAAATATCATATGAAATGTGAATTATATAACCATAAACCATGAATGTTAACAAAATACCAAAAGCACAGTCAAAATGATCATAAACCCATCAATAAAATATGGTATGTGGTATCATAGAATATAAAACTCATTGATGTTGAATATGATACAGTGTATTTTGATATAGATAAATGAATGTTTAAATGAAAACATTGAAAAATGCTGGAGAAAAATAAGCATTAATCCTTCCAAAATGTCCCATACCACATCAAAAAATTATATAATAATACCTATGAAAGAATAACATTAAATTAAACATATAATACTCTTATATTAATAAGAATGATGATATGATATATCAATCTTTTATACATATTCCACATATAATGAATAAGTGTTGAACAATTCATATATCTCATTAAAGTAAAAGTGAGATGAGAAAAACCCCTATTACTTTAGAATGAAAAGTTATATTGGAAAATAATTTTTATTTTTCAAAATATAAATCTGGAAAACATGTATATAATATAAAATAAAATATAAGGACAATTAAATTATGTTTCAGGAATATATTATTTCCAACATAAGTGAAAACAAATGAAAAAAGTTCTTTATATATGACCAATAGTTCATTTTAAGGGAAAATATTATAGGGTATTCATGGTGGATGAGGGTTAATTTTTTTAAAACAATAGAACATAATTCTGACAGTGTTTATAATAAAATTAGTGATTTTATAAAAATATTGGTGTTTTAAAAAAATTATGAAGTGTACATGAAACATGTGTATAAAATTTGGATGATCCCTTAAATCGGGCATGCTTATCGGAAGGAATTGAAATGAGAACCTTATAAAAAATGTATTATACCATAAAATAAAGATGAAATGATATGGATATATGAGTTTAAAACATAGAGACAAAATATATACGAATTTCAATGGGGTAAAATATGGAGGAAGCATAACCCAAATGAAAAATGGTTGTTCGGGAAGAAACTCTTACCACATTTAAATCAATAAAATCAAATGGATCATAAAATTATTGATCATAAAATGAAACATTTAATAAAATGAATAAAAATAGGTTCATTATATTATATGTATATCAGATGTATACAAACACCACAGAATCTAAACAGTAGTGAATAAGGTATATCTCACAGAAATAAAGTTGAGAAGATAAAAACGTAACCTTATGCCAAAAAGTATTATGCACCTGTTCTTAATTTCCTAGATAATGAAATTAGATTAATTAGTAATTTATGTTAGAAACATTTCAACATTTATATTTTTTATTAGAATTTTAGTATGTTATTTTATGCCCTTTTTTATGGTTTATGAGGTAGAATTTCATTGTTTGGGAGTATTTGTTTCATTGGTTTTCATGATAGATTCAGTTGTATGCATGTGCAAAAGATCATGTGAAATGGGAATAGGTATCTATATTTGAAATGATATTGTATTAATTAAATTTTAAAATTTTAAATTTCTATATAAAAATATCAATATTTTAAGTGAGGATGAATCACTAGATAAGATTTTATTGATGATCATTTATATTATTTTTCCAGTTTTTCAGTCAACACAAACTAGTTTTATGAAATTAAGTAGTATTATTAATATACAATAGTTACATAACATTAGATAATAAGTACTAAATATATTATAATATATTATAACCATAAAAATGATTTTATGACCAGCCTTTAATGTAAAATTGAAAAATGAAAACAAATCATCAATGAAGGCGGTAAATCAGCACCACGCAGACGATGTTTTCATCATCAAAATCAATTGATATTGATAATGGATTGATGTTTTATTTTCCATTTAAATTTTAATATTCTAGTATATAATATATATTTTATTTATCGTATCGCTTTGGATAACGTAGTTAGGTGTAGCATATGAAAACATAATAAATTGGAATGAAAAGAAAGACAATTTTTACCTCTTGGCTTCTCCTCCTTCAGAACATCTTTAAGGGGATTGGTTTTCGAATTTTGTAAGTAATAGAGGCTCATGGAAACGGGTTAGTGGTTTGAGAAGATTATTTTAATGAAATTTTAAAATATTTATGGCTTAATATATGTTAACAGATTAGGTGGTGATGGGAGATATTTATAGTGGTGGAGAGGGGTGCTTTCTCATTAATTTGTTGATTAGTTTATTATTTTTCTCATGAAAATGTATAGTTTTGAGAATTATAAAAAATTTATTTAAAAAAATTATTATAGTTCTATAGTATCTTTTAAACTCAAAAATACATCATCTTTGACTCAATAATTTATGTATTTAGCATATACCATAAATATTGTCTTTTACTGTTCACCAAAAATTGAACTATTTTAGAAAAATCCCAAAAAATACCATGACCATTTTTTGAATTGTAGAATTCAGAAATTAACTCCATTTTATGAAAAAAATATAAATTTTTGAAATTGTATTTTTAAATAAAAACTTATTTTTTTCAAAAAATATCAACTTTAATATTATAACTTCTTTTATAACACATTGAAAAATTAATTAAGCTATGCTAAATCTTATTATTATAATGACATAAAAAATAATATATTTAATAATATATTTTCTGAAATGAAATTTAATTTTCAATCAATATATTAATAATATTATTTTAAATTGACATTTATGTTTCACAAAAATATCGACACTTAATTTATCATTGTTAAATCATTTATTTATTTATTCAATTATATAAAAATATGATATTTTTATTAATAAGAAAAATAAATTTTGTTTACACATTCATATATTAATCTTCGATTCAGATCATAAATGTACTATTAATATAATGAAAATTTTATTTTTATAAAAACATAGATTTCTCACTATTCTCTATAAAATAAATATTTTCAAAAAAATACCAAAATGACGCCCAAATAAAATTTGGAAATTTTTCTTTCGATAATAATTTTTATTTTTTTCTAAATAATTTCATAAATTGTCAAAATTATGTTTTAAAACAAGGTCTCCATTAAAAGGTGGTAAAACTACCTTTGGAAAAATATAGACTTTTAATGTGTAAAATTGAATTAATTCTTATCTTATTCACATAAAATCACTAGTTTACCTGTTAAACATTTTAATAAAAATATAGTGTAAAAATTTCATAATTTTGATAATATTATTCATTCCATCAATTTTAACAACTTTATTTTAACAACCATTTTAAAATTAAGATATTTAATTTTATATCATTGTTCGTTTCGGGTTGGTGTTGTATGATAACAATGTTGTTGAAGAGATTAAATAAAAAAATAATACATAAAATAAAATCATGGGGAGTTACATCTTCCCATCCTATAATAAATTTCATCTTCACAATTAGAAATTGTACATCAAAAATCAATGATTTATATTTAAAATTTATTTTATGAAAATCCACATCCTAAAATATTGTTAATAACATATCTTCCTAATAAGAGCGAAGGATAAAGTGAAGGTCCCCACAAAACATTGATTTTTAGTAGGAAATCATTAGATTAAAGTAATAACCTGAAAATATAAGAGAACATTATATATAATGTTCTGGTAGATAGTGAAAGAGAACATCTTAAATATAAAGTATAACATCACAGAACCGTAAATCTTTTTGTGGGTTAAAATACTACTAATTTATCCTAAATAAAAATAAACATATAACATATTAGTTCGAAAACTTTTTTATTGGAGTTAACGTATTATTTTAAAATTTTGATATATACATCAAAAAAATAACCATAAATGATTACATTCCATGTCATAAGAATAATTCAATCCATTGGTTGTGCTTCAATCTATTTTCACTTCCTCCCTCACACAGGGAAATAAAATATCAAAATGTTTTTTTTCACATCTAAAACACTTTTATGAATCATAATATAAATTAATCATTCCTTCAACCATTAAATATTTACTAATACATAATTTTCTTCCAAAAAGTATAATACTTTTGTTGGGACCAAGTTGAATGGAGAAGGATGTTTGAAGAGTTATTCTTCGCAGAGTGTTGTATTTTTTTGCCAAAAAAGATAAATCAATTCACTTTGTAAAAGGATCAGAAATCATAAGATGCATTACTGATTTTTATTTCAAAAATATCATAAGTTAGGAGAACATGTGATGAAAGCATTATAAGAGAAAGGTGGAGAAATGATGATTCCAATCACATAGAGTTTTGATTGGGAGGAATGATGCTGCTGGAAGATGGGATTTTTCAGTACTTCCCATTGTAACTCTGATGATTATAAAGTTGATCTATCAAAGGATATATATCACGATAGTGGAGTTCACGATGAAAGCTGAAGAATTGTTATGGGATGCAGTGAAGAGAGAAATGGAAAAGCAATGCACAATCTAGGGGTGGCACAAAAGCACAGTTTAAGGTGGTGTCTTTTCTAGTGTTTCCCAAATCATAGGGCCTGAAAATTGAGAGATGAAGATGTGTTTTTGGTAATGGATGTTGTGCGAAAGAATGAAGATGGTATAGAATTTTGAGTGCATGGAATTATTTAAGGTCATAACATCGAATAATGGAAAAGGCATGGAGTGCGTGGAAATTTAGGCAGGTAGCGCGAAAAAATAATGTGGTGCTCAAAATAGTTGCAGGATGCGCAAAATATCAGTGGGATGTGCGGAAAAAATAATGGTTTTGAGAAAAATTAGTGTGGTGTGTGAAATAAAGGAAATACGTTTTTCACACAAAAGGTGTTTCAAGATCAAAAGCTCGAAAATTATAAAAGGTATGAGGTGCATGAAATATTGGAGCATTGCGTGTAATATGAAGTTGCGTGATAGAGGTTTTACGCACTTGAAGAAGGTTTTACATGCGGAATAGTATTTTTCGTGCAGGGACAAATATTCCTATAAATATGATGTGAACCCCTCTCATTTGTTGGTGCTCAACACATAGAAGAAATCCCGAGCTCTGGTGCACATAAAAGTTTATGCTAAGTGAGTTGTGCGAAAAGAAAGGAGCTTTCAAGAAAAGAGGACAGCTACGCGGTAAAGTGAAACTATTGCGTGGAAAGGGATGTTGCGCGAAAATGTTTTTTACGCTAAAAATAAATTTTTACGTGAAAGAAATTTGAATTGTGCACAAGGTATCTTAATGGATGCTCGATAAATTTTGGGTATGAGCACATATTCAGGTGTGCATATGGGAGTTATTACCAGCTTCTGAGTATGAAAGTGATGATCTGTATTTCATAGAATACAACTGTTCAATTGTAAAGAGTCACTGCAATATTGAAATTCCCTATTTGTGCTAAGAGGGTGCACATGCGCTTTCAGATTTTTTTTCCAAGTGCTACACGAGTGTAACGGTATATCCAACTCATTGTATTCCACACTTGGCACATGATTATACTATTAAATATGTCTATTTTGATCTCCAATTTTTGTATAATATATTGTTTTTCTGTTGAATATGTTTTTTTTATTTCGATGATATAATTCACTATTTATATATCTTAAATTTCATATATAACATAGTTTGTTCATGGGGTAAATAAGTTTTTTTAGTAACTGTAATATATTTTTTGGTTATTATATAAGTATTTATATCATGTACAAGTACATGTCTTAGATATGAAGTCATTATTATATATGGTTATATATATGTGTTTAATTTTTATCATTGTTGAAAATTTTTATAACTTTTGGGTGTTAATTATTTTGAAAAATGATGTATTTTTATCTTAAATATTTTTTCCTATTTCTAACATTAATTGATAGCGTATGATTTATAGGGTAGGATCACAGAGCTCTAACAAATGTTTACCCATTCTCCCTTCCTAAAAGGGGATGTTATAAGTTTACCCGTACTATTTACACATGATCTCTTTACCTATGGGATGATTATTTCACTATAAATTTGTTTCTCAAACTCCATTAATTAGATTGGTTCTAGGTTCTATAACATGAGTCAATGTATGGAATTTGATATTCAGCATAGTGTTGATATTTTTAATCATTTGGTACAGTCAATAATATTATATAGGTATACCTAGTGATTTTTTTAAACTTTGAAAACCCATATAAGGTTTTATAATTATTTCATTTTGTTGTAGTGTAATATTGAAGAATTATTTATATGGAAAAGATTATTTATTGGAAAAAATTATATTTTTTTGAATATAATGTATTAACATTCCTTCATTTAAAAATATATTGTATATTGTAAGGTAAAATACTGGTAGTTTCCTAACTGTTTTACCTACACCTCACATATATAGCATAATGAATGTACATATGTAGTCTTGGAATTTTTTTATATATAGCTACACATAAAATTGACTTGATGCTTATGGGATTGTTTTGATTATATTTCACATCTGTTGGATTTCTATTTGAGTTAATAAGTTTTGTTTCTGTACAATTAAAATATTATAGTGTACCTTTTTTTTCTAGACACATTCATAGAGAATACAACCCAAAATAATATATTTAATATTTCCTATGTGTAGGTACCTTCATGCAGCGTATAATTTTATACCATTTTTAAAAAATTATAGCATTTGAATTAGTTATGTTAGATTCTATTTAAAATTCATAATTTCATTATCTATATATTTTGACAATGTAAACAATTCCCCAAATATAAGTGTACAAACAAAACACTAGTTTATATCCCTTGTTTATCGATGAACACTTTTTGGAAAAATAAAACTATTGTATTTCAGTCTCTCTTAATTCTCACTACATGATAGTGCATACTTCTAAAAAAATAACTGAAATATTAATATTTGATTAAATTTATTATAAAGATAAAAATATCCTTATTTTTTACAATATATATTTGATATGTTTAAAAATACACTTCTATAAGTGCAATTAATAAATCATGATAACACACAAATGGTATTTATAATAATAGTTAGCTACAGATGAGGAATTCTTTATAATAAAATTTATATTTACTCAATGTTTTTAACAAATTATAATTGAAAAACATTTCTTCTATAGTTTTAATTAGATTTAGCTGGATTTGTGACCGTTGGATATGTGTAACTTTGAAATTTTGATAGATGTTTATGATTAAACGTAATAATTCAAATTTTCTAGAAGGGTCAAATCAAAATAAATTTTTTTATAAAATTGACCTACAGTTCCCCAAGATCATTGTACAGATAAATACAAATTTATTCGTGAAACCTAATTCATTAAACTAATTATATAACATTCTATTAAATACTTAATAGTAATACATAATACCATAATTGAGAAAATATTTCAATAATGATATAAGAGTTGAAATAATTATCATGACATCTGTGGTTTCTTTTGAGTATCAAAACAATTATATATTTGGAATAAAATAGATAAATAATAATTCCCAAAAAACTATGTCCATTTGAAATGATCAGAATACCATATTAATTAAAAATATAATTAAAAAAGTCATTATAGTTAATATAACAAGATTTTTATGATATAAAAGTAGATAAAACTGAATTTATTAACCCAATCATCATAGCATGATATAATTATGTTAATTAATATATATTGAATAACTATTTACAAAAATATATATATATATTTAAATAATTGACTAAAAAATTTATCCCAATACATTATAAATAATTGAAATACATAGATTGCAGTAAGTATTACTGTCATCATATATTTACTTAGAGTGATTGAATGAGAGAAAAATCTCTTCTTTATTACAACTAAAAAACATCATAACATATTAATGTGATTGAATTTTTTATTACATTCACATTCCTACCCCTTTTAGAAATAATAACACATTAAAAAAATAAATTTCACTATTAAAAAAGAATGGATTCAATATTATAATGGTCTACAAAACCTGAGACCACATGATCCACCAATAATCATTCATAAAAATGGTCATAGATTATCCCAAAACTCATGAAAAAAAACTATATATCCTTATATATATAGGAAGCTCTGATGTAATTATAATATTATGTTAAATAGATACAGTTAATATAATTTTCACTCTCTACCAATAGACTCCACTTTTCAAAAGTGGTTTACTGAATTTCTTTCTCTACTTCATCCACTGTTTTTGATATTGAATAGTGAGTGGTAGTAGTTTTTTACAATAAAATTAATTCATACTTTCTTCAATATCAAATATTGATAAAATAGAAATATATAAACTTTAATAGAAATTTAGAAACAGATAATGTCTCACCACATTCTATAGTAGAATTCATCTACTTCAAAGAGTCTTTAATTCTCATATTCAAGTATTCCAACATCAAGGTATGATTTTGAGGTTGATTCCAATCACACATCTCCTCTCTTGGCTGCAATCATTTATATATTCCTCTATCACACAGTGAATATTTTTTCAACCCTTTACAATATTCTCTTCACACACTTTACTTGAGAAAAAACCAACATTCATCTGATTTTACAATTTTGATTTTGTAATTAAATTTTTAAACCCATATTACTCTACAAAAACCCCATTAATTAATTAAATAATAAATATTATGAAATCCATTCATGGGAACACTGATATAATTTAGGGAACTGAAATACCATGTTAGAGTATCAGTTCATTCATTTATAAGGATGCAACAACATAATACTCAAAATTATATTTTATATGTATAACTGTGTAAACATGTCTGTTACAACAACAACATTTACATCACAACATGAAATTGTATCCCCCATCAAAAACTTGAATATTCAATATTATATAACTTTCAATTACTCAACATGTTTAGGTATTTTGAAATAATCAAAATTAATTATTCGGTAACACCATAATTCTTTTAATCAAGAAGAGGTTCAAATATTAATGTCCAACTATATTGTAATGTGACCACTAGTCTTCATGGCACAACTTCCCCCATCCAAGTTAAGCCTTTTTCATATCAACAAATAGATTTTGAAAAACCATCACATGAACACGGGGGAATGATTTTCATAGTAAAATGTAAAAAACCTAGGAATCATTACATTTGGAAATTAAATCAAAGAATGACCACTTGAATTACATCATGATTATTTAATAATTAATAAACTTAAAATAAATTGGACTATCATTACTACACTAAAATTTTTATTGTGGTAGGATTAACTCACTCTATATTTGATCTCCTCTACTATTAAACCTTTTACTGTTAACATTTTCCAATCACTTCTATATATCTTAATGGTCTTCACCATAGCTAATTTATTAGTTTCATCATGAGTTTCAATGTGAACCATATATTCAGAAAAATATTGATAATGAAATACAACCCTGATGTCATAATACCTATACACTTTACCATCTTTTGTAAAATATTAAAATACTTTCAAATATATTTTCCTTTGAGAAAAACACTTATTGGGGTATTTTTAATCTCAAAAAACTTCTTGGTCCCAAAAATCATCCATTGTATATTTTATTTTCCACATTTAAATAAAATCACCCACCAACTTAGTAATGAATCATCATTTATGTCATGTAAATTTACTAGATCAATACCTTCATAACCACACTATGCATAAAATTCCATATTTTCCCATTAAAATAATGACATCTTCTTTCATTGTTTGAATAACCAATCAAAATTCAATCCACACCTATCTGCTAAATCTTTCAAGTTTTTTCTCCATTAAGATTGATTACAAATTCATATTAAAAAAATAGAATTATGCCAATCTAGGGGTTTTCTAGTAGTATATATTAGTATGTTAAACAATCACATTTGTGTGATAAAAACATTGATTTATGACTTTGAACTATTTTCTTCTTTCATTCCTCTATAATAGTTATCACATATTATGCATCACCAAAAATTTTAGAGTCATTTTTTACGTACTTAATTTTCATTAATTAAATGTAAATATTTATTGGAGTATATGGTTATATAATAACATATTTTTACACCTGATTTGGAAAATATGTTTTAATTTTTTACATGTATAACAAAATAATTTCTACATTTTAATTCTCTTCAAAAAAAACTACACTACATATCTATACTTCTCCTAAAAATTTGAATAATATTTAATTCCTTTGAATTTTCATTCATAAAAAAATAAATATAATGTAAGTTAATCGATCGTATAAATTGATTAGGAACTTATATATTTTTATTGATATTAGTACCTGTGTTCTTCGACACTGAATGTTTTAATAGAAATTTGAATTTTTTCTTTTAGATGTTTGTATGGGGTATAATGATATTTTCCACAAGAATGTGATCTCAGATAATTTTTTATAACCAAATTTTTGGTACTAGAATATGGGTGATTACCCTAGGATAGTTGTTTTGTATAATTCTAAGATGTGTTTATTTTAAATGAATAATTTATATTTATTATTTAAATAAATTAATTTTATTTTATTTTCATAGTTTAGTACGATCCTATAATTTGATTAGAGTGACAGATTACGATTCCATCTCCACAATTAAGTCTATTGGAGGGATTTTTTCCAAGGAAAATCATAAACTTGATTTGGGCATCGGGGCTCACCCGGGCCCCTTTTTCTTTTATATTATTTTCTTTTTATCCCATTACAAACTCTTCTCCTATTTTTCTTGTTTTCCTCCAAGATTGTTTTGTACTCCCCTGAGGGAACTCATTCATCATTGAAAATGGGAGTAAGCTAAATATAAATATATAAGGAGACACTGAGAGAGAGAGGTTCCATAGTGGATCTCAGGACGTGACGTATTATTGTGTAACAAATTTGGACCACGAAAATAGGAAAACCTTCAACAATTTCCTCCCAATGGTCAGTCATATTTATTAATTTATTTTTCATACATCATAATTTGAAAATCGTTTTCATGTTTTGATCCCAATAAATTCTTTATTATATTCCCTAGTTTCCTTATTTAATTTATATGAGATGAAATGGGTGCTTTGAGGAAATTCAGAAGGTTTTTCATTTGAGAAGACCAATCTACAAGGACTGTGGTTCATGGTGGCATATCATGTGTTCTTCCTATTAGAGTATGATGATATTTTTGTAGTACATGTCTGGTATGGGTCATATATACTTTTTAAATTTTTATCTTTCATGTATCCAAGTACCTATCTAGGATGCCCGTGTAAGGGAACATGTCCCTATAGAGTACATGGCTAGATATATTGTGGTCACACTCCATGTAAAAGTACACATAAAGGCCATGTACATAGAAATTTTATATGAGGGGCATGGGAATGGACAACATGATGTTTAAACACTATATACCCATATTTATTGTCGTGTACATGGGTGTTCACATGGAATGCTTAGTATGAGTACACGTTCGGGTAGGGATTTAGGAGTACACGTCGTGTCCTCAAGGATATATTCCGTGAATGACCACCTTTCTTCTCTTTTTGGTATTTTCATATCTTCTCTCCAATGAGGTAAAATTTAACCCATGATAAGTAAATTATGATTTCCTTTTCATGTATATCATTATTAAAATACTCATTAGTTGTTTTATGTACTTGTTGGTGGCGTTTCAAGATTTTCTGAATCGAGAGGTTCTTTCTATAGTAATTGTATACATCCATCCCCTAAGAGATACTTGAAGTGAGAATTATCATTTGGGTGTTTGGACCAACCGATTTATAGATATTGATCAAATATTTTCTAAGAGTTATCTCTCATGATTTTTGATTTCATATATTTCCTTTGAGGATTTCCCCCTTTTGATATGTGTAGTTATCGAACAAGGGGTCATGAGACTTAATTTTCTTAATGATACATTGTAGGATTACTCACCTTTTGTTTCATCATATTGGATCCAATGTAGGATGCATCTATCTTATTCCTATTTCTAGGGGTCCCCAATGGGATACTGTTTGTTATGTGTTGACCTGTGGATTCTCGTAGAGGATCTCTTTGCATATTAATCATTCATAGGATCCCATGTAGGATGCTGCTATAATGACCGTGGCATTTATTATATATCTTATTACATAATTTTAATGTAAAATTACATTAAATCATTAAATAATTAAGATAAAAATGATTAGTGACTTCTAAAAATTGGTACCAAACAAGACATTTATAAAATAAAACATAAACATTCATTTAATTCATTATTCTCTATCTTCATATTGGAACTTGAATTCTACTTAGTACAAGTAGTCACCTAAAGATATACATCAATGGAATAGGTGATATAATATCCCATTAAGAGGATAAACAAGAACATCGAACAATTTAATTTTTGTTGTGAAAAATCATAACATCATTAAAATAATCATGAGATGAATCCTTAGATAAATTCATTGAATATGGACATGAAAAAAAATAAAACATCATGTCTTTGTGGTAAACTAACATACAAATTTCTGAACAAAGATAGAATAATATTATCTCATGTTTCAATTTTCTCATTAGATTTATCACATTAACCAATTAATTGGAGATCTATATAAATTCAACAGTATACGTCACACCATAATATTTACATTGTTCTATAGAAATCCATGTGCAGCCATAAAGTCATTACATTTACATTATCATGCAAGACACAAAGATCATATATAAATCTTGAATATAAAATATCCCACGGGAAGAATGGGTTTCATATCATTTTCATACATTCATATATTTTGGTTCCCAAATGAAATATAGAATAATGTACTTGAATCATCAAGTTTATGGGAAGAAGAAACAATCTCGAGGAGTAAAAGGTGTGCATATTTTAAAGAATAAATATTTTAGAAAACATTATTTTTATCATGAACAAAAGTATAAAACATTTACATCTCGTAAAAGATAATATAATATAGAATAAATGATATTTTAGGAATATTCATATTTTAAATGGTGTGAAAGAAGGAAAACATGCTAAAAGACAGTTGGTTTTGAGAATTCCCCTTACATTTTTTCTCAAATCATCAATCAATTTAATATCAATTACAATGGAATTAGATTCAATAATTAAAATTACAGAACCATTATTAAAATCATTTTTTTAATTATTGTTTTATTGAGTTCATTTAGGGTTTCATTGATGAGTTATAGAGTTTAATTTCATCATTCATAAGTATCTGTTTTCTTATTTTTCATGTTCGGATCAGTTATCTACATGAATTAATGTTTATGTAAAATGATGATAATTATCCGGAATTTTATTATATTTTAGTATTGTTATTATATAATAATAAACTATCATATAAATAATTTTTTAATATTCTATGATGATTAATAATTTGATAAAAGTAAATGATGATTATTTAGGATAATTTTTCTAGTTTTTCAATCACAAAAAACTTGTTTTGTTTTCTATATTTATATTACGTATATAAGTTTGTTCTAGAACATAAAAAGGTAAAAAAAATAAACTATATATTTTTTCAACCATTATAAGGGTTTTCTAACATCCTTGAAGGCATCAAATGAAAATGAAAGTGTATCACCCATGATGTCGGTTAATTGACACATAACGGGGGACAATTTAATTTTTAGAATATAAGAATGTGAGGGAGGAGTTTAATAATGGATATTATATTAACATCATAGAATTATAGTATATCAACATAATGTAGTTTTCTTTATTTTTTTCATAATATTCGGGGAGAATATTAGATGAAATGAAATTAAATTGAAACGAGATTAAAAAAAATGAAGTAGATTTAGCTAATTAAGTATCTTCTATTGAGAACCTCCTTGGGGAAATGATTTTGGAATTTTGATGTGAAAAAGACCTCCTGGTCCTCGGAGAGGGCACTGGGATGTTTTTTGGGCAGAATTATGTTAATGATCAATGATTTAGCGGTTTTAAGAGATGAGGGGTGAGGGTGGTATTTTATAGCGGATGAGAGGGGGTTTTCCTTATTATTTAATTAATTAGATTATTATTTAACTCATTACCTGAAATAGAGTTAATTCATGAGAGTAGATACATTAATTAGACAATGTTAGTTCAAATAAATAGTTCTTATAGTATATATGAATCAATGAATTGTGTATTTTTCTTATAATGTATATATACCATAAATTGGCATATTTCACTATTCACAAAAAATAATGTAATTCATAAAAATAATTAAAATTATAACTAAAAATTAATCAAAAAGTAGAATTCAAATTTTAACTCCATTTTTTGAAAATAACGTTTTAAATATTAGTAAATTAATTTTTAATTAAAATCAACATTTATATGGAAAATATAGTTTTTAAAATTTCTACTGTTTTATAACACATTGAAAAATTATATTGGATATCATAAAATTATATTAAAATCATATGAGATCAAAATATTAATTTATGAATGCGTTTTTAGAAAAAAAATCATTTTAATTATTATATTATTTATAATATTGTAATTAAATACTTATGACGTATAAAAATATTAACTCTTAATTAATTATTCTTAAAACATTTTCTTAAGTATATTATGATATAATATTATCATATTTTCACTTATAAGATCCCTAAATTTTATATGTACTTTAATTGGTGATTCTACTATTTATTTAGTATGTTTATTATAAAAAAGTGTTGTATTAATATTAATAAGTTAGACATACTATATCATCTGTATTGGTTCCTTAACATCTAGAAATACTTCTTATTTCATTAATTATTTCCTTTTAATGTTTTAATAATTTTCCATAATTGATTATATGTCATCATGAAATTACTATAATAAGGTATAAATTCCATTGATAAAGGTTTTGGTCATTACATTCTTCCCCTCTTTTGAAACCATTCCCTCAACATTTCATTTTACCTAAATAAGTGTGGGTACTTCCCATTAATCAACCCCATCTGTTCCCATGATTCTTCATCATAATTTGGGTTCCTATACAAAACATTAACATGGTGGTTTTCTAGTTGTGTAGAACTATATCTCTCTAATATAGAATCTTTATTCAATGTTCTTCATAAGAGAGATCATCTTCCAAATTTACCTCCTCTAAATTAAATAAATGGGAGGGTTCTGGTATGTACTTCACCAAGATTGATACGTTGAACAATCATGAACTTGAGTCATATTTGGTGGAAGAGGAAGTTGATTGTCCACAACCCTTATTCAATCTTGGAACTAAAATGGGACAATGTACCATCGTCTTAGCTTCATTTTCATTTGAAAATACATGAATCTCTTCTATGGTGATATTATAAGGAAGAATGTTTCTTTCAACGTCAAACTCCAATCCCAGTCAATGGTTATCAGAAAATCCCTTTTTCCGAATCTAAGTAGATTTGATATGTTGATGGATTTCATTAACATTTTTTGTCATATCTTGGACAAGATCATGTCCATGTAGACTTTTTTCACAATATTCATCTTAACAAGGTAGTGTTCTAAATCATTGTCCATACAAATAATCCAATGGAGCCATCAAAATACTTGAGTCCAAGATATTGTTTAAGGATAACTCAACAAATGGGATATGATGATCTCATACACCCCTAAATTCTAAAGATAAGTCTCTTAGAATATCATCAAGCATCTGAATTGTTCATTCAGATTTTCTTTCATTTTGGGGGAGATAGTTCATTATGAAGTTTATTTCATTACTCAAATAATTTTTAAGAGTGCTCCATAATTTAGCTGTGGAACTCAGAAAATGATCTGATAAAATTTATAGAGGAACTCAATATAGTCTCTCCACTTCATTAACAAGTATCAATGAAGGTTTTTAAAGTTAGATATCTTCCCAAATATTAAAAAAGTTGTATGTGTTAGGGATTAGGTACACCATAGCCCATTTAACACTATTTAATTTGGATATCATTCTGATACCTTTGACAAACTCTCTAGTGTCATTATCCATTTTCTACATGGGTATTTTAAATGGTTGCATCATCCCATCAGACATCTATCTCTTAGCATTAACTTGATAAAATAACAAGCGCCTTGGGAAATATTCAACAATCACTATCTTCAAGTTGTCCCACAAAAATGTTTCTTTGAGATCACAGTAAATATTGGTACTCTCGATATAGATAGATATTGTTGACCTATGTTCATTTTAAAATATATTTTTATTTATCACAAGAGATGAAGGAAAACATACCCTCATTCCAAACCAAATTACACCATCATCATCGATATTAATCTCCTGTATATTCATTTCCTTTATTGAATTCACCTTCTTTCATAACACCATATCATCCCTTTGTGCCTCTTTAATATTCTCTTGTATAGATGGTTGCAAAATAATTTTGGAAGGGTAGGATTTATTCCATACCATTATGACATCCAAATAAATACTTTTCATTTCCATTTAGATAGGGTCTTTCTCAATCTGCAATATTGATATATTAGCATGTTAAATTTTTATAAGAGCATCATTTCCCTTGATTACCATTCTAGGATGATATTGAATAGAGAAATTGTATTCTTAGATTATCTCTAACCACATCCGTTGACCCAAATTGTTCTGCATTTGTACGAATATATACATTAGTATCTTGTGGTTGGTATATAATTCACACTCTTCCAAAAAGAGGTAGTGGTTCTATATTTTCATGAAAAAAATCACAACTGCTAGCTCTAGATCCTGTGTCGGGTAATTCTTTTCAGGGATCATCAACTATAGTGAGACATAAGCTGTCACATTATCATATTTCATATGTCCACATCCCAATAATTTCTTCAAAGCATCACTAAATATCAAATATAATTCTCTGATTTTCATTAATGTGATTACATTGGTAGTGATAAGACTTTTATTTAGCTCCATAAATCATTCAAGACATTCTTCTATATAGACAAACATTACCCATTTCCATGTTAACATAGTTAGAGGTCTTGAAACCCATGATAAATTAATCAAAAAACGTTGATAATACCTTGATAATCTAAGAACACTAAGGATTTCTAGGACACTAGAGGGTCTGTTCCATTCCTCAATTTCCTTTGTTTTATAAGGATCCATCGAAATTTTTTCACTAGTGTTAACATGTCCCTATAATGTGACATTCTATATCCTAATGTAACACTTTCTTAATATGGCATAAAACTAATCCTTCCTTAATATTTTCAACACATGCCTCATAATTTATTTGTGTTCCTTCTTGCTCTTGGAGTAGATGATAATATCATCGATAAACACTTCCACAAATTTTTCAATGTAATGGATAATGATTCTATTCATCTAATCCCTGATGATTGTAGGGGAATTAGTGAGACAAAATAGTATCACTAGAAAATCATAGTTCTCATACCATGTATGATATGCAGTCTTTTATATATCTTCCTTCTTCATATTTAGATAATGGTACTAAGAAAGAAGATCGACCATTGGAAATTACTATGCTCCTTATAACTGATCAAAAAATTCAATAATCCATTGAAGTGGATACGTGTTCGTAATGGAGATCTTGTTGAGTTCTCAATAATCAAAAAACATTTGCATTGATCCAGCATTATTCTTGCTATAGAGCACTTGTTCAACCCAAGGTGAAACACTAGGGTGTATAAACCCTTTTTCTAAACACTCTTGTAGCGTCTTCTTCATCATCTATAGTTCAATATAATCTATCGTATAGGGTTACATTTATACTAGATTAGCTTCTAGAATGAGTTCAATTTATTACTCTACCTCAGTATATGGTGTGAGTCTCAGTAAATATTCATGAAATACATCACACTATTGCATCATGATGGGAATTTCACTAAGGTTGATAACCTCCTATAACTAAACCATTTGGTCAAGGTGTGCTTCTTCACAGGGAATCAGCACCCAGACAACTATTGTATTTTCAAAAGGAATATTAATGATCTTCATAGAATTTGTAGAGGATCATGGGAAGGATCAGAATATGAAAATATATTTTCCAATCATGACAATTTATATAATCTCTATATAAAGAGAGGAAATTTTCCTCCAATATACTATTGAATTCCACCCTGGGAAGTATTATGAGATTCACTTGAAGAATCATCCCACATATTCTATTAGAAGATGATTTCAATACATGAGTTACAATGATTGCACTACTAGGTGTTATTATGGATATATCTACTTCATGATTTTGGTACATTAATTAAATAGTTATAGAAACCATGAATGATATAATGAAATGTGTATAACTAGAATCAAATATGAAATTTTTCATTCTTGATTGAATACCCTACTGGAAAATAGACTTATACCCACAATTTTGGAAAAACCGTGGGTATAAGAGTTCCCTATACTCACAGTTTAGGAAAACTGTGGGTATATCTGTATTGTGGGAACCTATACCAATGGTTTTCCAAAACCGTGGGTATATGAGAATAATTTCAATCCTATCCCCTTGGTTTCATCAAAACCTTGGGGATATAGTGTTTTTCAGAAGCCTATACCCACTTTTTTGTAAAACCGTGGGTATAGGTGTTTATTTGAAAGCCTATCCCCATGGTTTGGGAAAAACCATGGGGATAAATATATTTTTTCGAATTCAAATACCCACGGTTTTTTAAAACCGTGGGGATTTCTTTCCCATGGCCAAAACAATGTGTGGGAAACAAAAATAATTAGGCAGGAAAACCTAAACCCACGGTTTTCCTTCTTATACCCACAGTTTGAATTTATAAATTTAGGTTGATAGAAATTTATAATGATATTCATTCTGCAGCTTGGTTGGTGAGGCATTGAATATCTATTTCAGTCGCTCAGGTATCGAATCCCTCCGGATTCATTTTTTGAATACAGACATTGATTAATATATTATTATAAATTCAAGTATATACAGGTGTAGTCGATGCCTGTTGGTTGGTTAAGCGTTGGATGGTCGCCGAGTATGCCGTGGTTTCGAATCCCACCGGCTGTTTTTTTAATATAGAGATAAAGATTAATATATTATTATAAGTGCAGATATATATATATATGTAGTCGATGCAACTTGGTTGGTTCGGTGCGGTTACTATGTTCGGCAGGTCACTGGTTTGAGACCCAGTGATTAGATTTTTCGAATTCAGTGGCAGAAATTAATATATTCATTAAAATGTACATATATAATCATATATAAGCCATAGTGTGAGTGGTATAATAGGTGAGATAAATTTAACATGGCCTATGATCGAAACTCAGGTGCGATTAAATATTTATATTAAATACCCACAGTTTTAGAAACTGTTGGTATAAGCCATTGACACGTGGACAACCATATTACACGGTGTCAATGTATCAATGCCCACGGTTTTGGAGAACTGTGAGTATAGGGTGAGACCCCTATACCGATGCCTTTCCAACCCACGGATCCCAAAACAGTCGGCATACCTTATACCCACGGTTTTGGGGGCTATACCCACAATTGTGATCTGTGGGTATATGCCATTTTTCCAGTAGTGATAGGAATTGTACCTTTTAGAAATTCATTTTTGTTATTAGCTTCCGTAGTAGTGATGGCATAATCCTTACCTTCCTTATTTGAATTTGGTAACTACTGACACTGATTACCATCATGGACTCGAGGTTTAGTGCTCGAGATTTCATAGTTCCCTTTCTCCCTACATTTGTACCATTGGACCATGGGAGGTGGTCTCCTTTCATCCATCATATTTTCTTGAGTCCTCATTTCATTTTGATATTCACGAACATGGTTGTCTTCTCCCCCTTAGTTAATGAAATTCACCATCTCTTTCAGATGGTTCTCTTGATACGTATTCCCACATGTTTGACATGTGGGTTATTGAGTTTATTTCCCACTTTATCAATATATCATATGTCTTGAAACTCCATCTTTCATTTCAAATCACTATATCCATGGGACCATTCTATAAACACCATATCCCTTTTGAGATAACATCGAAGAACGTCTTAATAACTCCCAATGTCTCAAATTACAAGAGCCATTCAATGGGGTGGTTTTAAACCACTAAAGACTCAATCCATTTTCTATCATTATTGGAAACAAACCCCAAAGCATACCTTAATGCCTTGTGAAATTTTTATTAAATAAAATGATAGATTATACTTCCTTTTTCATCATATTTTGGAATTTTACCTCCATTTTTGTAGAAAGTGTTCAATGTAAATACATTTTAAGAAACATTATATTAAAATATTCTCACTTTATCTCTTTAAATTCATCAATCAGCATGGTGTTCTTAATCAAAGTACAAAATTGATCGGTCTCCCTATCTAGATGAAAAATAGTGAGAGTCACCATATCTATCTTATAATAGTGATGTATAGAAAGGATCATCTACATTGAGGTGACCCATTGTTCTATATCTAGTGAATTAGAAGATCCAATAAATGTAGATGGTCTTTTCTTCATAAAACATTTGATACCCTGTTTCTCTCTCTTTGGTGAAGCTGGAAGCTCCACATTATTCAGGTTGTTATTCATAACCTGAGGCAATAGGGTAATCATCCCCATGAATGTTATAACCCTACATCCCAAGGATTTGGGGATGTCATTCAGGAAATCACTGCATTGTCCCTCACATGGGTTGTTTTCCAAGTTTCTCCTAGTTCCCAATATTTTCTAAAATCTATATGGTTAGAAAATAACATAAGTAAAAAATTTATAAATAAATTATATATTACTTTGTACATATACATCTATAGGCCTATCTTGTGGGATACATTTGTTTTACATTAAAAAATGATTCTTGGGTTCTCACTTAAACATAGTCTTATACTAAGGGTTTTTAGAAATGATCAGTAATACTTATTCCCAATTTAGCTATACCATATTCTAATACTGACTTTAGTGAACCTAATGTTTCTTAAATATTTTGTTACAACATTTTGAAGAAAAATGACATAAAAACAATACACAATTAGCATGAAAATGTTTACTATCATTGAAAAAGTAAAACAAAACATATCATTTAAAAGAGATAAAAAATTTATTTATTTCCTTCTTATATAGCTTCTTATTGGTACTAGAATTATCCTTAGAACAATTATTCACCTAAGGATATAAATCAATGAAAGTGGAGAGCTAACAGCCTGGTAATAAGATAGATATGAACATGGAACAATATATAATGGTGTGAAAATAAACATGGCATTATAATCAAAATCATGAGATGAATCATTAAATAAAGGCATGGAATGTGGCGATTCATAAAAATGAAACATCATATATTAGTTGTCAACTACCACACATAGCAGTGAACATAGATATCATCATGATAAATCATATATCACAATTATCATTAGATACATCACATTAACCAATAAATTGGAGTTCAATATTTTTTTAGGTGTTTCCATAATATCATAAAATTTACATTGGAATATATAATTATGGGACCACACATCACATCATAAAATTTAAATTATCATGCATGCCACATAGAACATATATCAATATTGACCATTAAACAACCCATGGGAAAGAACATGTTTCATTTTATAAGAATAAATTCATAAACATTGTGTTCAAAGATGAAGGATGTAATAACATACTTGAATCATCAACCTTGAGTGAAAAAGAAATAGTCTATAGAAGAAAACAGTGTCCTTTTTTGAAATAGAAATTCTTTAGAAAAAGATTATTTGACTTGAGATTCTGAATATGTGCTCTAATGATTAAATGAAACTATGATTGTATGATGGGTTTGGGTATAGATTGTTTCTAGTGTCACCATAGAGCCTATGACAAACTTTTCATCCCTTGGGGTTCTAGAAATAGTGTTGCGTATAGGGTTTTAGTCACACTCTCTCTTTGTTCATCCTTTACAAGTTTGTTGTTGATGTAGTGATGTTTCCAGAGGTTCATCATGGTTGGTTGTTGTTGAGCCTGATGTGAGGTTACTTTGTTTTTATTTAGGATGCCAAGACGTTCTTACAGTGATCCTCTTTCTGTGCCACTTTCTATTCATATGTTTACTTTTATTCTCAAGGATACTACTTGGGGTATGGATGTTGAGACTAGGAATACAGTTATTATATTTTTGGAATTTCCCTTGGTGATTCAATGAATCTGGGTGTTGACCCCAATACTTTGAAATATGGGAATAACATCATGTAATTTATACTTGATGATGATTACATTATCCAAAGTGATGAAGATGATTATGCTCTCCTCATCCTGGGGTTTATGGTCGATGGTTGTGCTCTCATGGAGTTGTGGTCTACATGGGATGATTACTCTCTCCTCAACCTGTGTTTTATGGAGGATGAATATGCACTCCTCGATGTTTCATACGATGATGATATCTAGACATGCTTTATGTGATCATGCTTATGAGAACTTTTTATTATCTGGGTAGTTGACCATGGCACCACACTCCTATAATTGACATTAATTTTTGGAACTCGAGGGGTGTGAATGATGTCACACCTATGAGCACTCCTGAAGATCATTTAAGGGTTATACCCTTAGGGTTCATCTTATTCTTAATGTCTTGGACGCATACGGACTAGGACCTAGGGCTCAAAAATTGGACTAAATTTACTAGAAATGATACATATGAGAACTATATTAGTAACCATTTATATGATATCCAGATGTACTTACCTGGAATCCATTTTTATAATGTTTTGAGGCCAATACCGGTGAACCTAGGTGTAGGACTAATATCCTTCTATAGTGACGTGGCTTTCTCAAATATATTTTCATCATTGGATGAGGCAAGTAGTATCAATTGGAATTATGGTCCCTGAGATGGACATAATTATAAACAGATTGAATGGAACTATGTCTATATCAATTCAATTTTACATAATGTCTATCTGATCAAAATTGTGGACACTGTGATCCCTTACAATTTCTATTTATAATATTTCATTCATCACACTCAAGAATATTAATATTTATGTACATATGTATAGGTGTGACTATAACTGTACACTCATATAGATATAACTATCGATGGTGGAAGAAGCCCAGTTGACTGGGATTACAAACCCAAGGTTCAACTATGGTTTCACATTATAGTCTTCACTTATATTTTTAGTTGTGTCTTGGATAGGCAAGAATAATAAAGTGCATGTGGTTTTGGAAAATTTTTTTATAGGTCCATCCTTGGGGTGGCTTACATAGATTATTTCTCACCAATTAATGTGCACCTCAATGTATGTTTAGAACATATGTATACATTTTAGTAGTCAAATAGATGCATTTTCGATGGGTTTGAGGCCCATAGTTTCATGTCCGAGCAGATTTGATGTTGGGGTTTCTTATGTTTGAGCTAGTGAAGTTCAATAGTGATTGCAGACTAGGTATGTGGCATATCATAGAGTTAGTAGTGGAGCCTTATAATTCTACTTTGGTTTCATTTGAAATATTGTATTAGTATGTTCATCTGAGTGGGTGACTTTAGTTTTATGTAATGAATAGTTTTGTAGTACATTATATTTTTTTATTTATTATTACAACATGTGATACATCTATTTATTTGTTTCTTCTTCACTATAATAATTTACTGTTATGTATGATTCTAAAAAACATTCTCTAATTTATCGCTCTGGAATGGGATAATAATCTTCCCAGTACCACACCATAGACCCCTTGTATTAGTCAGTAGCCCCTGGTGTACGGGGAGGCATTCTTGAGCCATCATAAGCATCCAGATTCTGGCACCATTTTTGTGGTACCTAGGATGGGATGTTACAATGATATATGAGATTTGTTATTTTCTGAGTATTTTATATATGGAATATGGTAGGATAAAGTATTAGTAATTTTTCCTAACTTGAGACTAATATCAGACTGGTGTGTTATGAACACTTGTTCTGGTGAGATTTCTAGTTTCCAGGGGTAGGAATTTTTGTCCTAATCTGTGATGTTACTGTTGTATATGATTTTCACCTTGTGAGAAGAACATGTTGAATAGATTTTATAATTTAAAACGGATCTCTAGCTCATGGGACATTTTCAAGAGGCCAGTAATGGATTTTGACTCTTTTCGGACAAAAGCAATAGCCATCTCAAGCATCATATTTGGAACATAAAATTCATATTATACAAGAGAATATAGTGAGTCATTTTTACTAATGACTGAGGCCTGTTAATTTATTCCTAAATACATATATATAGATATATATTTCATTATAAATAATGGTTATGTGGATCTATGTAGATGCATTCATAGTGAGGCTTATGTCTCAGCCCTCATGGATGGGAGGTGCAGTGACCACTGTAGGATGATACTACGTGTGATTCCCTTATGTTTCTCCCCTAGAATGGTGTCGTTTCTCTTTTTTTGTTATATAGTTAGTTAACTATATACAATTCCAATTTATAGAATGTATGTTCTCAAAAACTAGACCCAAAGGGGGTATTTCCAAACATAGATTTCGGATGAGTGTCAGTTCAGTATCTCTTCTACATTGGTATCATGAACACCAAGGGGAAATTGCGTATAAGGATTCCCTATAACGATCAATCCATTGAAGGACATGTTTTATGATCTGGCCTCTATATGTCGTCGTATTCTTTACCATCACTAGATATGTTTCATATTTTGGCTAGGTGGATAGACCTTATCACCATATTGTGAGACCTAATCTATAGGGCTAGGTGGGGGCCTAGAAGCCCTTAGTTTGACTCAGAACTATTTATTTCAATGTCCTTTTTGTTCAATCAAATACATCCTGGGAGAGTTTTTCCCATGACTTTATATTCCCTTTTTGATATTGGGTTTGGTTTTACACTCATTTTTTTTATCAAGGCATGGGAGGTGCTTGTGTTTTTTGTTATTGAAATATTGGTGAATTATGCTTTTGACAAGAACCTATGGTGATTTGATTTCAAGACTGTCTTCGATGGGAATGATGATTCAGGTGCATTTCCCAGTTAACTATTGATTTCTATATTTCTAATGTATTTAGAGTTAAGATAGACTCTATTGACTAGCACGAAAAATGTGAAGGGCGATTATATAATAATTCATGGAAAATGAGAGGTTCCCAATTCTGAAGAGTTGTTCCAAGGGATATTCTAGCTTGTATTGACTTACATGTCATTTATCATAGTCATATTAGACTTCTAATGATATACTCCCTAGAGTGAATTTCCGGTGATAAATTTATATGATGGTTGTTTGTGGGGTCATTACATCATAAATTTGTGTGTGTAGGGGTGTGATCTGATTTCAAATGGTTTCAAGACATATTGTAGGCCTTTTTCACTAGAGTGGAAGATGAAATGAATAGTGTTACTCTTTTGTAGAGGTGACATCAGGAATGAATATGGGTCTGTGATATGGATGAAAAATGTTGAACCTATACATGCATTGTCACGAGAAGTCGATTCAGGTGTTGGATAAAAGAATGTTATCAATTTATGATGTGTGATTGACATGGAGGTAGAGCTATAAAACTGTTTTTATTAAATCTATGGTAATAATTTTAAGGGATGATCATGATGTGTTTGTAATTAATTCTAATGACACTTAGAGAGCATTGTCGCTACATCGAGCATCTTTTCAACTAAATTTATTTTCTAGTTAGGAGGAAGAAATTGTAAAAGATTCACTAGAGAAGAAGTATATGGTAATCCATATGGTTGGGAGTGTATCACTGGTCTCTTGATGGTGGTGTCTCTTGTTTTATATTTTAATTTTCCATTTTCCTTGATTTTTTGATCTCATTGTTAGTTTGGAGATGACGATAAGGTTATTCAAATGGTGGTTACTACTAGTTTTCTCATAGTTAGGTGTCTTCCAATTAGGATGCAATTGTTGACCTAAAAAATACATGTTGATGGATATTCTAGATAGCATGGGTTTAATGATTCTTGGGTTGAGATCAAGTTTTCTAGTCTTACCACTATGCTTCTAAGGATAAGAAGGTTTATGTTGGGCTGTTTTTAAAGGCCTGGGTTTTTTTAAAAGAATTGTTTAACATAAATTTATATTTATTCATTTAGATGCATATAAGAGGTACAATTGCCTTTTTCCCAAGAATCATAGATCAGATATTTTTTCTAAACAATTCATTAGTCTTGAAAAAAGGTTTTTGACCTAGTAAAGGAGTTTGGTATAATTTGGTGCTGATTGAATTTTAACAGAATAATTAATATTTAATATTCCAACAAATAAATATTAATTAATTTTCATAAGATCAATTATTCATATCATTTTAATAGAGTGTCAGATTTATATTTTTTCAATTATATTGATCATGTAGTGGAAATTCTTTCCTAGGAAAGGCATTTACATGAATTGGGTGCTAGGGTTGGCATGAGACCCTTTTTATTTTAATTTATTTTATTTTTCTACATTTTCATTCTTTTCTTTTTCATTTATTATTTTCCCCCTATTTTATCATGTTCATCCCCAAGGGATATACTTTACCATGTATAAATAGATGAAGGGATAAAGAGATAGAAATGGATAGAGGGAAAGAGTTAGGTGTTGCTGCAGAACTCAGGACCAGCCAGATCATCATATGAAAACCAAGGATAGTGGGAATGGGTAATGATTCGACAGATTCCTCCCAAAGGTAAGCGGTTTTTATTTTGTGTTTTAAATCCTTGTAAATTAATCATTTTGAAGTTTTAATCCCATTATAATCGTGAATATGGAACCTGTGGCATGATCTATTGCTTTTAGGCAATAAATGGGAGGTTTTGGTAAATTTTGAGGGTTTTTCATTTGGGAAAACCCATCTATATAGTGTGTTTTTCAGGGAGACATGATGTCCGTTCTTCCTAGTTAGGGAAGAAAAAATTTTATAATTACACACTATGTATGGGTTATACATGACATGTATTGGTACTCAATCATGTAGCTGAGTAGTAGACCATAGTACTTAAAGGGGCACATGGTTGTATGGAGTATAAGGCCAAACCCTTAGTGGGTCGCACGTCATGTATGAGTACCTATTAAAGAAATGTAAGTGAAAAAATCATTTGAGGGACATAGAAAAGTACCCCATGTATGGTACATGAAATATACTCATCCTACACACTGTGTACTTGAGTGTTTACATCACAATTCAGGCCATAATACACACCCGAGTGGGGCTTTAGGATTACAAGTTGTGTGCCCCGAGATACTGGTTGTGTGCTACTCCATTTTCAACCCTTTTTGGGTTTTCAAATCTTTTCACCCTTGAGTCTTAATTGGACCCCTGAGTAGTTTATTTTGAGTATATTTTCACAGATATCAAATATGTATGTCCTATATTGTATTTTGATGACTCGTAGGTGTAATTTCAGTCATTTCATAATGGAGAGGTTTGTATTCCATTAATTGAATTCAGTCATCGCCAAAGAGAGACTTGATGTGAGAATGATCTATTCTGTGTTTAAACATAACTAGTTTCAGTCTATGATATCAACTGGACTCTGTGATATATATCTTGTTTTTTTCCTCCTTATATTTTATTTGAGGATGTATCCCTTGTGATATGTGGCCTTCTAGACGTGGAGTCCATGGAACATGATTTTTTGAGAATCCTTTTTAGGTTTCCTCTACTAAAATTTCAACATAGTGGATCCCATATAGGTTGCCTCTATCTTCTACTTGTTTCCATGGGTCCCCTATTAGTGGATTCCCCAATGTTTGACTGAACCTTACATAGTACCTCTGGTTTGGGTAAATATGGTAGTGGTTTTAACCATAAAAAATTTCAAAACATGTAATCCCTTTGGATTGTAAAAGTTTTTTTTCGTTAAGGGGTATGAACACCGTCAATCTTTTTTTTCCTTTCACATTATTATTGATGATAAAGTTATGTTATCATATATGCTTCCTTGTTGGGGGATATTGAGCATGACACGAGGAATCATTCCTTCTCATTGGGATTTTTATACATTCATCCATAGATCCAGCTTCTAAGATATGTTATTTCCATATGGTAATATATATACCCCCAGGTACTACCTAAGATCGAGCTACTTAGCATGTATATTCGATTATTATATTATTAATATTTAGATAGTTTCTCCCTGAAATTCAATTGTTGAGCCTAATAATATGATATATGGGCATAACATCCTTATAAATGATACTCATTTATGATAAAACTCTCTTGAGTGATGAGGATGATTATTAAATCCTCAGATTGTGGGTTAAATGGTGATGATAGAACTCTATTGAAATTGGGGTTATTTGAGGATGATTAATCACTCCTAAACATGTCGTTTATAGAGGATGATTATCCTCTCCTTGACTTGTGGCCTATGAAGGATGACTACACTCTCTGAAATTCGTCATATGGTTAGGATATCCATTATGGGAACTTTTCAATTTTGGGAGTTTGAAAATGGAATCTCAAAACTATGATTCACATTAAAGTTTTGATCTTGAGGGTTAGTAATGACGTCACACTGGTCGAATCTTCTACAGGTTGCCTATGGTTCATACCCGTAGTGTTCATCTGAGTTACAATATCATGACCGACTATGGACCTGGACTGGGGCCTCTGACATTAGACTAAATTTTAAATTAATGAAATGTATGATAACTAGATTAGTAACCATTTGTAGGGTTTCTAGATATAATTCCCTATAATCTTTCATTACAATGATTGGAGCTTATTAAGGGTGAATCTAAATTGTGGAAAGTTTTCCCCCAAATAGTGAAAATGCTTCGTAAGAGATATTTCAAGAATTTAACAAAGACGTTATATATTGATTGGGATTATAGACCCAATGATATTACAATTGATACATGGATTGAGTGACACAACATCCATCTCAATTTAAATTCATAATATCTCCATGCGATGTAGATCATGAACCCCATGATCGATTACTATTTGGTTTTTTGATATTTCATTCACCTTACCCATTAATATTCAAATTTCTGTATCTATGTATAGGTATGGGAATATAAATACACACACACACCCAGATATATATATATATATATATAGACATCCATCATGGTCCTTACACCATTGATTGGGATTACGGACCTCGGGTTCGACTATGGATTCATGTTATTCCCATTTCCAATTTTTTAAGATATGTCTCAACTAGGATGTTCATATTACATTGCATGAACTTTTGGAAGAATTTTTTTTTATATTATTCTCATTGGGGTGGCCTACTGAGATTATTTATCACCCCCACATAAGCGCCTATATGTTTTTTGTAGATTATATGTCTCTTTTTAGGATGAGAAGAGTTGTATGGTGAATAGGGTTGAGGCTCATAGTTAGATGTTCGGTAAGATATCATTGTATTGGTATTTTGGTCAGGCTTGTGCTGTTTTCTAGTGGCTAGTGATTGTGTATTTGGTCTAGATCCATCTTAGTAGTACAATATTGGGATTTTATTTTAGATTCTTTTGAACTCGCGTATTTGTGTGGTCGGCCCAATGGGTGAGCGTTTTTTTTGTATGTCACAACAGTTCAAGTTTAATAGATTTTTATTTTTATTATTACAACATGTTCTACTTTATATTATTTAATACTTCTTTACTTTTTTTATTTACTTATTTGTAGGATACTTAGATATTTATTATATTTTCTCACCTTGATTAGAGGGAATTGACTCCCCACTATCACATCCAAATCCCTCTTTTCTAGTCGGTAGCCTCAGGAATATAGTGATGTTTCCTTGAGGCCTCATAACCAAAGGGCTCAAAACACCATTTTAGTGGAATTCCATTTAGGATTTTATAATTTGATTTCTTCCTTATAGGCCTAGAAACGTCAGAATGAATAATCCTTGGGGGATGAGATATTTTAATCATTACCTTTTTATATGAGAAATTATAAGGCCTCGACCTTAAACATTACATAATATTGAATTAAATGAATAATTCACATTGAGGATCTTTTCAGGTTTAGAGTTTTAGAGAATTAGGTCAAAATTATTACATATCAAAATATTACATTGTATACACTTCTACTAAGTTTCTATAACATAAAAAAACTTAAAAAGAAACATGTCTAGTTCCATGTTTTAGATAGCATGTCTTTCCTTGATCCCATCCTTGACCCTATTCATCATTAAGTCCTGTGAAAAACATTTCAAAAACATGGGATGAGCATAAAAATACTAGTAAAGGATACACAAAGAAGGAAAACTGTTAGTTTTTTAAAACAAAAATTAACCATGAATACTTTATCAAAGTAATACATTTCACCCTTATTAAGTAGTAAAAACTCTTCACTGACTAAAATACCATTACATACCCTTTTGTAACCAAATGATTACCAAAAAACCCATATAAAGAACACATAACATATAATGGTAACTTGGGACATATACATACTTAAATTCTATAACCATACGGTCTACTTCCACACATACTTAATAGAATAGACATACGGCTGACTTCCATACCCAATGCATTAGAGTTTATAACGTAACCACCTGTCCTTGTATTCACAGCACCACCCGTCATATGGTTTATCACGTAACCACCTGTAAAATGTCCAAGTACCATCATTACACATAAAATATTGAAAATATAAACATTTCAAAAACAACATTTTATTTGAAATCACAATAATTAATTCCAAGATATTGAATTAATCAATCCATTTTCAAAAACCATTTAAAAGAGATTTTTGAACCAAAGTGTCCCATACCACTATGAATCTTTCAATGGAATTATAATTTTAAAACATTAATTTCCATATAAATAAATACTAAAAACCATTTTGAAAACATGGACATTAATGTTAAAGATTTAGTATAATGAATCTTTAAAATATTTAAAATGATATTTTTGTTAAAGGGTTTTTAACAAAATGAGAGACAGTTGAAGAAAAATAATTGTGGAATAACAATTAATCCGAGATTTATAAAATCATGATAATAATGTGATTCATGATATAATATGTCAAAAGAAAATATACACACAATATAAGAGTTAATTGGTGCATAACAACAATGAAGTCTCAATGGAAATGTAAATTGAGATGAAATCCATTATAAAGATGGTATCGTTAAATTAAGGATAAATCTATCACATAATTATGTGTGAGAAATATAAATACACCCAATATAAGTGTATATTAAGTGTGAAACAATCAGAGGTCATTCACACATAATCTTGAAAAAACAAAACCAATGACATATATATTTAACTCAATGAAATGAGATTGAGTTATGATTTCCCCTACAAGTTCGTAAGAATTTATCAATGAGAGGATTATGTGTAGAAATAGTATATCTAGAAAACGTTTTGTGGAAACTATGACATAGAGATTCCACACATAATCTTGGCATAATAAAATCAATAAGTAGAGGTTTAACCCAAAGAATTGGAAGTGGGTTATGAAGTTCCCTTACAGAAATTCGACAGCCTAATGACGTCACTTCAAAATTTAGAAAATGAGTTGATGAGAGATAAAAAGGGTATCTCATCACTTAGACATAAAATATAGATCAATAAGGATATAGACGAACATATACCAACATAATATTATGTGAATTAAAAGACATAACAAAAGAAATCTTTTAAAAGAGGAGGGTGAAAGGTTCCCTTACCGACTTGGGTAAAATTTGAAACGTACACCCCATTGAAGAAGGGTCATACAATGAATATGTAAATACCCATAAATGAAATTATATTACCCAAATAGTATAATAATGGGAATTACATACAAAACTCAAAGGAAATGGTGGAAAATTTATCATAAATCTCACGGGACTAAAAGTGAGATGAACAATCTCTTACGAAAACTCGACAGCCTAACAGCGCCACTTAAAATATTGAAAAATGTATTGATGAGATCAAATAGAGTCCCTCATCATATTACAATAAACTGTAAAGAAATAGAAATATAATATAACATACCCCATCATAACAAAGAGGATCTTAAAAGAAGTGAAATAAAGGAGAGTACTTAAAAAGAAAGAGAGAGGTTAGATCTCTTACGAAAATTTGGCAGCCTAACGGCGCCACTCAAAACTTCAAAAATGGATTGATGAGAGAAAATAAGGTCTCTAATCATATGAACATAAAATTTAAAGTAGGATTAATATAAAATAACAACCCAATCATAAGAAAGATTAGCTTAAAAGTAATGACAAAAAAGATTGTACTTAAAAAGAAAGATAGGAGTAGGATCCCTTACCTCGTGTCTGACATGACTCGATCGTTCTTTAATCTCTTGAATAATAAAATTTAATCAATTTATAATTACCTATGGACCTAAATTAAATATTATTATACAGTTAATATCACATAGTATAATTTTATAATAATTGGTTAATAAAGTGAGTTCATATCAGACGTTTTTTGTCGATGTTCGGTACATGAGTAAAAATCGAACTTGTTGGAAAAGAATTTTCCATGTAGTTATAGGTACATCATATCCAGAATAGTATTGATGTTTTAAATATCATATATATCCAGTATATATTCATTTTATACTATTCCATAGCATTTGGAGATAAAAAATTAAACGCATCGTTCATGGAGACGGTAGGCCGTACGTACACATGAATGCCACTTTCATTTTTTGACATATTAATGGAATTAAAAAAATTGAGAGATATATATATTATAATTCCAGAAAGATATACATAATTTAGATTTAATATATTACATATATATTTATTATATATATGTACTTGTAATATTACATAACATTTGAAGATAAGAAATGAAATGTACCGTTCATGGAGACGGTAAGCCGTACATACGCATGAACGCTACTTTCATTTTTTTGACATATTAATGGAATTAAAAATAATTGAGAGATATATATATTATAGTTAAAATATAATATATACGTTATATAGGTCACATATGTTCATTAATTTCATTCTTTATACACTCCATGTATTGCATGAACGAGTCGCATCACTTGAGGGGCGGTAGTCCACACTTCCTCGTATGAAATTATCGCATTTGCACAACATGAAAAGCATAAAGGATTGTTTTAAATATAAAATTCAGAAGCATATAGAAAACAAAAACACCATATATATCATATATAAAATATATTGAAATCATAATGGAAACCATGAAAGGTGTTAAGAGAATATTGAACAATCATCGTTTCGTGAGGCAGAAATTCTCCATCCACAGGAACAATATGTTCTTTAACCATTAGATGAAGGTGTGTGTAAGTGTAGATCGAATACATCACATAAAAACATCCTAGTATATTTACTATACTGGTTTTTTTACAAAATACAGGAATAAAAAGAGTTTAGAGGGATGGAGAAGCAAAATAAAACATAAGAGCACAAGAGAGGACACTACCTTTAAATCGGGTAACTCTCTTTGATTTGAGCTCAAAGGATTCCTTGGAAAGGATTATGCCCAAAGTGAGGTTTCGATGATGAATAGAGCGATGTGGAGAGATTAAATGGGCAGGGGTTGGCCGATCCAAGGGATTGAGAGGTGTGGGTAAGGTGGTAGAAGTGTGGGCCTTTTATAAAAGAAGAGGAGGGGCACTCTTGGAAAGTTATAAAATATTACTTTATTATATAATTATTTTCAGATTTTAAAGGTCCCAAAAGGATATATTTAGAGGATAAGGTGATAAGGTTTCGTAATCCACCCAACCAATATGTTTTTGACAAGTTTAGGTCTTAGAGTTTACATTATCATTTCATTTTATTTAAATCATTAAATAATAAGGTAATCGTTGCATCATCATGGTGTCATAAATAATTTAATTTATTTAATGTCTAAAAATTATGAAAAAACTGTCATGATGTAGGAAATAGTTTTATATTTCTAATGAATATTTATAGTCAAAAATATGACTTGTATAACCCCATGTAAAAATTGTTTTAGTAAAACAACACATGTTTGTGACATTTTAATTTTAACTTTAAATAAAATGGTATTAATGTCATTTTCCAACAAAAGTGGCTCCATGGGGTCCCCAAGATAACCCATGGATTTTCATCATCATCCATGACTCATCCAATGATGGTAGGACATATGTCTAGGTCATTTAATATTATTAAAACATTATTTTTACCTAAAACTACACTAATTACATCTAATCGCGATTAAAACTTAAAAGTTACTATTCACCAAAAAAAATTATTTTAATCCCATTGAACCACATTTTACTTCTTAATGACAACCATGTATTTCGGATTTTTTAAATTCAAAACACATAGGTGGTAAAATTTCTTTTAAAAGAAAAATCAGTTTTTTAAGAACCACTTAGTGGTTTCATGATTCATCAAAAATTGAAGTTTTCCAGAAAAATACCAAACATTTACCCTAAGCTATATTTGATATTCAGAATTAAAAAATGATGAATATTTTACAAAATTCAAAACATATATGTTACATTAATTAATTTAATAATTAATTCCCGCTGTCAGAGCAAATAGCGTGTTTTTCTAAAACAACAAGTATCAAAAGATTGACACTAGTTTAAGTCCAATTTCAAGATGAAATTAATTCCAATGACCACTATTGGATTAAATGGTAAAAATATATTCTATTTTCACTTTAAAAACAATTCATAAGATAATCTAATCATATAAATAAATTAGATTGAAAGGAGTTTTTGAATTAAAATACAAAATTTTTCACTATTTATTGAAAAATGAACATTATCGGAAAAATAGAAAAAGTTTACACAAAGTAAATTTTGATGTCCCGATTCTAAAGAAGAATTTTATTTTGTCAAATATAACACATAAAATTTTAAAAAAGTGGATTTAAAAGAAGTTCGTCATCAAAAGGCGGTTAATCGACCGTTTAAAGAATATTAGAATGTTTACGCTTAAAATTGGATTCATTCACATTTTTAATCCTCTTACATTTATTGTAAAAAGTAAAAATATTTGACAAACATATATAATCATTTTGTAGCTAGTTCTGTTCATTCCCGCCATTATAACGGCTAGGCATTAACTAAAATTTAAAATACTATTATTTTATTATTATAGTGCAATGTAAGATTCCTAGGAAACACTTTGTTGCGTATTGGGTACGCCATCGAGCATAACGCCCCCTTTAAAGTTATATTAATATTTTATTCAAAAATATGGATAAATATGAAAATTTCATATTCTATATTTACCTGGGGTGTTACATCCTTCCCCCCATTTGGGAATTACATCCTCCCAATTTTAAAATTGGGCTTGGAAACTTCATTGAAAATCCCACATTGGAACAAGATTCAGTAAAACAATCACTTTAAAATAAAGAAAGAGAAGTACAAAGGTCACCCGAGTTAACCCATACTAGGATTTCATTTAGAAAAACATGGATATGGGGGAAAAAAAGGGGTCATGTTCTGAGGGAGAGTGATAGTAAACATGTCTAGGAGAAAGTTAACAATAAAAAATCACAAACTTGTGATGGGTTAAATGGTTTTTGATTCCCCAGTAGGAAAAGTTAACAGAAAATTTTTTTGTTTTAAGTTACTCTTCATTGAGGAATTTATTTTTGAGCTTAATTAAATCATAATGAAACAGAATTACTTTTCACGTAGACTTTCAACTTTTACTAGATTCCTTAATCAAACTCATATTTTCTCCAAAAGACGAGCATTTAGGAATACTTGTTCGCATTAAGAGTATTATAATCAACTTTTTGAGAATCACCTAATCCAAAAAAGAGAACTATATATTTCTCATTTATTTAGACAAAATCCAAAACCAAAACCAAAATGGTTATTACAAGATCAGATAATCCAGAAAAGGATAACCCTTTATAAAGAGAAAATCTATTCTTAATCTCCAAAATTTGTCCAACAAAACCCAATGTCCAACGAAGACCATAAGTAAACCAAACTATGATTGAAACCCAAATATTTGAAGGATTTAATCACATAGTATTCCAAGTTAAATCGTATCATTTATCTCCAAACAACATCAGTTTCTCTTAAAGTCTCGTTTTGAAAAGTAATTAACCTACTCACATTTCCTCGATGATAGGTTAATGATTTCCATAGATAACCCAAAATAAGCTTACCCTTGATTCCTATAATCATCTAACTAAAAATAATTAGTCAAACTATCAGGGACTTCACATAGTCTAGAGGTAGGCGATAAATACCAGTCACACATTGGTTATGGGTTCGATTCCCGCTGCTTTGTCCGACGCGACGGGTTATCACACGATCTGTTTGTTGTCCTTTTTCCAAAACTATATAATTCTTAAAACATTCCCCAAAATGAGATAAAATCTTCAAAAATAATCATAACATATTTTAACATCAAGTTTATCTCATGCCTTTCATTTTCCATTATAATATATAATAACCCATAATTACCTCAAAAGTAAAGATCATATAAACCCTAATGGTTACCTTTATAATTATTATCTAAACTTCCACATCGATTGTTCATCTCGTATATGATGCATTACAAAACATACCAAGGTACAAGTGGTCGATCATGACTCCTTGATAGTTGGTTTAGAACAACCACGAGTTTCCTCATTGAATCCCCCATTTCATCCAGTCTGTTAATCAGAGAACCACCACAGTTTCCTTCAAACCTATTGTCCCTTGGATGCCTGATAGATCCATCCACTCACTAAAAACAGAAATTTCAGTGTGAGTATATCAAAAAAACCATAATCTACTAATGAGGAAGATAAACACTAAGATATACTTACTCATTCACATTATCTAATACAAGGACTCTTTCTGAAATCCTAGCCATTATGGTAATGTCACTTATTCTTAGAAAATACACTAACCTCTAAAGTTATCTAAACCGACCTTCGATACCAACTATAAGGCCCCGACCTTAAACCATACTTAAAATTGAATTAAATGAATAATTCACGTTGAGGATCTTTTTAGTTTTAGAGTTTTATAGAATTAGGTCAAAACTATTACATCTCAAAAGAATACATAGTATACACTTCTACTATGTTTCTATAACATAAAAAAAACATAAAGAGAATCATGTTTAGTTCCATGTTTTAGATAGCATGTCGTTCAATGATCCCATCCTTGACCCTATTCATCTTTAATTCCTGTGGAAAACATTTCAAAAACATGGGATGAGCATAAAAATCCCATTAAAGGATACACAAAGAAGAAAAATTGTTATTTTTTCAAAACAGCAATTAACCCCGAATACTTTACCAAAGAAATACTTTTCAACCTTATGAAGTAGTAAAAACTCTTCACTGACTAAAAGACCATTACTTACCCATTTGTAACCAAACGATTACCACAAATCCCATATAAAGAACACATAACATCTAAAGGTAAATTGGGAAATAAACATACTTAAATGGAATAACCATATGGTCGACTTCCACACATACTTAATGTAATAGCCATACGGCCGCCTTCCATACCTAATGCATTGGAGGTTATAACGTAACCAGCAGTCCTAGTAATCACGGCACCACACGTCATATGGTTTATCACGTAACTACTAGTAAAATGTCCAAGTACCATCATTACACATAAAATATTGAAAATATAAACATTTCAATAACACCATTTTATTTGCGTATTGTGTACGCCATCGAGCATAACACCCCCTTTAAATTTATATTAATATTTTATTCACAAATATGGATAAATGTAAAAATGACATATTCTTTATTTACCTGGGGTGTTAAAGAAATTAAAAATATTTCCCATTTATAACATATATTGAAACAAATAATGTCTCCTTCTCTATTTAAATAGTGACATCAGAAATATTTTCCCAATGATCTAAATTTTTAATATTCTTTTGGACAATGTGGTCACATTTTCAATTCCAAAACACATTCTCTTCCTTTAATATCATGATGTATGAAATTTAATTCATCGCTAATTATAGAAAAAAGTTACTCTAGTTAAAATACCACTATTATTTAAAATCATCACTAAGAATTCATATATTTATAATTCACTTCCATCCCTTCATCAAAATATTGAGATACACTCCTTAATGTCTGTTTCACACTGACAATATAATCATTATTCATTGATTTAAAAATTTTCTATGAAATATCAACTGATCCAATGCTCTCAATTTTATGTGATATATTATTTTTTAATGACATTGTTCCATCCTTTAATTATTATAACCCCTTATGAAAATAATATAATCAACAAAGTGAGATGAATACACACTATGTAGAATCCCCATATGAAACATTTTTGAATATTTAAATGAATCATACACTAAAAATTGTTATCCCTATATTTTCTACATACCTAAATAAAAAGTATTATTAATATAATACAACCACAACTGATATTTCATGATGGTGATAAAAATTTTCATGTACATTACTCTACTGAAAACATGTTCTAAATATTTTTTTCAACATTTAAAATTGATTCTCCATTTTCACCAGAAAAAAAATAGTTGCTTTCCTCCTTACATCTCTTCTTAGTGCAGGTATAATTCAAAAAAAACTCTATACTTCCAAATCTCGTAGGTTTATTGAAATATACTTCATTAAAACATCTTCTTTTTAAATATTTAAAATTAAACATCTTGGAAATTCTATTAATAATTCTACAAATTTTACTTTAAATTATAAATTGACTTCAGTTTCTATAATATATGATCATATGAACATATAATATATATATATATATATATATATATATATATCAATTAGTTATATTTTATTAATTTATACTAATGTGTCTACAAATGATTAATTCTTGTATAGGGGAATACAGTAAATAAAAAGAGAACACATAAATAAGGAATCATTATTGTATTTTTTATCATAAAAATTACATAAAATGTAAATATATCATTAATAAAATTAAAAACAGTATAATGAGTCAATAAACACATGTACGTACCATAATATGATTTAAATATTGAAGTGTATCAATTTTTTTATGAAATATTGTCACACCAAAAAATATTATTAAAAGAAAATAAAATTACAAGAATATGATTTCTGTTTTATAAGTAAAGAATAGAGAAATATAATATTATGATAATAAATAATCAATGATTTAAATAATATATTACATACATGAATTATAATAAATATATGATCATTATAAAAGTAACATATCATTAATAACAACAACATACTATTGAAATAAAAAAACATAATTTTCAGAAGTAAAATATATAATTTATAATATTTTAATTAATAAAATAATTAAATTTAGATAACAAATTTTCAAAAAACAATTAAATAAATCCTAGGAAAGTATTCATTTTAAAAATTTATATTTTATCTTTTATAGTTTAATATTAATGTTTATATAAAATTTTAATATTATATTTTCTTAATTTAGAGGTTTATTTTCATTTAAATACATTATATATATGTATATATATGAAATACAATATTTATAGTTTAAAAAAATCTCCTTAACCTAATACAAAAATTTTAAATAATTATGTCTCTTGATGAAATAGATATTATTTATTCTTGATGAAATTTTCTCTATGTGTATTATAATATTTTATTGAAAAGATAAATTTATGATATTTTAAATTCTAATTTGATATGATGGATTAAAATTTGGAATAAAATAATAAAAACTATATTATATTGATTTTTAGTAATTTTCAATAAAGGATTACCTTTTTGGAATAGGAAAATATATTGTTTTTAAAAATATAACAACTTTGTCAAATTATAATGATAGAAATATGAATCAAAATTTTATATATAATATTAAACAATTTAAAAATTACTTATTCGTTAATGTTATTAATTTATAAATAATTTCCATCATTTAAAATTATATAATATAGTTTTCAAAACTGACGTTATACTTTTTCGGAAAAAACTATATTTAATTCATTACATTGTATAATGTATTTCCATAATTACATTAAAATTTGGGTGTGTAATCATTTTAAAGAAAACTCCATTTATTTATAACATACCAATAAAATAAATATGATTCAATACTATTCATATTCTTTATCATAACTGATAAAGTAATCATTATTTTGTTTTAGAATTTAAATCCCATTATGTATATAAATACGCATACACTGCTCATTTTTTCACATATGTGGTCTCTTTATTTTTATCATATTTAACTAAAATCTATACCTCCTCTCCCATAGAAACATTTAAAATCATCTGATTTATCCAAAAATAAATTAACTAAATTATTTATACATAATCAAAGGGAGGTGACTCGACAGGCAGAGTATTGATTCAAAATACTACACGGTTATTTTGGAACTATTTTATTATTATTATCTTTTAATGTAATTATTATATAGTGATATAATTATAATTATATTCTACTCTAATCATTTTGATATGTTATTCCTGATACATTAACCACTCCCTTCCCTCAATACCATCAAAAAATTCCTTAATATATTAATGAAAGGGTTCTCATGGAATTTTCTCAATACCTATTTATGATTATTTTTCTAAAACCTTTTTAAAACATCATTTTGAAATGTTTCCATGGATATATTTACATTTTAATGAAATTAATTTCATATATTATAAATCATAGATAGCTAATTCTCTAACATTGATTTATTTTTCATATTTTGGTACCATGAAAAAATTATAGGTTTCAAAATCAATGTATATTAATTTCAATTATCCTATTAATAATTTCTATATTATATGTAACCTCATAAGTAATTTTAAAATATTAAATTACATATATGTATAATAATATAAAAAATAAAAATTCACTAGTTTCTCTCCATTTTGAAACAAATTTAAATAATATCATTCATAATATTAGTTTTGTGTTAACTAGGTCAACAATGATGATTTTTGTTATATTTTATCATTTAAATATATTATTAAAAAAATTGGAAGAACTATTAAACTAATTATAAAATAATATCTATCTTATGAATTATTAATAATAATGTGCCCATCATATTAAGAATATTAATGTTAAGAAATCATAGCCATCTAAAGAAATATTATCATGGAGAATTATTTGAATTAAAACTATCTATTAAACTATTGAAATATATCACTTATTCAATTTCATAAGAACCATACATTATTTCTTATGTATCTTATGGAAAAATGAACAATTTTCCTTTGACAATTATCATTATGTCAAATATATTTTTCAATTATTAAATTAACAACATCAAAATGACCAATAGAAGAAAAATAATCCATAAAACGAATAATGCTTGATAATAAGTCAATTAAAATAATAATAATTATTATAATACAAATGAATGTGTTTTGAGATATGTTATTAAAAAAAATATTACTCAAGAAATTTGAGGTTTTTTGGACATTATCTATAATTTGACTTATCTGTTTATCTTCAAAATACATATTCAAGAGGATGTTTCTATATTGTTTATTTTATCTTCTATGTCTTGTATAAAATTTATTTAGATTATATCATACAAGTATTCATTTCTTTAAGGTATTACTTGCCTATTTTATATCCTTTTGGGTTTATAGTTAAAACATAATGTTGAACAAAAATATTCACTCCCACTGTTTTTAATCTTTGTGACAATGATATTGATCTCTCTATATCATTTTCTTGAATTTATCAATTTTTTCATTTTCATATTCATTATATCATATATGTATTTAATTTCTTCTTAAACATATATATCAACTTGACTATATACCATTTAACGACTATAGTGGGAACACCCTATATTTCCTAATTATGTTTCAGATTTAATTACCTATAATGGTACAAAAAATGTTTCACTGTGAAAATATTAAAGATCCATATTCCAATTTTTTAAATATGGACGATAATTGAATATTTTTCCATTTTTATACAATACTTCCATATATAACATTATATATTGTATTATTTATCTGTTAATTATTATCATATAATGAATTAATTGGACTTAGTTTGTGAGGGGTGGGGATTATAATTTTAAAAACAAATGATGAATAAATTTACATTAAGGGATTAAGTTTCAGAGATATTGGATTGTTTTAGCCCATATATATAAAAACAAATATAATGGGTCCTTGATATAATTGATACAATGTGTGGAATTATACATTTAATAATTATGATATTAATTATAGTCATCCATGTGATTATTTTATTTAAATTTTATTCTCATACACATATGTTTTATTTTAATTATATTATTTATATAACACACTTTAAACAATTATTCCCTAAATATTTTTTATTTTGTGCGTTTTTCTGTTCCACACTACTACTTACTAAGTGTCTGAATTCAAAATTTTGTATGGTTTCCCTATTATTGAATTAAATATCTGAGATTTATACAAGTAATCTAACGAATATAAAAAAGGACTAAAAAATTGCTATGTTTTTTAATACATTATTAAATATCTTATGTTATATTATGTTCAAATATTTATCTCATGTTTGGATACTACTAAACACTTGCTCTTTTGGATTATAAATGTAATAAATGATCATCGACACTAGATATCTAGATTTTGGTTTATTATATTTGGTATCCAATCATGTTAAGTTGAAACCAAGAAAGATATATCTATATAAATATAGTGAAATAAATTAAATTTATTAATAATAAGAAAATGAGATAAATGTATCTAGAATAAATTTAAAATTTCATATTCATTTGAATTGGAGCCTAATTAAAGATATTGAAATAATTTCAACACATGTTGATAGTGCATGTATTTCGTTATTGAATAAAAAAATAAATAAGGTTTACTATCTAAGAATATTATTTTAATATTGTGGTTGTTGACTTAGTTTTCATAAAATAACATTTCCATTATGAACAAACCTATTTTCTCTAAAAACAATTGTAATAACATTGGAAAATATCATAGGGAGTGTACCTATATCTTTTGATGTAACAACCAATACATTGTGGTTTTATAAATGAATTATGTATCTATAGATTAAATATAGTGATATATTTTATAAATTAATGGATATGTTTTTTAGTGTATTATTTTATCTAAAAAGACATTTTCATCAATGATAGTTATTAATTAAAAATAAAAATATGGAATAAGTTATAAAAAATAATTACTTCAATGATTATAGGTCATCATTACTTGAAAAATGTTTACGTCACAAAAACATGAAGATATGATACCTATATTCCATAATTTAAGAATATATGATTATGAAATTGTTTTTGTACATTTCGATAATATTAAAAAGATAGGGAGGCATTAAATAGTTATGTATGGAAACAAGAAATCATGATTTATTGCTTTGTTTACGAACTAAATCCCAATATACAATGGGTCTTAGTCTCTCAAACATATCTCTAATTTGAGTTGACAGTGATAATTTCCACTAACACATAGAAGTAATTCCAAAATTATTTTATTATTGATGGAAATACTGGAAAAAATATTGTATATGTATAAAAAATTAAATAATATTAGAGAAAAAGATAAATTAATGTAAATAATTTCAAGTATTCTATAGTTTTGGGAAGAAAATATGACAACCCTACTTTTTATTACAACATAAACATGATTTATTACATAAAAACATCCATTGATACAAAAAAGAAGATCGAGAGGTTTAGTGTCTTTGGGGATTAGGATCATTATATAAAAACTTAAAAGATGAAATACAACATCTGATTAGCCACTAAATGAGGCTAATATTCAATGTTAATATACATAATATTCATGTTCTATGTTATTCATAAACACCATTTTAGTGCATTTTACACTTTGAACATCATTTCACATTATGATTGTAATACCTTCTTAAAATGCACTATTATGTGGTACATTTTTTGAACATCATTTAAAGTACCCAATGATTCATCTGATTTTAAGGAATTCAATTATACATGTTTTAATTTGATATTTTTGGTAATTTATCTACACTCCAATATGAACATGTTTCATTTAGTGATCAATGGAGAATTCATGGAGGGTGATGGAGATATTTGGCAATGAAATGAGGCAAGTCTAGAGAAGGCATATTGGACATCAGACCACTCATGAGACTGTGGGGCCTAACATACAGACCCAATTAATCCCACATTTAGTGGGATGATCTAAGACATGTATTTTAACAAATCAATCTTCAGGAGTTAATGCTAATTCGGCCTCCATGTTGGTCATTTAGGTGGCCCAATTTAGAGATAAAATTCTGGGCCAGATTCTGCGGCCCAGACAAACAGTCCACTAATTTGATCATATCTCAGAATTCACAACTCCAAAGGGCCCCAAATGTTACAGGTGGTTAGAAGATATCCGGAGCTCCATTTTCTTCTTCTATGTCCCACCCTGATTCTGACTTCTAGAAGGTCTTCCAGACGCGTCTGTTCGGTGAAGGAAAGTTTACTTCCACCTCGGGTCAAATGTGGAAAAGATCAAATTCCACAAGCCTTCCACCACCTATGGCCTACCAAAATTAATTGAGATTCTTTGTACTGTTTGAGTCTCGACCCAGGGCTCCCAAAATTCATATTTAAGGCAGGGGTGGTGAAGGAGTTAAAGATCTTGGATGCTTTGTTCAATTGTAATGTTATGCTGCATTTTTGTTGCCTCAAATTTGTCTTTCACATGTATGTTGTTCAATTCACTTTAGTTTCTTAATAAAAGTTCTTCTTATAATCTTATTATGTTTTTCCTAATATCACTTTGATACCTTTGGATCATGGTGTGAATTTATTCACACCAACCCTTGTGAAATTATTCACACAACGGTGGAGTGATCATTTTATTTTTGTTGTTTTCTTTACTTCTCCATTTCCTCCCTCATGAGTCTACTTTCCGCTTCCATTGAAACCATGGAATCAATGGAGGGCTAACCCACTTATGGGTTGATCCAAGGGAGTAGCAAGGGGCTGGATTAGATGTTATTTATCACCTACTTAATGTATAATCACTTCTTTAATTGGGATTTTTATTTGATGATTTTTAAACTCCATCGTCCTTGTTAAATTTAAGGCCACACACTTCAAGTACTAATACGATCCTTTACCTTGAAGTTCTCAAAACTTTGATCCTTCAAGTGTATAAGTGATTAGTATTTGAGGGTGTAGGCATTAAACCAGTAAGTGATGATTTTGTTTTATCTCCTTAAATGAACCCATCTCAAATTTAAGAAATTGAAATCATTAAAAAGAAAATACGTCCAATCCACCTCGAGCGATAACCTAGGATCAACTCATTCTTTTAAATTGAATTCACATAAATATATTAGATATATTTCAAACCAATACAAAATAAATCCATGTTGGCCACTTCATAGCCGAAAACAGTCCATATAATGTACGTGTCTATAGGTTTCTTCTTAGGTCTCTGTGGATTCGATAACCCAAGATAAACTACAAGGACTGTCTTACCTTCTTTTCTTGGGTAAATTTGAGCGAGAATCAAATTTTGGCGCTATTTCCGGGGACCCAAGTAAGTCATATAAACACCCATTCTATTCTCCCCCATTTCTTCTTTTCTCATCCAAATTCTCTTATCTTGTCCCTTTCTCGTTTTTTTTTTCTTTTGGCGCATGTCCGCCTACACCCGTGATCAATCAAACCGTTTTGTTAGGGTGGATAGTCCTGGGGTGGGCGAGTCAAGTACACCAAGGGAACTCATTCCATTAGATCATAATCTTCCTAATACTCTAGAGTCCAAAATTGAGCCAATTTCAATGGAAGGTCTTCAAGGAAACCAACTCATAAACCCGGGTGGAAACCTAAATGGAAACCCAAATGAGGTAGCCCCAAACTTGGGGAATGCAATTGATCAAACCATGAATGACTACCTCACACCTTCTTGTACCAATGCCCAGTCATGCATTAGACACAATTCCCTAGGAAATTCCAACTACATCTTTAAACCCCATGTCCTAAACCACCTTCCCACATTCCATGGAATGGAGTCCGAGATGCCATACCTGCACATTAAGGAGTTCAATGACATTGTACAAACCATGTGTCCCCCACATCAACTAGGATTAGCTAAGATAAGGCTATTTCCTTTTTCATTAATGGATCAAGCTAAAAATTGGCTAAACAATTTGAGACCATCATCCATAAATTCTTGGGACCAACTAAAAAGAGAATTTTACAAAAAATACTTTCCCCACCACAAAACAATTGCTCTTAAAAAGAGTATCCAAAACATTTTTGAAAAATAAGGAGAGTCATTCTATGAAACATGGGAGAGGTTCAAAGACACTCTAATCATGGTTCCACACCATGGTTTTTCTATTCCTGAACAAGTGAGATTTTTTTATGAAGGGTTGGGTCCGGGGAACAAACAATTCATTGACATGATGTGTAACGGAACATTTAAAAACAAAGCCCCAAATGATGCTTACGAGTATCTAGAAAGCCTTTCTGAACAAATCCAAACATGGGGAACTTCACCTTATTCTGAAAAGCCACAAAGAAATACTGTAATTCATACACTTAGAGAAGAGGAAAGCCTTAGGGCTAAACTCGCAGCACTCTCTAGGAAGGTTGAAGAGATAGACCTTAGGAAAGTCCATGAAATCCAAAATGTTGACCCTGTTTGCACAATTTGTGACAAACATGACCATAAGACAGACAACTGCCCAACCATTCCATCCATCAAGGATGTTCTCTTAGGAGGACCCCCTGCGGAAGTAAATGCTTTGAACATTCAAACGCCTCAATACCAAAACACCTTCAACCCACGGTATAAAGACCACCCATGCTTCTGCTGGAAAGATAACCAACAAACTAGCCAACAACAGGGACAAAATCCTCACCCCCATCAGAAATTACAAACCCAACACCAGTTCCAAACCCAACCTATCCAATACCAACATCCACCGGTCCATTTTCAACAAACCATCCCACCTCCAAAATATCCCCCTGGGATAAACCAATCTACTCAAGAACCAACCCAAACTGTTCCACAAAGCCTACTAGAAAAACTGTGAAAACAAATGGAGAGTATGAACTCAGAAGTCTCTTACCTAAAACAAGATCTTCAAACCATCAAAACTGGAAAGGCACCCATTCCTACTCAGGTGGTGCCATCCTCAAATTCAAGCGGAGAGTCAAGTTGTGCTCAAACAACTCATGATCAACTAAAGGTTGTGACTGTTTTAAGAAGTGGGAAATCAATTGAGAAACATGAACAACTAATTCAGAACCCACCTGAAGATTCAAACTTGGATGAAAATTCAAATGAACCACAAGATCAAACTAAAGAAACTGATAACATTTTCAAGGAAACAACTCTTCAACAAACAACCCCACAACCTGCACCATTTCCTCAACGCATGAGGGGGAAACCCAAGCCTGAACTGAGTGAAACATTGAGGGAAATCTTCTCACAAGTCAAGTTGAACATTCCTCTTCTCGATGCAATCCAAACCATACCTTCTTAATCAATGTACCTTAAGGACTTGTGCACTTTTAAAAGAACCTTTTCACATAAAAACCAAGTCCTTTTGGCTGCTAATGTGAGTACCACCATTCAAGGGACCATTCCTCCTAAGTTGAAAGACCCGGGTTGCCCTTACATCAATGTTGAACTAGGAGAGAGAAAAGTTGTCAAGGCCTTGTGTGACCTAGGTGCTAGTGTCGATCTCATCCCTTATGCTGTGTACTGCCAGTTAGGACTAGAAGAGCTCCAACCCACATCTATCACACTTCATCTTTCTGATCGTAGCATTAGGGTTCCAAAGGGGATTTTAAAGGACGTTCTGGTAAAGGTTGAAAACTTCATCTACCCTGCTGACTTCATTGTCCTTGACAACCATCCAATCTTAGGAAATAAGGAACAAACCCCAATCATCCTTGGTCATCCTTTTTCTTGCAACAATCAACTCTGTTATCGGAGTTCGAAATGGGAACACGACCATCACCTTTGGGAACATGAGTCTAGACTTTAACATCTATAATGTAAGCTCACAAATAGGGGGTGATGAGGACATTCATGAAGTAAACATGATAGGAAACATTGATAATGAATCCATGGAACATCAAGGAATATTTGATGAATGTTTAAGTCAGGATGAGATTGAGTTCCTTTGTTCATATGAAGGAAGTTTATCTCCTTGGCTTGAATCATTTTCAAATTTCTCTTATGATGAAGTCTTAGGTCCAACAATCAGTGAAACCTTTCAAGAAACCACTTTCATGAAGACCACTACAAATTCCTTCCCTAAAGCTGATCAAGCCAATCTAGTAGCTGAAAATTATACATGTGGGGAATCAATCCTATCTGAAACTCTAAAAAAAGCAATTGAACTTGATCCAATGTCCCAATCTTCTTCTGAAATTCTGAGCCAAACTAATCTTGAATTGAAGGAACTTCCTGCTACACTCAAGTATGCTTTCCTAAAGGACAATAAAACACATCCTATTGTCATTTCTTCTTCTCTTGAAGCCAATCATGAGAGGATGCTTCTATATGTCCTTAGGAAGCATAAGAAATCCATTGGTTGGACCCTTTCGGATATTCCTGGGATTAGCCCACTTATCGGGACTCATTGGATTGCTCTAGAATCTGATTCAAATCCATGTCGTCAACCTCAATGGAGACTCAATCCTAATCTCATGGAGTTAGTAATGAAAGAACTTCTGAAATTATTGAATGCTGGTATCATATATCCCATAGCTGAGAGTGAATGGGTGAGCCCAATCCAAGTGGTTCCAAAAAAGGCTGGAATCGCAGTGATAACCAATGAGGATGGAGAGATTCTTCCAACAAGGGTGAGTAGTGGATGGAGGGTCTACATTGACAATAGGAAGCTAAACTCATTCACCAAGAAGGACCATTTCCCCTTACAATTCATTGACCAAGACCTTGAGAGAGTGGCAGGTCATGCCTTCTATTGTTTCTTAGATGGGTACTCAGGGTACAATCAAATTGAGGTCTCCCTAGAGGATCAAGGGAAGACTACATTCACATGTCTTTCGGTACCTTTTCCTTCAAACGCATGCCCTTCGGGTTATGCAATGCCCCTGGAACATTCCAGCGGTGCATGACGGGAATCTTCTCAGACATGGTAGGGGATTTTCTAGAGGTCTTCATGGATGACTTCTCTGTGTTTGGGGATACTTTTGAGGGATTTCTGCAGAATGTGGAGAGAGTCTTGTCACGATGTGAAGAAAATAATCTGGTCCTAAACTGGGAAAAATGCCATTTCATTGTTAAAGAGGGACTTGTTCTAGGCCATCTGGTCTCGAGTAGGGGGATTGAATTTGATAAAGCCAAGGTTGACATCATTCGTCGCCTTCCATCACCCAAAACTGTCAAGGAAGTGAGGTCTTTCTTAGGACATGCTGGTTTCTATAGAAGATTCATCAAGGACTTTAGTTCAATATCTTGTCCCCTTTATGCTCTCCTTGTAAAGGATGCTCCATTTGTTTGGACAGAAAGCTGCGAGGGTCCATTCTCAACCCTCAAATCCTCTCTCACCTCTCCTCCCATTATGAAATATCCAAATTGGAACCTTCCTTTTGATCTTATGTGTGATGCCAGTGACTTTGCTGTTGGAGCTGTGTTAGGAAAACGTTGTGATAAAACTCATTATTGCATTCCCTATTCAAGAAAATCCTTAAATTATGCCCAAATAAACTACACCACTACTGAAAATTAGTTACTTGCTATTGTGTTTGCTTTAGATAAGTTTAGGTCCTACCTCTTAGGATCTCCCATCACTGTGTTCACTGACCATTCTGCACTAAAATACCTCTTCCAAAAACGAGATGCCAAGGTTAGACTGATTAGGTTGGTCCTTCTCTTACAATAATTTGACCTCACAGTCAAGGATAAAAAGGGAGTTGAAAATGTTGTAGCTGATCACCTCTCTAGGATGGAATTAAAAGAAAACTCAAAACACATTTCTGTGTCTGATTCGTTTCCTGATGAACACCTATACTCTGTGTGTGACTACCCTTCGTATGCTGACATAGCAAATTTCCTAGTGACATGAGTCATTCCAAAATTCATAGGGACTCAAGGTAGAAGGAAACTTCTTTATGATGTTATACACTATGTGTTTGATGGTCCATACCTCTATAAGTTCTGCCCTGACCAAGTCATTAGGAGGTGTGTTCCAGAATCTGAACAAGAGTCCATTATTAAATTCCGTCACAGTGAGGCATGTGGAGGTCACTTTTCCTCTAAGAAAACATCTGCTAAGATTCTTCAATGTGGTCTTTTCTGGCCCACCCTCTCAAGGGACTCCTACACATTTTGTCAAAGCTGTCCTAGGTTTCAACATGTAGGGTCCATCACAAAAAGGAATCAAATGCCACTCACTCCCATCTTAGTGGTTGAAATATTTGACTGTTGGGGAATTGACTTCATGGGTCCCTATCGAAACTCTCGGGGATACCTCTACATACTCTTAGCTGTTGATTATGTCTCAAATGGGTTGGGGCCATTCCCACTAAGTCCAATGATCATCAAGTTGTGATTCAATTTTTGAAAGAGAACATATTTTCAATATTTGGAATTTCTAGGGCTATAATCAGTGATCGAGGAACCCATTTCTGCAACCACCCATTCTCTTCACTCATGTCTAAGTATGGTATTTCTCATAAAGTGTCCACTGCATACCATCCTCAAACCAATGGTCAAGCTGAGTAAGCGAATAGGGAGATTAAGAAAATTCTTGAGAAAACTGTAAATCCTTCTAGGAAAGATTGGTCTGAGAAACTCGTAGATGCTATTTGGGCCTATAGAACTGCATATAAAACCATTTTAGGAATGTCCCCATATAGGTTGGTTTATGGTAAAGCATCCCATTTGCCAGTGGAGATTGAACATAAGGCCTTTTGGGCAATTAAGAAAATGGATTATGACCTCTCATTGGTCGGAACAAAAAGGAAATTAGATCTCACTGAACTGGAGGAACTATGGATGGAGGCTTATGAAAATTCAAGGATCAATAAAGCTAGAGTTCAAGCCTACCAATCTAGGAATATCAAGGTCAAACATTTTGATCCGGGAAAACTTGTGCTCTTGTATAGATCAAAACTTCATTTACACCGGGGAAATTTAAGGTCTAGATGGTCAGGACCTTCCATAGTTCATTATGTGTACCCCCATGGGGCAGTAGAAATTCAAGATCCCACAAGTGGTTACATTTTCAAGGTCAATGGTCAAAGGGTAAAACCATTCATTGAATCATTCAATAAACAGGAAATAGAGGTTGAGTTAACTGATACAACCTATGAACCAGGAACAAATTAATATATTTAGGGTCCATGTTGGACTAATAACGTTAAGCAAAGCGCTGATGGGAGGCAACCCATGGTTTTCAAGTTTCCAATAATTTCGTTGTTTTAATCAACTTTATTTTTTAAATAGGGTTAATGAGACATTTTGATATTTAAAAAAAAGACTATTGACCTGTTCTTCTATTACGAGTATGGATGGGTATGAAAGGGGAGCATTGTATTCATCCGTGTCACGCAGTTTGATCCTTGAGTAATACCTTACCCTGAAAATTAAAAGAAGACAATGTATCATTAGTTTGATTTAAAACAAATAATAAAATAGGAAAAACCATAAAAATGATGATACTTGGAATTAAATAAGTCGTTGTGTTTTTTTTTTGTCTAGTTTGTTCTTATTTTTGTTTAGGTACTATTTTGTGTGATACATGTTCAATCAAGGAGGTGCCTACATCCCCCAAGAGATCAAAGGACTAATTTGGAGCAGCAAGAACATCAACTTCAACCACCAGGTGATTTCATTCCATGATCCTCAGTTTCAATTTCCTTTTTTAACTTCTATCATCTGCCTCTACTCCTTCTAAATTTTTATTTCTTCAAACACTAGGGACAGTTTTGTATTAAGTTGGGGGAGAGATAAAATTAAAAAAATGCTTTTGTGCCAAAAAATGAATGATTTGAAAAATAAAATTAAAAGGAAGGAAAAATTACTTTAACTTTAAACATGGTAATACAAATTTCACACCTTGAAACTGAATATAAAATAATTTAGCATACCCTGATTCTGATTTTAATCCTTGTATAATTTCATGAGCATAGATTTTGGAAAGTGTGGCTGGCCAATGTAATATTTCATTGTTTATATTTTCATCCAAATAAAAAAAATTCACAATGCATGTCCTTTGGATAGTGGGGTATTAGTTTATGTTCATGGGGTCCCCTAAATAAATAGCATAGGTTTGGTGATCATTTTAGTTTAATATGAGTATTAAAAAAAATTAAAAAAAATTGCGCGTAGAGCAATGAAATGACCTAATGTGAGGCTTTCGGCACATGGGGATCATGACTCCATAGTTGTCTGGCCCAGAGTTAATAATTTTATCTCTATTGTTGGTAATTTGAATTTTTTTTGACTGAGTTAACTCGAGATGATGCTCGAGTATATGGGCTTCACTTGGTGCCCTAAGGTCTTTGAGCCTGGGAGTCATCGGCAAAGTCTCGCTACCGGGGTTGACTCTTTTGAGTGCAACTTCAATTACCATGGAAAAATTGCAAAAACAAAAAAAAACAAAAACAAAACAAAAAAATTATACAAAAAAATGAATACTCATCTTAATATTAAAATGTGATTCTACCTAGCGCTTCCATAATTTCCACCTTGAATAAAGATGAACCCCCCATGTCTATTGTGATGCACAACACATCCTCATACTTAATTGATATTGGATGAAATATGGAAATGAATTTGAAAAAAGGAATGGGCTTGGGATTGGGATTGGGATCTGCTTATGAAACTATCTCGTATTAAAATATTTTTATAGGTTTCATGATTGTTTGGTATAAGGTTTTTTGGTGATCATTGTGTATTAAAATGTTTTTGGAAAAGGGAATTCGAATTTCATTTTGTTGAGATATATTTTGCTCGGGACTAGAAAAATTCAAGTTGGGGGTGTGATTATCCACTAAATGAGACTAATATTCATTCTTAATATACCTAATATTCATGTTCTATGTTATTCATAAACACCATTTTAGTTCATTTTACACTTTGAACATCATTTCACATTATGATTGTAATACCTTCTTAAAATGCACTATTATGTGGTACATTGTTTGAACATCATTTAAAGTACCCAATGATTCATCTGATTTTAAGGAATTTAATTATACATATTTTAATTTAATATTTTTTATAATTGATCTACACTCCAATATGAACATGTTTCATTCAGGGATCAATGGAGAATTCATGGAGGGTGATGGAGATATTTTGAAATGAAATGAAGCAAGTCTAGAGAAGACAGATTGGACATCAGATCACTGATGAGACTGTGGGGCCTAACCTACAGGCCCACATAATCCCAAATTTCGTGGGATGCTCTAAGACATGTATAGGAACAAATTACTCTTCAGGAGTTAATGCTAAGTCGTCGTCCATGTGGGTCATTTAGGCACCCCAAGTTAGAGATAAAATTCTGGGCCAGATTCTACGGCCCAGAAAAACAGTCCACTAATTTGATCATATCTCGGAATACACAGCTCCGAAGCAGCCCAACTTTTACAGGTGATTATAGGACATCCGGAGCTCCATTGTCTTCTTCTATGTCCCACCATGATTCGGACGTCGAGAAGGTCTTCCAGACGCGTCTGTTTGGTTAAGGAAAGATGGCTGCCACCTCGGGTCAAATGTGGAAATGGTCAAATTCCACAAGCTTTCCACCACCTATGGCCTACCAAAATTAATTGATATTCTTTGTAATGTTGGAGGCTCGACCCAAGGCTCCAAAAATTCCTATTTAAGGCAGTAGTGGTGAAGGAGTTAAAGATCTTGGATGCTTTGTTCAATTGTAATGTTATGCTGCATTTTTGTTGCCTCAAATTTGTCTTTCACATGTAAGTTGTTCAATTCACTTTAGTTTCTTAATAAAAGTTCTTCTTCTACTCTTATTATGTTTTTCTTAATATCACTATGATACCGTTGAATCAAGGTGTGAATTTATTCACACCAACCCTTGGGAAATTATTCACACAACGGTGGAGTGATCATTTTATTTTTGTTGTTTTCTTTACTTCTCCATTTCCTCCCTCAGTAGTCTACTTTCTGCTTCCATTGAAACCATGGGATCAATGGAGGGATAACCCCCTTATGGGTTGATCCAAGGGAGTAGAAAGGGGATGGATTGGATGTTATTTATCACCTAATTAATGTATAATCACTTCTTTAATTGGGATTTTTATTTGATGATTTTTAAACTCCATCGTCCTTGTTGAATTTAAGGCCACACACTTCAAGTACTAATAAGATCATTTACCTTGAAGTGCTCAAAACTTTGATCCTTCAAGTCTATAGGTGATTAGTATTAGAGGGTGTAGGAATTAAACAAGTAAGTGATGATGTTGTTTTATCTCCTTAAATGAACCCATCTCAAATTTAAGAAATTGAAATCATTAAAAAGAAAATACGTCCAATCCACCCCGAGCGATAACCTAGGATCAACTCATTCTTTTAAAATGAATTCACATAAATATATTATATATCTTTCAAACCCATACAAAATCAATCCAATTTGGCCACTTCATAGCCGAAAACAACCCATAGAATGTACGTGTCTATAGGTTTCTTCTTAGGTCTCTGTGGATTTGATAACCCAAGCTAAACTACAAGGACCGTATTACCTTATTCTCTTGGGTAAATTTGTGCGAGAATCAATATCTTTATTGAAAACTTCAATTTCATGACCACTACATTCCTTCGTACTTAACATTTCATGGGATAACCTAAGGACATGCATAAGAAAAGGGTGAGCTATAAATCACACTAAGGGAGTACACATGGAATAACATGAGGAGTAAAATACCTGTTAGACAATAGGCATAATCAATAGAGCATAAAATAAACATGAACATAAAGTCATGATAAAGCATTATAATCATAAAATGGAGATGTGGCAACAACACTAATCATGGAATTAGCATGAGCCAAGGCTCATTGCACATGGAGCATGAGTAAACCCTCATTGCACATAAAGCACAAGTAAACCCTCATTTCACTTGAATTAGGATGGGTAAACACTCATTGCAAATGAAGTATCATGATACTATACTTTACCCAATGCATTGGAGCACTATAAGGGTGCATCCTTCTTAAACATTTCATTTCATGCATAATTGTGCCACATGGATCATAAAACATGGATTCATTAAACATAATAATTTATTCAATGATAAAGGAATGTCGAATTCATACCTGAAACTTTGTAAAAAATAAGTAAAGGTGCATAAAGGTGGATACCCTTGATGGGGAAATGGGCATGGTATCAACTACACAATGGCATTGGCTTAGAAAATTGGTGCGATTTCGGCAGCGTAACGGTGTGACATAAGAATTCATAAAAATGGTTAATGAGAGAGAAACAGGTTTCTCATAATATTTACATGTAATGGAATATAATGAGGTCATATATATACATGTCCCAACAATTTAAATGGAATTTAGAATCATGATACAAAATTATTGCCTGAATTTAAATGGAGAGAGAGAAGTTCTTTCGGAATTTCGGCATAGTAACGAGTGTACATGGGAGGTATTTAATGAGAAAGAAATGGGTCTCCCATCATTCAAACAATAAGAGTAAAGTATGGGGGATGTGAGAAACCATACCCGAACATTCATAATTGAAATTAAAATGGCAATACAACTTAAAGAAAGTTGACAAAAATGAAAAAGGAATAAAAAACCCTTACTTGGAAGTGTGCTTCCAAAGGCTAGAGAGATGCTTGTGAGAGGCTTCTTGGGAGCATGGGGCACCTTGGGAGGATTCTAGAGAGAGTAGGGCAGAGGTTGGACAAACTCCAAGAGATTTTAGTGAGGAGGAAGTGGGATCTTGGGTGGGTTTATATAGGAAAGGTGAGAGAATTCTTTATTTTTTAGGTTTGGTTCCCCATACATTAAATTAATCCAAACCAAAAACCATCCCATGGTTTTTTCCAATGGTTTTTGGAAAAGATAAGAGGAAAAAAATATTTTATATGTCCCAAGTCCTAAATTTTTAAAATAATAAGGTTGCTTATGTGGAGGTGAGTCACACTCCCATGGAAATTAATTTAAAAAGGCAAAGTGTTGAATATGTCTTGAGGGGTCCATTAATGCTCTGAAGAGTAAGTAAAAAAACCCCAAAATCACATTATTTTAATGATAAAACATATATTGGCCGAACATAAGGATTATGGTATTTTATTACATCACCATTGGGTCATTATGATGTCATAAAACACAATATATATTTAAAAAGTATTTAATTTTTACCCAAAAATTTGACTGTCTTAGAAAATTATGAAAAATTCACCGTTGGATAATTTCGACGTCTTGATTCCATGAATAACATTTATTTTATCTAAATAATATTCTAAATATGTGAATTTTCACTTTTAAAATAAAAACCGTCAATTATCAAAAATTCACGGGTTTTGACAAGAATGGCTTCCAAACCTTAATAAAAAATTTAATTTCATTCATAAAATTATAAGATCATTTTTATTTAATAAAAACTAATATAAAAATAATATTTTTATTTTATTAAAATATTATTTAATTCAAAAATTCCTTAATTTAATAAAATATATTTCTTAATTAAATAATAACTAAAAACTCCATTTGTACATTAAAAACTATTTATAATGTATCAAAAATGACTAGAAATTATATTCATTATTATATACAAAAAAATAATGTACATGAACATATTACTACTTATTTGTTACATAACCCCTTAAAACAGCTTCATAAGACCTAAGGGTAAGGTGTACGATGGTGATAGACTCTTGGGGTGACTCAAATAACATCGCTTGAGTGGTAATTTCAATCAACTTCCACTTTTCCCATAGACCATCACGTTCGAGCATGACATGATGAAGCTCAGCTTGGCCTTGGTCAAGAGCAAAGGCCAAGGATTCCACCTCTTTTCGGAGATTCAACAAATGGGCTTCGTATGGAGAAATTCTAATGGACAAGGCCATCCCTTCTTTTGTCTGAGTAAATTTGATTTGTTAATGTCCTATATTTATACTAATCATGTGATCACTGTTCAACGACTATATTAGCAACTGTCAAAATTCTTAACATAAAACCAAAGAAGTTGACATCTTATAAAAACATTTTTCATAAAGAGATATTTAATTAGATCAAGAGGGATTTCCATTAATGAAACTTTGGGTCATTACAACATTCCCCCCTTTGGAAATTTCGCCCTCGAAATTTTCCACTTCCCACACTAAAACAAATGTGGGTAACTCATCTTGATAATATCCTCTGATTCCCAAGTCTCTTCTTCAAACTTGTGGTTTCTCGATAATAACTTGATGAGGGGCATTGTCTTATTTCATAGAACTTTTTCACTATGATATAATATCATCACTGGTTCCTCCTCATAAGAAAGATCGTCTTCCAATTGTACCACCTCAGAAGAGAGTACATGTGAAGGGTCTGGTATGTACTTCCATAAGAGGGATACATGAAATAAATCATGTACTTTGGCCATAGTAGGTGGAAGTTCTAGTCGATAGGCCACAACCCGGACATGATGAAGAATCTCGAAGGGGCCGATGTACCGTGGACATAACATCCCTTTCTTTCCAAACCTCATGACCTTTTTCCATGGAGATATGCGTAGAAACACTATGTCTCCAACATTAAACTCAAGGCCTCGTCAACGATTATCTGCATTACTCTTTTGTTGACTCTGGGCTGCCTTGATATTATGCTGAATAGTTTTCACCTTCTCCACCATTTCTTCAACCATTTCTGGTCTAAGCAGCTTACGTTCACCGAACTCATCCCAACATGCCAGGGTTCTGCACCTTTTCCCACACAGGGCTTCATATGTTGCGTTTTGGATGCTCGAGTGGAAAATGTTATTATAAGCGAACTCAACCAGAGGAAGATGTTGATCCCATCCTCCTTTAATGTCCATCGATCACGCTCTCAACATATCCTCAAGAGTTTGGATAGTCCGCTCAGATTGGCCATCATTTTGAGGAGGATAGGTTGTACTGATGTTCAGTTCAGTATTCAGAGCATGTTGAGGACTCTTCCAAAACGTAGAGGTGAATCTTGGGTCTCGGTCAGACACAATAGATAGTGGTACTCTATACAACCTTACCACTTCCCTGATATATATCTGTGTCAGTTGATCTAAAGAGAAATCCTCTCGAATAGAAATGAAGTGTGCAGTCTTTGTAAGATGATCCACAACAACCCAGATTGCATTGTTGCTTTTGGATGTCCTTGGAAGTCCGGTGACAAAGTCCATGGTGATGTTCTCCCATTTCCATTCTTGTATGGGAAATGGTTTCATCATCCCCTTAGACTTCTGCCTCTCTGCCTTTACTTGCTGACACACCAGGCACTTTGATGTATATTCGGCGATCTCCTTCTTCATTTTATCCCACCAAAAGTTTTCTCGGATATCTCGATACATCTTTGTGCTCCCTGGGTGAATAGAGAAATTTGAACTATGTGCATCATCCAAAAGTTCCTTCTTCAGCTCCATACATGATGGAACACATAGTATTTTCCCAAACCGCACAATTCCTTCCTCATTAACATTAAACTCCGAGGATTTTCCATTTTTGATAGCTTCCACTTTTTCTTGAATTCCCACGTCATCCTTTTGAGCATCCTTTTACCTTTCCAAAACAGATGGTTGAGAAATAATTTGTCAAAGGATTGATGATGTTCCCTTCTTTATGATTCCCACATCCATCTTCATCAACTCTAAGAAGATTGGATCCTTCTCAATTCTCATCATTGATAGAATCTATGGATCATTTCTACTTAGGGCATCCTCCACCATGTTCAATTTTCCAGGCTGGTAATGTATTGAATAGTCATAATCCTTGATGAGATCGATCTATCTTCTCAGGCACATATTAATCTCTTTCTCTGTGAATATATATATAAGACTCTTGTGGTCAGTATATATCTCACATTTCACTCCATAGAGATAATGCCACCAGATTTTCAAGGCAAAGATTACCACCGCCAACTCCAGATCATGCATTGTATAGTTTTGCTCATGGATTTTCAACTTCCTTGAGGCATAGGATTTAACTTTATCATTCCACATCAGCACACATCCTAAGCCCTTCTTTGAGGCACCACTGAATAACAAAAAAATTTCCCCACTTGTGGGTAAAGTGAGAACGGACGCAGTGATAAGACTCCTTTTCAACTCCTTTAATCTTTATTCACATTCATCACTACAAGAAAACTTTACTCCCTTTGGAGTAAGCTTGGTAAGAGGGTTGGAAAATCAGGAGAAATTCCTCACAAATCATCGATAATATCCAGCTAACCCCAAGAAGCTACGGATATCTATTACCGATGTTGGCCTCGACCATCCCTCAATTGCATCTGTTTTAGAGGGATCCATATATATCCCACTGCTTGTGATGATATGGCCCAAGAATGAGACCTCCTTCAACCAGAACACACACTTGATGTACTTTGCATAGAGCTTCTCCTTTCGCAATGCCTCTAGTACAGTTCTTAAATGCTCCTCATGGTCCTCCGTGGTTTTGGAGTATATTAGAATATCATCTATAAAAACTACCAAATATTTGTCTAGGTAATCTCTAAAGACTCTATTCATCAAGTCCATGAATATTGAAGGAGGATTGGGGAGTCTGAAAGGCATTACTATGAATTCATAGTGCCCGAATCTTGTACGAAAAGCAGTCTTTGGGAAATATTCCTTCCTCACCCTTACTTGATAATATCCCGACCGCAAATCCACCTTGGAGAAGTTTTGTGCTCCACGCAGCTGATCAAACAAGTCATCGATTCTTGGGAGAGGATAATTTTTCATTATAGTGATTTTGTTAAGTTTGCGATAATCGACGCAAAGACGCATTGACCCATCCTTCTTCATGACGAAGTGGACTGGTGCATCCCATGGTGAAGCACTTGGGTGTATAAACCCTTTATCCAGATTCTCTTGTAGTTGATTCATCAGCTCTTCAATCTCTACAACAACCATTCCATAGGGAGTCTTGGATATTGGTAGCGCCCCAGGTATAAGTTCAATTGAGAACTCAACATCTCTTCTTGGAGGAAGACCAGGCAGTTCCTCGGGAAACACTTCAGCGAATTCCCTCACAATAGGAATTTTTTCAAGGATAGTTTCTTCCTTAGACTCAATCATCTGAGCCAGATATCTGTGCTCATAAGGCAGTAATATCCATGCTTGATATGATGGAGCTAAAGGATATTCATCTTCCTCCTGACACTTGTAATGAATCGGGGGACGATTCTCCATATGGAGTGTGATTTTCCTCTGCCGACAATTTATGTTGGCTCTATATACAGAAAGCCAATCCATGCCAAGAATTGCATCAAATTCCACCAAAGGGAGTATGATAAGGTTTTCTGGGAAATTCAACCCACAGATTATAACAGGGTAGGACTTATGTTCATTGGATGAAATTATTTCCACATTTTCCGTACTCACTGACATCTTTACTTCCATGATTTGTGGTGGTGCTGATATTGTTCTACTAAACTTTCGAGATATAAAAAAATGCGTAGAACCTGAATCAAAAAGTACGTTATCTATTCTTGAATGAATAACTAGCATACCTGTCACTACTTCATTGTCGGGGTTCACTTCAGTAGAAGTGATGGAAAATGCTCTTCCTTGCTCTCTTGGATGTTCTTGGTTGCCTCGGATAACCCTTGGATTAGGGCACTGATTTGAAAAATGACCTGGTTCTTTGCATTTGTAGCATCGAACAACGCGTTGACATTCGAATGGAGCATCCCTCTACTCTATCGCAGCCGTGGGTCTTTCTTGCCGACAGTTAATAGCTAGGTTCCCTTCTCTTCTACACCTGAAGAATTTTCTCGTCCCCTTAAGGCAATTTCCAGGGTGCTTCTTCCCACACTTTTGGCAAGTGTGGTGCTTGATCTTCTTAGCACCGTTGGATTTATCCATCGGACCACCAGCATTGAAGTCCACCTTACGCTTCTTGTCCCCATGATACCCATGTGATTCCCCGATCTCCATTTCAATCATGAGGGAACATCGGGCAATTTAATCATAGATGTCGAAGTCACAAATCGCTAATGCTTTCCGCAAGCTAGGCTTCATCCCACCAAAGAAGCGGTCAACCTTGCATTCGGGGGTAACAAAAAAGCCAGAAGCATATCGTGCAAGCCTTGTGAAGTTTACCTCGTATTCTCCAACAGATTCCTCATCTTTTTGCTTGAGGGAAAGGAAGTCCCTTTCTATCTTAAGCCGGAGGGTGCACGAAAAATATTTATCGAAAAACATCTTCTGTATTCCTTTAATTCCAAAGCCCGGATCTCCTCCTCAGGCTTCGTATTTTTGATCAACGTCCACCATTGATCAGCTTCACCCTCCATACAATAAGTATCCAGGAGAACCTTCTCTTGTTCAGAACATTGAAGGATGGAGAAGATCTTTTCAGTGGAGTTGATCTATTTTTCAGTGATCGTGGGATCAGATGATCCAATAAAAGTAGGATGCCTTTATCTCATGAAGCTCTCGATAGAGACTTGTTATCTCTTAGGAGGGGTTGAACGTTCCTCTTGACCCATGTTTCTATTCAAAACTTGAGTTAGCTGAGAGAGAAGAATGACAAAGTTCGCGATTCCCACTCCCATTGGATTTGGCATCTCATTAGTACAGTCATCACACCGATCTTCACAATGGTTGTTTGCCTGAGTCCTCCTATTACCGGCCATTGGCTGGAATAAAAGGAACGTTAGGGGTAATACATAAAGGTTAATCCAAAGAAAAAAGTTTATGACTCATAAATAAACTTTTATTTCCTTTACTCATGAGTCTATAGGCTTCAATCTAGGCTTTTCATAATCTAATTTCTAACATATATTCATAGGGTCATTTTTCCCTTAATAAGGTTTCATACTAAGATTTTGAATTTATCAAAAAATATCCCCCAGGTGTGTCTTTACCAAGAGTGCATCAAGGCCCGTTGTTGTGCACCAGTTCCCGTTTGAGTTTATCTCAAAGGGGTGTTTTCGGGTTTTACCCCTAGGATACATCTGTGCCAGAGCTGCCTCTACCTTCTCGTATCCAGACAAGGATGTATTTGTTTAATAAACCACTTACATAGTATTTACCAAAACATAGGGATGTTTTTATTATACTTAGTCTTGTATCTAAGGCTTTACTAGGGTTTCCTAATCCCAAATATAACTAAACCTATCCCTGGATACCAACTATGACAACTCTGCTTTTTATTACAACATAAACATGATTTATTACATAAAAATTCACTTGATACAACAAAGAATATTGAGATATTTAGTGTCTTTGGGGCTTATTATCATTACAGAAAAACTTAAAACATGAAATACAACATCTTTATTAAAAACATCCATTTCATGACCACTATATTCCTTCGTACTTAGCATTGAATGGGATAACCTGGGGACATGCATAAGAATAGGGTGAGATATAAATCCCAGTAAGGGAGTACACAAAGAATAACATGAGGAGTACAATACATGTTATAGAATAGGCGTAATCAATAGAGTATAAAATAAACATGAACACAAAGGCATGATAAAGCATGATAATCATAACATGGAGATGTTGCAACAACACTTATCATGGAATTAGCATGAGCCAAGGCTCATATTGCACATAAAGCATGAGTAAACCCTCTTTGCACTTGAATTAGCATGATTCAACACTTATTTCACATGACTTATCATGATACTATACTTTACCCAATCCATTGGAGCACTATAAGGGCGCACCCTTCTTAAACATTTCATTTCATGCATAAGTGTGCCACATTGATCATAAAACATGGATTCATAAAACATAATAATTTATTCCACGATAAAGGAATGTGGAATTCATACATGAAACTTTTTAAACAACAAGTAAAGGTGAATAAAGGTTGATACCCTTGATGGAGAAATGGGCATGGTATCCACTACACAATGGCATTGGCTTAGAAAATTAGTGCGATTTCGGTAGTGTAACGACGTGACATAAGAATTCATAAAAAATCGTTGATGAGGGAGAAAGGGGTTCCTAATCATATTTACATGTAATGGAAAGTAAGGAGGTCATATAGATATATGTCCCAACAATTTTAATGAAATTTAGAATCATGATACAAAATTATTACTTGAATGTAAAAGGAGGGAGAAAAGTTTCTTTCGGAATTTCGACATAGTAACGGGTGTACATGGGAGGAATTTAATGAGAGAGAAAGGAGTCTCCCATAATTCAAACAACAAGAGGGCAGTATGGGGGAGGTGAGAAACTATACCTGAACATTCGTAAATGAAATTAAAAGGGAAATACAACTTTAAGAAAATTGACAAAAATGAGAAAGGAAGAAAAAACCCTTACATGGAAGTGTGCTTTCAAAGGCTAGAGAGAGGCTTGTGAGAGGTTTCTTGGGAGCTTGGGGCACATTGGGAGGATTATAGAGAGAGTAGGGAAGAGGTTGGACGAAATCCAAGGTATTTTAGTGAGGAGTAAGTGGGAGTTTGGGTGGGTTTATATAGGAAAGGTGAGGGAATTCATTATTATTTAGCTTTGGGTCCTCTTACATTAAATTAATCCAAACCACAAACAATCCCATGGTTTTTGCCCATGGTTTTTGGAAAAGGGAATAGGAAAACAATATTTTATAAGGCCCAAGTCCGAACTTCTTAAAATAATAGGGTTGCTTATGTGGAGGTGAGTCACACTCCCATGGAAATTAATTTAAAAAGGCAAAGTGTTTAATATGTATTGAGGGGTCCATTAATGCTTTCAAAGGTAAGTCAAACAAACCCAAAATCACATTATTTTAATGCTAAAACATATATTGGCCGAACATAAGGATTATGGTATTTTATTACAACACCATTGGGTCATTATGATGTCATAAAAAACATTATATATTTAAAGGGTATTTAATGTTTACCCAAGAATTTGACTGTCTCAGAAAATTATGAAATATTCACCATTGGATAATTTCGATGTCCTGATTCCAAAAATAACATTTATTTTATCTAAATAATTTAAAATATGTGAATTTTCACTTTTAAAATTAAAACTGTCATTTATCAAAAATTCATGGGTTTTGACAGAAATGGATTTCAAACCTTAATAAAAATATTAATTGCATTCATAAAATTATAAGATCATTTATATTTAATAAAAATTAATTTAATAATATGATTATTATTTTATTAAAATAATATTTAATTCTAAAATCCATTAATTTAATAAAATAGATTTCTTAATTAAATAATAACTAAAAACACCATTTGTACTTTAAAAAGAATTTATAATGTATCAAAAATGACTAGAAATTATATTCATTATTATATACAAAAAAATAATGTACATGAACATAGTACTACTTATGTGTTACATAACCCCTTAAAACAGCCCCATAAGACCTAAGGGTAAGGTGTGCGATGGTGACAGACTCTTGGGGTGGCTCATATAACAACCCTCGAGTGGTAATTTCAATCAACTTCCACTTTTCCCATAGACGGTCACGTTAGAGCATGACATGATGAAGCTCAGCTTGGGCTTGGTTAATAGCGAAGCCCAAGGATGCCACCACATTTCTGAGCTCCGACAAATGGACTTCGAATGGAGCAATACTACTGGACGAGGTCATCACTTCTTTTGTCTGAGTAAATTGGATTTGTTAAAGTCCTATATTAATAATAATCATGTGATCACTGTTCAACGGATATATTAGCAACGACCAAATTCTTAACATAAAACCGAAGAAGTTGACATCTTATAAAAACATTTTTCAAAAAGAGACATTTAATTAGATCAAGAGAGATTTCCATTAATGAAAATTTGGGTCGTTACAGAACTACCTTAGAGATTATATTGTTGGATTAAGATTATATTTCAATCATGGATATATATAAAATATATATTATGACTTTAAAATCTAGAGATATATTATCAATATCTAATTATTTAATTATAAGGATATGGGACACTATTTTGATAAATTATCGAGAATCAATAGAATCTACCTCAAAATATGTTATGGGTGAGTGGATAGGTTTATGAATTATAATAGAATATGTTGACGAAGAAAAGTATGTTATAGTAAGATCAATAAAATTAAACATTAAACTCTATGACCTTATATACTCATGAATTTTATATATGAATTATTCTCTGAAAAAATTGTACATAAAAATTAAAAAATCAACATATTTATATTTTAAGGGTAATAATTAATTTCTTATCATGACCCAAGAAGTAATAGATTTATAATTTTCAAAATTCATATATATATTTGTTCATTTTTTAATAATACAATCAACTAATTTTAATTGGTTGGGTGAATTAGAATTGGATGGATTCTATTTATTTAGGGGGTTGAATTATCTGAGAAATACAATGAATATTTTTTTAAAGTTTTACCGAAAAAAATATAAAAATTTTAAATGACGTTATTTTATTTTATTTATGATGACATAAACCAAGATTTATATTTATATGTCACATAATTAGTTTTTATTACTAAAAACATGTGTTTATCAATAATTGTAATTAAATTATAATGAAATATGGTTAATAAATAGAAGACAAAAATTAAATATTCAATCACTATATCTTCCATAATAAACATTACATATGATGTTTAAATATTCTATCTAAAATAGATATTAGTATAATGATATAATAAATACACATAAATAACATAAAAATAATTTTAAATTCTGTTATTTGATGATAACCTAGAATTATAACAGTGAAGAAAAAAATATGAGAAGAAAACATATTTTAGAAATATGATATGAATATTATAATTGAATAAAAAATATCCTTTTGAGAAATATATTGATGAATTAATTAACAAAATAAGAAGTACTTATAGGAATTACAATGAATGTATTTTAATTACAATGTTATCCATCCAATTGTATTAATAAATAGAAAAACCAATACTTTTAATAGTAAATGATATAATAATTGATATTAATAATTAATTAAATAATTAAATTTAAATTTCATTATTATATAAAAAAACTCCAATTATAAGTCTTAATGTATAATAAAGTATGTATTTTAATAATGTATTATTGAAACACACTAATTGAAACATAATATTTTATCTAAAAAATACATATATTAATGAAATAATATGGCCATTAATTTTTGTCGAAATATAAATTCTATATTTTAATTATAGTTTATAGAATATAACATTAATATTAATCAACCATATAATAGAAACAAATATAAATGTTATTATTCATGATAATTTAAATAATATTTATTCTAAGGAAAATATCTCTTAAATATATTATATGATTTTATTTAAATGAAAAATTTATAACAGATAAAAAATTGATCTGTTAAAATTGATTTTTTTTAAAATTGGAACATCAAAACAATTTCAGTGAATTTTCATATCTTTCATCAAAATTAATTTTTTTGTGGATTAGTAAAAAATACATTTTTTATATATACCGTAAATTTAATGATATTATGATGAAATAAATATGATCGACAAATTTTATAACAAGTTTTAAAAATTAAAAATGATGTATTAAGTAAAATAATTTTTCTGTAAATAGTAATCCAATATTCAAAAACTACAAATCAATTTTTAAAACCAATGTTATATTCTTCTAAAAAATGATTCTTTATATTATTAAATAATATAAAAACATAAATTAAATCTACCCTATTAATATTTTTCAATCTAAATAATAAAAAAATCGAATACTTTATTCGTTAAAACCCCTCCACATTTCCAATATAAACACTACCACTAAATCCATCTCTCTTGACTTCTAAAAATATTTGGTTACAAAATTTTTAAAAAATCCCTTTTGACTCCCAATTATATCCATCAAAATTTCACTTTTATATAAAAAAGTGCATCATATGAAGGCAAAAAAATCAAGATAATATTGGCGACTCTAATATCAAAGTAAGGGTTCCTTATCTTACTGTATTCTTGTGGAAATATTTTTCTATAATATCTGTTGATATATTCTTTATATAGTACAATGATTATATTTATATTTAATTATCATCCTTCTAATCTATTATGTATGGGGAATTACTCATTCCCTCACATCATGACCTTTTAATAATTCATTACTTTGTTAATGTAAGGGTTCATTAGTATATTTTTTTATTTATGATTATTTACACTTAAAACTATTAAAATACTTGTATTTTGTTTTTTTAAATGGTTATTTGAATATTCTATTAACATCAATTATCTCGATTATTTACGAGGGATTGTCTTTTCCTCTAATTGAACCATTTTACATTAGCCCTAACTATTTTTAATGTTATAGTTTCCCAACCAATGTTATTTATTTTAAATTATCCTCATACCCATTTTAATATAACAAGTAACCTTTAATGCAAATTCTAAATAGTTGACCCAAAATACTATATGGATTCCGTAGAAGTCAAATACAAACTTATTTTCCAATACTTCATAAACACTTTTTAAAAGAACTATTTATTCAGTGTTGTTTAATAATACGAAACTAATTATATGGTTTTACTTTTAATTACACAGTATATATATTTTAAAAAATTAATTTCATTATTTAATTTATGATTAAAAATAAAATAATATCTTTTTTATTTAGTAAAGATATATATTAAATATTATATTTAAAAAATTAAATATAAAATTATAATATCATCTAAAACATGCATACATTAGAAGGGATATAAATTTTTGTAATCAATTGATATATATAACCCCATAGATTATAAATATAAATTACCACTACACTTTTACATTTCATGATATTATGGATGCTTTGGAAAAGTACATTTTTATATTTCTAATACATCACTCCAATTTTGATATTATGAATTAGACAACCACAAAATATATGATATAAGAAAAACTAATCCATCAAATAAATAATACATGAAAATAAATGAATTAAAATGAATAAGAATCATAATATTCATTTAATGTAAAAAAGATATAAAATATGTTTTTAATCATGATAATTTTAATGCTTAAAAGGTTATAAGAGAATCTAAAATGATTTTAGTCATAATGTTAGTGTTTTACTTTGAATTTTCATGTTTATCAATTAATTAACTCATATCAATGTTTTATTTTATGTCTTATCATTGATATATTAAAATATTAACTCACTAGTTTGTTATTGTTTTTTTACTTTTCACTTTTCCTTATGTATTATTTTATTATTCATACATTATAGTGTTTATAAAAAGACACTCTTACTATTTTTTATCTTTGGGGTGATGTTATCTATGATTATATATCTCTATATTTTATTTTTTAATATCCATGTTCATATTCATTACCTCATATATTTATTTATGGATTATATTACCATTTATATTATCCAAATGATATAACTATTACTATATAAGGTGTGAACACTTTATATTTCATTATTTGGATTGAATGTTCTTAGTAAAGATATAGATTATAAATTGTATAATTTACCCATTTATTCATAAATTATATTGAATTCATCGGAAAATGTTTTTGAAAAACATAAACTATAGTTTTATGGACACAATACACATCATTACGTGTCATGGGATAAATTTTATTACATATTTGGAATATATATAATCTTTAATCATTGACATCATAGAATGAGGACATAGAGGTATGGTTATGATGTCTAAAACAATGAATTTTCCCAAATAATATTTTATATGGATAATAAATTCAAAGTAGTAGTCTCACTTTTTTTAGTTTTTTGGGAAATTAAATAGTATTTAAACAAAAAAACAAATACACCACAACGGATGTCATTGAACTAATAGAATATAACTATAAAATATTGAAATGATGATTCCATATTATCCTTATGATTATATTATTTTATTTAGTCTATCATATATGTATACCTTATTCACATATAATTATTCTTTGGAATATTTTTCGTATCTACACTTGTATTTTAATTTTTATCATCTCATCTTTATTTGTATGAAACCCCTAAATGGGAATCTGAATGCACCATTTTACATTCTGTCCTAATATCAGCTAGAAACTATGAAGAATTACAAAAGATTAATGACGATAAAAAAAATTAAAAAAAACTATGATGTTTTTTATGATGTAACATAATTTCTTTTTTAATGTAACGATAAAGTATGTATCTAGCCTCCTCATTTTTAAAAATGTATAATTTAAGGTGTTTCCAATGTAATAAATGAAAAAAATTATTCTAAGTAGTTTTAGTCAGGTTTCCATAAAATTTTTCACAGCAAGAGAAATATTTATAAAATATTTATATTATTACATATCTAACCAAATATTTAATATTGTGTCACAAGCATTCTATCTCCACTCTATCTCTTTTTTAACCTCCCTTCTTTGAATAAAAATTAGTGTATTGTCTTAAACATTCTTATACACATTGAATTTCATGTCAACCATTTATTTCCCACATTTATGATCATATTTTATATTGGAGTATGATTATTATTGATAAACCCAATGATCATAGTTCATTGTGTCTTTATTACCCTATGAATATCCCTTCAAGTATTCACCAAATTTTGGAATTGAATTATCAGTGTTGATCTTGAAATAATTCACTTCATTTAATGTATCCAATAATATTTTTTTAGTATTTTCAAATGGATATCCTAATGGATTATGGTTTTAATTATTTTCATAATAATTACAATATGTTCATTGGGATATAGAGGAATATCCCAATGTAAATGAGGGATGTACATCCAATAGAAATCTGAAAGGAATTATCATGTCTAAGAGAACGTGGATATTCAAATTTAAGGAATCTTCATATCTTATGACTCGAGATATGAAACTAATGTAAATGAATAGTTTTTATTCTAGTGAAAATATATTTTTATAACGAGTTCATTAAATTAATATATATTTTTTTAACTAATCTCACCCTTGTAAATTAGAGTCTGTGGATACTTTATTACATTTAAACAACATCCAAGGAATCACAGAATAAAGGTACAAAATGTTTTATAGTTTTATAAAAAAAAATATATACATGAACCTTAAATTAATATTTATAAATATATAACATTACAAATATAAAAATTTTTGGAGACCATTATTCTCTTAACTTAACCTTGTTTATCAATCATAATTAACCTATTTGAATCCTTGGAAAAAACAAACAATAAGATGGGGGTGAGATCAGATGAATGATACAGGTTATGTACTGCATGAGATATAATAAATATGAATAAACTATTATTTAAAGGTAAATAACTGAAACAAAATCCATTTAATCCATAACATGAGCATAATATGTATAGAATATAATATCATCAAACAATTCCATATAAATAATGAGATGAGGTACTAAACAAAAACAATGGGTATTCAAATAATTGAATATGTACGTTGAAATCAAAAACTAATATCATAATTATTGAATTCATAATTTTTGGAATCTAAATATAGCAACAAGGATTCATACATGAAACTATACATAAATCGGTAAGACATAAGACAATACCTGAACTAGTTTATCTCATTAGACCTACTGATGCATCAAGGGCGTATAACGGGCCTAGCCTATCACTTACTAAGTACAATACATTCATATCATAAAATAGGTGAAACTTAATCAATAAATTCATTTTTCATGAAACAATTATATGTAATATAAATAACATTCCAATATCAGTAAACATAATCAAAACCCATCCGGAGTAATATGGTGAATTGTATCAAAATAATTCATCTCTAGAAAAACTGATCATGACTTTTTAAAAAAATATATAATATTGACTCATAATTTATCATCCTCAATTAATTATAACATTCAACTACATACATTTACATAAATAAAATAACTTTAAATAAGATCATTTAAATTTGTTTTAGAAAATACACTTTTTCACATTGAAAAACACTTATATTTTAAACACCATGAAATAACAAAAAAACATTTATTTTAAAATAAAATTATAAAAATATAAATTAATCTTCAAATTATCAATGTTAAATTATGGAAAGAAAATTTTTTAATTCCGTATAACTTAAAAAACATTTATTCTATATTTTTTCGAAATGTCTCAAATAACCTTGTTTTGAAAACAGTGAAATATAAAATTCAAACTATTTGATGAAAAATAAAAAATTATTATAAACTAGTTTAATAAATTATATTAGAAAATTAAAAAATGAATCATTTATAAAATACATATTCATTGATGAAAGTGATTGTTTTAAGATAGAATTTAAAAATATATATTTTAAAAAACTAAAACATCATATAAATATCATATCATTGATGTTATAATTAAAAAAATTAATTTATTATTTTCATAAAAAATAAGTCCACATAAAATAATTAAAAATACCACATAAGTTAATAAAAATAAATTTCACAAATAATCTTTGCATAAAAAATCAATAAAGTATAATTTTAACCTAATGAATATAAATTTTGTGAACAAGTCCCAAACCTCACTCGTCCCTTTATTTATGCAAATTTATCCTACTGTATAATGTTTTTAATAATGTTATTAATTTTTTTGGAACTATATTCAAATTTATAATACCTTTTATTATATAACATCTTACCAACCATTCCTTTATAGTGTTTCATTAATATCATTGTTTCTTGTGTGTTTGTTTAAGGGATTCATGGTGTGTTACCTTGTCTATAATTATGGTTGTTATTGTCAAATGGAAATAATTTATCAGAAGTAAAATGAAATGGTATTCATACAATTCCATTATTTTAAAAAATCATGTATGTAATTTTTTCATCTTATGTAAGGATAACTAATTTTATAAAATTTAATGACAAATGCTTAGTTTATTTTGGTGGTTTTTATGACCATCACAAACTAGTGTCATTTTTTTCAACATTATGTATATATAATACATCAAAAAGATAAAATGATATATAATATACCAATTATAATGTGGTTTAACAAGAATAAAACTTTTATGAATAGCCTTGATTGAGGTAATAGAAAACCAAAAAAATAACATCCATAGAGAGGGTTTACCACCATAATTTGGGAAATGGATTCATTTATATGTCATTAAATTATATAAATGAGACAATATTATTCTTTTATAGATGAATTCGGATAGGTGAATATAGAAGATAAAATTACATTAAGAAAGGTGGTTTGAGTAAGATATATCTTGAATGTCGCCTAGTTAATGAACCCCTTAATAGACATGGATGTTTTGTTTGATTGACACTAGAAGCACTTGGTTATGATGATATTTGGGAGGATAAAATGTGGAAATTATTTAAAGAGCCTCAAGTCCTTTTATGAGAAAGGATTTGGTGAGTGGTTTTAATTATACTAGGAGAGGGCTGGTTATAGGTAATTAAATAAGGATTATTTCATATTTTAATCCAAACACATTTGAGCGGCCTTAATTCCCACTTATTTGGTTGATATTTACTATTTTAAAGATATTTTAGTGTTTATAGACACATATATAAACCATTTAATGTTTTATTGTTTATTTAATTTATGTTTTTACTTTTTAACTATAACCTGATGCATTATATGACTTGTACTGTTGTAAATGTTTTTATCATGGTATATTTTTCCCCAAAACTGTAAATTAACTTATTTCCAAATTTTTAAATATTAATTCTTAATATCAAATCCATTTTAATTTATTAAATTTATTAAACGGTTGAAAATAAATTCTAATCTGATAACCGCATACCTTTTAAAAAAATATTAGTTAAAATCAGTTATTAAAAAATATGAATTATGTGTTTTTAAATATAAATCATTGTGTATTATTCCATTCCATAAATAACTTTTTATCTATAATAAGAATTAAATTATTATATAATAATTTTTCATAATATTTATGGTTTTTCATTAAAATATTATTTTTACTTTTTATCCTAAAAAAGATGAATTTAGGAAATACACAAAGAAATTAACCTATACAAATTTAAATGTGATGAGTCTAAAAATTATTATATTTTGATAAATAAATTTTATAAAATTTTGAAAAAAAATTAATATATATTTTATTTTAAAAATCATTAAAAAAAATTTGAGGAAAACATATATTTGAAGAATGAAAAAACATTACTAAAAATTATGTCTTATATTCCTAATAGTAATTAAATTGTTATTGAATATGAACATCATATTTGTTTCATAATATATTTAATATTATTCACTGCCACTAATTTAGCATCTATTTTATAATGTTCATTTTAGAATAATTACATTATGGAGTACTTTTAGGCTCAATGTTTTGCATAATTAAAGCTATCACACAACTCTAATTTTAAAATATCACGGTGTTATATTCTTCTATACTTTAATAAAACTCATCCCTATAATTTAAATATGTGATGGGTTATCATTGACATGGAATTATTAAATAAATTTTTGGAAATTACATATTTTAAAATTTTTCAACAATACATCTAATTAAAACATTGGAATGGAAAATGAAAAGATCACCACAAAACCATTTATTTCATAGTAGAACATTAGTGGGAAAACTGAAAAAGTTAATACAAAAAATTAACTATCGTTTTCTAGTTCAGCCTAATAGACAACACGACCATTAGAAATTTTAGTATTATAAAAATGTGAACTAGTGATGGCTTAAAAGGAAATTTATTTCACAATAAGAAAGTAAATCGAATAAAAAAATTGTTCCAAAATTCTTTTCCTAGAGTTAAGAAATACTTCTAAATCATAGAGTAAGAACATATTTAATTATACTTAATTGAAAGAAGAGTTTCTTCCTTTAAATACTTTCTTCCACAAAATCATCTTTTTTCGCCAAATTAATATTCAACCTGTATTCCTTAAAAAAAATTCAATAATATTATATTTTCATAATAATATAGGGCTCCCAAAATGAACATATCCTTTATATATTATTCCATTTATATAAAGAAACGACTTTTACACAAACCATCACGCCATATAGTCATGTGGTAGGTAATGCAACCTTTTCATCCATCGGTTGTGAGTTCAAGTCTCATAGGTGTTTTGGATGAGATGGGTTGTTGTTCAACCTATTGGTTTCTTATTGTTTAAAAATCTATATTCCATAAAAATTCCAAAAATAACTTTAATATATTAAAAATTTAAGAATGTTTTTAATCTCAATTGTTACCTGATACATTTAATTTTACATTCACATATATTATCATTCTTAACAGATGTAATTGGTACATATGTTATAAAGAAAAAAATTAATGTCATCCCTATCTCAATGAAAGGAATATCTATAAATGAATTTTATTTTTATTTTTGGAGTACTAAAATTTAATTCTAATCGGTCTTAATATCCATATTGAGGTTCAATTCTTCTTGTTAATCTCGAAATATTTTCCAACAACAATATGGTTGGTACAATTTATCTAATAATAATAGATACAATTATACCATTTCATAAATGTTTAACCTTATGAATCTTCGAAAATATCATGATGAAGGGACAATATTTTCATAATGAACATTACATTAATATATAAAAAATATGGAGTAGATCTCAATTCCACATTCCAAGCATGTGAATACCATTACCATGTATTCCCTTAAAACATGGTAATAACTTCAATTACTAAATAACCATATTGGAAACATGTATTATTCATTTTTCCTTATGTAAAACACAGAATATTGGATAATTTCCTAAAATAAAATACATTTAATAAACTCAATAAAATATAAAAGAACCATAAATTCATTAACAAATTTCATATTAACCAATGCTATCCCATAATTATCTCTTAAAAACTATCTAAATACAGATAAAATATTATTTGTTATCCTCCCCCAAAATTGTGTTTTCAAAAAGATCAAAATTCCATGAAATCATTTTTATTTGTTCCATTTTGACACAATCATACATATAATTAATCAAATATTAATTTTTTAAAATTCAAAAAAGTTCTAATAATATCATTAATAGAATATTTTTACCACAACTTTCATCTATCAAAATATACAGGCATAGTAATTATTCCACTTTGACAATATTATTAGAATAATCATTACATTGATCCATTTATATCATAACGGTATTCATTTGAGTAGTACCTAGTTTCCTTATAGTTGAAACATTTCACAACTTCTTACATTACGATTAAATCAAAATCCCAGTGTAATTTCCCCTCACACTTATAAAAATCTCATGTTCCCAAAAAAATGTAACATGGTGTCTTATTCCACAATTTTCACATGTGGAAAAATATTAAATTAGTTTATTCTATTTATCTATTTTTAGTATTTTTTATTCTTCTTCTAATGACTTCTTTCATTAACATATGACTTTTAAAATTTGTTCTCTGTCTTGGTGGAACATGATACTATATCCTCCTATGATGAGAAGGTCTGATAGACTCATTCCATTCAAATAACTAGATTAAAAAAAAGGAATGGTTAATATTTCTCTTTAGATGATATATATAGTATATAACATTCATGAAAATCCCTGTATTGTTAGATTCATAAAAAGAAACATTCTCCTCATTCATTATAAGAATCCTTAATTTTCTCTTCATATCTTCTCTCTCCTCATGAGGAAACTATATTTTAAAAAAAAGGTCGTTAAAATCCATCCATTCGAAGATTTATATATCATATAAAATCTTATTATCATGAACCGATCAACACCATCTATCAAAATCTCTTGAGAGATTATAAACATCCATGCTATCCTTTTTGAATTCATTACATCCCATGTAATGAAATATATTTTCAAAGGAACATATTGATTTCTCATCTATAAATGGATTTTTAGTTCTAGTAAATGATATAGGTTGTTAATGAATGGAATAGTATAACATTGTAAAAAAACATTGTATATATATATAAACTTATATATGGTTATAGTTTGTACACATTACCAGAGTCAACTATCCCAGTATAGTTATAATTTATTCCACTCTATATTCACCTTTATCTCTAGCCATCGCTCTATCTTCATTGTCATTCCCATGAGGGAAATCCCTACAGTAATTGTGTGAATCGACATGGTTCTCATTATATTTAGTAGGATTAATTTATAAATAAATTAATATAATATATTAGATTATAAATTTATGTAAAATAATGTATAATCTGAAAACTACTTAATGAAAATTGAAAATTGGGGTGGAACTAATCCATAAATCCCATGTTTAGTTTTTTTGGGAGAATTTTAAAAAAATTCATTGGGTTTCGTCCCCTAATATATTTTTTACTAAATCTAGTTCCAAATATTCATAATAAACATTATCTGATACCAAATATACAGAACACATCCCTTGTAGACCAGTGTTAGTGGAATCATTGTATATTGAAAAAATATAAAAGCAATCACATCACGAATGAAATAACCGTTTATTAGTTTTTTGAAATTAGGTAAAAACATAAACCTTAAATTATAATTTAATATGTATGATACAACATAGATAAACCATTTGGTACACCATTATTATCATAGTATAACATTGAATATAAATCATAATAAACATCTTCATATCCTGAGGAAAAATAAAAAATAACAAAGGAGAAATCATAGATTTAATGTGAGGATAAAGTATAATAAAATATCTCATAAATATGATTAAAAAATTATGAAATGGTAAATAACTAAAATATGTGTCATTTAATCAATAACGTGAACAGATGCCAGGTGGAATAAAAGATTATCCAATAATTCCATACAAAAAATCCCATTAGCTAGAAAACTAAACCAATGATATTATATTAATTTATTAATCACATGGAAATAAATAAAAAATATCACAATGAGGGAATACATAATATTAGACATCTAAATATACCATCAAGGCATCATATATGACAACAGACCTGAAGTGGCTAGATATAAGACAATACAAAAACTAGTTTTTCTAATGACATAGAGAGATACATAGAGGGGGGATAAAAACACCCAACCATCACAGTCTAACTCCAATAAATTTTTTATATGAAAGTAGTGAATCATAATCAAGATATAAATTAGTATTGAAACTATAATAAAAAATAATATTAATTGTCCTAAATTAGTAAACGTAATCACAAACCATCCAAATTAATATTGTAAATGTTATCAAAAATTGTACATCCCAAGTCAAACATATCACAACACAATTAAAAAAATATAGAATACTTTATCATAAGAGATAAGACTCAAAAACTCATATGGTTCAAAAAGTATATTTACAATGATTAAAATAAATTAAATGAAATTACAATAAAATTATTGAGGAAAATACTATTTTCCACATTCAAAATAACTTCCGTTTAAAATGATTCACATTAATAATAGAAAACATATTCATTGAAGATAATCTTTAAAACATGTAAAGCATACTTTAAAACATTATAATTCTATGACAGGTGTGAAAATACACTCATTTAGTATAAGTAAAAAAACATATCATCCATTTTCTTGAAAAGTCTCAATGAACCTTATTTGGAAAATTAAGAAATATAAATTTAATACTATTTTGTAAAATGTAAAAAATTTAAAATTACATTTAAAATAATAGCAGAATAGAAAAAATATTTTGGGAAGAATTTATAGTAAACATGCACATGGATGAAAAATAGTGTTTTATGGAAAACATTAAAATTTTTTAAAGAATGTATTTTAATAATATCGTATAATTGAAGTGACAATTAATAAAATGAATAAATTATGTGAATCCGATATAAATAAAAATAAAAAAGTGGAAATAATACATAAGTTAATCAATATTTAATTCACACATAATCATATAATGAAATAGTCCATGAAGTAGAATTATAACCCAATTAATGAAAATTCATTTAAGAAGTCCCTAACCTCATACTTTCATTTAGATTTTAATATGTCAACCTCTATAATAATGGATTAATTAATTTAATTAATTTATTTCAGAACATTATTCACATTTATAATACCTTATATGATACTCTTAAAAAATATTACAACTCTTTCATTAATAATATTTCATTAATTTCATTGTTTTGTGTGTGTGTGTATCATGGTTTCATGGAATGATATATTGAGTTTCATTAATGATGTTCTTTTAAAATGAAAATTAAAATATAGAAGTGAAATGAAATGATATTTATTCACATACATAAGTTAAAATGTTCCTATATATAATTTTTTTACATGAGGATGATTCATTTAATTAATGGTTAATGATAATTTTTTAGTTTATTTTTTTGGTTTTTATGACTACCCTGAACTACATTCTTTTTTATTAATATTGTGTACATATGTTTGATCTAGTATATGAAATAGTTTATGAAAAACCCAATACAATATAATTTAACAATAATAAAAATTTTATAACCATCCATTAAGGCAGTAATATAAAATTTCCCTATATACATGTTACTAGATTAATTATTTTTGTATGTATTAATGAGGTGAATATAATCTATAATAATAATAGAAATTAATATATTCTATTTGAGATATTTTTCTATTGAATATTACCTCATTTAATTACCCCTTATGTAACGTGGATTTGGTCATGGGGTGAGACTTGTAGAACATGTAATTAAGGATATTGGTGAGTATATATTCTTTTAGATATTTATAGAGCTTCATGACATGTGCTTAGAATGGTGGTGGTGAGGGGTCGTATTTATACTTTAGGATGGGTAGTTTTAATTTATTAAAAAATTATTATTTTATATTAAATACCAACAAAATTTGGGTGGCATTAATTCCTAAGAAATATATTGATAATTTATGTTTTAAAGGATATTATTGACCAATAAACACATCAACCAACCATTTAATATTCTTTTTTTAGTTATTTTAATCTTTTACTTTTTAATATTAACAAGAAATATTATTTTTCTTATACTATCGTAAATATTTTTTTACCTCAGTATGTTTTTGTGCCCAAAAATGAAATTAAAATTATTATCTAATTTGGACCTCTTGATTCCAAATATTTAATCCATTTTACATGAATCAATTTATGAGAGAGATAAAAATCAATTCTAATTTCATTCCTGTATAACATGTAAAAGAATTTTTTTAATAGGTTAAAATCATGGGTTTTAAAACATTATAAGCATGTTATTAAAAATGATACATATTATGTATTATTTCATTCTATAAATACATTATGATCTATATTATATTTTAAATTATCATAAAATAATTATTTTATAAGAGTTTTGGAACATTTTAAAAATAGTGTTTTCACATTTTATCCTAAAAAACATCGTTCGAGGAAATACCCAAATATTTACCCAATGCTAATTTTGACATGTTGAGCCAAAATATGAAGTTCATTTTGTCAAATAAATATACAAAAATATTTTAAATATATATATATATATACATTTTATTCTGTGAAATTAAATTATATTTTTTTGATGAACATATAAATTTTATGAATAAAATTATTGTACTAAAACATCTATGTTCATTTATCAATACTAATTAAATTTGTATTTAATATTAACTACATTTTTATTTTATAATATATTTAAACTTTTTCACACTAAAATTTGAAATCTTGTTTATTACGATCATAATAAAATATTGATATTTCAGAGTTCAATTAATCTTAGTGTTATTTGCAATGTTATCTCTCAATCATAGTGTTCTTTTGAAATATCAAAGTATTAAATTGTTTTATTATATATGTTAAAGATTATTTATTAAAGAGAACAAATTATGTCTTGAATATAGAGAAATGATATAATAATACAAATCATTAATATTATTATATCAATGATGAATATCCTTTCAATTAATATGTGAAAAAGTGAATATGATGTTGGGATTAAATAAGCTATAAATTGTTATTTAAATACTTATATTTGATTATTTAATTGTTTTAAGTAATTTTAATTGAGGTATAAATTTGTATAAAAATTTTATTATTATATATAAATATATATAAATTTATTTGAGATACATTTAAATACTTAATGATTACATTTGGAAATTTGTATAGGGTATAAGAAGCTTTAATGGGGTTATAATTTATGCATAATATTTTGTGTTTAGATCATGAATGGAGAAATTAAAATGTGTAAGGTGCTCACTATATATATAAAATATTTTATGGATCTAGTAGAAAAATGTTTTATGTATAGAGATCCTACAGATGTGTAAACGTTTCATAGAATTATATGTGAAATATTTTACTAAGGAGTGTGATAAAAAATTAAAATATTGAGTGAAGAGCATGATTTTTTAATCTATGTGATATAATTCTAAAATTTCATTATCATATATATCAAAGTAATTTCATTTATTATATAATTGTTTTATAAGTGACATTTTCTCTAATAAATCTAATAAAATTGGAATGTATAGTGCACTTCTATGATATGTAATGTTTTCTATGGAATCTGTTTTATTTTAAAGAAGAATAAAAAATGTGGCTAATTCAAATAATATATTTATTGGAGTGTCCAAAATATTTTAGATAATAATATAAATGTTTTTAATTATAATATGTTATATCCATATATAATTTTGGGGGATATAATAAATTATTCTTGAAATGATATTTTAGGATGATTTATTTATTAATTTTTTTTAACTATGATGACTCATTGCTAGTCTTGATTTAGAAAATTTTATTATGATGGTTTAAGAAGTGGAATTGATTCTACACCTTACAGATGATTATTATTCAATGATGTTATTCAGAGAATTAACTATCTAGCTGATGGGGGTTATATTTTTCAAATTTTTTCCATATCATAAGAATGAATTTCAACCATATGACAAAACCACATAACATAAAATATTTTTTACTTAAATTTCATTAATATATTTAATTGAAACTAAAAGTTATTTTTATGATGTTTTTTAATAGAAATAGTCCATGATTAATTGATGGAGGTCATGGGGAATTAAAATCATTGATTGAAGGAATTTTCTATCTTCAAAATATAAAAAATATAATTATATTAATAAATTGAAAAATAGAGAGAAGTGATAGATAATGACCCAATAAAAAAATATTTAAGAACAATATATATATGCATCAAAGGAGAATAACCCAATGATATTTTTAATATAATGTCTTTTTTCCTTAACACTAATTTATAATAATAAGAAAATGAATGTTTGAATACTTTTCTTATGATGCTTTGTTTTTTTGGCTTCAAAAACATAGAAGAATAATGATGAAAGAATAAATATGTTTTGAGGAGGGATCAAGAAAGACTATTTTTCCTATCTACTATGTTGAGATAGTCATATTGGGTGGTACTATGTTTTGAAAATCATATGGGATTTTAGAATTGGGGAAGACCAACAATCCAAATTCTTTTCTATAAAATATTTCACAGTTATTTAAATAAAATAAATTAACTATAGATAAGTAGATCAACTTATAGTTTTCAAAGCCTCCGGTTATATAGAAATATCAAATCACTTGATATTTCAATTTTTAGTGACCATGTTCATTAGAGAAAATAATTTTGTAATCTCACAGTAACTGTATTAATATTTTAATATGTATGAAGTGATAGAAGTAATTTTTTTGATATTTCTCTAGGTAACTAATGAAACAATACCTGAGAATAGTTTGACACCACACCCCACTCAACAACCACCATTAATTTATAATTCATTATAGTTTAAAATCTATGTTATTGATAAACAAAAACACAAGAAGGATATAATCACATGCATCATTGGAGGAAAGTATAGAAATTTTTTATGTTAGTATCTACATACTTTTATACATTTAATGCAGTAAATGTGTTTTTGGTTACTAAATCAGATATAACATTATCATAATAGATAATAATTGATTGAATATTGAGAGTGTTTAAAGATTACGAGTAAAAAAAGAATATGGTAAAAGTTTTCACATGAATTGGATAATATATATCATATAGTTTCTCTTTAGAAAAATATATCCATCATAGAGCACGTTGTTAGGTATTAATTAAGGCCTCTTCAGTACACCTCAACTAGCATCAGATAAAACCAACTTTTCCGCAATTGGTTTTATTTTTATTCTGAAGTATTTTTATATAATTAATATATAGAGGATTAATAAATTTTTTTAGGCCCCGTGAATGGAAAATTAAATATTTTCATTTACAATGAAGATGTGGAGGTTTGAGCATAAATTTTAAAAAATGGGATGAAAAAGAAAGAAAACAATTTGATAATGTTTTTGGAACAGAAAGATAGTACACCACTACTAGAAGGTAATCATAGTGGTTTTCAATGTCAATATGTTGATAATTACTTTTCTGTTGAATTAAGATCCATATAAACATAAAATTTATAAAATATTTATATTGAATCGATTAGCTTTTTTTAATCATGAAAATATTTATTATTATAAATTCTGAGTCTTAAACATTACATATTATAGTGTATTTCCACTAGAATTCAGATTATTTCAATATTGATGATATTTTTTGTTATGTTTTGTAGATAATTAATCCATTACACTTGAATAAATAAATATTATATCATAAAGTGAAAAATTCATTTAGTATACATTTTTTCACCCAAAAAAAACATATATGATAGAATTATTTTTATTTCCATGAAAAATATGCTTGAATTTGAACATGTATTATCCTTTTCATTTAACCAAAATTAAACCCTATAAACCATTTTAAATCTTAGTATGGGATCAACAAACACAGTAAGTGAAATAATAATAATGAATTAAAATATTTGTCCTTATATACCTGTACAAAATTTCATTTCAAATAAACATTGGGTTTAAAATAATAACTTTCATAGACATGAAATCAACTCCTCTTTCAATATATTTTCATAAAACATTTTGTATGAAATATTAATGTAAAATTATCATTTTAATAATCATTTCATTGATAACCTTAAAAAAATCATGAATAAATTTTCAAATGGATATACTTTATACCCTTAAGAAGTATCATATACATTCCTTTGAACATAATCCTGGAAAATTACTTGTGAAAACATGAATTTTTTATAAAAACCCATATAAATCATAAATAATTATTATTGATAAATGAAATAATCATTTCCACTTATGTAGTAACCATCACATGAACAATTAATGTAATCCTCCTAGTTACACATGGAATAACTCACATGGTTAAAATTAAAATCACCCTCATGGTTATAATTTGAGTAATCATCATAGTTACACATGGAAAAACTATCATGGTAAACCATGAATATAAACATAACCATTGAATTGGAAGGATATCATGGACCCAGAAGTATTTATTTTACAATAAATATTTCCACTATAAGGAAAAGTTCAAATGAATCATCACATATTAGATCAAATCATGCATCATGAAAAAATTCATTCTGGAAAATAACCTTCCGATTACGAAAATCACATCTAAAAATCTAGGAACTATGAAAATATTAAAAATCCATTTTTTATGAAAATAAACATTTAAACAAGAAATATTAACCACAATGAATAAATTATTTCTAACAACTTGAAAATCTACTCTTTTCATAAAAGTTAAAAACATTCCTTCACAATTTTGGTAAAAAGTCAAAAAAAAGTTCCTCACTATGAAACACGAAATAATATTCATTTTAGTAAAATTTATAATTAAATAGTGTATAAATAGTAATTTATCTGATTATAAGATATTTATAAAAGTAAGTATAGAAACATTTTTAGAAAATATCGATAAGGGTGAAAATGTGTGTTTTACGGGAAACTTTAAAAGATTTGTTTCCTTTAAAATCTATTACCTTGAGTTTCACTCATAACATACCTTCATTTTTATCATGGATTGTAAACCTATTTTAATTTTTTAATTTCATTAGTACAGTTTTTAGGTTTTTCGTTTATTTTATTTTATCTTTTTCCTTTCTATATTTATTTACATTATCAATTAAATACATGTTGAACATTTTAATGATATTCTGATCAAAATCCCAAAAAAATGTAGGCATGTTTACAATGATTATAGTGGTTACTAAAAAAATATCTATAATAATATTCATGAAAGAATTATAAATTTTATACAGATTTATAATTTTGAATCCCGCTATAAAATATCATTTTGGTAAATAAACTCTTTTTTTATTTTTGAGACAATGTGTCATACATACGCGTGAGTAATGTTTCAATTTTGTAAGGATTATTATAAAAATAAGGTATGTTTTAGATAATCATAACATAATTGTCATAATACAATAAAAATAATATTTTTTCTTGGATTATACTTAATTATTTCATCCAACTGAGGTAGTGATTAAAAATGAATCATGTTACTCCATAGAGGTGGCAGTCCACATGTACGCACAAATGAAATTATCAAATTATAGTGAATAGAATTTAAAAAAAATAAAGAATATATTACATATTAATAATGATAAATATATTATTAATATAATATATATATATATATATATATATATATGTGCGTGCATTAAATTCAATATTATTACTACTCTTGAGGAAAGGTTTTTTAAAATGATAAAAATTAGTTCAAGAGACGGTAGTCCTCTATACACATGAACAATGGTTTCATTTCCCATTTGAAGGAATCAGAGATGAATAGAGGATTAAATTGACATAAAAACTCTTAAATGTGATTTATATATGTTTTTATTATATAAAAATGATTAATAAATATTTTTAAAATATTTAAGAATAAATAAAATAGATATTTTTTATTAAAAATTATAGTTTTTTTTCAACCTCCTTTGCATAATTCCATAAGACCACTAAGTTTGGTATTCCTCCCTAACTAAGGTCCCAAAAATAAGGTTAGGGATTATAAAAAGGTATTTTGGTGGATAATGATCAAACCCAAATTGTCTTGAATTATTAACTAAATGGATGTATAGATTCAATTTTAAAAGAGATAAAAGGGGAAATCTATAATGTTCTCAAAACATTAAATTATAAAATATTTTTATTTTCAAATTGCTAAAAATTTATTTATTTAAAATATATGATGAATATGGGTCAAAACCATTCAATAAATGTAAAATTAGACTTGTTTTTACCATGGTCATACCGTTAACATTTTGTTTTACTCTTTTTTTTGACCCCCACCGACAAACTTTTCATGAAAATATAGATTTTTACTCATTGAGGGTCAATATAGTTACTATAAATGTGTAAAAGTCCCATAAAATGACCATTTTTTACATTATCATATATATAAAAATATGTTTTATGAATATAATATTTTTAGTAATTTTATATAATTTAAAAGAAATATTATTTATTATACAATATCTTTAGTCTCTATTATTATAACAGTTCATTACTTTGACACTAAAATCATCAAGACATAAAGTAAATTTCAAAAAATAGATTTTAATTAATCTATAAAATTTCATTGGAATCTATAATATTTTATATTGTAATAATTATTTAAATTGTTATATTTTTTATCATTCAAATAAAATTTAATTTCTTTTTCCATTAATTGAACTATTACAACATTAGTGATTTATATGAACCTAACGTAATTATTTCGTCACTAAAATTTAAATATAAATTTTCATTATGAATATAAATCTTTTAGATATAGAAATATTTATTTATAAATAAACATATCATCTGGTTAATCCAATTCCAAAAATTATATAGTTATCCAAAACATGATTATAACTTTTTTTAATTTTCTTTAACTAAAATATATTCATGTTTATAAACATACTGAAATGGTAGAAGAGAAAATAACTGAATTTTTTATGTTTAGGTAAGAAATATACTCAAAAAAATAAAATTAATTCATGTTTTAGAGTTATTTTTAATTATAATAATTTTATTTTTAACATTAATGACTTTATTTACCATTTACACTTGCAAAAAAAATATTAGAAATGTTACCTATAATATATGAAAAACGGAACTATTAATAAAATTATATCCCAATTATTCCAAATAACGAATCCATTTTTCAAAATTGATAACACAGAATTGGCATATTCGATTTCAAAATTAAATTCATAAAATGAAATGAAAAATAGTTTTTCATAAAAATATAGTTTTGAATATAAAATGTTATTATACTAAATTGATGATTGAATGTTATTTCAAAACCCATTATGGAATTATAATTATTAAAATGTATTTATTAAAACATTAAAACTAATACAAATTATAATTTTACTTTTTAAGTACTTTAAAATAAAAAAATTGTTTTAAATAAAAATATATATCTCACTATTTATCACAAAAACAATTATTTTTCGAAAATTATCTAATATTCATAATTACACAACAATAAAATAGTAAATTTAAAAATTTAATATATTTTACCAAATTAAAATTTAATATGTTTATAAATTAACATTTAAATAAAATCATATAAGAAATGATTTTAAAAAAATCTGAATTTGTCTCCCAAATAACATTATATATTTATAATGAATATAACAATCTTATTATGAAATACATGTACACTAGAAAATTATTTTTCTATAATTACACTGGATATTTTATCCCCCTTCCAGAAAATGTGTCTTTATAGTTTTGAGTAATTTATTAAACAAGTAGGCATATATTTCCCTCTTATAATTTTCAGATTCTAATGTTCCTTCATCAAACATATGGTTTTTTCATAAGAACACAAACTATTTAATTACGTTGTTCCTTAATAACTAATCTCTATTTTCAAGAAGCTAAGTAGGTTTTTCATTATAAAAATGTTTGTCTTGAAAATATACTACTTAAGAGCTCAAAACATGAGTTGAATCTGGTAGAAATTCCCTTAAAATTGACAGATGAAAGTTTTTATGTGCTTTAGATAGATAATGAGGCAAGGATAATCATTAAAAAACTAGTCCATGATTTTTTTAGTCTGTGATAAATTATAATGAAACATAGATTTAGTTTTATATTTTTATCAAAATTCATAACACATTTCCATGGAGATATATTAATAAAAACAATATCTCCTATACTGAATGAATAAAGTTCCCCATATTATTTGTGTAACATTTCTACCTGCAATATGATTCCCTAGTATATGGCTGAATCATCAAAACCATCTCATCCATTTCTTGTACCAATTCTTGTCCAATCAATATCCCCCCACCAACATAATTTCAAAATACATGATTTTGACACTTCATTCCATGTAATGCCTCAAGAGGTTCTATCTTGATACAAGAGAAAGTTTTGTTATTATATGATAACTCAACCAATTAAATATATTGATCCAAACATCCCAAATAATCCATTAAAAACTCAAATAATATCCTCTAAATTATAAATATATCTATATAATAGTCCATTACAGTAAGCATGAAAAGATGTGTGGATATTTAATTCAATGCCAAATAACATCTAAATTCCATTTTAAATTTTATATATGAATATGGTATCATGACAATAAACAATTGATAGAGGAAAAACATGTAACATTATTATCTCATCAAGTTACATCTGAGAAAGTTTATCTAAATAAATTGTTTCTCGAATAGGAGGGAAATTTAATTATTTATTTGGTATATCAACATCAACCAATATTTAATATTTTCCTTAATAAGATTTTTCTAATCCCAAAATGAAATCTATATAGATTTTATCCAATTTCCATTCTAGAAATCAATAAGGAATAATTGTGCCCTTCGATAATTATCATTTTTAGCTTAATGAAATTTCAAACATTTTAGGGTGAATTCATCAATATCTCTTTTCATTACATCCCACCAATAATAATTCCAAAGGTATCTATTCGAATTATATCATCGATGATGAAAATAAAATAGAAAACTATGAGATTCACAAGACAATTCACTCTTTAACTATAAATCAAAATGAACACACAATCTATATTTAAATATCAAAACTCATAATTTATCATAAATAGTTTTCATGACACATGCCCTACATAAAATGTTTTATCATTCTCTATAACTCGTGGCCTTCATTATCAACCATCTTAATTATTTAGAATAGTGATGATTTCATATAAACATAAAAAATAACAGAGGATGTCTCAATATCTAAAACGTTTTGGAAAATTTTAATCAAATCAGTAATCATAGGTTCATGATTCATACACAACATGGTTAATGTGGAAATATTATTCTAACTGAAAGAATCATCCTTTATTTTTTCTTTTTTATGATGTTAAATGAAAATGAAATTATAATCCTTAATCAATTCCAACCATCTTCTCTTCATCATTTCGAAAATAATGGATTTAAATATATACTTAAAATTTTTATTATAATTACATATTTCACACATGGTTCAATATAAATGACTCTATTAAATTTTAAATGAAAATACCACAGAATATAATTCAAGAACATGTGTTGGATAATTTAACTCATTTGGTTTTAGTTATAATAAAAATACATAGTCAACTTGTGATATTTAATTTTGAGACAACCACATCCCTTTAAAGAAGAATCATTTTAGATAAAAAGTATCCACTTCTAGAAAGAATGGAAAAAATTGGATAATTCATTAATCTTCTGTTTAGTTTCAAAAAATATTCATCATATTATTTTATTTGGATAAATTTAACCCATTCTTATGATAACAGATTTAGTGGGACACATAACCAAGAATGTTTTCAATCAAATTTATGGTAATATAATTTTATCCCATGAAAACTATGAATCTCAAAAACAAATTATGTTATTGGTCATTCATGAATCACTTTTATTTTCTTTGTCAAATTTTTTTTTTCATCTTTACTTAGAATACTCCCATGGAAAAAATATTTTTTGACGAACAATAAAATTTCATAAATTTTCCATATACCATATTTTCATTGCGGGTTTCTAGAAAAATCTGTTTATTTTTTTTCATAATCCTTGTAATATTTTAAAAATCCAAAATATCATCAATAAAAAAAAATTATCTAAATATTTATTGAATAATGTATTCAAAGATCCATAAATTTGGTGATGGAAATTTGTAACCCGTATTAAATAATTTCAAACTCATAATGAAAATATCTACTCCTGAATGTTATTTTTGAAACATCAAACTCCTTAACCTTCAACTAATGGCACAAAGATTTATATTCAAGCATTGAAAAATATTGAGCTCCTAGGATCTAATTAAACAATCCTTTTATTTGTAAAAATAATTATGTATTCTTAATAATAATGATATAAAAATATCTATAATCAATTTATATTCTCATCAGACCATCATTCATTTCAACAAATAAATTAGCGGTACCCTAAGGTGATGTTCTAGGATGAAGGGGATTTTTTATTTTATTTTTCAATTCTAAAATTTCTACTTGAGCCACTATATAAAGAGGTTCTTAAATTTTCATAGCATTATGAACTAAGTCAGTAGTAAATTGAACTACCAAGATAGGTATATCACTAGTAAAATAATTATAAAAATACTCGAGGTAGTATTTTACTAATGGAACATCAATAATATGATTTATTTCTATATTCTCAAAAAAATGTGAATGAATACATAGATATAAATAATTTAATAGTTTTTGAGATTCTCGTTATGTAATAAATGTTATGGGTTTATTCTTACAAAAAAATTGAAACACTATAAAAAATAACATCTTTAGCACTAAAATTTATCTTATCATGGAAACCAAAAATCCAATCCATACCCAGAATAACATCTAACTCTACTAATGTATAAATAATACTATTATTAGGAAATTTGACCTTTAGAATAATAACTGAAATATTCATAATGTTTATTTTTCCTTAATATATAACCTAGGTACTTTTACCCTAATATATGGATCCATTTATTGTGAGTTGTTTACAATTTAATAAAATAATCCTTGAAGTAAATGAATTTATTGACCTCAAATAATATAGTATAGTAGAATAATTCGAATAATCAATCCATGTACAAAATTCAATATCGTTTTATAACCCAAAATCTACTTATGTTGTTACAAAGTATTTCACAACACCTTTCTACTTATTTTCTGGATGCTTCCCATTATTCGGTTCCTTCATCAACGATGTATGTGCATAATTATCTATCTCACCACATTTTGAAATAATTTAATGTGTACATATCAAAATTGGATATACCACTGACATGATATTTTTCATTATAATCCAAGGCCATATTCCATGAATTATCCCATTAGCATCACATACTTAATATTTTAATGTACCCCAGAGTTATTTTTACCCCACTTTTCATAAAGGGGTGACTTGATTTTATGATATTCATTATTCTCTGATTGATTCTGTACCATTTCCAACCATTTGGGGGTTTTCTTATTATCTTTTTCATGAATGAAATGATCATCATAAAATTCCATTTATACCCTCTTTGTATATCAAAAATTATTTTCCTAAATTATGAATTTATGAGAAATAAATTTCCTTCAATATCTTTGATTTAATACTGAGTAATAATTATTTATTTTATTATCAAGAACATAGATAATAATTTTATCAAAACATGTCAATTCGGTGAAGTTTAATTCATATGTGTGTAATTAATGTTACTCTTTTTGTTTCAATTACTTCAATTATTTTCCCATACTATGTCACACAACCTTATGAATTATTCATAAAATAATCACATGCAAATGAATTAGTCTCTTGTCATTCTCTTGTATTCTTTACCACATTCCACCATTAGTCATCTTCACCATTAAATGGAAAATAGAGAAACTATCCATTTAATGATCTAAACATCCCATGATGCCAAATATCTTTTAAGGGATCTAATCAATCATTCATCAACCATTGGGTCAGAAGATCCACTGAATAATGGGGGTGTTTTCTCATAAAATTATTCAATATCTTCATCTTCATTTATGGTAAATCTAGATATACTATGGAATGGATTCCTCTAACAATAATAGCTTGTGTAAATTATCCATTATATCCACGAACTACACATCTACAATTAAAACCATTCCAAGTTACTTATATGGAATGTTATCATCCATTCGGGGCCTTCCAATATTATCTTTCATGTTTTCCCTACGGAAAACTATTTTGAGCCTACATTGTTTAGATGAGCGAGTATAGTAATCTCTAAATTCTATGTCATTTAAATCTAAATTTAATGTAAAATTATTTAATTTTATTTTAAAGAAATTATCATAACCTTTATAATTATATAAAAATTCTTCTAATAAACACTATAAATTGCATGCCTTAAACAATACATATTATAGTGTCCTTAGTCTATAATTCACTTACATATATTTTTTGGATCATTTATCTTTTATAGATAATTATCCATAACTGTGGAATAAAAAACAAAAAATCTAAAAAGTGAAAACATCCAATTAGTATCCATCTTTTACAAAAAAAATAATTTTATGATAAAACATGTTTCTTTTTTTGAAAAATTATCCCTACTGTTACCTGTTGTTCTCTATTTACATTACCCATTATTAAAACCCCAGAAACAATTATCACTTCAGATTATCTCAAAAATCTCAATAAGGGACATAAAAAGGAATAAACTATTAGTCCATTAAGAGTTATAAAAAAATCATATTCCAAAAAAAATTATCATTTATAATAAACATTTTCTTTACCATGTAATTAACAGATATGTCAAAATATTTTCAAAAAACATTTCATAATAAATATTAAGGGAAAAGTAAAAATCTAACAAATTCTAAAAATTAAAGGAATATTCCACGTAAAAAAATTTAAATGACGGGTTAAATGACTTCAAATCATAATAGGAAAATCTCAAAAAAAATGTTCAAATCATTTTTAGCAAATTCAGATTTGGAATAAGTAGAGAGTTTTAAGGGAAACATTAAATGGGATTTTTTTAAACAAAACAATTACCTTGAGTCTAACTTATCAGATACATGCATTATCATAATAAATAATAAATGTTTCCTAATTATTCATTTTACTAGTAACCATATTAAATCCTATTATTCTATTTATTATTTCTCTTACCTTGGTATATTTATTTAGTAAATCTATTAAATTCTCATCGGCCATTTTGATGATATTCAGTACATAATTCTTAAATTACTTAGGTATGTTAAAAATTTGTCAAATGTAACTACTCCATAATCTCCAGTATTATAATCATTAAATAATTATAATTTTTATAAAAAACAACTATAATTTTAAATCAAACCCTTTAATATGGTTATAGAAAATGAACTATGTTACAATCTTAGAGATTCTAGATCATACGTATGAATGATTAACGTTTCTATTTATCAACGATCATTATTGAAAAATGGTATGTATTATATTACATTTATAGAATTATCATTATATCAATAGTATAATATTACTTCTTTAATTATAATTAAATATATCATCCATTTTATGTGCTGATGATAACCTAATCGCATCATTTTGTGGAGGTGGTAGTCTATACATACGTGTGAATGGCGTTATCAATTTTTAGTGAATGGAAATATAAGAAAGTAAATGAGATATTATATTTTAATAATTATAAATATGTCACAAATTCTTTATATATTAATAAAAATAAATATATAATTGTAAACAGTCTTCCATGAAGATGATATAAAATTAATTTCACTTGTTCATAAAGTGGTATTCCACCATAGACTCCAATGATGGTTTCATTTCCCATTTGACGGAAGAGGATATAGATATAAGTTCTTCCATTAACATAAAAAAACTTTAGAATATTTAATATATAATTTTTATTAAATTATAATAATTTATAGAATATTTTAATGGTATAGAAGAATACATGTACAGAAAATCTTGATTAAAAATTATATTTCTTCATTGCACAACCTCCTTTCTTTAATTTCTTAAGACCACTATAGTTTTTGTTTTTCATTAACTAAGGCATACATTACAATAGTAGGTATTTAAGAAAGGTAATATATTATATATTTATTGAATCAAATGTGTTTTCAAATTTGAATTAAATGGAATATGATATTCGATTTTATATGATATGGGAGGTCGTTGATTGAATTTCACAAAACATTTAATTATTTATAGTTTATGAATTCAAAATGGCTCTAAACATATTTTTTTAAAATTTAGAATGATAATTGATCAAAATTATCTTATAAAAATAGAAAAAATATAGATTTTTATTTTTTATTTACCGTAATCATTTTGTTTTAACAGCTTTTACACTTTCCATGATAATAATGATTTTAAGTCGTTAAGGGTCAATATAGTTGATATTAATGTGTAAATTTCCCACAAATTGACATGGGATTTTATTATAAAAAATATCCTAATAAATTTTATAAATATAATATTTTTATTAATTTTATATAACTTTATATGATTTTATTGATTTTAATATATCAATAATTCCAATTTTTAAAAATATTCCTTACCTTAAATCTGATAATATCAATAAATTGATTAAAATCATGAAATTATATTTTACTAAATCACTAATATGTAATTAGGTAATAGAAAATTATTTTAGTACATCAATTATCTTAAATTACATTTATTTTCTTATTTAATTTTCATTTTCCTTGTTTTTATAGTCATTGAATAATTTCTTTCATCTTCATTTTATATGAATTTAAGGTATTATTGTTGTTAAAACTAAGACTGTGTTATTTCTTTCTTTTCATTAAATAAAATATTATAAATGATAAAATCTAAACTTGATTGAAATAATAGACATATAACTGACTATTTCATTAGTATGGATTTAATGGAATCGTCCAATAAAATAAATGTGATTTTCAAGGTGACTTAATACATAATAACATTTAATTTTTAACATTAAGTACCAGATTTACACTGTACCGTGGAAATAAAAATTACAAAGGTTATTATTCATATTGACAATATGTAAAAGGAACCAATTAAACAAATTTGGACCCAAAGAATCCAAATATGGAAGCAATTTATAATAATTCATGAGAAATATGTTTTTTAATTTAATTTAAAATTAAACTAGTAAAAAGCAAAGAAATTTTTTTTTCAAAAAAATGCAAATATAAATATATTAAATATTTTTTAAAATTATATAATTAAATTTATTTTAAAACCCATAATTGAAATATTTTACATAAAGTTTATATAATTATTATTTTAAAAAAAATAAAAAATAGATTTTTAAATTGTAAATAAATAAAAAAATATTTTTTTCAGTAAAAATATATATTTATTTCTATTTATTGAATAATATTTATTTTAAAAAAAAGTATAAAAAATACATCCTATGATAATGTTACATTTTTGAATTAAAAAAATAATATAGTTTTGAATGTTGATATAAATTAATTTTGAGATTCGTCTTTTAAAAAAACCTCATAAGAAATGAGTTTAGTAGTTCAATTTCACTTTTTGATTTTCAAAATAAATTATTATATTTATAATAAATAAAACTATTTTTTTAGAGAATACTAATAACGTTGAAATTGTTTTTATATAATTACCTATGTTATTATAATTATCCTATATTAGTCCCTATTTAAATTGTTATCAATATATTTTTATACCACAAGGGATATAAGATGAGAAATGAACCCTGGAGTTAGAAATTGGTTCAATGAAAGATACCTTGGCAACGTAGTGTATGAAGTGAAACAATATAATAAATCATGTTGAATATAAGTATTAATCTATATTACATTGAAATGAGTTATTTTTTGCAGTCGAAGAATAATTTCATAAGAAAGATTGTAATTTGATCATGTTTAATAACATTATTAATGAAAGTATTCATGCAATGAATGAACTAATGAAGGTTAAGAATAATCAAACTATAAATTCAAGAAACAATAATGTGAATTAAGATAAAAAATCATTAATAATAAATAAATTTTATAATTTATATGATACATCAGATAAATAGTTATACAACCAAGTCACCTAACGGTTTAATGCAGTGATGATTAGCTATATAAATATTTTATTTTACAAAATATGCTAATATTTACTTATAATATTTCTCTTATGGACTCATTTTTTGATATCAAATATTATATAATCATCCTAAAAACATGGGGAACTAAAAAATAAGAAATATTTCATCTCATATGCTCAATAATGGAAAACCATAACATAATATACTAGATTATATAGATGATTGCGAACTTGATTAGTGGATATATATATTATTAAAAATCATTATATAAAAGTTAAAAACAACAAAACCTCGTATAGAAATATATAAATATTAAAATACATATATGGATGTATAAAATTTACAACATGGATGAATATACATTTAATACTCATAAAACATGAGAATACGACATAATATTACATAATATTTGAAATATAAGGCACACCATGAACACATGTAATATCATGAAATTGAATACCATCATAGATATATGGAATATATTTAAAAAAATTAAATATAAAATAACCATATGTATAAGAAAACCTTTGTATGAAAATTAATTATTTCCAATTATTATGAAAAAACTAATTATTTTAATGATTTTCAATATCATGACATATAAACTAGAACCAATTCCTTGGATGGTGATATAGGTCCCCACCATTCATTATCCCTACATTTGTGTGCAACTAATAATCAATCACTATCGTATATTAAAGAACCCATGGAGAATTCTTGGCTTATTTATCATTTTAGAAACATCATAATCCATATACAACGAGAATCATATAACAAAAAACTAAAATTTTCCAAACGTAATTGACTCTTAAATAATTTAGGGAGATTAAAACCACAATTCAGGATAAATAATATTTAGATGAATAATTTATTTATAAACACAAATGTTTTCAGAAGATGTTTTAGGTGCTGTTATAAAAGATGATGTCTAAATCATATAAACAAAACATTTTAGAAGGGAAATTGATGAATTTTTATAAACATAATATAAATATTTTTAAATAATATTTCATTAAAGAAACAAAAAAATCTATGAAATCTAGTTTTTATATAATTAAACTAAATCTCATTATTAGTATTTTAAGGGAATTTTATTAAAAAACCTCATAGAAATATGGGAATAAATTAATTTCATAAAATATATAAAGTTAAATACAAAGAATAAAAAATATAAAACCTATTTTCATTTCTAAAAGAGATTAAATTTGATAATAAAACACCATATTAGGATGAAAATTTTCCATTGGTAAGTACTGGGGGTCATAATGACCAATGCAAAACATTTATTTCATAAACATTGTATCAAAGAAGTGATTATGGATGATTAGAATTGATTTACATAGATAAAAGGTGGAAATTATTTTTAATATAAGGAAATATTAAGACCAATAAAATCTTTACATGTATACAAATGTAAGAAGTACTATGATGTAAATAAATGGAAAGTGAGTCAAAAAAACCCTTACCTTGAATAACCAATTGTTAATACCCCTATAATCTTATATAAACCAAACATAAATATATTCATTACCAATTAATTGAAATTATTCATATGTATTTCATTTAATATACTTATATTATAAAAAAAACATAGTAAATAAAGTAGTTAATGGTTGTTTATCCTTATCATCAATTGTTTAGTATTTTTTATTGTTTTATTAATGGTTATAATATCGATATTGAAACCAATTCATTGATCTTAATATTATAATTAAAATATTATTTCCGTTTTAAGAATATACATTTTATATTGATCTATAAATTTCTTATCTAATTCCATAATATTTATATTTATTTTGCATGAAATTTGAATCCTGGTTGTCTTATTATTGTATTTTTAGCGATTAAAGACTAAATTTTAATAATATGTTAAATGAAAAATATATCGTTTATATAACAATAAGAAAATTATTATTTTCTAGTAAAATTATTTTTATTAATATTATGTTCTCAAATACATCCATGATATAATTTTATTACTTTGTTCATGAAGGTGATTAGACCAACCCAAACATGATCTTATTATAATTCGATCATTATGTGTGGTTGTGAAACTATTTATTTTATCATAATATAATTTTATCTTATAAAGAGTGTTATTATATATATTTTTAATGTTTTGAAAAATATTTTATATTTTTTGTATAAAAATTAAAATTCTAGATGTAAAATAATAAAATTGTTTTTTCATTGTGGTAATAGTCTACAAGTATGCATGTTCATTATTATTTTGTTTTCATTAGTCGATTGGGGAAAAATAATGATTTTTATATTAATATAATGAAATTATATAATATTTATAATAAGAAAATAATTATATCAAAATTTATTTGCGGTAGTAAAATCGAATAAAACATTTTTTGGGTAGCTTGTGTAATTCTAAGGGAATTTGAATTTTGTTTTGGGGGAGGTTTTCTTTTGAGGGTTTAGACACAGAATAGAGATTAAAGAGTTTTTACATTCTCAAAATGATTTATTACTATGGGATTAAAGTATTATATGATGAATATGTGTTTTAGGAGGTCACCAAAGGAATGTTCAGGGGATAAAGACTATTTAAACCTGCATCATAATCTCTTTTATGTTATGAAAGGGCTATTCATGCACATGAGATTTCTTCATAGGGTATGCTGGATAGATCATATTCATTTATGTTATCTATAGAATAAAAATATTTAATTTTCATGGAATTAAATCATGTGTAAAATCATAATCCAAGCCAGTAATGTTTTTTAATTAACAACAGTTTTGATTCCCCTTTATCCATTAACTCAATAAGTATCAAATGCGAGGATAAAAGTCGATGCCATTATAATCCATTGTCATATATTATTATTCATTATTCAGGATATTTCATGTTGGATGTATGTTATGGCTTCGTATCACTCCCATAACCACATTGCCCCTCATTTACATTGATTTTAGCATTGTTTGGTTTAATAAATATATGGATATTCCAATATAAGATGGTGAAATCCAACATTTTGTTACTAGACATTCATGTAGCCTAGTTAGAGGACACCTTGAGACAATGTCTTATATCCTTATTTCATCATCTCAAAAGACGTTTGTCATGAAACATATTTATTTTATTTTTTTAGATAAATATAATTGAGGTTGATAATTTTTTCATCGTCAGTGGTTAGGGATTATGTTTAGGTTCATTATATAGTTGTGTTGTGGTCCCTATGGGTATATATGGTGAAGGATCTAGTGATTAAGTGGTCCTATGTGAGTCATTTGGGGATAATTCCAATTTTGTTAAATTATAAAATTATTTATAATTTCTTAACATTATTTATATATAGTGTATGTCTCAAGGATGGAGTTTGGGTAGTTGTATAATCTATATTGCTACATGAAAGAGCATGTGCAGTGAGTTTTCTTTATTTAGAGTCAAAATGAAGAATTTTATGGATGATTGAAGATTTCATATACACCAACCCTTATATTTTATGCATGTTTTATGTGGAATGTGTTTTTTGGTCCTTCAACAGAGGGAAACAACAATGTTTTAATACATTATTTTATTTTAAAATTCATATTATAGAGTATAATGTAAAATGTACTAATTCTATGAGGGTCTATAGAACTGAATTGGTTTTTCTAGGTTTTAGATGGTTGGTGCCTAAATATAACCTTGACACTTGGACACCTCTGATATGGATTGTGACGTCACTAGATACAGATGACCATTGTAGATCGGGTGCGGACCCTTGATAAATTCTCAGCCAAGGTGGATTGACTATTAGGAGAGTTGAAATGAATTGGGTGAGTAGATCAATATGGAGTAACCCTTATAAAAGAGACAGGACTTTATCCATCGGCCAAAAATATCTACAGTGAGGCATACCCTTTAGGACAGTGGGTATGGGTTATGACATTTATGTTGTTGGGGTATGGGTTATCGTAAAAGCATTGGACACTACCCTAAGATATTAGTTATTATCGATGATGTTGAGTAGGATAACATCATTTTAGTGATAATTTAGGGGACACCTCTAAGTTTCCAATTAAGATATGACCCATATAGGGTATATATAGTTATGGGTATAGATGTTTGTTGGTGTCAGCTATTATAATGGATGATGCCATAGGATTATCATGAATTATCATATTTATTCTCGTGGTATTTTTGTGGAGGATTCTTAGCTTGGCTAGCATATATTAAGGTTAATGTAGAGGAGGACAGATAGTTGTACTTCCTATGATATGGAATTAGATTATATGATAGTAACAATTCATGAATTCCTATGATTCCATGTATTTTTTTAATACAGTGATACTATTGGGAATTCTCAGGGTTCATGGGATAAAACAGATTATACCATTAGAACATTATCGACACATGGGACTTTTGGTATTTGAATAGTGGTATGATTTGTTAGGTTGGAATTTATCCACAATAAAATAAGTTGTAATTCGTGAGGGAGAGTAGTCAATCTCATTAATTGATGCCTAGGACAACCTCAAGGATCAGGTGGATGAAAAAATGGTTGTTCAGCTACAAATCCAATAGATATTATATACCCAATGGATTCATCAATGAATCTAGGTATGGTATTAACTTTTATTTAATTATTCACTCATTAATCATTCATTATAGAACATATATCATTCCACAGGCCATCTCCCTCCTAGAAATTAAACATTTTCATGTCATTTAGAATTCTCAGGAACTTCAATTGTTTTCACTTAGAAGCATTGAGGACCGGGGATACCAAGTGATTCCCTTGGATTAAATACTCATAATTAGTGGTGTGGGTGTGGGATACCAAGAGTTATAGAAGAGGATCTCCTTAGGTGATTCTCTTATTTATAAACATTAACATTCATTGTGGAATGTATGGTCAATCTAAGTTTAAGACCTCATGATCAATGATGGTTGTTGGGATTGGTCTAAGAATGTGTATATTCCCATGGAGTGATTTTAATACTATATAATTTTGTTCACTAAAATGTAATTAGAAATAATATACATTCAAGATAAATATATATATCTCTTTTTATGTTATTAATTAATTTTATTATATTTTATTTATTTTTTCATCTGTGCTTCTCACATACACGTATCACTATATTATCGATATAGCATGAGAGTATGGTACTGGGACCATATTATGATTTATAATCTCAATATTATTGTGAGACTATGATACATTAATATTTGATTGGCCACAATTATTTCATATTCTGTTTGGGACAAATCCTGAGATTACATGATCGAGCATGATAGATCGAAAAATATTAGATTTCTGAGTATGGTATGGACCAATGATATAGTATGGTCTAGTTTTTGTTATATTTCATTGTCGTGGTGGGGGATCCATATTATATGTGATCATGACAGTTTGAGTTGTATGATGCATTTCATATATGATTGATTCTTGTTTATACATTCATTATAATATGATGAATGAGTTATTTATTTTATGAGTTTTCTGTCAAATAATTTATTATTTTTCACTCTGATATAAGGGGTATTGTTTCCCCACGATATCCTTATATGACACCTCAACTTTTGGTAGAATTATGTGAATTGGGAGGTTCACCTGAAGTCACATTGAGTTCGAGTTCGGAAACTATTCTGATTAATATAGGGAAGACCTATAAAAAGTGATGTTAGAGGTATTCTATTTATATTACTATTTAGAACATTGTGGACAATATATATATATATATATATATGTTAGATCCAATGATTTATACTATGCATGTGTTTCATTAAAACCTTTCTATTAGTAATAACAGGTTCTCAAGGATGGGAATTATATTATAGATTATTTCTATCATAGTTAAAATATTTTAACCTCACGTGATACAAAAAATATTTTATTTGTACGATTATTCTATATTCATATATATTAGCTCGTTAGAAAGGTATAAATTATGGATTTAATCTCTTTTCCCATGTATGTAGGAGTTATTTTTTGATTTTATTACTTGTAATTTAGGAATCATAAGAAATTTAAGGCATTGATCATATGTGTTATTTTCTAACAGATTATATTCTTAGTTGTCTAAATTATTAGAAAAAACTAAAATAGAAAATTTCCATATAATTACATGATTTAATTTTACTAAAACGGGCCAATAGGTATATGAATTTTATAATAATGGAAGTTATGTTGATTTGAAGTGATACATTATTAATGAGAATTATAAAGTACAACAGTATAGGGAAAATAGATTGAATCTAGTATGTTATTGAGCTAAATTGTTATTCTGAGGGAAACAACCTGTGGTGGTTATTATTTTGGTTCTATTATTCAATTTTTGACTAGAAACCTGTATGGTATTTCTAATAAATCTTGAAATGAAACAATATATTTCTCAACATTGTGATCGTGGTGAATTAGATTATGGTCATCATAGGTAGATTTTTCCTGATTGTGTGTAACAGTGTGATATTTCCCATTCCTATATAGAAAATCCTCATGTGAAACTTATTAGGATGTTTTCTATATAATATTTAGTTACTTATAGTTCTACTAACAACATATAGGATGTTTTCCTAGATCAATTCAAATTTAATTCTATCTAACTGAATATCGATCTTATAGTTCTTTTATATAGAAATTCTAGGACGATTTCATTCGTTGTGGTATTACTGATCATTGAGATTGATATTATTTATGGTTCTTCCATGTAGGTGGATGATTAGTGATAGTTGGTGTTTGGTGGGATGATTAATGGTCTTTTGGTGATAGTGGTGTGTCTGATACACAATATTGGGTGTTTTGTTCTATTATGTGTTGAGCGATATTTTGAGATGGTGGTGTGGATGAAATCCTATAAATTAACTCTAAAATGTTCAATATCATTTTATAAAATCACTCAAGGCATGAATAATAATTAATATTAAATATAAATGAATTTTTGAAATTAAATGTGTGAAAAATGTAATGGAAATTTTATTTACATGAATCAACCAATTCCCTGAAATCACGAGTCCTCATTTTAATAGCCATATTTCACATTAATAATATAATTGTCTATTTTGATGAATAAATTTCATTAAAATTGAAATATAATCATTGAATTATATGATTCATAAAAAATTCAAGTATCCATGATAATTAAAGTAAAGCATAATTTGAAGCATGGTTATGAAATTAACAATTTAATTCTGAAAAGAGGTTGTTGGAAAAAAAATTCGATATTTGAAAATATTTATATTAAAGGTGAAATCACTTTAATATGATGCATCATTAATCATTATTCTACTATTTGGGGGATTAATTGTTCATTCATTATCTTTCAAAATATAATTAATCAATTAATAACAAGGTCCATGTCATTAATGATCAAAAATAATAGAGGGAGAGTGATGCATGCTATAATAATTCACAAGACTGAAATTGAAATATAAATTCCTAGAAGAAAACTAATAGGATAAGACTTCATATGATAAAAATTTTGGGCCCTACATCTTTACTTCCACTATCAGGTAGTACCATATATTATCTATAGTAAAATATTGGGTGGATCTTCTTAGTCATGAACACCCACATGAAGCTTTTCCCATCTAGTAATTCGTTTTTGGTTGTGAGGAATGATTCACGGATAGAGTATACAAGATCCTATTCCATTGAAATTATGTACAAATTGTATGTAAGGGGTAGGATGATTTATGGAACATGCTTATTCTTGGTTTCTACATGTGTAACCTCCTCTTACTATTCTAGTGGTGGCTCGGCATGGGCTGGACGGATTGAATATTTAAATGGAATGTGAGTATATATTTTTACAGGAATATAATTTCAATTTAAATTACTAAAAATTAATCTATCTCTCTAATAATAGTTTCACTATTTCTTTATTTCATCAAGTTCGGCTAATTGGACATCTTAGTGGTCCTCCAGAGAATCGTGTTCATCAAAATCATGGAGCTCCATGCAATCTTCAGTAGGTGCATCTTCTTATTTGTTATCTACAAATAAATAGTGAAAAATATTTTACCATCCAAAATTTAATATAAGTGGGAATTAATTATTGATTCATATTTAATCATATCCAATAAAATAGAGTTTGATCTAATACCAACTCCCTTATTTGGTTTTCCATTGATATCTTCGTTAGTGGTGAGTTCATCTTAATGTTGGCTCTTAGTGGCTAAAATTTCATTGTTTGGATCATCAACCTTTAATTAAAATTACACCACATTGGTTATGTATTCTTTTTCCATATCTAGAAATCATTAGTCAGGTACTAATTATAAAATCTTATAAATTGTAAAGTCTCATTAATTTTCTTTTTCTCTATAATTACTCAAAAATTAATGAGAATATTTTCCGATATTATAATCTGAATGTGAGCCTTCATGTTCACTCTCTAGATCTTCATGGTTCTCCTCAATATATATTTTAAAATGATCAAGTCGTTAATATTCCATTAGTTTGACATAAACATTGTGGATTCCTTCAATGAAATGGGGAAACTCTAGTGGCACTTCAATTTTGGCTCGAATCTATGAAAGTAAATTCAGATTTGATCAACCATTCCCATCAAATCATTAGGTGAGAGGTCTTTATCTATACAAATTTTCTTCATATTAGCAATTATTATAGTAACATAATCCCTTCATTGGAGGAACTACATCATATTGTCTGTTTCCTATAAATACACATATGAGTAATTGATCTATTAATTGAATAAAAAATCACTCTAAAATATTATGGAGAATATTTTTTTATTGTTTTTGATAATCAATTTAAAAAATTTATTATGAAAATATAAAAATTCAATAAAAAATGATTAGATCAAAATAAATGACAACAGTTTTTATAGGCATGCATATTGTAGGTAATGGAAATTGAAAATTAATTTTCCTAATTTATCTCAGAGGTTAGGAAGGGTTATCAGACGTAAATATATTAAATGTTGTTCATCCAACATAAACTAATTCAAATAAAAATACACATTTTTGTGTTTATCTATGCAATCAATGATATTTTAAAAAATATATAAAATGATAAAAATAATACTATCAGGAAATGGTATAATGATATTATTTAATAAATAAATTTTTTTATTTAGTTTATGGGACCCATAATTCTCTTTTATGGTGTTAAAATTCAATTTGATCATTTTATTGTTTTTGTCATTCATGAATTTCCATTGTTTTATTTAGTGGTGTCAAATCTAAAATCTATTTAGAAATCAGGATTCCGTCTCCTCCTTTAATTAAGGGGGGGGGGGGGGTAAGTCACCTCAATTAATAATTTAATGTTATATGGGATTAAACTCCATCATATGTCACTTCATTAATTAAAAAAATCAACATCATTGCATGAAGAGCTTCTGTTTAGTGGAAGGTACCGAAAATATTTAAACAATTAATGGAAATGATATTGAATTCAATTTCATAGTTGAAAACATCAACCCTCGTTCACATCACTCTTGGTCACTATAAACACAATAATAAATCATTATTTACCAACATAATGAATGGAAATTCCACTTACCTCTTTTGGATAAGCCTTGGGTTATCCCCTCACTTCTTTGGGTAATAGGTTACTATTTGAAGAAAGAGTAAAAAAAATATATTAAAAATAATGAAATAATAATAGATAAAAAAATAAAATAGAATTGTAAAGGAAGAATAAATATGACAAATGAAATAAAAAAATTAAAAAATGATGAAGAAGAGTGATAGGTAAAATATTAAAATAAAATAAAACAAACCAGTGAAAAAATAAAAATAAAAATAATAATGCTTTATTGTGGTGCATAACTCCCATGGTAATTGAAAGACCTTCTTTATTTATAGAAGTTGATTTCTTTCAATTCTAGTCATTTGGGAAATATCTTTCGGATTCACAAGTATCTTTATATATCTCTTTTTAAAAAAATCGTAAAGATCTATGTGTGATATTTTTACCATGAGAAAAAATCATGGAATCCATGTATTTTATTAATTTTAATGTTGACTTATCCAACAGGGGAAGCATATTTGGCTTGTGAATGATATTGGGACAGTATTTTAAAGCCTCATGTTTGGTTTTCAAGGGATTTTGAAGACGTATGTGGTAATCTAGTGTTGAAATGGTGGTGAAGATCCCCATTATTCATCTGACCATTGAAGTGGTTGAATGAAACATCTAAGAAGGCTTCAAGGTGACTAGAAAATTTCCTAGAAATTATAAATGGTGGCAATATGCATTGGCAGTGGTTGGTGAGCACAATCCAATCTCCTCTAGCAATAATCATGGTGGTTTTCCACTGGTGTGGTGGAATTGTAAATGGTTTTCAGCAAAGATGAGGGGTGAAAGCTAAGTGGATCATGAAATGGGGTTCTATCCAAGTGTAGAAGAGCTGATCTAGTGAGGTGCAATGCTGTCTTTTAAAAAAATGATTAGTATTTATTATATTTTTTATCCCACATTTAAATGAAAAAAGGAAGGTTGAGGAATTAAATATGATCTCATGGTTATCCAATTGCAATAAAGTCGTGTGGGGCTAGGAGGACCCTCTCCCACCATCGTGTACTACACTGTCCTATCGAGGCCTTCCTTCAATCACTCCTTCTGTTTCACCACAATTGGTTGGATGTCGTAGGTGGCGGGCCAACTGTTACCACCCATGGATTTGACCAATATAGGCCCTTCACAATTATTATACCCAATATGAATCCTACCTCTTATTTTATCTCTCATGTGGGCTTGTATAGTTGGGTGTCCCTTTGGGGCTGCATATGTGGTTTATAAACCGTGGTTGATGGGATGGCCTAGGATAAACTATTTTTTGGTAATGAAAACCTAAAAGAGTTAATAAAAGTTAACACTTAAACAATATTCTTCAAAATTCTAAAACAAAAATTCAAATCCAAAATTATCATTCATTTATCCATTTAAATATATTTAAATTACTTATGTTATGATTTCTGACTATTATGTAAAACATTTGAATTCATGGGTATGTAGATCAAAATTTTAATAAAACCCATTGAAAATTTAATACAAATATTCATGAATTCTGTTTGTATTGATGTTAACCAATGAATATCAAGGATTTATTCATTGTTATCAACTATTAGTTTTTTAACAAAACTAGTTATATATTCAGAGCCTTTATAATTACCCAAAGCATATCTCATGGGTGTTTCTAGCCCAATGTACAGTCTTATACCCATTATTCTTGAACAATTTTGAAGTTCAATTCAATAAAAAACAAGAAACTTTTGGATTTATTACCCCAAGGATAATCTATTCCATGATCACATCCACCCACCAGTATCTATAAAGGAGTTTCATTAATTTGAAAAACAAAAATAGATATTTTAATGAACATTTAGTATTTTATCGTATACTTCCACTTATCCCTTATACATATCCCAAGGGTTTTCAATAAAATTATTACATACTATTTCCAACAAATAAATAAATTGTTCCCCAAAAATAACTATAACCTACTCTAATACAAAATATCGAGACTCAAGCAAACAATTATGAACAATATATTAATTCCATGATTGAAAAAAATACAACTCGTAAATATTCTCTCAAACTAAGGATGTAAAGGTTTAGTGTCTTGGAGATTAGCTACAAAAACATCATACCTTACATTACTTATAATACAATCCTGAAAGTTTAATCTCCACCAAACCCCTTTTTCGAGATCTCAATTGATATATTTATCATCGCAACCTAGGAAATGAATATATAAGAATGGGGTGAAATCAGATGCTCGGTATGTGAACATATATCATTATATATTAGATTAAAAACATGAAGAAGAACATGAGGGGGGTAAATATTATGTGAGATGAATATTCAATAAATATTAATTTATTTATTAATGAATAATAAAGTGATATTACATTATTAAATAAATACTTATTATTTAGGGATTAATAAATATTATGGAGGAATAGCATATCATTTTTAAGGGTCCAGTGAGAAATTATATACATTAAATAATATTTAATTTAGTTTGTGATTTTAGAGCATGTCAAGATAGATTATTATTATTATTATTATTGAAATGGGCTTACTGAATGATTAAATAAATAAATAAGGGAACTTGTGTAATAATTTATTTATAATCCTAGTGGAATATTAACCCAATCATATTATTTTTCATGATATCCAATTCATTTGTTTCTCATAGGGATATTCAAAGAGAATCCTCTTAATCCAGAGAGACCTCCCCTGTAAGAGTGCTCCCAAGAACTGAGAGAGATCTTCATCCACCTTCCACTCTTGAGTCTATATAGATCAAGGAAATCCTTTGGATGTGATTCCGAGGGTGATGAAATGTAAATGAAGCAACTGATTGAATATACCATACTAGCACCCCATGATTCATATGTTGTCATTCGAAGATTAAAAGGATGAGTCTAGATCAACACTATAAGGATTCAATTATTTATTCCAATAATTCAATTATTGTTTGATTTATATATGTTGTTATATCCATAAATGAAGATATAATTTCACATAAATTTGTTCTTTAATTTTTTACATAAATTATAAATAATATATGATGATGCGGAACTTGTATTATGGTGTTTATAACAACCCAACTCTTTATCTCACACATACACATAATTTATTAAATAACACCTTCACTTGATAAAAGTTATAATATTTAGGGGTCTAGTGTATTTGGGTCTTAGGAATGTTACATAACAACTTAAATCAAGAAACACGCAACATTATTGAAAATTTCATTTACATTTCCACACACATTCTTTCGTACTTAGCATTGCATGGGATAACCTGAGGACATGCACAAGAAAAGGGTGTGCCATAAAGCCTAGTAAGGGATTAAACAAGGTATGACATGAACTTATAATAAATATTAGGATATAGTAATATCAATAGAGAATAAGAGATACATGAACATAAAAGCATGATATAGCATGATTATCATAACCTTGAAATGTGGCAATAATATTTAACATGATATTAGAATTATCCAAGGATCATTACAAATAGTGATTTAGTAAAACCCCATTGAAATTGAATTATCAAGAGTAAACCCAAATTAGACTTGACATATCATGATACTAATATTTACCAAATTCATTGGAGCGCTATCAGGGTGCACCCTTCTTAATCATTTCATTTGATGCATAAATGTCCCATATGGATCATATAACATTGATTCATTGAACATAACAATTTATTCCATGATAGAGGAATAAATAATTATTATATGAAAATATATAATCAATATGTAAATGTTCATGAAGATGAATACCCTTGATAGATAAATTAGCATGGTATTCACTACACAATGACACTGACTTGGAAAATCACGGTGCAATTTCAGCAGCAATACGACATGTCATAAGAATTAATAAAAAATTTCGATGAGAGATAATGGGGTGTATTATAATATGTATATTAAATGGATATTAATATATTTATATAGATACATTTCCCAATATATGTAATAGAATTTAGATTCATAATACAAAACATTTCGTGAATGTAAATGAGTAGAGAGAAATACCTTAAGAAAGTTTGGCATGGTAACAGGTGTACATGGAAGTCATTAATGAGATAGAGATGGGTATCTATTCATTAACATATTAATCCTGATTATGTGGTGGGGAGTCACTATGTCCGGGAAGACATTTTAAAATGACAAAATATTTTATAAGTCTTCGAGGGTCCACTATGGCTTTGTAAAATAAATAAAACAAACCCAAAATCACATTTTTTAATAATAAAACATATAATTTCAGAAACTCCAATTTATAGTATTTCATTAATTCACTATTTGGTCATTATGATGGCATAAAACAAATTATATATTTAAATGGTATTTAATTTTTACCCATAAATTCGATTGTCTCATAAAATTATGAAAAATTCACCATTAGATAACTTCGACATCCTGAATCCAAAAATAATATTCATTTTATCTAATTATTTTTCTAAATAAGTGAATTTCTAATTTTAATATAAAATTCATCATTTATTGAAAACACAAGGGTTTTGAAAAAAACAGTTTTCAAACCATAATAAAAATTTCAATTTTAATTATAAAAATTATACAATGATTTATATTTTATAAAAGGAAATTTATTAATAATATGTTATTAAAATTTTATTTACCTCAAAATTCCATCAATTCATCAAAATAGATTTTTTAATTGAATATTAACAAAAAATATCATTTCTTCATTAATGTAACAATAATAAAATTAATTTATATTCTTTATTATATAAAAAAATAATGTACATAATCATAGTGCTAAGGTATTGTTACAAAACACCTTATAACACAAGCATAATACATCAAGGTAAGTTGTGAAACGTTGATAGAATCTTTGGATGGTATGGATATCATCGCTCAGGTGGAAATCTATATCATCTTCCACTTCTCACTTTGGTAGTTCTGTTCAAGATTAACATGTTTAAGCTCAAATTTGGCTTGGTCAATAGCAAAGACCAATGACACCACCTCCTTTTCGATCTCTGACAAATTGGCTTCTTATGAATAAATTCTACTTGATGAGGCCATCACTTACTTTATCTAAGTAAATTGGATTTATTAAAGCCCTATATTTATACTAATCATGTGATAACTATTCAATTTCTATATTAGAAATGTTACGAATTCATAATAGTATTTTGAAATCCAGAATCATTAAACCAAGGAAGTGCATATATCATATAATCATTTAAAATAATAAGACATTAAAATAGATCCAGATAAATATTTATTATTAAAAATATGGGTCATCACAATCTTCACACTTTAGAATTTTCACCCTTCAAATTTACTCTTTCTACACTAAAATAGATGCGGGTAACTCAGCTTCATCACTTCCTTTGAATCGCATGTTGTTTCTTCAAACATGGGATTTCTCCACAACACTTTGATGAGTGTCATTGTATTATTTCATTGAACATTTCTCTATGATCTGTGGTTTTAAATGGATTATATTGATAGGAGTGTTCATTCTCTAGTGGTACCACCTCTGTATTGAGTACATGTGATGGGTCAGGTTTTCAGTTATTCAACAGTGATACATTGAATATATGAGGTACTTGAGATAGGTTCCTTAGGAGTGTTAGTCAGTAGGCCACTACTTCAATGTGATTAGGGATCTCAAAAGGGCCGAAGTACCTAGGATAAAGATTTCCATTCTTCCCAAATGTCATACTCTCTTGCACAGCGATATGCATAGCAATACCATGTCTCCGATATAAAACTCTAGGTCTTGTTGATGATTATCAACATTGATATTTTTTCAACTCTGAGAAGCTTTAATGTTCTGTTGTACGGTCTTAACCTTCTCCACCACTACTTTGACCATTTCATGACCTAGGAGTTTTTTCTCCCTGACATCAAACTAATATGATGGTGTTCTGCACCTCTTCCCATACAAGGCTTCATAAAGAGCCGTTTGGATTCTTGAGTGGAAACTATTGTTATATGAGAACTCAACTAGATGAAAATGTTAATCCAATCCTCATTTTAGTTCCATTGATCATTCTATCAACATGTCCTCAAGTGGTTGGATAGTCCACTCATATTGGCCATCAGTTTGAGGATGATAAGTTATACTGATGTTCAGTTTAGTATTCAGAGCATGCTGAAGACTATTCCAGAACATGGAGTTGAATCTTGGATCTCGATCAGATACAAAACATATTGGTACTCCATGCAGCCTTACCACCACCCTAATATATATATGTAGTCGTAAATCCAATGAGAAATCTTCTCTAATTTCAATGAAGTGTGCACTATTTATAAGATCATCCAAAAATAGCAAAATAGAATTCATTCCTTTGGATTTCTTCCAAAGTCCAGTGATGAAGTCAATGGCGATTTTCTCCCATTTCGATACAGGTATGGGTAATGGTTGTGTCATCCCATAAGACTTCTTCCTCTTAGCCTTCACTTGTATACATACCAAGACCTTTGATGTATACTCAGTGATCTCGTTCATCATGTTATACCACATATAATGAAAATAGAGATCTCAATAATTTTTTATGTTTCCTTGGTGAATGGAGAAATTTGAACTACATGAATCATCCAAAAGTTCATTCTTTATCTTCAAATTTTACTGAACTCATGTTCTTGACCCAAATCTCCCAGTTCCTTCTTCATTAACATTGATCTCTAATGATTTCCATTTTCTGATAGTTTTCACTTTCATCTGAATTCCCACATTATCCTTTTGAGCATCCTTAACCCTTTACAAATTATATGGTTGAGCAATCATTTGTGAAATTATTGATGATGTTCCATTATTTATGATTCTCATTTCCATCTTTATGAAATCAAAGAAGTTTCTATCCCTTTCAATTCTCATCAATGATATAATTGATGGGTCATTTATATATAGAGCGTCTACCACCTTGTTCTTTTACCCAGGGTGGTTATGGATTGAGCATTCATAGTCTTTGAACTACTGTAACCATATTCATTTGCACAAATTCTACTCTTTAGATGTGAATATATACTTGAGGATTGTGTGATCTATTTATATTTTACACTTCTCCCCAAAGAGTTAATGTTGATAAATTTTCAAAGAGAATATTTCTACAGCCAACTCGATATCATGTGTTGGATTGTTTTTATAATTAACTTTCAATTCCCATTAAGCACAGGCAATGACTTTTTCATTTTTTATCAACACACAACCCAAACGCTTCTCCAATGCTTCACTAAATTCCACAAAAACTTCTCCACTTGTGGGTAATGGTAGCACAAACGTGGTGATAAACCTATTTTTCAACTCCATGAATAATTCTTCACATTCATCACCCCATGTAATCCCGACTCCCTTCTATGTTAGCTTGGTAATAGGGTTGGAAAATCGTGAGAAATTTTTCACAAAGTGGCGATAATATCCAACTATCTGTAGGAAGCTATGGATATTTGTCGCTGATGTTGGCCTCTTCCATCCCTCAATTACAGCTATATTGGACTGATCTAAAGATATCTCATTTCTCCTATTGATTTGACTCAAGAATGATATTTCCTTCAACCAGAACTCAATCTTACTATACTTTTCTTAAAGATTCTAATTCTGCAAGGTCTCTATTACAGTACTTATATTCTCCTCATGATCCTCCTTAGTTTTATAGTATATTAGAATATCTTCTATAATGACATCCACAAATATGTATAGGTAATCTCTAAATACTCTATTCATAATTTCCATGAAGATCAATGGAGAATTAGTGAGTCTGAGAGGCATTGCTATGAATTCATAGTGCCCATATTTGGTATGAAAGTTATTCTTTGGTATATCCTCCTTCTTCACCCTTACTTGATAATATCCCGACTGTAGATCGACCAAAGAGAATTATTATGCTCTGTGTAGATAATCGAACAAGTCATCAATTCGTGGAAAAGGATACTAGTTCTTTATTGTGATTTTTTTGAGCTCAGTATAATAAATACAAAGGTGCATTGAACCATCATTCTTCTTGATGAAGAGGATAGGTGCACCCCATGGTGATGCACATGGGCATATAAACCCTTTTTTCAGATTCTTAAATAGTGTATTATTCAACCCCTTAAGCTTCCAAACATCCATTCAATATGGAGTCTTGGATATTGGCAATGCCAAAGGTATAAGGTCAATTAAAAATTCAACATCTATTATAGGAGGAAAAACAGGATATTCCATAGGAAACACTTTAGAAAATTCCTTCATAATAGGCATGTCTTCAAGGACGGTTGCTTCTTTAAACTCAGTCATCTGAGAATGATATGCATGTTCATAGGGCAGTAATATCCATGCTTGAGATTATGGTAATAAGGAAGATTCATCCCCCTCCTTCCACTTGTACAGAATCGGGGGGATGATTCTCTATATGGAGAGTGATATCCCTCTCATGGAAATTTTTGTTGGATCTATATAATTAAATCTAATCCATTCCAAGAATTGCATCAAATTCCACCATTAGAAGTATGATGAGGTTCTCTTAAAAGGTCAATCCACAATTTGATATAGTTTTGGATTTATTTTCATGTGTTTCAATGATTACCCCATTTTCAGTTCACACTGACATATTTACTTCCATGATTTGTGGTGGTGTTGGGATTGTTCTACTAAACCATCAGGATATAAAATTATGCGTAGAACTAGAATCAAAAACTAAATTCATTATTCTAGAATAAATAAATAGCGTACCATCACCACTTCATTTTCTGGATTCACATCATTAGAAGTAATGGAGAAATATATTCCATTAAACCTTATATATTATTGGTTGCCTCTAAAAAACCTTGGCTTAGGGAATTGGTTTTCAAAGTGCCCCAGTTCTTTGCAGCTTAATCAATGAATAGTGCATTGAGGGTCTAAATGAGTGTTCCTCTCCTTTGTCTCAGCTGCAGGTTTTTCATGTCGATAGTTAATGTCCAGGTTCCCTTCTCTTCCACACCTAATGCATTTTCTCTTCAACATCAGTCAATTTACAGAGTGATTATTTCCACCACTTTGGCAAGTGGGGGCTGGATTTTCAAATCACTATTGGATTTATCCATCGGACCTTCAAAATTGAAGTCCACCTTACACTTCTTATCCTCTGATACCCCTAAGAATCTATGATCTCTATTTCAACCATGAGGTCACATTGAACTATTTATTCATATCTATCGATGTCACAGATCACTAGAGATTTCATTAGTTTTTTTATCCCACCCAAGAAGGGGTCAACCTTGAATTCGGGGGTAATAACAAAGCTAGATTCATATCATACAATCCTTGTGAATTTTTCCTCATATGCTCCGATATATTGGTTTTCTTTTTCCATGCGGGCAAGGAAGTACCTTTCCATCTTAATTCGTTGGGGTCGAGGAAAATATTTTTAAATTTTTTTCTAGAAATTCATCCATTTCAAATCCTCTATCTCCTCATCATGATTCGTATTTTTGATCAATGTCCACCAATGATCGTCTTGACCCTCCATATGATAATCATCCCTAAGTACCTTCTCTTGTTCAAAATATTGATGTATGGAGAAGATCTTCTCAATGGAGTGGATCAATTTTTTGGCGATTGAGGGATTCGATGATCCATTAAATGTAGGAGGCCTTTGTCTCCTGAACCTCTTGATTGAGACTTGTTATTTCTTAGGGGGGTTAAATGTTCCTATTGAAACACATTTCAATTTAAAACATAAGTTAACTGACAGATTATTGTGAACATGTTCTTGATTCATGCTCTCATTGGATTGGGAATCTCATTAGAACAGTCATCACATTGATCATCTTATCATTTGTTTACCCGAGTCCTCCTATTATCGGTCATTGGATGGAATAAACAAAAAATTTGCGGTAACACATAAATGGTGATCCAACGACTAAAATAGATAAATTATAAATTACTTTTATTTCCAGAACTTATTAATGTATAGGCCTCAATCTATGTGATCCATGATCTACTTCCCAATATATATTTGTGGGTCAATTTTACCCCTTGTTAATGGTTTCAAATAAGATCATGAATTTACAAACGAATATCCCCTTATAGTGTTGAAATAAAGGTTGATGTAAGGCCCACTGTAATGCACCAGTTCCTGTTTGGGTCTAGCTCAAAGTGGTGTTTTTGGGTTTTACCCCAATAATACATTTGTGCTAGAGCTGCATCTAACTGCTCGTATCCAAACTGGGATATATTTTCTTGATAAACCACAAACTCAACACTCAACAACAATTAGGGATTTTTTATTATACTTACTGATTTCCAAATGCTTTCACCAGGTTTTTCTAATCCTAATCCAAAAAATAACTACACCTGTCTACTGATACCAACTATAACAACCCTTCTCTTTTTCTCAAACTTAAACATAAATTTTAACAAAAAAGCTCTCAATTGATACAACATAGAAGATCCAGATGTATGTTGTCATTGGGGATTAGGAACATTACATAACAACATAAAACATGAAATAAAAACCATTATGAAAACTTCTTTTACATGACTACACACATTCCTTCGTACATAACATTCCTGGGATAACCTGATGACATCCATAAGAAAAGGGTGTGTTGTAAAACCCAGTAAGTGAGTAAAAAGGCATATCATGAAGAATAAAATACATTTTATGAAATATTCATATCAATTGACAAAAATAGAAACACGAACATAAACGCATTACATAGCTTGATTATCATAACATGGAAATGTGGAAACTTATTTTAACATGATATTAGCAGGAGATAAGGCTCATTGCCCAAAAAACATGAGTAAACCCACACTTCACTTGAATTATCATGAGTAAACCATCATTTAACTTGATGTATCATGATACTAATCTTTACCCATTGCATTGGAGCGCTATGAGGGAACACCCATCTTAATCATTTCATTTCATGAATTAGTGTGCCACGTAGATCATATAACATGGATACATTGAACGTCGTTGTTTATTCCATGAAAAAAGAATGTCGAATTCATAGATGAAAATATATAATAAATAATTAAATTTTCATAAAGCAGAATACCAATGAGGGAGAAATGGGTATGGTATTCACTACACAATGACTTTGACTTGGAAAATCACTATGCAATTTTTCCAGCATGACGACAGTTCATAAGAATTCATAAAAATAGTTGATGCGAGAGAAAGGAGTGTCTCATCCTATGTACATGAATTTTACATTAATGGGTTCATATTGATACATGCACCAACATATGTAATATAATTTACATTCGTAATACAAAATTACTTATTGATTGTAAATGAGGAGAGATAAATCCCATAAAGAATTTTGGCATGGTAACAGGTGTACATTGAAGGAATTAAGGAGATAAAATTTTGTATCTCTTCATTAAAACATAAGGATAGAAGTATAGGGTAGGTTCTAATTCATACCCCACCATTTTTAATTTAAAATAAAAGAGCATAACAACATAATGATATTTGAACAAAAATTAGAATGGATGAATTCCCTTACAGAATTTTGTCATGGTAACGAGTGTATATAGGAGGCATTGATGAGAGAGAAAGTGGTGACATATGTATGGCCGTAAAGGAGAGGTGTTATTTAATATCTCAACATTTTTAATTGAATATACTGGGGTATAGAAAAATAATGAAACATAAAAGAAAATTAGAGAAAAATAATTCCCTTACATGGATGTGTGATACCAATGGCTTGGGAGAATCTTTATGGGAGCTTGGGGCACCTTGGGAGGATTTTAGATAGAATATTGAAGAATATGGTTCATCTCCAAAGTCTTTGAGTGAAGAGGATGTGGGATATTGTGTGGGTTTATATAGAAAAACGAGAGGGAATTATTTGTTGTTTAGGTTTTGGACACCACACATTAAACTAATAAAAACCAAAAACCAACCAATGGTTTTTCCCCTGGTTTCTTCCAAAGGGGAGTGGAAAACACTATTTTATAAGTCCAATGGACTCAATTCATAAAATCATTGGCTTTTTTATATGATGGTGTGTCACACTATCGAAAAAATAATTTTAAATTGAGAAAAGTTTTTATAAGTCTTGGAGGGTCCACAGAGGCTTTGAAAAATAAATCAAACAAACTCAAAATCACATTATATTAATGGTAAAACATATATTGTCCAACAACCCCTTTATGATATTTTATTACATCACTATTTGGTCATTATGATGTCATAAAACACAATATATATTTAAAAAGTATTCAATTTTTACCCAAAACATCAACAATATCATAAATTATAAAAAACTAACCATTAGATAATTTTGACATCCTGACTCCAAAAATTATATTAATTTTATCAAAATATTTTTATACATATGATTGTTTTCAATTTTAAAATAAAATCTTTCATTTATATAAAATTCATGTGTTTTGACTAAAATAGTTTTCAAACCATAATAAAAATTTCAATTGTACTCATCAAAATTATCTGATCCTTTATATTAAATAAACCGAAATTTATTAATAATATTTTTAAAAAAAACTATTTAAATAAAAATTTCATTAATTCATCAAAATAGATTTATTAATTGAACATTAACTAAAAATACTCTTTGTGCATTAAATAAACAATAATAAAATGAATTTAAATTCTTTATTATATACAAAAATAATTAACATAATCATAGTTCTATGGTCTTGTTACATTGCCCCTTATAACACCAGAATAAGACCTAGGGGTAAGGTATTTAATGGTGATAGACTCTTGGTGTGGCTCAGATCACATCGCTTGGGTGGTAATCTCTATCATATTTCATTTCTCCTGTAGTCGGTTCTATTCGCGCTTAAAATGTTAAAGCTCAACTTGGGATTTTCCATGAGCGAATCCCATTGACACCACCTCCTTTACGAGCATTGAAAAATGGACTTCGTATAGATAAATGCTAGTGAATGATTCCATCACTTCCTTTGTCTCAGTAAATTGGATTTGGTAAAGACATATATTTATACTAATCAGGTGATCATTGGTCAATGACTATATAAGCAATGTTAACAATTATTAATGGAAATTTTTAATCCAGAAACATAAAACCAAATAAGATCATATGTGATATGCCCATTTTACATAATAAGACATTTAATTATATCAAGTGAAATTTTCATTAATAAAATGTTGGGTCATTATAATGTTTATCCATTGAGTGTATTTATTAATTCAATTCCATTGATCACAATGTTTGTCATCATATAAATCCAAGATTAATCATCACTAATAAAAAATAAGTTGGGAATAACCCATCTTATGATCTGATTATGCCCAAAACATAAAAAGTTGTATCAGAGGGGTCATATAAATATTTCTTATTAAATAAAGATATTTGAGTGATTTAAAAAATTTTATTGGTTATCAATTACTGTTTAAAAATTATTTAATCTTAATTATAAGATCGTTATTATTACTCTAAATTTCTCATAAATATTTACAAAACAATTAATTTTATGAATGAATTAAATTTGAATACCTCATCTGGATATGTAGAGTATTCTATTTGGATTACACAAGAGTAAACAACGTGCAACCCAAAGGTATACACCATATATTGGTGTTTAATGAACCAAGAATTAATTATGAATTAATTCTTGTTGTGTTCCTTTATTAAACATATTGAATTGAACTATACTCCACATATGGAATAGAAAAACCTGGAATATGGTAACGAGGACAACATGATGTGTAACTATAGTAAACAACATGTAGTCCCTTAGTCACAGACAAGCTTTTTATTCTCTTAGGAGACCTACATGACTGGTATCCATGTAACTCGGAGACTACATTCTAATTATAACATGTACAGGCCATATACTCTAAAATATATTGTGGAATGATTATGCACAAAGACAATAGGTGTGTGTCTTGGACATATAGTGACAAAAATAGACATCATCTATCTCTAACATACACGTCGTGTTCTTTTTCTAAATTTCATAGAATTAAAATTAATTTTTTATACTATGAAAAACATATCATCATGTACATTTTTTTCATTAAGTTGATTTGAAATTCAATGGGAAGGGTAATATATATATATAAGAAATTTTTACACAATGTTCAGATCTATATATCATGCATAAGTTGCATTATAATAATTACTCAATGATCATTGATGAAATGGACCCAAATTAAATACCATGTGTTATGTGTGATCATTATGTAGAAAGTGCATGTCATGAAATTATTTGATATATTTTTTATTCCATATATCACATGATTAAATAGTATATGGGTATAATAAATGTTGGGTAGTTTAGATGGGTAATGTCTATGTTTTCTAAAAGGTAAATTTTTTTACAAGGTTTATTTTACAATTTTTTTTAAATTTGTTTAACATTATTATGGATAAAATTATCATATAAATTGGACTGACAACCAATACAAAAATAATTTTTTAATTAAAGAATATAAATAACAAATTCAAGTGTCATTTTTCTAAAATTTGAACAATTAGAATTAAATTTCAATTTTAGTAAATGTGTAATTAATTGAAGGCATGTGGGTGATCCCGAGCTTGTGAATGAACCATTAAATGTGATTGGATCATTTAATTTATAATTTAATTAAATTTTTGGTCTGTGTATCATATCTGTGGTTATTATGTAAGGGAATGTTTCCCATGGTTTCCTCTATGTAAACCCTTTCCCAAATCATTCGGTTCCCCTAACCGTCAGCTGAGTAAAATCACATGTAATGGATAGAGATCCCAAGATTGTGTAGGTGGTTAAATTTTGGATCTAAGTTGAAACCAATATATGATAGATACATAGGTGAATAAGTGGAATGAAGCAACAAAACCCATAAATGGTTCAAGGTGTTTTCCATCTAGGACAATAGTTAGTATATCATTCACTAGATAAACTAACCACTAGTAAAATCCCTCGATCATACCACCATATAATTTTACTTCCATATAGCTTTATGCTTATTTTATTATGTATTTTTTCCATTATAACATGAATTAATGAGTTATGAAGCATGTAAGATAGAGAAAAAATAAATTTTCTTGTGCATGAAAATTATTTAAGACAATGTAAATCATTTAATTAAATCCACTTAATATTAAAATGCATGTAATAATGATAATAATTATAAATTCATACATAATGATAAAGTACCTCAATTATATATATTATGTCATTATAGACTTCCACTACATCAGTTAAAATCGAACAATAGTTTGATGTACTTGACCAGTCAAACTTCTGTTTCTTTCTATTATCTAGTAATTGTAACTTGTTGTTTTGGGTAGAAAAAATTTATTTCAAATAAATTTTTAACATCCAAATTATGACTTGGTGTAACTAATTTTAAAATTTTGAGGAAATAAAATTTAAGGGTATCAGGATGGGAGTGACCCCTCAATAGATCAAGGAACTGTCAGTTAATTCAGTTGGCATTTGGAATGCCTAACTAATTCTCTTCAAATGTCAGGACCATCCAAAGTAGTGGTGATGAAAGGGGTAACATGAATCCATTAAACTACAATATCTTTGAAATGAGATATTTTTAATCCAATGGTGAGGTCTATTGGGTTTTTATAAAATTATGGGAGATTAAAAAATATATTATTTATTTATTTTATTAAATGATATTAGATAAAGTACTAAAAATATACTCATCCTATTTGAATAAACCAAAATGACTTGAATTAGAACATATCATTATTATCTATACTTGATAAGATTAACCTTATTACTATAAAAATATATCAAGATGGGAAAAGGAACTTACACATTATTCTATGTCATGAAAGAAACTTTTATGTACTAGAATAACATATTCTGAATGATCTAGGTAAAGAGACTAATTAGGATGAGTTTTATCTCTATTAAAAACACTTTAATGGTTCTAAATATGGTCATTGATTCATGATACAATTACTGAATTATATGTTTTTTTATAAAACAAGAGGAAAAGGATGTGTATAACATGATATCTCACATTTGTGATCTTTGTCAAGGGAAGGTGACACAATAGAGATCTTAAATCTCCAATGAACTATTTATTACTGAGAAAGGAGATTTAGAAACATATGGGCCACATGTTTTCATCATTATTTAATAAATTTTAATCTTATAAATACTAGGGATTAAATTATCAGATGAGTTGCACAACAATTTCAAACATTCCCCACTACCCAGGACCTTATCTAGTCTTATTGTTAATTATAACATGGGGAATATTGAGAATATTCTATCAAAAATTATTAAATTCATTATCCATGTGGATAAGGACATGTTTAATGACAAACCCATAAACCTTATAGTGAATTACAAAAGGAACAAGAAGGATAATGGGCCCAAAAGTCATTAAAAGTATAATTATCCCAAGCATCATCCTTCAAATTAGAGGAAGAACTATATAAAGGGTGAGGAAAATGGGGAAGTATGTTTTTTATGTGGAATTAATGGAAACTAAATAAGGAAATTCCCCCAGAAACTAGGGGAATATAATAGTGCATTCATTTTCATGTGACCAATTTCAAAATCTATACATTAGTTATTAGATATAGCATGTGGTGCTCACATCTATATCCAAATGAAAGAACCATGTAGATTTTAGAACATGTACTTAAGAATGGAGGATTTAACATCTTTAAATGGTGTAGGGATGGCTAATCTAGCAATTGGAGACTAAAATCATTCATTTTCAACCTGAATTATATTTGTTTTAAGTGATTTTTATTATATATCAATAGTTATAAGGAACATAATTTTTGGTTCATTACAAGATATAGATGTTTTTATTTTCATGTTTGGAAATAAAATATGTTTATTTTATAAATTCATCGTACTTAATGTTATGAAACATTTAAATAATGTAATTTATTTATTATATTAAAAACCCAAGTATAGGAAATTGAAAAATCAATCATGTTCACAAGACTAAAATGACACTGAGCATTGGAATCACTAGTGTGGACATGTAAATGATAATTGTTTGACAATGCTCTATCAAGATGGTTATTTAGAATCTTATGATCTAAAAACACTTGAAGGATATCATTATTTTTATATTCAAAAATGACACAGTATCCATTCAGTGGTTAGGGTGAAAGGCCATAGAGATTTTAGGATTGGTACACACTAATGTGGGTTGACCACTTATAGTAGGAGCTATATGTGAGTATTAATATGTCATATCTTTTGTTGTTTACTATATTAGACATCGCTATTCCAATAGGTTGAGGTATAAGACTTTTCCATTGATAAAATAATTGAAATCATGAATGAATTTGTGAATCAAATTAGAATTAATATAAAGAAGATTCGATCAGATCGAGTTGGTGAATATATTAACAAAGTGTTTATCAACATTATATGGTAATTTTTTATTCGATATTATCCCAATCCACCTTAAAATCCATAGTGGAAAGGTGTTAGTAATAGGAGGAAATGAACCTTGTTAGAAATTGGAAGGTAGTTTTTGATTCATATTTATATTCCATTATCCTTTAAGAGATATACAATAATAACTTCTGTATATTAATTAAATTGTGCACTAAATAAAGTATAAAATGAAATTACCTTCATGTTATGGAGTAAAAAGAAACCCATTTTGTCTCATTTATATTTTTTGGGTTGAGAGGTATTTTTTGTTTTGAGATTCTTAGGCAACAAACTAGCACCCCAAGACAGAAATTGAATCATTATATTGTATAATAAGAAAATAAAGGTATACTAAGTATAAAACCCCTTAGACAAGAAAGTGATTATCTTCAGACAGTTTATTTGACCTTAGAGAGATTTCATCACCCAAAAATTATTGCGGGATAACTATTGACATAAACTAGTTTTATTCTCATGATATAAAATATTTGGTATAAGAATGAATTCCATAAGTCACCATGGAAGAAGAAGTTATAAAAACAAAAGTATTATATTGAAGAAATGGAGAGGTTAGAGATCTATAGAGATATGGTTTATCAATCAACAAATATGGAAACTCATTATGGGTTGATAATGATGAACTTCTCACATAAATGAGTATGTAAGAAACTTATAATCTTAAAGATCTAAAGAATCCATGATTTCTAAAATGGATTCCAGGTATCAGAACCATGTTTTTGTTCCGGTTGATTAACTAGTTGATATAAATATTCTATGATGGTAATGGTTATTCAAGAGAAAACTTCATTGGAAAGGTATGGTTAATACATATGAATCAAGGTCAGTGGCTAATGGGTTTAAACAATATTAATTATTTGGAAACAATGAAAACTTTTAATAAATTTCTATGTTAAAATCCATCAAAACTATTCGTACTATAGCATCTTGCCATAACAATGAAATTTGGTAGATGGATGTAAAAATTACATTACATAATTGGAATGTCCGGGAATATGTACGCATGACACAGATAGAAGTTTTTATGACTCAATTTGATTACAAATATATTTTCAATTTATATAGATCCATTCATGGATGGATGAAAGAATCTTTTTCCTCGACAATCATAACTGATGAGGCCATAATATAATTTGGTTTCATTAAGAATAAATTATTCCATGTTTTTATAATAGTTTTAGTAGGAATGAGGTTGTTATCCATGATGTATATTTTGATGACATACAACTTCTTGGAAATGACATAGCAGTCTTATTGTATTTTGAGGATTAGTTAAACAAGTGTTTCTCCATGATGTACAAAGGTGAAAAATCCTATATTAGGGTGGTAAAATCATTCATGATATGTTCAATAGGTTTCATGGACTATGTCAAAGTATATATTTTAAAAAAAAATACTAATGTGAGTTAATATGGAATAATCCATGAGGGAATTGGTTTCAGTATCACATGGTATACATATTTCTGAGAAAATGTGTCCTCAGGAAGAATATTTGAACTATAAAATAAGTATTCTCTAATAAGATTCAGAGATAAGATAAATAATTTATGTCATGTTATTTAATACATTTAATGATTCATATTCATTGATCATGGAAGAATGCTATAAACATGATCTAAAAGGAAAACAATGACATACTATTAAGTCTATCCTTACGTTTCAATGATGATATAATGATATGTTCTTTGTGAATAGAGGATAAGATGATATGATCATCAGAGGTTATACTGATTTTAGTTTTCAAATAGATTATAATTATATAAATTTATAGTTAAGATCTGTTCTATGTCTCAATAGAGGTTCTTGGATATGGATGATTTTGATGTACCCAAATCATACTAATTCTAAAAAGATGTCTGGGAATATAACACCCTCTTAAGGATACAATTAAACTATTTATATATGAAATATTTGATATTATATTGGTGTATTACCGATAAATAAATACCCTATCGCATTGTATTGTGATAATACTACATAGGCGTCAATTTCAAAAGAGAAAATCTCACACCAACAAATAAAAGAACATACCCCAAAAGTATCAAATCTTGAAGGATTTTTATCAATGGGGTAAAATTATAGTATGTATTGTTCCCATAGACGAAAATATGGATAACATCATGAAAAAAATCCTATATCAACAAATTAATAAGTATCATGTCAGACTTTGTGAACCGATGGTTGTCAGAAATTGTAACTTGTGTAATTGGGTGTCTGTTCGAGTTGGTTCCCTAGAACTAATATCTTTGTAAATTATGATAACCATTACTCATTGTTTTAAATATTAATAATATGTTTATCACATGATGACTGTTATTTTAAATTAAATAGTATGTGATAATGTTAATATTGTAGATGTCCCCATGAAAGGTACTAGTAGTTCCCTACTATGAAGAGAACACTAAAGATCGATGATAATATTCAAGATAATGTATTTTTTGTAATGGTTGGGGTTGAAGACACATTTTATTATTTAAGCAAAGGCCTTTATTTTTCTAGGTATACGGAGACCCATTACATAGCATGAAGGCCCAAGGACATGTGTCCTGAATACATGGCTTGAAAGGACATGTTTGGGCCAAAAGGTCCCATTAGTGAATTGTACTACTACAGTACCCATGCTGCTACAATCCCTTCTCATGGTGTACACACAAGGTATTATCCTGTGTTTGATATTGAGAGAATAATACCCCCTAGTAGGAAATCCACAATTATATGTGTAATTATATGTTCTATTATAAAAATGTGTGTATTGTTCCTTACATTTTATGATTATTTTTATTGAGTGTTTTAAAACACATACCTTCATGTATTAGTAAAAACTGTGACAACATATGCTCATGGAGAGGTAGGATGTGTTGTTTGTATCTTCTGTAATATTTCATTAGAGAGTAATGTGAGAAAGGATATGTCCCAACAGAGTATTAATATAATATGACATCTCAAGACCTTTGATGGACATGATATAGATTAAATAAATTCATGTCCATCATGTTCTATTAAGAAGTTTATTTCCCTAAAATCATTGAATTATACAATAATCACATAGGTTGATAGAACTCAAATGCAACCATCTTTCTTAGAGATATCATGAAATGGGGATTATATTACAGAGTAAGAATTTTCATGATGTATTATGTCATTGGGACAATAACATCATTCTTTATGTGTTATTTTGCATGTTTCTAGATGCAAATATTGGAATGCATATAATTTCACCTATTTATACTAAAAATAATCTTATTCATTAACACACTATGTGTATTATGAATATCAGTTAAATAATATATTATTATTTATTATTTTACATGGTAAATGAATATTATTCCCACATGTGGTTTAATAATTATTCATTTTTTCTTGATCACATATATTCTCTAACTATTTTTTGAGAAAATATTCTGATATAAGAATATTTAATTAGTATTTTGTTGATATATATAGTAAAATTAATATATATTTACTTATTAGTGAATAATGAACTGATATTTATTTATTAAATATATAGACATTATTCCATGAAACATAACTATTATGGGTGAATGGAGGACCATGTTTAATAGTATGGTGGGAGATAATATATATTGAATATTTTGATTAAATAATATTTAATTTAATTCACAAGATTATCACATGTCAAGAAATTATATCAATATTTTCATTATTGACATTAGGGTCTCTGGGGTTTAAATAAATATTAATGGGTACCTGAATTATTATAAATTTCTAACAGTAGTAGTATATAATCCTAATTATATTATTTTTTAATATAGTGAATTATTATTTTTGTGCGTAATGGAATTAGGAGAAAATACTCTTAGCCCATAAAGAAATCCCTCTCTAATAACACTCCCATGAATAGGGAGTAATCTTCCTCTTCCTGTCACTGTCATATGTACATAGATCTTGGTGAATCCTTTGGAAATGATTTGTAGGTCAATAAAATGTTAACAACACAAGAGATTTTATCTACCAATCTAGTAACCGTAGATTCCTATATTGACATTTATAGAATCTAAGATGACGTGTAGATATTTAATGAGATGGAATATAATATTCATTCCTGTAATAAAATAATGGTAAAATATATATCTATTGTCAGATCCAATAATGAATAAATAATTTTAAAAAGGAAATTCATTCATTACATAAATTAATTCAAAATAATATGTCATGATCATACTCTTTGTTTCAATGGTTTATCTATTTTCTATATTATAAGATTCATTTCTGTTGATCATGGAATTTATCTTCGTGAAAACCTCAAATTAATCAGCAATCATGAGAAAAAGAAAAGTTTAGGAAGACACATCTGATTTTACTGATGTTCCCAAAACCACCATTTATGTCCACACATGAATATATTAGAAAACTCGATATGCTCATGCCAATTTGAACATACTCATCTTGTACATTCCTCACTATCTAATTTTATATCATCATAAAAACATTCCATAGTGGGGCCAAAGGATCTCACCAATCAACATTGTTAAATATATGTGTTTTATAATATTGATCCTCATTATATTTTTAAGAAACGATAGAAACGAATTATATTAATATAAATTTCTAAAACATTATATAACACAAACATAAGGAATAATATGGTACCCCAAATGTAATTTTTTAAAATGAACCATATCATAAATAAATGTATAGGGTGATCAATCCATCAATTTATGATAAAGAAACCTAAGTATAAAAATATATGTGAAAATATAAAACTATTCAAAAAACTAATATCCCTTATTATAAGACACGATTTAAAATATTTATTTGAATGGAATTTTTGATAAGGGAAAGAGACTAATATTAAAAAAATTATTATAAATACTTCTAAATAAAGTATCCTTAAAAATAAAAAAAAAATCAGGAAAATCAATTTGTGCCAGTATATAATGAAATGAAATTCCTTTTTAATCATTTCAGGCTATTTAGATGAAAAAAATACTTTATAGAAATGTTAAATGAAAATTAAATCATAAAATTTTTAAAGAAACATATGATCAACAAAAAGAAATAAATTATTGAATTATCATAAGGATATTACATTCGATTGAATAAACATTGACAGTGAAGAAAAAAACATTTTGTATTAATGAGTGTTATTCATACCAACGTTATACATTTTTTTAGAAATAAAAATAATAAAATAATTGGTTATAGATAATAAGAAGTAACATCCATATGTAATAAGAAGATATATAATAAAAAATATCGTAATGTCAGTATCAATGAATACAAGACAGGAATATTCCATTAAGAAATAATAAAACCCAATGAATCAAAAATGGAGTGAAAGAAAATATTACCTTGAATTATTTATAAGTTAATAACACTAGTACCTTTTATGAAACAATAATAACAATATTAATTACTTATTTAAAAACCATATCCATTAATATTTCCTTTTGTATAGTTCACATATAACACTTTTATAATAACCTATACCTTATTCAAAAACATACTAGTTTTATAGGTAGGTTTATCTTTCATATATTTCCTTGAAGTGTTTTGTCTATATATTTAGATAATTTTGTCAAAAATTTCATAATTAGTGAAACATTACATATAGTATATATTATTCCTTCCAAAAAAATTATTTATAATGAAATACTTGCATCACTCAAGGTATTTACCATATCTAGAAGCCTTACATTATAAAAATTTATACTAATCATTATTCCATTTGAAGTATAATTTGAACACACGGGATGAGGAAAATAAATCACAATAATGTAGGCAAAATAAAATAAATATTTTATTCCAATGGTAAACATCAAACATCCATAAAGAATATTCTTTTTTATAATTAATATTATAGCTCAAATATTCATTTTCTTTTCTATGAAAATAACATAACTAAATTATAGTTTTACAAAACCATTTAATATTAAATAATAACATCAAAAATAAATAGCATAATGGTTTATGGGAAATCCTAAAAAATCAGGAAAACCTTTACATCAAAACATACCTTTCTCCCTTTATTATTATGGTCATAAATATTTCCTAAAAACATGATCATGTTTTATTATGTTGGTAAATTTAAACATATCATTTAAAACCAATGGAAATCATATAACATATGAGCATGTTATATTATCCATATATTCAACCATACAATATCCCTTACAAAAGAATCACTTATCTAGAAAATTCACAAATATTTTGGAGTAACTAATCACCAGTAATCTGCATCAATTTATTAAACTTATTGGGGAGTTATATCTAGTTAACTCACCATCTAAGCCATATCAGGATCAACCATCATTTATATAAAATTTAAATGGACCATAGCATAAATGAAATACTTATATCATTTTCATTAATCAATAAATTCATTTGAGATAGAATACAAGACCATATGTAATAATTCAATTAGATATATTATAAAAATGAGAGTAAATTTATTTTCCCTTAGAAAATTATTTATAAAATAAAAATCCATTAATAGTATGAGAAAATTTTATTTTAAAATTAACATTAAAATTGTAATGTTAAATTAAAAAAATGGGTATGATTTTGGGAAATGTTCTTCAGTCTGTATACATTAAAAAAAATGTTTTTTCCTTTTTTATATATTAAAAATAACTATATATATATTATTAAAAATATTCAACTTCATTACATTGAAACTAAAGTAAAATGTAATTTATAATAACCTCATAAACTTTTGAATGATAAATAATAACAATACTGAAATAGTCAAAGTAATATATATATATATGGGGATAAACTGTTTAAAGCATTTTAATCAGTTTTTAAAAGAAAAATCACTTACGTTAATTCTCATCTAGCATTTAATGTTAAAAAATTATAAAATTATTCAATAATATTAACCTTATTTTCATTTATACCTTTTTAAATTTTATTATCATTATTTTTGTTTATATTATTTTCTTTATTGTCATGATTTATTTAGTTACAATAATTTTTTATTTTTCATTGGAAATTTTGGGGTGGATTGGTAAATAACCACATGACATTACTTGTACATTGACTTGGGTTAAAGGGTTTAACATTCCATTACATCCAGAATATTAATGACTCTATAATTTTACCATTTATAAATTCAAAACACATTTTAAACCAACTATGTATGATTTTTCTGTAGAATTAATGAAGTTATATCATTGTGATGATACGCCATACATACACATGAATGATTGTTTTCCATTTTCTATATGGGGTAGAAAATACATAAGGTCGATAATATTTATATTTTACTGAAAAATAAATAGGTAACACATTTCCTATTTTTTAATTAATTACATTCTTATGAAAATCCTGGAAATGTGAAGATGAAATATGAATCCAATCACTTTTTGTATGTTGTATTACACACATACATACAAGTGACATTATCAATAACAAATGGATATACAGGGTAAGAATGTAATTATTACCGTATTATTCAAAAATCATAAAAATGTAATAATAAAATTTCATATTAATTAAATATATCATTTTAACCATATATATGACTTTAGGTAGGAGAATTACTATCATCAAATTAAGGATGTTGTAGTTCATATGTATGCAAAATATGTGTTTTAATTTTACATAGGAAATAAAAGAGTTAAAAAAATTGTAAGCATAATAACATTTTAGTATAGTGAAGATACTAATATAATTATGTTATAGTGGTTATAACTAATTTTATTGAGGATGAATATTAAATAAATACAAAATAGGTATGTAAGGATATATACCTCCCCCACACACATCTCTCTTTATATTTCACCTAAATCATTCTTTAATTCATATTTTGAGAATACCGAGACATATTGAACATGATGATGGATTTTCCAGAGAAATTGGTATGTAAATTGGCAAATCTAGAGTGATATCAATCTTTGTATAAGGGAGGAGCGTAGTTTACCATATATTGATGAGGGGAGTGGAAAACGTTTCATTTTTTCAATGGTTTAGTTATTGGTGATGAATTACTTATTTTCATGAGGATCAAGGTGTAACACCTAAATGTCAGTTATCCAATGTTTATTAAATGGGTATCAGATACTAGGGATCATTCCATGCTGGATCAAACCATTTTTTAGTTTTTTCATACAATATTTAAATATGATTCCCATTTAAAATTGTAAATATAAAAAACATTAGAAACATTTTTTAATCCTTCATATCTTTCCAAATATTATAGTTATTATACTATATAGTGGATAAAAATAAAGGGTTGGACCATTATCTAAAAAACGGTTACATGTAGTGTAATATTAAGTATGAAAATAAGGAAAACATATTTTGTATAGTCGTTACTCAGAATACATGGCATTCGATCAACAACTTGAAAACAATACATATCCATGAAAAAAATCATCATTTTAATCACATTGATAATTAAAAAACATCTTAATAATGAAAATGGTTAAATCTCTACATTAATTATATTTCCATTAAGGCATCATGAATGTTATGATGAATATTACCATCCATTCCTCTTCCAAAGAAAAATTCATAATAAATAGGTAGGTTTAAACTTGATACCCATAAGATATGGATTTCCTTCTTCTTTATCTCATGAGAATTTAAATTCGTAGATGGGTTATCTATAACTAGGACCCAAAAATCATTTACATGTCCTATGAAATCCTCATCTATTGAATAATAAATAAGATTTAGTCTCAATGTTCCTTTTAAATAAATAATAATCTGTATTCAATCATGAATATAGAATATTACCTATTTAAATTAATAGACATTATTAGTCAAATTCATTCAAAAATACTATATATAAAAATTATATAAGATTAATAAATAATAAATGTAAAATAAATGATAGTTAATTCATCCATTAAATTAAAATTATGGACATGAATGAGAAAAATATTGTATACTGGACAATAGAAATTGATAATGCCCACAATATCAATAATGTGAATGATCTCAAAATAATGTATAATCCGTTATCAAAAATGGAAGATAGAATATATTTAATTTATCAAAAATGAATTTTTTGTTGAAGAACATTGAATTTTTAAAAAAATAAATAAATGAAAAACATTAAAAATATATTCCTTTTATCTTTGGGTAATAATGGTGTAATAAAAAACTTTTCAAAAAAATCAATCATTTATGAAAATAATTCACTTTTTATTCAATATCAATTTAAATATATATAATAAACAACCAAGAAAATATTTTCCTTCATAATAAACATAGACAAAGTTAAATGAATATTCATAGAAAATAATAGTTATGAAGGTGTGAAATTTCATTCAAGTGATACACATTAAAATAATTATTCCTTCCACGTTTTGTTAAAAAGTCCACAAATATGACATTCATAAAAAATACAACATAATTAAATTTGTAATTTTATAAACATAGTAAAATATCGTTTAAACTTACATTAAATAATAATAAATTTTTAAATAATAATATTCTTTAAAATATTTAATAGATCCTTAACAAGGTAAAGAAAGAGTTCAGAAAGAAAACATTAAAATATAAATTTTATTAAAATAATGTCCCATTCATGTTACTCACATAATTATTATTTTTAAAAAAGGTATAAATTTAAAATAAACATTAAAACACCAAAAACAATTAAGAAAAAAATATATTGTGTTTAAGATATTAATATCATATAATTTATGGAAAGGATATCTAAACATAAATATTCCTGAAATAATGTATGCTTGTAATACAAATACATTACACTATGTATCTACTTAGTTTAACTTCATTTATGATAATATATAAAAAGTTAAAATATATAAAATTATTTATTAATAATATTTTTCTGCAATATTTCCTTTCAATGGTCCATTTATAATAATTATAAATACATTCGTTGATTAGTACTAGGTTATATCGACCACATTATGGTTGTCAATTTGATTTCCCTAAAATTATTTTATTATATTATTCATGGTTGAAAGTTTTATTACATGGTTATATATTATAAATTTTATTTATAATATTAGTAATATGATTTTAATTCATTTTATATAATTTTAGAACTATCCATGTGTGGTGGTAGTATTATAATGAATCACATCACTTCATGGAGGTGGTAGTTCTCACATATGCATGAGAGACATTAATAGTTTCCAATATATAGAAGGGTGAAATGGTAATTTATATATTATATGTCTAGAATAATAATTATTTTATATATATCATATATATTCATTAATTTAACCAATAAAACCATTAATTAAAATTAATGATAAAAATATATTACCCACTTAGGTGCAGATGTTTGGAAGTAAATATGCACGAGTAATGTGATTATTTTAAATATATTGGAAATGTTGAAAATTGTAGTATAGTATTTATAATGAAATATAATTATCTTTTAGATACATAATTAATTATGTTATGGTAGATACAATAGATTTATATTATGTAGTAGAGGAAGTATACTTTGAATGAGTTGGAAGAAGATTACTTCTTCTTTGAGTGACATTATTCTTATTACATGGTAATTCATAATAGGATGGATATAAGTTAAGACAAGTATATAAATAATAAAGGGAAGTAATATGGGAAGATTTTTTAGGGATTGTTTAATTTTGATGGATTAATGTTATTTAATAAGGAATAATAAGTGGTTCTCTTTTATATGTGAGTGGAGGGACACAAAAGTAATTTATTGAAGTATTTAAATAATATAACAAAATTTACTTGCGAATTTGGAAAAATATATCATAGTTTATAACATGATAAGGGTAAGGTAAAAAATTTCAACTTATACCATTATTTTTAATTCTTTTTCCTCATTTTACCCTAAATTGAGGTGATAAATATTTATCCAAGATTCTTTTCATAGCGATAACAATAATTTTGTCTTTATTACCAAATATGAATTATTTTGAATCAAAATATGTTCTCTTTGATATGTGATTCAACCCCTTTAAGTTTCATTGATTACTTTTATGGTATATTTTCAAAATAAAATGAAACTATTTTGATAAAAAATATTATTTTAAGAATAAATAATATTTTATAGAAATATAAATTATAATGTTTGGTACGTGGGGATAAATTTGATTATTGTTAATAATAGACCCATATTTTTCTTCAGAACCAAAAAAACAAAAATATACCTTTTAAATACATGATTAATAGATAATAACGAAAAATTATTATTATTTAAACAAAAAAATTATATATATTTCAAAATAATTAATCATTTATTAATAAGTTAAAATTTTTATTTTTTATGAATTATTTACCATAATAAAATTATATTTTTTCTTCAAAATAATTTATTAACATTCATTATATTGTTATGTAATTATAATTTTAAAAACCAAATTACTTTTTTAAAAAAAATCAATGTTTTTCACTATTCAAACAAAATCAACTACTTCTGAAAAATCTAAAAAAATAATCCTATTATAATTTTGAAATGATAAATAAAAAATCAAAATAATTTCAACAAATCCGTTTTAAAGATTGTTTATTTAAGGTCATAATCACATTCTTAAAACTATTTGTGTGCTTATGTGACTGTTTATTTAGAAAGAAAAGATTACATAATAGGAATAATGCTCGAGTGTTACTGTATTATCCCCTTCAAAAATTTCATCCTATAAATTTTCATAAATTCACCTTAGTAAAATATGTGGGTATATAATCATCATAACAAAATTTCGTTCACACATTTCCTCTTCTATTTTACGATTTCTCTAATGTTCCTTCTCCTATAGATTCTTTTTATTTTTCCACACTTGTTCTCTTATTTTAAGTATCTATATTATCTCTTCCAAATAATATAAATTAGGTTCCAATAATATTTCCTTGTAGGAAATAATATCCATTCTATATGTACTGTACTTCCTTAATAAAGAGTTATGGATCTCACTATGATGTGTGTAGAGGATTTATGACATTTCCAAACTATATGATATTACACCAATTCCATCCAAAATATTAAAATAATCAATATACCTTGGACATTTTTTCCCTTTATTATTTGAAATTATTGCACCCTTCAATAAATATTCCTTCAAAAAACGTATTTTATTTTTAAAATTCCCTATCCCTCCTTCAGTTATCAGTGAATCTATTTTGTCTACATTGATATTCATTGACATGATTCTAAATAGTTTTTACATTCATTATTGTCTCCTCAATAAGTCATTGGACAGAAAAATTATTCTCACCAATATCATATTAAAATATTTTCGTATGAAAAATTTTCCCATTCAATGATTCATATGTATTAATATTAATTATTTTACAAAAGTTAATATTATATATAAATTCCATGAAATATAAATACCAATCTCATGTACCTTAAATATCTAGTGACCACAAGATCATAGTTTTATCTAATGTTACAATATCCCCTTTTTACTATCAAACTATATAAAGAGTATAATAATTACACAAACATATCTCTGGGTTGATATCATTTTGATTAATTATCCATAATTTTGATGGATACCATGGTTCAATTTCTGATATATTAAATAGAGGTGTCCAATGATGTCTCACAACATTATTAATATAGACTACTATGAGGTGATCAAGAGAATTATCATATATTATAGTGATGAAATGTAAGTAATTGGAAATGTGATCAACAATTACACATATTCAATCATTATTTCTATGATGTTTTTCTACAAAAAGTGACTAATTCAATAGAAATATCTTCTCATATGAATATAGAACTAGATGGTGGTTACATGAATCCTTTAGGATAGTATCTATAATCAATTACCAATTGAAAACCCAAGAATACATAAATGTATTATTCAATTTCGTATTTCATATTATCTAAACAATAATTCAACAAATCATGATACATTTTGGGTCTACCATGTTGTATATTGAAATTTGGAAAATAATCTAACGAAAATCATTCAATTAAAAGCTTAAGAACTACTATAACCCATACCCTCTTATAAAATATCGATATACCATCTTTATATATGAATTCATCCAATATATAATCATTAAAAATAAATATTTTCTTTTGAATATATTAGTCATCATGCAGGAAAATTTTTATTTAACCAAATCAGTATGGTTTATAAACCATTTGTTTTAAATGTGATTTTTATCTTTAATTAATGATTCTTATATGGAATATTAATAAATACATTAATTTATAAATATTTTCAATATTTAGTTTTGGTAAAAATATCGTTATCTATCCTAACAAATGCACCGACCACTTTATTTTCCTTCATAAGGTATAAGTGTATTGAGAAATCCTAATTCTTGATTAATTATGGATATCACTTTTGACGCATATTTATAATTTTATACGAAAATATTAATTTTACACTTTTTTATTGGTATATATTTTATTTAATTTTACAATAAATTTAATTCCATTGTATATTAAATGTAATGATTATATCCACCAACTTAAGATCATAGGTTAGAAAATTCTATTCATGGAACTATAACTACCTTAATGTATAGAAAAAAACTATATCCTTATGTATAAGAAAGCATCTAAGTCTATTCATTGACGCATCATTATATATCCCAAATCCATCTATATTCGATGTTAATTTCAATATCGGTACTTTTACCAATAACCTATTTAATTCATTAAAACATTATTTTCTTTATTTTAACTATATGAACATATCCACTTTACATGTAAACATTGTTAATGGGTTAGAAAAATTAGTTGTATATTAAAAACTGTTGATATAAACCTAATAATCGATAAAAATTACATACTTTTATTATATTCATTGTTGATGGATATTCCATCATTAATTATTAATTTAAAGGATCAATTGATATTACATTTTTTAGGTACCTTTTCCCACAACGAAAACATCATTAATATAGAATTTATATTTTATAATTTTTCAATACAACTGCTTTTCATTGTGATTCTTAATAATTACTCAAAATGGATCTTTTCCTCATCATGTAATTTACAATATATCATGATATCTTATTTTAAAAAAACTAAAGACTTATAAGATAATATGTTACTTCTTTATTCATCTTATCCACAAAAACATAGGGTCCACTAGTCAATCTGAAGGACATTAACGTAAATATTCAATGTACTTACCATGTACTAATGGTTTTTTTCAAATATCTTCCTTTACTCGTAGTTATTGAGACACATAATAATGATCAAACTAATAACAATATTGATCTCTTTATATTTGATCAAATAGGAAATAAATTTATGTAATTGGTTACTTTTTCATTATGGTGATGGAATTTATTTTCCATTAATCAATTCACAACCTCATAGACCTGTCAATCTTCATAACAATTATAATAGGGGTTCCCCATAGATAAACACATTGGTGTAAATATAACATATCACATATATCCTATATTTTTTTTCCTTTTCATTATTTCAACTATGGTCATCCTATATGCAGCCTTAGATATTGATTTTGTGACATGAGTTGATTAATAGAAAAATCAACTTCATTCTCATGCATATTTCTATATAGTTCTTCAAGAAACCCATCGATGTATTCTTACACAATATATGAATACTGTATTATAAGGTTTTGTTTTATCATTTGTAAGAATTTTCTGTTCTCTAAATCTATGTATTTTATAAATATTACCTAATAGAGGTGGATTGATACCTGATTTAAATGAGGTAGTATCCCATCTAAATGAATGAGATTCCACATTTACATAATGAATAATAATATACTTTTCTTAGAAATAAATTGTTTCATTATAATATGAAATAAAATTTGTACCAAGTATTATATCTACATAAATAATCGAAAAAATAATCATTTTTTCCAATATGGTATATATATGTTTCATAATGGGAACTGACTAACATATTCCCATTTCTATAGGATTTGTACTATGTGTCTTGAATGAAAACTCCATTATTAGTGAAATGGGAAAATGGATAATTTTCATGGAAAACAAAGAAGATATAAAACATTTCAAAGAGAAATAATAAAATAAAAAATTAGAAAAAATTAAGGTTGTGATCAAATCTATTTTCAATATGTACTTTTTAATTTTAACCACAACTATAGAAATTTCATGGTATTTTCTTTCTCCACATTTATTTTTATATGGGAGGTACCATTAATGATTGTGATTTTTGTTTTAATAATTTCCAATCCCTTTATAGCTAAATCACTAGATAATTTGTGATTCTTTCTTTATCTTGTATTCATGAGACTTATTATAATTTTCAATACACATAAAATAGGATCTTATTCCTATTAATATGTTATATGTGCATTGATTTTAAAAAATATCATATTGTTTAAAACTTATCTCTCATTTCTTATTCTTTTACTCATTTTTTCTCCTATAAGCTCAGTCGAACTCTTGTTAATTTATTTTACATGAAGATATATGACCTATAAAATTATTTCTCTATCTATATGTCACTTCATATAATATCATCAAATGAGGAAACATTTTGAGAAACCAATTCCTTTTGAAGACATAATATAATACAATTTAAGAAATGGTCAATCATACTTTTTTAAATATGTATTTAGTATGAAGTATCCTCAGATAATCCAATAATATTTTCCTTATAAACTGTAACACATTATTATTCTTTGATCATCAATCTGAGTAACATTATCTATACTTTATATCACTACTTTTGATGAAATTATGTCAGACAAAATATCACATTAAATGTTCTCCAAGAAAAAATTTTAATTTTATCAACATCTTTAGTGTTTTGGATCAATGCCCACCATTGACTAGAATCTCCCATCATAAAATACACTATCATAATAACCTTTTCCCTTTAATTACATGCATAGGCTGGAAATAACTTTTCAAGGGACCTAATCTATTGTTCATATACTAGTGGACTAGTAACTCAACTAAATGATGGAGGATTCTATCATGTGAAACAAACCAATAATGGTGAATCATGCTATTGAATAGCAGTTTTATCCATAAAATAAAGGTTATTCTTCCTAACATGATCTAGATTCTTGCATATGGATATTATTTACTACCTCTAATAACATATATATTTTCTTACTTTTTGGGAGAAAACATACAATGATAATGGGTGTTGATTCCATTCCTTCCCCTGGTAACCATCTATATATTATGAAACACTCTCAGAAATCTCATAATCCTTATGAATATTGATCCATAAAATAATAATCCTTATTATTATTAAATTTATCAAAACCCAAAGGTAATAACATAATTCTCATGTTAGTTATTTTAATTTAAAAATAGTTCCCATGGTTCTTACTAAACATTCATTTATTCTAACTATAAGACCAAGAATATAGTAACCTGGAGAGGGTGTTTAGATTATTAAATTAGTACATTATACAGTGGAGAACACCAAATATTATCAAGGTGTATATTAGCATTCGATTACTGCATACATACCTTATTAACAAAATAAACTATAAATTTAGACCTTCTTGATTCCTTGAAATCATTCAAAATATCCTTCCTGACATCCAAAAAAAAAGGAAAAAATAAATGGTGTAATTAGATGGTGAGTAACAAGTGTGTGTGTGTCTGTGTGTGTGTGTATAGTATAAAATATAATGAATAAATAAAGAATAATAAATATTATACATTGGAAAATCAAATAAAATTATTTTCAATAGACAACATGAGATGAATTTACATCCCTATATAATATCAATATAGAAATCACATTGGTTGTGGAAACTAAATTATTAATAATAGAAATAAATATATTTGGAAATTTGTGATCTTTTAATCAATTCATTATTGATGTTATCATGGAATTTACCATCAATTCATTTACAACGGATTAAATCTTACCAAATTACTAGGTGTACAAGAGATACCTATTTTATATGGAATGCTTGATATTTTCTCTCATAACACCTATTAGTGCGTTAAGTAGTAATCTATAACTAGGCCCCAACCATCTCATGAACATCTTATGAATTATTCTGATATCAAATGATCAAATGAATTTATTTTAAAAATGTACTATCAGTCACTAATTATTCTTATTTAATCAACAATAAACAATATGTCCTTGTCAATCAATTAGAATTCTTAGTATTATTCTTTAAATTAATACCATATATCAAAATTATATATTGTTGAGGAATAAAAAAATTAATATAGAGCATACTAAATTAATTTGTGATATGGAAAACATCTACTTGAAGTGGAAAAATTATTTCTATAGAATAATGAAATGTGATATAAAAACTATTTATAAAAGCATATATCTTGTAAAAATATAGTGTAATACATTATCATTAATGGATGGAAAAATTACATATATTTGTCAAAAATGATGGTTTCTAATTAAAATCAGTTCATTTGAAAACAAATTTAAATAAAAAAATTAAACACAAATTCATTAAAACATTCTCTCATAATAGAGTTATAAATCACTTTTCAAAATTATGTTTCATCTATTATGTAAATAATAGCATATTTTTTGATATCATATAAAACAAATTCCCAAAATATAGGGGAAAATATTTTAATAGAAAATTACCATGGAATATAGTAATAGAAATTTCAATGTAAGAAATTATCATGAATATAGGATATTCTATTCCTGTATTAAATATTATATTAAATGATGATTTCAAATTTTTTAAGGACTCCAAAAATAACTCATTCGAAAAATTACAACAAGTTTTATTTTAAAAACATTAAAAATGTAAAATATTCTTGAAACATAGATCATATGTTCATTAGAGTTTATAGGAGAATATTATTTAGGAAATTTTAAAGAATGGTGATATAGAAGAAAACCAGTTTGGAATGAAATTATAAAATATAAATTTCATTAAAAAAAATTCCAAAACGTGTATCTCAGTTGATGATTCATGAACAAACAAGAATGGAAATAGAGAATAAAAATTAAAAAATATAAAAATAATAATAATTCGAAAATTTAAATATAATTGGGGTTTAAGATTTTAGGGTCATATAATTTTCCAAAATTAAATCTAAATATAAACAATCTTTTAATAAAATTAGATTGTTACCAAAATCACTTACTATAGGCCTCGACATAGATATTCATATTTGACCCTTTTTTATAATTAATTTAAATTTAATGATTATTTTATTATGAAAATTTTCCAAATATATTCCATTTTATTGTACCTTTATGATCATTTTAAATTTATTCATTAGATAGATCACTCTGACACTAACCACTTTAAGGATAATTAGTCAATAACTCCAAACATTCTTCAGTATATCATTCATGGTTAAAGGTATTATAAAATTATAATATAATTAATAAAATATTAATAATTTCTTGAATATTATTTTATTAATTATATAAAATTTTGGAATCATACATTTATGGTATAAATAGAGGATCTAATCACATAAATTCATTGAAGTGTTATTCCACATGTACGTACTACTGAAAGTTTCATTTTTTGAATGGATGGAATAAAAATAATGTAGATTATTTCATAAATTTATACAATAATAATTGTATCATAAATATCATTCATATTCATTAATCCATCACGCAAATACTTCAATGTGAATTAGTAATGAAAATTTTTTTAGCACACTATGTGGAGAAGGTATGTCATAGATAAATGAAAGCAATGTTATCGTTTTATATAGGATAGAAAAGAGTGACTGAATGGATATATCAGAAAAATAATAATATCTCACTTTATTTTTCATAATGAATTTATTTTGTTAGTATTAATAAAATATATTTATATGATGTATAATATGAAATAAATATTTAAATATTTGGGTAAGATGATTACCTCTTCTTTAAGAGAGAATCTTTGTCTCACACCTTTATCCTTCATATGAGGGACTTAGCGTATGGGGAGGAGAAAAAATTAAATTAAACATGCGAGGAAGGATTTTAGGTAGAGATTTTCTGATCTATATGGCTCAAAATTTGTGAATTTGGGAGGATAATATTTTCCAATTTTTATGCGTGGGGAGGGGAACATGTGAAATTACATAAAATATTTAAAGAAATTAGTTAATTTTCATAGGAAAGAGGAAAAAGGAGTCTCGAATTTATAGATTTTAATTATGATGAATTAATCCTACAGAAAATGAAGTTTAATCTACTTTTAGAATATTGTGAATTCTTATACCCTTATTTATGACCCTTCTAAATCATTTTACCCTCAACTGATGTGATATAAATTTCCCAGGGTTATTATTTATTATATCCAATAATTAATTTCGTATTACTAAATAAAATTATTTAGTATTATTTTTGAAATATTGTACATTATAAAATCTATATTTTTGTTATAAAAATATTTTTTAAATTCATTAATGTAATAATAAAATCATTATAATTTCATAAATGTGGCGGTTTTTTGTAGTATCGGTACTTTCAACGATTCACCTAACAGTAAACTATTTATGAAAAATAAAAAAATCCCCCATAGATATTTTTATCATGTTTAGCTAAAAAAATTAAATAAATTTTCTAAATCAAATTTATTATTATTATTTTGGATTTTGGATTTAATCGCATTCTTGCCTAAATCAATGAGTTTTATGTTATTTTTTTAGAAAGAAAATCATACATTCTATTATTGAAGCTCATCTGATAAACAAGAAGAACCCAATTTAAGATGTAACATGATTAAGTTATGGATCCCATTTTTTAATAAGAATAAATATAATATTTTGTGGCATTATCACTTAGTTTTTTCCATAATTAACGATATTTTCCCTTTAACGTGATTAGAGATTTTTTCCATAGTTAATATTATTAAAACTAAAAATAAAATTTACCTTATAACTAAATTTAAAATTCATAATTCTAAATATACAATCCATTTTTTATTATTTAATTTCTATATATTTCATGAATTGCTTTTAATATTTTTTTATAAAATGTAATGACAAAAAGTCTTTATAAAAGTATTTTTCTAAGCGTCAAAATGATGATATACCAAGATAAATTTTAATTCTTAATCTTTATATCATTTTTAATAAAAGGATATATTTTAAATTAAAAAAATAAAAACAAAGTAATGATACTTTTAAATTATGTTATTGAACGGAATGCAATGTCATTTTTTTAAATAGAGATTATTTAATATTTATTAGAATTTTTTTCCCAAATAGTATAAAATTATTCACACCCTATTAAAAGTACTAATTTAATAATAATCTATTTTTTCATATTTTTTATAGAAGTGTTGAAAATAAATTAAAATAGATTTATGAGGCATATATTTAATATATTCTCATTCTAGGGATAATAAATAAAATTAAATTAACTTTATTTATTTAAATTAAAAATATAATCTAATAATTTGATTAAATTTTTTTAAAGAGTGATTAATTTATTATATTAAGATAAAAATTCATTTCAAGTATAAAAACATTTTTATGAAAAATATATCCTTTACCTTCAAAATATTATATCTTCATTTCAAACTAATTTATAAAAAATTAATGATTTATTAAAAATTTATTGCGTTAAAGTATTATATATATATATATATATATATATTCCATACTATAGTAACTTCTATTCATACCCACTAAAGCAATGACTAGGTCAATATAGACATATTTAGATAATATTATATCATAGTACATTTAGGCTTCATGATGATTTTACAACATGAACACAAATATATTATTTAAATAAAATAAATCATAAAATAATAGGTTGTTACAAATTCATGTACTATATATTATTTAACTATATCTTATCTATTACATCATGTGCTAGCAATTTTAGATTGTATAATACATGTTTATAAAATCAATACTAACATGTATTCATTGATTACAATATTATCATTGCCTTTTAATTTATGTTACTATAATATATATTTAAAAATGTCTAAAAATGTTTTTATATCATTAAATAATATTTTTATGTATGTTTCATTAATACAGAATCATTGGTAGTTTATTTCTATAATTTTAGCAATTGATGGTGATATATAAATAATAAGTTATATAAATAATATAATCATTCCATAAACATAAACCGGTCATTATTTTCAAGATAAATTTTATTAATAATAGTCTCTAAGTTCCCATATTGATCCATGATAGAGTTTTATAGAATTATTCACGTTAGAGGTGAGACCAATGCAAACAAGATCATGATATAATTTGATGGGTAAGAATGGTTAAGAAACTATTTATTTTGATAGAATATAAAAATAATAGAATAATGTTGATAATTTTTTTAATTTTTATGGTTTTAAATCATATTTCAATTAAATTGGATAAAAATATAAATTCTAGATATAAATTGAAAAAACTGGTATTTCATAGTGGCGATTGTGTGCACATATTCTTGATCGGAATTCTTTTGTTTTTATAAGTATATAGGGAGTAATAAATAATATATGTTCCATTAAAATAATGAAATTTTAGAATAGTAAAAATATAAAATTCATTATATTAAAACAAATTTTTGGGAGGGAGAATAATAAATAATGGATGATAAAATAATGATAAGAGAGACACACATGTAGAATAAATTAATCATTTATTTGAAACCTCATTGACATTGTAAGGGGATATCAAAATTTTAATGAATAATATACTAATAAAAAGGTATTTTTTCATAGTGGAGTAAAATAAACATTTTATATACATAATATAAAAGGGATATGTTTTACAGGAATTGTTTGAAGGTTATAACTTTTATACATGATGAAAAAAGAAATTCATATTATTTTCAATAATGGAATGGAAATTTTAAATGGTAAATGGTACAAAAGTTGTAAGTAATCATATTTATGGAGATATAATGTTTAACAAGTATTTGATACTCATTTTACAACATGTTTTTAAAAGGTTTTATTCTTTTTATTACATTATTTTTATATAATTCTATTTTGGTTTATACTTTGGTAACTATTTTTTAATTATGTTATTTAATTTTTATTTTATAAAATATGATAAATTATTTAACCAAATTTCTTCATGATTAAACCATATTTAAATCCTCTATAATATAAATAAATTTCTATATAATTAATTATTAACTTATAAATTAATACATTTATAAGATAGAAAAATACATTATGGAAGAAAACAATTTCACCATTAAGTATCCTTAATATTATTTAGTATTGAATTACAATTGAATGATTATTATATATTTATACATATGTATAATTAAATTATATTTTATATTCTTTATTATGTAGTGAATAATTAGTTATTTTATAAATAAATTATATATTATTGAAAAACAGTTGTTTGAAAATAATTGTTCTATAATTATCACAGTAATTAACGTTAATCCAAGTAATATTGTTTTCATACCTAATAATGAAATTAAATTTTTTATATAATTTTTTCTATGATTTAATATATAACACATTATACCAAATGAAATATTTGTGGGATAGAAAATGATAATTTTGTTATTGTTCCAGTAAATTCATAAGAACGTGTTTTAGAAAAGTGAATTTTTTTAATCATAAAATTACCTTTGTTATTTCATATATATTATATTATTTCCATGCATTGATAAATTATATGAAGACAAAATAGATGTATTTAAAAAATATATCCCCCATATTGAAAAATTTTATTTTATTAATGTATAAATTTTTTTGGTTTTAGTATCCTCTGGTGTGTAAAGAAATATACTCAGTATGATTTAAGGAAAACAATTTACTAAAATCATGGATCATAAATAAAAAGTGTAAATGAGTTTGATAACTCCTTTATCAAGATTAATAAGATACATTAATATTATTTTAATATGTTACATAATGAATGGGAGGATATATTTATCATAGTTTTTTTGATAAAAATATTCCCAACATAGAATTCCTTGAACTAAAAATGAATTTTAGAAATATTAAATTAACTTATGAAAACTCTTCCTAAGAAGATAAATGAAAAAATAATTCCATGAACTATTCTATTAGAGTACTTGTATCAAAAATTCACATATTAAAGGAAAGAATATTTTGGTATAATATATATAAACATCTATTATATTCATATAAATGTAGATAACCCATTTTCTAGTTAATTGAATATTTATACTATAATCATATATATTAAATAATGTTTAAAAACATTTCTAAACAATTTGTAAGAATAATATTATCTAAAAATTCCATCACCACATCAATGTTATAATTTAACATATATAAAAAATAGAACACCCTACCCCCTAAATGATTCTCAAAATAAGAAGATTTTTGTCTCAAAATAGTGAAGAGATAAATCTGGTTAATCTCTAGGTAAAAGAAAATTAATAAGGATTATAGAACACATTAGGTTTTTTTGGAGGTTTTGTAAAACAAATTGATAATATTTACAGAACATATCAATGTATAATGATTAATGAATTACTATTTTATGCGGGTGTATAGATTTAGTATATTGATAAACCAACTATGAAGAAGTGGAATTCAAAGAAGAAGATGGATATATCCACCATAAAAGAATTTAAGTGACTTAAAAAATATATAATTATAGTAGGATAATGGGTAAAAATTGTTACATGTTTTGGTAAAAATCATTTTGACATATACAAAAAAACTTATTGGAATACCATATTTGAATCAAAAGATACAATAAAAAGAATTATGTCCTTTATATATGAAATTGATATAGAAAGTTGAACTAACTACACCGAATAAAAAAATTATAATATATGTCCCACATAAATATAATAAATAATTCTCTATTGGAAGGAATTAATACAACATGAAATATTTAAAACATTCCAAAACATCAAGTCAAAAAGGAGAAAGTTTAAATAGAATAAGGTTTCAATCCTGGAAAGAAATAGGTGAATTGGTTTTGTGGCACACAACCAAAAAGAGGAAAAAATTCTAAAAATTGAAAAATTAAATTTTTCTTAAATATCTATATGTAATTTTAAAAATTATAGGGAATATACATAAAAATATATTTGATATTTTTATATAAAATTTATATTGAAAGGAAAAAAATAACTAGAGACTTCTTTTTCTTGAAAATAATGTTGTAAGTAAAGAGTGCTCACTAAATTATAGGCTTATTTATATTCTTAATGAGTTCATAAATATATATCTAGAATAATCATAATTGTTTAGGAAGTGAGAGTAAATATATAACAATTATTTTTGTTTTATTTATAATGTAAATAAGTGTAATTATCTATGGCACCCTAATATAGGGGTGAATCGGGGTGTAAGAAGAAATAAAATTTTCATTCTACTAGTTTGGTTATTATATTGTTGAATTTTTATATGGAATATCATTCACCCTATATTCACTTCTTCATCAATAAACCAAAACTATAATCATTGATTCGTCATTATTATAGTGTACTAGGATCCACTGAAAATCATCTTTCAGGTATAAAAGTAAATTTATGGTCAGTCATTCCAAAAATACCACTTCATATACAAGGTTTTTGTAAGACGCAATTAATTTAATATGTATTTATCCATTAAATAAATACCATGTTTAAAATTTTTTTTCCCAAGAACCCCAGAATAATGTCAATCATGCTAAATATTATAGAGATAAAATATTATAATCATTTATAATCATTGATACATTGAGAGAATACAATATGAAACATATTTCAAAAATGTGAAATTGTTATAAATATATAACTAAATAACACTACACTAACAATTAAATATGTATCATCATGGTTGTCAATGAATATAATAAACCCTACTAAAACTATGGAAATATGAAAATGATTTATAAAATATGATAGACATATTTATAGATAATTAAATTAATTAAATTATTGGTCTAATTATTTATGTATGGTTATATATAAGAATTAAATATTGTTTTTATATATATTTTCATCAGAAATATGATCATTGGTTATATGGTTTTTTTATATATGAACATTATAAATATTCAATGGGAATATTGTGTAATTGAATTCACAAATAATAATTAATAAAATAAAATTATAATATCTCATTAAAATCAATTATTTTAATTATATATATTCCATGAATATTTATATAATTTTTGTTATAGAATCATTTTTCATATTTAAAAAAAAATTTAATACTAATGGATTGATAAAATTAAATTTGTAAAATATGAGAAACTGATTTTAATTGGATGTGGTTATAATATTTAACTATGATGATTCTTTAAACAATTATTCTTATGTATTGTTTATTTTTATATTTATATATTTACTACCATAAAATTATAAATCTAATGTAATGTATCAGTGAATAATAAAATATAATGATGCTAATTTAATTATTAATCAATAGGAAATTATATTATGAAATAATAATACTTAAACGCCTTTTTTCTTTAAAAACGCATTTCTATAAATTTAATATTGTCATTGAAAACATAAAATGCTCACGTTTAAAAATTTTATTTGACTAAACAGATTCCAAATTATTAATCACCTTTTCAAGTTTAGTATTTTTGAAATTTCATTTTAGGTTATAAAAAGTGTTACTAAGATAAAATTTGAGTAACCATGGTAAAAGAAAGATGAGTTAAAAAGGGTGAAATTTTTAGATAAATACTTGAAGAATAATTAAATCAAGTATTTAAATTTTGTATATGAGTGGATTCACAATGCACATCGATTATATTTTCAGTTTTTGTCCACATTATTTTTAAATTCACTACCTTATATGTAGCGATCTGGATTTATTTCCATGGGACTATAATGGATACCTAATAGAGCAATCCATGGGCAGCTACACCCCCTGGGTGGGGCACACCACCATCCCCAGTGGCAGCCATTTCCTCATAAAGCCCTTGAGGTACATGTAAATTACATTACTTTTGCAAAATACATAATACATAACAAAAATATGTGCCCAAAGACCGTATTAGTTTAGTGTCTTTGGAAACTCATAACAAAATCTTCTAATCATGGTGAACGATCATCAACATCACCCATAATGTTCTTACCTTTTTTTCTTACCTAAAAACTTTATATATACCCAAGAGAAATGAAAACATAAAAAAGGTGATCTGAGATGCTCAGAAAGGGTAAACATGGAGAACATAAAACAATCCATAAATATTTGAACGTAAAAACATGAACATAAAACATGAGTAATGAAATAAATCTTGGCATTACATAAGGCGTAGATCACAAGGGAACATTAATCATGATAAAATCGAATGGTAATAAAACATTTAATTATGGAAAACAATTAATCACATGACATTAATTCCATAGTAGCCAAGGTATATCTGCCTAGACTATCATAGTGGACAAAGTCCATTACTGAACCAGGTTTACCAGCCATTCCATCCCTCTATTACTAAACCGGGTTTTACTTACCATTCCAGCCATGTATATCTAAAGTGATATATCATTAAAAAATGTATTGGAGGGAGATATTGGTCCCAACCATCTCATAATGAAATAATTCTTTCATGTGAAACAAAATAAACATAAATCATTCATCATAACCCAATGAATAAAATGAGTTTCATAAACCTCATCCCATCATAACATAATCCATATAGTACAAATGGATATCATTTCATAATAAAAAAAAAGAAACCATGTAAATAATAGAGACATTTTACTTGAAAAATAAGCATAGAAATAATTTCATCTTAGATGGAAAATAGTTTTGACAAAACAGTTGAAATGAATTACTAAGGAATATATCCTTTCTTCTTCAAAATCAGTTTCTTTTCCCAAAATTCCAGGTAATTTTAAAAGAAAATGTTTTTATTGAAAATAATTATGAAATCATGTACTGTAAGAATCATCAAAATATGGTTTTATGAAACCTTAAATATCCATTCATGCTGAATAAGTTAAAAAATATTCTTCACGTACTTTTTCTAGAAAAGTCAAAAAGTACATCGTATGGTAAAAAATTTAAGATTCCTTATATACCATGTGGTAAAAGTCAAAAAAAGGTAAAATTTGATTTAAACATACATGTAATAATAATAACATTTTCTGAAAATATTTTGAGAAAACATGGACATGGATGATAGACATAACCCCAGTAAATACTTATGAATAAATAATCTCAGATAAGAATGAGATTGGATTAATTATCCCTTACCTTATATCCAATTTCTTCTGTATGTGTTTGAGACCCTTATATAGTGGGTTTAAATATTTTATTAACTTGTAACGGAACCACAATAATATTTATGATATCATATATGACTCACATAAGACATTATATTACCTGTTCATTTGTCAATTCCTTATTAAAGTGGTGTTTTGTTTAAAATTGTTTCATTCATCATACGTGTTTTGACTTGTAATTATTCATATTATTACATAGATCATGATTACATACTTCCAGAATGTAAAACGTTATTTATATATAATATATATTCAGAATATACATATATATAATAGATTAATAAATGTAATGAAATACACCATTCATGGAGTCGGTAATCCCAATGTATGCATGAAAAATGTTTTCCATACCTTACTGACTTTAATGGAAGTAAGTAGATGAAATATATATATATAAAAATAAATATAGTAGCATTATTATGTCATATATCTCATTATTGTTTATCTTATATAATTTATCATCATTCATGAATGGTTAACATGGAGAATGAATCTCATCGCGCCGTGGAGATGGTAATCCTTACGTACACAGAAGCAATGATATGGTTCCCATAATTGTTAAATGGAATTGGAGTGGATGATATAATATATCATAATCCGTATGATGTTATAATAATCACATATAGTTATTATTCCCACTATTATATCCATCCATGTATGGTGGTGGTGGAAAAGTAGATTACACCACGACGTGGAGAAGGTAAGTCGTACGTACGCACGCTTGGTGATTTCATTTTTTGTGGGGTGGATAAAATGTGAAATAGGGTTGTTTCATATTTATAATAACATATCAGTATACAATTTATACTATTGTTATTACTTTATAATGATAAAAATAAATAAGTTGAAGTAGATGAAGAAATAAATTTGAAAGAATCGGTAAAGGATGTTACCTCTTCTTCAACATGGCTCTTCTAATCCTCCTCTTAGGGCACTAAAGATTGTATTTAAAGAATACTAGGACCTCAATTATGTTTTTGGGGAGGTGTAGAAGAGAAATGGACAGGTTTTGGGCGAGCTTGAAGGCTCAAAATATTTGTGAAGAGAATAGGGAGGAGGTGCCTTTTTATAAGAGAGGAGAGGGGCACTTTTGGGAACCTCTAAAATATTAATTTATAATAAACTCAAAACCAACCTAAAATCATCCAAAATAAATACATATAGAATATGAGATTATATATGGTTATAATATCATCCACCAATAAAATTTAGACATCCTAGGAATTTATTTTACACCTTATCAACATGATTTATCCTTATTTAATCTATTTAATTTTATTTGTGGTAATAATATTCTAAATTTTTAATTGTTATAAATAATTACTTATTTGTTTTTAATTTTACATAATTGGATAATTTATGACATTATAGACCATATAAATTTCAATTTATAATTTTTAAATATTTTTGTGATTTTTAAACAATATAATAATAAGTTATTGTATTAAAATAACCATAGTATCAATTTTGACACTATTCAATTATTTGAATTTAAATAAAATAAAAAAAGGATATAATTGAACAAAAATATTTAATATATTCGTAACATGTCATATGTATCTATAAAACTCGTGTAGAACATTAAATAGTTCATATAATATTTATATTAATATTTTTAAAACCATTTATTTGATATTTTAATCAATAAAATAATTTCTACATCACAATTGTGTCACCATTAATGATAATTATTTAATTCCTATAAATTGTAAATAAATTCACATGATTTATATAATTTTATTAGATTTTTTTTGAATATTTATGTTATACGTTTTATGAAATTTCCCACTAAATTAAAATTATTACACGTATAAGATATAAGAGAGTGACATGTTGTCCCTTTCTTTGGTTTTAATAATAAATACATAATTTTACTGGTAAAAAGTACATGAAATGAATCTATTCTGACACTTAGGTTATATGGGTCAAATTTTATTCATCCTATATAATTTTGGCATGAGTTTGGATTATTTTATAATCTTATTTTTACTCATAATTACCTGATTTACCTTTAACTGTAGTAAATAAAATTTAACATAGTTACTATTCATAATGTCTAAAAATAAAAAATAAACTATTCAAATAATTTGGACCTACTAATTCCAAATATAGAATCCATTTTTATAAATTGAAAACACAGAATTTTCAGTATTTAATTTAAAATTAATCTCATTGTTGGGAAAATAGGTTGTAAAAGTTTAAACATTGCAAAATATTGAATGCATTTACCTATGAATTCAATATAAAATTAGTGATAATGATTTGAATTATATTAAATGGTAAATATATATTCTATTTATACTTTAAAATCATACAATATAATAATTTAACAATATAAATTATCTTTATGAAAAAATTTGTTTTTAATTAAATTTTACCGTATTTTATTGTCATCAAAATATTAAAAGTTAACAAAAAATATTAAAAAATTATCCGAAGTAAATTTATATATACTTATTGCAATTAATAAGTTTATTTTGTAAAATTGAACTCATAAACATGTCAAAAATTAGATTTTATATGGGTGCTCCATCAAAAGGTAGCAAAACAACATTTTTTTAAAGATGCTTATTTTAACCAAGAACAATTTATTTTGTTCTCATACCATGTTCTAGAATATTTGTAAGATGAATGATAATGTTATAAAATTCAAAATTCGATTAATATTATTCAAAATGGGTAGTTCATAAGAACAACATATCGTTGTTTAGTGAAACTCGGTATTGCATACAACGAATGCTATTGAGGAAGGTCGCTCTTTCATGCAACACAAGCCAATAATAGTGTTTGTGTATACTAAAACATAATACGGTGTTTCATATAGGACAAGATAATCTTGGTCTTTCATACAACACAAGACATCAAAGAAATTAAAAATTGTATTTCCTAAAAAATCTCGGGGTGTTACATTCTACCACCCTTAAATTGAATTTCTCCCTTGAAATTTGGTTGGTTTTAAATGGATTACTACATGAAATTTTCTTTTATAAAAACCGACAACGTAAAAAGGAATAGTGAAACTTAATTTTAAAAACTATAATATAAAACGTAATGGTTACCCAAATTAACTCATCACTGGGTTTCCACATAGGATAATATAGGTGAAAATATGGATATGGAAATGAAATCTAACCATCATGTTCTGATGGAGAGTGGTAGAGAAAATGGTTATGAAAAATCCAACAATCACAAATCCATAAACCTTTTATGATCTATGGTACCATATGATTCATCAGATATGAGGGTACTATGACAACAGTTTTGGTTTTCAAGATCCTTTCCATAAATTTTAAATTTTGGAATTAGAATAAATATTTACTTGATTTTGGTATAATCTCACCATTGTTCGTTCCATGAACAATTTCCACATCATATCTTAATGTAATGATGTTGAATAGGTCATTTGTGAAGTGTTAGTAGATCATCTGATAGAATGATTGGTCATTCCATCCGTCTCAAACAAAAGGTTAGAAAAAGGTTTTAAATATACATAAGTCCATATATAGTGATATTAATCTTATATGGCTCCAAAAATGGACTTATACCACATAATAATATAAAACTACTATCTACTAACCAAGGAATTCATGTATGCCAGTGGTCGGTGATAAAGTCCTGTCACACATCAGTTGTGGGTTCAATTCCCGCATCCTTGTCCAATGCAATAGGTTGTCGCCCATCCTATGGGTTGTCCTTTTTCTAAAACTATACTATTATAAAATTTTAGAAATAATTTCAAAAAGTTATAGACTTTAGAAATACTATGTGATGTCTAACATAAACCATTATAATCTTTAGGCTTATTCAAAATACTTTTGTCCAATCTCATAGTATAATGAAATAGATTACTAGAGAGGTCATATAACAAGCATGTGAATACCATCATTTATCGCCCATATATCATAAGATATATCTTGTTGGTCACATTCGAAAAATACAAATACCTTAATCATGTATTCTTGAAACATGAATTACCATAGAACCTTAGTGAAAACATGAATGTTGTCAAAAGATAAAACATTCCACATACCTAAATCCAACAATTTTTATATACTCAATCCATGATGTCACTTTATCCTTATATCAGTCATGAGCTCCCTAATACTATCAAACATATTATTTTCATCTTATCCCTTCATTATGGGAATATCATCTTCTTTCCAAAAATATTTCAATCACTTTTCATGGTTATTGGTATATAATTATTAAAAAACACAATAAACCAATACATATATATTCAAATATTCCATGATACTATAAATGAGATTCCACAAAACTATTTTGGAATACCATTACATAAACACTTAATCATTCCACCACATCGTTTTCATACTCAACATCATCAATAGTGATCGCATGTGACTTACAGTTGTCCTTTTCCTTAAGAGGTTGTTGATGTCGATCATCATTAACCTTTGTATTAGGGAATTGGTTAGAATAATGCCCCATTTCCTTGAACTTGTATCATTGAAGTGTTGGTGGTGTGTTCCCTATAGTCTTTTCTCAATTCACATCATTATTTACCTTTTTCCCATTACTTCGACTCTCAGCTACTCGATGACCATCTAATCCACACTTAAAACATTTTCTATTCCCTTTAAGATAATCTCCACCATGATTCTTTCCACACATTGAGCATAAAGAAACATTCGTCTTATTTTCACCATTGTTTTGAGATTTTTCCTTGAACTCCATCTTTTGTTTCTTGTCAAAACCATGAGATAGATATGTAACACCAACTAAAAGTTCTACCTTGATATCACAACACACAATTTCTTCATAGCTACTGAAGTCTCTTATAGCTAATGCCTTTAGGAAACTTGGTTTTAAGCCACTGAGAAATTGATCAACTTTACTTTGAGGTTTGATGATAAAACCAGATGCATACCTTGGAAGCCTTTTAAAATCCACCTCGTATATACGAACAGATTCATCATCCTTTTTCATAAGATCACGAAACACTTTTTCCATATTTGTTCAAAGAATATGAGGAAGTACTTATTGAAAAACAAGTTCTAGAACTTGTCCCATTTCATTGATTCAATTTCATCTTGGGACCTTGTATTCTTAATTAATGTCCACCACTGGTTTGCTTCACCTTCAAAACAGTAAACAACCAAAATGACTTTTTCATGCTCTGAACTGCGAAATATGGAAAATATCTTTTCAATGGTACTGATCCATTTTTCAGCAACAAGTGGATCAGAAGACCCAATAAAAGAAGATGGACGTCCCCTCGTGAAGGAATCAATAGAATATTGATCCTTTATTTGATTAGTTATAATTTTAGAATGATTCATATATTGTGTAAGTATAGAAATAAGATCTTTCACTCCATTTCCCATATCATTAGTTTGTTCAAAAGGATATTCATTTTATTTTCTATTACATTGCTCAACACGGTTCCTTTGGGTTCCATCCGTTGTCTAAAACCTAAAAAGAATAGTGTGAGAGGAAACAAATCATGCTAGGAAGACAACATAATAAAGGGGGAATATCTTCAATATATAACAGCATAGGTTTAATTCTAATATCGTTACCATAATTCTACGACTATAAACTATACTTATACATAACCTTAGATACATCCCTAGACATACCTTAGAAATATCTCTAGGGATCTCATTAAAGATTTTTCATCCTAGTTTCCAAAGGATAACTAATCCTTTGATCTAATACCAACTGTAGTGGAATGGATTTATTTCCAGTGGACTAGAATGGATGCCTATCAGAGTGCTCCATGGACAGCTATACACCCTGGGTTTGACACACCATCATCCCCAATGGCAGCCATTTCCTTATGAATCATTTGACATACATTACATTACATTATATTTTCGGAATACTTAATACATAGCAAAAAACAAATTACCAAAGACCGTATTAGTTTAGTGACTTTGGAAACTCGGAACAAAATCTTATAATCATGGTAACATCTCCCATAACGTTTATCCCAATTATTTTACCTAAAACCTTTTTTTATATCCTGGAGAAAAGAAAACATAAAACGGGTGATATCAAATGATCAGTAAGTGTAAACATGGTGAAAATAAAACAATCCATAAATATTTTAACATAAAAACATCAACATAAAACATGACTAATGACATAAATCATGGAAGTACATAAGCGATCAATCACGAAGGAATATTAATCATGACAAAATAGCATGGGAATAACACATGTAATTGTGGAAAACCATTAATCACATTATATTATTTCCAGAGTAGACAAGGCATTGCTACCAAGACCATCATAGTGGACAAATTCCACTACTAAACAAGGTTTACTAGCCGTTCCAACCCTTTATTACTGAACCTTATTTTATTTACCATTCCAGCCATGTATATATCATGAGATATAAATCATTACCAATGCATTGGACGGATATATAGTTTACACCCATATCATAATTAAATCATTCGTTTGGGTGCCACAAAATAAACATAAATCATTCATCATAACCCAAAAAATAAAATGGAGTTCATAAACATCATCCCATAATAACATAATACATATAGAACAAATGAATATCATTTCATCATAAATAATATCCAACCATGTAAATAATAGAGACATTGTACATGAAACATAAACATTCTAAATAATGTCATCTATGTTGGAAAATAGTTTTGATAAAATACTTGTAATGAATTCTTCAAAAAAATATCCTTTCTTCTTCAAAATCAGTCTCTTTTCTCAAAATTCCATGAAATTTGAAAAGAAATTGATTTTTTTGAAAATAATCATGAAATCTTGTACAGGAAGATTAATGAAAATAAGGTATTATGAAACCATAAAAACCAATCCATGTAGTATAAGTTAAACAATATTCTTCTCATAATTTTGTAGGAAAATTTAAAACAGAGTTAGAATGACTTTAAACATACATGTAATAATAGTAACATTTTATGAAAACATTTTGAGAAACATGGACATGGATGATAGACATAACCCTAGTAAATAATTACGAATAAACAATCACGGATAAGAATGATATTGGAATAATTTTCCCTTACCTTATGTCCAATGTTTTTCGTAAGTGTCCGGGACTCTAATATAGTGGTTTTAAACATATTATTAACTTGAAACATAACCATAATAATATTTATGATATCATATATAACTAACTTATGATATTATACTACCCGTTCATAGGTCAATTCCATGATAATGCAGTGATTTGGGTGAAATTATTTCACTCATCGTATGTGTTTTGACTTTTAATTATTCATATGATTACTTAGATCACGATGAATTACTTCCAGAATGTAAGAAATTATTTATATATAAAATATATTCAGAATATAGATATATATAATAGATCAAAAAATGGAATGAAATACACCATTCATGGAGACGGTAGTCCGTACGTACGCATTAACACTGTTTTCCTTTCCTTATTGACTTGAATGGAAGTAAGTAGATGAAATATATATATATATATACACATAAATTTAGTATCATTATTATGTAACATATCTCAGTATTATTTCTTATATATACTTTATCATCATTCTTGAATGGTTAACATGGAAAATTAATCCCATCGTGTCGTAGAGACTGTAATCTGTACGTACGCACGAGCGATGATATCGTTCCCATTATTATTGAATGGAATTGTGTGGATTATATAATATCACAGAATCATTGTGATGTTATGATAATCATATATAGTTATTATTCCCACAATTATATCTATCCAAATATGGTGGGGGTGGAAAAACATATTACACCACAGCGTGGAGACAGAAAGTTGTACGTACGCTCGCGTGGCGATTTTGTTTTTCATAGGATGAATAGAAGGTGAAATAGGGATGTTTAATATTTATAATAACTTTTCAGTATATTATTGATACATATTTTATTACATTATAATGAAACAAATAAAGAATATAATGTATAATAACAAATAATTTTGAACGAATCGATAAATGATATTACCTCGTCTTCGATGCTACTCTTCTAAACCTCCTCTTAGGGCACTAAAGATGGTATTCGAAGAAGACCAGGACCTCTAGTTGGTTTATAAGTAAGGGAAGAAGAGAACTGTACAAGGTTGTATTGTGCTTGAAGGCTCCAAATGTTTGTGAATAGGTGAGGGAGGAGGTTCCCTTTTATAAGAGAGGAGATGGGCCCTTTTGGAAACCTCTAAAATATTAATTTAAAATACACTCAAACCCCACCTAAAATCCTCCAAAATGAATCAACATAGAAGATGATATGAGATGCGATATGGTTTTAATCTCATCAACCAATAAAATTTAGACACGTTGGGAATTGTTTTTAAACCTTATCAACTTGATTTATCCTTATTTAATCTATTTAATTTAATTTGTTGTAATAATATTCTAAATTATAAATTGTAATAAATAATTACTTATGTGTTGTGAATTATCAATAACTGTATAATTTATGAAATTTTAAACCATATAAATTTCATTTTATAAATTCGAAATATTTTTCTGATTTTTAAACATTTGAATAATATGTTATTTTTATAAAATACCAATAGGGTCAATTTTGGTACTATTCATTGATTTGAATTCATATAAAATTCACATATAGGATATATTCGAAAAATAATATTTAATAGATTAATAACATGGAATAATATTATAGAAAATTTTTTGAGCACACTAAATATTTTTTGTAATATTTATTTTAATATTTTTAAAACCATTTATTTGATATTTCAATCAAAACAATATTTTCTACAGCACTATTGTGTCACCATTAATGATAATTATTTAATCTATAAAAATTTAAAAACAATTTACATAATGTAGATGATTTTATTATATTTTTGGTGACTATTTATTTTTGTTCTTTTATAACGTTTATCACTAAATTAAAATTATTACACTTATAAGATATAAAAGAGTGACATGTTGTCACTTTCATTGTTTTTAATAATAATTACATCCTTCTCATGGACAAAAGTACATGAAATTAATCTATTACAACCCTTATTTAATATTGGTCTACTTTTATTCATCCAATATAATTATGGCAGGTGGTAGGTTAATTTTATAATCTTATTTTAACTAGTAATTACCCGATTTACCTTTAAATGTAGTATATAATATTTACTGTATTTACTATTCATAATGTCTAAAAATAAAAAGTAGAATATTAACATAATTTGGAACCATTGATTCCAAATATGGAATCCATTTTTCAAAATTCAAAATACATAAGTTGCAGTATTTAATTTAAAATTAATCCCACTGTTGAGAAAATGGGTTTTAAAAGTTAAAACATTGCAAAAGATTGAAATGGTTTTACCTATGAATTCATTATAAAATTTATGATAATGACATAAATTTTACTAAATAGTAAAAATATATTATATTTATACTTTAAAACAACTCAATATTATAATTTAACAATTCAAATTATCTTGATAAAAAAAGTTGTTTTTAATTAAATTTTAGCGTATTTTTATTATTCATCAAAATATTAAATTTAATAGAAAAATGATAAAAAATTATCCAAATTAGATTAGTATATAATTATTGAAATTATTTATTTTATTTAGTCAAATTTAACTCATAAACATTTCAAAAACTAGAATTATTGTGGGTGTGCCATCAAAGGCGGCAAAACTGCATTTTTTTAAAAATACTTATTTTACCCAAAAAAATATTTTTCTCTCATACCATGTTCTAGAATATGTGTAAGATGAATGATAATGTTATAAAATTAAAAATGGTATTAATACTATTCATAACAACTAGATCATAAGAAAAATATATCGTAGTTTAGTGAAACTCTTTATTGCTTACAACACTCGCTATTGAGGAAGGTCGTTCTTGCATGCAACACAAGCCAAGAATAGTGTTTGAGTATACTACATGCTAATACGGTGTTCCATATAGATAATTATGATATTGGTGTATAATACATCTCAAGATATCAAATAAATTAAAAATTATATTTCTCAAAAAATCTCAGGGTGTTTCATTATACCTTAGGAAAAAAATATTTTTCGAATTCCACCAAATATTTACGTATAAAATTATACCTCCACCTATTCTAGGACCATAAAACCATTTGTTTCTCTTGCATAATTAAAACATTACACTCTCCCGTAGAATTCCTAAAAATTGGGAGGTCTTTGGATCTAATGTGTAAAACAAAATCTTTCATTCTAAAGAATTTGATCCTAAGAAGGAAAAAATTCTTCAAGTAAGCTTCTAGTTTCTTCTCTGAATTTTTCAATTAATTTATCATATTAAATATTTATAAATATCTGTATCCAATATATTTATGTTATATTTTCATAATTATCCTTCTTTTAAAACTAAACTACTATTATATAACTCAAAACTCTTATTCATTTGTATAATATGTTCATGACTGCATCAGTTCAACCACCTAGATAAACAATTCAATACCGTCATCATCATTTTGACTATGAATATGTGTCAAAGAATTAATAATGGTAATATATGATTAATATATTAATACATGTCATCAAAATATCATCTATTGATGACAAAAAATGGATAATAATTATAAATTATGTTGTGGCTATCAGTAATTTACAGAAAAAATGTTTCTGATAAATACCATTCCCAATAACAATAATAATACATTAAATTATATAAATAAAGTATTCAATAAATTATTTAAATATAATATTTAAAATATCTAGAAAAAACATGGATTGATGAAATTTGTGCAAATTAATGGATACCGGCATCACTGTATTGAAACTTGTAAAAAAATGTCCAAATTACTAACATCCACTAGTGAAAATAATCATTCATTAACTAATATATTTCAAAAGAATAATTATTATTATGGATTTTAAAATTTATTTTATATGAAAAGACTTATTAAATAGGTTATTGTTTAGTTTATTTCTATTATATATAAGGTTTTAAAAGCTTCCATGTATTTAAGAAGTAAAGGTAAGGGGTTTTTCAAATAATTTTCCTATCATAAATATATTTTCCATATTCAACGCATATCTAGTTTTTTATGGTTCATACTCTACTCGTGGTTGATTTTAATTATAATATTCTTAAAATTAATGTTATTTAAAAATCCATGTTAGGGATTCTCTTTTAATGTATTTTCATTTTAAAGTCACCAAATATGTGAGGGTTTCTCTACCAATTTCATTAAAAATCGATCTAATTTATGATTGAATAGCCAAATACAAAAATTATATTTTTATACAAAAACATACATCTACCTTATTATAAAATCTTTATTCAAAGGTATTACAAGTCTTCGTATAATTTTTCTTCCAAGTTTGTTTATTATTTTTCAATATTATTTGTTGTAAGAGACACTAACCATACCACTTTTTGTTAGAAACAATTCTCTTACTTGTCCATATTCATTTTTTTTAGGATGTAATTATATATAATTATATTATTTATTAAGGTATTTTTAAATTTTTAGGAATTAATTTACAAAATTTTTCCTCTTTTACTTTTTTCGGGTATGGTTCCTTTCCACCAACATTAACTCTATATAAAAAAACTAAAAAACAATATTCCTTTTTTAATTCATTATACATGTATAATTTTTTCCCAATTATTGATTATTTGATAGGTGGATCCATTAAATCTCTCCACATATTTAGTTATTTTTATATATCTCATGATATTATGATAATAAATTGGTAGTTATCCCAATCCAAAAAACATGATTAGACCCAAATATAGATCCCATGTCTACTATGTTATGGGAAAGTTGTTATCCTTGTATATTATGATATAAATTAATTATTAGTCTAATTTTACATTTATTATGATTTCTAAAAAAAATAATTTTTCTTAATTTTAATACAAAAGTTATGATTTTAGATATCATGGCTATCAACGTCATTTTCTCTCATGCTTTATATGTATTCCTATTATAATAATAAAAACATATCCCTAACTTATTATTTATTATATATGTGTTTTTTGTATAATTCTATTATATTATTACCATAAAAATTTATTTTATTCTCATACCCACATAATTATATTATATTAACTTACATTATTTGATTAGTATCTCTTATTTTTATCCTTGTTGAGTTAATAACCTACCATTTCTATGATTCAATAGCATAGGTTTCGAATAATAGTATTATATAATATGTGTATAAAAAGGTGTCAAGTGATATGACTATTTTTTAGAGATATTTAAATTGTTGTCAAATAATTTATTTTTTTCACCCTCTAAAAGGCATTAAATTAATAGGTTCTTAGAGAGATTTTATAGTTTATTTAATGAATAATTTTGGGAAATATTCTAATATCTATATTTATTTTAAATAAATTAGTTGACCTATATTGTATTAGAGTGTAACTCTGCATTTTTTGTGAATTTGGTTATGAAGAATAATTTTATATAACCTAAAGAAACATATATTTAACCAAAACTAATTTAGGAAGAGACTATAATAGAATATGTTGGAATTATGTTTTCATAGTTTTGGAAATATTGTGATTTATTTTAACTACCATATTTTTTATACTCTAATTTCTAATGTTAACTCTAAACTTTTTTATTTTATATTCAATGGATATAAGTAGAAAAAACCTGCGTAATAGTGAATTTGAAGGACAGTGATATGAATTTATTAATGAGAAATGAAATAGGTGGGGAGTTGGAGTAAAAAATATCACGTAAATACTCAACCATCATTATAATTCTATGAATATTAAAATAAATTAGTCTAAAATCCCATGCACGCTATGGAAGGAACAACTCTCCATTGATTCCATCATGAAATAATATCCATAATTCCTTACTATGTCTTCCAATACACACATTTCCATTAAATGGATAATCATAATAGAAAAGGTATTTTCTATTCCATTAAGAAAAAATTATTAAATTGTTTCTTAATTTTTTATTATCTAGAATTTGAAGATTACAAATTATGGAATCACATTAGGAATATGATAATAAAAGAATAATTTGACTCCATATCATTGGAGGTGTTTAATAAATTAATTTTCCCACTGATATTTTCAAAAAAAATATTTAATGATAATTGAATGGAAATTCAATGAGTTGAAACAATAGAAGGATAAATTAATAGGTACCTATAATGAAAACATCACAAGACCTGAAAATATTCACCTTGTTTTCTCATTCAACTTGAATAAAACTTTTATTATTTTATTAGTGGTGGAAAACCATTTCTCTTATGTTCAGTCCTTATAATAGACCTCATAATCTATGAATAAATTTTACATATTCTCGTCACAATAGAAATAAAAATTGAATACTTCAATTATTTTAATAGTCTCCAAGATAAGAATATGGACGGTCTTTTTACTGAAGGTATGTTTTCGGTTTCCCAAATTACATTTACTGGAACAAGTATAGTACCAGTAAGGGGTCAATCCACATGGAACTTTGAGGATATTTTATATTTCTTAATTTAGGTTGTATTTTTTTGTTTTTAGTGAATTATTTTGAATTTATAGTTGATTTGGGTTGTTTTATTGGGTACAAAAAGAACAATTGGATTTTAATCTTCTTTATACAAATTAATTAATAACATGAAAGTAAAGACGAGAGAATTGGATTTGATGAAATTAAAGAGAGAAATGAGTCGGGGTTATGGATTTGTGATAAGTTGATTATTAAATCAAGTTTCTTATGAGGTTGTGTTGTTCATGATAACCCAACACTCTTTGATTAATTTTTAATAAAGATTCATTGGTCCAGTAAAATTTATATTTAGAGCTGAAGAAACCAACTCCATGGTCTGGTAGTTAGTGTTTAATAGATCTATATTTGGCTAAGTCAGTTTTGAACCAACGGATATTCCAATGGTCATCGGGTTATTCGTCATTATTATTCTTTTAAATCTCTTAAAATTCCTCCTGTGGTCTGGTATATAATTTCATTTGATAATATGAAGTGATTTAAGAAGAATAAGATGAGATTATTAATGCAAACACATTCAGAGAAACTTAATTCAAATTAAAACTCATCAGATTCCACAACCCCAACACACTGGGTATTTAGTTACACATATTTAAAATTATAAATACAAATCAATTGATACCTGGTGAAATAATTATTTTATCTTTGAAAAGGAATGATTCTTTGGTTTATGGAATCACGGTAGTACGACGAGAGAGCGTCTTTCCTTCGGAACATCAACCCTTTCTCCGCAAAATACTACACACACCACCACCACATTGATCCAGAGGCCAAGGACTACTTTTATAGAAACCATATGTACACATCGTGTATCCAAAGTACATTCCATTTACTTTCATCAAAGCAATTTTTGCTTCGTTTTCTCCACCGGTAGGCTGCCTAACACGCAGTCCTTGACTTCGAACACGGCGCTTCCTGGAAGGTGAATATACACGTTGTGTAACACTGCCATACACACTATGTAGTCCCAAAATTTGGTCACCAACTGCTTTCAGAAATGCATACATGGAGTGTAGAAATGTCACATGGTGTGTCCCCTACAGCCGGACACATGGGTGTATAGATTCTACTCAGCCACCAACTACTTCTAGAATGTCTTAAACGGCATGTATATATGTGAACACGGTGTGTACCGCCTTCTGGTTACTTGGGCATGTATGTTTCCTGGTCAACCCATGTCTGAACTGGAATATACACGGCTTATATATAAGTACATTCCGTGTAGTCATAAGTTTTTGCTCTGTTTTTATCCATTTTTTGTACTTTTCCATAAACCTCCTGGAAATGAAAAATATCACCAAAAAAAGTATTTTTTCTCTAGGTATGAGGTAATTCCTGAAAACTTGTTCTTCTTCTTCAATAGAGTACATGCAAATTTAGACAAAAATTGGGTTTATCAAACTCCCTCATACATAGTCATTTTCTTTCCCTCAAGAAAATCTCAATATCTAATTTAAAAGAATCTATATTGTAAAACTAAGAACTTTAGTTAATCATAAATGTAAATAATAAGTGATATGAGAAAATTTCAAAAATAATACAAAGCATTTTTAATCCAGGAGATATTCTAAGCATGCTTCATATATAATTCAATTAACTAATTTCATTCTGTTTTAAAACATGTTTCAACCTTTCATATATAAGCAATCCAATTGGTGATTTACTTTACCAAAAATATTCTCAACACTCAAGATGTTTTTAAACAAATTTATGCTCAATCAATGATATAAACACTCTATCCATTGGTTTTCAAGAATTTTTTTTCTCCACTTTAGAAAATTTAACATAAAAATCATGAGGACTTTTCAAATAGGAGGAGTTGTTTTTATGGCTAAAGGTTAGTTGGTAAAGATGTGAAAGTTAACTCTGAGGAATGAAAAAGGAGGATGAATTATTAAATAATAATGAATGATATTCAAAGATAAATTCAATTAGAACATGTCTTCAACAAGATTTATCAAATGATCTCGTCACCACAATCTCTTTTAGTTGAGTAGGACTCACAAACAAACATGTGTGTATATGGCCCCTTTGTTTGTACCATTTTGTTTAAAAAAACACAAAGGGAAGCTGTCTGAATTTCCAAAATAGAGGTTTGGAACTATTTTCACACAAATTGATCAAGAGGTTCTCCCCCAAACATAATTTCATGAGAATTCATGAATTTATACCATGTGTTACAAATCCAATATTTTGAGCTCAAATAAATAATCATGAAAAATCAAAAAAGAATTAGAGTAGGAAGGGAAATAGGCTTATAATATGTCTTTATATAAAGGCTATTCATGGACTCCATGGGATTAAAGGAGATAATATGTAGGTTATGCTCAAGATAAAGGGGTTAAAACAATCTTATTCATCAATCATTTTAATGTAATTCCAAAATTCCTCATGTTTCGAAATGAAAACATGCAAATTCTGATAGTTATGTATATTTTAAGAATCTCTCTTGAAATATGGTATTAGAAAGAATATGACTAAGGGGTTTTAGAATACCTCTCAGGAGTGGGAAAAATAATTAAAGAGACAATCAGGTGATGACTTTAAAAATAATTTATTAGACTAATCGATGTAATTAACCAAGGATTACATGTTTGTAAATTAAATTATATCAGAAATCATTTCAAAATACCTAAGAATCAAAATAAGCATGCAACTTGTAATGTTTTCCACTTTCAGCATTATTATTTTAAAAATATGGTAAACCCAAATGTCTTCACATTCTAAAATATATCTTCTAATAATGATGTCTCTTATAATATGAAAAGGGAAAAGACTAAATAGGTCGAGAGACACCCCTCCCACCATACTTAATATAACACGTGGTCCACCAAGTGCCCAAATAGAAGAACAAGGCAAAGAGGGGACATAATAGTGGACCAAACCGAGGGGAAGGAAGGAAAGAAGTAAATTGAACATGGGAAGTAAAGAATGTAAATAGAATACTCCCCTCGTGTATAGGAAGAGGAAAACGGAATGTGATTTAAAATTGCAGCCCAAAACGTGCTAGAGTACCAGTCAGGGGGTCGCCTCAGAAGACGAATCATCCAGTCCAGAACCAGCAGGTAGAGATGGCTCCGGAGCCGTGGAAGCGGGAGGCTCGGACTCGGCATCTGGAAGGGAACCTGGAGAAGTAGGAGTTGTAGGGTCTGGACTCTGTAAAGGAAGCTCAGCATCCCCCCCGGAACTGGAAATAGTTGCAGCGGAAGAAGTAGTAGCAGTAGCGGGGGCCACAGTAGAGAGCAGAACGAAATCTGTGGCCAGTGCAGTGAAGGGAAGTGGAGCAGTAGCAGGAGGGCCATGAACTGAGGCAGAGGCATGTGGTGGGTGTAGCAAAATACCATGATGCTGAACAATAATCCCCAAAAGTTTCTCTATGTGGTCCTGGTGGCCATCTATATGAACCAAATGATGCTCCATAGCGGCTACGTGGAGGTAAAGGGGGAGATTGACCGAGGGTGATGGGGTAGGTGGGGTGGAAGAAGGAAGGCTAGAAGTGGGCTGGTCTGAAGAAGGAGTGTGAGGTGGTGAAACTAGAGGGGGTGGGGAAGGAGGAGCAGGTGCATCGGATGGGGCAGGTGGGTCAGCAGGTGGGTGGGGGCGTGCCTGGGAAAGGATGTAGGCACCCCTATACTTCTAGAGAAATCCCATGTCAATGATCATGAGATAGTCTATCCGCTGGGGAGAACCTAACATGTCATGGGGTTAATAAGGCTCGAAAACCCCATGGTGGTGGAAGAGGCGAGTGGCGTAAAACCCGTTGTTCAGGTTTCCCTGACGGCCACTAAACATAGAATGGAAATAGGAAGAGTCTAGGTAAGGGAGGTCCGGGTAGTCCTTCCAGATGACACAGGTAAGGAGATCCATGTCACGACTGGTCACGACCCCCATATCCTCATGGAAAGGGAAAATAATGGTGCTAAAGCATCGGTGGGTAAAACATATGATGGGGTCAATGATAAGGGTACTCTTCTGTGAGGTAGGGGTGTAGCGGTGGTTAGGCCTACCCACCACATGGAAACGAGCTTAGAGCACTCAGGCCTGGTAAGGGTAGAAACAGGGGTTGGGGTGATAAAATGGGGGTAGAAACCACACCCTTGTCCAAACTCTGTCATGCTGGGGGAAAATAGTCGGCCGCCCAGCCGGAACCGAATCACGAGTACCGTACCACCATGTGTCTCCCGATAATCAGATCCATCGAACTCTAATGAGGCCGCAAACTCCAAAAATGAATCCTGGAAGATATGAGTGTTGCCCTGGAAAATAGCGAGCAGTGGAGTGTTTCAATAGAGATCCTCTAACCCTCCCCAGATACCGAGATGTTGTTGGATGTTCTTGTCGAGGTAGCAGCCACTCAACAGAATCAGTCGGTGAGAGAAGTGTCGGACCCAGTCAGGTGCTAGATCAGTGACCAGTAACACCATGTAGGGATAGGGAACACCTTCTGGTCCCGGCCCAGGTGGAGGTGCAGCATTAAGAGCTGGCTCTGGGGGTGGATCAACTGAAGTAGATGGAGGCCCTCTAGATGAGGTAGTCAATGCGGGGCCAACAGCTACTGAAGAGAGCTATGGAAGTGCGGCAGCCAGTGGAGAAGTATCAATGGTGCTCGGAGGCTTCGGATGGGGTGGTGAAGGACCAACTATGCTAGTCCCAACCTCCACTAATGCAGTGGGTGGTGGAAGGATGGACAATAGAGGGAGCTCGTAGATCGGATCATTTGCATCTGGCTACGTCGGAGGCCGGAGTCGAATCCACTGATAAATGGGCCTCTCACCCTTAGTGGAAGAGGTCATATGATTCCCCTGGGAAGGATCGCGATCTTCCATAACTAGAAAAATAATGAAAAAGAAAACAGAAGAAAAAGAAATGAAAAAGAAAACAAAGATAATGTTAGAAATCGGAAAAATAAAAGTACAAAGCGTGTACATCCAGAGTACAGGACGTGTAGTACAGGCTGAGTAGCATCTCATGTTTTCTGGATAAACATGCCGATGGAGCATAAGATAGACCATGTGTGGGTACACAACATGTACCGAACAAACACACCATGTTCGGGCAAAGTGGACATGGTCGTGTAGGTGTAGAGACGCGGCCAAGTGTTTTAATAGTTCTAATCATAAAGGACACATCGTGTATAGATAAGAAATGGAGTGTATATGAGAAGAGGAACATGGCCATGTGGAGGGCTACACATGGGCTGGTAGAAAGTAATGGTATACACGGCGTGTACCGAACACACACACCATGTAGAAGAATATGGTATGTGAGGCTGTGTTAAGTGCTACACATGGAGAGGCCAAAAGAAAGGACCTACACGGTGTGTAGAGAACACACACACCGTGTACACGAAAATTGTGTGGGAGGCTATGTGCAAAGGGTACTTGGGAATGATGTGGGAAGGTACCCAGTGTGTACTGAACATACACATCATGTATATTCAAATTGTGAATCCTTTTGTGTGTGGCCATGTACAACAGAACACGGTGTGTGTTCTTCATATCGTGGTCATGTACAATGGAATACGAATGGTCAAATGATCCAAAAATACCCTAAACTCCTAAAATAACATGACATAGAGAGTGTTGAAGGGCGTACCTTGACCGAGGATCGCAATTCAAGAGGAATCAGAACCTAAAATGCCTGGAATCGATAGATTTTAGAGTGGGGCGTTCGAGTGTCATTCGGGAGAGGAAACGGGAGAAGGAGGAGGCATCGTGTGACACGGTGTGATGCCAAGTGGTCGTGGTTTATATAGACATGGTGCACGGCGTGTACATCTAGACTACATGTCGTGTATCTCACTTTTTTTAACTACATATATATATAATTATTATATTAAACTATTCAATAATTAATATTAATAATTAAAATAATAAAAGTAAATAGATATATATATATGTATATAAAGAATTTAAAAAGAACACTATACACGTAATGTAGTGGGAAAATACATGTCGTCTGTTTAAAAATCGTAAAAAGAGAAATACAACCTTTGGTCCGGTGCTTGGGGCGAGGTTCGAACCGGCGATCGGCCTTTCCGAACGGAAACCCTCAACCACTGGAGTGAAGGTTGTACTGCTGCCAATATTTATCATTTATATACCTTTAATCAATACAGTCTATACACACAAGAAGAATTAAAATTCATCGTGTTTGGTTTTTAATTATAAAATAAGGGGATAATGCAGGAAGATTAGCTCAGTTCGAACCCGTGTCATTTGGATCCAGGGCCGAGACTTTTTTAATCTTCCAACATCACCAGCATGTATTACATTATATGGAATAGTTTTTTGTATTTTATTTTTAGAAATAAAATAGGGCACACACAACATATATTGGAAGACACATTGTTTGGTTTTATTAAAAGGGTAAATGATGGTAATGGGGCGGTTTTCAGGGTTAGAACCCATGTCTTTTGGAAACTGTGTTTTAATCTTGTCCAACCAACCCATCCCCATCATTGGATTTCTTATAAGAAAATATATATGTGAATTTTACTACACACGTCCTATAAGAAAATTTTAAAAAAAGGAACCATGTGCCGATGGTAGGCCAGGAGGATTCGAACCAGGGTCAGTTCGGATAAACTCCAGTGACCATACCATCAGCATCGACATCATCTGTATTAATACCTACATACTCTATATATTTTTAATAGCTAGAAAATAACGGAAAAGGAAAAGTACGTCCCATTTTTATAGAGGGGACACAGAGTGTATTCTTTGGGTTGCGTCCCAGGAGGTGACTTTGTTTTAGGTCGTTGGGTCGACCTACATACCTTTTCTTACTTAATATTTATGGTGGATAATGGTCCCAATAGTAGATTCCCTGGGCTTCTTGGAATTGAAAGTCCTCTGGCGCTTCATCAGTGGGTATGTTTGGAAAAATCATATCATCTGAAATGGAAGAACATACCAGATCATCTTCTTGTCTACTCAGTTGTTCATCCATTGTATTCACTATATATTATCCCTCATGTTTGGATAATGATGCTTGATTGATGGCCTTGAGGACATCGTAGGAGACTCTCTTGTCTCCTACCTGGAAAATATTCTCTACTTCGTGCACATCGATGAGTTCCTACACAGTGGATAAGAAAGGTTTTCCATGTATGAGAGGCTCCTTCTAGTCATCCTACATGTCTAGGATAATAAAATCAGCTGAAAGGATCAGCCTTCCCACCTTCACTAGCATGTCCTCCAGCAGTCCCTTCAGATATTTAATGGATCTGTCAACAAGTTGAAAGGAGACTCGGGTGGGCTTCATATCTTGGAGTATGGGCTTTTGGAGAACTATGAATGGCATGAGGTTGACACTGTCCCCTAAGTCGTAGAGGGCTTTTCCAAATTCATAGGGTCCAATTGTACATGGAACAGTAAAGCTTCCTGAATACTGGAGCTTTGGGGGAAGGGATTGTTGTATGACTACGGATAACTCCTTTGTCAGTTTTTTGGTGCCCAAATCGTCCATATTCCTTTTATTTGAGAGCATTTCCTTAATGAATTTGTCATATGTGGGAATTTGTGTCGGATCTTCTACAAATGGGATATTTACATGTAGATTTCTGAATACTTCCATGAATTTTCCAAACTGGTGATCCATCTTCCGTTGCTTCATCCTCTCCGGAAAAGGTAATGCATGCTCGATTAGTTTGACGACCTCCTTTCCTTTTCCTGGATGAGCCTCCGGTGATGGATTTTTTGGATGAAGAGGGGTCTGAAACTGTTTGTTTGTTGTCAAGAGATAGTATAGGTGTAGTAGAATGTGCTGGTTCATTTTGGTGTAGATTCTATACACTTTGTGAAGTGATGGCATGGGCCCCCTCCCTTGGGTTCTTCTCGATGTTTCATGGTAGTGTACCAGGCTGTCTCCCTGAGATCTGGTTTGCTAACCGGCCGATATGGTTCTCGAGGTTTCGAATAGAACCCTCTTAGTTCTGAAATCTGGTCTCATCTGTAGATATGAATATGTTTGTAAGATCATATAACCTTGAGGTATTCTCTTGCAGAGGTTGTTGTGCAGATTCTGGAGGTGTTTACTGCATTGGGTGATGTGGGCGAGGGTTTTGATACACTTGTTCATGGTAGTATCTCTGCTGGTTCTGTTGTTGCCTTGAGTATGGGTTCTAATATTGTGCCTAACTATAGTCGGGTTGTCGTCTGGGTGGAAGATTCTACTTCAGCTGGCCCAGCATGTGTTCTGGTTTTCGCGCCATTCCATGTTACGGTATTGTTGATACTGGTTCGACCCTATGTTTTGAGCAACATAGCTCACCTCAATTGTCAAAGGGTCTACTCAACGTCTTGGGCATTCTCCCATGATGTGGTTGTTAGCACAATCACTGCATGCTAGGTTGTTTGTCGCATGGACTTGAGATGCGCCCTTGAGATTCAGTGCGTCGATCTTTTTGGATACCACATCTAACTGGGCAGCAATCATGGTAGTTTCATCGAAACTATGCATACCATGTTTTTGGGTCCCCCGCTTGGAATTCCACTAGAAGTTGTTGGAATAAATATCTTCTAGTAGTTCAAAAAGTTCTTCTGGGGACTTTCTCATTACCGTACGACCAACAGCTGCATCCACCACGGACTTTGTATTCTTTTTTAGTCCTCCATAAAAGGTTTTCACTTGCATCCAAAGTGGAATTCCGTGTTGTGGGTATTTACGTAACATCTCTGTAAAACATTCACATGATTCGTACAACAATTCCGAGATGTTCTGCTGAATGTTGTGGATCTCATTTCGCATGGTTACCGTCTTCGAAGGTGGAAAATATTTAGACAGAAATGCCTGGTCTAGCTTCTCCCAGGTGAGGATATATCTTTGCAGAAACCCTTTGATCAAGTCTTTCACCTTTTCCTGTAGAGAGAAGGTGAAGTGGTGAAGAATAATGGAATCCTCAAACACGTCATGGTTACGGAATGTATCGCAGATCTAGGCGTTCAGGTCTTCAATGGGCAGGCTGCCCAATTGAATGGTGTTCTGGATCAGCTTCATAATAGCAGGATTGATCTCGAAGTGTTGGTCCTGTACCAAAGGATGAACGATGCCTGTATCAGCTCCGTGGATTGATGGCATGCCGTACTCGATAAGAGTACGTCATAGAGGTGGTTTCTGAGGAAATTGAATTGGTAGGAATTTTTGGTCCTGGGGGTGTAGTAAGGCCCCTGACCTTGGCTAAAATATGGCATTTACTCTTGTTGGAATTTTAGGAGTTGTTGTGGATGGTATTCTAGAGCATGTGGATCTTTTTGGTTCCGGTTGTCATCCGGACCTAACTGTTATCCATCTCCTTGGACAACAGCTGGATTACCTTCCTCGTTCTGCACTAGTGGAGTGGTTTTGTTGTGTTAATCCACTAGTACTCATTGGTGCCTCAAAAACATTCGTTCGATCTCTGTGTTAGTTGGGAAAAACCTTGATTACTCAGTGCTCTTGGAATGTGTCAGGTGGCTTCTCATGAACCTGTGACCAGGAACAAACACAAAACAAAACCCAGGCATAAAAGGGAAATCCAAATATAAATAGAAATGGAATTAGGAAAAAATATTTATGGGAATTTTTGGTTTTTTTATTTTCAATAAAATTTGATACGAATTTAATTGAATCAAAAATAAAATTACTCCAGTCCCCAGAAACGGCGCCAATATTTGGACGGGCGTTTTACAAAAGGTATGTTTTTGGTGTCCCAAATTACATTTACCCTAACAATTATTGTACCAGTAAAGGGTCGATCCACAAGGAACAATGACGTTATTTTATCTTTCATAATTTAGTTTGTATTTTTTTAGTTATGTCTGTTGAATTTAGATTCGATTTTGGTTGGTTTATTGGGTACAAAAAGAACAATTGGTTTTTAATCTTCTTTTAACAAATTAATTGCTAAAAAGAAAATAATGAAGGGAGAATTGGTTTTGATGCATATAAAGAAAGAAATGCGATGGGGTTATGAATTTGTGATAAGTTGATTATTAAATCATGTTTCTTATGAGGCTGTGTTGTTCATGAAAACCCAACTATCAGGGTTTAATTTGTAATAAAGTTTTCATGGTCCGGTAAACATTATATTTAGATCTGAAAAAACTAACTCTTTCTTCTGGTAGTTAGTGTTTAATAGATCTTTATTTGTCTTAGTCTATTTTGAACCGAGGGATACATCCAATAGTCATGGATTTATTCATCGTTATTATTCTTTTGAATCCTTGAGAATTTTTCCCTTGGGTTGGTACAGAATTTCACGTGATAAAATGAATTGATTTAAGAAGAATAAGAAGAGATTATTAGAGTAAACACATTCAGAGAAAATTAATTCAAATTTCAACTCATTAGCCTCCACAACTACAACACACTGGGTGTTTAGCTACACATATTGAAAATGATAAACACAAAAAAATTGATACTTGAAGAAATTATGCCTGGAACATTGAAAAAGGAATGATTCTTCGGTAGAGGGAATCACGGTAGTATGACAGAAGAGCGTCTTTCCTTCGGAGCTTCAACTATTTCTCCAAAAAATACTACACACACCACCACCACTTTGGTCCAGAGGCCAAGGCCTCTTTTTATAGAAAACATAAGTACATGTCGTGTATCCAAAGTACATGTCGTGTACGTTTTTCAACTCGTTTTTGCTTCATTTTCTCCACTGGTTGGCGGACTAACACAGCATCTTTGACTTGGAACATGGATCCCCCTGGTAGGAGAATATACACGGTGTGTAGCACGGTCATACTGGCCATGTAGTCTCATAATTTGGCCACTAGCCGCTTCTAGAAATGCTTACACGATGTGTAGAAAAGTCAACTGGTGTGTTCCCTTCAGCCAGCCACATGGGTGTGTAGATTCTTCTCGGCCACCAATTGCATCTAGAATGTCTTACATGGAATGTAGATATGTGAACAAAGTGTATACCACCTTCTGCTACCTGGGTATGTATTTGTCCTGGTCAACCGATGCCTTAACTGAAATTCACATGTTGTGTATATATGTGTGCGTCGTGTAGTCATGCATTTTGGCTATGTTCTTCTCCATTTTGAGTACTTGGTCATAAACCTCCTGTAAATGAACAAGATCACCAAAATCATAGCTTTCGTCCTCTAACCAGGAGGTAATTACTCAAAACATGTTCTTATTTTTAAATAGTGTACATGAAAATGTTGACACAATTTGGGTGTATCAAAATATAATATTTGATTTTCAATGAAGCTAAAATTATACACCCATATAAAAAAGAAAATTGAACTTCCAAGACACCAAAAATGTGGGATGAAGAAATAGGAAAATTTTATTAACGAAAAAGGTTGCACTTTTAGTATGGATTAAATGGACATCAATCACATGAAAGCTACAGAGATAGAAAGAGCCAAGTTAGTAAAATGATGAAGGGATACTTCATCCAAATTTATTACCCACACTCTAATGTGTAAACTATAAAGAGTATGGGAATTATTTAAAAAAGTTCAACAAACATGATTTTAATGATGAAAACTACCATTTAGAACCACCAAATTCAAAGGATAATGGGAAAGACTATATAATACAAACTATAAAATTAGGTAAAAATGAATTAGTGAAAGGTTAAATCATAGTTTAGAAAGAAATTAGAAATTTATTATTTGAATAAAACATTACACACTCCATTGTATTCAAAAAAATTGGATAATGGAATAAAATCACCACCCTAACAATTATATATTAAATATTAAATGAATGATACTAGTGGTATGATGATTCCATCCCATGTATATAACACTTTTATAGTATATTTTTAAGTTAATCAACTTCATGAACATTTTATTATCCTCCATTTAGTGGAATTTTTTGTGATTTGGTGCTTGGATTGTCATACTCTATATAAGACCAATACCAATTTCCCATATAGTAATGTCACAATTCATATCATGAAACAACCTATGATTATCCATCGATGAAAGTATCACCAAGAACTCTCTATGGAATTTACATCACTTACATGGGCATTAATACACAATCTTCTAGGGTATTTGGCAGAAATGGGGGTGGAGAAACTCAACATTTTGGATATGAAGATTGTGAATAAATATTTTTTTTATAAAATTGACCTAGAGTTATCCCAAATTGTGATGATATGTTTTCTAAAGAATTCATATTTGATTATATGACTATATCAAATACTCCATAAATAATAACCTTGATTAAATTATATGAATTAAATTACAAACTTTAATATATTCTAGAAAATGGTTTTATATACACAACTACTTAAACATGGGGTGAATGATTCCTTTTTTTAATAATAAATACATATTAGTGATTCACATAATTTTATATTGTGATCATAACAAAGATACAATAAAATAACAAGTTCCATTTTCCATGTATTATTGACTTGTTTGATCATTTGTGAATCTGTAAATTATTAAATAAGATTGAAAATCATTCTAGATATCGTAAATATATAGTTAAAAGGGATTATGAACCAGATACAACTATACATACATGATATGTGTACTATGAATTCATTATTATTCCATTTAGACTAACAATTTCCCCCCACAATATTCATAAACTTCATTATTATATTCTTTAGAAATTACACTAATCAATTTAAGTTATTCTTTATAGATTCTTTTTGCATACATTCCAAGTGTATATAAATCATGAAGATCACTTGAGGATAGTTCTAAATAACATAATAAATGATGAATATTATGCCAAATTTAACAAATTGGAGCTTTGGATGAAAAAGGTATCATTTGTGGGTCATGTAATCCCAAGTGAGAAAATATCTGTGAATATGTCCATGATATTTGTGATTAATTAATATTCCAAACAATTTCAATAATGGATACATCATGGTTTAATTTATTGTCTAGATACTATAAATATTTATATGACAAACGTTCTATGAAATTCATATCAAAAAAATCTTAACTCAAAATGGATCCAAGTTCCTATGTACATGTGAATGTGATTAAAATTTAATAGTGCACAAGATAAGGTTGGTCACTACATATGTTCCCACATTACACTAGTAAAAAATAGTTTTTTAACATTAGCTTTCTTGGCGATGTTATTATAAGAAATGTAGTAAATATATTTTTCACATTGATTAATACAGATGGATGTTTAAATCCTTATTTGAAAAATTCAATACATTTTTCTTAAGGATTCTTATAATATATGTTGAAATACACTTTAAATTTTTGTTTCTTAAAATAACCGGTGTTTAAGTGAATTTTGACATTAGTTATAGGAAAATATTCATTTATAGTAATGGATATTTTTTAATTTTATATTTATTTATTACTTCTATATATGACATAAATATTAAGAAATTTATAAGATTAAAACATTGAAAAACTAAGAAAAATTACTTAATTTTTAATCGTAATCATCATACTTATTTCTATTTTGTTCGATATAATTTTCTTTAGTGTAATGATTTCATGATGCATAAGAAGCTACTATTTGTAATGAATATAAAAATACATCTAGTGAATCTCATGATGAAGCTTTTCATATTTTACAAAATCCAAAGAATTATTATTCATCATTAAATAACAAATCAATAAAAATAATAAAATTAAAAAATTGTTATCAAATAAATGAAAAAATGGGATGCTCATTATAAATTACATTGTGAAATTTTTATCAATTAACCCGAAGAATAATGATCTAAATGGAAGGAATATTGGCATTAAAATGATTAAATATGGAGTTTCAAAACATATATATGAACCTTGGAAATGATTTCCAATTAATTATTATTTTTAATCAGGATTTTAGAATTTAATTTCATACTATGAAAAAATTGAAACATCATCTTTTGTTATGATGAAATATTACTTTTAATGTGATTTATTTTAATAAATGATGTCAAAACTACCATTAATTATATTTATTATATTTTATATTTGATAACTAACATTAAAAATGATTTTTGTCATTAGATATTAAATAAAGGATGTCAAAACCACCGTATAATATTTTTTTCTCATATGTTATAAAAATAATTGTTGTGTACACATAAATAACATTTGTTATTTAAAAATCGACATTAAACCTCTAATACAAAAGGCTTGTTTTATACTATCCCTACCAAATAGATTAAAATGGTGTTTTATTTGCAGTATTTCATAATGTAATTGATTGAGATGTGAGATCAGGGAGAATTAAATTTTTGTATCTTATGCCTTAGGTCACATAAAGATTAATTATCAAAATCTCATATTGCATGGTTTGGACTTATAATATATAATATTTTTAGTAAAGATATGGGGTCATTAGCATTATGGTGGACAATGTGAAATATATAATAATATTAGGATATTAAACTATATAGTAATTTATAATATGTTTATCATGTTCTAATGTATATGTTTAGAGTTGATCAAGAATTATGACTGGTTAATAAATTATCATTCCTTGATGAAAAACAAGGTGGTTGATGATTTCAGAAGGTGGGATCGTGCTTCCTTATCCATGATGAGGATTTAAAGAGAAAAAAAACACATCTATTTTAAAAACATATTCCATGAAATAATGACTTAAGGTAATAAATTATATTATGCATATATGATTGTTTAACAGTGAATCCATGTAATAATCAATGTGAAAAAATGAGGATATTGAGTTATAAAAATAGTATGAAATATTTTGGAGTATAAATCTTACATTGAGGTAATAGTAATATAGCACAAATGAATTAGTGTTAAATCATTACTGAAATTAATGAAATAGCGATCAGATATTGTACATATTTGTCATCATTCACTATCTATCTAGGAATTAAAAAGTTGTATAGAGATCCCAATAATAATTTCATGTGGGACTATATAAAGAGGTAGATTTCAGATTATTTATCTCAATGATTGGTATGCCAACAAAGAGAAATGTCATAAATTGAATTCCATGATGAAATAATTACCTATACCAATATAGAAATGGGAGAGAATTACTGTGGAATTCATTTTGGGTTTTCCATACACTAATAGAGAGGATAATCCCACATTTTTTGTGGTCTATCTTATTAGTAAATAAATACATTTTATTATTATTTAAATGATTTCTCAATCAAAAAAATTCAAAGGAATGCATAAATATATATGGGAAAACTATATAGAGAACCAATATAAATAGTATATGAATGATATATGAGGTTTACCCTGACCTTATAGAGATTTCTTTAACTATAATTAGATATAGAGTTGAGCTTTTAGACTACCTAACATCCTAAAATAGAGGATAAATATGAATAGACCATTAAAAATATAGAATATATGTATAAATAATGTAAAATTGATTTAGTTGAAAATTATGATCAACTAATTCCACTATTATATTTATAATATAACAATAATCTTTGTTCTAGTATTAAAATGGAATGGAATAACGATCTATATGGGAAATGGTATTAAATGAAAATATGTTGGGATGATGTTGTAGAGTGTAAGTTACAGGGGTAATATCTTTCTCAAGATATTTCATAGAATATTAAAACTATTTTTTTTCATATTAAAACTAAAAACATTAAATGGAAAAGATTCACTTATAATCAACAACATATTGATTTTGAAGTAGGAGACAAGGTATTCCATTAAATATCTTAATGGGATAGTGTTATAAGATTTGGGAATAAGGGTATGTCAATTCTTAAATAAATCATCCACCATAACATACATGATCATATAACAATAGTATATCATCATATTTCACATCCATCAAACCTCTCTCGAGTACAATATGTGTTCCATGTATAACTTTTGAGAAAGTACATACCACCCATCACATATACAGAGCTCATATATAATATAACTAGAATATGAACTCTCATATGAGGAATTAGTTGTAGAAATATTTAATCATAGATATAATGTGACATAAAATATGGTCACTCACCTAGTAATATTTATATGGAGGAATCCAAAAATTTAGTATGATATAGGAGAACTTGAAGATATATTGTATAAAACATTCCCCAATTGTTTCATTATAGTATGGAAATTTTTGGGAGACAATATTTTAAGGGAGTATAATGTCAAATATATGATTTTAATGTATATGTTTCCTTTAAATAACTACCATGTTGAGTATCATTTTTCTATATGAAAATATATACTTAATTATATTATGATCTATTTTATTGATATAAATGTTACAATGCAAGTAAAATATTAATAATTTTTGGGAGAAAATATAAAACATCATTATGAGAAGTAAAAGTGGAATAAATCAACAACAATATATAGATATTATTTACATAATATAATTATTATCATTGATTCCAATTAATATCATAACCCAAATTTCAATTTTATAAATAGGTTATATAATTATGAATATAATAGACATGTTGATAGATAATTTAATGAATATAATGAATGATTTTATAAATGTAAGGTTATATATTAGAATAAAACGTTACTTCTCTATATTTGGTAAATTTAAATATAGACTTTATATATATGGCCATTTGAAATATGGTTATTGGTTATATCAGATGAGAATGTTGTGTGAATGAATTCATAAATAATAACTAAGGGAATAAATTATTAATATTTCATTAATATATTTTATAACAAAAGTATATGTGTTTTATGAATATTATTATACTTATTATTATACAATAATGATTTTATTTATTTATAAAATTCAAATAATAATTTTAATATCAATATGTTTATAAAACTAAAATATTAGAATATGAATATTTAAATTTAATTTGATGTTGTTTAAATTATTTAATTCTTACACCTAGTATTTTTTAAGAAATATTTTTCTTAAGTGTTGTGTATTATTATATTAAAAAATATATATATTTATAATTATAAATATAATTTAATGTCTCATTGAAAAATAAATGGAAAATTATTTATTTATTTGTAGATAAGAAATTAGTTTAAAAACACTAAAATTTTAAAAACCCATATTTATTTTTAATCTATTTTTCTATATATTTTATATTTTCATTTTAAAGGTATATTTCCCATATTTTTAAATTGAATAAAATTAAAAGTATTTAACACATTATATAAATCATATCAAAATTATGAAAAAAAAATCAATTTCATTTTGTAAGGGCCGGGACCTCTCCGGCCCATTCCTTTGACACAAAGAAGGTCAAGAAGTGTTCTGGAGGGTAAAATGGAATTTTCCCACACTTTCTAGAATTTTGAAACTACACACCGTGTAGTTTGAGTACACGCTGTATACACCCTTCCCGGGTATACACCGTGTTGCAGAATGTGTCCTTACTGTGTGGAATAATGGGTGCACGTCGTGTGTCCAGTTCTACACACCGTGTAGTCCTTCCCTGCGTACGTGTTACCATTCAACGGTCGTGTACCATGTTGAAGCCATGTCCTTGCCATGTGAAATAAATGAGTACATGCCGTGAGTCTAAAAAACACGCCGTGTAGTCCTTCCCCGCGTATGAGTTACCCTCAAACTGTGTGTTGACCAGTCAACGGCCGCGGAGCCGTCTTGGAAGCCGCGTGGAGACCGTGTGAAAGAACCGAGTACACGCTATGTACCATAATGTACATGCCATGTACTTTTTCTTTTCACGCCTATAAAAGGAGGGGTCCCCTCCTCCTTTCAACTCACACCTTTCCTCCCCTCTCCTCTGAGCAGAGCTCCCCCAAGAGACTCAAAGGCTCTTTCTTCCATAACTTCTTCGTCTGAGCTCCGATTTACGATCCGTCATCGGCCACGGGATCGTAACGATGAGTAGGAGCTTCCAAGATTGGATCCATCGCCTTTCCTTCGGCCCTTACTTTCCGACATCCACCGATGAGTTTTTTCTGGGACCCGACAGAAGCGACGGACGCCGACAGAAGTGACGGACGCCCACATAATTATATTATATTAACTTACATTACTTGATTAGTATCTCTTATTTTTATCCTTGTTGAGTTAATAACCTACCATTTCTATGATTCAATAGCATAGGTTTTGAATAATAGTATTATATAATATGTGTATAAAAAGGTGTCAAGTGATATGACTATTTTTTAGAGATATTTAAATTGTTGTCAAATAATTTATTTTTTTCACCCTCTAAAAGGCATTAAATTAATAGGTTCTTAGAGAGATTTTATAGTTTATTTAATAAATAATTTTGGGAAATATTCTAATATCTATATATATTTTAAATAAATTAGTTGACCTATATTGCATTAGAGTGTAACTCTGCTTTTTTTGTGAATTTGGTTATGAAGAATAATTTTATATAACCTAAAGAAACATATATTTAACCAAAACTAATTTAGGAAGAGACTATAATAGAATATGTTGGAATGATGTTTTCATAGTTTTGGAAATATTGTGATTTATTTTAACTACCATATTTTTTATACTCTAATTTCTAATGTTAACTCTAAACATTTTTATTTTATATTCAATGGATATAACTAGAAAAAACCTGCGTAATAGTGAATTTGAAGGACAGTTATATGAATTTATTAATGAGAAATGAAACAGGTGGGGAGTTGGAGTAAAAAATATCAAGTAAATACTCAACCATCATTATAATTCTATGAATATTAAAATAAATTAGGCTAAAATCCCATGCACGCTATGGAAGGAACAACTCTCCATTGATTCCATCATGAAATAATATCCATAATTCCTTACTATGTCTTTCAATACAAACATTTCCATTAAATGTATAATCATAATAGAAAAGGTATTTTCTATTCCATTAAGAAAAAATTTTAAATTGTTTCTTAATTTTTTATTATCTAGAATTTGAAGATTACAAATTATGGAATCACATTAGGAATATGATAATAAAAGAATAATTTGACTCTATATCATTGGAGGTGTTTAATAAATTAATTTTCCCACTAATATTTTCAGAAAAAATATTTAATGATAATTGAATGGAAATTCAATGAGTTGAAACAATAGAAGGATAAATTAATAGGTACCTATAATGAAAACATCACAAGACCTGAAAATATTCATCTTGTTTTCTCATTCAACTTGAATAAAACTTTTATTATTTTATTAGTGGTGGAAAACCATTTCTCTTATGTCCAGTCCTTATAATAGACCTCATAATCTATGAATAAATTTTACATATTCTCGTCACAATAGAAATAAAAATTGAATACTTCCATTATTCTAATAGTCTCCAAGATAAGAATATGGACGGTCTTTTTACTGAAGGTATGTTTTCGGTTTCCCAAATTACATTTACTGGAACAAGTATAGTACCAGTAAGGGGTCAATCCACATGGAACTTTGAGGTTATTTTATATTTCTTAATTTAGGTTGTATTTTTTTGTTTTTAGTGAATTATTTTGAATTTATAGTTGATTTTGGTTGGTTAATTGGGTACAAAAAGAACAATTGGATTTTAATCTTCTTTATACAAATTAATTAATAACATGAAAGTAAAGACGAGAGAATTGGATTTGATGAAATTAAAGAGAGAAATGAGTTGGGGTTATGGATTTGTGATAAGTTGATTATTAAATCAAGTTTCTTATGAGGTTGTGTTGTTCATGATAACCCAACTCTCTTTGATTAATTTTTAATAAAGATTCCTTGGTCCAGTAAAATTTATATTTAGAGCTGAAGAAACCAACTCCATGGTCTGGTAGTTAGTGTTTAATAGATCTATATTTGGCTAAGTCAGTTTTGAACCAACGGATATTCCAATGGTCATCGGGTTATTCGTCATTATTATTCTTTTAAATCTCTTAAAATTCCTCCCGTGGTCTGGTATATAATTTCATTTGATAATATGAAGTGATTTAAGAAGAATAAGATGAGATTATTAATGCAAACACATTCAGAGAAACTTAATTCAAATTACAACTCATCAGATTCCACAACCCCAACACACTGGGTATTTAGTTACACATATTTAAAATTATAAATACAAATCAATTGATACCTGGTGAAATAATTCTTTTATCTTTGAAAAGGAATGATTCTTTGGTTGATGGAATCACGGTAGTACGACGGGAGAGCGTCTTTCCTTCGGAACATCAACCCTTTCTCCGCAAAATACTACACACACCACCACCACATTGATCTAGAGGCCAAGGACTACTTTTATAGAAACCATATGTACACATCGTGTATCCAAAGTACATTCCATTTACTTTCATCAAAGCAATTTTTGCTTCGTTTTCTCCACCGGTAGGCTGCCTAACACGCAGTCCTTGACTTCGAACACGGCGCTTCCTGGAAGGTGAATATACACGTTGTGTAACACTGCCATACACACTATGTAGTCCCAAAATTTGGTCACCAACTGCTTTCAGAAATGCATACATGGCGTGTAGAAATGTCACATGGTGTGTCCCCTACAGCCGGACACATGGGTGTATAGATTCTACTCAGCCACCAACTACTTCTAGTATGTCTTAAACGGCATGTATATATGTGAACACAGTGTGTACCGCCTTCTGGTTACTTGGGCATGTATGTTTCCTGGTCAACCCATGTCTGAACTGGAATATACACGGCTTATATATAAGTACATTCCGTGTAGTCATAAGTTTTTCCTCTGTTTTTATCCATTTTTTGTACTTTTCCATAAACCTCCTGGAAATGAAAAATATCACCAAAAAAAGTATTTTTTCTCTAGGTATGAGGTAATTCCTGAAAACTTGTTCTTCTTCTTCAATAGAGTACATGCAAATTTAGACACAAATTGGGTTTATCAAACTCCCTCATACATAGTCATTTTCTTTCCCTCAAGAAAATCTCAATATCTAATTTAAAAGAATCTATATTGTAAAACTAAGAACTTTAGTTAATCATAAATGTAAATAATAAGTGATATGAGAAAATTTCAAAAATAATACAAAGCATTTTTAATCCAGGAGATATTCTAATCATGCTTCATATATAATTCAATTAACTACTTTCATTCTGTTTTAAAACATGTTTCAACCTTTCATATATAAGCAATCCAATTGGTGATTTACCTTACCAAAAATATTCTCAACACTCAAGATGTTTTTAAACAAATTTATGCTCAATCAATGATATAAACACTCTATCCATTGGTTTTCAAGAATTTTTTTTCTCCACTTTAGAAAATTTAACATAAAAATCATGAGGACTTTTCAAATAGGAGCAGTTGTTTTTATGGATAAAGGTTACTTGGTAAAGATGTGAAAGTTAACTCTGAGGAATGAAAAAGGAGGATGAATTATTAAATAATAATGCATGATATTCAAAGATAAATTCAATTAGAACATGTCTTCAACAAGATTTATCAAATGATCTCGTCACCACCATCTCTTTTAGTTGAGTAGGACTCACAAACAAACATGTGTGTATATGGCCCCTTTGTTTGTACCATTTTGTTTAAAAAAACACAAAGGGAAGCTGTATGAATTTCCAAAATAGAGGTTTGGAACTCTTTTCACACAAATTGATCAAGAGGTTCTCCCCCAAACATAATTTCATGACAATTCATGAATTTATACCATGTGTTACAAATCCAATATTTTGAGCTCAAATAAATAATCATGAAAAATCAAAAAAGAATTAGAGTAGGAAGGGAAATAGGCTTATAATATGTCTTTATATAAAGGCTATTCATGGACTCCATGGGATTCAAGGAGATAAGATGTAGGTTATGCTCGAGATAAAGGGGTTAAAACAATCTTATTCATCAATCATTTTAATGTAATTCCAAAATTCCTCATGTTTCGAAATCAAAACATGCAAATTCTGATAGTTATGTATATTATAAGAATCTCTCTTGAAATATGGTATTAGAAAGAATATGACTAAGGGGTTTTAGAATACCTCTCAGGAGTGGGGAAAATAATTAAAGAGACAATCAGGTGATGACTTTAAAAATAATTTATTAGTCTAATCGATGTAATTAACCAAGGATTACATGTTTGTAAATTAAATTATATCATAAATCATTTCAAAATACCTAAGAATCAAAATAAGCATGTAACTTGTAATGTTTTCCACTTTCAGCATTATTATTTTAAAAATATGGTAAACCCAAATGTCTTCACATTCTAAAATATATCTTCTAATAATGATGTCTCTTATAATATAAAAAGGGAAAAGACTAAATAGGTCGAGAGACACCCCTCCCACCATACTTAATATAACACGTGGTCCACCAAGTGCCCAAATAGAAGAACAAGGCAAAGAGGGGACATAATAGTGGACCAAACCGAGGGGAAGGAAGGAAAGAAGTAAATTGAACATGGGAAGTAAAGAATGTAAATAGAATACTCCTCTCGTGTATAGGAAGACGAAAACGGAATGTGATTTAAAATTGCAGCCCAAAACGTGCCAGAGTACCAGTCAGGGGGTCGCCTCAGAAGACGAATCATCCAGTCCAGAACTAGCAGGTAGAGATGGCTCCGGAGCCGTGGAAGCGGGAGGCTCGGACTCGGCATCTAGAAGGGAACCTGGAGAAGTAGGAGTTGTAGGGTCTGGACTCTGTAAAGGAAGCTCAGCATCCCCCCGGAACTAGAAATAGTTGCGGCGGAAGAAGTAGTAGCAGTAGCGGGGCCCACAGTAGAGAGCAGAACGAAATCTATGGCCAGTGCAGTGAAGGGAAGTGGAGCAGTAGCAGGAGGGCCATGAACTGAGGCAGAGGCATGTGGTGGGTGTAGAAAAATACCATGATGCTGAACAATAATCCCCAAAAGTTTCTCTATGTGGTCCTGGTGGCCATCTATATGAACCAAATGATTCACCATAGCGGCTACGTGGAGGGAAAGGGGGAGATTGACCGAGGGTGATGGGGTAGGTGGGGTGGAAGAAGGAAGGCTAGAAGTGGGGTGGTCTGAATAAGGAGTGTGAGGTGGTGAAACTAGAGGGGGTGGGGAAGGAGGAGCAGGTGCATCGGATGGGGCAGGTGGGTCAACAGGTGGGTGGGGGCGTGCCTGGGAAAGGATGTAGGCACCCCTATACTTCTAGATAAATCCCATGTGAATGATCATGAGATAGTCTATCCGCTGGGGAGAACCTAACAAGTCATGGGGTTAATAAGGCTCGAAAACCCCATGGTGGTGGAAGAGGAGAGTGGCGTAAAACCCGTTGTTCAGGTTTCCCTGACGGCCACTAAACATAGAATGGAAATAGGAAGAGGCTAGGTAAGGGAGGTCCGGGTAGTCCTTCCAGATGACACAGGTAAGGAGATCCATGTCACGACTGGTCACGACCCCCATATCCTTATGGCAAGGGAAAATAATGGTGCTAAAGCATCGGTGGGTAAAACATATGATGGGGTCAATGATAAGGGTACTCTTCTGTGAGGTAGGGGTGTAGCGGTGGTTAGGCCTAGAAATCTCCCACCACATGGAAACGAGCTCAGAGCACTCAGGCCTGGTAAGGGTAGAAACAGGGGTTGGGGTGATAAAATGGGGGTAGAAACCACACCCTTGTCCAAACTCTGTCATGGTGGGGGAAAATAGTCGGCCGCCCAGCCGGAACCGAATCACGAGTACCGTACCACCATGTGTCTCCCGATAATCAGATCCATCGAACTCTAATGAGGCCGCAAACTCCAAAAATGAATCCTGGAAGATATGAGTGTTGCCCTGGAAAATAGCGAGCAGTGGAGTGTTTCAATAGAGATCCTCTAACCCTCCCTAGATACCGAGATGTTGTGGGATGTTCTTGTCGAGGTAGCAGCCACTCAACAGAATCAGTCGGTGAGAGAAGTGTCGGACCCAGTCAGGAGCTAGATCAGTGACCAGTAACACCATGTAGGGATAGGGAACACCTTCTGGTCCCGGCCCAGGTGGAGGTGTAGCATTAAGAGCTGGATCTGGGGGTGGATCAACTGAAGTAGATGGAGGCCCTCTAGATGTGGTAGTCAATGCGGGGCCAACAGCTACTGAAGAGAGCTATGGAAGTGCGGCAGCCAGTGGAGAAGTATCAATGGTGCTCGGAGGCTTCGGATGGGGTGGTGAAGGACCAACTATGCTAGTCCCAACCTCCACTAATGCAGTGGGTGGTGGAAGGATGGACAATAGAGGGAGCTCGTAGATCGGATCATTTGCATCTGGCTACGTCGGAGGCCGGAGTCGAATCCACTGATAAATGGGCCTCTCACCCTTAGTGGAAGAGGTCGGATGATTCCCCTGGGAAGGATCGCGATCTTCCATAACTAGAAAAATAATGAAAAAGAAAACAGAAGAAAAAGAAATGAAAAAGAAAACAAAGATAATGTTAGAAATCGGAAAAATAAAAGTACAAAGCGTGTACATCCAGAGTACAGGACGTGTAGTACAGGCTGAGTAGCATCTCATGTTCTCTGGATAAACATGTCGATGGAGCATAAGATAGACCATGTGTGGGTACACAACATGTACCGAACAAACACACCATGTTCGGGCAAAGTGGACATGGTCGTGTAGGTGTAGAGACGCGGCCAAGTGTTTTAATAGTTCTAATCATAAAGGACACATCGTGTATAGATAAGAAATGGAGTGTATATGAGAAGAGGAACATGGCCATGTGGAGGGCTACACATGGGCTGGTAGAAAGTAATGGTATACACGGCGTGTACCGAACACACACACCATGTAGAAGAATATGGTATGTGAGGCTGTGTTAAGTGCTACACATGGAGAGGCCAAAAGAAAGGACCTACACGGTGTGTAGAGAACACACACACCGTGTACACGAAAATTGTGTGGGAGGCTATGTGCAAAGGGTACTTGGGAATGATGTGGGAAGGTACCCAGTGTGTACTGAACATACACATCATGTATATTCAAATTTTGAATCCTTTTGTGTGTGGCCATGTACAACAGAACACGGTGTGTGTTCTTCATATCGTGGTCATGTACAATGGAATACGAATGGTCAAATGATCCAAAAATACCCTAAACTCCTAAAATAACATGAAATAGAGAGTGTTGAAGGGAGTACCTTGACCGAGGATCGCAATTCAAGAGGAATCAAAACCTAAAATGCCTGGAATCGATAGATTTTAGAGTGGGGTGTTCGAGTGTCATTCGGGAGAAGAAACGGGAGAAGGAGGAGGCATCGTGTGACACGGCGTGATGCCAAGTGGTCGTGGTTTATATAGACATGGTGCACGGCGTGTACATCTAGACTACATGTCGTGTATCTCACTTTTTTTAACTACATATATATATAATTATTATATTAAACTATTCAACAATTAATATTAATAAATTAAAATAATAAAAGTAAATAGATATATATATATATATGTATATAAAGAATTTAAAAAGAACACTATACACGTAATGTAGTGGGAAAATACATGTCGTCTGTTTAAAAATCGTAAAAAGAGAAATACAACCTTTGGTCCGGTGCTTGGGGCGAGGTTCGAACCGGCGATCGGCCTTTCCGAACGGAAACCCTCAACCACTGGAGTGAAGGTTGTATTTCTGCCAATATTTATCATTTATATACCTTTAATCAATACAGTCTATACACACATAAAGAATTAAAATTCATCGTGTGGGGTTTTTAATTATAAAATAAGGGGATAATGCAGGAAGATTAGCTCAGTTCGAACCCGTGTCATTTGGATCCAGGGCCAAGACTTTTTTAATCTGCCAACATCACCAGCATGTATTACATTATATGGAATAGTTTTTTGTATTTCATTTTTAGAAATAAAATAGGGCACACACAACATATATTGGAAGACACATTGTTTGGTTTTATTAAAAGGTTAAATGATGGTAATGGGGCGGTTTTCAGGGTTAGAACCCATGTATTTTGGAAACTGTGTTTTAATCTTGTCCAACCAACCCATCCCCATCTTTGGATTTCTTATAAGAAAATATATGTGTGAATTTTACTACACACGTCCTATATGAAAATTTTAAAAAAAGGAACCATGTGCCGATGGTAGGCCAGGAGGATTCGAACCAGGGTCAGTTCGGATAAACTCCAGTGACCATACCATCAGCATCGACATCATCTTTATTAATACTTACATACTCTATATATTTGTAATAGCTAGAAAATAACGGAAAAGGAAAAGTACGCCCCATTTTTATAGAGGGGACACAGAGTGTATTCTTTGGGTTGCGTCCCAGGAGGTGACTTTGTTTTAGGTCGTTGGGTCGACCTACATACCTTTTCTTACTTAATATTTATGGTGGATAATGGTCCCAATAGTAGCTGCCCTGGGCTTCTTGGAATTGAAAGTCCTCTGGCGCTTCATCAGTGGGTATGTTTGGAAAAATCATATCATCTGAAATGGAAGAACATACCAGATCATCTTCTTGTCTACTCAGTTGTTCATCCATTGTATTCACTATATATTATCCCTCATGTTCGGATAATGATGCTTGATTGATGGCCTTGAGGACATTGTAGGAGACTCTCTTGTCTCCTACCTGGAAAATATTCTCTACTTCGTGCACATCGATGAGTTCCTACACAGTGGATAAGAAAGGTCTTCCATGTATGAGAGGCTCCTTCTAGTCATCCTACATGTCGAGGATAATAAAATCAGCTGAAAGGATCAGCCTTCCCACCTTCACTAGCATGTCCTCGAGTAGTCCCTTCATATATTTAATGGATCTGTCAACAAGTTGAAAGGAGACTCGGGTGGGCTTCATATCTTGGAGTATGGGCTTTTGGAAAACTCTGAATGGCATGAGGTTGACACTGTCCCCTAAGTCGCAGAGGGCTTTTCCAAATTCATAGGGTCCAATTGTACATGGAACAGTAAAGCTTCCTGAATACTGGAGCTTTGGGGGAAGGGATTGTTGTATGTCTACGGAGAACTCCTTTGTCAGTTTTTTGGTGCCCAAATCGTCCATATTCCTTTTATTTGAGAGCATTTCCTTAATGAATTTGTCATATGTGGGAATTTGTGTCAGATCTTCTACAAATGGGATATTTACATGTAGATTTCTGAATACTTCCATGAATTTTCCAAACTGGTGATCCATCTTCCGTTGCTTCATCCTCTCCGGAAAAGGTAATGCATGCTCGATTAGTTTGACGACCTCCTTTCCTTTTCCTGGATGAGCCTCCGGTGATGGATTTTTTGGATGAAGAGGGGTTTGAAACTATTTGTTTGTTGTCAAGAGATAGTATAGGTGTATTAGAATGTGCTGGTTCATTTTGGTGTAGATTCTATACACTTCGTGAAGTGATGGCATGGGCCCCCTCCCTTGGGTTCTTCTCGATGTTTCATGGTAGTGTACCAGGCTGTCTCCCTGAGATCTGGTTTGCTAACTGGCCGATATGGTTCTCGAGGTTTCTAATAGAACCCTCATAGTTATGAAATCTGGTCTCATCTGTAGATATGAATATGTTTGTAAGATCATATAACCTTGAGGTATTCTCTTGCAGAGGTTGTTGTGCAGTTGCTGGAGGTGTTTACTGCATTGGGTGATGTGGGCGAGGGTTTTGATACACTTGTTCATGGTAGTATCTCTGCTGGTTCTGTTGTTGCCTTGTGTATGGGTTTTAATATTGTGCCTAACTATAGTCGGGTTGTCGTCTGGGTGGAAGATTCTACTTCAGCTGGCCCAGCATGTGTTCTGGTTTTCGCGCCATTCCATGTTACGGTATTGTTGATACTGGTTCGACCCTATGTTTTGAGCAACATAGCTCACCTCACTTGTCAAAGGGTCTACTCAACGTCTTGGGCATTCTCCCATGATGTGGTTGTTAGCACAATCACTGCATGCTAGGTTGTTTGCCGCATGGACTTGAGATGCGCCCTTGAGATTCAGTGCGTCGATCTTTTTGGATACCACATCTAACTGGGCAGCAATCATGGTAGTTTCATCGAAACTATGCATACCATGTTTTTGGGTCCCCCGCTTGGAATGCCACTAGAAGTTTTTGGAATAAATATCTTCTAGTAGTTCAAAAAGTTCTTCGGGGGACTTTCTCATTACCGTACGACCAATAGCAGCATCCACCACGGACTTTGTATTCTTTTTTAGTCCTCTATAAAAGGTTTTAACTTGCATCCAAAGTGGAATTCCGTGTTGTGGGTATTTACGTAACATCTCTGTAAAACATTCACATGATTCGTACAACAATTCTGAGATGTGCTGCTGAATGTTGTGGATCTCATTTCGCATGGTTACCGTCTTCGAAGGTGGAAAATATTTAGACAGAAATGCCTTGTCTAGCTTCTCCGAGGTGAGGATATATCTTTGCAGAAACCCTTTGATCAAGTCTTTCACCTTTTCCCGTAGAGAGAAGGTGAAGTGGTGAAGAATAATGGCATCCTCAAACACGTCATGGTTACGGAATGTATCGCAGATCTAGGCGTTCAGGTCTTCAATGGGCAGGCTGCCCAATTGAATGGTGTTCTGGATCAGCTTCATAATAGCAGGATTGATCTCGAAGTGTTGGTCCTGTACCAAAGGATGAACGATGCTTGTATCAGCTCCGTGGATTGATGGCATGCCGTACTCGATAAGAGTACGTCATAGAGGTGGTTTCTGAGGAAATTGAATTGGTAGGAATTTTTGGTCCTGGGGGGTGTAGTAAGGCCCCTGACCTTGGCTAAAATATGGCATTTACTCTTGTTGGAATTTTAGGAGTTGTTGTGGATGGTATTATAGAGCATGTGGATCTTTTTGGTTCCGGTTGTCATCCGGACCTAACTGCTATCCATCTCCTTGGACAACAGCTGGATTACCTTCCTCGTTCTGCACTAGTGGAGTGGTTTTGTTGTGTTAATCCATTAGTACTCATTGGTGCCTCAAAAACATTCGTTCGATCTCTGTGTTAGTTGGGAAAAACCTTGATTACTCAGTGCTCTTGGAATGTGTCAGGTGGCTTCTCATGAACCTGTGACCAGGAACAAACACAAAACAAAACCCAGGCATAAAAGGGAAATCCAAATATAAATAGAAATGGAATTAGGAAAAAATATTTATGGGAATTTTTGGTTTTTTTATTTTCAATAAAATTTGATATGAATTTAATTGAATCAAAAATAAAATTACTCCAGTCCCCAGAAACGGCACCAATATTTGGACGGGCGTTTTACAAAAAGGTATGTTTTTGGTGTCCCAAATTACATTTACCCTAACAATTATTGTACCAGTAAAGGGTCGATCCACAAGGAACAATGACGTTATTTTATCTTTCTTAATTTAGTTTGTATTTTTTTAGTTATGTCTGTTGAATTTAGATTCGATTTTGGTTGGTTTATTGGGTACAAAAAGAACAATTGGTTTTTAATCTTCTTTTAACAAATTAATTGCAAAAAAGAAAATAATGAAGGGAGAATTGGTTTTGATGCATATAAAGAAATAAATGCGATGGGGTTATGAATTTGTGATAAGTTGATTATTAAATCATGTTTCCTATGAGGCTGTGTTGTTCATGAAAACCCAACTATCAGGGTTTAATTTGTAATAAAGTTTTCATGGTCCGGTGAACATTATATTTAGATCTGAAAAAACTAACTCTTTCTTCTGGTAGTTAGTGTTTAATAGATCTTTATTTGTCTTAGTCTATTTTGAACCGAGGGATACATCCAATAGTCATGGATTTATTCATCGTTATTATTCTTTTGAATCCCTGAGAATTTTTCCCTTGGGTTGGTACAGAATTTCACGTGATAAAATGAATTGATTTAAGAAGAATAACAAGAGATTATTAGAGTAAACACATTCAGAGAAAATTAATTCAAATTTCAACTCATTAGCTTCCACAACTACAACACACTGGGTGTTTAGCTACACATATTGAAAATGATAAACACAAAAAAATTGATACTTGAAGAAATTATGCCTGGAACATTGAAAAAGGAATGATTCTTCGGTAGAGGGAATCACGGTAGTATGACAGAAGAGCGTCTTTCCTTCGGAGCTTCAACTATTTCTCCAAAAAATACTACACACACCACCACCACTTTGGTCCAGAGGCCAAGGACTCTTTTTATAGAAAACATAAGTACATGTCGTGTATCCAAAGTACATGTCGTGTACGTTTTTCAACTCGTTTTTGCTTCATTTTCTCCACTGGTTGGCGGGCTAACACAGCATCTTTGACTTGGAACATGGCTCCCCATGGTAGGAGAATATACACGGTGTGTAGCACGGTCATACTGGCCATGTAGTCTCATAATTTGGCCACTAGACGCTTCTATAAATGCTTACACGATGTGTAGAAATGTCAACTGGTGTGTTCCCTTCAGCCAGCCACATGGGCGTGTAGATTCTTCTCGGCCACCAATTGCATCTAGAATGTCTTACATGGAATGTAGATATTTGAACAAAGTGTATACCACCTTCTGCTACCTGGGTATGTATTTGTCCTGGTCAACCGATGCCTTAACTGAAATTCACATGTTGTGTATATATGTGCGCGTCGTGTAGTCATGCATTTTGGCTATGTTCTTCTCCGTTTTGAGTGCTTGGTCATAAACCTCCTGTAAATGAACAAGATCACCAAAATCATAGCTTTCGTCCTCTAACCAGGAGGTAATTACTCAAAACATGTTCTTATTTTTAAATAGTGTACATGAAAATGTTGACACAATTTGGGTGTATCAAAATATAATATTGGATTTTCAATGAAGCTAAAATTATACACCCATATAAAAAAGAAAATTGAACTTCTAAGACACCAAAAATGTGGGATGAAGAAATAGGAAAATTTTATTAACGAAAAAGGTTGCACTTTTAGTATGGATTAAATGGACATCAATCACATGAAAGCTACAGAGATAGAAAGAGCCAAGTTAGTAAAATGATGAAGGGATACTTCATCCAAATTTATTACCCACACTCTAATGTGTAAACTATAAAGAGTATTTGAATTATTTAAAAAAGTTCAACAAACATGATTTTAATGATGAGAACTACCATTTAGAACCACCAAATTCAAAGGATAATGGGAAAGACTATATAATACAAACTATAAAATTAGGTAAAAATGAATTAGGGAAAGGTTAAATCATTGTTTAGAATAAAATTAGAAATTTATTATTTGAATAAAACATTACACACTCCATTGTATTCGAAAAAATTGGATAATGGAATAAAATCACCACCCTAACAATTATATATTAAATATTAAATGAATGATACTAGTGGTATGATGATTCTATCCCATGTATATAACACTTTTATAGTATATTTTTAAGTTAATCAACTTCATGAACATTTTATTATCCTCCATTTAGTGGAATTTTCTGTGATTTGGTGCTTGGATTGTCATACTCTATATAAGACCAATACCAATTTCCCATATAGTAATGTCACAATTCATATCATGAAACAACCTATGATTATCCATCGATGAAAGTATCACCAAGAACTCTCTATGGAATTTACATCACTTACATGGGCATTAATACACAATCTTCTAGGGTATTTGGCAGAAATGGGGGTGGAGAAACTCAACATTTTGGATATGAAGATTGTGAATAAATATTTTTTTTATAAAATTGACCTAGAGTTATCCCAAATTGTGATGATATGTTTTCTAAAGAATTCATATTTGATTATATGACTATATCAAATACTCCATAAATAATAACCTTGATTAAATTATATGAATTAAATTACAAACTTTAATATATTCTAGAAAATGGTTTTATATACACAACTACTTAAACATGGGGTGAATGATTCCTTTTTTTAATAATAAATACATATTAGTGATTCACATAATTTTATATTGTGATCATAACAAAGATACAATAAAATAACAAGTTCCATTTTCCTTGTATTATTGACTTGTTTGATCATTTGTGAATGTGTAAATTATTAAATAAGATTGAAAATCATTCTAGATATCATAAATATATATTTAAAAGGGATTATGAACCAGATACAACTATACATACATGATATGTGTACTATGAATTCATTATTATTCCATTTAGACTAACAATTTCCCCCCACAATATTCATAAACTTCATTATTATATTCTTTAGAAATTACATTAATCAATTTAAGTTATTCTTTATAGATTCTTTTTGCATACATTCCAAGTGTATATAAATCATGAAGATCACTTGAGGATAGTTCTAAATAACATAATAAATGATGAATATTATGCCAAATTTAACAAATTGGAGCTTTGGATGAAAAAGGTATCATTTGTGGGTCATGTAATCCCAAGTGAGCAAATATCTGTGAATATGTCCATGATATTTGTGATTAATTAATATTCCAAACAATTTCAATAATGGGTACATCATGGTTTAATTTATTGTCTAGATACTATAAATATTTATATGACAAACGTTCTATGAAATTCATATCAAAAAAATCTTAACTCAAAATGGATCCAAGTTCCTATGTACATGTGAATGTGATTAAAATTTAATAGTGCACAAGATAAGGTTGGTCACTACATATGTTCCCACATTACACTAGTAAAAAATAGTTTTTTAACATTAGCTTTCTTGGCGATGTTATTATAAGAAATGTAGTAAATATATTTTTCACATTGATTAATACAGATGGATGTTTAAATCCTTATTTGAAAAATTCAAAACATTTTTCTTAAGGATTCTTATAATATATGTTGAAATACACTTTAAATTTTTGTTTCTTAAAATAACCGGTGTTTAAGTGAATTTTGACATTAGTTATAGGAAAATATTCATTTATAGTAATGGATATTTTTTAATTTTATATTTATTTATTACTTCTATATATGACATAAATATTAAGAAATTTATAAGATTAAAACATTGAAAAACTAAGAAAAATTACTTAATTTTTAATCGTAATCATCATACTTATTTCTATTTTGTTCGATATAATTTTCTTTAGTGTAATGATTTCATGATGCATAGGAAGCTACTATTTGTAATGAATATAAAAATACATCTAGTGAATCTCATGATGAAGCTTTTCATATTTTACAAAATCCAAAGAATTATTATTCATCATTAAATAACAAATCAATAAAAATAATAAAATTAAAAAATTGTTATCAAATAAATGAAAAAATGGGATGCTCATTATAAATTACATTGTGAAATTTTTATCAATTAACCCGAAGAATAATGATCTAAATGGAAGGAATATTGGCATTAAAATGATTAAATATGGAGTTTCAAAACATATATATGAACCTTGGAAATGATTTCCAATTAATTATTATTTTTAATCAGGATTTTAGAATTTATTTTCATACTATGAAAAAATTGAAACATCATCTTTTGTTATTATGAAATATTACTTTTAATGTGATTTATTTTAATAAATGATGTCAAAACTACCATTAATTATATTTTTTATATATTATATTTGATAACAAACATTAAAAATGATTTTTGTCATTGGATATTAAATAAAGGATGTCAAAACCACCGTATAATATTTTTTTCTCATATGTTATAAAAATAATTGTTGTGTACACATTAATAACATTTGTTATTTAAAAATCGACATTAAACCTCTAATACAAAAGGCTTGTTTTATACTATCCCTACCAAATATATTAAAATGGTGTTTTATTTGCAGTGTTTCATAATGTAATTGATTGAGATGTGAGATCAGGGAGAATTAAATTTTTGTATATTATGCCTTAGGTCACATAAAGATTAATTATCAAAATCTCATATTGCATGGTTTGGACTTATAAGATTTAATATTTTTAGTAAAGATATGGGGTCATTAGCATTATGGTGGACAATGTGAAATATATAATAATATTAGGATATTAAACTATATAGTAATTTATAATATGTTTATCATGCTCTAATGTATATGTTTAGAGTTGATCAAGAATTATGATTGGTTAATAAATTATCATTCCTTGATGAAAAACAAGGTGGTTGATGATTTCAGAAGGTGGGATCGTGCTTCCTTATCCATGATGAGGATTTAAAGAGAAAAAAAACACATCTATTTTAAAAACATATTCCATGAAATAATGACTTAAGGTAATAAATTATATTATGCATATATGATTGTTTAACAGTGAATCCATGTAATAATCAATGTGAAAAAATGAGGATATTGAGTTATAAAAATAGTATGAAATATTTTGGAGTATAAATCTTACATTGAGTTAATAGTAATATAGCACAAATGAATTAGTGTTAAATCATTACTGAAATTAATGAAATAGCGATCGGATATTGTACATATTTGTCATCATTCACTATCTATCCAGGAATTAAAAAGTTGTATAGAGATCCCAAAAATAATTTCATGTGGGACTATATAAAGAGGTAGATTTCAGATTATTTATCTCAATGATTGGTATGCCAACAAAGAGGAATGTCATAAATTGAATTCCATGATGAAATAATTACCTATACCAATATAGAAATGGGAGAGAATTACTGTGGAATTCATTTTGGGTTTTCCATACACTAATAGAGAGGATAATCCCACATTTTTTGTGGTCTATCTTATTAGTAAATAAATACATTTTATTATTATTTAAATGATTTCTCAATCAAAAAAATTCAAAGGAATGCATAAATATATATGGGAAAACTATATAGAGAACCAATATAAATAGTATATGAATGATATATGAGGTTTACCCTGACCTTCTAGAGATTTCTTTAACTATAATTAGATATAGAGTTGAGCTTTTAGACTACCTAACATCCTAAAATAGAGGATAAATATGAATAGACCATTAAAAATATAGAATATATGTATAAATAATGTAAAATTGATTTAGTTGAAAATTATGATCAACTAATTCCACTATTATATTTATAATATAACAATAATCTTTGTTCTAGTATTAAAATGGAATGGTATAACGATCTATATGGGAAATGGTATTAAATGAAAATATGTTGGGATGATGTTGTAGAGTGTATGTTACAGGGGTAATATCTTTCTCAAGATATTTCATAGAATATTAAAACTATTTTGTTTCATATTAAAACTAAAAACATTAAATGAAAAAGATTCACTTATAATCAACAACATATTGATTTTGAAGTAGGAGACAAGGTATTCCCCTTAAATATCTTAATGGGATAGTGTTATAAGATTTGGGAATAAGGGTATGTCAAGCCTTAAATAAATCATCCACCATAACATACATGATCATATAACAATAGTATATCATCATATTTCACATCCATCAAACCTCTCTTGAGTACAATATGTGTTCCATGTATAACTTCTGAGAAAGTACATACCACCCATCACATATACAGAGCTCATATATAATATAACTAGAATATGAACTCTCATATGAGGAATTAGTTGTAGAAATATTTAATCATAGATATAATGTGACATAAAATATGGTCACTCACCTAGTAATATTTATATGGAGGAATCCAAAAATTTAGTATGATATAGGAGAACTTGAAGATATATTGTATAAAACATTCCCCAATTTTTTCATTATAGTATGGAAATTTTTGGGAGACAATATTTTAAGGGAGTATAATGTCAAATATATGATTTTAATGTATATGTTTCCTTTAAATAACTACCATGTTGAGTATAATTTTTCTATATGAAAATATATACTTAATTATATTATGATCTATTTTATTGATATAAATGTTACAATGCAAGTAAAATATTAATAATTTTTGGGAGAAAATATAAAACATCATTATGAGAAGTAAAAGTGGAATAAATCAACAACTATATATAGATATTATTTACATAATATAATTATTATCATGGATTCCAATTAATATCATAACCCAAATTTCAATTTTATAAATAGGTTATATAATTATGAATATAATAGACATGTTGATAGATAATTTAATGAATATAATGAATGATTTTATAAATGTAAGGTTATATATTAGAATAAAATGTTACTTCTCTATATTTGGTAAATTTAAATATAGACTTTATATATATGGCCATTTGAAATATGGTTATTGGTCATATCAGATGAGAATGTTGTGTGAATGAATTCATAAATAATAACTAAGGGAATAAATTATTAATATTTCATTAATATATTTTATAACAAAAGTATATGTGTTTTATGAATATTATTATACTTATTATTATACAATAATGATTTTATTTATTTATAAAATTCAAATAATAATTTTAATATCAATATGTTTATAAAACTAAAATATTGGAATATGAATATTTAAATTTAATTTGATGTTGTTTAAATTATTTAATTCTTACACCTAGTATTTTTTAAGAAATATTTTTCTTAAGTGTTGTGTATTATTATATTAAAAAATATATATATTTATAATTATAAATATAATTTAATGTCTCATTGAAAAATAAATGGACAATTATTTATTTATTTGTAGATAAGAAATTAGTTTAAAAACACTAAAATTTTAAAAACCCATATTTATTTTTAATCTATTTTTCTATATATTTTATATTTTCATTTTAAAGGTATATTTCCCATATTTTTAAATTGAATAAAATTAAAAGTATTTAACACATTATATAAATCATATCAAAATTATGAAAAAAAATCAATTTCATTTTGTAAGGGCATGGACCTCTCCAGCCCATTCCTTTGACACAAAGAAGGTCAAGAAGTGTTCTGGAGGGTAAAATGGAATTTTCCCACACTTTCTAGAATTTTGAAACTACACACTGTGTAGTTTGAGTACACGCTGTATACACCCTTCCCGGGTATACACCGTGTTGCAGAATGTGTCCTTACTGTGTGGAATAATGGGTGCACATCGTGTGTCCAGTTCTACACACCGTGTAGTCCTTCCCCGCGTACGTGTTACCAGTCAACGGTCGTGTACCATGTTGAAGCCATGTCCTTGCCATGTGCAATAAATGAGTACATGCTGTGAGTCTAAACAACACGCCGTGTAGTCCTTCCCCGCGTATGAGTTACCCTCAAACTGTGTGTTGACCAGTCAATGGCCGCTGAGCCGTCTTGGAAGCTGCGTGGAGACCGTGTGAAAGAACCGAGTACACGCTATGTACCATAATGTACATGCCATGTACTTTTTCTTTTCACGCCTATAAAAGGAGGGGTCCCCTCCTCCTTTCAACTCACACCTTTCCTCCCCTCTCCTCTGAGCAGAGCTCCCCCAAGAGACTCAAAGGCTCTTTCTTCCATAACTTCTTCGTCTGAGCTCCGATTTACGATCCGTCATCGGCCACGGGATCGTAACGATGAGTAGGAGCTTCCAAGATTGGATCCATTGCCTTTCCTTCGGCCCTTACTTTCCGACAGCCACCGATGAGTTTTTTCTGGGACCCGACAGAAGCGACGGACGCCGACAGACGTCTTCTAAGGTTGATCTGGGGGAGCATTACGATCGGAACCTATTGTGGAATGGATCTTACCTTCGTCTCTCTAATTTGTGCATCATGCGGGGTGGGTGTCTTCTTGTTTACGTGAAACACTTTTTAATCTGTTTTAATAATTATAATAACTGGTTAAATAACGGGGTTGGGATGTTGTGATTGTAGTTACTTTATATCCTGTGATATTATGTTGTGAATTGAATGAGCTTCTGCCTACAGAAAATCACAGTCGTTGGGGGCCTTTGCTTGCGCAATTAAATATTCCCCTCTCCTTCTGGATTTTCTTATGGGTGGAAGCCTTATGGAATGTGGAAATTGGTTAATCACGTAAAGTTGGCTCTTTAAATTCTGGAACCCTTGTATGATCACCCCGGTTATACAAAATGGAATAATAAACATGTGGGTGGTGGCTTGGTTATGATTTGTTTGTTGGGGGTGTTTTTGTGGGTTGTTGTGGATAGGTTGAGCAGTTGGTCTGCGGTTGGCTTGGTTGTGGGTTGGTGTGAATGTTATGTTGGTGGTTGGTAGCGGGGCTGCAGGGCTGGGTTTAAATGTGAACGAGTTATGGGTTGTGATTAATAAATAAAAGTGGAATAGTTAATGAATGTTTGGGCGTGGTAATGGAACGGAAATAATAATCAATGAGGTTGGTTGTTTGATAAGAAGGGCTTGGTTGTGTTGCTTGTATTTTCCTAACTTGAATTGTGGATGGCAGGGATATGTTTTACGAACGATTGGTGTGGTTAGTTGTGGATAGTTGCCCAGTAGTTACGGAATTAAATAACTATTTCTACTAAAATGTGAAAACCTAAAGGGGGTTGGGTTTTTTTGTTTTATGCATGCTTCGTGGTAGCAGTGTTGAGGCACATACATAGTTTCTCTGTTTAGAAGCCATAGGTTGGGTTGTGTGGTTGGTATATATATATATATCTGTATCTTTTGTGTTTTATCGCACCCCAGCCATGTTGAGAACTTAGTGCCGAACACTCCCATTTCATGGGAGAGGGGTTTTTCCCTTAGTTACTAGGTCCTTCTTTCTTCTTCTCCCATAGGTTGTGATGGCTTGAGGTGACCTTACACCTAAGTCTCTTCGGGTAGGATTCGATTGTGGTAGCTTTAGCCCGTGACTCTTCGGGCAGGATCTTCTGTTTCCCAAGAATCTTCGGGATGAGGACCAGGTGTTCGCGAGCGGGATACGTGGTTGTGAGACCCAGGTGTGTGCAGGCGGGATACGTGGTTGTGAGGCCCAAGTGTGTGCGGGTGGGATACGTGGTTGTGAGGCCCAGGTGTGTGTGGGCAGGGAGAGTGTGGCAGCGTCAGGATGTTCGTCATTAGGAAGAGCAGCTAACTAAAGGTAAATGGTGTGGGGTACCCAATACTCTTATTTCTTATATACTACTACATGTTGTGCTTGTTTTTTGGTGAGTGTGGCTAGTGAGTTTGGGTGGATAGAATTCCTTTCTAGGTTTCTTCTATTGTTCTCACAGGACATTAGGATGTCTCCCCACTAGTGCACGAGAGCTTTAGGTTTCCCTACAATGTATACTTGTATTCTCACCCTATGTTTACTTTCAAGTTTCCATGAGGACTACCAGGGCGATTCGGGACCCTACTAGTTGGACAGTTGGAGTTGTTTCTGTTGTTGTACCTTTTTTTTCGTTTGGTATTGTACTTTAAGATTTCTTATACATGTACCTTGTTATAAACTATTTACACTTGCATGTGGGCTTGGTTTGGGTTTATTTAAATACACTGGTTCTTTTCCTTTTTGGTGGTTGACTTGCCCTATTTCCCGATCATTAAAAATAAGAACGGTAATTCCTCCCATATTTGTGAAAACATATACCCTTGGTGCTAGTCGCCACCCCGGGGCCTACTGGAGGTGGGACTCGGGGTTCATTATCTTCCTTTCACTATTGTCAGCTCAGGTGGGGCATCTTTGGTAGAGGGGGTCATGACAAAATGGTATCAAAGGTGATGGTTGAGAGATAGGATGGAGTCTGGAGTTAGGCACAGTGAGGATTGCCTGGGATGGTAGGGTGACAATGTTAGTCAATCTTGGTGCGTGACATAGGCCAGGGAATACTGGCTAGGACACGGGATTTTAGGGCCCCCGTGATCCGATGCAAGGACTCTGAGCCTTCTGAACGACCAAGTGAGACTACATTGATTGTAGGGTAGAGACCCTAGGTAAGGTACATGCATCATCATGATTGTGTTTAACTTGATTTGGGTGTTCTGGGAAAGAAATTGAAATAAAATGATAAAAATAAAACCTTGAGTTTTCTTTTCTACTTGGGCTTAGGTGATCCCTGTTTACCGTACAGCTATGGCACCTAGAAGTCATCCCCAGGTGGCTCCGACGGGCGAGGCCCAGCATATTCAGACGGTCGATCAGCTGAGGATTGACCGAGAGGAGGAAGATAGCCAGTGGCAGAAGACTCTCCGTTCTTTTCAGCGGCAGACCCTCAAGAAGTACGAGGGAAGTACTTCGGATATGGAGACTGAGGGGTGTCTTGAGGAGCTAGGGATCGCTTTTACCTTGATCCGTGCTCCGAGGGAGTAATGGGTTCCCCTAGCAGTCAGTCAGGTGAGAGGTGTGGCGCGACAGTGGTGGACGCTCTACCTTGGAGAGATGATAGAGACAGAGGTTCCATGGGTTGACTTTGAGAAGGAATTCTGAGAGGATTTCCTTTCATCCATGATCAAGGCGTTGAAGCTGCAGGAGTTACTCTCCCTTCAGCAGGAGAGTATGATGGTACGAGAGTAGCGGATCAAGTTCCCAGATCTCCTGTGCTTTGCTCCAGATCTCTTTCTGGATGAGGAGTCTCGGGTGATACATTTGGAGGAGGCTCCCCGTCCTTCGCTCCAGTATGCTGTCACCCCCTTCACCCTTCCGACATACTTGGCGGTATAGAAGAAGGCAGAAGTTGTAGAGAGGATGAAATCACTGGGATGTGCACCCTGTGAGGGGAACCAGCCAGGCTTGTCGAAGGGGAAAGCAGTCAGCATCAGGTCTCCTGTGACGGGACCTTCCAGGTTCAGGCCAGTGGGGAGCAGGCCCCAGCAGTTCCAGTTCAGATCTTCGGGTCCTCGTCCCTTTTTCACGAGCCCAGGACCGAGGTGTTTTTCTTGTGGAGGTTTCGGGCACGTTCAGAGTCGGTGCCTGACCCGAGCTCAGTACGGTGGAGGTGGGTAGGTTCTGCGCCCACCTTAGCAGCACCAGCTGCCGGTGAGGCCCTTCCAGCAGTAGCAGAACCATGATCCTCCGAGGGAATACTTTGCGGGAGGAGGCCGACCTCATGGTGCTCCTCAGGGACCTCGGCCAGGGCATGGTCGGGGAATTGGATGACATCAGAGAGGCAGAGGAGCTAGGCATGGATAGTTGCATGTAGCAAAGTTGACAGCTCCAACAGGACCAGAGGTGGTGCGAGGTATGATTTGTTTTTTCAGCACTCTTGTTTCTGCTTTGTTTGATTCGGGAGCTTCACACTCCTTAGTTTCACCTGGTCTAGCCCATGCTTTGGGATTAGACGTAGAGAGACTTTCCGTACCACTGGTAAAGAGTACACGAGTTAGGGGCCAGACCAGGATGTCTTGTGTTTTCTGGGGATGTGGGCTGACGTTGGGACCACATCAATCTAGTGGGGACCTTCTTCTGTTACAGATGCAGCCATAAAGATATCATCCTAGGCATCAATTGGGTGTTTTATGTTAGTGTCATTATCGAATGCTTCCGAAGAAGAGTCGTGTTATCTGACGTGGATGGGCAGCGCGTATCTTTTGTTGGTTAGAGGAGCTATCAGGCGGCAAGCCGGCGTGTGGAGCCTCTCCTTTCCTTGTTAGGTGGTTTATCAGTGGTTCCAGCTGATACAGAGATGATGGATGTCCCGGAAGTTGTTGGGGAGTTCCTCGATGTTTTTCCTTAGGAGGTTGTGACTCTACCCCCCCCCCCCCGACGTAACATTGAGTTCGTGATAGACTTACAGCCTAGTGCCCTTCCGGTTTTGATGGCCCCTTATCTGATGGTACCTTCGGAGTTGTGGGAGTTGCAGATTTAGATTGATGATCTGATGGAGAAGGGTTTTGTTCGACCCAGTGTGTTGCCATGGGGTGCTCCAGTTTTGTTCGTGAATAAGGCAGATGGTGGTCTCAGGCTATGCATAGACTACCGAAGGTTGAACCATGTAACGGTCAAGAACCGTTACCCCCTTCCATGGATAGATGATCTCTTCAACCAACTGAGGGGAGCAGGTTTGTTTTCCAAGATTGATCTACGATCTGGACATCATAAGCTGAGGGTGAAGGACAGTGACATCTCGAAGACGGCTTTCAAGTGAATTTATGGGCACTTTGAGTTTGTGTTGATGTCATTTGGAGTTACGAATGCACCAGCTATGTTCATGGGACTTATGAACATTGTCTTCCGAGAGTTTCTAGATCGGTTCGTCGTTGTTTTTATCGATGACATTCTGATCTACTCAAGGTCATAGGAGGAGCACGTTGAGCATCTCAGGGCAGTCTTGGATGTCCTTCGACACCACCAGCATTACGGGAAATTGACTATGTGTATGTTCTTGACACAAGAAGTACACTTCCTTGGGAACGTGGTGTCTCATCATGGAGTGTTAGTGGACCCGTCGATGGTGGAGGCAGTTGTTTCTTGGGCAGCACCCAAGAGCGTGGCAGAAGTTCGTAGTTTCCTGGGGTTAGCAGTTTACTATCGAAGGTTCGTTTTGGACTTCTCTCTAGTTGCTGCTCCTCTGACATCTTCTGTGAGGAAGAAATAGGTCTTCTTACGGAGCGAGCAGTGCCAGAAGCTTTTGACTACCTGAAGGATAAGTTGCCCATTGCTCTCGTACTCCGGTTGCCAGAGGAAGGGTTGTTGTATGAGGTGTTTTGTGATGCTTCTGGCCTTGGTCTAGGGTGCGTGCTGGTGCAGAAGAAGGGAGTGATTTGTTATGGGTCTAGGAAGTTGCGCCCTCACGAGCGTAACTATGCCACCCATGACCAGGAGCTTGCAGCAGTAGTGTTCACATTGAAGTTGTGGCGACATTACCTCTTTGGGTAGTGCTTTGTGGTATTCTCAGATCATATGATCCTGCGTTATATCTTCTCCCAGCATGACCTGAACTTATGGCAGCAGAGATGGGTCGAGTTTCTCCAAGACTATGACTTTGAGATCTCTTATACTGATGGTAAGGGAAATGTTGTGGCTGATGCCCTGAGCAGGAAGTCGCATCAGGAAGTGGTTCGGGAATCTGCCGATGCTTGGAAGGCGATGGGAGAGTTGGATGCCTTGCACTTGGATTCCAGGGTAAGAAGGTGTTAGAGGCTATTTGTTTTAGATTACGGTGAATTCCTCCTTGATGTAGTAGGTGGAAGAGTCTCAGTGGGGGGACTCTGATGTGGAAGTGATGCGGGATCATGTCAATCAGGGAAACGCTCCAGAAGGATGGTCAGAGGACAGCCGACATCGGATGATTTTCCATGGAAGGTTGTTTGTTCCGGAGGTGATGCGTGAGGGAGTTCTCCATGAGTTCCATAGCTCAGCCTTGGCGATACATCTAGGTGTTTCAAAAATGTACCGAGGCTTGAGGGATCAGTTTTTGTGGCCTGGGGTGAAACGGGCAGGGGCGGAGTTTGTGGCTAAATGCCTAGTGTGTCAGCAAGTAAAGGCTGAACACCGTGTTCCCAGTGGTTTGTTTCATACTTTATATGTCCCTGAGTGGAAGTGGGATGAAATCTCAATGGAATTCGTCACATGACTACCCAGAGCTCAGGGTGGTTATGATGCTATCTGGGTGGTGGTGGATCGACTGACGAAATCAGCTCACTTCTTAGCAATCATGGAGTCAGGCACGGTGAGTACCGTAGCACAGAGGTACATAGACGAGGTGGTGCGTTTACATGGAGTTCTGAGGACTATCGTCTCAGATCAGGATACTCTATTTACCTCATGAGTCCGGAGGGGGATACAACATGATTTTGGCACCCAGCTACGCCTTAGTACTCCTTTCCACCCCCAGATCGATGGGCAGACAAAGCAGACTATCCAGACATTGGAGGACATGCTGCGAGCATGTGTTCTGGATTTCGGAGGATCATGCGTACGACACTTGCCTTTAGTAGAGTTTGCCTACAACAATAGATTCCTCTCTACTATTGTAATGGCACTGTTTGAGGCTTTATATGGAAGGCCATGTCATTCAACCATTTGTAGGGCAGAGGTTGGTGATACAGGTGCACTTGGGCCAGAGGTAGTGCAGAGCACCACAGAGAAAGTCCAGCTTGTACGTGAGAGGATGAAAGCAGCTCATGACCGACTGCAGTCTTATGCTGATTGTCGGAGGAGGCCCTTGGAGTTCGAGGTGGGGGATCATGTGTTCTTGAAGGTTTCCCCTCGACGGGGGCAGCAGAGGTTAGGGAAGGGGAGAAAGCTCTCACCTAAGTTCATCGGACCTTTTGAGGTGTTGAGGAGAGTTGGCATGGTGGCTTATCAGCTAGCCCAGCCACCTCAGTTGGAGAAGGTTCATGACGTCTTCCAAGTCTCTCAGCATCGTCGATACTTACACGACAGCTCCCCATTATTGACTGGGGAGAGTAGATATGGGAGGCGACGTGACCTTCAAAGAATGGCTAGTCAGAATCGAAGATCATAAAGATAAGGTGCTCCGTGGATGAACCATTCCCTTGGTTTGTGTGTTGTGGAGGCATGGAAGCCTCGAGGAGAGCACTTGGGAGCGGGAGACCCAGATGCATGCTCAGTACCCGGAGTGGTTTTGACTTGTGTTTTTCCCTTGTTCTTCTGAGCTTGTGTTGATGTTGTACTCTGTACCCTTGTTATATGGAAGGCTTGTCTTGTCAGTTGTGAGACCTATTGTTCTTTGTTCCCTGGTAATGTATAACATGTCCGGATGTGTGGGAAATTGAAAAACCTGACCCTTATTCAAGACGCATTAATGCAGATGCCATTGAACCCGTGAGGGCGAGTCAGTGCCGCCTAAAGAGGATAATATCTCGACATAGGTAAACAAATTTCCCAAAACCATGTGTTTGGGTAGTGTGTTGGTTGTGTGGTTTTGGGGTTAGTGCGAGTTGAAAAATCCTAACGTATGAAAGTGGGAAGACCCAATTCTTAATCGAGACACATTAATGAGGATGCGATTAAACCCGTGCAGGCGAGTCAGTGCCGCCTAAAGCGGATAATATCTCGACATAGGAGAAGGAATTCCTAACACATATGATTATGGTTGTTGGTTGGGTTCCTGTTATAACGTGAACCCTAAGAGGTATATTGTCGAGTTCCTCTGGGTTGGTTTTTGAATTCTCGGGGATGATAATGTTTTAAGTGGTATCTGATGTAATGGCCCGGACCTCTCCGGCCCATTCCGTTGTCAAAAAGAAGGTCAAGAAGTGTTCTGGAGGGTAAAATGAACTTTTCCCACACTTTCCAGAATTTTGAAACTACACGCCGCGTAGTTTGAGTACACGTCGTGTACCCCCTTCTCGGGTATACCCCGTGTTGCAGACCGTGTCCTTGATGTGTGGAATAATGGGTGCACGCCGTGTGTCCAACTCTACATGTCGTGTAGTCCTTCCCCGCATACGCGTTACCAGTCAACGGCCGTGTACCGTGTTGTAGTTGTGTCCTTGTCGTGTGAAATAAATGAGTACACTTCGTGTGTCTAAACTACACATCGTGTAGTCCTTCCTAGCATATGTGTTACCCTCAAACCATGTGCTAACCAGTCAACGGCCGCAGAGCCGTGTTAGAAGCCGCATGGAGACCGTGTGAAAGAACCGAGTACATGCCGTGTACCATAAAGTACATGCCGTGTACTTTTTCTTTTCACTCCTATAAAAGGAGGGGTCCCCTCCTCCTTTAAACTCACACCTCTCCTCCCCTCTCCTCGGAGCAGAGCTCTCCCAATAGACTCGAAGGCTCTTTCTTCCATAACTTCTTCATCTCAGCTCCGATTTACGATCTGTGAGCTTCCACGGGATCGTAACGATGAGGCGAGCTTCAAAGCTTGAATCCGTTGTCTTTCCTTCAGCCCTTCCTTTCTGACTTCCACCCGATGAGGTTTTGCCAGGACCTGACAGAAGTGAAGGACGCCGACGGATGGCTTCAAAGGTTGATCCGGGGGAGCGTTGCAATCAGAACCTGTTGAGGTAGGGATCTTACCTTCGTCTCTCTAATTTGTGAATCATACCGGGTGGGTGTCTTCTTGTTTATGTGAAACACTTTTGAATCTGTTTTAATAAAGATAATAACTGGTTAAAGAACGGGGTTGGGATGTTGTGATTGACGTTACTTTATATCATGTGATATTATGTTGTTAATTGAATGAGCTTCTGCCTATGGAACATCACGGTCTTTGGGGGTCATTGCTTACACAATTAAATGTTTCCCACTCCTTATGGATTTTCTTATGGGTTGAAACCTTGTGGAATGTGGAAATTGGTTAATCACGTAATGTTGGCTGTTTAAAATCTGGAACCCTTGTATGATCACCCCGGTTAAACAAAATGAAATAATAAACATGTGGGTGTTGGATTGGTTACGAGGCGTGTGTTGGGGATGTTTTGTGGGTTGTTGTGGATAGGGTGAGTAGTAGGTTTGCGGTTGGCTTGGCTGTGGGTTGGTGTGAATGTTATGATGGAGGTTGGCAGTGGGGCTGCAGGGCTGGGTTTAAATGTGAACGGGTTATGGGTTGTGATTAATAAATAAATGTGGAAGAGTTAATGAATGGTGGGGCATGGTAATGGAACGGAAATAATAATCAATGAGGTTGGTTGTTTGATAAGAAGGGCTTGGTTGTGTTGCTTGTATTTTCATAACGTGATTTGTGGATGGCAGTGATATGTTTTACGAACGATTGGTGTGGTTAGTTTTGGATAGTTGCCCAGTAGTTAAGGAATTAAATAACTATTTCTACTGAATTGTGAAAACCTAAAGGGGGTTGGGTTTGATTGTTGTATTCATGCTTCGTGGTAGCAATGTCGAGGAATGTGCTCAGTTTCTCTGTTTAGAAGCCATAGGTTGGGCTATGTGGTTGGTATATATATATATATTTGTATCTTTTGTGTTTTATCGCACCCCACACATGTTGAGCACTTAGTGCCGAACACTCCCATTTTATGGGAGAGGGTGTTTTTACCTTAGTTACTAGATCCTTCCTGCTCCTTATCCCATAGGTTGTGATGGCTTGAGGCAACCTTACACCTAAGACTCTTTGAGTAGGTTTCAATTGGGGTAGCTTTAGCCCAAGACTCTTTGGGCAGGTTCTTCTGTTTCCCAAGAATCTTCGGGATGAGGCCCAGGTGTGTGCTGGTCGGATACGTGGTTGTGAGGCCCAGGTGTGTGCGGGCGAGATACGTGGTTTTGAGGCCTAGGTGTCTGCGGGCGGGATAGGTGGTTGTGAGGCCCAGGTGTGTGCGAGCGGGATACGTTGTTGTGAGGCCCAGGTGTGTGCGGGCGGGATACGTGGTTGTGAGGCCCAGGTGTGTGCGGGCGGGATACGTGGTTCTAAGGCCCAGGTGTGTGTGGGCAGGGAGAGTGTGGCAGCGTCAGGATGTTCGTCATTAGGAAGAGCAGCTAACTAATGGAAAATTGAGTGGGTTACCCAATACTCTTGTTTCTTATATACTACTACCTATTGTTCTTGTGTTTTGGTGAGTGTCGCTGGTGAGGTTGGGTGGATTGAATTCCATGCAAGGTTTCTTCTGTTGTTCTCACGGGACATTAAGATGTCTCCCCACTTGTGCATGAGAGCTTTAGGTTTCCCTACTGAGTATACATGTATGTTCACCCTACGTTTACTTTCATGATTCCATGAGGACTATCAGGGTCGTGCGGGACCCTCTTAGTCAGACAGTTGGAGTTGTTGCTTTTGTTGTACCTTTGTTTTCTTTTGGTATTGTACTCTGAGCATTCTTATACTTGTACCTTGTGATAAATTGTTTAAACATGCATGTGGTCTTGGTTTGGGTGTATTTATATACACTGGTTCTTTTTCTTTTTGGTGGTTGACTAGTCCTATTTCCCAATATTTAAAAATAAAAAGGGTAATGCCACCCATATTTGTGAAAACATATACCCTTGGTGCTAGTCACCACCCTGGGGCCTACTGGAGGCGGGACTAGGGGTTCATTATCTCCCTTTCACCATTGCCATCTCAGGAGGGGCATCTTTTGTAGGAGGGGGTCGTGACATATATTTACATTGAAATAATTTTCTGAGGTAGAAATTTATTTTTCACGGTAACGGTAAAATATGTTTAAAATAATAAAAATACATTATTAATAGTTAGAATATATTAAATAATAATATTCTAATTTTATATATTGTTATTTAGGATATAAATTTATTATATTTATATGATTTCTCAATATTTTAATTAAAATGACTACCTTCCACCTTATGAAATGAATATTAGTGGAAATAATACTCAAACATTACATATAAAAGGAAACCTCATATTCCCTTTATGTACCACTCAAACTATTTTTTTATATATTTAATATTTACCCATTTTCCATATACTAAATCCTTTATACACAATGCGTATATTATTTTTTCCGTGAAGGAAGCCTAAATCATTTTTTTAAGTAACTTATGTCGAGATTGAGAAAATTCATTAAGTATCAATGTTACTCTAAATTGTTTTCGATTACCATCTCACACCAACTCATTATAAATATCATTATTCATTATAATCATGTTATATTAACATCATTATGATTATACTTAAATTATATGACTATTATATAACTCTATAACCTTAATCATTCATTTGTATTGAATGTTCTTGAATTGTTCGATTCAACTAATTACATGAATGTTGTTAAACTGAAATCACCATTTTTCACTATTAATTAGTATGAAGAAATTAATAATGATAATTTATTATATTACAGTGTAATATTTATCAATATTATTGTTCTAAAATGATCATAAAAAATTCAACTATCATTATAATGTTACTCATGGTTACTAGTAAATTACCTAATAATTGATTACCATGTCTTCCATTATAATAATCCATATCAATACCTTCAATAAATTGGAAATAATAACTATATATATCATTGAAACATAATTTTAAAACAACCTTCACTAATATTGGTATGATTATCCTGGAATGATAAATGGGTACTCACATTTCCATTATGAAATTTGTACAAAATAAACAAAATTATAATTATCTAGTAATGACAATAAACAGTAGAAACTAATATTTTTTGAATTTAATGGTTATAATTAAATAGTATTAAAGGTAAAATAATTATTTAAATTGAAATATATGTGACTAATGAGGTTTCTTTACTATAAGTATTTTTAAATCTCCTCCATGCATGTGTGGAATATTATTATGGATTTCTCCTATTAATTATCCAACAATTGTGATATCTTCTACATTACAACTTTTTTATGGGATTATATAATACAATTATATGTGTATAAATATATTTATATTTAAATTAATTTATTTTTAAAATCCTCCTTAGGACCTCTCTTTCATTGTCTTCTGAATTCAATGTTACCAAAATCACAAGGGATCCTTTACCAATTGCATTGAAAAATCGATATTTTTTTACATCCTTTTGGTAAAATAATATGTTCATTCATATTCAATAAATATATAATATAATATTATAACTATTAATGGGATATTAATGTCTTATAACCAATTTGCATCCCCTTGGGTTCATAATTTACCTGAATGAAATCTTATAAGATAAACCAACTTTACTTCTTCAATTTAGTCAGATATCATTCCCCTCCATGACTATATTTGTTATTTTGATTTAAACAATACTTTATCTTTGGATCTATGATTTCATAAGATATTTTTTAATGACCTATAAATTTATCAATGTAATTACCCTTATAATTATATAATTGCCTCATATTTAGTAATATAATTTTAGACAATGCACCCACACCACATAATTAAACCAAAATCATTTTATTAATTTGAAAAATACATTTTGATAATAAATATGGAAATATTAATTGAAAATATTTTAGTGGGATAAAAAAATTACGACAACTAGAATATAAAAATTTAGAACTACTCGATCAACAAGAATAACTGAACTCACAAGAAAAAGTAGAGAAATGAAGAAAAATATAAGGGATGAAATATTTATCATCAAAATGAAAATATATATAATCATGATAGAAAATAGAAGTGAATGAATAATGAATGAAATATTATGTTTTTATAGAAACTAGGGAACCAATATTTCCACTACAAATATAACTATTTGAATTGTAATCTAGATATTTGGAATAGTAACCTAACCACTACCATAGTAACTAATCTTATAAAAGTGTTACATAATATTTATTTATCTTATTAAAATTTAAATTATTTATTTATATCAATTTAAAAGTAATCAAATGTTGTAAAAATTATAAAATATATTCCTATATTTTGGAAAACATAGATATTTAATTTTATATTTTATAAAAAATATAAACATTTAAAAGAATGATTATTTTAAAAAAATGGGTTTTTAAAATAATAATTATTTCTACTATAATGATAATATAATTTCTTTTGACCATAAGTAATTTTTGATATGGTACAAAAAATGATCATAATATTAAAATTTGTATTTTTTATTATAAATAATTTTTTAATTGAAATATAATATTTATCATATTTAAGGAATTTTTTTATTTAATTGTATATTTTTTTGGAATCTACACGTTGACAAATGTTATGGTTAACATTTGGTATCCTCAAAAAAATATTAATCTTTTGCGAATAGTGAAATAGTGTAAAATATGATAATTAAACTTAAAACATAAATAAATGATTAATTGAATAAGGGATGATATAATAATTCATTAGTTAAAACATGCCTGATTTAATATATATATGAATGAAAATTAAAACTATTTGTAGTCTTGATGAAAAATAATAAATTAAAAAATATAATAATCAAAAACACCCATTTCCCCCTCCCCTAATAAATACAACCCGTTTTCCACATACATTCTAAGACATAGAGATGACCCAAACACAAAACAACTCTCTAGTCATATCACCACATTTCCATATAATATGTGGTCTCATAAAATACCAATCAATGTTGCATTAAGTGGAAACCTAATTTGAGACATCCAAAGGAATAGGAAATACCCCCAACCAAGTATTTTATTTTTTTTGTTATCATTATCCTCCAAAAAATTTACATTAAACATGAAATAATTACTATAATATCATATATATTTTTAATTTTTTAATTTTAATTGAATAAATCTCTTCTAACCTCTAGTATTTTACTCTTATTCTAAAAATGAAAAAATGATCCATATTATTTCAATTCACCATATCCATGGAATATGGACTTTTATTTTTAATAATTTCTTTTATGAAAGGTTTAAATTCTTTTATAATCATATAAGGTGACATAATAATCCATATTTTATATTTTTTACATTATTGAATAATTATATAGTTATAATATTAAATAAAATAAATCTAGTTCATTGTGGTCGATAAAACTACTTGAATGAAATAACCATTTTACATTAATATTTTTATTAAATAAGTCATCCTATTTTAATAAAAATAAATAATATTTCATATCATATCAATTTATGTAAAGATATTAATAACATTAATCTTAGATTCTACAATGGGATAAGATTTCTCTCTCTTTTTCCAATTGGTATAACATAATTAAACATTTTATCTCATAGAAATTATTGTAAATGAACCTAATAGAAAATAAAATATAGATGAAAAACGTTATGAATTTAGTAATTAATTTATATAATTTTATTATTCAAGATGTTATTATAAATTTAAGAACTATTTTGGAACCTAAGGCAAGCAATCCCTCTGAGAAACCTTATCTACAATGGGATAAGATTTCTCTCTCTTTTCCCAATTGTCTCTCTCCATTAGTCCTTTCTAGTTCTTCAGTATTTTTTAAATATATAATTATCATATGTACCCTAAAAAATAATATGTTCTTTGATTGGAATATACATTTTTAATGGTTTCCCTCTTAGTTCATTTTATAACAGAACCCCAATAGGGGGGAAATGTTTTTTTTTTCTTAACCCGTTTCAAGAACCGTTCTATTAAATGTTTCAAACCATCCATGATTTCTATAAATTATCATTTTATTATGTAAAACCATTATCTATTATTTTCTAGGTTTAAGAAGATTAAAATTATATTTCACCTCTTTCAATACTCTTTACCCTTTTTCCCTAAATGGTGCATCAAAGAAGTACACTTCCAAAGGGATTTTCACATTATTTTTCTATAATTAATTAAATTGAAAATTATTTCTCATTTAAAATGATTATTTTCCACTAATAAAGGTCCTATAATTCTATAACTCCTTCTTTAATGGAAAATATTATGCTATTACAATAGGATATTATATAAGACATTATTATACAACCCATATCTTTAAATGAGTAATCCATTTAATTCACCTTGTGTTTGAATTCCATATGAAGAATACATTTGAATATGATTAGGGTGTACACTAAATCCAAAATGGGACTCTTTCCACAATGTGATGTTGTATTGTAAGTTATTCTTAACATATGATTATGTCATGTTTATTGTAATTTCAATATTCTTATGTTTCCATTATATTATGATTTGATGTTCATTATTTCATGCCCCAATATGATAATTCATGATCATTTACTTTTGTAATATCATGTAATTCATTTTTAATCATATATTATCCTTCATTATCAAAATTATTCCATTACTATTATTTCTATATAAAACCTTTTATTATATTTTCCCAATGTAATCCTCTATATGTTTAAGTGAATGGATGGATTTATTATCAAATTATGGTGAATAATATAATTATTATTTTTCTATTTTCATTGTGAGGAATTATGAACCCAACCACCAAAATAAAATAGGTGGCTTGATCACTAGGTGGTTCTTGTTTCATATTTTTTTTAAAATCATATAATAATATATATAAATTACATTGGTCACTATATTTTCATTATACATTAGTTTATTTTTAATAGTAATATGACTTTAAAATATTTTATTTAGTTGTTTTTTTCCAAAATTGATTCCATTTTAAAATGTTTAAAAATAGTCATACTATTTTCACTTTCTATGTGATGAAATTTTAAAAATATTGTAACCATTTTATTTATAGGAGATTCATCCCTAATATTTTATGATTTTTAAAAGAAATATTTATTCTCATTATTTTGTGACTTTTTCATTTTACATAAAATTGTTTTAAAATAGTATATTTATTCTAATTTTATAAAATAAATTTTAAAGTGATCTTCTAAAAATTTAGGTCATATTTGTTTAAATTAATTATTATTTTGAATAAAAATTTAAGGATATTATCTAATGACAACATCTAACATCCATATGGGTATTCCTTATGATTATATTACGTTAAGGTACCCATGACACCCATTTATTTTTATTAGATTGACAATCCTATGATAAAAGTGTGGAATATTTTAAGGTTTTTATGTTATTGATATGTATGGTTTATCATTATATGATTATTGCGTATTGTTTTATATCTCATGATATTAATAGAGGACATTAATGGTTAGACCTAGTGCAAAATGGTAATCAGGCTTGGGTGGTTAGACCAAGTCTACTATGTTATGGGTTATTGATCATCCAAGTCCATTATTATATGAATATATTGGTTATTATCCTTGATATATGTTATGATTTTTATGCTATGTTTACACAATAATCTTATACCTATGTTATTCATTCTTAACTCGTGACTGTTGACGCATGTTTTCTTAATAGTGTTACTTATCTCATATGTCATTCCAAAAAATAATTCCATAATTTTGATTTATGATCATTTTGTTATTATGTACGATTGCCTTATGTTATGACAATTAATCTTGATTATATTCTCTAACCCATAATAATATCTTTTGTTAACTAATGATCATTGATTGACATCTCTTATGATTAACTGTACTGAAAATTTTATCATGCTCATTCAATATACAATATTTTCATTACAAAAGGAATATTATTTTAACCTTTTTTATATGTTATTTTATTGAAATATAGAAACACTATACAATACTCTGTAAACACCCTTACGTTTTTCACATATTCTACGTGATTGAATTTTCCATATTTTATAACAATTTTTCTTGTTGATGATTCCTCTAAAATGTTTTATTGTTTTGAAATATGATATAAATTCTCATTGCGTGTAAATTTTTACATTTTCATTAAAATTTCTTAAAAAAGTATATTAATTCATATTTTTTAAATGCATATTTATAGTGATCTTAAAATTAATTATTTCATCTATATCGATATCCTTTATTATTTAAAATGCTTCACTGAGAATATGCTCTAAATATTCCATAAAATTACATTCTCTAGATGTTTTTTATTATGTTATGTTAATTGTTATTATAATAATTTATTTATCATTGTTCAATTAAGTTGTTATGAAATTTTTAATGTTTTAAATTTGATGTAGAGAACATATGTATGGTTAATCATTATTTCATTGGTCGAATTTTTATATCCTAAGTGGTTATCACGAACAGGTGGTTAGCCCATCTATACAATTTTATGGGTTTATAGATAACCTAGTCAATTTAGACCTAAATTTCATAATGGTTATCCTCGACAGATGTTATGATTTTTATGTTAATGATTACGCAAAATTTTTATACCTATGTTAGGATTTAATATCTCATGAAAATAAACTAACGTTTTCTTGATTTTGTTTTACATGTAATATGTTATTCAATGTTCTTATTTTGATGAAATGTGGTTAATTTTCTTTATGTTATTTTGTATGATTCACTTATCCTATGATAATAAATGTTGATTATATTATCTTATACACATGTTCATATTTTTTTCTTATGATTACAGATTAATACCTATTCAGTTTACAATTAATTGGAATCTAGGAACATCCTTACAAATGTATTCATTCCCCATGTTACGAAGAAGAGAATTATGAATTATGTGTCTATGATTATTTTTTAGGAAAACAATTTATGAGTGGTGCTCAAATTATTGTTTAATAAGTCATTTTTGAATCAAATTTAAAAAGGAAAAAACCTATAGGTTATTGGGTGTTTTATTATGGTATAAAAATAAAAATAATATGAAATAATTAAAGACAGATGTATTAAAATCTTGAGTCACCAAATTTTAGGGATTATTTCACTGCCTCCCAAGTCTTGTTTCTTGTTGATGATTACATAAGATAACTTATCACCACATGTCACTCCCATTTATTCTACACTATGGACTATATTAGTGGAGGTATTATATTATACGTGTAGATATAATTATCAATTTAAGTAAAATATTTTGAATTCAAATCCAATATATATTTCAGATGTAAACTATACCACAAATTCCTTTTCCTGATGGTTCATTGTAATATAATGTATTTTTGTTGAATTATACATCAAGATATAATAAAATCCATAATAAAGGATTTATTACATTTCTCATAAACAAATATTACACAATAGAAACTAGTACTTCCTATTTATAATAATTCTAGAATAAAAATTATTCTTTCAATAATTTTGGGATTCCTAAATTATAGCTATGATATATCCTTAATGTGGACAGAAATCACGTAGAAACAACAATCAAATTGATATTTAATGACAAGCCTAGTAAATTTTGATATTGACCAATTTTAAAAACAATTATTCACTATAAAATAGTTTTTCAATTAGTATAATCTACTAGACACTCTATTCCTACTATTACAGTTTTTATTGATATTACATGTTTTTTCAACTTCCACCTATTAACATAGAGTTACACTCTATATATTAACTTCATCATATACTTTTCATCCCATTTATAAATTTTTTTTAAATAGAAATTCTAAATCATCATCCAATATTATTCCATAAATCCTACCTATAATTTTATTTATAATATTGGAATTTCAAATTCAAATCATAAATAACATTTATCAACCTCAACATTAAATATGATTTGAGGACTAATTGATATTTTATTTCTACCATTTTGTTCATATGAGTACTTATTAAAAGTTAAAATAACTACAAAAATTCTTAGATATATCCATAAAATCAATACTTTATTACTAGTCTTTGAGGGGATTCCTAATGGATATAATGCAACTGATTTTACCTTCTAAATGATTTTAGTTCGACCATGTTTTTATGGTGTAAATATCATAATTGTTATTTAACCATCCAATAATCTATGATATTCCATTGCAATGAAAACAAATTCTTTCATCTTACAACTTTACAAGTTAAACCAATGAACTATACATGTCTAAGGAATAAACCTTAAAGAGTCATCATCCAATCTACCATACAAACATCTATGATATAGCCGATTTCACAGGAAATAGTTACCAATATTATCCTAGATCATTTTTTCCACCATACATCATCTGTAAGGAAAATATTATAATTTAATTTCTCTTATTTTTGTTTTAAATTTCAAAATATTATTCACACAACATTGTTTTAATTTTCAAATTGGTTAGTATGATGATTACTCTATGTGATCTTCATGGATCCTGAAATTTTCATTGCAAAGAAACTAGAAATGATATAATCTTCTTCTATATAGAATTCATTAGATAGAGGATTAAGATGATTAATACAATGTTATTTTTTTATTTTGTAGTATAAATCAAGGGATTACTAGTTCCAACGTTACATAGTGCTCTATAATAAACATTATATATTATTCTCATGTAAGTTATCAGCTAATAAGTTCTAAGGAAGCGCTATAAAATAAAATATTCCATCCCCTTTTTTGTGGGTCATTATACGAAACCACTTAGTGATATTTTCTCTCACGGAGTACCACCTCATTTTTAGTTAACTCCACAATTCCAAGTGCCAAAATATACTATAACTCACTTAGACAAGCCACTCATGTCTAGTTCATATATCGTGACTAGATCTATACTTTGGCAGTATTCTACTACAAAGGGTTTTCCATATATATGGACATTTTTTAAACTCTATCAAGAGTTCCACCTATATCTCATATGACATATATTTATTTCTTATCATCTAGTATTATTAAATAATTATTCTACTGGTTTTTTAACAGGTCTCATTTTAATTGAATCAATATAAATTTCAAACAATGTTTTAAGGCTAAATCAAACAGAACATCCGGAAAATTTAATTTTCTAATATATAGATCATTCACAAGCCTTATTCTGGATAATTCAAAAATATTCATCGTGATAAATAAAAAATACCTCTTTTATTAAATTGAATATTTCATGGTAACATCATATATAAAGACATAACAATCCTCCAAACATCACAAATAATCAATATCAATATTATATGCATCACCTCTCTCATTAATTACACCTTATCAAACATTACATCTAATCGTAACCCACCAATTCCATGAAAAAACATATTCAAATAAATATCATGATAAAAATTTAGTAAATATAACATAAACATATGCTTGTAAAATTTCCCCATATGGAATTTATTAAAAAATCCTTAAAATTTACCTCTTTATAATAGATGGATTTTTGGTCATTTCATTATCACCCTTTCTGAACTAAATTTAAATGGTCCCTTTCTACTTATTTGTGGATATCACCACCATATTTGAATGTTTATATTTCATTTTTACTCACCCTTTTTTAAAACACACAATTAACTAGAAAATTCAAAATGAATAATCATTATGTTACACCTTCAAGGACTCTATATTTGGATATAAACACACTCCCCCATATTACATTCCATAAAAACCCTGTATGAAAACCGTCAATACCAACAAACTTATATCTTCCAACATTAATTATATATTTAAATATTACTCCCCTTACATATCATCGTTACATTATTCCTTTTATGTTTCTATGGTTTAATTTCCAATATGGAAGCGGATTTTCCAAAAATCCAACAAACCTACTAATTTAGATCGTGATTTTTTAGAAATATCACTTAGGTTCAATGTAAACACCTAAGAGGGGGTGAATCAGTTATAAAGGATTTTTACTAAATTAAAAATTACCATTTTTTCTTTAATATCCATTGAAAATTATTCAACTATTTATGGTAATAGAAATAACAAAAATTTATATTCATCTTAGCAGTCATACAAATTTTAATGAAAATGAATAAACATAAGATAATATGTAGTATTTTTATAAGGACCAAATCAATGTCCCAAATTTTCATTGTTTACTCACCACAATCATGGTTTCTTCACAATAATCAATCATAGACAATAATTATTGGTTATTCTCATACCATTAGAAATTATCACTATGTAGATAATTTCATGCTTTTAATAAGATACCGAAAATCCTACAGTGACACAATGTTTTCTTTTCATGCCTTGAGTCAAAAAGGTTCAACATCATCCCCATATGTATAAAAAAATTTACACCTTCCCAATCCTCTTATGAAATCAATAATAGGTCATTATAGGGTGATCTAGCAATAGATAATATGAAAAACCTTCCTTATATAGTATATTTTTTAAATTCCAACAATGCTTCGAGAAATATCTACAGCATGGTCTCTTACCACAAGTTATTTTAAAAATATTAAACATATGTTCAACACATGGTTGTCTCCTCTCATAACAACATATTAATATTAATAAAAATATAGTATCTACATAAACCTTGAAGGCCTATAAAAGAGGAATAAAACCATGTACATTAGTGTAGACAATTCTGAGATTGTTCTTCTCAATATTTTGAAACAATTTATTTCAAATAATCTTCTTATTTTTTATATATAATACCATAATTATCTTATATCTATCTTTTCTGTCATCAAGTGTTCACTGTTACATCACTACAAATCAAGATCAAGGAACATAAATATTCAAATACTTCTTTTATATTCACAAGTTTCTCATCTTACTCAATTTTTTACCCTATCGCCTTTTTAGTTGCAACTAAATATTTTTCAATATATTAATCAATCTATAGTTCCTCAATATCACATTTATATTTATTAAATTACCATTTATTTTTAATGTCTACCAATAGATTTCATATAGAAAAAATATACACTAGAAAAAAACACATTTAATACATAACCAATTTTTGTTCCCATGATTTTCTATGCACTACTCACTGACTCTTTCACATCTGATAACATCCCATGATGTTTGTATTTCCATATATCCATTTTCAAATCATAGGACATTACATTAATACCTTTATTTTATTTCTCCTTTTTTATTCAAGTATTTATCTCTAATAAATATATTTTTCATTTTATTATATATTAGTTATGGTTTTTTATTCCTATAAACACTTCACACAATATTCATATAAATGTCCCCAACAATATGAAGTTCAGAAAAAAAAAATTTATATCTTGCTGACATCAATTTTTTAATAATATATTTCATGATAAACTTGTGTAGATTCATTTTGAATCAATAAAAAATATTAGAATTACTACATATGAATATTATTCATCATTTTCTTCTTGAATCAAAATGATTTAAGCTTTATTTAATACATTAGAAATAAACTCAACTATATCCACATTATTCATAAAAATAGAATAAATTCACATAAGATTTGTTAATATTGCAGACATTCTCACATACATTTATCTTAATTTTCACATACATAATGATCAATATCTTACTATCAGATTATAAATTTACAAATTTTCGTGATTCAATGAATATGTATGAATAGCATCAACGTCATCATGGAAATTTTCATTAAAATTATGTAATTAAGGAATCTTTATTTTTTATCTAAAAATTATATCAAAATATTTTCTAATTTTATATTATATTTAATAAATTTTAATATCAACCCAAAAAAATATTTTATTTTATACCATTAATTTTGTGATGTTTTTATCCACTAAAATATGTCCCAGAATTATCCTAATCAATTTCCTCTTCAAAACGATAATAATGAACATTTAATTTTCATACTAAAAAATTTTAAAAATTCTTCTATGTAAAACATCATATGAGTCATGTATATTTTGTATGATCATAAATTATAATATGTGTAGCTCAATCTTCATACATAACTCAAACATATTACAAACATAGAAAATATCTTACGGCCTTATCCTTTTCCCAAATGTTTAAATCTTTAGTATAATATGGGATCCTCAAATATATTAGACATAGAAGAATATACTTATGAATATGAAAAAGACAACAGATAAAGATCCAATAACTTTATCATGTGATATATGTTATATGGGATATTAAAATATCTTATTTCATATGACTTATTTCTTTGAAAAAAATTTCACGTTAAATTATCATATGAATATTCAAAATATCATACATTCTCATAAATTTATTACATATATTTATAATTTCATAAATAATGAAAATAATATTTTACACTAGGGATAAATTTATTAATCATTTTTATGATCCCCAAAATTGGGGAATTATTTTAAAATTTTCTTCCAATGAATTTTGATAATATTTAAATCAACTCTTGGATATCACAATAAACTCAAATCAGTACATAAAAAAATAATTAAAAATTTTATTATAATAATTTTGATCTATTTTTTCATAGTTATAAATATATTAAATATATAAGATTATCGAGATTGATTATTTCCATGAACCCCTATGTAATCTCATTTATAGCCATATATTAATTTTTTAACCCATTATCTAAATGATATTTTTCCCTAATTTAAAGACTATTCATGATGACTAATCCATGGATTGATTATCCACAACATAATTATTATATTCCACCTTAAATAATTGACCTTGAATCTCCCCTCAAGATGTATTATTCCAAATAAATTTCCATGTTGTTTAAGACAGCACTTGAATAATTATGTTAGAACTTTTTATTATATTTTTAGCAATATCATCATTATAAATCATTTAATTTTTTAGATACCCTTTAAAGTTTTATAACTAAGTTCTTCATGGGAGGGAATACTTTCATCAGTCCCTTTATAGATGTATTAATGGGATGCAATTCCAAAATTATCTATATCCACCTTGACATTTAAAATGGTAGCCACCTAATTATTTTAGACAACACATTGATTTATAAAATATTAATAAAAAATAAACCACAATATTATTCAATTATACTGGCACTTAAAAATCCCCATTTTCATTTTAATTTAATTCCAAAATTCAAAAAAAGTAAATGTAATCCTTCTCCCACTAATTAAATAACTAAAAGGATAGAAAAATGTTCTACCATTTAATATCATTGTATGGTATGGTATTTTTGTCTCTATATCATGCTTCATATTTTTATAAAATAATATTCCTTGAATATTTCCCCTTCCCCTTAATGATTTTCAAATAACATCATATTTAGGGAAGGGAAGTGTCACACGTTCTCTTAGCGAAGTGTCGTCTACTCATTAATTCAATGTCCATATCAGATAATGACATATTTAAACAAAGGGTAAAAAATTATTATAATAAATTTATTCATTAAATCACGTTAATGTGTGTAATTTCCCGGTTCCAAATGTCGCCTAGAGGTTACCCATCCCAAGTTGGTCACATGGCCTCAAGAACATTTCTCCTAATGCTAGAGGTTATTGACTAGCGGCAAGGTCCTTGGGTGGGATATTGGAGAAACTATTCCCTCCCTAGCAGAGTAATGCAGTGTAAAATAAACAGATAACAATAGCTGAAGCAGAAATAACATGCAATTAGTAAACATCATAAGACTACAGAAATAACAAATTGAGCACATATATAAATGATGCATGAGGCATATTTCTAGTAAAGCATCCAAACAAGTCACAATGCTGGAATACAGTACTAAACCCAAGTACATAGAAAACCATGTGAACAGCTCTATACCATCACAAGCCTCAGCTTGGTCCCATTCTCCCCAGCTCCACAACAATTAACTACCTGAAGTAGAATGGTACTTGCCTTTATCTGTACATGTAGGAATATAATCTGTTGGGGCCCAAAAGCATGACCCAGATACGGTGTGAGACAAATCTCTGTATGCAACCACCCAAAGATCTGTGCGTAACTGTAAGTTAATATTTTCGGCAGTCAATAAAAGAAATGAAGTAGTAAATAAGGAAGTACACAAAATTAAACAATCCAACTGTTTCAATTAAATCAAATTTCATTTTTAGTTAAGCAACCAACATTCATAAATAACCCTCTAGGAAGTAATCACATCCTAACCCATCTGGTTCAACTTTAGAAAAGATATTATGATGTAGCACTCACCATCAATTCCCCATGTGGTCTCGTATCGGTAACTATAGACACTCTGGGGAAGAACTCAACGTCCAACTCCCCATGTGGTCTCGTAACGAGGAACTAAAGAAACTATGGGGGAGCACAAAGTCCATCCCCCCAATAGTCTCACAACGTAAACGTAAACAGACGCTCTCTAGAATCCCCCAGCGTCCATTCACCCTATGGTCTACTACACGAGGTTCCCAGAGCCCTGTGTAAGTTAATAATGCACATGCAATATGTGACAGCCAAATTAAACCTCAAGAACAACTTGTCTAAATAGTATATAGTATCTCACATCATATATGATAAAATCACTTCATCCTAACAATACTATGCATGAAAAACAAATCCACCTAATAGGGGAGGTTGGACCAAATGGTCAATACCAAACAAACATGGAAAAAATATCTATAGCGTGAAAATACAACCTTATTCACAATCGTAAATCCTCTACTCAAGCAGACAAGTCATAGCAGGCAATAACCGGGCTAAAAACCCCAAAAATAAAATACCTCGAACAAGGGTATTGGAAACCTTTGCACATATAGCTCAAAGAATAACTATATAATAACAAAAACCACCTACCTCAGCATCATGAGATCGATATATGTGAAACTCATTCCTTGAATGTCCCTAGAATGTCGTATATCTACAATAACGCTAAAAACATAAAATTAGGGATATCTCACGAAAGAAGATAAATCGGTCAATGGGGTTCTAGAAGAATGAATAACTAACCAATGTGATTCCAAAACAATAAAAGGAGTCTAGATCGTAGAATGGGCGGCCTTTCGGGGGCTCGGTGAAGATCAGGAAGTCTCGTTCACTCTTGGACGAGATAGGTCTAGACAAAGATGTATTTGTCCATCAGATGCGACCCCAGTCCATTAAATGAAATAAGAATAATGTACACATCATGTTCATTAAAAGTACATGGCATTTATTTTCCTTATCTGGCCTCTTCTTTAGGCACCTCCAGGTCACCCCACGCAGCCGTGTACTTGGTTGTTACATGGCTGGTACACGATCACCCATGGAAACTATATACACGTCGTGTACATATATGTAAACGGCGTGTACTCTTGAAATTTCTAGAAACTCCTCACTTTCTAAAAATAAACTAGAAAATAAAGATATACATGAAAAGAAGATTTGGGTTCTTAATATCATCCCCCTTCAAGAAATTCATCCACGAATTTCCCTAGCAAGGTGGTGTAGAAGAAAAATCCTTGAATAGCACTGGCCATTGTGATCAAACATCAGCCTCCATCTCCCATGTCTCCTCCTATACTCGCTCATTCTTATATAGCACTTGTACTAGAGGAATAGACCAGCCATGGATAATCGTTGCACTTCGATCGAGAATCCAGAAAGGACACTCCTCGAATGTGGTGTCTACCTCTAGCTCAACCTCCTCAGGTTGGAAAACATGAGAGGGGTCTGAGAAGTAACCTTGAAGCTGAGAAACATAGAATAAATCATGCATAGCCTTGTACTTATAATGCAACTACAATCGATCAGAAACAATCTGACTCTCCCCAACACCTCAAATGGATGGACATATCTCGGTGGAGGTTTACCCTGTCTCCTAATCCTCCTTTGTCCCAACCATGGTGTGACATGCAGTAAAACCAAATCTCTGACCTTGAACTACAGAGGTCATCTCCATCTATCATCATAAGACTTATTTGGTGACTCTGTAGTAACCATCCCCTTCTTAATCAACCCTATCTGCTTCATGGTCTCCTAGACAAGACGTGGTCCCAATATAGCTGCCTCTTCTACCCCCAATAAACATAAGGGTGATTGGAATGTACTACCGTACAAAGCCTCATAAGGTTCCATTTAAATAGTTTCTTTAAAATAATTTTTGTTGGAAAACTCCACTAGAGGTATATGATTCTCCCATTAATATCCAAAATCTAGGATGCATGCTTGAAGCATGTCTTCAAGCACTTTAATTGTACGCTTGGATTGTCCATCTCTCTAAGGGTGGTAAGGTGTACTCAAAAGTTCCTTTGTACACAAACCCTTTTGAAATCCCTAACAGACTCGAGAAGAAAATTTCCCATCCCTATTTTAAATAATAGAGTGGGGATCCACATATAGACGTACAATCTCCGTGATGAATAGCCTTCCCGACTCATAAAAAATAAAGGTCTCCTTGATTGGAAAAAAATGTGAAATCTTCTTGAGTCCGTCAATGAAAACCCAAGCCACATAATTCTCAGGAGCCAACCTTGGTAACCCTATCACGAAATCATCGCGACATCATTCCGCTTCCACTAGGTAATGGGTAACTTTTGAAAAAGACTTTCTGGACGTTGATGCTCTGCCTTCACCTTCTGACAGGAGGAAAACCTCATGAAAATACCAGCAACATCTCTCTTAATACCTGGCTTCCAATAGTGACATAGAAGATCTCGATAAATCATGGTGACAGAAGGATGAACTGCCCAAACTGAGGAATGAAAGTCTTGCATCAGTTCGTCGTGCATGTCTGCTGACACCCATACTCACAAAATGAAACGCAAGATCTCATCCACTGCAATAGTCCATCCCGGAATAGGTTCATCCCCGGTCATACTCTCTTTTAGGACTAGTCCTTTAGAATATGATAGTTTCCTCATTCACACTCGATCATGTAGAGTAGAAGTAATAGCTACAAATGAAAGGAAAGTATGCCCCTGTCTTTCGTTCACCTTGAAATGCATCTCTGATAACAAAACCATAAGCATACACTCACTACTGGCCTCTTGAACCACTTGTATCTGAGTCCTCCTTCTCAACGTATCAGCCACAACATTGTCTTTCCCAGGCATGTAGGCAAGCTCAATGTTAATTGACTAATGTTACTAAATCCACATTCTCTGTCACAATTTCAGATCGCGCTGAGTGAATATATACTTGAGACTTTTATGGTTAGTGAAAACAACCATATGATCTCCCAAAAGACAATGTCTCCAACATCGTAAATCATGAACAACTGCAACCAACATGAGATTGTGTGTCGGGTAATTCCTATCATGTGGCCTCAACCTTCAAGACCCATACATGGCGACCCCATCTCCCTTCATAAGCACTACTCCTAGCCTGATACCTTCTGCATCACAACAAACAGTATATCTCTTTCCTGGATTTGGAAAAACCAGTATCGATGCTAAATTCAACCTCCCTTTCATCTCCTAGAAGGCTTAATCACAACAATATGAACATAAGAACATCACAACATTCTTATTCAGGACTGTCAGTGGTGCTCCTAGGCCTGAAAAGTCTAGTATGAAACTTCTATAGTAACCATCCAGCCCTAAAAAACTACATAACTCAATAATGTTATTTGGATGCTCATATTAAACTGTTGTTCTCACTTTCTCTGGGTCTACAGATACTCCTATATCTGAGATAACATGACCAAATAAGTAAATTTGGTCCTTCTAAAAGTGTCATTTTGAGAGCTTAGCCTATAACAGATTCTCTCTCATTATACTCAAAACAATCTCAAGATGTGGGACATGGTCGTGTCGGGGGTGAGAGTACAACAACATATCATCCACGAAGACTTCCACAAAAGAATCCTTGAATTTATGGAACACTCGGTTCATCAGTGCAATGAAAACTGCAGGTTCATTCGTGAGACCAAACAGCATAACTACATACTCGTATAGATCATACCTGCTCTAAAAGGCTTTAAGAGGTATATCAAATGGTTCTAACATGAAACTGATTGTAACCGGATCTCATGTCAATATTCAAGAACACCCAGAATAAATTAAGCAGATCAAAGAGATCATCAATCCTTGGAAAGGGTTATTAGTTATTGACTGTCAATTGGTTCCTCTTCTGATAATTCACAAAAAGTTAGGAGGGTATCATCTACCTTTTTCACAATCACAGCCGGCGAACCCCAAGGTGAAGTACTGGGTCGGATGAAACCCTTTTCATACAACTCCTCCAACTACTTCTTGAACTCATGCAACTTTGATACAACCAGTCTATAAGGAGTAATGTACACCAGTGCCGCTCCGGACACAAGATCAATAGAAAATACTACCTCTCACTCCACAGGAAAACCTGAGAATTCCAATGGAAAGACGTCTCTAAAATGATCCACCACTTGAGGAAATTCCATCTACAAATTCCCATGTTCATCTAAATATTGACTATGAATCTGTGTTGTAACTCCTCATAACCGATGATGCTCGGGTCCCACTCTTCTTGCCTATACATCCCATTCACCCTTATGTAGAATTGATCCTCCCTCTGGTTATGTGAAACTCCCCCTACAGTTATAACAATCAACAAATTCTTGGATGGTTAATAACCAGTCCATTCTGAGAATGAAATCATAACCTTTCAACTTTAAAAGATAAAGGTCCCATAAGAAGTGATAGCCACCGACCTCTTGAGGTCACTCCTTGTATTGTCTTACATTATCCGTTCTTTTCCCCAATGGAGTGTCCAGCATCATGACATCAGAAGAAGTAAAGATACAGATCCCAAGGCTCTCCACAATAGCAATAGACATGGAACTATGGGTATTCCCTATATCGAAAAGTGAAGAAGCTAAAACTAAGGCAACTATAATCGTACCTTGAACTGTAGAGAGTCTGATATCTTGCTCATGTTGGGTCTACTCCACTATAAAAGCATTGCCTATACCGCAACCTTGTAACCATGCCTGACCACCCTAAGTTGATCCACCATGTAGTCCCTGAATGCTTGCCGACTGGATACCATGACTATGACCTCCACCTCATCCTGAATTGGTGGAAGAACTCCACTTCCAATACTGATGACAAACTAGTGGAGTTGTTTGTAAATTAGGGGTCATAGAGGAACCCATGTAACTAGCTGCTGGTGAGAAAAGATGACAGAAACACTGAAGATGACCCATCTTTCCACCAGACCACCACTCTAGTGGGTCTTTCGGGAAATGTGGCCTTGTATTCCCACTCTTTCTACACTAGTGGCACAACACCTGGCTACTAGAAGAAGTATACCATATTGTATTGTCTATGGGGGTTGACACTCTGTGGTGCTTCTTGATATCAATATGAGGGGTACTAATTCCGGATGCTGAACCACCTTAGTGCACGGCTCCAAAATCACTTATATTTTGCTCTGTGATCAGAACCTAGTTGACGATAGAGGTGATGGAAGTCAACCTGAAGATGATCACCTTAGATTTGATTTCATTCCTGAGAAAATCATCAAAAATCCTTTCCAAAAATAAATAATCACCTTCTGGAATAACCATAAAGCACTGCAACTCTGTGAAGCGAGAAGAGTACTCCATAACTGAGAGAGTACCATATTCTAGACTCATTAACTCTTGGGCTCAATTAGCCTTCAAAGACACCGTGTAGAAGTAATAATAGAAGGAATTATAGAACTCATCCCATGCCATAACATGTTGGTGTCCTGCCAGTGATATCACATCCCACCATCAATTAGAATAGTACCAATGCATATATGTAACAAGCCTCCCCCTCCCCTTTGGAAGAATATCCAGATAATTGAAGATAGATAGAATGGATTCTAACCACGACTTTGTGGCCTGAGGTCCTCCATCCCCTCTGAAGGTGGGAGGATGCTGCTGCTGGAAAACCCATGTCAATTCTGCCATTAAAGGGGTAAGATGCAGTGAGATTTGAAAGGTCTAGATCATCCATATAAATCCCTCTCGAAACTATGCATCAGATCCTGTATCTGGGATAACAACTAGTGCCATGATGGGCATGACTAGAGGATTTGCTAGTGGTCCCTGATCTTCAATGTCCAAAGTCTGATCACCGAACTGTAACTAGCGCAAAACTAGAGAACGTCTCAGGGGCATGACTCTATATGGTCAACCACACCCTTATGTGAAGATTATAAAGGAATGAAACTTAGAAGAGTATGTAGGGAACAAGAGAAGAAAGCATTCATGTTTTTTAAAACAAGTATACATGGTGTGTTCCCTTAATCCTTCACATGATCGTGTACTTTTTCTAACCCAGGTAATGTAACACATCATACACACAGTGTGTTCCTCTAACACAGGTTGTGTACTTGAATCCTCTTCCTCTTCCCAAGTTATTCTACATGTCTAAGCCACACAGTTTCCCTAGAACAAGACTACACAATGTGTTGGTTCTAGACACAGCGTATACTAGATTAACTTCATCATCTCGTGTTGTTAGTCACACAGCTGGTTACATCACTCACTCTTCATGGTGTGTTCGTGATGGACATGGCGTGTACTACTTAGGTTTCAATTTCTTGTGTTGTTTGTACCCTGGGTGGACACATGACTAACTCTACACGGTGTTTTTATGCCTGACACGGTGAGTAATAGAAGGATTTTACTGCACCGTGTTGTTCGTTACACAGGCGGATACAAGGGTTAAACTACACGGCGTGTTCAATCTTGACATGGTGTGTAAAGACAATGTTTTATCAATCCATGTTGTTAGTAACATGAGTGGAAACATGGTCTACACAACACGGCAGGTACATCTAGTACACGGCATGTCACAAAAAAGATTTTTCAACCCCGTGCCTCTGCCCACAGAGCCAGTTACACTATTAGAGACTACATGGCTTGTACATACAATGCACGGTGTTTACTTAAGAAAAACGGTTCCTTCCTGAACAAAAGGACACATGGTGTGCATTTATCATTACTCGCTGTGTATTCTGAGTTCTTCTAGATAGTAAGCCTCAGAAACTACTCTGGAACACAGAAAACCCTGAAACAAACATTAATGTGCCAAATTATGATCCATGAGGGCCCATACTCCCTACAAATCAATGCTTGGTATCTTATACATGTCATATACAAGCATAACAGTGTAATGATCCACCAAATTCAGTCCATGTGGGCCCATAACACCTAAAGAACCAATGTTTGGCATTCATTAAAACTAATCCTTACACAATTCAATATTATATTAAAAAATTAAGTATTCTATCAAAGAATCTATCACAACAGAATGCATCTCTAGCACAACATCTATCACAACAACATTCAACCAATAATACACCTTAAATGGAATGTCAAGAAAGCATGACATGGGATATATAGCAAGTGCTTATATGATGAATGAGATAGAATACCCTTATCTCATTGGGTTGAAATAGAAAATAGAACCATGAAAATATCAACGATAACAACACAATACATGTGGATCAGCCAATGGTAAAATCAAATCAACTGTAATAATTGGAAGACCAAAAAAATCAAAATATATGAGGTAAATTTCCTTTTCATTGTACATGGGTTAGCTAATCTGAGGCAGAGCTTGTTACCATGTACCAATTACTTCATATCCCTTTCTATAGGCCCCAAACAATAAGTCAAGAAGAAAAGAATCCCTCTTATACCACTTTGTAACGTCCTGGTTCCGGAAGCTGCCCAGAGATACCCGGTACCTAGTTGGTCACATGGACTCAAGGACATTTACCATAACACTAGAGGCTATCGACTATCAGCGAGGGCCTTGGGAGTGATAGTGGGGAAACTATTCCCTCTTTGGAAGTGTAACACAATGGAAAATAAATTTATAACAATAGTGGAAGCAACAATAACATTAAATAAGTAAATAGTGGAAGACTGAAGAAATTACAACTAGAGCACATATATAAACGATGCACAATAGGTATGTCTAGGAAAGAACCCAAACAAGTCACAATGCTAGAATATAGTACTAAAACAATGTATAAAGAAATGAGAGTAAACATCTCCACAGCATCACAAGCCTCAGCTTGGTACCATGTTCCCCAGCTCCACAACAATCATTTACCAGAAGTAGAATGGTTCTTTCCCTTATCTATACTTGTAGCTATATAATCTCTTTTTGCCTAAAATCATGAACCAAATAGGGTTTGAGAAAAATCCCATTAAGCAACCACCCAAATATCTGTTCTTAACAGTTAGTGAATATATATGGCAGGCAATAAGAAAAATGATGTTGTAAACAAGGACGTACGCAAAAGTAAACAATCTTACAGTTTCAATTACATCCATTTTAATTTATTAGTTAAGAAACAAAAAACAATAAGTAACCCTTTGGAAATTACTCATAGCCTAACCCCTCTGGTTCAACTTTAAAAAAGACACTCTGAGGAAGCACTCGTCTTCAATTCCCCCAAGTGGTCTCATATCGGTAACTATATACACTCTGAGGAAGAACTCAACGTCCAATTGTTCTTGTGGTCTCGTAACATGATACTATAGACACTATGAGAGAGTAAATAGTCCATCCCCACTATAGTTTCGCAACGTAAAAGTAAACAGACACCCTGGAGAAGTCCTCAATGTCCATTCTCCCCATTATTTACAACACTATGTTCCCATATCCCTATGTATGTTAATCATGAACAAACGATATATGACATCTTAAGTGCCCAGATCAGTGTGAATCACTGAGACGGGGAGGGGGTGAATCAGTGATCCTTTAAAACTTTTTACTAATTGATTCTTAATCAATTAAACCTCTATGGCTTGTTAAGGCCTCGATCCACTCTTCTTATGTCTCTCAACCTTTCCCGGATAATGCAGTAATGAAAAGGCACATGACACAAGGATTTACAAGGTTCGGCACCAAAGGCCTACATCCTTGCCATGCTCTCCCAGCATGGATTCTCCCATTATAATCTGTTAGTATTACAATGGTCGATACAGCTTCCCAATGTTTCTCTCCTGAGTCCCACAGGAGGGTCTTTGTACTGCTTCACACAGTGTTACCAGAGTCCCACTGGCCTGCTCCAGAATCCCACTGAAGACTTCTTCTCCCTAAGTCCCACAGGGTCTTCTCTTGGCTGCTCGAGTCGCACGAGTAGCTCTTCTCCTCGTTAACTTCTTCAAGTATCTTCAGCAGCCTGGGATAAAGGCTGCTGGCCTTGCTCTGTACCCCTGCTCACTTGTGGTGAACAGGTCTTCTCGTCTTGCTTAGGCTTTATCTCCTACTTCTAAGGATGACCTGGCCTTCTCTCTTCAAGAAACTTCAACAACCTCTGAAAAGGTCTGTTGGTCTTGCTCAGCAACTTCTGATCACTTCTGTTGATCAGGCTCTTCTCAATTACTGAATACTCAGACAACTGATGTCTTTAACTTTAGTCTGGTCCAGTCTCACTTCAAAACAACTTCATGCACTGAGTGCATGGCAACTCTGCATCTTCATGCACTGACTGCATGGCCTTCTCAAATTCTTCAAGATCCTCTGGTCATGGTCAACTCAAATGCACACAAGCAGATTTGACTTGTTTATGTGTGCACGTGCATGCTTGCATGCATGAACTCCCCTTATTCTCTTCTTGGTGCAGTAAACCCTCAGAGTGTGTAGTCAACTATAGCACACACCTCCTTCACAATCTTCACACACTTAATTCTATTTGTTTACACACTTAAAAGTGTGTTGTACTTTGTGTGGGTCTTCTCCTCTTCTTTTAAGTGAGCACACACTTCTTGTGCACACACATAGCCTTAGGACACTTCTTTAATTTGCACACACAAGTTGTTCTTTTAATTTGTTCTTAAAAGTGTGCACACACAAGGAACTAAAGGCCTCGGGTTCTCCCTCTTTGCACAAGCCACTGCCCGTAGGTGTTCTTGTCTTCTTGGCACACAAGCACAAAGGCTCGGCCTTCCTTCTCTTCTTGCACACACACCCAAGGCTACTGCCTCTTCTTCAAATGCACACACAAGGTGTGTTCTTCAATTTGGCACAACCACAAGGTATGGCCTCGAGTTCTCTTTTCCACTTGGCACACACACACTGCCTCCTTCTGTTTTTGCACACACAGCCCGAACTCCTTGGGTGCAAGGAAGCCGTGCAAGTCTCAGGTGCAACCTGTGCAAGGCATGCAAGGCCTCAGGTGGCCACTGCCGCGCAAGTGATTACCGCACAGGGGGCCGCGGTGCACAGAGGGAGCGCGCAAGGTCGTGATGCCCAACCTCTCCTTCCTGTCGCGCAAAGGGGTAGCGCGCAGGGGACTCCTCACCTCCTTCTTCTTGTCGTGCAAAGGAGTTGCACGCAAGGAACACCTTCAATGACTCGGGTGGCTTCGGGACAACAGCCGCGCAAGTAATTTGTGCGGGGCTTCTACTTCACGAGGCACAGGAGCTCTCGCGGGTCTTCCAAGTTTTTCAGCAAGCAACACCGAGAGCATGGGCTCTCCTTTTATAGGCAGAGAATCCTCAAAACATCCGCGTGGGATAAATCTCAAATCCCCAAAATATTCGGATCTTCAAGATTTTTTCAAATCTTGAACTTTCTCCTCGGTTCACCACGGGTTCTTCTCTTTTTATTTTCCTTCACATTTATGCGTTTTTGAACGCGTGCATGCCTCTGTTAATACCTGTCCATGCAGATCAAATACACCGAATGGCCTCGCACCTTCAGTTGCTTCGGCCGATCATCGAATTCTCCTCTCATTGCATGCAAGCCAATTTTTAGGCATGGATCTATTCAGTAGGTCCAGACGAGCTCAATGGAGCCTTCGGCTTCGGAAATGGTAGCCGGGAACTCAAACACCGTCGTCGGGAAGGCGCCTGGTTCAGCGGGGACGTCGCGGGTGCCTCTGTCGAGCTCGAGGTAGAAGATGCACCGGGAGCCGTTCGATCGGGCGAATGAAAGACATCGGATGGCCTGGATTTGAACCGGAGTGGCGCGATGCGATGAGCGGCGGAGATCGAGCGCGCGATGAGACGGACGGCTCATATCTGATCCGCGGCGAAATTTTTCGTCCCACATCCAATCGCCTCGCGGAATTTCCGTGGTTTATCAAACACTACATGCCAACCTCAGATCAATTGAACTTCCTCCTCCATGGTGCCGCCCCGCACCGTGTTCTCCTGCGGGCGCGCTCTGCACCCACTCACGCCTCCTGCGGGCGTGCTCTAGCGCACACCATGCACTGCCTGACACACGCGGGTGCGCTCATGCGCCCCTACCGCGCTCCTCCGGGCGTGCCCCAGACGCCCATGCGGTGTCTTGGGTGCGTCCTACCGCCTTGGGCTCGCCCCACGGGTTCCCCCATGTGTGTGGTGCCTAGCGCCCATGCCTTGGGGTTGAACCCTCAAGGTGTCCATGGCTGGCCAATTTTTTGCTAGTGTAAAACACTAAGTAACATTGTATAAAAACAAAGTACCAAGTGTAATATGCCAAATTCCACTTCATCCCTTCTTCATTTCTTCTCTTCTCTTCTTCTTATTAATTCCACAAATGGCCTCAACATTTAATCATTACTTAGGAATGGAATTCCCGAAGGTTCTTCATCAACCGAACTCCTGAATCACTTAAATTATTCAATGTGCTTCATTGATCTAATCAGAGATCAATTGGATCTACTTCTAATTCTCATGCACTAAGTGATAGTGCATGGACTTCTTCAGCTCACTTCATCCAATTAGGAGGTGTGGATGGATCACTTTCAACTCCTCATGCATTGTCACTACAATGCATGGTCTTCTAATCATGTTGTGACATTGTATCTACTTGATACAAGTTCTATGAACTTAAAGAGCAGCTCAGCAATCGTCAGATTTAATGATGATACTCCATCACCATCCATTCTTCAAGTGGTGTAACTTAGTATCATCTTGATACAAGTATTGAAACATTAAGATCAGTTCTTCAATCGTCTGATATTAATAGAGAATGTTTCAACCACAATATCCTATGTCACTTAGTGAATCTCCTAAGTGACATGCATCTTAGTACTATGGCCATTCTCTCTTCATCACCAACACCATCACAACCTTTGTCATTCACGTCTTGACATTCCTTGACTTCCATGCATTCCAAGACAACCTCGTGCCTCATTGACAACAAATGCAACACAGTGCACTTCAATCTCCCCCTTTTTATTTGTTGTCAATACACTTCTTCAGCACATATGAATGGGTCAATATGTGTACCAATATTTCTCCCCCTTATTGGCAATCAAATGCAAAGGTGTGGTGTGGTTCTCTTCAAAATATCACTTCCTCCATTTGAAAGTATTTTCTTGAAAAAACACTGAGAGAGGGATGATGTCACATGTTCTCTTTAGCAAACAACCTTTAGTAAATCAACTCTAAGTCTACTTGGGCTAACCCGGTGTAGAAAACAAGAGTGATGTAACCAAGGAACTCAATGTTGTCCACATTCACTGTAACCATGTGAGATAATGCTTGGGGGTTTGAAATTTTTCAGATATAACAATGAATTTGCTAAATCCTGCACAACTTCACAAAACTCATTAGAAAGTTCAGGTGCAAAGATAAAGCTCCCCCTTTCATCCATTTGTCTTCAATCCATACTCCCCCTTAATTGACAAGATAAACTCAATTAAGAAACAAGGGATGAAAGTATGATTAGAATACCTTCACTTTTCTCAAGATGGTATTAATCTCAGAATCCCATCTTCTTCAGATTGGCTCCCCCTCAAGGGGTGCACTAAATTCTGTCCAAACCATCCTCCAATTGAGAATGATCATCATCTTCAATTCCCTGCAGTGTTAGCACATGTACATACAAGTGATTAGGGAATAAGATGGAACCTCCTTGGTTCATCAATGTGAACAACAAGGTTGAGAAGATTCTCTCAACCGAGATGTCCCATTTTCACTAGTCTTCACACTTGCACATTTGATCTTCATTGATGATTGTGCTGGTGTGGTTCTCAAAACATCTTCATGTGAAACCTTCTTCTTCCCTTTTGCTTTAGCAATTGCCAGAGCTTCATCTTCAACTCTTTGTAGTTCTCTGGAAAGTTGCAACTGATGTGGCCATATGGCAAGTAAATCATTTGGAAGAGTGGTCCCAGTTCTGGAAGTTCCACATGGTTCCTTAGATGCTGTCAAGCTACCTTTCTTAGGCAACTTGTTTTCAATCAATCCCTTCTTCTTCTTCTAGATTGATTGTCTTTTTGAGTCCAGTCTGCTTCTATTTAATTTCATGGCTTCTTTACAAATATCCATGATATGTCCTTTCTTTCCACAGTAGAAGCATGTTTTTTTGGTGGTCCTTCTGGATGCATCACCCTTCTTGGATTTGAATTCCAAGGACATCTTTTCCTTTTTCAAAACCTTCTTGGGAGCATCTTCAACTTTCTTCTTGCTTCCCAATGATTCCATTTTAGCCAGGTTCAGTGATCTTTTCTTCTTTCCAGCTTTGGATACAGTTGGAGATTGACATGTATCATTCTTTTGACCACTTTTGCAACCATCCCAGATGTTGTCAAGTAATCCAAATCTAGTAGCAGTAAACAGATGTCTCTGGACCTGTGGATGCTGCTTCTTTTCTTCTGGCTTGCTCCCCCTTGGCATGGGCTTCCTTTGTGCTTTGACATTCAGTGGATTGTACCAACAATCCTTTGCACAGTGCCCATACTTATTACAACACCAACATTGACCCACAAATCTTGACCTCTTGTGTACTTATGATTGATGGGTACTTTTCTTGACAAGTTGTGTTGTTTCAGGAGAGCTCTGCTTCTTCACCTTCCTCATCCAGATGGATGGAACCTTCTTCTTAGAAGATATTGCACTTTCACTAGAGGATTTCCTTCTTTTAGAATCATCCTTCTCAATGCTCACTTGTGTAGCAACATTTCTTCTACCAGCTGATTGGGAGGCTTCAGCTTTGGGTGATTGCAGATTTTTCAATATCACCTCTAGTTCTAAGCATTTCATATTGAGGGAGTTCTTCTCATCCTCAACAGTTCATATCCTTCCTTCCAAATTTTCTTTCAGCTGTTCTAGTTGGTCTTCATGCACCTTCTTCATTTCTTGTAATGAATTGTCAAGCTCCTTTACCCTGTTTACTTTGTCGTCAAGTTGAGCATCTCTGACATTCATTGAAACTTTGTGCCTCTTTTCCAGTGCATGGAAAACATCTCTGACCATTATTTTAAAGAAATCTTTCTCAGAAAGGCTCCTTTGCAATTCTTCAGCAGTGTCTTCATATCTATCATTGCAAAGAGAAACTGTTTCATCCTTAGCCTTCAACAGCTTTCTGAGAGTGTTGGTTATGCCAACCCTTTTAGCCAATTGGACTTCCAGAGAATTGGCTTCATCTTCTAGCTGTAATTTTTCTTCTTGAAGATCAAGGAGGCCTGTAGCTATACACATTGCAACTTCCTTGGGGACTATCTTCTGAAGATATTTGATTGCATTTAGAAGATCATTGTTTCTTCCATCTTCATCACGGCTAGAGCAGGCTTCATCAGAAGAATGATAAAAAGAATTTTCATCTGATGTGACTTTCACATTTCTTTCCATAGAAGGAGTTTCTCTGATTGCACCAGCCTTCTTCTTCATCTTCTTTGCCTATTTCTTCATTCTGTTTTTCAGAGTCTTGGCAGATATCTCCATTTGAGGATGTTCTTTCATTTCCTCAAATCTTCACTCCATATAGACTCTCTTGGATCTTTTAGAGGTAACCTCCCTCTGATACCAATTGAAGTGCCCAGATCAGTGTGAATCACTGAGAGGGGGAGGGGGTGAATCAGTGATCCTTTAAAACTTTTTACTAATTGATTCTTAATAAATTAAACCTCTATGGCTTGTTAAGGCCTCGATCCACTCTTCTTATGTCTCTCAACCTTTCCCGGATAATGCAGTAATGAAAAGGCACAGGACACAAGGATTTACAAGGTTCGGCACCAAAGCCCTACATACTTGCCATGCTCTCCCAACATGGATTCTCCCATTATAATCTGTTAGTATTACAATGGTCGATACAGCTTCCCACCGTATCTCTCCTGAGTCCCACAGGAGGGTCTTTATACTGCTTCACACAGTGTTACCAGAGTCCCACTGGCCTGCTCCAGAATCCCACTGAAGACTTCTTCTCCCTGAGTCCCACAGGGTCTTCTCTTGGCTGCTCGAGTCGCACGAGTAGCTCTTCTCCTCTTTAACTTCTTCAAGTTACTTCAGCAGCCTGGGATAAAGGCTGATTGCCTTGCTCTGTACCTCTGCTCACTTGTGGTGAACAGGACTTCTCATCTTGCTCAGGATTTATCTCTTTCTTCTAAGGATGACCTGGCCTTCTCTCTTCAAGAAACATCAACAACCTCTGAAAAGGTCTGTTGGTCTTGCTCAGCAACTTCTGATCACTTCTGTTGATCAGGCTCTTCTCAATTACTGAATACTCAGACAACTGATGTCTTTAACTTTAGTCTGGTCCAGTCTCACTTCAAAACAACTTCATGCACTGAGTGCATGGCAACTCTGCATCTTCATGCACTGACTGCATGGCCTTCTCAAATTCTTCAAGATCCTCTGGTCTTGGTCAACTCAAATGAACACAAGCAGATTTGACTTGTTTACATGTGCACGTGCATGCTTGCATGCATGCACTCCCCTTCTTCTCTTCTTGGTGCAGTAAACCCTCAGAGGGTGTAGTCAACTATAGCACACACCTCCTTCACAATCTTCACACACTTAATTCTATTTGTTTACACACTTAAAAGTGTGTTGTACTTTGTGTGGGTCTTCTCCTCTTCTTCTAAGTGAGCACACACTTCTTGTGCACACACATAGCCTTTGGCCACTTCTTTAATTTGCACACACAAGTTGTTCTTTTAATTTGTTCTTCAAAGTGTGCACACACAAGGCACTAAAGGCCTCGGGTTCTCCCTCTTTGCACAAGCCACTGCTCGTAGGTGTTCTTGTCTTCTTGGCACACAAACACAAAGGCTCGGCCTTCCTTCTCTTCTTGCACACACACCCAAGTCTACTGCCTCTTCTTCAAATGCACACACAAGGTGTGTTCTTCAATTTGGCACAACCACAACGTATGGCGTCGGGTTCTCTTTTCCACTTGGCACACACACACTGCCTCCTTCTATTTTTGCACACACAGCCCGAACTCCTTGGGTGCAAGGAAGTCGTGCAAGTCTCAGGTGCAACCTGTGCAAGGCACGCAAGGCCTCGGGTGGCCACTGCCGCGCAAGTGCTTACCGCGCAGGGGGCCGCGGTGCACAGAGGGAGCGCGCAAGGTCGCGCTGCCCAACCTCTCCTTCCTGTCGCGCAAAGGGGTAGCACGCAGGGGACTCCTCACCTCCTTCTTCTTGTCGCGCAAAGGAGTTGCACGCAAGGAACACCTTCAAAGCCTCGGGTGGCTTCGGGACAACAGCCGCGCAAGTAATTTGCTCGGGGCTTCTACTTCACGAGGCACCGGAGCTCTCGCGGGTCTTCCAAGTTTTTCAGCAAGCAACACCGAGAGCATGGGCTCTCCTTTTATAGGCAGAGAATCCTCAAAACATCCACGTGGGATAAATCTCAAATCCCCAAAATATTCGGATCTTCAAGATTTTTTCAAATCGTGAACTTTCTCCTCGGTTCACCACGGGTTGTTCTCTTTTTATTTTCCTTCACATTTATGCGTTTTTGAACGCGTGCATGCCTCTTTTAATACCTGTCCATGCAGATCAACAACACCGAATGGCCTCGCACCTTCAGTTGCTTCGGTCGATCATCGAATTCTACTCTCATTGCATGCAAGCCAATTTTTAGGCATGGATCTGTTCAGTAGGTCCAGACGAGCTCAATGGAGCCTTTGGCTTCATAAATGGTAGCCGGGAACTCAAACACCGTCGTCGGGAAGGCGCCTGGTTCAGCGGGGACGTCGTGGGTGCCTCGGTCGAGCTCGAGGCAGAAGATGCACCGGGAGCCGTTCGATCGGGCGAATGAAAGACATCGGACGACCTGGATTTGAACCGGAGCGGCGCGATGCGATGAGCGGCGGAGATCGAGCGCGCGATGAGACGGATGGCTCAGATCTGATCCGCGGCGAAATTTTTCGTCCCACATCGAATCGCCTCACGGAATTTCCGCGGTTTCTCAAACACCGCGTGCCAACCTCAGCTCAATTGAACTTCCTCCTCCACGGTGCCGCCCCGCACCGTGTTCTCCTGCGAGCGCGCTCTGCGCCCACTCACGCCTCCTGCGGGCGCGCTCTAGCGCCCACCATGCACTGCCTGACACACGCGGGTGCGCTCATGCGCCCCTACCGCGCTCCTCCGGGCGTGCCCCAGACGCCCATGCGGTGTCTTGGGTGCGTCCTTCCGCCTTGGGCTTGCCCCACGGGTTCCCCCATGTGTGTGGTGCCTAGCGCCCATGCCTTGGGGTTGAACCCTCAAGGTGTCCATGGCTGGACAATTTTTTGCTAGTGTAAAACACTAAGTAACTTTGTATAAAAACAAAGTACCAAGTGTAATATGCCAAATGCCACTTCTCCCTTCTTCATTTCTTCTCTTGTCTTCTTCTTAAGAATTCCAAAAATGGCCTCAAAATTTAATCATTACTTAGGAATGGAATTCCCGAAGGTTCTTCATCAACCGAACTCCTGAATCACTTAAATTCTTCAATGTGCTTCATTGATCTAATCAGAGATCAATTGTGTCTTATTCTAATTCTCATGCACTAAGTGATAGTGCATGGACTTATTCAGCTCACTTCATCCACTTAGGAGGTGTGGATGGATCACTTTCAACTCCTCATGAATTATCACTACAATGCATGGTCTTCTAATCATGTTGTGACATTGTATCTACTTGATACAAGTTCTATGAACTTAAAGAGCAGCTCAGCAATCGTCAGATTTAATGATGATACTCCATCATCATCCATTCTTCAAGTGGTGTAACTTAGTATCATGTTGATACAAGTATTGAAACATTAAGATCAGTTCTTCAATCGTCTGATATTAATAGAGAATGTTTCAACCACAACATCCTATGTCACTTAGTGAATCTCCTAAGTGACATGCATCTTAGTACTATGGCCATTCTCTCTTCATCACCAACACCATCACAACCTTTGTCATTCACATCTTGACATTCCTTGACTTCCATTCATTCCAAGACAACCTCATGCCTCATTGACAACAAATGCAACACAGTGCACTTCAACATCCAATGTAAACCAAAAGAACTACTTGGATAAATATTATAAAGTATCTCATAGTATGTTAGATAAAATCACACCATCCTAATAATACTAGGAATGGAAAACAAAGCAGCCTAACAGGCGACGCCAAACTAAATGGTAAATACCAAAAAAACATGGGAAAATAATACATAGCATGACAAAGACAACCCTATTCACAATCGTAAATCCTATACTCAAGAAAACAATACATAGTATGCAATAATAGTGATAAAAACTATAAACACACAATACCCTGAACAAGGGTATTGGGAACTTTTGCACATATAACTCAAAGAGTAACTATAGAAAGGCACAAAACACATACTTCAGTATCATGTGATTGATATACTTGAACTCGAGGCCTTAAATTTCCCTAGAATTCCATAGATATACAAAAACACTAAAAACGTTCAACCGATGATATCTCACGAAAGAGGAGAAATTAGGAAATGAGGTTCTCGAAGAAGGAAGAACTCACTGATGCGATTGCAATGCAACCAATGGAGTTCTGATCGAAGAATTGATAGAGAGATGGGGGATCAAAGAATATCTGGTGGACTCTTTCACTCCCGGACGAGATATGTCGAGATGAATATTGTTATGTCCATCAGATGCAACCCCATTCCATTTATTGAAATAAATAAAAAGTACATTGCGGGTTTTTTAAAAGTTCAGGGAGTGTACATTCCTTACATATCTCCCACTTTAGGGGGTATACAGGTCACCCCACAGGGCTATGTACTCATCCATTACATAACCAGTACACTGTCACCTGTAGAAATCTGGTACAAAGTGTGTACATATAAGTACATAGTGTGTACTCCTAATATTTCTAGAAAACCCTCTTTTTCTCTAAAACAACCAGAAAAGACAGACATACCTGAAATGATGATTTGGGTTCATACCATGTGGTTGCACAAATGAAATTATTTCTCATGGTGTTTTCAAATTATATTTTTATGAAATTCCTTAATCTTTTAATCACTTGAACACATACATCAAATATTTCAAAGGAATTGTAAATTCCTCTAAATTTCGTCTGATGATCACTCCCACTTTATAAACATAAAAAATTTATTTTTAAATAATGATGGTATAAAGAAACTATTATCTCGTCCTTTCATAATTTAGGTGTTTGTTCAGATGTTATAATTTTTCATTAAATTATAAATCTCTATCTGGTTGATATTTCATGGTAGCTCACCTATAAGTGATTCTCTCAATTTTTCATCACCTTTAACTAAAATCATTAGAACACCAAATAATATATACTTTGGAATAAGTTGTATATTTAATCAACAAATAAATTTTATTAATAGGGTAGATAAATATTAATTAACCCATATAATCTTTTTATAGATGGTGTACCATGTCTATACCTTTTGATGATTTCTTAATTATTGATTTTATAAATATACTCCCCCTTGTGAAGAAAGGATTTTTTTTATTTTTGACATTATTCTATGTTTTATTTTTTTATTTCACCTTATAAATTAAATAACTATACTTATTTTCATTTGGATCTATTTTTTTGGACATTTGAAATAGTACTGGTCATATAGTTACCCTTTTGGTAACTAGCATATATTTATTCAAGTGTGGGGACTCTCTATTTGTAATAATATTATCATTAGTATGATTCATTAATACATTATATATTTTCATCATTATTTATTCTCTATTATATGTTCACATTAAAAACATTATAGTAATATGGAATGTCTAATTTACCCTTTTAGACACACTTGCAATATCCTTTGATCTACCCTTATTAGATAGCCTATAAACCTTTTTACTAGGATTCCCAACCCTAATTCAATCTTGTGTTCCTTATCTTAGATAGATTCTAATTTGGATTGAATTTTTCTCTCTTCCATATTTATATTCATAACCATTTTACAACTTTACATGATATAGCCACTATTTACACTAGGTAATTACTTTCTCCATAAAGGTTATTAAACTTGATAGCCTTTCATCATTGAAAATGTGTGGGGATATGATTCATTTGATTCTATCCTAAGGTAGAATTTCTGGTTGTTCACACCTGTATCATTATATTTTTTTTAATATTCTTCACATAAAAAATGAGGGGTGTATTTGGTTGTTGTATGAAAATATTCCTCATAATTGTGGATATAAATGATTTAAAATTAAGAAAAATTAATATTTGATATTTGTACCCTAGGGGTAAATTAATAGTCTTATTTGTTGATGTTTTGATTCTTTAATACCGTTTTCCCCCTTTATTCTTGGATTATAACACTTAAAAAATATTACATGTTATATATAGATTCAATTTATTTATTCTAGACTATCCCACAAAACAAGAACGACCCAATGGATCTTTTTTATTATCTTATACATGCAATAATTCCAAATTCAAAGGATTAAAATCAATGACAAAAGTATCATCCATATAGGATCCATTTTGTGAGAATATTTTCATGGGTAAACTCATTATACCCTTCATATACCCGTGAGTTATCTAGAATAATTACTCCACCATAATTTTATATTTTTGAATTTGAAAGTACACTTACAAAAAAATTTCATAATTAACTGAGTGCCTTGGATTACGAGACACCTTTTTTATGAGTAGGAGGTGGATGCATATCTAGTTAATATATAGAACTTATTGATACTATTTTTTTCTATTATAAGTCATGAAACTAATATTAATTTTTTTATTAACTATTAGTCTCTCAAAAAAATTACAGGCTTATCTTTTAGAGAGTCTAGATTTCTCAGTTTTACTTCTAGTTCAAAACACTTATAACTAAGAGTATTCCTTCCAAACATTACTATGTTTTTTTTATAAAAAATAATCATTAATATATTTAAAAACATCTTCATAAATCTTATTTATTTTTATTGAATTATGTTTAAGATCATTAATTATTTTTCACTTAACTACCAGTTGGGATTCCTTGACTCAAATAACCACTATATATGTTTCTTATAATGTAATCATCATCTCACCAATAATTTTAATCATCATATATTTCATATAAATGTTGAATTTAATTAAATATTAAAATATTCACTTCATTAACTCAAATAATAAGGCCTTTTTAAAGAAAAATTAATCTATCTAGAGGGAACCTAACTCTGATACCACTTAAAATTCTTCTTAGTATTGGGGCAGAAAGTTGTGAGGGGTGAATCCAGAGTATCATATTTTTATAAAATTTTAAATTATATGTTAAAAGTATTATTAGGTAGGATTTGAAACCATTATTTTTGATTGATATAGTTCAATAAATTTATATTATCCTAGAAATCATAACACATTCATTGAAAAAAATGAAAATAAAGAGAGCATGTGATATTTTCACAATGTTTGGATCAAATTACTACTCTTTATAATGATTGGTTATTTATCCCAATCTTGGTTCCACCACTATAATAAATAACTAAATATAACATTAGGTGATTCATTCGTCTTTATGGGGTCTCAATGTAGGTAAAATTTCCTAATTATCATTGGAAATCCAAAAAACATAACTTCCCATTATTATTTACATACAAACCGTGAGTAACATAGATTATGTAACTTCACCCCTAGTATACACAAGTGTTTTTCATCAAGTTCCTCTCCATGAATTGGTAACTAATAATCATAGGTATGAATATTCATATATATGATATATAGATTTCGAAATCTATTTTATTTCTAGAATTCCAAAATGTCTATAAGAATAATCTAAAACACAATAAATACTCATATTTTAGTTCATATATCTTATAATAAACATGTCCACAAGGATTTCTTATCCCATAATACGATCATGTGACCATTATATGTCCAGCATATTTTGAAACATTGAATAAATCAATACTAGGAGTAAAACTATGTATAGTTGGTTAGTATCTCATCAAAATATTCTTTTTATTATTCAATGAGAATGGTTTCTTTAGGATCATTATTCTTCATCATGTATACCAATATGTTCTTGTCTTCTTCTTTATTCTCTTCGAGAATTATTTATTTCTTCACTTTAGGTAAATCTCTCAAAACTCAAAGGTTCAATGTATTTGTCAATATTTATAGTTCTCATGGATTAATCCATATTTTACTGTAGAACATTTTGAATTATAAAATCCATCATTTTCCATATATTAATTTTTCACAAAATTTTCTGTCACAAGAATTTAGGTTAAATTATCTTTAATTTCCAATTTCCATAACAAATTTCATAGAAATAATTTATCCATACTAAGAGAACCATTTTTAAATACCCATTTTTTGGATCCCATTATTTTTTATGAAACGGTTGACAACTCAATCGCATATGTGTATCCCGTGATTTCTATATTTTAATATCTTAGTTTTCATATAAAAGGATATTAAAAGGAATACCCCTATTTAATATATATTCACTTTCATTGTCCAAACATTTGTATCTTGTAGAAAAGTTTTATTATGTTGTAGTCTTACGTACCTTCTTCCTGAAATAACTTTACAAATTCCACAGTTAAATCTCTCTCTCAATATGGTGATAGAATATTAATTCATCTTATTTCTTTGAGTCTTCCTTTTCAACAGAAAAGATTACAATAAAAACCAATACATAATCATCTTGAATCTAAATACAATACCATCATATCTACACAATAATATTAATCATCATTTTTATATTAAATTATATTCATTTAATAATTACAGTACATATCAATAATAAATTTAGTAATATCTTGATTATTCTTGAAACAAGTTGAATTCAACTAATATCATTTTATATAGTAGAATTTCTCTGAAAAACTAATCATCCTTATCAAATCCTTAAATATTAATTTCTATGGAACAAATAATGGATTTAAAAAATTAATGATGTTTTGAACAAGAATGAAAACATTCAGTATCATCATATATACTTTTAGTGAAATTGTGAAATTATGAGAAATGTATTTTTTTTAAATAAAAAGTAACTCACAATCCCCCTTACGTTGATCTTCGCTTTCTCTAATTCAAATATTAGATCATAAAAAATTCACTATGTTTATGAGATTAATATTGGTAAATTTTTAATCCATCAAAATAAATCATTGATTCACCCCATTCTATATAATCTTTAGATTTTTAATTTTTAAATCAATTTATTTATGCAGTAGAATTTATGAAACATTTATAATTAAAACATCATATGAGGTACGAATATTGTATAAAATCGTAAAATATATTCTATATTGCACAATATTCTTATATATATCACACTTGATACACATCGAGTACATATATTATGGGAATAGCCTCTACTAAATTGAATCATACTCAATTATTGAATGGGAGAATAAAATATATTACATGTGCCACAATATTCTATTACATATAATAAATATTATTTATCCAACTAAAATATATTAAAAATATTATATATTTCTTATTTTTTATTAAAATGTCACACATCTTGTGATTTTTTCCTTTGATACATTTTTCTATAGTAAAATCCCATAATGTATATAAAAATATCATAATTCCCTCTTAAATGTATTATACGTATGTAAAATATTGTACAAATTGTACATTATCTCTTGCACGTTTGGTAAATGAATATTCAATTTTTTCAAAATATTAGAACAATAATACTATTTCTTGATTTGTTTCAAATAAACATTGAGAATCATTAAAGCATCTCTAAGCCTTTTAAACAATCACTATTCACTTCATAACACCTCAGAACAATTCAAAACAAAAAAAGAATACTACCAAAATCTTATTAGATATTTCAAAATCATTGTATCATATAAGATACTCAATAAATAGTATTTCCCTAAACTCCTCTGACATCTCAAGTACACCTCTACTTAAAAAATTTCAAAGCATCATCCAAAGTTTCATTTTCACTAGTTTAATGAATTTTCATGCATATTAGTACAATGATAGATTCTCTATTACATCAATTATATTCTCTATAATTGATAAAAATTAGTCATTCTCCAAACTAGTTTTCTTGAAATAAATCCTTTTCTAAAACATTGTAAATTGTACTGGAGAACATCCTTCCACACATGTAATTTTATTTCCCATAGAGCATCTAACATTAGTCTATTTTTTGGCTACCCATTGAATCTATATGAAAATCTTATTCAAGGGTAGTTTATATTTAATCAATATCCTTTAACCATGTTTTAATGGGAAACCTTCTCACTTCCATTGATAACATTAGATAGATACTCCATTTATTGTACAGTGGAAATCATATAATTATTCTATAAAAAACAATTCCATATACTATGATGAAAATGAATTCATCTCAAGTATCAAATAATAAAATGGGTGTAACACCCCCAATATTTCATGGAATGTCACATTTAAATTTAATATCTTCAGTAGCATACAAGATTAAACAAACCATAATATATTATTAGATATTATTATAAAAAATATAAAAAAAATATTTATAAAATTAATCCATTTATTAGAAATTAATTAGAAATGAAACTAAAATTCAACTAAACCTAAAGAAAGGGTTTTTATAAAAAACTATTTTTATACCCACAGTGGCATTTTATATTGATAAATAAAAATAATCACTTTTAGTTAGATATATTAGTGAAATTTATATTTTTTATTTTGAGAAAAAGTTTTTAAATTTATTCAACATATTTGAGGGAAAAATCATTTTTCAAAAATAGTGAAAAATACATAATTTTAATTAAAAACGGTGTTTTATATAATTTATTTTTATAGATAAATTTTATATTAAATTGTTTTTAATAGATAATTAGTTCATTTATACATCATCCATACCATTTTTTATTCTTTATATTATATTTAACAATTAGATTTGATATACAATCATTTCATTCTTTTTCACTTTTCACTTCCCCTATTTTTGTTTTGTCTGCGGAACTATTTTTAAATATAATTTTTCAAAATAAGTAAATTAAATTTGGTAAGATGGATATGATATTTGGAATTATAGTTTAGAAATTATGTTTTATTTTAATTTTAATTTTTATACAAAAAATAGTGAAGTTGGTAAAAAATTATATCATGCAGTATGGGTAAAATAATGAAAATGGATAAAGATCAAAGGTAAATGCATAAAATACCTAAAAAATACATAATAGTAGATTTAATTTTTTATAAAACCTAAAAATAATATAAAACATTAAATCATAGAAATATTCATGTAAATTAATTACACCTTAATGTTCTTGGTTTTAAATATACAAGTATTATTATTTTAATCGCATAAACCCACCTCTCCCAGAGTATTAATACCAACCCTCAACACCCCATGTCGACAAAGAAGCCTTGAATATCCTAAAATATCTTCCAAAATATGTCCTCCTCACTATACCAACATCCATGTTCTTCTGGTATCTTAAAATGACTAAATCCAAGGTCCTCAAGGGGTCCTCAAATATGGAGATATTCAAAAGGAAAACCTTCTCAAAACATATGTCATGTATTATTTTAGTCTTCAATATTCTAATCATCCCTTTCATCCATCAAGAAATAATTATTCCAAAATAACGTACATACTTTAATTTTTGGTTTCTAATGGAATATCATATATCCATCCATTTAATTACCTCCTCTTATTCAAAACAAATGAAACTATTTTCCCTGTAATGCCAGTTAATCACCTCCATGAATAATGTTATTTTTCCATCACTGCCTTCATGGATGACCATAAAACTATTTTTATTGATAAAAAATATTTTAATCATTATAAAATAACCTGTTACATTTTATGGATAAAATATACACTATTAATAGAAAATAAAACAAAACTAGATCATATTGTTCATAAAAAACACCCAAATCAACTAAACATATCAATAACATTTTATTAAATGAATCATCCATATACAAGAAAGAAAAATTATATATATATATAATCAATTAACCTTTTGTTATTTAATTTAAACTACTTCATTCCACCTTTGAGTTTTAATATCATATTACATGGAAATAAATAGTCTTACACAAATGAACCAATCATGAAACTGTAAAATGAATACACCTGAAACCATGAAAATAATGAAATATAATTAATTGATGGGTAATATGATGTTATAAAATTATCACATAATTTATTATAAATATTTATATAGTTCTAAAATATATTAATCGCATTCTTTAAACCATTATACAGGTGTTTTAAGAGTGCAACAATAAAGGGATGTATGAGGTAATAGGTTTATTATCTCACTTTTACTTCTATGAGATACATTACTTATTCAACAATAATTTTTGATATGTGGTGTGTATACTGATCCTCTGACATGTAATATCATGAATATCGTTATTATAGTTATATTATAAGTTTCATTTGCTATCGTTTATTTATATTTATTATAATTGAAATGCTTTAAAATGATATGGACATGATGGAATGTTTGAAGATTATTCTCCTCAAGAGTTTTTCACGGATCTCATTTAATGTATTTTCATATATTTCAACATATTTTTTAAATATTTTAAATAGTATGTTTTAGACTATTATTATACTATAATCCATATTATATTAAATTTTTATAGATATTTTTACTCGGGATGTACTATTTTGATACAATTTACTAAATCACTCTTGATGGTTTGTCATTTTGTTTACATAATAGGGAACGTTGTTTTCATTTTCTTTGATAGTTTCAATAAAAATTTATATGTTTATTAATGTCTCACCACATTAATATTATGAATTAATTGGACTTAGTATGTGATTTATGGGGCTAATATGTATCCCCATGATTCATCAATAGGTTTCATGACACAAACCAAATTGGGTTTTGGACAAGGCCTTAACAATTTACATTCAAATATCATGGTTAAGGCTTTGATGGTATGTTTTAGATGTCTAGAATTATGAATTACATCATTATGAGATTAGTTACCTATTTATATGTGATTATTTGGTTATTTTAATTTCCATTAATAATTTTCTTAGCAAATGGGATTGTTTATATGGAATTATTCAATCATATTTTATTTTGGGAATATTATGCCCATGTTATTGATTTAATGGCTTGTTTTTCAGTTTCTTACTATTCCATAATTATTAATTATGATATCAACAAAAGTATACATACCATTACTAAGCATTAGATATCACCCCTTTCTTATTTTTTATTTTTTCCCAAGATTCTATGATGTTTTAAAAGAGTAATATATAGGGTTATGCTAGGATACTAATAGTGTTCACATTTAATTTTTTGTGTTTTGTTTTCTATGTTCAATTATAAATTAAGTTTTATGTTTGTTTCTTATTCTTCAACAATAATAAAATACTTGTTCCTTTGGGATGAAATTTCTTGTATAGTATTCCAACGTAAGAAAGAAATTAGCTCTGAGCCACTAGATTCTGGTTTATTATAGTTGGTATTAGATCATGATTAGTATAATCCTTTAGAAATATATTTCTAAAAATGTTGATTAAGTAATATAACCCTATGACCATATATGAGGATAATTATAAATATATTATAATATATTATATATTTGGTAATGTCCGTGGATAACTAATATTAAACCTAAAGACTCGTGTATTGAAATCAACATGTCATTATTTAGATGTAATTTTCATTCTTTTATTGACATATTGCCAGTTCTTATTTTTTCCCTTTCTGCCCGAGCACTATTGAAACTCCTTTTCACGCCATTACTCACTGCCCGGGACTTAAGAATGTTTGGAGTAAATTGGCCCTGACCGCTACCTATTAACTAGAATTGGCCTCTGACTTCCCTGATCATATGAAGTTTTGGGGATCCTCTCTTTCCTTATCTCTTTCAAGTTCTCCTTGCACTTTGGCCTGGATTATTTTGGTCTGTCTTAATGATGCCGTTTTTCATCAAGCTCACAAACCCCCCGAATTTTGGATTGAAAGGGCTTCTTCTTGGATTGAGGGCTGGAAAGACCACAATGATAATTTTATGCCAGGTGATACCATCACCTCTCCCTCTCATTGGAATCCCCCAACAATAGGGATTCTTATAATTAATGTGGATGCATCTCTCCCAAAGGATGGGCTTGTTTCCCTCGGCCTTCTGTCCTGTAATCATCTGGGGAAAATCTTTGCTGCAAAATATAATCCACATCATGCTTTCTGGGAACCGGTGGTTTCTGAGGCCATGGCTATCCTTACTGGTTTGTTGCTCGAATTGGAATCTGGATGGAACGATATTATTTTTTATTCTGACAGCCTTACCATAATCGATTCTATAAACCACAACGATGGTGAGCTACAGTCTTTTGGCAACATCATTTGGAGAATTCTATCACTCTGCCAGTACTTATCTTCTTGCACCTTCTCCTTTTCAAAAAGGGAAGGAAACAATGCGGCCTATCAGCTTGCGACCTTAGGACCTTTTGACTCTATCCAACTCTGGTTGGAAAATTTCACTTCTTGGATTTTTACTTGTACTTCTACGGATTATCGTCATTAATGATTTATTCTTTAACCAAAAAAATGAACTATATTATTATTAAATTTTATAGTTAATATATGGCTGAGAATCCAAATGGTATGATGACTAGAGTAAATGATATTGGGTTTATTCTTAGTTATTTATCATGATATATGATTACAAACAATAACCATCTCGTACTCATGGACTCGCCAAAGAAGAGAATGATATAATTTTTCTGAGAGATCGAGTGGTGAAGATCATAGAGAAAATAAGATTCATTTTCCTGTACTTGTTTTAAAGATGGTGGTGCCTCATTCAAGGACCAAAGGCACAATTTATTGAATGGAGAAAAAAATTTACGTTATTCTGAATTATGGAATCCTATTATAATCTTTATCATAAAGAGGGTGTAAATCAACGGGCATGTTATACTTCCAAGTTATGTCCTATTTGACTCACTTTTTAAAAAACAACCTACAACCATGATCACTTCTTGAAAGGTATTACTGACAGTATAGTTGATCTCTAGAAGTTAGGCTTGACAATTCATCCAACAGGTAGTAACCGGTCAGGCAAGATGCATCACAACATTAAAAAATAGCCTGGAAAATAGTCATTCAATCACGATCAATCCAAATATTGTTCCAACCCTTCCACTTGGAAAATTCCAAAACATAGATCTCATCCATCATTCCCAATTCCAGAGATAAGGAAGTACCACATCCGCCAAATAAACATCCACAACACTGACCAAGAAAGTCTTTGAAAGTAGCACGATAACCCGTAGGTCCCATGTTTATTTTAGAAGAACCATCTACATTAACTTTGATTTATCCTAGAAGAGGAGATTCCTAGAACACATCAAAATTAAGTCTAGGTTGTCTATTGAGATCATAAATCCTAATTTGACCGAGGATATTAATGTTTCTAACCGTGTTGTCACAATTATCCTTCTAAATCGAGGCAGCATCCAGAATGGCAATGAGTTTTTTCGTCTGACCTATATTAAGACTGAATAAGAAACTATTATGAAGAATATCATTTCTATCATACAAAATCACATGAAGCATCTCAGAAACAGCGGTTAAGAAAATATTCTTATTTTATAAGAGGTTTCAAAATCCAAAAAATTTTCTAGTTTGGAGATAATTTAATCAAGGAGTAACCATCTTCAATTAAAAATGTGAAGAATATAGTTTCAATGGGATGAAGTTGTAGCACAAGATATAAAAAGAAGGATAGTATCCTCTATATGTTGATTTCAAATATGACACTATGAGAAAATTTGAATCCCAAAATATTGACAAAACCCCCAGTTGGGACACTGTAGTGATAAATACGCCAATCAAGAGTAATCCTTCAAGGTTTAATCCAATGATTGTCAAATAATTTCAACCAACATATGATAAAATTAGAATTTAAAAAATTGGGTTTGTAAAATTTTTAGAATCAAGGACATCGTTATGAGTAGGTTTATATATAAATAGATCATAAGACTTGGATTTGGGATAATTATCAGAAACATGAATGATGTTATCAGAAAGGTTGATTCTTTGAGAATGAATAACATTCCTTATAGTGATGTTGGTGTTATCTGGAAGAGAATTGGGGGGCAACACGGAGATTAAAGGAGTACGAGTACAATTGTCCAACCAAAATTTCATGGTGGAATTAGAATTGACCATCCATCTAGAATTCTTCATGATCATAGAAAAGGATTATGTATTGGAAATCCAGATAGAGGAGGGGATATAATTTAAAATACCTTTGTTTCGCTTAATAAGAAATATTTTTTTTGAAAATCAATTCCATCTGAGTTGTTGTAAAGTAGCCTCCAAGTGAGTCTAGCTTGAAAAGCATCATTAAGGAGTTTAATATTTTTTATTCCAAAACAAACCTTATTTAATGGTTTAAAACAAATAACCATTCTAATGGTCACAATTTTTCAGTCAATAGTTCGTTCAGTCCAAACAAAATATTTTATATAAAAAACAATTTTATTAAGAAGACTAGCAGTCCATTTGTAGACCATCAATGAGTAGACAAATATAGAGACAATTTTAGATTTTGCAAGATAGAATCTTCCAGACATAGAGAGGGATTTTCCTTTCCAAGAGGAATTTTGATTTATGACTAAGTCAAAAATGGTGGAAAATTAATTGGATTTAGTTATTCCCCAAAAGATAGGTACACCAAGATATGTGAATGGGAAGGATCCTTCTTTGATACCTAAATTGTTGATGATATTACATTCTCTAGGAAAAAATAAAAAATTCTCAATGAAAACAAAGGATTTTATCCACCATATTGTTTGACTAGAAATTTATTCATAAGGAAATAGAGATTTGTTAAGAATTTGAACATTTATTTTATCGCCTTGAAAGAACAAAATGATGTCATCAGAATATAATAGATTTTTGGGCACATTTAAGTTTCTAAAAGTCTTAATAGGTCTAATCATGTTTTAATCTAATAGGAGAGTAAGAAATCTTCTTATGTAAAATTTGGCCATAGAAAAAATAATGGGAGATAATGGAACCCATTGTCTAATACCCATATTTCATTTAAAGTAGACCTTATGGGAACCATTAACCATGATGGAGATGGATGCTGATTTAAATAATGGGTTTATTGTACTGATGAAAGTATCATTAAACCATAATTTATGAATAACATTGATGATAAAACTTCAATAAATATTATATAAGGATTTCCTAATGTCATGTTTAATGGAAATATTTCATCCTCTCATAAATTTGTTTAGATGATGGTTCATTTCAAGGAAAGGCAGATTCTGTCATTTATAGACCTTCCTGTGATAAAACCAAATTGATTGCAATAACCTATTTTATTTCATATATCAGTAGACCTATTAGCATTACTTTTTTCAATAACTTTATAATGAGTGTTAATGAGAGAAATAGGTTAGAATAGTTGAATCTTAGAGGCATTTTCCACCTTACGGATTAAATTAAGAAATTTATCATTTAGACCATGAAGGAGCACCCCGTTTGAAAAAAAAATAACATGTTTGCAATCGTCCAGGTGAATTACCTCTCAGTAGTGTTGGTAAAAACCATTATTGAAAACATTAGGACCCATGGAACTATCAATATTATGGCAAAATATAGCGCCTTTTCTTTCATGATCAAGAGGGTAGTTTCATATATATTTATAATGTGAATAAAAAGATGTTTTGGGAGTGTAATGAAGGATTCAATGCAAATGATCTCTAAAAAAAATGGAAATGTTTGGAATTATAGTCTCCCTATGGTTTTATCATGGATTGAATTTTTCAAATTTGCAACATATTAAAATTATTAAAACCCATACCTTTGTGGGAAAATCATTTATAGAATAATAAATTTCCTAAAAATAATTTTTATACTATTAATGATGAAGATAATATAAATTGAAAATGATAGAAATTATTTATATAAAAATAAGATGGTGTAGTGTAGTTAATGATTTAATAATGAAGTATAATGATTAAATTTGTTGTGTATTTGGATTAAAGAATTTTTTTATCAATGAATATCTAGTTATAAAAACTATGATATATATAAGGATTATACTTCAGTACGTCTTCTTTAAGGATATTTGAACAAATGTTGAATGACACTGATAACAAGGATAATGATTCAGTGGAAATTTGATATTTGGTAAACCACATATTTATTGTAAGATAAACAATAATATATTATTGATATTAAGATAATAATTCAAAATATATATTAATGGGATTCTATTGGTTACCATGAATGTGTTTAGTGATATTATGGATTTTGTTATCCTTTCATGGTTAACGACATGTTTGGATTTATGTAATGTAGTAAACAAAATTAGATTTTAATTTTTATTTATACTTGTTTTTACATAATTGTTTAGATGATAAAAGAATTCATATACTTGTTATGTGACAATTAATGTGGCATTGTTTTTTTTAGGAAATTTAATGTTGATTTTGAAAATATTGAAACCCTCCCACTAAAGTTTTTTACTGTAAATTGTGATTGATTTATTTTGTGTGAATATTAAGAAAAACATCTTATAGAATGTATTATATAGAACATTCGGTATTATTGTTTTCTGATATCATGTTCTAACCAATTTAGTTTTAGTAAATAATTCCAGGATGAAGGAATGACTTGTGCATCTTATAATTCAATAAATTTAATTGGGTATGAAAAAATAAACCTGAATATCCATTTCATGACATAGGTGATAAAGTGAAAATAGATGTCATAACAACCAAAGGAAAAGGTTATACTTAAGAAATTAAAATAAATAATGTAATATTATTTTCTCATGTGATTTTTTTTATTAAAATAATCCCTCAACGATAGGAATGAAATTTTTGATGAAAAATTATATTCTTTAAATTTTATTTTATAGAAATCTGTGTCTAATTTAACCCATTATATATTTTCTATTTCGTGATGGTATACATTACAATGACCATATTCTCAATCACTCTCCATCAGAATATGATTTTTTTATTTTACTTTAATGTATCATTTATCAATTTCTTCTAATCTAATCCTATTTTGAATTCAAATTTTTTTGTGTCCTTTTCATTTCCTCTTCCCTGTTATTAAAGAGATGTATTATTAACCATGATTAGAATATGGGTTTCTAAGAACAATATCATGTATCAAAATTATATTTTCAAAGTGAAAATTTAAAATATGAGGTTCAAATTTATTGAAGGAGGTTATAATGTAACACCACAAAATTGTATGGTATGTCTCTTTAAAATTTAATCTCTTTGATAGCTACATGCTTAAACAAATCATGATATACTATTAAATACTATTATTTTAAGATGTATGCTATAATATAGATTTTGTACATGAGGTAATGAATTTTATTAATTATATTATGAAAATACAATTTACACATGTTTATAAAATAAATTAATTTATTACCAATTAATTAGAAATGAAATAAAATCTCATTGAATATAATGGAAGTATTTTTATAAAAAAAATTCACATATTACAATTTCATATGAATAAATTAAATTAATAAATATTAGTGGTAAATAATAATTAAATTTGTTTGTTATATATTCATTAAAATATTTTTTAATTACTTCAATATGTTTTGTGGTTTTAATATGATAATAAATCATGTTATGAGCAAAAAAGTGGCATTTTATAAAAGGTAATTTCTCCACCTTTTGATGTGCTCCTATTTAAAATCTAAATTTTAAAACATTAATATGTTTGATATGAAAAAATAAATTTTGTTTTTGAATTGTTAATATCCAAATTATATTAGTGTAAAATTTTAGTTATTTTTTGTTGTAGTTAATTTTTTGACAAATAGTGAAAAATAAAAAATTTTAATTAACCTATTTTTTATGATTTATTATTATAGTAAAATTATGTATAAAAATTGTTTTTATAACTAATTTTTTCAATTACAAACGAAAAAATGGCCATTGGAATCAATTTCATATTTAGTTTAGATATAAAAACATTTCAATTATTTTAACTTTTCACTTTTAAACCCTGCTTTTTTCATTGTGTTTGCCGGGTTATTTTTCAGTCTAATTTTTTTAATTATATGGATTGAATTTGGTAAAATTTCTTATATATTTCAAATATTAAGGTTAATATTTTATTTATGTTCATTTTTATTTCTATAAGTAAAAATTTTTCCGTGGAAAAAATTATTTACCAGAGTATAGGAGAAATAATGAAAATTGTTTATGTTAAAATATAAAGGCATAAAATAACTAAAACTACAACTTGTAATGGCTAGATGATTTATTTCACAAAACTAACCATACTATATACTATTAATTTAAATAAATCATGAAAATTAATTACAACTCGATGTGGTTGGTTTAAATAATAAATAATCATTATTTTAATTACTCAAACACACCTCTCCTCGTGTTTAAATACCAACACTCGCAAACCCATTTTAACTCAACAATCATTTAAGATCCTAAAATATAGTCCAAAACACATCATTATAAATCTCCCCAAGTCAATTTGATGATGTTAGCATAAAAATACCAAATCCAATGTCCTCAAAGTGTCCACCAAGGTGGTGATATTCAAGAGGCAATATTTCTCAAAACACCTCTCTTATTTTAAATTCTTCTTCTAACATCTCCTTATCTATTTAATCCATACAAGAATATTAACTAAATAATCATCTAAATACTGAAAATTTGTGTTCCTAATTTAATATATTACATCAATCACCTTTATTACCTCTTCTTATTCAATTAAGATAATCTTTTGTCCAAATTATGACAGTTATTCACCTCTATAAATAACATTTTTTTCTTTTTCCACTATCACCTTCATGTATGGTAATAAAATTATTTTTCGTGTTAAAAATGATTCTTAATAATATAATATAACGAATTTAATGTTCTAAAACTATTATACACTAATAATTGTAAATAATACAAAACTAGTTCATGGAGTTTATAAAACTGCCAAAATAAATAAACATTTATCATTAATATATTTTCAAATTAATCAACATTATAAAATAAAGAAAAAAAGTATATAGAATAATTTATACATATAGAAATTAATTAATAAAATTCAATTCTAGTTATGGAGATTTAGTCCCATTTTAATAAAACATCAAAAAAATTACCCAAATTAATCAATCAATAAACCATGAAACAAACACTCCCAAAACCATGAAAATAATGAAATATTATTAACTAGTGGGTCCTATGTTATTATAAAATGATAACATAAGGTATTATAAATATGAATATATTTAATTAATGTGTTAATAAAACTATTTAAACCATTATAAATAAGGTTAAATAATACTACTCTAATGTTAAGTGTGAGGTAAGGGTTTTTTCGTCTCACATTTACTTCTATGAGATATATGCCTTATTCACCAATTATTTTTATTAAGAGATGTATATATTGGAACATTGACTTATAATATAATTATTATATATATTATGATGGTACTATATGCTTTATTTAGTGTTATTCTATAATGGGTCTTATAATTAAAATGCTTCAAAGTGTTATGGGCGACTTTAGAATGTTTAATGTTTATTTTCCAGGAGAATTTTTCAATTATGTCAATTAAATTATTATCAACAATGTCATAATACATTATTTAATCTCATAATTCAATTTTTCTGATCTATAATGATACATTATACCATATTCTGTTAAATAGTTATTTAATTTTTTAGTTGGGGATGTTTTGTTTTTATATCATTCACCATATTACTCTGGATGGATTGTGAGTACATTTAATTAAGGGGGAAGTTACATACATTTTTTATGATATTTTCAATAAAAATTTATATGTTGACTATATTTCATCACATTTATATGTGGAATGCATTAGACTTATTATTTTATGGGAAATTCATGTTATATCCCCTCGATGCATAGATAGGTATCCTAAGGCAAACCAGATTGGGTTTTAGCTGAGGATATGCCCATTTCATTCTAGATGTCATATATGAGGCCTCGACGGTATGTTTCACATGTTTTTAATTATGAATTACATCATTATGAGATTAATTATTTATTTCCTTGTTATTATCAGGTTATTATAATTTCCATGGGTATTTTTTCTAGATCATTGTATTGTTTTTAGGAAATTATTCGATCATCTTTTAGTCTAACCATATTAAGCTCATGTTAAGAATTAAATTTAATGTGCTTCAGTTACTTACCTTTCCATTATTGTGATTTGTGAAAGATTTATTTTAATACATAAAAATAATGATCATTTGAGATATTTCATTTCTTATGTTTTATTTCTCCCCAGGATTACAAGAAGATTGTTATGAGTAATATGCGTGGTGAAGATATGATATTAACATTGTTCTAAAATTATTCTCTCTGTTGGGTTTTATATTTTCAATTATAACATAGGTTTCATGTTCATATCATGTTCTTCAAGACTACTAAACTATTTATCCTTCAAGGGTCTAATTTATAGTATCTCATTCCATTTAAATAATGTAAGGTATTGGCTCTAAGCTTCTAGATTCGGGGTTGTTACCAGATTACAATAGTAGTAAATACTAGGTAATGTTAAAAAAAATAATCATGTCTATATTAACCATTATATATTTCAATAAATACCTACATCATCAACAACGAACAATAATAATCCAATAATATTAATAATAAACACCCTAAATTGTCAAAAAAAACATTAAGGTACATGGTTTAAATATACAACCACATAAAGAAAAAATTAGAACCAGTATTTAATATCAAACATGTTACAAATCAAACTCCATGTATTCCAAAACATCATGGGGAATATTATTTCAATGTTAATTACCAAATACCACTGAATTTAAACATATAATATTTGATGATTCATAATCTTGGGGACACACAATATTGGTATTAATATCTCCTGTTCTATGGATCTTGGTTCCTTATCAAGTAACAAAAATAATAATAAATATTACATTATAAAAAAATAGACATGAAGAACATTCATAAAGCTACTTTTTCATTAATATGTCCTCTCCATTCTTTCGGATTAATTTTTCACACAAACATTATGATGTAATTTTCAGTTTTTGTTATGAATTCTCATTATATATATAAAATGGGTTGTGTTATAAGATTTTTATTATGGGTTCAAGGATTTTTGGAAGCCTTTTGAGGGTTTGTAGTTTGAGCATGGCATGAGAAATCCATGTATATTTTTTAGGAATTCTTGTAAGTTATAAAGTATATTTAGGAGAAATAATTTTGATAGTGTAAAATTTATTTAAACAATGTGGTTACCACATTGTCTTAGAACATTTTAGATTGTGGTATTGTTCATGGTTGGTGAATGGGTTTCCAAACCATATGACTAAATTGAGTGATGTAATTAATGAAATTTAAAATTTCATTTCATTTAAACCCAAAAAATCCCATAAACCTATAATTATTCTTCCCCTAACATATACTCTCTAAAACCAAGTCACATCTATGATTTTTTAGTGATTCAACTCCCTCTGATGGACTGGTCAAATGAATCATAATGAATTAGATCATGAAAATCAGATGTTAATACCCTGTTTTTTTAACACATTTGAATCCTATCGTATTATATTTAAACGAACCCAAGATAAATTATTATATTCCTATATTTGTGGGATTAGAATTTCTTTTATGGAGATTTCTTGGAAACCATCAATGAGAATTCAAGAGGTGAATGGGTCATTGATATCATTCATGAATTATTTTTAATAAAATTATTGGAGATAAGTGGATTCTCCCAAACTATACATTCTCCTGAATCTGAGATGATTTTTTCAAATATAAATTACATATTATTTTGATATGAAAATTTATCTTAAAAAAAGTTTAACATCTCTTTTATTAATTAAGAATTAAATCTCAGTTTTTGGGTGACACCCATAATGTTCTTGATAAAATGTTTTTAGGAAATTTTAATCCCATTACTTTTTTGTGTATGTAATATTGGAATTGATATCTTTATTTACACCTATATTCGTATTTGATAAGACTAATGGAATATAATTGGTTGTGATAGATGTTTGGGAATAATGAATCAATCCCTTAAAGTGATGGATAAGGATTGGAGGGATGGGTTTCTAATGACATGTTGGATAGTTCGATGGTTTTTTTTGAGATTGGTGATTCACTAGGTTTTCTCATTTCATGTTTGAGTGGGATTATACATGGAGTATTCTCTAGTGAGTATTATTTAAATTATTTATTTATATCTTGATTCATTTATATTTATTTTACATTTTTCATATATTAAATTAAATGTGAGAAAACATGTTCTTGTTTTAGTGGAATGTTTTGTAAGTCTTAGGGGATAACTTCATGGTTATATACTCACCCAGGTGTATGAACCCGGTTTCATATGAATACAGGGTGCGTCATGACATTGGTAAGGGAAATATTTAATATATCTCGTGAAGGACACCGTGAAAATGTAATCAGGTTTATTGTTGGTGGACATTGGGATATAATTTAGATATTGTGTTTGGAGTTGTCCCACATTGGTACCTTAAGTCTTGTATAATTTGTTATTTTACTTTTTTTTCTTCAATAACTACTCCGAATAATATTTATTACATTTTAGGATTTTTTTACTATCACCTCATGCATTATATATTGATTTCTTTATATGTTCTATTAATGTAATTTAGTGTGTGTATTTAAAAGGTTTAACCATTACACAATAACTTTATTAATCCCTAGTAATTTATTGATAATACTTACTTTATGGGGAATAGAACCTAAGGATAGTTGAATTTTTGTTTTTCCTAAGATAATGGGTTGGAGTATGGATATTTTAAATTGTATGAGTATGGATGGTGGAAAAGATAAAAGATATGATAGAACATGAAATGTATAGCATAAAAAGGTGTAGCTACACTATTTACATAGAACATAAAGTTACAAAGGTGTTTTTGGTAGAAAATTATTCTTAAACCCTTTTGGCATTTCATCTTCTAATCATTGTGGGTTTATCCTATAATAATTGAGAATAATGCTTTACTAAAGAGACTTATTGAAATTGAAATTATGTTATCATGGACGTGGTTGATATGTTTTGATATTATGTGATTCATATGATTTAAGGAATATGAAATAACTAACTACATATTTTTATTGTAGTTCTAGAATGATTCCAACATTCATGAGACTTAGAATACACAAAGATGAAGCAGCTGATAAAATAGTTATGCTTAAATAAAAGGTCAAATAATAACATGTCGATATAATAGATCAATAAATCATGAATTTTGACATGTGAAATCAGTTAGTGCACCACATCATGTGGATCACTCATTGAATTCTAGAGATATACTTTTTTCAAATATTTCAGTTTGATTTAGGACCATAGAAATAAGAAGAGAGGCTAGGTAGGATGACCATAATTATTGATCTAAGAAACATGTGGTAACTAACTAGTGACTTTTATTGTGTTTTTTAGAATATAACACTAGTGAAGATACTTAGAAAATAATAAGAGGATATGGATGATAACATTGTTCAAACTAAATAAAAAGTGATATAATAGTTTTTCAAGAATATTGTACAGTCATTATATATTATTGAAACGAAAAATCGACCAGAGGAAACACATCACATGGATCACTAATTGAAATTTCTTGAAAATGACCCCCTAATATATTAGGGTGATTTGTGACATAAAAAATTATTAGGATGGATGGTTAAAATGACCAATATATCCAATTTTCCTTAACTCAAGTAAATATTTGGGTTCTGCTAGCATTGTTCATGCTCAAAGAAGAATCCAGAAACTGGTTCAACAAATCTATTCCAGTTAACATTGAATAAGTAAATAAATGGTTTTAAAATTAGTACATTATCAATAAAAAATTCATCCCATATACGTTTACAGGTGTCTCTGATGATATACATCAACAGTATGAATCAAGGAATCATTTACTTTTGAAATATTTAGATAAATTAATTTTCCCATCTCACTTTTCCTTAAATGTGGTTTCCAGTCAATGTCTCAAATAATGAATATTCAAGTCACATTTATAACAATATATTCTCTATAATATGGTCATATTTTTTATTTAAAACTATATAAACATAGTGAATGAAGAAATGATGGAAGAAAAAGGCATTGTTTAGAGGTATATATGATGAAACATATGCATGAAATTGGACACAATTTTGAACTTTGGTGATAGACAAGAAAATAAAAGGGATATTTTCTCTCAGTGTATAAGATTATAAGAGAACCATCCCAATGAATTAGTATCATTTCCCCCACATCATATTAGAGAACAATGGATCCTTAAATGTGTCTTGTTATGGAACAGGAATAGTTAATTTACTATATAGTCTCAAGATTTTAATAATTATGGTTAAATAGGAAACCTCAAGATTTTTTAAAAATCATATGAATTAAATGGTTACGGAAACATTAAATTATTCCCATGTCTCTCATTCTCAAACAGGATGATAACATATAATTAATTCTTACCCTAAGAATCAGGTGAAGCTAAATATTTTTGGGAAAACCTTGATAGCCCATAAAATAACACCTTATTTGAGGAATAATGATTACTCAATGAGAACTAATTGATAGATTCATTGAGATGAGAAGTAAATTTAAATTGAGAAATTATTTTCATTGATAATTGAGGTGCCTTTTTTCATAGCTCAATCATGATGCTTGTCTTTTTCTATACCACCACATCATATTCCATTATATTTATCATGCAGTATATTGATTAGGGTTTCACATGGAAACTATATATCAAACTTTGAGAATCATGAAACCTCATAGGAAATGGGAATTTATATGATTTGATAGCCCAAAATATTCAATTTCCATTATTGTAGGGTAGTTTTTATGGGAGTCCTCTATCTTTGAAATTAAGAAGATCAATTAAATCTTAGCAGTGGAATGGTTTATAGCACTCAAATATCACATCGACCATTATAAACAGAAAGTAACCTTCTCATACCCTATTGGTTATATTAATTTATTCAAATGGGATTATTATTGGAATGTAGGAAAAGTAAATAATTTTTTGAAAATGGATGGAGTGTTCTCTTACCATCTATAAGATATGACATTCACATGAATTATGAAATTTGGAAAATGAGTCTTCCAAAAATTGTATACTGATACGCTGATGTATTTGAACATGATTTCTATTGGTTACCAGATAAAAAATATATAAAATATTATATCGATACACAACATGATTAAATTCTTATTTTTTACCATAATAATGAATATAATCAGTGGAATTACTGGACTGAATGGTCTGTTTGGAAGAATTAGAAATAAAGTTCGTCATTAATCCAAGTACAGCACCTTGGGATACTCTGGTTTTATTCATACATAGGCCTGATGGTTCACATAGATTATGTTTTTACTATCATAAATTTAATAAATTAAACCTCAAGAATCAACATCATATTTCTTGAGTAAATTAACTATCTGATCAATTAAAGGGAGACAAATTATTCTACAGAATTGACCTCTGATTATTGTATCATCGTTTCTATGTTCGAAAATAGGATCTCTAAAATAAAACTTTTAAAATTGGATATTTACATTAGGAATATGTAATAATTCTCATAGACCTTAAGAATAAACATGTATTTACTATGAAATTAATGAATTATATATTATAAAATTGCATTGACTTTGTTTCGGTGGTCTTTGTTGATGATATATTATTGTACTCTTAAACTAAAAATTCCCATGAAAGGAACATATGAATAATAATGGGTACATTTCATAATCAATAACTCAATGTAAAATTACATATGTGTGACTTCTATAAATACAAAGTACACTTACATTGTCTTCTAATTTAACAAGAATGTGTTTTAGTTGATCCTAAAAAGATAAAAGTGGTTTGTTAATTGAAATTTCCTAAGAACTTCATTATGATATTAAGATTTATAGGATTTTATGTCAATTATCTTCACTCTTTCTAGGATTTTATAATAATATATTATCCTATGATAGTATTGTTATTCCATTAATATTTAGTAATTATTTTTTGAAATTCTTATAGAGTCATTAGACTGAACTTAGTTCCATACATATCTAATTATTTTAGAATTGGAACAAGGTAATGTTGAATGTCGTGATGTGTGTTGAAATGAATTGGGTTGTTACTTTATACATGAATACAATTTTATAACATTAATATCAAGGGTGTTTAAAACACTAGAAAGGAACTACCAATCACATGAACTAAAATTATCTACGGTGGTCCATTAATTAATAACATGATTCTACAATCACATTAGTGAAAAGTTTACCACGTTTAAAAATAACAAATGATTGAAACAAATATTTTAAAAAAAAGTACATGAACCTAATTCAATGATTATATATAGAATATATTCATATGTTTGAATTTTCATTAGTTCATATTCCTAGGAAACTAAATTCAGTGGTTGATTTATTGAGTTTAAATACATATAACGAAGTGGTAATAGAGGATCCTGACCAATTAAATATTATAGGATTGATTATTGATATGAATTTACATTGTGGGGAATAAAATTATGTTGAGTTTTTTTCTAATTACACTTATTATTGGTTCAGTCAACATGGTCTATGATGATCAGAAAAAAAGACCTAGATGGACCTATCATTACGTCAATACTAAATATATTTTAGACCATTGAGGGTTTTAGGGAGGATGAAAATTTTATCTTTCTCTTCACAAATCAGATAATAGGTTCTTCATTATGAAATGAAGATATCCTTTCTACTTATCACCAATAAAATTGGGTTATCCTCCTTGGTATTATAAAAAATGATAAGGTAATGAACACCCATTTCTTTAGTTGAGTATATAATGTAATCTAGATTCTTATGTTATGATATGTCATACTAGTTAGTTGGTAAAGCAAGAAAATCCGTGACCATGAGACATGCTACAGCCTATGCCTATACATGTATGGAAATGAGATCATATTTATTTTAAATTATTCATTTGTCTACAACAAAAACAATAGAAGCATTATATTATTTGGTTCACTTTGAACCAAATCACGAGGTGGGAAGATTTCATTCTAATTCTAGAGTCTAGTATTGTATATGATTTCAGGAAAAATTATTTTTAATGACCAGAACTTTTATTATTTAAAATTATTCTTGATCTAATTAAATTTTCTATTATGTAAAATGGTTCTATAAAACATATGCACTTCCTTGGTTTTTTGTTTTTGGATTCTAAAATAATTTTAAGAATAGTCACTATTGTGAATATAGTCGTTGAATAGTGATTACATGATAAGTATAAATATAAGGCTTCAAAAAATCAAATTCACTCAGAAAAAGGATGAAATGGCCTCATCTAGTAGTATTTCTCTATATGAATCCCATTTTTTGGAGCTCCTAAAAGAGGGAGAATCACTAGTCTTTTCTCTTGACCAATCCCAAGACGATATTCAACACATTAAGATTTAACATAAAGGTCTACAACAAAAATGGAAGATATTACCAACTGAGCAATGTTATTCGAGCCATCCGAAGAGTATTTCACCATCGCACACCTTACCCTTAGGTCTTATGCAGGTTTTATAAGTTGTTCTGTAACTAGGCCCGAGCACTATGATTATATGTATTTTTTTGTATAAATTAAAGAGTATATATTCATTTTATTATTATTACATTGTAAATAGTCTTTAAAGGGCAAATAGTATTTTCAGTTAATAATCAATTAAGAAATCTATTTTGATGAATTAATGGATTTTTGAATTAAATAATATTTTAATAAAATATTATTACAAAATTACTTTTTATTAAATATAAATGATCGTGTAATATTATGTATACAATTTTAATTTGTATTATGGTTTGAAAACTATTTTTGTCAAAACCAATGACTTTTCTATAAATGTCGGTTTTTATTTTAAATTTAACAACTCATATATTCAGAAAATTATTTAGGTAAAATGAATATTTTTTTGGAATCAGGCTGTCAAAATTATCCAACAGTTCATTTTTAATAATTTTCCGAGATAGTTGAATTTTTTGGTAAAAATTATATATCGTTCAAATATATAATATGTTTTATGACATCATAGCGTCCCAATATTGATGTAAAAAACACTATAAATGGGTTTTTTGGAAAATATATGTTTTAGATTTAAAATAATGTGATTTTATATTTTCTGTAAATCCTTAGTGGACCATCCAAAACACGTAAAACATTTTATCATTTTAAAATGATTTCCTTTGTAGAGTTACCCACCTCCACATAAGAAAGACTAGTATTTTTATTATTTCATCCATTGGCCTTATAAAAAAATTTCCACTCCCCTTTGGAAACAAAAATGGGTGAAAACCCCAGGATGGTATGTGGTTTTGATTAGTTTAATGTTTAGTGTCCAAAACCATAATAATAAAAAATTCCTTATACTTTCATATATAACCCCTCCCAAGCTCCCACTATCTTCACTCAAAACCTTTGGAGTATGACCAAACTATATCCTCTTGTCTCTATTATCCTCCCAAATTAGCCCAAACTCCCCAGAAGCCTCTCTCAATACCCTCCCAAGCCTTTGGGATCACACTTTCATGTAAGGGATTTCGTACATTCTCATTTTTTCCACATTTCATTATTTTGTTAGACCATTTTATTTTTAATTAAAAATGTGGGAGTATGATTTATATCATCCACCATACTTCCCTAATTATGTTATAATTATTAGAGACCCCTTTATCTCTCATTAATTCCTCTAATATACACTTGTTACCATTTCAAAATTCTGTAAGGGATTTCGCTCTCCTCATTTACATCAAGAAATTACTTTGTATTATGATTCAAAACTGCAATACATTTGTTGGTAAATGAATTTATATTAGACCCTTACTGTCCATTTTATGTACATAATATGAGATACCACTTTCTCTCTCATCAACCATTTTTGTGAATTCTTATGTCACATCGTTATGCTATCGAAATTGTACCATGAATTTCCAAGCCAATGACATTGGGTAGTGAATACAATTCTAATTTATCTATCAATGGTATTAAACATTATGATAATTTACTTATTTATTATAGAATTTCATATAGGAATTCCATATTCCATTATCATGGAATAAATAATGATGTTTAATTAATCCATGATTAAGAAGGGTGTGCCCCGATAGCACTCTAATGAATTGGGTAAGGATTAGTATCATGATACATCAAATGCAATGAGGTTTTACTCATTATAATTCACGTGAAATGAGGATATAATCATGATCCTTGTGCAGTGAGACTTGTATCATGCTAAATTAATGTTTAATGATGACGCCGCATTTCCATGTAATGATAATCATACTATAGCATTCCTTTATGTTATTATTTTTTTTATGCACCATTGATATTCCTATTACCTAACATGTATTGTATTCTTCTTGTTATACCTTGTTTACTCTTTTACTAGGCATTATAGATCACTTTTTCCTTATGAATGTTCTTAGGTTAACCCATGAAATTCTAATTACGAAGGAATGTGTGTGGTAATGTAAAATAAGTTTTCAATAAAGATGTGTTTTTTATGTTTTAAGTTGTTATATAATGTTCCTAAGCCCCAAAGACACTGAACCTCTTGATCTTCTTTGTTATATGAAGTGATGATTTTATGTAACAAATTATGATTATGTGTGAAATAAAGAGTAGGGTTCTTATTTTATTTCCATGAAATATTTATGTTGTATGTTGTACAAGTTTATATTTTCTCTAAATGACACCATATATTAACCTCACAGTTGGGGTGATCCTCAGAAAAGACCTCCAAACATACTTTACCATGATCATGAAATATCATCCAAAGATAGATAAATAGTTAGTGTGTTTCATGCAAACAATATAATAAATTTTAGATATTTTTTAATGTATTATTATGTTTTAATGAAATATAATTTTAATTTTGTGGATTTTTCATATTCAAAAATTTATTAGTCCATGACACATTGGAATCTGTTTGAGGAATTATATTACCATCCATGTCAGCCATTATATTTTTCACTAGAGAATATGGAAACTCTGTGTATTCGACCAATTCATGTCTATGAGTAAACTTTTAAAATATTGATTGTTGTTAAAATTATTGATACAATTTTTATCCCTCATAAATAATATTTAGATCATTTCCCATGACCCTTATCATATGACATAGGTGACCATATATTCTTTAAAGTGTCACTGAGATTGGTTCACCACCTATTGAGTGAGAATGTAAAAAATTGACCCTAAAGATTTTGAAGCATTTTAGATTGAAAAAATATCAATGATATAGCATATTGGTAAGCCTTTCCATAGATGTTCGATTATATATAAAATTTATTCCATGAATCAAAGTTAAATAAATATCACCCAAATCATAAACATGTGATTCATTGAGACCATGTCACACTTCAACCTGATTCTAAATTTATCCATGAACAAATTTTTGTTTTGTATAGATAATAAAATGAATTGAGAGGTAGAAGAATATATTCATTCTAGTTATTATGGAAGAATTGGGTTATTCAAGAAGAAACATGGGACCTGGAGAATTGTATGCTTGAGAAGTGGCATGAGGTACTAGAATTTTTTTTGTTTTTACCATTTTACATGGTTGGAATATAGATTTAAAAAATAGTACAAACCAACCAAGAAGCCCTATGTTTTATCTAAAAAATCATTTTGTGTTTAATGACCTAAAAAGTTATAAATAAAATTTCTTTTAAGATATAAATAAATTAGTTTTTATTTATATGGTTATAGAAAAAAACCAACTCTTATTTAGTTTTAGTATATAATACTGCATTTAAATATCAGTTAATAATCCTTACCACTAATAAAATAGACATTAAACCGTGATAAGATTATTAGTATAAATATAGGGTTTTATAAAATTTAATTGACTTAGACAAATCATGTAATGGCCTCAAATAGTAGGATCCTACCCTATGAATCCCATTTATTAGAGATTATGAGGGATATTTTAATATTGTACTCTTCATTTATCCATTAAAAATCTAGGATCCAACAACATAATAATGAGAAAAACTATTTATGAGAGATGTTTAAGCTCATTGACATCAAGACAAAACCATGTTCATTGAACCACATCATGAAGGTCTCGCAGTTACGCACATTACCCTTGGGGTGTTTTCAGTGTATTAAAGATTTATTAATCATGAAAATAGACATATGATTATTCACATTATTGTTTATAGAATAATGAATATATTTTCATCCAATTATTAAAAATTTACAAATGATTTTAATTTTGATACAATACAACACAAATAGTATTTTTCGGTAAAATACAAATTCAATTATGGAATTTATTTTTTTAAATTATTGGATTTTTGAACTAAATAATATTTCAATAAAATATTATTTTTGAATAATTTTTATCATATATAAATTTTCATAATATTTTTATGAAGAGAAATGTAATTTTTATAAGCGTTTAAAAACTATTACTGTCAAAAAAACCCATCATTTCTCAATAAATATTGATTCTTATATTAAAAGTTAAAATAATCATATTTAGAAAATTTGTTATATTAAATTAATATCATTTTTGGATTTATAAAATCAACATTTTCCAATGTTTCATTTTTCATAACTTTTTCAGCGTCGAATATTTGGTAAAAATTAAATACTGTATAATTATACGGTGTATACTAAGACATCATAACAAATAAAAATATATATAATAAATATCTATAGAGGTTATACATGATCAAATCTATTTTTTACATTTAAAATAATGTTCTTTTCTATTTATTGGTTTAATTTTATAAAGCATTTGTGAATCCTCCAAAACCATTAAAACATTTTAAATAAATAAAATAATTTATTTAAGAATATGACTCAGTTCCACGTAATAATGGGTATTATTTAATATTTTTCATCCATTTAACTAATAAAAAATCACACCCATTTGAGGAAACCATGGGATTATGTGTGGTTCTCATTATTTTTTATTTAAACTCCAAACCCAAAGTCTGAGAAATAATAACGAAATCCTCATTCATTCCCTTTATAAACCCAACCAAGCTTCCATTTAACATCCCTAAATATAATTTTATCATTTCCATAATCATTCCTCCCTCTCTAGAGTCCTCTCCTGGTTACCCCATTCCCTTGATAAGATTTTCCCAAGAATTTGTAGTCACATACACAAGTAAGAGATAAATTCCTTCCCTTCTTTATTAATGTTTCCTAATTATAGAATTTCTTATATTCTCTAATTCATAATTTTGGGATATATATTTATATGTAACTATTGCATAAAATTTTATGTCCAAACAATGAGAGACCACTTTCTCTCTCAATAAACCATTTTATGAATTTTTATGTGACGCTGTTATGCTGATGAAATTTCATTGAGATATACCAAGTTAAAACAATTATTTAGTGAATACCATACCAATTTCCTATCCAGGTTGTCCACATTTTTACACTTATACTTATTTATCGTGGACCTTAATTGTATTTATTCCACAATAATTGATAATGTAACAAAACATTAGGATTAGTGAATCCATTTTCTATGATCTACATTCCACACTTATGAATGGGAATGAAATGAATATGACGGATGTTCCCATAATTATATATCACTCTAATTAATTGTTCAATGTTTAGTCGCATGAGACATCATCATGGGATAGGGATTGAACCTGATACCTTTGTGGAATTTTTTCTATCATCTTATCTTGTTGTTTAGATTTTACATGTGTGTATGATGTAATGTTTTAAGTTGTTTCCACAATTCCCTTGTTTCCTTTATGATTATCATGCTTTATCATGCCTTATTATTCATGTTCTTTTAATTATCCATTTATATACCTATTTTATAATTTGTATTACCGTATTCCATGCTTATTTACTTTTTGTGATTTATTTATCATCCCATTGTAATGTACCTCCCCGGGTTATCCCATGTAGTTGTATGTTCGATGGAATATTATGATCATATTTTGGTGCTTTTCAATAAAGATGATATATTCCACATTTTATGTTGTTATGAAATGTACATATTACCCAATGGCCCTACAATTCTTAATTTTATGGGTTATATTATTGTTACATTTATGTAATGAATCTTGAATTATTGTGTAATAAAGAGAAGAGTTTTTATAGTTATTATCAAAGGGAGGTTTATTTATTTTGGGGATTAAAATTAGAAAACTCTTGTAAAATTCATTAAGAATAATACTAAGTATAATGAAAAAAATAAATGATTAAATATTCATTAATTGGTTTATAAATACAATTTATCCCTATATGGATACTACAATTGTATGTAGCTCAGAAATAGATGTACATATGGGTAAAACCTAAAAACAGCACACTAAGCTCGACTCGACTAGGAACTGGAGAAAACAATGTGCCTTACTACACACCTGGTTTTACACTTGTGGGGGATATTATTTGATAAATTCATTAATTCATTTCTAACCATTATTAATGGAATAAAAAATCAACAGAAGAGTATATGTTTGGAAATAAATTGTGGATAACAAAGATTGAAGCTTAAATTTCATAAAATGAGGAAATAATTATAATTTAAAAGTTATCCCTTTAATATCAATGGATTCCCTTTTATCTGTTTAATAAATTAAATATACTCATACTTAATTTTATATTTATTTTATCCAATGGATAGAAATATGTGGAATCAGGTAAACAATCAATGTAACGAAAAATGTGATTACTACCCCTGAAGAGGTACCCAACTCGATGGGAGCGTGAATTGCAAACTTTGTGATGAAATCCCCTCAGCTGACTCAGGTCTTGAATGGAAACTGGGATCAAGAGTAGTGCCAAATACCTATAAAAATAACAAGATATAATTAATATATTTATGTGACAAATTACTCTCACATTAAATGAATAATTTGATCTCTAAATCATGGAACCGTGAATAAACTTCATTGAGAAGATCTTCTCTATACATCAATGTTTCGAATAATATAATTTTATAATTTTAATTTATAATATGGAGGAAAAAATTGATCAGTGGTGTACATTGATCAATAATATGAATCCTGTGTAAGATATAAAAGTGAGGGAGTGTATGTAATTGGGGAAAATGTTTTTCAATAAATACTTTCATCGTACACTCTTACTTAAAATGGTAAGTGATTTTTTCCCCTCAAGGAAAAAATATGATGAATCTATCAGTGCGTACATGGAAAACATATGAAGACTTTAATGATTCTCTTTTACCTTTATCGGTACCCTGAAATTCAAGTTTGTCTATTTCTTTGGTGGGATAAAACCTAGTCCATTAAAATACCTAGCGATCCAAGGCATTGATAGCTTTGAGGAAATTATCTGATGTGACCTCATTATCAAAATGGAGATCATTGAATCTCAAGGGTATCGGGGAGATAATAAGTGGAAAGTAGAGTTTAATTCTTGTGATATGATGGAAAAATATAATTCTTCCTGTATATTTTAACAACTCACATTTCAAATCAGTGGAAAGAAGCACCCCAGAAAATTTCTAAAGGGGAAGATGAAATTTTTTACATGCAGGAAGGAAGGGAAACTAGATAGAAATTTATAACCTTAGGAACACACTAATGAATTGTATGAGAGGAATTCTCCAGTCAAACCTAAGTGTATTGTTCATTTCTTCAACTATAAGTAAACAAGGATCTTTTCAGGTCAATTTACTAAGAATATGGTTTTCAAAGACAACAAAAACCTTAAAGGTAGTAGGGGAGAGAATTTTTATAATAACCACTATGGTGGATCTCGACAATGAAGTGGTGATAGGTATTCAATTTAATCATTAAACGGTATAGAACATACTTTTTTATTCTAATTCTAGTAATTGCATCATACTATGAATGTTTAGTAGAACTATTGAAACCCCACAACAAACCATTGAAGTGGAGTTGTTGATGAAAAAAGAATGTGAAGTAATTATGTCATCCCATGTTTATAAATACCCCCCATTCTGAATGTGTGGGATGAGATTCCAAAAATACCAGGTCATACTTCCTTTGGTGTAATTTGATTCAATTTTGGGTATGGATTATCTTTCCCTATATAGATCCAAAATAATCTTCCATGAGAAACAAATCACTCTTCATATCATGAAGCGACCCATAATTATATACAAGTGCAAGGATGAGGATGAATCTTCATTATCACCAACATCAAAATCATAGATACTATTTCTCTATGAGAAAACATATATAACTCAAATTATTGGGTCGAATGAAATAATCATTATAAACAAAATTCTTATTTTGAGGGAATGTTATGTTGTGAATCCTGAGAAATTGTATGGTCTTCCTCTTATGAGAGAGGATGAATTTCAAATTAAGCTTATACCTGGGGAATTACCATTATCCAAGACGCCATATATAATCATTGTTGTGGTACATAAGGAGACAAAAAAATAATTAATGGATAATATGGATAAAGGGTTCATAAGCCCATGTGCTTCACCTTGGGGAGTAATAGTTCTCTTCATCAAGAAGAAGGGTTGTTCTATGTAGATTTTCATTGATTATTGTGATATCAATAAGATCATGAAAAAGAAAAAGTATCATCTTCCTTGGATTTATGACTTTTTTGATCAATTCTATGGAGCCAAATACTTATACAAGGTGGATCTGTGGTTGGGATATTACCATGTTTTGTTGAAGAATGATGATATTCCCAAGAAATCTTTTCATACAAGGTAGGGGAACAATGATTTTGAAGTGACACTTTTATAGATCGTTGATTCCCTAATAGTATTCATTTACCTGATTAATAGATTATTTTAAGGATAACTTAAACATTTTTTTGTTAGACTTTATAGATGATACTCTAATATAACCTGAAACTAATAAGGAGCATAAGAAGAATCTGATCACTATTCAAAGGACCCTGGGAAAAGATAATGTTTCTGATCAGTACAAAAATTTTGAGATATGGTAAAAGGAAGTATCATTCCTGGGACATATATTTACATGAAATTGGATATATATAGACCCTTCAAAAATAGAAGCAATTGAAGGATGCTTGAGGCCATCATCTATGATAGGTATCTATAGTTTCCTTGGATTATCTATGTACGGTCATCGATTTGAGAGAAATTTCTCAAAATTGTCAAACACTCTATCCAAGATAACTCAAATGGGAGTCATGTTTTCCAATATTAAATAATGTAAAGATAACATCAAATAATTTTATAGGAGGCTTATCACTATATTATTTTTCACAATACCCAAAAGTGGGATAATTTTTCATCCATGCAATGATGCTTTGAAGATGAGATTGTGTTGTGTGTTGATGAAGAAAAAATTTCATAAACTATTCTTTGAGGAATTTTATCATAAATGAACATATCTACCCAAAACATGATCTGGTTTTTCTTTAGTAATCATTTAATTGAGTATATATTGGAATTATCTGTTTTGGTGAATTGTGATATATATACGGATCACAAAATACTTTAGTATATATTTATACATAAAGACTTGAATATGAAACAATGAACATGCTTAGACGTGATCAAGGAAAATGAGTTCTAAATCCACTGCCTCCCTGGTAAATCGATTAAAATTAATGATTCTATAGGTATAAAGGATCCTTAAATTCTATCATTTATGATAATTGAGAGGGATATATTATTTTTAGATTTGAAATATTTGGACATGTGAGTAATTAATAAGGAAAATCAAAAATCATTTCACAGATTATTTCTCAATCATCCCTTCTGGAAAAGAAAACGGTTTCTCAAATAAATGATGTGGTAATTCATAGGAATATAGAAACTATATAAAAATGCAAATCCTTTTAGTTCAATGTTAATGACTAAATATTTTTGATATTTGGTTCAATACTATGTGTACCATTTAATCCTTAGATAAAAATTATTGGTTGGATGATTCACATAGCTCAACCTTATCCTCTTACCCAGGAAGATCAAAGATCTATCAAGATCACTAATAACACTAATGGTGGTAAAATATGAAGAATGAGATCAAGGAATATACATCCTGATTTCATGGATGTTTTCAAGTGAAATAGAAAAGTGAAAAATCCTATAGTATGATGAAACTATTTCCCATACCTACATGGAAATTGGAAAACATCACCATGGAAATTTTCAGTAGCATTCAAAATATATCAGTATGGAATATTAATATATGGGTTATGGTGGATTTTCATACAAAGGATTCACACTTCATTGTGAATCAAGAGGATTTATCACTTGATCAACTTGTACATATATACATCAGAGAAGTGGTGATCCTTCATGGAGTTCCACTAATGATTATTTTAGATAGAGATCTAAGATTAACCTCTATATTCTAGAAATTTCTCCAATATGATCAAAAATTGAGTAGAAATTCAGTATGGCCCATCATCCTCAAACTGATTGATAGTTTGAAAGGACTATTCAGACAAAGGAAGACATGTTAAAATAATGTGTTATGTACTCAAATAGTGGTTGGGTCCAATATCTACCACTAGTAGAGTTCTCTTAAAATAATAGTTTCCACTCAAGCATCCATATAGATCCCTACTAAGAAAATTGTTTTAGTAGGTGTTGAACACATGAATACTCGGATGATGTTGATGAACAAAAATTGTTATGTCCTGAAATGGTCACAGAAATTGTGGAAAAAGGTTATGACCAATCAGAAACACATTATGCCTTATCATAGTCAACAGATGTGCTATGATGATAATTATCAATGAGACCTATAGTTTTATGTTGTAGATATTGTATTTCTCTTCATATCTATGTGGAATAATGTGACGATATTTGGGAATAAGTGAATGCTTAGTCCAAGACACATAAGACACTTTTAGATCCTTGATCACATCGGATTAGTGGCCTACCGACTTGCACTCCCACTAGACCTGTATCATGTATATAATGTATTCCATGTAGCCCTCATGAGAAAGTACATATCAGACCCATCACATGTACTAAATATAGATATAATACCATTATAGAATTATCTTTCTTATAATAATTATTAAACCCTAATTGCACTTGAATTAGCATTAATAGATCATCATTACACATGACATATCAGGATACTAATCTTTACCCGTTGCATTGAAGCTCCATCAGGATTCACCATTTATAAACATGTCATTTCATGCATAAGTGTGCCACATGGATCATTTAACGTCACATCATTCAACATCATAAGTTTTTCCAAGATTAATAAATATAGATTACATAAGTATTAGTACCATTAAATATGTATATTTTCATAATGGTGAATTCCTTTGATAGATAAATGGGTATGTTATTCTCTATACAATTATTTTGTCTTGGAAAATTGTGGTGCAATTTTGGCAGCATAATAGTCTGACATAAAAATACATAAAAATTTTTCATGAGAGAGAAAAGGGTATATATTCATATTTAAATAAAATGGAATGTAAGGGGTTCATATAGATACATGTATCAACACATCTAATTTGGAAAAATAATTAGTTACAAAACAAAGAAACTTGAAGACAAAGGCGAAATAGAATAACTCTTACGAAATTTCCTCATGGTAACAGGTGTACATGGGAGGGATTAATGAGAGAGAAATATGTATCTCAACATTAAATAATAAGGAGAGAAGTATGTGGGAGGTTATAAATAATACCCAAAAATGTTTATTTAAAAATAAAATGGTATAACAACATGAAGAAACCTGGACAAAAAAAGGAAAGGAAGGAATCCCATACAGAATTTCGACATGGTAATTGGTGTACACAGGGGTTCATAAGAGGGAGAAATGAGAGTGAAAGGGGGTATCATAATTTATAAATTAAATTATAATAATATATGATATTTAATAACAAATCAAATCATAGTAATAAAATAAATTAAAAGTCATAACATGAAAATAATTTTTGATAGAAGAGGAGGGTTAAAGATCCCTTATAAAATTTCAGCATAGTAAGAGGTGTGCTTAAAGGACCGTAGGGGTGATTTATGAGAGTGAAAGGAATATATCCTCATATATATATCAAATGGATAGTATGGGGTTGTGGAACATCATAACCCAATATATATATATGGATCTTAATAAGCATAATTTAAAATAGTATCTTTGAAGGAAATGAGATGAGTGAAATCCCTTACTTGGAAATGTGATCCCAAAGGCTTGGGAGAGGATTGAGAGAGGCTTATTGAGAGCATGATGGACCTTTAGAGGAAAATATAGAGAATATATCATTGTTTGGTCAATCTCAAAATAGTTTTAGTTAAGAAAATTGGGAACTTGGGTGGGTTTATATAGGAAAAGAGAGGCAATTCTTTATTTTTTTGGACTTGTACACTACACATTAAACTAATCAAAAACACAAACCAAACCATGTTTATTTCCCATGGTTTTTTTCCAAAAAGGATTTGGAAACATTATTTTATAAGTACAATAGCCTAAATTTTTAAAATATTTGGCCTTCGTATGAGGAGGTGAGTCACGCTCTCAAGGATATTATTTTAAAAAGATACAAATATTCAATCAGTCTTGGAGGGTCCACTAAGGAACCATAAAATTAATCATAAAAAATATAAAATCAGATTATTTTAAATATAAAACATATATTTTTCGAAAATACTTTTTATATTATTTTATTAAATTAGTATTAGGTCATTATTATGTCATAAAATTCATTTTATATTTAAAAGGTATTTAATTTTACCCAAACATTTGATTGTCTCAGAAAATTACAAAACATTCACCATTAGATAATTTTGATGTCTTTAATCCAAGAATAATGTTCCTTTTACCTGAATAATTTTTTAAATATCTGAATTTCCAAATTTTAAAATAAAAACCCACATTTATTTAAAATTCATAGGTTTTGATAAAAACAGCTTTCAAACCATAATAATAATTAAAACTGAATTCATAAAAATTATACGATTATTAATATTTATTAAAATTAATTTAGTTATAATATTTTATTAAAATATTATTAAATTAAAAAGTCCATTAATTTATCAAAATAAATTTCAAATTTTAATATTTACTAAAAATAATGTTTATGCTTTAAAAAATTACAGAGTAACAACAACAGAATTAATGTATATTAATTATACAAAATAATGAGAATAATTATAGTGGTAGGGTATTCTTACATAACCACTTATAACATACGCATAAGACTTATGGGTATGGTATGCAATGGTGATAGACTCTTTAGGCATCTTATATAACATCGCTTGGGTGGTAATCTTTATTAACTTCCACTTCTCTGGTAGGCAATTTTGTTCATGCTTAACAAATTATAGCTCAGCTTAGGATTGGTCAAGAGAGAAGCCCAGTGATAATACCTCCTTCACGAGCTCCATAAAATGGGCTTCATATGGCATAATTATACTCGTAGAGGTCGTAAACCCTTATTTCTGAGTTCATTTTTCCCTTTTTAATTTATAAAAATAATAATTATAACATTGAAATTATTATTGTATCCAACGGTCATATTGATATTCGGTCATAAATTACCAATTGTCATTAATGGTCGAAAACTGATAGTTACACTTCAATTTATAGTTATATATTTTTAATTAATGGGACATAGAAAAACATACATTTTTAGGAAAAATATCTTATTCAAAAGTTCATGTTGTTACATTCTTACCCCCTTAAGAAATTTCAGCCTCGAATTATACTTTTTCCACACTAAAATAGATGAGGGTACATCTCCTTTATTGCTTCAATAAGGTATTCTGTCTTTCTTGTTGTAATTTCATTCAAATAGAAAGGGTTCATTCATCATTAAAGTACCTATGGATTTTTTCAAAAAAATCTACTTCATTTACCCAAAAATTACTCAAGTGTCTTGGATTATATTGATGGAAGTACCGATAAGTTATTAAAATGTTATTTATTATATATAATTTTTAAATATCTACTTCAACTTGTTTTTTAAAAAAACTCAAACTGATTCATCATCAAATATTTTTAAATAGGGTTTTGGTAGATCATTTTTTGGTGTTTATTCAAAGATAGAAATCAATAATTTGATAAATATTGGTAGCTCATAGGTCAACCATTATTACAACATTTAGAAAAACATTTAGTGCATCATCATTTTGATATATAGTGAATAATTTGATATGTCACTTGTGTTACTTCTCATGCTTAGCCTAGTGAGAAAGTTGAGGGAATATGGTTCTCCAATAGATAGTTCATGATACTTGAATGAATCATGCAATTACAGAGGTATTGTAAGCCTCATAACGTTGTATTCTTGTAACATTGATAATTTTAAAAGTTTCAATTTCATCTGATCGTGACTTTAGGATAATCTATTCAAGTAGTTCTTCAGGGAGAGAGAGAAGAGTTGTTTTTTATCTTCCTCATTCCATTTCTAATCTAAGAAATAGAAAATAAAATTAGGGTGTTGGAATACTTTGCTACTAATAATGTAAAAATAAAAACATTGGAAATAAAAGGATAAACTTGTATAATATATTCTATCTAATGATACCCTATGTTTCAATCCTGGTTATCCATGATCTATATCATAACATATATTCTTATGGAATTTTCTTTTTCCATAATAATGGTTCATACTATGATTATGAATTTATAGAAGCATATCCCTCAATAGTGTCATAATAAAGATTGTAGAAAGGCATGTTTTCATGCACCAGTTCTCATTCAATTCTAGCTCAAAGTGGTGTTTTTGGGTTTTACCCCTTGATACATCTGTGCCAGACCTGCCTATACTTGTCTGTATCCATAAAGGGATATATTTCCATGATAAAACCCTGACTCTATACGCCCCAAAATTTAGGTATGTTTTCCTTATACATAGTCTTATCCCTAAGGCATTCACTATGTTTTTCTAATATTATTCCCTAAAATAACTAAACCTTCCCTCGGATACCAACTATAACAACCTTTCTCTTTGTTACACACTTAAAAATTCATTATTACAAAAATGTGCACTTAAGAAAACTATGAGGATCAAGAGGTATTGTGTATTGGTAAATTATATAAATTACATAACAAGAAAAATCATAAAACACAACATCTTTATTGAAAACTTCTTTTACATGACCACAACATTCTTTCATACATAGCATTGCATGGGTTACCATGAGGACATGCATAAGAAAAGGGTGAGCTATAAAGCCCGGTATGGGTGTAAATAAGGCATAACATGAAGAATTTATTACATTTTAGGAAATATTACTATCAACGTAGAAAAAGAGAAACATGAACATAAAGGCATGATATAACATGATTATCATAACCTGGAAATGTGGATAACGACAATCAAGATATAACACAAGAAAAGACTTATTACACATGGATCACGAGTAAACCCTCAGTGAAAATGAATTATCATGAGTAAATGGTCTTTTAGATTGAATTATCATGAGTATACCCTAATTTCACATGAATTATAATGATATTAATCAGTACCCAATGCATTATAGCGCTATACGGTCACACCCTTTGTAAACATTTCATTTCATGCATAAGTGTGCCACATTGTTCATATAATGTGGAATAATTCAACATCATAAATTATTATACAATTAGAGAATTGTGTAATATATGCATATAATTACCATTAAATATGTATATTTTCATAAAGGTGAATACCCTTGATAGATAAATGGGTATGGTATTCACTACACAATGATTTTGGCATGTAAAACTGCGGTTCAATTTCGGTATCTTAACAGTGTGACATAAAAACATATAAAAATGGTTGATTAGAGAGAAAGGGGTATCTCATAATATCTACATGAAATTGGTAGTAAGATGTTCATATAGATACATTTCCCAAAACATGGAATTTGTAAATATAAGGGGTAACAAAATATAGAAACTTGAAGAAAGAGGATAAATGGTATAACTGTTACGAAATTGTAGCTTGGTAATGGGTGTACAATGGAAGGATTAATGAGAGGGAAAGAGGTATATCATCATTAAAACATAAGGAGGTTTGTATTTTGAGGTTACAAATCATACCTCGGAATTTTTAATTAAAAATTAAAGTGTATAACAATATAAAGAAACATGGAAAATAAGAGAAATGAAGAAATCCCTTATAGAATTTTGGCATGGTAACAGGTGTACACAAGGGTTCAAAAGATGGTTAAATTATAGAGAATGGGGTCTCAAAAATTATTAAATAAATGGTAAGAAAGGCGTATATTTAATAACATCTCCCAAGATAGTAATAAAATAAATTAAAATAAATAACATGAAAATAATACTTGATAAAAGAGGAGGGTGGAAGATCCTTTATGAAATTTCAGCATTGTAACGGGTGTGATTAAAGGATCATAAGGGGGATTTATGAAGAGTGAAAGGAAGATATAATCATATAAATATATGAAATTGACATTATGATGGTCGTGTAACATCATAACCCAACATATAAATATGGAACAAAAGAATCATAATGTAAAAGTGTATCTTCAATGGAAATGGGTAGAGTGAAATCCCTTAAATGGAAGTGTGATCCAAAAGTCTTGGGAGAGGATTGGGAGAGGATTATTGGGAGATTTTTCAGACTTGGGAGGATTCTAGAGGGAGGAGTGTAGATGTTGGTCTATATCCAAGTGGTTTTAGTGAAGATAAGTGGGATCTTGGGTGGGTTTATATAAGAATACAGTGGAAATTCATTATTATTTAGGTTTTGGACACTACTCATTAAACTAATCAAAACTGAAAACCACGCCATGGTTTTTTCCCATGGTTTTTTCCAAATTGGATTGTAAAATATTATGAAATAAGGCCAATAGACGATTTTATTATAATATTAGGCTTCCTTATGTGGAGTTGAGTCACACTCTCAAGGAAATCATTTTAAAAAGTTAAAATATTTTGTAAGTCTTCGAGGGTCCACTAAGGCACCATAAAATTAAACCAAAAAATCAAAAATCACAACAATTTAAATATAAAACATATATTGGCCGAAAACACATTTTATATTATTTTATTACATCACTATAAATTCAATATGATTCCAAAAAACACATTATATATTTAAAGGGAATTTAATTTTTAACCAAAAAATGAATGCTTTAAATTTTTTAAAAAAATTCCTCATTAGATAATTTCAAAGACCAAAATCCCAAAATAATATTCATTTTATCTAAATATTTTTTCTAAATATTTTAATTATTACTTTTTAAATAATAAACAACATTTATAAAAAATTCTTGGCTTTTGATAAAAACAATATTCAACCTTAATAAAAATTACATTTGAATTTATAGAAATTATATGATCATTTATATTAAATAAATATATTTTTGTAATAATATTTTATTAAAATATTATTTATTTCAAAAATCCATTAATTTATCAAAATAGATTTCTTAATTAAATGTCAACTAAAAATACTATTTTTTGAAATAACATTAAAAAAGTAACAATAATAAAGTTAATGTATATTCTTTATACAAAATAATGCTCACGATAATAGTGTTATGGTATTGTTACATAACCATTTAGAACACCTGAATAATACCTAAGGGTATGGTGTGTGATAGTGACAGACATTTTGGGTAGCTTGGGTAACATCACTCGGGTGGTAATCTCAATTAACTTCTTCTTCTCCTGTAGGTGATTCATTTCAATATTAACATGTTGAAGCTCTGCTTGGGCTTGGTCAAAGGCAAAGCCCAGTTATACTAATTCCTTCTTTTTATCCAAAAAATGGGCATCATATAGAAGAATTCTTCATGTTGAGGCTATCGACTCCCCTTTCAGAATTAATTTTTTCCATTTTCATTTATAAAAATAATAATTATAACATTAAAATTATTATTGTATCCAACGATAATATTGATTTTCAGTCATAATTGATCGATGTTCATATAATAGTTGAAAATTGATAGATAAATTTCTATTTATAATTAAATATTTTTAATTAATGGGACATAGTAAAACATAAATTATCAAGAAATAAAATTTATTGAAAAGTTCTTCTTGTTACAATACCCCTGGTCAAAGTACTATAGAGAAAGAAAATGTTTAATGAAGTGACGAGGGAACTAGGGGATGTTATGAAACAGAATTTCCCTCAGTTTTTTTAGTGTGTGAAATGGAAATTTTTAGGGTGAACGATCATAAGGGGGGAATTGTAATCACCCTAATTGCAATAAATAAAATTTCCCTTTATATTTAAACAATTATCTTATCTTTTAATATGGTTATATAAAACATATTCACTTCATTGGTTTTATTATATCCAATCTAATTTAAAAAATAATTAATAGTATTTATCGTTGATAAAATAAATATTTTATAGTGATCATATGATTAGTATAATATAGGGTTTTAATAGAAGTAATGGAAATGGACAAAGGAAGTGATGGCATCAACCTGTAGGATCATACCCTATAAGGCCTATTTATCAGAGATTCCAAGGGAGAAATATTCATTCTGATTTTCCCTTGACAAAACCCATGATTAGATCAAACAACTTAAGCATTTTTAAATCTATTTACGGGAGTAGTTCTTGATCATAAAGATCATATCCCAAACCATGGTCATTAAACCACCTTATGAAAGTCTCATAGTCACACAACGTAACCTTTGGGAATTTTCTATAGAATAATAAGGATGTGTATAAAAAACATAGAAATATGATTATGTACATTATTATTTATTTAATAATAATTATATTTTCATCCTATTATTATTACATGAAAAATGATTTTTATTTTAATACAATAATACTCAAACAACATCTTTGGGGTATATTCATATTTATTTAAAGAAAATAATTTTGATGAATTAATTTTTTTTAATTAGTTATATTTTACTAATATATAATTATTAAATAATTTTTATCAAATAAAAGATAATATAATTTTTATGAAGTTGCGTTTAATTTTTATAAGGGTTCAAACACTGTTATCTCAAAAAACACTACATTTCACAATAAATGTAGATTATTACATTACAAGTGAAAATATGAATATTTATAAATAGATTTAGATAAAATTAATATAAATTATTTAATTGGTCCCTTGAAATTATCCAATGGTAAATGTTTCATTATTTTCTGAGATAGTCAATTTTTTTGAAATAAATAATAAATACCATATAAATATATTGTGTTTATTGTGACAAAAAAACCACCCAAAATTGATGTTTAAAAATATTATAAATCCTAAAAATGAGAGAATATATGTTTTAAATTTTAAATAAAGTGATTTAAGGTTTATTTTGTAAATTTTATAAAGCCTTTGTGAATCATTCAAAACAGTTAATTTATTTTACGTTTTAAAATCATTTCATTAAGATTTTTACTCACACAAACATAATAATGGGTAATATTTTATTATTTTCGTCCCATCCCATTTTAAAACAATTAAATCCAATCCAATTTGGAAGATTCGGTGGGAAAAAACTGTGAGATGTTTTTTGTTTTTGATATTTTGTTATTTAGAGTCCAAAACCATAGTTTGAGAATTAATAAAGAAATCCCCACTAATTGTTTCTATAAAACCAACCCATATCCCATTTATATTCACAAAAAATTATTTTATAATTTTATTACTCTTCCCTCTCCCCTATAGTGTCCTCACATACACCCCCAATATCTCATGATGCTCCGACCAAGTATTTGGAGTCACACACTCAAGTAAAATATCACTTCTTAATATTCTTTATTATAGTTTCCTTATTATCTTATACCTTCTATTTTATTATTCATAATGTTGGGATTTGTATTTAAATATCCCTATTAATTCCAATTTTATTTCAAATTCTGATATACCCCGTTCTCTCTCTTCAACACTGTTTATGGATTTTTATGTGAAGAAATTTTGAATTATAACTTTCACTACAAAATTTTGTGCCAAAACAATTCTGTACTAAATAGCATACCCATTTCCTATTGGTGGTGTTCACCGTTATGCACTTTTAGTTCACTAACATGGTACTTATATGTTTTTCTTCCATACTCCTTGATCATGGAATGAAATAATATGAATAATTATTCCATGTTCTATGATCTATATGGAATACATAATCATGAGAATGAAATGAATGTGACAGGTGTCTATAGAATTATATAGACCTATAATTCATTGGTTAAGATTTCATCTCATGATACATCATGTTGGTATTGGGAGTTAACCATATTCCTTTTGGAGACTTTTTCCATTATTATGGCAAGGTAGTTATCCTTGACCAATGTGTATGATGCATCGGTTTATGTTGTTGCCACATTTTTTATGTTGGCTTTATGTTTATCAAGCCATATCATGTCATATTATTCTTGTTCCTTTTGATACCCATTGATATTCATGTTTTATAAGAGTTATTAACTTATTATATTCTTATTCCCTTACTAGTATTTATATCTTACACCTTCATTATGTATGTTCCATGGTCTTCCCATGCAGTTTTATGTTTGGTGGAATATTATGGGCATGTTAATAATGTTTTCAATAATAATGATGTATTCTCTATTTATGTTGTTTTTTAATGTACCTAATTCCAAAAGTAATTATACATATCTATCGTATGGGTTTTTTATGTGTAATTTTATGTAATAAATCATGAATTGATTTTTAATAAAGATAAGGGCTTCTATAGTGTTGCCTAACCAGTAAACGTAATTACTAAAATAAGAAAATAATTTTTTCCCCAAATCATCCCAGGAAAAACTCATTATTCACACCATATCATATTCTATGAAATTAAATTCATCTGTTTCATGTTTTTGTTGGTTTATTTTTACAATTTTAGGTTTAATATATATGAATCAGTGATCATTAGATATTTTGAATCATAGGATAATACATTTTTTCTCTTCTATGTTGAATCCTTTAAACATTTCATGAATGTAACTCTACCACAAGTCCTTCACAAAATTTTCTATGGGTAAATATTTTTCTTTATAATGTTATAATTTAATTCATTAACAGATATACCAAAGGAGACCATATCATAAAGATAACAAAACATTGTTTATAACATAACTATTTTACATTGGTGTCTTTTTCCAAATTTCAAACTCTCAGGAAACATATGTTATTTTATATTATAAATTAATTCCTTATTTTTTAATTAAAAAAGATTTTAAAACCCTGTTAAAAATATATCTTGTTGGTTAAATAGGAAATCATATGTTATGGGTGGAAATACCAATCTTTTTAATAATATGATTTAATGAAATTTTAATTAAGATCAATTTGGGTGTATTGAAATAAGGAATAGATAATTTTTATGTGGATCCATATGAATATGGGAAGGACCATGTGGATTAGACAGGGAAGTACTTCTAATTTTTGAACACTATATTATACTATCAGGTGATGACATGAGATACGATGGATGGGTTTCCTCTCATGTGTTCAATTGTTAAGAGTTCAGAATGAGAATGGAGATGCATTGGATTTTTATATTGCAATGATTCATGGAATTCATCCAAGGTTATACTTTGGATTTAGGATATTTTACTTTATTATGTATACATATCTTGATCAAATATTTCCTTACATTGTTTTTATTTTATATAAAATGTGATAAAACATGTTCTTATTTTAATTTCATGTTTGTGAAGTGTCCTAAGATGTATAATGGGTTATATAATCCCCCCTTGTATATGTACCTTTGTTTTTATATAGATTCAATTTATCATGATATAGGAATGGATATAATTTCATACATCAATAGTAGAGCATCTTGATTTTTCATCCATGGTTAATATGAGTTGGATCTTTGTAGTTGACCGAGTTTTGTTTTTTGGAGTGGCGAAACATCGGTAAATTTATTCCTTAATACTTTTGGATTATACATTATTTTTACATGTTTTATTTTTAAACTAATATTATTTTCATTTATTAAATTTTGGGTGTTTTTTTTTGTTTTACCTCATAAATCATATATGGTTTTCGTTATATAATATATTACATGATGTTGACATCTGTACAAAAAATGACAGATCATTCCCCAATGAAATTCATCAATCCTAATAATTTATTTCAAATAATTGGTTTATGGGGGATGTCACATAAGGTTAGTGGAATATTAATTTTGTCTAAGCTACTGGGTTTGGTCCATGACATTAAAAAATCCATATATACCATTAAATTTTTTCAGATTCATCATGATATGACTAATTTGTTGTAGGTATATCACAAAACCAAATACATCATCATATATGACTTCATTTCCAATTATTTTTGTGGGGTATATGCATTGTGTGTGCATCAGCCCCTCATTCCCAGTTTCCAATGTTAGGAGGATTCCATCACATTTATCAGCGATTTAAAATCCTTGATTAAAATAGGATGATGGGATTTTGATTCCTCATTCCATGGTTTCCTTCTTTTACATTATCACCTAGTTCAGGTCTCTCTATTATATATAAGTCATGTTCATCAAAGGAGTTCTGGTGCCATCATGAAGTGGACATTGTTTAATTGCGCTTTTTCTATCTCGATAGGGAAAAAAATTCAGTTTCATGAGGTAGTAACATTGGGAATGATTGGTTATTTATGGACATTGAGTGGTTTGGGAACCTTTATAGAAATCTCCATTGGATTTTTTTAAAAAAAATACTATTTTAGGACATAAAGATAGATTTTGGGGGGTTGAATTTGTTTCACAATTCATCACATCATGTTCACAACATTTTATTTCACACCTCAAAACCCTTGTGGGGTGTGTATAATGTTTTCTCGGGGTGGTGGAATGATCATTCACAATAGAAACATGTGTAAACATTATTATTAGGAGGATTACAATGGATTTTGTTTTTGTTGAACAAAAAACAATCAATGGTTCCCTTATTCGAGATGCTTTGTTAACAGGCATTACAAAGATAGTAGATCATTTCAATATGGATTCAACAACACATAATAACTCACATTGGTTCATAGGATGGGAGGATAAGATACTAACACCATTTTCAGTGGAATTATTCTAGGACTCTCATAAATATTTAATATATATTCATGAATTAGTTATAAAATACGAAAAATAACACGATAATCTCTTAAGGTAAGAATAAATTATCTATAAGTGTTGGATTTAGAATCATCTGTATGTATTCAAATATATTAACTCATAAAAGAATTTCTATATATATAAGTTTATCTATTTTTTGGAACCCTTTTTTAAATGGATTATATATTCTTATGTCATTTATTATTACGATGTTGGTTTTAAGCCGCATAGTGTGGGTCTCTAGATTTTATCACCATTTAAGAAGATGTGAGTTTCTTTCATGCTAGGATTGGTCCCATATAGATGGGATTCCTATATATCATTGTGAATGGAATTATAAATCATGTATCTTGGTGCCACTTAATGGGACACATTTTATGTATTGAGGTATAGTTTTGAGGACCAAACAATTCAGTTTATCTTCAAAGGGAAAGGACGTCTATGTGGAAAGTTCCTTGTTAAATATTGGTGTGGGAATTATTCTAAAGTTCTCTAAAGGAAATAGAAATAATGTATCCTCCTAGTTTAGATATGATCCCATTGAGAATTTATCCCAAAGAATAATATGGTTGATTGTGGTGTTGATATTGAACCTCAATTAGGTATCCTATGTATCCCATTTTGAATGAAATCAGATCCGAGATAGTTCAGTAGGGTGGGGCCTCCACCTATGGAGGCCCTTTGATGGTTTTTATCAAAGGGTATATGGACCATTAAGATAGATAAATGTATTTCTGGACTTATAGAAAATAAGAGTCCCTTGGTTTCATCCTTAGTAATATGTGCCTTTGAAGTTTTTTCTTGTAAGGGATATGGACCTTTGATATGTATATATGTCTTTGAGTACATACAACGAATAAGAGACCCATGGTTGCTTCATCATGAATTTGGACCATTTATGGATTTTATCATTGGGGATATGACCCTTTGAGATGGATACATTGATTTTAAGACTACAAACAAAGAATAATTTCTTATAGAAAGAAAATGAAAAATTAGAAATGAATTCTATATCGATACAAGTATATGATAGTGAAAATGTTGTTGTAATCACTAACCTCTAAGACCATGTGATTAATTTTTAGTGTGAGAAATAAGATTAATTGGATTATTTAGAAAACCGCACAATCTCTTTCATCTACTGGTGGATGAATTTGGGGAAACATCATAGAGAAATGGATTTTATATGCCCATATCCTCTAATATTTTCACACCCTGGGGTTAGGTCTTATGAACCCATGAAGATATCTCCCACAACAAAGAATAGTGGATTTCTCTAGAAGGAATTTCCCATTCCAATTTACATAGAGGGTGAGAGGATAATATTTCACTAGTCCTCATTAGAGGGAAGGAAAAGTATCTTTCATCACTATGCAAAATGAGGAGGTCCCTAGGACTTCCTGATGATCTGATTATATATATTATGGGGAATTGAGGGAGGCCTCATCCTGTTCCCCCTCAGATGATAGATCCAAGGGAAGAGGTTACCAACAATTGGAAACCAGAAAAAGGATCCAAATGTGTGGGTTTATTAGGTTAGGGTGGGGAGAGCATAATATGTCCCTCTTAGGTGAGGCCTTGGTGATCTTAATATGTATAACATAGGGTTTTCTTGTGTGAGTCGATAGTGCTTCACACATGGTAAACATGGGAAAGATGGAGATGACTTTAGCTGATAAGAAACTTGGGAAACAAATCATGGGTGAGTCCTTTCTCTTGGATCCAAGGGTTTCCACATGTATCTTTGGATGACTTCCACTCTTGTGTTGGGCTATATAAGGGAGTTTTCCCTTCTTCCCTTATACTAGGGTTGTTGTCTCGCACTTGTTTCTTTTCAACACTATAGAGACTCTAATATGACTATCCTTATTAATGTTTTCTTCTTTTAAGGATTAAGGAACTACTTGAAGGTTTAGAGGACTTGGGTAAAGGACTAAAGAGAAAATATATTCAAGTATTCTCTGAGTCCTCTATTAATTCAAAATGATGAGACCAAGGGTGCTATTTATAGTCATTTTATGGACCCTAGGTAAAGATGTTAACTCCATCCAGTGTGTTGTGTTGGGTATAACTCATGTGTAACCTATTCAAGTCTCTGGGGTGAGCTTTTATAGGTCATCGTGATGGTTTTGACATGCACATGATTGACATATATGAGTTCAAAATGCCAGTGGGTCTTGTATGCATGATCTGTGAAGGATATTTATTGATTTCATGATGGGTTCAGTCATGCTGTATGTGTGAGATCTTGACTTATATAATATATAAATGTCCAACTTCAAACAACCATAACTTTTTAACTACATGTTCATTTGGGCCCCATGAGTAGTCATATTGAATTTTGTGAAGGGAACTATACCCATAATTTTGATGTATACACCCTATCATTGTGTTTTATTATGTGAAAATGTGAAAAGAAAACCCTCAAAATGGGTTCAACACATCGATTCATTTTTATGAGTAATTCCCAAAATCTATAGATTAAATTAAAAGGAATGTTCTCACCACTATACCATTTTATTGGGAAATTTATCTAAGGAATATCCCTTCCTTAGTTTTTGAGTATTCCTATAGTGTATGGCAATCCAATCTTATTCATCTTCTGAAAAAAGACACATTTTTACTCAAACTCCAAAGTTGGTACCTATGTTTTGATTATATCAACGTTCATTTGTAAAATTTGATGGAATGAATGTTTTTATCCCACCACCTATAATTATATTCATTCAGAATGAATATAATCTAATATATGGTAAATATAGTGATCTTCAATGCATTCGAAAACGATTTATTGGTGTTTATGCCTATATCATATATGGGGGACGCTCAAAATGTTTCCTAACTCATGGGCCCTAAAATTTCAATTTTGAATATTTCTTGATTCATATAACAAGCCTTATAAACAATTTTCCTTTTTAATCATCACCTTTATTTCTAATTAAAATATTATAGAGACTCAAAGAGAAAGACGTGAATTATTCTTAGGCATCCATTTATGTATTTTTCAGAAATCATGTTTTATTCATACTTCTTTTCATTGCTAAATTTTTCCTAATAATTTGGAGTGCATGACTAGTTGTATGAAACTCAAAATTTATCATGAGTTCCCTTTTATGGATTTTATTTAGGTGATTAATATGTCGCATTTTGTCATAATTTTATTGTCTTGTGAGACAGACTATGTAAACTGGTGATTTAGGTTGAACAAATTTGCCCATGAGTTACGGGATGACAACACAAGCAGGGATTGATATCTGGGAATGTTCTAAAATTATTCATAATGAAAAAAGTGATTTAATGTCATGATTATTGTATTTATGGATTTTAAACATGATATGAATAAAGTATCCATCGATTCACCACATTCCCTTTTTGAAAATTATTTTACAGTATGGAATTATCGTAGATTACAGAAATAGAATAGGTTTCTTCTGAGGAAACATTTGCCTCTAGTTGAAAGACCATTTGGGGGAGACTTATACAAATAAAAAATGGGGCATATTATGAATATTCAAAACAATGGTGACATCAGGATTCATACATCCTATCATTGATAGTTGTGGGATGTTTCTGAGGCTCTGTATTTCTCAAGACAACATAGGGTGGTTTCTGAAAGGAAACAATCAAAGAATGAAGGGATTATACGGTCTATCACTAGCCATGAATAAATATCCACTACAACACAAGTTTTATTATCAAAAAAATTATGTAGATTTTATGATGACTATAAACTTTCAAAGGATATATAATGGGAGAAAACCATTACCTTCTACCTAGATTGAGGTTGTTTCTATGAATTGGGGAACAAAAATGTTTTTGATGTTGTAGCAGCTATGCCTAGAATTGAGAATCTATAAATTACATCATGTAATGATTTAATGAGAATAAATTTTTATATATTACATTATGGTGATGTGGTGGATAACCAACATCAATAGAATAGGATCTTCCCGAGTGAGGGTTGATGTATAGTACAGTTTAAGGATATGTGACCAAGATGTGGATTGTATAGTTTAAAATATAATTTAAAATAAATTCGGTGAATTTTTTTTACATAATCTACCTTTTACCCAGATATTAACAATTTACCATTTCATGGTTATCTAACCAATAATGTATTATCAATTTCAATTATGAAGGGTGAGGATCATAAGTCGTAGTCTGGGGGATTCTGGATCAAAGAAGTGATACATGATATGTATTAAATGAATGACCATGTTCCATGGTTGGGATGTGGTTTTTTTATAATTTTCTTGGGGATTAAGAATATTGAATATGTTCTTCTCAGGGAAAAATGTTCCTTAGGTCAATAGTCATTTTTTTATACATATAAAATTCCATACTAGCATGTATCAATGTATAGTAAAACATAGGAATCCTCTGGTTGATTTACATTTTCGGGGACACTTTTATAAACCGAAAATGTTGTGTTTTAATGAATATTTAAGACAATGATTTGATCAATAATTGGACATTATATCACTGATGTCAAGAGTAAGCTCATTGATATTATTATTTCCCTGGAAAAAGAGTTTCGTTTTTGTAAGGAAATTGGGTGAGTGTGGAAGAATCTATTCATGTTGAGATCACCAAAGAATAGGAATAAATTTATCCTATTCAAGTTGGACCCATACATAAGGAATGAGTCTTTTTTATGTTGTGGATAGACCCAATATGTAGGATCTAAGCGTCACCATATATCTCATCCAAGAGAGAATCTAGACACACATTGTTCTAGAATACAATCCCTACACTGACCTAATTCTTTTGTGGAGAAAGTGTATTTCTTCTTCTATGAATTTGGACTCATGAGGTGGGTGAGAACCCACACTGGACCCGCCAATGTAGATCTTGAATATACATAGAAGTGTGGGAGAATATTTTACATATTCCTACATGATTAGGATATAGGATCTATGATTCAATGCATGTCTCATCCAAGAAAAACTCAAGACACACATAGTTCTTGTATTTATGTTACATAAGATATGTCAATCATGATGTTTGATATCATTCGGTTAGGATATATGTTGTTCCTTTTAAGGTATTCCATCCATTACCATGACAACCATGACTTGAACTAATAATCCTAGACAATATAGGGAACCTTTTCCAAAACACTTAATCCCATTGGAATTATCCTCAGTGTGAAGAACATGGATTTTTGAAGGTTTCTTTCACCACATAAAGGTGATAAAAATAAAGTATATGGTAGTTTTGATCTTATTGTGTCTCTACAAGGTTGTATGATCCAGGTGTCTCTACACATCTAATTCAAATGAGAAATAATCCACACATAGTTTTGGGAAACCATGAAATTTAATGTTATGTGGAAAGGATGAAGGTTAATTAATGTGAAAATGAAGGCATGAATCCCTATAAATACTATCTAGTAATTCTGGGAATCGTCTTATGATAGGAATCTCATTTTTTTACACAAGGCTTGCTAATCTAGTTTCCCGATGTATCGTCTGCATCGTAAATATGGTTAGAGAATATTTTAACATCATGTGATGAGTATTTTTCCTAAAGTTTAACACCATCTAAATTGGATTATATGGGTTTCTTTTATTTTTAGGTCATATTGATAGGATCATACATCAGTGATAAGATGAGTTACATAAGGCATATCAGGCCATTGTTGTTCTGACATACTTTGGTTATGATGAAGGAAACTGTAAATGATGGTCTTGGTGGTTATTAGATCATGGTAAGTGATATGGTATATATTTGAAATTTGTGACTATAGACCATGTTAGAAATATGTTTTCCAGTATGATTTAATAGAGTCTTATAAATATCGAAACTATTTCACCTATTAAAAAATGTGCCTCTAGATATCAATACATTTGATGGTGGATTATGTAAATCCAAACTAGAGAATGTAAATGCATAATCAAAACAACATCATCATCCGGTTAACATTCCCTTTTGTGGGTGACATATAAAAATCCAAACAAGGGAATATCAATGAATATTTAAAACAATGGTTTCATATGGAATCATACATTCAATCGCTGATGGGCATGGCAAGCTTAAAGAGATTTGAAATTTCCCAGGACAAAGAGTGTGATATGTTTAAGGAATGTGTTTGAGCATGAAGGAAGCATTTGGAATGGTATTTTTCATGGATTATATAGTATCTTTATAGATATTTGTTTACATAAAAGAGAGAGTACATTTTATTTACATCATTCTTGGGCCCAGTACATAAGTTTTATGTGTCACTATGTATCCCATTGATATGAGAGTCTAGCCACACATAGTTATGGAAGGGAGGTGTGGTGGGATACCAAAATCAAGGGTTGTGATCACCCCATAAAGAGACAGAAACAATATGCAGTTTTACGTCTTGTGACACGGAAATGAACCATGCAATTTTATTCCATGGAGCAAGGATATTGTAACATTGTTTAACTTCTTGTGACCATGACATTATTCTATGTATTTTAAAGTCATACAGTTCAGAATATGTTGTCATCTAGTTTTATTTCATATGACCAAGGCCATATTTAATGAATTAAACAGTCATGTACCAAAGACCATCTACAATGCTTTTTAGAGTCTAGCAACCTAGACCATATTTCATACAGTTTATCATTGTGTGATAGGGGAAATACCGTGGATTTTAATTTAGAATTATTTATTGATAAATCATTCATTGGTAGGATTTGTAACAGTATATCCATCCTTTGTGATCATGGAATGAGAACTATTATAGTGGACATTATGTATGGCATATGGTCCCTCCCACCTTGGCTCAATATTTGGAGGTTTCTTCTCAAGTATCATTTGGGTTCTGAGGAGCAGTACCAATTCTCCTTAGAGGAAAGAGTATAGGTAAAAATTTCTTATTAAATTTTGATGTTTTCTGATTTTGATGGACCTCTATGTGATGCATGTTATGAAATTGTTTCTCATAATGTCACTCTAATTCATGTATCCATTTTTTTATTATCAATCACTAGTGGTAGAGACACCCTTTAGGAATACTATATGGGATTCATTGAGGTCCCCCACTTTTTCCTCTTCCTCTTCCTTTTCCTCTTCATATTCAGTTTTGAGGGTAAGTACGTATTGAATTCAATTCTCCATAATTAGAAGGTGGGAAAATATTTCGAAATCCAGAAGATGAAGTATCTTCCTCTAACCCAATTGATAATGAGGAGTTTATTTTAAATTCTAAAGGGAAGATGAGGTGAAGAGGGGAATTTAATCTAGTATCTTCTAGTGAAGTTGTAGATTCTTTATATTTGGATAATGAGGCGGGGACCTATTGAAAATTATTGGATGGAATGAGGAAATATTTATCTATTATGTTAACATTTTTTAGGGAGTCTATGGAATCTTCGGGGTAGTTATGATCAGTCATCATAGTTAATATCCTGACGGTTTTTGACTATTCCCCCAAATATGTGCCAGGATACTTGATCTGATTAATAGGAAGCACATATTCCTTTTTGATATATTTTAATGGAATGTATGGGGTCATTTATAGATCATTTAAAGTAATAAAACCAAGTGAAATATTTATTCATGGGTCATTTCCCTTCATTATAATTGAATCTTACATCAATATATTGTGATTCTAAGGAATCAGATGGGGATTTATGACCATGAAATGTCCCAATTTGAGTATTAATTCAAAATATCAGGAACTGGGGTAATGATTAGAGGATATATGTAATCTAATAAAACCATGTCCTTCCTATAAGAACATTTATTATCTTATATTAACATGCTACTAGAAATTTGTTGTTATATATGATGTCCCAAAAATGAGCCCTAAGCCTTATCCTGTTAAGTGGATTTTTCACTCTCTTTTCATATCCCTATAGAGTTAGAGATGAAGAGGGAAATCAGTTTTCAATATAACCTAGTTGGTGAAGTGTTCATACAGGCATGATATTCACTATTGATCAATTGATAATGAAATCCCTTAAACTATCAATGGAATATATCCTTCTAGACACGTGCAGGGGTCCAATGTGTCATTGTATAATGGAATATTTTTCCTCCTCCATGAAAGAGATGATCATGTGTCATTATAAAAGAATGATCTTTGTATGATATATTTGAACAATGGAAACCTTATCTTTAAACTCTTGAGGGCTCAAAAATCCTCTATGAGGGCTTCATGGTGGTCTTTTGGTAGACATAGAGCATTTAGGATTAAAATATTGGTTGGCACGAGGACCAATTGCTCTAAAGTATTGTAATTCTAGGATAAATGTATATGTTTCCAAGTATGGATCATCCCTTTTACAAGAACATTAGGTTTGAATTACTTGATATAGGAATACCACCCCTTGGAAGAAGAGTTTAAGGAACTCCTTTCCCTAATGGGTTAGGCTAAATAGGTCCTCCTTCTTGCTGAGGATGATTAAAAAATTGCATCACATATAAGTGATCTTCAACGATGATCGGTCCAGGTCGTACATTATAAAAATTTTCGGAACTTTCCTTACCATTCTAGGCTAACTAGGGGTATCCCATGTTAGTTTCGGCTGAATAGATGGTCTTTGGAGTGACATGGACATAGTATTGATTTTCGTCGTGACCACATCATCACCATTTGTCATATCCCCTATGTACTCCTCTTATTGTTTCCAATTCAAGTATACAGAACTCCAGTTCAATGAAATATACATCATCATAGAACTTTTTCATTAAACGAATGACTTTAATGGAACCAAATATCAATACGTTGTTTGATTTGGATTATATCTCATGGGTCAAATATTATTGTACCATTTGGTGGGGTATTTCTAGTGATTTTGGGACTGAAGGCTTGAATTTTGAGATAATTAAATATATATTTGGCCTTTGTAGAGGTTCATGTTTCAATTTCTGTTTCCCACCCATACTGACATGTACTTTTTTAGAAGACAGGGCATTAGATTATTGTGTTGTCGACAAAGTCAGTTGTGCCATTGCGAAAGCCGCTAGGGGATAATTGAATGTTTCAAATAATCATATAGGATAGAATGAATCCATTTTATTTTATTTAAATACATAAAATTGCTAAAATTATACACATTATTTAAGGTAACTTCCTACCATTCACCCTCAACCTTTGGATTTGTAGCAGAGACACATAATACCAGCATGGGTGGTTTTCCAAAATTTAATATCCTGTAGTCCACCTTTTTTGTTGGATGTCTTTGAAAACAAATAATTCATGGATATAGATCCCCAATATATCATTGAACAATAAATGTTTTAGGAAATAATCAAGACTACCCTGGGTAGGCCTATTGGGGTTTGGAAACATGAGAAATTTGTTGTCCAAAGTTGTGATGATTTATCTAGGGACATTTTTATCTCAGAACAAATAAATTTTGTTTTTAGTACCTCAAAATGGTTTTTCCTATTCTTCTTATTCTCATCTTAATGGGACAAACATTTTTTTGACACTCTAGTTGGTGGTATAATTTATATTATGTGACCATTGGAGCTGGAGCTAGTGTATGGGATATCTTCAGCATGATAGTTGAAACTTACACCATTCAATATCTCATTCATTAAGATAATGGAATTATTTGGGTCGTAGCCTCGGTTCGCAAGTTGAAGTCTTCCAATATTTGATAAATCATAACATGATCTCAAAACCAATCAAAATATATCACATGAATTAATGGTGTGTTCAAATCATTGTGAAAATTATCTATACATGTGGATAGTAAATATTCATGGAGAAGCTATTGGTTTAGGAAGTATGTCAACCCCTTCCCCTGTGAAATAGAATATAAAACCCTCTCATTCTCTAGATATTTTCAAATTTAATGGTCAAGGACTATTTTATTCTATAGTATTGATCTAAATTTAAAAAAAAAATTGACTAAGATCAACACATTCCATAACTGACTAGGCCATGAAAAACATGCATCATACAATGGATATCCCGTGTAGTGCTTTCATGATGTATGTAGGTTCCAGTTCTTATTTTTGTGCTATAGTTCCCATCAAGGGATCATAGTAGGACACAAAATGTTCCAGAAAATACTCATGTTCTCATAATCTAATTAAAATTGAAAATTTTGGCTTCTCAATGTTTTGTGGGGGTTGGGTCAGATCAACCCATTCAAGGTAAGTCTTTCTTTATGGTTGTATTAGTATACTATATTCTTATGTAGCTTCCAATAATTTTTTCAGTTCCATTATAATATTGATAACCCATTGGTTTAAATATGAATGAATAGGATTTATAATGGTACACTAGTAGGTAGGGCCATCTATGGAGGCTCTGTTTGTGCTCATAGTGGGTATCCTTTAGGAGATGTTCTATGAGTATGCATCTATCCTATCCCTATTTGTGTACCCATTTGAATAAAATAATGATATCTTACTTCCATTGGGTCCAAATATATTGGTTTTCATTCTCTGTGTTGAGGATATATTCTAACTATGCTTCAGTTAGAGGGATAAACCCTCTTGGTTGAGGAATGTTTCATGGGAGTGTGGGTTGAGGATCCTCTTGTAGAATATATCTTGTATGGATCTTCCCTCAGAGTAATTTTTATAGATTTTTCTCGAATCCTTCTTCACTTACCCCTATAAAAAATATATTTCCTCAAGTGTGAGTACTTTTACCTCTTTGAGAGGTAGGTGAGGTACAACCATACCTTTACCCTTTTCTTTAGAAGATCTTCACTGAGGATGTTGTGATATATCATTTTAGGTAATCCTATAATTTATATCAATCCTCTACTTTTTATCACACACACCGCTTCAATAATTTTGGTGTGGAATTTATTATGAATAGAAACCTCCACCTCCTGTTCCCCTATATCAACCTCATGTTTTGTAGCATCTGTAGGGGTGGAGCTAAAGAAATTCACTGATGCGTAAAGAATTGTTGGCTTTTGATCAGCCTCCATGGGACGTTTCTTTTGAAGGGAATCTACTACAAACATTGTTGTGCATGTTCCAAGTGGGGACACCGAGTCATTGAGTAAGATGAACTATGAGGATTGTTTCTATGGCACAGCCCATAAACGGGAAGACTGACTTCCAAAATAGAGGGGGAAGATGTTGTAAATACCCAATACATGCGGTCTATGGATCCTTCCACCCCATCTCCATATCCATTCAATCCTGGTTTTTATCCTCGATGGTTTAGTTAAAAATACCATATTCATATGGTCTAGGGTAGACTCTGGGTTGTCTTTGATGCTACTTCCCTGGTAGATCTCTTAATTTTAGAGAGATATTTTCAAAAACTACACGGGTTCATTATATTATTTTCAATTGATCTACCTAATTATAAAGATATTGGTGATACTTGAGGATTAGACTCCATAAAGTGGGATGAATTATAAATATTTGAGAATACTTGATGTTGGAGTCATTCAATGGATCACCCTACTCTATCCCTACATCTTCAATTGTTGTCCAGAGATGGTTTTTTCTAAGTATTTCATCTATTTTGAATAAATACCATTTATTAAATTCTACCTAAGGATATGAACTTACAAAATGTCACATTTTGTAGGCATTGGTGATCGGGGAGTGATGTCATTTGCAACACCGGAGTTTCACCCCATATTTTGATATGAACACTTATGGGGTAGTGGTGATTAGCATCGTAAATCTTTTAACGCGTCAAGACCTAAATGTTGTAGGGATCCTTAAGGATTTTCTAATTTTAGGATCCATGCATCTGGGAGTATTTCTATGTGAATTAAATGATGTATCAATTTTATTATCTTGACATGGATTGGATATTCATTCTAAATCAATACTTTTAATTTTATGTCATGAAGAGTGGTCCATATATTCATGTGGATGTTGTGAAAAAATATATTCTAACAACACATATTAAATATTGTATTGGGGAGTTTCTAAAGGGCAATACATGACTAGTGTATTACTTTTAGACAATTATATTCTATTTAGAAATATGTATTCTTCATCTCCTATAAGAGGCTCTTTAACCAGGTCTGACTGTAGTGGATGATTCCCAACAGATTTATTATAAACAGTGGGATTGGAAGGGATTTTGGATATGATATTGGATTGTTGGAGAGCTAGTGGTGGTTCGGATAATGATCAAGGAATTATATTATCTTCTGGTTGAGAAAGGATGCTACCACTAAATGATGAGGCATCAGCTGTGACATGACTCATTTTCCCATGTTCCTCATGATTGGAGGGATTTAACCTAGGTAACAGTGCAAGATGGGCCTCCATGCTAAAATAAAATGTCACTACATTGAGGACATTAGATTGAATGCCATCATGTGAATTACTACCAGCATATATTAACATCTAACTATAAAAAGAATCCCTACATCACGTACCCTAGTAAGGACCATTAGGGAGGATGATGATAAGGGGACTACCTCCTTGTCCTTTGATCTTATAGACTTGTTGAAGGTTTTGGTGGCACTCATCATGATATGGGCTCTCATGATCATTTGGATATTGGAAATAAAATATGTCTACATGGTATGTTGCCTGGGGAGGACATTCGAAACTATTGGTATAAAATTTGTGGGGAGGACCATCGCCATTGAAAAAATTATTTTCATAATTAGGTAACTGAGGAATAAGTTATGGATCTTTCTTACATAAATATTAGAGGTCTTAATGAAATCCATAATTAAGTAGAGTGATATCGTAGACAGGATCTTCATTATCCAATATCCTTTTGTGATGATTCTATTTTGATATTATCTTATGGGTAATTGGGGCCTCTTACTATGGATAAAGTCTTTCTTATATGGAATCTCATTTGATTCGCTCTCATTTTTCTAACAGAATTTTGTGAGAGGTGTCACGACCCGCCCTCGGGGTCCGTGCCGTGACTACCCCAAGCCCGCCTTCCATAGGCCAGGGGCTGGCGACTAGCACCAAGGCGTAATTCCCGGTAAAAGGGAAGGCATTGCCTTTGAAAAGTAAACACACACCACAGAGTAAACAAGCGGAAAGTAAACACTAAGAAAACAGAGTACGACTGAAAGTGCGGAAAAGTAAATGGGCCAGAATACAAACCCAAACTGAAAGTAAAGTACAACTCGAAAAGGGAAAAACTGCAACTGTAAAGTAAAGGCCGCTACTCCGAGCTGTCCACTGGAAATCCCACCTGAAGGGTGGGTACAGATAGCTCCTCTGCTCCACGGGTCCCGCCGTCTGCTCCGTGCACGTCCCGCCCAGTGGTCCACCTCCGGGTACCGTCCCGCTCTGCAAGCCTCAGCTAAGGTCAACGCTGTCCGTCGTCTGCAACCAACACAACGAAGTGCGGGCAAAGCCCGTGCAGGGGTGAGTATAAGCTACTCAGTAGGGACCCCGAGACCCCTGAAGGTCTCTCAAATCCACAAAGGATAAACCACGAAGAAAAGTACAATCACGAAGTAACAACCGACACTACTTAGGTATATGCCCATACATATACCTAAGTCATCAATTCAAATACGCTCCAACCTCCGAGCCCAAGTACAACTCAGTCCACGCAGGAAAGTATACGTATTCCACATAGGAAAGCAAAATATAATCCACACAGGATTGCACAACACAATCCACACAGGAAAACAACAGGATTCAGCTCACACAGGTATACTTCTTCAGAGGACGATAAGATGATCACTGATCCATCTAAGTCGTCAGACCCACGAAGGATCGATAGGTAACTAACCCCCGCAGAAGACCCACACAGGATCGGGCTCACACAGAACCTGTAGGCGCTGGCTCACACAGAACCGCTGAGCGCAAGGACCCACACAGGATCGGGCTCACACAGAACCTGTAGCACTGATCCACGTAGGATCGCTGAGTGCTGTAGTCGTCGTCGTCAAATCCACACAGGATCTCTGTACTGTCGTCGTCAAATCCACACAGGATCTCTGTACTGTCGTCGTCAAATCCACACAGGATCTCTGTACTGTCGTCGTCAAAGTCACAGTAGCAGTCGTAGCAGTAGAACAGTCGCAGCCAGCACTAGGGTTCACGCACACAGCAAGCTCGTACGGAGGATCCGCTCCACGAGCCGAGAGGCTGATACATCAACTGTCACGAAGACCGAAGTTGATGTATCCAAAAGTTCTGTATCGTCAACAGGAACTCAACGCATCAGACGGCGCGTCGATCGGACGCCCGGTCTGAGAGTTATAGGCATTTTCGTCTCCGGGGCCCGGTTGGTTTTTAAGGCAAAACCAACCCGACCGTACTCCACCTGCGTCCAAACCTCGGGCGGAGTATGCCAAAAGATCCGTCTCACTAATAGGAACACAACGCGACTGACGGCGCGTCAATCGGACGTCCGTAGCTCAAGATATGAGCGTTTCCGCTGCGAAGGCCCGGTTGGTTTCGTGAACGAACCAACCCGGTCGAACTCAAAGTAACCCGAAACCTTGAGTGCGATATACCGAAACGACCGTCTCGATCCAAGGATCGCGTTGCCGCAGACGTTTCATCATTCGGAGGTCCGAGGCTCAAGTTATGAGCCAAGAACCGAATCTGGTCCGAAACGGGGGGTCCGGGTCCGGGCCGACCCGGCCCGACCCCCCCCCTGGGCGGCGCGGTGGCCGGCGGCGGCGGCCGGCGGCGGCGGACGGCGGCGGCGCGGCGGCCGGCGGCGGCGCGCGGCGGCGGCGGGCGGCGGCGCGGCGGGCCGCGGTGGCGGCGGCGGCGGGCCGCGGTGGCGGCGGCGGCGGGCCGCGGGGGCGGCGGCGGCGGGCCGCGTTGGCGGCGGCGGCGGGCCGCGTTGGCGGCGGCGGGGGCGCACGCGGGGGCTCAGCCCCGCGGCTTTTGTGCGCTGCGCGGCACAAGGGGGCCGTGCCCCTTTTGTTTTTAAAGAAGCCCCCCCCCCCCCACGTGGGGGGCCTGCTGGAAACGAGCCGAGGGGGTCGGTTGCCCCCTCCCTTCAAAGAACCGCCCCCTCTTTAAAAGATGGGGGTTTTATTATACCGGCCGGGGAATTAAATTCCCCGGTTTTTATGGCATCCGGCCGGCCAGCTGGCCGGCCGGTCTTCTCCAACGGGACCGGAAAATCCGGTCCCCTCTTCGGCTTCCGACGCCGGCGGCCCGGCCGCCGGTCTGCTCTTCCGCCGCGGCCCGGAACCGGCCGCGGTCTCCTCGTCCCGCCGCGGCCCGGAACCGGCCGCGGTCTTCTCGTACCGCCGCGGCCCGGAACCGGCCGCGGCGTTCGTCATCCGGCGCGGTGCGTCGGCACCGCGCCCCTTCGCCGTGCTTCGATTCTTTTCAACGCGGCGCGACGGCGTCGCGTTCTTGAAGATTCTCCTCGGCGTAGCGCGACGGCGATGCGTAAATTAAACGCACGGTAAACCGCGTGGTGCGACGGCACCACGCCACTTTGCTTCCATCGCAAGAATTAAACAAGAACGTTGGAGGGGGGTTCGGCCGTGTTCGTGCGGTCCGGCCCCCCTCGCGTTAATAATAATAACGCAACTTAAAGAAAAACATGTCACACGTTAATCTTGCTAAAAGCACGATCAAGAATAAAATGAGGAATCCAAAAGAAAATTCGACAACCCCTACCTCGGGTTTAGGATTCAAAGGTTCTGCTACGCTCCGCGGAAGACGGCGTCGCGGAGGTCGGGTGTCGCGGTCGTCGTTCGTCAAATCCGTTGACGAAGAGTTACGTCCGATGCGACACATCGTTGGGGGATCTTCGTTTGCCGACGAAGAAGGCCCGAGGAGGATGCGGCGTTCCCTCTTGTTGACACCGAGGACGAAGAAGAGAGGCGTCGTTCTTCGTCGGAGTTTGAGCGTTCTTCGTCAAGATGAACGTTCTTCGTCAAGATGAAGAAGATGGAGGAGGAGCTCTCAAATGAAATCCACACAAGTTGGCTAACAAAATAAAATAAGGTCTCTCCTTATTTTATTTACCAAGCCTAGGAATTCAAAACTTCAAAATTCAAACATAACACTTAATTAATTAACATGTCATGTGTAATTAATTTGATGTTAAGTTTACAAACAATTAAGAGGGAGAGAGGGGAGTTTAAGGGGGAAGTTGAGAGGTTTAAGTTCGTGTGGGTCCCACCACACTTAATCCTCTCAAAGTAGGTTAAGTGGGTGTGGGTCCCACCCCCAACTCCTTTTGAGAGGAGTTAACCTACAAAAGTGAAATAAAAAGAATCCACATTTTTTTATTCAACTTTTTATAATTCTCCCAAAAACTAACTTTCGTCCCGCAACAAACGCAACTCCCGAAAGGGTCTCTTTAAGCGAATATCGGCGCTGCGAGTTCGTCGGTGCCCTTGGATTTCAATTCCGAGCACCGGATCAAAAGTTAGGAATTCCCGCTCGTTCGTTCACTGAACGTACCCGAGCCCAAACTTCGGAAATTAATTCCGGGCACTCCGGGCCTCGGAATCAGGTGCCGTCTGAAACCGCGCTCTTGTAAAATTCTAAAGAAAATTAAGAAAAAAAAAATTTCCTTGAATTTTACGGGTCTTTACATTACTCCCACCTCAGGGCTTTACGTCCCCGTAAAGCTACATCAAAAACTAGGGAAACCAAAAGAGAGTACTGAGCACGCAACTGAGCCTCCCGCTCCCATGTGCTCTCCTGGAGATTCCCGTGCCGCCATCTGTTGCGCACAAGAGGAATCGATCGCCCATGTAGGACCCGCTCCTGGATGACATGGACCTCCTCTGACGTGGCCCGGACCATCTCCGGTCCCACCAGAGCTGCAAGATTTCTCTTTTGCCGAAAAGAGAAATCTGGTCTCATCCCCTGGATGAACCACATTCTTTGCCTAAAACAGTCAATCCTAACATGGATGATACGAATCCATACTAAGGATGACGTCGTAAGGCCTCGACGCTACTACTAAGAGATTCAACCGTTACTCTCGCCTCCAAGGGTTGAGTCACACTGTCGGCATCAGTGTGTGGTATCTGGGTCTCCTCCAGTAGATGTCTCACAAGTGAGGGTCAAGTCAACAGCCAAAACTGGAACCTCTTAGTAACATTACGATAGAGGACAGGAACGAAAACATCACAAGGTATGCGTCTTTTATTAATGCAGCTCGTAATACAAGACGCTACACAAAAGCAACAAGGAACCAGAAGTACAAAGGATGTATCCACTAGTTCTGCTCCTGTCCATCGGCTCCCAGGGCTCCATGATCGAAGGCCTCGGCTGCCTGAAGCTGAGCTCTCCCCTGCGGTCGGGGTGGACCTCCTGGTGGTGGTGGTGGTGGTGGTAGAGCCTCAAAGCGTCGTCCACCACCTGCTGCTCGGCCTGCTCCTCTGCCTCGTCCGCCTCCTTCCTGCAGACCGCCACGGTCGAACCTCTGCCTCTGCCTAGGTGGTTCCTCAACCGTCTGCTGCTCCTCCGCATGGCGGGTCGGGCAGTCACGAGCCATGTGGCCTCGCCCGCCGCATGCATAGCACTGTCTTCCACTCGAAAGACTGGCTCCGCGTTGTGTGCCCTGCACTGCTGAGCTAGTGCCCTGAGGTCTGGTCTGTCTGGACCCCTGAGTCATTCGCCGACTGCCAGCTGCAGATGACTCTGCCACGTGCCGCCCTGCGGTGGGTCTCTGTGCTGGTGTAGACTCAGCAAGGAAGCTCTCGATCAGAAGGGCCCGCTCCAGTACTCCTGTCTGAGTCGGTATGCTGAGGGAGATCAGCGATGCCCTGATCTCGTGTCTCAAACCCTGCTCGAAGGTCCGGGCCCGGAAGAATGGGTCCCGTACCATGTCGGTCGAGTAGCGCGAGAGATCGGTAAATCTCGCCGAGTACTGGGCGACCGTTATGCTGCCCTGCCGCAGCTGTAGAAGCTCCTGGATACGCACCGCACGAAGGGTGGCTGGGACGAACTCCGAGCGGAAGATGCTCTCAAAGTCCGTCCAAAGAAGAGATGCCTCATCGTGCACCTGGAGCATCAAGCTCCACCATCGTCCTGCTGATGCGTGTAGTAGGCTCGCAGCGAGGATCACCATGAGGTCTGCTGGTGTCCTCACTAGACTAAACACTCGAACCACTGCCTCCAGCCAGTCCTCTGCTGCCTGGGGATCCGTCTCCCCGCGAAACCTGGGCGGTCGCTGGCGCTGAAACTCATGCAGTGCGCTGAGGCGACGTGCATCGTCAGCGGCTGCTGCTGGAAGCATCGGGGGAGCGGCGGTTAAAGCTACTGCCGGTGCCACTGCTGACAAAGGGCCCTGCACCGAATCCTCGTCGCTCGGTGGGCTGTCGTCTCGCTCGACTCTCGGAACCCTAGCTGGCTGCCGTCGTGGGGCCATCCTGAAAAGGAAACAGGTGCGCCACGGTTAGAACAGTATACCTGGTGAGCTGGCACAAGTAATCACAAGGAAAACTTGAGACTTTCATAAAGCAGATCAGTATACCCGGTGAGCTGACACAAGTAATCACAAAGAAAACTTGAAACACACATGCAATCAATGTTTTCGTGCATTAAGTCGGAAATCAGAAGTCAGGGTCCTGGTGTACGGATACGTCGGCCGCCGCACCAACACTGGACTCCCTGGACTGATAACCACACTCAATACGCTAAACATTATTGCTTCACATAGAAAAGATCAGAGTTCGCGGTAGAACCGAACTCCTCTGATACCAATTTGTCACGACCCGCCCTCGGGGTCCGTGCCGTGACTACCCCAAGCCCGCCTTCCATAGGCCAGGGGCTGGCGACTAGCACCAAGGCGTAATTCCCGGTAAAAGGGAAGGCATTGCCTTTGAAAAGTAAACACACACCACAGAGTAAACAAGCGGAAAGTAAACACTAAGAAAACAGAGTACGACTGAAAGTGCGGAAAAGTAAATGGGCCAGAATACAAACCCAAACTGAAAGTAAAGTACAACTCGAAAAGGGAAAAACTGCAACTGTAAAGTAAAGGCCGCTACTCCGAGCTGTCCACTGGAAATCCCACCTGAAGGGTGGGTACAGATAGCTCCTCTGCTCCACGGGTCCCGCCGTCTGCTCCGTGCACGTCCCGCCCAGTGGTCCACCTCCGGGTACCGTCCCGCTCTGCAAGCCTCAGCTAAGGTCAACGCTGTCCGTCGTCTGCAACCAACACAACGAAGTGCGGGCAAAGCCCGTGCAGGGGTGAGTATAAGCTACTCAGTAGGGACCCCGAGACCCCTGAAGGTCTCTCAAATCCACAAAGGATAAACCACGAAGAAAAGTACAATCACGAAGTAACAACCGACACTGCTTAGGTATATGCCCATACATATACCTAAGTCATCAATTCAAATACGCTCCAACCTCCGAGCCCAAGTACAACTCAGTCCACGCAGGAAAGTATACGTATTCCACATAGGAAAGCAAAATATAATCCACACAGGATTGCACAACACAATCCACACAGGAAAACAACAGGATTCAGCTCACACAGGTATACTTCTTCAGAGGACGATAAGATGATCACTGATCCATCTAAGTCGTCAGACCCATGAAGGATCGATAGGTAACTAACCCCCGCAGAAGACCCACACAGGATCGGGCTCACACAGAACCTGTAGGCGCTGGCTCACACAGAACCGCTGAGCGCAAGGACCCACACAGGATCGGGCTCACACAGAACCTGTAGCACTGATCCACGTAGGATCGCTGAGTGCTGTAGTCGTCGTCGTCAAATCCACACAGGATCTCTGTACTGTCGTCGTCAAATCCACACAGGATCTCTGTACTGTCGTCGTCAAATCCACACAGGATCTCTGTACTGTCGTCGTCAAAGTCACAGTAGCAGTCGTAGCAGTAGAACAGTCGCAGCCAGCACTAGGGTTCCCGCACACAGCAAGCTCGTACGGAGGATCCGCTCCACGAGCCGAGAGGCTGATACATCAACTGTCACGAAGACCGAAGTTGATGTATCCAAAAGTTCCGTATCGTCAACAGGAACTCAACGCATCAGACGGCGCGTCGATCGGACGCCCGGTCTGAGAGTTATAGGCATTTTCGTCTCTGGGGCCCGGTTGGTTTTTAAGGCAAAACCAACCCGACCGTACTCCACCTGCGTCCAAACCTCGGGCGGAGTATGCCAAAAGATCCGTCTCACTAAGAGGAACACAACGCGACTGACGGCGCGTCAATCGGACGTCCGTAGCTCAAGATATGAGTGTTTCCGCTGCGAAGGCCCGGTTGGTTTCGTGAACGAACCAACCCGGCCGAACTCAAAGTAACCCGAAACCTTGAGTGCGATATACCGAAAAGACCGTCTCAATCCAAGGATCGCGTTGCCGCAGACGGTTCGTCATTCGGAGGTCCGAGGCTCAAGTTATGAGCCAAGAACCGAATCTGGTCCGAAACGGGGGGTCCGGGTCCGGGCCGACCCGGCCCGACCCCCCCTGGGCGGCGCGGTGGCCGGCGGCGGCGGACGGCGGCGGCGCGGTGGCCGGCGGCGGCGCGCGGCGGCGGCGGGCGGCGGCGCGGCGGGCCGCGGTGGCGGCGGCGGCGGGCCGCGGTGGCGGTGGCGGCGGGCCGCGTTGGCGGCGGCTGCGGGCCGCGTTGGCGGCGGCGGCGGCGCACGCGGGGGCTCAGCCCCGCGGCTTTTGTGCGCTGCGCGGCACAAGGGGGCCGTGCCCCTTTTGTTTTTAAAGAAGCCCCCCCCCCCCCACGTGGGGGGCCTGCTGGAAACGAGCCGAGGGGGCCGGTTGCCCCCTCCCTTCAAAGAACCGCCCCCTCTTTAAAAGAGGGGGGTTTTATTATACCGGCCGGGGAATTAAATTCCCCGGTTTTTATGGCATCCGGCCGGCCAGCTGGCCGGCCGGTCTTCTCCAACGGGACCGGAAAATCCGGTCCCCTCTTCGGCTTCCGACGCCGGCGGCCCGGCCGCCGGTCTGCTCTTCCGCCGCGGCCCGGAACCGGCCGCGGTCTCCTCGTCCCACCGCGGCCCGGAACCGGCCGCGGTCTTCTCGTCCCGCCGCGGCCCGGAACCGGCCGCGGCGTTCGTCATCCGGCGCGGTGCGTCGGCACCGCGCCCCTTCGCCGTGCTTCGATTCTTTTCAACGCGGCGCGACGGCGTCGCGTTCTTGAAGATTCTCCTCGGCGTAGCGCGACGGCGATGCGTAAATTAAACGCACGGTAAACCGCGTGGTGCGACGGCACCACGCCACTTTGCTTCCATCGCAAGAATTAAACAAGAACGTTGGAGGGGGGTTCGGCCGTGTTCGTGCGGTCCGGCCCCCCTCGCGTTAATAATAATAACGCAACTTAAAGAAAAACATGTCACACGTTAATCTTGCTAAAAGCACGATCAAGAATAAAATGAGGAATCCAAAAGAAAATTCGACAACCCCTACCTCGGGTTTAGGATTCAAAGGTTCTGCTATGCTCCGCGGAAGACGGCGTCGCGGAGGTCGGGTGTCGCGGTCGTCGTTCGTCAAATCCGTTGACGAAGAGTTACGTCCGATGCGACACGTCGTTGGCGGATCTTCGTTTGCCGACGAAGAAGGCCCGAGGAGGATGCGGCGTTCCCTCTTGTTGACACCGAGGACGAAGAAGAGAGGCGTCGTTCTTCGTCGGAGTTTGAGCGTTCTTCGTCAAGATGAATGTTCTTCGTCAAGATGAAGAAGATGGAGGAGGAGCTCTCAAATGAAATCCACACAAGTTGGCTAACAAAATAAAATAAGGTCTCTCCTTATTTTATTTACCAAGCCTAGGAATTCAAAACTTCAAAATTCAAACATAACACTTAATTAATTAACATGTCATGTGTAATTAATTTGATGTTAAGTTTACAAACAATTAAGAGGGAGAGAGGGGAGTTTAAGGGGGAAGTTGAGAGGTTTAAGTTCGTGTGGGTCCCACCACACTTAATCCTCTCAAAGTAGGTTAAGTGGGTGTGGGTCCCACCCCCAACTCCTTTTGAGAGGAGTTAACCTACAAAAGTGAAATAAAAAGAATCCACATTTTTTTATTCAACTTTTTATAATTCTCCCAAAAACTAACTTTCGTCCCGCAACAAACGCAACTCCCGAAAGGGTCTCTTTAAGCGAATATCGGCGCTGCGAGTTCGTTGGTGCCCTTGTATTTCAATTCCGAGCACCGGATCAAAAGTTAGGAATTCCCGCTCGTTCGTTCACTGAACGTACCCGTGCCCAAACTTCGGAAATTAATTCCGGGCACTCCGGGCCTCGGAATCAGGTGCCGTCTGAAACCGCGCTCTTGTAAAATTCTAAAGAAAATTAAGAAAAAAAATTTTCCTTGAATTTTACGGGTCTTTACAAGAGGTCCATTTAATTTTGGTAGAAATATATTCATACCATATAGTGTCTATTGGGGTTGACTGATGACCTACAACTAGAACACGGATATGGACCCATTCCAGTTTTCTATTTATTAGGGCATTTTTCCCATGACCCTCTTAAATTGTAAAAGTCATATTTTTTTAGTTTTGATGGATTCTCATATTGTATTGATGAGTCACCCAAATTTTGGGTATTTATTGGTATTTTCTCCCCTCAATAACTCCTAAAACCATTATTATATCATGGATGATTTTTAGGATGTGTTTAGAAATTTTCATCTACCCTTTCACCAATGTCAAACAAATTTGTGTTAAATCAATGGTTGGAAAAGGGATATATTCCAGTTCCATTTTTGGATCAAGGGTATGGACCTGATATTTTCCTCCATTTCTTCTTGAAAGTTTTCATTATTAATCAAGTTTAGGGGAATATATATGTGTCTATACAATATTTCTTATCAATATATATTGGTTGGTATCTCCATATACTACCAAAATATGATAGTAGGCTTGGTAGATGAGGGAATGTGTGTGTGCTTTCTAAAGTATTTCCATCATATTCGGTTGGTGGTCTTATCTTGATAATTTAGAATGTTGATGAAAATCTTGGTAGATGGAGGTAATTGGGTGTGCCTACTTATTGTTTGATGTTGTATTTTGTTAAGGATCTCTCTAGATAGTATCAAACTATTCTAATATTTTTCATAGATATAGATATATTTTTGTGAATCCTCATGTTTTTTAAAATATCATGTTGGAAGACTTATTTAGATGAAAAAAGGTAGGATTCCCTTCAATGTTAATTGGTGTCTACCCTTGAAAGTATGTCTCAAGTTTCGGGGATAGTGTTATATTTGTAGGATTCCCAAGGTCCACACCCTCATAATGTCGTGGGTTTTTTTCTACATAGAATTAGTGGTGGTGGATTTTATTTTGAGTCCTTTGGAATGACCCACTTGTTGGATTGATGTGGTCATTAAGAAAACTCTTGATCATCCTCCCTAAGATAAGGGTTGAACCTGTTTTTATGTTCTGTGGATTTTCTTCTAAAATGGTTTCAAAAAATAACTTGTGTTATAACTTATGTGACATCATGTGTCACTAAGGGAATGGTTGGTATGGATTCATGAGCTAGATATATTTTCATGTATCCTCCATTGTTAGCATATCACTATTATGGTCTTACTCTTCAACGACCACTTTTGAAAACTAGTGTTGAAGATGTTGGGTAGGTGATATTGCCCTATAGTTTTATGGGGACCGTACTTTGTATCATCAGATGCATAATTTCAGTCTAGCTGGAAATATTCCATTAAAATAAAGGGAGTTATTATGGAATTTTCCTGAATATATGTGTCCAAATGGATTAAAAGAACACATTCAAAAAATAATCTTATTATGTTAACCCATGAATAATAAATTTTTTGGATCCATGTTTGGACCTCCCTAGTCTATTGAGAGAATAAATGGGGCCTGACATTGGGTGACATATTTATTTTGGTTAATGATTTTGGTTGAGATCACAATTTTTGTTTCCAATGAAAACTGTTTTGGTGCCCAAGGATTGATTGTGGGGGGGATGAATGTGTTGCACAATTATTCAGGTTAGGTTCACAACATTCTATTTCACAACCAGAAAACCCCATGGGGTGTGTATGGAATTTTTTAGTGGTAGTAGAAAAACCATTCACATCATACACTTTCTTCCACGTCCTTTATGGGTGGTTTCCAGTGGGGTTTGATCATTGAACTGAAAGCACCCAATGGTTCCCTTATTGAAGATGTTTCTGGAACCTACAATCCAAAGTTTTATGTTCAATGGTAGATGGTTTCAATGACAATTATGGATTGATGTGGTTGAGATAATCCAATTTTCGGCTCATCACACCATTTTCAGGGAAATTTTATACTTCTCCAAAACGTTGTTAAAGATTTATGTTATATTAATGAATCCATTATTAAATATCAAAATTAACATGGGTAACCATTATGTTAACAAAAAATTATTAACATGTATTGGATTTAGAATCATCTTTGTGTATCTGAAATTCATCATTGATAGATATATTATTGTGTATTTGAGGTTCTACATGTATGATACCCTTTTGTAAAAGGATTAGAGATTCATATGTCATTTGTTATTACAATTCATGATTTATGGTACATAGTGGGGCACTCTAAAATTTATCATCATCTAAGAAGAAATCAGTTATTTTGATGTCATGATTAGGCCTATAGAGATAGGATTTTTATGTATCCTTGTGAAATTAATTGGAATCCCTGTAGTTTTGTTCCACTTAATGGGACACGTAGTACCTTTGATGGTCATGTGATAAGGACCAAACTGTGTTTTTTAATGTCAAATTGAAAATACATATTGGCGGAAGGTGCCTAGTCAATGTTTGATGTAGAACATATTTAAATATGACACAAAGTAACAATAAGGGATGTCGCCTCCCATGCTAGATATGGACCTATTGGGAATGTCACCCAGAGAAATGAATGGTTGGTTGGGGTATTGGGTTTGAACCACAGGTAGAATTCCTATGTATCATTTTTGGATAGGAATTAGAGCTTACATAATTTGTAATGTCGGTGCCTACAACTATGGAGGCCATTTGATGGTATGTATCATAAGGGATATATCCCTTTGATATGGATACATGTGTTTGAACAATAACACTGAATAGGAGGCCCTGGGATGATTCATCAGGAATATGTCCCTTTGAAGGTTATTCTCGTAGATGGTATGTCCCTTTGAGATGGATACATGGAATTGAGGACATACACCAAAAAAGAGTACCATGGTTTCTTCATTTGGAATCTGTACGTTCAAAATTTTGTCTCATAGGGGATATAACCCTTTGATAATGATACATGACATTGAGGAATTAAACCGAATATGAATACCTTAGGTAAGGTGTGAGAAAAATCCAAAATAGGATTCTCTATCAAGAAATTTATTTGATCGGGTATATTTCATTGTTTTCACTAGCCCCTATTCCCACATGATTCATTATGAGTGTGATAAAAAAGAGGACATGGATGATCTAGGAAACCACACAATCATCTGCATCCATTAGTTGAAAAGACTATGGTTATGTTCGGTATAAATTAATTTTTGGTTCCTACATACTCTCCTATTTTTAAGACACTCGGCTGAGACTTATGCTCCCATGCGGAAATATCCCATGAGAGTTACTTGGGGCTTACATCAGTAGGGATGACGTATTCCTAATTTTTTTGGTTCACCTCACTGCCTAAAATGGGGAGGTTCTTGGAACTACCTCAAAGGTTTGGGTCCTTATTACCATATGAATATTTAAATGATAACACTCTAAGGATCACACCTATTAGTTATTGAAAATTTTGTACCACTATTATCATGTTAATGTATTACAAATTGGACACAACAATGTTCCCTATTCATTTATTATACACATATGGGGCCTTAACATAGGCATCAGCTTGCATGGAAACGGTGTTATGCCGTTTTTTGAATGAAAATGGGGACCATAGTGTGGCCCGCATATGTGAGGGATGGGAGAGCTACTTATGGATAATCATAGTGAGTTCTAGGTGACATAATGATGTCTCTTGCTGAGTTGACATTGGAATGATGAAGATTCTTCACATAGTATATACATGGGTGGGATGGAGATGCCTCTAGTTTACGGGCAACCTGGGAAAAAAATACTTCGGTGAGGCAATTCATAAGCCTCTTTTGGTTTCCTCAAGTGTCTTTGGATGACTGATTCTCAAGTATTGGGCTTTACAAGTGGACATAACCCTCTTTTTCTTTCCCTATGTGAGGTTTATTGATTAGATATTTTCCTTCAAAATACTATGGAAACTATAAACCCACTATCCTCCACAATTTTATCATCTTTAGATTATTAAGGCAATACTTGAAGGTTTTGAGGATTTAGGATATTTGACTGGGGAAATAAGAGATTTGATGCATATTCAAGTATTCCATTCATTCCAAATAAGTATGAAAATGAACTTATTAATTATCATTTTTGGTTCCATGGTTAAAGGATCTGGCTCGAACCGATGAGTCACATTGGGTATCATACAGGTGTAACCTCCACTAGTCTCAGGGTTGTGCATGTCTTAGCATGTGTGATACAACTGGAATGTGCAAGCTAAAAATTTATTATTATAATAATGTAGGTGGGGCTTGCATGTGAGATATTTGAAGGAGATTTATGACTTGTGTGATGATTCTGGGAAAGTTATCGATGTGAGATCTTGACCTCCATATTTTAAAAAAAAAGCAACTACCTATAAAAATAAATTTTGAACATTTAGCCAATTTGGGCCCAATGAGAAGTAAAATCAAAGCTCTCAAAGTAAACTATGACCCTTTATATTATTTATAAACTCTATAAGGTTGTTTTTATGAAATGAAATTCTTAGAAGACACCAAAAAATGAGTTTTAATGATTTTAAACCTTTTTATCTACAATTACCAAAACCCATGGCCAACTCCTAGTTGGAGGTTCTCACCACCATGCAATCAGATTAAGGAATTTTTCTATGTCAACTTCATCCCTTAATGTGTGATAACTCTTGTATCACATGGATATCTAATATACATCTTTTTTCCACAAAAAGACTATTTTCTTCACAAACATGATATTTGGTGTCTAAGTGAGGATAATATAATTGGTCATGAAGAAGAGTGAAATGAGTGAATTTTTTTAGTGGAAATAGAATTTATAGGCATCTCATGTGTTAGGATTCTTAGGTGTTGATCTTAATTTGCCATGTGTGGGCCAGGATGTAGTTGATTCTAAGGGCATAAGTCTTATGAGTATTTTTACCTCATGCATCCCATGATTATTATATGGGGTAGATATTTAGGATTAGTTTTTGGTAATAAGTTCTTTTTGGGATATGTGTATGACTAGTTTTACATCTTATGGAGATATATGGGTCACAATTTTAACATCTTGTAGGGATAGATGGGTTTCATGTTTTATTTCATGCGGGGACTTATGGGTCGTATGTTTAATGTCTTAGGAAGGCAAATAGATCACTGTTATAACATCTTGTAGAGAAATATGGGTTGTAGTTTTGAAATCTTGTGAGGAAATATATTTCATAGGTTTATCATATTTTGGGGGTTGATGGGTTGCAATTTTAACATTTTTTAGGGGAAGATGAGTTTGTTAAGTTTGTCCCTATGGAAAAAGATTTCACACATGGGATTTTTGTTAAGTGTTTCCTTAAGAAGAAATATTTCACACCATTAGATTTAGTGTTGATGTTGGTATGTCCATATTAAACATAAGGGTGGTTTCTTATATATCCTATTTAAGACACAATAATCAAAACACATGTAGTTCAATTCCATGGTCTGCGGTCATGTGACTTGACTAGAATATGTAGTTTAAATTCATAAAATAATAATTCTATTGTGGAGAAAAGAGCACCAACAAGGGATGGTATGTGTCTTACACGTAAAAGCTACTTGAAGGGGGTGGGTCATCCAATGGTGAGTGATAATGTTTCATTTCATGATGATAATATTTGGAGAATCCTTGGTTGAACACACATTTTCTAAGGAAATGGTTGTGTATTTTAACATCCTATGGATAATATATGGATCTGGGAAGATTTATATCGTGCATATAAGATGTGGATGGGGATTACATGTAGAGGGGGGAATGACAAGGTGATAAGAATACCTTGAAAAGGGAATCTTTATCCATATAGGTAAGCTATTTCCCTCGAAGATTTGAAATTTAAGGATTATGTGTCTACTTATCATATGCCTCTAGGTTGGGAATTACATAGACACTGTCATTATGAAGTTGAAATTAGGAGGCCTAATGTTTTGGAGAACTTTCTTAATATAAAATTTAATTACTATACTTATTCATAGAAGAAATATTTATGGTAAAGTCTCGGTATGAACGTGAATCTAAGTGGGTGGGAACAAGGGTTGGTTGTACCAGTTTCATGAGAATTGGGGTTAGTCGAATCAGTCCTAGATTGGTATGGGGTCTCAGGCACTCAACATTCTTGAAGGAGTATTTTCTAAAAGGATACATTTAAAGGACCCCAGAACACCCTAAGAAGGTAGGGTGAATCATCGTGTCAACTATTTCTACTAAAGTTAAGGATCTTGTACCCTTGTTGGTAAGAACATGTTAAACATGTTTGATGGGAAACTGTAGAAAACAAATCACAATCAAAGGTACAAAAAAATTACTTAGTTCACCACTAATGGCTAGTCCAACTTCCATACACCGATAGTGTGTTGTTCATACCTAAATCAACTAATCTTAACTTTTTATGGAATACATAAGTTACTACATAGTTACTATATTCAATTCACACTTCCTTTACAGTATTTTGGGTACATCTCATAGCATACCTCAAAAAACATTAGTCGACTCCCCCTAGCACACTACATTGAGATAATTCGAACTCGTTTTATCGACATGATGGTCACTTCAATGGATTGGAATTAAAGTCTTTATCTCTCACTAGCATTATACTCTACTAGAACCATTAAATGGATTTGATGCACTCAGAATGCATTGTTCACTAAAAACTATATGTTCAAATATTCCTTTCATGAACATCCATTGTGAAGATCACTCCTTCATGACGCACCCCTAACTTCTCAAAACAAACTCCTCTACGAAGCTCATTTATTCAATGATGAATAATCAATCATTGTGAATCAGATGTTAATCATAATCATTTGAATAAGTCAAGACATATAGTATTTTTAGGAATCCCTAGCATAGATAGATATCCAGATTCATGAAACTTCCATAGATTCACAAAATTAGAGCATTTCCAAATTTTCCATGAAAAACTAATATCAAGAGAAGAGTGGTAGCCACATATTTATAGGCTCGGCCATTTTTGATTCTCCACTACCACTTTTTTTATTTTTTGATCTTTTAAAACATCTTTCAGGTATCTACTCCATTTAATATTCTCCATTTTGATTTGATGTATTCATTAATCTATCCGTCAAACAATCACACAATGTGATGCCCTAATTCTCATAATCACAGATACCACTATCACCATTCATGATTCTGCAATTATACATCATTATAAATTATCATCACTTCAACATAGATCATAATCAGCATTATTTTATCCTTTGAGAAACATAATTAATGACTCCCATGTTCATTAAACTAATGCTTTTTTTGGTATTCATAAGACCTTTAAGGAAATCAACTTTTCACAATTCAAGACATCGTCGAAATTTTGGACCCCAAAAATTTAGCAAACAATGAAAAATGACACCACCTTCAATACTATTTTCATCTTGAAATGTAAGATACCACTCCTTGAAATCTCCATGAACTACCATATGAGAATTTCCAACAAATATAGACAATACTCCATTTAAATTAAATAATATCCTTTGTTTGAATAGACTTGTGGAGAGGCTTCTGGGATGGGTTTCAATAATGTTTGGGATTTTAGAATATAGTGGGTCTCATTAAGGTCGTGGGTCATATGAAGGAATATGTTTTTAAAAATATGGTGACCCTACCTTGGAGTGAATTATTTGTTCCCATATGGTTGGTTTGGTGAAGGTTAATTATCTGATGAAACCCCATGATCCTCAATTTTATTTAATCAAACATAAAAGTTATAGACCATCCGAAATGGAATCCTCGCCGTGGTATAAGGTTCTCAAAATCCCATGGGAGGAAGTTTTGTGAGAGATGTCTACCTTTGGAAATCCATCTCCTCTCTCACTTTTGAATCATCCCTGTTTCCAAAATTAAAATCTAATTTAAGAAACTAGAATGTTTTTCCCCACAATATAGGACATATGGGGCATTTATAGGCCCAATGGGGGAAAAGAATGTTCTTTTATAAAATATAGAGGCTTACATTGAAGATTATGAGTTTCATTAAATTAATGGTTTATATGAACCAGAGTTACACTGTGTGATGGTTACCACATTATGATTCATGTCTCAAGGGAATCTATGTACTGCAGAAATTATTTTGGCTTATGAACATCATGAAAAAGTCTGTTTTGTGTATGTTTTGTCTATTTTTCCTGAATTTGTTTTTAAATATTTTATCATTCATCTACCTACACCGTGAAATCTTTATTTCAGTGTCAAAAGTTTCCCCACTCCCAATTTTATCCGATGAGGGATAAGAGAGTTTGATTCTGAGGGAAACCCACTAAAAATTGGAGATTGGAAAGCCCTATTGAGGAACGTGGTCTAAACCTACACCTATAAATATGGGTGGGGTACCTTAGGGGACCATTAGGTTCTCATGATATATAGGACAGTTCTCTATTTTCATAATAATCAACACCTTCATGGTCTTTTTCTGATTGAGATCTGCACCACTCATTAAACTAACCCCCTTCTCATTATACATCATTGCAATAAGACTTATGAGATCCTTCAAGCTTACATAAATTATACCATCATGATATTACCTATGTAAATGGACCTTTATGAAACAATTATATAAATTTTTTATGTCTCTGATATAATATAACTAATGGTGATGGATCTCTTGCAGGTCAACAAGGGATGTGGATGGAAAACTCATGATCAGGGAGAGATTATAGATTGATTTAAATAATGTCACACTCACAAAATTTCTATAGGATGATCAACAGGTATACCTATTTTGGAACAGGCTAATATTGTATGGTTTTGGGGAAATGGATGCTATTTTTCATTCCCAGTTCTGATTGGGATGAGACCACCAACTGGTTTTGAAAATCTTTTAGAATGGACCAGCAACACAGGGCTGTTAGAGGCCTCATAATGAAGGGACATACATCCCTTATTATGAAAACCTATGGATAAATGTTAAAAATGTCAATGGGGAGGTTTAAGACGTAGAGGTGTATCCCCCTTAGTTAGAGAATACTCTCAAGGTGGTTTAGATAGACCATCTCAAAGGCCAGACCAAGAAATGGGGCCTGCGCTAGGGTGGAAATTTCAGGGAAAAATGTTATTGGGAATATGGGACATTCTGGTCCTATAAATAATTTTTGGTGGAGCTATAGTTGGTAGGAAATTTTTTGAATACATGTTTCTTAATCTTCACCATGGGGAGGTAAAATTAATCTTGTTGGATCTATACCATATTGTTGGGATCTCGATTCAGGGGGCCTTGTATGAGGAATTCCTCCTGAAAAATTTATTTTTAGAAAGGATAAGGGCTAATACCATCAATATAAAGGTTTTTTTTTTGTCATGGTTAAGGGGATGAGTGAACACAATCCAAGGATGAAGCAAATACATTTTATGAAATGGTTATGGTACTTCATGAATGAACCATGGGATGGGATGTCAATGAGTCAATATCAATGTCCAAAGGAAGACTAACAAGACATATATCAGTAACATTGGAGGGTCATATAGATGATAGAATGCACATTGTGTGGCAATAGTGTAAAGCCTAAGGCTCGTGTGGTCATTCAGGAGGGATTCATTTTCTCATTGATCTATAGAGAGATTATCCCAGTTAGGGATGCACACATAGGGTTGTGGTTGAGCACTAAGATCATGGAAGTGATACTATAAATGGGGAAACACATCAACCTAGTGGTCATGGTATTGTTAGAGATTCATAAATTGCTCATCCATATCATCCAGGGGAATAATCTTACTCATTTGTGATATCCATTCCACTTACTATATGGCGGGTTTCCACATACATGGGGGATATGAATATCCAAGCCCAATCTACCCTCCTAGAAAAGACATCTCGCAGTTGATTTGAATATAATTGGGAACCTGTCTCTAGGAATGGGCTCAAGGGATGTGATAGAAATTATAATGATAATAGACTGCTTAATTTTCAACAATATCATCTCCTTATTGGAATAGTGACAGAAGATGGTGTGGTTACCATTGAATAGTATTTGTACCACCTAGCCTGTCTAGGTGGGGTACTAGTGGGGATGGTGTAATTTTTGGTAAATTGTGATCCATACATTCCACACCACTTTTCATGGAAGTTTCAATGCCTCTAATGGCTTACTTGAGGATTCACATGGTAGTATGCAGTGAACTCCACCACTCGATCCTAAAATATATACTAAACATGTTTGTGCATGAATATAATTGGGTCCAAATAATCTATAACTATGTAGTTATTCTTATGGTATAATCAACAAATATTCGCTAAACTACGAGACTGCATATCCTAGGGATATTCTGAGGAATAAATCCACTCATTGAAATAATTAATGAGGTTTACCACAACTATGGGGTCAACGGTGAGCGGTAAGTAGGGAATGTTGTGGAGTTAGATTCAACTAGGTGGGAGGATAATTATTTGACTATATCATAAATTAGGGTCCTATACATGTGTAAATAGGATTGAATTTCTCGGGTATGTCTCTTTGGGCGGAAGGAAGACCCACAAGAGTAGTCTTGAGGGTCCACATCCAAGGTATGTGGTAGTGACTTCGTGGACCATATGTCCCTAGTGATGTTTTTTTCGAGGGATGAGATATTTTGTGGATCCAAAAATTGATCGCCTCTCTTTATGAGATGTTTCTAAATATCTAAGTCCTGGTGATATTCCTCACTGGGTTGGTTCATGTGGGGGAAGGCTTCCTTCGTTCTCATACTAAGGTGATGAAATATATTGTATAGATGGATGACCTAATCTACTCCTACGACATCACACGTCCACTGACAATCTATGTGAAGGTGTATATACACATTACATCCTCTCCAAGTGTTTCTATGGGAAGAAATAATACAGTTTCATCCATGTATAAAGGATTGAAGGTTTTTTGGGGGAAATGAATCCTATGAGGAAACCATTAGGGATGAAAATACTTTCATTGATCAGTTAAATATTCAGATCATGTGGGTCATTGATATTACCCAACACCTAAGATCTCTACCTAAAAACTCTTTTAATTTTATATTAATTTGAAATCATGGAGGATTTTGAGGTTCATGATGAACCTTTGGAATAAGATGAGGGATAAACAACCATTATTAGGGTGAGTGTGGGCCCTCTCCTAGATGTTTTGGTCACTAGATGCCAACAACCATTTGAAGTGGTGCTAAAAGAAAAGGTGACAACTATTGGGGGTGCACCATCACCAGGGGACTTCCTATGAATCTTTTTGAGATACTAAATAGGATATAAAATTATTTTAAGCGCCTTATCACTTTAATATTTTCATTCATGTATTACATCCTTGACGGATGCCCGAATAACCCTTACTTAAATGGATGTTCAAACCATGTTTGGAGCTCATCCAGCTGTGGAAACACATAGGTCTCTAGAAGTGATGGAGGGAAATATTGTGCATTCATATAAGGTGGTTAATAAGGATTTTATAGTTTATATTTACACATAGGTTCCATAATAGGTGGATGTTGGATTTTAATCCTCAATAAAAGAGGTAGAAATCATTCTGGAAACCATGATGACCTGGAGGGCTATGATAATTTCATATATCTCATAAGTTCCATCAATTGTGGCTACCGGATATGAGTCAATAATAATGGTCCTAGATTTCACACCATTAACAGAGGTGTTCGATTAGTATATGGTGATCGATCCTACTGAATAAGGTCTATTGGAGATAGTTGGGGCTTCTATTATGGGTGAGGGTTCATCTGAGGTTGCGCTTTAATAAGATTTGGGGATCAGCCCAATTGTGGAGCTTCTTGTATATTACCCCAAAACTGATATGATAGTGGTCTTTCCATAGTACATGCCTAATAAACCTAAGGATTTCTAGGATTCCAACTTAGATGTCAAGGAGTAGAATTGAGTCATCCAATGAAATGTGTGGTGTAGACTATGAAATTTTATCACTCTCCCTTGATTATTGGATTTCCCAAATAGGATGGGATCTCTATTTCATTGTCTAGTCTGCAATGGGACTTTCATGGTGGATTTTAGAAGCCACCATGAATTATCTAATGATATTTTCATTGAATGGAAATGTATTGAGTGGCAGGATGTTGATGTCGATTAGCACAAGAAGACGCTCATGGTCAATCAGTCTCTCCTAGTGGATGAATATGAGATATCACCCCTTGAAGGGAAATCAAGGAAGAATTCAACTATCATAGAGCTAATACAGTTATCATTTCCCAATAAGGGGTCATTTTGTGGTGGTGGAGGATAAATAGGTGGAAGCGGAATCTCTAGTGGTCTAGTGTCGAGTTGAGAAAGATCAGGTGTGAATCGGTGACAATGAATTTCCTCTTGTTGTAGAGGAAGATGTAGTTGATCTATAGAAGTGTAAGTGGAATCTAGAGACTACTCAATACAGGATTTTCATGATAAATTACCCATTCATTGGGTTTAAATTATATGGAATTTTTTCTTATCCTAAAATAAAATAGTTTCTCTAATATCATGATGACCAACCTGAAATTTCGATGGTTTTATTAAATTAACTATGTGTTTTAAAAAAATAGATTATTTTATCAATGAAAAATTTAACAAGAAAACTGATAATTAATATCTAAGAGCATGTTATCCATTCTCGTTGTTGGTAAAAAAGGTAAAAACAAAATATTCCTCTTTAATATGACAGTATCACACATGGTTTGAATACCCGGGGTTGGTACTCAATTATTTACCATATGGAGTGTCCTTACCAATAATGTTTTATCTAGAATGTGACACTCTCTACACAGCCAACTTTCTTTCACAATGTTCACTGCCTCAACAATGTAGTAATTTTAGGTTCATTGAATTCTACTTGAATAAAATAGTGATAATGTTCATGAAAAATTCTAGAACATAAAAGGAAGTAGTGTGTCGGTAGGGCATATTATTTGGCCCTCTATAAAACATAATATCCAGTAACATTTTGACAAAGAAGGGGGAAAATAATTTAAGATCAATCAATGGACATGTTAGAAACCCAAGACCTTTCTCAAATTGTCATTATAATTATATCATGGTATGTTCCTATGATAGTAGGTGATCTAGTTTGATAAGGCACCATTTCCATTAGGGGGTCCCGTTTTGATGTGGAAGGTTATGTGGATCCAAATAAAGGGATAAATTAAGCACGGGGATGAATTGAGGAAATTTTAAAAAGGAATTCAAAACACCTAAAATTATGCCACCATGGATTTGAAAATCAAATAGGTGTATTGTTCTGAAAAAATGTCAGACTCATTTTCCGAGGGGGTCATCATCTCATATGTTGAGCAAAGGTCAATGAAAATGAATGATTTAGTAGGTTACTGGCACAAAATGGGTAAAGGTAATTCTTATGTGAGGTCATAACATGCTTCGTAGTTTTACATCAGGATATAAGGATGATGGTAATGTTGTTTAACATCATATATTGAGGACGGTGAACATGTAGTTTAGTTTCATATGGTGAGGATGATGCATATGTAGTTTAACATCATAAGTTTGGGACGATACACTCTCTGTTTAATAGCATACTGTGATAATGATGTGGAATGATAGGAATAACACCTTCCCAGCCAAGATGATGTGGGATTAATAGAGAAAAATACTTGGGGTAGACTTTGGAAGAACTCTTGTAATTCCCCAACCCCAGTTACCCAGTGTCGGTGCATTATTACATAACATTGGCATGATCACAAAATATCAAGTCTCAAAAGGCCGATTAGTTTAGTAGCCTTGGAATCACTAGAAATATTCATAAAGTTTCCATTAAATCATAATGTGAAAACTACAACAACATCTTGTCTTCACAGTCATACCCTCTTATACAATCCCAGTAGGTCACTAATAAAATACTTCTTCACATCCTGGGAAAAATAAAACATAGAAAGGGGTGAGCTCAAATGCCCATTAAGGATAACAATATAGCGGAAACATTCACAAATAAGCATAAAAATTTAAGGCAATGTATAACTATACAAAAAGCATTTTAAACATGAAATTCGGCATAATATGGTAGAAATAAAATGAAATAATTCCATGTAATTATTCACATGGATATTATACTAGTCGAATAATCACAAGAAATATCAATAACCACTTTCATAATGATGGAATGCATAATGCCAGACTATCATAACCACATAGTCAAGGGCTTGTGCCACGACTACAAATAAGATTTTGTCAAGGCCTTGTTCCAAGACACTAGTTTGTCTCATGAGACCTACCGATGCATCGAGGAGCTATAGTGGACTCCACCTGTCACTTATTAAGTCCAATTCATTCCTCATATGAATAGGTTTAAACATAACATAAACATTCATATTAAAACTAGAAAACAAAATGTCAATACTTTATCTATATACCATGAATGGTATAAAAATACCACATCCACAGTCAAACATATCACAAAACCTTCAATACAATATGGATGTTTTTTATCATAATAAATCAACTTCAAATAATCTTAAAATCCATCAAAGGATGTCAACATAGATGAAATCAAAACTATTTGAGAGAAATATATGTTTTTTTTAATCATTTAAAAGCCACATAATTAAAACATTTACTTTGAAAATATTATTATAATCTTGTAGGGGAAGCTTCGACAATTTTATAATTGTGGAAATTAGCCTCCCCCACCATATAAGTTAAAAAAAGACAATCTTACCTTAATTCTGTCAAAAAGGTCAAAAGGACCTTGTTTGGAAAACGACGGAAGAATTCCTTTATAAACATCTTATAAAAAGTCAAACAAGGGTATAAATGACTTTAACCCATAGTCTGTAAAATGTTAAGAATTATTTGAAATAGATTTCTAAGAAACATGGATGTGGATGATAAGGAGGCCCTAGTAGATAATTACGTATAAACAAAATCGGATAATGAAGAGATTGTGAAATAAACCCTTAACTTGTACTTTTATTTGGATTATGGTAGTTTAACCTCCTGTATAAAGGTGGAATAATTTTTATTAAATTATACAATAATCATATACACTAATATGATATAATATAGGATCTTTTAACATTGATTTGTTAATAATATATTAGTATTATCATCATTTCAGGTGTTAACGGATTCGTTTTCCTTTATAATCTTTGTTCTGTGAGCCATATTTTTTATGTATGGGATGAATATTATTCATATCTAGAATGATATCATGTCTCTAAAAATTATTTTTAATCATCAAATGAAATTTAGTCTTGAATGAATACGACGGGGAATGAATCTCATCGCGTTCGTGGAGGTGGTAATCCGTACATACGCACGAGCGACAATATCATTATTTTTTTATTAAAATAATATATAATTGTATGGTATATCATATATATATATTCATTATAATTTTATATTTATTATTTACATGAATTACACAACATCTGAATAATAATGTATTGAATAACAATTACACCACAATGTGGAGACAGTAGGTCGTACGTACGCACGTATGGTGACATGTCATTCAAAGGATGGATAGAATACCGAATATTGTTGTACCATATTTATAATAACATCATAGTATATAAAATATACTGTATTTGTTATTTTAGAATGGAAATAACAAAGAAATATGAATTTGAAGAAGAAATGAACTTGAAAGAGGGTGGTGAAAACATTACCTCTTCTTCGGGTTCTTCCTTTTAATTTGCTCAAAAGGTCTCCTTGGGTTGGCTTTCTGATCAAAATAAGGCCTCTAGGTTGAATTGAGGGAAGTTGAGATAATATTTTGGTAGGGTTTGGTCGAGAAAAAAGGCTTTGAAGGTGTTAATTATATGGAAGGGGGAGTGCCCTTTTTAAAAGAGGGGTGAGTGGAACCTTAAGAAAATCTAGATATATTATTTTATAATAAATTCATATTCGGTTTATAATGTCTCAAAAGTGTATTATTTATAGGTTAAGGTTGGTATTGTTCGAAATCCTTTCATCCAATAGATTTCAGATAGGTTTGTGTCTCTATATTAACCTTATCATTTATATTTATCTCTTAGTTAAATAGTTTGACATTTACCATGACTCTTTGTATTTTTCAATTATATAATCAATAAACATACTATATTCCTCCAAGAGACCCCCAAGTGGTCTATTAATGATACACCTATCATTATATAAGTCCTTTGGCTGAACCTTAGATTTTTAAGAATAGAATATCAATTAATAATATAATATTTGTTTTAAAAACTCTTTTATGTCAATTTCGACACTATTGGTTATTTTGTTTTTAATAAATTTTTATCAGCATTATTACTTAGAATAAAATTCCTATAACCAAAACTAATATGTCATATTAACCAATAATTTTTTTTAATTCATAAAAAGTCTCAAATTACATTTATTTTGATATTTATAATATAAATTATTTGAATATTTCATTATTTAGGTAATTACTGCATCACCATTGTGTCATAAATAAATTAAATTATTTAATGTCTAAAATTTATAAATAAAATACCATTATGGAGGAAATCGTTTTATATTTATAATGAATATTTATAATCTAATTTATCTTATGTATAACCCTATATTAAAAATGGTTTAGTTATTAAACATTGATTTTTACTCTTTTTACTCTTCTTTGAATTAAATAGTAATAAATGTCCTAATCTAATCCAAGTGGACCTAAATGATAATATTTTATTCCTAAGGTTGTTTTTGGTCTAGATAAACTTTTCCAATATAATTATTACATGTTTTAGTGTAATATTAATATCATTTTTACCATTAATTACCCTATTTACTTTTAACAGTGGTAAATAAAAGTAAAAAGTTAATATCCACCAAAAATTATTTTTATCCTATTAATCCATATTTTACTCCTTCATGTTAACTGTGTCTCCCATATTTTTTAAATTCCACTCACAGAAGTGGTAAAATTATGTTTATGTAAATTTCCAAATTCTCTTAGGAGGTGGGTAAAAGACAGTGAAAAGTTCCATAAACGTTTTATATGTCTAAAATTATTCTAAACTAACTCCAATGAATTACATTGAACTTATATCGGTATTATGTATATATTTTGACCTTTATTTAATTTAAATATAATAAATAATTATCTAAATAAAAATTCATTTTTAAACTATAACTTAGTGTTTTTTCACTATTAATCAACAAATGAATGTTTTTCAGAAAAATACCAAAAATTCACCATAAGATAATTTCGATATTCCGAATCCAAAATAGAAGTCAATTTTGAAAGATAAAATTTATAAAATATCAAAATGTGGGTATTACTATTCATAATGGCTAGTTTGATTGGTTTTGGTGTGTCTTAGAACTCAATGTTGCGTACAACATATGTTACTGTATTATTCAAAGAGAATCATACCGTGGAAACTTGGGGTGTTACATTCTCCCCTCCTTTAATAAGTTTCATCTTAGAAATTTCCAGAATACAACCGCATTAAAAGACTTCGGTGATTCTTCATCATAAGTTCCTCGGTTTCCCATGTTGCCTCTTCTATCTTATGGTTTCTCCATAGTACTTTTACCAAACGAGTCGTCCGGTTTCTCAGCACTTGTTCTCTTTTATGAAGAATCCTGACGGGCTCTTCCCAAAAAGACAGATCAGGTTCTAGTTCTAATTCCTCATAATTGAGTAGATGTGTTGGGCCAGGAATGTATTTTCTCCACAATGATACATGGAAGACATCGTGATCTTTGGAGAGACTTGGCGGCATTTCCATACAGTAAGCTACAGCCCCAATTCGTTCTAGACTTTCAAAATGTCCTATGTACCTGGGACACAACTTACCTTTCTTACCGAAACGTATAACTCTCTTCTATGGAGATACCTTCAAGAAAACATGATCTCCTACCTGAAATTCCAAAGCCTTCCTTCGGTTGACGGCATAGCTCTTATGCCTACTTTGAGCTTCTTTGATGTGGTTTTGGATTAACTTCACATTTTCCATCATTTCCTCCCCTAGTTCTGGGCCTACGAGTTTTCTTTCACCAACATCATCCCAACAGGTTGGTGTACAGAATCTCTTTCTATATAATACTTCATATAGTTCCATATGAATACTTGAATGGATCTATTATATGAAAATTCCACCATAGGTAAATATTGATCCCACATAACCTGAAAGTCAAGTGAGCATGATCTCAACATGTCTTCTATGGTTTGAATAGTCTGTTCTGATTGTCCATCAGTTTGGGTGTGGTAGGCACTGCTCAAACGAAGTTCAGTATCTAGGGCCTTCTAAAGATTTTTCCAAAATCTTGAAGTAAAATTGGGATCACGATCAGTAACAATTGATAGGGGTACTCCATGAAGTCTCACAACTTCATTAATATGAAGTCTTTCTAGACGTTCAAGTGGTAGATCTTCTCTTATAGCAGGAAAATGTGTTGACATGGTAAGACAATCAACAATGACCCATATTACATCGTTCCTTGTTGGAGTCTCTGGTAGTCCCATGAAAAAGTCCATCGTAATATTATCCGATTTCCACTCAGGTATGGGAAGAGGTTGCATGACTCCTCCAGGCTCTTCCCTTCCAAATTTCACTTGTTGAAAAACCATATATCATGACAAAAAATCAGTAATCTCACTCTTCATGTTGTCCCACAAAAAATGTTCCTTCAAATATCTATACATTTTGGTGCTCCCAGGGTGTATAGTGAAATTGGAACTATATTCATCATCCAAAAATTCCCTTTTTAGATCAGGTATATTGGGAGAACAATGGATCTCCCCAAATTTCAAAATTTCATCTTCATACATAAAGTCACTCAATCTCCCGTCATTCACAGCAGTAATCATCTTTTGAAACTCTTCATCATCGGTCTGAGAACTCTTTATCCTTTCTATTAAAGATGGTTTAGCAACCATTTGAAAAAACATTGATGTTTCACCTTCCATGGTGATTCCCATAACCATCTTTACTATATCCATTTATATAGGATCCTTTTCAACTCTCATGTTATTCAAAACTCCTTGATCCTTTCTACTCAAAGCATCTTCCACCTTATTTTCCTTCCCCAGGTGGTAGTGTATCATGAAATCATAATCCTTGAGTAGTTCAAGCCATCTCGTTTTCTACATGTTGAGTTCTTTCTGTGAGATAATATAAATCAAACTCTTGTGATCAGTATAAATCACAAATTTTTCACCATAGAGATAATGTCTCCATATCTTCAAAGAAAATATTACAGCATCTAACCCAAGATCATTGGTAGGATAGATATTCTCATGAATTTTCAGATGTCGTCATTTATAGGCAATAACTCTATCATTTTGCATAAGGAAACAACCAAGTCCTTTCTTTGATGCATCACTATAAATAACGAACCCATCATTCCCCGATCGTAGAGTCAATATAATAGCATTGACTAATATTCTCTTAGGTTCTTAAAAACATTCTTCACACACTTTTTTCTAAATAAATTTAACACCTCTACTTGTGAGCTTCGTTAATGGGTTATCCAATCGGGCAAAATTCTAGACGAAACGCGGATAATAAACTTCTAAACCAATAAAACTACGTATATATGTTATACTATTTGGGGCAGGCCATTCTTGGATTGCCTTGGTCTTATAAGGATCAATATAGATTCCAACCGTAGAGACAAGAGTTCTAAGAAAAAAGATCTCCTGAAGCCAGAATTCACACTTTCTAAACATCCCATATAATTCATGTCTTCTAAGAGTTTTCAGGATAATATCCAAGTGATTTTCATGGTCTTAGCAGATTTTGGAATATACCAAGATATCATCAATAAATACCACTACAAAATCATTGAGATATTCCTTGAAAAATATGTTCATTAGATCCATGAAAACAGAGGGTTCATTAGTCAAACCAAAAGGCATTGCTGTAAACTCGTAATGCTCGTACCTGGTTTGCAATGTTGTCTTCAGAATGTCTTCCTTCTTCACACACAACTGATGGTATCTAGATCGAAGGTCAATCATTGAAAAGTATTTATCTCCATGCGGTTGGTCAAATAAATCATCAATGCGAGGTAGTGAATATTTGTTCTTTATTTTTATAGCATTGATTTCCCTGTAGTCGATACATAACCTCATGGATCCATATTTATTCTTAAAAAAAAGGATAGGGGATACCCATGAAGAAACACTAGGGAGAATAAATCCCTTATTACACAATTACTCTAGTTGTTTCTTTAGTTCCACTAATTCCATAGTGGCCATTCTATAAGGGGTCTTCGATATGAGCCTTTATCCATGAATTAAATCAATGGAAAAAATCAATTTCTCATTCAGGAGGATGTCCAGGTAAATCTTCTGGAAAAACATCGACATATTCTCTCACAATAGGTACATACTTTATTATAACATTCCTTTCCTTACCCACAGTTATTTCATTCTCTTCCTCCCCATTAATTGAATTTAGTTGAGCTGCTGGGGGTGGATCTAGGTATGAATCAGTTGGTGACGATTTTTCTCTAAAGATAAGGTGTTCCCTATCATCGTCATCAAAAATCATAACCTCCTTCTTCTTACAATAAATCTTCTCATCAAGGTCTGAAAGCCAATCTATACCAAGGATTATATCAAACTAAATCATAGGTATGACGATGAGATCAGCAGATAAAGAACATTTATATACTCTAATGGGGACTGATTCACAAAACTTTTTTGCAATGATACTTCCCTTAGGAGTTTTAACTAACAACTACCTTGTTAAATAAAATTGGAAATATCTAATTTTATTTGCAAACTGGGAAGATATGAAACAATGCGATGATCCAGAATCAAATAAAAAATTGTCTAAACTTGAGGAAACCATTAAATTACCTGCCACCACATCTTTCGGAGCTTCTACCTCAGTAGTAGTGATAGCATAATCTTGGCCTTGATCCCTTGGCCTTTTCTGAGGTAAGTTTCCCTGACGCATAGGACATTCATTTCAATAATGTCCCATCTCCCTGCCATTTTATCATTGAACATCGATAGCTTCCTTCTTCCCCATGCAATTACAATTTTGGTGACCTTTTTCTCCAAACTTGTAATAGACTCTCATTCCTTTCAAGCAAGTACCGGTGTGTTTCTTCTCACATTTACTGCAGGATGGATAATCATATTTTCCGTTCTTCCCTATATTTTTATTTCTAGAGTGATCTGCAGATCTCTTCTTCTCTTGCTTTGTTTAAAGTCATAAGACTTATAGAATTCTTTTTCAGTCTTGTTAGCACATGAGACAATGTCTCCGTACGATGAGATGGATTGTGAAACTAATGTTTGATGAAGAAATGGTTTTAACCCATCAAAAAAACGATCAATATTACTTCTTTGGATACTTATATAATCTCCAGCATACCATGCTATCCTTGTAAAGTTAGCCTCATTCTTTGCAAAATTATCATCCTCCTTTTGTCTCAAACTTAGAAATTGCCTTTCTATATCTGCTCGATGGTCACGAGGAAAGTATTTTTATAAGAAAATCCCTTTGAACTCCCTCAATTCCATATTTGATACTTCATCATCTTCATTTGTTTTTTGAATCAATGACCATCATTGATCAGCATCTCCAGTGATGCGGTAAAATGCCATGATAACTTTTTTCCATTCAATACTCCCCAAGGAATGGAATATTTTATCTAAGGAATTTATCCATTGATCATATACTAAGGGATTTTTACTCCCATTGAATTTTGGTTCATGTTGCATCATGAAGCGATCTAACATTGATCCACCATGTTGCGGATCAGGGTGCTCCATACGGGTAAGGTTATTATTCATAACCCGAGTTAGTTGTCCCAGTATGGTGATTAGCTAATCAGAACCAGTTGCATCACTAGATCCACTATAATTATCTTGATAATAAGGGAAATACCTACATGGAGTGTGTGCATTGATACAATTTCCATTTCTTACACTAGACGCCATTTCTATAAAATGGCATACACTAGATTAGTTTATGAATCGCAATACATAAATCCAAACATGTAAAACACTTAACATAAATTGAACAGTTTAGGGATATAATCCATAATCATAAAAATGTTTTCTCTGAGGAAGTATATACTCATAAACCCTTAATAATGGTTTTTAAGGAATATGAGAATTATCTTAAGAATTTACCCCGGGAGTGACGTAACCAAGAGTGCAGCAATGCCCGTTTTCGTGCACCAGTTCCCATTCAAGACTAGCTCAAAGCGGTGTTTTCGGGTTTTACCCCTTGGTAGAACTATGCAAGAGCTGCCTCTACCTACTCGTATCTATAAAGGGATCTATTTCTCATAAAACTCACAAAATCTCCACAATACAAAAATTCTAGGATGTTCTTCTATACTAATCCTCACATTCCATCTTATGTCTATGTGCTATAATCAGAGTTTATCTAAATCTCACATCCAAGGTTTGTACTAAACTTCATTTGATACCAACTATAACACCCCGACCCCAGTTACCCAGAGTCATTGCATTATTAAATAACATTGTCTTGATCACAAAAGATCAAGTCTCGAAAGACCGATTAGTTTAGTAGCCTTGGAATCACTAGATACATTCCTGAATTTTACATTACATCATAAAGTGAAAACTACAACAACATATTGTCTCCACAGTCCTATCCCCTTATACTATCCCTACAGTTCATTAATGAAATACTTATTCACATCTTGGTAAAAATAAAACATATAAATGGATGAGATAAAATGCCTAATAATGATAATAATATAGTAGAAACTTTAATAAATGAGCATAAATATTTAAGGAAATGTATAACTAAAACAAAATCCTTTTAAACTTGAACTTCAGAATAATATGGAAGAAATAAAATGAAATAATTTCATTTACTTATTCACATGGATATTCTACTATTCGAATAATCACATGCAATATCAATAACCACTTTCATAATGATGGAATTCATAATTCCAGACTATCATAACCACATAGTCAAGGCCTTGTGCCAAGACTACAAATAAGATTTTGTCAAGGCCTTGTGCCAAGAAACTAGTTTGTCTCAGAAGACCTACCAATGCATCAAGGAGCTATATCGGGCTCCCCCCATCACTTATTAAGTCCAATTCATTCCTCATATGAACAGGTTTAAACATAACATAAACATTCATATTAAAACTATCATACGAAATGTCAATACTTTATCCATAAAACATGAATGGTATAAAAATAACACATACACTGTCAAACATATCACAAAACCTTCAATACAATATGGATGTTTTGTTTCATAATAAATCAACTTCAAATAATATTAAAATCCATCGAAGGATGTTGACATAGATGAAATCAAAACTATTTGAGAGAAATATATCTTCTTTTTGAAATCATTTAAAAGACACATAATTAAAACATTTACATTGAAAATATTTTTATAAGCTTGTAGGGGAATCTTCGACGATTTTATAATGGCGGAAATTAGCTGCACCCGTTGTATATGTTAAAAAAATACATTCTTACCTTAATTTTGTAGAAATTTTTAAAAAGGACCTTGTTTGGAAAACAACGGAAAGATTCCATTATAAACATCTTATAAAAATTCAAACAAGGGTATAAATGAATTTAAATCATAGTCTAAAAAATAGTAAGAATGATTTGAAATACATTTTTAAGAAACATGGATGTGGATGATAAAGAGTTCTCAGTAGATAATTATGTATAAACAACCTCAGATAATGAAGAGATTGTGAAATAAACCCTTACCTTGTACTTTTCCTTGGTTGAGGGTAGGTTAACCATCCGTATAATGGTGAAATAATTGTTATTAAATTATACATGAATCATATACATTAATATTATATCATATATGATCTTTTAACATTGATTTATTAATAATATCATAGTATTATCATCGTTTCGGGTGTTAAAAGATTCGTTTCCCTTTATTTTCTTTGTTATGTGAGCCATATTTGTTTTGGATGAGAGGTATATTATTCATATTCAGAATGATATCATGTATCTAAAAATTATTTTTAATCATCAAATGAAATTTTTTCTTGAATGGATACGATGGGGAATAAATCTCATCGCGTTCGTGGAGACGGTAATCTGTACGTACGCATGAGCGACAATATCATTATTTTGTTGTTAAAATAATATATAATTGGATGGTATATGATATATAAAGAATAATTATAATGTTATATTTATTATTTACATGAATTACACATCATTTGAATAATAAGGTATTGAATAACAATTACACCACGACATGGAGATGGTAGGTTGTACATACACACGTATGATGACATGTCATTAAAAGGATGGATAGAATACTGAATATGGTTGTACCATATTTATAATAACATCACAGTATAAAAAAGGTACAGGAGTTATTATTTTAGAATGGAAATAACAAATAAAGAAGAAGTTGAAGAAGAAATGAACTTGAAAGAGGGTGGTGAAAACATTACCTCTTCTTCGGGTTCTTCCTTTTGATTTGATGAAAAGGGATCCTTAGGTTGCCTTTATGATCAAAATAAGGCATCTAGGTTGAATTGAGGGAAGTTGACAGAATATTGGGTAAGGGGTTGGCCGAGACAAAGGGCATTGAAGGTGTGAATTAGAGGGATGGAGAGCCCTTTTTATAAGAGGGGTGAGGGGCACCTTAAGAAAATCTAGAAATATTATTTTATATTAAATTTATATTCAGTTTCTAATGGCTCTAAAGTGGGTTATTTAATGTTTAGGGTGGGGATGGGTCCAAATCATTTCATCCAATAGATTTTAGATAGGCTTGGGTCAATATATTAATTTTATCAGTTATATTTTACTCTTAGTTAAATAGATTGACATTTACCATGTCTCTATGTATTTTTATATTATATAGTTGTTAAAATTACTATATAACTCCAAGAGACCACCAAGTGGTCAATTAATGATACACCTATCATTATATAAGTCCTTTTTATGAACCATAGATTTTTAGGAATAGAATATCAATTAATAATATAACATTTGTTTTAAAAACTCTTTTATGTCAATTTTGACACTATTGGGTATTTTGATTTTGATAAATTCATATCAGCATTATTACTTTGAATACAATTCATATAACCAATAATAATATGTCATATTAACCTATAAAATTATTTTAATTCATTAAAAGTCTCAAATTACATTCATTTTGATATTTATAATATCAATTGTTTTAATATTTCATTAATTAGGTAATTACTGTATCACCATTGTGTCATAAATATATTAACTTATTTAATGTCTAAAAATTATAAATAAATTGCCATTATGTAGGAAATATTTATATATTTTTAATGAATATTTATAATCGAATTTATCTTATGTATAACCCTATATTAAAAATGTTTTAGTTATTAAACATTGATTTTAACTCTTTTAATGCTTCTTTGAATTAAATAGTAATAAATGTCCTAATCTAATCCAAGTGCACCTAAAGGATAATACTTTATTCATAAGGTTGCTTTTGGTCGATATACACTTGTGAAATAGAATTATTACATGTGTTAGGGTAATATTAATATCATTTTTAACCTTAATTGCCATATTTAGTTTTAATCGTGGTAAATAAAAGTAAAAGTTTACTATTCACCAAAAATTATTTTTATCTTATTGAACCACATTTTACTCCTTGATATTTACTGTATCGTTTGAATTTTCAAAATTCCACTCACAAATGCTGTAAAATTATGTTTTATGTGATTTTCCAAATTCTCCTAGGAGGTGGGTAAAAGACGGTGAAAAGTTCCATAAAAGTTTTATATATCTAAAATTATTCTAAACTAACTCCAACGAATTACATTGAACTTATATAGATATTATGTATCTATTTTGACCTTAATTAAATTTAAATATAATAAATAATTATTTAAATAAAAATTCGGTTTTAAACTATAACTCGGTGTTTTTTCACTATTCATCAAAAATTGATTGTTTTCAGAAAAATACCAAAAATTTACCCTAAGCTAATTTCGATATTCTGAATCCAAAAATGAAGTCTATTTTGAAAGATAAAATATATGAAATTTCAAAATGTGTGTATTACTATTCATAATGGGTAGTTTGATTGGTTGTGGTGTGTGTTAGAACTCGAAGTTGCGTACAACACACGCAACAGTATTATTCAAAGAGAAGCATACCGTGGAAGACTAGGGTGTTACAACTCACGAGGAAAATGGATGTAAATACATGGATCTATAATTTTCCTATACTAATGGGTTCAGTGAGCACAACCATGTTTTTTATAGTTTCCATTGTGGGTCACTACTGGCATTGTACATATTTCCTTTTATCCCCTTATTTTTCCAATATTGTGGGACTTACCTGGTGTGGGGGGTCTGACTCTTGATCAGGTTTCCCCTATGGATTTTCATATTGAAATACATTTTTTCCACTTTTAATTGGTAGTTTATGGTCACATTAGTTGTAATATGAAGTTGAAATTTCTTTAAGGTTAGAATTATCAAACCAAGACTCCTCTTTTGAGGTCATAGAGCTTTTACCATGGCACAAAAAACAATTTAAGTTTATAATTCTGGGAAATAAAGATGGATTATTTCCAGAATGGGTCTTATAATGCCGTAGGGTTTAATCCTCTATGGAATTTCATGCTTAAGAGGTCCTACACTATGAAAATGAATATGGTGGTGAGTTTAACAATGATTAGGATTTTCATTGTTGGACCATGGGTTGTGCATCTTGTAGAATGTTGTGTGAAATAGGGGAGAGTTTTCGTGATGTGAAAGAAGGTCCTTAAAGGTCCTACAACATGAAACATCTCTTAGATGACTTTCACGTAGTACATCACTTCTACAGAACATGTCTTTAACATAACTGACAATTATTTGTGCTAGAAAAAAACATTGATAATAGTTTTCTTTATTATTGCGAAAAGAAGAACTGAGAAATAGTACCTTTTATCAATGCTTTTTTAGTGGTGATAAAAGGTAACCTTTATCAACGCATTTTTTTAGCATTGGTAAAGGGTTCTAATTATATACACTTTATTTTTGACACCCATTAGTGGATCCTTTATCATTTATTTTTTACACAAATAAAAGTATGAATAAAATGAAATAATTAAAAAACTAGAAAATAAAAAAAGAAATTATTAAATAAAATATTGACTAAATATTAATTAAATAATTATTGATAAAAATGAATCAATTGATTATACTATGTATAAATAGTAAATACTAGTAAATATAATATATTGAATATATAGATATATGTAAATTAAAAATTAAACATATTAAAATTAAAAATAACTAAATTGGGAAAAATATTAAACATTTTTTTCATTAAATAATTGTTAATAATGTTAAAGAAATAGAATATACAATATATATATATATATGAATCTTTATAAAAATACTTTATATAATAAAAAATATTTATGATTTAAATATTAATATTCTTGGCACCAAAAGGCGTGCATGGGAAAAATACAAAAAGATCACACCAAAGCCAAAAGTGGATACTTCGTGAATCACCTTCGTGAAAACCCTTGTTAGGGCGGTCGACTCAATGTCAAGGCTCCCTCTGCGCTCACTGTAGAGGAAAATCATGGAAGGCTCTTTGATTATGACAAAATTAAGGGAAGTATTCATGCCACAGAGGGAAGGAAATCACATCTGCAATACCGTGGAAATTGATGGAAGCCTCTTTGATCGTTGTGGAGGGAATCAAGGAATCTTCTGCACAGTAGACGGGATGACGGTAGACATTTCGGTTAAGATGAACATGATGCACCTACCTTTGATGGAAAAGAACAAGAGACTTTCAGAACTTCATGCCGCCTCTCACTTATAAATAAAATCATTCCCACAAAACCAAATGGCAGATACCATGACCTTTCACCTTCTCATTTCTCAAATTTCAAAGCACCCTCTGCTCTGTGAATCATTGATTAAAATAATCTCTTCACAATATTTGAGCATTGTGAAATACAATTCCCTTAGATTATTTTCAACCCCTCTTTATGTTGGGATTCCCTTCACGAAACCCACATGTCATCGCAAAGGAGATACCTAAGGGATCTCCTGACTTCACAAAGCTATCATGGTTCATTAAGTACCCTACATACACATGTGAACCCTGTGCTAAGGCATGATCTATGTGATTTAAATAGTACATCACTTCGCAATGACAACCTTTTCAAGGTTCCCATGCTCAGTGAGGTCCTACATTTCGAAAGCCATTACACTTCATGAATCACTATTTATATTCATGTATGCTCCATGCCTAGGCTAAAAACCTCCACTCCATGAATCATATCCCTTCAGGAAGTCTCTCCACTTTGGGGAGTTCTAGAGCTTTACAAGGCACCCTTCCTGTGAACCCCTTTGATTCACAAACCATTATCCCATATGGCCCTCTAGGTTTGTATGAAGTGATTTCATGGTCTCTTGGGAAGCCCTTCATATTTTGTTTCTTAGCCTCATTCTTCTTCGCATGGGCACACCGACAACTATTTCTTCTTCACGTAGCCATGTTAGTGTGATCCCATCAATGGATCACTCCACAACCCCATCACTATACGGAATTTCATTTCCTTCCTTTAACTAAGGGTTAAAGCACACTTGTTATGTATATCCTAGGGGTGGAGAGAAAATACTCATTGTTTGAGATATTGAACGTTAAACTGCCAAGAACCATCATCCTCACCACATGACATTGAACTATGGCCTCGCCTCATGAAATATATATGGGGTTTCCCACATTAATCATTTTCCTCACCCACTGTTCTCTATGGGAGAGATATCTTCCTCACATAGAATTAGATCCTCCTTTCATGGAACAAAAACTCTTCACGGTGGAGGGAAATAATCCCTGTGTAAGCCTCTAGCCTTTCTTGAGGGAGGTAGCATCCTTGATCCACATCTCTTCTTCCATGTGCAAATACCAGAGGAGGGATGGGCACAAGGACTTTTGATGTTATGTCCCACTCCATGTGGGATTTATCACCATCATTTTTCCACACTATACTATGTCCCAATCAACATCTCACTAAGCAATTAGATAAGCATAATCCCCCATTTCCTCTTTCGGATTCTAAACATGCGTAAGCCCCACTCCACTCCTTGTGGAAGCACATTTTGGGACGTGTTTGTACAATCTTTTTTGCCTCTTATTTTTCACACCGAGAATGACTCACAAGGGCTAAGCATAATAATCAACCATGGGACCCCCTTTGGGTCACCATAGTGTGTAAGCCACATGCCCCCCATCTCAAACTACATGGGTTTTTCTCCATGTATCCTATGTAAGGTTCATAGGATGAATACCTGAGGTTCCACCCTAAACATTGGTAAACATAAGTGTCCCCCATATTTGGGACCCATATCCTTATGGACTATGTGGGTTTGGATCCACGTCTCCTTGGCATGGTATGTAGGAAGCCTCCCTGAGGTTCAACCCCAAACACTAGTCAACTTTGGTGCCCCCCCTGTTGAGACCCACATATTTTCTAACTATGTGGGTTTTGATCCCTATCTCCAAGGTAGGGTACATAGGAAGCCTCCATGAGGTTCAACCCCAAACACTGTTAAACATTGGTGCCCCCTTGTTGGGACCCACAACCATTGAACTAAGTGGGTTTTGATCCCTGTCTTCTAGGCGGTGTATGTACAACACCTCCCTGAGGTTCAACCCCAAACACCTGTAATCTTAGACCTCCCCTATTATTGGTACCCACATCCTTTGAACTACGTGAACATTAATACCCAACCACAGGTATACGTAAGAGGAATCCATGAGGATCAAGACCATCATCCATCAGTCTTGACAACTTCACATTGGTTCATCTTCGTCCCAAATTATGCTAATCTCTTTGCTTTCTAACTACATGGGTTTTGATCCCTATCACCTACAAGGGGTATGTCGGAATCCACCATGAGGATCAAGCCCAAACACTAGTAATCTTTAGTGTCCCCTTTTCTAGGACCCACACCTTTGGTCAATCCCTTATTGGCGTCAGACCAGTTCTCAGACTGCTAATTACGTGTAATCCCCAACATGTTATCAGGTTTCTATACGCTACGTACACCCTAATTCAATACCCCATTATTAACTATGTGAAAATTTATTCCCATCCATGTGGATACATAGGAATCCTCCCAATGATTCATTCCCATCAACCATGTCCCATCCTGCTCATTCTCTAGAGCCTTTGTGTTTCAGGAAGGTCATTCCCCCACCTGGAAGTTCAACTTCTTATGGCTTCCATCCATGTGTTCATTCTCACGAGACACCTCCTCTGATGTCACATCACTTTAACAAGCTATGTGGACTTTGATTCCTTTCCATGGAGATACGTAGGTATCCTATCTCAGGTTCAATCCCAAAATCATTGTCATCTTCATGTCAGTTCCATCCCATTCCTCTCATCAACCTCATTCAACAATCCATCATTCATTCGAATTCTTACCCAACCCAACACATCCTTGTGAGGTCACACCATTCCCTTGGGTAGCTAACCATGCATTATACCCACACAATCATTAACCATCTGACCAAGAGTTTCACTCTTGCGATGGGTTGTTATCCACTTGTAAGACTCATCATGTCTCCGGGAAGTTGTCCTTTGTGTACACCTGGATTCATCATCCATTCAAACTATGTGGGTTTTGACCCCTATCACCTACAATGGGTATGTAGGAAACCTCCATGAGGTTCAATCCTAGCCAATGGGAAATTGTAGACTCCCTTTTATAGGGACAAAAGAATCCTCAGATACAACATTTTTGGACGTTTTAATCTACTCAACCAGTTAACCCCTCAGGTGCTCCCTCTTGGGCATGTACCCATCTATTCGACTCCTATTAGTGTTCTAATCCATATGATCTTATTGTGCTAGAAGTTAAAATCGTGGCATACCCTTTTTCACATAGAAAGCTGAGGAAATCATTAGGGACATAAATATTGCACATAATTCCCCACACTCGATAAGGGATTACTCAGGCTTGTGTGCCCTCGATGAGCCCTATCCTAAAGAGAAGAAACCCAGGCACATCAGTGTTTCAGCGCACAAACACGCATGCGATGTCTAACATGATTACTCCGCCAATCGAATGTTTCTTTCCTGGATTGAACCATTTGAATATCCTGAAAGAAAAGGTATAATCAACCGGCATCAATGATGATATGGTACCAGGGAAGAGTTTCACAGAGAACTTCTTAATCATTAAGGGACACCCAGACTATGCGATGAATTCCAAAGAGGAATCCATGGAAGCAGAGATTGAAATACCATCATCCTATTTTAATAAAACATATAATGTTCGTGAATAAGCGACAGGTGCTACTTGAAGCTAGAATACAGGAATGTGGGGAAACCTCTAGTGTGTCCCCCACATATAGATGTGTGTGCCAATGAATGTGTCAGAAATAGAAATGGTGAACCCAGTGTTAATTTTCTCATCAAATGTGGAGATTAGTAGAATTCGAGACATTAGTATATAAGTGATTCACCGAATATGCCTATCTAATGCAAGGGCCCACCACACAAATAGTGGGTCTAGCATGAAACACACCATGGATCGGGGAAGTGGAATGTTGGGCTTCCAAGATTGTGATGTTGTTATTGTGGATCCTTCTAACCAATCATAGGATATAGAATGTCGTTGGGACAATCGAAGTCGCATTCATCCTTTTAGCACTAATGGATGAATCTTCCTTTGTTAAAGGACCCAAGATTCTATGTTAGGAATCATATCACCACCCACCCGCCGATGCAGGGGTTGAGGCAACACCAACATGGTAATCTGGCGCGAATCAATCTCTTCTTCACCGGCCTCCACATCCATAGTTTTTTCTCACCCATGCCTTATATCCCCATATGAACTCGTTTAGAGGAGGGTGATCAATGACCTCATCTGATGGTGCGAGTAAGAAGGTACTATCTCGGCATAGGATATGGCCCGACATAACCTAGAGGCATCAATGCCACATAGTGGCTGCTACACCCAAGGGCTGCGCAAGGAACCACTACTCCCCAATTTAACCTACTATATTTTTGGGAATCTCTCTCCGGAACGCTTTGATAATGATCCTATACGCAAAATAGATAATGGGAGTATGGGACTACCTGACTTTGATCCAATCCCAGAGGCCACCAAGGAGGGATCCCAACAAGCTCTGTTAGTTCCACCACCCAGTCCCACAAGCTGAGGAACATGTGACTTACACACCTACACCACCATCCTTAGTCTAGTTAACCCAACACCAATGTCAGGTGAAAGAAATGGTGGATGCCCATGAGGGGCATCATCAACAATGTCTAAAATGACCCATGACACCTCTGATGCATCATATCAATTCCCCATTTATACTTAATAGGGTAACTTATACGGATGACCTGGATCGAGGCCCTAACTGCCCCACATGAACATTGGGATGACACTCTTGGTCACCGACACAGGTAGTACCCATTGCGGGCCAACCCACATTGATGACATTCAGCATGTAGTTTCTCTCTATGCCACCATCAATGAAATAAAATTCCCTCCCTGCTCCCAAGATCGTCATGGAGCCCCCCCCCCACCCATTCCACTTTTAGTCCTGGCGAAGGCCCTCCCCACCGTACTGAGATCTATCATGGAGGTTTCTTTCACACCCATGATCTCAAGTATGGTGTTATTCCTCCTATCGTAAGTCGCCAATGTGAATATTCTCCTCACCTGGTCATCCATCATCATGTATTTCATCCCCTTGTTCATACCCCCACCAAAAAAGGTCCTCCTCATCCCAAAAATTTTACAAGCGGAGGTCCGCCCTACTTCATTGTCGTCTAATGTGGATGTATTCCCTGTGTCCATTCTGTTTGGTAAGAAGGCCCCCTCGTACTATCACCACCAAGGGAAACAAACATGGAAGCACTGAACATACTCCCACCAACTCTAGAAGAGGTCCTACCAACTCTAACACTTCTTGTGGAGTCCCTACCTATGTCCCATTTGGTATTTTTCTAGGTGATCCTTGCTCCTCGACTCACCTCGGTGGAAGTCCTCTCCACCCAAGTACCAGTTTGGTTAAAGGTCCTCTTCATGTTTCAGACCTACCATGTCTTGAAGAATTATCCCAGGGAAGGAGGGTGGGTTGATTCCACCAAAGGAAGAATACTGAGAGGTTTCAGACAGTTATTAAAAATTTCTTCTTCTCAGATTCAGAGGAAGAGAGTGATTCATTAATGGAACCCTCACCCCGATCTTCTGTGTTGGGGTCCGGGGCAAGAAAACAGTGTATAAGCCTCATCCTTTGGGAAAATGAGTTCAAATAGATCCCTACATACCTCTAATGATACATATAGGAGGAGGAATATTTGGCCTCTTTCCATGTCATGGCCTTGAAATCTTCAATATCATCAACATGATGATTCTATACCTCAACTAGATATCACAGAGAACTGTTCAAGGGACCAATAGAGGATGAGTATCAGCATGACCCGCCATCAGTAACCGTAGCCCCTGCGTGGGACGTTGTGTTCACTAGTCCATCTTACCAGGATGTGGTGGCTCAGTCGTTTCATTATTGAAAAGACATCCCAAAATGTGGTAGCTTGTCATCTCACGCGTCGTACATTGCACTAACCAGTCTACCATCCCAACGGTCCACTTCAGTGTTACTATCAGTCCATAATCCACCCTCCAGTCAATTAGTGGGTCACCCAAGGACATATCTTGTGTCTGACCTGATGATATTATGGGGGAACCTTGCATCATACCAGTTCCTAGAAATATATTATCCCATTATAGTATCATGTTTCAGCACTCTGGACCCAGGAAGAGGTCATGGGATTCTGTTGAACCCACTGGGACACACACCTCTATCTTCATCACCAACAGGTGGCTTACCCCAAGATCCAGAAACACCTTGATGACCTCACCAAACAATGCCACATGGTTGACTTGGCTACACTCTTCGTGGCTCAATGCCCTATGATGCCCGGTCTCAATCGGAAAATCCAGCAATAATGATTCCAGAGTTTCATAGTGCTCCACAAGATTATCAAAGAGGTTTACCCAATGTTTAGATCCATGGTTTTTGGCAGTTTGATTCCCTTCATTTCACCTCTATCTAGCACCAGCCTGACCTTCCATGTGATATTTAGGATATTCTTATAGGTGGAGTCGTAGTCAACATGGGTGACCAACTAGAGGAATGAACTGAGCCAGAGCTCTATGAAGAGAACTTACCCCAAGGGTTAGTGCCACACCTATTAGATCCTTTGGGAATGGTTAATCACTAGCAACAAAATTTACTCAACCTTCCTCCACCTTATGAGTCATTATCCCTTGGTCAGAACCCCAATAAGGGTAAAAAGAACCTCTGGACCGTCAAACCCCGGTATCCTTCTGGCTCAGTGAAAAATACTGAAGATGACCCTGAAAAGGAAGTGTTTCATCAAGAGATCATGGAACATAAAAAGATGGTCGATTACCTTCTCTCCGAACATGCTGTAGAATAGAGACCAGACTATGGAAATCCATGATGGGGGAATCGAGGGTTGGTAGAACACCCCCCAGTGAGTTTCATCTAGTTGACCTTGATCTTATTGTCCATATAGGAAGGGTATTAGATGGGGTTTATGTCCATAGTGTGCAATATGAGTCACCAAATCCACCAATATTGCATGATAACCCTCCTCAAGAACTATCTTTGGCTCCCTTAGTCGCTCCATAGGCCATTCCCCCAGCAGTCCCACAAGTAATCCAACCAGCCACCCTACGAGTTGTTGGGCATTATAATCTTTTTAAAAAAAGATACAAACAATCTATTGGTTAGAGATCATTGTCACGATTGGAATATCCACCAGGATGATCTAATGGCCATTCTCATTACCCACCTTAAGGCCATAGAAACTTGAAATGTAGAAATATCACCTGATGGAAAGCCGTATACGACATGCGTGTATGATATGCCTGCACCCCTTCGTTTTGGAAATCATATCCTCTCCCCCTTTAATGGGACATGAGATCTACTAAAACATCTTGCCCACATTATTTCACGGTGTGGACCCATACAAGGAACTCAAGTGCCATAGGAGGCCTCCAAACATCAGTGTTTCGTGCAAACACTGGAAGGGCCCATATTTGTTTGGTATAGCCAGCATCCCATTGGGTCTGTAGCTGGTTGGGAGGACCTCTATATGTATTTTCTCTACCAGTTCTATTCCACAACCTGGAAGAAGAGTATTGATGTCATATTCATGTGTAAGAAGAGGTCTGAAGAGCGCGTCACAGACTTTGTCGCCTGGTGGAATTGCCTCCCGTATTCCCTAGATCTTCTACTAACTCAGGAATATATGCTAACAATTTGTGTGGGGAATGTGAAAAATGAATTGGTCCCATCTATAATCAATTCGAACTACCTAGGAAGATTTCAACATTTCATTAAAAAAGCCCAGTGGATAGAGTATTCCTTGTAACTGGAAAAACAGGCACATCCATTTCCTCCTATAGTTCTCATGAGCAGACCTGCTAATGCTTAACCCACCACGGACACACAAATGGAGGACACCATGTTATAGGAGTTATTATCAGTGGAACCACCTCCACAGCCTTGCTGAGGCCTACCACCTCACTCACAGCCTCCAGCCCAATAGTGACCACCTCAGAATCGGTAGGCACCCCCATTTACCATGCTTCCACCACGTAGGTGAGATAATCAGGTTCCACCTTTTTGACTGGCTCTTCCAGCCCCTCGTTAGGGTCGGGCTCCAAAAGGCCCCTTCCTGGATAGAAGGTATCAGACCTACTCATTAAATGAGGCTTAGGTCCCCAGTTATTTCCAAAGTGAAATAGACCATGGAATCCTATGATTTCTAAAATAAAAGAGGCCTAAAGAGGAAAATCTCACCGATCTCCACAATTATAGCCCCTATCAACGAATCCATGGGAGCACCCTCCAGAAGTGCTATATTTTTAAATATAGGCTCCAAGACCCAATCAATAACAACATATGTAGGTCAGGTCAATCCCCAACACAAGTGGCATGTGTGATCATAAACCCTTAAGTCAATTGTGATAGCAATGGTAAGTGGATGCTGCATTTTATTCGTGGTTCCAAAAAATACAATGATCGGATGGCCCGTAAGGAAGTTTCCCATGACCATGGTTTTATCCATGCACTTTTGAGCACCCTAAGAATTCAAAGTTTGACTCACAACCTACAGTTTCTAATTATTTTTCTACATCTCAGTCTTCCTCTTTCCCAAAGGGAAGGCATCAATGTTTCAAGGGAAATCATAGTCCTCCACTGATTCCATATTCCTCCCGTACTCTCGAAGATTTCATTCCCCCGGAGATAGAGGTTAGCCCCAGAATCTCCCAAATGATGGAGGATTATTCAAGTAATAATACAAGGTATTCTTCGTCTTATACCGTGGATCTGGTAAACCATAACATGTTCCCCCATGATGAAGAGAGTCAGACGGATCCTCCCAACGTCCCCAGCCAATGCCTGCGTTGATGGAGTCTTGGTTATGTGATTCTCCAGAAGGCATTGGTTTGTATTTCTAGCCTAGTCCTTCATGTCACTGAGACCAGATAGTTGGTCCATTGTTGAGCTCAACATGGGCATCCTCCTCATCTTTTTTCATCAAATCCGCGTCCACCACCATTTTTACTTCTTGATTAAGAAGAGCAACCACGGTTGTGCTATGATCGACAACATTATATTTTGGACAATTATATGTCCTCTAGGCCTCATCTAGTAGACAATCTATTAATTTCAACTAGCGAGCAGTGGGAGACTCCCTACACTAGTCGGTCGTCAGTTAAACTAGAAGGGCCTGTCAAAATCCTTCCACATAGTAACCTCATGTTAGTAAGAAGTTCATGCCTAGCATTAAAGTACGATATTCTTAGGAAACATTCTTGAATTATGGTGAAGCACTATATCCTTGAGTCTCTTATCCTATCAGCGGATATCCATGAAGCCCTTACTGATGCTTTATGAAGCCACCCTTATTTTGAGACGGAGGTAGCATCCTCAGAATCCTTCCATGCTGAGGCAGTCGAGCATGAAGAATTCTAGGACATTATCCCTTTCTCTAGAAATGATGAAGGTTCTCCCATACTAGGGAACATAAACCAACTTTACATCACTGTCCATTTCCATGGCGTGGATTTTTGATGTTGTCTTTTCAACACATGATTTGGGGCATCCTTACCCCGACCCAGATGCTCTGAAATATGTGGCTGTTTGAGGTTGATCTGAGTCCCTCTGACATAAACTTTCAAGGTTATGATAGGACGAAACAGACACCAATTGGAAAGACCTTCCCGAAGACCCAGTTCGGTGTCCAAGTTTCCGAAACCAAGTTCATGATTGTCTCACAAGGCACCAATTACATTGTATTGATGGGTAGCCCATGGATCCACCGGCCTGCGGTGGTCCCTTCTTCATATCACCAATGCCTTAAGTACTCCTTTAATGGATGAGTAGGAATACTCTAAGATGATGCATCTTAATTTTCCTCTTGTAAATCCTGATACATAGATGTTGACTACTATAGGAGAAAGGAAAAAATGATTCAGGATAACGAGGTTGAAAATGATATGACTTTGACTGACCCTTGGACAGACCTGGATGACACATACATTTTCCCAATCCACCAATTGGAGTCCCCAATCTTAGATTTGGGAAAAGATTTTTTTATCTCAAGATTGAAATAGAAGTTCATTCCCAAGCCTACGGGCCACCAAAAGATCACCTCTTATTCATATCCAAATCAGGCTCAGGTGATCCAAGAGCCCCCTACTCTAGTAAGGTATCTGAATTTTAACCACATGGTAATGACAATACATCATACATTCATGTTTAACTGGTCTGGGATAAACCGGATCAATCCAAGACGCCTTAATTTATTTTAAATCATCAAATTTGTCCCCTTGCGTCAAAAGATATATGATATTGTGTTGATATCTTTTTCCCCCATGGTTTCGGTGGTACATGAGCACCCTGATAAGGTGTCCACCACCACTCAGGCAAGCAGCAGTTTCAGGTTAGGATTTGAAAACTCGTAAAAACAACCTTCGATCGATTATACCTCCTCTATGAATGGATAAAGGAACTTTTAGGATTCTCCTCACACTTTTAAAATGGGTGTCTCCACCCCGGTCGATGAATTGGTATAGGTAAATCTCGAAAACAAGATGGATCTGAAACCAATATTGACCAGTACTGTTACACATGTTGAATAGAAAAAACTATACATTGATTAATTGAAGTAGTATAATGTTATATTATCCTAGAGATATGAAGATATGCCAAGACTATATCATCATGTTATTTTCCACCATCATGGTCTTGTAGCAAATCATGGAGGGTTCAAATAGCCACCCAAGAGAATTCACCATTCTCATAGCACCATGGTTGAGGTTGTGGATGATAGTATCCTCATAGCCAACTTCTTCAAGGAGGAATAGTACCCCATATGGTTAGATAACATTTTTCCCATTACGAATAATAATGGATAGATCAAGTCTTGCATCAACATATGGGATCTCAACCATCATTATCTAATGGATACCTTTCCCCATCTTGTGATAGAACCGTTGATTGATTCCGCCACTGGGTTCCATGCTCTCTCTTTCATGGATCGGTATTTAAGATATAACAAAAAAATAATGTCCTTGACGATGAAGACTCTTTATCCTTCATGGCACCACAAGGTACATTATGCTTCCGGGTAATGCATTTCAGTCTAATGAATGCATGTTCCACCTATCAGTGTGCCATGCATCCCATATTCAAGCTGATCATAAGGACGTTGGTGGAATTGTACATAGAAGATCTAGTGGTCAAATATCTCTATCACTAGGACTATCTCAAAGATCCTAAGAAAGCATTCAGATTCCTCTGATCCTACCATATGAAGATGAACCCCTTGTAGTGTGCCTTTGGGATCACCTCCGGAATTTTTCTCTGCTTCATTGTCAGATATTGAGGCATTGAGAGTAAATTGGACAAGATCATGGAAAACAATCAGATGTCTCCTCCTAGAAACATTCTAGTGGTCCAGGACATTCAAGCCCACTTAACCTACATATGTAGATTCATCGTAAATCTAGCAGGTAAGTGAAACCCCTTTTCCCATATCATAAAGAATGGTGTTGTTTATCAGTGGGATAAGGAGTGTCAGACTGGTTTTGAGAAGATCAAGTATTACCTACAAAAACCTATGGTTATGATTCTACCCATTTCTATAAATCCACTGGTCGTTTATGTGACTGATCTGGAATGATCTCTCGGCCCCCTTCTTTCGCAGAATAAAAATGAGGGAACATAGAACAGTTTATACTATCTGAACCACATGATCTTTAAAAGAGAGACCATATATTCTACTATCGAGAAAATCTATCTGGATCTATTATTATCAGTGGCAAAATTGCAACATTACTTGTAGAACCGTGAGATATAGTTAGTGTCTTGAGTGGATCCGCCAAAGTACATTATAAACTACCCCATGTTGACAGTCCATCTAGCTCGGTGGGTAGTGATCCTTCAACAGTTGGACATGATGTTTTCGCTCAAAAAGGCCATCAAGGGATAGGCATTGACATACTTCCTTGTGTCCCATCCATCACCAAAAAATCATTCTATGGATCTTGATTTTCTAGATGAGGCAATCCTCCCTGTAGATCAAGTCATTCAATGTTGTAAAATTCACATTGATGGCACTTCCTGAAGCCCCACCTGTAGAAGACTCAATGACCCAAACTCAACAGAGTGGGTTGGGTATCTTCTTCATAACACCTTCAAGAGCTACCCTACAATATTCATTCATGTTGTTTGATGGTTTTACCATCAACAAGTAAAAGTAACATGCTATCATTATTGGTCTCAAGCTGGCCCTCAAGATTGAAGTTCCCCACTTGCATATGAAAGGGAACTCTGAACTAGTTATCATGTAGATCAACAGTGACTACATTATCAGGAAACCAAATCTTGTACCACTATTAGACAATACTCACGATCTGATAGACCATTTATCTTCACGTCTAGATGTTACTAGTGTCCCTCATTAACAAAACGATCGAGCCGATGCCATGTCCAGCCTCGCCACGTCACTTGTAGATCTCAACTAGGATAATTTGATTGTCCATGTGGTGCATCAGAGAGTCATTTCTCCCATGGCACCCCACGATGATGATGGCCCATGGGTAAGACACCTTACCACTAGTACCTCTATGTCAGGAACTCCAAGTCCACCTACCACAGACTTAGAAGTGACTCCTGGCAGGAGGACCCCCATTGTCGAGAATATTCATCATGAAAATCTTTTGGTAGATCGAGTAGAGCATGAGTCAATTTGATAGTTTGCAATGATGGTCACCCTCCATAGCAGTCCTAGTCTAGAGAATGTCCTCTACATATGTGGTTTTGATGGAATTATCCTCCATTGTATTCAGGGGGTTGAGATTTTCTTGTTCATGTAGGATGTTCATGTCGGTTTCTGTGGGGATCATCCGAAAGGGCGGAAACTCTCTCATCAGATTTGGAGATTGGGGTATTTTTGCCATTCCATGATCTGTGACTATATAGTGTTTTCCAAGAGGTTATATGCATGATATATCCATTCTAATTTTGTGAATCAGCTTCCATAACCTCTCAACACTATCATGTTATCACGGCCCTTTTCAGTCTGGGAGCTTGATGTCAAGGCACCATATCTACCACTGACAGTTCTCCAGTGAAGGTTCATTCTGACAGCTACGAATTTAATTTACTTGTGGGAAGAGGAAATTCATCTCAAGAATTTAATGGACCATTCTATCATTTAGCTCCTTATCTCCAATATCATCTATTGATTCGGAGTCACTCACATCATCCTCATCGATAACAACACCAACATCCGAGAAGCTGAGCTGAAGAAGTATTACTCCAAGTTCAATATCCACTCTATTTATACATGTCACTATCATGTGAAAGAAAATGGAAAGATCGATGTGGTAAAAATAAAACTCTCTATAATTTTATAGAAGATGGTTGGTCATAACAAGAAGAGTTGGTCTGGTAAACTCCACAACACTATTTGGGATTATCGTATGATGACTTGTAATTATAATCAGGTGACCCCATATGCACTAGTGTACAGAATGGAGGTATTCCTACACATAGAAAATCAGTTCCCTTCATTGCACACAGACCCTGTAGGCCCCCCATTCGAGGGAGAATTTTTTCCAGAAACTCATATTTGAGCTCCCGACGCCCTAGTCTCTTCTCAAAGCGTCCGAAACATTTCTAAGGTAATTTCATACCTAGAACGGAAGATCTAAAGAGGGGGAGTAAGGCCTAAGTGTTGAAACTCATCAACACTTGCGCGCTTGAGTGGCCATCCATTAAAGGAAAAGGCCACACTTGCGCGCCGCCTTACTCCTTCAATAGAACATGCACACCCCTTTTCTGGAAGAACCTCAAGAGGATTCACAAGGCTTTAATCAATAGTCACTCAAGTATTACCCTGCTGGTTCACCGTCGCGCAAGTACACCATGTGTCGCGCAGGCATACCTGCGTTACCAGGACATGTGCGCCCACACAGTACCTGCGCGCCTGCCAGTACTTGCACGCCCCTGCCTTTTTGGGTGCCCTTTTTTCCCATTTCACCCCTCTTAAGTCATTCCACCTTTCCTATTAACGATTCAGTCTTCAAGACACTCTTCAATTCCATTTATGGCATGATTTATTGATTTTAATTCCTTATCTGAAAGGAATTATGTGGAATATCTCTCAAAACCTAGTTATTTACACATCTTTATGTCAGTAAAGATTGAGATTTCATTCATTAAACCTCATCCTCTAAGATGAGAGAATCATTTACTTGGTTCTCCTTTTCAGGAATAATCCACAGTCATAAATCCCTTAATTTGGGCATCCTCTTTAGGAGTAAGCCCCAGATCCCCTAACCTGGGCTTCCTTTTCAATAGTAAGCCCCAGTCTCAAATATGGGAATCCTCCTTAGGAGTAAGCCCCAGTCCCTTAATTTGGGCATCCTCCTCAGTAGTAAGCCCCAAAACATAGTTCCCTTAACTTGGGCCTTTTTTTCAGGAGTAAGCCCCAGTCTAAAATATGGGCATCCTCTTTAGGAGTAAGCCCCATATCCCCTAACCTGGGCTTCCTTTTCAAGAATAATCCCTAGTCATAATCCTTTACCTGAGCCTCCTTTTCAGGAGTATGCCCCAATCTCAAATATGGGCATCCTCTTTAGGAGTAAGCCCCAAATCCCCTAACCTGGGATTCCTTTTCATGAATAAGCCCCAGTCATATTTTTTGACCTAGGCCTCCATTTTAGGAGTAAACCTCAGTCTCAAATATGGGCATCCTCTTCAAGAGTAAACCCCAAGTCCCTTAATTTTTCAAATCTCTTAACCTGAGCTTCCTTTTCAGGAATAAGCCCTAGTCTTAATTTCTCTAAACCAGTGATAATTTACCTTTGATCTGGGATTCCTTTTTAGGAGAAAAACCCAATCATAAGTCTTCTCCTAATTTGGGCCTCATTTTCAGGAGTAAGCCCCAAATTAGAGTATTAAAAATCTCCATGAAGCACATATACCTTTATGGACCCTATTCCTTGATTTCTTCCCTAAAGTAAATCCTAACCTTCAATTATCGGGGCAGTGATACATACGTAAGCCCCACATTATTTCTTATGATTGCATCTTTCATGGCACAATTGTATAATTTTTACCAATACCTCTTGTTTCTCACACCGAGCCTGACTCACGTGAGCTTAGAGTGTAAAAGTAATTGTGACTTCTTTCTTTGAGCCATCAATCATAAACATCATACTCACTTACTCGAACTACGTGGGTTATGATTCCTTTTCTAAACAAAGGATACATAGGTAGCCCTTCTATGGGTTCGATCCCAACTCTAAAATAATACATGTCCTTCTGAATGACAATAAACTTCAAGTGCCCCACTGAGTGGCTTTAAAACTAGCATGGTCATCATAATGACAAAGAGACTTCTGTATAGATGTGTCAAAGGGTACCATTGACCATGAATCACTAATAAATTCAGATGATTCTCTATCGATGAAGAACCTTGAATACATACAAAAGATTCTCAGAATTTCCTACATATTTAATCACTGATGTCAGATATGAATGAAAGCTCATTTTATACTTGGTAATGTAATAAGGATTCACGAACATAACTTAAATCTATAAATAGAGTCCTAGAGTAGACAATAATTCCCCTCAAAAAGGTGTGATGAGTCTGACCTCCCATCCTCTCGACCAATGAAATTTACTAAGCCTCATTAGTCCACAAACTAATGAGCACCTACCTTTGGAAAGTAGGCCCGAATGGATGTGGAATCATTGGATGTTTCTGGTTCTACGAACAAACCCGTTAGAAACCGATCAGAATGTTTGAACCTCCCATCAAGGCATTCATCCCCGGATTCCAAGGAAAACAAAAATTGTGAACCCGATGTGAAACCTTAACCAAGTTAAAATGATGTTTTACCTATTTGTTAGGCCCCTATTTAAAACTCAATGAGAGGGACAACAAAAAAATCATTGACATATGTGCTCATCCTAAATATGTAGTGGCTAAATTTAACTTGATTACGTCTGTTATATCAAACAGACACTCTTTTCCCAAGATCTTCTGCATTTCTAGAATGGATGCTCTTATGTTCACACCTGTGAATACTATTGCTGCAAATGCCACTACTGCTACTCCTGCTGGATTGTCATCTGCTCTTAGGACGATATCACCTACTCAGCATCTTCAACGTTGGGTATCAAATGAACTGGTTAAGGGGTACCGTCAACATGGTACCATCCCAACTCTGGAGGTTGCCTGATAATCCCCCCAAGTAAACAACTCACATCGGTCGTCCGGACAAAGACGACTAGTGATCATGAAGCAGGTGGTGCTGACTACCGTCTCCAACCGTTTCGGGTCGTTATCCCCGGAACGCAATCACCATTCGCTCCCTTATTCTGGGGAGGTGAATGAGCAGGTCCCTGAGGACCTTAATTTCAACAGACATGAGTCCTTCCCATGGGCTCCCACCAACAATCGCCACCAGAATCTTGCGGCAGTGCACCCTCAACATGATGAGGGTACCGACTCCAGGCGTTCGGCTCAGGTTCCTCGAACCCGAGAAATCAAGACGAACCACCAAAGGTGGAATCTGGTCAACAGTCAGCAGGCTCTCATCTCTGCCATCTCCAGAGAAGTCCACCAACCTAGCTTGGTGTCAAGCAATGAGCAGGCACATACACCTGCCTGTTTTAATTCTGTTGTCCAGCAGACTCGTGTGGCAGCATCACACCAATCCCACCAGGAAATTACGGTAGTGTACTGTAGGCAGGAACATACACATGTTTATACATCATCAGCTAGTCAGCAAGCTCGTCTGACTACATATGATGGATCTCGTCAACCACGTTTGACGAAGTGAAATCAGAATGCACATACATCTGCTAGTACTAATCAAGCCTACCAATAGTCTCGCTTGGTAGCATTCGGAGACGTTAGTCGGAAAGCCCCGACAACGAATAGGAGGCAGACTCAACTCTCTGCCCCCACACTTGAGTACTGTCAGAATTCACTGACATGAAAAGGAGGACACGAGCAGGCACATACACCTACTCCAAGCCCGGAATGGATGTATATTCTCGTTCCGGCATCTGAAGTCACCAAGCATATTCTATCAATGGTGAAAGAGCAGAAGCAAATCCCTGCTCATGTTCTGGATGCCTTCCAGGATATTATAACAACTTCAGTGGCATCTAAGGGAAAGACACATAAATCTATCCCTACCAGTGGAGTGACACATCAACAATTCACTCTGGAACAAACACACACATCTGTTCTAGTCCAAGAGGGTTGTGGGGCATACTCCCCCATATCATATGGACAACCAAGTCAGGCACATACACCAGATTTGAGTAGAGATCGTCAGCCTAACCTGGCCAACTTTCCTGATCAGGCATATACACCTGCTCAGAGCAACCACTTTCGTCAACAAGTGGTTTCCAAGGAGAGTAAGAAGGCGTCTAAGAAAAATACTCACCCAGCACAGTCAGGAGATCAAGATAGAATCTGTAACAAGGCCTTGCTCGATGCTGGAGTTAATGAAGCTCTCAGACAATTATCTGTTGAAATTCAATATTCTACTCCCTCATTTCCCATAGTGGGAACATTAATTTTGAAGGACTTCAATAGAAACTTCCTCATGAAGGCTTGCTTCATGAAAATTCGGTCGATCTCGAAGTTTCATCTTCAGATGAGAGCCACAGGAACCCTCTGTGTGGTCAGAAGACCAAGGAGCAAGAGGTCTCATCTTTTTTTGTAACCCATTATGGTGGTCCTCCCCATGATGATGAATTTCGCTGGGAAAGTCCTCTCTGCATTAGTGATGCACATTGCCCAGAAAATGCTCATGTGGACAATGTAGTGCCGAGAAATCCCCCTTATCTTGAGGAACTTGCAAATGTGAAACCAGTCATGTCTGAAGCTTCATCGCTACCAGGTGAAATACTTTCTCAATCCGAAGATAGCCCAAGGTGTAGGTCATTCTCCGAACCACCCCGAAGTCATGCATCTTCTAGTTTGATCAATGATTTCTCTACCAATCCTACTGAATCCAATGAAGCAACAAGGAAACATCAACTCTGGTCAAATCAGGTAGAAGAATCTTCACCAAATGATAAAGAGGAAATGTTGAACATTAGAAAACAACTGGTGAAAGGTGAAGTGCTGGTCATGTTTTGGCCTATGGCTGACTCTCAGTATAATATTCCAGAAATGTTGACGGAATATGAAATTCATGATATTTGTCTCAACATATGGAAAACTCTTTGTCAGTTGAAAAAGAAATTATTATATTATGATGAATATGAAAATCATCTTGAGATAATAGAAGTGTTACAACGTCAGATTGATTTGGCGTCTCTATCAGTCTCTCGATATCCAAAGGCTGAAAAGAACCAGAGAGCCCTTCAACGTTTATGCTTTGGTGCACTAAGAGTATTGCATCAGTTAATTGCCAATGCACCATCTAGTATTCCTGTCAGAGGATGGGGTGTTCATGGAGCACTGCATTTCACAGTGCTCTCTAGTCAGCAAAGCTCGTCGAAAATGGTCTCATGCAATGTTATTTCCCTTGGCCAGCCACAATCAATGGGATTTGTTTGTAATCAAAAGCTTGCCCAAGAACAGGCTTCAACTAGTTCCTCTCAAAATAAAGAATATAGAGAACAAGTTTTCGAATTACTCTTGCGTCAAGCAAACGAGAATATTGAACATGCCTCTCATTTGGAGCAAGCACGTCATCAAGTGACAGAAGTGTCAGAAATCATCCAACGATCTTTTGAACCGGGTGATAAAAGTGGATACAGGTTAATGCACCCAGCTAATTTTCAAACTAAGGTTCGCAAGATCAGGAGGACTTTCATGAAAGTCTCAGCCATAGCTTGTCAAGAACCACCCCAGCTTGCCAGACTGGGGAATCTTATAAACCAACCCTCGGAATCAACAAAAAGGATTCAGGGAGTTGAGCAAGAACAGAAGGAACAGCTCCAGTCCACTGGATTGGGGACTTTTTCAAATCATCAATCCCCTCCTCAGAGAAAGTTGGTCTTTTCTATAATGGGGAAGAAACCTCAAGAGGAACGAAGAGCCAAATTATCAGGAGATTCCCTCCAAATTATGGTTCGTCAAGAAGTTCCTGAGGGATCGAATCAACAAAAGTAAATGTCTCATCAAATACATGGAAGAGGACAATATCACAGAAATGCTAATAGAATGGATGCGATGAGTTATGCATCAATCAATGCCATCAATGTGGTTGTTGTTGATCCACCAGATGAGGGTCACTCAAGGGACTCAGATGAAGAGGTTCCTGCTCAAGAAGATGTATGCACCGACACAAATGAAGAAGGTGTGCATACATGAAGTCAAAGGATTACTCAGAACTTAAGTAATCCTTCGAGTAACCCACTTCCCCCTCTCCGAAAAGGATCCATCAAAGGGAAAGGAAAGAACCAGGTTACATATCCTTCCTCTGGAGAAGGCCAATCGATCTCAATAGAGCAGAGGTTTGTACAACAGGAGGAAAAATGAAGGAATTAATATGGTTGAATGCATAACTACTTTAGAGTAGTCTTCTTATTATGCATGATGGAGTCAGTCATCCAAATCAATTTGTTTCAGCTACTGAGATGGATCAAGAATATCCTCCTCTATCAGTACACCCTTACAGGTCTAATCCTACGGGTCAAGTGCAACAACAGTTGGAAGTGCTACCATCAGTTGCAGCACCAATCACCACATCTATCCAAGCTCCAGTCATTGAACCTACCCAAGTCCAAGTTCAACGGGATGTTTCTCAAAAGTTAATAACTAATATTGAGTCATTAACAGATTTTTTAGAAACTATGGAAGGGAATCGTGCGTAAGTTCAACCAGAAAAGAAAGTTTACCCTGAACGGGTAGATTCAATTTCTCCTCCATCGAGTTTTGGGAACCTTGTATTCCCTATTTTAAATAGATCAGGCGATCCTAAGAAAAATTTGACGCATTACGTGTCTTGTTACGATCCTATGATGGGAACTCCAGAGCAGCAAGAAGAAGTGGAACTCAGATGCTTCGTGCGAACCTTGCAAGGACAAGCTTTTGTTTGGTATACAAGCTTGCAATCCCGGTCAATTACCGGATGGGAGCATCTTTGCCAAAAATTCCTCCTTCAGTTCAGCTCAACATTGCCAAAGACAATAGTTTTCGATCTTACAAACTGTAAGCAAAGGGAGAATTAAAGGGTCTCTGATTTCATTGCTCGATGGAAGGGATTAACATATTCCTCGAGTTGAGAATTCCCTCAAGAAGAATTGTTGCCAATCTGTGTGGAAAATCTGCGTGACGAATTATGCACGCCGTTAATCCCTGTGAAATACACAGGAGGGTTTTGAGACCTTACTTCAATCACTCAACAGATTTAAGATTCCCTAATACAGGCTAAGGCTAAATCTCGTGTAATTCCATCAGCTCCAGGAAGGAGAATGGGTAAAACAGAAACTGCTACAGTTATGCTTAAAAAAGCACCTGTACCTATTTATACCTCAAAACCTTCATCTTCTCGAAGGGATCCACCTTCTGAGTGCCAACAACAATGTCCTTTTCGTCCAGACGATCAAAAAGATCAAAGACGAATACATTTTGAGGATCTAAAGAGCAAAACATACTCTTTATGAAATGAAAAAGTTCCTGGTTATTTCATTTCAGCTCTAGAAAAAAATTTGGTTCAATTTCCAATAACCAAGAGGCCAGATAAGAAAGGCGATGAAAACCGTCCTAATTATTTCTCTTTTCATCAAATGTTGGGGAATCCCATACAGGAGTGTGTTGTCTTTAAAGACCTCCTACAAAAGACGGTCGACTCGGGACAAGTAACATTGATAGGCTCCTCAGCCCACGTAGCATGTGTCACTGATATAGTTACATAGGAGAAAGGTGAATGGAAAGAATTCAAAAGAAAAAATGCACAGAAGTATGATGATTTGATGGTCAGAAAGACAATCAATCGAACTCATGCTATTTTGTGAACACAATTAAGGAAACCAATTGTGTCTTTTTCCACGAATGTTGTGGAAAAACCCTCTTCGTCAGAGGGAAAGTCCTCAAAGAAACAGCATGATTCAATGAAAGAAAAAGAATCAGAAGAAGATGAGCATGTGTCAAATCCTAAGTTGTCTTTGACTTTGGCGGACTTCATGCCATCTACTTCAAAAGCCACAGGCACCGCCCCATCAAACGGAACAGCCTAAATAGGCTAATCAGGTAGAGTCTTCATCAGACGAAGAGTTAATGTTTGGTTCTGTTAATATGATTAAATTAACAGATCCATATGATAGTCGAAGTTTCGATTTCAATAAGCCTGAATTCCCTGTATCAAGCAGAGGAATTATAGGAAGTTCTAGGGGCACAGGGTACAGGGGAAGACGTTGATCTTTCAGAAGCCACTATTCCAATTCTACCCCGGCTAGAACTGTGTACGTAGCAGAAACTCATGGTAGAGCCCTTCAGCGAGCTCAGTAAGAACAAGAAAGTTCTTCTACCAATAGCAAATTCAGTCCTGACACTGTTATTTTGGAAGACTAGTTGAAGGTTCCATCTTCTTCCTCTCAGAAAGTAAATGGATCTAATCGGTCTAATCCTCCAAAACCGGGAATATTTCCAACTCCAATCCCAATACAAGATGCATCAACTTCCAAAGCATCTGCTTCCAGGGTACCTGCTAAACCACATATTCCTATTGGAAAATGCAGACCTCTGGATCAAAAGTATGATATATTGAAACACTTGTCCCAAGTACCAGCCATGTTATCAATTCTGGATGCTCTGAATCTATCAAAAGATATTCGGGAAGCACCCATCGAGGCTTTGTCAAGTCCTCAGGAATTGAAACTGAAATTGCTGCAGCTGAAGTCTATCACATAGAGAATAATCCTACAGAATGCCATGCAATAATATCCTTTACTGATGAAGATGAAGATGATGTTGTGCATGGACATATTAGACCATTTTACTTGTCTGGCAACGTCAATGGTGTGGATGTTTGAAGAGCTTTCATTGACAATGGTTCAGGAGTCAACCTCATGCCCATTCGTACACTTCGCCGATTGGGCCTCACAGAATCTGATTTATCTTTTTCCACCATGATTCTATTGGGATATGATAAAAATGAACAAGAACCACTGGGTGATGTTACACTCAGAACTCAGTTTGGAGATCTTGTATCCAATTCAGATTTCATGGTTGTTGATCAAGACTCAGCCTTCAACATTTTTCTTGGAAGACCCTGGCTACATCCACTTGCGGCTATCCCTTCATCATACCATCAATGTCTCAAATATTGCTTTGATGGTTAAGTTGGAACATTGTATGGTGATAAGGACCCATTCAAGACATGTGAGTCTCAATACATTGAGGCGGAATTCTATCACATGATGCAAAGGGAGAAATACATAACAAAGGATATTACCAAAGTTAATGCTCCATATGGTTTGAAAGAAATTCCAGTAAATCCATTTACACATGTGAGTACAGATTATGTGTTGCCTATCAGTCAAATTGACAAGATAGACCCAAATCAAAATAATCTTATAGAAAGATCCATAATGTCAATTACGGCAATTGAGCAAGACAACATGGGAGAAATTGATAATCTACCAAGCAGTGATGAAAGCACAAATGGTGACGTGTTCATTTCATATGCTAAAATCCAACAAGTCTATGCTTCACCAATTAGGCCAGAAGAAGTTATAGAAATGTCAGAGGTGAACAATGATGTTGATTCGCAATCCATCATCTCCTCTTTATTACCCAAAGAAGACCCTTCATCATCAATCGGGTCGGAAATGGAATCTTCTTCTTCATAATATGAAATTTTTGACATCTCTTCAGATCCTGAGAATTTTACGTTATCATATACTATGAAAGTAGAAACAGAAGATATAACACATGATGAAGAAGAAGAGGAAGATCTCAGAGATTCTCTTCCAGCATTTGAAGAGGGTATCTCTACCACTGTGGATGAACTCAGAGAAATAATTCTGGGTACAAATGGAGATCCACACCCCACTTTAATTAGTGTGGCCATGACTCTTGAAGAGAAAGAGATGTATATTTCTTTAATAAAGAAAAATAAAGATATATTTTCCTGGAACTATACAGAAATTCCCCAGCTTGATCCTGATGTTGCTACTCATCATTTGGGTTTACCAGAAGAACATCGAGGATTTAAGCAAGCCGCAAGAAGAACACACCCAACTTATGCTTCCAAAATTGAAGTTGAAGTGGATAAGCTTATCAAATCTAACTATGTCAGAGAAGTTCAATATCCCAAATGGTTGGCTAATATTGTCCCTGTAAAGAAAAAGAATGGACAAATTAGAGTTTGCATCGATTTCAGAGATCTTAATCAGCATTGTCCTAAGGATGATTTCCCAGTTTCGATTACAGAACTTCTAATTGATGAAACAGCTGGCTATGAAGAACTTTCCTTCATGGAAGGATATTCCAGATATAATCAGATCTGAATGGCCCCAGAAGACGATAAATCTACAGCCTTCAGAGCCCCTCAGGGTGTGTTTTGCTACCGGGTAATGCCCTTTGGCATAAAGAATGCAGGTGCAACATATCAGCGTGCCATGCATCGTATCTTCAAACCCTTCTTAGGGAAGTTTTTTGAATGATATATAGACGATTTGGTAGTTAAATCCAAACAACATTCTAATCACTTAGCTGATTTGGAAGTCATATTCTGCAAGCTTTGACAATATAATTTGAAGATGAACCCCTTAAAATGAGCTTTTGGGGTAACCACAGGAAACTTTCTCGGCTTTGTTTTACGCCATCGTGGTTTTGAAGTCGATCCTAAGAAGAACAAGTCAATCCTTGGTATGTCACCTCCCCAAAATTTGAAAAAATTAAGAGGAATTCAAGGACACTTAGCCTATATTCGGCGTTTCATCTCCAACTTAGCAGGAAAAAGTTTACCCTTCACCAAATTGATGAAGAAGGGGGTCACTAACCAGTGGACTGAAGAATGTCAAGAAGCATTCAATATTCTCAAGAAATGCCTCTTGAGTCCACTGGTACTCATGCCACCTGTTGAAGGAAGACCACATATCCTCTATGTGACAGCTCTAGAGCGATCATTGGGTGCATTTCTTGCTCAAAAGAATGATTCTGGGAATGAAAACAGTCTCTACTATCTCAGTCGAACCATGCTTGAAGTAGAAACCTGGTATTCATGTATTGAGAAGTGTTGCCTGGCCTTAATATTTGCAGTTCAGAAGTTGAGACACTACCTGCAACATCACGAGGTCCAATTGGTATCTCGTAATAACCCGCTCAAATTTATCCTAAGTCTTCCAATGATTACAGGACGTCTGGCAATGTACACTACGGGAAAAAAGGCATTTAGCGGCGGTTTTTTTTTCATTTCACGGCGGTTTAAACCACCGCTAAATCAATTGGCGGCGGTTTTCAAAAATCGCCGCTAAATCGTGCGTCGGGAAACTATTCGCGGCGGTTTTCAAAACCGTCGCAGAACGTTTCACGGTGGTTTTTTAGCGGCGGTTTAAACCGCCGCTAAATGATTTACCGGGAGTTTTTTTTGTTATTTTTTTGTTATTTTTTTATTTTTAAT